>JAHSQG010000006.1:2658381-5316762 GCA_020631755.1 Colletotrichum sublineola | reverse complement strand
TTAGAGGTAGAACTTGGACGACGGGGGGGGGGGGGTGATACAGAGAAGGCTAAGGCTAGCCCTAGTCTCTATGGTTGCTCGGAGATTGGCTGATGGTTAGACGACCAGAACAAGAGAGAGAGAGAGAGAGAGAGCCCTACCACGGATATGCGATCGTGATATGGCACAAGGGACATCGGGGAGGGAGGGCTGGACCCGTGGTTCGAGACCGACTTCCGGGCCCCGTCCTAGGCTTCGTCACAGCGAGGAGGCCCGCGCCGCCATCAGAAGAAGAAAGAAAGAAAGAAGAGAAAAAAAGAAAAGAAAAAAAGCCCGTTGTTTGGCCAGGCGTCACACCCGCTACCCGCTACCAGCGGTCCGACTGCCACTCTGTCTACCGTGTCTACCGTGTTCTAGGGCGGCGTACCGCCCTGGGGAATCGAGAATTGGAACTTCCCCCCTCCCATCCCCCCCCCCTACCTATATGGCTATATGGATGGAAACGTCGACATGCGTAACCATGTACAAAGCACAAACGATCGATCACGCACAAGAGAGGCTCCGAGGTACGACCGCTTCTCTGTGAGATCATCCTACCACCCCCCCCCCCCCCCCCCCCAACCTGCAGGGCCAACACGCAGCTGCTCGCCGATGCACGCGCGCGCGCGGGGGCTGGGCAGAACGGACAGGCCAGAAGATGAGGAAAGGGAGACTGATGGATACGAAAAGTTTGGTGGGCGCCACGCGCTGGGCCCGATCTGGATGGACGCCGTTTCGTTTGGTACAGCTAGCCGAGGTAGGTTTAGATGCCCTGGCTTAACCCTCGCTCGCCCGCGGAGCCCATCCGCCCCTTGTCCACTGGAGAGAGGGAAGAGAGACAGACAAAGAGATCTATCTGTCTAGGCCGGTTCGCCCGCCATCGATAGCGGCGGCAGAGGAGGAGGAGGCAAGACATACTTTTGGGGGGAAGGGGGGGGGCGGGGGGGGGGGGGGGGGGGGGGGGGGGGGGGGGTTGCTTAGGGTCGGGCTACCAGAGCCTGAGAACCTGGTCTAGCCCAAAGCTCGGGCACGCGTAGAAAACCTCGGTCTACGTTTGTCAGTTCGAATGGATCTTCGCTCTTGGGTATCCGGTGATGTTCAAAGAAAAGCAGAGATCGTCAAAATGGTTCGTAAGGACATTGACCGAGACCGAGGGTTTGGGACCCGGGTTGCAATTTGAGGAGATGGGGGGGAAAGGGACTGGGGTGCAGAGTAATTCCGTCGAAACAAACGGACTCAAAGTCTGTCTGCGGGTACTGGCTACTGAATCGTTACCGGATGCTCATTTCACCCTAGCCAAGGTCGAAATAATGGATGCATATTTGTATGGATATGTGTATGGATACTCGGGTGAGAAAGAAGTACACTACGTGGGTGGCCGGCCTCTCAGCGATCTGCAGTGACTACTGCATGCTCCCACGAACAAGAAGGGCATCACCTGCGAGCTCTCTCTTAGAATGATCGTATTGCGGGGGGGCCCTCATTTCCCATGTTTCCATCGGGTGGGCGGCGTGGCGTATAATAAAGTAGTAGTAGTAATAGTAGTAGTAGTAGTCAAGGCGCGCTCCGCAACGGACAAACTTGCAGACCATACGTAGCTTCAGGGTTCAACCAACGACACACAAACGGGGCCAAGAGACTATATACTATGATGATGCTGGCTTTCCCCATCACACGATCCTCTCCCCCCCCCATAGCGTGGAGAAGAGGGGGGAAGAGGTCCTCCAGCTGCTGCCGATTGGCGAGGTAAACGAGCGAGATGTTACATCGATTGGGAAGATGGAGAGATTAGGGGGGGAGGGGCCATGATCCCTCAACGGTGAGAGACGATGTAAGCGATGGTACCATAAGATCTGCGCAATATAGTGCAGACCACTATTGAAGAGAATAAAATAAAAGTAAAAAGGATATAGGGTTAGGTAATCCATACTGTAGGTAGGTTCTCTAGACAGGGTTAGGTAGGTGACGCGGCAAGTAAATACTAAGCGGATATACTATGATTGTATTGCTCCACGGTGCTTAATGTATATGCCGGCCGGCCTGCTGGCCCAGCAATGGTAGGTAATATGAGAAGTGAAATGCCAGCGCAAATAGTTGCGAGTAAATAAGCAAGGAGCGTTTGGAACCTCTGAAGGATTCCAAGGCGGTTCTGGTGTGAGTCTAGCGTGCTTCGCAACGAAACATGCAACTCTTCTTTCGGCGTTAGCACGCGACGTGGCTACCGCCTTGCCATCTATCTCATGGATCGTGATGGCTTCGTCCGCGAAGGGGAGAGAGGTTTTGGAAAAAGCAAGCAACCGCCGGACCGCTTCCTCCTCCCCCCCTCCATCCCTCTTGGCGCCACGCAAGTCTCACTGGAACCTCGTCACACCGGAGGGGGAGAGATGGAGTGTGTGTGTGTGTGTGTGTGTGTCTTCACTGCCGACGGAGACCCAGCGAAGGGACTGTCTTGGTGTGTCACTGTTTTCACGTGCGGAGGCGCTAAGGTCTTTCGCGAAGTTTGACACGGGTGCGCTAGACGACGCCGTCGTCAGCCATTCTTCCAAGCGAGCTCTTGAAGCCTGCACTTTGTCTCAACGTCCCCCCCTTCTCCCCGTTCCCCGAGCCTTGCAAGTGCAGCAAGTGTCTCTCGGGAAGAGATTGGGGGTGGTGGTGGTGGATGATGGGCTTTCCTTGTCCTCGTCGCCTTTCTTCGTTCTCCAAGTGTGTACAATGCCACTATGCCAAGATGTCGTTGAGGTCTCAGGGAGGCTCTTCTGTCACAAGGCGACGCACATGGCAAAAATGCATAGGGCAGACATGTAAATGCAAAGGGAACACGTAATGGCAACAGAAAACGCCATCTGAAGTTCGCAGATGCCCGGCTACGCATTCCGAAACGCCAAAACACACGACGACGGCACGATACACCCATGGCATCGGCATCGGCTCCCCGACCAGGCCAGGCAGGAACACCAAAGCAGGCAAGATAAAGCATTCGCAAAACATGAGAAGCGGCACCGGAAGCTGTCACGGCGCAAGACTTGGGACGACTCCGGGGCCCTGTTCGTGCATTCTTGGTCTTTTCCTTCTCGGCAGCGGCAGCGGCAGCGGCAGCAGCGTCAACAACGGACGAGTCACTGCTTCATCTGATGGCATTCTGTTGCACAGTCATGACTGGGACCTCTCGGAACTCGAGGCCTTCTTCATGCCATCGCCCTCTTGAGGGTGGTGAGGGATTCCCCAGGCCCCTTGCACCCAGGCCTTTCCCAGCAACCTGTTGCCGTTCCGTGTGCGTCCCATTACAGTTCCCAAAACCTTCTCTGCCATCTTTCCCGGCCCTTGTACCCTCCAAGGGTCGATCACGGACCCCTTCGACAAGGGCAGCCAGGGCCAGAGAGAGAGGCAGGCGGAGGCCACTAAGCAGAGAGTGCGAGAATCCGACCCAGACGAGAGAGAGAGAGAGAGAGAGCGCAGGCAGACCAAGGTCTCCTCGCCTTCTACCATGGTCCCCTTGTCCTTGCAAGGTTAAGCCACCCTGCGCAAGCGAGGGGGTTTTCCTGGCGCCGGAGCTAAACTGAAGATCATATTGAAATTAGCGTTTGTTTCCGACCGTCTGTTTCTTAACGCCCCCTCCTTTTCCTTTCTTTTTCTTTTCCCACGCCTTTCTCACCCCCCTCCGCCATCTCACACACCCTCCATGCCTCCATACCCTTCTTACCATGCCAATATGGAGTCTCTCTCCTTGCAGAATCAGGCTCCCGGTGCCCCTGATGTGCGCTGATTAGCCAACCTACCGATGCTGTGCCGTCTCTTTGATACCGACGACGAGGTCAACTGCCATCTGATCCCCCTCACCCTTGCTTGCACTGCAAGATGGGGGGGGGGAGGAGGACGCGATGGGCACCACTGAGCACAACCCGACCTGACTTTGTGACCCGAGGAGGAGGCTGAGGAGTTGCTGACAAAGTTCGCTCCCACTTGAACGTGCGCAGCCCATCCGCACGGCCGCCCGCTGCAAGCGGTGTCGACGGTGCCGACTTAGCGGCAACGCTTGTCTGAGAACTTGCGGAGACGACGGGAGAGCGTCCCAGGGCGCTTCTGGATGCCTCAACTGGCAGCCAGTCGGGCTGCAATCACAAACTTTATCTAGGGATATGTCGTTGTTGTTGTTGTTGTTGTCGTCGTCGTCATCGTCGTCGTCGTCGTCGTAGTCGTCTGTTGGAGTTGTTTCGGCTACGGGGGGTTTGAAATCACCAACCAGATGGAGAAAGGGGGGGGGGGGGGGGGGTTACAATTTGCCAGGGCTCGACTAGACTAGTAGTGCCGGACCCGAAAGCTCCTAGTTTGACGGTCGACCGTATAGCCCACGCGATAATAATGGCATTTCTTGTCGAGATCGTCATATCGGCGTTCGACCGAGCAAGTGCCGGCTTTGCCAAGCGGCACATACGCTTCGACGCTGCGGCCAGCAGAGCGGCACGTTGCAAGACGTCAGGCCATAGCCGTTGCAAAGAGATGCTCTTGCAACGTCGAAGACGCCGGCTCTCTCCATCCGACGACTGCTTCGCATGAGCGGCCCTGCCTTCGAGCCGCCTCGTTACGGACTGCTCTCTCCCTCTCTCTGGCTCGCCATACGTCTTGTTCCCGTTAAGCTTGTCTGGAAAGCCAGGTGATGAGCGTCAATCGAAACAGCATCCGTCCCTTCACGCTTCTTTCTGCACACAAGACCCTGCAGAAAATCCGGAACATCATGGCAGTTAATGCCCTGTCCCCATGATATGGGATGGACGTCTTCCGTTCTCAGTGCCGTCTGGCGTGGCCCCTCTCTCCTCCCATGCGGCCCTGGACGAACGGCCGGATGCAGCAGAGAAACGAACCCAAATGTGCCGGGAAGTAGCAGTGAAGCCAAAATTGGGATCATCTCGCATCAACGGCGGGTTTGAGAGGGAGCAAGCTCGGATCTGGCAGTTGTGCACATCATGGCCAGATCAGGGAATCTGGAACAAAAGACACACCAATCATCCGAACATGGGACCCAGCCCGGCACGTAGAAGCACCGTCCGTTTTCTCGTGGGCAGCCTTGGGATGACGTTTCTGGCACCTGCACGCACACACGAAGCAGAAAGCGATGAACGGCATAAGATCAGCTCAACAATCCGGTCGCAGCACAGGGCTGGCAGGGTATCGATGAAGCTCTTGGGGCCTCACACGCTACACGCCCCCCCCGACGTCAGTCAGGCGTAGAGTTGTTGCTCGTCTCAAGTCTATGTGTGTGAGTGTGTGTGTGTGTGTGTGTGTGTGTGTGTGTGTGTGTGTGGGTAGGTGTCTGTGGTGCTGTGCTCGCGACTAGCCACCCCCAGCCTGCGAGCAACTAAACTGCACAGCAATAACGGCAGACTCGTGCTTTGGGGGTGGGTTCGCCTCGTCGTTCCTAGACCGACCCCTTGGGCCTACGTCCCAAACACACAAGCCTTCATGACAGGACAGGGGACAGGGCTCTCAGACTGGCTCCGTCTTCAGAACGGGAACAGGAGCCCAAACGGGAAATGGTGGCCCGAGTGGTGCCATGCATGACAGCACTAGATCCGGATTAGCTCTGGGCATGTCAGCAGCCTACGCACCACGACCTTGGGAGGGGAGACCTGGGAGTCATGAGCAGGGGTGTGCCAGCAAGACTGATGAGGGTGTGTGATGAAGAGACAGAGAGAGTGTACACACACAAGAGAGGCAGAGAGGAATCCGGGGGGTGGGGGGGTGTGTGTGTTCATGACATGTAGGGGACTCAGTTCATTCCCGTGTGAGGGAAGAAGAGGACGAGGAAGAAGAGGGAGGGAGTGGCGTTGAACGGATAGCCCTGGCAAGCAGGGGCCCTGCCCGTTGCATAAACCAGTGACCGTTTGACCTCGAGCGATCCCATAGACGTTGATCCGTCCTCGACGGGGGGCCAGTCACTCTCGATCTCACCCGCAATCCCGGCTACTGCTGGCAGCCAGCACTGCGGATACTACCCCCAAGCCTCTCTCTCCCCCCTTCTGCCCACGCAAGACTCAAGATCGTTGTTGTTATGATTTGCTGTCCAGGCACACGACAAGCATTGTTCAGGATCCCCCGATGCACCCCAAGTCAGAGAACGGGGCTTGTACCCTCCCCTGGCCCCATCATCCCATTATCCAGGAGGCGCTATAGCCAGGCTTTGTCCGAGAGGCAGGTAACGATACCATGTTCGTGCTACTCTGTCTCTCCATCTCTCTCTCTTCTACTCAGAGTGTATGTTTGTGGGTCCCTGATACATATCCAGCTGTGTCTCTCACAGCCTCCCACTCGGTCTCATCTACTTGCTAGTACCGACGACGACAACCCCGTCTTCTTCACCCTTGTCGACGTCGAACCTCGCAGTACGTATCCCGCACGCAACAAGCACCCTGTCGACGACCCAGGACGAGAGAACCTTGGACCAACCCTTGCTTGACTACCTACCATCCCAGCACCATACCACACCCCCATGGCCGTCTTTCGTCTGGTCCCCAGGCCTGGCGTAACGACCTAGGTATGCTACCTACTCTCTTCCTCTGACCCACACACAATTTGTGACAGGCGATTTTGTGGCATCCCATCGTTCAGGGATCATCGTGTGGATTTACGCTTGATCACCCATTCCACTCTGCTTCGGGAGATCTGATATACCTGCCTCCCCCATCTGCCACCTATACTCCATCCACCCACCAACAAGCTTCTTTCGCCAGGCCATTTCATACTTAAACTACCCGCCATCCCCTCCTCCCTCGTCGAAATATCATTGGAATCTTGAAAACTTCCGAAGCAAAATCAATCTCTAGTATCCAGCTGGCACTCGGGGCTAATCACCACTCTACATCTAATACTTGTTGCGTTCTTAATATCCAACGCCTAACCCACCACCACCACAATCATCATCATCATCATCATCATCTCTTCTCTATCTTCGCACCATCGACGACCACCAAAGATCCAAAGCAAAAAAGACATTCCTACCTGAAGGAGCAGCAAACACACCATCACACACACACACACACACACACACACACACACACACACATACCCCCCTCAAAGTTCTTCGGACCACATAATCAGCAACAATGGCAAGCGCTTTAATATCGAACCCGTACGCTGCCCAGCAGAGCACACACTACGGATACGTCCAGCCGCCTCAGCCTCCCCCATCACCCCCCATGGACGAGACGTCAAAGTGCTCTCTTCCCTCCATCTCAAATCTCCTCGGCCTCGCCGACCAGGGCTCGCCCACATCAGAGACTCACCCTCAAATACCTCAGCAAGGTACGGATCGGACCGACTACCAGCAGCAGCAGCATGGCAACAGCTACATTACCAGCAGCGGCAGAAGACTGACTCTCGAATCAGCATCCTCGCAAACTTCTACCCAGCAAAAGTCCGAGACGAGGCCAAACTCGTCTCACTACGGCCGTGGCGGTCTTCCGCCCTCGCCGCCCATGAGCTCTGATGCCTCGTTTGACGGCTACAACTCGCCCTCGACGAGATCCGTCAGCCAGCTCTCCGTCGTCTCCCAGCCCCAGAGCAACTACTACTACGAGTCGACGCCGCCTCTCGAGGCCGACGCCCAACGCGCCATGGCTCCCATGGTTTCCAGAGTCCCCGTCCAGGCTCCGTACGCGCAGCAGCCGTTCCCGCCGGCGTACATGCCCGCTCACAACCCCATGGCCGCTTCCTACTACCCGTCCATGCAGCCCACACCTCCCCAGGCCCAGATGTCGGGCATCTACTACCAGCGCCCCCTTCCCCAGCAGTTCCCTCCCATGGCTCCCATGGCCGTCGGTCTCGGCCCCGCCGGTTCCAACCCGTGGCAACACCACCACTACATCTCCCCCTCATCCGCCGCCTCGTTTCCCCAGAGCCAGGACCGGTACATCTGCCAGACCTGCAACAAGGCCTTCTCCCGCCCTTCCTCTCTTCGCATCCACAGCCACTCGCACACGGGCGAGAAGCCCTTCAAGTGCCCGCACGCCGGTTGTGGCAAGGCCTTCAGCGTCCGCAGCAACATGAAGCGTCACGAGCGCGGCTGTCACAACTTCGAGAGCAGCAGCAATTAAACCCGGTGATCCTGATTCACAAACGGTTCTTTTCTGTTCATTCACTTTTTTTCCTTCTTCTTATCACTGCATCATGACCAGCACGACCGGGGACACAAAAAAAAAGGGCTTCTCAATTGGGAATGGCGGCTACAATCAGAGAGTTGGGGGGACATGGGAGGGGAGGAGGATGGGCAACGCGGACCGGTTTCAACCTGGAAAAATATACCACGTGGTTAGACTCTTACGAATGCCACCGCCACCGCGACAACTCGGCAGGGTTGGTTTATTGTTTTGGAGCCCAAAACGACATCTGATTTCTTTGGAAACAATCGTAATCAGCAACGACACAACACAAAAAAACCAACCACCAAAAAAGACTTCTTTCGATGGCGTTCAACTACAACAGGGGTTCCCCACGGATTGGAAACAAACACCGCCCTTTCACGGGTGATCCTCTCGGAAGAGAGAGAGAGAGAGAGAGAGAGGGAGGGGGGAGCAAAAGGATCACAAATGGGACGGAGGGGCTCTACTGGGATTGAGAAAGGGTTGCCTTTCTCCAACATGTGTTACACTTGACTCCCTTCTTCTTCTTCTTCTTCTTCTTTCTTCCCCCATTTTCTATTCTGTTTTATTTTGACGGAGCAACGAGGCGCGGATCATGGCTGTGGGGCAATACTGGTCGTGGACAAAAAAAGTTCCCCCAGGCAATGAGATAACTTTTTTGGCATTTACAGGCGTTTCGAGTTGTACAAACGGTCTTTTTATCTTTCTGTTGCGCGTTTGTTTGCGGTCTGTTCTCTGGTTTCTTTTTTTGGTTCCGGAGGGGAGGGCATCGCCGGGCAAGACGATTGGGTTTTCCATCACACCTTATACGGAATTTCCCGACAACCGGCATTGATGGTATTCAAATCTTTTTTGAGTTCTCGCTTTTGTTTTATCCCGGGCCCCCTCGAACCAAAGAATTATATCCAATGTATGATTATGTGGTAATGTAAATAGAAAAGAGGAGGAGGGTGGGAGCGAGAGAGGGTGAGAGAGGGCCGCGCAGAATCAAACAAAAGTGGATATAATAATCATCCGTGTCCGTATTTTCCGTCCGTCTCTTTGTTTGGCAAAGTTGTGACCGTCCGAGGCCGAATGTCGTCGAGTCGAGTTCGAGTTCGAGTCACGAGCCCTGGCTTTTGGCCTAAACCCCATGTTTCTTGGCAAACGTCTTCATCCCAACAAAGGTAAGTCGTAAACGGGAGGGCAGGCAGGAACTGTGCTGAATCCGGCCGTCGTCTCTCCATTGTACCTAACAAAAGAATAAAAATAAAAATAAAAGTCCCGCGCGGCAGACCATTACATTATTACTACAGCATTCAAACACACGGCAGAGTGGCGTATGCGAGCATACACGATGGCATAGTTAATTTATGCTTATGTCTCTGTTGTTATGTCTGCAAGGACACGGCTTACGGGCCACTCAGCGATTTCCCCCCTCCCGCTTTCCTGCTCGACACACACACACACACACACACACACGCACAGGTGCGGACTGCTGGCCACTGTCCTCTCCACGTCTCCTTTTCTTCTCCCCCATTCTCTCCATAAAGCTTGCCTTGGCTCGGTTGGAACTCGGAAAGGGGAGGGGATAAGACGGAAAGGAAAGGAAACAAAGGCAAACAACGAAAAAAGAAAAGGAAAAAAAAAAAAAAACGGACAAGGAACGTCCGTCTTCAGTCGGAGTATATTGGAAACAGTTAGCGGTTCCGGAGAGGGAGGGAAGGGGGATGAAGGAAGATGAGGAGAGGAGCCAGCAATGATTGACGATTGACGCATGGCCCGGGGAGATAGAGAGAGAGAGAGAGAGAGAGTGTGTGTGTGTGTGTGTGTGTGAGAGAGAGAGAGAGAGAGGCAAGGGAAGAGAGCAGATGATCGACGCTGCAGAAGGTGTCAGAGAAAGGGCTTGGGATGAGACAGACAATAATTTACGCTTAAAAGCTCACTGCCTTGCCTAGCGCGGTTTGCAGCCCTCTCCTGTACGTAATGTACGTAGGAGAGTGAGAGAGTGGGAGAGCGTCCCGTCCATGTACTCGTGTTGTATGTCTTGCCGTCCGTTTCAGCTGGTCTTAATATTCCATTGCTAATCCTCACGTAAGGGTCCCCGACTTCAGATCGTACGTCAAAAAGAGAAAGAGCCCGTGCTGGGAGTAGTCATGCGACCAACACAGCCGAACTTCTCTCTGCTTCTGCTTGGGACGGTTGGGGATGGTTGGTTGGTTGGTTGGTTGCACTGTTTTTTCGCCGTCTCCTGCTCCCCCGTCGTTTTCCCTCTCTGCTGGCTTCTTCTGTGTTTTCTGCCTCGCCCTCGGCCTCACCCTCGCTCCGGTCAAAGCCTTCCAGCGATGAAACGGAATCGGAGTTTCTGGCCCGCAAGCCCCGGAGCCGAGCACCAGACAGACATCCCACCATTGTTCTTTCTTTCCTCTCCCCTCCCAGTTGTTTGCGGTTGAGTTTAGGGCAGGGCGAGGTTGCTGCAAGAGTCCTGACTGATGAATGTTTGGCACCTCTCTGCTCTGTAAGCCACGTATAGTTGACTCGCCGTGTCTCGTGCGCGTCACGGAGTTGGCTCCTCCCACCCCCTCCTCCCCCTCCCCTCCTTCAGCCTCAGTGTTTCTACCTTACTACGTGCGTCTGTGTGTTTGCTTCCCGCGGCACCTCGGCCGGCGACGTAAGTTGGGGTGTGGCCCGGGTGCGCCGTGCGGTCTGGGCTGCGAGCACCTCGGCTTATGTCCTTCTTCTTATTACCAATAAATGAAACTCTATGAACGGTCGCAGGAGAGGCTGCTGTCTGCCTGCCTCTTTTCCTGGATTTTCTCTTACAGCTGTACCAGAACGTCGGGGATAGCCGCTGCAGCCGCCCCCGCAGAGGCTATTCAAAGAACCTCCAGGACCTTCCGCTCCCCCCCTTGCCCTGTCATGTCGGCCGACTATAATACTTTACCTGCGATTATAATACCATACAATTTACTCTGGACACGCAGCATAAGCACCCAGAACGGACACACGTCTGATGGTGTGGAAACTACTTCCCCCCCCCCCTAACCCCCGAGGCCGAATGGCAAAGTGTCAATGGGGACCACATGCCCTCTGTCCGAACCTGCGCCAACCAAGAAATGCTAGAGTCTGGGTTGGCAGTGTTGGAAACAAGACTGCGGGAGGGAGGGAGGAGGGTTGACTGACGTTCGGCGATCAGCGCGGGACCCTACGGGTTGGCAAGCAGGGGGATGGGAAACACGAGTGTGTGGCCGTCAACTTTAATTCGGTGAGACGTCTGGCCCGCTGGACAAATGAATGGGGTGGCATCACGAGGAGAGAGGGGGGAGAAAGGGGTGAGAGGCGACGTGACGGTAGCATCGCGGGACAGAACCTGGGGCGTTTGGAAACATTTTAGGTCGGGGGAGGGAAGAAGGGCTGGGGTGGTCTTTTTTTTTTTTTTTTTTTTTTTGACTCGCCATGCAGGCGTCGTGATCCTCCACCACCACCATCATCATCATCATATCTGTCTTCTCGAACGTCCTGCCGCGCGCTAGAGATGATCCTGACGGCGCAGCATCTGCAGCCGACATTGGAATGTCACCGGTGCGGCATCTACGCAGTTCGCTGAACCAGGGGGGGGGGGGGGGGGGGGGGGAGGGAGGAAGACTGTCAGCACCACGCCCAGTTCTTCTCGTGTCATCCTGACTCGGCCTGCAGCGTCGAAGTTTCTTCGCCGGCCTTTGAAGAAGGTTGGTGCCCGAAACATTGACAACGGTTCGACGGCACTGGATTCTTGTCATCATTATTCTCCTTTTCTTCTTCTTCTTCCTCTTCCTCCTCCTCCTCCTCTTCCCCCCCCTTTGATCTACCAGGCCCAGGGGGTTGGGGGAACTTTATTGTTGCTGTTAGTTTTATGCCGTATGATTCGCAACCTCCACCCAAGAGGGCCCTTAAGTGCATGTCTCTATTAGATGATGTCCATGGTAAGTCATATCTTGCAAATTAAGACCCCGCCGATACTCACGGCCAGTCCTTCTGCTTTGTTTTGTTTTGGACTACGTATTATGGTTTTTCGTCGGGGACCCTTGATACATTCCATTCTCCCACCCCTCCCTCGGTTCCGCCAATGATCTGTCGTAATGCCAAGCCTCCGCTTCGCTGGTGTCTTCGGTCTTTTTTTTCTTTCTTTTTCTTGCTGGATACTACGGGGACCGCGGGCGGGGTCGTCATCGACTAAGGTAAGACATTGCCTTAATGAACGATGGGCCCTCCTCCTCCTCTCCCGGAGCAGACCGAGGACGCCGACAAACCTGAACCTTTGAGGCTGTCCTAATCTCGCGGGAGGGAGGGGGAGCGCGTGGAGTGGAGCGGTATAGGCTACGAGATGAGACTGTCAAACGCCACGATGGCACGGTGGCTCGTGGTCTCTCTCCCTTTTGCGACATGTCATGCCTCCTCTTGAATCGTCATCGGCTCTGGTGCTTGTAGAAGCACAGCCCTTTTCATTATCATCAAACCGCCTAAGCTTTTACTTTTTACCCCTAATAAAAAGGCTCGGTTGATCCGCGGGTGGTGATCACCATCTCGCAAGAACGGATAAATAAAAGAGAAATACAAACCGAAGTAAGGACGATGCCTGCGGCGGTCATGCACGACCCGCCAGGGAAGCGTGGGAGTCCGCCGGGCTGCAAGGAACTCGTGAACCAGACAGAGCAGGGAAGACGCCGCCATGAGATACACACCCGCACATCCGTACATCACCATGAGGGTACCGGTAGAGCTTGTTCTGGGGCAAACGGGCGGTGGAGATGCATGGCACATCGTACACAACAAAGTATACGAAATGCCCAAACGGGGTCTCCCATCTCAACGGTCGTCGCCGCCGGGCAGTGCTTGGGAATTTTTCTCCTTCACTACAATCTTGGGTAAAATGAAAAGCTGAAGCAGAAGCGTCGCACACGGGTCCGCGGGCGACCTTGGCCTGTCGCCAGTTTCCATGACTCTCTTTTTTCTCCCTCTTTTTTTCGCGTCTCGCCCGACGCTAGACGAAGGCCAACCCCTTCTAGCGCATCAAGCCAGAAAACTCAAAAAGAAAAAAAAAGAAAAAAAAAAGAAACAGAGACGACAAGCGCGCCGGGAACAGGACCTAATCCTGGAAAGCCATGCTGGCTAACGAGAGAAAGAGAGAGAGACACACACACACACACAGGCATACATCACGGAGCAGAGAGAGCGTACTGGGAATCGGGGAGATGTGGCCTACCTCTGCTCGGCACGCCGGGAAGAGAGCAGCGGTGGCCTGTCCTCTCTGCTGACTGTCGTCAAGGCTGTACCCTCGTCCTTTTTCTGTGATGTCGAATTCAGCCTTCCGCGCCGTAATTCCGAGCAAGGCTAGCCAGACCTACCTGCCTGACTTGGGTAGTGTAGTCTAAACAGACACAAGACACTAGAAAATTTAGGACGACAGGCTAAGAACTCGGATGGCCTGATATGCACCCATGTCGCAATGGAGAGTGACGCAAAGAGAGACAGAGAGAGAGAGAGAGAGAGAGAGACCGACGGAGAGGCGGGAAAATACCACGTCCGGGCACAAACGAAAGGTCATTGGTAAATCTCGTTTCCAGCTCCTGGGCTGGGCAAGACACCGAGGACCGGCGATTTGGTACAGATATAGCGCCCTTCTTTAGCGTGTGTCTCTCAATGGCCCGTCACGTCGCTTGCAAAGTGGGATACGTCGGTATCAGGCCGTCGAGTCGGTGTCAGAGAGCCCCCCTCCCCTTCCCCCGTCCCTGGACGGTACCGTCTTGGGTCGCGGTCTAAAGGAGCCATAGGATATACCGCCACTGTCACTGTATGAGTCGCCGTCGTGGTTCTTTGCTGCCCAGTTCAGTGAATATCGGTGCTTTCTAGCTGACAGGGTCACCCGAAAGACGCGAGAATACGACTCGAGATGGCCCTGGAAGACGGGAATTGTAGGGGCCATCCCTCGAGCTTCCAGGTGCCATTTCCCTTATCAATGGCGAGCAGGATAGGGGGGGACCCTTGCAGGCATCGGAGCAGGGGGGGAGGGTGGGCAGTCACGCTGATCGCGGGCCTCTGGCCCCGGGCCCTGGATCCTGCAGAACCGACTCAAGACAGCGGAGGCCAGTCGGTCGGCACTCGATGGAGCGACTGGGACCGGCATTCATGGCCTGCAGAACCTCAGACGAGTCAAGTATCCCGGACCCTGTTGGCGGGGATGGGATGGGATCTCCCCTCTCTCGACCTCCATCGAGACTCGCGTGCGTGTCAACTGCCTACCCCCCCCGGTCTCTTGATTTGCTACCCAGTAAACTCTATTTACCCACGACTCTCTGTACATACTGCACTGCAGTTTCCTAGGGAGTCCCAGTGTCGCGGCGGTGGGAACGATATTGAGTTGAACCCATCGTAACGGGGGAGTCCGTCGACTACTACACCACGTTGGAGCGTTCCTCACCGATGGGAATTGGCGAGGGGATAGAAGATAGGAAACCCCCCCCCCTCGAGATGTTTTACCGTTCGACGGCGTCATGGTTCATCGTTCCCAACGATCCAATGGCTCGTTGAACGCACGCATTCCACACTACCATCACTACCACCATACTACCACACCACACCTCTATTTGCACCTCTCTCCCTCACTCGGCGTGCGGGGAGGAGGGTACAAGGGAAAACCACCACACGCTATGTTTCAAGATTCTCATCTGATCGATGGATTCTGCACGCCCTTCCATCGAGGTGTGGTCTGCTCTGCCATTCTACGTGTTGCGGAACGAACATCGAAAGGAAGGGAGAGAGAGAGAGAGAGAGAGAGAGAGAGAGAGAGAGAGAGAGAGAGAGAGAGAGGGAAAAAAAAAAAAGAAAAAAAAAAGGCTGGGCCGCTGGCAGGTCGTTGCCTGCCTCTCATCGGTTTGATCAGAGCGGTTCAGACGGAACAGCCACTCTGGGCTCGCGGACGCCTCTCCGGGCTAAACTGGCCCGCCCTCCCACGTCCTTCCCCCCTCCCTCGCCGCCTTGCTGAAACAGCCAGATGGGCCGAGAGAGGAAAACCTGGGGCTCTGCTGCTCTTGGCGGTCTGTGATGCCATCAGAGACAGCCATGTTTGAGCCTCGCAAAGCGAGAGACTCGGCGTGCGTGGGG
Organism: Colletotrichum sublineola; assembly: GCA_020631755.1. Lineage (NCBI taxonomy): Eukaryota > Fungi > Ascomycota > Sordariomycetes > Glomerellales > Glomerellaceae > Colletotrichum > Colletotrichum sublineola. The sequence continues at coordinate 5,301,493 of JAHSQG010000006.1, read as the reverse complement.
GAGAAGTCTGGGCCGCAGTCGTGACTCCGCCCACGAGATATCGACATTGGCGAGGTCGACGATGCTGATGCTGGGGGAGGGGGGGAGAAGGCGGAAGCATCAGATCAGACGCCGCCGCCGCTCGGACGGTCGTCTGTTGCATTGTCGGCATTCAAACGGCGTTTGGGACGATGCGACGACGGTCATGTACCAGAAGATTGAAAGAATGAGCCGATTCTCTGAACCCCTGGATGCAAATCCGAACGTCCCATCTTCCAACTCGGCAACCCCCCCCCCATTTTCCCTTTTCCACCTCGACGATCCCATCCCAAAGTCGTCTACGATCACCGTGATCGGCCACCTGTCTGCTCGTCGGCACTGGCGCCCGTTCGGTCCGGAAGGACGTCGACGTCCTAGATCCTTCACCCCGTTGTCCTGCATCTCGCTTCTTGTTTGCTGTGAGGCTAACCAACTGCCGAACGATGCTCTTCACTTCGCCCGATATCGGGTTTTTCTTGCTCTCTTCCACCGCCACCACCCCTGCGACCCAAGCCACCAAGATCACTTAGTCACAGCCACGCGGGGAAAATGGCACGGTAAACATGGAATAAAAAAAATTAAACATAAAAAAGAAATGAAAAAGAGACTGTGCTGCTGCAATCGCGTGCGAACCCGGGGCTAGGGGGGGGGGGGGAGGGCCGGGGGGACCTCGGTGATCGTCATGCCGTCGCCGGCGACCTCGTTGCCCGATTTCTCCTAGATCGCCGTCCGGGGGGGCCGCTTGTCCATGGCCCCCCCTTTTTTTTTTTTTTTTTTTTCCTCTCCCTTTTTCCCGCCTTTCTGCCATGGCTTTATTAGCCGTTCCCACGCTCTCTAACCCGGTCATTCTCCACACGGATGGACAGAGCCGTGGAGGAGACGACCAGCACTTGACGGACGGGGCCTGTCGCATATACATAGCAGACCCCGTCAGTGGGGGGACGCCCGCGATGACCAAGTTCTCCAGCTTCCGGAGGACGTGAGTCTATTCAGCAATCGTTTCCAATGTGGCAGAGAGAATTCTACGAGACGATGATACCGTGATACGCACGTTACCCTCTCCGTATCCGTGTACGTATCGGGGCGTCCAAGTTGAGCTCAAACCCCTCCCCTCTCATTGCACCCCCCCCCCCCCCCCCTCGTCAACGTCTGTGACAACCCTCCCGTTTCAGGTGGTTGAGACTGGGTTGCGGCACCGTCACTCTCTTTTTTCGAATCTTGAATCTTGACAAGCGGGATCTCGGGTGCTGAAGCCAAGCTTTGAACAACCTTCGCCTTCGCCCTCCCTCGGCTAGGAGCTCCCCGGAAAGATGCCGTAGCCATCTGTGTTGACTAACAGCTTTGTCAACCGCCCAAACTCCGACTTTAGCCTTTTTAGTCTTGTTTCCGCGTCCAGCACGCCTCTAATCTCATTTTTATCTCTGCCTCAGCTTGCCTCACTTCTCCCGTCGGCAAAAATAGAGAACAAGAAGACAAATGGACAAAGAAAGCAGAGAGAGAGAGAGAGAGAGAGAGAGAGCGCGAAAGAAAGAAAGTCACGGGTGATTGACTCGAGAACCCCCCCCCTCCCCTCCACTCCCTCCACCCCCCTCCTCCTCGTTCCCAGGGAACAAAAGACGATCGACGAAACTCTGGGCGTGAGCCCTTCTTCCAGCTCGCGGATCGTCACACGCTAACGCATCAACCGGGGGGGGGGGGGAGGGAAGCTGTAGTTGTGGGGGGGAGAAGACAGAGGGACTGTCGACAAACGGACGGTCCATGACGGAGGTTGGTCGCCTACCCTCGCCCCTCCCCTTGCCGTCGACGGACGGACGAACGATAGAACATGGTCAACAACGAGACGACGTGAACGGTGGGCGGAAAGAGCCGCCGTCTTCGGGGATTAGGACCCGGCTTCTACTTCCTTTTCCTGACGTCTGAGGCCCGGGGGGCGAAGGGAAGAGAGAGAGAGAGAGAGAGAGATAGAGAGGGAAGCGTCATCGTTTGTGCGCCACTGTCCGGGTCTCACGACTCGAGTGTAACGCTACGCGTGCGCCTGTCCGTCTCATGGTCCGCCTTGTTTCTTCGTCCCAACTTGGCATGCCTTGGTATTTTTCCCCCGACGCAGAGCTAGGGAAAATCCCAATGCGTACCCTCCGTGGCACCGACTCTGATATGGGGCGGGGCGTGCGGGAGTCGACACGGGGTGCTAGACATACCGTCTTTGTTGGAACGGGAGAGGGGCAAGCTTGGTTTGTGGATATCATCACGAAGGGTGAAGGTAGAGAGATAGTTACAATAGACGAGAGGAAAAAGGAAGACTGAAGGGGGGGAGTGTTGTTTGACAGCCCTCCCCAATGGATGGACTCCGTTCAGCCGCCTGACGTGCCTGACTACCCCGGAGACGTAGGGGGCCACGGAAGCCTCGTTTCCGTGGTATGGGAGAAGGCCAGGGGGGAAGGGTTGACGGGAGGCGAGAAGAGAGAGATGGAGAGACAGACCCTGAGGACCTGGGATATGCGGTTTGGCAACGCGTTTCGAAAATCCCCCCCCCCCCCCCCCTCCAAAAGAAGAAAGAAGAAAAAAAAAATAAAAAAATAAAATGATCGTCGATAGAGTGTGCAAATCCCCGAACCCTAAACCGGATAGCCACATGCCTCTCTCACGCAGGAGCCCGGTATGTTATGCGAGTCGGCAGAGTCGCAAAGAGGGGGAGGGGAGGTCAAGCCTGGCAGACTGGCAAAAGAGCAGAACATGCAGTTGAAAAAGAAAAAAAGAAAAAAAAAATGGAAATGGCGAAACAGAGAGACAAAAGAGTATGCTCGCAACACTAAGCAGAGGGAGAGCAACAGAAGGCCGACGAGACTGGTGCGCAACAGCATGATGTTGTGGTCCCTCAGTTTTGGCTCGCCTGGCATATATATCCCTTGGCTCTTGGCATCTCTTCACCGGTATCCCCAACGCCGGGTTTTTCCATCAACTCGTCTGTCACGACCTGCCATCGGAGCCTTCAAGCTTCATCTGTAGGAGCCCCCCCTCCCCTTCCCTCTGATCATTTCTGACAGAATTAAAAAAAAAAAAGAAAAAAAGTCTACCCTCGGCCGCAGTCAGAAGGCAGGGAAAGGGGTGTGACATCCCACTTTTCTTCCGCCGGCTGTTTTTTTTCTTTCTTTCTTTTCTTCCCTTTTCTTTTTGTTTGGGAGGCAAAAGTCGCCTATTCCTTCAGAGTCTCGAATGCTGCCCAGGCCTGTCACGGCTTCAGGCGGAATGGGTGGTGGCCAAGCCACGTACGGTCGTGGCCACGTTTCTTCTCCTTGCGCCCTCTATCATGGGTTTATACACGAGAAGAGAGTGAGAGAGTGAGGGTAAGTCATCGCCAAGGTGGGCACGATGTCTCCCTTTGACCGGACCCTTTCCTCAGTTTTTTTTTTTTTTTTCCTTCTTCTTTTGTCCCATGGTTGGTGAGAGGGTGTCTATCTGACTCCTTGACCCATGAGGCACCTCAAACGGCGAGCGCACCAGGGCAATTCTTAAACCTCCCTTGTGGAACTCCCGGGTGCGGGGGGGCGGCGAGATGGGGGATGTAGGTGCCTTAGCTGCGGTGTGCGACCTTGAGAGGGACCGTCTCGGCAACGTACCTTGGTGCCGGAGGCTGGGTCGCCCGTTCATAGTGTGAAGAATCCACCACTCTCCCGGGACGACCAAGCAGTAAACGTGTGTGTGTGTGTGAATACAGAAATGGCTGGGGAAAAGGGTCCCCCTCCCTGTGGATGCTGGGTTGAAGCTCAAAAAGCTTGGCCATCGTCGCTCCCCCCCCCCCCCCATTTCCATGTGTCACGTCAACGATTGTCAATTTATCTGACAGACGGGCGGGCCTGTTTCAAAGGCGCTGCCAGGCTGCGGTGGCGGCGGCGTTTCAACTCGGGCTGCGGGCTGCTTATATATGACGGACGGTATATAGGCTATAACGGCTATAACGACAAAGAATGACAAGACAGGCCGTTTCTCTTGACACGGCGTGCCGTCAAGGACCTGGGCTACAGGAGGGGGGGGGGGGGGAGGGCTTTGCTCAAAGCCATGCGTGTCCCCCAGGTTTTCTCACTTGTACAGCCGCTTTCCCTGGACGGCGGCGTCTCAATAGTCAGACTGATCGTTCCAGTAGAGGGTCTCATGGTAAACCCTTGTGGTTGGAGTCAGCCTACATAGCACACACACACACACACACACACACACGTATGGGGCAGTCCGTGGACGTCGGGGGTATGCTTTCCTCGAGGAGAGACAGGCATGTCTTTGCAGGAATCGCGGGCCGACAAAGAGAAGGACAGCGCCCCTGGACGGAATGCAAAACCAGAGAAAGGAGGGGTGGGGAGGTCGGGGGAAAGGTACTCACTCGGGTCCGGTGGCGAACAAGGGCCAGCCGAGCTTCAGCGTGATGTACTGTATCAAGTGGCTCGCAACCTTGATCTGGCCGACGTCGGTGGGATGCCACTGGCCACCAATGTCGTTGTGCTGCAGAATACCGGTGGTGTTGAAGAAGTGGACGAACGGCTTGGCTGGCCCGCACGCTTTGCCAGTCGTGTTGGTGACCGCGTCCCACGTCGTCGGGCTGCTGAGGTATTCTTCCGAGTTGAAGTATTCGTAGACGCTGTAGACCTCGTCCCTGAGGTCGGTGTGCTGGCCGTACGTGTTGCCGTCCTGGAAGAAGCCCTGCCACATTTGCTGCGGCCGAGGGAAGTCAGTCCGTCCGTCAGTGGCCTGGGATGAGGAGGAAGGAGACGGCATGCTCGTACCATGATTATGACCTGGGCCTTGGGCCACTTGCCGTGGATGCCCTGGATGAGCTTCTTGTAGTGTTGGACGTAGGCAGCTTTGCTAACGCTGTTGGCCGCGTTGGCGTCGTTGGTGCCCAGGTTGATGACGACGAGGTCGGCGGGAGGATTCCTGGAAAAGTCCCAGGGTTCGGGGTCATCTGTGCAAGCCGCTGTCAGCCGGCCGGTTCCCGATGCCATCATCTCCGGCCCCTGGTGATCGGGGGCCATGCTCCGGTTTGAATACGCCAAGTCCGTCCACTGCTGCTGCTGCTCCGGCGGCGCGTACGCGCGACACGTACCTCCCCATACCTCGGCCGCCCGGCCGCCCGTGTCCGACGTGTAGAACCACTGGTACGACTGCCCGCGCGGGTTGCCCCAGCACTCTTGGTCGGCGACGCAGATGCCCGGGTACGCCGTGATGGAGTACTCAGTGTCCCCCAGCCCGGCGCCGACGCCGTACGCGAACCCGGCCAGCGCCTCGTACGTGGCGTACATGCCGGCCGATAAGCTGTCGCCGATGAACTCGACCCGGCGCGGGTAGTCGGGGATCCCGACGAGCCGCTGCCCGGCGGCGACGTGGACGCTGTCGACCTGCACGCCGTACGCCCAGTTCGTCACCCGCATCTCAAAGGTTACGGGGCTGACGGGCCCGGCGAGGCCGATGCCGGGCGTTGCCGGGCTCACGAACAAGTGGGTCGCGCCGGCCGTGACGTTGGTGTGCATCCAGTCCAGGCCGGCGATCCGGTAGGCGACCAGGGTGCCGCTGATGGTGTGGGGGCCGAACGTGACGGCGACGGTCTGGCCGGTGAAGCCGAACTTGATGCCCGGGGCTCTGCCGACGTTGTGTGTGAGATGTTTGTTGCGTCCAAGACTCCCCCCCAAAGGGAGGGAGGCTGGGGGAGTCGGTGGGAAACTCACGCCCACCAGGATATCTTTTTGGAGTCCCAACGCCCCTTGTAGGAGATCTCCGGGGCGTCGGCACCGTACGTCTCGTAGTCGCCGGCGGTCAGGTCCACCTTGGTGTTGGGGAAGTCGGTCACTCTCGGGCGGCCGTTCTCGAGGATCGTGGCCGTCGCGGCGGAGACGCAAGCGAGCACCGTCGCCAGGGAAGGGAGCTTCATCGTGATGGCGGCGTTCGTCTGCACGGCGCAGGCGCACGAATGTCAATGTCAATGACCTGACGGACACGACGGCCTGAAGGGTGGTGGTGACATGGGCGGTAGGGTGTGAGGAGCTTTTTATGGGAACGCGAGATACGCATTGCTGTGCCCCCATATTGCAGTAGCGACGACCCCCACCCCCACCCCCCCCACCCCCCCCATGGCAACATGATTCCCCCTCAGGTTCGTCGCGGTCGAAGATGGACCGAAATGACGAGGAAAATCCAGCATCCCGATCGGATAGATCGAGGAGGGGGGCGGGCGGGCGGGAAGAGCGCACCGGCTACCCGGGTCTTGAGCCCGCCCCTCTTGGTCTCCCTCGAGCCAATTGTCTTCAGATCCGGCTTTTGCTTTTGTGGAACCCAGCAATGTTTCCGGAGAGAGGAGGCCCATTCTGATGATAGGTCAGCCGCCATCTCCGACGTTGAGGCGCCGTTTTGCTTACTCGGGCTATTGTCTTCCGCCAAGCGTTCGGATCATGGACATGAAGAAATAGTTTTCAGATCCCCGTAGGATAGGCTGCGTGGTCGGCTCGAGGTCAGGATCTCATGACTGTTCATCATTTTCAAAAGCCGTTGCCTGTTGTAGCCGACGGAACCAGAGGCTCCGTGAACCGCATCGGGGGTGGGTCGCGGGTAATCGGCAGGGCGGGAGTGTGGGTCGCCGGGAGGCTTACCCGCCGTCCAATAAATCCCGAAAAAACCCGCCGTCCACTCCGGGCCGCCCGGACGGGACTTGGAGCAGGGATGTCGGAGGACGGGTAGAGCGGCGGTATCGAATTCCTTATGACGGTTCGGTTGGATCCACCGGCTTGGGATGGCGCACAGATGATCGCCGGGCCATCTCCAGACCCTACACACCGGTCTAGTAGGTATAGCGTCTCACTAGTCCCAAGGACATGGGCGCCGGCTTGGACGGCAACCGGATGCACGCGTGCCCTACGGGGACGATGTTGTGGAATAGGATGACATGTGGCGGCCGTCTAACCGAGGACGGGAAAGGACGGCAGGTAAAACAGATGGCGAATGACGATCTGCAAGAAAAATGAATATTGGACATGTCATATCGAAGCTCTGCTCTACGCCTGTGTGGAAGTTGAGGCTGAAGTTCTCCAAGCGCCGGACTAGGTAGGGTGAAGGGGGGAAACCCACCCTCCCACCTCCCCCCCGGGGTCGAGCAAGCAAGCGCCCTGCAAGGAGCAAGGCGATGTGCATCTAGTTGCAGCACTTAATCGGGCGGCTTTCTTCATCTGCGTCTGCATAATGTACATGCTTGTGGTGCAGCGCCCAGCAGACTGGCAGATGCCGCGGTCGAGGGGGAGGGGGTTGTCTCGTTTCGAGACCTCCCTTCTGATCGTATGTTGTTGCATGTTTCAATTCGCGCCCATCAATCACCCGGCGTGTCCAGTCTCGCCAGAGGAGCACAAGTACGACGGCAGCACCAAAGATGTACGAATATGGGGAGACATGGAATCAACGGCCTGCCGCAAGGACGACCAACCATTGTAGGTAGTGCGTGCGCGTGAATAAGGTCGGTCACGGCGTCGTCTAACCGTAACGAGCCGCGTCCTCTTTCCCGGGGGGCCGAAGTGGGAGAATCGCGCGAAGCCATCATCCCTGCGGCCTAGGACGGACTGACTCTAGGGAGTGGGGGGCACTGACCGCCTGGGCATCCCCACGGGAGACGGCTGACCGCCGAGTGGCAGGTTGTCCGGAGGCCCGGCGGCGTCCATGTTTTTCCTATGCGGTGAGAGGAAGGGGACAAGGACAGACAACGTGACGAGCAAGGAAGAGAGACGGGGAGAAACAGTTGGGAGGTAAATTGTCGCATCACGGCAGGAGTCGACCGCCATGAGCCTGAGCCGAGAGGGCACCGTCACACCGACCTGGCGGATATGTAGATGGATGGGAAGTACGCTGCATACCTTGAGTAATGAATAGCCGGGTGGTCTTCTGGGTCCGAAGAGCCGCTGAAGAAGAAGAAGAAGAAGAAGAAGAAGAAGAAGAAGGAAAAAGCACAGTACCATTCCTATCTGCATCTCTCGGTGTAAAGGACGAGAATTGTCGGGTCTGTCCGCCTCCTTGGCCTTGTCTCACTTGGAGCCGTGGCTCGTCATCGGCCTCCCATGTCTCTTTGGACGCAGCCAACAATCAATCAATCACCTGTCTGCCGACCACTCAATTCTTGGGAACCATTCGCCGTGATAGCGTTCGCCGAGCAGTGAGCGAGCGAGTGAGGGAGCGAGCATCTTGAGATACCGATCCCCCCCCCCCCTCTCCATCACACCCTCCGGGATCCCATCATCACGAGCACATGCATACATTAGCCCTCGGTCTAAATAGGAAGGCCAATAATCTCGCAATACCACCACGGTGGGAACCCGGCGCTTGTCTTGAACGAACGACGCTGACCGAGGGATGCCACACACACATACACACAACACGCACACCGTCCCTGTCCATCTCTCTGTCCGTTTGTCCATTCATCCGTCCATCATCCATCCATTCGGCCACCCACCCCTTCTTCATCACTCACCCAACTTTGGCTCTCGTCTGGGCCGCGATACGCCGCTGTGCCCGCCCTCTTGGGAGATTTCTGGCACAAGAACCAACACGGCCGCTCGCTACCAGGGATTCCTGTCACCGGTCAATCTCCTTCCTCTTTCTCTCCCGTCCTTCCTTGCCATAAACGGCCATTGATTGAGCTCTCCCGGGCTCGCGGCGATTGCGCGCCGAAATTGCATTTTCTTCTTCTTCTTCTTCTTCTTCTTATTTTTATTGTTATTTTCGTTTCCCTCCCCTTCGTCATCCCACCCCCTCGACACTCGTTCCGTCGCCGTCACTAGCGGTTGCGGCGTCCCAGAAGCGCGGGAAGAGATCGACCGTCAGCTGCGCGCAGGGGAGGGGAAAAGAAGCAAACCTCGTCCTCCTCCCTCCCTCCCTTTCCCTTTTCCCGTTTCCCGTTTCCCTACCACGGCCCGGACGGACATGAACGATCTCGACCCTCGTTGGCACGCACACAAAAGAGCCGTGTGCCGTCACCAGGGCCTTTGCGCTCTCTCTCCATCTCTCGTCTTTTCACTCCCTACCCGTCCCCTCCCCAACAAGTCAAAGCGGCCGAGACCTGGGAGGGGCCTTGGGGTCTGGGTCTGAGTCTGGGTGACCAAGAACCGAGACCTGTGCGCCGGGCAGCAAACCAAATAGCAATTAACCAGGGCCTTTCCATCGCGGTGGTGGGTGGTGGAGGGCGCGAGCTCACCCGCTCACCCGGTTTGTGTTGTGTCGTGTGTGTGTGTGTGTGTGTGTGTGTGAGTGTGTGTATCACCAGAAAAGAAAAGAGGAAGAAAAAAAATCCCCCCAACTTCAAACACCGCTCGTCCTTCTCTCCCTCATTTTCCCCCTTCTCCAACATCGAGACCAGCTTTCTTCCCTTCTCCCTCCTTCTCTCTCTTTCTCTCTGCCTCCCTCACCCCCTCTCTGTCCTTCTCGCCTGCGCGCGTCCTCTCTCTCTCACCCACCTCTTGGACGACATTTCTTCGAACCGCCATCTTACATCACGACCTCATCATCTCACGGTCTCTGGCGGCTGTCGCAACATCAAGACTCGCCCAATCCCTCCCCAGTGTCGTCGGCAAAGCTGTCCCGAACTCAATTCGCCCACCGCCCAAAAGCCCCTCCTAAAAAAAAAACCCTACCAGTAATGATCCCCGCCGCCTCTACGATATCATGACTTTGCGCGCGCCGCCATCGCCCAAACAAAGGCCGCTACAGTTCCCCAGCTCCGACCAACAAGCAACAACGACTCATGCCATTCGTCGCATCCCGCCCCCCCGCCCTCGTTCGCCCGCCGCCGCTGCACACCTCTTTCTCCCGCTCTCTCGCTCTCTCTACCCGCGTCGGGGTCACCGCCGTCGAACCCCTCATCCCCTCCTATCTCTCTCTCCATCGAGCACCCCCCTCCCCACATCCGACAGGGAGGAAGACCCCGAAACCTCCGTCGCCGCATCCGTTATCGCGGCCCGAATCGAAACGACACCGACCCGCGCATCGTCAGATACCGACACGCAGACACTTGCGAACAGACTGACAATACATACCAAACCCCCCCCCCCCCCCCCCCCCCCCACACACACACCCCGCCGAACTGCTGCTAGCCCTGCCGCCTCCCAACCACGCACGGTGCGCTGCACCGAGCCATGTCGACCACCCAGGCCAATGCAGTGCCGGACACACAGCTGGGGCTGAGCTACGAGGAGATACAGCTGCTGCGCCAGGGACAGGCGGCCCTGGGCCAGGGGGCCGGCGGCTCCAGCTCCTCGCGCGCCGCGAGCCGCGCCTCGAGCCAGGGCCTCCTCCTCCTCGACAGCACCTCGCTGGCGGCCCTGGGCCGGTACTTTGACCGTGTCATGGGCCAGATCGAGCAGCAGATCCTCTACCTGAGCGAGCAGAGCCAGATGTTCACAATGGCCCAGTTCGACCGCGCCGGCAACCTGGTCGAGGGCGCCGACGCCGAGATCGCCCGCTACCACGACCTCCTCCGCCAGCTCGACGAGCTCGAGCTCGACTTTGACCGCATCCGCCACATCAAGGAGATCGTCCGTGGCTACCGCTCGCGCGTCGAGGAGATGGAGCGCGAGCTCGAGCGCAGCGGCACCGGGTCCTCCTCCTCGCGGCACAGGGAGAGGGAGGGCCACCACCACCACTCGTCGCACCGGCACGGCCACTCTTCTCATGGCCACCGGCACGGCCACGAGAGCTCCCGACGGCACCGACACTGATTGTTTCCTGTCTCGGTAGTCCGAATCGAACAGCTCGTGTCCGACACAAGAGGGCAAGCATCCACCAGGGTCATATATATATATATATATACGTTTTCTTTCGTGCAGAGATGCACATAAAAGGGGAAACATCACGGTAGACAAAGAGTTTATCCTCTCCCGCCCCAGGATGGATGGACGGGGGAAAGATGTTTCGGTCACACGACCGTCCCTCCCCCAATCCCCATAACAAAAAAAGAAGAAATTACATGAACAACATCTCGGAATGAGATGCGAAAAGACGCCTCCCCCCCTCAAGCGGGAACACACAGCACCGCGGGGACCCCAGGTGTTGGAAGAGAGCGCCCCGACGATAGCCGGGAGGGTTTAGGGGGGGGGGGGGGGGGGGGTGAGGGGAGGGCGTCCAGTGTATCTTATCAAGTTGCGTGGAATCCGGTGTAAGGCATCACGGCTGTTATAAGACGGAAAGGGGGAGTTGGGAAGAGCCTCGCGGCTGGGTCACAAGATGGAAACGCCTCACGGCTCGTCGGTCTGTTGTTTTTCTGTTTTGGGTTTACTTTCAAGGTGGTTTTTTATTTTTTTCCTCTTCCCTTTCACGACAGAAAAGAAAACAAAAAAGCAAAAAAAAAAAACGTCGACCCCTTTCACAAGGGGACCGACACCAGCCGTACTTCTTCACGAGCCGAAAGATACCCCCCTCTCTCTTCTTTTTACTTTTTTTTTCTTTTTTTCTTTTTTCCACGGGGAAAAAGCACACAAACACACCTCTAAGCCTCGCGGCAACACTGTACATGATCCTTATTCCGATCCTATCAGTAAAATTGGGGACGGGGGGAAAGGTTGTCTCCCTGCCATTACGAGTTCACGTTTTCCTTTACTTCCTTGGAGCGGCTTCGGGTCAATTGGGAATAGCGGGTGCAGGCTACGCCGACACCAAAAACAAAAAAAAAAGGCCAAATTTCATGATCAATTTTCACATTTTCACCATTTCAAGCCTGTATGACAGAAGAAAAGAAAAAAACATCAAGTATAGCGAAATCGGACCGTCTTGCTCGTGTTCCTTCTCGAGATCGTGTTGGGGGAGGGGGAGGGGGAGGGGGGAGAGGGGGGAACGAGGCACCGATCGCAACCGCGAACTACTCGGGCAGCCGTTGGGCGACGATTGGTGGTGGAACCAACAATGGAATGCAAGAGGCTGTTTTACCCAGGGGGAGATTGGATTGGTTACATGCGTGCCGGTTCATCCATCGATCATCGCGCCCATCCGATCCGACCAACGACGTCGTCGTTTTTTCGTCACCCAACGCTCCGTGGACATCTTTCGGACACTCCTGAACCGCGAGCGTCTCCAACTAGCGAGATACGCACCCGGTCTCCGGACACTGCCCCTTACCAGTGACCTTCTACTCCGTACGGGGCAGACCAATGGCCGCCAACGGTCGTTGCCTCGATGCAAGGCTTGGGCGCCATCTCGAGGCTTGTGCAGCATCGCGAATCGCGGGGGGACGGCGTGAGCAACCCCCCGTCATTGCATGGTGGCTCGTGGCCGCATTGTAGTTGCTGACGCACCGAGGCCGGGGGCGCGGTGGTTCTTGTCTTCAAAGCAGCAGACAAGGACGCCGAACGAGTTGCGCGACAGATGTCACGATGGGCGATCCTGGACTTGGACTCTACAAAAACAGGGACGGAAGAGGCCTATCGCTCGACGTCGTCTCGTCGGGTCTCCCTCACCACGCCGTCGACCGTCAGCCCGCCCCCCCTCGCCGGGCGCCTCGCGACCTCGACCTCCTCGAGCGCGAGTCTCGGCCCCGCGCCGAGCACCTTCTCGCGGTGCCACGGCCCGACGAACATGCCCTCAGGGTCCGCCTCGTCCCGCACCGCCCGCCACGCCCGCAGGTCCGCGCCGTCGTACGACGCCGCGACCGCCTCGGCCCCCTCCCCAAAGTTCTTGGCCCAGTGCGGCCGCCCGCCGAGCTCCCGCATCAGCCACTCAAAGGCCTCGTAGTAGCGCGCCCGGCACGGCGGGTCCGCGTGGTAGGGCCGGTACAGCGTCGCATTGAGGTACAGCGTCGGGCCGTCGGGGCGCGTGGGGTCGAGGTACGGCCGCCCGTCGTCGCCAAAGGGCGAAGCCCGCGAGGTGTCGCTCACGCGCACCTCGACCGGGGCGTGGACGTAGAGGCCTTCGGCCGAGAAGGGGATGCCGTGCGGCACGTAGGCCGGGTGGTCGGGCGGGAGGCGGTTCAGCCACGACGACAGGCGTGCGAGGGCCTCGGGGCCCCTGTGCAGCGGGATAGCCCACTCGTTGACGTACTGGCTGTATAGGCAGTTCATCAGCAGGGCCTCACGGCTCGGCTGGACAGCGGAGATGGTCGACCCGTTGCGGAAGCCGTACTGCATGCCGAAGACGAACCACTCGACCCACGGGAGCAGGCGCGGGACGTACTGGGCGAGGTAAAGCAGGTTGTGGTAGACGTAGTAACCCAACGGGCCGTCGTAGTTGCGCCGGGGCGGGGGCGCGTGCGGCTCGTCCGTCTTGTCGGCCTTCCAGACGACGGCCCGGCGGGTGTAGGGAAACCACCAGACGCGGACGAACTCGCTCTGGGTCCACAGGTGCCCGGCCCAGGCGTCCAGCATGCGGCGTTCGGTGTCGATGGTCTGGGTCCAGCGCAGCGAGAAGGCGGGCACGGCGCGGAAGGTGACCTCGGTGATGACGCCCAGAGCGCCGAGGGAGAGCAGGGCGGCGCGGAAGAGCGAGGGGTTCTCGTCGCGCGAGCACGACTCGGTCCTGCCGCTGGCCAGGGTGATCTTGAGGGCGGTCACGTCCTCGGACATGAGGCCGTGGCGGAGGCTGCTGCCGTGGGTGCCGGTGGAGATGGCGCCGGCGATGGACTGCTGGTTGATGCTGCCGAGGTTGGGCATGGCCAGGCCGTGCCGGTCGAGCTCGTCGCACAGGGCATAGAGGCGGATGCCGCTCTGCATGACGGCCAGGCCGGTGGCGGGGTCGACGGAGAGGAGGCGGTTGTAGCGGTCGAGGTTGAGCTGCCAGCTCGAGGTGCAGGTGATGTGGGAGGGCGAGTGGCCGCACCCGACGGTGACGAGGCGGCGGCGGTGCTTGCGGGCGAGGTTGATTACCTTTTCGATCTCCTCGAGCGACTCGGGCTGGATATACAGCTCCGGGCGGGAGTGGAAGGTGCCGGCCCACGTGCGATGGGTGTGACCGGGGCGCGCGCGGAAGGGGACGCCATCGGCGCCGCTCTTCTCGAGCAGGGCGGCAATGGTTGGGTCCATGGCGGGCAGTCTGGGAATCCTGGCTCCAAGCTTGTCCTTTCTCAGGTAGTTGAGTGTACCAACGCGATGGAGTCCTGAGAGAGAGACTCGGAGTTCGCGGTGATGTTTCGGCTCAGCTCAGCTCGGGTTAGAAGTGCCTGGATGAGGCAAGATGTTATGGGCGACGTCGAAAGAAAGAAAGGAAGAGGAAACCATGATTGGTGATTGGGACCCTAAATATGTTCATAGTGTTAGCTCGACCCGCGTGTCTGGGAGAAAAAAAACAAAGGGCTGAGCTGGGGCGGGTTGATGGAATGAGATGCGGGAGATGCGAGGCGGGAACAAAGTTTAGCTCAAGATGAGCTCATCCATGTTCCGACACGCCGTGATTCGCTGCGCAAAAGTCATCGAGTCACCGTTTGCAGCGGCATGCAAGCGGAGGGTGGGGGCCATCTCCAGGGACAGGGGCCGCTATTCCCTCCCGCCTTCAGGCTGCATGCTGCATACAGCTGGGCTGGAGCTTAGGGGAGGGGGGACGGGTACCTACGGCCCCAACCCCGCTGGAGGCGCCATCCTTCATCCTTGCACCAGGAACCAACCCTCCGAGGGGTTGCTTCGTAGTGGCATCTCGCCATGTCTTCACCTACTACACTCTACAGTTGTCGACGATGTGGTTAGTTAACATTTTAGATCGCCTTGCAGCAACTGTTTCGATATGTTGAACCAATATATTTTGCATACTGCTAGCTACCTTACCACGGCTCGACACCCGCTGGACGTCTTCCGCACTCCCTCCAAGCCACTTGGCTTGGTGTATTTATCACTCTCAGAAATTGCCCTCAGATTAGCTCTCTTATGTTCTCACGGACAACGACCGATGGGACTCCGCCGAAGTGACTGGATGGACCCTCGTGCTGTCTGCAACTTTGGCTTATTTGGACTTCGTGTCATCACCGGGCAATTCTGTATCGTATCGCTGCACCGCCGCTTGGCCGGCAGTTCCTGACATCTGTACATCCACGTCAGCCACATCTCAACCACGAGCGCATTAGGCGGAGACGGGCTTTGACTTACCGGCCAGCTCCGATTGAAAACTATATACGTCCTGTCATGAGCGATGCACACCCCCGCTAGGGGGGAGGCCGTGGCCCCCAAGGGGCTCAGCTTCTAGACTACAAAAACTTGTCGTCATCGCGGCACAGGATCTCGAGAAACGAGCGCAGGCCGTACGCCGGCGCAACCATTGCACTCATGCTAGGGGAACCCCCAGCGTGGTGCCTGCTCAGATCTCTGTTCTTTGGTGCCGGTCCCGCCATCGCGTGGAGGGTTCTTTGCAGAACCGCAGCACTGATGATCCCGTTACCTTGATGTGAAAGCTGTCATCACCGCAGGCTGGAGGTGGGCGGGTCGAGATGAGAACGAAACGACCCACCCATGCTGAAGCAAACATGAACGGAAACGAGTCAAGAGTCGAACCAGCGCCTGCAGATGTTGGGTTGAGATGGGTTATCGGGATGGGCTTTGATATCTTATGCCTCCATGCCTTGGCTAGATCTCACTTGAGATATAGGGCTGCGGAGCTGGTGCCCTGGAATGATTACTGCTGCATGGAAAACTCCCGAACGGCGCATTTCTGGTCCTCTCGGCACGATCCCTAAGAAAAGGACACAGTACGAAGATTATTTTCGTCAATATACCCTGCAAATATCGTTAGCAATGTGGTCTTCGTGCAGCGATTCCGACGGCTCACCTCAAGCCCCAAGTCATGGTGATGCGCATGGGAATACAAAGTCATGATATTCATTCAGACAGAATGCCATGACCAGTTACCGACGAGGCAGATATTGCCAGATCAGAAACGCCCATTGTCGTCGCAGAAAGTCCGCGTTGGCCAGTTGGCAGAAAATCCCAGTGAGGTGATGAAGGAAGAAAGCGCGACCAGACGCGACGCAGACAGACACTGGAGCTTTGGGCACACGGTCGCTAAATCCGTACCTAAGGTACCTAACCAATTACCATTCCCCACTCTGACGAGCGACCTGCACCGCCACACTCACTCATTAGCACCAGCCACCACACCCCCCACCCCCCTAATGGTAAAGACGTCTTCATGGTCCAAAAGGACGATAACCATTAACCCTGATAACTTTTGTTTTACATATACTCATCACGGCCCGGGAGCCTTGCAAGCGTCTATAGTTTATACTTCTCCACCTCGGCAGCCTCCCTCAGCCTCTCCTCGACCCGCGCAATCACCTCGGCATCGTAAAGATCCTCCAGCTCAGTGTCGTCCTTCTTGAGGTACTCCTTCTCGTGCCGGAGGGCCTCGTCGCGCGTCATACAGACCAAGTCGCGGAAGCGCACATTGGACCACTTCTGCTCCTCGGCGCCCTCGCCGATCCGCAGCTTCGTCGGGCCCTCCGGTCGCCTCCAGCGCACGAGCACGAGCCTGTTGATAAGGCCCGTCACAGCGCTGCGCCCCTTCCACAGCTCCTCGGTCAGAAACGCCGCGTCGCCGAGGGAGATGGGGATGCGGAGACCCTTGGACTCCTCGATACCGTACCGGTGCTGGACGATTCTCGTCTCGGAGCCCTGGACAAAGGCCACGATGTCCGTGTACAGCTTTTCGCGGTTCTTCGCCGGGACGTAGTCGAGAGGGTAACCTGGGCGTTTGTTAGTCGGCCTAATCAGAATTCAAAACGCCATTGCGACTTCTCTCACCAGAGATGCTGAGGATGACGTGGTTCGCGACGACGTAGCCAAAGACGGCGGGCATGGTGCCCAGGACGGGAAGGATTCGCACTCGGAAGGTAGGCAGCACGCTGAGGTCGCCGACGGTGCCCTTCTTGAACTCCTCCTCGGACAGCGGCAGGAGGGCGGCCTTGCCCTCGCCGGCCACCTCAGTCGAGTAGACAACCGGGATTCCGCTGGTGACGCCTAGCAGCTTCAGCTTCCTACGGGTGGCCCTCGACAGTCCGTCGTCTGTGCTGGCACCGATATCGCCCACGTTCACACGGGTCGGGTCGCCCTTGGCGCCGGCTCCCATGCTGGAAATGACGGGAATGTTGTGGTCGTGGCAGTACTTCAGCAGGGCAACCTTAGTGTCAATGTTGTCGATGGCGTCGACAACGTAGTCGGGTTTCTGCCCGTCCTCGCCCCAGGGGGCGAGGAGCTGCTCGGCGACGGCCCCTTCGAACTTTTGGTTCTTGAGCTCGTACTTGGCCCAGGGGGCAATGGCGATGAGGCGACGATAGAGGCACTGGACCTTGGGAATGCCGACGTCGGCGAGGGTGGCCACGGCGTGCCGGTTGAGCGAGCTGAGGGTAACCTGGTCGAAGTCGATGAGGCGGATCTTGGAGACGCCGGAGCGGACGAGGGCGGCAGTGCAGTGAGAGCCGACGCCTCCGCAGCCGACGACGATGACGAACGACTTGCGGAGCTTTCGCAAACCTTCGTCCTTCAAGAACACCCTGTTGCGGGCCAGCTGCTCCAGGATGAGCTCCTCGTCAAAGTCGCCGGCCTGCGCCCTCCTCGCAAGAGCCTGGTTGCGAGCATCCTCCTTATCGATAGGGGGCGACGCAGCGCCGAATTGGGTGAGCTGTGATGATTTAGTCAATGGTCAAAACTGGTGCGGACGAGGGGGAGCTTCACGCACCTTTGCCGCTTCCGCGGAAGTAGAAGGAATGGACTTTTTCAAGTCCTCAATACGTTCTTTTCTTTCAAATGCTTGGTATCCGAGAATCAGACAGGCCACCGTCGCGCCTGACAATACTGCGGTGGCAACTAATTGTGCATGCGGACTCGATGCCGCTTTGGAGAAGAATGAAGACATGTTCAACCTCGCCTGTGCATCATGGAGAGAGATGAGTTAAGAGGGTTACAGCTCAGCGGAGATATATGATGAGTAACCGTCGACTTGGTCAGTCTTACACATATACACACGTTCACGGGACTCTCTCCCACACCAAAAGAAAAAAAGAAAAAAACGGGTCTTAGTCGCAAAATTGAGGGGAGGAAAAGTAAGGAAGAAAAAAGATATAAAAATATAAAAATAAAAATAAAAAGTTGACAAAGTGAGTGGCCAATCAGCAGCCACAAACCCGGTTTATGGCGGAACAACCACCCACCGACTGCTCCGACCACTGCCAATTCCCCGGAATCTTTTTGTGGCTCAATTGGCAGCTCCCCTCGGTATTGAAGCTTAAAGCTCCCCGACACCCAAACTGCATCACCACCCGCACAGCAAAACGACACGACCTCGAGCCCCCAAGGTACATAACCACGTAACCGCACGAACATATGAATACATCAAACACATAGTCGAACATCCACAGCCCCTTCCCCCCCGGGCCCGCAGCCACGATGCGCCAGCGCCTAGCCCTTCGCCGGATCCTTCTCCAGAGGCTCTTCCGGCTCCAGACAACCCGGCCCTTCACGAGCAACACACCCCTCACCCCCCGCGGCCGGCCACAGCTCCCCTTTCTCTCGATACCCGTCACCTCCCTGCGTCCCCGCGTCCGCTACTTCACGACCGAGAAGAAGCGCTGGCTTCGCTACGAGGCACGCCTGTTCCTCCGCTACAACGTCTCCATCTGGGGCGGCGCCCTGTGCATCCTCGGTATCGTCTTCCTGCTGAACCAGGAGGCTCTGGAGAAGGAGCACCCGACGCCGCATGAGTGGTCCCTTTTAACGCGCATTGGCGTGCGCGGTGCCAAGAACGCCGCGAAGGACAGCCAGGACCACGACGTGAACTGGGTCGAGGTCCTCGTGACGAGCCGGGAGATGCTCAAGAGGCTGGAGGACCCCAATATTGACGGTGCTGGGCTCCGCGATCTGCTGGATGAGCCCCTGTCCATTGATGGTGTGGGCAACGCCGGCAAGGACCTGTCGGCCAAGAGCGAGAACTGGAGGCGGGGCTACTACGAGGTGCTGATGCTCCTGGCGCAGGCCTCGGAGCAGCTCGACGGCTGGGTCAAGGACAAGAAGAGGAACCTCGTCTTCCCGCCTGAGGTCGTCCTCGGCCCCTCGAACCCGCGCCCGAAACCCATCCCGCCCGGCGCCGCGAGCGCGCCCAACGAAGAGGACTGCGAGCTCGCCTACGAGCCGGCCGAGAACCACTACCTGCGCATCCTCACAACCAAGGGCTTCACGAGCCGCCAGAAGATGGACGCCGCCCTGCGCTACGCCTCCTTCCTCGACTACAAGCAGCTGCCCGACGCCGCCGAGAGGATGTACCAGTGGGCGCTTTCGCTGGCGACCGAGGGCGCGCCGCCCGGCTCGCCGCCTCAGGTCGACCCCCGCACCTACGCCCTCGTCAATGACAAGCTGTCGCCGCCGTCCGAGAACCTGCTGACGGTCCTTACCTCCATCGCCCTGCACAAGGCCCGCACAGGAGACGTCAACGCCGCCCTTCCCATCTTCATCTCCGTCCTCCGCGCCCGCCGCGCCCTCCCCCAGACGCCGCCCCCCGGCCAGGAGCGCCCCGCCGAGCCCCCCACCACCCTTTGGCAAAGGATCTGGGCCCTCGCCCAGCCGCCCGTGTACCCGCCGCCGCCCAACGACGGCTTCCGTCCCACCTGGCGGCACCCCCGCGAGCTCTGCGAGGAGGCCGGGCTCAACCTGTACATTGGCGAGATCCTCTATGCCGCCAAGGACGGCGGCAAGACAAACCGCGAAGAGGGCCTTGCCTGGACGCGCGACGCCGTCGATCTCGCCGAGGAGCAGCTCCACGCCATCGGCCCATCCGGGGGCGACGGGGATGCCCGGCACACGTGCCGCGAGTGCCTCAGCACGGGGCTGCAGAACTGGTCGACCATGGTTGCGAGGCTGGCCCGGGAGGAGGAAGAGGAGGCGAAGAGGGCCAAGACCAAGGCGGGCCCCGCCCGGTCGGCCTTTGGCTTCTGGAGCCAGGCCAAGACGACCGCTGACGATGCCGCCGGCGAGGGCAGGTGGGCGGCCGAGGAGAAGGTCGTCAAAGAGAGGGTGCGCCGGACGAGAGAGCTGCTGGTGCAGGTCGAGCCGCCCGCTGCCGGGCTGGCGTCTCTGCTTAAGGCGTAAAATAAAACAAAAGAAGAAAAAGCGTATGAGGCCGTGTGTTCCCCGGGGCGTCAATGTTGCAGTAGGAGCAGCAAGACTTGTATAATACTGTTCATAATTTCAGCGGGTAATGATACCAGATGAATACCTTCACGTCCATTGCGCCATTCACTACTGTAGATTGAAGAGTTTGCTTCTGTCTCCATCTATCATCTGCAAAGGGGGAGAGCGCCCGTAGTCCGCGGTGGACTCGGATACTAGGCGTCCTAGACAAGAGCCGAAGAAGATGCGGAAGAGGCGACTCCTATTCAAAAGGGTGTTTTTTTTTCCTTTTCTTTTGGCTACCGCCACTTGCGAGCGCTGTTGGTTATGGAGACATGGCATTCATTGGCTAGAAGGCGTGTTTGTCAGTATGTATTCTGGTTCCCACACAAGCTGTACATGGTCAATCTGGACCATGGGGGACTAAAGTACAAACTCTTGGTTTAGCCAAGTGACGTACAGAGGCACCCAACTATCTCGTCAGGTCCCCGAGGCCATCTTCCGAGTTGCATGGTGATACCACATGAACGATGCTGGAGAAAATGCTTTCCTTGAATGGCTACTCTAGTCTCATCCCTCTCCTTACAGAAACCAGGGGCTGCCCGAGCCATGTCATGACTGGATCGCCCCCCTACGCACGAGACGAACACTGCGCGCGAATGTTCTCGTGCCCGACTCTTCCCAAAGTTTACTAGTCATCCTCTTCACTCTGTCTCGTAGCCCGACTCTCCGCAATCTCCTGAACACCTTCCAAGACGCTGCAATGTTCATGGTCCTCCGGTGTCATGGCATACCCGAGGCTCGGCTTCGCGAACTCGGGCAAATTCTCCCAGGCATCGTCGAAGCCGCCGGCAGCCCACTCTTCCTCGGTCGGCACGCGCGGATCGACGGCCACAACCGCCGGGTGTCGGTAGCTCTGACCCGCGAGGGCAACTTCTTGGATCCATTCAAGGATGGGGACCCGGCCGGTGATGAGTATGCGCTCGACGTAGTGTTCCTCGCCAGAGCTGAAGACGGTGCAGCCGTGTCGCGTGAAGGAGGCGGTGTTGGGGTTGCCGCCGGGCTGGGCGAGAGGCGTGAGGGCGGAGGCCTCGTCCGTGATGTACGCCCGGGCGCGGCGGGGAAGAAACTCCTTGAACGGCTCGTGGGAGAGCTCGTCGATGGCGGTCGTACTGCCGAGGAGCGAGAGCGTGTTGATCCGGTGGCCGAGGACTGACCAGGTGTCTGGGCTGTCGAGGGCCCTAGTTACTTGGTCGGCGCCCAAGCCAATACCGACGATGTCGACGCGGGCGCTCGATGGAACGAGAGCGGGGAGAACCTCGTTGAGGACGTATCGGACATGCGCCTCGGGGCTCTCGTTCTGGGGGATCGAGTTGAGCTTCGAGTTGAACGCGCGGCCGTGGTGGACCATGCTCTTTTGCGGTACGGCAATGGCGGAAGTAGGACTCAGGGCTTTCTTCCCCTCCGGCCACCACCAGAGCTCGCCCGTGTTCGCTAGAATGATGCCGGGCGCGGACGAATCAGAGGCGGAAGACGTCTGGCGGGCGATGTTCTGGACGACGGAGACCATGGAGCCGTTGTTGATGCCGCCAGGGCCGTTGGCGACTCGGAGGGCCAAGATGCCGAGGTCTTGGCTGGGCTCGCCGAAGACGACGACGACCCGCGAAGCCGTGGCCAAGTTCGCGCTGGTGAAAATTGGGACGTGAGGAGAAGTTGGTTGGGCGCCGATGGGAAGGAGAACCTTTTCCATGCCTTCCTTTTCGAGTCGCTCGTGGACGATGTCGCGAACAGCTTCTGTTTGGAGTCAGTGGCTGAGGAGGAATAAGAGAGAACGCTGGTTGGTCCTTACCGTTGAAGTGGAAACGCTGGCGATCGTTGACCCGGCCATTCTTTGTGAGGTAGTACTTGAAGTAGTAGTTCGGGGTCTTGATGTTGCGGATCTCATCTTGGTCGTTGACAAAGTAACTGCGAGTGTTAGTTTGTCCAACTCTGGATCAGATCAGAGAGAGGGCTTGCCCGAGATCCTTCAGGTTGGATGAGAACATGGGGTCCTCGGGGAGACCAGACCAGCGACGGCGGAACATGGTGGCTTGCAAGGGAACTGAGGAGTTGACGGATGTTGAAGGTTGGAGGTACGTGAGTGGATGGAAAAGTATGCGTCCCTACTTCAGAAAGAACTCGAAAGCGGATAGGCAAACGGAGCGAAGGAAAGTGAGGCATGCAACGAGACGGGAGAAGACATAAATCAAGACAAACAGGGCAAGAGCGCATGCTTGTCTCCTCCTATCTTGCAGCAAACACTGGGAGCTTTTCCAACCCAACTTAACTTACAGCTGATTGGAGATGGTGTACATTCTTTTCTTGGTGTTTTATATTTGTACAAATCTTTCAGGTGGCTCACATGCGACCAAACTCCTAACCCTGATCAGCCTACAATGGATCGAGCATGCCGACGTCTCCCGCCTTCTGGAAGAGCGTGGCAAACGCTTTTTGTATTGTACAATGGCACTCCCACTCCGTACCTGCTCTGTATCGTCCCCCCTCCCTCGCTCTTTTACCAACTGGCCCTCTTGACACCGGGCAGGTTACCCTCGTACGCTTGCATACGGAAGTTGAACTAGAAACAACTGTTAGAAAATCGCACTGGCGTCCCGACGGGACGGGAATGCCTCGTTCGACGTACCCTCGTCATCTTGAAGTCGCGGAAAACACCCCTGGACTTGCCACCCAGGATGCAACGGTTGCGGATCTGCGTCGGCCGGGTGTAGCAGTGCATCTGGCCCAGCTGGAGTTGCGCCTCGGCGCGCACACGCGGAGGAAGCGTTGTGTTTCTAATGATGTAGCGGAGAGCTTGTCTGTCGAGGAGTGGGTTGCCTTTGTCAGTCTTTTGGTCGCGCGGTGGCGTGGGCTGCGCTGGCTCACCTCTCGGGCTCGTTCTCCATAAAGACCTGGCGCTTCGTGTGGTCACGAATCGTCCGGATGTTGACGAAACAGCCCAGATCGAGCTTCTTGGCGCGGAACATTGACATTTTGGCGGCGGTGGTGGTGAAATTGGGCGGGATGTCACTGGGCGGCGTGTCGTCGAAAAGTTGAGCTTCGAAGCTCGAATTGAAGTTCGCGACGGTCACGTGGAGCCTTATCTTATCGGCCTACTCACCGAGCTTCACGCCCAACTGAGGGCCAAATATATCATCAAATACCAATTGTGAAGCAGCTCCGCCACCGTTCGGGTACGGGACAAGCAGCAATTAAATCAATTTAATGCATCTGGTATGATGCCGCTCAAATTTGGCGAGAAATATCATTTTTGGTATTTGATTAACCGTAAGTCATCCGAGAACGCCAGCCGTCATCACAGAGCCATGACTGAACTCCCAAACGTTGAAACATGATACAACAGCCGCGCAGCGTTCCAAAAGCGAGCATTGTCCCTCCAAAAAAAGATATTGAAGCAGTTCTCATCGTACGCGGAAAGCCAGCGTACGGGTTGGCTGCTATAATTGGTCCAGCAGCTTCTGCCGCCGCCTGTTGATCAGCTCCTCCTGCACCTCTTCCAGCGTCGGCAACTCCCAGCCTCTTCCATCCCCCGTGTCACCTGGCAATGACTCCCAGTCAGGTGGCGGTTGCTGCTTCTTGCCATTTTTGGCCATGTGTTCGAATGCCTCCTCTTCCTTCGCAAGCTCGTACGCGAGCAGTTCCTCATCCTCCTCGCCTGGCGCGTAGCCGTAGTAGGCGGCGTCGACCTGTTTCCGCAAGTTGTCTCTTGCTTCCAGTGGCTTCTCTTCTGTCGCCTTCGCCTTGGCCGCATCAAATAGTTCCTTGACGCCGGGAAGGTCTCTCGCTCGGCCAAAGTAGCGGTACCCCTTGCCGCCTCCCGGTATCTCTCGGCCTTGCTCGTCATATATCTTGCCGCCCCCGCGCATGTAGTTCGGTCCGCCGAGGTTTCGTATTTGCACCTCCCACATGTACTTCTCCCGCATGAGCTTGTTGATCTCGTCATTGAGGTCGCGGATCTGGTAGTCGCTCAGCGCAGGGTCCTGGATCTTGGAGACCTTGCGCGAGATCTCCTTCAGTACCTGACCACGCCATTTCTCGCACGACGGTATCGAGTCGACTTCGGTGATCACTCTCGGTCGCCTTGTCCGGCCGATGTCGATGATGCCCAGGTCCGCTGCTTGCGCTTCGCGGAAGCGAAAGAGCATGCTCTGCGCCTTTTCCGAATTTCGCGCCTACGCCACGTTAGCTAATCGGTATCCACTACATGAGGTTCCTATATACTTACCATCTTGGAAGCTCTGGAGGCCGAGAGGTGTCGAGCTTCTTGGGAATAGAGTCGGGATCGGCCGCGGAGGTGAAAGTCGCACGGCGGCAGGGCCTTGCAATCTTCAGAAAGCTTTCGGCTGTCAATGTCGCGCGCCGAGCACAGACCTCCCCTTTCCACCCCCACATCCCATCAGCCACAGGTACGTACCCTGCGTTCCGCTCTGTCCTGTACGCTACAGCTTACGCACCCTTTGCGCTGCCACCTTCAAAGTGACGTGCGAGCTTCCTTCACACACTTGGAGCTGTCCATCTCCACGACAAGCTCAGAACACCTCCCCCTCCCCCATCACAATGCGCCTTACGACGCTGCTCCTTGCAGCTTCATCGCTCGTCGGCGCCGTATTCGTCGACGAGGTTGGCGATATCGATTACCACCACGAACTCATTGGCGTCCCCCAGGTCGAAACCACTCTGTTCCACAAGCCCCGGCGCGACGATAAGGCCTCTCTGCTCTACACTCTCAGCGATGTCGGCGTGCTCGGCGCTGTCAACCCCAGTAATGGTGCTATCGTGTGGCGCCAATTCCTGACGGGAGATATTACGTATGGCGGTGGACATTTGCGGGCGGCTGAAGGCGAGGACTGGGTCGTGTCAGCGTACGGCAACTCGGTGCATGCCTGGAACGCCTTGTCGGGAAGGAACGCGTGGTGGATGGATTTTGCGGGCGAGATCCGGGATCTCGAGGTAATGGAGCTAACGGAGAACGGACGCAAGGATGTTCTGGCGCTTTTCGAAGAGGCCGACGGCACTACTGTCTTGAGAAGGATCAACGGTGGCGACGGTAACGTGGTTTGGGAGTTCAAGGACCTGAGCAACACCAGCCCGCTTCAGGTTTCCAACAACATCGAAAAGATTTTCGTGGTCAGCCTCTACGGCACCGAAGGCATGTGGGGAGTGCGGGTGTCTGTCCACGACACTCTCACTGGCAAGCGCATCGACGACATCAACCTCGGCAGCAAGGGCGACGTTACAGACAAGAAGAACGTCATGTTTGTGGGCGCCAACTCGGCATCCCCCATTGTCGCCTGGCTCGACAGCGATCACACGAAGCTCAAGGTCAACGTTTTGGGCACCAAATCAAAGCAGGAATTTGCGCTGCCGTTTCCCAAGACGCTGGACGTCGCCATCCATGCCCCGCATCACCTCAACGCCGAGCCGCACTTCCTGGTCCACAGCAGATCCGCCGACAGCCACAAGGGCGAGGTGTACCACGTCAACATTAAGAACAACGCAGTCGTCAAGCACCATGAGCTGCCTGTGCTTCCGGGCCTGGGCGCTTTTTCTACTAGCTCGGATGGCGCCAACGTTTGGTTCACTCGCATCACTCAGGACGAAGTCATTCTCACGGCTTCGAGCTCCCACGCCGTCCTCGGAAAGTGGGCGTTCAAGGACGGCTCGGAAAGCGTCACTGCCATCCACGCGGTTTCGGAGGTTATTAAGAAGGCTGCTGACAATTTTGCCGTCCGCTGTGCCGCCGTCACCACCTTGGACGACTGGGTTCTTGTCCGCAACGGAGAGCAGGCTTGGATTCGTCCCGAGGGCCTCACCGGCGGCGTTGCCGCTGCGTTCGCTGAGATCCCCGAGAGCGAGGATCTGGCCAAGACCCTCGAGGCTGAGGCCCACGACAACGTTGTGTCCGCTTACATCCACCGTCTGAAACGGCACTTTGATGACCTCGCTTACCTGCCGGACTATCTCGCCTCAATCCCCCAACGCCTGGTCAGTAGCATCACGGGAGCTGAACTCTCTTCTAAGACGGAGGGTCTCGCCCGCGATGCCTTCGGCTTCAACAAGATTGCCGTTCTGGTTACCCGGCGTGGCAAGCTCTTTGGCCTTGACATTGGCAAGCACGGAAAGGTCATCTGGAAGCTTCACGCCGCTCAGATCCCCTCATGGGACGCATGGGATGTTCAGGGGATCTTCGTCGAGGATGCAAAGACCCAAGTTACTGTGCGAGGCTACTTCGGCGAGTATGTCGTTGCTAAAACCGACACCGGAAAGTTGGTTGATTCCATGCCCCAAGGCTCCTGGGTCCAAACACAATCTGCCGTCGTCGTCAATAGCGCATCTGGCCAGTGGCTTGCCCCTGTTGGTTACGGCGGCGCCATTGGCGATGTTCCTGCTGAATGGGCGCCGACGCAGACCGTTGTCGTTCGCGGCCTAAAGGGTGAACTCAAGGGCCTGACCTACATCATCGAGGATGGCACTGGGAAGGAACAGGTCGCCTGGGAGTTTTCTCCCCCTACTGGATACGAGATCGTCAATATCGCAACACGGCGCGCCCACGACCCGATTGCGTCCATCGGCCGCGTTCTCGGTGACAGACGGGTCCTCTACAAGTACTTGAACCCTAACACCGTCGTCGTCTCTGCGTACAATGCGGCCAAGACGACCCTCAACGTCTACCTTGTTGACTCGGTCTCGGGCCTGGTTCTTCACACCGCCACTCACGAGGGGGTTGATGGCACCAAGAACGTCGAGTGCACCTTGGCCGAGAACTGGTTTG
The DNA here is from genome assembly GCA_020631755.1 of Colletotrichum sublineola. Lineage (NCBI taxonomy): Eukaryota > Fungi > Ascomycota > Sordariomycetes > Glomerellales > Glomerellaceae > Colletotrichum > Colletotrichum sublineola. The sequence continues at coordinate 5,274,571 of JAHSQG010000006.1, read as the reverse complement.
CCTGCACATTCTTTGCCGAGTACGCCGTTAAGGACGATGCGGGTCAGCCTCTTTCCGGCCAAAACCTAAAGGGTTACCAAATCGTCGTTTCCGACTTGTACGAGAGCGACTACCCTAACGACCGAGGCCCGCTAGGGGATGCTGCAAACTTCTCGTCAACCGAGCCCGTCGATACTCCCACTGGCCCGCCCCTCCCGTCGGTGATTAGCCAAGCTTGGATTCTCTCTGCCCCTATTGCTGCCTTGGCGGTCACGCAGACACGCCAGGGCATCACTAGTCGTCACATCCTCGGCTATCTGCCCCAGTCCCACGCTATTGCCGGGCTTCCACGCCAGCTGCTCGAGCCGCGCCGACCTGTGGGACGTGACCCGACACCCGCCGAGATGGAAGCCGAAGGCCTGGTCAAGTATCACCCGGTTCTGGAGATCGATCCTAGACAAGTCATCACTCACCAGCGCGACGTCATTGGCGTCAAGAAGATCATCACCTCGCCCACTGTCGTGGAGAGTACCAGCTTGGTCTTGGCGTACGGTGTCGATATATTTGGCAGCCGTGTCGCCCCCAGCTTCACGTTCGACATCCTAGGCAAAGGCTTCAACAAGATCAGCCTCATCTCGACCGTCCTCGCGCTTACTGCCGGTGTATTGGTGCTGGGTCCCATTGTAAGTACACGTTCGCCTGAAGAAAGCCAACCTTTTGCTAACGACGACGCAGGTGCGCAAGAAGCAGACAGACATGCGTTGGGCGTAGAAGTGGAAAAGTATATGATAGAAATGAAGGAATAGAATTCGAGTTCATGCAACGTCTTTGACCGGATCCTGTCCCCGGGGTCTCGTGTTGGTGTTTGGACGAGATAGTAGCCGTGGCTGCTGCTGACGTACAGGATATTGTTATCCTTTTGCGTGGGCTATAGCATGGTCAAAATCGACCCTGCTCCTGTCTCCAGCTTGATCTTACCCGCCAGATTGTTATTGATCATTGGAATTATGTAGACTGGCGGCGATGGCCGCGTCCCTCTACACAGGTTCAAATGCCGCACCGCCCTCGCCGCGGCACCCGCCAATAAGGACAATATCTTTGTCCTGTCGAGTTCGAAATTGGACGACACAGTTCGAGAACTTACTCTGCCATGGTCTCGACGACCAACAAGGCCTATGGGATAGTTACCGATACCTCATGAGCGGGGGGAGGTGGAGTATTACTGATGTTCACAGGAGGCCAGTATTTGCCCGCTGCGACAGACCACCTTGGCGTAGGCATTAGGGGAGATGAGGATCACAGTGGCCACCTCGGAGAAGGGGCTGAGAAGCTAGAGTTCGGGCTGGTTCGTGCGAGTTGTGGGGAGAATACGGTTATGGCGAGTTGCGAGATTTTCGATTCAACCAATTGAAAGGCTGTGCGTTCACGCCGAACGTTCATCATTGAACTTGGCGTTGAAGTTGCCGCGCCTTGAATTTCCATCCATGTCATGCCCTTTCGTTCAAGTCAAGTCCGCTTGAGAGATTAACTGCCGAGACGAGAAGTCACATCCACCAAATATCGTCACCCGATTTCTACTATTTCGAGGACCAAGAAACAGCCACCCATAAGGTAAGTCTCCACACATATCACAGAGTACTCCGAACAGCCGCTGATGGCAAATCCCTGCAAGATCCTCATCGTTACAATCAAGACGCGTGGTTGACACTCCCCATTGTGTGGGCGGCAAACCGGAAAGCTACGCTCAACATCACATACCCATCCGCTCGAAACATGAGACGAAGTCATCTCAACCATCGATGGTAGATCGGTTCATCTGATGTCATGGTTGATCTTTGCCAAACTGTGTATGGATAGTTGCGTACCTGTGCGAGCCTACGGGGGGACACCTTGTACCCGTACTTTAGTAACTGATCTTCGCACAAGACTGATTGGCATAGCTGTAGCTCACAGTTACCCTGCTATACCTCTCGTAAGGATGTCTCCTATGATTACAGGCAAATGGGTAAGGAAATAGGCTTATAGCCCTCCAGGCCTTGACTACCTGCCTGCACCCAAGTTATTGAAAAGTATACGGTCGCGATAATTCATATTCAATCACTTGTGTGTGTTGTATAACTGTTACCTACGTCGCTACGGGTTTCCGCATGTGTGGCCCCAGGGGTGAAACACGTGCCATCAGAAGCGATCTAGGACTTCCTGACTCATGGCTCTAACAACAAGATACACACCGGCTTATCCCATAGCCTATATTACATTTAACCATCCCTAGCCTTTATATGATAGTGTTACTGCTGGATAGACTTTCCTGTTTATGAGAGTCTGACCGTACAATCGTACGTCAGAGTAATAAAGGTAGGATAAACCAAGAATATACTCTTTATGATTATCCTTCTAGCAATGAGACCTGACTGTCGTGCAGACATATATCTTCTATCTTATATGCGAGTACTACGGTATCAGGCCAAAGTTTAACCCCATTGTCAGGTAAATGTGGCCGTGCTTCTTTGATTATCTCAGCAGCTGGTACTTTGAGGTTCTTGTGCACATCCAGCACAAATCTAGCCAGTGAGAGTCTCTACCCATGTGGGTCATAACTCCACACTACCTGTTAGGGAGTTTTTACTTACCCATCATACCATAGTAAGTTTGGACCGAGTCATGCATTAATCTATCTTAGGAAGCTAAGGCCTGAGTATCCAGTTTGTGCCTCCTGCTCCCTTGCGTACTAAATCTAATTGGGTGTTGTACGGTCATGTATTATTACTATCCCGACAGTTACCCCAGATAGCAGGCTGAGAGATATACGATCTAAACAAAGTGTGCATAAATTAGCGCACTAGTATATACTATACCTGTAACAGCTCAAGTAACAGGTCTTTGAACACAGGCACTTAGTGCCCCAAAGATGACTTCTTGGCTCCCTTAGCATCGTTGTTGTTATTAGCTTGGGAAATTAAGTCCATGCATTATAACTCTAGCTTTCCTTATAAAGCATCTTTCCCACATACGATCGTTTAGGCAGACTATCCTGAGCCACATCTCTTTTCGTCTTCACTTCTCAATAGCAACAATTGAGCTAACACTGGTAGCACCTTGTTACTCCAAGCTGCGGCCACAATGCACTCCTCTCGTCTCCTCTTGGCTCTCCTACCAATCATGGCTGCCGCCGACATAGGGGTTTCCACTGACAACTGCCCCTTACGTGTTACAAACGACTGCCCGGCGAAAAAATGTCTCTCGTAGTTAGTGCTTTACTATGAAACTTAGACCCGTTACTTAAGAGCAAATACTGAAAGTTGTCTCACCTATAGTAATGACGCCAGCTTTTGTGTGGCCGAGTGCGATTCCAGCTCTTCATGTCCCAGTGACTGCCAGAAACAAGGCTCAGGTCTCACTGCTTACTGTGCAGACGGGTGCGTACAGTTTTCTTCTTTCTTTAGGAAACTTCAGCTTCTAACCAGAACCATCATTTTAGGATTCTCTCTTGTATCTGCTCTAGCCTTGATCCTACTACAGGGTATGGACATGGCTGAATGGCTGGGTGCAGTGCAAAGAAAGGAGAGCTATTTATTCTAGCCGGCATAAGTTCTATTTCTACAGCATATTTGCATATCTAGCCTATCTTTCATTAATCAGGTTGAACAAGCGTTATAAAGAGTCTATTACCAGCTGTAGTAAATATTTTCCAATGGTGATTTGAGAAATGATACATAGTCGGGGATTTTCAGCTTTGTGCGCAACCCTGTCTAGGTTTAGCGGTTTAAGAGTAAAATGCCCCATTTACGTAGGAGATACCACAGCGTAATTTCTTGAATTATCCCTGATTCTCTGGGTAGATTTAAGTCAATTCTGGTTTTATACTACGTTCTACTCTGTCTGTTTTAAGGAGCAGCGCCCTCTAGTCTAGGTTGTTACTGCATAACTATTGACTCCATTACTTAGTATGGTTGCCTTTAAAAACCACTAACACAACCATCTGAAATCTTTTAGAGGCTAGTCCCAGGTGTGCCGCTACATATTTGTGCATATCAGGAGAATGAATCTTCAGACATACAACTTGCCTAAATTAAATCAAAACTGTTAGCATCTATTATGGATATCAAGGTGCCCAACTAAGAACTTATTCCGCTAGCACTGTTCAATTGGCCCCCCATTTTGGTGCAAGGATCCTGATCAAGAGAAAATATAGCACCGTTGCATTTGGCTGTTATTTGCGTTGCGGGTGGACTAAATGGAGGAATTTTTAGAAGATTTTGCCCGAGAGCAACAGTACCAAAGACAACCAGTGCTGTAACGAAGAGTTTCATATGAAGTGTTTAGATATGTAATCTAGAATATGTAAGTACTCTAATTAGCATTTTTATTAAATGTGAATACTTTACATTCTGTTGAGATATAAGAAACCTTTTAGAACGAACTAAAAAGTGGAGGATTGATAGCTTTAGAGTCTGTTTACCTAGGTAGCCAGAAACTGTGTACTTTTCAAGTTTTTATACTCTTAGTTAAATGCGACTGTTCTAGACTACTATAACGTTATTATTGCTATCGGTAAGTCCGGCCTGGTTTTCTAGAGTGCGCCCTCTGCTATCTAACAGGGCACCCTATAGCTTTTGTAACTTTTACAGTTACAAGTAGCAGCAGCCCCATCAACTCAACTGTCCCATGAAACACGTCTTAAGACCAATAAAGACCCTTCTCAGCGCTATCTAGTCTAAAGAGTACAAGGGTTTGTCCTGACTTCTCAGAGGGATTGCAAGCCTGGTTCATGATGCTCCGGAACAGGTCGGGTGATTCTACACAGCTTGATAAACTCCTTGACAAAGTCCGCTCCGCCAAGAGACATAGTTCTGACAAGGCTAAATATTGTTTGACGCTAGTAATGCGGTGATGGATCACCTCAATAACAACCCTAATGTATAAGTCGTCTTCGATGGTCGGCAAGCTGCCGATGTGGGTGACTCTAGATATATTTTTAAAGAAACTGAGGTTGCGATCCAGGCTACTCAGAAACCAGTAATTGTGAAGAAATATAGAGCTTTTTGTTACGACATCTGGCGTCGTTTTTTTCCCCGGTCTTCTCGTCGTACTCCATTTGCTGAGGTATGGCTGAGTGCGGAAGGGGGCAGCCGCGTGTTACATGATTCGCAACTTCCGACTTTATGAACCGTATTCGCAGCTGTGGTGGTTCATGTGTCCGCTTCGGTGGGCGCCTGTGACGTGACGGAGGTTGAAAACCTGTCAAGTAGCTCGATATGATAGCCAACCATAAGACGTTGACCGAACGAAGGTTCAGTATTAGCCGTGAAGTAAAGCCTTGTCGTCTGAGTTGTTCTAATCTATATTTTAAGAAAGAGACATGCCTAATGGCTTTAGTAGCTCTCTGTCTACCGAGGTTAAGACAGAAATTAAATATATCAAGCTATTCTCAAAAGAGTCACCACGCATAAGTTGTTCAGACATCATGTCTTCGTGTACGGATGGCTAGCAAGGCGGTCCTTCAGACCTGATAACGAGCATATGATTTTAACAGCTAGCTAATATGCATTACAATTGGCAAAACTCCTTTTTAGGTCAATGGATTGTTCGCGTACATTGAAGAGCTCCTTTACCACGCATAACTATAATCCAATTTTAGTTTTACTTCCTGTCTCGTGATCCGCAATATCGTTCATGGGCTTACAGCTAAAGGAAAGTGTACTTACCAACAATTTGTTCAGTCATGGTAAGAAGCGCTGTGTTAGGAGGATGATTGTTGGGAAAATATGATATGTGTTGGAATAGCATTCATAGCACGGTTCGTACGCTTAAGTCAGTAGCCCAGAAGCCTATTTAAGGGTAAGTTTTCCACCCTTCTAAACTTAGAGAAATAAAGCCTTTTACATCTACACGCGTGTTAGAGTCTTCATTTATGGTCCTTCCAACAATATGGCTGTCTAGGTTTGTCAAGTGAAACAACCTCAATGTGTGCGATGCTGTGTTGTATTCTATCTTAGAATCTGTGAGTCTACTGCTTTATATGTTTGCATCCATCTTTTGCGGTCCTTGTCTTGATAACTCCGACAGCAAGGTTAGTTGGCGTTTAGTCAGATACGTGGCTATCCGTACCTTAACCTCTCTCCATTGTGTGCGAATCACATCATGTTTGACCTTTACTTCGATAGTTACCTGTCACTTACAGGTGTTCATTCGTGTGCCATAGTAGCATCACAAAAGCCCCTGGTCTCCCTCGCTCCTCAGACTGACCTTGATCATCATGAAGCTGCACGTACAAGCCAATCCAACAGAGTGTTAAAGTCAGGATTACATCTATGTCTAAGGAGTATTAATGTATTCTTTCTGGTCTTTAGTTTGAATCGCCTATGCTCTGAACACCGAGGACTTCTGACGTTTAATAGCATATGAGAGGCGCCCATAGGTTTATGTCATGACTCTGCACCGCTGGGCGGAAATGCAATGAATCATTTCGTTTAAGGTTGCGCTAGATGTGTGTTTCGTTAAACCAAGTTGGCTGATAGCGTTCTATTGCTATTGAACTACAACGGTATACAACCGAAAGACTCTAAGAGACAACACCCTTACCTTTCCGGTTCCAAGTCAGTGAAGACTGCAGGAGCACAATATCGCTCACCCTCTTCACTTGTTTGGCCGGACGGGCTACCGTCAATTTGCAAGTGAATAGTGTTGATTCCAAACCACGACTCAACTCTGTTCCCGTAAACATACTAACCGATGTTCCGAGTTTGATGCCTTACCGACATGTCGCTATCCGAGGCCTTTGGCCGAGAAAGTCCCCAAATCATCACAGCTCTTCACGTGGGGAAGGGCAGTAGTCAATCGTGATCACTTGGTAACAATCGCCTTCTTGGGACAGACAATAGATTCATAACGAAGACCGAGAAGAGTCGTGATCTGATTAGATCCCGTCTTTGCTGTCAAACACCGGGCCGTCCCTCGGCCGAACCCTACCGTAATCGAGCCTCCCCTCCACACTACAAGACATCGGACCAACACCCGATGCCCCCACCCCATAACGACGACTGAATTCACATCAGATAGTTTATGCAGGCATGCCAAGTTGCCGGGATGTAGTGGCTCCACGATGTCGTATCCAGCCGTTGTCACCGAAGCAGACTCGGGTGGTGTGTATTACACTCCACATCCCCCCACCCTACACTTTCGGTGTGTTGTTGTCAATACCATAATAATTTAACAACTATGTAATTCTAGCGATAGATTGAAAAGAAGGCGAGGTTTTACGGTGTAGCCTCTCATGCAAGGCAACCTCCACAATGAGGCCAGCCGATGTTGAGGCTCCAACAACAAACATGTAAGTCAACGCGGGTAGGCTGCGTTTGGAAGTTGGAAACTGCAGGCGTCCGCGGCTGGACGAGCCTCTTGGGGTCTGGCCGGGCCAGAGGGGGGATGCGCCTTTGATGCACTTTCGCCAGCCCAATGTCGCAAACCGCTAGAAATCAGATTCCACTCAGGTGATGTGTAAATATTCCACCCCTCCCCCCCCCCCCCCCCCCCCCCTCCCTCCTGACCCCCGTCAATGATGTTTTCCGTAATGCAGACAAACGGATACTTACCGGGGCCGTCCACTAAACCAGGGAAAAGGTTGACAGGCATATGCGGTGTGGGCACTTCACAGATGGAGCTTTCTCTCTTCTCAGCGGTACTGTGTTTGTGTGCTGCAAAGTTCGTCCATATGGACAGCCCTGCCCTGAAGCAAACATATATACACGTGGGGGGTCGTCTAACCAAAACCGGGGCTTCTCAGCTGCCTTATGCCCATTGTTTGGCATGCATTCTGTGACGTTGGTGCCGTTAGCTTCCATGCTGTGGGCGCATGGCTCTTTAGGCGTGAATACCGAAGCCACGAAGCGTTGGGCGCAACGATGAAAGATAAGTCAATAATGTATACATGTCGAGAACTGGAGGGGCAGAGAATGCAGGGATTGTTGTGTCTGCCTTAGTCAACTTATTCGTACACCGCCTCGTTATCTTGTCGATTTTTCTTTTCTTTCCAGTCTTCGAGGAAAAAGCTGGAATGCTGCAGCAGCAGCACGCCTGCAGGAAGTTAAAGCCGACTGAGGTCTAGCGAACCCACGCGAGAAACATATATGCATAATCGCATTTGCCGCGCGAGCGCCACCGGCACTGAGAATCAATGGTCCCCAGAGCTAACGCCTGCACCGGTCACCGCCCGGACTTCAAGTCGGTCAGGCAGACTGCTCACCGCTCCCATGCCTGATGGTTTGAGAGAGAGGGGAACTTTCACCGACAAATTCGGTAAGTGAAATCGGTTCAACATACTACTCCACCTCTCTTCTAGTTGTCAGCTTCGGAGCTAGGAGCAAGCGCCGGATCCTGGCACTGCCGACCCTGGTCATGGGATTCCCAGACTCAGGGTTCGTCCACGGTTTCCGACCACAAAGGCAACGACGCTTGGGATCCTAGCTCCTCTTGGCTCTGAACCATTGAAACTGCAATACACGCCTTCGGTGTCGCGCAAAAAGGCGTGGTTCTCGTGGAGCCCAGCCCCGCGACGGCGGATGTTGACCCCTCGATCAACGCCTCACGTCTGACGGCGCACTCGGGGATGCTGGGACCGAATGTGTACGACGACGGACAAGACGCCTGCTGTAGCGTATTTATATTCGCTGTCTTGTTCGAAAACAAGCCCCGCAGCGTTGTATCCCGCGAAGGCGGCAGATTCATGAGATTTGTACTTCTCTGCTGCCTATGCGGGGATGACAAGGGCCCCTCACGTTCATGCCGTGGCCGTGGCCGTGTCACCCGATGCATGTCTCAGCACCTTGTCGTAATGTTAAGGAAAGATGCACGCTTCTTCGGTTTTTTTGTATGACAGATCTGTCCGAGGTCGATGCTGTTCGGCAGTTACTTTTGTCCCTCGGGGACCGGTGAAGCTGAAACAGAAATATACGCAGGTCTGGAATAAATGATGCCCGTCTTGTTTCCAGTGAACAAGGAGCGCGCATAGAAGGATTCAAGACAACCCGTAGACGTGCAGAAATGATCCGCAGGAGGAAGCTGTTGCCTGGATGGAGTGGTGGTTCCTGCAAAAGTTCTCGCCTTGCCGCTCACCGTCTCGCAACAACACTCATCCCAGACCTGTGATTTCTTGGTAGGCATCCCTTTCCCCAGTGCCTCTCTTTTTTTCTCTCTCTCTCTTTTTTCTTCTTCTTTTTCTGTAGGTGTTTCCCAATGTCTCTCTATGGATCGCTGCGGCGATAGTGAGGGCCTTGTTCATCGATCGTCGTTGTCGACCATCCGAGCGTCAGGGCTGCCGTGATGGATTCCTTTCGTGGGCCAGACGCAGATCTGCCAGGGACTATCCTTTGGAACCCGGATAAGGCTAATGACCAACTACCCGCTAAAGATTCTCCGCTGCGAAGGGTTTCCCGCGGCCTTCTACGGCGAGATCGGCCCGCTCGGGCTGGTCACTATCATTCGCTGCTGCGTTGTTTGTTTGTCTGACTGAACGCCTGATAAAACCAGGGTGTGTATACCGCGAATGCTTATTCGTCTATACGGAACGCACTCGTCCCCCCTGGCGGTCATCGTTTTGCATTAGTACTCCAAAACGAAGTTGTCCAGTGGGAGGCATACACGGCATTGCCCAGCATGGTCTGTACTGATTGGAAACCTGTCCCAGACCAGATAATGTCAGCAATCAGATAGGCCATTTAGTCACAAATGACAAGTGCGACGCCGGATGGACGCATCCGTATCCGCAGACGCATGTTGACAAGACGAGTAATTAGGCTGCTCATTAGAGTCAAGCCAAATGCTCACAAGACCCTGCAAACCAACCAGGAAGCCTCTACAACCCTACAGTTAGGCTTTAGCAGCCCTATTTTCCACACTGAGATGCCCGGACTGGTGCCTCCGATACGGCCCACCACGCGATGCGTTGTTTCGATATCTTGCCCGCGAGGCTCCGAATAGCAGCATGCCACGACTGTGAGCGGGAAAGACTGACAAGGGAACGGGCCTCATATTGGTGATGTTTGTGCCCAAGCAAAAAGTCTACCGGGCGTACGTGGAGCACGCCATGTGTCAACGCGGTCATCACATCCTCAGGCTGCAGCAGGGTGACCGATATGAGGCTGTCGGGTGTCTCTTAGGCCTATGGATGTAGGCAGGGGACCTCTGCCATCAGCTCGTTTTCGTTTGTTGTGACGATAAGACGTTGACGTCAATCGTCATTTTATGACCAAGTCCTGAGCTTGGGAGACGAAGGCTGTTGGGCTATTCGGCATGTCCTTCAATGGCGTTTAATGAGTGAAAACTGGCAGCAGTAGCCAAGACGGCAGGCGCCTCAGTTTTGAGCGGTCGATGTTGACTGAATATCGGTCCAGAGGCTGTAAAACATCGGTGAGACTTTTGTGCGACCGAAGCCAGACCAAAAGCGGGAGTCCGTTGTGGAATGCCCGCTTGGGACTCGCTAGGAACGGGTGCGACGACGCAACAACCCGAAAACACCGGTTTTCGCTCACGATTTTCTTAGAGGATTCAGTGTGTCTACGTCTTCTTTACAGGCGTTTGTGCTTGCAGAACCGTCCGTGTCAGTGACCGCCAGTGACTGTCCGGCCCGTCCGGTTCTGCCGAAAAAGATGACGGAGCATGTTGCAAGCAAGCCCCTCAGCACCATCGGACCTCCGTCATCTCGGCTGGGGCTGCCTTGTATGATCCGCTTGATCGATGTCGCCGCCGGCTCAGGGCTTGATCATTCTCCCGCCGTCGGCTGGTCATGTCCTCATGCGGCGCCACATAGGCACAGCCCCAAATATAAAGAAAATATGCATTAAACATCAATAAGGGAGAAGTTGCGAGCTGCTACCCTATTCGAGAGCCTAGTAGATACAAGGCGGCTAGGGTGAAGTCTACGGTGTCCCTTGATGCCTGGAAATCATAGCATGGCCCCCACCTCTTGGGCCCATGAATGGCAGTTAATGGATAGGAGGGACAGATAACTTCTACAGCCCGCACGCAAGTCCGACGTACCGACATAGCCAGAGCCTGTGAGAACGTGGATATCCGTGGAAGGGCAAGGGTTTGGGACCAAGAAAAGAAAGCAAGACTTATAAGCGGGCCGTCATCAGGGGCCTACATTAAGGGCAGAAGCCAGCCCTTGGCAGGCATTGAATGGTAGTCTACGCACCATGTTTGCTTATGGGGACAGGGGTTTCTCGAATTGCAAAAAAGAAAAAGCAACTCAACAGTTGTTCCAACCGAAACAGTGTTGGTGCGATAGTAGGATACTTCAAGCGAGTGAGAGTGCGTCAAGAGAGCAACAAGAGTGTTTGCATGCGACGCCTGAGAGCCAATAGGACAGCTTAGCAAACAAGACCTGCCAGAAAAGCGGCCGCTGATGCCTTGTTTTGGCCAGATAACCAACACTGAAAAGAAATGCGGTTTATGCCCTCCCTGTTTGATACACCAAAGCAACTGTCCACGATCAAGGCAACCAAGGGAGTCAATAGCCTTGGCTGGGCACCTATGTCCCATTGACACCAATTGAAACTTTCAATGAAAGGGAGACGGCCCTGGAACAGGAAAATGATTTCCGGGATCGAGACCGAGTTGTTGGCACCGTAGGGCAGGCAAGACATTAGCCCTGAAAAGCCCGGTGATGCCTTGCCCTATGATCGGAGGCAACGACCCCCGTGTTGGCTCGCAGTTCACCCCTAAGCGGCAGCCTGCTGCGCGCACTATCAGGCTCACTACGAAGACACTTGTCAATGGCATCCGGCGAAGCATTGTTGATGTCTGCAAGGGCGGACAGAGTTCGAATAGTCGCGGTTATGCAGGCCACCCGGAATACCCTGTCGGCGCTCTGCGGAGAAAAGTTTGTCCCATGGAACCAAGACGTCGTTTTAGAGCGCTCGGTTACCGCCGTCCAAACCTGGGTATACCAAGACACAGAGGGGTCCCCTCGACGAAGCGCCGGGCGCGTTGCTATTTTTCGCAGCCGAGATGAGGATGCGCCTCCGGCGCGTGTTGCTTTCGAAACAGGCTTCCATTCTTGGAGTAGACCGGGGCCACGATCCTAAGATGACAGCCGGCTGCGAGTCTCCGCAAGGCTGTGAACCAACACGAAGAGGCGCGTCGCGGGGGCATGCGTAGCGGAGTTGCCTCTCGTTGCCTCTTGAGCAAAGCCAATCGTTGGCCGCAGTTGGGAGATTGCCGAGTGACGAGGGCGACACTCTTCAGGCTGCGCGCCGTCGCCTGGACCCAGAGACCGGATGATGGTGGGGAGACGTGTGTAAGGTGACACTGTTCATGGTGGGCTCTGCATCGGTCAGGTAGATGCCTTCGACGGCGCCACTGATGTGATCGTGATTCCTCGTCGGTAGCCTGAGTGAGACGACTAGGCAGACACGAGGGTAGAATGGATCGTCGCCCATGAATTGAGAATGCGCGGTCGGTCATTCCACACGTACAGCAATCTGCTCATGTTTCGAGAACCAAATCTGGATGTGGTATGACCAAGGTTCACAGTAGCTCTGTTCTGTGTGTGAATTGTTATATCAGAGTTGGCGAACACGTGGTAAGATGCGGGTCCATGTCTGCTCGGGTGGATGCTTGGTCAGATATCCACCTATTCTTAGTCATTGACCTCACCGACGACCCCTTTCGTCACCAGGAGTTGCGGGAGATGATACACTAATTACGGCTTATAATTATCGGCACGTGCCTGACCACTTCAACGAATGCAAACTAATATACCTGTACATTGATCCGGGCACAAGTTTTGTTTAGAAAATGTTTGTTCTTTATTGTTCTGTTCATTTTGCTTCTCTGGAGTGGCTGTTTATTCTTCTAATACATATACATATCAAAAGATTCAAAATACGCCATCTCGACAGTACTAGACTTATTCCGCGTGTATCATGAGGTTGGCATATATGCAAGATTAGGCACTATCGCTCGTTTGGATTTCGGGACTGAGACTCAATGCATCATCAATGCTTTGCCAACGGCGGAGCCCAGCACATCATGAATACACGTATCATTTCGCGGCTTTAGGTACCATACTCCCCTGATCGTGCTGAAACGTCGAGCAAGTTGAAGCAACAGAGACCAAAACCAAAACACCAAAGTTAGGCAGATTAGGGGCAAAAAGAGACAACCCAACATGTGTTGGCTGACGCAAGTGGTGGACTTCTCGCCTTACAATTCCACAAGAGGTTTGAGGCTTCCAAGTCCACCCGTTCGCTGACGAGAGCTTTTCTGCCTGAAGTCGGGCAAAATTCACGGGCTTTGAACATTTCTACATTCGATAAGGAGCGAATCAAAGTGACCTTGCGTGCAACGTCGCGCGCTTCGCCCTGATAGATGCAAGAGTGCCTTAGGGGCTCCCTATTCCGTCATCACGAGACGCGACCAGCTAATCACCTTCCTGTGACTGTTCCTTCTGAGCTGTGAACCCATTCACAGAGCTGAAAATTGCTCACTTGAGGTTCAGTCGCCTCACGGTCGCCTAGCTCAGATAGTAGTGTGTGGATGCCACCCCCTGACATTTAACAAACACCGCTTCGTTCACTTGTGATCAATAGTGGGAGGCGATATTGACCTCGTCCATCACTGACGAATGGTTAACCATCTGGCTAGGTGGGCTGAGTTCCATTAGTCCATACAGATGAATCAAGTCTTTGGCTGTGCCGATAGCAATACCCTGCCTACGAAACTGAAGGTAAGCATCAGCCGAAATCAAGGCCATACACGCTCATCTCGTCTAAAAAAATGACAAAAGCGAGATGCCGGAAGAAGGGTTGGGAACTCATGAAGTGGGACTTGAGAATAATCCCGATGCCGGAGTAGGGTAATTGCCTCCATCTGCACCCCTTAAGGGCCCTTAGGCGATGAGGAACTTTTCGTATTTGCTGCCTCGCGGCAGCGTAGTTGGCTTTAGCACCACCTCAAAATGCTTGGTATTAGCCGCAACCTGGTGTTCATGCGGTAACGCAGATACAGGCCACTAAAAGGAAGTTCAATCATGGCTGTTCATGTAAATTATGATTGGGAGTGAAACTCATGTTTGTCTTTGTGTACCAGAAGATTGTCAACCCACAATCCAATACTTCAATGGCATGGTCCATTAAAAGCAGGTAGAACCGTATTGCGACTTGACCGATCAACTTTTGTGTAACACATTGAAGTGGAGACGAACATCATGGATAATCAGCTTCGAGACTCATGCAACCTTGTAGTTGATATATTATACAGAAAGATCTGAATGTCTCCAACCATACGAATTCTTCTGTGTTTGACTGGTTTTGAACTCTACGAAGCCAGTCATCATGGCGAGTCTAGATGGCGGCAATCCAAGGCTGGAATGATGGGTAAGCGAAATGAATCTCGGGCGTCTAGGCATACGCTTTGCTAACACATGCGAATCACGAGGTTTGTATACGGCCTCACGGTGTGTTTGCTCGTACGAAGTAGCGCTTTGTCAATGTTTTCATTGAATGTATCAAATCCCTACTTACAATCTTTTGCTAGAGTAATGAGATTGGCCTGCTCTTAGGGCGCAGACGTAACGGCAGATGTGTGCCTGTGCTGCAGCACGAGACAGTCACAGCGACGACGTCCACTAAAGACAACCAAAATACAGGGGATCAAAGCACGCGTAATCCAATGTGATGAATCCAGCCACACCTTTATTCCTGGACTCTCAAAAGTTTTCGTTTCTGGGCAACAAGGCCTATCCATGTATCTAGGGACAAGCAGTGAAGTGTAAATGAAGGCGGCTGATGCCTATTCCTCTTGGATGTGTGGCAAGATTACCTCCCCTAGCGTATCGCCAGATGCAACCAACCAGAAGCTTCGGTGGGCCAGGAGAGATTCTCAGCAGGATACACCAACCATTAAGGCAGGTTCCCGTGCAGGCAAGACTAGCGAATGAAAACAGCCAGATTGATCAGATAAAAAATAGGCCACCGAAAAGGATTCTCTAGACTATTGATGGTGCAACCTCTAAGGCTGCATGTGCAACATCGTTCCAACGAACCTGATAGAACATCGAGCTGGGCGTGGGTAAGGCAGCCAGGGAGAAACTCCCTAGCATAGTTCGACACAGCAGTTCGCGAAGCAAGGCGCATTTCCACAGTGAAACTCAATTATTCGGTCCAGGGGGGCACCGAAGAGGCGTCCATATCGGAATCCCTTCAAAACGCGCAAGGCATTGGTCATCATCTGTGTGGCCTTCGAGCAATGCTGGTGCCTTGTTATCGGCACGGAGAAGCAAACACTGCCCCCCCCCCCCTCCCCCACGTGCCAAAAGCAACAATAAAGCCACCAATACTACTACAATTGTTCAGATCATGACGCCCGCAGTCGTTCGTGCCTTGCATATTTGGAAGAAACACGTCTAGCAAAAGAGCAGCCTCATATGCGTTGCTCGGTCGCGTGTTGGTTGCCTTGCTGTAATTAGAGACTGGTATTCCTCAACAAAGCGTCGCCCGGTCGATGGGCAACCGAGGCTCGATCAAGGCAATGGCAGGCGCCTTTCGACCGGATGCAGAAATAAACTCCAGGCTACAAACTCTTAGCCGAGACATGCTATGAACCATGGGTGAGGCTCGAGCTCAGCAGGTGCATCAAAATTGCCTTGTACTGTTTGCCGATTCGACGCAACAGATGCAGATACAGTGAGGGCCCAGGGACTGAGCGTGGTAGACGCCCCGCTGGGTTGAAAATCATTAGTAACCTTTTAGTCCTGGTCAGTGAAGGCGGCTAGGTAGGTACCTTGACGGATTTCCACTTCGTCCGATTAATAGCAGGCGATAGCGTTGCATCCCTGTCCGTAGAGGTAAAGATGGCCCGAAAATAGGAACCCCTAAATGCACTTCAATTAATGGTAGCCAGACATCACGATAGGCAGCAGCGTATTGATGAACCGAATACGCATGATTCAGCATCGAACCACTTGATGGCTCTTTCAGTCACCCCATAGCGGTGGTTTCTCATACTGGCGCCAGGAACGACACCAGTGTCGATCAATGATCATTAGTATGGGTATTGAAAACAGCACCAGCTTTATGCGCGAATAATACAGTGACCTGAGTAGTTGGTTGTTATGTTGGCGAACAGGCATCTAGAGTCACGACGTAAGCCACGGAATTGAGGCTA
This sequence comes from Colletotrichum sublineola, assembly GCA_020631755.1. Lineage (NCBI taxonomy): Eukaryota > Fungi > Ascomycota > Sordariomycetes > Glomerellales > Glomerellaceae > Colletotrichum > Colletotrichum sublineola. The sequence goes on along the minus strand of JAHSQG010000006.1, from coordinate 5,258,428 downwards.
TCCTCTCTGCTTGGTCACGGAAAGAAGACGACGATCATGCCTTTTTGACAAAGCTCCCCACTTTCACAGCCGATCTTCATCATTGTATAGATGTTAGGCTTCGAATCACCCCGTTGACGGGGAGGCTTGGACCCTTGTTGTCATCAGTTGGGTAGCGGCCTTTTATTGGACTCGTCATTGAGGGCATTTGTGGCGGCGATTCGACTTGTAGACAAAAGTGGACCCACAATGAACGATTGTGGCGTATATAACTTTGCGACACGACTTCAAGTCAAGTGGTGCATTTGGTCAGGATAGAAGCTTCACGAGAATCTCTCCACGTCGTGAAACCAACATATCAAATATATCAAATTTATATGGTTTAGAAACATGATTCTATTCTTGTTTATTACAATTCTGCTGTTGAATGGTATGCTGTAATGCTCAACATTCGAGTTCAGTTAGCAGAAAGTCTCGGTCTAGAAGGAGGAAAAGAGTGTGCGTCTTGCCCGTTCTCTCAACCATAACTCCAGAAGCATTTCTCAACATGATTAATATCTCAAAATTGCCGCATCATCGAAATCTTTACATGGTCGACCATATAGTCACCACCGAGGCTAGAAATCTCCATAAGCTACATCCGCTCAGTATATCATCAGCACAGGGCCATTGTCGCCATGTTCTTGGTGCATTGGCTGAGGTGATTTTTGGATTTGATACCTTCGTATTATACAAAGGCTCTGAAGTCAAGAATCGCCAATTACACTATTGAACCAAGCGGTAGTTACGGGAATGAAAGTCACTGCTATCTGCTTAATACGAGTTTCCTACGATTAAAAAGTGGCTGCTGAGGACTTTAAATCACACTCACCGGCCATTCTTCTTCAACTACAGCGTTGCTGAATGTGGAGGAGCCTTGAGCGTGAGACCCTCATTTTGACTGGCGCCATTGATGACAGCCTCACATGCCATCTTCAGTATCACAGAATTGCTGCCTGTTGATCTAGACCTCTGCCTAGCTTGATATACGTGTCGACTTGCCCCTGAACCTCAGGCTTTCAACTCAATTGTAGGCAGACATACTCGCCTAAGGGCCTAATAGTTTTGCAAGCAATCCATTCCATGCTCGTGTTTCTCCACCGAGCTGGGAGGCAACCGGAATTATACGAGATGATAACGAATCCTTCTTCCTACTTCATGGGCCGCGGGGACGCGTGTGTTTAGTTTCCGGGATGTGACTTCTTGCACGCATCAGCCCCCCCTAGGTGATTGGCGTGGAAACGATACACAAGGGCTTTGAGCGGCCCGAAAAGGCGTCTGAGATGACCAAGGACAAGGTGTGATTCGATGGACTGGATTCAATCCATATCGCGAAAAAGGGCTGTGATCAGTCAGAGCCATCGCGCTGGACACGATTTCCTTTCTTATTTTTTTTTCTTTTTTTCTTTTTTCGCCATAACTAGGCATCAATAGTTATCAGTCGACAGCTTCAGCCAGTCTTCTGTGAGTCATGGCGTCGCGCCTATCGTATAACTCCATGTCATCCCGGTGCCGTAGCGAGCTGAATCAAATGTGGCAAACCTGATGGGAGACTTCCATGACCCTTGATTCGATGCTCGGATCTGTCAGCTCGCGATGGTTTTCTCACAAGAATGTCGGCATGCCCGAGATATCGTGTGGCGTCGTCCGTGGCTGTGCAATAGTGATATCCTAGGTAATTCGTGAGTGTATGGTGCAGATCAGATGTGGGATGGTGGCAACACTACAACGTCAACGTGCCGACGCAAACCGCTAAACGCTCCATAGCAATTGGGCGGCTCCCATACTATGTAGTCAAAATGGGCGGAACTGTCGGCCCACTCGGACCACGCGTTAAATTTTTAATCCCTCTCAAGACATAAGCAAGCTGGCACGAAGTTGCGAACAAAGCTGAAAGAATGGGAACCAGGAGAATGCTTAGAAGTCCCTCAGCTGACACCGAATTCATTCCCTCTACTGGCGGTTAGGCCGAAGGAGGTTGCGGCCTTTCAAGCCCAAAAATAACTCGTGATGACGATGAGCAATGAGGCATCGATGTCGTTGACTTGGGCATATGGCGAAGCCCCTATGACTTCAGCAGCGAAGCAGGCTGCAGAGAGAAGCACACCGAGAATGCTGCATGTAGGGGACGGATCACCCCCCCCCCTTCATTTCGATGTATTGGCAGCTCTGAAGACCATCAGGTATGGACGCAGGATATACCGGTTACCCCATATCGAATGGAATTTACGAAGGGAAAAAAGCATGGCCAAGTAACCTGGTATATGCGTCGAGGGCAAGTCGAAGAACCAGCACTCGGTTGGAGCCACGCAAGGGCCGCATCAGAGCCGCCCGCGCCTACCTAACCTTCCAGCCTAGCGACCAGGGCAGGCTGCGACGCTAAATCCGCAGCTGACGGCCGGAGAAGCCTCTAAAGTTGCCATTCAAACACACGTCCAAATCGCCGACAGCATGAGATGAAAGAACAGACTCTTGGTCTGCCGTTTGAGGGTAACAGAGCGGTTTAAATGGCTGCGGCCGAGGGCTTTATACTGAGGGGGGGGGAGAAGGATGGGTCCATCGATGGTGTGGGATGGGAAGGGGAGACTCTAGACTCCCCCATGTTGTGGATGGCGACCCATTATGGCGGCTCTGCATAAGGCGTCCAAATGGTCCGCGCGCCCGCATTTCTTTTCAAAAAACGAAGGGCGCGCACCACCCGAGATCCACAACACTTCGATCTTGACGTCCTTGAACATAAACAGAATACCTATATGAATCAGATACAGTAGCCTAGCCTACCAACCGACGATTGATTTTCTTGCATCAATTTCAAATCCTTCACCGCTAAACGTAGCCTTTGTGTTCAATGTTCTGCTTCCTCGGACAGCCGACTAGACTCCAGAGATCCTCTGGAGATGAACAACCCCGAAGAGCCTGCTGCTGCCCTCACTAAAGGCTTTAACAACTTTCTTCGTGCACGAGAAAAGGAAAGACGGCGTAAAGCAACAGCAAAATGTCCTATTTGCGACGAAGAACTACGAGCGGAAACGCGGGAAGACGTCGAACAGCATTACGACGACAAGCACCCTGCCGGCCAAGACTCTGAGCTACCCCAAAGCGTGCAAAGAGCTGAATTGATAGAAAAGACTTGGTCCCTGTAAGCCCTTCAGCCGCATCTGTGAATGACACCAGGCTGAGATTCTCTCTCTCCTACAGATTTCAGACACGTGGCCCTCGCCACCCGACACGGGCAGACGGTCCGTCATCCGGCCCTATCCACGAAAAGACGCCATCCAGCATCGGCCCAGGTCCAAATACCCCGACTCCCGAACCCGATAGAGAACGAACATCCAATATCCCATCGTCTCCGAAGAGTCTAAAGAGAGACAGCTCGGAAAGGGCCGTCCCACCAAAGCGTAGCCGCGCACGACACGCGAATCAACCAAGTAGTCATAATGTTGCCCGCTCCGCGGACAATGATTTTCGTAGGGAACCTACACAACAAAAAGGAAAATTATGGACGCCAGATGACGAAGCGCCTCGACGGACGGATGCAAAACGGGCCGGGGATGTCACTGAATCACCTCGCGCTCCGGGGCCGGGCCGAACCTTCGAGGCCCGGTCCTCGGAGCCCGACAACACCGAGATCATGATCAAGCAGCCAGAGACACGACCCATCAGTCAAGAGCAGCTCGTCGCTGAGGTCAAAGGTATCTACGCTGGCCTCGTCATGGTCGAGAGCAAGTGTATCGAGGTAGATAATTCACAAAGCTCTAACAAGGAGACCAACCCCAAGCTTAACAACGAGCAATGGCAAGCTCTGATAGCTCTGCATCGGACTCTCCTACACGAGCATCACGACTTCTTCCTAGCTTCACAGCACCCGTCTGCGAGCCCAGCTCTGCGACGGTTGGCAAGCAAATACGCAATGCCAGCAAGGATGTGGCGCCATGGAATCCACTCATTTTTAGAGCTACTGCGACATCGCCTGCCAGCATCCCTTGAACATATGCTTACGTTCATCTATCTGGCTTATTCAATGATGGCGCTGTTATATGAAACTGTTCCTACCTTTGAAGATACTTGGATTGAGTGTCTTGGCGATCTTGGACGTTACAGGTACGCGATATATTTACCCAGCGGACAGCTGAGCACCATTTCTCCTGAGCTCTTGATAATAATAAACCTCTCCAGAATGGCAATTGAAGATGACGACTTGAAGGACCGAGAGGTCTGGACATCCGTTAGTCGTCACTGGTATTCAAAAGCGAGCGATAAAGCGCCCGCTACTGGTCGGTTGTATCATCATCTTGCGATTCTGGCGCGGCCGAACGGGCTGCAGCAGTTATTCTATTACTCCAAATCACTCTGTGTACCCGTGCCATTTCTGTCAGCACGCGAATCCATTATGACACTCTTCGACCCGCATCTCAACGGATCTCCGACGAGATTGCAAGAAATCGATGCTGCGTTTGTTCGCGCCCACGGCATTCTTTTCTCGGGCAGAAACACTGATCAGTTGAGTTCTTCTATCACCGAATTCGTTGATAACTTGGACAACCACATCGCGCGCAACACAAAACGCTGGCTAGAGAACGGATATTATATCGGTATTGCTCTCGGGTGCGCGATTCTCGAGTATGGCAGCGAGTCGAACTCTCTCATGCGAGTGATAAAGACCAGTCGTCTAGATGACGCCGATGTTCAGATGGATGAAACTGAGGTATCTGAGACAAGTCAGAAGCTACGTGATGCACTTGATTTCGCCGTCCGAACTCATAACGTGGTCTTTCGCCGTTTTGGCGACACGAACGTTATCCCCTACGTTCACGTAACGCTCTCGTTCCTCTATCACATGTCGCACTTCCCGACTGCAATGGGATACATTGAAGAGCAGATTCCTTGGAAACTAATTTCCCTTAAGCTCAATGCGCTTATGGATAAGTGCCCGTCTGTTGATCGGATCGAGTCGCACGAGTTTCCGCGACAGGACAAAGAAACACCTCGGCCACTGCCAGAGGACTTCGCACAACGGGGCTTGCTATGGGTTGATAGGTACTATCCTGAAGACTGGTTCACGGCAGTGAAGTTCGATGACGATGAGAAATATTTCGAAGTCGCTTCCATGGCTCAACAACGGCAGGAAAGGTGTCTCTGGCTAGGGTGTCGAATTGCATCGTCTGGTACATGGCTGACATACGATAACACGACGAGACAATTCGGGGTATCAGCAAGATATGAAATGGAAATAGCTGACCTTGGTCGATTTAAAGTCGAAGAATCCGAAGATAGGGAGGAGGACGGCGATGTGAGGATTACAGATGCCCCTGCCTCTAGTAGTTAACGGTACGAGAAATAGCATAGCAGAATCATTATATGTGTTCGGAGGTTACCTTTTATTAATTGGTTTTTACAACAAATGGTCAACGGCTTGATATCATTGAGAATCTGGCCGTGCTGATTTCTGTGTGTCGTTTATGAGGAAGAAAGAACTGCAATGTGCTGAATTGCACGACTGCATGTTTTGAGCCCGACTGGGTACATACATTCTAGTACACGCCCTATCCATCATCTAGTGACCAGTTGCATTGGACCCTCTTTAGTTTACCTACTTATAACTTTGATTACGAACTTTCGTTCAGCGAACACCTATATGACCCTGCCGTACCCGTATGTGCCAATGGTAGGTCCGGCCGTTATTACAGATAGAGTATACGAGACTCAGTCGGATGCTTATACTTTATTCTTTTAGGCTTGTGTTTTATATTTCCTAAATATCTAGTTAGATAGAAACCCAACGGGGTCTTCTTTGAACATTACGTTAACACGAGGATGAGTATACTTACATATATCAAAGAAGCCAAAAGTTGACATCTTGGAAGTCCAGAAAAATATCAACTGCCTCTGTTCCCCTCACAGCGTATCGGAATCACGTTAACGTAAAATGAAACTCGAATGGTTCAAAAAGCGAAACCAGAGTATATAGTTATGGAAACTGAGTTCGTCAGTTGATATCAGATTATAAGACTATTAAGGAGCCACAGCAAAATCGTAGATCTTTGAGACGTATCGGTGTGGCCACAACGCTTTCAATTACACCAATTAGATATCACTCGGACACCGGGTTCATTACACCGCATCTTGTCTAAGTCGAGGACACGAGATATAGGAAGCTAAGTAACTGAACAGATTTCCATGTTGCCATACCCAAGTATTTTCCAATAATTTATCGGAAGCCGCCTCACGTGTTGATGCTTTCGGAGATATACACTTAACACAGTGTATATTCCCAGCCTGAGGAGTAGTCTAGTCCTTCAGCCCCTGGCGGCACCTCACGTGACTGAAAGAGTATAGCCTCGTTTGCTATTTTTCCGCCAATAAGCTGACAATGGGAGATTGATACTGCATCGTAACAACCTTATCCTTTGTGTTTTAAAGCAAGTCAAAAATGCGTAGGTGTCCTTGCCGAGAAACTCAGGCTTGTGAGTGCTAGAGACCAGCTTCCGAGTCCGATCATTATTGGTGGCATTAAGTCTTGTGCCCGTCTTCAACAGTGCAAGATATCTGCATTTAGTGGACGTGTTATCGGCGACATGCCAGGAATCCACTTGATTCTAACAACCATCGAGTATCTTTCTTAGCTCTGGTAGGTCTACTCTGGCCTTCTTGGACTAGTAGAAGCATTGTACCCATCTAGTTTAGCATTTGGAGCTTTTCTCGCACGGATCTCTGGGTTCAGCCGAACGTCGAACTTTGGTAACAAATCGTTCTCGTTCAGCTAGTGCTTTGACTTCACACAGTCTACATGTGAATCCCGAACCAATGTTTACCCAGGAAGCCAGCTGACCCAGTCATCGCAATCGCTTTCGGGCAAACCGGAGTCCGAATGTCAGCTTATGAACTCCGAGAGCCAGCCTACAAGGCAACTGCATGTTTCCACGGTGGCTGACTCGATCTTTTCTTGGTAACGATGGAGCTCCTTGCGTCAGCTCTGGCGGCGCAGCAGAAGGAGTCCCAAAGTGGTATATCTTCGGAGGCCGGTCCCGCACTAGGCAGACGTCAGACGATATCTATACGCGCGGACTCAATCACTTACTCAACCCCTGTGGAAACCTCAGTCTCAACACTGCAAATTTGCACATCAGTTACTAGGCTGCCAGCGAGAACGTAATTTACTTCACATGATGTCATTCGGACCCAGTTTCCGTAGGACTGTAGTCTGCTAATCCAGTGCTGCCTATGGATGATATCGAGAAATAAGGCACGAGTATGCATATATTGCCCAGGATGTTAAGACCAGCATCTGCAGAACCTTGATATGGCAGGCGATCCATTTTTTTTTTTCATAATGGGAGGAGAGGAGAGCATGCGGTCCATCTTTCGCGCTATTATTAAATACTATCACGATAGCTTCAGCCATCAGCAGCTGCTTTGTTATGTGCTTTATTATATAATATTTCACTTATTACTTATATACTATACCTATATATATAGAGGGTCTTCTCTAGTCTTACACTTAGATAGGATAAGCCTTTTAGACCTTAATTCCTCTATACCCTACTATATACTCTAACTTATAATAGTTATAAGCCTAGTCTCTACTATTACTATATATATTTAACTTTACTTTATCCTTTAGATTAAAATAAAAAGAGTATAGCTTATAACCCCTCCTATTAGCTATTATAACTAATTAATAACTAACCCTTACTAAGTTAGTTAAACTCTTGTTACGACCCAACCGACTACAGGTGATGCGGGCCCCACTAGAGCCCTGGAAGTGTGGGTGGCGCAGCATCTTGTAAGAAACAGGCTTGTGGAGTAAGGCAGAAGGATAACTCCCCCCGGAACAGAAGAACTATAGATTAAGTCACGTGATAATAAGAAGGACCGACATACAATAAGCAGTCCTAGGACAGGACCAACATATCCCATATAGTCCTAGGACAGGACTAACATTCTAGGGATAGTCTAGGATACTACTAGGACATATAGGATTTATATATAGGATAGACTAAGTCTAGAACTTAAGATAAAACTACTATAGCTCTTTAGTAATTAACTTATAATATATTCTCTAAATACCTTTTAGACCTTAATATTATATTTACTATTATCTAAGCTATATAAGTTACCTTTTAACCTATTAACTACCTAACTAATTACTAAGTAATTAATAGACTAGTAAGCTAATAATACTATTACTAAGTATTAACCCTAGCTATACTTTTAGTAGAAACCTACTATTAGAAATCCTAATTATAATACTTTAATTACTCCTATTAAGTAAGTTAACCTTAATACTTACCTAATAGCAAAATAATAATATATCTATAAAGAATACTCCTACCTCTTCTAACTTTAGCTCTAAGGGTAAAAAACCTACCCCTATAGTTACTAAGAACTTAGATAAAGAAATAAAGGATATAAAGAACTAGTTAGATAATAATAATAAACTTATATTTACTAAAGAAGTCTATAAAAGCCTATAGAAGTATATTAAGAAGAATAATAAAGATATAGCCTAAATATAAGGTATAATTAATAAGGTCTATACTTAGTTATAGAATAAGGATAATAAAACTAAATAGCTAAAGGCTATAATTAATAAGACCCTTACTAAACTTAAGATTAAATTATAGAAAGCTAACATACTTAGGTAAGAAGTTAAGACTCTCTAAATAGCTACTAATATTATTATAACCCTATTAGATAGGTATAAGAAACTTAAGCTTAACTCCCCTAAAACTTATAATAGTACTTAAGGATAGCTTAAGGGATTCCTAATCTAAGTATATACCTACTAGATATTTTATACTACTAATTTTAGGAATAAAGTTAAATATATAATCTATATAGGAACTTTCCTATAAGGGAAAGTACTTACCTAGTTTAAACTATTCTTAGAAGAATTCCTTATATATAATAGAACTATTAAACTATATTTAAGAGAGACCTAGTTAATCTTTAGAAGTATAATAGGCTTTAAATACACCCTAAAGTTATTATTCTAAGACCTAGATAAAAAATAATAAGCTAAATAAGATCTTACTAACTTATAGTAAACTAAGGTAGTATCTTATAATATAATAGAATTTAGACGCCTAGTAGCTAGACTTAATATTACTAATAAATCCTTAATCTTTATATTTTACTTAGGACTTAAGGAAGACATTAAGGATAAACTAGCTAAGATTATAAATACTCCTAAGGACTTTCTCTTATATATTAAGCTTACTATAAAAATTAATACCTAGCTATTTAAATAAAAAAGAAAATAAGGAGAGAACTAAAGACCTACTACTAACTTAGGGAAATAATATAACTAAGGACTATAACTAACTAAACTATATTAGTAAAATAAGAACTAGTAACTATATTATAACACACCTAGTACCTCTTATAGGTAATATATAGGACTAATAGATATAAGTATTACCTAGAAATAAAATAATAAGGCCCTATAAGATATTAAAATAATTAAATACTATAACTATAAAAAGATAGGATACTATATATAAGACTATTAACAACCTAAACACCTATAATATAAGGCCTTACCTAAAGGAATAAAGAAAGTTAATATAGCCTATAAGGAAGCTCCCTATAGGTTACTCTTATAGACTACTTATTACTATAATAAGTATACTACTTACTAAGATAGTAAGGAATAAGCCAGATAGTACCCTAAGGAACTAAAAGGGAAAACTATTATAATTACTAGGAAGTAACAACCTTAGTAGGAATAAGCTTCTAAACAATAGAACTAATAACTTATTAGAGAACTTATCTAGGCCTAGGATGCTATATAGGAATAACTCTATAAGCTATATATAAAAGACACCCTAGATATTATTACTAAATAACTAAAAAAGCATATCTAGGCCTAGGGTGATTACTAGAAGTAACTATAGCTTAAATAGGATGTTAAAAATATAGCGTTTAAATTTATAAAGCTTAAAATATAACCTATAAAGATTATTATAATTACTTATAAGTAACTAATCTTTTATACTAGTAAGTTAATTATATAAACCCTAAGTAAGTATAACAAACTAGTAATCTAGAATATAAATAAGACTATATACTACCTATAATATAGGCTAGATAACATATAATAATAAATTAAATAAAGGAAGAAGGACTAAGGGGATTTAAAACAACTAGTATAAAGCTACCTATAGCTCTATAAAGTACTTAAGTAGTAGTATAGATAAGAAGAAAAGCCTATAGACCCCCTTAACGTCTTAGAACTTACCTAAGGACTTTAATTAGAAGTATAGAAAGGACTAAAGCCTACCTAGGAAATCATATAGTATAAGACTATTATAATAGTAAGAAAAGGAAAAGAACCTAAACGACTATAGTTTATACCTCTAAGACTCTAATACTAGGAATATATACCTTAAGATATAATTAAGTACCTAGGAATATCCTCTAATATCTATAATACTTCTAACTTAGAATCTTTAGTAGATAAATTTACTCCCTAAAGTAAAGTTAAGTAACTAGCTATAGAATAACTAGTAAAACTAAAGAGAGAAATAACCCCTATAACTAGACAGACTAGTAAGAAATCCTAGTATATCTAGTAGTAGGCTTACTAAAACTCTATACTAACACCTTAGGACGTATAAAACAAACACAAGATATATAATAATACCCCTAAACTTAGGAGGAGAGAATAAAAGTACCTTAAAGAATAACCCCTAGTATAAAGAAATAATAATAACTAGATTATTTATTTCTATAGAATAGAAGACATAGATATTAAAAACTAACCTATAGTATTAGTATAAGAAGAACTAGTTTTTAGAGATTATAAACTACTCTATACTATAAACCTATACTATTATATAATCTTTTAGGCTAATTATATCTATAATAAATATTTAGTATACCTAGTAAATAAGGAAAAGTATGTATTCTTCTTATAAAAAATTACCCCCTAATACCCCCTATATAGTATATACCTAGATTAAGACCTATATACTTAGATAGTAGAAAGCTACTATAAATAACAACTCTACCTATAACCTAACCTAGAATACCTACTCTTATATAGTAGTAGTAGAAGGTACTAGTTAAACTACCTATATAATAAGTATAAATACTACTATAAAGAGAAAATATAAGTATAGTAAAAGGAAATTAAGGAAGTAAAGACTTCCTAGGTTAAACTAAAAAATAAGGAATACTAACTATAAAGGGACTATAGGAGGTAAGATAGGATATAAAGTCCTTATATATAATAAATATAGAAGATAAAGCATACCTTATTTATAATATTACTATTAATAGATAGCCTACTAAAGTTATAATTAATAGTAGAGCCTATATTAACCTAATATTACTATAATTAGTAAATTAATAAAAAATACTATAGTAAGAGAAAGAATAACTATATTACCTATAAACTATTAAAGGAGAAGTAGTTATATATAGTAAAGGAACTATTAATAAGGAGACTACGCCCCTCCCTATAGTTATCTAAGGCTAATACTAGTAACTAGTCTTTAATATAATAGCAATAGGAGATATAGACGTAATATTAGGAATGCTATAGCTATAGAAACATAACCCTAATATAAACTAGAGAATAGGCTAACTCTAGTAGAGAGACTTAACTATAAGGACGTGTTATACGCTATAACCCCTAAGTAAGCCTAAGTAACTAACTTAATATGTTACCTATATTAAAAGGATTAAGCCTATAAGAGACTAGTAACTTATGTCTATAGTAACTATATAATAAATAACATAATAATAGTATATACTAGAAGGGTAAGGAAATAATAATTTAAAGGAAGACTATCTTAATATAGTACCTCTTAAATATTAATAATATATAAAACTATTTACTAAAGAACTAGAAATAGGACTACTAGAATATAGACTATATAACTATAAGATCTAACTCCTAGAAGGGAAGCACCTAAAACTTAAACCTATCTACAGACTAAACCTAATAGAAAGAGAGATACTTAATAAATAGCTAGATAAGAACCTTAAGAAAGGATATATTAGACTATTAGAATTACTAGTAGGGTATTTAATCCTCTTTATACCTAAGAAGAATAGAAAACTATAACTATATATTAACTACTATAAGCTTAATAAAATTACTAATAAAAACAGTTACCTACTACTACTTATTTTAGAGCTATAAAACCTATTATATAGAGCTAACTAGTTTATAGTACTTAACCTTAAGGGAGCTTATAACCTTATCTATATTAAGGAAGGAGATAAATAGAAAATAGTATTTAGGACTTAATAAGGACTATTTAAAATACTTATTATACTATTTAGACTTACTAATATATTAGTAATATTCTAAATAATAATTAACTATATACTTTATAAGAAACTAGATATCTTTATTATCTACTACCTTAATAATATCCTAATATTTTCTAAGATGCTTAACAAACATAAGGAACATATATACTAAGTACTCTAGAAGCTATAAGAAGTAAAACTCTTAGTTAAACTAGAGAAAAGCAAATTTTATAAATAATAAGTTAATTACCTTAAATTTACTATTATATTAGGAAGTATCTATATATAAGCTAGTAAAGTAGCTATAGTTAAAGATTAGCCTATACCTTAGAACGTAAAAGATATTTAATCTTTTAATAGCTATATTAACTTTTACTAAAAATTTATAAAGAACTTTAGTAATATTATATAATTAATATAATAACTTACTAGGAATAATACTAAATTCAGATAGACTTAACTATACTAAGAAGTATTTAATAAAATTAAAGAATTTATTATATTAGAACTAGTCCTTAAGATACCTAACCTAGACAAATAATTTAAAGTAGAAGCTAATACCTCTAACTTTACTATAGGTAGATAACTTAGATAATAAGATAAGTATAAAAGACTATACCCCTATATATTCTTCTCTAAAGTATTCTTAGGACTAGAATTAAACTACTAAATCTATAATAAGGAACTTATAGTAATAATCTATGTATTTTAAGAATAGAGACCTTAACTTTTAGGAACTAAGTACTAAGTTCTTATATACTTAGATTATAAGAACCTTATATACTTTACTACCTTAAAGGTTCTTAATAAAAGATAAATTAGATAGTTAGAATTCCTATTAGAATTTAACTTTAAAATTATTTACTATAAAGGAACTAAAAACAGAAGGGCTAATACTCTTAGCTAAAGAATAAATTATAAGGTTAAAATACTAAAAGAAACTTATATTATCCTTAAGAATAATAACACTAGAAACCTTATACCTATATAGAAACTTATTATAATTAGTATATATACTTATCCTAACTTAATTAATAAGATAACGCTAGAATAGATCTATAAGATATATAGTACTAGGGTATATAGATACTAAGGAGTTATAAAGATATTTAAATAAATTAGATAATACTATAACATATAAGTTATATAGGAAGAAGTAGCTTTAGTAATTAAGGACTATAATATATATAAGAAAAGTAAGAATAGTCCTTATAAACTATATAGGTATATTTAACTATTACTAGTACTACTAGAAGTATAGTACTTAATCTTTTTAGACTTTATTATTAAACTACTAAAGTTAAGAGAACTACTTATAAAGACATACTATAATAGTATCTTAGTTATTATAGACTAACTTACTAAATATATATACTTTATCCTATATCTAGAACCTAGTAATATAGAAGAACTAGTATATACCTTCTTAAAGTATGTTATTAGTAATTATAGACTACCTAAGGAAATTATATTAGATAGAGATAAGCTATTTATATCTAAGTTTTAGAAATCTCTAATTTTATAACTTAGAGTAGATTATAAACTATTAACCTCTTTCTACCTATAGACTAATAGACAGATAGAATAAATTAACTAAACACTTAAGTAGTATCTTAGGTGCTATATTAACTATAACTAAGATAATTAGGTACTACTACTACTAATAGCCTAATTTACCTATAATAGTACTACTAGAGAAAGCATATAGAATTCCCTATTTTTCCTTAACTTTAGATACTAACTAACTGTATATAGAGAACCTTAATAAGGACTATAAGCTCTAAAAGCTATAGTAGATATAAACAAACTTTAAGAAATCTAAAGTAAAATATCTTTAGATCTAGAATTTATTAGGTAACAAATAAGGAAATATACTAACTAAATAAGGGTTAAGAGACTAACCTTTAAAGAGGGGGATAGTATATACCTACTATACTAAAATATTAAGATAATATAACTAAGTAATAAACTTAACTATAAAAAACTTAGACTATTTAAAATTCTTAAGAAAATTTTAGATATTAACTTTAAACTTAACTTACTAGATATAATAAAAATACACCTAGTCTTTTATATCTTACTACTTAAACTAATACTAAGAGGATTAAATACTAATAATTATATTATTATTAAATCTAATAAACTAGAATATAAAGTTAAATAAATTATTAACTATAGAATAGAAAATAGTTAAGAAGAATACCTTATTAAATAGAAAGGCTATAGATATAAAGAAAACTTATAGGAACTAGTTAAGAACCTCTAATATGCTTAATAACTTCTTTAGAACTATTATAACTCCCTAAACTAGATACCTCTACTAATAGACTTAGATCTATAAACTTATTACTAATCCTAAAACTTATCTAGTTAATATTATTATTAATACTAATAAATTATAAATTATCTACTACCCCCTACTTATAAGTATCTAGAGTATAAAGAAGGTCTTTATTATCTAACTCTTATATACCCTAACAAAATACCTCCTCTTAATACTTATAAACCTTCTTATAGATCTTATAAATCTATAATAATTAACTAGTAGCTAGGGCTATATCTAATTGAATTTTTACTAGCTATATATAAAGGGCTATAAACTCTTTACTAGCCTTCTCTTCTTTTTTATCCTACTCCTTTTACTAGGTATTTAGTTTTATTACTATAAAAAGAAGTTAGTAACTAATTAAAACATAAAAGGACTACCTTACCTATAAGTAGAAGCTATAAGTACTTTATTATATAGCTTCTTCTTCTTAATATATAAAGTATATTATAAAGACCCCTTACTAAAGTAATAAGTAACCTTTATATAGTAGTAATAAGTATAAGGTATATTAGGAGGAATAGACTAAGACTCTATATAGGATAAGAGAGCCTAGTGTTTATAATCTTTTAGTAACATCTTTTCTAATTTTAATTTTAATTTTACTATATAACCTAATATAGTATTAGCATTATAGATAAAATAAGGAAGCATAATTAATAACTCCCTAACCTAAGAGATATAACCTACTTATAGGTCTTAAAGGTAAGACCTTTTAAGGGGAGACCTAATGTTATAACCTAACTAACTATAGGTAATGTAGGCCCTACTAGAGCCCTAGAAGTATAGGTAGTATAGTATCTTATAAGAAATAGGCTTATAGAGTAAGGCAAAAGGATAACTCCCCCTAGAATAGAAGAACTATAGATTAAGTTATATAATAATAAGAAGGACTAATATATAATAAGTAGTCCTAGGATAGGACTAATATATCCTATATAGTCCTAGGATAGGACTAACATTCTAGGGATAGTCTAGGACACTACTAAGACATATAGGATTTATATATAGGATAGACTAAGTCTAAGACTTAAGATAAAACTACTATAGCTCTTTAGTAATTAACTTATAATATATTCTCTAAATACCTTTTAGACCTTAATATTATGTTTACTATTATCTAAGCTATATAAGATACCTTTTAACCTATTAACTACCTAACTAATTACTAAGTAATTAACAGACTAGTAAGCTAATAATACTATTACTAAGTATTAACCCTAGCTATACTTCTAGTAGAAACCTACTATTAGGAATCCTAATTATAACAACTCTATAAGAAAGATAACTAGCCTATATAGTTCTAAATACTAAAATCCTATATAGAGGGATTAAATATATAGGAATATATTAATCTAGACGCCCTAAATACCCCTTAATTAGCTCTTAAAGAATAAGAGATACTAATAATTAACTTCTACCTTACTAAATTATAAGACAACTATAATAACTAATATATATAAGAAAAAAAAAGCCTATTAGAAGAGTTATAAGGACTAAAAAAACACCTATTTAAGTACTACTCTAGATAGTAAAACAACTCTAAGTAAGTACTTTATAGCTAAAAAGCCTATAAGATATATTATAAAGATTATAGAAATTAAGAAGATATAAGAAATTAGATCCTAAGAATACTCTTATTATATACCTATTATTAACTAATAAGTAAAAAGTATTTAGATAATTAATTCTTAGATATTAAGTACTATTTCTATATAAGCTATTTATAATATATATATTAATACTATTTATAATAGTAAAAAAGTAATAGTCTAGTAAGTTATTAAATATCTATAGAAAGTAATAGGCTAAAGCTAAGCCTTTATCTAAGAGATAGTCTAATAAGATTATATTATAGTCCTTTAAAAAGTAGAAGGTAATATTAATACTATATACTAATATAAAAAATAATATATACTCTACCTTTAAGCCTATAGATATAATATACCTAAAGTTAAGGGAGTATATACTTTAATAGCTTTTCTTAAGGCTATAAAGCTTTAACTAGTACTAAGCTAAGGAGAATATAAGTACTAAGTACTCTTAAAGTAACTTAGAGTAGACAAACTAATAAAGTTAGTTAAGAAGCTAAGTTAAGACTTTTATAATAACGTCTATAATACTAAAAACATACCTAAGAATAATACTACTTATAATACCTATTTAACCCTAGCTAGATAATTAGATAAATCTTTAAATATATTATAGTAACTAGACCTAAACTACCCTAATAAGTATAACTACTCTTAGAAGGTTTTATAATATAGTTACGTTAAATTTACTCTAACTAGTAAGGTTTTAAATAGTAGAATAAAAGTAGTACTATCCTTATTAAAAGACTATATTAATAAAATCTATATAGAAATTATAAAAGGTAAGTAGTAGTTAATCTACTATAAGCTAATAATAATAGGATAGCTTATACTAGTAGGTAAACTTTACCTACTTAACTATAACTTTATTACCTTAAACTCTTCTTAGAAAAAGGCAGATAAAATAAGCCTTTCTAATAATATTATTATATTACCCTAGGTAATATTAGCTTTAATATACTAAAAGTAGTCTTTATTATAATGCTTAGTAGTATATATCTACTTTTATAAAGTACTATAATAGATAGCTATAGTATAATATATATTATTAATAATAAGAGCCTTTTAGAACCTAACTTATATATACCTTCTAGACTAAATAACTTTATAGAGGTAGGTATATCCTTACTACTAGTTAGTAGGTATAACACCTAAGTTATAAAGAATATATTAAATAGCCTAAAAGGAACTAAGTCTATAGATCTTACTTTAACTAATATAGTACTAATAGAAGGGTTTTATATTAATATAGCCTTAAAAAGCTTACTTCTTAAGGGCAGACTTTAGTACTATAGAGAGGACTATACTATACGTTTTAGACTAATAGACTATAATAGTATAGTTATTAAACTTACCTATAAGTATAACTTAGTCTTTATATAATATAAACCTATCTATAACTACTTAAAGGTACTATAGATAGTAATTCTAAGAAGCCTAATAGGTATTATTATAGTAATAAGATAAGGATTATATAGAAGATTATACTAATTAGCTAGAGAGAGAAGTAATTTAGTACTCCTTTAGTACCTTTAGTTTAAATACCTTAGTCTAATAGTACTTTATTAGCTAGTTAGTAAGGCTTATAGAGTACGTATTATAAGACTAAGTTAGTATTAATATTAGGACTATACTTTAATATATATAGTAGTAGTTATCTCTTAATCTATTTTAAAAATTAAGGGTAATATACCTATAGTATTAAGTATACTAAGATCTCTTTAACTTCCTAGAGTCCTTTACTAATATAAAATAGCTTCTACTAATATATAATAAATATACTAGCCTTATAATAGGCTTCCTATTAGTAAAGAAGACTAAGGATCTTATCTTTAAATTATTATAAATACTAAAAGTATAAGTTAGGTAGTAAAAGAATCTTATTATCTATAAGTTTTAATATAATAATAAAATAGCTCTTCTTAGCCTAGATATAAAAAAGGCCTATAAAAAGTAATATAAATTAATTAGAATAAACGTTAAGATACTACTACTAAATATAAAAGAACTAGTTAGGGCTACTAAGAGGGTAGGTTAACTAGTTATTAAGAAATTAATTAAGATACGTATAGGAGTAAACCTCCTAGAAGGGCTTTAAGATAAAATAGCCCTTACTACTATCTATATATATAAAATTAGCCTAAAAGAATTACTTAGCTAGATATTACCTATTAAGAGAGAGTTTAGTTAGCTATAGTAATACTACTAATAGTAGTAACCTAATTTACTAGTACCTTCTTTAAGGCTACTACTTCTATACTAAGGGGGACTCTTTATATATAGGTATAGGGTATATCTAATATAAAGGGATTATAAAAAGGGTATAAGGTAAAAGGACTATAAAATACTTCCCTATAGGTACCTAAGGTATTTAGTTAGGTATATACTAAATATATATAACTTATACTATATCTAGGTGCCTATACTTAAGTAAGTAATAATAATAAGGAATGTTTATTTTAATAAGAGTACTTTCTATTAACCTATAGAGGAGAAAGAAGCTCTTTAGGGCTAGTAAGTAAAAGAAGTAGTTAAAATTATCTAAGACTATATTATAGTCTTAAATAACCTCCTTTAGGCCCTTAGTATTATAAAAGCTAATATCCTTATATTAGATAATAATAATAATATAACTATTTTACTTATAGATAAGACTTTATAATATATAGAAACTACTAGCTCTAAGAATAAGTAAGTAGTAACTACTATAAAGGAAGCTTATAAGTATATTCCTCTAACCCCCTTAACTTTTACTAGTCCTTTAGTACTTAGGGGTAGGGGTAATAATACTACTTCTATAGCTAGGTTATTAATAGTAACTAGCGTTAATAGCTCTAAACCTCCTATATATATACCTATAATAAGGTTATTAACTATAGATTTATCTTTAACTAAGTAACTAGATACTCTAATAACTAGCTATTATAAAGTAGGATCTTTAAGGGGGTAATTTATATAGTTAAAAGTAGCTTGTTTCTTTCTAAGTAAGTATAGCCTAACCTTATTACTAAATATAGGGTTATTCTAGAATCTTATACGATATTAGTATAGAAGGCGGTATTAGTTAGTAGTACCTACTTAAGTAGGATAGCCTATTTATATAATACACCTCCTTAGGTAGTAGTAGCTAGGATTATTATTACCTATACTATACTACCTAAAAATAATTAATTATAAAGGGAAAATATTATATATAAGACGTTATTACGTAACATCTAGTTAACTTAGTTTTATAGCTTATAGTTAGTAGGGCTATTCTTATAGTTAGTTAGTAAGCTAACAGCTATATAGGTTATTTATAACTATAGATATCCCCTATATTACCCTATATTACTTTTTTCTTTTTTTTTCTCTTTTCTTCCTTATTAATAATAAATATAACTATAAGTTAGTAAGAAACGCTATATTTTTAATATATATTTCTTTTACCCTTCTTATTACTTATAATTACTAATTATTTACTAATTCTTTTCTTATATTAGATACCTTATAAAACTATCTCTATAGGTAAGGCCTATATATATACTATAGTAGCTTTTAAGTATTATAGTTACCTAGGTCTTATACCTAATAACTTACTAGTATTAGCAGCCTTACTACTATGCCTATCCTTACCTACGTTTAGTATTTAGGAGGAGGGGGGTTATCCCTCTAAGGTCTTAAGGGAGTAGGATACCCTTAAGGATATCTATAAGTTTTACCCCTTCTATTCTAGTAATTAGTTATATTTCTACTTAAATATATAGCCTCTCCTTCTTAGTAGTTATAGTCTAAGACTAAAGAGACCTTTTAGTACTATACTATCTAGGCGTTTAGTATATATTCCTCCTTATATCTAATAAGTATTATAATCCTAATTAATAGTAGATAAAGAGTATCCTTAGTATTAGTATCTAACTCTATCTAAGGATAGCTCTTAAGGTATTAGGTAGTATAGCCTAAGGGGTAGTAATAAAGTCTCTTCTTTATTAATACTTAGTATGTTAGTTATATACCTCTTTTTATTACTCTTATTCCTTATTACTAACTTATTATGTTTTATAGAGGATAGATTAGGTAATATAGAGTTACTCTCCCTTTATAGCTTACTTTAGGAGGTGCTCCCTCCCTTCCCTAATTTTAAGAGTATTATAGAGGAGGGTAATAGTAGTAATAATATTTTTATTATAACCCCTAAGTATTTAGAGTAAGGGGTGTTAATAGCTAGGGTGCCTATTATTAGTCCTTATAACTATTATTTCTATAGTACCCTTATAGGATAAATAGATAGTATATACCTCCTAGGAACTAAGGGTAAATACTATTAGTATATATTATTATAGTACTATTATATACTACTTATACCTACCCTTATAGGCCTAGCTAACACCCTCTTAGCTACTTAGTTAGTACTAGTAATACTAAAGAAGGTATATATATCTATTATTTTATATCCTTACCTTACCTTATGCTAATATTATTATAATATAGAGACTTACTATACTCTAGTATATAGTATAGGCAGTCCTACCTTTATTATTATAGGTAAGGGGGGCTATTATACCCCCTTAGCTTAAGGAGGAGGAGGAGGAGGATAAGGAGGGAGAGTATAGTAAAGTAGGTAGTAAGGTAGGCCTATCTTATAGAGGTATACCTTATAAGACTCCTACCTTACGCCCTATTAGTATTATTACCTTTTAGGTATATATAGTATATTCTAATATTAACACCTTTATTAGTAAGATTATCTCTAACCTTAGGACTTATACTATATTTTATACTCTTCTTAATATATATATAGCTACTCTCCTCTATAGGGGTAACTAATACTTCTTAGCTAGTAGGCTATTACTTATTTTACTTATTATTTAGGCTTTCTAGCCTTTAGGCTGTTTTTTAATTTTAAACTTATTTTAGCCCCTTATTTATTATTTCCTCTTTCTATTTAGCTATATACTATATGTCTTATAAATTAAGTATAGCTCTAAAGTACTTAAATTTAGCTTATGGAGATTTTTTATTAATCTATTAGTAAGTATTTTACTTATAAAAAGATAGACTATATTAACTTTACTATTTATATATACTTCTTATAACTATATATTTTAGATATTAATATAGTAAAGTTATATAATAATCCTTTCCTCTTCCCTTATAATAAGGCGTATTATTTACTAATTATTATAGTATACTTTCTAAATATTATCTCTAAGATTTAGGGAAATCTCTTAAAAGAGATATTAGAGTACTATTAGCTTCTTTATTATATACTTAAAGGTAAGAAGCTCTACCTTAGTTATTAATATTATTATAGTTACTTATTATATAGCCTTTTATTATATTAGTCCTCTAAATAGGAATATAATATATCCTTATAAGGATCTATAAGTTATAAAGTTATCTCTAAATAAGGTATTACTTATAGCTAAAAGCTAAATTCCTCTTTAGATACTAAAGTAAATTAATAGGTAGAGGGTATAAAAGAGATACCTAATATACTATCTTACTACCTATATATATTATAGGCTTAGGTTTATTAGGAACTTTAATAGTAATAAGTAAGTAAATATAATATTAAGTTAGATTATTATTACTATATATAGTATTAATCTTATTATCTCTTAGAAGGTTTTTACCTTATTTAGTAAAGTAGTACCTTTATTTAGGAAGAATTTAGTTATTAGTAAAGGCATTACTAGTCGTATTATATTATTATATTTAAACTTAACAGCTATATTATAGATATATTAGTTATAGTAGAGGTATATCTTTCTATTAGGGTAGTCTTAGACTATCCTAATACCTAAATACTACTCTATATTACCTATATCCTTTATCTTATATATCTCTTTAAGGCTTATAATAACCTTTATTCCCTTTTCTATCCTTAATAGTAAGTATATAATAAGGATATTATTAATATAAAAGAGGATATATATGTTATTATTATTAGAAATAAAAAGGTAAGGGTCTTCCTTATATAGGTAAAGGCCTAGTTATTTAAGGGTCTTAGAGAACTCCTTAAACTATAGAAGGGGTGTATCCCTTAAGCCATAAAGTATATATGCTATTATTATATATTTACCTTCTTATTAGTATTCTTTTAGTAGGTTATAGTATATTAGCTTACCTAAAGGGTCTTATTTAGTATTAAGGAATATATTTATAATATTAAATTACTTAACCTTAAGGTTAAATTATATAGTAATTACTATTATAATATAAAAGGTTTATACTATAAGTATTACTATATATATCTTAAGGAGGGGATTAGTTACTTAGAGATCCCCTTATATAATAACTTAGGCCTTATAGTAATTAAGAAAGCCTTTTAGATCCTACTTATATATCTAAACCTACTTAAGTAGTAGTAGCTTTATTCCTAGTAGGATAGATAATCTATTAATTATTTTAAGAGCCTTAAGACGCTAGAGTTTACTAATTTCTAGGTCTATTACTTTCCTAAGTAGCTGTTAGATATTATTTAGTATTTAAAGTAGTTCTTTTTATAACTTAAGAGTATATAGTAGATTATTATAATAATATCTATAGTTATTTAGTATTTTAGTTAGATAATATAAGGTTATTTAATATATAGCTATATAAATAACTAAGTATAGTATATAGTACCTATTATTTACCTTATTAATAGCCTCCTCTCTATTATAAAAGAAAGTATTAAGGAAGTTGTTTAGGTCTTATTTATTACTCTAATAAAGAGCTAAGAAGAGTACTTATCTTATAGGTAGAGAGTTACCTCTTAAGGCTATAGGATAATATCTAGCTTTAGGCTAGTAAGTTAGTATATATATAACTATACCTAGCCTCTCTAGAGGACGTTATTAATATTAACCTATTCTTATTATTTAGCCTTATTCTATATAGAGTAGATTAATAATTTAATTATATAGCTATATATTATTTTAGGCTTCTAGGGTTATACTAAAACACTAGGTATTACCTAGGTGCTTAGTAGTTAATTAACCTTCTAGTAAAATAGGTTATAATCCTAAGTTTATGTTTATACTATTACCCTTATTATAAGATCCTACTACTTAGCTAAGGCTAAGTATCTTACTTATTAAGTTACTTTTATTAGACATAGCTGTAGTATGTGTTTTACTTAGAGCTAGTATTATCTTAGGAGTCTAAACCCCTTTCCTATCTTATATAGTAATACCCTAATTAAGTTACCTAACGTCTTAGGTATTCTTCTTAGTATTAGTGTGTAAGGGAGTTTATTACTACTATATTATTATTATTATATCTAATATTTTTATTACTTTATTTATTAATCTAAGTATATCTATAATTAAGTCTTACTTATAATCTTTATCCTTAATAATATTAATAATACTTAGTACTTTTAGTTTAGCTATTACTTCCCTATCTTTTTTTATTTTTAGGAAGAACTTTATTTTATTAAAGTATACGTTATATATAATAATAATATATTATAAAGAGGGAACTTAAATCCTATAAAGGTTATATACGTTTTATATATACCTTATAAGATATCTAATATATCCTTTAGGTTTAACTTTAAATTATTATTATTATATTCTTTTCTTATAGCTGCCTATTAATAAATAGGTATAATATCTATATATATATATTTATCCCTAATAAGGATAGAGGTTATATTAGAGTACTACTATATATACTAGTACCTACTAGTAAAAATACTATCTAAACTACGCCTCTTCTTTCTTAATAGGTATTATCTATCTATAGCGTTAAAGTAGGCTTATATTATATATATATATTATAGTAAGTATTACTTTAGGCTAGAGCTTATATAGGAGTCCTAATAAAGAGAGTATCTTTATAATCCTTATAATAACTTCTTAGCCTACTTATTTACTACTACCTACTAGCTCTTTTATATTTAGTAGGGGTAGCTTTATATTAATCCCTTACTCTACTACCTACCTCTTATACTTAGTTTTACCCTTAATACTAATAACTAAAGTATCCTTATCTTAGTATATTTTATATATATATACGCTATATTACTAGTCTACCTATAATATAAAACGTCTTAGTATAGGGAATATATTATTATATGTCTTTCTAAGTAGTATAATACTAAATAGTTAGGTAGTATACTTATCTCTTAGGACTATAAGCTACTTAGAGTAGTTAAATCTAATAGGGAAGTTAAAGAGATCTTATAATACGTAATAGTATAGGCGTATAGACCTATTTTCTAACATTTGTTTTAAAATAACTTAGCTTATATATATAACTATATAGTACTTATACTCTATCTAAGTTAGTCCTTTAATTTTCACCCCCTAAGCGCTATATAGGAGATACATAAGAGCTTTAGTACTAAGATAACTAGTCTAGAGGTACTAAATATAGGCGTTATTATTATAATTAATTAGTATGTTTCTTATTAGATAGAAAGTTATTATTATAAATACTTAAGTATTAATAAGAGAGGTAAGGCTATAATAAATATTATTATATAGTAAGGCTAAGTAAAAAAAGATAGGTATATATTAAAGAAAGATAAGATTACCCTTACGTTTAAGGGTCTTTATTATAACGCTCTTTTTATATATACTATAATAAAGAGTATAATTTAGTCCTAAGTACTATAAGTCTACCTTCTTCCTAACTAGGCCCTTAGAGATAATATTAACGTAAAATTTAAGAATATAGGCTATATTTTCTAGTATAAGGTTATATATCTTAGGCCCTTTAGTACTATTAAGTATATTCTTTATAACATATGTTCTATAACCCTTAACTATATATAAAGTCGTGCTAGATTTAATATAGCTTTCCTTATTATTATATTAGTATAAGCTAGGCTTAAAGAGGTCTCTATTATTAATAATATAGATCCCTCTATAGTTATCTAGTATAGTACTCTTACTAAGTACGTATAGGCCTATAATTAGAGATAAGAAGATACTAAGTAAGGAGTATACTAATATTAAAGTATTATTATAGAGTATGTTAGGGTCTATTATAACTATAATAAGGGTTATTAGTAGATACTCTAAGGTATTTAATACCTTTTATAAATCTAATTTATTATTCTTATGTTTCTAACCTTTCTTCTTAATCTCTAAGTAGAGGTTAGCCTATTTTAGCTTTATAAGTTTAGTCTAAATTAACTTAATAATTAAGTTACTTAGAGGGTGCTTTAATAGTCTTACCTTTCCCCTAACTATATATTTAAAAAAACTATAGTTTACTATACTCTAGAAGTAGTTAGGTTGTTTATAGGAGTATTTATTATAGTATTTCTTATTAGCTCCTAGCTTTAGTTATCTTCTAAGTATTATATATACTTTAGTTACTTTATAGGACTTTAGTAGGGCTAAGTATAGTAAATTACTAAGTAAATCTCTATATTATCTTAAGGTTAAATAGCCTCCCCTATGTTGTTTAGTTTTTATAAGATTATTAAGTTTGTTAGCTACTTAGGATAGGGTAATTTATTACTTAATAGTATATAGGAACGTCTTAATTATAAGTATACCCTTAATTTCTAATATCTTAAAGGCTTTAGCTTTTATAAGGGTATTATACTACTTAGTAAGCTAAGTAGTTAGATCTCCTATTAATAAGGCTTATAAGAGAGTCTTATTATACGTTTCTCTAGTAAAATTAATTATATTATTACGTAATAGGGTATATTATTCCTAGAGTACCTTAATTATTACTTAAAGAGTAAGTTTATAGCTATTATTAAGTAATTATATTTAGATACTACTTATAATATCCTTAGAGATAGTAGTATTAACCTTTAATATAAGGAGCTTATTTAACTTTTACTACTTATATATATAAAGTTTTTTTAATAATATATCCTTTATAGTAATAAGCTACTTATTCTTTATTAATATATTATCTATTATAAGTAGTATTAGTTTAATTAGTTTATTTACTATATTACAATTAACGTCTATAAGGTTTTCCTATATAATTTAGGCTAAGTAGTATATATCTTTTTATAAGTTATTTTACTTTTTAATATATTCCTTATAGGTAGGATTACTAAGATACTCTAGAAGCTTAATATATCTATCTAGATTAATATATTACTAGATATCTTAGGATGTAGTAAGGAAATAAAGTAAAGTAAACTATAGATACTAGTCCTTATATATAGTAGCTAGACTATATAGCTTTTAGTTAGTTAGAAGACTAATATTTATATCTAAAGTTATTAAGGGTTATAACTAATTAACGTATAAGAAAGAGTTATTTTAAGAAAGGAATATCCTTAAAGATTTACTTTATAATAGTAGGGGTTAGTTATACTTATAATTAAGTTAGAGCTAGGCTTATAACTATTATAAAGTAGGATCTTTAAGGGGGTAATTTATATAGTTAAAAGTAGCTTATTTCTTTCTAAGTAAGTATAGCCTAACTTTATTACTAAATATAGGGTTGTTTTAGAATCTTATATAATATTAGTATAGAAGGCGGTGTTAGTTAGTAGTACCTACTTAAGCGGGATAGCCTATTTATATAACACTAGCTTATTATAAAGAGTACTTAGTAGGCTAGATACTAATAGTAGGGATAAAAAAGTTAAAGTATAGTCTAGAGAAAGTACTAAAGATACCTTATAAGAAGTATACCCCTTACTAGAGAATCTACCCCCCTTAGTAGAGGAGGTAAAAAGGACTTAAAGTAGGTATATCTATATATTTATAAATATTAGTAATAAAACTATAACTTATAGATATAACCTTAAGTACTTCTTTATAACCTTTATACCTAATTAGTAAAAAGCAAAAAAAGAAAGCTAAATAGGATATAAAACTCTATATACTACTTTTAAAGGAGTAAAAGAGAGGTTATATCTTAAATACCTAACTAAGAGGTAAGACCTTAAACTTATATAAAACAACCTTATAAACCCTCTAAAGTACTAAAGGGATATTACTAGGCTCTTACTAACTATAAGAAGAATATTCTATATAGCTATAGATATAGAGATAGAAAAAGTAAAGAGTTTTAGTATATAGGAAGTTATTCCCTATAAGCTAGTAGAAAGGTAAATCCTTCCCCTTAAATAGGTATTTACTTAGAAGTTTAATAAGAATAGTCTTCTTAACTACTATAAAGTATATATATATATAATAAGGAATATATAAGAAGAGAATCCCTTATAGAATATATATACCTTAACGCTAGTAGTAAAGGCCTTTTAGATTATTATAGCCCTTATAGTATAATTTAACCTTAAAATCTAATAATTTAATATTATAAATATATTCCTTAATATACTTATTAATAGTAATAACCTAATATATATTAACCTCCTAGAAAGGTATAGCTAATATAGGAAAGTAGCACGCCTTCTTTAGGCCCTCTATAGGCTATATAATACTCCTCTCTTATAGTTTAAAACCTTTTTAGTAGCTTTAGGTAAGCTAAATATAGTTACTTATAATAAAGAAATCTATATCTATTATACTATAGATAAGATAACGTATATGTATAGTAAGTGGCCTATTAGAGTGAGTGGCCTAGTTCCTTATCGCACCTTAAAGACTACTTTTTTACCTATTTTTTAAAAATTAAACTTAAGTCTAAAAAAGATTTAGTTTTCGATATTAGGCTTTAATAAGAGTTAGATTATAAGAAATAATAGTATAGAAATTATAACCTAACTAGTTACTAGGGCATAGACCCTAACCCTTATCTAAGGAGCTAGATAAGGAATATAAGGGTTAGTGTAGGATAATAATTTCTATACTATTATTTCTTATAGTTTAACTCTTATTAAAACCTAATATAGAAAACTAGACTTTTTTTAGGCTTAAATTTGATTTTTAAAAAATAGGTAAAAAAGTGGTCTTTAAGGTGCAATAAGGAACTAGGCCACTCACTCTAATAGGCCACTCACTATGCATATACGTTAGTTATTCTTATCTTCTATATAGATAACTTTTTAGTTATCTATTATAAATAATATATATTAGTAGTAAATTAGATTATTAAGGGTATTAAGAAAAAGTTTAAATTAAAAGAAGGTAAGAAAGACTACTTCCTTAGGGTATAAATTATATATAATAGAGAAGAACATAAGATTTACTTACTCTAAGATTCTTATATTAAGAGAATAGTAAAAAAGTTTAATCTTACTAATAGTATACCTCTAGTAATACTACTTCCTTTAGTAGACTTTAAACTAAATAATAGGTAGGTAACTCCTAAAGAGATAAAAAGCTTTTAGGAGAAGGTTAGATCTATACTATATCTAGTAGTAATAACTAGGCTAGACTTTATATTTATATATATAAGCCTCTTAAAGTTTCTTACTAACCTAAGCTTAATTTATACTAAAGTAATTAATTACTATATTTATTACCTCTACTATATAAGGTTTCTTATATTAGTATATAGTATTCTACTATAGGTAATTACTCTTCTTATTACTAGTAATATAAGCTTTATAGATAATATAATAATATGTTATTCTTTATAAGGGTTTATTATATATCTATTTAGTAGACCTATTTAATAAAAAGCAGTATATTAGAATATAGTTTTAGAACAATAGGTAAAGATATATAGGATAGTAGATATCCTATATAAGAATATATCCTATAGAAGAAAGAATATAGGATAACAGGGGTAGAGATATATTAAATATAAGGGGTTAAAGGGATAGAAGATATAAAGAGAGTATAATAGTTAGATTGTTACTAGAGATGTTGCTTGCTTAGAGATAAAGACAGTAGTTTAGAATACAGGAGATTCCTATCCTTATATAACCGTATCCAGCTTACTAGAATATTCCATACTTACGTAAGCTGCTTAGAAATCAACTAGATAGACGCGTAAGTACTTAACCCTAACTGAATAACCCTAACTTAAAGAGATAACCTAGATAGTTAGAGAGAGGAGTAGTAAAGCTAATCTTACTCCTAATAGAATCTTCTAGCATCAGGCTGTAATTACGTAATCACCTGCTTACGTAATCAATATATATATTAATCTACTAGTTTAGTAGATTATATATATATATATATCTGATATATAAAACTCTATAATAGAGGAAATATAAGATAAAGAAGTATAGGAGTATTAGAGAATACTCTTACTTCTAATACTCCCTCTTTTACTCTATTATAGAGGTTAAAAAACCTCTAAGGTAAAAAAGTTACCCTAGAGTTAAAATATTAATAAGTTATCTTATTTAATAACTTATTAATAGAAATTCCTAAAAATATTAGGAAAAATATACCCTTAATATAGGTATATTATATAGGTATATCCTTATTAAATAGGCCTATAAGCTTAACAAATTCTTGAAATTTAACCCTAGGAAGGGGTTTTGTTAAGCCGTCTATAGGTATAGAAAAAGTAGGTACATATTCTACTTCTATATTGCCTTTTTTAACCTCTTAGCAGGTATAGTAGTAATATATAGTAGTATACTTAGTCCTTTAATAATATTCTGGGTTATAGGCTAAGCTTAGAGCTGCGTTATTATCTGTTTTAATAGGTATAGGAGTTATATTATACCCTATTTCAGATAATAGACCCTTTATCTATATGGCTTCTCTAATAGCTTCCTGTAAGCTATTAAATTTAGCTTCTATAGTAGATAAAGAGATAGTTAACTGTTTTTTAGATTTCCAGCTTATAGGACCGCTAAATAAGGTAAAGAGATAACCAGAAGTAGATTTTCTAGTCTCTTTACAACTAGCCTAGTTAGAATCCATATAACCTATTAAATAAGGTATATTAGGGCTATTAATATTGCCTTTATAGGTAATATTATAATTAATAGTCCCTTTTAAATAACTTAATATACCTTTTCCTTATTTTAATAGGTATTCTAATAGGTTATATAGGTAACAAGAGGTAAAAGATACGCTATAGGCTATATCTGGCCTAGTCATAAACATAGCGTATATAAGGGATCCTATTAGGCGTTAATAGTCCTTTAATAGGTCCTTAGAAGGAGTATATCCTTTTAATTTGTTACCTAAAGAGGTATTTAATATTCCTAGAGATATAGGAATATTAGAGGGTAATATATCTAGAAGATTAAATCTTTCTAGAAGATACTAGATATAGTAGGCTTAAGAGATAGTTATAGATCTTTTAGATCTATCTCTTGTTATATATAGCCCTAGAAACTTAGAAACTTCTCCTAGGTCTTATATCTCTATATATTTAGAGATTTTACCCTTTATATCTTCTATATACTTAATATCTTTATTAAGTATAAGAAAATTATTAACATAGGTAATAATATAGGTAGGATTTGTTTTATCCTGGTTATAATAAGTAGCCTTATCTAATTTTAAAGGTATAAAACCTATATCTTTTAATATAGATTTTATCTTTAGTTGCTACTACCTAAGACTTTGTTTTAGACCATATAAGGTCTTTTTTAATAGAATAAGCTGTTCTTTATTATTATCCTAATTTATAGTATTTAAATTAGGATATTTATTAAAGAAATCAGCTAGAGGAATATTAGAAGGATCTATATAGACCTCTTCTTCTAAATCCCTATATAGGAAAGCTCTAACTATATTAATTTGTTGGATTTCCTAGTCTAATGCTGCTACTAGAGCTAATAGGACCCTATAAGTAGTTAGATTAGATCCTATAGTAAAGGTCTGGAAATAATTAATTCCGTATTTCTGTTAGAATCCTTTTATACACAGCCTAGCCTTATATTTATCAATATTTCTATTAATATTGATCTTTTTCTTAAAGACCTATTTGGCTGTTAAAGGTACCCTAGAAGACTTATAGGCCTCCTTTAGGTTAACGGCTTGAAAAGTGCCTCGCTAGATAATTATAGCTATTTCTTTATATATAGCTTCTAGCCATTTTTCTTTCTCTTTTCCTTCTAGAGCTTATTTTATAGTAGTAGGCTCTATAGGTATTATACTATAATTTATAATATTATAGTATATATCCTCTACTTTAGAGGAATAGGCCTTATATTTTTCTTTATCCTCTTTAGATATAGAAGGTATATTAACCTCTATATTAGTTATAGGCTTAAGAGGAGGTTTTATAGAAGTACTAGAAGGAATAGTAGTTTTTTCTCCCTCTCTTATAGTACTTTCTATAAATTTAATATGTAAAGTCCTTACTATAGAGGACTTATAAGGCCTAGAAGGAATATATATAGTATATATATTATTTCCTTCCTAAGATAAGTAAATACCTTCTTCTATATAGGTATTTAACTTATTAGATTATATATGCTTCTCTTTAGGTATATATATATATACCTTAAAGCCTATTTTACGTATATTAGATAAATCTGGTTTATTATCCTTATTAGGATAAAAGTGATCTAGAAAAGCCTCTATAGGGGTCTTTTCTAAGCGTTTTATAGCAGTATAATTTAATAACTTAGTAGTTTCTTTAAGGATAATATCCTATAGGAACTTAGGTAAGTTATTTACTACTATAATAGTCCTAGACTTATCTAGGATAGCCCTATTTATTCTTTCTGCTATACCGTTTTGCTCTAGTGTATAGGGCGTAGAGGGTTCTAATATAATCCCTCTTTCTTTAATATAAGGGGTTAATTCCCCTATATTAAATTTAGTACTATTATCTAGACGTATTTTCTTAGGATAATTATATCCTTGATTTTTATAGTATTCTAGCTTATTCTTAAGGATATTAATTATATCCTCTTTATTCTTAGAGAATTCTATATCTCTAAGGCTAGAATAGTTGTCTATAAAGGGTATAGTATACTTATTTCTGTTAATAGAGGTAGGCGTTATTTTTAAGGTATCTATATAGGTCCTTTCTAATAGAAAAGTAGCTCTATTATAGTTAATCTTAGGCTGTTGCCTAGTTAACTTAGAGCTTATACAGTTAGGATAATATAGGTCCTTTTCCTTTAGTTTATCTAAAGGAATACCCTTAGTTATTTTAGCTGTTTTAACTAAATAAGGGTATGAGGGATGGCCTAATTTTTTATGCTATTCTTATGTTATAGAAGAGAAGACTTCTTCTTTTATAGTAGAAGATTTATTATCTTCTATAGTATTAATAGTCTCTTCTTCTAGAGATATATTATCTTCTAGAATAGTAGAGTTACTATTAATAGGTCTTTTATTAGTAATATTAAGGTAAAACCCCCTTTTTACTATATCTATATTAGTAAAGGGTTCCTTATTACTATTATAGAGGTTCTAGTTTATTAGAAAACCGCCTCCTTTATAATGTAAAAGGCCTGAAAATATAGAGATAGGAAATTCAGGTATATATAAGATATTAATTAACCTTATATAGTTAATTTCCCCTTTAAACCATATAGGTAATAGAATAGTACCTATTCCTTTTAGTTTAATAGGACCTACTCCTATATTAACTATAGGTATATTATTTTCTATAGTTAATTTAGTAAAATAGTCCTTATTATTAGATATATAGACTATTAAACCTGTATTATAGAGCTATTGATCCCTATGAGATAGTGGGAAAGAATAGGCCTTATAGGTATATTCTTTTCCTTTCTAAATAACCTCTTAAGAGGTCTGTTTGGTCTGGTTGGTAATAAAGGTTGCCTTAACCTTTCTAGTGTGATTTTAAGGCTGTAGGTTCAAATTAGGCTTATAGACCTTTCCTTTAGGTCTTTTATAGGGCTTATCCTTATTAAAAGGATTCTTATATCCCCTAGGGTTAGGGTTGTTATCCCTAGGGTTATTATCCTTCTTAGAAGGATAATTACAGTTATTAGACATAAGGGTATCTAAATCCCGCCTATTTTCGTCTAATATATCGTTTATAAGGGCTTGTAGAGAAGGAGGCTCTTTAGTCCTTAGAGCACTTCTTTGCCTTTCTACCTATACTAGAAAATAGCTACTTAAAGCAGCTATAAAGACCGTTTTTTTGGTCTATATCTTCTATCTTAGCCCCTACGTTATTTAACTTAGAGATATAACCTTTAAAGGAGCTAATAAACTCGTTTAAAGAGTTATAGGCCTCTAGTTTAATAGCGTGAAATTCTAGGTATAACTGTTGCCTTAAAACAGGGCCTGTACCCTCGTAGGAAGACTTTAATATAGATAAAGCCTCTTTAGGGTCCTTTAAATTAAAAATAAGAGATAAAGGTTCCTTCTATAGATTTTGCCTTATTATTAATAGAGCTTGTGTTTTTTGTTGTTCTTGTATCCCCTTATATTCCTCTTCTTTTTTAAAATAACTACTAATATTAAGTAGTTTAAAGAAGAGATAGATAGTTGTTATCTAGGAATTCTAGTTTTTAGTACCCTAGAGACGTTGTTCTGTAGGCATTAAACAGCCTATAGTAGCCTTAATAATATCTGCCATCTTACTAGTATTTTACTAGTATTTTCTATAGATATATATAGATCTATAGAATAGTATAGAGGTCTTACTCTTTCTACCTCTTTATATATATATAAAGCAGATATATAGAGGTCTTATTACAGCTAAAAAGGACTTATATTACCTCTAGTTCTATAGATACTTATATTCCTTTAGTTATAAGAGATAATAAGGGCTTACTCTTTCTGCCTTATTATTCTTATAATAAAGTATATAAATAGGGCTATAGAATATATAGATAAAGATAAATAGGCTACTAAAGAGATATACTATCTCTTATAGTATAGGTAGATACCCTAGGTTAAAGACCTAGGCTTATAACCTTTTAGAATAATAGGTAAAGATATATAGGATAGTAGATATCCTATATAAGAATATATCCTATAGAAGCAAGAATATAGGATAATAGGGGTAGAGATATATTGAATATAAGGGGTTAAAGGGATAGAAGATATAAAGAGAGTATAATAGTTAGATTGTTACTAGAGATGTTGCTTGCTTAGAGATAAAGACAGTAGTTTAGAATACAGGAGATTCCTATCCTTATATAACTGTATCCAGCTTACTAGAATATTCCATACTTACGTAAGCTGCTTAGAAATCAACTAGATAGACGCGTAAGTACTTAACCCTAACTGAATAACCCTAACTTAAAGAGATAACCTAGATAGTTAGAGAGAGGAGTAGTAAAGCTAATCTTACTCCTAATAGAATCTTCTAGCATCAGGCTGTAATTACGTAATCACCTGCTTACGTAATCAATATATATATTAATCTACTAGTTTAGTAGATTATATATATATATATATCTAATATATAAAACTCTATAATAGAGGAAATATAAGATAAAGAAGTATAGGAGTATTAGAGAATACTCTTACTTCTAACATATAGTTATAACTTTAATAATAAAAGTAAAGCTACTCTACCTAGAATATACTATAAAAGAGGTAATAGCTCTCTAGTACTTTTTTAGAGACCTTACTTTTAGCCTTAATAATAATATTATAATCTATTATAATAATATATAAGTAATTTAACTTATAGTTAGTAAAAAGGAATAAATAATAATAAAACTTTACTATATTAATATTTAAAATATATAGCTTTAATAAAAGTATATAAAAAGGAGCTTTAAAGTAGTATATTTACCTATAACTAATATACCTACTAATAGGTTAATAAAGAACTTATTTAAGGTAAAGTTTAAAGACTTCTATACGTAGCTTAATCTCTATAATATATAGTAGATAATTTAAAATAAAAATCATAATATAAATTTATAATAATAAAAAGAAAAGAGTACTTAAGAATAACTTTTATTTAGGCCTATTACCTATAAACGACTTTTCTATCCCTCTAAACTCCTAGTATTATAATTAATAATACCTCTAAGTATATAAAAGAATAGACTACTTAGATACTACTTAAAATACTTATTAAGGTAATAACTAAGAGGGCTAAGGTTCTTAAAGCTAAGAAGGGGCTTAATAGTATTAAGTAACTACTCCTTATAATCCTTAAAGGAAGTACTACTAGTAGAACTACTAATAGGTATAAAAGAAGAGGCTAAAATAGTAATAGGGACGTAAATAATAACTAGGCTAAGGAGAACAGCCTTAATAAGAGTAATCTTATAGTTAGTAATAGTATTTATTATTATTACCCTCTTAGGTAGTATAGTAGGTACTACCTTAACCTTATAACTATTAAAGATATTATTAATAACCTCCTTACTATATGCCTTAAGCTAGTAAATAATAGTTTAGAGCTTTTATAACTCTTACTTAATAGTTAGGAAAAAATAAAACTATAAAGGGGAAGAGAGTTACTTACTACCTTATAGTAGGGACTATTAATCTTATTATAAAGCTCTTAAGTAAAGTAGTAAAGATATAGTATAATAGGGATATAATTACCCTTTAATTTACTAGAAAAGTAATAGGTATATTAAGTCTTACTACCCTTATAGTAGATAAGATTACTATTTCTATAAAGTATAAACATAAGGTATAGTACGTAAGGGATCTTATACTCCTTAGGCTAGCTCTCCTTATTCTTCTTAGGTACTATATAAGGATTAGTATATATTATATAAGTAGTTAAAAGTAATAGAAATACTTACTTTACTTATACTTATTAGAAAACACCTTAGTAGGCTTAATAGAGGTCTTATAACCTATAGAATATTAGCTAACTAGGCTATAATAAAGAAATAGTAAGAGACTTATGCTTTATAGAAGGCTTATTATCCTCCTTATTATCCTCTTTATTATCCTCTTTATTATCCTCTTTATTATCCTCCTTATTAGCCTCCCTATTATCCTCCTTAATACTATCCTAATAATTATTCTTAGAAGTAGTAATAATAAGAGGCTTATTAACTAAAGCGTTAGTACTCTTACTAATAGTAATAAGTTTCTTATTAGTAGTCTTAGGAGAGGTACTATAAATATCCTTATTACTACTATAACTAATAAGAGGAGAATAATTAGGGCTATACTTATTATTATTATCTATAGTATTATTAAAGGAAATAGAGATAGAATCTTTAATAAGAGGATTACTAGTAATAAGTAATATAACTATATTAATTAGATCTTAAACCTCTATACTAGTAGTAGTAAGGTTCTAAGTATTATCTATAAGATATAAAGGGATTAGCTATTAACAAACGTCTTAAGAATAGTACTAAGGGCTAAGAAAATAGCTACTACTATAAGGGGTAAAAGAACTATAATAAAACTTACTATTAATATTATTAGATATTATAAATTCTTTATTTTTAATAGTTAGTAATTTAAATCTCTAAGGTAGTAAAAGATATTATTAGAATTTACTTACTTTATAATATTAATAATAGGTTAAAAAGAAAAGGAAAATAATAAGCTACTAGGTAGGTAGAAAAATAACTATATATATATTAACTATATTCTACTAGGTAGTTAACTTTACCTTCTTTCTTATTCCTTCTATTTATTCTATACTAATAAGGTAATTAATAATATAGTTTTTTTTAGTATTTTTCTTTTATACCTTTTACTTTATTATTTATAATATTAAAGAAGTTAATTTTATAAGGCTATTCTTATATATTCTTTATAGTAGTAATTATTTATTTTATTAAATAATTAGGGGGTATATTATAATAGCTTTAGCTATTAGTAGCTACTTTATTATATACTTTATTATATAATATTTTACTTATTACTTACGTACTATACCTATATATATAGAGGGTCTTCTCTAGTCTTATACTTAAATAGGATAAGCCTTTTAGACCTTAATTCCTTTATACCCTACTATATACTCTAACTTGTGATAAATACTATACTATAAGGCGTGCTAGGCTATGTTTTACTAAACTAATATTTTAAGCATCTAGTAAGAAACTAATACTCTTGTTAAATACGCGGAAATAACACGGCGATTTACTAGGGAATACACAGGTAATTAGCCCTATATATATAGTAGATACCTAAGGTTTTAGACTAATTAGAGGTTAGGGATTTACTAGGATTCCGCTATAAGGGGATAGCCTTATTTCTAGATTTCCATATAAGTACCTAAATACATATACGTATATAACACATAAATATACATATTAACTAACTATTATAATCCCTATAATTTAATAATTAATAGTCTAATATATGTTTTCTATAATAGCTAAAACACCCCTCTAATTAAATAATAATATCTATTAATTATAATAGAATAACTATATAAAAAATACGCTATAAATATAGTTACTTTACGTATAAAGTATAACTAGCCCCTGTAGATTAACCTTATCTAAGGCCTTATAAAGGATAATAAGATATAGGTATATATTAACCTAAAGGCTAGTAATTTACAGCTAAATATAGTAGACTATCTATAGTAACTATATAAAGTAAATATATCTAACTTTATAAATTTAAGGACTAAAGATAAAGGTAGATATATAACGTACTTATAAACTATAGCTACGCTAAGTACTATATACCTACCTTAGCTAGCTAAATCCCTATTAGACCTTAATAATAATAACCTTAAGAGATTTACTACTATTAACTTATAGTATAAGACGTAGAAGAAGACCTATAAGAGGTAAAAGAAGTAAGTAGTTAACTTTAAGAATACTATTTACTAGATAGTTACTACTAAATTACTTATATAGTGCTATAAGGCTACTAATAAAGTCTATTAATAGATAGATAACCTTATAGCTACTATAGGTGTTAATAAGTAGGTACGTGTAGTATAAGTGTTAACTAAGTATAAGACTATACTAGTAAAGCTAGTAGTAAAGTAACTATCTACTAATAAGGAGATAGAGGCCTAGATAACTAAGTAGGATGCTATATATAATACTCTTATAAGAGCTAGGCTTATATTATATCTCTTACTAGCTCTTTAGTTTTATTATCTCTAATAAGTATTATAATATAGTCTACTATCTATATAGATAAATAT
Organism: Colletotrichum sublineola; assembly: GCA_020631755.1. Taxonomy (NCBI): domain Eukaryota; kingdom Fungi; phylum Ascomycota; class Sordariomycetes; order Glomerellales; family Glomerellaceae; genus Colletotrichum; species Colletotrichum sublineola. The sequence goes on along the minus strand of JAHSQG010000006.1, from coordinate 5,220,469 downwards.
ATACTCTATAGTATATACTAGTAGTAATATAATTATAAATCTTAGCTAAAAGGTAGTACTAAAGAATATAATATAGTAGCTTAAAGTAATAACTAAAGAAACGCTACGTAGCTAAGCTATATAGGGCGCCTTTAGCCTAACTAAGCTAGCTAATAAAGAATCTAAGTAATTACTATATAATAGTAGTAGTAATTAAAAGAGGTACTATTACTAAAAGAGTATAGGTAATAATAATTAATAATAGTTAAGATAATAGCTTATATATAAGGCTTATAATAGGTATTATTTACTAGTAAAGTACTAGTATATATACCTAGAAAGCTAGCCTAAAGGATAGGTACCTAAATATAATATATAGTAGTATATCTATAAGGTAGAGAGCTAAGTTAATAAGTTAAAGGAGCTTACTAAATAAGTATGTAAAATATAGTAAAAGGACTAGTAACTATATAGCTACTACTAGGCTAAGGCCTCTATAGCCTTCTACTTATTACTACTAATATACGTACTAAAAGAGTCTATATTACTAGATTTAGCTATAATAGATTATATCTTTAATAATACCTTATAGTTTATAGACCTATATAGTATACCTATTAGTAACTACCTATAAGTAGGTACGTAATATATAGTAATTAAGGTATATAGTATAGCTATAGTATAGATTTATTCTAAAAAAGGTACTATAAAAATATAGCTAAAGGATATAATAATATACTATAATTTAGCTATAAATCTTATATCCTTTATAAAGCTAAGAAGAATAGGTATCTAGTAGGATACTAGCCTTAGAAATAATAGTCTATACTAGGCTAACTACTCCCTTATTAGATATATTAAGGAGAAAGATAGTTAATAAGTCCTTAAATACTACCTAATAAGTAAAGGCTATATAGTAGCTATATTTATAGTACGTAAAGGCTTTAATAACACACCTCTAGTACTATAAAGGAGAAATAGGTATATAATATAGATAAGAAGGAGGCTAATCTATAGTAATACTAAGGTATAGTATAAGAGACTTAGCTACCTAGGCGCTATAGCCTTCTAACGCCTTATAAATACTATATAAGGGGTGTACCTTATAAACATATAAGATATTACTATTTAAGACTACTCTACCTATAGTTAAGGTAAAATAAGGTAATAAGTATAGTAGTAACCCTATAAATCTATAAAGACTATAAGACTAGGTAACTACTTTATAATTAACTTTTATAACTATAACTATAGATACTAAGGATATAACTTAATAATAGTTATTAGTAACTAAGCCTTAGGCCTTATATAGGACTTCTATATATAAGACTATAAAAGTAAAGTACTTAAGAGTATAATTTACGCCTTTCTTACGTAAATTAACATAAAGTATAGTATAAAGCCTAAAGTAATAGAGACTAATAGAGAAATCCTTTACTATAAGTAGGTTATAAATATATTAGTAAAACATAGAGTAAGTATTAAGGTTTTAGTACTAAATACCTAAGCCTAAAATAAAGCTATAAAATAAGTAGTAGTAGTTATTAATATTAAGGTAAGATATATAAGAATTAATACTAAATTACCTAAAGTCCTATAGCTAGAAACACTTACTATAGTAATATACCTTTATAACTAAACGCCCTTAGTATCTTAGGGATAGAAATTACTATATTAAGTCTAGTATTCCTACTTTAATAACTATAAAGGATATACTAATTTACGTAGTAAGCTAGACTTATTATACTTATAAGTATATAGCTGTTACGTATATATAATAACTAGTAATATATAGCTAGGCTGTAATAAGTATAAGAAGTTATTACTATATATATAGATTAGATTCCTTATTAGATATATATTAAGTAACTTATACTATATATAATACTTAATAAAGAATAAGGTTTTTACTATACGTAATATAATATTTAATAAAAAGGAGCTATTTAACAGCTCTATAGATAACCTCCTTAATAAATTACGTAATAAAGACCTTTTAGTAATATAAAAACATATTAAAGAACTTATTACCCTTAGGCTGCCTATTTATTCTAATAAGGCTAAAGAAAAGCTAGATGATATTATTAAAGGGATATATACTAAGGTATTATAAAGTAATAGGTAAAGTATAGAAAAACTATACCTATATATATAAGTAACCTTTACCCCCTTACTAATACCTCCTCTATTACTACTAGCTGTGTTTTTTAGTATGTTAGTAGAGCTTAATATAGGGGGTAAGGGTAATAATAATACTATCTATAACTATAAAAACCCTTATTATTACTAGCTACTATTTAGATATAAGAAGAGTAAGTAACTAAATACGTAAGTAGAGATAACTATATGTTATATAAATTAACCTATAGAGATTACTATATAAATAACTATATAAGTAGAAAAGACTATATAGAATATAAATAAACCTATAGAGGTAACTATATATATAAGCCTACTATTTATAGAGAAAACTATATATATAAATTAACTTATAGAGATAACTATATATATAAATCTACCTATAGAGATAACTATATATATAAATTATATAAAACGTACTATTAATAAGGCTAAAGTATTATTTAAATTAGCCTTCTTTATAGGGTAATTCTAGAGGAAGCCTACTATAGTAAGTAGTACTTTATCTAGTAATTTAATAGCGTTATAGACTAATTACCTATATATACTAGTAAAGGGCTAGATTAGTACTTACTAGAAAGAACTTAGCCCTCTACCTATTTATAGTAAGCTAAAGAACTACCTATATAAGGAAGAGTTTAAAGTAGTAGAGAAAAGCTATCTCTATAGCTATAAAGTATCTAAGTTATAGCTAATAGTTAAGTAAAGAGCTATAGCTAGCTATAAAGTACTAGGCTGCTACTAGATATATACCTATAAGCTTAATAAGTATAGCTAGTTAATAATATTTAAAGTAAGGCTTATTATATATAGTAACTAATAAGTAAAGGATATACGTAATATATACGTATTAATACTTATAGGTATATCGTTTAAGACTTTAATAGCTATTACTATATAATTTAATCTAGAATTACTCTAATATAACATAGTAAATATATTTATATATATAGTACTTAATAAAACTATATATATAGAGATACTACTAGGCTATTATAAAGAAGGTAAAATCCTCTAGCTATAAAAGGTACTATATAGACTCTAATAATTACTACTACTATAGTAAAGGTACTTTAAATATAGCCTCTATAAGCTTAGATTTTACTATATTATAAGTAAAAACTACTATTAGATACGTAATAACCTTATCTTCTTTTTTTATATAGATAACTATATATTAGCCTTTTACTATAAAGATAAGCCTATTACCTATAAAATAATAGAAGCCCTATAAAAGTAATACTATCTTAAAGGTAGTAAGCTACTTTAGTAGTTCTTAGGTATTAAGGTTATCTATAATTAAAAGGTAAAGTATATATAGCTATTATAGTTAGTATACTATAAAAAGGCTATAAAGCTATTACGTAAAGACTATATAACTTATAGTACTATAAAGGTAACCCCTATTAGTAAAGAAGTACTAATACTAAATAAAATAACAGCCTCTTTATAGGAGGTAATAATATATTAATAAAAAGTAGGGATAATACTATACGTAGTAGTTATAATATAGCCTAATATTACTTTTACTACTAGTAGGCTTACTTAATTTAACTATAATCTAAGTGTTATTTACTAATAAGCTATAGACTATATTCTTAAATACTTTTATAAAACCTACTACCTTTACCTTAAATATAGTACTAAGGAAGGTAGTATAAATAACATACTAGAAGTATTATTAGATATAAGCTTTACTAATAATACTAATAAGAAGAGCTTATAAGTAGTAGTAATAAAGCTTTTTAGTAGTATAATTATATAGTAAGCTAATAAATAAATAATAGTTATAATATTAACTATTAAGGCTAAATTACTAGTACTATTATTAGCTATAAAAGAAGCGCTTTTTATAAGTAGATTAATTATAGCCTTAGGGGTAGACTTACCTAGGAAATTAGGTAATATAGCCTAATTAATAGAGATATTAAGGAATAAGGCTAGCTAATCTATTATAAAAAGACTAATAATTTATATTAATTATAATAATATATAAATAATACGTCTAATTACTATAGAGATAGTCTAGTTATAGATAAAGCTATACTATATAGATATTTATAACTACTAGCTATAGTAAGAAGTTATAAAAAGAAGGATTATTATAGAGTATTAAAGGTTAGCTAAGATAATAGCTAATAAGATAATAAAAGTACTATCTTAGTAGCTGTCACAGGCTAGAAGGGGCAAGTGCCTAACCCACTGCCCCAAAAGGCGTGGCCCGGCTGGATGGTTATCCAGCCGGCCCATATTAGGACTTATGGACCATGTGGGTTATGCCCACATGGGTGGGTCACGTGACAGGGCACGTGACCTACGTTGACACAGAAATACTGTGTCAGTAGCCTTTTACTATATTTATATAGTAAATAAATATAAGTAACTAATACGTAAGGTGACACAGTATTTCTGTGTCAACGTGGGTCACGTGCCCTGTCACGTGACCCACCCATGTGGGCATAACCCACATGGTCCATAAGTCCTAATATGGGCCGGCTGGATAACCATCCAGCCGGGCCACGCCTTTTGGGGCAGTGGGTTAGGCACTTGCCCCTTCTAGCCTGTGACATAAGGCTTAAGGCTAATTACGTATATAAATTAGCTAATAATAAAGTAAGGCTACATAAGGCTATAGAAAGTAAGGATATATAGGATATTAAGGTGTAATTACACTACATACTTATTTTTTAGGCCTACCCTAGTATATAAGCAGATAAATTACTACCTAAATACTAGTTAGCCCTAAGGGGGTGTATTAAATATATAGAAATAACATAGCGACTTACTAGGGAATATATAGGTAATTAGCCTTATATATATAGTAGATACCTAAGGTTTTAGACTAATTAGAGGTTAGGGATTTACTAGGATTCTACTATAAGGGGATAGCCTTATTTCTAGATTTCCGCATAAGTACCTAGATACACACACGTATACAACACATAAATATACATATTAACTAACTATTATAATCCCTATAATTTAACAGCTCTTATAACGCATCTTGTTATATTATAGAGCACTTAGTTTCTTTACTGTATATATTTAGGCCTATTGTGCTCTCCTAGCATTTTGTTTGAATGGGAATTACTTAATGAGGCTGCTATTCTATACCCTAATAACTTTTACATAGATACCTTACTAAACGAGGAACTACTAAGACCCTACCCCTAACCTCAGGCCACCCCTAATATCAGACTAAGCAAATACCATACTAAATTCATAAATATTTACAAAGTTTACTAGTTTTTTTAAAAAACAGATATAAGTCTAAAAGAAATTAAATTTTAAGGTTACTTTCTTATATACTTAATATATAGTATAAAAAATTTAAATTAAATATATACTTAAATTTTCCTATTTTACCTTATCTACTTCTATAGATAAGGGCTTATACTAAGCTAGCTATAAAAGGCCTAGAGAGAATTATAGTAGATTTATTTTACTATATATTAGTCTTATTAAAAGCTATCTATAGAATATTATGTCTTTTAATCTTATTTCTAATTTTTAAAAAATCAGTTAACTTATTATACTTATCTCTTATCATATACCTTATCTAGGGATGGCCCGAGGTTAGGGGTGGCCCGAGGTTAGGGGTAGGGTCTTAGTATAGGTGGGTAACAGGTGAGCGAGACAAGCTATGGCGGGGTTTAATCGACTGCTGAGCAAATGTCTCCGACTCGGTAATACACTAAGACATTTTAGAAGTGGTTGCCTAGTAGGTGGGTTAGTAAACTAGCTCAATTAATAGTAATACGCGTGGACAGGACGCCTTATTATGCCCCCTAGCCCCGTGAGGGGAAGCGTTGCTGACACTGGAAGGTAACATGCGCAGCGAAGACTCAAAATGAACCATTTGGGCCGAAGCCTGCAGACGGAGGCATATGAGGGGAAGACTAGCTCATTGCCGGTATTTTCTTCCCTGGGCATGTATCAGCTCATGCAGGGACGCATCTCATCATACAAGACGAATAAACATGCAGTTTCTTAGCAAGAAGGCTCGAACCCTGGCAAATATATGCCCAGTCGCCCTGCTCCTGTGATTCTCGCTGCCATCAGCTTCACTCCCACAATGCTATTAGCATATTACGTGTTTACCGAGCTAAATCCACCAAGCAAGTCATCTTAAAACATATGTAGGCATGGGGTTGCATTTTTGGGTTACCCACATCAAGGTGGAAGGATCTGGTTCTACATTCCCATAGAGGCAGCTGTATGCTGCTGACAGCCGTATCCTCCGCACTCCATTCCAAGCCTGATTCCAACTGTACGCCGTGTGAGCGCTACCAAAGGTGTTGCACACCCTCAAATCGAGACGCCTGCAACACGCAGTCATGCGGGCACGCAAGTATCACCGTCATCCCGCATTTAACCAACAGAAAGCAGCAGTACTTCCGGGCCACAAATGTGCAGTCACACGTTCTGAGAACGTCACACTCAGGTATGACTGATGGCATCAACATGTAATCAGGCTGATATCATATTCCGGGCGCAATATCGGCAGCTTGGGTGAGGTAGATTCCTTTTATACAAAGCCATGTCAAGCCTCATTATTAACCTGTATGCATCTTGTCCTGGTTGTCGCTTCACAGGGAAACCCCTTTGAGGCACCAATTCTGCAGTGGTGCGGGGAAGCTCACCCGAACACCGAAGATCTTCTTAATAACCGTTTAGATTGCGTCGAGAGCGGCATCTGCAAGGCAATCAGCAGCCGACCTGCAGAGGTTGGTACATGTACGCTTGCAGCGGCCAATCAATGGTCAACAGAATTTCAAAGGCCTGCAGTGTTAGGCATACTAGTAGTATGCATGTATGCAATCTGGGCCCAAGGCAACCAACGTCAATGAGCGACGAGCCCTGTTAATCGAACATTTCCCCTCCGCAGTAGCCTTCTATTTTGGTTGGCACTTATCGCGCATGCACCTCTAGCCTTGAAATTTCGGATGGCGTGCTCGATCTGCTTCCTTCCGAGAGGACCAGCGAATCCTGGGGCATGCTGCAACTTCAGCCGGCTGCCTTACCGTACTGGATAGCTTCCTCACCGAAGTCGTGCTGATCCTGACGTTCGGGAAGGGGGTCTATTGATTCAGAGACGAAGACATGTTTCGCTTCGAGCCTCCTTGGTTTTTGCTTTCTGGATCAACCACATTCCAAGAAAATGGATCTTGTGATTGTTCGGTCATACCTGGCTCTGACCACCCATAGTTGTCAGGGTTCCGCCAACTTCGTTGCAACAGAGGTCCACAAGGCTAGAAACAAATTACAACATACGAACCTTAATTACCCAGTAATTCCTGATCAAAATGAAGGCTGTGAAGAAGAAGTTCATGTATCAAACGTCTAGAGCCTACTGATCCTTCAGAGGGGGAAGACGTTCGATACTCAGTGCTTTAGGAAGGAAACAAACTAGCACGAACCAGACGTGGCGAGGTAGTAAGTAAGGTATTAAGTGAGCTAACTGCTATTGTCTCACAGCCCAAATTAATAGAAAAATGCTTATCAAAGACCGGCGCAGCAGAGTACGCATTTACCCCTCAAAGTAGATTGAGTGATTCAATGAGCGATTGCATACTAGAGCCTTGCGATATAATCGAATGATTATTAACCGGCGCAGGCAAGCGAAACTTCATTTTTGTGGGATATGGTCGAGATACTGCCTATTACTGAGCGTGTGCTTAATTGATTTGAGGGTTGAGGGTAGATGCGAATTGTCATATGTGCTCGAACGGAAACACTTCAATCACCCGTCAAAGACTAAAGCATATGTAATATTCAAGCATATGTGAGACTTAAATTAAAGAAACTGAGGCTTGGAGAGAAAAGTTTTCATAACTATGTGCAGTTCAAATAAGCACAGAAAGCTCACTGAAATAAACTCTATTGAATCAATCTAGTATGTAGATGAACAGCCAACTACTTGGCTTCTTGAAAAAAGAAGAAAAATGGCGCCATTTATTAAAATTCAAGAGTTATAATAATCGAAGTATGAAGCTTTAAATCAACAGATGCTATGAAAACGTTCAGTTAGGTTGGGGATGATGAAGTCAGCAAAATTCAAGAGTGAAAAGTTCTCAACCCCAGTCACATAATTTCAGTATAAATAAAGGGTTTTTTTTAATATATATATATATATATATCATTACTCAAGAAACAGGCTAAGGAACTACGATAGTCTATACCTTGATCTAAATCCGTAGTTCTAACACACACTAGCTCTTCTCGTACGGCCTATTTTCTTTTTGTGCTCTCCATATGAGCACTTACGCCCTTCTTTCCAACCACTTCGTCCGGAGTGACAACTCACAATTAAATACTTTTGAATCTACGCGAAACATAGAAGTTGACTAAGTTCCTCCACTACCTGCGTGTAACCAATAGGTCCTGTAGGTTTTGACAGTTTTTAGTCTAAAATTTAGTGCAAACTTTGAGGGTTCAATGCTCGTTACCTGCATGCTAAGACGGATGACCTGCCCTCGATCTGTCGATGTTTGAAGGACCATGTGGAAGACTCATAATAGTCAAGTCGCCATTCATGTCGAAAGTCTGTTCATACGCGCCAAATAATCCCCCATATAGCAGAATCACATAAAAGCGCGAAGTGGAGACTTTTAGGGGATTCTTACTGGCCCCGGAGCCGCTGAACAGGCCGCATATGGTTGCATAACCGCCGTTGACGGGCTGGGGTTAGCGCCAATTGATTGGAAATGGCGAGGGAGACTAATCATAGCATCGGCGGCTGGGAGGTATACACCAACAGATGACTTTGACTTATTACATGTACTTTGTGCTGTCATGCCCAACACACATAAATGAGCGGATGAGTGGGTTGTTTTGTTGAGTGTTCTTTTCAGCTTCATCTTCTCTGGATCTCACCACTGCTCCCTTACACAATGGATCCTATCACAGCCTTAAGTTTGGCTTCCAACATAATATCCTTCATTGATTTCGGTACCAAGCTTCTTCATGGAACAAAGAACATCTACGACAAAGGGTTCCTAGAAGAGAATGCCACACTCGAAGTTGTCGCTCGTCAAATGAACGGGTTCATCACAAAATGACTTGCACCAAATGGGCCCAATCTAGTTGGTGCCGACTTGGAACTGGCTGAGTTGGCTGGGAAATGCAGGACCTTGGGTAACGACCTCCTGAAATTACTGGCAAGAATCAAAGCAAAAGACCCAACTTCAAAAAGACAAGCCATCTTTTCAGCTTTCAAGAACATGAAATACGAAGAAGAGAAACGAGGTCTTGAAACAAGGTTGATGTCATGTCGCACTCAACTGGGAATGCAACTCAACTTCCTTGCTAGGTGAGACAATGTAAAGAACTACATATCCGAAAAGATACTAACATTTCTTAACAGCCAAGAGAACAGAAGGAAACTTCAGAATATGCTTGCATCATCTGAGAGCGCAGAAAATCGACTTGGGGAGGTTTACGACTCGGTTACCAAGCTTCGCGATGGCACTGAGATCGCTAGCTTTAGCGAAGTCGCCAAGAGTCAACTCCGACAGCTGCTTCAAGTTCCAGAGCAAGAAATCAGCGTCCTAGCACAACAGCGCGTTCTGAAAAGTATTGCGCATCCGGGAATGGAGTCTATGAACCAGCGATACGACATGGTCTGTGAGGCTCACTCCAAAACCTTTGAGTGGTTGGTTTCCAAGACATGGGAAGATGCCACTGAGCCTGAGCTGCCACAGTTGGACTCGGATTTCTATTCCTTAGGAGGCATTGGCGCCGCATTCAGTTCATATGCCCCATCCAGAGAAGCCAAAGAAAAGGAGATTGACGAAAGAGACGATATTCTATCAGACATTGGAGGTTGGAATCAGTTCCCAACACGCATAAGCAAGGCACAGCACCACAAAAAAGAACCGTCGGGGTTCCGCATTCGAGTGCTGATGCCAGGGCACGGCGATTAGCTAGGGAACTGTTTTTGAGATGGCTTTCTTCTAGCGAAGGGGTTTTTCATGTTGCTGCGAAACCTGGAGCAGGAAAGTCAACGATGATGAGGGTCATGTGCTCCAATGAGCATGTAAGAACTCTTCTTGAAACATGGGCAAAAACTTGTAAGTGGTGTTCTGGGCCCCTTACCTTACCTTCTGAATTTCACTAACCAGTAGCAGGCAATCGGAAGCTTGTTTTCGCCAAGCACTTTTTCTATTGACTTGGAACCAACCGTCAAAAGTCTCTAGCAGGCATGCATCGTACATTGCTTCATGAAGTGCTAGAGTCCTGCCCGGAATTGATGCCCTTGATCCTCCCAACGTGCTGGGCCCAAGCGCGGTCTTCGCCTTGGCAAGTGGGAAAAGAGATACACATATCCGATCGAGACGTCATGCAACCCTTGGACCGCATTGTTGAAATCAGTAAAACCAGTGGTGAGTTCCGATTTTGCTTCTTCATCGATGGTTTGGATGAACTCGAGAACACTGTTGAGTTTTCTCACGGTGAGTTGGTCGAGTTACTCCACAAATGGCATAAGCGAAGCTCAGGGCACATCAAAGTTTGTGTCTCCAGTCGGGAACACAACGTGTTCATGAATAGGTTCTCGCGCAATCAACGAATCCGTCTTCACGAACTCACAAGACGGGACTTGGAGTCCTTCACCCAAGATAAGCTCAGGTCCATCCGCAACCCTACGGAAAGGAGTCGAATTGTTGGATCAATTCTCGACAAAGCTCACGGTGTGTTCTTCTGGGTTGCCCTTGTCGTTCACAACACACGAAGGCATCTAGAAGATGGTTTTGGACCAAAGCACGTGGCCCAGCTCATCGATACCCTTCCATCCGAAATCAACGACCTCTTCGCCTACATTCTAGATTCGCTAGACACCTGGACCAAAAGAAAAGCCTATCAGACTCTCGCCCTTATGCTTGAAGCAATCCGCTGGGATCTGGAAGTCCCTGTTTGTGGGTATGCTTTCCTAGACGAATACGAAGAGAACTTTCGCCACGATTTTGGTATAACACATGCCATCAAATACGACGAGGATCGACAACGGAAAGATGTACAATGGACCACAACAAGGCTGAACGCCATTTGCAAAGGGCTTGTTGAGTGCCGCGCTGAGAAACATGCAGAGCCGTATCTCCAATTCGGGCATCGCTCAGTTGAAGAGTTTCGCATGAATCCAAAACGAAAGAGCGAGATGCTATCATTCTTAGACGGCTTCAACGTTCCAGAAGCTCTGTCTCACATCATCATTTTGTCCAAAAGGAGGATCGGAACATTCGACGACCCCTCATTCTGGAGCTCCCAAGGATTTCGAGAGCTTCCAAAACTCCTGATAATGCGCCAGGAACACAATTTGGACAAGGATCCCTGGCTGTTTTTAGACGGCATTGAAAGCTGGCTGGGCCAAAGCGAGGATTTCGCACTACAACAGAGGCCGGGCATGATGAGAATACCACCCAACTCGCTCATTCCATCACTCCAGTATAAGGTCAATCGGGAACAGTCTTCATTTGCCTCGCCAATATTCATTCTTACGATGCTTGGATGCGAGGAGTATCCAGCATGGAAGATGAGGCACGAGCCGATAGCCAACCTCAACCGAAGAAAAGTTTCGCTCATTACCAGCTGCGCATTTGAATCCTATTTCAAGGAATGGCATGGGGTAGAGAGACTCAAGCCGAGCCATAGTAGCCATGGTTCAGCCCTTATCAAAATACTTCTGCAGCGCGGCCTTATCTCTTGTGATACTGAGATGGACTGGGCACTCTCGTTTTTCACACCATCGAAGGGCTCATCGTTGACTCTCCTGCAGCTATGCTTTGTTACTGCCTTCCTTTGGGAACAGGGCAAAAATGGTGAATGGATAGCAGGCGTCATTGGAGAACTGCTTCGCTATAAACCAAATTTGAACTTCTCGCTCTCAAGAAATTACAACACAATCGAGATCAGAAGTAACGAGGTCATGACGTTCCAGGCGATATTCCTCAGCAACTCAGCCTCAAAGCTTGCTATCACAGACTATACGCCACGACAAATCCTCAAAAAGTGCCAATTTGGCAGCATGGACAGCAGGCGGCGGATTCTGCAAGCAGTAGAGGAGCAGATGGGTCAAGAAAGCCGAGAGTATTCAGATGATAAGTCTTTGGCTTCATCAAAAGTCAACCTCAGCTTGAAACAAATGTGGCGGTCTATACCGGCCCTTCACTGATGTCAGCAGCATACATCTCCTCGACTCAGCAACACCCGAACGATTGAAGCGAAGTTACGTAAGGCTGTTCGCGCAAGTTTTGTGTGGATTCGAATGCAATCGAGATGCAGAATTTTGTTCATTGTTGGAATCTTATTTGGTAAGGTTGAACTCACACTAGCACAGTTAGTGACAAGGAAAATAATCCTAGGGTGAGGGTAGTCAATTTGAACTTGTACAGATTGTTAAATTCATATTTGAGTAGCTAGTACTTGATGTAGTTATATTGCAGTTCAACTTTTTGTTATGACCTAAAAGTCTTGCACAATCCCAAATTATTACCTACGGAACGCGGGCACTTTCGGCGGTGTGAGGTTGGCATATCTGTAGCTCCGAGAGCGGCGTGCCTAGCAGCGTGGCCACGTCTTTCAGGCTTCTCCTTCACGCAACGTAACATAATCAAGAGTTTTGTTCTACAGAGTCGATTAGAAATAGAGTCGCTTATGTGTACCCTCTATTAAGATCTGAAAGGCGTGCGGCATCGTCTTCATGTGACAGCAGATTTCACTTGGAACATTAATATATCCGAATGGAATTTGACTGACAGGATATCACGCTCACAGACGGACTTACCACTAACTTGAATAGAATCAGCTGGACAGGTTGATTTACATGTCTTGAAATTTTTAGCCCCTTTACACTTGCACACTAGCTTTGAATGTAAGACGTTGATTTTATAGGTACACCATTACAGCCTAGAGTCAACAGCAAGGCATGCAGGAATACACATAAAAGTTACTTAGTTCTACTAGGAATATAGTCCTACTATATATACCTAAGTAGCTCGAAAAATAACTCGTTACACTACGTAGCAAGGCTACTGGTAAGGGTAACACCAAGTGTTAATAATATGTGAAGGTTATGTAACATATTAAGACTGAAGAAGTTAGTACGTGTAATGATGCTTCAACTAGGCAGAGGTAGGACTTACACAATGTAATTTTCCATCCTGGCATGCTCCATTAGGTTTACCACACTAATTCCAAAGTTAGAGATAACAGGAACATAGTAGGGAGGGCGTTTTTCCATACAACGCTTTGGCATTGTTCCGACGGTCCTGGTGCTGTTCCTGGACATGTAACCTAGAAAGTTGTTAGCTGTCTCTTAAGTTACGTTAACAAACTGAAGACGTACACATGACCCAGAGCATGGTCCGCACACGATTGCTCCCTGAGCAGCGACCAGCGCTGATAACAGACGGAGGAGAATCCAAGTGACCTGCACATTGGTAGAGTCGAGAAGAGAAGGAGAGGAAAATAAGAAAGTGTGCACGCTGACTATAGATGAAATTGAAAGACATAGCGCGCTGTAGTTTATTTATCTCTTTTCATAAAGCAAATATAGATATAATAACATCAAATAACTAATTCTTGATTTCACTTAAAACTGCGTATGAGTCTTAGCGTAGCTGATGATACCGCTGGGGGCCTTGCCTTGACTTGACTCAGCCCGTCTCGTCTTGTCTCGTCTAGTTGCATTATTTCATTACTTCTGTTCTGGACCGACTTGAGCAAAGTCCAGGATTATAATTCTTATATGTAAAAAGCTTTTAGAGTGAGTAAAACTATTGTAAAGATCAACTCATACACATCAATGAGCTTTGGCTAGGGTCACAAGGGTAATGTACATGGGTCTGTTTCACTAAAAGAAAGCTCTCACAAGGTCTGAGACAAGCTTAGTAGGAACATACGTTATGGTAAAGTAGAGAACTGATACACTTAACGCAGTCAATATAGATAATTGCTTGGCTAAGGAGATAAGCAGTTCATGTGTGACGGTGCCCGCTTGACACCTAACAGATTGAAGACACTGCTGTCGACCTAAGACAACGGGACTAAAGCACAAGGGAAGCAGAGTTCCTGGGGTTACCTGACATAATATCACCTTTGGACTCACTCTGATGGCGGTTAAACACTATGTAGCAAGATACAGCATTGCTGTCACAAGATATAATAAGTGTTAGCTACTGCCCCATAACTAACAGCGTCATTTTTTAAGTGAAGGTTATGAGTCTAGTCCGCTCTGCATTATGCTATAATAGTTGAATTAAAATATAGTAGCTTAGCTGAATCTCAAACACTATGGGTTTAATTCCCACAGCTGTCAGAGAAAGCACAAGGACCCCTAGTTAAAATCCTACAAAGTCTATAGAAGCACACAGTCTATACCACTTACTCAAAGGTCTGCCACAGCATAGGAGTATCATAACTAAGTCATAATATATACTACGTCAATCTAGGGTATACATCACAAAGTATAAGCGTCGTTTACTACCCTATAACTAACAGCGTCAATTTCTATATGACAACGGCATTTGTTAATAGCATCGTGTTTGCTAGATTGGTCGAGCCTCCTGAGATCTTGTTTTATTAAGGTTTACACTGGCACAGGTTTTATAGCAAAACACTTTCAAAGGTGGTTGCAAACACAACTATGACCGATTTTTTCGCAGCAAGAGAGGAACCTGCTGTGAGATTACTGCATCAATACCACTTAGAACTGGATCGCCAATTGAATCGCCAAACCTTAGAACCAACCAACATACTACGTAAGAAGGGGACATAACCCCCAACAGACCGGATTACAATGCCATATTAAAAAAATTATGGTAACTTGGTCTGCGTCTGACGACTTAGCATGACTCGAAGACCTCGAGAGATGCAGAGAGAAAATAGGAAAACAATAGGTCGTACATTGATACATACTTGCGGTCATATCGGCTAAGGGGTCGTTGGTTCTATGAGACAAAGCTCATGCGCATCACTCGACTTGTAGATCACCATGTATCAACTCATTGTGACTCATTGATGATATTCTCCGCAGCGGAGGCAATCCAGAGGCGATTATGAGTAAAGTGAACAAGGTATCAAACGCTTAATATTTGTCAAGTAATATAAGCCCGAAGCTAGGTTGATATCCGGTCAAAAAATAAATCGCATGGCCCAGGAGGACGGAAACCCGCGCACCCTGTCGTTAACATGAGCAACAGACAGGTCAAAATCTCCCCTCCGCCTGGTGCAGTAAGTTGTTCATTTCTTGACTCTTCGCTATTGCTGACAACATGCTGATGCAGCAGGTCAAAGATCTATGAATGAAGCAAGGGAAGAAGGCTACATAGTTTTCAGCAGGTGTTGCTGTTGACATATGCTCGCAGAGGCACCACGGATGCTTTCCTTGACTAAGCAACGACTCCTAGCATCCGGTCTCGAGTGTTGTCATCCCCGGCCATGCCACCAGCAGTTCCTCTTCGCTTGAGCGTGTTAGTTTGCGGTACAATCGTCTCCATTTCATATCTAGGGACTGTTGGGGGTCAGCTACAAGGATCCACAAGGTAATACGGTGGCTAGGGCTCAACTCTTCGGTCCTATTACAAGCACAAGTGAGCATGAGTGGAATATGTGGCCGAATGGCTCCGGCTAATCAGAAATCTAGTGGAGCCAAAACATGTGGGATTAGACGGAGGGGTAGCATTTAAAATCGCTTTAACCAGGCCAACTTGAGGCATTTAGGCGTCTCCTGGCCATTCGGTTCACTAGCATGGGACGCCTTGCATGAAGCTCTTCCAAGAAAGAATGGCCTCCACTTTAGATACCGTGGAGTTGCGTAACTGTCAGATGAATTACTGCCTGCTTGTGAGCGAGAACTTTGGCGTAGCCTTTCAAGGCGACTGCCTTCTCTGGCCCACTTGTGCATATGATCCACACAATCACGGGTGCTGACTGACACTTACCTGTTTGAGATACCACGCACACAGAAGAATATCAGTCTTCGGTGAACTTTCCGTACTCCCATCACATGGTGCTCCCAAAAAGGGGTGTGGTTACCATATTAGACCTTTATGGCCTGGCCTTACTATGGCTCCTCAATCATAGTATAAGCAAATATCATTTTGTCCTTGAATCCAATGAGATGTGCGGATTTCTCACCGAAAAGCTCCACGTGTGGCCCATGTGCATTCAATGTTGTAATACATTTTGTCTCACACTACCTTAGAAAGGCTACCAACGAGCTTGTCAAAACAGATCTGCTCAAAATTCTGTCATAATGCATGAATCAATGGTGGCTGCATTAGATATATGTAGTGAGGTGACATGTGACTATATGTAGTCAAGCAAATAAGTGTAGGCACCTGAAAATCAAGTTTTTCTCTCACACATGCTTTCAACCACACGGGTTCTATCGGTGGCACCTGATATCTTTACTCCATTGTCAGATGCCAACAACTTCGCAAATATGGGGTGCAGCAGTCACCTTGCATAAAACCAGTGACTGGAAGTGGTAGGATTCACTGTGCAAACCGCCCTGAAAAAGCCGCACACCGCGATAGCGTATTGTAGCCCTCATCAGTACCGGCTTTTGGAGAAGATATGGGCGGCTCCCCATAGGCCAAGCACGCCATCGTAAATTTAGAACAGTCCCAAAGGAATATGAAGACCGATGTGCAGTAGCTTCTGACTGCAATCACAAGCGATCGAATGAAGACGGTTTCAGTGGTATGTGCAGGAGGTAGGAATGCATGTACCTCCAGGCAGCAGCGCGTCTCCAAGGCTTCTCCACCAGGCAGCGTAAGTCGACAGCCTTTTTCTGCAATATTATTCGGTGATGGAATTGCTTATGCAGATTTGTCGTAAAATCCTGGAAGGCATGTTAAATCTCCTTTTCATTCGAAAACTGGCTTAACTTAGGAATCTTGATATACGTAAACGAGGGTTGACTGGATATTTCGCTACAGAGAAGCTCGTCATGAATACAGATAGAATCACCTGGTTTACAAATATTCACAGTCAAAATCGCTTTGCATCTGTATACTGCCACATACAATCTTCTCACCGGGCTTATCAATGCATAGTTCCAGGTGTTGTGTGCAGCTTCGCTATTGGAGGAACCAAAGCTGGAAAGAGGGGTTCCTCTCGGCGTTTTATGGAACCTGTATATTCTTCTGCGGGTGGCCTTACTATCGACTCATGGACCAAAGAGAGATATGAAGAACTATTGATAAGACGATGCATAGCGAGGATTAAGGTGACCTGTTCTGAGTATAGCGAGATACCATGTTACACCCAGTGAATTATGGGCCATGGCAGCACAAACGGATCCTTACAATATGCGACCAACTGTCTATTTATTGAAGGGATAGTCTAGAACCCCCATATCCACAGAGTCACGTGGTCCAAGCCCAGAAAGTAATTCTGCAGATGACATGAGTTGTCTAGACAGTTTATTGGTGACGGATGGAGGATTTTCAAGGGAAAGTTGTTCCGCTTAAAGTATTAATGGCAATAAATGGAAGTAATAAGTAATATCGTCCCTGTTTTTGTCATTCAATCCATTGATGAAGCTGAATGGTCCACTAAAATTATATGTAACAGCATAAAGACGTGAAGAATAAGAAGAGGGACAGAAGGTAAGGAATCCTCAAGATATAAGAACAAGTCGTTGGTCATGTGGATTTGATGCTGTTTTGATCTATCACATGTGACTGTGTTACATACTTGATAGCGCCATTAAACGCAGGATAAGACCGGGATTTAAGTCAATACGAAGAAGCCAATAACAAGTGACAATGAATCATTGAGAGTATAGTTGAAGAGTTGTACAAGGTCAGAAAATATCTTAAGAACCTACGAATTACAAAGGAAATATAAATCTGAGCTTCCGATATGTGTTGAGATTCTGACTGCAAAGTTTATTCTATGAAGTTATCAAGCCTGAAATTATGCACTCATTGAGTCTGTATTCATGATCTGTGGAGTTTACATTGTACTGTATTGCTCGATTCACAACAACCCTATATCAAATCATTGTCTCTCCTTCCGACTATGTAAATAAGATAGAATTTAAAACTAAGAGCTGAGCTAAATCCTAAAGCCCTATATACCTTTTCTGAGTCAAAATAAACTGCTCACGCTCCCCGATTCCTTTTTTTCAACTCACGTTTGACGTCACACAAAATATCAGCATAAAACACCACTCCTTTCTAAACAGTAAGATTCTTATAAGAATTCATGCTTCGGTATGGCGTATGTGGCGTATATAAAGTTTGTAAAGCCACATTTAACGGGACCTGAGTCATCTTGAAACTACATTCACCTTGCCGTACTAGAAGTAAGAGGCATTCTCCCTAGTGCCACAAGAAGTTCGCTTGAACCACCATGATGTAGTGGAAGATGGATATAACTAGCTATCTGATCACCACCTGCTGTAGGCAGTTCTTTGGTGTCACTTTGATCAAACGAGCCTTTGTTCGAAAAGGTATGCAGGGGTTAAGACTTGGCTAAAGCATAATCCACTTGATTTATGAATTTTTAACGGGTCAAGTAGCATCTACCTTTCTATAGGCGGTTCATATTTGATAAGTGTTGCCTAGTTAGAAGGCCCAAGTTCCGTCCACAGAAATTCACCAGCTGCCGTTGCGACCGCCATAGCTGGAGCTCCAAGGCAACCTGTCGATTAAATGAAGGGTAGCAAATGAACGCTACTCAACTCAGAAACATGAATTTGAAGAGTTAAAGGCAAGTCAGCCCGAGTTTATATAAGGGCCTGTTCAAACTATGTATATGTTCTTGATTCCCAAAGACAATTCAACATACAAGATACACGCTCAACAATGCCATCCATAAGACTTCCCAAAAGACTTCCTAAAAGTTGATACAGTCGCATCCCGCTGTACATTTAAGTAAACTTCAACATCTCGATACATAGCCTTCGTGTTCATGATTTTCCTACATCCTCTCACGACCACTCGCTTCCAGCTCCGCGAAATATTGCGGAACAGGCATCTCAGCCGCCCCCAGATGCCTCTCTGGTTGCTGCCCACACAGCCCATGGTGCCTCGCAACGTACAGGTACTTGTCCGGCTTCACAAGCATCGGGGGTTGTGACTCGCCAGCAGGTGGTGGCTCAGGCCCGCGTTGCTGTTTCCACTTCCTTCGCCATAGGAAGAACGCAAGTGCAGTAAGAACTATAACCCCTACACCAGTGCCAAAACCAATGCCAATAATGGTAGGCAGAGGCAGCTGCGAAGGAGAGGGCACTTCGGAGGCACCAAGGGCTGAAGATGTTGTGGTTGTGAAGGCTTCTGACGTCGTAGCTTCTTGACAGGAAGAGCTGGCAGTGTTTTTGGGTTGCTTGCACTGAGTTGTTTTTGCGGTAGTTTCGGCAAGGCTTACTGTTGAAGTAGGCCCAGTCTCAAATGCTGTAGTATCTAAGGTCTACCTAAAAGTTGCTATGGCATCCACAAAGGTTGGACTCGTGACGGTTGTTGTTGCTATAGTCCAGTCTCGCGTTTTGGGGGCCGATGTTGATGGGTAGGTACATAATGACGGCATCAGTCAAGATATTGAACTGGCAGTCGCCTGCGATTAAACCAGATATGCTGTTGGCAAGAGTATAGTCCCTGGATAGTCCAAGTCCGCATTGAAAACCCGAAGTCATCATATGGCTATAAGGACTTCCCACACTGCAAAGACCACTTTGAGGCGAAGACTCCCCAGCCTTATTATCATGCTGTGTATTATGGGACTTGCGGGCATGTTCCTTACAGGATACTTCGCCGAGAATACCCTTGGACACACCCATTACACCCCTCAATCTTGATTTGCTGACTGGGATGAACGGAGAGATGAGGTGAAAGATGCATTCGTGACAAGTTGGAACGCGTACAAGAAATATGCCTGGGGTAGATACCTCCATTCTAATAGAGACCTTCTTAGGTAAAAGCTAATGAAATTCAACCATAGGAAACGACGTGTTTCACCCTCTGTCGAAGAAAGGTGAGAACGTGTCTCCCAAGGGTCTTGGGTGGATCATTGTGGACAGCTTGGACACAATGATGCTCATGAACCTGGCCGAGCCTCTTGCTCACGCGAGAAAGTGGCTGGATCACAGCCTCACCTGGAACCAAGACCAAGACATCAACACTTTTGAAACGACGATTGGGACGATGGGTGGACTGCTCTCGGCACACTACCGATCAACACAACTACCACATGTCGCTTCCAGAAGAGATTCGATATATCTTTTCAAAGCCGTCGATCTTGCAGGCCGGCTCTTGGTTGAATTTGAGTCCAACTCAGGTATACCATACGCAAGTGTTAACATTGGAAAGAGGGAAGGGATCGTGTCGCATGCCGACGGCGGCGCCTCCTCCACGGCAGAGGCGGCCACTGTCCAGCTCGAAATGAAGTACCTGTCGGACTTGACAGGGAATGAAATCTACTGGCAAAAGGCAGAGCGCGTTATGAAAGTGCTGGATGACCAGAAGATGGAAGGCGGCTTGGTACCGATATTTGTGCATCCCAATCATGGACGCTTCACAACGAAAGAGATTCGACTAGGAAGTCGAGGTGACTCATACTACGGTAAGAATTCATCCAATTGCTAAATATCTGTGACGCTAACCTTTAGCAGAATACCTTATCAAACAATACCTACAAACGGGCGAAACTATCTATTGTTACATGTGGGAAGGCGCCTTGGCTGGTATCGAGAAGCATCTTGTCACAACCACTCGCAACGCCGCTCTCAAGTTCATTGCAGAGCTTCCCACAGGAGTTGGGGGGCCTCTTTCACCAAAGATGGACCACATTGTCTGCTTTCTCCCCGGGACAATCGCTATGGCGGTAAGTTGACGAAGCCAATTCCCTGTTGGCGTGGCTGACGTTATGTGACAGGCCGCGGAGGGGCGTACCTTGGCCGAAGCACGTCGCGACCCTGGTTGGACTACATATCATGAAAATGACATTCAACTCGCGATAGAGCTCATGAAAACCTGCTGGGGAATGTACGCTGTCACCGATACTGGCCTCGCACCTGAAATTGCCTGATTCAATGCTACCGATGTGGACCTGCAACCTCAACCCGGTGATAGGCTCTTGCGAAGAGAAAGCAACTGTATGTTCTCATGAGATCCAGCTCGCACGGAGGAGCCGTCAACTAATCCAACACTCACTCAAGATTGTCAAAGTGGAAGCAAGATTACATAATAAAGCCCCTAGATGCACACAACCTTCAAAGACCAGAGACCGTTGAAAGTCTCTCCATGATGTACCGCATCACGGGGGATTCCATGTATCGCGAGTGGGGCTGGAAGATCTTCCAATCTTTCCAGAAGCACACCCTTGTACATGAAGGGGAGGGTTACACCAGCCTCAACGATGTGCGAACGGTTCCGCCAGTAACTCGAGACAACATGGAGAGCTTTTGGCTGGTAAGTTTCAGCGGCCATCACACTTTCTTCTTCTAAGGAAATGACAGCATGTGATGATTTAATACTAATATCGGGTATATAGGCCGAGACTCTCAAGTACTTCTACTTGTTTTTTTCTCCAACGGACTACATGTCATTGACCGAGGTTGTCTTTAACACAGAAGCCCATCCGTTTCCCAGGTTCACACCAAAGGGGTCTTTGAAGACTGGATGGCAAAGAATGCCACGGTAGTATTATTGTAAGCTTATTCCAAGGTTATCTTACCACAGAGAGTGTATATAGGTTTGATGGGAACATGAATTCTGTATTAGACAGAAGAAGTGCACATAAAGTCATCACCAAGCACGACAGAGCTAGAGCCGTGAAAATGTCA
This sequence comes from Colletotrichum sublineola, assembly GCA_020631755.1. Taxonomy (NCBI): domain Eukaryota; kingdom Fungi; phylum Ascomycota; class Sordariomycetes; order Glomerellales; family Glomerellaceae; genus Colletotrichum; species Colletotrichum sublineola. The sequence continues at coordinate 5,198,562 of JAHSQG010000006.1, read as the reverse complement.
CCACTGACCTAAACTCATGGTGCGTCGCGTATGGGCCGTCGTTGTGTATGGAGGAAGTGTAATCGACTCCAATCCTTACACATTACGTCAATATTATACTTCAAACATGCATTGATTACCGACCGCTTCAAACCGACGCGTCTGTGTATTGGACGGCTCGGCTATTACATGCATAAGCAGCGAAATCAGACCAAAAAAGATGCCTCGGCGGCTAGCTTTGAATCTTAATAGCCGAGTTCGTACTGTTGTCGAACTCTAGTGGGATGTCGCGTTGTAATCCTGTTTTGGGCTCGTAAAAGGGCCGCAACAAACTCATTCTCGTTTGAAAGCCTCATACTACCTTCAGTACTTTTGGTTCGATCGGACTATTTCCGTGACGGTTGTCTGGCCCGAAACAGAAGCGGTTTGGTCAGGTCACGAGTTGTACACGTTGATTACACAACTGAAAAAAAAATAAAAAATTGTATGAAGGATCATAAGGATAATTGACGATAGTTCACGAAGTCTGAAGGGAATTGACCAAACACTGTTTAACTTGACCTTTGACGATTCAGATTGGATTTAGGACTTTTCTTAGGTTTATACCCAACACGTATACAGAGTGATCGATGAGGTATGCGATTGAACGTTCCTACAGGGTACATAACAACTTGAATACCCGAGTCCGACGGACAGGAAATTTGATAGCCGCAACTCACAGAGCTCGGGATTCGTACCGATTCAATAGCCGTTCCGCCCAAACTTCGTCCAATGAACGCAACTTCGTCCCAATTCTCCAACGCTACGGAGGAGCCGTTCAAAAGTCTGAGCCCAGAATGCCAAGACTAAAAGTGGAGTATTTCAGCCTCAGTACTTAAGAGTACACTCTTATCAGACGTATACAGAGTATAGAGGTACTACAGCAGTATAATATCAATCTTCAGGGGCCCTTTCAGGGGCCAGGATCATGATCATGTGACTTAGAGTGTAGCTTCTTGTACTGATACGGTTGGCTAGGAGATGATGCCTTCAGCGCCTTGGCATTTTGCGCAAGGACTTTTGATGGGCTCCTCCGTACAGACGTGTGACTTACTGCTTTGGACGAGTCATCCCTACAGTATATGACCCATCAAGCAAGTCTCAACCGGGATCAAGTCTGCAAAAAAAATACAAATTCCCAATTGTCATTCGACGGATCTTGGCTTAACCGCCTCCCCCGCGCCCCTTTTTTTGTGGATGCGAGGGTGGCTCCCCCACCATCCCCCGCCCTCCGTCATCGGTGATACTTCCCCCGAGGTTGGTAAACACAATACCCCTCGCCCATTTTCTTCTTGAGACGATCTGTTTTTCTGACGCGGTCAAAGTCTTCCACTGTTGCGTAAACCCCTCATAGCCTTTCAGAAATTGTATGGCTTCCAATGCGTCTGAAAATTCCCAATTGACACGACAATCTACTAACACAAGGCTCTAGAACCCGACTCGTTACACCGTCATCATGAAGCTTCTCTACCCCACCTCCCTCAAGCTTGACGTGGACAGCCTCCAAGGCTTCTCCGTCCAGCTCGTCCCCTACGACGTCAAGACGGCCATTCCCGAGGAGCACACCGACGCCGAGGCTCTTGTCACCTGGACAAACACGGCCGACAACCTCAAGGACGCGGCCTCCCGGCTCAAGAACCTCAAATGGATCCAGTCCCTCGCTGCCGGCCCTAACGACGTCCTGAACGCCGGATTCGACACCTCCAAGATCATCGTCACCACCGGCTCCGGCCTGCACGACCACACCGTTGCCGAGCACGCCCTGGGCCTGCTCCTCAACGCCGCACGCCGCTTCTACGAGATGCGCGACTACCAGCTCCAGGGCAAGTGGCCCGGCCACCTCGGCGGGGCCCAGCCTGATCGTCCCGCGGGGGCCTTCACGACGCTACGCGATGCCCGCGTGCTGATCTGGGGCTTCGGCAACATTGCCAAGGCGCTCACGCCGCACCTGCGCGGTCTCGGTGCCCAAGTCAAGGGCATTGCGCGCAACGCCGGTGTCCGCGACGGTGTCGAGGTCTACGGCGAGGATAAGCTGGCCGAGCTGCTGCCCGAAACCGACGCGCTTGTCATGATCCTCCCCGGCTCCGACTCGACCAACAACGCGCTCAACGCCGAGCGTCTCAAGCAACTGCCCAAGCACGCGTGGATCGTCAACGTCGGCCGTGGTACCGCGATCGACGAGGATGCGTTGGCCGATGCGCTTGAAAAGGGCGAGGTCGGCGGTGCGGCGTTGGACGTGTTCGTCAAGGAGCCTCTCCCCGAGTCAAGCCGTTTCTGGAAGACCCCGAACACGATCGTCTCCCCACATGCAGCTGGCGGCCGGCCACAGGGAGCCGAGGCCTTGATCGCATACAACTTGAGACGGTACCGGGCTGGTCAGGCGCTGAAGAACGTTATCTGATTTAGATAAGTCGGGCGGATGGCAAAGCGTCGTTCTTGGCAATAGACATGATACAAGATTAATTACACGAATACCCATGTCCAAGCTTGATTCAAGGGCTATGATTCTTCCTCCATCCCTAATAAGACTCGTGAGATACTACTAGGTCAGGAGCTATTAGTTGCTGCCCCAATATCTATAGCTCGTAATTTTCTAAGCATTACGGTTCCAGATCTCGTTCTTATCCCTGCGCATTGTATCTTACAACGATCATTACGCGCTATTGTGTATCTTGCCTCTTCGAAGCTTTTCTTTCTCTTTTTTATTTTTTATAACGATACGATTAACAACACAGACCTCAGTACTGGAGCTGGGCAGGCTCAGACATCCGTTATTATAGTGTTTCGAACTATCGCGTTGCAGGCCGCCCTCCTTGAACGGTTCTGAGACAAACGAAGCGTCGGTCAGCCCTACTTTCAGTTGACGCTCAACGAAGTATCTGGCGCATTCGACCTCCACTCTGAGCGAGGTTCTGCATGATCACGGGGTAAAGAGGTTATGCGAATTGATCTTCTTCATTTACAGCTCGGTGCTAGATCTCTGGGCTTTCGAGTACATGGCACAGTCATAGCCTCATCACGTCCCTCGTATAGTTGAAGGTGATAACTTGTCATACAAGCGCCACAATCACTCAATTGTCCCGGCTGTTAAACAGCTGTCACAAAAACGACGCCGTTAATTGCAGGCAGCAATTAACGCCTTATATCACTTCTTCCCCCCCAGATCGCAGATATCCCCATATATGTGGTCTGGACTCTCTGCCTCTGATCTGAGCTAACAGGGAAGCTTATCACCCCCCTAGATCTGCTAACCATAGACGGATCAACACTAACAGCCTTAAGTGTTAGGCGCCCTCTTGCCTATAGGTAGGCCCAGGTAGATCTGTCCCTTAGCCATCACGGGATTTAAACCCGTAGGGTCTATGACGCTCAGACGCTAACCTCTAGGGCTATACCATACTAGCACTAGAGCGAACTAGGCTTATAACTATTACAAAAACGACGCCGTTAATTACAGGCAGTAATTAACGCCTTATATCACTTCTTGTGACAACAGCCTTATAGCATCGGATATACAGTATTCGAGCACATGAGCTGCTAGGATATGCTCAATCTACCGCAGCATTTTGCTGTCGTACTTCGTCGACAAGTGATATAATAAACAAAGACAGCGTGGCTTGTGGGTGAGGATTGATAACCGGTTCTCTTTGGCGATTGGACGCGTCACTCACGTCCGCTGCTGTCGTTGTCTGACTACCGGTCTCCCAATTCGATCCATAGTGATTGAGCAAACCCTGGGTTGTGATACTCTTTATTACGCAATTACATCGATTTATATTTGTTTGAAAAAGGGAAAACTTTTATTGGCGTGCCGGACATGTTCAAGTTGAATATTTAATGAGCCTTACCGAGTAACATGGTTTCTTATAAGATGTCTCGCAAGGACGTAAGGTCTAGCTGAAGTATAGAAGACAATAACCATCTGCTACATTTCTATTTTTTTCTAGCTATATTACGTTAAGAAGAAGAAGGAGAAGAAGAAGAAGAAGAAGAAGAAGAAGAAGAAGAAGAAGAAAGCTTCTACAGTCTATACGCTTAAGAATTTTAGAAGTTTACTATAAAGGGGCAGCTTTCGCTTCATCATGTAGATACCACTTTGAGCTTTTGAAGACCTTGTATAAATTCAGTGTTTCGAGCTTCAGCCGGCGACGACTTTCACTTTAGCTTGCCAATTAACCAGCGAACAACACGACATCAATCAGTGGGCACTTCAACTGCTTGAGTTTCAAGTTGCACGTTAATTGCTATAGTTTGTTATGCTACTGATGACATCCCTTCCTTTGCTTCCGGATGTTGCCATCAAACCGTCTATATCTGTCCATATCAAGAGACTGATAACTTTTATTTTTTTCTTCGACTTTTTGTTTTCTGCGTCGCACTGTCATAGAAAATATGCACCGAAAAAAAAAAGAAAAAAAGAAAAAAAAAAGAAGGAAACAAGATCAGAAAACTCGTCCGTTTAGCTCTGATAGAGCGTAAGGGGTATGACGAGGAAAGGGGAGAGAAAACTGTTTGCTCGGTGCGTTGCTAACGAGAGGTTCATTCTCACAGGCACCAGGGACAGTAGGCAAACATGATCTCAAATGATGCGTCTCTTCGAGTGTCGCTTGCAAAAATATTCATTGAGATGAAGTGATTCTGGGCAGTGGGCCAGGTGTGTAGTCCGCTGTATGCGGTGAAGGGCTCCCCACTGCTTGTTGTTGGCTCTGAGGTCCGATTCACCCTCGCTAGAAGAGTTTTGGGCGTTATCAACTTCGATACACTTGCTCTCAACCATGACAAGGCCAGCGAAGACCCCCCTGACTTCGGCAACAAATTGTTCCTGGGTAATGGGACAGGCCTCGGGCTGCTTGATCATGACCTCGGTGTTGCCACCCATGGGACGAGTTTCGGATAATCTCCCTGAGCGGGGAGAGAAAGGAGCTTCGCAAGCCTTCCTGCGATCCTTTTCTGGTGTCAGGGCCCAATCAGATTTCGGCATTGTACCTTGACAGAAATCCTCCTCAAGAGTACGGGATATTGTTCCTTCGTGTATGAGAAGTCGTGTTCGGCTCCGTTCAAGCAGTCTTATTGTACAGTGCAGTTCACCTGCTTCGTGGCAGCGCGAAAGCTGCCGCTCCCTGGGGCACTTGTGGAATTGCGAAGTTGTATCCTGCTGCATTTGGGTTTTCGACATCTTCAATAGGATGGGTAGGCTCTTCGTGGTAGAATATCGCGAGAGGGATCAGGCCAAATTCGATGCAGACGGGAAGGAAGTGGAATGCGTGGCCGACGTCAATGCTTTTCGTATAAACGAATACTGCCCAAAAAAGAGTGGGCAGGATAACGGAGACGGCGCCCCAAACGCGTTGTCTGTAACAGATGGAAAGTCAGTTATAGTTCAAGGGAAGTTAACTCCACATCCGGGGTGCGTAATACCTAAGCAAGAAGGCGTGATAGTAGAAGGAAAGGCCGGTAGTAATCAAAATCCAGAGCAAGAGGCAGCTAATCGTATGTCCAGATTAGTACAATCGTGCTACTACACATGTCCTATGACAACCTACATAAAAGATGCAACCAAAGTCCAAGGGTGCCTTTTTTTTCTTGTGTCGTGAATGTAGCGGTGACAACAGCGATAACTGTCTTCAGATGAAAGACGACCCCACCAGCACTCGAAGGCATTGGTTTCGTGCGGGTAAATCTCCCGATTGATGAATCGTAAGGTCTAGTTGAAGGCGTGATCTTTCGTAAGGAGAGCAAAGGGGCTTTCAATAGACGAGTCGTTATTATTGCGTCTCATTCGGGGCTTATGATAAAGCTTAGATAGCTCGAGGTAAGAAAAAGATCGAAGATATTCAGCAAGCGAGGATACGTGTGTGTTGGGCAACCACTGGCAGTCCAAGAATGGGTGACGGAGTGTATGGCAGCAGGGGTGTTACTATGTCCATTTGAGCATCATTAAGCCATTGCTGACTGTTTCCCATGGCTCGCATCGATAGCATGTAAATGGTAAAGCCCGCAAAAGGTCTTGGACGCCTTGCCTCACCTTGATGCATCATGACGTGTGAGGCCTCCAGAGACTACGTGGGCAAATTGAAAACAAGTGCAGTTTTTTCCAGCGGCAATCTTCGATGTATCAATGGTTGGTCCTGTTTTAGCAGCTTAAATGAGGCGGACAGTAGGTTTACTACGATTTCCTGAGCCAACACGTGAGGGGTCGGAACGACCTACCAAGCTTCAAATCTCTCATCTGCCAACCCTCGCCCCACCCACTGTCTTCCATATTGTCTGCACAATACCATTGCGGATGTTGCATTATCAAGAATCCTGCAACGCCAGCTTCAAGTCTTTACAGCTTTCAAAGCAGCAGGCAAATCGACATCTCTATCACATCGATTCGGCGGGTGGCTTGACATGCATGAAAATATTGTCCATCTGTCAGTAAGTGGGGATCCCGCTGAAATACAGATGGAAATCAGCTTATTGCAGTGCCACCGCGAAGCCTGTATACACCGGAGTCAGGAGACTGGCAAGCATAACAATCCCAAAAGACGACTCCAGATCTTAGAAAAACCGTCGACTCTTCCCAAACTTCTCTTTGCCTGGCTCGCGACATTCGGTATTTTAATCACCAGTAGAAATTTCGCTCCGACAGGATTGGAAGAGTGGACTTCTCAGTTTCCTGTAGGAGAGACACCAGTACTCTAAATTCTGCTGTATTCGTTCTAATCCATAGTGTACAGCTTTGCAGCTCACCTCCCCATCATTCGAGACTCTCGCTGCACAACCTATCGTGCGAGTACCAAATTGTCCAGCTTGTCCTTGTCCAAACACTTTTCTGGATCAACATAATTGACCTGCTACGGCGCACAAGTTTCGGACAGAAGCATGTAATCAAGGTCTTTACAGCAACAACAGCGAGCACGGGTTTAGCAATGATTTTTATCAACGACATGGCGTCTGCGCTTTTGTTGGCTATGACAGTTATTCTGAGCACTATCACTACCATTGGATATGTCGTGGATGCCACCAGATAGAGTGCTCCTGCAGAAAATCGTCAAGAAAGCAAGGCAAGTAGATTGCCTAGCCCATGCGTGCAACCATGAAGGGGTAAGTCCATGTTCGGGGTCATATTGAACGTAATAGCTCAAAACTCACAGCATGATAGAAAGAGTTTAAAGATGGATGGAGGGTTCCATTCAAGGATGTTGATATAGAATTGCGACACCGCGATACTTGTGGAAGTCTTTTGTCACTCAATTTTTCAATCCATTCTAGAAAGAAAATAAGATAGATAAAATAATTGTTTCATTGTTGATTTTCAATGCTGATGTCATCCGCAGTCGCATAAGGATCAAAGGTCAGCAATTTCCTGATAGGCGATGTGCGCACCATAATCACAACCACGTTGATTAGGTTGGAAGAATGCCTGTTTAAGTCACAAGAATTCTCCTTCTGCTAAAATATCTGGTAATGCGATGAAATACTTGTCGTGATCGATCCTGCTCTCATATTACTAGAACACCGATAGAAGGCGTTATATAGCAGGCTGTAACGCAGATCCACCATCCACTACACGTGGCAAATAACCCTACAGATTTCCACTAGTAACTACGACTGAATAATACCTGTGACACCGTTAAGCAAGTTTGGCAGCGTTATCAGTGTCGTGTGTTAATGTAAGGAAGAATTTTGCCTCGGGCTTGGAAAAACAGACTATCCAAGGTCCTTGGTGATGCAAGAAGTTGTACTCGTTTCCGATGATCATCATCTGAGAATGGTTTCCGAGTTCGTTGGGGTATCATCACAATTTTTACTTGATTATCCCCTGGAGTTATATCAATGACAGCAAGAATTTACAGTGGCGCCCAAGAGTAAGGCAGCTAGGCAGTTCCAGAAAGTCCGCAACAAGCTCAATGGCGGCCTGCTTTTGGTCATGTTACCACCAAGACACATCGAACAGCGCACGGTAACAGCAACACTAAGCCAAGGTATACGCTGAGCCAATTTGGATCACTCGAAAGACGATATAGACTATACATAGTCAAAAAGACGAGAAGTCGGGTTCCATGCGCAGATCAGACTCCTGGCTCTTGGCTTCGGTGCTGACGGCTCCTGATAGTTTCTGCCACGGATGGTTTGGTCACTAGTCAGATGTATCCGGCTCCGCCGGGCCTGCGAGTCAGCTTCCACGATCTATATACATACGGTCACCAGCGATGGGATAGATGCCAGAGACTGGTAGAATAACCGCAGTTATGACCCCATTTCCCGTGTGCCGATTATCGTGACAGTTTCTTCCCGCATATCTATGGCTTGGCGACTGACCCATGGCAGCCGTGGGTTTTCACTGTTGTTTCGAAAACCGTTGAATATTTAAGTTGGCCGCTTATTCCATGGATAAGGCATATCGAGAGCAGGGTGTGATGTAGCAACTATTACCTTTACGACGAGTGTAGCCGCCCGTGACAAGAATAATAATGGGAAGAGGAAGCTTGGCAATCCAACCTTGATGCATCTAATTGGTCCCATGTCTTATCTTTTGCAGCAGGACTCACCACCTAGCGGCCGTTACACACTAACCTTCCGGCCACAAAAATAAGCGCGGCGATACATAAATGACGGAAACCATCTCAACCTCGGTGTCAAATCCGTAAACATCCCCACTCCCAATTCAAAAGCATTGCGGTTGTCCGTCACGATGTCTGACACCGGCACTCAATACGAGAAGAACACTGGAAATTTGGTGTCGGCGTCAGTCCACCCGGGCCCAGACAACAGCGTTGACGCGGAAGCTGCTCACCATTATGTTATCGACCCCGCGACCGAGGCGAGACTGGTCCGCAAGCAGGATCTGCGAGTGCTTCCGATGGTTTTCCTCATGTACTTCTTCACCTTCCTTGACCGAACAAATCTCGGCAACGCGAAAGTAGCAGGCATCGAAGCAGACCTAGGGCTGGGGACATACGGCTTCAACATCGGCGCTTGCCTCTACTATGGCATCTATTTTTTCGCCGATGTTCCCGCGTCATTGAGCGTCAAGAAGTTTGGGTTCATCATGCTGCCCATTAGCTGCATTGCTTTTGGCATTGTCACTCTCTGCACCGCTTTCATTGATAACCAAGGGAGCTTTTACGCAATTCGGCTGCTTCTCGGTCTCACGGAATCTTTCCAGTTCCCAGGGCTTAGCTATGTGGTGTCTCGTTTTTATCGCCGGAGCGAAGTAACCACTCGGTTGTCTTTCTTCATGCTCGCCGCCGCCGGTTTGGCGAGTGCTTTTGGTGGTCTTCTCGCTTCGGGGCTGCTATCGCTAGGAAGCATTGGGTCCGTCTCTTCGTGGAGGAACATATTCTTAGTAGAAGGGTACGTAACCTCTTTTCTTTAGGCTCTGTCTTGTGATGCATCGTTAACGGTCCAGTCAAGGATAATCACTATTGGCGTTGGAATTCTTTCGCTATACCTGTTTCCAACGGATCCTTCCAAGACGCGTATCTTCAACGAGGAAGAGAGAGCCCTTGCCATGGCCCGCATTTTCCACGACCAGCCGGCAATCCGTGAGCACAATGAGAAAATCACTTGGGGACTCATCAAACGCGGCGTGGTCAATATCAACGTTGTTGTCGGGGCCTGGATCTACATCTGTGACCAAATCACAGTGCAAGGCCTGTCAATTTTTACCGTTACGATCCTCAGACTCAACTATCCAGGCCGCTCGACTGTGGAAATCCAGCTGTTGTCGGTTCCCCCTCCCATCTTTGGAATGATTTTCGGCCTCGGCGTCGCATATATTACTATGAAAACGCGCATGCATGGCGTCGCTATCGCCGTGTGTGCGAGCTTGAATATCACCGGATACTCCATATGGCTGGCCTCAACAAACGTGCAGGCCAGGTATGCCGCAATCTTCCTCAACACGGCGGGAGGTTACAGTTTCGGCACATTGGTTAGTTGACACATGACGGCGACAGTAACACAGTGAATCACCAGCTTACCAAGGTATATATAGATTCTCAGCTGGACTCTGGCCAATGCAGCCCCTGATACTGTACGAAACGTAGCAAATGGTGCTGTTTCTGGCCTGGCCAATATTGGTAAGTCCACATCGCAGAAACGGTCACGGGAATCCACTAATACATGTGAAGGATCGATCACCGCCACCTGGAGCTATATCAACACCGACGCAAAGACAGGTTATCGCATCGGTAATAGTCTTAACACAGCCACTGCAGCCTCTGTTATCGTTGCATCGTTAGGACTAGCAGTTCATCAAAATTGGGAGAACAAAAAGCGTGCGCAGGGTGGACGTGATTATAGGTTGGACGCCTCCGACGACGAGATTGCTACACTTGGCCACCTCCATCCAAATTTCAGGTACATCAACTAATGTGCATAATGAGATAGAAATTTATCTTCCTATTAGGCGGCCAACCCTCGAACTTTATATCCTAACTTAGGTAGTTGTCTACTGGGCAACAATTCATGACCCACAGTCGATGGCGTGGTTAGTCGGTGTAACCATTGTAAACAGCCATCCAATAGGCGTAATTACCTACAAAGCTCTTGAGGAAAATCCGTAAGATACTTCTGGCCGGCGGAGTCAAGCCGCCCCCGCCTACTTCTCGTAGTAATAGATGTGAATCTCAACACAATCTCTCTGATGGACCGGACTGTCTCTCAAAGCCAATCCCACATTGTATGAGTTCAAATAACACCAGTTACACAAGCATGTAGGTTTGAAATAAGGTGGTGCTAATATCCACTCTGGGGAGTTACATTCAGTGATGCTACGCAAGGGGTCCCATACAAAGATTACTTTACATACAAGTTCCACTAGGATGCAAGTCCAATAGTCTTGTGGGGCGCCACATAGTGAACCAATTTCGCAAAAGAGTGGTAGCTAGTGTGACCGATGTTTTTTGGTGGCATCCATCCTGAGCTCATGTCGAAACTCCAATTACACTCAGAGACTAAGTCAATTCTTTTGCTCGCAGAGGAGCTCGTGTACATTACTCCAAACTCTACATCACGACATTTCAAATTCTCAACGACAAATGACAACGAAGAGAAAGAGCCCCCTGCTTCAATTGCACTTGTTCTGCGGTTTTGTAGAGACCGCCTCGTCAAGGACCGCCTCAGGTCCAGCCTGGGCATCGACTACACCCGCTCCTGGACCACCCAGCAGGGCTACCTCATCCGCGGAACCGTCGACGATGGCTACACTGGTGTTGTCGTCAGCCGCCCCTGGACCAACCGCCGCTACGGACGCACTTTCCAGGGCTGCGTCGGCAACCTCCGCCAGACTGGTACCTTTATGGCTGACTCCCACGAGGAGGGCTCCTACGAGGGTGTCTCTTGGGTCGGTGGTGCTATCACCGCTTGCATCAAGAGACAGAGCTCCATTCCTCTGAGCCGCTGCCAGGGATCCGGCAACTTCCGTTAAATTGGATATGGGTCGTGATGGGTGTGTTTTCACCTTCCCCCGGCGGGTAGTGGGAATACCCATATCCACATCCTCGCCCGCGACTCGCGGCGCACCTTGTACAAAAGTTGAGACTCAAACGCCCGTTTACGATTTCGATTCTTTCATAATCTTCTTGTGGTAGTATATTTTGTTGCGGAAACTAGCAGACTAGACCCCGCAATAGGTTTTAATGACAGTTGTTTCTTGATCTTACCTCGTGAATCCACAATTATGAGACCGTGCTTTGGATTCATATGATGACTCTTTCATTTAATTTCTTATCAAATTAGTTAGTATGGGTTGGTAATTTCGTTGCCGTTACTGCACGTATCCTGGGCTATCCACGGAATACTTGCGTTGGAGCACCTTTGAAAGCTTCGCTCACAAGCCACATGATTGTTCAGGTCATGGAGTTCTCAACGAATACCGATCCATGAGATTGCCATGGAGAATAGTGGCAATCACGGTTTGGCTTGGTTTCGATACAGCTTCCTTCGGGAGACCATCAAGCAGGCAACATGGGCAAGATGGGAAACCACGCTAGGTAGGCAATAAGGTGCCAGTGGTATGTCGGTATCGAGAACCAGCCAAGGTTTGAAAAAAGCCGGGTTGAAGACCATCGGGAAGTGGATCACAACGAGAAGGGGCAGGAATCAGACGGTTCTGATGAACCCAAGCAGTACCTGCCAGCCTCTTGGGTGTCAGTCACAAAGCATGGCGATCTAAGATTTGGGAGAAACGAGAGTTTCCTTAACCCTATTTCACGGGCTCCAGTTCGTAATATCAAACAAGGGCAAATTATTAGTAGTCAGGAACTGCCTACTGCAGAACGCCGTCATAGATATGGCCCTAGAATCTCCATGGTCTTCTCCCACACCTTGCCCTGTGTCTCGCCCCTCAACTCCTTCATAATCTCGCTCTTGTCAGACACCTCGCACTTGTGATTCACCAGAAACAACCCCCGCCTCCCTTCTTCCCCCCTTGTGTTCCTCCCGCCTCCCCTCCCCTCCCCGTCCCGGACCCGCGGTCCGTCGCCGCCGAGCTCCCCGCTCGTCGCGATGTACAGGTGCCTCTCCCCGGCCTCCTTCTCGCCGAACCCGATCACCAGGAACAGTGGCCGCAGCAGCGCCGTCAGCGGCACCGGCGACCAGAGGCTCGGCGCGTGGTACCGCTCCACGTTGCCCGTGTTCACGACCCCGGGCCAGTTGTGCACGAAGGTGATGACCCCCTCGTTGTCAGGCTCCGCCGACAGCCGGTCGAGGAAGAGCGTGTTCATGACGGCCATGTGCGTCTGCGTCCGCACGCCGCCGAAGGCGCCCGGCCCCTCGAGGTTGAGGTCGTCGAGGAGGAGGCCTCCGTCGGCGCCGTCGCGAAGCATGCTCCCCGCGAGAACGGTGAGCACGCGCGGCGCCGGAGCGGCCCGCAGGAGCGGAAGCAGATGCAGCGTGAAGAGCATGCGGCCGTAGTACTCGAGCGCGTGCGTCACATCCAGCCCTTCCGCGGTGTCTGTTTTTTTTTTACCCTGATGCATCAGCGGCTTCCAATCTCAAAAAGGATAGAAAAGAACGGGGGAATAGGGGTTTTTCGTTTGTGGCCCTTACTGTTCCTCCCGCCAAAGGGGGCGTATCCCGCCGTCAAGCAGAGGAAGTCGAGCCGCGACTCCCTTGCCTTGATCCACTCGCAGATCCTCCTCGTCTCGGAGAGAAGCGAGACCTCACCCTCGACCCAGACGAGCTCGGCCGACGGGTTCCTCCGGCGCAGGTCCTCGAGCAGCGGCCTCGTGGCGACCTCGGTGGCCTTGCGGCCAACGACGTACGCCTTTACGGGTAAGCCGAGGGAGACGAGCTCGGCGAGGGTCAGTTTGCCGATGCCTGACGTTCCGCCGACAAATACAGCCGTTCGCGGGACGGTCTCGGCCGTGAGCTTGGCGTTGGATTGTCTTACTTGGGCGATGAGGACCATGTTTTGTTTTATCTTCCACGGGATTTGAGTATAGTGAGACCGGAGAATAGGTAACCCTGAGCCTCTGCTGTTCCTGCTTGTGCGTGCTTATAAATTGGTTGGTGATGGGGACGTGAGTATTTCATTTGTTTCAAAGTTCAATCATTTTATAGACGTTGGGACATCGTCCCTCGCATAGCCTCGGATTCCCGGAAGGGTTAGGTTGGATGACAAGACAGCCACGAGCGCGTTAGGGGGAACAATAACCTTTCGGCTTGCCCAATGCGATGGTGGCGTCACTCATCATGGCTCCGTCATTTTCAGCCGTGCCGGAGTCCGTTGGTACATAGTACGCAGTCAACTCTACTCGAGTTTGCAGCTTGCTTCTACGATGTAAAGCCGGCCTTGCCGGAATGCAGAAACACGACGATTGCCATTTTTATGGGCCCTCGCATTCCGAATCCGGTTTGCGAGGGACCCACTCCAGGCCGGGCCCGTCGTCTACACTTTCGGCCGATGATCCCCACTTAAAATATGGCTGGTAGGAATTTGTGTTGGTGGCTTCAAAGGATTGCGAGCCTCGAATACTTAAACTGTGTTTTTCCGACTATGTCAAGAGTATCATTTTGTACCTGTGCGACCTCAAGAGGGACCGGTTTGGACACGTAGGCACTTCAGTTGCGAGCCTCGAAAAAACCAGACATCAGGGGGAACCAATAAGTCGACTAGGGAGTCTCAAGGTCATGACTTTCTCATGGGCATAGTAATCATGCGGGATTTAACCGTAGTCTTCTTACTCTCCTTACCCAACCAATCAATCTGGCTAGCCAAAGAACCAACGTTTCGTGACACGGGGCTGGATGGCGCTGCTGTTCTGCATCGTTAGCGGGGCCAACGTTTCAATCCGTCGATCATCGGTCGAAAAGTACATTAGTGAAGGCCACGGTTCTCAACTAGGTTAGTGGGGCGACATCAGAACGAATATCATGAGTTGGGAACAAAAGGTTTTCTGTCATAACAATAAAGGAGAAATTGCGTTTGGCAGCCAATGTTGATCACGTTTGTCTTGGGCGATTATTGAAGGCTTCACTTAGACTTAGGGGCTGGGCAAGCAGAAGCTTGTTTTGCTTGTTTTTCCCTACGGACAACTAGGGCGCCGAGGAGCCACGGCGGGACAAGCAGCCAAGTTAGTGCCAAGTATCCGTACTGCAGGATTCGATGGCCAAGAATGCAAACATAGAGAGGGCCGACCGTCAGGTTTCAGCCTTAGTGGCGTATCCTGCAAAGGACTAGAACAGTCTGGGCGAGTCTAATGCGGAGAAGACATTTGGTACGACACAGGCTAGTCAGGTAGCACGGGTGGTTGGCCCAGAAGATGCCTCGTGGACTATGGAACAGGTTCCATGGAAGAGTCCTTAAGCAATCTGAAAAGAGGCGGTCGGGCATATTGCCAGGACTCTCTGGGGGTCGACAAGATGTGTGGTCTGAAGTGTCGGAGGCCGCGGCCAGGCTCGTCGTCGGCCATAAGGCTTTTCACGCAATGGATGGAATGCTGCTTTCCACATGCCAAAGTCTTTTGTCGGGACAAGCCAACCATTACATATGTGACCCGAAGACGATGGTGACGGAGGTTTTCATCCGGAGCAGCATGTTTCCGATCATTGTGATTGTCCTTTGCTTGATGCAGCCTCGTTTGAGGAATGGGCACTAGAGCACATTTCAGGAGTGTGATTCCAATTTGAGAGCCGTCATAGCAGTGCCACGAGAGGCAAGCGCCTGTATTGCTCAGTGGACGTGTTACAGGCTCGGCGTCATTCGGGTTTGGTTGACTGGTAGCGTAGGTGGACGCTGTCGATGTTGCGGAAGCTGGAGGAACCGACTGACAAGGCAACAAGACGGGTAGTGCTGACGAAATATGAGCAGAGGTTTGGCTTGGCTCACGGTCGCCGGCTGCCATCCGCGTGGTTTATGCGTCGCAGAAGGCTGGTTGGAAACCCGAGAACGGGAAAGAGGTGAAGACTGCTTGGCTTCCAAGACGGCATTCGGAGGTCGCCAAGGGTATGCGGGGCAAAAGACATTGGTGGGTAAGATGGGCGACGTCGCATTCCTATCGGGCGTGCTCGCAGATGATGGAGATGTGAAGGCTGAGCAACTTGGCACCGGCGGGCAGGCTTTGAGGAAGGCCTCTCGAGCTGTCGTAGCCCATCGTCTGTGTGCCGTAGCCGTCACAACGTCAGATGCGGTTCCGGTAGGCGCTGGGACTTGGCACGATGAGGTGCATCTGACGTTCGGAGGGCGCCAAGGCGATTCAGTCAGATGAGGGCATGCGGTGCCGACGGGATGTCGACACGACACGGGCGTGTGGCGAAGGGGAGGCCGAGAGAAGAGAAGACGAGACAAGCCATGGATGGTAGGACGGCGAAAGACGAATGCGACATTGATGTCGTTTGTCGGGAAGCGGAGAGAGAGCAGTACGTAGAGGCTTGTCGCAGGTCCCTGGCTTTGCTTGAGAAGCGTGAGACATGCCCAGAGGAATTCAGGAGGTGCATGACTTGGCGAGCGAGGCGCGCGGCCAGCGGAGATGTAGGTAAGTAGGTACAACACCTACCTGCGGGAGGACAGGACAAGACAGGACAGGACAGGACAGGACAGGACAGGACAGGACAGGACAGGACAGGACAGGACAGGGAAGGGGCCTACAGCGCTGTACCGCCTGGATGGCACGCTATGAATGTCGCGCGTGCCGAGTTCATCCCATTGGCCTGGCCACACACGGTCCCGCTTAGTCATCTGTCATCTCGCTTACCGGGAGTCGGTACACTACCGTACCTTTACCACGCAGGTACCTAGCTGAGAAAGGAAGAAGGAGGAGCTCCAACGGTTTGACTTGGCGACCATTGGAGCTCTTGGCCCTGCAACAATCAGCTGTTCCCCCCCCCCTCTCGACTACTTATTCCCTTCATCCCTTCTCACGTACCATTCAACCCCGCGAAACCCAATACCTATTCGATCTTGGCACGTCCGTCGAGCCTCTGGCTGGGCCCATTCATGGGTCATGTTGTGATGACCTCACGCAGGCTACGCGAAGCGAACTAGACTTTGCGCCCCTTTCTCTTTTACCACAGTCTGGACCCGCATGCTTGTCTTCCTTCGCCTTCGATGCGCCGTCGCGATACGCGACGCAGGTTGCAGAGTTCGGACCAAAAAAACGCCCCTGTGTCGTCTGAACACATCCCTAGTCTCTCTCCCCCTCCGCATTCGAAAAAGAAGGACAGGCTGGCAGACGACGAACGGGTACGGGGTGCGTGTGCAGATCCAGACCTCTGGTTATGGTGTATCCGTATGGTTATAGTATGCATGCTTTAAAGGGGGTTAAGGTTTTTGGGTGTTGCCAGTAAGCGATAAGGTTATTCCTTCCTTCCCTCCCCTCCCCCTGACTTGCACCTGCCATCCATCCGGCGGTTCCTTTCCCAGTGGAGTGGCCTCTTCTCCACTCCACTGTCTGTGTGAAAAGAAAAGGGTTTTTTCCTCAAGTGGCAGCCCAGACCAAACACTCCAGACAGGCATCGCACCTTCCACCTCTTCTTCTACCTACCGACCTCATGTGTACGTGTAGTGGTACGTACACCCAGGAAAGGAACCAATGAGACATGGCACGTGTTGGGGTACCTCTCCTCTCACACACCTTACGCACCGTCCAAAGGTACCGTTCATACGAGCAGTCGTGTCAAAGTCTTGGGTGCATCTCTCGGCTTTCTTGGAACCCCCAAGAGCCTCATTTTCTTGTCCCTTCTTGGACTCATGTCTTATTTTCCAACCTCACGTGAACGAGCACTAGTCGATCATTACAAATGCTTATTTTTAGTCCATTCGTTCTGCCTCCGTCTCTTGGAAATCACCATCGCCATCGCCATCGTCATCATTCGGGACCATTTCCCATGTACCATCCATGTGAACAGCCGATGACCGTCTCAAGAAGGAGATCACCACTGGGCCACTTGGGGACGGGGCATCCACTCCGTCCGAACTAGTACGGAACTTCATTCGCTTGTCCCTCCAGCTCCCACATTCAGACTCGTGCCACCCTCGCCCGCAAGGATCTTTTCAACCTCGCCGCCGTGGCCAAGCACTCGACCGATAAAGTGGTCATATTCCCCACACTTCGTTGAACCCTCCCGAGCCTGGCAGTTTCACCCTGGTGACGCACTCCCATCCTGTCGTCGCCCGACAAGGGTCGACAGGCGCCCCGGCCATCCGCTTGCTCTCTTTCGCTCAGATGCCCGACCCTCCCCCGGTCCATAGTCCAGAACTCCAGATGACCTGCCGTTGCATTGGACGGAGAAGCTTGAAAGCGCCCTTGCTCTGTTCGCCAGAAACACGCCCGCGATACCATGGGAAACGGAGGCGCCCATCCCCAAACACAGGGAACCCTCAGCTTCGCTCGCCTACTGCTCCTTCACTTTGCTTTTGAGCCTCTCCCTTCTCCTCGACACCCTAGATGAAGCATCCGCCAAGATCCTCACCATAATTTTCTTCTTCGCCGCTTGCCCTTTTCTGCATGGGTTCAACGGCCGCGATGCTATTCTTGGATTGTTCTGGTTGATCGCCATGATTCCCTTGACTCCCTTCTGCTGTTTTTTGTCGACTATATAGACATCATGCCATCGTGACACCAGTTCTGCTTTTTCTCGCCTCATTCCGTTTCCTTCCATCATCACATTACCTGTCCTTTCTTCATCACCCTTTACTTCTTTTACCGTTCGTTTCGTTTCTTCCCCTAGAGGGCTGGTCCATACGTTTTCTCAATAATCCATTTTACTTTTTCTTCCCACACTCGCCCGCATTCCTTCCTTCTTTCCACCCTCTGTAAGCCTCCCACACGCTGGTCCCGTAACCTACCTTCATTACAATGGCTTCCCGCATCTTTACCGCCGGCCTCTTCGCCGCCTCCGTCTCCCACGTCCTCGCCTCGTGCGCCTACGGAACCCACATTGACCCCCGCGCCGAGGGTGGTAAGGTCAAGGTCAACAACTTTGCTTACGCCGGTAGCACCGTGAGTACCAGCAGCCTTCACCCGTCCCCATGTGTTTCCCCCGCCCCGCCAAAGACTAACAGCATCTGATAGGGCCCCTTGAACTGGGTCGCTCTCGACGCCACCGCCAACGCTCTTTGCGCCACTGGAACCACCCAATCCCCTATCGACATGGTCGCCGGCGCCTTCAATGTTATCCCCGGCAGCTCCATCAACCTCGAGATCCCCGACATGGCTGAGGGGACCGAGTTCGAGAACCTTGGAACCACCGTCGAGGTTATCGCCAAGGGCGGATCCATGCAGGTCGCCGGCAGCAACTTCACCCTGCAGCAGTTCCACTTCCACCTGCCTAGCGAGCATCTCGATGCTGGAAAGAGCATGGCTATGGAGATGCACATGGTCTTTGAGGGCGCGAACCAAGAGATTGCCGTCATTGGTACTTACATCGACCTGGAGCGCGGTGCTGCCGCCGCCGCTCCTGTCGCCGAGGCCCCCGCCACTGAGGGTGCTGCTGGAGGAAATGCCACCGTCGAGCGCCGCAGCAAGCTGTCCCTCCGCGCCGCCGCCGGTGCCGCCGCCGCTGCTGGGGCCCCCAAGCCCATCCCCATGATGGGTACCACTCCTATCAAGGCCCAGGCCGACGCTGCCGCTTCCAACCTGCTTGAGACCGTCTTCTCTTCCCTCGGCGCCATCAAGGAGCCCGGAACCGTCACCCAGACTGGCGCCCTGAACATGCAGGAGGTTGTCAGCCTGCTCTCTGCCGGAAGCTTCCAGAGGTAAGATGCCGCGTGTTTGATCCCCCTTCTTCCTCTGTGCATTATCACTAACCGTACTCCAGCTACATGGGCTCTCTCACCACTCCCCCCTGCAGTGAGGGCGTCCAGTGGCTTGTCTCGACCCGGCGCCTCATGGTCAAGCCCGAGACTTTCGTCGCCGTCCGCGATGTCATCGGCTTCAACTCACGTTTCCCCCAGAACACCCTTGGCCAGGAGAACATCCTTCAGGTTGCCCAGAAGACCCTTGCCGGCGCCAACATTGCCAACCCCGTTGTTGCTGCTCCTGCCGCTCCTCCTGCCGCTGAGGCCTCCAAGGAGGCTGCTCCTGCCCCTGAAGCCTCCAAGGAGGCTGCCCCTGCCGCTGAGGCTGCTGCCCCCGCTGCCCATGCATAAAGCACCAAGCGCGACAATAGCTAGCGAAAGATTTAGCGTCGGGATGGCGCTTTGAGGCTCGCAGCACAGCAGAACGAACCAGGACATATGACGATTATTGATACCTGTTCTGAATTCAACTGTAACCTAATGCCATGCATGTTGATGGGCGAAGAGGGGGATACCCCGTCGGAAAGAGAACCCAAGGTGCAGCATGTACAGTGGAGACAAGGCTACCATGTCGTCAGGCAGCTGAGCGCATGCCTACAAGCTGGACTAATTTACGAAAAGTTTGTACCTGGGCAAATGTCTTTTTCTTCGTTTGCGCCTATTGACCATCAGGGCTGACGTGTATCTATCAATGACTGCCTTGTAATGCCTGGTATTGTTAATCCGGTAAGCTGAGCGATGGCTCGGGTGAGGGAAGTGATGGAGTCGGTTAGTACAACAGTTGTAGATGGAGGGTAAATACCAGTCGGCGGAGGAGAAATACCACGGGACTCTAGAGTCCTGATGCACCATAGTTTATTGAGTCAGGATATAATAATGATCTGATCAAGGACAGGAGTCTGTGTGTGTGTGTGCATGCCCGATCACCGAGTCTTCGGAAAGTCGACAATACACAAATCATCTTGTAGCGCTTTTGAAGGACTGCCCGTTGGAGAGGCGGTGAACGCGGTGTGTGTCAAGCTGGAGGCAACGAATGGGAAAAAAAAAAAAAAGAAAAAAAAAAGGGGGGGGGGGAAGGGGGGGGGGGGGGTTCCAACGATGATGGATATCAACTCTTGTGGAATAATGCAACCACAATGATAAGTTTCCCCCAAGAACGAGCAGTGTTTGGCCAAGCTACCAAGACCATGGAAATAGAAGCGGGATGAATGCGTTCTCCCCCCCCTGCATCGTCTTAGTAGGAAAGCAAGACAGTTCTTTTCTTTTTCGTCCATCTCCTTTTTTTTTTTTTTCCTTTTCGTTCCTTTTTCTTTCTTTCTTTCTTTTCTTCTAAAAATTCTCCGGACACGGTATGCGCTCACGAGGCCCCTTGATGGCTTGGCTTGCCGGCGGCTGACGCGGCTCTCTCGTCTTCTGCCGTAAGCGGAGAGAGAGCACCTCTCCTCCTCTTCCTCGCTTGGACTGCACCCGTTTGAGTCGTTGCCAGTAAGGTCGTGACAGGGAATGGCATGATAATAGAGACACGCTAGCCGTGCGCGAGTCGTAGTGGCAGGGCATACCATACTCACACACTCAACACATCCACATACACATACTGATTACTGCACCGCCACGTCCCAGCTGTCTCTAATGTCTGTTGCAAAGGCATTTCGAGTCGGTAGGTTCGGCAGGCCAGACGAGCCCCAGTACGGTGGTCATAAGGGGGAGTTGAAGCCAAGACATCAGGACGATTTTTTCTTGGAGTTGTTGGTTTACTGCAATTTTCTTTTGTATAAAAATAAAGAGCAAAAGAGTAAAGACACTGACGGAGGCTTTTCCCCGCGCGCGGCGCTCTTATCTCGTGACGATAACAACCTGTTTTGTTCTCTTGCGTGGGAAAGACACCCACATTTCGGAGAGATCCAGAGACACGACGGGACTTTGTGCTTCCGGCCAGCTTTCGCTTTACGGTTTCCCTGATCTCCTTGCCATCATACGCCCAATTTCCTATGCAATACAGCAGTCGAGTCCGGGACTGGGGTTCGGAGCTGGTTGGTGAAGGGTGAGAGGAGGGACGAAGTGCTATCTAGCTATTTACGCGCCGTCGGGTTCTGCGCAAATCCTCTGTCCCACACTTTTCAATCTCGCGGGTGATCCCACTCCTCTGTATGATTGCCCAAGCAAACCGGCCGAGCTTGAGTCGCGAGTACTTGCAACAAGGTTGAAGGTTACTGGGTGGTAGGAGGGCGTTCACAATACGATGTATGTGTGGGTGGGTGGATGAGGGATGATGCAGAATGAGCTCGGCCAGAAAGTTGCTTTCCGCTTTTCTTCGGCGCCGGGCCCGGAGAGGGTGGGGCCGAGGGGGGGTTTGCTTTTCTGTCTCGGTGTTGGCGGGCGGCGAGCCGCTGGTGGACTCTAGAGGTTTTGGATGGCGTCCGATGCGGAGCGGTACCATCCAGACAGAGAAGTCGATGGGTGTGAAGACGAGAGAGAGAGAGCGTAGAGGCGTCTTTGGAGAAGGAGTTGACGAAGTTGGAGCCGTGAAAGAGGTACGACGGGGCATTGTTTCGTGGAACAGAAGAAATCCGTACCATGCTTGACATGCGGCACTAGGCAACGGTCTCCAAAATCCCGGTAGTTGATTTTCTCGGCTACAGTATTGTATCTTTGCGCTCAACAGAAGGACAGTATCGTTCCCCCGTAGGCACATGCGGGAAGTGAGGCTGAGGCAAACGAGGGCATTGCCTAGCACCATCTTTAGTGATTGCAATGGAAATCCAACGTACGGCTTCACGGACTGCGGCTCGCCGCCTCGCGGTAGCAGTCAGATGGCAAGAACAACGCCGTCGAGGGCAGGAAGCAAATCTCTCCCCACGACATGGCGCCGTACCTATCTCGTATGTACGACAGTCTAGGATCCGTTTTCCGGTCCAAATTCCGGGGGTTTTTGTAGCGTCATCTCATCCTGTTCCCCTCGTCGGCTATGTACAGATATGTGGTTGATGGCAGCGCATCATCTTTCATCAACGACGTGAGAGATGCTCGCTCAACAAGCGTAGATGCCCACCAACCAATCACGTCTAGCTCCAACGGGCCCCACCCGGCGGCGGCCGGCATCGGCAGGGTCGGTGGAATCGGGGATGAGGAGTGTGATGTTGTATTGTGTGTGTATGTGGGTTGGGTGTGAAGGAGCGGGGTCGACG
Source organism: Colletotrichum sublineola (assembly GCA_020631755.1). Taxonomy (NCBI): domain Eukaryota; kingdom Fungi; phylum Ascomycota; class Sordariomycetes; order Glomerellales; family Glomerellaceae; genus Colletotrichum; species Colletotrichum sublineola. The sequence goes on along the minus strand of JAHSQG010000006.1, from coordinate 5,176,128 downwards.
TCGACGTCGACGGCGTCGTCTAGCGCGCGTGGGCGTGTGGGCGTGTGGGGGGTAGCATCGGTAATGGATGGCGCCGTTTCCTTAACGGCCTAGATGGAAGCTTGGCTCCCAACTTCACATGGGCGCTGGGTAGACGTTAATTCGCGTGGAGGCTGGGGGAGGGTCAGTCTGCATGCAGCAGGATACAACCCTGTTCCGAGGTCATTCGGGCTCGTGCTTGCTTCGTTATCGCTGGTTGATCAAAGACAAGTCTCGAGATAAAGCCTCGAGTTGGACGTGTTCGACCTCTTTTGTCGCTTGCCGGCGAAACGACACCGACCATGCTCATCCCGTGACAGCCTTATTTTTCTTTTCACGACGAATTCGACCACGTCATCGGTGGGCGAGGCCGAAGGGCCCATTCCTCCTCCCTCCAGGTCCCAGGGCCGGATCGCGCACAAATAGGAGCACCTCACCTTTGTCCGCGCCAGGTCTGTTATCCTCAAAGTCCCTCCGAGATAAAGTTGGGGGGCCGACTAACGATGCCCTTCCCGGTCCTCTCCAAAGAACCACTACCCGGACTCTCTCTCTCGGCAGCGGGCCTCGTCGCCCTCGCCGATCTCCAGACTATCGCGAACCGCACCGCCCTCACGGGGACGTCCTCCTGGTTTGACGCCCTGGTCCTCGCCCCGGGATTGCACTACCAGCAAGCGGCCGACAGCGTCGCTGGGAACGGCGGTGCCGTCACCGCCGAGACCCTCCCCGCGGCCTTTGGCTTCGGCGGCAACAAGACCTCGGGGACAGCCGGCATCTTCGGCACGCAGGCACTACCCGGCGGGCGGAGGATAGACGTCCGCGTCACGAACCCGGGGATGCTATTCTTTCTATCGCGGCTCGGGGCCCGGGAAGAGCGCGCGCGGCAGCAGGAGATGAAGAGGAGGAAGCGGGCCGGCGGCGGAGTCGAAGCTTTTGGGGCCGGCGCTGCGGGCGACGGGGGCCTGGAGAAGATCATCACCCTCGACGTCGGCACACTCGGCCGCCGGGGCCAGAGGCGCGGCCGGGCCTTCGCCCACGACGCAGATTGGCAGTTTGAGCGCGGCAGCCACCTGCTGTACCTTACAACCCCGGCGCTCACCCTCGCGGCTCTAGCAATCATGGTTTTGCTGGCGGACTGTGAGTTATTCCACTTATCCTCTTGACGAGGAACCCTCTTCCCCCCCTCTTCCAGCCTCCGGAAGGGGACTCTTTTTGGGCTAAACGTCGTGAACCAGGGTGGGGTCTCGCCTCGATCCTGGCTCTCATCGCTTCCCGCGTCCTCAACATCTACGTTATCAAGCAACGCACGCCCCCGCCCTCTTCCCCTCCGCCGACCTCGCCGTCGTCCCCCGCCAAGCTGTCCGAGTATCTCGTCTCACTCTCGCCGACGCTCAAGGTGCGCATGCGCGGCCCGGCCGCCGACCTCGCTGCCCTAACGACTGACGCCTGGCTTCTGTCCAAGACGGACGTGCAAGGCTACCTCGAGGCAGCGGCGAAGCTGGCCGTGTACATGGTGGCCATCTTCAGCGGTAACGTCTCGCAGGCGGGGAACCTTGTGATGCTGGTGCTGCTGCTGGCCAGCGCCGGCCTGCTCGGGCTGAGCAACGGGTTCGTCAATGGTGTCCGGGGCCAGGGGCGCATCGCAAGGGTGTGGGACGAGAATGGGCACGGAGCGGGCGCGAGCGTGGGGGGAGCCGGGATGGTCAGCCGACGGGACGAGGGGAACGGAGCCGATGCGGCGGATTGGGATGCACAGGTGGGAAGAGTCATCAGAGACCCCTATCCTTTCGACAGAGACGTGGATTATTCGTAGCATGAGAGGGACGGGGCTATACGTTGGCAAGTTCGTGATCGTAGCAAAGAGTAGGCATTGGAACAGCGTGAAAAATCAGCAAACAGGGGAAGAATCTCTCACAGTTCACCGCCACAACCAGCCTATCTATCGGGGCTCCCATCGAATTTGGGAAGCTCGCCAAGAAACCCCCCCCCCCCCCCCCCTCCCCCTGACGCTGACCACACCTCTTTCCAGCAGCTTGCACCGGCACCCATTCCGTACAAAGGGCTACATACGAGGTTGATTTCCTACCAAGACATGGACCCACGTCCGCCGACCGAAACCGAACGCAACTTCTTCTACAATGGCCCTCCCAGCCAACCCCTATCCTGGGCCGTCATTGTTGCCGCCGTCGTGGTCGTCGTCGCGGCGACGTGGGCCAGGAACGGCAGGGACTGCGGCGGCGGCGGCGGCGGCGGCGAGGACCTGGGACAACGCCAAGTCATCTCCAGACGGACTGTTGGTATGGCGACGGCATGGAGTGTTGCAAAGAGACGCCGATTATAGCCTGGAGTGAGCAGTAGACGTGGCGTATCTCGCCCCCCATGGAATGCGTGTGACCTCCATGGAATGTGCATGTGGAATGTGTATGTCACCCCCAAACGCGACCACGTCTTTCTGGAGACGGGTAATCCGGGCTATGTACTACTTTGCAAAGATGTTCCCTGATAGGGAAAAAGTCGTCCACCTGCCGAAGAATTGATCGTTCGGGGGAGCGAAACCCCCGATTCTGGTTCCCGGACATTGTGCCGTCGCTTATCCGAGGCTTCGGTGGGACGCGCTTGGTATCGTCAAGTTTTTCCGTCCTGCATTGTTCGGCAGATTCCCCGTTCTTAGACGGAGGTCCTCATGGGAGCGCTTGAGAACGGATCGGGGTGCCACATACATGCAGTAGAAGGCTGCCTACGCCTTCGTTGTAGTGTTGGAGGCTATCATGTTAGTCATTCGATGGACGGGACAGCGGCGGCGACCGATATGGACCAGAGATAAGAAAATGGGTTGCGGGCGGCACTGGGCCTTTGGGAAGGGTTTCCTTCTCTACCTAGACCATTACGCTCAGGCAGTGACCGTACGTACTCTGAACCGAAAAGATATCCATCAAGTTTACTTTTTTTCCATGCGAATCCCGCCAGCTGACCTGCTTCCCGCATTCCCTCTACTCCATGCTGCCAAAGACTTATACAATAAGTTGAAGAAAAAAAATTCAAACAGGGTATATATACCGAAATAGCCAAAACGTCGCGCGCTGCTCTCCCCGCCCTCCCCCTTTCTCGTAAAGTCTTTCCGTAAGGTCTCCATCCATAAAAGAAACAACGCTTGTGCTACAAAAGTGATGAAAAAATACAAGAACTAGAACAAACGAGTCATGCCGTGGTATAATCAAAAGACAAGGGGAGAAAAAAGCTATTACATGGACCGGTCGTTCGTCGGCGCCTCCTCGCAGCACCGGACAATCTCGCAGAGGGACCGCAGCACGAGCGGGTCCACGTCGCCGGCTGCGTCCCCCGCGACGTGGCCTTCGGTCCCCCCCTCGCCGCGCAACGTCGTGACGAGTCGCGCGATGCACTGGTGCAGGCCGAGCTGCAGCTCCCGCAGCGAGATGTCTGATGCCGACGGCGCCGGCGTCGTTCCGACGGGCGATGCACGTGGGAGGGAAGGCACCGGGGGCGCCGGGGGCAAAGGCGGCGCAGGATGGGTCGACTGCCGCGAGGCCGCGCGCAGGCCAAGGAACATGCTCGGCCGCTTCCGCAGCGGCCTCGGCGGCAGCGGTGAAGACGGAGCAGCGTCATGCCTGCCGCCCTGTAGCCCGAGCAGCGTCGCGGCCTTCCTGGGAATCGGTTCCTCAGTGCTGGCAGGGCTCCTGGGACTCGGGGGCCTCGCGCTAGCCGCGGCGCCGTGGCGAAGGCTTGGAACCAATGGGGCGAGGTAATTGTACACGATGATGTGGGCGTAGAGCGCATCGCATAGGTAGTCGGAGCCGTGAGGGAAGATGCTGCGAATGCGGGACCACTGGGGCGGGGCAAGGGTCGTGGTCGAGGGGTGCATGGTGGTAGGGAGGTCGACGGTCGAGGAGCTGCGGGAGCAGCAGCTGCGGTTGGTGCTGTTGTTGCCACCACCACCTACGTTGTCGCTAACACCATTCACGTTGTTGCTGCCGCCGCCGTTGCCGTAATTCGAGGCCTTGCGGGAGGACAGCCAGCGCCAGCGTTTGGGCGATGTCGGGGGTGTGTCCGGGCGGAGGGACTCGAGGGGCGGCTGGCGGACCTTGCGGGAGTAGCTACGTATCGTCTCGATTGAGAGGCTGGAACAGAGGAGCATGGTCTCGGGAAAGCATGTTACGGAGACCCGGATGGACTCCATGACGTTGGGGGGGAGGGGGATGCGGCGGCTCTGGTCATCGGAGGGTGGCGGCGGGATGTCGATGGGGTCCTCGAGCCAGGTGTACGAGGTGCTCACGGAAGAGGTCGGCCGAGATCGGCTCTGGGTCTGAGAACGAGAACGGGACCGCGGCGTCGGGTTAGTAACCGCCCGCGAGACGCCTGAGCGGGAGCCTGAACGCGGCGTCACAAGCAGGGGAGGCGCCAAGCCTTGAGGAGAGACGCTGTCGTCGTCTGCATCGAGGTAGCGGAACCACGGCTCAAGTTCCTCCTTCAGGTCGGAAATGATGGAGCTGCGGTCCGCCGCCGGGGTGACAAACTGATCCGATGCCTCTCCGGCCGAGGCGTGCGAGCGCGAACGACTACGATTGGTGGCAATGGCTTTGCGGGCGTCGTCTGTGAAGGAAACGCGATGCTTCAATGACGAGCAGCGGGTGGGAACGGCAATGTCGACGGGGTTGAAGGTGTGTAGCGAGTGGTTCTGATGCCAGTACGGCGCCTTGCCGGCTGCCGCAGTCGTCGCCGGGTTCACATGCAGACTCCGCGCACGGCTGGCGGGCCGCGTGTAGCCCTCAAACGGGTTAGACAGTTCGCGGGAAGTGACAGCGGCGTTGGCGCTTCTGGCCCGTTGCGGGGACGGTTCGTTGATCGAACGGTCTCCTAATCGGGATAACGGCCGCACCGGCTTTAGAGGCGTTGTGACTGGCGACTGCACTAGGCTCTTGCCGAGTTCGGGGTGATCGACGGGCGCCTCGGGCTCAAAGTCCATCCAACTCTTCAGGCTGCCCTCGACATCACCCCCGAAGGAGACAACACGCTTCTGCGAGGAGGCCGTCGGTGCGGGCTGGCTCGAGACGGACAGGGCGGTGTCGGCTGTCAGGACGGATTGCTGGCGGATGTGCGGCGACTCGGCAGCGTCGTCTGCGTCGACATCGTTGCCGGCCATGCTGAAGGAGTCGCCGCTCGAGCTCGAGGCGTCGTCGGACATGTCGTGCTCGCTCGCTCCGCTGGCGGAGCTCTTCTCATCGATGGCACCCAGGGGTTGGAACTGTGGCACACTGTTAGGGTGGCACGGGGCGCCGAGGACAGCTGGGGGCTCGGCGCCGCCGTGCCAGTCGTCCTCATCGGACGCGAGGGCGGGCGAGGGCGCGCCGGCCGTCATGTTCTTGGCGGCGAAGATGAGGCTCGAGAACTCGAGGTCTTGGGCCAGCAGCTCCGGCAGGTTGCAGTCTATGGTTGGCTCCGTAGCTTCGGCCATGGCGCCGGCTCGGAGGCAGAAACGGTCGGGCCGGTATCTGAGGGAGGTGCCGGAGGAGAAGATTTCGGTCTGCGGCAGGGGTTGACGATGGCGTCGGCAATAGGGGAGATGGTGGTGAAGGTGGCGGTGAAGGTACTGATGGTGCTGGTTCGGTCGAGACTCGGTTCTCAGCGACGGTGAAGAAAAGACAGGATGATGGCTGGTGATCGGTTGCGAGTTGGAACTGCAACTGGAGCTGGAGCTGAAGCTGGAGCGGGAGCAAGGACTAGAGCTGGAGCTGGAGCTGGAGGGCAGGGTCAGCGGCAAGAGATTTTTCATGCTCCCGACGGAGCGTCCTTGTGCCAGGACCGGCGAACGGGATGCTTTAAAGCTAAATGGAGAGATGTTCCTTGCAGGGAAGGCGTCTTTCGTGTGTGGGGCAGGGAAGGGAGCTGGAACGTCTAACGCGAACATGGGGTGCATACCACATGGGTTGATGCTCATGCCATTGGGCGGCTCTCTTGGAGAAAAGGGGAGAAAATCCAAGTCAGGGAGGGTACGCTGCTATAGACCTCGCCTGTTGAGATGGCCAGGGCAGAGACGACAGGGAAGGAGATGGGGATGGTGATGGGGAAGCAGCTTGGTAATGTGCTAGTGTACTCCGTACACACGGCTATGCGCAACACAATGCTCCAGTGTGAATGGACACCTCGAGTCGCTCAGGTCCGTGGGTTGTGGACACAATACGTAGTAATAGGGCAGAGCAGGAGGCTTGCTCGCTACCGGGGACCAATGGCCCAAGTACGCCCGTTGTTGAATGCTGAGTGCGAGGGATCCGAAGAAGTTTTGTGTTCGGGCATGGGGGGAGGGATCCCCAAACTGGGAAACGGAGCAAGGGGTTTTCGGGGGGGATGAGTGGAGGTGGTCTTGATGGTGGTGAAGAAAGGTTGGATGGGGTCGGATCAGACAGATCAGAAGGGAAGGCTGAGAGGAAATGGTTTCAGCCTCGAGGGTGACGTCGAGAAGAGAGATGAACGAGGATATCTCGTTCGAGGATTGTGCTGCGTTGCCTGACGGTAGAAGGGGGAAGGGGAACGCTGCATTATGTCGTGACACCTCAAGAGAGAAGCACATCAAAACAATAACAGGGACACGCCGAATGAATGGCTTGCTGCTCATTGTTCGGTGTAAGACAGCGTGTGCTTGGCCACCGTCGTCCTATTTGCCCTTGCCTGCCTCGTCGGTCCTCTTACATTGCAGCAGTAGCCAGCCGGTCGCCCCTCCTCCCCCCTTCAGCTGCGAACTTTCTTTTTCATGTCTTTCTTTTCTGTAGCCCTCTAGAGCCCGTGAGGCAGAGGAGCCGGTTTGCATTCCTTTTACCCACACACACACACACACACAGAGAGAGAGAGAGAGAGAGAGAGAGAGAGAGAGAGAGAGAGAGAGAGAGAGAGATGATGTGGGCGAGGAAACCCTGTACTATCCAGCAGAATTCGGAGTTGGCGGGATGGCGAACAGATAGGGAGAGCTGGGTCAGGGGCGGTTCACTCTTTCTGAGCGTTGATTAACTACATAGCGTTGTAGTGGAATGAAAATCATCATCGAGCAAGCATCCACCCCGATTTTTTCGGTCCACATCAAATAGGCAAGTCGGAGAACAAGACAGAAGCAAAATCAGTGGGCTCCATCCTGTTCGGCGTTCAATAATGCTGCACTAGCAGCAGGTTCTCGGTGCACATCTATCTGTTCTGCACCCGGCAATTCGCGGGTCATACGGGGCAGAAGAAACGACGACACCATTCGCCAGAGAGCTTCGGCGTGATGAGCTTTCATCAAAGCTTATTCGGCCCTCTCTCAGACCTTGTCGCAAACCCAGAGTGAGGGGCCATTGATACACCGTTGTGCCCACAGTAAGATCTCTCGCTACCTGTCCGTACGATGTAATGACAGATGGAACATTCGAAAGGAGTCACCCTCCCCCGGAGCCCTACCGGAAGGGACGGACGACAGAGGACAATCGAGCCCGGCTTTCGGGGGATAGATGATCGAAGGGTCTCGAGAGCAGACTCGGGCGGTTCCATGGTACATAACTACGAAAAGCCTGCACACTGCCATGTAATCGCCGCCTATTCCATTTTCGCGCAAATCGTCTGAGCACGGCCGAGGCGCGTGCGTCTATATGCACTAGTGTAAGTCTGGTGTTGTTGCACTTGGCAGCCTCCCGGAACCTTCAGGTCGTTGGCCACAAACGTCGCAGATACGGCGGCCTGTAATGCAAAATGTAAAATGCGGCACAAGCGTCTGTGCAAAAGGAGCCTTTTCCAGCCGTTGCAAGCTGGAAGGAGATTGCTGGAGGGTGAGGGTGCTCCCGAATGGTGGCAGTCCTACGTCTCGGCACTTCTAGTGCACTCCGTAGTTAATTCCCAATGTGGACGAGTGGAAGGGGCTGTCTCTCAACTCTCTGCCTTTTTGTTGTCCCCTTCCGCATCGAAAGCCCCTGCCAGGATCAGCAGGAGATTAATGGGTGGCGCAGCCTAATGAGACGAGGAACAGGCCGTGATAGTCTAATGAGGGTTGCCTCCCCGGCAACAGCCAAAATGGCGATCCGGGTGGCCTCTTTGGTGTGTAGTGCGTGAGCATGCCCGTACTTCATAGAGCCAGAACTCTTTCGAGCCGACAACCGTATATAGTAGTGTATTCGTGAAGGATACAGTACGCCGCCCGTTTGCATGTTTGGGAAGGGGAGATTGCATAGATCGCCAATCCAAGTGTCGGCGTGACCCTCTCTCCGCCCACCATTGATCCTCAACCGATTACTTGATGGACCGACCGGCCGTCGGCCAGCCAGCCTCAGCCTGGGCGTCAGTCTCTTGGTGATAATGTTGGCAATAATGGCAATGTGAGATTGACATGCTTCATCATGTTCCATCAGCCGCAGCTCTATGCGTCTGAGCTATGATACAACCCCTTCGGCGCATCTGAATGAATGGCTGCTTTCAACGGTTTTTGGCTGGAGAGCCCACCCCCCCGGTTCTGCTCTGCTGTGCGGAATATTCGTACACTACAGAACACTGTTACAGAGACGAGCGAGCCTACTACTAAGTGGACCAGATTGGAATGCGACGACGGTTTTCGCGGGCCTCCACAGGGCCAGGGCGGCCCACGGCATTGAGCAGGGGTGTTCCCTGCGGTGACCAGGTTTATGCAGGTCAGCAAGCAGTATCCGTACTTTGGCGAAATTGAAATGGAAGATCCAGAGAGACATTGCTCGACGTGATGTTGGCCCGTGGCTGCGCGTCGTCGATACCGGGACACTCGGGATGGGCAGGCGGTGGTTTTGAAGGGTTTGATGGCCTGTATTGGTTTGGCGCTTTCGTTAGCCATCTGTGTGTCTGGCCGTCAGCGGGGGGTGACAGACTTACCCACGTCTTGTCTCGGATGTTTGAAGGAGGCGCGGTGCGTATCGCCGGTAAGTAATAACGTCGTGGCGACCAGAGTATTGATTCGCGACCACAAGGACCGAGCACAAGGACAAGGACAAGCCCAAGTACAAGCATAAGCCCAAGGACAAGCACAATCACAGGCATATGCGCCGCAAGGCGAACAGCTGGAAAGGGGGGAGCGCGCACACACACACACACACACACACACACGTGGTAGTTGTTGGCGAGGCGAGCTGCAGGTGAGATGTGATGGCAATAATCCCGCATCATGCAGACTACCGGTGCACGTATGACCGGGGGGACGTGAAGCTGCGATGGTATCTGGCGATCTTAGTATGGAGGGGAAAAGGAAGACAGAGGTCGAACGGGCGGTGAGTCGATGAGGTTGGCTAATCGGGCATGGCATATTGATTCTCTCGGTGCATCTGGTGGCATGGGCTAATGCTGCAGCAGGCAAGACGCGTGTTTCTGGGAAACACGGCAGAGACGGTCGGCGATGACGGTGATTGGGGTGTCAGGTAGTATATTCGTAGCACAAAGCTATTGATGAACTGCGGCATTGGATTCATTGGATGTCGACGATATGGAAGTTGGAAAGTGGACAACAACGTTCCATCTAAGGGGAGCCGAGACTTTAGCAGGTGCAGCAGCGCCGTTCTAAGGAAAGTCATCCCAGGCTGTTAGCGCGAACTAGGGCGGTAACGTACCAAGCGGGTGACAAAAAAACAGGCACTCAGTAAAGTTGACTTAAGGTGACCTGTGCCTTAGGTATCTAAAATATGTTAGTGTGTTAGATGACTAAAGACGACTCGCATATCCTAAACTTTAGCGTGAAGGGACTTGAAATAGCCACTGTAATTTGTGAGTGCCTCTTTTTTTGTCACCCGCTTGCGTACCTAGAACGTCCTTGAGCTGCCGGACTGCCGTACTACGTAAGGGAGCCTCCCGACTGGTGCGGGAGAAATGATAGGTACGTTGGGCTTTTATGGTGCCGAACAGCAAGCAGGCACTCAGCTCATTGGGGGAGGAGGAGTGGGCTAACAGCGCTGGAAGGGTGCTGTCAAATTGCAAGATAGGTACCTAGGTTATGCTGTACCCTCCTCCACCTGCATCCGCACCTCTATGTACCGGGAACCTACCCGAACTACCTACCTAGCCTAGTGTACACAAGAGGAAAGAACTCATTCGGCTTGGTGGAGCGCTCCTTCCCTCCGAACTCGAGTTCCGTGGCGGTGACCCACCTGCTCCGTCCACTATCGATAATGGAATTTTTTCCATCGTCTCTGGCCGTGACATGATATGCAAGACCATCACAGCCTCATCTCACCAAACGCCTTCAAACCCTCACACTCATCCGCTCCCTGGTGGCTGCCATTGCCCAAAGGTCCCGCATTTACTGTCTTGAAGCCACAACTGCACCGCCATCTCCTCAACCAAGCCGAGTAAGCAACGGGCCATTACGTTTCCGCACACCTTTGCCTGCAACTCTCGATCCAGTCTCTCTCACCTTTTCAGCCCATTATCATAGAGAGAGGGAGAGAGAAAGAGAAAGAGTGGGAGGTACGAGCTCAGCACCAAGCCCTCAACGTGGCCCCGAAGATTTGGGGGGAGCCCACTAGGCTCATCGCCGTTGCGCTCGTCAAAAAAAAAAAAAAAAAAAGTCTCGTGGCATTGAGTCAATCCTAACCCATCTTGTCGACCTCTTGGCCCTCCGCACATAAAAAAACAAAAAACAAGGCACCGAGTCCGGTCACGATTCGTCTGCTCGCCCTCCTCCTGACTTATCCCTTGTGTGTATTTTACCCGAACATCCGGGTCCAGAACCGTCTTAGGACGCCCGTCACAGCACCGCCCGAGTAAGAACGCCGATTGTCAGGTCCTCACCGCATTCCGAAGCCCCCCCCTGCATTGTCCACGCGCTGCTCACCATGTTGTCCGAGGACTTCTACTCGTCCATCTGCGGCCCGCCCATTAAGCCAAACACGGCCGTCTCCAAGGATGTCGGCATCTACGCCCACACGCTCAGCCCGAGCTACGCCGTCAAGTCGACGCTCAAGAGAAGCGCAACCCCGGCCAACTGCCTGGCTGTTAGTGACTCGCACGTCTTCGCCGCCCAGCACGAAAAGTCACAGGTCCATGTCTACACGAGGTCGCGGGGCATCCAGGAAACAACAGTCACCTTCCCTGAGCGCATCCGCAGCTTGGCACTGATTGGCGATGTCTTGGCGCTGGGCACCTCTGAAGGCAGACTCATGTTGTGGGAGGTAAACGACCCGCCCTAGGGAAATCAACAACGCCTGTTGCTAACGAAACAAACAGACCTGCACTGGCCGCCACCTGACCACGCCCCCGTGCCATGTCCAGGCCGTTTCGTGCCTGGCCGTCACGCCTCACCACATCCTCACCGGCTCAGAAGACTCCAACATCCACGTATGGACGTTGTCCCGTCTCTTGGAGCTAAACGCCTCCGTCGACGCCGAGCCGGACCGCACCCTCTCCAACCACCGGGCCGCCGTCACCTCGCTCGTCATTAGCCCCAGTGTCAACCCAGAAACCAGCATCTGCGCCTCGGCCAGCAAGGACAAGACATGCATCATCTGGAACTACCAAACAGGCGACGTCCTGCGCACCTTGTTGTTCCCGACCACTCCGCTCTGCGTTTCCATGGATCTTTGCGCTCGTGCCCTCTTCGTTTCATCCGAGGATAGATCCCTCTACCTCGTAGAGCTGCTCGGGGACAAGCCACTGATTGGCCCAGGCAGCGCTGAATCATCGTCTACCGTCGTTCAAGTTAGCTCACCGATTGGCGTCGCTGACGAAGACGCAGGCCCAGCCTCATGCTTGGCATTGAATCATGATGGCACCACGGTTTTGTCCGGTCACACCAAAGGCAAGATCCTGCAATGGCAACTGACAGAGTGCGGCCATCCTACGGAGTTGACGGACCTCAACGCTTCCGTAACGAACCTGGTCTTTCCGCCGTTGCTCCGAGCGCCTCGATCCACAAAACCTGCTGCAGTCGTCAAGCCCACCCAGACTGAGCGACAGTATGCATTCACATCTCAAGTAAATACGACCCTCGAACAAGAGACAAGATTCGGGACGATGCTCAATAGCTTCGGTTTGCCCAAAGACATGTTGGACTCCGCTATCGTCGCATTCCAAGAGGCCCAACCCCAAACCATTACGGACGATGAGGAGGCACAAAGACAGACTGAAGATTTGTGGGAGATAATCAATGAGCAAAGGGCGCTGCAGAAGCTGACAATGCAACCATATGTTGGAGCCAATTCGTCTCATACCTGAAAGCGTTTCACCTTTAATGCGACCAAATGACCGGACGACGGCTCGAGTCTTCAATTGACCTTTTTCAAACATTTATTCACCTCTCGCTTGCCTCTCGAGTCATTTGATCCCGCATACATCTCCATTATATAAAAAAAAGTGACTGCCTGATCGTCCGTCTCGCATGGGCAGCACGAATCAGCCGCGGATCATATTTGCTTAACAAACGCCAAGGATTCCAGCCAGCCCAACATGCGACGTTTTGTTTGGAGATGTGCCAAAGCTTAGCCTTCGGCTATCGGCATCCAGATATTCTCTGACATGGCTTCCCGAAATGAGACCAGGCTGGTAGAACGTGTCGTTGGCGCCTCGTCCCGGGCCTCCTCAACATGCAAGAAACTGCGCCCGCAAGGGGTGCTCCCTTCTTTGCTACAGGATCCCTTGCGCTCAGGCTACAGTTCACCCAAATGTTCGTTTTGGATTGTCCCCGCCGGATAACCACCCCGCGGTATCGTGTCGAAAGCGGTTTCGCATTCGCCGCGTGTGGAGCTTGTAGTTGCATCAGTGGGGGTCCGTCATGACTGGACGACAGCTATTAGAACATGAACAAATAGCCAGGCTCGTCGCTCGGTTCCTTTGGCTTAGGTTCGATTCGATGTGTGAGTGAGGAAGAAGTTCGACCAAGCCAACAAAAAAAAAAAAGAAGAAGACACGATGAAGCTGAGCGCCGTTGCCACCCTACTCACTGCCTTTGCGGCAGTGGCCTTTGCAAACCCGGTGACACGGTCGCACAAGCACGTCGTGCACGAGGAAAGGCACCCGTCAAGACGAGAATGGGTCAAGAACCACCGATTGCACGCAATGGCCAGGCTGCCAGTTCGCATTGGTCTCACCCAGTCGAATCTTCACCGTGCAAACGAGTTCATGAACGATGTGGCGCACCCGGACTCTCCCAACTACGGAAAGCACTGGACTCATGAGGACATAATCAACACGTTCGCCCCGAGCCAGGAGGCCATTGCTCTCGTCATTGAGTGGCTAGAGAGCGAGGGCATTCAAAGAAGCCGCATTAAGCTCTCCAAAGCACGGAACTGGGTTCAATTCAACGGCACTGTCGGCGAGCTCGAACGGCTCTTGAAAACCGAGTACCACGCCTACAAGCACGAGCAAGGGCACATGCATGTTGCATGCGACAGGTATCACGTTCCTGAGCACCTGGCTGAGCATATCGACATCATCACCCCGTCGGTACACTTCGACCAGCGCATTGGCCAACAAAGGGAAAACAACAAGCAGGTGCTTGAAGAACATCAATTCGAAGAGCTGAAAAAGCGCAGCCTCAACAAGAGGCAAGTCTTTGAGGAACTGGGCGTCAAAAGCGGCGGCAAGTCTGCCGCCATCCAGGGTTCTCCCGATAGTGGCTTCGCGCCAAAGCAGGGCGCAACCATCTCGAACGCCCTAATGGAGCTCACCCAGTGCGATACCATGATCACTCCATCCTGCTTACGTGCGCTCTATAATGTGCCTCCCGGCGAACTGAAGGCGTCCAACAACACACTCGGCATCGTCGAGTACACGCCGCAGGCCTTCCTCCAGGGGGACTTGGACTTGTTCTTTGAACAGTTTGAGCCCCGCCTCAAGGGCGCAAGTCCCATCGTTACCCTGGTAGGCAATGCCGTGGTGCAGACTCAGAACCAGAGCTTCAACTTGAACGGAGAGTCTGCGCTCGACCTGGAGTTCGCCATGGCCTTGATCTTTCCCCAGCAGGCGACGCTCTACCAGGTCGGAGACCTGAGCCAGAGTGCCAGTTTCAACAACTTCCTCGACGCCATCGACGGCAGCTACTGCACGTTTGAGGGAGGCGACTCCAAGGACCCCAACATTGACGGACAGTTCGGCACACAGATCTGCGGGTCAGTTTCGACAACGAACGTCATCTCCACCAGCTACGGTTTCAACGAGGCAGATCTCGGTCGTAAGTACGTCGAGCGCCAATGTGCCGAATACATGAAACTTGGGCTCCAGGGCGTCACGATTGTGTACTCGTCCGGCGACGCGGGTGTTGCCGGTAACGGCAAGCAATGCATCGACAGCCAGACCGGCGCTTACAACGATGGCAAGAGCGGCATCTTCAACCCCTCGTTCCCCGGAGGCTGCCCATGGGTCACGTCGGTTGGCGCCACGCAAATTCTAGAGGGTTCCACTGTCCACACTCCCGAGAGCGCGTGCGAGAAGGTCATCTTCTCTGGCGGAGGCTTCTCCAACGTCTTCCCTCTCCCGGACTATCAAAAGGCGGCGATGGAGAGTTACTATGACACCAACGCGCCGCCGTACGGCGCGGACCGGTTCAATAACTCTAGGACCGTTCGCGGCTTTCCGGATATCGCGGCCAACGGTGCCAACTACGTGACGGCCGTCAACGGCAATTTTTCTTTATCTTTTGGCACTTCAGGTAAGTTTCCATACCTACTCCTTGCACATGGAGATGGCTACTGACACCCGCAACAGCATCTGCCCCTGTTGTCGCCAGCATTATCAACATGATCAACGAGAAGCGCATCAGCGCCGGCAAGCAGCCGGTCGGCTTCATCAACCCGACGCTCTATGCGCATCCAGAGATTCTTAATGACGTGACGAACGGCAACAATCCAGGCTGCGGCACCCAAGGGTTTTCTGCGGTAAACGGCTGGGATCCCGTTACCGGCATGGGGTAAGTGGCCTCCGCCTCCCGACGATTGCATTACTAGAAGACTAACAACACCCGTCCTCAGCACACCCAACTACCCTGCAATGGAGGCATTGTTCCTGAGCTTGCCTTAATGGCGGATACTCAGCAAAACCCGCGGCATTCGGTGCACGAACATATAGCAACCACATATTGGAGATGACTACACATAACGGAACATGCGGCATTGACCCTTGACTTAATCGCGAAGGTTAGCCAGCTGCAGGGCCGCAACACTAGAAAAAGTGATGGGATTTGTAGATAATCGAAGCATCAATAGAAGTACATACAGCATGAACATGCATTGCAACCTTGGGACCCGGTACATGAAACCCCCCAAAGACCAGGTTGTTACTTTGGAACTCACGATCATGCCATTGTGCATGGGGCGCGCGAACGCAGATCCCCCTTCACTGTTACAAGTCCGGCACCCCTCCTCTTCTCTCCGGAGTCAATTTGGTTTTTATTTTCTCTTATTTCGTCTTATTTTAAGTTTTTTTTTTTCTTTTTTTTTATTAGTTTATTCAACTCTTTATTTTCTTCAAAAAAGAGGGGGAAATGAGAATCCCTTCCTAGAGGTTCAATTGGCAGGCGGCTCTATAATACTAGCGGCGCGAGCGGTTCACCTATCTAGGACATCTTTCCCCCAAATGTTCCCAGGTGACAAAAACCAGAGGTTCGGGTGTCGGGCTGCTCCGGGCCAAAAACCCCGTTGCGGGTGGCGGATTAGTAAAATGCCGAGCGTCATCCGCTGCGCTAAACGCCGAGGGTGGAGTTTTGGGGGGAGACACGCTAGGTAGCTGGGTGAGTTCAGTAGGTAGAGAGGGACGGCAGTGTTTGCATCATCGTCCTCTGATCTTTCTGGAAATTATTCAGCTGCGCAACTCAAATATTCAACCACCAAACGCACCCGGTTCACTCAGGCCGCCTCCCGCCCCCCCTTCCCGACCTATCGAAGAGGGAATTCATATCCCACCACCGCACGAGCAGTCAAACGGATCATATCAAACTTAGCGCACACGATGGCGACGGCGATACAAGCTCTCAAGGGCGATGCACCGCAGCAGGTGCGGTCTCTGGTACGTTCTGGCAAAGTTTGGCGCCTCTCCTTCCCGGATGCCGTCCATGCACGACACAGGTCCTTTTTTGGTCCCCCCACGCCGCCGCAAAGCTCCTGATGGAAGCAAATGAACACTCCGAGAAAAAAGGAGAAAAAAAAAGGACGCACGAGAGAGATATGGAGAGAAAATGATCAGGTTAGGTTACTGACGAGGAAATCGATGCGCAGTACCGCCAGCTTTTGAAGTCGGGCGACCAGTTTGCGGCCTACAACTTCCGGGAGTACGCCAAGCGCCGGACGAGGGACGCCTTCCGCGAGAACAAGAACGTCGAGGACCCCCGGCGGGTGCAGGAGTTGATCCAGAAGGGGCTGAAAGAGCTTCAGATCTTGAAGGTTGGTTTCACCCCTACTTATCTCTTTTTTATTATTATCCGATCTTGGGTGTAAGGAGTAACTTCTAGCGACGAGAAGGATGGGAGTGGCGAGCGGAACACAGGAGTGTTGTGTGGTGGAACGCGATAGAAAGAAACAGAGAGAGTGTGTGTGGGGGGGGGAAAAGAGTTTAGGTACTAACGTTCGTACACGCAGAGACAAACGGTCGTCAGTCAGTTCTTCCAGTTTGACCGGTTAGTAGTCGAGGGCGGTGCTGCGGTAAGTGATGCTCCCGGAAGCGATGCAGGGAGCGATGCTGATGGTTGAGAGCAGGGCAAGCAAAAGGGCAACAAGGGCGATATTGTCAGACAAAAGGATCAGGGGTACGTGTTGTCGGATTCCCCCGCTCCCCTTTCCCCGGGGACAGCCTCCATGACCTTGAGCATACATACTGACGGTCGACCGCAGCTGGGACTAGAGACGGGAAGCAAAAATGCCGTCGGAGACGCCGTCTCGATCTACGCCGAGTGGAACCGAGAGCCGGATGCTGTACTATATCACGATGCGGAGGACACATAAAACGCGAAGGGAGGAATGTACACCACAATCATGCTGGCTGAACCAAAGACGAGGCGATAGGCCAACGTTGGGTCTGTCTGACGATGAGGAAAGGGGGGAGAGAGCAAGATTCCCAAAAAAGAAATGCAGAAACCCTCCACTCCGGGAGTGTTTTTTTTTTCTTCTTCCTTTTCTGACCGGCGCTTTAAGGCATGCAGACATGGCGATGAAGTTTCTAGGAGCGCTGAGCCTTATTGTAGGATTGCTTCACAATGCATATGGCCGCGTGATGACGGTGACGGGATGGCGAAGAGGCTTTCGAGGTCTGTTGGCACTGTCACGCGAACTGGGTTGGAAAATTTTGCAACAAGATGTAGAACCCCCAAGGAGCCGGCGAGATGCTGAAAATACGCGTCTGGAAGACGTGGTTGATGGATAGATGACCAAGGGTCGAAGTACATTGATGTTCATCCTCGGTTACGTGCGATGCCGACAAGACAACGCCTAGTCACAGCAGTGCCTGTACCTCAGTTCTGCGCTGGTACAAGAATTTCCCAACCGGTCGTTCGGGGCACCAGGCTTGAATAACGCAAGGTCCTATTGTCACTTCGTACTTGGCCAGCTATGGAACTACTTGGGATTCCCCAGCATTTACCAGTACAGTACCAGAACGCTGAATTTGTCTGCACATACGCTTATAGCACAGCGTGGGTGTCTTTTTGTCTCTCACGTACAGAATCATAAGAACTAGAAAACCCGCTTCAAACTGTAGTTGAGGTTGCTCAAACCAACACAGAGGAATCGATGAAGGTAGGAAATCTGTGGCTACCAGCATCTTGGGAATAAAGGAAAGTACGAAGATTCATAAGCTGTAACCATAGTTGACAAGGGACGCATCAACTGGAGAATCGGCTTAATGATTCTCTCAGTGCATCGTAACACTTGTAATAAGTCGCCTGCAGTGTAAACAGCGCATAACGTAGTGGTGTTGCTGTCTGAGACTCACAAAAGCTGTGGTCATGTGACTAGTCCCGTGATGCTGGCGCGCTTGTTGTCTTCAGAGTTCGCGACAAGACTAGGTCTCCCAGTGGAGCCAAATCCAGGCATTCTGGCTGCAGCTCAGCTTGTCTATTGACGAAACACTCCAAAGCACCCGCGAGCGTCGCATTGCTTCCATTCAATTGACGCCGCTAGTTGCACCGTTTTGCATCGCGACTTTCTCGAGTAGAGGCAGATTTTCCAGTTCTTGTGACGAACGCTCCCAGGCTCAGATTTGCCAATTTCACCTGACCTTCGTCGCGTACCCTTGCGATAACCTCGATTTTTTGGACATTTTGGCTACGCTTGGATAGCGTGACTATTAGAATTTTAGAGAAATATGGCACCAGGCGTAAGTCCCCTTTAGAACATCCATTGTGCGCCTGTGCCATGAATTGCGACGCGAGGCAGTAGGGTCTGACACAGACAGACTCGACGCGCGAACCGCAGCGGATATGCCGAACACGACGACTTCGAAGGCCTTCCCGTGCGCCAATGGCGCCAAGAGTGGGTGAATGTCGAGCCGCCCGCGCCCGTTGAAACGACGCAAAAGAACAACATCTGGGATGTCGAGCTCCCGTGGGGCATGCCGAAAGACGTGGGCCTCTTACCCCAACACAGCCAGGATTTGCTGCGCGCGGCGAGATCGGGCGTCCTCTACAAGAGATCCGCGCCTGTGGAGGAGGAAGAAGCCGACACGGACGCCGTGGCGGAAAAGCCGGAGAAGAAGGAGGACGATGCGAGCACCAAGGGCTTCCAGATCAAGGTGTGGAAGCAGATCAACCGCAACTCAGAAGGTTCTCCCATCTCGCACCTGGCGAAGCGCAGGAAAGGCACCGTCACGATTTCGTCCAAGACAGTCAGCAGCCACACGCCTGGCGCGACAGTGACCAAGGCCACCGTGCGCAGAGTTGATGCTGCTGGCAACCCATACACGCAGGAGATCACGCTGCAGGAGGGCCAGACGGTTGAGGGCGAGATCATCTCGACGACGGTCGTGCCGGCCGCGGCTGTTGACCCCACGCAAGTGGCTCCTCCGCGCGTGCGACGGCCGCCGCCGCCCAAGAAGAAGAACAAGCCCGGTCCGGGCCGCGGACGCAAGAAGAAGGTCCTGCCTTTACCTGCGCCAGTACCTGGAGCACCAGGTGCTTTGGCACCAGTGGGTGGAGCCCCCGTTGCCCCCAAGGTTGAGGGAGCTGAGGGCGCAGAGACAGTGAGTTGACAGTACCTGCGTTTCCGAATGTCGTGACTAACTGGATTGTAGCCTGTCAAGCAGGAGCGTGAGGACTCGAACAATCCTGACAGCGAGATGGCCGACAACGACGATGACGAGGGTGACGACGACGGCGACGAAGGCGATGACGATGGCGATGATGAGCAGCGCGACGGCGAGAACACCGACAACCAGGACCAAGAGATGACTGACGCCTCTCCTGCCGTGCCCACGCCGGCAGCTGACGCCACGACCGAGCCGGCCGATCCCGAATCCACCGTACCGAAGCGGGTCGCGCCCCCCGCAAACCCCATCGGTCTACCCCCCCTTCCGGCTATGCACCTGGCAAGCTCATCACCCAAGGGCAGTCCTCTCAAAAATGTCGTTTTGCCTTCCCCGACAGAGCCATCACCGGAATTCTCTCTCATTTCAGAGGCCTTGGCTCCCAAAACGGAGCCACAGGCCGAGCCCCGGAGCGAACCTCAGCAGGCAGATGGACAAGCAGATGTTTTCATGGCCGATGGTCCCGGTCCCGAAACCATCGCAGAAGCGCCAGCCGAACCGTTGAACACGGCTGCGCCCGGCCAGCTCCCTTCTATCGATACCACAACGGGAGATGCTCAAGATGCATCATCCCTGCCCCCCGCCGACAAAGTAGGGGACATTGTATCACCAATGGCAGAGACTAGATCCACCTTCTCGTTGGCAACCACGGCCGAGACCGAGGCATCAGGTACAAGACTTGAAAGCGGAGATCAGTCAGTGGCCTCGAATCAAGCACCTCAGGACGCCATGGTCCTAGATATTCCTGAGGCGCCTGAAACAACAAAGGTTGCTGAGGTGCCTGAGATTCCAGAGGTCATCACGACCTCGGAAGCCGCGCCCGCTGATGAACCACCAGCACCTGCTGTTGAGGATATTACGGAAAAAAGGGAGAATACTCCTCCAGTTCTGCCAGCGAGCACCGAAGAGCCTCCTGCCCCAGCGCCCGAGGCGGAGTCCATCGCTCCGGTGGTCGAAAAGAGTCCACTCGCGTCTGAACGGCCTATAGAAGCGATTAAGTCGCCAGTGAAAGCTTCTCCAAAGTCACCAGCAGCCCTGGCAGAACCGCCAGCTCCCATTGAGCCATCTGTGGTGGAGCCGGCCGATATTCCGCCCGAAATTCCAGTGGAAATTCCCGTCGAAACATCGGCTGAAATGACTGTTGATGCGCCGGCAGCACTCCCTGATAATCCGGTTGAAGCGCCTGCCGAGGTTTCAGTTGAAGCTGCGGTCGAGACTGCTGCAGTTGAGGCACCAATCGACGTCCCCGCGCAAGCCCCGAACGAAATTCCCACCGCTGAGCCCGAGATGAACCCTGCATCGCTTGTTGCAGCCCCCGTAATGCCGGAGGACGATGGTCCGGATCTGCTCGCTGGTTTGGAGACGGAGCTGGACCGCCAAGCGGAGATGAGCAAGTCCCCGCTTCCCGAACCCCCCGCAGCCCCGCATCCGGAACCGGCCGAGCTGCCTGAAATTGCGAACCCCGTGCCGCTGCCCGAGGTCCCGGCAATCGAGCCAGAGAAGCCTGATGGCGAGCCGACGGAGGACCAAAAGGAGGAGACGAAGGAGGAGCCGACGGAGCAGACCACGGTCCCTGCGCCGATCGCAACTCCGGAACGCGCACCGGTTTCCGCTCCCGCGCCCACCGAGGCCGCAGACCCGGCTTCGACGGCTGAGGCTCCCGCAAGCACGGAAGCAGTGCCTGACGACGAGACGGAGAAGAAGAAGGAAGAGACGATGGCCGATGCACCTGCGCCCGCGGCTGACGCCTAGCTAGGGCAGTCTTTTTTGGGGGGGGTTGGGGGGGGGAGCTTCATCAATGGCTATACCGGTACGATGGTGTTGGGTGGGTTGTCAGTGTTTTGAAAGCACATCAAGTCTTTAGAGTGTATGTGTATGGGGGGGGGGGGTATTGTAGGATGTATGATTCCGCCACTTGGTATGCCCTTCATTTGAGGTGTTCAACATTTTTTGGTTTCCCGCTCCCACGGTTCGTTCCAACGACGATTCACGTTTTTT
Source organism: Colletotrichum sublineola (assembly GCA_020631755.1). Classification (NCBI taxonomy): domain Eukaryota; kingdom Fungi; phylum Ascomycota; class Sordariomycetes; order Glomerellales; family Glomerellaceae; genus Colletotrichum; species Colletotrichum sublineola. Next base: position 5,154,909 of record JAHSQG010000006.1, on the reverse strand, counting down.
TTCACTGGTATCTTGCGTCATAAAACAGCGGGCTGGTCATATCGCGCGCGCGCGCGCACTTTTTTATGTTGTTAAAATGTTATGGATTCTTTACACGGTCGTTGTACGGATTTACACTTTACATTTAAAACCTATGGCTCACGCGTTCTTCCCCCCCTTGGACTTACCACTCCAGAACGATGCTGTCGCAGATGAACACTCTCCGGATCGTGTGTTCCGGTACCGACGACGCGGCACCTCAGTTTTCGCTCTGCCTCGTCAGCACGGCGGACACGAGGAACTGGAGCAGCCTCCGCTCGCCCGCGGCAGCCGTTTCGTCAGGTTCCCGACCGGCTGCCTGTTGGCGAAGGTGATGACTGCTCGTGCCCGACCTGGAACAGCTAGCGTTGGCGGGACCAGGCCTCGGATCGGGAGCCATCTTTCTGGGGGGGCCAAACATCTTTGCCGCCGGGGGTCGACGGCGGGGACCCGGAAGTGAGTGCCGTGGATTATGTTGAGCAGGAATGGCGTTTCGCCGGTCTCACTCTCGCTCTCACGGCGGACTTGGACGGCCATGGGCGTGTTGGCGTCAAATGAGTGCCAGGTTGAAAGCAGGAAAAGGAGGAACCAGGAATCGTGCCACGAATTCCTGTGTCAGGCGGTTGCCTTTGTAAACCGGCAGTCCTTTCCCGGCATGGACGGGATGACTGCCCACCACCGCCGCCACCGTAGACGCCGTGGTTACCTCTCGGCGCGGCGGCGACCTATCGTGGGGGTCCGTCCGTTTTCCCGTTGGGGGAAAATAACGCATTCGTTGAGGCAGTAAAGGGCGCGGGAGCTAGCCCAGCGGGGGTGAGGCCGCGGTTGACGAAGTACTGTCAGGCGTTGGCGACCACCCCTGGACGATGGCCCAGCTGGAGGTCGCCGTTCGGCCAAGGCGAACTTGATGGGTTTCTACGTACGTGGTGATGAGTAGATGAAAGCCCCAGACGCACCTAGCTTGGTGTGGGGTGGTCCCGTATTGAAGCTGATATGGCGGCCGACGGCGTTCCCGACGAGGGTCATGGTCTTTGTAATTTGGCTTCACGCCGTACTGTGGGCCTCGTGCGGCGTTCCATGCATCGTTTGCTACTGATCCACGTCCGGGTGCAGATCTGGGTGAGGAAGGGCTCTGCCTGGCTGGGTGCGGCAAGAGCGTTGAATACGAGGCCCATGAGGCCGCCGGCGACGGCGGCGGCGGCGGTCAAGAGATTACTTATCACGGGCGTCAATGTCAAGAGTTGGACGCATGTGCACAGGAATACGCGATCCTACGTTTCTCTATGAATGGCTGCGACAAGTAACCAAACACCCCAGTCGAAGGTCAAGGCCCCCAATCGGCATGCCAACGTCCTTTCACCCGCCCTTCGTTGGATGAGCCGTTGGTGGCCGTTTAGGAGGGTGACGAACGGAGGTTAATTGGATGTCAACGGCGAGCAGTGGAGCCAGCCTGTTCTCTATAACGGAGCGAGCTAATGGACAATGAGCGGTAATCAACAGGAAATTCAGCAAAGCCCTCGTTCTCAGGAGAGCGAGGGGATTGGGGATGATGACCAGAGCGTTTCCAAATTTTCGAGTAAATCCCAAGTTCTGGGGACGCTAGGCTTGGAGACCATGGATCACCTCTCGACCCAAGGATGGTGAGTACCGAGATTGGGGATAGATGGGTCTGCTGGCCCGCTCAAATGATCGAACCTTCCATTGTGCATATTGTAGTCGTCACTAGTTGACATCTCGGCTGCCGGTAGTGGGTTGAGTCGGAAAGGGAGGGACCCGGAGACTGTTATGCCTAGACTACTGAGGGAAGCGTTGCTGCGTTTCAGCGGGATGACGGTAAGGTGTGTGGCTATGTAGCCATGTAGGACTCTTGTTGTGGCAAAGCGGGAAGCTCTTGGTTCTGTTGCTAGCGAACAAAGATGCGATGCGGAGTGAAAGAAAGACGGCGACAACGTCACGATTCCAAATCAAAGGGCGCAAAGGAAATTACTTGGCGGACTACGGCGATTGCCGTTCCTGCCACTGCCACCACCACCACCAAGTGGGGATAGTAGCCATCGTAACAGATCAGGATCATCGTGGGGAGAAAGGGCAGTGGTGAGGGGAGAGAGAGTAAAGGAAGGAAGGAGTAAAGCAACGAGGGTGAAAAAAAAAAGAAAAAGAAAAAAAAAATAGTACGTGGAGCATGTCATATTAGGCAGGATCGTGTCCTTTACACAGTGAGTGGGTGTACTTACCCAGGTGGGTTGTGTACTTTGAAGGTAATCGAGGGTCGCTCGCACCTACCGCCGCCAGGCATTAGTTTGATCGATCCTCTTGGCATCAAGGCCTTCCTCCCCCGACCTTCCAACCCGATCGATCAACTATTCTGTTTATTAATCAGGTTCTTCATCTTTTCAAGACCAAGAGCTGCGTTGCTTGCTGAATTGGGTTTACGCTCCTCACGGAACATCCCGATCACTCACTCGCACAGCCATCGCTAGCTGTTTCGCGTATCTCGTCTGCCCGGTACACTAGCGCAGCGCCACCATCGACACCATCAAAGAGCGAGCAAGTAAATCTGTACATATCCAAGCCGGTTTCCCGTGAGGGCGCACGGGTATCTACGATTACCCACCACCAATAACGGGCGCGGAAGAGGGCCTCTACGCTATAATGTCACGCCAAGCATCTAAGCTTTCTCCCTATCAATCGGCTTTAGTGTCGTGAAGGATCGGATGGATCCCGCGCCGGGACCCACGAGGGCCAAGATGGGTGAATACATACTGTAGTAGACTAGTAGTAGTCGTACATAGCAGTAGTGATGCCTAGCCACCTCGAACATAAGTGGTCGTAGCGATCTGCCCTTCCTAAGACTGAGACAACAGATCTGACATTGACAGCAACAACCGTTTAATCAAGCCAGCCCTGTCCGATTCTATTCACAGACGACACCCGAAACAGCTCGGCACCTACCGCCAAAAGAGAGGTTTGCTTTGGCTCGTGACCGCACGGCTACTGCAGGGGGACAGACGAGGACCCTGGAGCAATTGTGGGGATTTATTTGTTCCTGGATGATTGGGCACAACTGGAACCGGGGGGGTGACGCCGGCCAGCTTGCGCCCAAAACAACAGCAGCATGAAGAAACAGGAACAGAAAGGCCACCCGCCGTCTGTTTGATAATCAATGTTGGCCGGCAGCTTTCATTAACTCTTTGCCGCTCTCCGATCTGTGATCTCGTGCCCCGGTATATGATGGCCCCCAACCGACGCCACGTTTATTGCACCGCGGAGCCGGAATCGAGGGTGCGGTTCGGCCATGGTTTCCCAACTAGACCTGTGTGTCCGCATGACGTTGATCCAACCCTCATTACAACTGACTCGCGAAACATGCCGCGGCTGTTCTCTCTCTCTCTCTCTCTCTCTTGCCTCTCGTCGTTACGCCCCTTACGCCCCATCCTAGTCCTTGAGTCAGTCAGACACCAGCCAACAGGCCGAACCCATGATCGCCTCAGCTGCCGCTTGCTTAACATCAGATGCTGCTCCGGAAGCAAAATCCCCCACTCCCGTAGTCTCGTCCGCACCGCTTCCTGGTGGCTTGGAACGTGCAACAACAGGGCCCTCATCCGATCCCATCCACACTCTTTCCCGCCCCCCCATCTCTAGAGGGACTACCGGTACACTGTTGGTCTGTGCTAGCTTCAAAGCAAAAGAAAAGGTACGTTACCTAGGTACGTTGCAAGGCACCTATCTCTCTGTATCTGTCCTTGTCGTGTGCAATTCTTCGTGCCAATAATACACTACCTAGGGTAGTAGTGTAGGACGTATGTATGGCCCTACCTCCTTTTGACTTTTTGAGCTCCGCATCTTCCTCCCGACTATTGCACTTTGATGCCAAGCTCAGCTCCCTTTAAACAAACCCTTTCCCAGCCTTGGAAACTCTGCGAGCTGTCGGATCCGTGTGTAACGTATCGGTATTTCCCGTCTACCCTGTTGCTCATTATGACAAGTCGCGTCGAAACGCAACGTAGCCTTCCCAATCCCCTGGAATTGGGATCCGCTTGACGCCATTAAATTCGCCGCAGGCTGGGTGCAGATCACTAAAGCGCCGCCGCCTTGAGTCCACAGCCGATAAACTCTAAACCTCCCTTCAGTAAGCGGCCCAACCGTCTTTTTGGGCTCCCATTATTATAGGTCAGTCGTCCAAGGAACCTCTTCCGCCCACGACGCTCTTGCGCGACGTCTCTATAAGCCTCAATCTCGCCTCCACACCGAGCTAATTGCGTCCGCCGCCCCGGCCCCCCGGAACTACGGTCGGTCTGCTCTGCTCTATACTGCTGCTGCCAACAACACCCAGGTCGCCCGTTCCCGTTCACACCGACGGCAGAACCAAGTTCCACGTTCCTTCACCCCCACGCCGCCTCCGTTTTTTTCCTTTTTTTTTTTTTTTGGTCCTACATAATCAACACACAAGAGCCCGGCAGACCGCGAAGCTGGACCCAGTCAGTCATTTCGATGCACCATGAACCACGATGGAGACACCAAGCCGAGCATGATGGATTTGGACATGAACACTAGCATGAGCGCCACCGGAAGCGTGAGGAGCGACTCCCTCGGCGCGTTCGATCCCCTCACGCAGCAGAACGGGCCAAAACCGCCCATTAAGCGGAGAGCCCCAATCGCCTGCAGAAGGTTTGTCTCATCCCGCCAGCCCACCGGGCGAGTCACGACACCCGACGAGAGCTGAAAAAAGAGGTTTAGATGTCGTCGCATGAGGAGCAAATGCATGCACGAAAAGGCACAACCGCCATGTAAATCTTGCGCTGAAGCCGGCATACCGGCCAATGAATGGTAATTGACTACGCCCAGTCGATTCCCCCCCATCCCGGCCGAGTCTCCAAGCTAATTGAACCGCAGCATCTTCCCCCAACGCGGCCAGCCGGATCTGGATCGTGATTATCGGCACCCTCGCTTGAGGGGCGAGAAGACGGCAAAGCGAGAAGCCGACAAGGCGAAGCGCAGCGCGTCCGTCGTGTCCGTCCCGCAGGGCCTGCCCGCGCCGGGCCTTCGGAAACCCGCAGACGAATGGGAGTTTCTCCCGCCGCTCCCCGAGATCATCGACGCCGTGCGCATGTTCACGCGCAATTACTTCCAGCTGGGCTTCATCCCCAAGGAGCTATTCCCACTGCAGCTGCAGCGAGACCACCGTTCCGTCAGCGTCTTCCTCTTGCTCGGTATCCTCAGCGTCTCTGCTCGCTTCTCACCGGCGTTGGCCGAGAGGTACCAGGGGAAAATGAAGGCCGTCGACTACTTCATGGAGCGAGCCAGTATCATGGCATTGAATGAGTTATACCAGGAGCCCACGCTGGAGCGTTGCCAGGCTTTTTATCTACTGAGTCTTGCCCAGCAGGGAGGCGGTTGGAAGAACCGAAGCTATGTAGGTTATATGAGACGAGGAATCCCAGAACCCGGGACTGACTGTTGACAGATAAATATCGGCATCGCTACTCGAATGGCCGTGTTGATGCACCTGCATCGTGAAGAGTTTTACAAGATGAAGAATCCTACGCCAGAGATGATTATCAGGGCTGAGTCCGCAAGGCGAACTTTGGTAAGTTGGGGTCACCAGAAAGGAGGGGAGGGAAAAAAAATTATATGCTAACAACTCGCAGTGGATGTTGCACAGTCCGTAAACCATTGCCACATAACGCGAAGGCGGCCCCTCCTGCTGACAGCATTTACAGGCCAAGATAACCTTCACTGCGGCGCTCTGTCGCCCGTCTCCCTCGCCGCCAACGACATAACGGCGCTACTCCCCAGCAACGAGGAGGACTTTGCCTGTGGCCGTGAGCCGCTCTCCCGCGCCGCCCTCGAGGATACGCCCCCGGCGCGCGAGAACCCGTCTCTGATCCACCAACCGACCCGGTCTCTGTTTGCGACCCTGATGCAGGCGCACTACTATTGGGGCAAGATCGCCCGCAGGGCAATGGCCACCATGAAGAGCGCCGAGCCGTGGGACCCGACGAGCGAGTACGCCATCATGTCGAAACAATTGACCAACTGGGAACAGCGGCTTCCGCAGGACCACCGGTGGAGCATGGTCCTGCTCAAGGGGCACAAGTCGGTTGGCGAAGATTTGGTAGGTTCGAGGTCCCCCACGGGGAGGGCTGGACTGGACTGGAGCGGACTAACGATCGTAGGCCTATCTGGGAGTCACAATGGTTACGAAGCTTTGCAACATCGTGTTGAGAAGAGCATATCTTGATAAGTCCGTGCGCAACTCACTCGTTACATGACTCGAGGCAAGGGTTTACTAACCGGGAGTAGCATCATCAAGACGGACGAAAAAGACCCCCGGCGCCGAACCTTCTTCGCCCACATGTCGGACGAACTCTTCCATAACGTGCGGGAACTATACGAGCAGGTTGACGCCCAGTTCAGCGTACGGTCCCCGGAAGAGGGTGTCGGTGCGCAGATGGCATCGTTCTGCGTCTACAGCTGTGGCCTCTTCGCCACCTATCTGGTCAAGTACAGGAACAGTAAGAAACCCGACTATCAGACCAGTATTGGTACCCCATCTGACAGAACCTAGTCTGCTCGGATAAGTCCATCGTCGCACAAGCCCCCAACATGCTTCAGCGCTGCATGTCTATACTCATCGAGTCCAAGCAGACGTGGCCCTTGGCCTCACGCTGGCTCGAATCACTGGAGCGTTTCTCGCGCGATCCCAAAGCAGCTGCCTTCAGTCTCGAAGGAAGCATGGCCGACGGTGTATGTCTGACCGGCTCGCCCACCCGCCCACGACGTGTCCGGAGAGTTGCTAACCATCTTGTTCAGAATGATCGCTTACTCCGCCCGCTGAACCCGTCGTCTTGCGGCTTCACCAAGGGCCCGCGGCCGCGCTCAGAGACGCCGCAGTATCAGCTCCCCGGCCCGCCGGCAACGCCTTTGGACGAGAAGAAGCCGCTGCCGCCGTCAATACGGCACAACAGCACCAGCAGCAGCACATCCAACATCCTCCCTCCCCCGAGTCCATCGCCGAGCATGCAGCACCAGCAGCAGATGCAGCTTCAGAATAACGTCCCGTTCCCGCTTCCGCCGCTCACAAACGTGCACCAGCAGCCGCAACACCAACACCGACACTCACCACACCAACAAACCCTCTCTCCTCACCAGCAGCAACAGCAACAGCAACAGCAGCAGCAGCAGCAGCAGCAGCATCGGTATCAGCAACTACATCATGCACCGCAATCTCACCAACAACCCCAACCCCAACACCACCACCGCCAGCAGCAGCAGCAGCAGCAGCAGCAGCAACGCTCGCAAGAACCCCCAACACTCCAGCCTCAGATGCAACAGATACCCCCCGAGATGCAACCCCACTTCCCCTCGCCCTTGTACTCCCAGGCGCCTCCGCCGTACAGCTCGAACAACGGCGGCATGGGCATGCTCGTGCAGGCCGCCGCCTTCGACACGGCGAGCCCCGTCATGGGCGGCGGCGGCGCCGCCGCCCCGCCGCAGCCACAGCCACAGCAGCAGCCTTCGACGACGACGACGACGACGACGACGACGACAACAACAACGAACCCGTACGACCCGACGGGCGCGGCCGCCGTGGCCGCCTTCTACCACAACTCGCCGGGAACTGCGTCCATCGCCCTCGGCCCGGGCACCGACGGCTTCGAGTGCGAGCTGCAGAGCTGGTTCGACGGCACCGCCCCCGTCCAGGCGACCAGCTGGATCGGCAACGGCGCCGCGGGTCTCGGGTGGTTCGGGTCTACCACGCAACCATAATTCCCATCGTACCGTACCGGGGGAGACGTGTGCTTTTTTTCCCCCTCTCCTTTCGTTCTCATAAGACGAAGACATGATTCTTTTTTTTTTTTTTCTTCCCCTCGGCTTAGCAGCTTCCATGGCCAGATCGGTTTCCCCTCAGCTTCTTTTTTTTTGTCTTATTTTTTATATATACATTTAGATAAAGACGACACGGGTTTGTGCCCAGACAGTGCGGGGGGGTTCAAAGAGAAAAAAAAAAGAGTCGAGGCAACTCGTGCTTCCTACTGCATCTTTTTCCAGAGGAAGTATAGGCAAAAGTTATAAAGAGAGATCGGTGTAAGCAGGCAGACAGACAGGGGGGTAGAAGGGGTGTTGGTCTACCATTTTGTTCTTCTCCTTTTACTCCTTTTTTTCATTACTCTTTTTCTTCAGGCAGGATATTAGGGAGGCCTGTGAGATTTGCTCCCCCCCCCCCCCCCCCCCCCCCCCCTTTTTCGCCACTTCTCACAGCATCTTTCCTCTTCCATCTCGGTTTTGTTCAGCCTAGCGTTTCTATTAGAGATCGAGATACCACAGCATAGTCATTCTGTCCTCTCTTAAAAAATTCTTTCTGCCTCTTATTTGAGACGAAACCAAACCCCCCGTTGTTGTGATCCTGACGAGAGTCCAGTGAATCAACCCCCAATCAGACAGACCACTACGTGGGCAGCGGACTGGTCATTTCCCAAAGGCCATTAAACTGTTTTGTGAATCAGACGAAACAAGGTATCATGTGGGGGGGTCACACCAACAGCCTCGGCATCACGGCACCTCACATGGAGACAAGAGTCACTCAGTCAACAGGATGAAGGGGGCAGAATTCCATTCAAGCGCTTTCTCCTACGACCATCAAGCTTGTGCTAGACAAGAGACCACTTGGTCCCGTCACAGTGCTTTGTTATGCGTCGCCTGTCTTCCTCTGCTGATTTCTTTCGTCTCCTCACTGCGCCTACACTCTCCTGATCGGCCCATTCCGCGAGGCCTGTTCTTCTCCTTCCTATCCACAGTGCGCGGGAACGTCGATCCGATGAAAGACTCCCCGACGGAATCGCATCAAGTATGGCCTAGAGAAACGTCTCCTGATGGAGAAACGAAGACTCCTCCTTTCCTGATGAACCTGATCACTTGACCAACCTCGCTTCTGCCAAGAAAGGACGCGGCCGACTCCAAATATATGTGTATTGACATTGTTCGTGTCCCCGTCTCTCATTGTTCTCATTTCCCCATTGGAAAGATGAAATAGCAAACTCCCGTTCCTTCTGAGGGAAACTCCTTCTACATGATTTTTGGATCGCCACCGCGCTTTCTATGCGAGGCGTACATGACAATGAGGACTCCCCGCCTTCTCTCTCTAAACCAGCCATCCGTCGCGAAAAATCAAAGTCCAGAAGATACAGCCAAGGGGGTAAGGGGGTTGTTGTGTGATTTGGGAGGGGGGATGGAAATCAGGTGCAGTGTTATGATGTGATGTGGGGGGGTGTGTGGGGTGTTTGTGTATGTGTGTGTGTGTGCTGGTAGGGGGTATTTGATGTGAAATTAGTCCTTGGGGGGGAGTGGTGCAAAGGTGTCTATATACACAAGAGAGGACTCTGTGTCATTCGATGCTGTGTTGTGGTAAGAGTTGGGTAGTTGGCTGTTCTCTCTCTCCTCAGTTTGACGCAGATCCGGGCTTCGACAGGTTGAAGCCGGCTGCTCCAGGATATGTGCTAGGCAAGAGGCATGGGTGTAGATAATCAAACAAGTCGAAAAGCAGCATCGTGTTCTCGAGCCACTCAAGTCTGCGACATGACGTTGGCGGAGCCACCAAGCTGACGCTTGACCTGCTCACGGGCCCAGCGGGCAGTCTCGATTGTTCTGGGCTGGAACTCGCGGTTGGTCTTCGTCTCCTTGATGAGAGCAGTGAGCCACTCCTGACGGAAGATGTCGACAAGCTCGCCGTTGGGGTAGGCATCAGCGAGATCACCAATGACACCCATGGAAGCCCTCATGAGGGCCTCGCTGCGGTTCATGTCGCTGGCGATCATGTTCAACAGCTGGAAGATCGAAGGCACGTATTGCTGAAGAGCAGCAGCTGCGAGAGCGTTAGCGGGGTTTCCGTAACCTGGATCGGTGCACATACTCTTGTTGCCAGCCTTCATAGCACCAATAATGCCGCCCCAAGCGTCCATGATTCCCTCGCGAAGAGAAATGACATAGTCGTACATTTCGTAGGGACCCTCGGGACCGGCGTTGACTGTCGCCGCTTGCTGCAATACCTGGGCAATGACGGACAGGTACGTCTCAAAGTGACCGCCAATGGCACCGGCAATATCGCCGAAGCATTGCAAGATGGCCGGCTTGAATTGGTTGCTCAGGGCAGTGCTCTGCGAGTCTTGTTAGTATGAAGGGAAGGCAGGCTTTGGGTCACGCAACTGACCTTGAGGTTGTGCAGCAGGTGGTTCATGAAGTTGTCGCAGTACGGCTGGCTGCGCTCGCCGAGGGAACGTGTAAGGTCGCTGACGAGACCAATGGCCATGGCGCAAAGGCCGGGCTCCTCCTGGTTGGAGAGGGCGTTGTACAGGAAGGGGGTGAAGGCCTCCATGTACTTGGAGAAATCCTCCTCCATGGCGTTTGCGAGGGCGCTGATGGCGGCGAAGACTCCATCCGGCACGCTTGACTTGTTGCCGACGGTGCTGAGGATCTGAAGAAGGGTCTGCATGATCCGGTCACCCTGGGGAATGATCTCCTTATCCAGCCTTTGGATGATGGCCTGAAGGACTGTGCACAGGCTGGTCTGCATCTCCTCCAGCATGATCTTGTCCTCGACGCTGACGACCTGGCTCTGCATGGGGACGGTGCCCTCGAGACGCTCGATAATGACACCAGAGAGGGAAGCGATGGGTGCCATGCTCTCGCTGGCGGCGTTCTGGACGAAGACGTTGAGGACCTCGTAGGCAGCGGTACGAACGTAGGAATCGCAGTCGGGGCGGGCCGTCAGGGCGAGCAAGTTGGTGACGCTCTGGTTGAAGTGGGGGGTCAGAGGGTTCTGGGCATCGCTGATGTCGCCAGAGAAGCGCTCGGCCAAGTTCATAAGGGCCCAGCAGCACGAAGATGCTATCTTGGCGTTGCTCATGAGGCCATTGAACAGGGAACGAATGAGAGGGTCCAGGTGCTGGCTGGGGTCAATGCTGTCGGAAACGCTCTCGGTGATGCGGCCAAGGGCGTATGCGGTGGAGTCCTTGACTTGCAGGGAGCTGTCGTCCATCATGCCGATAAGGATAGGAAGAGCCTGCTTGACGATGGGGTCGAGGACCTTCTCATCGGGACCATCCATGATGGCGCCGAAAGCAGAAACGGCGGCATCACGGTGGTGCCAGTCGTCGGCACGCAGGTTAGCCTCAACAAATTGGAGGACGGGGCTGATGATGGCAGCACCAATGGCCTGGGCGTAGAGGGCGAGACACTGGTAGGCGGCGCGGGCCAGATTGTACTCATCGTCGGCCGCATCTTCGTCCTGCTTGGTGAGGAGCATGAGAAGAACGGGCACAACTTCGTTGGCAGCTACGCGAGCGAAGTTGTAGAAGGGGCGCATCTGGTCGGCACTCTCGACCTGGAAAAAGTAAAGGTTAGCTAAAAAAAAACCCAAAAAACCATGATGCTCGGGGAGGCGACTGTGGGGAAGCATACCTGAGCGTTGTCGTCCTCGATACCGATCTCCTCTTCGCACACGGTGCTCCAGAATTCGACAGCGAGCTTGGCAACGTCCTCGTCCGAAGACTTCATACCCAGAATGGTCAGACCAAACAGAGCCTTCTCCATGTAAAAGCGCATGTTGTCATAGTAGAGACCCATGATGCGGTTCAGGCATCCAAAGGCGCCCTGTTGTATCCTGGAATCATCGGCCTGGGTGGCCTCGCAGACAACCTGCATGATGTAGTTGCGCTCGCCCTCGTGCTTGAAGTTGTTACCGACGAACTCGAGGGAGTCGCCGAGGGCGGTGATGGCGGCCAAGCGGACCTCGAGGCTCGTCTCCTCCTTGCGGGCGCCCTGGACGACGGCGGTGAGAATAGCGTTGGAGTGAGCGATCAAGGCGGTTCGCAGATCGGGGTCTTGGCTCTCGCAGATGTAACCGATCGTGGTCAGCGAGGCCTGCTTCTGGTGCTCGCCACCCTCGCTGACGTTCTTGACGAGGATGCCCATGAGGTCCTGCCACTGGCCTCTCGGCAGCTCGATGGAAGCAATGGAGGAAATGACCTGAGCGGCGGCCTGGCCGGCCTGTGCATTGGATGAGGAGAGGGTCTGCAGGGTCAGGTCCTTGACGCGGGTCTTGGTCTCGTCATCTGTCTGCTGAAGCCATTTTGCCTGGAGCTCCTGGTGGCGGCTGAAGTCACGGGCGGTGAAGGCGTTCTTGAGGGCGAGACCGGCGGCGGCACGGATGGAGCCATCGGCGCTGTCGTTTGCAAGCTCTTGGACGAGGGTTGCGAGGTATAAGGGCTGTTGGGAAAAAGTTGGTTAGCAAATTTGCCTGCAGCGGTGGGGGGGACTCGGCGTCCAAAAGTGGGCGGGCACGTACAAAGTTGTTGTCGGCGGCTTGTGTGAGTTGCTGCTCGGCAGCGTTGCGCAAGTTCGCGTCTGGTCAAAGTATTAGCATCGTATTTCCTCCATCGCATTGTGTTTGGTGATGTGCGTTGGGTGGGCACGAGGCAAGCAAGAGCGAAACCGGGGGACATTGTCCTGGCGACGAAGGGACAGGAGACAGAGAGAAGGGGGGTTTTGTTGATGAAGATGCTATGAAGCGAAGGGCAAAGGGACGACGGGAAAGACAAACTTACCAGGCGACAGCGAATTGGCCAAAACCTGGTTGATCTCTGAGCCCGACATGTTTGCCGCTCAAAATGTGGTGGTGGTATGTAGAAGGTAAGGCTGAGCCAGTGCCGCCGATGTTTGGACGTGTTGTTCGGAGGGGGGCTCGTTGACGGGATGCACGTGTCAGGTGGGAGGAAGGGTTCAAGGCACCTCAAGGGCAGAGCACGGAGCAACAACAGCAAGCAGTCGACGCGGGGGCGGTTGCTTTGTGCGGCGACGGCGGTCTAGACGACAGGCGCTCGTAGATTGGCGCGGTATGAGGGAGACGGGGGGTGCCAGGGTGTGTGTGTGTGTGTGTGTGTGTGTGTGTGTGTGTGTCAGCAGTCGGCAGTCGGCAGTCGGCAGTGAGCGAGTGCAGTTGAGAGTAGGAAAAAAAAAAAAGTCAAGTAACCTGGCGGTAGAGGGAGGTAGGTTAGAGTGACTAAGTGAGAGTGAGAGAAGTAGGACCAGTCTGGAATCCGTATTAAAATGATGTGTCAAAGACAAGAAGATCTTGGGAGGAAAGTCTGCAGAAAAATTAGAGGGCGTACCGTAAAGAAGTTTTGGTCGGGATGACAACAGACGGTGGCAGTGTGTGTGTGTGTGTGTGCGTGTGTGCGTGTGTAAGGTTATGTGTCGGAGGAAGGTGAGTATTTTTTCCCTTCTCTCTCGCCTCTCAGGGTGGTTTGGTGAAAGGGAGGGGAAAACAGGAGCGGGACCTAACGAGGTTGTTGACGATCAAGGGTATAGGTGCAGAACTGTATGTACCTACACTACAACTATGGTACTGTGTGTGTATGTGTTTGTGCAGTAGTCGTAAGAGGCAGAGAGACGCATACGGGGACCGGAGATGGCGGGAACGGCAGTGACAGAGACAGTGACAGTGGTAGCTCCGACTTCTCCAGGCGGTGCAGTGAATGCTGGGAACACTGAAACAGTGGAAGGGTTCAGTTGTCAGCTGGTTGGGGACTGTCTAGGGGGGGGTGGGGGGGTTGCTGAGAATGCCAGGTATTCCTGCTTCTATTTTGGCTGGGGAGGTACGCCGGGTCCGGTCGGTAAGATGCTCAAGAAGTTCCCTCACTTTCAGGTTTTGACGCAAACCGCCACTTTGACCAGGCCAACGGGGGTTGCAAATGGTCTAGCGAAGAGGATAAGAAAGGAGAGAGGGAGAAAAAAAAAAAAAAAAAAAAAAAAAAAAAAAAAAAAAAAAAAAAAAAAAAAGGGCGTTTAATGAGTGTGGGGAAGCAAAGAGTGCCTGATGCAAAAAAACCGAGGAGGGGCTGTTTCCGTGTGCTTCTAGCTTGGACTCCTTCCTGCACTCCATAGGGGACACCCTCTGGGAGACCCTGGGTTGGCTGAAGTGGAATGGGGATGTCTTCGAAGATAAACCTATGCGAGATGCCCGCTTGCTCTCTCTCTCTAGCGTATGTCTCCCCTTTATTTGCTTTGCTTTTCCTTACCAAAGATTTGAGACTGTGGTTTCTGGTTCAGCAGGTAGAAAGGGACGACCTGCTCGTGTACACAGATGAATGGACAGACTACCTAGGTAGCCTTACTGACTGAGGCGATGTGAACCAACCGAGGGCGGGGAAACTAAATCAAAATACTGGATGCGGGAGCATGTTTTTTTCCTTTCCTAATGCGGCGTCCCCTACCCAGTTCACGGAGTAGTTGCCTGCGGCCAGGTACATACTCCGATTGCTGCCTGAGACCGTGCGTCCGTTAGGCAACCATCGCGAAGTACTTGTATTCCAGCCTGGCTAAAGGCGGATGTCTAGGTATCTCGAGATTTCCCCCTATTTCAGGCTCAGTATCTTCCCCCCTTCCATAGTCACGGGCGACCCCCACAAGAGTGAAAGAGGACGAGACTCGCCGCATTGGATGGCTGCCCAGGGCTGCAGCTTGCCTTGCGCCTGCGTTGCCCCGGGCTGCCTTCCCTGCCCCCCCTGCTGGTTTGTTGTTTTATTTCCCTCTCTCTCGGTTGACATTCGTCAAAAATGCAGAAGCAGGAAAACGGTGCATTGTCATGCACAAAAACAACAACAACAACAACAACAACACAAAATCTGCTTCATATCTATCTCCCCTTTCCGACCTAGGTACGCACTAGAAAAGCCCTACCCTTCGTTGGCTAGAGCAATCAAAAAGACGGGCCGCGAACCAACCGACGCACTCTTCCCCATTCGGCCCACGCTACGTTCCCCTCCCGGCCAAGCTTGAGACGACAGCTTGGGTTTTCTTACCGAACCCAAATTTTGCAAGTGCGCGCATAAGCCTATCCTATCTACCTATAATCTACCCGCCTTATTTTGGCCTCCTTGGGAAGAGGGGTTTGGGAAGGAGAGGGGCGGACAGCACCCGAGCGCCCTCCCCCTCCCCGAGTCATGCCTCAGACGTCATCTCTCCTTAGGTCCCTGGCATCCGAGCACCCGCCCGGCTGACTGCCTGCCGTCCGCTGCCGACTGGCGTCACATGAGAATACCATGCTGGTGTTTTGTATGTGTTCCAGTGAACTCCAACACACCCGGTAGGTGGTCCCGACGTGCCGCCAAGCCGACGACGGGCGCCGGTCTTTGTTTGATGAGACGCGTCTTCTCTCTTGCTTTGGAAGACGGCCTGTCTGATGTTGTTCCACGGTCTGAGTAAAACTGCCAACACCATAACCCCCCGCCGACGCAGATTTTGAAAAGGAAGGACGGGTCCGATTATCTGATCCGATGGTTCTTCTCATATATTCTGCCGTATGTCCACCAAACGCACATCTCTGACGTTACACAGCTCTAGAAGCGTGGCTTACTGGTTGATAACCCATCGGCCTTGACCTTGTATTGGCCCCGACTATCTCGAGAGCAGGAGCGTCCGATATTCAACTAGGACTTGCAGCCATTGGTTGTTCGAAAGTACATTCACGTCGCGGGCCGTACCGCCCAAGGCATCTATAAATCGACGGCGTGGCCGGTAACTCACCCTACCTCCAGCGGCGTCATGCATATATTTCAATCCTTGTTTCGGGCTCCAGAAGGGAACTTTGGAGCACCGGTTGCTGTCATCGTTCAAAGTCTCATCGGACCATCTCGCGGGCGAGATGTAAGAGGAGGCCGACACATTCGGGAATCAAAGCAACCCTTTATGCCTAGCAGCACGCGCCTCTGATATCAGTCCAGTGCCTGTAAGGGAAACTGCAGGTTGCCTTGGCCAACAGCCTTACATTGCACAGCCCACAGCAACCCTTTCACCTGGCCTCGTCGTTTGGACCCGTATTCCAATCTCGGGGTGTGTGCGTCTGCGCAAGTTGACGTGTTCCCGCAGAGCTTCCGTGACTCTTGGCCGTGCAAAGCGTTGACCATCACTTTTCTTGGCTTGCCGTTGACACAAGCTGCGGTTGCCAATAGCCGATGGCGCAACATACATCGCAAAAACGTCTAATATCAGCAATGACAAGAGACCAAATGTAGCTCGGAATGATTCCATATATGCCATCAAACGACTTCTCTCGTCCTTAGAGATGGGAGCTACCTAACGACATGGAGCGTGGCAACCAGATGAGCAATGATTTCATATCTGTGGTAGTGGGGGACAGCCTCGTTCCACCGCGGCCAAGCACAATAGCAACGACCAAAGTACCATGTTTATGGGCAAGAAAATAGTCTTTGGTTTAGGTTGTTACGTGTGGGTATCTACCTGTGTACGGATAATCATGTACCTGTGTGACCTTACGGAGGGACACCTTGTACCAGGACCTCAGTTACGTTGTGTGTTTGAGACTCTCAGCCCTGTCGGGTTTCGGCCCTCCCCAGACGATGTGGACGTGTTGATGAGGCCCCAAAGCTAAGATGAAGGAGGACGAGGGAATGGCCGCGGAAGGAGAGAGGACATGCTCTCTCTCTCTCTCTCTCTCTCTCTCTCCTCGGTACAGGACTACGGCCAAGTCTTGTCCCCAGGCACGTCTGCCTATCTCGTCTCGCCAGGGCGCTTGCGGAAGAACGGTTACCTAATACGCCCTCCAAAAAAACCTCAACGTGGCCCGCCTAGAGACGTTGGCCGACGCAACGGGTGGAGGGGGACATGAATCAACTGAAGGGTTGTGAGCGGGCTCTATATCGTGTAAATGTCGTGCCGTTCTGTGCTCACGGTGGCCTTTTGATGTGATCCAAGATCAATATTGCAAGACCGGACGCCGTTGATCGAATCTGTTATCCCTTCGCTCTGATAACTGCTGCTTGTAGTTGCTGTTGTTGCCGGTGGTTGTGGACTTGTATTACTACTTGAGATACCTGGAACGGGGTATCATGAGTGTGGAAGTTATCAACGGCAACCCGGGTACCTCTGTCAGCTGGGTAGGGGGGCATTCCTTCTTTTCGTTTTCACGCAATGAAGGCACGAGGAGAGACCATCTTGAATAGATTCCCATTCATTCATTGGCGAAGAAAATTGTTCCAATAACCAGAAGATACAATAAAATAAAAAGGGCCTTTCGTGGGCCATGCTGCTACATTGACGACAGTTGACGACAAAAGAAAACCTCGTCATTCATGCCCCGTCAGGCATTCATCTGCTTTTTGATTTTCAACCTCCTCCACATCATGCATGTTTGAACCCCAACTTTTTGTTTCATTCCCTTGAATGCGTATAAAAGGAGAAGAAGAAGAAAAAAAAGGGACCATCCCACCCCACGGCCTCGATCTTGAGACTTGATTTGCACCTTTTTACATGCCGTTGGCTTTATCTTCGAGGACAGAGATGACACTCGGCGTCTCGTGAGGCACGCCGTTGGTTCCATTGGTTCCGTTGGTTCCGTTCGCCGAGTCGAGCTCCAGCTCTTGGCTCATGGACCGTGTGGGTACGGGCTTGTGAAAGATGGGACTCCCGGGGCGGCTGCCGATGAACTGTAGCGATCCGCGTTAGCAACAAACGAACAGACACTCGTCACGGTCAAAGATTGATGGAGGAGGGAGGGGAAAAGAAGCACTTACGTTGCTGGCGGCGCTCAGCAGGGCAACAAGGGAACTCTGCACCACGTCCTCATGGATGCCGATACCCCAGTACCTCTGCTTGGTGCCCGTCGCTGTGCACTCGATGTAGGTGGCGGCCTTGACGTCGCGGCCGGCGCCGATGGCGTGCTCCTTGTAGTCCTCAACGTCGAGGTTGACGCCGACGCTCTTGAGGGCGTTGGCCAAGCTCGAGATGGGACCGTTGCCGCGGCCGCGGAGCTTGTACTCCTTGCCGTCGATGGCGACGACGCCCTCGAACACGCGCTGGAGGTTCTTGGTGTCCTGGGTCTTGCCGGGCTGGGGCGGCGCGGGAGACTGCGAGCGGTCCGGGGCGATGCTGTAGTCGACGAGGGTGAAGCGCGGGTTCTCGCGGAGGTAGTAGGTGGACTCGAAGAGCTCGGTGATTTCGTCCGACAGGAGCTCGCGGCCGAGCTGGTCAGCCTTGTCCTGCACGACCTTGGAGAAGGCGACCTGCAGGCCGCGGGGGAGGTCGAGCTGGAGCTTGCGCAGGATGATCCAGGCGGCGCCGCCCTTGCCGCTCTGGGAGTTGACGCGGATGATGGCCTCGTAGGTGCGGCCGATGTCGGTGGGGTCGAGGGGAAGGTATGGGAGCTGCCAGTGCTCGTCGTTGGACTTGACCGTCTGCTCGCGGACCTGGAAGCCCTTCTTGATGGCGTCCTGGTGGGAGCCGGAGAAGGCGCAGACGACGAGGGAACCGCCGTAGGGAGCGCGGGGGTGGACGGGGATCTTGTTACAAACCTCGACCATGTCGATGACACGGTTCAGGTCGGAGAAGTCTACGTTGGGGTAGACGCCCTGGGTGTAGAGGTTCAGGCCGAGAGTGACGAGGTCGACGTTGCCGGTGCGCTCGCCGTTGCCAAAGAGGCAGCCCTCGACGCGGTCAGCGCCGGCCATCTGGGCCAGCTCGGCGGCAGCGACGGCGCAGCCTCTGTCGTTATGGGGATGGAGGGAGACGGCAATCTTCTCGCGCTCGGTGATATTCCTGCAAAAGTACTCGATCTGATCTGCGTAGACGTTGGGGGTGGACATCTCGACGGTGGCGGGCAGGTTGAAGATGATGGGCACCTCGGCGGTGGGCTCCCAGGCGGCCTTGACGGCCTCGCATATGCGGATGACGAACTCGGGGGAGGTGTCGGAGAAGGTTTCGGGGCTGAATTCGAACTGCCAGTTGGTCCCGGACTGGGAGGGGTCGTCCTTGGTCAGGGAGCGCACCAGCTTGGCGCACCTGACGGCCAGCTCGACGCTCTCGTCCTCGGTGAAGTTGAAGACGATCCTCCGGAAGCACTCGCTCGTGGCAAGGTAGATGTGGACAATGGCGTTCTTTGCGCCCTTGAGGGACTCTACTGTGCGCTTGATGAGGTCCTCGCGGCAGGGGGAGAGAACCTGGAGGTATACGTCATCGGGGACGGCGCCGGGGGTCTCGATAAGGCGACGGGTGAAGTCGAAGTCGGTTTGCGAGGCCGATGGGAAGGAGACTTCGATCTCCTTGTAGCCCAGATCGCACAGCATCTTGAAGTAGCGCCACTTCTCATCGCCATTCTGCATGCGGGAGCCGGTGTCAGCGCCACGGGGACGATGTGTACAGCACCAGAGGGGCAAATCCAGTGAGGGAGGAGACATACCATTGGGTCAACCAAGCTCTGGTTGCCATCGCGCAAATCGGTCGAGAGCCATCGCGGGGCTTTTGTGATGGTCTTGGAGGGCCATTGACGGTCGGGAAGGTTGAGAGGAGGGAAGGGCTTGTATTTCTTCCACGGTTCCTTGAGCCTGTCATCGGAGAGCAAACGGTTAGTCTACGCTCCTTCTCTCCACGCGACTTTTCTTGTCTGCGGTGGCTTGGGGTTCTGATTGTTTGGGCATCCATCGAGTCACCTACATGGGCATCTTGGGCGAGTGCGGGGCCGATGCCGCGGGGATGTGTAAGTAAAATAAAAAAAAGTAGGGCGGATCTTTTCCTCAGAGATGGCGTCACACAATGAGGGGTTTGGACAAAAGGAGCAGCTTGGTCTGCGGAACGAGGGAGATAGGTCGCAGAAAGTATTTGTAGAAATGGATCGTGAACGGTTCGAGAGCTGGAAAATCACAGTCACAGTCACAGAGGGAGGAGGGAAAGATTTTGAGTCATAAGGTTCGTCCGTAACAGACAGTCGGTACCTACGAGGATGGAGGAGGACGGGGACGTCGACCAAACCCACTCCATTTTTCGACACCCCCGTCCACCTGTAGGCACGAGGGTACGTACACTTTTGTACCTTTTTGTGGCTACCTACTTACTGACTTGACGGGCTGCAGGTTTAACACGCCTTTGCTTTGATTTTCTTTACTAATTTCTATTTCCTCCAGATTTTCCTGATTCTGGATTGGATCACAGCGTCCGTCGAAACGGCCCGGCGCAGGCGCCTCGTCTTGGTCGTCCAACGGTCTCTATTGCATCGTGCATGCAGTCAGGTCAGTCGGCCAGCCTACGTACACTACGATACAAGCACGGAGACAACGAGAGAGCGGTTGGACTGGGTGGACGACGGATGGTATGAACTTCCACTGTCAAAGTGCCTGCCTGTCGCCGCTTCGCTCTCCCACCGTATGTGTCGTCCGCAGTCGCCGTCTCCTCCGCATGCGATGCCGTGAGAAACGCGGCAGATTTTTTTTTTATTTTTTTTTACCCCCCCTCTCTCAGGTATACCTTATCCTATGTACGTTGTTGCTGTCCAAACTCAATGTCATTGGAGTGGGGTCTCGTCTCCACACCACGCCCTTTAAAATGGTACTCAGTCGCTCTGATTGGTCGCCTCTTTTCTTACGCAGCCCCAACTGGACCAGGTGTGCATGGCGGGGTTGCATTGCTCTCCCGGCGCACCGCATTTCAGCAACCACTACACCAACGTCACGCCAGCTGTCTTCCCCTTTCTGCAGGCGTCCTGCCTTCGGTCTACACAGTAGATTTCCGCGAGGGCCTGTCAAAATGTGTCTTGACGACCAATAGCGCCTCAACCACTCCCGTTTGGCTCTAGTCCTGGACCTCGAAAGTTTGCCTGCGGCTCCGGTCTTCGTCCGAGAGCTGTCGACCATTTCACCGGACTGCTGGGCCTGACTCATTCATTGCCTGGACGGCTTCCTGGACTCGACCTTGCGGAATCCACTTCGCGATATTTCTCCTCTGGCCCATGATGTGTCATCCCCTCACCAAACAACATAGGCAAAGATGGAGAGCCATTGGGATGATATGCCGACCCTAACCGACACCGCATCCGATCATCGCTCGCGAACCCGCCAGCTTTTCCGCGGTCTGGCGCTGACGAGACTCCGCGGCCGACTAATCGCGTGGCCCGGAGAGGGGTCGGCCATGGGGCCCCCACTCTGCTTAGCCCCCGATGACCGGCCGCCCTTGCATCGCGCCATCTTCCTGTGGGCCCCGTCAACCCCCTCTTCACCGGACGGCAGCTATTTTCCGTATCCGCGATCGACGATATATGGAGGCTGGCCGGTACCTCCCCCCCTCTACTCATTGCCCGGACGACTACTAATGGCAGGAACCACATTCGACCTGTTGCGGTTGCCTGCACCCATACGAGTGCAGGTCTCAGACACCCGACGCAGGCCGTGTGGGATTGAAGAGCCGGCTCCCAGTCTCCACAGGCCGTATTCCATTGTCCTGGGAGCCGAGCCCTCTCTCCTTCTCGCGGCCGTGGCCACCCCTGTCTAGAACTGAGCCCTCTGCATCTTTCGGTGTCTGTAGCTGAAACCCATGACCTTCTTTCCATGCCACTCCGCAATCTATGCTGTCGCCACGTTCGTATTTAAGACCCAAGGGCAATTTGGTTGGTCACTAGAAGCAAGGCGGACAGTTTGATTTCTGAAATCTGAATTAGACGTCTTCGTCTATGTCTATCTTCATGATAGGTGGGTGCTATGTACAACAACAAGGTACATCAAACCCTCTGCCTTGTCTCGCAGCGGAAGATGTAGAGAGGTTGCAGGCGTTGTATATACGTCCAACAATTGTACCAAACATCTCTCCTATGGAATCCAAGGGAGAAGAGTAGAAAAAAAAGGGTGACCTGAAAGAAGGCATAAAAGAAGTATGGGAAACCCCCATCATTTCCATCCATCTTGTCCGTCCCCCAACGCGTTGGTGTGAGAAAATATGTACACATGAGAAAGCAAAAAAAAAAACGAGCCATTAAGGACGAGGCATCGGCCGTGAAAACCATGCCCCCATGCTAAATCGATCTAGCCGTGGCCTTGATCTGATCCTGATGATCCGCAAAAGAGAAAAACCAATAAGGCAAGAGAAAAAAAGAAAAGAAAAAGAAAACACCGCTTTTCCCCGCTTGGTACCGTTGACGCCCAAAGGATTGATATCGTTGCCTGCTTCGGTTCGTTTGCGAATGGTTCTTTGTGATGGATCTTCATCTCCACTCCTTTACCACGTGAAACTCTCCTCCACAAAGTCGACCACTGTGCCTTCGTCCTGTACCTCCCTCACGGCCGCTCTCACATCATCGGCCAAGGCTCCAGGTCCACAGATGTGTACGCACATGGCACCTTGCTGCTCTGAGACCTCGCGTTTCATCAGCAAAGGAATGTTTGGGCGTCCAGGGAACATCTGAACAGTGTTGGAAGCCGAGACAATCTGCTGGGAGTTCTGAGGACGCGTGATGTAGAGCTGGATGCGGAGGATGTCCTTGCGGTTGGGTAGGCGGAGAACAGTGTCCATCCACGGGCGAACCCACTCGAGGGCCTCGTAGTCGCGAACGATCCAGACCAGGGTGATGCGTCTCGTTGCCACGCTGCCGTTGTTGTAGCCGTCGATGAGAGGCTTCAGGTACGAGATGGCGTGAGTGATGCCAGTGGCACCGGCGAAGAGAACAGCATGGCCGTAGGAGTCGAGCGAGTGGTGGCCAGAGTAAGGGCCCTCAACCACAGCCTTCATGCGGATAGCGCGGTCACCGCTCTGGCGGGCGACGTTGTAAAGATCGCGAGTGAAGCCGGTGTGGGCACCAATGATGAAGGAGATCGATGTTGTCGTGTTCTTCTTGTCGATTCTGCCGTCCTGAGCCTTCTCCTCATCCAGAGGCATCGTGCGGTGGTCGGGAATGTGCTCAACCCAGCCGATTGAGAAAGGATGGCAGTCCCAGGGTCGGATGTCCTTGAAGCGCAGGTAGGCATGAGTGCCGGGCTTGACGTCGACGTAGCGCGGAAGGTTCATGGTGACACGGGTGCACTCGCCAGGGACCGCCTCAACAATGGCATCAGTGACGCCACGGTCAGACCAATTCATGTAGGCGACGCGGACGATGCGCGCCATACGCTCGAGGAACCACAAGATGAAGATGGCAATCATCCAGGGGAGCTGGGGAAGACCACCAGGCATTCCGGCGACGGCGCAGTGGATGTACGTCATCAGGAAGATGAAGAAGGCCAGGATGATGTGAACGTTGAGAAAGGTCTCATAGAAGGCGTGGCGAACCGGCGAGAAGGAGAGGATCATGATGACAACGAGGGCGATAGTACCAGCCATGCCGGAGCCAATGAAGAGCTGGTTGGACATCCTATCCCAAACACTTTCCCATCCACCATCGGCAACCTGGACAATCAACCACGCTATGGTGTGGAGGACTGCCTCAATGACAGCCATGCGGCCGACCCACCGGTGGAGGAGATTGTAAGTGTCGAAGCTCACGTGTAGCATGCCGATGAGTGGGTTGTTGCGGCCAGCAAGAATGATGAGGGGCACCATATTGACAATGGCGAGGGTGCCGGATCGGCCACGGAGTTCGGCACAGAAGGCGTAGATGTTGGCATTTTCCCAGTTCAGGAAGAACATGTAGACCATGTTGCTGGCCAGGTAGAAACCAAGGATGACGGAGTGCATGCGCGAGGGTAAAGTACCGATACCAATGGCACTGGAGAGCTTAATCTCCTTGTTGTGACGCTTGTTCCAGAGAGGAGCGTAGATGAGATGCTTCTTCAAGCTAGGCATCCAATTCCACTGAGCCGTCTTCCAGTAGTTCTGTCTCTCGCCTTCAACGGACATAGCCGACACGTGACGGAGCTGGGCCCAGAGGATACGGCTAATCGTGATGATGAGGACAATGGCAGCCATGCCGCCGAAGCTGGCCCAGAGCATGTCCTTGAACAGCATGTTGACGGACTGGTTCACGCCATTTAGGTTGGAGTGGTAGGGGGCGATGGTTGAGGTGGCCGTGGCCGCCCCTGTGTCGTCAGCGGCATGAGCGCGCTGTTGGAGCACCTTGGTGGGGATAAGATCCGCCACCAGGCCGGCGAGCCTGCGCCGGTGAGAGTCCATTTGATTCTCTTGTAGTAGTGATTATTGTTGTTGTGGTTGATTGCTGTGAATCTAAAAAGTCGAGTTTGAGATGCGAGTGAGCTTTGGTGGGTTTCCCAAGGGGGCAAGTGAAAGCAGATTGCGATCGGCCAGGGGCGACTTGGGTTGTTGAGGCCTGATTTTGTCGAGCGGTGAACAGACAGGTTCTGCAAGATATTGCTGGAAACGTCCACAGAGTCGAGTGTGAGAAGAGGCGTACTGTTATTGTGAGTGACGGCCGAGCTACAATGTCATTGTGTGTTGGACGATGATCAAGTGACAAGGCAGGCAGGACAGGTAGCAGCAAGCCTGTTCTGGGGCAGCAGGGCCTTTGTAAGTACCGGCACAGTGCCAGGGATGACGTGGAGTGGACGGGTGTCGTTGCAGTAGATCTGGCCGCCAGAGAATGTGCTCAACTTCGTTCGCAGTCAGTGGTCGCAGGGAAGAAGTGACAGACGTCAAGTCAAGTCAGCAATCAGTCGGGGGGGGGGATTCTTCAAGATGCAGATGGCCGGGATCCTCGTGCTGATCTTTCTCCACACAAATTGTGTGGAAGCGAGGGCGGCTGGTGTATTAGCGATCCCAAGGGAGCTAGGTCGATCTGAATCTGGGCCAGAAGGAACCGGGTCGACGGGAGAGAAATAAAAGAGACGTGAGCGGGTGGGGTGTGATGCGGGCGAGAGGGCTGTGAGGTTGACGTATGGGAGACGGGAGACGAAGCAAGGTCAATATATTGTGCGTCTCTTAGCTGGCCCTTCGCAAGGTCTCGTGCCGCGTCCTTTTCGGAATCGAGGAGCCGGAATCCCTTCTGTGATGGTGTGGGGAAAGAGCCGGCAGGAGTCGAATGAGTGAGATGACGAGCGCAAGAAAAGAGCCCGAAGCTAAAACGTCGAATTTGTCGGAAGACGTAGAAGTGGAACAAGACAACGGAGACGTTGGATTTGTCTTGGAGGTATCGCGGTAGTTTTGGGTGGTGTTGTCTTTGAAGTGAGAATCAAAATGAGGGTCCACCGCCACTGACGGAGTAGGAAAGAACGAGCGTGGGCCTATCCGTCTGGTTCAAGGAATCGAGAGCAGATTTGCCGGATGCAAAAACAAAAAAGAGGGTGTGGTGTGAATGATTCAGCTGGTGAATCTCACGTGTTTTTGAATGAATGAGAGAATTTCCCCAAGGGAAAGAGCAAAGAAGCAAAAAAAGAGTGAATGGTGTGGTTGAAGGAAGGTGCGACCGACCGGTGGTGGTTGAGGGTGAGGCGTGTAAGTTCCGTTCCAGGGCGAGGTTGGTAGGTAGCGTTGGTAGCGGAGGTAGGTCGTGGTTCGGAGTCACGGTCGTTGTTTCCGTCTTGTCGACCCGTTTGTTTGGTTCCAGTGACCTCAGAAGTCTCAGGTGGTTTGTGTTTCTGTTTTTTTTTTTTTTGCTCGGCTCCTTTGTTCCTCAAATAACCACGATCCTGAAGCGCAAGAAGTAGAAGAAATCGTTCAAGATGTCCAGCCTCTTTTCCAAAGAAGTAAAATAGTCGAATTCCAAAATTCCAGCAAGGGCAAATCGTCTCACCACCGAATGATGACTGAAGAGGATCAACGTGACAACAGGCAAGGAGAAACACTGAACGGTGGGAGCACAGGGCGCGAAGAGGGCGATCATGGTACTTTTAAGAAAATGGCTAGGACGGGCCATGAACGACCTGCGAGCCATGAGAAGGCCGGGGGGGCCCACGGCACCGCCGCGAAGAGGCTCCTCTGGCTCTTCTGGCCCCTCTTCCGGGGGGCGTGGGTACGATGCTGCTAACTGGGAAGGGCAACATCTGCATTCCCCCTGACTATGGTGGCGTGCAAGGGCAAACGGGAATGACTGGAACAACCGGGCCAGGCCACACTCACCATCTCACGCCGTGTGGCTCTCTCTCTCTCTCTCTCTCTCTCTCTGGCTCATCGACTCGTAATGTAGGTAGGTAGGTACCTTGGGTTCCCTGCTCTTCTAGCTGGCCTCGGCAAGTGTCCGCATTATCACACAAAAACCAAGACGAGAGAGCCAGCCAAAGCCGGTGAGTCCACCCACCAACGACACACCGATACGGGCATGTCTATGCCAATAATCTGGGCGAGCCAGCGATTGGACGAAGCAAGGCAAGGTCGGGCATGGCGTGCCTTGGTACCTGCGTTGCCCGCACACACACGCGGTAAATTCAATCATATGCACCCCTTTCTTCTTCTTCTTCTTGTATTTTGCGCGCTTACATACAGCATTAATGCCCAGGTGCTAGTTTCTCTCACTTAGATCGTGCAGATACAGACACGCATCTGCTCAATTTGACGGACCAAAAGAGGATTAACTTCTGGCATGTCGTGACTGCATCTGCCCACCAGTTTGTTCAGTTGGACCCTATCTTCGTCTTTTGGTTACTGAGATGGAATCACACACTTGCAACCAATTGCCGCAACGAAGATGGGCAGATAGAGCAAGTCAAACAAGTCAGCGATCGGGGACGGGACCAGGGACAAACCCCAGTTGTCAAGACTCGAAAGGGAGGAATGGGGCAAAAGAGGGGTCAAGGCACCCATCAAGAAATAGGACAGGCAAGTCATCCAAAGTGACTGCAGGGGTGACGCTGTCGGGCGATGCGCACTCTGTATGCGCACAGTCACTCTATTCTGGACACGCAGGGACAGGCTTCGAGGGAGCCGATCCTTGGCTGCCAATCGACAAGGTCCCATGTACTGTTCGCTGAGGCTGAAGGATGACATGGCTCTGGGTGCACGGACGGATTCACTGATTGCCGTGATTTCCACTCGCTTCCTTCAATTCTTTCTCGGCACCATAATTGCTCTTCTAGCAACCGCCCATCGTGGAGTGCGTTATCGTGAGACGGCGACGTCACAATGCCAGCAACTGGAATGGAATGAAGCATATGGGCCCTTTGTCACGTTCGAATCTAACGTCGCAAGTCGTCTCACTCGGCCCTTTTGACTCAGGAGTCATGAACTAACTGATCAGGACCCAAAGGGTCTGCATTCCAACTTCCTCCCTGGACTTCTACGACTAGAACCAACAGCCAGCCCGACGTGCAGTTTCAAACTCTGTGCTTGCCAGAACCAATCTGCATCCCCAGGAAGCCGCAGTAGTCGACAGGCTGTGGGTTTGCTGTGGATTACCTATCCTGAGCGATTTCACCTGACCGTCTTACGTGGCCAAAGGCGCGGCCTGAATGGCCCGTTGTTTCCCAGTCTCTCGCCATCTTCTTGGCCACCGACTGGTTCGACTGGCTATGCTTAGCTCGTAAAGACAGGACTGCGTCCCTGAGAGAGCACTTGACAGCCAACCAGGGTCTTCACCCAGGGGCCGAACGGCCGACCACAGGCTGGGAAATGACAGGGGAAAGACCGGACGAACAAGGGCGAGGGCTAAAGCGAACTCTAACGCTCGACCAATCATTTGATGCCACTACTGTCTGCCAAACCGCACCAGTCCACACTTGGATCCATCTACCCAAAGATGCCAAGCAAAAGCTGGCAACCCTCCCGACTGCGTATGATTTGTCGCTATCTGGTCCATGGGGAATTGGACCCGTCGTTCCCCTCTCTCACTTCGCCCTCGCACATGGCTCGCTGCATGACAAAGCTGCAAAACTCGGCGCCTTGCACGCTGGCCGTGGACTGCATCCACCGACATGACAGGACCGACAAAGACGGGAATTTCGAGTCTCCTCATAGTTTACAAGGCCCTGCTCTGCCCAGCCGCCATGGAGCATGTTCAGATGAACCGAAGCTTCGAAAAGAAATTCCAGCCATTGGCTGGGCCACCGCCATTCCCGCCCATGACCCCGTGTTTGTTGTCATCGGTCTCATTGTCTGAGCCCTGATGGGCATGCGGTTCTCGTCGAACAATCTAGCCAGTCGATGGGACGGGCCAAACACGTTGTGGTGCTGCTATTCTTTTTTTCGTTTAGATTGCCGTTGAGTTCCATCGCCTACCCATCTTTTGGGCTCTGCCTGATCGGACCGGAGCACGGAACCGCTCGGTGGAGCGCCACAAAGACCAAGATCTATTATCTTGTACCCAAAGCACTATAGGTGGTACATACCTATACTGGTATCCCACCCAGGACGCCATCCGAATCCCGAACCCAGACATGATGCACGAACCGGGCCATATGATGCGCACTTATTGCCGTATCCATCTCACTCCATGCGCACCCTTCCATCAGCCTTGCCCTCCAAGGAGGACAGGAAAACCAGCACCTGACGCTTGGGTCATGGCGAGCGGGAGAGATCCTGGGAAGTATTGCGTATTGGGGGGGGGAAAGAAACAAACCTGCCTATCATCGTCGCTCCTTGGCTGAACTCTCGGAACATGTGAATCAGCCCCGCACCAGCTTCATCAGCCCTCCGTCTCAGTCATAATGTTCTGGCGCCCCTCTCGGCCGATTGTGCCGTGGCATTCATTTGACGGTCTCTGACGACAGCGGCCCGACGTCTACTGCTTACTCATCTCCTCTGCCCGCTTCTCGCGGAGACCGAGGTGGCCGGCCACCCACATCGTGTCCCCCCCTACGGTCCTGTGATCCAGTGATGAATAACATTCGGTTCATGGTGCTACGATAATCATCAATCAATCAACCGCTCGTTCGATGGCCGCCATCTAGTCCCCTTACGGAAGTCAAGCTCATACGTTTGCGGACGACCTTCAGCTTCAATCCTGCCACGCCTGCAGCTCCCGGGGTTGTCTGGTTCTGTCAAGGAATATATCAAAGCTTTTGCATGTCTCTGAGCGCATACGGCTCCATCGACGTAGGGGTTCCCTGGTCTCTTCATAAGCCCTCACAAGATAGAGGGCATTCGCAGAATCTCCCCAGAGAGGAAAACCCCTCTCATACGCACTGCCCCTTCAAACCGCCTCCCAAATATTTGCCCACGGCGTCTTTGGTACTCATATTACTTGGCCAGCCGCGCACAAATTGCGGGATGTGACGGTTTAGCCGATACTCCGCCCGGGGTCCCTGCTCTGTCCAGCGGGAAGGCCCCTGTCACGCGCTGTTGCAGACATATTAACCAACCCGAACATCCTGGTGCTCATCTCGGGGCTGGAACCCGAAAAGAGGCTTTCTGCTCCTCGGTTTCTTCTTCCTCGACTCCCCTCGTAACCGCCTGGCTGGGTCGTCCAGAGAGGCCGCAGTACGATGTACGATGTACCTACAAACCTGCACTGGAGGGGCCGAGGTGGGCAGCGGGCTTCTGCGAGGGGGTGAGAACTTGAGAGGCGAGCCGCCCAACGTACCCGGGGAAGAGCCTAGAAGACCGAGGATGTGGCGGACGAGGAAGAGGAGGAGGGACAGCGCCCCCATGAAGTCATTTGCTCCTCTGCGACCTGTCGTTTCAACGATATTGCCAGCCCCTCCACGCTTCAGGTGAGCGGTGGCATGCAGTACCAGACAAACGTGTGCAGATGAAGCCGAGAGGTGCGAACGGCTCGTAATGGTTTGCTCAAGGCCTCATCGTTCGATCTGGAGTCTATGGCCCTGTTTCTTCTTTTTGCATCTGGCCCTGTCATCATATTTCTCACAGCCTCTCTTGGCGGTAAAGTGCATGCCCCTCCCAAACTCGGAAACCTCGCGCGCTTTCTGAATATTGAGATCTCGGGTAGATAGCCGTACTGTTCATCTCGGTGAACCATGCAACGACGGGGATGGGACCTTCTTCCCAGGTCCAGGTACCCGCCTTATCAAGCACTCGCGATCCTTGAAACAGGATGAAAATCATGAATCGCCAGGACTCAAGGTCGCGCGATGGTCCCTCGGGGATTCCTCACAGAAGCAGCGGACGAGCAGCGGTCTGAGAGATAGTCCGCGGCATCACAAACTTCCAAAACCGTGCTCATAGGCTGTGGATCACGAATGTCAGCCTGCCGCAGCTGGTAT
Organism: Colletotrichum sublineola; assembly: GCA_020631755.1. Taxonomy (NCBI): domain Eukaryota; kingdom Fungi; phylum Ascomycota; class Sordariomycetes; order Glomerellales; family Glomerellaceae; genus Colletotrichum; species Colletotrichum sublineola. Next base: position 5,125,021 of record JAHSQG010000006.1, on the reverse strand, counting down.
CAACTGGGAAGGACAAAGACATTTTGTTTCTGACAAACTTGTTCGGAAACATCAATTAATCAAGGGATGACTAAGCAAAGACGTCATCGGGGAAACGTCGGTAGAAACCGTAGACATCGCATGTAACTCAAGATGACTAAGCTTTCCGTCTAATGACCGTCCCATCACGTGCACCTGTACCGGCCCATCGGAGCTCGCAGCTTGACGACCGCTGTCCATCGTCCGGAAAATTCCATATCAACACGGCCAAACATTCAAATCACCTCTCCAGCCATTGAGGCCGCAATTATGGGTGCCAGCGAGTCCAAGCCGTCGTCCAACACGTCCCCACACCAGTGGAAGGCGTAAGTCCTGCCCTTACCCAATCGTCCCGTCTCTTTGCGTCCGCCGAAGGCATCGTCGTCTGACCAAGATCACGCAGCAGCACGCCCACCGGCATCTCACACGATCTCGTCGAGTCCTTGCAGACCAGCCATGAGGTAAACCCCTCTCCCCCCCCCTCTCGGCCTCTAGTCCCTCCACAGCGCATTTGTCTTTTGGGCTTCTAGCTTTTGCCCAATCGCACTTTCACCCTCCGCCTTGGCGTCCCGCCATCGAACGCCCTCTCCCGTTCGCGCTCTTTCCCCTCGGACAAAAAGAGAGAGAACCAGAAAGCTGACCAGTGACCGGCCAACCCGGACCGCAGACCGACCTATCCCGCTCCCAGCTCACCGAGCTCCAGATCCAGGCCCGCGTCGCCGAGGAGCTGAAGCGCCTGCAGGCCAAGGAGTCGGAGGCCCTGAAGCTCGCGCACGAGAAGATTGCCGCCGAGGACAAGCCGGCGCCTGAGGGGCAGCGCAGCCGTGAGGCCGTTGCGAAAGAGATCGAGGCCTTGCGCGCCAAGCTGTCGGAGCGCAAGAAGGTACGCGAGCTGCCCGAGAGCGTGGAGACCGCGCGCGGCAACGTCGTCCGCTGCCTGCTTGAGCACGATCGCCGGCCGCTTGACTGCTGGAAGGAGGTCGAGGCGTTCAAGGAGGAGGTGAAGCGGTTAGAGAAGGGTTGGGTCGAGAAGGTTGTCTCGTGAGAGGGCAAGCCCCTGAGCGAGGGAGGGGAGTGAGACTATGTCAACGGCTCTTGGCATCTGATTTCTGCGTTATTGTGGTCCATGGCAAGGGAGTGACTATGGTCGTGGACGGATGGATGGATGGCATGCATGCCGGCCGAGAGAAACAGACGGGCAGCAGTAGGGCGATGAAGGTGTAGGGGGGTGCCAAAGTGTACAACAACCATGCTACGGGGTGGGATAAAGACAAAAGTGTATAGATGGCGAATGAATTTGGTCACATCACAGCCCATGGAGTTCGTATTCAGGCAGCTCGGCCGGCCCCTCTGCGGGAGTTTCCCGGCCCTCAGCCGGAGGCTGAGGCTGCATTTTCTGTCTGGCAGCCAACACCTCCTCCTTGCGACGCAGGCCTTCGGCCCTCTTGCGCTCCCGCCTGGCAGCAGCGTCCTCCCATGCGGCGCCCCCCTCGCCCAGCTTGGGCGGAGGCCCCGCCAGGGCCTCCTGCAGCGCGGCCCGGAACCTTGCGATCCTCGCCGCGTTCTCGGCGAAGCGCTCGTTGGCGATCTGCGTAAGGTCCCGCAGGTAGCTCGCCGAGACGGTGCAGTGTCGAACCTCTTCGTCGTCGTCATCGTCGACGTAGCCGACCAGGGACTCGAGTGCCAAGCCCATCGTTCTGACCCCCACCATAGGCGTCACTGGCTTCGAGGACGACGAAGACCCGTCTTGCGCTGCGGCGGGAGCGACGGCGGGGAGCAGGTTCAGGGCGCCGCTCTCTCGAAAACCGGCCGCGAACGCGCACTTGAGCAGGAGCTGGGCGTGGGCCAAGGAAGCCGTGAGGACGTGGAGAATCTATAGCGTAGGGCGAGGATTTTTGGTTAGCTGGTCATATGAGCGCTTTGTGTGCAGAACGCGGTATGTGAGGTTTTCCAAGGTGACATCGGCCTCAGCGGAAGGGAGCCTGGGGGGGTGGAAAGCGGGCTAGGGAGGGGGATGGATGAGTGATAGGACGCGGGCGTGTGCATGAGGTGACGGGGGCTGGCTGCATACCATGGGCTCAAACTTGAAGTGAATGAGTCGCTTTCTCCGTCGCCCAGGCTGAGCGCTGCCCGACTCTCCGGTCAGGCGGTGGTTGGCTACCTCCTTCTCGTCCACGAGACCCAGACGACGCAGCATCTCGTCATCCCCATGCGGTTCAGAGACGGGATCGTGCGATACAAACAACCACGTGCCGCCGCCTCCCTTACCTCCGGGGCCAGCTATCGTCGCGGTGGCGCTGCCGCTGTTGATGATGCTGTCGTCGCCGTCCTCATTGTCATCACCGTCTCCTCCCTGGACTGCAGGCTGAGAACGAGGCTTGGCAGGGGTGGCCGGCTCAGTCGGAGCAGAGGCCGACGACGGCGCCCTGCGGCCCTCAAGGAATATGCTCACCCGCCCCGCGCAGCTGCTCGTCGTGACGAAGCCGTCGAGGGCGTTGATCTCGTCGATGAGTTCGCGGATACCGACGTCCACGGACCCCTTGGGCGAGGCGTCCGTATACTCGGCGTCGGGCACGCTGAGCTGTTCCAGAATCCTGTGCTTGCGGGTCGCGAAGGAGGCCGGCGGGGAGGGCAGTTGCTGCTGCCTCGCCCGCTGGTGCGGCGGCGCCATGGTTTCCGTGATTTAGTGGGGTGGAGAGAGGGGGTTGGGTAGAACAACGAAACCCTCCAAGGGAAAGATAACGCAAACCTTCGTAAGTTTCTGCGTCTCGCCCTGGGTTGTCGTCTGTTGCCGGCAGGGTGGGGGGGTTGCGTCGGGCGTTCGGGCTCCCTTGCCTGGACGTGGGCGTGTAAGTGAGGTCGACTCAATGGAGTAAAAAAATGTGTGAGTGAGTGATTGCAGGTCTGCGAGGTACTCCCACAGTGCTGTGTCCGCAGACCGCGCACAGTGTCCCTCCGGGAAGCGAGCCGACGAACCAAGCTTATTTTCATAGTAGGCAACCCTCCCAGTGTCACCTCGCAGGGCCAAGTGAACCAGGCCCAATCTCGGCTGAATCAGAGTGGCCACCCGGCATTGAAGTCGTGCTGTGGTGTTGCGGCTTTAATATAAAAGTGTGACTCTGCCAAGTTGGTGGGCATCTGTTGTCCACATTGCCGGTTGAGGCTGTCGACTCTCCTGACGGAGCCAGCCACTTGGAACCCTACACACCAGACCAGATTGCCAAGCAGCTTTAAATGATTCCAAGACTACAGACTGTCAACTTTCTGGCTACGCCGAGATTGTCGCTTCACCAGGGCCAAGCAAGGCGGACGGTGCACTTCGGATGAGATTACTGTTCCCACTCCTACGCATACGCATATCGCATGATGTCAGCTTGCCAGCAGCAATCCGAGAAGTCTGGGGAGGCCGGCAGCATGAAGAACTGGTCAAAGTATCTCGTCATCATCTGGGCATTGAAAAGGGGAAATCAATATTTACCTGATTTGTATGAATTCAAGCCGTCATCAAATGATGTCTTTCATATTTTCATGACAGTGAAATTCCTTCAATTCTCGCAACTTCATCTCATGGTTTATAGAACCGTGCAAGGCCTGAAAAATAATTGTCTCAATACATTTGCAGATAATTGAAGTATCGGTACAATCAATACAATCTTGCGCTTTCGTTCTTTTCGAGTCTTTCCGACCAAGAACTGCATAACGCCATTCATCATTACATCATGTTGCACCAAGCAATCACTAAAAAGATCCAAGACTCTCATATGGTCTAGTATACTTTGATATCTGCTTCAATGAAACCTACAAAGCGGCTGCTGATTTATTCAGGTACAACTTTGTGTCATTAATACTGCCCAGGTTCTCATGATCTTCTTATTAATGTTAGCCATAGGCTTTCGGGTGTGTTCAAAATTCAGATTATTGCTGTCACTCTTAGGCACTCTAATCTGTTTCGTAGGACATGGGTTTTAAGTTGAGGCAGCCGGGTGCAAACTGAAATAATGAATCCCAGAGCCATTTCAAAAAGAGAGAAAAAATGGTTTCGTTATGGTCGGTGTGTCTTGCAGGCTATTCAAACCTTGGAGTGACCTTTAAATTGCTGTGTATATGATATACCCAATCAGCTGGATGGTTCAAGAACGAGGGTCGCTGTGTCATCGTTGGCGGTCGAAGTGGGCAAACAAAACAATGAAGCTCACGTGCACCCGTTATCAAACGCAGATCGCAGACTATCTGTACAGCAGCGTCGGCCTCCGGCCGAATTTCGCATTGTGAAAAGTAGTCACGTTTGCGAGATAAAAGCTTTCGGAGAACATGTCAGCGTTCTAGCAGGTCAGCTGCAAAGTCGCGTGATGGCGCGTTAGTAGCTTATGGGACGAAGTTTGGCCGTTCCCACTTATTGTCCCGGATGCGGGGTCTCGGCGGAACGCAAAGTTGGAACCTCGCAACGTCCTCTTTACTTTCTCTCTCATCACACATCATCACCTCCCTCAAGTAAACGTCATATTGGTCCATCGTATTTCTATTGTCCTATCTGCAAGGTAAGATCAGGTATCTGCGAAATGCTAGATATAAAGTGGCCTTGATGGCCCAACTCATCCCGGAGCGCCAGCATGCTGTCCCATACCGTCATTTGGTTTTTGAACCCCCAAAACGCCGTCATGCATCATGTGTACAGGTCATTATGAAAAAAAAAAAAAAAAATTGCGAAATGCAAAATGCAGAATGCAAAAAAAGCCGCCAAATGCTTTATACGGATGCAACAGCCTGCTCCTCCTTCTCAGCCTTGACGATGGGCGCGACAGCGGCCTCGCCCTGCTTCTCTGCCTCGGCAGACGACGAGGGCGCCGCCTTCTTGGCCTCAATGGCCTTGCGCTCCATCTCCTCGAGGTACTGGGCGTACCGCGACTTCTTGTTGTGGATGCCGCACTCGGTCTTCTGCTGGCCCTTCCAGCGGCCGGCGCGCTCGTCCTCGCCCTCCTTGACGGGGACGGTCGAGTGCCAGTCGCCGATGGACTTGTACCCCTGGTCGAGGAGGTCGTTGTAGGGCACGTTGTGGGTCTTGATGTACTCCTGCACCTGCTTGAAGGACCAGTTGACCATGGGGTTGATCTTGATGACGCCGCGCTCGTCGTCGACCTCGATGACGGGGATCTTGTCGCGGGCGCCGCCCTGCGAGCGGCGGCGGCCGGTGAGGACGGCAGCGACACCAAGCTCCTGGTAGGCGCGCTGGAGGGGCTCGACCTTTGCGACCCAGTCGTACATCTCCGACTCGGTCTCCCACAGCTTGGGGCCGTACATGGCCTCGAACTCCTCGACCGAGTCGACGCCGTAGGGCTTGAAGACGTGCAGCTTCACGTTGGGGTAGCGCGCCCGGATGCGGTCGACCAGGGTGTGGGTCTCCTTGAAGTGGTAGAGGGTGTCGAGGAAGATGAGATCAACGTTGGCGGCGGCGGGGTTCTCCTTCTGGATCTTGGAGAGCATGTCGAGGGTCACGAGGCCCGTCAGGCCAAAGGCCGTCGACTGGAAGAGGTTGGGGAACATGACCTTGGAGAAGCGGAGGATGTCGAGGGGGTGCATGTGCTCGAGCTGGTCGTTGAGGTGCTTGAGGTGCGGCAGGGTGAGGGAGATGAGGGGGAGCGCGGGGATGGACGACGCCGTCGACGAGGCATCTGTGGCGGAACCGTATCCGGACTCAACCTCGGCGCGGTCCAGCTTTGCGGACTCGACAGCGTTCAGTCGAGGCGACGATGCCACTGAGGACGTCCGGGTCGCGGACTCGACGGCAGACGACATTTTTCTCGAAGCGTTTGAGAATTTGGCAGAAGGGCTTGGGTGAAGAGGTGTGTGGTTGGGGTGTACCGGGAGTATATGACGAGTGTGTTTTGTAAGAGGGGTGTGTTGAAAACCCGGGGTAGGTTCACTCAATACGGCTTTGGTCAAGAGGGATGAACTGAAATTCAGATGACGCACGGGATAGATCTGGGGAAGAGTTATTCAGTTTTGGGAATGGAGAGAGAAGGCGAGAAGTGTTGTTTTATGAGGACGGAGAGGCAGCGGACAGGCAGGACTGCTTACACCGCGGGAAGGGAGGCGGGAGGTGTATCATATTGTTGAGCACAAGGGCCATCACCAAGCAGCATTACTAATTTAGGTTCCGCCCCTTTCCTCGAGAAGCACCCGATCGAACCAAGAGACCGACGGACCACAAGAACCCGCTCTAGGTATTGCGCAATCGCAACCTGTCCGGACCCTTTGGGCCATCATCATTGAACAAGCGCCGAGGAATTTGCATCTCCAAGGACGAGGCGGTGGTCTGGGAGCGATCACGACATCGACGCTAAGCCATTCGTGGTGAATGAAACAAAACATGATTGGTTACAGAACTTGCGGTTTACTCCGTACCGTGGACATCCCGCAATTGCGCCATCGCCCCGGGAGCCGGGAGTGGATTTCGCAAAGGCGAAAAGCTTGCCCTACAGCCGGCCCCGGCAGCCGGGAGCCGTGACCTCATGAGTATAGATATTGAGGCCCGGTTCCGCCGTATCGATCATCATCAAGAAGGTCCTCTGAAGCGATGCTCATCATGAGCGAAGGGCGCGAGAAAGGGGGAGATAAAAGGACGTCTTGGTCGAGCAGAAAGGCTTGCGCGATTCGCCATGATGATGCAAGAAGGCGTGATTCCGCATGGGCCACCAAGCGGCTTGACCTAGTGGGTACGGCAACGGCACTCGGCGGTCGGCCGGCACGGTAATCGGTGGCCCACCCGGCCGTCGGGGTCAAGAGTGTCGGAGGACTGCCAACTTGAAAATGGGCGCCAGCCATCCCACGCTGAACTGCCTATCTCCATCCCGACACCCTTACCAGTCAGCATACGAGGAACCAAGCAAGGTATCATCCATGGCGACCCGCCGTGGAAGTTTCTGACAAACCAACCCACTATGGAGGGTTTCGTCGAGAGATGCGTGCTTCGACATTTATCACCGCTCGAAGCCTCGCTTGCTGACGTCTGTCCCGAGTACGTCTGCCGCTTGAGGCGTTTCCAGAGGACAAGATGGGGGCGCCATCTTTGTTTAGGAAGCCTGGCTTCTTCAGCGCGATCCATGACCTGAAAACAATAGGTTTCCGACAAGAAAGCCGGCAAAACAAAGAACTCCTTGGAGATTTGCTTTTTCTTTGGACAACTTCTCGGCAAACCGTAGGTTAAGTCCAGGTCACTTGAGCCGACGCCTGTTAAGACACGCCTGGGCGGCCGCTCTGGAGTGACGGCTCATTCGTCTTAGGTGCCTTTTTGACAAATGATCAAGGCCAAAAGCCCGATGGCGGTTGCCCAGACGAGGAGGCCACCAATTCAGGCAGACACACCACAATTTGCCATCCGTCCTTGCGTCTGGGTGGGAAGCGTGCGCCGTTATTCCCGCTCTTGATCCGTTTCTCTGTATCAGCGGAGCCAGCTCCCTGGACCTGGAGCAACGATCAGTTAGCGGCTGCAGCGGCGACTAGTGATAGGACAACTTACCATTAGGGTTTCATCATTCGATCGCCAGGTGTCGGGTTGGCCTGGCAGAAGAGGCTGAGGCCAGTGTGCCAGTGATAAGGCTGTGGCGGCACCGTCCTTGACCTTCTCCCACCCCTGATGACTTGACGTCGGCAACCCTTGGATGAGGCTGATGGTGTGTGTGTCCCCGCAGATTCCGACCCGGGAAGAGTGACATCTCGGTTGACGTCTCACGTATTCGGGACAGCAGCAGCAGAGCAGACTGCACCCCGACACCTTATTTTCGGTGGCCGATCCGAGAGTGATGTAATGAACCTTCAACTTTTCACTGTGTCACACCCGTACCTACCTAACCTTAGTCTTCCCGCCATGTCAAATTTTTAAGAGGGGTAACCACGTGACTCGGACATCCACCTTTCTGTGCAAATTCAGCGAGATCCAATGAAGACGCAGTGTGCTACGGACACGGGGGTTGCGGGTACCAATCGGCTCCGGGCCAGTGACGGACAGGCGGGGGGGGGGGGGGAGCACCACACCACACAGTCAGTCTCACAGTGCTCTCAGTGCTTAGAGTGGGCGCTGCTGCACCAGCCTCCGGTCGCGTCCAGTCCTGTGTGTCCCTTAACGATGTTTTTGCCTACCTGACCTGCCTACGAAACATGATTGCAGGCTCGCCGAGTCTTTAAGCTTTCTTTCACCAGGACTCAGCTCCGAGCTCTCTCTTTCTCTCTCCTCTCTCTTTCTCTCTCGTTTCTCTCCTCACCTTTCCTCACCTCTCCGCGCCATCCCTCCCTCAAACACGCAGCTGCCGTCGCTGCCAGCTGTGTTGCTGCTGCTGCAGGCTTACTAACCCCCTTCCCTCATCGTATGACTCTTGGTCGTGTCCCTGTTACGCCCGTCATCCCGACCCAAGCCTGCTCCGTCCACCTAGCTTGAAACCCCTCCCCTCCACCCTCCCGCGCCGCAAAACATATTTTCCGCCATGGCCGACGCAAGCCCCGCCAAGTCGTCGACGTCGCCGCGACCTCAGCTTTCGTCCATGAGGACGAGCTCGTTCTTGCGCGAGCACCAGCAGTACCGGCCCCCACAGCATCCCGACAGTCGCTTTGGCATCGATACCGTCGTCGAGGACTTGAACAATGTGGCCGTCTCGCCCCCCAAGCACGCCCATAACCACAAGCAGTATGCAGGCTTCAATGGCATTCCTTCCGAAGAGAACCCGCCCACTATCCGCCACGGCCTGAACCACAGCTACTCGCACCCCAACTGCGCGCCTGCCAGGGGTAAGAAGCAGTCCCGTCTGGTCGCCACGCTGTTCTATAAACCGAACGGCGAGAGCGGCGCGACGGCGGCGGCCCCGGGCGGCGGTCGCGTCGCGTCGCCGCCCAAGTTGACCTCCGAGCACTCGGGCGGCAAGGAGTCCCTCCCGGCCAACTTCGCGCCCACCCAGGACCCCGAGTCCTTCCCGCTAGAGCCCCCAACGCAGGAGCCCGAGAAGCTCGACCACCTGTACGGCTCCTACGTCTCGCCCATGTGCGTGACCTCGTTCCTGCACCTCATGTCGACCTTCCCCCTGCCCAATGGCGAGTCCGACTACAGCTCGTCGCACCGCTGCCTCGATAGCCAGGACAGCCCGCGCGTGGTCGAGCTGACACTCGACCCGGCCCCCTGTCAGAGCTATCTCAGCCTGACCGACCTGCGGCGGCACGAGCTCATCTACCGCTTCGAGAGGGAGTGGAGCGTCGACGTCGCCCTGCAGCCCGATAGCCTGTGGCGCCGCCACCCCAGGCTGGTCGTCTTCGACATGGACAGCACCCTCATCACGCAGGAGGTCATCGACCTGCTCGCCGCGACCATTAAGGACCCGCCCGACCTGGCCGCCCGCGTCGCCGACATTACCCACCGTGCCATGCTCGGTGAGCTCGAGTTCGACGCCGCCTTCCGCGAGCGCGTGCAGCTCCTCAAGGGCCTCCCCGCCTCCTTCTTTGAGCAGCTGAGGCCCGTCCTCGACGTGACAAAGGGCGTGCCCCGCCTGATCAAGGCTCTGAAGCGCCTCGGCGTCAAGACCGCCGTGCTGTCCGGCGGCTTCCTCCCCCTCACGAGGTGGCTGGCTGGCGAGCTCGGCATCGACTACGCGCACGCCAACGAGGTCGTCATCGATGACGCCGGCAAGCTCACGGGCGAGGTCAAGGGTCTCATCGTGGGCAAGGAGAGGAAGCGGGACCTGTTGGTCGAGATCGCCGCCAAGGAGGGCATCGACCTGTCTCAGGTCGTCGCCGTCGGTGACGGCGCCAACGACCTTCTAATGATGGGGGCGGCAGGGCTTGGCGTTGCCTGGAACGCGAAGCCGATGGTGCAGATGGAGGCCGACACGCGGTTGAATAGCGAGAGCCTCCTGGACCTGCTGTACCTCTTCGGTTTCACTGGAGAAGAGATCGAGCAGCTCGCCTCGTGAGCCTGGGGGGAGGGAGAGCCTATAGGCGAGAGAGGCAGAGCCAGAGACAGGGAGGGGGGAAGAGAGAGAGAGGCGAGGCCCGGGCCCTGGGCTGTTGTGGACTTGTGGGCCATACCGGAGGCATTGCAGTCTTCTCTTCTTTTTTCTTCTTTTTTTTTTTTTCCTCTTTGCGAGTACTTTTCACATGCCCTCATGATTCGATTGCATGCCAATGAAACTCTTGACGCAAAGCAAATGCTCTAATCCTTTTCCTCTCCTCTCGACGGCTGTCGAAGGTTTCCGGATTTCACGACTGCCAGACAATGAATTGACGCAGGCGTGATGAAATGGTGATGCTTGACTGATGCCGAAAGGTAGCAATTGTGGTAAAATCTGAATTCTCCCTATCTACACATGGAAAACACCTTCTGCCGGATGCACTGCTCGCACCAAGACCACGTTCTTCTCAACACAGGTATCGTTTGTTCTTTAAGGGTAGCCTTCCTTGCCCCACTTGTTGTACTTGTCGTGCAGTTCCTGTATCATGGTTAGCCTGGAAAGCATCCTCCCGCTTTGGATCCCTAGGGGGATATGCTGCTCGTGTGGCCCGGACCGACACGGACGATATCCCATCAAAGAAGGCGAAAGGGGAGGGGGGAAAGTCGTGAACGCACCTTGGGAAGGGTGACGTCGGGGATGATGACGGTGTTGACGGCGCTGGGAGCGTCCTTGGGCTCGTTCTTGGGGTTACCGCCCGGGTGGTACTTGTACTTGCCCGAGCCTTCGGTCTCCCAGGGCATACCGGCCTTCAGGACGGGGCTCTCGGAGGTGGAGGAGGTGGGGGAGCGGCCTGCACGGCAGGAAAGAAAAGAAAAAAAGACATTAGCCAGCGTTCGTTGGAGGTGAAGACGACCGGGCAGGAGGCCCGTCGGTGGGTTTTGTCAAGACGTACCGAAGTAGAGGCCGGCGCCGCCGAGGGCAGCAACCATGACACCGCCGAGGATCTGTATGACGAAAACTCAATTAGTCTTCCGTTGTTGTTTTTTCTACCCTCTCGCGCGCAAAAAAAAAAAAAAAAAAGGCCGTCTCAGTCCCCAATTTGTCCATCTTGTCGCGCAAAATCGGTTCTACGTAGGCCAGTCGCATGTCTGAAATGCCGCCTGGCCCCGAAGCCCGGCGACGCAGAGGGGACGCGTGGGTGGACTCGAGGCTGACCGTTGGCGATGGACACGGGTTTTCGGCTGAATGGAAGGAGATGGATATCACGCACGATGAGTTCGGGGTTGCGCTTGGACTCCTGGGTGAGCTGCTGCTTGGACTGGGCCGACTCGTTCTGGGCGAAGCGGCGGACCGTGGTAGAGAAGGCGCGGCGGGCGACGAAGGAAGCCATTGTTGCGGTGGTTTGACGGGGGAGGTGGTGGAAGTGGATGTTGTGATGTGAGGTTCGGCTGTCGTATGATTTCGGAGCTTCAGGTTCGTTCGTTCGGTCGGACACACAGGATCCCTCCAAAGGCTCGAAAATGCGGGAGAAACGATTGGCCGGGCTGGCGGACGGCCGTGATTGGCCAATCCGCAGTGATGTGGGCATCACCTCATCCTGCAGCGTTTTGTTGCATTTTATGTGGCTAAGCGGTCTTGGGAAGGTTCCCGGCGTATCTGTCTCTATCCGTGCGTCTTCTGGCACCTGCATTGTGCCTGCTGGATCACCTTTCGAAAGATGATCCCTAAGCCATCTAACTGAAGTAGATCCATGTATACAGATCCGATACGTCGGATTTTACAGCTTCATGAATGGAAAACATCAAGTTTTCAACCAACTACAGCGAATTGCCTAAACGATCCACAGTCGCGGGGTTCCAAGACGATGGCGACGGCTCCTCGGGCAAGTATCGCTAGCATCTACGGCAATAAAGGGTGATAAAATGTCGCCTCATCCTCTGGCTAGGGACAATATATATGTGTTCATAGCTATGGTTTATAACTGTACCTTTCAACAGCCAGAAATTCCCACAATGGCACAATTCTGCTTTAACTTGAGGACCCATGAATCTGTATGGATATACATGCTTTGTGACCAAACTGTTACCGACGCGACCATCGGCAATCTCATGACTATCTGACCACCCTATTCTGTCTATGGGAACAGTGTTGTTTATATACGGTATTTTCGTGGGAATCCTCAACAGGAGATAACGATTGATCATTCCCGAACTGGCCTGCCATCGAATGCATGGAAAATGATGGCAGCAGCTGGCATTGGCAGCTACTGAACAGACGGAAATGAAGGTGCATCTTGCCTTTTGGCAAGCATTACAACGGTAGGAACCTCCAATCTTAGTACAACCAAGACAGCGACAAGGCTGCATCTCATGGTTGACGTGGGTAGTGAGGATCAAGCGCCGGGATCGGCAGCACATGATGCCGCCAGTGCCTACATAGATGCAAATATGTACGTGACGGCCACCATCAACATGTCCGCTCATGTACAGATTCATTGCAGCTGCCATATGAGAAGAGCAGTGGTGACCACCGAAGGAACTGACTTGGGCCAGCTGTTCCCACATGGATTAGACTGGAAGACGGGCCGGGAAGTTGGAGACTGTTCAGCAAACCCCGGACGCCTCGGAACTAGGGAGGGTACATCCTCGAGGCTTGAGTCTATCTGGCTCACGTTCTCATGGATGACGTTATGAACAAAGAAGTATATGCATTTCTGCTTATGGCCTCCTGTGATGACCTCATCAGCGCATTAAGTGGCGGCGCGTTCTTGAATCTTGCTTATTGTCAGTCTTTTGTTCACACTATTGAGGGATTCTCGAACCCGGGGCACTCGTTGAGACGTGCGTATGTAGTCAAAATCTGGGTTTTGTTATGGCAAGGGACACGAGCAGGATAGCCCATGCAGCGAAAGGTGTGGCATAAGGCCACAGACGGGACGAACCTAAAGGCACGTTGGCGTACCGGTAATTTTTATTATTTTTATTTTTTGTGTGCATAATCCAGATGGTGGACGATTGGTGTGCCTGTGATGCTGGCCGAAGCATTCCATAGTAAAATTGGTTGGTGTGGGATGAGGGTTATGAGAGCGAGGACCAACCCAGCCTGAGAAGATCATAGCGGAAACTGCGAAGCGTTGCGGCTGGACCCGAATACGACGCGTCCTACAGTGCCTAGATATGAACTAATCTAGATACCAAGGTGCCTATGAGCGAGACAAAAACAACGGTTTAGCATTCTTTGATGTCGTCGATGCAACTGAAGACATAAATAAATATGGACAAACACCATGATGATGCAGAGTGCTAGGGCGCATCGGAGGCTAGGACAGCCGCCGTCTGTGCGGCCTTTTGCGCTTTGTGATCGTCGGGTGAGGAATTATTAACACAGAGGTAGACGTTAATGCCCACACACAGTTGAATCAACACCGTATAGATTCCACGCGATACTTCTTTACACAATTAAGGTTTTAGAAGAAGTACCTTATATTTGGCTGGACGGCTCGTCTGATGTCTAAAAAAGGAAGAAAATCTTATCCTCTCTCCCCTCTCCTCCCCTCCTCTCCATCGCGACACTGGCCAACCGCGAGCGCGGCGCGTCGTTGGCCTGTTGCTGCCGTGCCAATGTCAAATTTCAAGCTGAAGTACCCAAATCCGGGAAATTAATCAAACGACCCCGGTCTAGCCGGTCCCGTACTTTGCATAAAAAGGCCGGCCAAGGCCGCTGGTAGAGGAGGGGGGGCTCGAGCACACGCACTATCTTGATTGTGTGTATGCCATGTGAGCGCTTGTTAGCAGCGACATACTATTACGGCATTTGCAGAGCTCGGTAAAGGAGCTAGCTTCTTCCGGAGCGTTATCGTACCTTTTAAACTATGGATTATGCACAAAGCACAGACTCTCTAGTCATCATGCCCATGTTGCCCCTGCCTGTACCTACCTAATTAGTGCACATACCTACCTAGTGCATTCGCTTTTCCCCCCTTCTCAGTCCAATCCAGCCCAGCCCAGATTGTCCACTCTTGCAACTGTAATACTGCGCTCCAATCCCCTCTCCTCTCCACACCCCCCAGTCACAGATTACCACCACCCATGCCTTTCCCCTAAGGTCGGACGCTTTCTGCCCTCGCAAAAGGAACACCAAGGCAAAGAGAGACAGGATTCACACTTTGGTCGGACTTTTTTTTTCTTCTTTTCGTTCATTATCACACTCACGGCTTGTACGCCCATCTCAGCCCTTCCTTTCTCCGTCTCTCTCTACTCTGCTCGATACGACTTCATTACGATACGAATAATCATCCATCCACACTCCCTCTCTCTGCTTTGATCCACGGGCCTTTTCCTTATTCCTCCGCTCGACCTTTCGATCCCGACTCCCACTTACCGGCCTTTTGCGCTTCAGCTTTTTCAAAACCTTCTCCAACCTGACTTGCCGACCAGCCCGAGCCCATCCCAGCCCGCGCTACATAACCATAAACAACAACATCATCGTCAAAGCGCCCGATCGGAACACCGATCCATCGCTCCATCTCTCGTCCTCTTGTCGACAGGACCTCGAACCGACGACTTCTTTTCTTCCAATCTCGCGTTGGTTTTTGGATTATCGCGTCAGCAGCGACATGTTGTAGTGGTGGAAACTTCTGGATATCCAAAGAACCATTGCGCCGACGTCTCTTCGATAGCAGCGCCTCAATTATGACGTCCAAAGACCAGGCCGGTGGTGCCAACGCTCCGACCGGCGATGACACCTTTGCGAAACCACGGTTTCCCGGGCGCTCCGACCGACCTGGCCCGCCGAGTATCATCTCGTCACGAATGACCGATATCGCATCCGACGACGAGGGGGAAGCTGCAGCGCAGACCCCTTCCGAGAACAACCCTCGAAGCCGATCCGCCATGGACTCCGTCTCCCGGCCAGGAACCGCCAAGACGGGCACCACCGGAGCCTGGGAAGGCCGCCGAAGAGGCCCGCCCTCGCGGATGAATTACATTACGAGTCTTCAAGATAAGCGGCGGAGCACTGGGGCTGGTAGTACTGCTGGCTCCATCGCCAGCCGGCCGCCGAGCTCGACAGGCCGCAGCCATGTGCCGTCTCTCACATCTTCGGCCTTCTTTCATCCCATGAGTTCCCAGAAGCTGCAGGCCCAGCGTGGCGGTTCTCGCCCCGTAACTCGTCAACCCAAATTGGACGACGCCGAGCCTGAACCCAGTCAGAGTGACGCAGCCGCCGCTGCTGTTGCCAGTGGTGGCCCGAACGCTCGGCACAGCGTCATCTCCAACCCCATTTCGAACCCCGTCGCCCGTATCCAGCGCCAGCTCAGCGAGGACGGCGAAATGCGCCCGCCCCCGTCCCGTGGGACTGAGTACACCGAGCCGGGAACGTACGATCGAATTACCGCAAATACGAGTCCAACCCATGGCCACTATGCCGCCGGCAGCATGTCCGAGAGCGTTACCCCGTTGCATCGTAACCAGCGTAACAGCCGGAACAGCCGGAATCTGAGTGTCAACGTCGAAAGAGGTTTCAAGGAACGTGGCAGCCAATCCAGCGCCGGCAAGTCTCCGCGATCTTTCCGCTCAAGCTTTCTTTTGTCGGGACGGAGTGACCAGGGCCAGAACAAGTCGAACCGGAGTCTGCCTGGTGGAGAGAAGCTTTCGTCCACTCCCTCGACCCCTCAGCTCAATCCGACCGACCCGTCCAGGCCTGCTAAGGGGGACAACTTGAACAAATCCAAGTCCAACCTCGGCTATGTCTTCCAGTATTTCCAAGGCAACACAGTTTTCTGCATGGGCGGTCGGTTCCAGAACACCAAGCACAGGCCAGTTAACGTGGCCACTGGCATGTTCATCGTCCTTCCCGCGGTCCTCTTCTTCATCTTCTCTGCGCCTTGGTTATGGCGCAACATTAGCCCCGCCATTCCGCTTACTTTCGCCTACTTATTCTACATCTGCTTCTCTTCCTTTCTTCATGCTTCCGTGTCGGACCCTGGCGTAAGTCGTAGTTTTTTTTTTTTTGCCTTCGGTAACGTCACCGCTAACGGTTCCTAGATTCTGCCTCGTAATCTTCACGCCTTCCCTCCTGTCGAACCGACCGAGGACCCTCTCCGGCTTGGCCCACCGACTAACGACTGGGTGCTGATCAAGTCGGCCGAGTCATCCACGGCTGCGATGGAGGTTCCGGTCAAGCATTGTAGAACATGTAACATCTGGCGACCTCCCCGTGCTCATCACTGCCGCCTCTGCGACAACTGTATCGAGACCCACGACCACCACTGCGTTTGGCTCAACAACTGCGTTGGACGACGCAACTATCGCTATTTCTTTGCTTTTGTGTCTTCGGCCACATTCCTCTCCCTTTATCTTTTTGGCGCCTCCCTTGGCCAGATCATCGCCCATCAGAACCGGTCTGGCATCTCCTTCAGCCAATCCATCGACGATTTCCGCGTACCGTTTGCAATGGTCATCTATGGCCTGATCGCATTCCTTTACCCTGCTGCCCTCATGGGCTACCACATTTTCCTCATGGCGCGAGGCGAAACGACGCGAGAGTATATTAATTCCCACAAGTTCATCAAGAAGGAGCGCTTCCGGGCTTTTACCCAAGGAAGCATGCTCAAGAACTGGATTGTCGTCTTATGCCGGCCGAGGCCCCCCACGTACTATCAATTCAAGAAGAGGTACAGTGCTGGGGACCAGCGCCTGGGCGCCTTCCGTGATCGGCCCAAGCAGGACGCCCAGAGCATGGAGATGCAGAGCGTCAGGCCATTCACCGGTTTTCAAGGGCCCGTTTCTTTGCGCAACGAAGCAAACACATCTACGACATAGTTACCTCATTTCCTTGCTTGCTTTTTTCTGCGCGGCGTTGTCTATGAGAGCGATCATACGTGCACCGAACCCTTGATACCTGTAATGTATGTTTTCTATTATACCCGGCTTTACCTATCAAAGCAGGTAAACAGACGTATGCCCCCGGGCTTCCTTTTCGATACGGGGAAGGAGACACTGGATTAATTTCAACGGGGCAAAATGCTTATGAATTGAAGCTTGTATATAAGAAATGAGGCAAGCACACGTCGTTGCGCTTGCAATTAAATCCTCATTGTCACAATGACACCAGCTGATTTTGCCATGTCGTATGCTCTTTGCCTCGGGTGAACCACTGCGCTGTTTGCTGTCAGCAATCGAAAGCCAGACGCCAAAACATGATTTCACATTCACTTAGTCAAACCAGGATACAGTGGTGAATCATTCCGCTCGTGCTACGCGCAGCGAGCACTATAAAAACAATCACCCATGGCCCATAAGAACTTCCTCTACGCACAAAAGAGCAGACCAGACAGACCCAAGGCAGTTTTTATACACCAGCGACGGCCAAGTCGGATTCAATCACAGTCGCAGCGACGAGAGAGACATACATACCAAGGCACTGATACAAGGCGGTTCCCCTTGAGGGAGAGACATACATACATACGTACGCACAATGGCCTACGTTTTCGACGGCTACTCGGAAGCCAACTCGGCCCGGAATAGTCCCGGACGCCAGGGACAACCCCAGACGGGGAGTCGGCAGAGACGCAGGGAGCGGGACGAGCCTATGGGCGGCAGCGGGGTTGGGAGCGGGTCTGAAGGGGTGTACTTTGGTACCGGCCGATTTTACGAGGAGAACCTCCGCAACGAGCAGCAGCAACGACAGCGGGAGCGGGAGCACCAGCAGATGCCACGGTCTTGGTCTACTGGCCCTTTCGGCGGCGGCGGGCTGAACGGATCGGTGTTCTCGGCCGGAGGAGGCGCTTGGTCCGAGGAAGAATGGGAACGGGTGTTGATGGAGGCTTTGCGGAGGGCGCGCGAAAGGAGGTGGCAGGAGAGGAGCGGCGGCGGCGGCGGCGGCGGCGACGGGGCCGGAGTGTTTGGGACGCGGGGCGGACCCGGACCACAGGACTTTGGCGACGACGAGGAGACACGCTTTGATGACCTGTTTGACGATCTGTTTGGCGCCGCCAGAGGTGGTGGCCGCGGAGATGACGGAGGGGAAGGAAGAGGGGCGTTCGGGGCTGGTGCCGGGGGTCCCCGCGGCTTCGGGTTCTTCGGCGGTGGCGGCGGTGGAAGAACGGACTTCGAAGGAGTATTTGGGTCACCGGGTGACCTCCCCGGTAGAGAACAGTACGGTACCGGCACGGCTACCGGGTTCGGGTTCGGTGATCGGGAGGATGTCCGGCGCGGAGGAGCCGGTATGACGTGGGCCGAGTTCACGGAGCTCTTCCGACACCGGTATGATGGCGGCAGCTCGTACGGTTACGCCGGTGGGCGTCTGCCTGCTGACTTGTTTGATAGCTGGCACACAGACTGGTGATGCCGGGGACTTTTGCAAACTGCTTGCACAGTGGGAAATACGCTTGGCCGTCTAGTTTTCCGGGGCTATAATCAAAGCACAGCCTTCATTGTATTTATCTGAACGTAATGAAGTATCACACTCCATAAAACGGTTGAGTGGAAGATTGGCCACTATTTCTTTTTACCCTGTTTCTTTCCCCTGCCCAGCTGCTCAGTCTTTTCGTGGGGTCCTGCTGACCACCCTGAAGCCAAACACACCCAATAGCGAAGAGCGCCCGGCGCCATGAAAACCAGGGCTGCGGCCCGGCAGCCAGTTGGGTAGTGATGCGCCGTGCTTTATCTCTGCGAAGTCCTTCTGTTCTGAGCCAATGAGATGTGCAGGGACATTTGCCTCATGCGGCGCGGAAAGCAGCCTCAACTTGCACATTCACGAGGGCCAGCCAGATGCCTCAAGCTCGGCGTTATTGAAATCTCTTATGGATCATGAATCTTGATAATTTCCAATCTTCATCACTTGGTTTGTCTCTCTTCGTCACTCAAACGCCAACATCGGCGCAACCCAATCCAATCATGAACATCTCGCACGACATCATCATGGTCAGCATGCCCCTGGTCAAAGGGAAGCCTTATGCCACAGACGACGTCTGGAATTGCCATCGGTCGATCATCACGAGGCTCTATCGAGACGAGAAAAAGCCGTTGAAGCAATTGAAGGAGATTATGGAACGCGATTACAACCTGTTCGCCACGTAAGTCTCGCCGCTACTTGTCACATGGGTGTTCGGATGACTGATGGATGACACGGCAAGTGAGAGAATGTTCAAGACCCGAATCAAGAGCTGGGGCATCGACAAGAAGCTCAAAGAAGCCGAAGTCATGCGGATACTTCAGCTCAAGAAGGAACGGGAAGCGGCAGGAAAGAATTCAAGGCTTTACATTCGCAACCAGCAAGTCGATTGGGAAAGGGTGGCGAACTATCTAAGCTGGCGCCCCGACTTACGCAATAAGCCCCGCAGCTTAGCTCCAGATCCAGTAGCTGCTTGCCTTGATATCATCTGCCGAACACCGTCGCCAAGCCCTTCTATCTCTGCTCTTCTTAATGGACCTCCGGAGACGCGGCTGCCGGAGGAAATAATGCGTATTTTCGAAACTACGTCCATGGGGCATGGGACAGTGTGTGGACGTTTGCAGGGAGATGACCTGTATGGTTACGACCGCGAATGTGGCCGCGCTCGCGTTGACCAGATGTACGGCGACCTAGGCAACGCAAAAAAGCTCCTGAAGCGAAACAAACTGGAGGCCGCGTTCCGCATCATAAACCAGAGCCTCGACTCCCTGGGGCGCACGATCAAAGACCAAGACCCCGATATGTTCTACACATTATCCTACCGCACCTTGCAGCTGAATAACAAGATCGCCGAGCCCTTGATTGTCTTCATCTCCGAGATGCACGCGGTGGTCCTAGGGCCGCGGCACCCCCTTAGTCTCGTATGGGACAAGTTCAAGCATATATCGCGGGAGTGCCGGGCGCGGACCATCTGCATGATGGCCTTCGACAGCGCGTGGTTTCTCGAGACCCGGCTAGGGATTCTGAATAGAGCCACTACTTCTGTGCTCATCACAATGACCGGTATTCTATACCGTCTGGGGGCGACGGACGGGAGAGAATTTGGCGTGGTCCTATCAAAGTATGCTACAGCCACCGAAACATACTTTGCAGAAAGAGACACACTGAGGTCCTGTAAATGTCTTCTCCAGCTGGCTGGGGTCCAGTTGAGGGCGAGACAGTACGAGCCAGCCCGGGTAACCTTGGCCCGGACTTTTACTCTCATCCAGGACAGTAATAGGAGCCCTGGCAACCGTTGGCACGTTATGAAGCTTTGCTATTATGGACTCATGAGGACGCTGCTTCATAGGTGCGGCCCTGGGCGGATTGCCGAGTCAATAAGATATGGACACAAGGCATACAATCATGCAGAAGAGCTCTTTGAGCTGGGAATAGTCGAACCTCGACAACCTTTTGGAATCTCATACACGGTTACCGCAAGGCCGGACGTGAAGAGAATGCCGAACAGGGGTGCGAGATTCTACTTGCAAAAATATCTGAAGCCGAAGGCGTTTAGGCCAAAAGAGGGCGTGGTAGAAATGGATTGGGAATAAGATTATTGAGCTAAGAAATCGCTTCACTATGTGTTACAGCACCAAAGTACCTGAATTGTAGGATAATGCTCGGAGAACGAAGACAACTTGCATTTCTTCGTACCGTTGAGAAAAATTATGTATATCAATTATATTTTGAATGAAGTAATCCTGGATAGCAATTGTAGAAATCAGACTGTCTATGTCCATTTATGTTGCGTCAGCGGCTAGCAGGCTATCATAGTGTCCGTGCATCGGATGTGTTGTTGCTGCAAAAAACAAGTCAAGGTCAAGCCTCGTGTGCAAGTCAATGCTTCCATTCCTCTGGTTGATATTCAGTAACATCTTCCCGTGACTGAGTTGGAGAGATGCTCTTAAAACCTTCAATACTTCTCGAACCAGCTGAACTGTCTGCCCGAGCTCGCTTCCTCGACGTCTGCTCGCCCAGCCTCACGATGCTAGGAGACGGCATTGCATCTGAGAGCCTTGGCTCAGCCGACAAGGAAAATGCTACCAATGACGCTCAATGATGATCAGAAAGTCTCGTGCTCGCTTGGCGCACTCCCACGACGACGACAGTTCCTCCAGAGCACGGGTGCATACACTCAGGTCTGCCGTGGTCTGAGCCGTCTTCCTACGACGAGACGTCGAAGCGAAGACTAAGATGATTGTTGCCGAAAACACTGTGGACATACATCGGATGTTGATTCTTCCCAATATGGGTTTCCCATATTCCTACTAAGCCAAGAAGTGACAAGATAACATCGGAAGCATCCGAAAACTTGGAAATCGCAGGGGTGTTCAAATAGTATACTGTCGTAATGCGAGGGCTACGTTACTGGGGCTGTTTCATTGTCTGAGTTTGTTATTAAAGTTGCGCATGTAAATCTTGGGCGATCTGAAATCAGGGCTTGGACAAATTTGAGATCTGAGCCGCGTGTGGGATCTTATACACATCTCGAAATCTCCACAGGCTGGACAGGATACCTTGATTCAGGTCTGCATGGTGCCATCATCTTTAAACTATTGATGAGAAAGACACGGTTATCTCGTCTCCGACAGGATTTAATTAACCAATAATTTCCTTCCGGTTAAGCATTTGGTTGCCAAACCGTCGCGGCGTGAACGTCGTAACGTCCAAATGCTGTGCAATCCCGAGTGAACCGCCCGAGAACCGGCCCCATACGGGCCGAATCAGGCACTTTTGGCCAGCAGATGAGATATAGTTTGCAATGTCGATTTCGCTACATAATGCCTTTCCAAGAATGATTATCCGGATCGACTTGCAGCGAAAGTGCCGGAGTTGAGAAAATCCCAAAGGCCTGCTCATCAAACCATCCCTAATTGTTCTCTCTAAGCCGGAGTTCCATCCCATCTTCACAGGTTGCGGAGAGCGCTAAGCCACCACATCGGCCGTATAAAATGCCCCGTGCTTCAACTCGAACCCTTCTGATCTGATCGACTTTGCACCGGCGTCAACTTTCAGTACCCATTCGCAAAACTATTCACGCCTGGTAGATAGATGTGCGACATGACCATTAACTCGCAACAATTTTACACCACTTGTACCTCGTTCCGGTCTTGGTACTTAAGTTCTCAGCTTACCGAGTGCGAAATACCTTCAGATGGTTAAAGAACCGTCACGCCTCGCTCGTCCGAACGCATTACTTGGTTTAGGAACTAATAAGTGTCATCGATGAGGGTCCAATAAGCTCCATATGCCTGCTTAAAAACCTATCCGAGCCTTACTGGAAACGTCATCAAGCACTGCAAACCGGTACAGGATTGTGGCAGGCATCGTATAAGCCTCAAAAAATGCACCCCAAGTACGTGAAATGGCTTGCCCGTTCTCTCACTAGCTCAAGTCGGGCCGTTTCTGCTTACACGAGGCAAACTTGGAGCCATCGCTTGATTCACGGCTATCGACCGTTCATACACCTTTAAATAGCCTCTAGTGCGACATTGCTGCCTGGCCTACGCGTGACCTAACGCTTGTGTGTGTCCGTATGCGTTCGGTTTTTTGTTCAACAGAACTTTCGTCGATTGAATCTGCCTGAATCCGGTCCAGTCGGAACCGAGTTTGGTGAGCTTGTGCTGTTTTCCCTTCACCGGGGCTACTCTCTCCTACTGCGTAGTGTGTAGTGTACCGGAACCGAGCGACAGCAAACGTTGCTAGTGACATCACTAGTGAGACATTGATTCCCTGTAGTGCAGATACGAGGTTTGCGCGGACCACACGGTAATGCCACCGCCAGTGCTTCGAAGGATCGGCATGGCAACATGGAGATCTTCCATGCCCACATATCGGTCTTGTCGCTTGTCTTGCCGATGTCCGATGTTGGACCTCCAGCTATTTGCAGGGGTGAAGATCGTTGTATAGGTATATATAAGGAAGATATTCCCATTTTGAAGGGTCTCTCACACGATATCTTATCGTAACAAGCCGCATTGGCTACATCACTCAAACAAATCAATTCCAACACCGCAAACATTTTGTGGTCCCACAGAACATTCCACCATCTGGTCCTTCAAAAAGCATATTTTGCCCACACCTGCGAGCCAAGTGATCTTCTTGCAAACCTTGCAACCCACACACAATCCAACCCTTCTTGGCATAGCAATATTACCCAAAACTCTCCAACATGATGCACGCTACTCGCTTCATTACCATCATCTCCGCCTTTGTCTGCTGTGCCTCGGCCGCCGCCATCGGAACTCGATGGGACGCAAACAAGAACGCTGCCGTCGCCGAACGCTGTGAATCCAACAACAGTACACACCCATCACCACCTGGCGTTGCATGGACTGCAGAGAACTACATCTGGGGCTGCTCGCCCGGCGGCTGCAGCGCTCGTTTCAATATGAGCGCACCAGAAGGCTACACCCCCGGCGCACCCGGCTTCAACGTCGTCTGCAGCCCCATCTACATCCAGCAGGGTTGGGTCCCCTGCCGCAATCCCGACAACAGCCCTGTTCCCGAGGACTCCCAGGTCTTCTCCATATGGACTGCAGGCGCGGATCGTGAGCGTCAGTATCTCGGTATCTCACATATTTATAAGCGTCTTGAAGACGGGCTGAAGTGGAATGCCACCGCCGGTACCGACTTTGTTCCTGTTCAAAACATGAGCATCATATTCCCCGTCAACACAATCACCCCTGCCGAAGCACAGACGAATGCGAGCAGTGTAGCGACCGCACAGAGAGCTTGAAATTATTTTTGCAACCTTTAGCAAGGCGTTGCTTCAAAGGCATGTTGATTTCTTGATGTATATAATTTAATCTTAATGCATGATCAATTCTTCCAAACCAGTAATGAGTCCCTGAGTCTAGTCAATCACAAACATGTCACCTCAGAATCGACTATGTGATGCTCTCAACTAAGCGTTCTCGTTGATCGGGGCAAGAGAAGTTTGGCATTTGTCCGTCAGGCCAGCCTCAGCCTCATCAGTGTCGACGCTCACACAGGGCGTTTTGATGCCACCATGGATGCTGTCACAAACGAAGACATCAGTTTGGTGGCAGCGTTGCCGTGAATCCCATTGGTGTAGGCATATTAACGGGAAATTCTGGGTTAGCATGACAATGTCTGATCAAGACGCTGCACCGTTGGTCAAGTTGTTGATTGTCATGTCGTCGGCGAACCCAGCCGGTCAGAGATCCGTTACGGCAAAGGCAAGGTAAGTTGTTCGGTGGGGAGGATGATATCGAAGCCACAAGCCAAGTCTCTGTCATGAGAATGTTCCGATATGTTCTTGAACAGCTCAGGTCATATCTGACAAGCGACTTGAGACGTTCAATCTTCATAATTAATATGTCAAGTTCGACCTGAGAAACGATGCTATGCGAAAGTTTCGACCGAGTTTGCGACATCAAGATATAGATCAGCCCTATTAAGGATGACCACGTTTGTGCACGTGGACGCATACACTCAGATGCAGGATATGGTTGGCAAGAGAAAACACAGTGCCTGACATGATAAAAAGGGTGAGAGAAGTGTTTCCCGACAATCTTTCAGAATTACCGTGCTACTGTACTAATTGCATAGTATCAAGAGTGTCTTTGGACCGAATCTGCAAATGGAAGGATGCTAATGTCCCAACCCTGAGTCTAGTGCAGACTTACTGCGAATGCGCAATCTAACTGTTATTGTGTGTGAGGTCAGCTAGCTCGATCAAGCCCGCGGATGTGCTAAAGGTGACTAGAAGCATTGCATCTGACATGCGCTTAGATCTCAACACTGAGGTGCCGACTGATATTCACAAAGCACACATGTGAATCTCCATGCAGTAAATTTGGTATGCTCATAAGGCAATGTGTCAACTGTGGAACAATTCCAATGAGAGTATCTTCCCGAAAAGTCAACACCGTCATTAATATGAATACGCAAAACCACAAAGTGTTTAAAATGGCACTTGGCTGATGACAATTGCCTCTAGACTTGATATGTAGTTATCGGGAACCACAATTAGTGTAGATCGCACGCCCTTCGAGATACATATCCCCGAACCAATACTAGTCACACCCGATTCTTTAAAACCGGCAGGCCGACGCAATCCGCGCCGTTGAGTCAGACACAAGCTAGTCGCATGTTGAACTTTAACATTTCAACCTATTCAACGAACAAATAAAACTTTCGTAACGAGCATCGCCTGTAATTAGCAGAATGTATCTCCGCGCGGATCACGCAGAAAACAGCATCCCGGCTCTTCGCCAGCTCATCAAAGACTACCCCCTCGGCGTCCTGACCACGGCCATCCACTCTACTTCCCAACCCTTCATCCAATCCAGCCATATCCCCTGGGTTCTGGACGTACGAGACGAGTCTAGCGAGACCGAACTCGGCATCCTGAGAGGGCACTTGGCACGGGCAAACCCTCAGAGCAAGACAATAATCGAGTCGTTATCGGCCGACAACCGTACTGGAACCGGCAACGTGCTTGATCAGGAAGTGCTAGTTCTCTTTACGGCACCGACGCACCACTATGTAACCCCAAAGTTCTACACCGAGACCAAGCCGACCACAGGCAAAGTCGTACCGACCTGGAACTACGCAGCTGTGCAAGCATATGGGCGTGCCAAGATCTACTACGAACCGAAGTCTGAGGAAACATCCGCCTTCTTAACCCGTCAAATCCACGACCTCTCGCAACATGGAGAGACATCGGTGATGGGGTACACGGGCAAAGATGGCCGTCCCGGGCCGTGGGAAGTGGCGGATGCTCCCGAGCGATACATTGAGCTTATGAAAATGGCAATCATTGGAATTGAAATCACTATAGACCGCCTACAGGGCAAGTTCAAGATGAGCCAGGAGTCGGGCGACGGAGACCGCGAAGGGATTGTTCAAGGATTCAAGGCACTCGGCTCCGACGTGGGCAGCAAGATGTCAGACCTGGTCAAGGAGCGCGGTGAGCTAAAGAAGAAGGCCAAGCAATAGATTTATGTGGTCACTCTGGAATTATAGATCATGTTTCATAACCGGCCAGTTCAAGTTGTGCCACCCAGCGCCGACTTACAACGAGACATGTCTAGCCCGGCCCTCGCCTGAGGAGCATAGCATCATCGAGCAGCGAGAGAGCAAGGTCTGAGACATCGGCACCCGCAATGTCTTCCCGCCCTGCACCGACAAAATGGCGTTCATTAACTCATTCGGCAACGGATTCAGGTTACCAGAGTCTTTGAAAGCACTACCATAAGGCCCATGGTGAGGCCAAGGTTGAGGAAAAGGAGTGCTCGGGTGGAGTAACTGGTCCAGCAGTGACTAATACGTCTGCCTGAGACCAACGAGTAGACCAGATGGCCTATCGAAGTCATAGTGTTTCGTCACAAGGCTTTCTGCATATATTCTTTAACTCCTCACGTTTGAAATTTTTTAATTCTTTTAATTTGCTTTTTTTTTTTTTTTTTTTTGGCATACTCTTTTCACTCTTCTCAGACTATAGTTTGTTCTGTTGCGGCCGGGGTTTTGAAGTCGATTCATGACAACTTGTCAGCCTCTATTTGAAATAGGCTGGTGCTGTTAGAAATGTTAGAAAGGACCTTGGATCCGAAGACGTGTTTTTCCACTTATTGACAAAGGCTATCTAATAGTTGGCTTGTTGAGTTGTGACGGGAAACTATACGCGTCGCAGCTACCTGTAAGTTGACCACAGCTCGTACTCAACCACACGTGGCAAAGCAGAGCAAACCCTCTGCATTCATGAGGATTAAGAATACTTCACATTACAAGGATATTGTCTGGTATAACTGGCCAATAGTACCCTAGAAAGTATACAAAGCACGAAAGAGTGCCGTCATCTGCCCTGGTTTGGCCAAATGCTGCATATGATTAACTGGGCCCCTTGGACAACGGGCGAGATAGACTGGTACAGGACGCAATCGGACCGACCACCCCGAGCACGCTCGTCATAAACACATGATACGATTGAGAGGGAAAAGGTTGGGGGAAAATGTTAAGTTGCTTTTCGTGGGCCAGGAGGGTCGGAAATGATTACGACTCGACGGAAACCCGTTAATTAAAGTTTCGCCCCAACATTGAAAAACCTGTTTCTCTCAACTCCAACCCGAGAAGGTCCGTCGCTCGCAAAAGCATCCTCTTTTCTCTGGATATATGTTCAGCAACGCCCAGCCGGTTATCTCTGTCATCGTGGTTCAAGCCCTTCCTCAACGAAGAGGCTCGGAAGCCTAAAACAGCGACGCCCCCGGCAGTATGGCCGACCCAGGGACGGCCCCAGCGGCCAACGAAAGAGCAAAGAACGGGCCGGCGGTCGAGAAAATCAACGGGGCAGCGCTCCCGTGGGACCCAAATGTGAGAGCGGAAAGCGGCGACGATGTCGACATTGTGGCGCGCATGAACAACCTCGACCCGCCGGTGACGCCCGAAGAGGCGAAGCGGGTGCGGCGCAAGATCGACCTGCGCCTCCCGCCGTTCCTCCTCGTGCTCTACATGTTTACCTGGCTGGACCGCGGGGCCCTGGGCAACGCCGCGCTGATGGGCATCCAGGAGGACCTCGGCTTCTCCAGCCGGCAGTTCTCCCTCGCCGTGAGCATGTTCTTCGTGGGCACCTGCGTCGCCGACCTGTTCACCAACATCGTCATGCGGTATATCCGCCCCTCGCTGTACCTGGCCACGGCCATGGTGGGTTTTTCCTTCCCCCCATCTTCTCCCGGACGTAGACAGAGCCCGGGGCGTTGTACTGACTGTCCGTTGCAGATCATCTGGGGCGTTTTTGCGGCGCTTCAAGCGGTGGCTGGGAGTCCGCAGGGAATGTACGCCATCAGGTTCTTTCTGGGCGTCTTCGAAGCGGTCTTTATCTCGGGAGCACCGTACCTGACGACTGTTCTCTACCCACGAGCGGTGCGTTATTGCCGCCCCCCCGTATAACCCCCCCCCCCCCCCCCCCCAGACCAAATAAACACTGACTTGGAACCAGGAATGGGGTCGCCGGATCAGCGTCTACCTCGCGGCGACGCCCCTTGCGGGCGCCTTCGGCGGCTGGGTCTCGTACGGGGTCGCAAAGATACCCAACCCGCGTGTTAAGCATTGGCAGGCCCTCTTCCTCATCGAAGGCCTCCTCACCGTCGCCTTCGGCGTCGTCTGCGTCTGGGTCCTCCCCGACCGCCCGCACAACACCCGGTGGCTCACCCCGCGGGAGCGCGATGTGGCCACCTGGCGCATGATGCAGGATGGAAACCGCACCCACGGCCGGGTCAACTGGCGGCACACCTGGCGCCAGCTCCGCGACTGGCGGATGTGGCTCAACATCTCCATCTTCATGAGCCAGGTGCTCCAGACGTACACCATCGCCACCTTCACCCCCATCATCGTCGCTACCTTTGGCTACGATCACGTCCGCGCGCAGCTCATGACGGCGCCGCCGTACTGCGTCGCCTTCGTCATGGTCTTCGTCGTCGGCTACGCCAGCGACCGGCTCCGGTCCTGCTCGGGCCTGCTGGTGGTCACCTCCGCCGTCGCCGCCGTCGGAGACCTCCTGCTCGC
Organism: Colletotrichum sublineola; assembly: GCA_020631755.1. NCBI lineage: Eukaryota > Fungi > Ascomycota > Sordariomycetes > Glomerellales > Glomerellaceae > Colletotrichum > Colletotrichum sublineola. The sequence continues at coordinate 5,096,609 of JAHSQG010000006.1, read as the reverse complement.
CATGCTGCCGCACACGGCGGCGGCCGCCCGGTACGGCGCCACATTCCTCGTCACCTCGGGCATCCTGTCCGGCGTCACGCTCAGCGTCGGCAACATCACGGGAAACTGCTGCGGCGATATCAAGAAGGGCATCGCCAGCGGGCTGTTCCAGTCCTTCGGCAGCACCATGGGAATTGCCACGGGCTATCTCTTTCCCTTGTCCGACGCGCCGGCGTTCAGGAAGGGGTTCTGGACGCTCGTAGGCGCCACGTGTTGGACCGTCGTCGGCGCCGCTTTCGTGACCGTCGCCAACGCCAGAGAGAACAGGCGTCGGGACCGGGAGTTCGGGAGGCCCCCCCAAGGCGTCGTGATCGATTATGATGAAGACGGACAGATGGAACAGCACCCGTACTGGAGATACTACTACTGATCACAAAACGTTACCTATAGCACAGACACAAAATCAGCAAAGCTTGAGATCTCAGGCTGCATATATCCTGACATTACTGTAAGGATACAGGAGTCGAATTCCTCGTATTACTTAATGTGGAATCTAAATACAAGACGAGGTTGTCGAGTCGAATAGATGTAATACCTATGCTGCGTGCTTTTGATTGGCTACGTGCTGTTGCCCTTTACAAAAGGGGCTGAATCCGGATTGACCCTTGTTAAGGAAATCTTCCCCTCACCCGACACCTCAACAGGGTAAATCTTCATCAAACAGTCGGGTAATAACCCCGTCTGTCACTTGCACATGGCAACCTTCTTGCTCGCAGGCCTGGACACTCTCTTTGTTTCCAACCTTCAACACCGTCTGGTGAGTCATCGTCTTGGTGACAAATGTCTCCCACAACGACAATGTACGATGGCCAAGAAGAACTCGATAACCTCGTCTGGGACAAGAACGACGAGGATTCCGATGAGGCACAGAACCGGATGCGACTCAAAAGCACTTGTCGCAAAGTGGAAGAGCTCGCCATGGAGAAGTTCGGGAAACCGGCAACCCTGATATCACCCTTGATTTCCGGCGGCTTCAACGTCCACTACAGGATACGCCTCGAAGGAACGTCTCCAGATGTCATGGTTCGACTGCCTTTCCCAAGCCTTGTTCCGTTTCCAGGCGAGAAAACTATTCATGAGGCAGCCACGGCAGCCTTCATTGCGAAACAGACGCAGCTACTAATCCCCCGACAACTTTTTTATGGCCAAGATTCAACGGTCGGCCCCTTTGTCATTATGGAACGGATAGAGAATTGCGGGACCGCGTCATCTAGGCTGACCATACCCAGCGACGACCTTTCAACGCAACATGTCCTAGATCCCAATGTTTCCGAGACCACTATAGAGGACATCTGGGGCAAGGTAGCACGCTGTCTGCTCCGGCTCTCCCAGATAACCTTTCCCCGGATCGGGTCTTTGGTAGAGACCAAGAACGGCATATATGAGGTAGCTGGATGCGTATGCTGGACCTACGCAGTTCATCCTCGACCCACCTTGGTGGCTCCTTCTTGAGACGGCAGAAACGTGGTCATCCGGCATCGACGAGTGGAGAGAAACATACGAAATGCGGTTGAAGACGTGGCTCTCGGCCATGATAAAAGCAGAAGCAGAACTCCCAGGGCCCATCCATTTATCGGCACCATTGTCTACGTATATGCGAGAAAGCTGGGAAACGGGGCGGTTTTTCCTCAGCTATGGGGCCAAGAAAAGCTGGGCTTTCGACACCATGTATTGGGGGTTTCTGGATGAGAGGTTCTTCGGCGATCGAGAAAAGGGTGTTCTCAAGGATGATTTGTGGAGGACGAGAGTACACCTGTTGAGCAAGGACGAGAGAGCAGCCATGGATCCCTTTGTAGAGAGAAAGATGGCCGAGTCAAAGGAAAGGCGTATTGTCGACTGGGATCCAACCGAAGCCAAACAACGGTTTTCCGAACTTTTATTCGATTAGGTATAGAACTAGAGTAAAGCGCAGGTGTAACCCTCCACCTAAGCTTAAATTGTTAGAGAATTGCCTTTTATGAGATGAATTATATATTACATAAAGGCATCATTTATCATTATCATGAAGTGCGATCATGAGGGCTGTTTACATGGAGTAATTTACTATTAGAACAGGGCAGGGTGCCCGGGTCGTCAGATCAGAGGTGGGCCGGGAGGCCAGGACTTAGAAATTTTCACTTGTATAGAAGTCAGAGAGCTCCAATCGGCGCGGAAGATATACAGACTTCTAGTAAGGGCCGATCGGAGGAGGAATCCATACTTGTTCTTACACATCTTTTGGTCCCTACCGGTGACTTCAGACCCTACTTAAACCAGAGTTTTATCTCCTCCGATTACAGCCTTGATTGTAATAACTTAAGAAAACCTAGGAGCCTTTTACTCTTGCCTAGATCTGCGCCTGAGAAGCACTTATTAGAGCTCCTTACGGACCTTCGATCAGTGTTATCTACTAAGGCTGATCTAGAGAGGCATCTTGAGTTCTTTGGTGGAGGTTGGTTGTGTACGCTGCACACCGCACCGCCGAAGCCCGATCTACCCTCTACACACTTTCGATACGCCTAGCGATTAATCACTCTCTAGCACTCTGGCTGCTGGCCCACACCTCTAATGCGATCTTCGGGCGGCGGGTGATCCCATCGCACGTGAACTTCAGAGTGGTATATCTCACTTGAGCGCGGACCATCTCCTTTTAGATGATGGCTAGGAGGCAAAGGCACAAACTCAGGGTAACCTCTTCCAGAAATACTTGATATTATGGAATGTCTTTATTAAAAAGCAACAGCCATCACCCGTGGTATCGAACGCCAGGTATTGCCATCCAGTCATTACAAATACAGGCCCTCAGTCATACCTCAAAGGGCGTAGTTTTCGGTATGTAGATAAATCTCCTCCAACATATCATCACCCCAAATCGCCCCTTGTAGGCGCGCGACTGTATTCGCGACGCCAACGCGCATGGCGGGGGGCCCGCACACAAAAACGGCCGTCCGACGGCCGAGGATACCTCTTCCATCAGCGCCTCCCGTCGCCCACTCCTTGAGCATGTAGCCAAGGTCTGGCCGGCCGTATTCAACAGACCAACCGCCATCAATCTGATGCGGTACAGGGAAAGCGAAGCGCATCAGACTCTTTTGAAATTCGGTTGGGGTCTCGGGGAAGCCAAAGTCGAAGCCTGAGGGCGGGCCAAATGTGCTGGTCGGACGAGGTTGGCCGGCGCCAGGGAGGTTGGTAGTCCTCAAATGTGCCAATTCGGGTGGCCGCACTGGAACATCCGAGTTCCGCGGACTGGTTTCTGGCGCCTTTCGAGGCGATGCCGGGGCGTAGTTGAAATGTGGCACCTCGCCTTTGGTGTTGATCGGGGGGAAGTGGAAGTCGCGCTTCTTCGAGTCTCTATCCTCATCGTCATACCCACGACCCTCAAGATTCCGCAATGACTGCTCATGGGCTGAGTAGCGGTTCGAGGGTGGCGGCCCCGGGGGAGGGGGAGGGTATTGGTGAGGCTGCAGATACTTTTGCTGCGGCAGCGCCGTGATCCTATCCTCCTGCTCGGCGCGCAGCTCTTGCTCGCGGTCTGGGTCGCCTTGTGCCACAGACTGAATCAAAGTAGAGTTGCGCTTCGATGCGATGCCTGCAACGAAACCATCCAACTTGTCATGAAAAAGATGACTCAAAGCTCGAGGGGCGACGCGATCTGCACCTCCTGTTACCATGCCCCGGTTCCGGACGGCTGAAGTGACGAAAAACTTGCAAGTGACACTCTCTGGAGGTGCAGATTCGCGGCAAATCCGAAGCTCTTCGCGGAACCAATCCATGGCCTCGAGTCTTTTGAGGGCCCAGACCACGACCACCTTCCTTGTGATGGCCTTTCCATCACGCATACGCTTGATAAGATTAAGTAATTGCGACATCAGGGCTGTGATGCCGCTTCCGCCTGCGATCAGAATGCAAGTGTCAAAGGCCGCAAGGTCTCTGCGCATACCCCCATACGGTCCATCCAAGAAGGCACGGTAGGTGTGGAATGGACCCTTCTCGATGGCCATGTCGAGGACCTTACGGGTGAAACCACCGTAAGGCTTGAAGACCAAAATGCAGTCTCGGTATTGCTCGCCATACTCTGAAGGAAAATCCTCGCTGCAGAGCGATGAGATGGTGAAAGGGTGGTTGTCGAAGAACGAGACGCCTGGCATGCGCAGGTAGACATATTGGCCAGGCCTCCACCGCATCCGAGTTGGGATGGTGATCTTGATGGCGTTCTCGGCAAGGAGACTGATGGCGGCTTCATCACCAACCATGAAGCTCAACCGCCACGGCCTCGTCCAGTTGAGGTTGAACAGACGGATAAAGTAGCAGAGCACCCAGATGCCGACTGTTGCCCAGAGATAGTCCCAAGACGCTAGATAGTTCTTGGTGTGCCAGAATAAGAGCCCGACGTAAGCCATACCAACGGGCACGTGAAGCATGACAAAGAGCTCGTAAGCGATGCGGCGGATGAAGGGCAGAGATGCGACGCAAAGCCACACAAGGGGGACAAGACACGCAATGCCGGTGCCGTAGATGACGCCACTTCCGCCGGGGAAAAGGCGCGAAAAGACATCCATGCCACCATCGTCCCAGACTGGCTGAATGTAGAAGGGAATCGTATGGACCAGGGACAAGAAAAGGCAAAGGTAGCCAGCCCATCGATGGAAGACGTTGAGACGCTCGGGCCCGATACCGATGAGCATGGACAAGACGTTCGCCTTCATGCTCGTCACGATGATCCAGGGGGTAAGGGCAACGGCAATCATGCCCGCTCGAATAGCAACGGGCGGAGAGCCGAACTGAATGCTCTGCCAATATAGCGGTTGTTGGAGGAAGCAATAGAGTGCCACAAACGCCAGGGCGACAAGGCCGCAAGTTATGACAGCCAGCGATGAAAAGGTAAATCGATGGCTGCCCCAAATGAAATCAGGGATGGGTCGGTAAAACACCCACCGAAAGAGGGCCAGCGTGTCGTTGACGAAACCAACCGAAGAGAAGTGAGCTTTGGGCCTGAACTGCTTCTCTCCAAGTCCTTCGGAGTCGGGGAAGAAATGTTGTGCCTGTCCAGTGTGTACCGCGTGGGCGTAATCGGGGTCGGTGTTGTACAAATTGGCATAGTATTCCTCCACTTCATGTTTGTAGATGGCTTGCCGGATCTTGTCCTGCCAGAAATGCCAGAATCGCACGAGGAGGACTGTTGCCATGAGAGCCAGAGCGAAGTAAGTCCACCCCCTTCCATACTTGCCAGACTTGGCCCACGGATCCACGGTCAAGGCCTCTATTAAGCCAGGCGGGCTATCAGGCTTGGGAGTAATGGCGATACGCTTGGCCAGTTGTGCTGCCGTCCTGCTGGCAGCGTCTGCCACGTCGCGGATGCGAGTGGCCATGGTTACGAAGAACTGGAGATCGAGTCAAACTGCGCGATGAAGCGACTGCGCGCAGAGAATCGCAGATTATGTCGACATGCGGAACGGGTTTCGATAGGACGAGTGTGAAGCGCGGTCAATGTCATGCAGTCGCAGCGCCTTGTTGGCCAGTTGGTCTGACTATGGGAGCTCGTCCACGGTCAAGTCGCCTCGCTTTGTGGATATATTCTCGAGAGCGCCGGGATAAGTAAGTTTGCAGAAATGCCAGATCTCTCCGAGGCGGGGCCGCGAGCAGGACAGACAGGCGATGCTATGAAGGTGTAACGAGAGACGGGGCAACAAGATGGAGGAGAGGCGCGTGCCAATCTGCGGGATCGAGGCAACCCAAGGGGATATATGGATGTAAGACCGGGAACGCTCCGAAGTGGAGAGGTCCCAGTGATTGGATCCTAGAGGGGTGTGGCCTGCGTGATGAGCACAGATATCGACAGTTCCGTCACACTGCTGCTGACTGGTTCGGTCGAGACGGGCATTCAACGAGGAGTGTGGTGGCACTTGTGGGTGTATAGAATGGGTAATAAGGCGGCGAATATGCCATGTGGAGGGGTCAACTGGCCGGGGCCGCTCTGGGGTCGAGCAATCAAAGAGCTGAAGAGGGATGAGGAACTTGTTTGGCTCGGATGGCAGAAGGTGAAGGGCAATAGGCCCAGCGGCTGACCGTAGTTTAATATTGGCTGGCCACGATTCTGGCCGTTCCCCGCCGGGGGATGTCACATAGTGCAGGTTGATGCGCAGGCGCTAGAGGTGTGGTGCCATGGTGGGTGCCATGCAGGAGGACGCTGCACGCTGCACGCTGCAAGCTCTTGGGTAAAGGTAGGTACCTCTGTGTGCTCGGCCGACCAACCGCCAGCGACGATAGCGGCCAGGGATCAGAAGCGGGATGGATGCGTTGGTTCCGGAACCATAAATGCGATCAGCGGAAGATAAGGTGAGCGGAGTCGTGCACAGCGCTTGTCAATGTTGATGCTGTTTTGTTCAAGGAGAGAAGGCAGGCAAGCTTCATTCGTGGTGTGCCAGCAGCTGGGAGACAGCAAACAACGGCAAAAACGGCACAAGATTACGTCAGTCGACGAAGCCTGTGTATCCGGAGTTGTCGGTCGAACAAGTTGGGATTGCGGGCGTGGCATCACACAGCCCGGACGTTGACGTTGCTCGTCATGTTGCTCGTGCTTAGGCGTCCTCTGCAAGCTGGTTTGCTAGTCCGTCCGGTCATGCAAGTAAATGACAAGAAAGGCCAGGGTGATTTCCAGTGCCTGTTATGCCAACTGTCATTGGAGAAACGCGGGATTGATGGGGAGGATGGGACCTGACCGCCGTTGCTGGAACCGTCATCATGGAATTGACCAACAACTGGCAAAGGTCACGGAGGAGATGCAAGGCGAGGCCCTGCAGAGGCTGCGTGGGCCGGCACACACATGGCAGACAGGTGCATATTGGGGGGGGGGCGGATGGCTTCCTTGGTTTGGGCGGTAGCGGTTGAATGACAGCGGGCGATTTCGACGTGACGGGGCGGGAGATGTGGTTGACGGATTGTAGACTGACTGTAACTGGTGAAGAGGGTAAAAGGTAAAATCTGGGTGGGCTTAGGCGGTCGACGAAGACGGAAGGGGGAGGGGGAAGGGACCCCCCGGGCGGGGAAGTGTGATTCGCAGTCTTCGGTGAGGGAAAGTGCCAGTGGGGATGCTTCCCCGTTGGTCCCCTGTCATGACGGGCGGTAATTTGGTCTTTTCCATTGGCTGAAGGCATCGGGTGGTGCCCCCACTATGCGCGTCTGTGCGTCCAGGGCCTCCCGCGCTATAGCAGCCTTTACGATACGTACCGTACCGCTCACCAGGTAACCTAGGTAGCCTAGGTAGGTACGCCAGGAAGCCACCCGCCTTCCTTTCCAGACACTGCAACTATTGCAGCAAAGGAGCTCTTACCTCCAGACCTGCGTCCCATGCATGCATGTATCTTCATGCCTTGGGTAGGAGCTAGTGTACCTCAGGTTGTAGAGAGTGTTTCCTTCCCTACAGTTACCGTAGGCTGTCATCCAAGCCCAACAATCTTGAATCGTCCGATAGACGTGAACTTCGCCCTTTTCCCTCCGTCCATCCGCTCGAGCGAGACATGCTGCACATCTAGTCTAGTTTATTCTATCCCCACCTACCGGTTCCTGAATTCTGCAATGCACATTCTTGTAGCCTAAATACTTCTGAACTGCTCGGCCAGACCTGCGACCTACCGGACCTGGCCCGGGGCCACGGCCGCCGCCACGGCCATGCTTTCGGCCCTCTGATCTACCCGCGGAGGCTCGCTCTCATTCGCCCGTGTCTTGTCGAGTCCCTGTCGACCACCACCACAAACTATCGATGCTGCATGGGAGTGTCGTTGGACCTTGACATCCCGTCGAGTCGAGCACGTTGAGTCAGTCGTTGGCATGCCTCCCCTCTTCGTCCCGATCCGGAAGCCCAGGTTTGCCCATGCATCCCAAACGGGCGGAAGCAAATCCAACCCCCCGACCCCGCCGCCCAAAGCTGCCAGCCGCCAATGCGCCCCCCCCCCCCCCCCCCTCCCCTCCCTTGGTCGAGATGTGACGAACTCCCGTGGACCCTGCACCCTCGTCTATTCACCTGAAAAGAGACCTCACACTCGCCGCTCGGCCAAGGCACTTCATTGTACATACCCCCGTCCCCGCCTGGTAGCAAACGACATTTCCTGGCATCAACGCCTGCCATCGTACAGCCCAGTCCCTATTCGCCTCTGCTTTCCACTCCAGGATTGCCCCTCCACGAGAGACGGCGCGGGATGCAGATGCAGATGCGTGCACATCAATCACTCCTCATCACCAACCGCCAAGAGGTGCAAACAATCGAAATGCGCGCCAAAATCCCAAGCGCGGGTCTCGCAAAGCCGCCAACAGACAAGACCTCCCCCAGTCATCACTCGCTTGTCCCGTTCGCCTCGGCCTTTCGTCTGATAGTGACCCGAGCCAGCTTCGCTCGCTTCGACCTTTGGCGACTGTGATGGGCCAGCCACCACCACCCTTGTTGCTTGCTGGGATGTAAAGAATGAATGAGTGTGATAAACATCTTGACAAGGAAGTGGGACTCGTCACCTTTCATAAACATGTGTTTGTCTCTTCGGGAAACTACAACAGTCACTGTCATTATGATGCCTCAAATGTGTGGTCTCCGCACCAGTGTCACTGCGACCATGCTACCCTCCTTACTCGACAAAGGTCCTAGTAAAGATGGAGCATCGTGAAGCAGTCCTGCATCATGGCCTCATTGCTATCAAATGCCTCGCTCTCTCGTCTTCTGCGGCAACCGGTGGCTAGTTGTCGAGAACTATCATCTTACAATCGAGAAGGCAGCGTCTGGATAATGGCTTGGTAATAAGTATTCGTATGCTTGGCCTAGATCAGGGCAGTTGATAAGGCGACAGTAGTCTCGCTTTCTATTCATACAGGCTGTTGATGACTATTCGCTAGCTCGATAGACCCATTACCGTGGATAAACCCCGTCATGAGGCAAAATATTCCAACAACCCTCCCTATGCATCATCCAACCGAACCTCCACTCGCAATTATTCTCTAGTACACTCAAGGAAAAACAGCACCAGCCGCGGCCTTCATATCCTCGTCTCCTTGCTTTTCGTATCGGTCTACAGCTGGCCTATTTGCCATACAGAAACGCTCGTGATGCGGCTCGTGGCACACCACGCAACGGCGAGCCCTTGGGCAGGAACTCCCATGAATGCCCGGGAGGTTACAGCACTGGCACACCTCGGAGCACCACGCTTTCGTAGACGCGAAAAGCGTCTTGTGGGAGAGGACGTAGGAAGCGAACGGGTTGTCCGGCGAGTCGCCGCGCGCCACCTTCGTCTTGATGTTGTCGCTGTTGTAGAGCGTGATGGAGCCACCGCAAGCTCGGGTCGTGGCGACGGCCATGCGTTCCTGATCTTCCAGGAAGCCAATGCCGCCCTCCGTGCGGACAGCGTCGAATATCACAAGGTCCGCCTCGGCACTCATGGCGTTGTCGATAGTCCGGATGGTGATCTTGCTCTTGATGATGCCAGAGTCTCCCATCTCGATGATCTCATCCTTGTAGCCGCCGTGCTGGGCGCTGTACGGCGTTAAAATCATGATGTCGGCAAGCTGGCCCTTGGTTCGGAGATTCGGGAGCCTGTACTGGAACGCCATGTAGACGATCCACCATGCAAAGTTGCGGTTGCCCGGGTTGACGGAACTCAGGCTGTGCTTGGACGACGTCGTGTACCGCACATCGACTGCCACAGAGTTAGAATCGACGGTGTCCTCGGGAAAGATCCACTTCAGGAAATGGAGGTAGATCTGAGCCGAGCGGTCCTCCACCAGCGGGTAGATTATGCGCATCTCGCCAGGGTATATGTCCTTCTTGGCCCAATTGGCAATGTCTCCACGGTTGCGGCGGTTGCTGGAGAGGTTGCCGAGGATCTGGCTGTTGGCTTCAGCGCGGCTCAGGAGCGAGACAGTCCGCTGGACGCCAAAGACACAGCGCCAATCGAGAACGTCGGTAAGGTGACGGCGGATTTTTGAATTCTCGCGGTGTCTGTCTTCGTTGACGCTCATAGCCAAGGGTTTGAACTGGCGGGTGTCCCCCAGGGTGAGAACACAGGCGTCGGGGAAAGCGGAAAGGGGGATCCACCATTGGGCTTCGGGAATGCGACCGGCTTCGTCAACAACAAGGAGAGCAGGCTTCCATGGCTTCCAAGACAAGCTTGACCTGGCAAGCGTGGTGGCAGCCCTGCGGCCAAGTTGCCCAGCGGCAAAAGGGGTCCCGACGAGGATGTCGAAATCGTCCACGGCCGTACTGATGATACACGCACAGCTCGCATCCCACTCTGGACTTCCAGGCGGAGACGCCCAGAACACCGGAAAAGACTCCTTGTTGGCGCGTGCAATGACAATGGCCCTTTCTGTGACAGAGTCTGGTAGAATCTTGATAGTGCGATCGTGAAGACCTTGGTTCATGCGCGATAGGAAAACGCCGATGTGGGAGGCGACGGTGCGGCCAGCAGAGTCGCCAGTTTGTTTACTCTTGGAGGTTTCACGTTCCTTTGCGGCGGCGTGAGCGACCTGACAGAGGGCCTTCTTTATGGTTCCCCACGTAGGAAGACGACCGATGCGCATGTTCCTGCCGTCCAGTCTTTTTACTTTCTGCTCCTTCAGAGACCTGACAGCATCGTCGCAAAGTTCGTTGCTGTGGATGGTCCATATCGCCTTACCCCCTCCCTCGACGACAGCAGCGGCGATGCGAGCAGCGAACGTCGTCTTGCCGGACCCGGGTCCTCCAGTGTACACTGCGATGCCTGCAGGGACGGCACGGAGCTTCTTGAACAAGCTCTGCTGGGGTCTCTCGTCCTCGCGGAAGGCGAGGCGGCCAATGGCGGGAAAGCGCTCGTGAAAGTTGACGGTGCGCACGGCAGAGTCTTTGGGGATGGAGGCTGGGTCGAATTTCTGGGCATACGCCCAGCGTGCGGCCAGGTCGGTTCCGGGCTTGGCGGACGCTGCGAGGCAGATTGAGCCCATTTCCATCTGGGTAGTCGCAGGGTTTGGCTCATATTGGACTCGGACTCTAAACGCCTTCTCTGCCATGTGGATCTCTGCCGTGTTGATGAAAGATCCGATATTCTGTATTTTTTCGAATCCGTGAGGGACGGGAATGTCGACCTTGATTGGGGGGGCTTCGTACTCTGATGACCAGTTTTTCTCCAGAGGCACCCAGGTGACGAAGTAGATGTAATCGAGGGACGCGTTTCTGGGTGGAGTTGCGCGAACTGCTTTCCACTTCATTGTGTTAGCTTCTTCGACCACCAAGTCGACTCGTAAGTGCGGATCGAGATGCTCCAGGCTACGCGTCAGCTCAGTCATCATAGTAAGACCTTTCCGCGACTGGCAGGCCTCATGTATGATGAGCGCGACATCATGAGAAGAATGCCCCTGGGGGCTTCTCAGATCGATCAAGTCCAGTGCTTCAGTGATGATGGTATACTTGATCTGCATCACCCGGGCTTTTTCAAGTTCGGGATCGAGTCCTCCGTTCTCCACGGCGGTTTTGACCTCAATCTCCGCCTCAAGCCACTTTTCCACGAGGTACTCGACGACTATTTGAAGACTAGATCGATCTCCAGTCGGGTGGAACGACGTGGGTAATCGATGAACCATTTTTATGGTGCCGTCAAAGGTGAGAGTACATGGCGATCCAATATCGGGAAGAAGGTTCTTCTGACTTCTTGGCATTGACGCTACCACCAGGTACCGTTCATACGAGCCGTCGGGCTCGATCCCGTACTGTGTATCACCGCCACCTGCTCCCTAAACAGATGAGAGGTCGGGAAGGACAAGGCACGGGTGTGCGGACTTTGCAAGGAATTTCGCTTTGGTGGCTTCGAGGTCGTATTCCTCGCGTGATGATGCCTGTATCCGTATCATGCGAGTCCTATCATTGTGGAAGACCATAGTCTGGGGGATAGGGTCGTTGGGCGGACACATGAGACTGGGGTTGGTGGTGAACCAATCCAACTGCTCGTAGTCAATGGGCTTGATTTTGACGACGCAGCCGAGGTCAGCATCCACGACTCTGACGTCTTCGGTCGGGTAGTTCCTGCCCATCAATTTGACGAAGCTGTCACCGACAGCGCAAGTTTCAAGAACCACGGAGAGACCAGCTTTGCCTGATCCAATAAGGGGCTTTATCCACGCGCTCGCGCGTTTGAAAAGCTCTGGAGTAATGGGCCTCCTGTATTTGGAAACAACCACGTGCTCGAGCAAAACCGACAGACTGAGAACAGGATAGGAGTGTCCTTTATCTGTAGAACATGGTTTTCCTTCTTCGGTAATGCTTGGAGTTCCTCGAATTGCATTGACCGGGATGGTAAGGCGAGCGATAGTGTATTTTATGACGCGGCTGCCACGCTTCTCGGTGCCCTCGAGGTCGATGCGGATCTCAGGAGAGACGAAAGGTCCGTGGACGTAGGTGAAAGTCGTTGCAAAATCGATGATGCATGGATTCAAGTTAGCCGCGATGTCGTCGCAGTAGCCATGGGAAGTCCCGGTAACGGCCAAGACGCAACGGACTTTTTGGTTTTCGTAGATGTTCTTGGCTTTCGACAGTGCCATTGAGGCAAAGCTGCGCGTTATCGTTCGCATGGAGCTATTGGTCTCCATGCCTTCTTTCGCGGTGGGCAGAATGCTTCGGTGGAGCGGGGGAGGCTGAGGAGACGTCGAGTGTCGCGTAAGGCTCGTAAAGCGATTGACGATACAGGCTGAATGGAGTGAAAATCGTTGGATGGCCAAAAAGCCGAGGCGGCTGATCAACACAGTCCTGACAATTTGGAGGAATGATGGGAAAATAATGAAAAAGAGGGAAAGCTGGGTGCTTGTTGGCAATAGCTTGGGCGCCAACTGGATTTTCGCCCAGTGACGGTCGAATGAATGAATGGATAATACCTCCCAAGGTATCAAAGAAAGGTGGAAAGAAGAAGAAAAGAAAAAGGTAAAGGAGGCGATTTAGTGAAAACAAAACGTGAAAAACTCGTGGAGGCAAGTGAAGTGCACGCACGTGGTGAACAAGCGGCTACAGCTGGTTATGGAGCAGCAGAGCAGGAGCAGAAATCGGTTCACAAACTAATTTTGATTTTAATTTTTTTACTTTTACTTTCTTTTTGTTTCTAATTACATTTTTATAGGAGGAAGGGGCAAACTTGGATTGTTTTTGGAAAGAGCACAGGCTAGTCTAATGCCCCTTCTGTCAATAACTGCTTTACACCCAACCCTGTCGTTGTATGTAAAGAGGAGTCCAATATATAAAAAAATCAAAGCACCTTCCACAGAACATATAAGTGGCAAGTTGTGATTTGCAGGAGGGTTACCTAAAAAGAGATACCATTTGCCGATTTGATCAGAAAGTGATATTCAACCCTCAAGCAGAGAGACATGGCATCAGGCGTCAGATGCCATCATTCTCGTCTTCCATCCCTATCCACCTCTTTCAACGTTGCTGGTTGCTGATTGCACTGAAAAAGGAGGCTTCAAGACTTGAGCCTAGGAGAAAGATGAGAGGAATGATGTTTCTCTCTTGGTAGGCATTGTGAAAGAGACCAACACAGCAAACACATCATCCGGTAGGTTTTATGAACCTCATGATGAAATGAAAGAGAAAAAGACAAACTTTGATGCCAAAGAAATGCTAGACGGACTTCTTTGAGAAAAACTCAGAAGTGAAGCGTAAGGGATCCTTCTCCAGCATTGGGCTCTAATGGGGTATAGTATACGTAGGCAGTAGAGGGGAGCAACTCAGATGGCTTGAAGCTTGGCTGCGGCCTGTTATATTCATTCCTAAATTTGATACGGAACGAAGCGCCATCGAATTGTATCAAGATCCTTGGGCGAATTCAAAGCTGTCTCATTGGAAAAAGACCAGACACTGGGGTCCTCCCAAATATGATCGTTGTCGTATCGGACCTTGACATCTGCGGCTAGCCTGTTAGTGACCAGCTACTAGATATCTTGGCAACGACCATGCACCACTTTTTAGTCAGGATTACTGACAAGACTATAAATACTTCCATGTAACAGGATTCTCTTGCCTAAATTGAACATTGCAGCCTGTTTACGCCCTGTAAATGACAACGGAATTCATCGTGATATGTAAGCAGATATGATTCGTTTGCATCCTAGCTCGATCCGATCCGCGGGGATGGCCAGTGCGACCCCCGCATCAATTGCATCCCCCGTGGTATCATGACATCAGGTGGTTAGTTGGGTTGAGAGGGGCAGCTCCCTTTGCTGCCGGTTGCGCACTAGCCGAAAGTCTCAAACACATATATAATCCTCACCAGACCTTCTCTGAACCCCTCTTGTCTCAGTTTCAAGCACCTCTCCCTCAAACAACTGACATCCGCTTACTCTTCAAACTTGCAATTGCACGACAGACATACTTACGTACAAGATGGGCCTCAGAGGAAGCTGCATGTGCAAGGCGGTCAAGTACGAAAGTGGTAAGTTCGGATGTGCTTGACTTTCCCCTACAGTTATATGCCGTTCTGGGAGCAATGGTTATACTGACGATTGTATCGAGACGACCCCCAAGCTACTGCCCTGTGCCATTGCACAGATTGCCAAAAGGTATGTGTCATATCAACATGCCCTGGTCACACCGAGCAGAGAGCTGACCTTGACACGCAGTGGAGTGGCTCTGCCTTCACCTCCAACGCCGTGGTACCCCGCGCTTCCTTCAAGGTGACTCAAGGTACGTTGCTCACATACTTTTGGCATGCCATCTCTATCCTGACGCGTTCCCCTCGAAAGGCGAGCCCAAGTTCTATGACATCGTCGGAGACTCGGGCAAGAACAACAGACACTTTTTCTGCAGCAATTGCGGCTCCAGCTTGTACACCGAGTTGGATCTCATGCCGGACGTCACCTGCATTAAGGCGGGCGGATTGGACGATGGGAAGGCGAGCTTGGACGGCAAGCCAGCTGTCGAGTTTTATTGCAAGGATCGCGTCTCGTACTTGACCGATGTCAAGAGCGCCGAGCAGAAGCCCGCATTCCAATGAGTCTCTATCGCATAGCCACACATTGTTGACGAATTCCATGAAAACAGAGAAAAGATGTCTAGTCCGCCATTGGTCTACCAAAGCTACAGCGCTGAACTTTCCCTGGTTCGGACTCCAAGTGTATGAGTAGTGAATCCTCGCCCTCATGGCCCGCCTGTTAGACCTCAAACTTAGCTAGCAGCCAACTAGCTTCTTCTCACTGTATAACTGCCGTATGCCTACTTGTTGGCCCCGTTCTGGCCCGCCTCCTCGTGTTCCTTCTCCTCATCCCAGACGTAGTCATCCCTGCCCTCCCTGCCGGCCCCACGGAAGAGCACCTTAATGTCAAGTTTCTTGTCGAATCTCTTGTACGCCTTGGGCGCGTCGTCGAGGTCAAACTCGGCCGTCACAATGAAGCCCGGCCTGGCCCGTCCGCTCTCGATCAGCCTCACAAGCGCAGGAAGCTTGTCTTTGCCGTCCACAATGCCGGCCTGGATCGTGAGGCTCTTGATCCAGAAGTCCGAGATGGGGAAGCTGATGTTCCTCTTCACCTTATTGCCGTTGGGCACGCCGGCGCTTTTGGGCAGCGCCCAGTAGACGCCCGGGACGCCGATACCCCCGCCGATGGAGGTGACGGTGACGGCCTCGCGGATGACGAAGTCCTGCTGGGGCTTCAGATCCGCGTCGAGGCATTCCTCCTCGACGCAGTCAACGCTGCGGTTGACGCCTCCCGGTTGGAGAGCCAGTATCTGCTCCGACGCGGAGCCGCCCTTGGTGAAGTTGATGGGCACGGCGCCGATGGAGGCGGCCTTCGCGAGGCGCTCGGGGACGTGGTCGATGGAGTAAACAACGCTGGCGCCGCGGATGATGGCACTGTAGGCGCATAGGAGGCCGACGGGCCCTGCGCCAAAGACGGCGACAGAGTCGCCGGGCTGGAAGCCGGACCAGTCGAGACCCACCCACGCGGTGACGAAGATGTCGCTGAGGAAGAGCCACTCCTTGTCAGGCAGCTTCTTGGGGATCTTGATGAGACTGCTGTCCGCGAAAGGTACGCGGACAAACTCGGCTGTAGAGGAAGTCAATATTGTGTCGTACGGATATGAACCACGACCCAAAGTGGGGGAAACTTTTTGATTTCTGGAACCTTACCCTGGAGCCCCCCGAGGTCGCCAAAGTCCTTGCCAAAACCGAACGCAGCAAACTCCGCGGTGATCTCGTTGTCAGTATCGATGTCGCCGTCCTCGTCCAAGTCGCGGACAACCACACGGTCGCCGACCTTTAGGGTATCGACATCGTCGCCTACCTCTTCGACAATGCCTATGGCTTCGTGGCCGAGGGGATAGGGAACTTCCTTACTGCCCAAGATTCCGTGGTAGGTGTGCAAGTCTGTGCCGCAGATGGCCGACGTGGTGATGCGGACGATGGCGTTCTCGGGCTTCTTGATGCGCGGCAGCGGGACGTGATCCTTCACGGTCACCTCGAACGGTTTACCTTCCCAGAAGACGGCTCGCATGGCCTTGGGACGCGGAGTGAAGGGGAAACCCATGATTGCTTCTACTTGTGTAGCTAGTAATAGACTAATATAGTGTTGTAAGGTTGGAAATGTAGATTGAATGCCAGTGTTTTGTCCTTCCAAGTTGAAGAAAGGGGGTGGTTTTTATAGGAGAAAAATCTGCCGAGATATTAGTCCTCAGCATCCGTGAGGTACTTTGTAAAAGTCTACGCCTTGGACATTGATGTGATGATTCTCTCCAAATCGTATCCTGCCCGTCGGCTCAAAGGTCAGAAGACCAAGCCGCCTTCTCGTCGTGATCAAGGCACATGAATGGAGGCATTGGCAGGCCATTTTCGGTTTTACGACGCTTCCTAACCTCTTACGATTAGAAACCCACCATGTCGGCCCCCGATTGCGACTTCGTGACAACAACTTTGACGGAACGAAGCCGAATATTGTCAGATGAGGTTTGCCGATAAGACGAGTTCGTGCAGTTAGTTTGGAAATAGCCTCTCCAAGCCCCGAGTAGGGCTGACAATGGCATACGTTCTGGCCACTCCAGCGCCTGGCGCGGGTAAGCTTACGGCGTTCACCATTTAATGAAACCATTATCCAGGGCGCATGAACAACGGACGAACCGCATATCCGGACAAACTCCTGAACGGACTTGGCAGCTGACGATCGTTGCAAACCTAGCGGACGGGGTTGATGAGTAATATTTATTTTCTTCATCAGAACATGCTCTTCCTCTTTCGGAAACTGATGATCCTCAGATAGATGTGAACACGAAGTATCTTTCTTCATATGTGCTCTCTACCTTTCCGGCGTACTTCCTCCCCAAATCATCATTTTTGCCTAATATAGTCCTTTCGGGGATACATGCATGTAAGAAGAAAGACGATACGAGGCATGGTACAATGGCTGATTGAATCACGGCACGAGATGACAGAAATGCGTGCATCGAGGCAGGGACCATCAGGATCATCATGACAGTAAATGCTTCTAGACCTCACCGCCTGCTCTGAGAAGAGAAAAGTCATCACACGAAATGCGTCTGGCGTATTATGTGTTATGTGTCCAGAAGGGGGGAGATTCATTCAACAATAATGGCCATAGCCGTGTTGATCTATAATACAGATATGAGTATATGGGGGTGTAGGGTCATGCTTGTAAGAACGATATCCCAACACTGGGTGGTTGAGCCCTTAGTTAAGCTAGGCAGATTGAGGAAGTCAGATGCGGAATCCCACACGCCCCTTGGTGAAGGCTAGGGCGAGCCAACCGGCAATGAGGGAAAGACCTCCGATTGGAGTGACGGGACCGAGGAACTTAAGGTCAGGGTTGAGGATGAGGGCGTAGATGCTACCGCTGAACATGGTCATGCCGACGGTGAAAAGACCGGACGCAACCGGGTTTGAGCGGGCAATAAGCAGAGCAACGGAATGGACGAGCTGAATCATGCATCAGTTGAGATGGCCCGACCTCTGCCGCGTGAGGCGACGCGGCAGTTTGCTCCCGAACGTACCTGGTAGTGAGCGGCCGTGGTCCAGCTTGCAATCTTGGCGGGATCGGAGATGCGGCTCTTCAGGCCATGGGCTCCGAAGGCTCCGAGACCGACGGCAGTGGCGCCAAAGATGGCTCCGACTCTCCAAAAGGTCTGGCTGCTCATTGTCTCTTCTTCAATTGCGTCGGGGCGCGTGCTTCGAGATGGAAGGAGAGGTGTAGCTTCGTTTGCTTGATTGTCGGACATGATGGGAGTCATGGGGACGATGAGGTTCGGCGAGCGGGTCCGAAGGCCGACGAAAGACCGCGGAAACCGATGAGACAGTCCCCACCCCTCCCTGGCAACTCCACCAGGGCTTGTGCAACCCGGGCTGCATGATTCCACACGCACTAGGGCCAGTTTCCACACGGCTTGTTCAACAAATAACATGGTCTGGTGGTGTAGTTGGTTATCACGTCAGTCTAACAGCTTGAGGCCGTTTCACGATGTCCCCACTGCCACACTGAAGGTCTCCGGTTCAAGTCCGGGCTAGATCATACCATATGGGCGATTGGTTTAGTGGTATAACGACCGCTTAGCATGCGGTAGGTCCAGGGTTCGATTCCCTGATCGTCCATCCTTTTGCATCTCCTCATGCGGTTTCTTTTGCCGGGCCAAACGGTGATGGATTTGACGGCTGGTCATGAGTGACGACAGGAGGGGTGATTCAAAAAGAGATTCTCTGGAACCCAGGATGTACCGACCGCTGCACAGCGACCCTGCAAGCTGAGTGAGCTTAGGTATTTCATTTGTCCCTTGGAAGTCATCGGGAGTCGTTGGCTCTATGGTTCTAGTCCTTGATAAATTGTGCGACAGTTTTCCGCAGAACGCGCGTCGAATCGCTCGATTGAAGGCACGATCTTGGCGGAACCCAACGGTGGCGACCCATTTCTGGGCCAGGACGCTTGTACTACATTAGTCAGTAACATCTTCGCCAGAGACTGTGACAAGCTCAGGACATCAAGTTACAGTCCTGTATAGCATTGGTGGCGGCGATAGCACTGGATTACACGGATCCTGCGTTTAAAGGTCTCTTAAGGCTTATCTAGTGACGCTGCTTTAAGGGTGGGATAGTAGGTGAGCGGTTGTAAGCTAGGGTGAAAATAGCCTACGGAGGGTGACACGCGAAATAGCAGGGTGAGTGAAACTAAAATTAGTAGTGGTATAGAGACTAAAAAAAGATTCTACTAAGTGATCGTAGAGGAGATTAGGAAGGTGATTCTCTAGATCCCAGTTCTTTATTGTGTTCACCACTCTTTTACTCACTTCTCAATTCGCTAGCAGGTTTACTGTCCTATGTTCTATTTACACCCATTTCTTTCTAGCTAAAACATGCCTCGTCTCTCTCAAGTACAGGAGTCCACCACCATTTCTAGGCCATTTAATTCACTTGGATATCACGTAGAATGAGATATAGCAAAAATTTGATACCATCCGACCCTTTCATGCCCCCCCAGCCTGGATTCTGTCCTTCTCGCAGTCGAAAGACTGAGGGCTGAGGTATGTCACCACCCTCAACTGCCCCTTGTGCAGGGCACATCCAACGTAATAATGGCTGCCACAGCGCGACTCGAGGGTCTTGCGTCCACTGAAAACGTGTTAGTCCATACTTGATTACTCGGTGACCAGGAAAATGCTTACAAGATGTCTTCCAGGGCCTGCTCATAGTTGTCCATCATCGAGTCTGTGCGGCGGGAGGAGAAAAACTGGCGGAGGCGAGCAAGAACATCGACGTCGTTCTTGCTGAAGTAGTTGGGTGAAATGTAGACCTTTGGTGAAATTTGCCTTCCGCTCCCCAGGGTGTAATAGAAGCCAGGGCTGGCCCGACCTGGGGCGTCCGCAGGCAGAATGTCAGGCGCATCGGCGAGGAATGCTTGCCAGAAGTCTTTTAGGTCATCAATGGCCTCGCCTGACATGTCGAGTCGTCCACCGAGCGTGATGCAGTCCATCATATAGTCAAATGTGGTATGCTTTGCCCGGACGTAGACCTTGATGCGGGCATCTTTGGGAGCGAGACAGTCAATGGCTAGAATACCTGTCTCAAAGTCATAATTCTTTGTGCCCTCTCTCAGAAACTCGAAAAGTGGTTCGGCATTGAGGGACTGGTATTGTTCGGCGGGGAGGTTGCGAATTGATTGCTCCACCAACTCAAGATTGGTGATGCCAAGTTCTTCCGCCTTCAGCCCAGGGTAAATGTAGATCTTCATGACCGGACCGCTCTTCTCGATGTCGAGTGCTACCACAGTTCCGGCTTTCGGTGTCGTCTCCTCTATGAAGCGATCTACTGTCTTTGTTCGGTTGCCGCGGGGGAGGATTTGGTTCGTGAAGTGGTTGTACCAGTCAAGATCGAGACCAGGAACCATGTTCTGCTGCTGGAGCTTGAAAATCCAGTCGTTTGTTGCATACTGATTCAACGGGTCTAGGTCTGTGCCTGCGTGGAGGCCGATGGGCTCAAACGAGTATCGAATTACGGCGCGATTATCGTGACCCCATTCCCAGCTGAAGTCGATTGGGGTTGAGTCTGGGGTTCCAGGGCTTCTCCATCTCCTTACATTGCCGTGAGAGTCTGGAGAAGGACCAAGCTCCGGGGCGACAAAAAGGGAGTAAAAATTGAGCTCGCGGTATTGCTCCGAGGTGCTGTATCCGGCGTACTTGAGGAGCTTGGAGAACATCCTCCCTGTTTTGTCCCACCAGAATTGGGAGTCATCGTCCCTGAATCGCAAAATGGAGTTTAGAAAATCCCAAGGCTCGTATGACATGATCATCTCACCCATCTTGGCAGCACGCTTTCGATTCGTATGCCAGTGTACAAGTAAGTGGTAGGGCCTAAAACTTGAATAGGACAAGGATGAAAAGCTTCAGAGTAAGAAAGACTACTGGGGCCCTTGACGCTCGAAGACGTGCCGAAGGCAAGCGGGTACTATATGGCAAGCCTCTCACAGGCTTCTCAAGGGCCCATCGGTTGACCCTATCTTTCCCATAGTTTCGGATCCAAGCAGCGATTGCTAGACACTCCATTGGCTAGCCCAACGTGGAGGTTGAGTGACAGCTGCCGCTCGTGGGGTGACATGGTCGATGATCCGTAAAAGTCCATCATACTACTATCTCCACTCATCCAAATGACCCTGGGAGGCATACAAATCTGGAAACAAGTTTTACGTATACATCTCACTCTAGTCATTGCCCACTCTCTACGGCCCAATGATCAGAGTATGGCATTCCAGGGGTTAGTCACAGGGAAGCGATGCTCATTGATAGGGGCACACCAAGTGCGAGGTAATGGGAAATCATGGGTTCGACCCGAAATCAAGACTGGTGTATGTACAACTGCCTTGTAACAGTGAGCCTCCTCGTTATGCTTTCTACCGGTTAACTCGTTTGTTACAAACGGACTGTGGATTCAAAAGTCACAAATTGTTCCCTAGCTGTTACCAGATACTAGTCGAAATACTCCGAGCATGCCAAGGTAAGAGATCGTGATATTACTCAAAGGCCTACACTCTGCCTTTGGCTGAACGACGCGTTCACTTGACAAGGGCCAAAATGTTATTCTCATCTCGTGGAAGTGGTATTGTCCTACCACGATGTCTTGGCATCTATTCATATATAATATCCGGCAGTTTTACCAATAGCGTCGCGGGCATGGTTCGTATCTTGTCTTCCTAATCGGAGTAGTTCCGATGCCCGCCCCCACGTGTCCAATCTTTTTGATTTACACTATCACAGCGGCGGGTTCGGCAGTCAGAAATCAGCTCGACGAGTCAGGTCGCGCACGATTACCCCGGAAGCCCAGATAAGTACCACCGCCAGCTTACCAGGATGAGGGAATTCGTAAATATCAGACCCATCCGTCCCGATGATTCGGCGTGGGGCGACCGTAATGGAGGGTTAATTGGATGAAAGCTTGACCAATGCTTAATTCAAAGATAAGTCAAATGACATGGCAACCAGGTTCCTAGATAGGGAAGGTCCTGCATCTGACTCGTGAAACGCGGTGAAAGACCCGATAAAGGCGATGCACGTCATATCGGTGAAGATAATTCCTCGTCTAGGAATGTACCCGTGCGTTAGAGTGGGGACCACACAACACACTCGACTGCGTGAGAGTGTGTACCTAATTATTAAATCTGCCCCATCCATTAAATTACTAATAGTATTCAAATTAATATTACTTAACAACTAAAAGTAACTACATAAAAAGAATATATTACTATATACTTCTTACTAAGATCTATCTATTAGTACTACTTTTATTATAATTAGCGTTTTTAGGATTAAGGTACTATAATTATACGCCTAGATATAGTTACTATTATAGGGGATATAGTCTAGGATAATACTACCCTATCTCTACCCTAGGATACTTTAGTATTATCTTTATTAACTATACGACTATATAGCCTATCTGCTACCTAGGTAACTACTTATTACTTTTCCCTACTTTTTACTACCTCTCTTTTATATAGAGGGGTTATATTAAAGTATCTATTATGTTAATATCTATTATTATAAGGCTCTTTTAGAGGTAACTACTTAGTATATATCTCTAGTAATATAGATATACCTTACTAGTACTATAAATCTTTAAAAGATATAAAGTCTACTTAGCTAGTAAAAGGGTTAATATCCTTTAGTAACTATATATTACTAGACTATTACTCCTCCTCTAGCTACTCCTCTAGCTACTTCTCTATCTCTAGTATAAGTAGTAGCACCTTAGCTATTTTACGCCTTACTATAATACTTATATTAGTATACTAGAGGAGGTATATAGCTTTATTAATATTATTATCTTACTTCTTATTTTTTTAGGCTCTTTAAGTAGAGGGCCTATTACTAAGTACCTCTACCTTATTATTAGCTATATCCTAGAGATATTAACTTATATACTTTAAGTATTACTTTATTTATTTCTCTTATTCTTAATAATACTACTATTCTACCTTATTATAAAGAGCTCTTACTTTAATAGCCCTATTAGAAATATCTACCTAGTAGTAACTATAGGTAAGCTTTTAGTCCTCCTTAGCCTTATAGGTAAGCTTATAATTTCTCTTATTTATATAGAACTATATTACTATAGAGACCTTAAGAGTACTCTTAATATGTTAGATATTATTACGTATACTAGTAGGACTATATTTTACTAGATACTACTATTATAGGCTCTTAAGAATATGCTAAGTAGTATGTAGTATAGTATTTATATAAATAACCTCTTATAGATAGAGTATCTACTTCTATAAATCTAGAGCTTTCTTCTACTTCTTAAGGGGCTATTTTAGATCCTATAGCTATAGACCTATACGTTTAAAGCCCTCTAGTATATAATAGCATTTAAAGCTAGTATTCTAAATCTCTTACTATAAATTAAGGAAGTCTACCTTAGTTATATAAAGCAGCCTAGTATTAATCTAATTAAGTATATAGCTTTATTAGGCCTTCTTTATATACTAGTAAATACCTATATCTAGTAGCTAAAAGAAGTAGTTAGTATATAGTAGTATAAGTATAGGTATAATATTAAATAACTAGTAGTATTTAATTAATTTAGGTGTTTTATAGGCTAAAAAACTATCTATTAATAGTACTTAATATACGTTATGGTATAACGTAGTTTATAAGTAAGTAAGCCATATAAGCGAGTAAGCTACTTTTGTAGACTTTTGCACGACCTATCTTTCCCTCTATTTTTCTCTACCTATAACTATAGTACGGCATTTAAACAAAAGCAATTTAGTCCTAGCGCTTAATACGCTTAAAACAAACCTAAAATTAACCATACGAAAGGCTGTATCCTATTATAATATATCTTGTGTAACCCTCTAACGATGAAGAGACAGCTAACCTGCACGATGCGACACCTGGCTATATAACTAGAAATTGACCTCGTACGAAGAGGAGACTATTATTTAATATATTATTAACCTAGATTTATAAGCATTTTTACTAAGATTAAGTGCTATTTAAGAAATAGCTGATCTACTACTTTGTGACTATAGCATGTGACGTGTTAGAACAAACTAGGCCTTAAACTTTATATGACGACAACCTAAGCTTAAGACGTATTTTAATTAAAGAATTAACTATTAGAGGGTTCTCTATAAAGATCCTAACGCGTATTATATGTGGTTTTCCCTTATATAAAATATAATTATAAAGTATAGGATATATAATAATAATATCTATAACTTTAATAAGACTAGGTTTATAATAAGTAAGATGTCTTTAGAAATAGTTGTTATAGCCTCTAAACGACATAGCAAGCTAAGAGGAGTATAATAAGGGAATTAGGAATAGGTTATAGTAATCTAGGGTATTAGGTTATATAGCTATTCTATCCTACTATATATTATCTTTATAGGTAAGGTTTATCTTAACTCTTAGATATATAATAGCCCCCTCCTACCTAACTAGGTAATTATACTTTTAGAAAATAGTTAGATAATAAATAAGAAAGGTATAGAATAGGTAAAGTACTTTAATTTCTATATAAGAAGTTATGTAAAGGGTACTTACTACCTCCTTATCCTTAATAGCTATAAAAGCTACTATTCTATTAATTTTAAGCTATACTATAAGAAGCATAATATTATTATACTCTATATGCTACCTTATTTATTATATAAGCTCTAGCCTCTTAATATTAGGTGTTTTAGTCTATTAAAATAGGCGTATAGCTAAGAAATTAAGGTCCTTATATAGGTATATATTATATATATTATAAAGGAAGACTTCCTCCTAGCCTTTTATAAGGTGTATAATAAGGTAATAATAATATTAAATATTTAAGTAGGCTTTAGAGTAACTAGCCTTATTCTATACGACCTAGAATATATAATTTTACAGCTAGATATAAAGCTTTATATACTAATACTACTAGGTTCTTTTACTAGCCTGCTAGTACCTTAGGTTCTAAAGATACTAAATAACCTAATTAAATTTACTTTATAGTCTAATTTTATTATAAATTATATTATATAATACTAGAATAGCTCCCTAATGTTAATTATTAGGTATATATAGTAGCTAAAGAAAGGGATTATAGTAGTTACATATAACTAGGTTTTACTATAGGTATAGATAACTAAGTATTAAGAGGTAAATAAGCAACTAAGCTGCTATTACTATACAAAAAAAACACAGATTTAGAAAGGTGGAACACTTATAATTAATTAGGTATAGGATATAAAGTCTTAAATAGATATAACAAAGTAGTTATAGGTAGAAATAGGTTAGAGTAGTAGTTGTATAAGGAGGATAGAATTGCACGCGTGACGATATGGCATCTATAGAGAGACTGGTTATAATGCTTGTATGTGTTAGAAAGTTGAATCTACTTCTAAAGAAGAGGATTCTAAATAGTTTAAATGAATTTTAAGGTGTTATGGTTAGTTTCTCTTATACATTGTCGTACGGGTGCTATAAAAGTGGCTTACTTGCTTGTGTGGCTTACTTGCTTGTAAACTATGTTACCCCTTTAATAATAGGCCTTAGTAAAGTACCCTAAGTACCTTTAGGTATTATAGTACTAACTTTAGTACTACTAGTAGTATAAGAGGTACCTAAGGTACTAATTTAACTAGCTACTAGAGGTACCTTTCTTTTACCTTATACCTTACTAATAGCCTTTAGTTTTACTTTAAGATATTTAAGTAAGGTTACTACTTAAATCTCCTTAACTAATAACTAGGCTAAATAGCTAAAGTAGTCTTAAAGAGTAAGATTAATTAGCTATAAGGCTTTACTAGGTATATATAATATACCTATATACTAAAAAGAAGGGCTTATTATATATAACTACTTATTAAAGTACTTTATCTATTTTAGTACTATATTAGTATTATTAAAGCCTAAGTTAGTTACTTATTACAACCCAACTAACTATAGGTAATGCGGGCCCTACTAGAGCCCTAGAAGCACGGGCGGCATAGCATCTTATAAGAAACAGGCTTATAGAGCAAGGCAGAAGGATGACTCCCCCTAGAACAGAAGAACTATAGATTAAGTCACGTAATAATAAGAAGGACTGACATATAATAAGCAGTCCCAGGACAGGACCAATATATCCCACGCGGTCCTAGGATAGGACTAACATTCTAGGGATAGTCTAGGACACTACTAGGACATATAGGATTTATATATAGGATAGATTAAGTCTAGGACTTAGGATAAAACTACTATAGCTCTTTAGTAATTAACTTATAATATATTCTCTAAATACCTTTTAGACCTTAATATTATGTTTACTATTATCTAAGCTATATAAGCTACCTTCTAACCTATTAACTACCTAACTAATTACTAAGTAATTAATAGACTAGTAAGCTAATAATACTATTACTAAGTATTAACCCTAGTTATACTTCTAGTAGAAACCTACTATTAGGAATCCTAATTATAATACTTTAATTACTCCTATTAAGTAAGTTAACCTTAATACTTACCTAATAGTAATATAATAATATGTCTATAAAGAATACTCCTACCTCTTCTAACTCTAGCTCTAAGGGTAAGGAACCTACCCCTATAGTTGCTAAGAACTTAGATAAAGAAATAAAGGATATAGAGAACTAGTTAGATAATAATAATAAACTTATGTTTACTAAAGAAGTCTATAAAAGCCTATAGAAGCATATTAAGAAGAATAATAAAGATATAGCCTAGATATAAGGTATAATTAATAAGGTCTATACTTAGTTATAGGATAAGGATAATAAAACTAAATAGCTAAAGGCTATAATTAATAAGACCCTTACTAAACTTAAGATTAAATTATAGGAAGCTAATACGCTTAGGTAAGAAGTTAAGACCCTCTAAGTAGCTACTAATATTATTATAACCCTATTAGATAGGCATAAGAAACTTAAGCTTAACTCCCCTAGAACTTATAACAATACTTAAGGATAGCTTAAGGGATTCCTAATCTAAGTACATACCTACTAGACATTCTATGCTGCTAATTTTAGGAATAAAGTTAAATATGTAATCTATATAGGAACTTTCCTATAGGGGAAAGTACTTACCTAGTTTAAACTATTCCTAGAAGAATTCCTTACGTATAATAGAACTATTAAACTATATTTAAGGGAGACCTAGTTAATCTTTAGAAGTATAACAAGCTTTAAATACGCCCTAAAGTTATTATTCTAAGACCTAGATAAAAAACAATAAGCTAAATAAGATCTTACTAACTTATAGTAAACTAAGGTAGTATCTTACTATATAATAGAATTTAGATGCCTAGTAGCTAGACTTAATATTACTAATAAATCCTTAATCTTTATATTTTACTTAGGACTTAAGGAAGACATTAAGGATAAACTAGCTAAGATTATAAATACTCTTAAGGACTTTCTCTTATATATTAAGCTTACTATAAAAATTAACACCTAGCTGTTTAAATAAAGAAGAGAATAAGGAGAGAACTAAAGACCTACTACTAACTTAGGGAAATAATATAACTAAGGACTATAACTAACTAAACTATATTAGTAAAATAAGAACTAGCAACTATATTATAACATACCTAGTACCTCTTATAGGTAACATATAGGACTAATAGACATAAGTATTACCTAGAAATAAAATAATAAGGCCCTATAAGATGTTAAAATAGTTAAATACTATAACTATAAAAAGATAGGATACTATATATAAGACTATTAATAACCTAAATGCCTATAATATAAGGCCTTACCTAAAGGAATAAAGAAAGCTAATATAGCCTATAAGGAAGCTCCTTATAGGTTACTCTTATAGACTACCTATTACTATAACAAGTATATTATTTACTAAGATAGTAAGGAATAAGCCAGATAGTACCCTAAGGAACTAAAAGGGAAAACTATTGTAATTACTAGAAAACAACAACCTTAGTAGGAACAAGCTTCTAAATAACAGAACTAATAACTTATTAGAGAACTTATCTAGGCCTAGGACGCTATATAGGAACAACTTAATAAGCTATATATAAAAGACACCCTAGATATTATTACTAAACAACTAGAAAAGCATATCTAAGCCTAAGGTAATTACTAGAAGCAACTATAGCTTAAATAGGATATTAAAAATATAGTGTTTAAATCTATAAAGCTTAGAATATAACCTATAAAGATTATTATAATTACTTATAAGTAACTAATCTTCTATACTAGTAAGCTAATTATATAAACCCTAAGTAAGCATAATAAACTAGTAATCTAGAATATAAATAAGACTATACGCCACCTATAATACTAGCTAGATAATATATAATAATAAATTAAATAAAGGAAGAAGGACTAAGGGGACCTAGAACAACTAGTATGGAGCTACCTATAGCTCTATAAAGTACTTAAGTAGTAGTATAGATAAAAAAAAAGCCTATAGACCCTCTTAACATCTTAGAACTTACCTAAGGACTTTAATTAGAAGTATAGAAAGGACTAAAGCCTACCTAGGAAATCATATAGTATAAGACTATTATAATAGTAAGAAAAGGAAAAAAACCTAAACGACTATAGTTTACACCCCTAAGACTCTAATACTAGGAATATATACCTTAAGATATAATTAAGTACCTAGGAATGTCCTCTAATATTTATAATACTTCTAACTTAGAATCTTCTATAGATAAATTTACTCCCTAAAGTAAAGTTAAGTAACTAGCTATAGAACAACTAGTAGAACTAGAGAGAGAAATAACCCCTATAACTAGACAGACTAGTAAGAAATCCTAGTATATCTAGTAGTAGGCTTACTAAAACTCTATACTAGTACCCTAGGACGTATAAAACAAACATAAGGTATATAAGGATGCCCCTAAACTTAGGAGGAGAGAATAAAAGTACCTTAAAGAATAACCCCTAGTATAAAGAAATAATAATAACTAGATTATTTATTTTTATAGAATAGAAGATATAGATATTAAAAACTAACCTATAGTATTAGTATAAGAAGAACTAGTTTTTAGAGATTATAAACTACTCTATACTATAAACCTATACTATTATATAATCTTTTAGGCTGATTATATCTATAATAAATGTTTAGTATACCTAGTTAATAAGGAAAAGTATGTATTCTTCCTATAAAGAATTACCCCCTAATACCCCCTATGTAATATGTATATAGATTAAGACCTATATACCTAGATAGTAGAAAGCTACTATAAATAACAACTCTACCTATAATCTAACCTAGAATACCTACTCTTATGTAGTAGTAGTAGAAGGTACTAGTTAAACTGCCTGTATAATAAGTATAAATACTACTATAAAGGGAAAGTATAAGCATAGTAAAAGGAAATTAAGGAAGTAAAGACTTCCTAGGTTAAACTAAAAAATAAGGAATACTAACTATAAAGAGACTATAAGAGGTAAGATAGGACATAAAGTCCTTATGTGTAACAAATATAGAAGACAAAGTATACCTTATTTATAATATTACTATTAACAGACAGCCTACTAAAGTTATAATTAATAGTAGAGCCTATATTAACCTAATGTTACTATAATTAGTAAATTAACAAAAAATACTATAGTAAGAGAAAGAATAACTATATTACCTATAAACTATTAAAGGAGAAGTAGTTATATATAGCAAAGGAACTATTAATAAGGAGACTATACCCCTCCCTATAGTTATCTAAGGCTAATACTAGTAACTAGTTTTTAATATAATAGCAATAAGAGATGTAGATATAATATTAGGAATGCTATGGCTATGGAAATATAACCCTAATATAAACTAGAGAATAGGCTAACTCTAGTAGAGAGACTTAACTATAAGGATGTATTATATGCTGTAACCCCTAAGTAAGCCTAAGTAACTAACTTAATATATTACCTATATTAGAAGGATTAAGCCTATAAGAGACTAGTAACTTATGTCTATAGCAACTATATAATAAATAATATAATAATAGTACATACTAGAAGGGTAAGGAAATAATAATTTAAAGGAAGACTATCTTAATATAGTACCTCTTAAATATTAATAATATATAAAACTGTTTACTAAAGAACTAGAAATAGGACTACTAGAATATAGACTATATAACTATAAGATCTAACTCCTAGAAGGGAAGTACCTAAAACTTAAACCTATCTATAGACTAAACCTAATAGAAAGAGAGATACTTAATAAATAGCTAGATAAGAACCTTAAGAAAGGATATATTAGACTATTAGAATTACTAGTAGGGTATCTAATCCTCTTTATACCTAAGAAGAATAGAAAACTACAACTATATATTAACTACTATAAGCTTAATAAAATTACTAAGAAAAATAGTTACCTACTACTACTTATTTTAGAGCTGTAAAACCTATTGTATAGAGCTAACTAGTTTATAGTACTTAACCTTAAGGGAGCTTATAACCTTATCTAAATTAAGGAAGGAGACAAATAGAAAATAGTATTTAGAACTTAATAAGGACTATTTAAAATACTTATTATGCTATTTAGACTTACTAACATACTAGTAACGTTCTAAATAATAATTAACTATATGCTTTATAAGAAACTAGACATCTTTGTTATCTACTACCTTAATAACATCCTGATATTTTCTAAAATACTTAATAAATATAAGGAACATATATACTAGGTACTTTAGAAACTCTAAGAAGTAAAACTCTTAGTTAAACTAAAGAAAAGTAAATTTTATAAATAATAAGTTAATTACCTTAGATTTACTATTATACTAGGAAGTATCTATATATAAGCTAGTAAAGTAGCTATAGTTAAAGATTAGCCTATGCCTTAGAATATAAAAGATATTTAATTTTTTAATAGCTATGTTAACTTTTACTGAAAATTCATAAAGAACTTTAGTAATATTATATAACTAATATAATAACTTACTAGGAATAATACTAAATTCAGCTAGACTTAACTATACTAAGAAGTATTTAATAAAATTAAAGAAATCGTTATATTAAAACTAGTCCTTAAGATACCTAACCTAGATAAATAATTTAAAGTAGAAGCTAACACCTCTAACTTTACTATAGGCAGACAACTTAGATAATAAGATAAGTATAGAAGACTATACCCCTATATATTCTTCTCTAAAGTATTCTTAGGACTAGAATTAAACTACTAAATCTATAATAAGGAACTTATAGTAATAATCTACATATTTTAAGAATAGAGACCTTAACTTTTAGGAACTAAGTACTAAGTTCTTATATACTTAGATTATAAGAACCTTACATACTTTACTACCTTAAAGGTTCTTAACAAAAGACAAATTAGATAGTTAGAATTCCTATTAGAATTTAACTTTAAAATTATTTACTATAAAGGAACTAAAAATAGAAGGGCTGACGCTCTTAGCTAAAGAATAGATTATAAAGTTAAAGTACTAGAAGAAACTTATATTATCCTTAAGAATAATAACACTAGAAACCTCATACCTATATAGAAACTTATTATAATTAGTATATGTGCTTATCCTAACTTAATTAATAAGATAATACTGGAATAGATCTATAAGATATATAGTACTAGGGTATATAGATACTAAGGAGTTATGAAGATATTTAAACGAATTAGATAATACTATGACGTATAAGTTATATAAGAAGAAGTGGCTTTAGTAATTAAGGACTATAACATATGTAAGAAAAGTAAGAATAGTCCTTATAAACTATATAGGTATATTTAACTATTACTAGTACTACTAGAAGTATAGTACTTAATCTTTTTAGACTTTATTATTAAACTACTAAAGTTAAGAGAACTACTTATAAAGGTATACTATAATAGCATCTTAGTTATTATAGACTAGCTTACTAAGTATATATACTTTATCCTATATCTAGAATTTAGTAATATAGAAGAACTAGCCTATACCTTCTTAAAGTATGTTGTTAGTAATTATAGACTACCTAAGGAAATTATGTTAGATAGAGATAAGCTGTTTACATCTAAGTTTTAGAAATCTCTAATTTTATAACTTAGAGTAGATTACAAACTATTAACCTCTTTCTACCTATAGACTAATAGATAAATAGAATAAGTTAACTAGATACTTAAGTAGTATCTTAGGTGCTATATTAACTATAACTAAGATAATTAGGTACTACTACTACTAATAGCCTAATTTGCCTATAATAGTACTACTAGAGAAAGCATATAGAATTCCCTATTTTTCCTTAACTTTAGATACTAACTAACTATATATAGAGAACCTTAATAAGGACTATAAGCTCTAAAAGCTGTGGTAGATATAAATAAACTCTAAGAAATCTAGAGTAAAATATCTTTAGATCTAGAATTTATTAGGTAACAAATAAGGAAATATACTAACCAAATAAGGGTTAAGGGACTAACCTTTAAAGAGGGGGATAGTACGTACCTACTATACTAAAACATTAAGATAACACAACTAAATAATAAACTTAACTATAAAAAACTTAGACTATTTAAAATTCTTAAGAAAATTTTAGATATTAACTTTAAACTTAACTTACTAGACATAATAAAAATACACCTAGTCTTTTATATCTTACTACTTAAACTAGTACTAAGAGGATTAAATACTAATAACTATATTATTATTAAATCTAATAAACTAGAATATAAAGTTAAACAAATTATTAACTATAGAATAGAAAATAGTTAAGAAGAATACCTTATTAAATAGAAAGGCTATAGATATAAAGAAAACTTATAGGAACTAGTTAAGAACCTCTAATATACTTAACAACTTCTCTAGAACTATTACAACTCCCTAAACTAGACGCCTCTACTAATAGACCTAAATCTATAAACTTATTACTAATCCTAAAACTTATCTAGTTAATATTATTATTAATACTAATAAATTATAAATTATCTACTACCCCCTACTTATAAGTATCTAGAGTATAAAGAAGGTCTTTATTATCTAACTCTTATATACCCTAATAAAACGCCTCTTCTTAATACTTATAAACCTTCTTATAGATCTTATAAATCTATAATAATTAACTAGCAGCTAGGGCTATATCTAATTGAATTTTTACTAGCTATATATAAAGGGCTATAAACTCTTTACTAGCCTTCTCTTCTTTTTTATCTTACTCCTTTTACTAGGTATTTAGTTTTATTACTATAAAAAGAAGTTAGTAACTAATTAAATATAAAAGGACTACCTTACTTATAAGTAGAAGCTATAAGTACCCTATTATATGGCTTCTTCTTCTTAATATATAGAGCATATTATAAAGACCCCTTACTAAAGTAATAAGTAACCTTTATATAGTAGTAATAAGTATAAGGCATATTAGGAGGAATAGACTAAGACTCTATATAGGATAAGAGAGCCTAGCGTTTATAATCTTTTAGTAACGTCTTTTCTGATTTTAATTTTGATTTTACTATGCGACCTAATATAGTATTAGTATTATAGATAAAATAGGGAAGTATAATTAATAACTCCCTAACCTAGGAGACATAACCTACTTATAGGTCTTAAGGGTAAGACCTTTTAAAGGGAGACCTAATATTATAACCTAACTAACTATAGGTAATATAGGCCCTACTAGAGCCCTAGAAGTGCAGGCGGCGTAGCATCTTATAAGAAATATAATTAATTAATTAATTAATTTATTCCTACTTAGTTTCAGCCGCTTAATCAGCAGCTATGCCTAGATAGTAGGGTTTAGCTAACTGCTAATATACTCTAGGTGTTAATCTATTATACCCTACTTTACTAATATAGAATATTAACTAGCTGTTTCTAAATTTCCTACTTTACTCTCTAACCTCTATCTATATTTAGCTAGTCCCCTTATATAGTTTATAGTTCTCTACTAATATACCTATATATCTAGATTTAGTTAAGGTCTTACTCCTCTTATAATAGTTCTATTTACCTATAGTCTCCCCCTAATACTTAGCTTTATCTAGGTTATAACTTAATCCTATATTACCTAAGGATCTTAGTCTGTTTTATAAACCTAATTACCTTAGTAGCTACTTTATGCTTGTTTAGTATGACCTAGAGATTATATTATCCTAGGAGGGCTCTAAGTTCCTAGTGTTAGAGCTATTAATACTTATGGTATTATAGTAGGATGTATAATACTATTTGTTATCCTTCCTAGTATAGGTAGTTAGTACTAGTAATACCTAGTACTTTTTAGCTGAAGAGGAAATCCTAGAGTCTAATCTTTTCTATACGTATCTAGACTAGGAGTGTACTCTAGTATTTGCTAAGCCCTTTGTGGGCTTAAAGGACCTTCTTTATTGGCTTTAGCGTGAGGTGGAATAGCGTCCTTCCTTGTGTCTTGGCTTCCTAGTCTGTTTGCTATTTTTAGTATGACTACTTATATAACTAGGTCTTAACTATAGACCTTAGCTTGAATAGGGCTCCTAGCTTATCTGCCTTAGTGCCTGTCTGTCTGTCTTATCTCTATCCTATAGCTTCCTTAGTAGTAATATCTACTACTTTGTTACCTTAAATGCTAGTATGGGTAGGGACCTATTAGAGTTTAATGTTAAGTCCTTATTTGTAGAGGGCTTATGTCTTGTCTGTGATGATCTTAAGGAGGTATATGCTAGATCTCCCTTTTAGTTTTATAGATAATCTAATAGTAGCTTAGTTGTTAGTATAGATAAAAGCTTTGCTTCTATAGTTTCTGTTTTACTTGTCTGCCTAGGCTATTTGAAGGGCTAGAATGATCCCCTATAGCTTACCTATATAGACTGTTGATATAGTATTGTTGCCTATATGTGATTTTCTGGTTTGCTTTGTAGTTGTGTAGACTATAGCGGCTTTGATCTAGCTACTAATACTACTACTATCTGTATAGATATAGATTATATTAGTGCTCTGTTCTAGATACTATTGGTGTTCTTTTTTAGCCTGTTCTGTGTATCTAGTGATCTGGATGTGTAGGCCTTGCTACTATAGAGGTATAATAAAGGGTGGTATATACTTAGGCTCCTTACTGATTGTCTCTTGTTTATTAAGTAGTTGTTTTGCTATTCTTTGTCTTAGGCTCCTTTTTATCCCCTTACGTATAGGAGCTTCTGTTATGCCTACTCTACTAATAGTATTAATATTATGTTTCTATATCTGTTGTTTAACTAGTAGGAGATGTATCTCTATGTCTAGTACTGGGAATAAGGTTGCTTTGTATGCCCTACTTATTGTCCTAGCTGCTCTAGCTTAAAGCCTTTATAGTCTGTAAAGTGTCCTTTTAGTATAGCCCTTCTCTCCCTATCTACTATTTAACCATAGTAAGCATGTATATATCATCTGTAGTATGGCGACTCCCTTATAGATTGTTCTTATCTCTCTAGTCCTTACGCCCTATATGGAGTTGCCTAGGCTACTAAGTACTATAATAGTGTTTATTACCTTATGTTCTGTCTTGTCTATATGCTGCTTCTACTTAAGGGATAAGTCTATAATAAGACTAAGGTATTTATAGGTTTTCTTAGGCCTGATTTTACCCTATTAGCTCTAAAGTGTTGTGCCTGTGTTGATTCTAGTTTTTGCTTGTGTGAAGTGGGTAAGCTAGAACTTTTTGGGTGTGAAGACAGACGCGTGAGTAAGGGCCTACCCCTTGGCTTTCTGGAGCGTTTCTTAGAGTTTCTGGTAGGTATCCTTAGTGCTATCTCCTACTACTAGGATTACTATGTTATTAATAAAGCTGGTGGCTGTTATGCCTTTAGCTTTATTATAGCTGTCTAAGAGATCTATATTATAGAAGAGGTAGAGTATAGGTAATAGGGGTGATCCTTAGGGGATGCTAGTATTGATTCTATATACTTTAGATTAAAACCTATCTATATAGATCTCTGTTTCTTATGATCTAAGGAAGCTTATGATCTATTATACTGTTAATTTGTCTATTTGTCTTTTCCTTAGGTTGTGTAGGAGTTAGTGATGTGAAATATTATTAAAGGTACCTAATACGTCTAGGAGGAGTAAGCTTGCTACCTTTCCCCTCCCTAAGCCCTAGGTATTATATATCTAGTTAACTATTTAGTGTAGTGTATGTTCTATAGATTATTGTTTTTTACCTCTAATATGGCTGTCTGGTAGTAATCTGTGTGTTTTGGTGAGGTAGCTTAGTCTTTTTGTAATTATAGTGTTTATAGCTTTTCCTATAGTATTTAAGAGGGCTATTAGTCTGTATGCTTTAGGTGTTATGTAGTTGTCTTTACCTGGCTTCTTTAATACTACTATAGTAGACTTTCTGAAATATTATAGGTAGTATCTAATTTAAAGGCTTTAATTAAATATATAAGTAAGGTGTGGTGTAATCTATTGTCTTACTATCTGTAGAGCTCTATTAGTAATGCTATTAGGGCCTAGGGCCTTTAGTAGTACTGCTTCTTAAATAGCCTTATCTACTTTGATTTTTGTTATTAGTAGTAAGGTAATCTAGTTGCTATATAATATATTGTTAATATCTTTAAGGTTTACCTCTAGAGGTAGAGGGAAGAAGGTTTCCTTAAATAGTACTGCTTTCTTTTTAGGGGTAGTAGTAATCTTAATTATATTAGGTTTCTTAATCTCTAGTGTAATAGTTAGTAGTTAATTTTGTCTATTTTAGGCCTATTTTGTAATTCTCTATAGTAATATAGGAGACTTAGCTGCTATTTCTACTGCCTTATGGTATGCTTGTTGTAGTGCTTTCTGTATAATATGGCCTTTTCTGTTTCTTACCTTCTTATATGCTTCCTAACTTTTGTCTGTCTATTACTTACTATATACCTTATAAAGTTGTTTTACTTTGGCTAGGGTGTTTACGTATTTTTTAGTCTAGCTAGTTTTGGATTTTAGTAATAGGACCTTAGTTAGTATTAATACCTTAATAGTAGTTAAGAGTGCTTTAACTATTACCTTTATATAGCTATTAAGTGCTGTTTTTATTCTAGGTCTCTATAGTTATGGTAGTAAGACCTATAGCATCTAAATAAGTGTTTTCTTATTAATAGCTTTCTAGTTTTACTTCTTTTCTAGCTATAGCTCTACTACTATTAGGTTTAGGGATATTACTATAGGTAGGTAATTGGAGTTATGGTTAATATTGTGGTCTACTTTATATTTAATAATCCTGTTAATAAGGCCTATTATAATAAGGTATAGGTTGATAGTTATCTAGTAGTCCCCTTCTTTATATGTAATAGTCCCTAGTTATAGCTGGCTTATAAGATTTATATTATCTATAAGGTCTAAGAGTTCTGTTGTTTTATGGTCTTATGCTTAGATATTACTTCCTCCCTATAGCTTGTGGTAAAGGTTAAAGTTACCTATAATAATTTGTTTACTATCTTAGTGTGTTTCTAGTGATTTCTGTAGTTTTTATAGTACTTATGGTTGGTTTTCTTCCTAAAGTAAGGGGTTATATATGTTATGTATGACTATAGGTAGTTTATTATCCTTACCTGTCTTAATACTAATAGTGTAGAGATCTCTGCTGCTCTTATTAAACTGCTATTGAGAGTGATTAAGCTTTCTGTTAATAAAGTAGTATACCCTAGCTAGTCCTCTTTCCTTATTAGATAGGTAGTAGAGGTGAAATTGGTCCTTAGCTGGGTGGTGTGTTGTTGTGTTGAAGGGGTTCCTCTATAGTTCCTAGATAGTAATAATATTATAATTATTAATATTTAGGTTATAGAGGAGTATTGTTATGACTATATCCTTAGATTTTCTTATGTTGTACTATAGTATTGTGAGTGTGTGTTGTCTGTTTATTTGCTATTGTTAACTATAATCTCTATTACTATGTTGTTGTTTGTTATTTATATGTTTAGGTTGAGTGCTCTAAGTGCTCTTTAAGTCTAGACAATTATACATCTTAGGCGTGTGTTTTCTATAGCTACTATAATTATCTCCTCTGATTCTATAGTGGCTGCTAGGTTAGGCCTTTTCTAGACCTTCTTTATTAGTAACTAGCTTTGGCTTGGTTGGTTCTCCTAGGATTAACCTGGTTTTAGTGCTGGCTGTGTAATCCTCAGGTTTGGCCTAGTCTAGGCTTCTAGTCTTAGGGCTGACTGTAGGGCTGGTTGTTCTAGGTAGTACCTTGGCTGTTAGTTATAGGTAGTCTTGATCTTAGCTTTCTCATGTATCTTAGTAGGGTACCTACTATTCTATACCTTATGTTTACTATGACATGCGGCGCATTTCCTAGGTGTTTCTGTGTTGTTTTTTAAAGGGTAATCCTAGGTTAAATGTTCTTGCGTGTAGTAGTTGTATGTTATTATTGCCTTATACTAGGTTCCTATATGGCTGTATGTATAGTACTTAAAGTATTACCTTAGATAGTAGTATCTATTGTATTATTTATATTAGAACACCTAGCCTTACTAGATAAGTCCCTTGTTAATAAGTTTATTAGCGTCTTCTGCCTTTAAAAATTCTACTATAATTGATAATGTAGTCTTCTTGCTAGCTAATTAGGTTAGCTAGCTAATATACTTAATCTCTATAGTAGGGATGAATGCTTTGTTATCCTATAGTAGATTATCTCTAATCTTGTTAAAGTACTCTATGTCTATTAAGCTGGTCCTTATGCTGTGTGCTAGTACTCTATAGGTTAGGATCTATACTATGGCTCTATTACTAATATAGGTTTCCTAGTCCTTAGCAAACTAGCGTAGGGCCTCTATGTCTTTTGTTATAGCTGTCTTAATACTTAGGTTACTACTCTTAAGCTGATTAGTAGATACTACTTTAAGCTTATAGATATGCTTGTTACTACTTTTTTTAATAGTATGGTCTATATATACCTTAAGGTTATAGGAGTTTATAGCTCTTATGCTGGTAATAGTAATAGGGTCTCTAATGTTTATAATAATTTTATATAGAGTTTAGGTCTGGGATGCTCTCTAGTTATAGGGGTTATATATGCTTCCTATAAGTCCTCCTTAGGTGGCTATACTAGTATATGACTATGTGGTGCTCCCCTAATTTATTAGTCCTAGTGCTTTAATATCCTTTGTAACCTTGGCTGCTAGCTTGCTGGCTTTTTAAGCCTCCTTAGTAGCCTTACTGGCTGTGTGTGTTATGTTAGTGTTCTCCTTAAGTTTGACTGTATGTTGCTATAAGGCGATCTTGATAGTTCTTGTTTTATAGGTAGTATTCTTATTAGCTATCTTAGTTTCTGCTTATAGGCTCTTAATAGCCTGGTGGAGGTGTCTGAGCTTAGGTAGGTTCTATAATTTGATAATTAGGGAGAGGGCTATAATAAGTATGGTCCTTATAGTATGTAGGTTAAGGGGGTTTCTGTTTGTGGTGTTAATAGACTTAACTACTATCTGGAGGTGTCTACTAAGTTTGGTAGTATACTCTTAGTAGTATGTTGGCTATAGTTGCTTTGAGGGCCATAGGGTTGCTATGGTGCCTGCGTTGCTTTAGGCTTTATGATAAGCACTAGGCTATCTAATTGACCTTTTGGAGTGTGTTGTGGTGCTGTTTTTGCTTAGATTTTAAAAATTTCGTTCTTGCTTTTAGTGATGTTTTTATCTTATAAGAAACAGGCTTGTGGAGTAAGGTAGAAGGATGACTCCCCCTAGAACAGAAGAACTATAGATTAAGTTACGTGATGATAAGAAGGACTGACATATGATAAGTGGTCCTAGGATAGGACCGACATATCCTATGTAGTCCTAGGATAGGACTGATGTTCTAGGGATGGTCTAGGATACTACTAGGACATATAGGATTTATATATAGGATAGACTAAGTCTAGGACTTAGGATAAAACTACTATAGCTCTTTAGTAATTAACTTGTGATATATTCTCTAAATACCTTTTAGACCTTAATATTGTGTTTACTATTATCTGAGCTATATAAGCTACCTTCTAACCTATTAACTACCTGACTGATTACTAAGTGATTAATAGACTAGCAAGCCAACAACACTGTTACTGAGTATTAACCCTAGCTATACTTCTAGTAGAAACCTACTGTTAGGAATCCTAATTGTAACATTACTATAAGGCATAATATACTTAGTAAGCTAGTATTAAGATAGTCCTCTTATATAGTCTTACCTTATAATATAAGGAAGCTAAGGATTACCTTTATACTAGCTAATATAGTATTAATAGCTATAATATACTTTTTATTCCCTAGATTAACTATAGACTATAGGTCTAAAGTATTACTTTTACTATATATAAACAACCTTTATAGACCTATTAATAAATCTAGCTTAGAAAGAAGACTTATTAAAGTTCTATATATTATCTAGTTTAATATAAAAGGTATTAAGTACTGCCTTATACTTAAGGAACTAGTTATAGATATACTAGACCTCCTCTTTAGCCCCTATATAATTTATATTCTTTTACTTATATATATATATAGCTAGCTTTAGGTATTTTTTTATTTATTATGTATACTAGTTATAATATATAGGCCTAGTAGGTATAAAGTAATTTACCTATAGATAGTTAGTATAGTTAATAATAGACATAAGGGTTAGAGGTAATAGGCCTTTCTCTATATAGTAGATAAAGGTAATAAGGGTATCCTTTTTATCCTATAAAAGGGCTAATAGGTAATAGTTTAATAAAGGTAATATATCTAGCTCTTATAGTATATTAAGGAGCTACTTAGGCTCCTTATTTTTACCCTTTTTACCCTTATTACTTACCTTAATATAGGTAACTTTACGTTAAATAGTAGAGTAACTAACGCTATAGTACTTAGTAGTACTATAGATACTCTATACCCTACTTCGGCCGTATGGCCTGTAGGCTAGCAAGCTAAAGTAGCGTATTGCAGCCTGCCTAGCCTTTTTATAAGTATTAATGTTAAAAGGGGGTATATTTTAAAGCTTATAATATAACAAATTAATTAGTATAAAAAGTATTTAATTTAGATAATAATTATAATTGTTATTATTAACGGTAAGTTAGGGTTAATTTAATAGATAGGGTAGATTTAATAATTAGGTGCGGACTCTTAAGGAACGACAAGTCTAGTGTGTACGTAAGCTACCCTACCAGACGGGTAATTGCGTCGAGCCTACATCTTGTCCCGGTTGTTGTTCGCCCCTGCATTGATCCTGGGGTCCCCGAATGGATGCGCGGTTCATTGCTCCAACTGTTCCCTCCAAACACCTCAAGTGAAGTGTGTGCGGTGAGGGTCTTTCAACTTGCCTAGCTATTGATCATGTCGATTCTTGTCTCCATCGTATTTCTGGTACGTTCGATACGACACCTGTTATCAAAAGCCAAAATGCTGATGTGAAATATATTATTACAGGCAGTCTTAGGGGTCATTGCCAAGGGCGTGTACAACGCTCTCTTGCATCCCCTTCGTCGCTACCCTGGCCCAAAGCTCGCCGGGATTAGCCGAGCTTACTACCTTTTCTTCGATGTCCGAGGCGTGAGCCACTGGAAGGTCAAGGAGTGGCATGAGAAGTACGGCGAAGTTGTCCGTATTGCACCGGGTGAATTGTCCTACGCCTCCAGCCAAGCTTGGCAACACATTTACGGTATATATTCTGACACCGCGGTCCGTTCGATTGCTTAAACATCACGGCAATACAGGTTTCCACAACAAGGATGGACTCGGGAATTTTGAAAAAGATGCGCAATGGTGGAACAAGAACGTCAGCGGCGTCGAAAACATTCTGACCGCAGACCATGCGGGGCACAAGCGCATGCGCCGGCTCCAAAACCCTACCTTCTCAGACAAAGCCTTGAAAGCACAGGAGTCTGTTATTACCGGCTACACTAAGTTGCTCATCCAAAAGCTATATGGGCAGGCATCCAGCTCCCCAAATTCCGTTGTCGATATGAACTCATGGTACAACTTTACTACATTTGACATCATCGGGGACCTTGCGTTCGGCGAACCTTTTTATTGCCTTCGAGATGCAAAATGGCATTGGTGGCTGCATGCTGTCTTCGATATTTTCCAGGCGGGCACTTACTTGCGAGCTGCCCGCCGGTTCCCTTCGCCCCTGTCCGAGATGCTTCTGCTTCTTATCCCACGCCGCCTGATAAAGACCAGAGTTGCCCAGTTCAACTTTGGTGTCGAGCGTGTGAACCGAAGACTCGAGCAAAAGACTGACCGCCCCGATTTTAGTAAGCCCCTGACCCCTCTAGCCGCTGTAGGCCAGTCTCATGCTAACCTCTCAGTGTCCTACATACTCCAAGGCAGCGACGAAAAGGCCATGTCGGTCGAGGAGATGTATACCGCAGCTCAGGTTCTCATTGTTGCGGGGAGTGAAACAACGGCAACCGGTCTCACAGCCGCCACCTACTTTCTTTGCGAAACTCCCCATACCTTGGAAAAGCTTGCAGCTGAAATTCGTGACACGTTCCAACAAGAAGATGACATTACCATCCAAAGCACTGCTGGACTCAGCTATCTGAACGCCGTTGTCGAGGAAGCCCTTCGTCTTAGTCCTCCCGGTCCCGGGACATTCCCCCGCGTGGTTCCTGATGGCGGAAGAACAGTGTGCGGACAATTCGTTCCTGCTGGATACTCTGTCGGGGTCCATCATCTCTCTGTCAACCGCTCACTGGTAAACTTCCGTGCACATGACGAGTTCCATCCCGAGAGATGGCTCGGAGACCCGAAGTTCGAGTCTGACAAGAAGTCCGCGGCTCAGCCCTTCTCCTTTGGGCCAAGAAATTGTATCGGAAAGAAGTAAGCTTAACGTGAAGATCTGCTCTCCTGAAAAATTGTTACTGACAATAATCTAGCCTGGCTTATGCTGAAATGCGCACAATCATCGCTCGTGTCGTATGGAACTTTGATATGAAGTTGCATCCTGACAGCGCAGGGTGGCTTGGTAGGCAGAAGATGTTTACGACTTGGCACAAGACCGAAATGAA
The DNA here is from genome assembly GCA_020631755.1 of Colletotrichum sublineola. Lineage (NCBI taxonomy): Eukaryota > Fungi > Ascomycota > Sordariomycetes > Glomerellales > Glomerellaceae > Colletotrichum > Colletotrichum sublineola. The sequence goes on along the minus strand of JAHSQG010000006.1, from coordinate 5,053,793 downwards.
GGTTTATCTATCTGCAAGGTCAAAGTGAGATGGGAGGGGGGGCATAATAAGAACCGAATACATTGGAAAAAGGGACAGCAGATAGTCTAGTTCTGCCTAAATCATTCCGGCTGGAGACCCAAGCAACCTCTTACACTCATCGCCGTTAGTTATAGCCAATGCTGATGCCATTAATTAACGAAGCGGTTTCGAGCCCCAGCTCGCCATCCAAACATTGGATGAAAGAAATCAACGCTAACCGACAAGACTATGGAACGGAATTTCTGGGAGTGTCGTCATTGATGGACGCCAAAACCTATGCACCCTCAGGTGAATAGGAGAAGAAAGCCGCCGGAGAGTCGTAGAGCTGTTCCAATTTACATCGAGATGATGCTGATCAAAATGTATGCTGTCGCCGGCCTGGACGCACTCGATGAGGATGGCAATGCCGCCAGGGGAATGCCTTGCGGAATCTTCCGTAGTGTAGGGCCTTCGATCACCAACCTTCAATAATGGAATTGTTGTAGCTGTTTTGGCTGCTGCTAGGATGGCCAGTTTTCACGCGTAAGGGGCTGACAATGAGGATTTCTCTGGATAGCATTGGAGCGCTGAACCCGGTACTTTTGACTAGTATAAGAACGAAACTGCATCTGTCTATATAGGGGAACAGGACTCCTGATGAAGGAATAATTGTGGGTGATATCACAACTCAGTTCCCAGTGAAGTGGTTGCAGCCTAATCAAGTGTAGGGGGTAGCTCCCTTGCCGGGAAGTTGGCCTCGAAGGCAGCCATAGCGCGGAGGACAGTGGCTTCGTCATAACGCTTGCCAACAAAAGACATGCCGAATGGAAGGTTGATCTCGTCATATCCAACCGGGACGTTTCCGACAGGGCAGCGGCCTACAGCACCAAAGCGGGAGGCTGACCCCTCGGTTGGCACCGCCAACACGTCGAGTTTATGCAATCGGAAAACGGCCTCGATTCCATCCTTGCCTAGCTGCTCCTGAACGTACTTGGCATGCCAGTATTCGGAAGACGTGTTTCTTGGCCCGGTCTGGTCGGCAGCGAGGAAAGAATCCTGCCCATAGACGCCGGGCGCGGATTCGAGTTCCACGTTAGCTTCGTTAAAGGATATAATGTCGAACAGCGACTCCATTCCCGTGGTGTTAGTGCGGTAACGGGTCAGGTAGTTAGCCATGTCTTCCTTGGTATCATGTTCTGGAAGCATAAGTCTCGGGTTAGTCGACTGCAGTCGCGTGTACTGTGTACGGGGCATGGCTGTCGACTTACGGATGATGATGGCCCCGGTGCTGTCTCTTTTCGCTCCGCCGACAAAGGGGTACCTCCAGTCAGCCTCGTTGGGCAAGACGACCGGATCAATGATCTCAGCACCCAGGTCCCTCATTTTATCCAGCACTGCATCCAAGGCTGGGTTGGTAGCGGCGCGATATTGTTGAAACGTTTGGTTCCAGAAAGGCTCTCGGGGGACACCCACGCGGAGGCCTTTGAAACTGGGCCCATCAACAAATTGGGTATAGTTCTTCAAGCGGAAAGGCTCGGCTGCGGCAGAGTACGCATCCTCGTCGTCATGGACGGCCATGATCTCGAGGAGAGCCGCAACGTCCCACACCGACTTGGCCAGGGGTCCTGTGGTGTCCTGCGAGCTGGATATGGGGACTACACCGGTCCTGCTAGTGAGACCAGTAGAGGGACGCAAACCAAATAATGCCGCACGGTTTGCTGGGGACCCGATGCTACCTTCGGTGTCGGTGCCCAGGGCAGCAGCCGCGAAACCAGCAGAGACGGAGACGGCAGAACCGCCGGAGCTCCCACTAGGATCGCCACCGGCGCTAAAGCCGCCGAAGACATACGCAGAGGAGATACGTCCACCTCTTGCGCTCCAAGCAGATGAGTTCACCGCACCACGTTGCCCCGAGAACTTGATTGTTGTTAGTACGAGATGCCCGCTGGAGAGTTTGGAGTCTGGTCGTATTTACCTCATTCAGGTTGGCCTTGCCCAAAATAATAGCCCCGGCGTCGCGCAGTTTCTTGACAACGAACGCATCGCCACTGGCATGCGAGCCAAGCAGCGCGTACGAGCCTGCTGTAGTGTTCACGCCGAGCTCCGTGTCTACGTTGTAGTCTAAGGATTGCAGGAAATTAACACGGGTCCGGCCGACTTCGCATTGTTCGGGATCTTACTGTCTTTGACCAGAATAGGAAGGCCGTGGATAGCGCTGCGGATAGCTCCACTCTGGCGCTCCTCGTCTAGCTTCTTTGCGACTTCCCTCGCCGTCGGAGCGATTTCGATGACAGACTGGAGGTTCAGGCCAGTCCTGTCATTGGCTTCGATCCTGGCTATATAAGCGTCGACCAGCTGTTCTGATGTCACATGCTGTTGGTTTAAGGCTTCGGCAATATCTCTAGCTGACGCAGCAAGCAGATGGATGCCGTTGACAGTGACGGGGTAAGAGATGGTTGAGCCTTTGGTCGAGTAGTCCATGGCTGCGGAAGCGACTGCGACCCGCAGACCTATTGCAAGCAGGCCTGGAAGCCAGGAGCGCTGTCTTGGAGTAATCATGGCAGTTGATTGCAGATAGCGTCCGGACTGTGCTTGAGTTCCCGTGTCGAAGCTCCCGTCAAATATCTCGCAACCTCGCTCCTGATGGTGTAAGTATTAATACTTGTTGGTTTTCCTGGAGATCAGCTGTTGCGATACTGGACATCGCCAGCTATCGCCGATCACCGGGCTCATCTTTGGAAAAAAACAACTCACTTACGGTATCCACCGTGGTGGTGGTTATCTTGTTTTTCAACCAGGCAGCCCACGATAATGGCTTCATTTCCTCACGCATAATAATCAGATAGCAACCTTTATCCCCACCATTCGTCATCACCCCTGCGATTCCAACAATGTAGTTCGTTATCACCACGCGCTAGCAACCCATGCCCATGCCATCAACCCCGTCGCTCGGGGCTGCGATAACACTAACGGCTACTTCCCGACATTGGTGCTGATAGGAGGCGATAACACCATGATAGCACCATGTCATGGAGTTTTAACTATCGAATCCAACGCAAACAATTACGCTACCTCGGAATTGATGTTCGAGCCACGTTAAAATCTCCTAGAGGCTGAAGGGGCGGTTCGGGTATTTCCCGTCATGACCCACTTGATGCCGATCCAAGCACCTGCTGTAGATAACAGCAGGTGGAGATGCGGCCGATGGTCGCTGCAGACCTACCTTTTGCTACCTCGCACTGGTTGACTAATTAGTGTAGCTAAGGATGTATAGCGAGATATGTGTTGGGCAGATAACCAACGGTTCCATCCTACTCTGACCTCAAGAGGGTCAAAATCTAGAGAAATTTCAAGGCGTTAGCGATATAATTGCAGAAGGAAGCTACATACCTAGCATATCAGCCCTCAATATTGGCGGCGTCTAGTCATTAGTAAAGCTATACTCATAGTGCTTATGTTTTCTTCTTAATATATCATAGACATCCATTTGATAGTGGCGACTTGTGTCGTTACATCGCATGATGTTTTCCCTAACTTTTTCAAAGTTCTTCTGCTTATTCTACCCCACTTCTTTTGCAGTGAGTTCATTGTCAGGGGATTAGTGTCAAGACTTCATACAGAGAGCTAGCACTGACAATTGTAGTCTAGTTATACTAAACAATTGTACCCTATCTAAATTATACTTAGAGAAGGAATAACTAATATTTTAGAATGCAGAATGGTTAATATAGCCCTCCTGGCATCCGTTCTGGACATGACAGGGCAAATGGGCGGTGGGAGCTGCTACGTAATATTCATACAATAGCGCCGTAAAAAGAGGTAGACAACTATCACGAGATATATAAGCGTTAGTTACTGCCTAGTCACTAACGGTATCGTTTTGTGACGTGACAACAACAGTGTGAAAAAGAGCAAGCAGTGCATGTAAGCATAAACAATAGAACAAGAATAAACAACTAGTATAAAAAATGAGCTAGAAGAGAGACGCAATAAAATAGTCTTTTGTGCAATTAACCTTCTTAAAGAGAAAGTCATTAAGAGGGTTGACTATATATACAACGGGTATGCGAATATACACGTGCTCATGGGCTGAGACTGTCTACACATATCTGGGCCTCAAACCGTAATCAAGTAGTGTTATTTACACCTCATATAGAATAAATTAAACATATAGCTTTATAAATTTAAAATACAGCACTGTCTTGGCTCAATGCCGTTTGAGGTCTCGCTATCACCTATTCTCTAGCGCTTCTTACCCTCGCTAAAGGTGCACTTAGCTGCAGCTGCTATAAAACCTGCCACTGCTATAACAACGACGGCATACCGAACGATAACGCAACGCAAACAGTCTGCAACCGCTTCGACGCTGGGTCAACAAGCTTCACCGATGGAGCGTGCCGCTACGTCGGCCCATCAGTAAACTATGACGGTAGATACGGCAACTACATCGTAATGAACAACTGCGATTGGCGTGAAATGTGCGCCCAAGCTGGCGCCACTGGGGCAGATTCTAGGTGTGATGAAAAGGTACCGGGGTCGTATAAGATAGCTGCACCCCACAATTGAATGGGTACAGTTGCCCAACTGGACATGGCTTTGATAGGAAATGGCCTGAAAATTCATCACGGCACAAGAAAGACCCGATTTCTCCATACCGCCCATGATGGACGATTCGTCTTTGCGACAGAAATGTAAAAGAGCCACGGTCAGGGGTAGAAGGAGTGCCTTGTATTGAACAGAAGCTGAATCTTAGAGATCCTTTGAGCGAGGAATCTCCCGCAATTCCCCTTATGGAGGAGCCCCATATCCTAAGACACTACGCCAATCTGTAGCCCGTTACGAAGAATAATATTTTGTGACATATGTGACTCTCGAATTCTCTTGCCAAAGATGTACAGTGGAACTGTTGTCAATGCTACACCTATAGTGAGTGAAGCCCAGGTGACAAAGAAGACAACTGGACCACGCTGGGCATAGTAATCGTTAAGGATGAACGCAATACCAAACGCGAAACAGCTTTTGATGATCTGAATTTCCGTGTAAGCTGAAGGTTAGCTCTGCTGTCGAAAGGAATGCACTCTACCACTGTACTTGGGTAGGCCAAAAGCAAAGGAAAGGTTGGTGACTTACCATGGTAATGCCCATACAGTCTGCAGCAGCCTGGCCAAGGGAATCGTTTATATACGCAACGATACCCGTACAGCCAAGGCCAACTCCAAAGTTCAAAACACCCAAGAGTACGGCAGATGCCCAGACGGTTGACCCTGTATTAACAGCCAGACCAAGCCCATAGGCTCCGAGGGCGCAGAACAGCGTCCCGGGGCCTATAAGCGGCAAACGGAACTCGGGCTCGTAGATGCCGTTGTTGCTCCTGACCAAAATGTCGACTGTCCTGTCACTAGACCAGCCTCCCAGGACTGTCCCAAGCGCGGAGCCAATGAGGGGGGGGACACCAATGAGGATCCCGACAGTTGCCGCTGGGAGGTTGTATGGCGACGCCGTGTAGATCTGGTCGGCCACGGCACCTTGGATGATGACCCAGGTAAAGAAGACGCTCCACATTGCCGACGCCCAAATCACAACGGGGTGTCTTAGGGCGCTGAATGAAGACACAATCATGGAGGGCAACCTCTGGAAGCTCCCACTTCTCATGCGGCGCAGGCCGAGAAAGTCGGTACGTCCTGGACCGGCAGTGCCTATCTCCGCATCCAATGTCTCCGGTGAACCAGGTGGCGAGATTTCCACAGGCATGGTGGACCTGGACTCGATGTCCTTGTCTCCAAGCGGTTGGTCCTGCTCAGTCAACCCTGGCACACCATGCAGCATGTCTTGCTCAACCAGGGCATCAGGAACAAAGAGAAAGGCGAGGAGCAAAGCCAAGCCCGAGGCAATGGCCAGGATTCGAAAGCTCCACGGCCAGCCCAAGGCTGTGATGACATAACCGCTGATCACAGGGGTCAGATTGACCGAGAGCAAAATCGCAAAGTTCCAGAGCCCGACCCGGCGCCCACGCTCGTGCCGGGCGAAGACGCTGTTAATGGAAGCCGTGCCGGCGAGCGACATGAATCCGCCCAAGCCAAAGCCCTGGAGGGTCCGCGACCCCAAGAGCGACCCGTAAGTGCGGGCATAGCTGGCCCAGATGCAGCCGATGGTGATGAGGATGCTCGTGAGCAGGTATATGACGCGCTGCCCGTAACAGTTCGCCAGCGGCGCACACAGGTAGGCGCTGATACCGAGCGCCATGATGAGGACCCCGTTGAGAATCGTCACCTGCGTCAGCGAGATTTGGAACTGAGCGGCAACGAGAGAGAAACCGGGAATCAACAGTGGGCCGACGGCCCCGGCGACGCACGCTCCGTAAAGCAAGGTCCCGAAGTAGAGTTCTTTACGAACGCGAGACATATCCGTGTCGGGCGTAATGCTGCAGCCGGAAGAAGGCTTGAGAATACCTGACGGCATGTTTTCTCTGCCAGTCCAATCTACTCGGATAAGTGATTGTAGCTGAGGGTTATTTACCAAACGGGCGAGAGGAATTCGAGAAGAAAGACGGGAAAGAAATGAGGGAGAGATCATGCAGCTTGAGCGTCCAATTAGGCATTAGTCATGATGAGATCTTCTTTCCACTTTATCTATTCCTCAGACGTCCTTCCAAGTGCAAGATGGCCGTCCTTGCTAAACGGTGTATATGGCGACACTCTATTACTCGTACTATCGTCCCATGAGCCTTGCCGATAGTCGGCGCTGAAGGTTCATCCAACACTGCAGGGTCAGGCGGGCAGATAAAGCTACGTTGATGGCAACATACCCGGTGTTTGCAACAGCTGATGTTCATGCCCGATACGGAGGTGGGGAAACTGATAAGACTACGATGTTGGAAAGATTCTCGGGATTCAACCGACGTTCAATTCATTCGCCGCCCTGCTTGCAAAGACCGATTCCTATGTCTGGCCAGGTCTCGCACCTTCAAATCCCAAACTAGGCAATATATCCTTGTAGCCAGTTCCCCAACCGACCGTTCATATACCGTGTTCGCAAACGCGATGCAACTCTGGTATCAAGTAACAGTAAAACCCCCCCAACTTATACCCGTGGAGCAAACCTAGCCTACTTTTTAAAGCCAATCAGAGCCCTATACAATCATGTACGCTAGTAACGCTATCTGAAGGTTTCCTATTTAAGCTTTTATCAAGTATGTTAGCCTGATGTTACAGAGTACATAGATATCCAAACGCCTCGGCGCATCTCACATCATATATGTAACCAGGTCCACAATGGACGAACTATAACAACTGCCACGATAGCTTTTCTTCCCCCCCCCCCACCCCCTCATTGACAGCTTGAACCTCGTACCACACGCTCTCCCTGGCCCGAAACCATGGTTGTGCCCGAACTCACTTCGCTGCGCGTTGCAGTCACCCAGTCAGAGCCAGTCTGGCTTGACCTCGAGGCGACTGTTGAAAAGACCTGCGACCTCATCAAACAGGCTGCAGATAACGGAGCGAAGCTGATTGCGTTCCCCGAATGCTGGATTCCTGGTTACCCTGCATGGATCTGGTGAGCGCCACCATTCACCACGATGGCTCATGGGACCAAAGCACCAGATTCCATGAAGAGACTCATTGCGCTAATGCTTTTTGGCCGTAGGTCGCGACCTGTGGACCCTGAAATGACGGCAACATATACCAAGAACGCCCTCAAGGTTGACTCGCCACAAATGAGCCGCATCCAGAGCGCCGCGGCGCAGTATCAGATTGTCGTAGTCCTCGGCTTCGTCGAGAACCGGAACCAATCACTCTACATATCTCAAGCTATCATCGGCTCTGATGGTGATATCCTGGCGAAGAGGTCAAAGATCAAGGCGACGCACATGGAGAGAACCGTCTTCGGCGACGCTTCGGCCGACTGCCTCGACAGTGTGACGGACACGGCCGTCGGCCGCGTCGGCGCTCTGTCTTGCTGGGAGCACATCCAACCTCTGCTCAAATACCACACGTACTCGCAGCAGGAGCAGATCCACGTGGCGGCTTGGCCGCCCGTATTCCCACATGAGGGCAAAGAGCTCTGGTCCATGTCGCGCAGCGGTATGTTTCACACAAGCGATTCCCCTCATGTTTCAATCTCTTCGAGCCATCACCTGATATCAATGATGCCGGGTAATCTATGGCGAGTGATGGATGTTGTAGAGACTTTTACTAACAGTGTCTCCCCTATCGGCAGGTGTCGAAGCCATTGCCAGGACCTACGCCGTTGAATCGCAAGCCTTCGTCCTCCACACCACGGCGGTGCTGAGCCAGTCCGGCATCGATCGGATGAAAACGGGTGGCGGTCTTCTTATGAACAAACCTGGTGGTGGAAGCTCGGCCATATTTGGACCCGATGGGGCAAAGCTTTCGGTGGATCTGCCCGAGACCGAAGAGGGCATTATATACGCTGATTTGGACTTCGACCAAATCCTTCTTTCCAAGTCCTTTGTCGATGTGTGTGGTCATTACAGTCGCCCGGACTTGCTGTGGCTCGGGGTTGATAGAAAGGTAAAGGAATGCGTAAGGACTCAAACGAGCGAGTAGTTGTTAAATTAAATTGTTTCAGTGATGTGCTCTCAACTTGCTGTATGAGCCATATGCCAAATCGTTCTGTTGTGGATAGTTCATGACCCATACAAAAAAATATACCGTGGGTTCGCAAGCCTCAATTGCATCTTTATAAGCAATGGCCGAGGGCCTGGCACTGTGGATCAGTCGTCATGACAAGCCGGACGGCCTACCTGGAATCCAGCCAGCCATGAAGACAGACCCTAAGCAGCGTAGCTATACCGCTGCCCACTGGCGCTTCCTTGCTTTACCAACCCTTCGACGATGAAGCTATGGAGATGCCGCATAGTAGGCAGGACTTGCGATAAACCGAAGCACCGGGGGCAGTGGCGTCAACGTAGTGCGCAGCCCGGTTAACAGGGACGCGAAAGTTAGCATCGTTTTCTCAACGGTTGACAAAGGCAACCAGCCAGAACACTTGACTAAACTCAAGAAGAAACAACTATTTAGGTGTTATTATCTATTAAGGCTACAAAGATGCTCTTATATTTCCTGGTAATCTTTTATGCCGTGGTGATCTTCCGGACTGAGTTATACACCTTATTAAAGAAAGTACTATTTCCTCTTGGAATCTGGGCTGGAAACTTCTGCATCATGTATTGGAGGGCTGCCCAGCTCTGCTCGCCCTCCAGGTCGTACTGGGGCTTGCCAAGATTGCGGAAACGTGTCGTGTCTACGGTGGTCGTAATGTACTTCCAGGCCGTGTTAGTCGTGGCGTCAGTATAGTTCGCCATGGCACCACCTGCGTTGAAGATAGCCGAGGCCCCGACACATGGCATTAACACTACCGCATTGCTGTTGGTTGCGTACGCCCGTGCCGACGCGAGTCCAACCTCAGTCGACTCCCAGGCAAGGGGATCACTGCCTATGTCGGGACAGTAGCTGGATAGACCATAGAATCAGCATTCGCGAGGTAAAGTTGGTACTTGGTCATCCGGGGGCGGGGAGTGCTCACGGAAAAGCAGCAACGTGAATATCCTCCATTTGAGCCAGCATTGGGAATGTCATAGTAGGCTGTTTTGCGTGGCTTGTCAGCGTTATGCCGGACCCCGTTCAATCCAAGACCTACGTGGAAGTGCTCCCAACATTCAAGCATGCCCATACGACCGTGCTGTGTAGCCGTGACGGTCAAGCCAGATGGATCACCGTCGGACCATATGCTCCGTTCCACCCCCGAGGGCCGCAGTTTCCGGCGATGGATGAGAGTAGCACCTTCGGGGCCGATAAGGGCTTGGCTCATATATATAGCGTCGCCGTCGCGTTCCGAGAAGCCGAAAGAGCCGTACATTCCAGCCGCCTTGAATGCAGCAGCCAGTGCCTCGAATTCAGGTCCATCCAACGCCATGGACTGGCTCACATACTGAGCAATCTGGTCCGCTGTGTACGCCGTGTTGATCGTCTGTTTCTTGAATCAGTGCATGCATGATATATTTGGTCCGTCGATCATGTGTATCTTTACATACAACAGGGTAGCCTGGAAAGTAGAGCTCTGGGAACGCCAGGAAGGCAACGCCATCATCCTTCGCCTCAGATATGGTTTGCAGTGCTTGGGCGACGGTCGCGTTCAAGTCCAACTCAACCCAGGCCTTGTTCAAACCCACCGGTTGGGCGAAGTTGGCCGGTGGCTGCCTGATTGCAGCAAGCTTGAAAGCTGTCACGTTAATGGCCTCATAGCCGCTGCTGCACTGACCATGGCTCACACCGAGGAGGAAGTTGGCGGCAAGGGTGATCTGGATACTCCGCATAGTGGGCACAACTGATAAAAGATATTACCGACATCGGCCTCGGGGTAGCTATCTGCTCCTTTCCGATTCGCGCCCTTTATAGCGACCGGTGACACGGGTCATTGGCGCAGGTTAGTTGCTCAAATACGGTGCTTCGGGAAGTATCCGTCAGGTGCGGAAGCAATATATATCCGTTATCAGATCGGGCTTTGCGGCAGGCCCACTCCGGCGATGATGTCCATGGAAGCAAACGCCGGCCTAGAATACATCAATCATGGGCTTAGAGAAACGTACAAAAAACGCGTCATAATATGTCAGAGATAACACGCATGCATCGAAAAGATGGAGTCTCTCGGGATAAAGATAAGACTAGTAAGCATTTGTTTCCGACAATGCCCGCACGCTATAGTTATGATGAGGTCAGAATAAGAGCACGTAAGAATGTCTAGATGTACATGTATGTTCAGACGGTTAGGATATAAAAAGATCATAGGCCACTACTAAACAAGCAAACAAGCCATTCCATCACAGCCTACACTTTTCAAACCTTACTTTTAGCGCTACTCAACAATGGCACGCTTACTTCCCGTAGTCCTTGCACTGATTTCTACTGCGGCAACAAGCCTGGCAACACCAGTTGCCCATGGACTGCCGGCGGGAGTTGACAACAGCCGAAAATCACAGCTTGGAAAGCGCTCTGACATGGATGTCGTTGCCAGCTGGGATCTGAGCAACATCACCCTCGCAGCCGTTCGCGCACCTCCGGTCAACTGGCCCCTTCCCATCATGAGCAAGAACTGGGACGGTGTCAAGTTCGACATCAACGGCACCGTTGATCTCGGACTCCAGTACATGCGACAGGCGGCCGAGAGGGGTGCTCGTCTCGTGGCGTTCCCCGAAGTTTGGTTTCCCGGCTACCCCAAAGGCGTCATTAACGAGGACCATCCGAATTCGTGGCTGCAGTCTCACGCGGCAGATTATGTCGATAACTCGATAACTGCTGGGGACTTCAACTGGAACCGGCTTATTCAGGGTGCTATCGAAAACGAGATTTACCTGGTAAGCTAAGCCATCCGGTTATCACGCACCGATTTCAGTCGCATTTCTAATACTTGAAAAGGCTGTCTCGATATCCGAGAAAGACACCGTTCACCTCTACATGACGCAGTTGTTGATCTCACCGACCGGCGAAATCTTGACCCACCGCCATAAGATTCGACCTGGTGGCCGGGAACGCGAGCTGTGGACTGACGGCAAACTCGACGATCTACGTGTCGTATCCACTCCCATTGGACGCATAGGCATGCTTTCCTGCGCAGAGCACACGTATCCCGAGGCCAACTTCATTATGCAAGCCCAGACCGAAGACATTCACATCGGTGCTTGGCCGTGAGTGAAATCTATCAGTATAAATAACCCGGGAACAAATTACGCTAACAGAAGTGTCAGGTTGACGCCCGCCTTTGGCAATTACAGCTTAGGGTATGAGTCTTCGGAAGTTATTACGTCGCTTGCCCACAGCTACGCCAATATTGGAAACACCGCATTTGTCCTTACCAGTGTCGGATCTAGCACCATATATGCCGGGGGGGCTTCGCCATTGTGGACTCGAAACAGGGACGAGGATTCTTTTGAAGACGTGCCCATCATTTACAGAACCGTGAACGCGACCGCGTTCGCGAACACGACTTACAATGAGAACAACGGCGTCTCGTGGGCGAGCATGCAGAACATCAACCTCGGGTTCCCAGAATACATACCACAGGACATGGGAACATACGTTCCCTGGCATCAGGTGACTATCCAGCAGCTGCGAAACATGTCAATCGTGTAGATACGTCTAGGTTCGTTGTCTATGTCACGGTCTGATGGCTTGGGTGGGTCGTTAGGTGGCCGAGGATTTGACCACAATGGGCCCGCTGGAGGCAGGCCAAGTTTACTGGAGTTTTTTTTAGTTTTTTTTCACTTCTTTACCTTTCAATTCTTCCAAACAGATGGTACTGTTATACAATGAGACAATCCATATATACTACTGCAACATCTAGAAACATTTTATGAGTAGGTACGTGCGTGGTTAACTTGTGTATTAGGGTCTCACTAGATTATCTCGCTTTCTTCTGTAGAGAATGCGTAACCCATAGTCTTGAATTTGCTGTAGGATTTCCAAACATCCCTCTAGAAATCGCTGCAACTAGCTATGCCTAACCTATCAGCTGGAGAGTGACGACCTGAAGAAGCTCTGAACACAAATTATATGTAATGGCAAGACTTAGCAAGCAGGATGACCAGTGAATGGAACTAAATTATTGAAAGGGTCATGTGAAGTACTGTGAAGTCGATTTTGGTTTTAGACTTTCGGCCATTTTACCACCGTGACATTGATCATCGCTATATGGTCATGCCCTGTCTCCGGATCAACCTAAAAAGAAGGCAAAACACATTTCAATGAATGAAATCTCCATCTAGAGCAAGGTTTATTCGTGTGCATTTGATGTATATCTGTTTACTCTATGAACAAGAAACTTCTACGTCATTATCATTCTCGTTTCTCCTGCACGAATTTGCAACTTTGTCATGCACGGGCGGCTGCTGCTGCACCAAGCTCTATCGCGGCTTTCTCCAACAAGTCGCACGCTTTCTTCGCACCACCCTGGGTGTTGAGTTCTTTTCCGACCCGAGCGGCATTTTCCGCAAAGGTTTTCTCCTCGAGCACTCTATAAACAGCATCGCGAACCTGATCGACCGAAGGTGTGTCCGTCTTGAGATCAATGCCCGCGCCGACCCATGTTACCCTCGCAGCAGTGTCTTTCTTGTCTTCGGTAGTACCTGCGCAGACGAGCGGGACGCCATGTGAAAGTGCTTGAGTGACGCTTCCGTAGCCTCCATTTGTGACGAGGAGGCGACACCGCGGAAGTAGCATGTGGTACGGGACCCATTCTGCAATGCGAACGTTGTCTTCGACACTGATCTTTTCGCGGATTTCGTCGGCAAGTTTGGAGGGCACAACCAACAGGTGGCTCTTGTCCCCCTGAAGCGCCTGGATGGCAGGTATTATGAGTGATGTAGGGTTCATGGCAAATGTGCCTTGCGTGATTCCGATGACAGATGTTGCGTTGACAACATCGTCCCACCATGGCGGCACACCGAGGTTGGCACCCGCAAGACGGGTGACCAATGGCCCGACATACTGCGCCTGGGGAAGTACTGGCTCAGGGCCCTCCTGGAATTCTAAAGAAGGGCATGAAGCTTGGATGTGTAAAAATGGACTATATGAAAATGTGTCCGTTAATTTGAGTGCAGGAAGTCCAAGCTTCTGTCTTTCCGGGTTGATAGTGGGCAACGACAGCTGTGGTTGACTTATGAGCAACCCCAGTGCAGATTGCGCAGCATGTTCGATGGGCTCAGGTCCAATGTCTGGAAGATACAAAGGCACAACCCCGAGGGTGGCATACCGAGGAATCTCGCCCAGCTCAAAGAGTGCAGCAATGCCCTGCGGCAGCGCGTCGTTGAGAACGAAGTCAGGTTTGAATGTTTTGAGCACACGCCGGATGTCGGCAACCTGAGCCGTAACCCGGCCGCCGAACATGATTTCGGCCGTCTCGGCCATGTCTTTTGGGGCCGCGCCGTCCAGGTTGGCGTCGACTTTGACCACCTCCTCTGCAGGGAAGAACTTGGCGCCGGAAGCGACAACCCGGGCCTCCTGAGCCGCTACGGTCGTCCAAACGACTTCGTGCCCACGCTCGACCAGTTCTCTGGCCACTGCTTGCATAGGCAGAACATGACCAGTCGCAGAGAAGCAGTGCAGGAGGAATTTCAGAGGCTTGTGGTTTGCTCTAGCCGCGGCTGATCCGTCCGATGTTGAGAGGTGCATTGCGTGTTGATGAGCGGTGAGGTTGGACGAGCGTTGGGGCGATCTGCTAGGTTTGGCGATTGGATGAACAGGCGTGTGGCTAAAACCGTGTCTTGATTTGACCCAAACAACAGCACAGTCCTCTTACACTTAACAGGTATTATGAGCTTATTGATTAGTCCAAGGCTTACATTAAAGTTTCTGATTCGTGGATGTAAGTTGATGTGTCAGCGTCCATCCCTTTTCGGAGGAACATAGTGTTATAATCGGTGCGTTATCTCAGTGTTCGTAGTACTCTCTGTATCTGTGTGACCTTAAGAGGGACCGCCTTGGATACGTACCTCGCTACCGTCGCCTGCATCCAGCGGAGCGACAATACTCAATATCTCAAACATTAGAAGCCCACACGCATGAGTCGACGAACATCACGAGTCATGGAGCGGGGCGTTTTACAAGGAACGTGGGGGTAACTCGGCACCTGCGATGGATGGGTTAAACCCGAGATATCTGGCACTTCTCAGTAAAAAAAAGCATAATAGTATCGTCTTTCGGGCCACTAGGAACGTTGTAACCGACGAGATCGCATACCAGAAGCCTTTCAAAATGTCTCGAGCTATCGATAAGCTTCCCACTCCCGCGGAGGCGCGTCCGATGAAAATCATTGGACTCGGTCCTAGCCGGTAAATACCATCGCAACATCAAGTTTTGATAGTGCCCAACTCATTGTTTTCTACATAGTACCGGAACTCTTGGACTATGGCAGGCCTTGAAGACATTGGGTTACACCCCGTTTCACATCTCAGAATTGTTGCCGTACGGCTTTCAGCAGATGAGAGCCCTCCAAGAAGCCATCCTTGCCAATGACACTGACAAGCCTTTTGATCGCCAAGAGTTCGACAAGCTCTTTGCGGGATATGATGTAAGCTCTTGATACGCAGAACCAAAGTGATAGGCGGCTTTTTCTTTAGCTAACATCAAGTAGTGCATTGTCGAAAGTCCATGCTACCTGTGTCCCAACATCATCAAAACATACTTGGTAGATCCGAATGTCAAGTTCATCTTGACGGAGCGTACGCCGGAGTCCTGGGCTAAGTCCATTGCCAGATCCCTTGGCGCTTACCACGTAAAGCTTGCAAAACCGCCTTTGTCAATTGCAAGGTATTTTGACAGTTTCATCTGGGAACTCACGGCGCTCTTCAGAGCAATGACCCATAGATGGTCTGGTGGACTGGAGCCGAGCGACCCTGGCTTCAATGACGCACTTACAAAAAGCTACATTAAGTAGTAAGTACTTACGCTGTGCTCGTGAATGATGTATCGAGTTGACCGGGGGAACTGATCCTGTGGAAATCAGCATGGAGAGCGTCAAGACACTTGTTCCTCCTGAACGTCTGTTGATTCTGAACCTGGAAAAGGGTTTCGGCTGGGAGGAAATCTGCACGTTCTTGAAACTAGATGTGCCTGATGAACCTTATCCGCGCATCAACGCCATGGCTGACTTCCACATCGCTGCCGAGATGGTTGTATCGCCAGCGATTAAGAAGACGATGCGTATTCTCACTTCATCTGCGGTTGCCGTTACTGCAATTGGTGTCTGGTTCTGGCAGCGAAGAAGGTGAATTCCGGACGAACAATCATGTAAAAGTCTTTTGCTGCGGAGTGTGTATATGATGCTACCAACATTCATTGATAGGTAACAATGGTCCAAAGTTTCATTAGGTAGGACGTGCCGTGATACAACAAGACAAAGGTCAACATGTGCAGATAGGGTCTTGTGGTTTGAAATATTATTTAAGTATCTCCGTGCGAATTCAACTGCTCAGCCTATCGTATCATAAACTTCCATGCAATCCTGATATATCTGTTTTCTCACTTTCATGGGACCAATGATCCTTCCGATGAAATCTAATGTCGCGCAGGGAATCTCAGCAAAGCTGGCAAGGGGCATCATTACTGATGTGTACTCAGAGTTTTCCAAACAACGGTGGTTTTTAGTGTGTAAGGTCCCGAGTCAATGTCGGTTTCTATGGGCGCTCCCAAACATCTAGCTGCCGAGCCATCTTATTTTGTCTCAACTTTGTTGTTGGACTCGCGAGGATCATATGCCGAGACCTCCACTTCAACGCGCATACCGGGCTGCCCAAGTTTCGTAACCCCAACACCAGTCAGTATCGGTGCATGATCAGGCGTCCACTTCTTGATGTTATCGACCATTCTCCCTATACCCTCTGGGGTCCATGCCTCATCTACAGCGTAGAGTCGTATGCGAAAGACCTGAGACCAGCCCTCGCCACCGGCGTCTCTGAGCGTCAAGTCAACATTCTCGAAAGCTTGGTCGATTTCTTGCAAAAGGTCGCTTGTAATGTCTCCTGTTTTCGGATCCCAGCCCCCTGCATGGCCCGGTTAGCTGTGTAAAGCCAGATGCAATTTCTTGATTTTCAATAGTTATGTGACTTGTTGGCATAGACTTTCATGGCGAAGAAGCCGCTTTGACTTACCCTGGCCGGAAATTTCAATATTGTCCCCAACACGTACAGCTTGGCTGTAGTGCATCTCTTTACGCAAAGTAACGCCATAGTGCTCGTAAGAGAAGTACTTTAGTCCGGACATATCGCAGTTCGTGAAGGTACGGAACCGGGGCCTGCTACTGTTATATTCCTTGACGACTAAATGTATGAACAAGACTGGATTGAGATGAAGTTCAGTTAATAGCCAAAGACGATTGTTATGGAGATGGCGGTTACGATCGGTAATTATATAAACTGGAGCCCATCGGGTGTGTCCTCAAAGATGTTTACACACTCAACTTTATCCCGGGCTCTATGGTAGCTCGCAAGATTACAAATGCGGGTAAACTTACGCCGCCGGCTGTATAATCATACCAAGACTCGATGTGGGTAACATGTGCATATTGTAATTGATACTGAAAATCCAACGATGAAGCGCTCAGAGCCAAGAAAAAGGAACCTGTCGGGATGCCGAGCATCTACGGATAGTGGAGGAGCCGATCCGGGTCACGTGTCACGCCACGTGACCCACCTCGACGGCTCTTTCAATATCTACGGCACTATTGCCAGCCAGCATGCTAGCCCTCTTTCTCTTCTATTTAACTCTAGCAACATCTTTAAATATACTATAGTTTAACCCCTATATCTAACGTTAGATCCTATAATACTAACACTAATTAGTAGTTAACTTTATAGTTACTACTACTATAGATTAGTAAGGTTAACAGAAGAGACTATAAATACCGCCTATCTAGGCCGCCTAGTACTACCTAAAAGAAGGCGCTAATTACCTAGTATAGGTTATATTTAATAATATTAGTAAAAACCCCTTTATCCCTATATCTATTACATAGAAGATTACCATCTTTAACTTTATTACTTATAGAGAAGTCCCCTCCTTCTTTACCTATACTTTACTTACTATCTTACTAGCTATAGTAAATCCTCTAACTACATAACTCTCTTAGTTACCTATTACTATTAAGGGTGTATTATTAAAACCACTATATTAGCGTCTTTACTACTAATTAAGGCAAGCAAATTTTTCACCTTTATAAATACCCAAGCAAACAGGCCCTTCCTATACTTTCTGCTACTTCCTATTAGTACTGTAATATCTAATAGTAACGCCTATAGATTAATCTACTTCTAACACTATAAGGTGGCCAGCAGTAAGCAATCTACTTCTAACACTACGCCCCCTAATACCTACAGCAACAATCAAGTATTTAAATCTTACTAGCCCTTACCCTTAAGTCCTCTATCTTCTTCTTCTCTATCCTCTTCTATTACTTTCTCCCTTATCTAAACTCCTGTTATATCTTTCACCCTTCCTTTTATTACATCCTTTATCTATTGTCTATACTACTAGTAGTAATTCCTCTAACAAACAGATTTACCCCTAAGCCTATATAGTTAGGGGTAAGTACCTGTGTTTAAGAGGTCGTAAGGCTATTAGAGGGTAGTAGATCTATTCTTAGATAATTATAACTATTATTAATAGCGCCTAGGGATTTCCCTACTAAAGAGTAGGATCCCTTATACCCTATAAATATTAGGAACCTATTCCCTATCCCTAAGTAGTATTAGGGTTAAGTTAATATTAAATAATAGGGTAATACTTATATTAGTAATATCCCTACTAATACCTCTAAGGATAAAAGGAGGAAAGCCTTAGCTGCTATTATTATCTTCTAGATAATAAGGTATATAAGAGAAGGGCTCTATAGGACTAACCTATAGGATGCCCTATAGGATGACTTTAAGGGATAGACTAAAGAGGACTTTATAGTAACTGTTACAGGCCAAAAGGGGCGTGTGGCCCACAACACCAGATGGGTTGTGGCTAGTTATATGCCTATAGGTATAAGTAGCTGTCAACTTAGGGAGTATTACAAGTTGACTATAGAATACTACTTAGACCTAATTATACCTACCTTTTGTTTATGCTATTATCGCCTTGTACTTGCTTGTTTGTTATCTATTACTGCTTTGCTATTCTATTTTACTCTCTTGCTGTGTATCTCTACGATGCTGCTGTCTATTCCATCCGGTAGCACTAGTAGCCTATTTGCCCTATTAGATCTATAACGGCTGCTAGGAGGGCTATATTAAGTAGTAGTATAACTACTTTAATCTAGACGACCTTAAATTTCTTTTCTTTATAGCCAGACTATAAAGGAACACACTAACCCTAAGGAGATCCTTAAAGAGTAGGTATATAACTTCTATAGCTAGGCTATATTAAGGACCTCTAATAACTATTAATATAGCTATAGAAATACCTAACCTACCTACTAGCTACTAATATTATAAAACACCTTTATAAGGATATTAACTACCTCTACTATATTAAATTCCTTATAGATAAACCCTATTACAGCCTAGTTAACTAGTAGAAAGGGTTTAAACTTAAGCTAGGTATAGAAAATAATAACTACTAGATAAAGTTATATATTTAGCTAGTAAAAAGGATTATTTAATCTATAAGGGAAAACCTAAAACTAGTAAGTAAACTTAGCTTAGCCTTAATACTAGAACCTCTATCTTAAATAAACTCTTAGATATTATAGACCTTAAACTACCTAGTTATACTAGAGAGGACTATAGTAACCTAGGAGCCTAACCTACTATAGAAACCTTAAGACCCTTACCTACTAGACTAGAGTAGTATATTAAGTTAACTATTAGAAAAGGACATATTAGTAATTTCTCCTAAATCCTAGGGTAATCTACTAATAGAAGGTATAAGAAACTTAGAAACTACTAAAGGGAAGGAGGTCTAGAGCTAAGACCTATTAGTAAAAATAAGCAACCTATAGTAGTAATTATACCATACTAGAGGGGAGCCTTACTTTACTTAATAAGCTCTAAATAGCTTTGTCCCTTAGACCTAATTCCCCTACTCCTAATAATCTACCTAAGGGTAGTAATACAAGCCCTCATACTAGATACCTAGATAATTCCCTAGTACCTAAGGGTATAGGCCTAGCCTATACTTAATAGGTCCTCTAGGCTTCTAACTAACCTAGGTAAGCTAACCCACCTAAGGGTAGTAATACAAGCCCTTACTCTAAGTGCCTAGACAATTCCCTAGCACCTAAGGGTATAGGCCTAGCCTATACCTATTAGGCCCTCTAGGCTTTTAACCAACCTAGGTAAGCTAATTCACCTAAGGGTAGTTACCACCTTAGTTAGGTTAGATAGTATATATACTACTAAAACAAACCGCCTAAGCCCCTACCTAGGTAACTCTATCTAATAGGATGGTATAGTATATACTACCCTAAGGGACTAGACCTACTATGCTATAGATAGGCCTTATACCTCTACTAAACCTAACGGCATAGATAAGACTATCCCCTTAAGGATAACTACCTATAGGCCTACTAGTATAGTAAGGTCTACTACTTAATAGACTACTACAACTAGGCATACCAATAGGGTAGGGCTCCTCTCTAACAGACCTAATAATTAACACCCTATAGACATCCTAAGTAGATATACTAGTAGAGAACCTACTAAGGGTACTTATAGAGCGGCTATTAAATACCACCCTAGTAATAATAAATACCTTATTAATAGTAGCCTAGAATATATTAGCTAAACCCTATATAGGTATGTTTTAGCCTAATATAGATATAAAGAAGTACTCCCCTAAGCCTATTTTTTATAACTACTAAGCTATATACTATAGGGATATTAAACTATAGATCTAAGTAGTAGAAAGCCTACTACTAGACTAGAGGGCTATTAATAAGGTTAGCTAGAATATTACTTAATACCTAAGGGGATCTATATAGAACTAGTAGGAATTTTAGTTATTAAATAGTAAAAGAATATAGTTAAAAACATAAGGGTAGGGAATAATTACAAACTAGATAAAACTCTAGTTTAGCCCTACTATAGGAGATATATAGAAGTAGTTCTAAAAAAACTTCTTCTCTATAGAGAAGGTCTCTAGGAATAGTAATATCTACGCCTTTACCTAAGAGTGCTTTAAGTATACTTACGCCTAGGGAGATTACTCTAACAAATAGTTACTTACCTACCTATACTACTACCTTACGCTATAGCTATAATAGTTCCTCTATAAACCTATAGATATAGACTTACTAGATTCCTATGTTACCCTTATAGAGGAATATAGGAAGGCTATAAGGGATATAGTAGGAACCTCTAGATATAACCTAATATATGTTAATAATATATGCTTCTAAGGGTAGGTAAATACTACTATAGGGGATAACCTAATATATAGGTAAAGTAACTCCTATATATACTAATATATAGTGTTTCCCTCCCTAAATGTCTTATTAAACTAGAGTAATATACCCTAGGGATTAGGCAATACTACTAATAATGCTTACTATATTGGCGGTAATATAACTCCTAATACATAATATAGTATAAGGAATATACCCTATATAGTAGGAAATGCTCCCTATACTTAGGGTAATATACTCTATATAGGAATAAATACTCTCTATGTTCTATTAAATATAACTAATATAATATTAAATACCCTATATGTTATAATAAATACTACCTAGATAGAGGTAAACTCTCCTTATGTCTTAGGAGATATACCCTATAACAACTTAGATAGAGTAGCATACTAGTAAAATAGTAGCTGATTCCCTAACTAAGGAAGGTTTAACTAGAACCTAAGGGAAAACACCTAAGGGGGATAGGGAAGCCATAAAGGGGACTAGCCCTACTAGAATAACTAATAGAAGGAGATAGGGGGTGATCCTGCTTAGTAAGTAAGAGACTACTAACCCTAGAGAGAAGGTTAATAGAACAGCAGGTAGAAACAGCAAGCCTACTATGTCTAAAGGAACAATAACTCTAAGGATAACGTCTAGTTTATATAGGAAACTAACCTAAACGCAGATGCTATTATTAACTAACTTATTAATAAGGGCTTTATCCTTAATAAAGTTGATAAGATACCTACTACCTTAGTAGACTTTACTAACTTTACTACCTAACTATAAGCTTATAATAGTAACCTACCTAAACTAGAGATAAAGGCCATCCTATAAGATAGGGAGGAAACTTTACCCTAATAGAATAAGGTAGAGGAGTATCTTACCTAAGTAGAGGAGTCTATAGGAGATAAGGATATACTCTAAGCCTAACCCCTATAGGACAAATTAACTAAAGTACTAACTAACATAGATATAGTAAATTTCACCTTCTAATAAGGAGAGGTTATTAAAGTAGTTATTAAGCCTAATAGAAAAAGGGAACACTATAAGAGGACTTACCTCTAAGTTAAAGTAAGGGCTAATAAGGAATTAGAGGACCACACTATTTATATAGACATAGGCATATTAGTTATCCTAGTAGACTAAAGCTAGGTAATAAGTTTTATAAAGAACCTATGTTTTAATATAATAGAGCTATAGACAATAGGGGTAGTTAGATTATTATTTACCCTATAAGAAAAAGTCACCTTTAACCTATATATAGTAGGAATAGTAAAGGGAATAGAGATTAAGGTATATATTATAGTTATAGTAGGAGTAGTTAAAAATCTCCTAGCTAAGCTATTACTTAGTATACCCTTCTATAATAACTATGGCATAATAGTAGACTTTAATAGAAAAACTATAACCCTCTACTCTACATATAACATAGTAATCCCTATATTAATTAAACACTATTTCCTAGTAATAAGAAGGTTAATAGTAAAGTATAACACTATTATATACCTTAGGTAAATATACTACCTACTAGTTAACTATCTTAACCTCCCTAAACAATTTAAGGAGGATAGTATAAACAAGACCTACTAGGTTTACTCTACCTACACGTATATCCTTAACATAGTAGTAGACTATAGGACCCTAAAGATAGTACTAGTATATAATAAGACAGTAGAGCCTATTATTATTAAGAAGGGTACTAAGGTTAGTTAAATTATACTAATATATAGGGAAGAAACAGTATAGTAGATCAGCTAAGAAATATTTATATAGATTACTAATAATACGACTATAAACTTTACTAACCTAACTAAGGACTTTATAATAATATTAGAAACAGCAGAGGAGGAGATAGAGATAACAGATAAGGTCCTACTAATCCCTAAAGAGGTGCTAAACTATAGTATTAGTAAGCTAGATATCTACCCTATAATAACTAACCTCTATAGCATAGAGATCTATATAGACAACCTAAATTTTACTAAAAAACTCTATAATCTCCTTAACTAATACCATATCTACTATAACTATAGGATAATACCTATCCTAGATAAGGAGAAGATAAGGATTAAGCTTATTAACAGCTAGTAGAACTAGAAGTCCTATATTAAGGTGTTTCTACTAGGACTTAAGGATATAGAGTTCCTTAACAAAGAAATAGAGAAATAACATAAGAAAGGGAAGGCTAGTTAGTAAATTAGCCTAGTAGCCCTTATATACCTAATCTTTATTATCTAGAAGTATAAGGAGGATAGGATAAAGGGGAAAGGACATATAGTAGTTAATATATACCCCCTTAATAAGTAGGTATCCCCTAATATCTACCCCCTCCCTAACTAGGAAGATATTATATAGTTACTTTAAGGGAAAAAGTACATAATAATGTTTAACACCTCTAGGTTCTTTTACTAGCTTAGCGTATATCCCTAGTATAGAAACCAAATAGTAATAATAAGTCCTTATAGACTTAAGTACTCTAATATTATAATAATAGGGTATAAGAACTTACCTATATACGCCTAGTAGTTTATAGATTATTTATTCTTCCTATATTATTACTTTATTTATATATATATTAATAATATTATAGTCTTTAGTAATATAGATAAAGACTACCTCTAGTACCTTAAGATTATACTAAAGCTGTTAGATAAATACTATATCTATATTAGGGTACTAAAGTTGTTTACTAGCTTCCTATTAGTAAAACTCCTTAGCTATATTATAGATAGTAATAGTATCTAGAAAATAGAGGACTATATCTAAGCCTTCTAGTAACTTACCTTTCTATATAGTCTATATAACTTAGAAATATATCTTAGGATAGGTAGCTAGCTACATACTAGATTACCCTAGTTTAATATAATAGCTACCCTTCTTAATAATAGGAAGATAAGGCTAGTAGTAAGGCTATAAAAAGACAACATACTTAAGCTAGGAACCTTATACTAAGCCTAAGTAAAGATTGTTACTAAGGAGACTTTTAACCCTACGCCTAAGGAACTTAATACCTAGAAGATACTATAAGAGAAACTCTACGCCTAGGCTATATAATTTTACTATAACCCTAAAAAGCCCCTCTTCTTTAAGATAGACATATATATTAATAGCTTTAGGCTTATAGTCTTTTAACTAGATTATAACTAGGATAGTAAGAAACTACCTAGAATTAATATACTAAGGGAGTATATCTAGCTAATTCTATTCTTATTATATACTATAATAGTAGTAGAAAAATGTTATAGCGTAACTAAGGTAGAGATTACTACTATTATATAAGCTATAAAGAAACTCTAGAAACTTATATAGTCTAATAAGCATAAAGTTATTATCCTAATAGACTATATAGTAGTAAAGGGTATTATTACTTATATATTACTAAGAATACTAGACCTTAATAAGGCAAACCTTAAGCTAGCTAATATAGTAAATTACCTATCCTAATTCTACCTAAAGATATTCTATATACCTAGGAAACTTAATATAGTACTAGACATACTCTCCTATCTCCCTATTACTTATCCTAATCTTAATAAGTATTTTCCCTATAAGGATAAACTTATAGATATTAATAACAAAGATAATATCCTAGACTTCTTTACTAATATAGTAATATAGCATATAGGAGATAAACCCCTAGCTTTAGGGAAGGCTAACACTACTATAGTATAACTTAGTAGGGACTTTACGTATAATATTATTACTAGATACTAGGGTAATAAGAGGTTATGTATCCTATTAAGACTAGTAAAGAAGGTACTCTCTAGTAGGATAGAGTATATTATACTAGATAAGGTAAAGGAGAATACCTAGGGGCCCTAGGAAAAGTAATAGTATTGCTATATACTCCTATAGGAAATTAATAAATAAGGCCTCTTATATTATATTAGTATAGATAGTACTAGGAAACTCTATATACCTAAACTAGTAGTAGGATATATACTAAAACTTACCTATAATAGGAAGTTTTACTTTAGTATTAATAGAATACTAGTAGAGCTTAGAGGTGTTTATATCTATAGGAAGAAGAAGATAGTTAAGAAGTATATTACCTATTACCTAGCTTGCTAAGAAAACTAGACGGACCGCCAGAAGGCTATAGGATCCCTCTAACCTATTATAACCCCTAGCGTACCCTATTACACCATATTAATAGATTTTATAACAGACATGCCACTAGTTCTAAGTTAAAGGACCTTCTAGGTGTTACCTAACTTTAACCTACTAGACTCCCTCTATACTATAACATATAAGTTTAGTAAGAAGGTTATCCTTATCCTAGGTAATATTTAGTATAAAGCTTACTACTAGGCTTAGGTATTACTTTAGATACTTATAGTATATAATTAGGGCCTACCTTAAGTAATTATTAGTAATTATAACCTAAAGTTTGTATTAGTAGTCTAGGTATTAATATTTAACGCCCTTAAGGTAAAGCTCCTTATCTCTACTATATATTACCTCTAGACTAATAGATAAAGTAAAAGGATAAACTAGATAGTTAAAATTATAATCTACTTCTATATATATACTAACCTAGATATCCTATAGATAGACATAATCCTATTACTATAACACATGCTTAATAACTCCCTTATAGTAACAATTAGCTACTTACTAAATAAAGTTATACTTAGCTTTTAACCCTATATAGTACTAGAATATATTAGTAATAAGGTAATGCCCTTTAAGTCCCTAGAAGTACTCTAGGAGACTTACTATATAGAGGTGCTAGCCCTTATTAATACTATAGGAGTAATTTAGAAGGAGAGGTTTAATAATAAGCACTATAAGGTGGAATTTACTAGAGGAGATAAGGTATACCTCTACCTAGGTAAAGGATACTTACTATTAGGTAAGCCTAAGAAGAAATAGTTACTATAGCATATAGGACCTTTTTAAGTTATTTATATAGTTAGACTAGGAGTATATAAACTTAACCTACTAAAACACTAGAAAGTCTACCTAGTAGTTTTAATAACACAGCTCTAGAAGGTAGCATAAGGTAAAGACCCCTTTAGTAGAGAGGAAAAACCCCTAGAACTAGTAGAAGTTAATAGTATACTAGAGTATAAGGTTAAGAGGCTTATTAATTAGAGGATTAAGTAGTAGAAGGGGTAGCCTATAGTTAAATATCTTATTAAGTAGAAGGGATATTTACTAGCTTTAAATATATAGGAACCCCATAAGAATCTTAAGCTAAATACTAGAGAGATAGTTACTTCCTATAAGAAGGAGTAACCTATTAATTAGGTAGCTAAGGAAGGAAGGAAGCAACCTAAGTAGCCTACCTATTAAAAGCCACCCTCCCTCTACTAACAACCTATTTACACCTTTCTTCTATTAACAACTACTACTATACTATAGTATATTATATATCTTTAACTACTACTATAAATATCTATATATTTATGCCTTTTAATAAAAGCTTTATTATTCCTTAGCTACTATATTTCTTTATAAATAACACCCTTATAGGTATGTTATCCCCTAGTATAAACAAACATATTGTTATTTTCTTAAAGGGAAGATACCTACCTTCTACTTCCTTCCTTCTAAGAAGCTAATTATTATTACTTCTGTTTTTTAATACCTATTATTTAGGGTATATTAACTAGCCTACCTATACTACTTACTTCCTCTATTTTTTATACTCTTTAACTACTATTATTTCCTCTTTCTATTAAGCTAAAATATTACTAGTATTATTACTAGTAACTTTACTCCTTAACTATAATAACTTATACTAGTACTACTATTATTAATAGTATAGTTAGTATAGTAGATAACTTAGGAGAATACTAGTAGTATAACCTTAATAAGGGAGGTATAAACTATAGTACTAATAATATAGGACTTAACTAGGATTAGTATAACTTTAACTAGTATATTAATCCTTAGCCTAGTAATAAGATAGTTATTAACTAGGACTCTCCTTATAAGCTCCTTCTAAACTATAGCTTTCGCCCTATTAACCCTATCCTTCCCCCCTCTACTATGCTAATCCCCCTAATCTATATTAGACTAGTAAACCTTAATACTACTATAATAGAATAGGATAAGAATACTAAGATAACTAATACCAGTACTATCTAGCCCTAGTAGGATAAGGCATAGTACTTATAGGATGCTATAGTCTAGCCTTAGTTAACTAATAAAAACCCTATTAACCCTAATAATATGTTTAGGGAGTAACATAGAGAGACTAAGGACAATAACACCAAGAGTCTAGTCTTATTAGTCTATACTAAAGATATTAAGCACCTAAAGGGTATAGATAATTCTAGTAATAAGTAGGAGGAGTATATTACTAAGAAGAAGGTTAAGGAATACCCCTATAAGGTTAAGGTATATATAGTATACCTTAAGGAGTATAATAAGGCTATAGATACTAGCTATAAGCCACCTAGCCTATAGATAGTAATAAAACATCTTAGGATGGCTAGATATAAAAAGAAGTAAGCTAAGCTTAAGGCAGCATAACCTAGGCCTATAGAGGGATAATATAAGCAGTAGGACTAGACCGCCCTATAGACCCTAGTAACTATACTTCACTATACCCAGCCAATTTATATGTCTCCTAACAAAGATAAGGAGTATATTCCTACCTAGGCTAAAGCTCTTACCTACCTTAAAGAGGACTTTAAGTACTACCCTAACTGTCTCCTTAAAAAGGAGACCTAAGCCTAGCTAGAGGGTTTCTATAATACTTACATAAAAGTATACCCTAGTAAGTACTAGTCCCTTATATTAGACCCTACTCTTTACTACATACTAGATATAATAAATAAAGTCTATAACACCTTTATAAAGAACAACCTATAGACTAAGTACCTCCCCCTATATACCTACCTTCTAGGTATACTCTTTATCTACTAAAAGGGTAATTATAGTACTAAGGTTTTTAGTACCCTTCTCCTTATCTAATATCTAGATATAATCTCTATTCTAGAGATATATTATACTAGTATTAAGGGAAAAACCTTAAGGGCTATTACCTATATAGAAGATAAGATTATTAACATAAGACTAAGAGTTAATAAAGCTATTACTAAGGCTAAGGGAGTTAAGGCTATTACTAAGGCTATAGAGAAACACACCACTAACGCTAAAGATAGTACTAAAGATATAGCTAATAATATTAACACTATTATTAAGAACATACATACTAAGGGTAATAAACTTATTAAGCTAAATAAGAAAATTAATAATATAGTTATTAAAGTCAATAGAGTAAACAAGTATATTAGCCTCCTTAAGTATAAGGCTAATAACCTAGATGCCCTTAATAAGTTTAAGGGTAATAAGTTTTATACCCTAGCCTAAAAGGTTAATAATATTACTATAAAGCTTACTATGTTTACTAATACTACTATTACCTTACCTTACTCTACCCCTATGTTACTAGCTATAACTACTACCCTACTATGCCACCCTACTATAGAGAAGAGTACTAAGTAAGCTATAAAGCTCCTAGCTTATAACTCTACCCCTAAGAGATTATAAGTATTAATTAATAATAATAATAAGTAAGGGAACTACTAAAAGGATATAAGAGAATTAAGGAGTTATATAGAGATAGAGAGGAGTATAGACCTATATGTAGATATTTTGTTCTTAGCACCCTAATAAGTACCTCTTTAAGGGGGGGTACTTATTATAGGCCAAAAGGGGTGTATAGCCTATAATACTAGATAGGTTATAGCTAGTTACATACCTATAGGTATAAGTAGCTATTAACTTAGGGAGTATTATAAGTTAACTATAGAATACTACTTAGACCTAATTATACCTACCTTTTGTCTATATTATTATTGCCTTATACTTACTTATTTATTATCTATTACTGCTTTGCTATTCTGTTTTACTCTCTTGCTATGTATCTCTATAACGCTGCTGTCTATTCTATCTGGCAGTACTAGTAGCCTATTTACCTTATTAGATCTATAATAGCTGCTAGGAGGGCTGTGTTAGTAATATACTATAATACCCTAATAGGATTCTATAACTATCTCTTATGCTAAGGGATATTTATTAATACTACCTAAGATAGCTAGATTATACTATAAGTATAATCTACTATATTAGCCCCTAAGGCGCTAAAGTAGACAAAAGAGTAGGTAATAGCTAATATAGGTAAGACTAATAACTTTAAGATAAGGGCTAATAACCCTAACTTTATCTATAATATTATAGGATTATTACTATTAGACTTATAGCCAGATAGTTTACTAACTCTAGCTCTAGCTCTAGCTCTAGCTCCAGCTCTAGCTCTAGCTCTAGCTCTAGCTCTAGCTCTAGCTCTAGCTCTAGCTCTAGCTCCAGCTCTAGCTCTAGCTCTAGCTAGCCAACAGTTAGTAGTTAATCTAAATTCCTTATATAACAACCCTAACTTTATCCCTCCCTTCCCTAGCATAGTACTAATACTAATTATAACCATACTATCTGCTAGAGGAACACCACCCCTCTGCCAGCTTACTAACCTTATTAAGATATACCTAGAGGAGCTTAAATATAGTAGAGGAGTATATAAATTAATTAAATCTAAGCTTACTATTTTCTAAGACTAGTACTTTAAGGTAGGGATACTATAAGATTAATTTATTAGTATATTCTTTATTATACTTAAAGGGGTAGTAGTAGACTTTTATACTAACTATCTCTATAATCTATCCTATACCCTTAACTTCTATACTATAGTTATAATACTTAAGGGTAACTTTAAGATAAAAGAAATATATTAAGCCTACCTTATAGAGCTATAGAGAACTACCTTTACTAGTACTATTTATAATAACCCTAACAAGAGTAAGCCTAAGGCCCTTAAGATCCTTATCTAATAAGTAAATACCCTCCTATAATTTATTATAAGGATTAGTACCCTATCTAATATAGCCCTCTGTAATTAGCTCCTTAACTCCTACTAAGGCGTAGAGGAGTACGCCCTTATGCTATTTAACCTAGCCCTAATGTTTGCTAGTATATATAGCTAGCTAAGATCTACTATTAGTAATACTACTAAGATTAAGTAATAATAGTAATATATACTATACTAGTATCCTACTAATATTAATAGCTAATATAAATATCCTAGTAATAATTAGTACTAGATTAACTATATATATAATAGCTAGTATAGCTACTACTAGTATAACCCTTCTAACTATAATAACTATAATTATATAAATAATAGCCTATAGTGCCCTTTTAACTATAATTAATACTAGTATAATACTTCCTTAAAAAAGTATTATATATATAGGAAGCTAGGATACTAGTTAACTAAGTACTCTAAGGATAAGTACTAGTAATCCTACTACTAGTATAAGGATTAATACCTAATAGAGGGATTAATAGAGGCCTTTTAATAATTTATTACTAACTTTAAAGGATATAAGCCCTTTAAATTAGATAATAAGAATAATAATTATATAGATTATAATAATAAGCTTAGTACTATATTTTTTATATTAACTACCTTCTTTAACTCTATAGTAGTAGATAGCCCTTTATTATTTTCTAAGCTATACAACTAAGTAACTATATACTTTATTATAAAGAAAGATCTCTAAGGGGATTAAGATAAAGATACCTAGCCTATAGTAGATATCTTTACTATTAATAATTAGTATTTAGTAACTACCTTCTAAGGCATTATACTAGACTTAGGTACTATAGAGTACTTAACAGTAGGATACTAGTAGTATTTTACCCTCTATAAGCTATTTAGAGGAGACTTACCCCTAGATATAGACTATACTAGAGAAGTAAGGATCTAATTTAGTAATAAGATATATTTTATATCTAAGGGTACTATTAATATTACTACTACCCTAGGCACCCTTACCTTCTATATAATACCTAGTAATACTCCCTTCCTACTCTACCTTATAGATATAGATTACTAGAGGATTAAATTTAATAACCTTACTAACTAACTTATCTAAGGCAATACTATTATCCCTATTATACGCAAATAGGGGTATCTATAGATACTATTAGAATACCTAACCTAGAGTATTACCTAGTACTATCTTACTAATACTAAGCTATATTAAGTATACTACTAATTTAGCTATCTATTAGTCTAGTAGCTTTATAAGGTGCTCTAGTAATCTAGTAATAAGGTAGAAATCTTAGCCCTAAGGAAGATTACTAGGGTCTACTACTAGTACTAACTTAACACTATAGCGCTAGGCTAGTTTAAGTTCTCTTTATAGGATAATAACTATAACTTTAACTATAAGATTATTATTAATATAGTATATCTTAATAGTAACTACCCTATACTATATATTATTAATATAGCCACCTCTTTTTAAGTAGTATAATTCCTTAAGAATATTACTACTAAGTATATATAGGAGGTACTCTATATATATTAGATTAATATATATCTTAGCCTACTAGATTAAATTATTATAGATACTAGCCTTAACTTTTATATAGCTAAATTTAAATAATCTATATATACCCTTTTAATCTATATTAAAGAAGTCCTAATTAAGGCTTATAATAGTATTAGTAAGGTTAAAAGATACTATATACCTCTATGCTATACGTATAAGATCTTCTATAATAAAGGAGAATCCCCTACTATAGCCTTATAGCTTACTATAAAGGCTATTAATAATACTACTAGCCTAGATAGCCTTATCCCTACCCTACTTATATTTAGGGTATACCCTTAGATTATAGATTCTTTACTACTATTACTATTAATAATAAAGAGGGCTAAAATAGTAA
Organism: Colletotrichum sublineola; assembly: GCA_020631755.1. Lineage (NCBI taxonomy): Eukaryota > Fungi > Ascomycota > Sordariomycetes > Glomerellales > Glomerellaceae > Colletotrichum > Colletotrichum sublineola. The sequence continues at coordinate 5,022,161 of JAHSQG010000006.1, read as the reverse complement.
AAAAGGCTATAGAGGTAGTATAGTAGATCCATACTAAGTACTAAGTTAATAAGGTAATTACTACTTATAACAGCCTAGATATATCTAAGACTACTATACTCCTACTTTAATCCCCTATTTAAGTATAGTATAAAAAAGAGGGTTAGTAGGGCCTATACTACCTTATTATAGTTAATAGTACTAAGTATACTATAGAGTTCCCTTATAGCCTAAGAACCTTCTGCTCTACTATTGTTAAGCCATACTATTATAAAGAACCTAAAGATTATAAAGGAAATACCACCTCTAAAGCAGCTAATAAGAGGCCCCTAGAGAATAATAATAATAATAATAAGGGCCCTATACTAAGTAATAACAAAGAGGAGGATAAGCTTACTACTATACCTACTAAGAAGGTTTTAAATACTATTATCATAAGGGCTCTACTACTAAGGAGACAGCCTAGCTGCCCTTATAAATATAATACTAACTTCCTTAATAAGACAGGCCTAGGTATAGTACTTATTACTATATACTAGGTATCTACTACTTACTTCCTATTATTAAAAGAAGAATCTAACCTCCTATTAGTAATTAATCTATATAAGAAAGGTATTATTACTACCCTAGGAAAGCCCTTTAAGCATACTATTAAGCTTAAGATTAACACTCTTATTACCTATAGTATATTCTAATTTATTAAGTATAATAAGCACCTCTATATAGGCTAACAAATCTTTAAGGCCTATGTTATTAATAAGGTGAAAGAGATAGATAACTAACTATATAAGAAATCACGCCTAGTTATCTAAGGATATATAGATAATAGTAAAGAAGTAATCCTCACCTAGTCCCCTATAATCTAGCAGGCCAGCTAGTAGTTAATACTCATACTAGCTCTATTACTATTACTTAAGCCTAGATTTATTATTTAGCTCTAAGATATAACATAGGCATATACCTAATCTACTACTCTATTAAATTAAACAATCCTTATAAGATTACCTAAGTAGATCTAATACTATTATCTAAAAGGTATAATTATATAAGTTATTAAACCTCTATATAGTATTATAGAGGTAGGTACCTACTAGTAGGCAACTTATAGCTACTACTATAGAGAAAATCTTAAGATAGATACTTTAACTTTTAATCCCTACCTACTTATATCTATAGTAGAGAATCTAAACTTTAGTATTATTAGGATATAAACTAATAATATAATTAGACTCTTAGATAAATCCTTCTCTACCTATAAGGTAGAAGAACTTACTAAGGTAACCTTTACTACTAAGGAGAAGTAAATCCTTAGTATTAATAATCCCCTAGTATTTAATAGTAGTATTATAACCCTTACTACTAATAGTAAGATAATCCTTAAGCAAAAAGGCTAGGGTAAGAAACTCCACCCTATTAATCTAACTACTATAGATACTATTAAGTAATATATTAAGTAATAAGCCTATAGTATATATATTACCTCTATATACTAACCTAAGGCTAGCTTTAATTATTCTATTATAGTATAGTACTAAGTACCTTAGGCTAAGGAAATTAAGGCGCTTAATTAGTATATTAAGTAGTAGATAGATAACCCTAATTATAGCCTTACTTTTCAACTACTTAATCTAGCTACTATAAAGCTCTTTATCTTTATAGATAGATCCTTTACTAATAATAAGGATATAATATTATAACTAGGATTCCTTATTACCCTAGCTAATAAGATAACTAGTAAAGGCCCTAATAATAGTAATAAATTTATAATAACTAGGAATATTATCTACTTTAGCTTAATAAAGTATAAGAGAGTTACCTATAGCATACTTACCTCTAAGGTATATAGTATAGTTACTAGTATAAATATAGTATATACTATCTCTATAACCTTAAAGATAGTAACTAATTATATAGGACTTCCTCTAATACTAACAATCCTCTATATAGACTCCTATTTACTTTATAAATACCTTATAAAGCTAGGTACTATAAAGGAGAAGAGGCTTATAATTAATATTATAGCCCTTTAGTAGTCCTATAAGAGACATAAAGTCTATAAAGTATGCTAGATCTATAATACTAATAACCTAGCTAATAGATTTATAAAGGCAACACCTAATAAGGCACTAGAGGAATTAGTAGCTAGTAGGAGAGTAAAGATTAGGATAGAGGGATAGGTTTCTTATATGTAATTAGGTTATATATATTTAAAAAGTATAATACTTTTTAATCTTTTGTTTTTATTATGTTTTTAAGCTTTTTAGTATTAATAGGCAAAAGGGGGTAATAGGCGTATTTATTACTACTTTAGAAAGTTGCTAGTGTTAGGATACTAAGCATCTATAGATAGTAGAGGAGCCGATCTAGGTCATGTGTCACGCCACATGACCTACCTTAACGGCTCTTTTAATATCTACGGCACTATTGCCAGCCAGCGTGCTGGCCCTCTTTCTCTTCTGTTCAACTCTAGCAACATCTTTGAATATACTACGGTTCAACCCCCATATCCAACGTTGGATCCTGTGATACCAACAGAACCCTTTTCTCATAATAAGCTGACTCTATTACATCAGTCACCCCATCGCAGGATCCGGGTCGGCAGGACCAACGTCCCGAGTCCGTGCAAGATAGGTAGGTCATCCAGCTTTTCCCTTGGCGGCGGTAGATTTTTTCATCAATTTGGGCGATAGTGAGCAGCCAAGAGGCGAAGGAAGCGAGAGCCAAGCCAGATCACCATATATATTCTGCTTGCTGACCTTGGCGCATGGAGCAGGTGAGTAGCCCTGCCCGGCACCGTTCTAGAGGCCTACTCATCACATGTGAATTTAACTAGAACCAAATGAGGCTTCGCTTCAGCTATGACACCAGAACGTTGGCGACAACCTTTAAGTCGCTGCTGGGCCGTGGCTTGACGTACCGGCGATGGGTACGGTTGAATAAGGTGGAGCAGATTCGCGGCGAGCCCCAATGCCAACAACGATTGCTCTGTTGAATCTCATTTCCATGTATAAATGAATAACTGTCAATAATTAATTAGAGGTTTTACAGGAGCAGAATCATCCAAGGGGTGCTTGCAACGGAAGTGCCGTGTACGTGTTCAAAGTAGCTAATCAAGGTCACTCTCGCAGCAAAAAAATAAAAAAAAACAATAAAAAAAATCACATGGTCGAATCAACAACAAACTTTGCCACAGCATCCAAACCTCATGTTTCAGACAAAAGTGTCGCGTTTTTCACGACGGTTTAAAATACCAATTTCGAGAATATATAACCCCAAGATCAATATGTCTCAAGCTCATTCTACGACATGCGGCCCGAAACAAGATCTGGATGAGTCGGGCCTCGTGCCGACGCTGCAATCGTGGCACGAGTACAGTGAGAGCACCAAGAAATGGAGCCCAGTCCCGAGCGCCGACGAGTCGAGTCTTCCGAAGGAATCTGAGCACACATCCGACGAGGACTTTAGGCTGGTTCTCGCCACATGGAATGTTAATGCCTTCGGCCCGCAACCGCACGCGCGGCTTAATGCAATTTTCTCACATGCCATCGCTCACGCACCATCACCTGATATCATATTTCTCCAAGAAGTATCAAGGCCCATGCTAGGGTCCTTGCTGAACAATGCAGAGGTCTGCAGAGGATGGTATTCCAGCGAAAATGACTCGACCAATTGGATGGGCGCATTCGGGACTATGACACTCTTGTCCAGGTCGCGGCTTTCGACGGTGGGCGACACAACCCTTGCCATCCTTGGTCGTGTGTCTCGAATCAGATATCCGTCTATGATGCGAAGAGATGCCCTATGCGGCGACATCTTCATCCCGACGAAACCAAGGAGCTCGCCACAACCTCACTATATCCGGGCCACGTTGATAAATGTACACTTGGAATCAACAAACGGACCAAAGTGTTCCTCTTACCGGGACAACCAATTTTCGGTTGCTTCATCAATCCTATATGGGACCGGATATGGCTTGATTGCAGGAGACTTCAACCCCGTTGACCCCCATGACGAAACCATAATCGAGAAGAACGGCCTTCAGGACGCATGGGAAGTCTTGCGAAAGAGAGATCCGGGGTATACGTGGGGAGTGGATGGGAAAGAGAGATACCCTGCGTGCCGAATGGACAAAGTCGCAATATTGGGACTGCGGCCTACGCACATTGAAGTCATGCATCCGCGGGAGATCCTTCTTCCAGCATTGAATGCATCGGCTCCAGACTCAGACAACATGGGATTGGAGAGAAACCTCAGCCTGAAAACAACACCCTGGAGTGATCATTCTGGATTGAAATTTTCTTTTGTCATAGACGTAGGCAAATCGGTTGAGTGAGTTACACCCCAAACAAAGTACAGCAGTGTACGGCTGTATGCCCCGTTTGTAAGTGGTAAGAAGAATACGATCAAGAAACGTAGATTATGACTACAAGTGCCCGAATACAGGAAATGGCAGATGAGGTCACTGGACTAAACCTAGGGGGTTACTTGTGCTGCTATATAACGAACATGGTGCATTAGCGCAACAGAAGCCACAGTGCCGAATCTCTGAGGAGAAAAGACTGCCTTTCCATTTGATGTATCTGCCGAAGACACCAAGAGGGTGATCATCAGCGCTACCAGGTACCCTGATGACATTATCGAGACATAGGAGGACCTTCCATAGTACTGCCGCGCCTTACTATTTCAGTAGGGTTCAAGGCATGCTCGGTTGTGGGAAGCGCCACTAATGTGTAACAATGGGTCCATCCAAACCAGTCGAGGCTATTCGCACAAAGCATCCCTTGCTAGTCCATCGTCAAACTTGCAGATGGAAAGCTGAATGGCCCTTAACTCGTGCGGCATTCACAAACGACCTCAAGAAAGCCCTGGTAACCGTTTTGTTGCGCTGTATTACGGCAGGTCCAGAATGGGAGCCAAACAAGTCGCATGTTGCAGTTTTCCCAGCTCGCTGGGCCAACACTGTGTAAAGGTGATATAGCTCGCTAAGCAGTCAGTTGAAAGAAAGGAGGGAGCGAAACCAACATGTGGGTCGTGCGTAATGATCCAGATGAGACGGAAACGCACGACACAGGTCGACGTTCACCATGCGATATGTAGCGATTCCCCGCTGTGGGACCGGCGTGTGTCTTTTCACGATGAAGGCGATCTGGTCGAACGCATAATCCGGTTGGCCAGAAGCACTGTGGTCGGAGATGTGAGTCTGGTTAACGTGGTGCAGAGGGTGTGACGCTGATATATCTCACACCCCCAGCTGGATGCGACGAATGTACATTATACAGAGGATTGTCTTGGAAGGGCTTTATAGGGCTCATGGTATCGGCACTCGTTCCTGCTTACCTTCAAATGCCGGATTCCCTCTGGCTTGTCGCCCATAAGTCTTGTCTACCAGGTACTTGGTTATGAAGCAAGCCTACATTCCTATTCTATTACCGACTTTTGCCAGCTCAAGATCTCAGCTGGATGGTTGCGTCCCACGAGCTGGGCGGTTGTCTTGGCCACACTTCGCATGAGGAGCACATGAGACGGCGTCTTTGATTGGTGACGGAGGGCCTCCTCCCCATGGCAGAATGTGCTGTGGCGCAGGGCCGAGGGGAGGAGGCCTGCCATGTGACATAATCTTCTGGCGTATCCCACGTGTCTTTGTTCGCCTTCTTTAGTGTAGAGTGGGTCAATGTCGGATATTGATCAGGTGTCGATGTGGCCACATCCAGAGTCGCGGATCTCCATGTCAAGTGCCGGGTGCGACGTCGGCAATCAGGCTGCTCAGGAGACGCAGACATGCCCATGTAGCTACGGCGGCCCCTCGCGGAGTTGCACAGGCAAATGATAATATGGGATCGCAGCAAAAACACATAGTAAAGTGAGATGTACAGCACCACGACGACGAAAGTTTGATTATCATAAAAGCACGATACCGCCAACACTAAAAGCTGATCTCGGCTAGAGAGGTTGTCAGCCTGTTCGGAGATAGTACATATTCGTGGTCGGGATGAATTGAACTAGAGTCTGCCTTAACCATCCGATGATGACAACGCCATGTCGGAGGATCGGCAAAACTAGCAAACTACGACAGGACAACCGTTATCATAGTAAAATGAGATAAAACCAGCAAAGGATATTCAATAGTACAAGATTGGAATGCATGACGACGAACACAGTTCCGATGGGTCCGGTGTCGTGGGCGAACCACGATCAAGCAAAAGAACCCGGCACATTCGCGGCGCCTATTCTCTCCTGTACTCAGTTCTAGGGAATGAATCGATTGCCCGGCCAGGCCAGGCCGAGCTGGGCCGGGCTGGGCTGGGCTTGCTTGCTCCCATCCGCCATTGAGTCTCTAGAATCCCTACAGGGTCAAAGGTGAGTTTCCTGTGCAAATCAAGCCCCCTGCATAGAAATGGAGGCGTCATTAAGGATGCAGCTGGTTGCGGCTGGGGCGATTGTGGCTGGGGCAACATGAGAACTGCGAGCTGTGGGGTTTGCCGTTACCGCTGTCTAGGAGGACACGAGTGTCATGACTAGACCCCTTCGGCAATCGGGTGAGAAGCCATTAAGCGCACCGCCTCTGGGTTGAAAGAAGCTTTGTACTCCAATCTTCTGTCAAAGATTGAGGTCTGTGCTAGCTAACACAACGTACACGGGGGGTTTCGTGCAATTCGTGCGTCAAATGGTTGGTGATGCTTACATACTCTCTCACTTTCTCATTCAATGTGGTATGTCTCTTACACGCAACACAATGTAGCGGTCTCTCGTCTCTTGTTGGCTTGTGGCCCTGGAGCGACCTTGAAAAGGACGGCGAATGCTAATAACGAGTATGACGAGAGGATCGAGACACGCAATCGAACGGCAGAGCTTCAAGCATAATAGATTACTGATATTCTTCTCTGGTTGCGACCCTTGGGTCTGTTCGAGGGATGACACAGCCGCACACTCGTAGTTTGTACCTGCGGTAGCGTACAAAGCTATTTCTCCCAGCCAACTACTGCATCGGGAACTAGGGATATGTTACCCACAGCGGCGCCGAGACAGTTGATTGCCGAGGGGAATATCTGTGGTGCTGAAGCGTCGTGCACTGAAAACAGACAATATTGGCTGCGGTAAGCGTATATAGCTAGCGCGCGGCTTGGCGGAATGGTAAGATGAATTCACATACTCCAGTTGACTCATACTAGATACGTTAGTCGGCTTTGACGGGCGTCTGTGAAATCGATTATGACTGCTGGGGTCAAGACAAATACACGCCTCAATCGCCGTCAATGCCTAGGAAGGTTGCCGGGTAGGTCAAGTTGCAAAGCACTATAGGTCGCATCCGGAGTGTGGTTGTCGCTCTGTCGGCAGGCTTGCCTTTCACGTCGGATCCGCGTCTTTCGTAGTCCCCATTCCCAGAATGCCGCATCAAATACCACCACCATTGACGCCCGACGAGACACAAGGACCCCTGGGATTGCACGGAAGCGTCTTCGTCATCGACCTGGGTGAGGCGAATAACACCGCTCGGATCGGAACATCCCAGAAAAAGCGTTTTGGGCACATTCTGGAGGGTCGTGGCCTTTACAGCCCGCAGCCCTGTGCCATTGTTCTATTTGCCATGGTAACAGCCGCTCGATGCATATCTGCATGCGGAAGTCTGGATGGCGGAGGACTTGGCGATAGAGAATAGACGATCGTGTCATTTGGTCGAGATGGCCGGCGGCTTGTCTAGACTCTCGCGTAGTCCTTTAAGCGAAGGCGGAGTGGCAGGTCTACGAATACAATTTCCAACGCTCCAAAGTTCTGACCTTTTCAGTTCTTGTGTCGAGTCCTTTTCACCACGATGCTTATTTGATATCTCATCTTTTGTACAGCCCAGCACGGGCTACTTGTGGAAAAGAGGGTTGAGTTCCGTTTTGTTTCTTTCGTCCGCCTTTGCTGGACTGCTTGGTTGAATTTAGCACAAGGAATTCCACGCCCATGGTAGCCCAGCATTGACGATGTCAGGGCTGCGGACGCTCCTTTTGGCCTCGCTGCTGCTCGGGGGTGAGAGTGCAGCACAATCTTGCCTCGACGCACTCAACAGCAACCAGACCGATGCCTGCGTCTGCCACTCCCTCGAGTATGAGGTTAGCTACGTGGCCTACATTGCGGTTTCAACATCGCATACCTCCATCTGCGAGGCGCTGCCGACCACGACGCCGGTCGGACTGCCAATACCTCTTCAGGTCTTGAATAAAGTTCCTACTGGAGACTTTTCTGGGTACGTCACCCAGAATAATGGTGTTTACACTGGCACAGGTATCATAACCGGTCCGACGACTGTGGATATAATACCGCCTTCAGGAACTCAGCAAGGAACGCTCGTGGTGGAGGTCCCGCCGTCGTACTATACGATAACGCGGACCGGTACCGACACTGTCAGTCCTGAGCCTGCTCCGACCAACTTCGACTCCATAAGATATCTCACGGAGGATATTATTTCATCACCTCAGACGATACAATTAATGAATCCTACGCCTGGCGTTAACGATGCGTCTCGCGGTACAGTAATCGTTGCTATTCCGAACCCGAGACTCTTCAGCACCACCGAGGTAGCTTATAGCGGGACGGAAGCGTTGACCGAAGCACGAACGACGATTTCGACCATCACTGACGATGGACTCGCCCCCGGCACGTTTGTCGTTGCTGTCGCTACGACAGCGTTGCCCAACCTGTCGTACGATATCTCCACGGTCGCGTACACGGGAACGACCGCCTTGACGTCTCCAACCGTGATGTCGGTCATCCAACCAACTGGTACCGGGGCTGGCATTGTCGTGATTGCGGTGCCTGCAACTGGCGTTCCTCCGCCTCGCGTGACATCAATAGTTCCATACACAGGCACCGATACGATTACAGAAGCAGTCACGATCTTGGATCGACCTTTTGATGGAACCACTCCAGGGGCTCTCGTCATTGCTTTGCCTTCGCCATCCTTCGTAACGGAGACGATAACACTTACAGACACGGATGTGCTGACCGGCCCAACCGTTGTTTCGGTAGTTCCACCCAGTGGCTCGGCTCTTGGCAGGGTCATCGTGGGCAGCCCTCTATCACCTTATGTTGCGTCATACGTACCTTACACTGGTAGTGAGGCCATCAGCGACCCCACGACACTCTCTGTTATTACGCCAGACGGTTCAAATCCCGGTACTGTGATTATAGCTTTGCCATCCGGCAATCGACAAGCGGCTCAAACGCCGTTCGTCACCTCGATTGTTCTATACACGGGGGCCGATGTCATCAACGGGCCTTCAACGCTCAGCATCATTCCTCCCAGTGGAACGGAGGCAGGGACGGTCATTATCGGCCTTCCCCGTGTCATGGCACCTGCGGGAACTGGCTCAGGCTCTTTTATCACTTCTGCAGTCCCGGTTTCCTATGTCACCGTGACCATGATCGCGTACGACGACGTTGAGCTCGTCACCTTGACGAGTATTCTCCCAAGCGGTACTTCGCCAGGAACCTTTTATCTCGGTCCTCCTCCGACAGCGGGCGCATTGCCGGCATCATTCGTCACTCAAGTCATTCCTTACACTGGCTTGACTTCTATAACGGAGCCCACTACGTTGTCAATCCTTCCCCCCAGCAACTCAGCGCCCGGCACTGTTATAGTCGCGGATCCTCGGCCTTTCCTACGCACAACTGTGCCGTACGTCGGAGATGAGCCTCTGGCCCAAGTGACGACCATTGCCGTGGTGCCGCCGGAGGACGATCAACCCGGCCTTGTGGTAGTGGCGGTGCCTGCGGCGACCCCAGCAGGCCCTTCGTATGTGACATCTTTTGTGGTGGGCCTAGGCACGTCTATCCAAGAGCAGGCCACTCTATCAGTAGTCCAGCCAACCGGCACAATCCCAGGGACTTTGATCGTGGCAAGGCCGGCGCAATTTGTTACCTCAACCGTCCCGTGGACCGGCACCGCGACTCTCCCGACACGGACCACGATCGCCATCTTTCCTCCCGCTGGAACGGAACCAGGAACAATCTACGTTGCAGATCCCACAGCTTTCGCAACTTCCACCGTGGAATACACCGAGACAGATTCTCTCACTGCACCCACCACGTTAACCGTCATTCCCCCCACTGGAAACAGTCAAGGAACCGTCATCATAGCTGTGGCCAGCCGTCGTCCGTTCGCAACATCATTTGTTCAGTTGACTGGCACTTCTCCGGCAGAAGGCCCCACCACTCTGACTCTGGTGCCGCCTCAGGGAAGTGCTCAAGGGACCGTCATTATGGGAGTACCCAACGGTTTCTTGACGTCGACCGTTGTCTCTTCAGGAACAGAAGCTCCAACGGCACCCGCAACCATGTCGACAGTTTCTTCACGCCGCCCAGTTCCAGGAAATTTACACGTGGCGTTAGCGCCGCGACCAAGCACACAGGCCGCTTCCCCTGCCGAAATTCCATCTGGTTCAGCGACCCCAGCGGCAACTGCAAGTTCTCCAGCTGTCCTGGTGCAGCAGTTGTATGTCACTTCGACGGTCATATACAGCGGTACAGGCATCATCGCGGACCAGTCTACGCTTTCCACTGTACAACCTAGTGGCACTGCGCCCGGGACGTATATTGTTGGAATCACAGACTTGTTTGTTACTTCACAAATCGTTTACACCGGCACGAGTTCCATCACAGGCCCCATCCCTGTCTACACCGTTCAACCTTCAGGGTCGAACCCCGGAAGGATTTTGGTTGCCGTCCCGCCTTCATATGTCACTTCCGAGGTGCAGTACACTGGGACAGATGAGCAACTCACAACACCTTCTCCCATCTCCACAGTCCCTCCTAGCGGAGATGCGCCTGGAACCGTGATTGTGGCCCGTCCAGGCCTATACGTGACGTCGGATCTCATTTTGACAGGACCGCCCGATCCTCAAATCACGACTCCAAGTATTGTCTCTACGGTACCCCCTAACGGTACCGCGCCCGGGATCGTCATTGTGGCTCGACCGGCACAATACGTGACGTCCGAAGTCTTCTACACCGATTCAGCAGATCCACAAATCTCTGCCCCGAGCACGGTTACCATTGTGCCGCCGAGCGGGACCCAGCCCGGTACCGTAATCATCGCGCAGCCGGCAAACTATCAAACATCCGAGGTGTTCCTGACAGGCATCAACGATCCAACCACGATATCGACGATTCTACCCACCGGAACTGTCTCGGGTACGTTGATCGTGGCACGCCCTGTCCTCACTGTTACTTCGGAGACCAGTGTGCCCGGAGCCACCAGCTCAAGCACCGTCTCAGCGGTCCCCTCGAGTGCCACTTCATCCGCGGTGGTTATCTTAGGTCAGCCGCTTGCTCCCAGCACCTCTTCCGTTGTTCTCTCCAGTCCTGCCGTGTCTACTGCCACAGGATCAGTGACCCCGGCCACTATTGCCCCTAGTGTTACTGATCCCAGTAACGTTGTGGTCGGAAATCCCCAACAATTCGTCACTTCGGAGATGCAATACACTGGAGCCAAAGATGGAATCACGGAGCCAATAACGGTGTCTACGATTGCCCCTTCTGGTAGCATTCCCGGTACCATCATAATCGCTCGCCCCAATTCCTTTGTCACGTCAACAGTCTTTTTTACAGGAACGGATCAACCCACAACGCCCGTCACGGTTTCCACCGTCTTGCCCTCGGGCGCTTCTCCAGGAACCATCATTGTAGCCCTGCTTGCGCCAACAGACCAGCCCGCGCAGCCTTCTGGGACGTTTGTCACTAGCCAGGTTATATCCACAGACACCGCAGTGTTGACAGGCCCTACCACCATCTCCATCGTTTCCCCATCAGGGACAGTGCCGGGAACGGTCATCATTAGTCAGCCAGCTTTGCCTGCTTCGTTCGTTACCTCAGAAGTCGCCTACTCTGGGACCGAGTCTCTCACAGCTCCTACTCCCGTGTCAACGATTTTGCCTGTAGGAACGACTCCTGACACAGTAATAATTGCTCGGCCTGCCTCTAGTGCTGTTGTGGCATCGCCAAACGTCAGCTCGCAACCTCCGAGTGCCGCCCCCATTACGGACACCATCCAGCCGCTTTTGAATTCGTTCGTCACATCACAGGTTACTTACACGGGCACCGAAGTTCTGACGGCCCCAACACTTTTATCATTGATTCCTCCGTCTGGAACAGTCCCTGGGACAGTGTTTGTTGCTCAACCGCAAGTCATGACTACCGCGCCACTTTCAGAAAGCTCCCAGGCCTCTATTGTTCCATTCGTTACTTCTACAGAGGCTGATACCAGCAGCGAGCCCTTGCCCCCGCCTGCTCCCGCTTTCACGTTTCCGCTTGTGGGAATTCGGCCAGGTCCCGCTGTCTCGCAGCTGCCACCGTCACCGCCAGCGTTACTGCAAGCATCTTTCGTCACTTTGGAGATTCTGTATAGTGGTACAGAAACACTGACGAGCCCACTCCCGATCCTGACAATCCAACCAAATGGCACCATTCCTGGAACCATAATAGTTGCCCGGCCTGCCGTATACGTCACGTCAAACGTGGATTACACGGGGACTGACATTTTGACTGCTCCAACTCCAATCTCGACAATCGAGCCAGTGGGTGATGCACCCGGTACTGTCATTGTAGCTCAACCGCGTTCTTTCGTCACTTCCACCGTGATCTACACTGGTACGGAACCGTTGACCGCGCCGACTGCCGTTTTCACCGCTTTTCCTGTCGGTACCGAACCGGGGACCATCATTGTTGCTGCGCCGCCTGCGTACGTTACGTCGCAGGTCATCTATACCGGCACGTCTCCGATTACCGCGCCAATTCCCATATCGACTATTCCACCGGTTGGAACTGCACCCGGAACCATCATTGTCGCGCAACAAGAGCTTTTTGTTACTTCCAGCGTCTCATACACTGGCACCGAGAATCTCTCCCAGCCTTCGACTCTGTCAACAATCCTTCCGGTTGGGACGACACCAGGTACATACATCATCGCGCAACCTGCAGCTTCGACACTGCCGTTTGTCACATCCTTGGTCATTTACTCGGGAACCAGTACCATAACTGGGACTATTCCTATAACTACCATACAACCCAGCGGGACAGCTCCTGGCACGATTGTTTTAGCACAGCCTGCCCTCTTCGTAACATCAACGGTGCCATACTCCGGAACCGAGGTCCCGACGACGCTGCTACCTATCTCAACTATCCTGCCTTCAGGTAATTCACCTGGTACAATCATTGTGGCACAGCAATCTTTGCAGAGTATTGAGGAGTCCTTAAGCTCTTCCATCTCTCTAACGACGTCATCTGAGTCTTCAAGTGTCTTCTTGGCTACCAGCTCATCAGCTCTATCAACTTCTTTGATACCCTCAGAAGAATCAAGCTTATCTAGTTCATTGAGTACTTCATCTTCATCAGAATCCCTCAGCACTTCAATTTTGTTGGCATCATTAACCCTAGAGTCGCCATCTTCAACGGAATCTAGCACCATTCCAACGCCATCTGATTCTTCAAGTATCTCTTTGACTACTAGCTTACCAGCTCTATCAACTTCTTTGATACCCTCAGAAGAATCAAGCTTGTCAATTTCATTGAGTACTTCATCTTCGGTGGAAACCATCAGTTCTTTGACTGTATCGGCATCATTAAGCACAGAGTCATCACCTTCAGCGGAATCTAGCAGCCCGACGACTTTGGTCTCTTCTTCAGATCCCACAATCTTGCAACTACCGTTGGGATCGATTACCTCCACCTCGACGTCCGTCACAGTAGAGTCTTCGTCTGCTTCTGAGTCATCGTCTTTGGTGGAATCTGTCAGTTCCTCAACTCTAGCCTTTTCAAATTCCATCACGACGCAGACGGATGTGTCCTCGACAACGGCTTCAACGGATCCAAGTTCTTCTTCTTCGCAGCCAACAACGGCTTTGTTGACGAGTTCCATTGAAGCAACAGTTTCTTCAACTGAAACAACACTCTCGGACTCACCAACCGCTTCAAGCTTGTCTGAAAGCGTTACACCCCCTTCGCTTGCCATAGGCCTAGCGAGCTTACTTAGCTCCACCTCATCGTCCTCTGAGACTCAGACAGAAAGCTCTATCTCATCTTCACTCTCCAGTTCGACAGCAGAAACGACATCTCAACAGGCGACCGCTTCAGGAACGTCCATCTCTTCAAGCAGCTCAGATGCTTCAAGTGCTTCCTCTACAGAGTCTTCAACGTTGTCTGTCCTAGCGGCCTCCAATATTTTGGTGTCTACTTCTGTGACTTCGGCTACCGAGAGCAGTAGCACAATTCTTAGTACTTCAGCAGATCAAAGCTCGGCCTCTACTGATATATCTACATCCCAGTCAAGTTCCTCTTTAGACCCTAGCACGACAGCACCGTCTATTTCCAGCTCCACCGATCTTAGCAGCTCAAGCGAAACTAGCTTCTCGACTGCATCGGGCACTTCTTCAGACTCTAGCATCTCATCCGAATTCAGTACATCCTCCGAATCTAGCTCTTTAACGGATTCCAGTAGTTTAACAGCGTCCTTAGATTCTGCCAGCTCAACAGGAAGTAGTAGCGTTTCATCTGAAACTACTATATTAACATTTGAGTTAAGTTCTTCTCTAGACTCTAGTACGACAGCACTAGTTACCTCTAGCTCCACCGATCTTAGCAGCTCGAGCGAAACTAGTTTCTTAACTGCATCAGGCACTTCTTCAGACTCCAGCATCTCATCCGACTTCAGTACATCCTCTGAATCTAGCTCTTCGATAGATTCCAGTAGTTTGACAGCGTCCTTAGATTCTGCTAGCTCAATAGGAAGTAGTAACGTTTCATCTAAAACTGCTACATCAACATTTGAGTCAAGTTCTTCTCTAGACTCTAGTACGACAGCACCAGTTACCTCTAGCTCCACCGATCTTAGCAGCTCGAGCGAAACTAGCTTCTCGACTGCCTCGAGCACTTCCACTGAGCCCAGCATCTCATCCGACTTCAGTACATCCTCTGAATTTACCTCTTCAACGGATCCCAGTAGTTTGACAACGTCCACCAATTTCGTCAGCTCAACGGGAAGTAGCAGCACTTCATCGGAAACCGATTCCTCAACCTCTCTGAGTTTTTCGTTCAGTGTCAGTTCATCTGCTACTACCTCCGCAACCTCGTCAGAGCTCAGCACATCCACATCTACCACTACGCCTGAGACCACTACAGCAACAGAATCAAGCAGTTTGAGTGAGTCTACTTCCACGACGAACCTGACTGGTACGAGCACCTCCGGCACTACTGCTTCATCCGACTCAGCCACTTCCGAAGCGAGCACCGCGTCTGAGGCAAGCTCAGTGTCCGTTGTAGCCAATATCCTCAACGCCGAGTCTAGTACCTCACAATCGAGCGACTCGTCCACTGCTTCCGTTTCAGCTACGGAATCTACTTCAACGTCGCTTTCACTCACTACGAGCGAGGATGCTGCGGCCGCCGGGTCTACGAGCCTTGCCGGGTCGACTTTGCCAGTTGAGATTTCCTCATCAACCACGGTTGTCGACTCAAGTTCAACGGAAACTTCTTCAACGGCCGCCTCATCGGAATCCGATCTCTACGATACTCTACAAGTGCCTTACACTGGGACGGACCTCTTGACGTCACCTGTTGCCATCAGCACAATCAGTCCCAGTGGAGGCATCCGTGGGACTATCCTCTATGCCGCAAACTTTGCGACAAGGACGGTTCCATTCACCCCGACAGGAAATGGTCAGACGGCACCTGTTCCGCTATCAACCATTCAGCCCTCGGGAACAGAACCCGGAATTGTCGTCGTCGGCACGCCAGAATCCTCCGAGACTTTCATCACAACAACTATCCCGTATAGCCCTACCGGAACCGAGGTGACCGGGCTGGTCACAATCACCACTTTGGCAGCTAGTGGGACACAGCCTGCTATGGTCGTCATAGGCTCACCATTAGGACGAGCTATATACATCACAACGACTGTGGTTTCTTCGGTGCCAAGTCCCACAATAGTGACAACGGTTCAACCTACCGGTACAGAGCCCGGGCTTGTCGTGTTTGCGATTCCTGCTTCCCTGGATTCTTCTACTACTTCCGCGGTTTCATCCGATGCAGAGACGACGTCTTTCTCTTCTCTTCTTGCCGCCTCGCTCTCCACATCCTCACTTGAGTCCACTTCCACCATTAGCTCAGAGTCCACAAGCAGTACCGAGGACGTCAGCATTACTAGCGGTACCGCTATCAGTAGCAGTTCTACGGCAAGCAGCGAGACCGGTACTACCAGTAGCAGTGAATCTAGCAGCAGCGCAGACACGAGCAGTAACACTGCCATCGACTCAGCAACAACTAGCTCAGTTTCTCTTGTATCTACCACTGTATCTGACGCCTCAACTCAATCGTCAATTACGTCAGATACCAGTAGCACTGATATTAGCAGCACTGCAGCTAGCAGTAGTGAAAGCAGTAGCAGCACCGTGCTTAGTAGTACTGATAGCAGCAGCATAGAGATCATTAGCACCGAGAGCAGCAACACCGCAACCAGCAGCTCCGAGACCAGCACCACAGGGGCATCTAGCTCATCTACGGACATTACAAGTTCATCATCGTCTTCAGAAACAGCCAGTTCTTCGGAGGTCAGCAGTACATCCGTGGACTCCATTTTGACGGGCTCCGACAGCCCGACGAGTACTAGCCAGACTAGCTCATCCGATCTAAGCACTACATCTGTTGAGTCTTCAGGGATCACGTCAGCCCCGTACATAACATCGGAGGTTTTCGACACCTTGGTGACTGCACCCACCACTGTCTCCACCATCTTGCCCACAGGAAGTTCGCCTGGCGTGTATGTTGTGGCAAATCCGGCTTCATACGTGACATTGCAGGTACCATACACCGGCTCCGAATCTCTAACAGAGCCTTCGACTTTGTCCACAGTTCAGCCCTCTGGAAGCGCGCCGGGCACATTCATCGTAGCCAACCGGGCGCTCTTCGTCACATCACAGTTCATATATTCCGGTCCTTCTTCAATCTCAGAGCCCATCCCTGTCAGTACTGTCCAGCCAAGTGGTTCGCTACCTGGTACAATCATCGTGGCCGTTCCTGCGTCTTTCTACGCCACTTCTACGTCGATTTACACCGGCTCCGACTCGTTCGATGTCCCTACGGCGATTTCTACGGTGGCCCCAGCTGGTGGAGCTCCAGGCACCGTCATCGTCGCCGCCCGCTATGCGGTGGCAAGAGTCCCTTACACAGGGGATTCGATCATCACTGCACCAATTCCCGTGTCCACCATTCCTCCCAGCGGCACAGCTCTGGGAACAGTTGTTTACGCTGATCCTCCAACGACGACGGGGTCAACCGCATCTACAACGAAAACATCTAGTGATTCGACGTCAATAGGCAGCGAGACATCTAGTGATGCATCTTCAACACCCACGGTTACTTCAAGCTCATCAACCACGGAATCCACATCTTCTACGTCGGTTTCATCGGATACGGATTCGTCCTCTAGCACGTCAAGCAGTACAGATTCTGTATCTTCATCGGTTTCCTCAGACGCCTTGTCAGCCACGACTTCCACTACTGAAACCGACAGCTTGCTGCCGACATCGACGAGTTCTTCAACAAGTGAGACTTCCAGCAGCTCCAGCGACTCGAGTATCGAGCCTACTTCTACTTCCTCAAGCAGTTCCGCCATTTCCTCCGAGTCATCAGCCTCCTCTGTCACATCTGATACAAGCACGTCGCTGCTTACCTCTAGCAGCAGTCTGACGACCGAAGGAATAACAGCGTCGGACACCTTGACTTCTGAAGTTTCCATTTCAACTTCAACGGTGTCTTCGAGTGAGTCGGAATCCTCCAGCTCTACAAGTTTGACTAGTTCCGACAACTCTGCCTCCTTCGTGACTACCACAGTTCTCTACACCGGCAGTGAGACTCTCACCGAACCCACGCCCCTCTCCACCGTACCACCTTCCGGTACTCAACCAGGCACGGTGATTATTGGGACGCCACTCTTCGCCTCTTTCGTTTCTACTACAATAGAGTATACCGGAACCGAGACTTTGAGCAGCGCCATTCCAGTGTCTACGATTCAACCAAGTGGAACACAGCCAGGTACCGTGGTCTTTGCCACCCAAGCCCCCCAGAGCCCTGCCTCTTTTGTGACGACCACGATCCCTTTCACCGGCAGCGGGTCATTGTCAGGTCCTTCGGCTTTGACAACCATTCCCCCCAGCGGAACACAACCAGGCACCGTGGTTTACGTAACTGCAGTCTCAGAGATATCGTTCTCATTTGTGACTACCACGGTACCCTTCACTGGCAGCGAGTTGTTGGCGGGCCCTTCGACTTTGACGACCATCCTGCCAACTGGTACAGAGCCAGGCACTGTCGTCATTGCCACGCCTCTATCTTCAACTGCTAATGTTTCCTTCATCACCACTACCATCCCCTATACTGGTAGTGACACCATCACTGAGCCGACATTCATCACAAGTATCCCACCCAGCGGTACTGCACCAGGAATTATGGTATTCGCAGCCCTGGCGTTGCCGACAGCCGTTTCATTCGTCACCACTACTATCCCCTACACTGGTAGCGATACTATAACTGAGCCAACCTTCATCGCAAGTATTCCGCCCAATGGCACTGCACCAGGGACTATTATCTTCGCAACTCAGGCCTCAGTAGAAGCCGCTTCCTTCGTCACCACTACCATCTCCTATACTGGTAGTGATACTATCACAGAGCCAACGTTCATCACAAGTGTTCCACCCAACGGCACAGCGCCAGGCACTATTGTATTTGCAACTCAGGCCTCGATGGCAGCAGCCGCTTCATTTGTCACTACTACTATCGCCTATACTGGCAGTGATACCATCACAGAGCCAACGTTCATCACGAGTTTCCCACCCAACGGCACAGCGCCAGGCACTATTGTATTTGCAACTCAGGCCTCGGTGGCATCTGCTTCATTCGTTACGTCAACTGTGCTTTACACGGGAAGTGATACAATCACTGGCCCTATTCCAATAACCACAATCGCGCCTGCGGGAACGGCCCCTGGCACTGTCGTGGTCGCCACGCCAGCCTCGTTGGCACCACCTTCATTCGTCACATCGACTGTTCTATACACAGGAAGCGATACAATCACTGGCCCTATCCCAATAACTACAATTGCGCCTGTGGGGACTGACCCTGGCACTGTTGTGATTGCCACTCCGGCTTCGTTGGCAAGCCCGGGCTTCGTCACTTCGACCGTTTTGTACACCGGAAGCGACTCCATATCTGAGGCAACCATCATCAGTACCATATCTCCAGTTGGCACTACGCCTGGTACGGTCTTAGTAGCCACTCCAGCATCAGTCGAAGCAGCATCTTTCATTACGACAACCGTTCCTTATACTGGCAGCGAAACGCTTACGGGTCCCACCTTCTTGACGACAATCGCACCCAGCGGCTCGAATCCAGGCGTCATCGTGGTTGCTACTCCGGCATCGGATGCCGCCACCTCTTATGTCACAACCACGGTACTGTATTCCGGCAGCGACACTTTGACAGGCCCGACAGCTCTCACGACTGTGTTAGCATCTGGTTCTATCCTGGGAACCGTAGTGATCGCGACCCCAGCTTCAGCTGTGGCGGAATCCTATGTCACAACTACCGTACTGTATTCCGGCAGCGACACTTTGACAGGCCCGACAACTCTCACGACTGTGTTAGCATCTGGTTCCATCCCGGGAACCGTGGTGATTGCGACCCCAGCTTCAGCTGTAGCGGCATCCTACGTCACAACCACCGTGCCGTACTCTGGAAGTGACACAATAACCGGCGTGGTCGCCTTATCAACCATCGATCCGGCTGGGTCGTTACCAGGAACGGTGATCTTCGCGACTCCGGCACTCCTCTCAAGCTTTTCTTCCTCTTACGTTACAACGACCGTTCCATACTCGGGCAGCGACCCCATCACCGGAGCCATTACCCTGACCACGGTGGCTCCTAGCGGATCTATCCCAGGCACTGTTGTTGTTGCTACACCAGTATCCAGTTCCGACTTATCCACATCGTATGTGATGACAACAATCCCATACTCAGGTAGCGACCCCATCACCGGAGCCATCACCTTGACTACAGTAGCTCCCAGCGGATTCGTCCCAGGCACTGTTGTGATTGCTACACCAGTATCCATCAGCAGCTCTGATTCGCCCACGTCATATGTGACGACGACTATCTTGTACACGGGAACCAATTCCATCACTGAAGCCACTACTTTGACCACAGTGGCTCCTAGCGGATCTATTCCAGGGACCATCGTGATTGCTACACCAGTATCCATTAGCAGCTCCAACTTGCCTGCATCATATGTGACGACGACTATCCCGTACACTGGAACCGACCCCGTCATCGAAGCCACTACTCTGACCACGGTGGCTCCCAGCGGATCTATTCCAGGAACCATTGTGGTTGCTACGCCAGCATCCACCAGCAGCTCCGATGATCCCAAGTCATACGTGACGACAACTATCTTGTACACAGGGACCGACACTATCACCGGTCCGACCTTAGTGTCAACGGTGCCTCCAAACGGGTCCGTTCCCGGAACCATCGTCTTCGCCATCCTTGCGTCCAGCTCGGCCGAGCCTCTCACATCGTATGTCACAACGACGATACCGTACACTGGAAGCGATTCTATTACTGGTCCAACTACCCTATCGACAGTACCGGCAAGCGGCAGTATCCCAGGCACAGTCATTATAGCTACCCCTGTCTCAAGCACATCTAGCTCCGATGCGGAGCCCTCATATGTCACCACGACGGTCGCCTATCAAGGGACTGATTCTATCACTGGACCAGTGCCCATTTCAACTATTGCGCCTGTTGGCACCACTCCTGGAACGCTTTTCATCGCAATTCCTTCTTCTCAATCATCAACTACCACACCCGAGACTTCGGCTTCTACTTCAGAGCCTCCTGCGTCAAGTTCAGACACCTCCCTGCCAGTCACAAGCTCGGATTTCTCGGCTTCGTATGTCACAACCACGTTGCTGTACACTGAGAGCTTCATCACCGGTCAGACTCCCCTCACGACAATCCCTCCAAGCGGTACAGTCCCTGGCACGGTCTTCATCGGAACGCCTCCGTCGGTTCTCCCGGCCTACGTCACCTCAACGGTGCTGTTCACAGGCAGTGAAGTGATAACAGAACCGACCATATTGACCACCATTCCGCCCAGCGGCTCGATCTCTGGAACCATCATTATTGCTACGCCCGCCTCTGTCGCCACCTCTTACGTCTCCACCACAGTCTTGTATGATGGTAGCGTCCCAATCACGGGCCCAACGCCCCTTACTACCATTCCTCCCAGCGGCACTATCGCAGGAACTGTGGTGATTGGCACTCCTGCCGTTACGTCTTTCGTGACTACTACTGTTCTCTACAGTGGAACGGATCAAATCACTGAACCGACTACCTTGACTACAGTCCCCCCTAGCGGCACAATACCTGGTACCGTAATCATCGCTACACCTGCTTCGATTATCACCTCTTTCGTCACGACTACTGTGCTGTACAGCGGTTCGGGTCAGATCACAGAACCAACTACCTTGACCACAGTCTCCCCTAGTGGCACTATTCCTGGTACCGTGGTAGTTGCTACTCCTGCTTCGATTGTCACCTCTTTCGTCACAACTACTGTGCTGTACAGCGGGACAGATCAGATCACAGAACCAACTACCTTAACTACGGTTTCCGCCAGCGGCACCGTCCCTGGTACCGTAGTCATCGCTACACCTGCTTCGATCACCACCTCCTTTGTCACTACTACTGTTCTATATAGCGGAACGGATCAGATCACAGAACCGACTACTCTGACTACGGTTCCCGCTAGTGGCACAATCCCTGGTACCGTGGTGGTGGCCACCCCTGCTTCAGTAGCGACCTCCTACGTAACCTCGACGGTGCTATACACCGGAACCGAGCCTTTATATGAGACGACTACGCTCTATAGTATTCCTCCGAGTGGCACCGCGGCTGGTACAATAATCATCGCGACTGCGGCACCCCGTTTCGTGACTTCGGAGGTCTTGTACAGCGGCACGGACGTTTTGACCGGCCCCAGCACCATCGCGACAGTACCTCCGAGCGGTACCGCCCCTGGAACCCTGATCGTCGCCACTCCGGCCGCCGTCTTTGTCACTTCGGAAGTGTTCTACACCGGAGCAGACGGGGCTATCTCGACGCCAACGGTGGTTTCTACGATCCCACCCAGCGGAACTGCGCCCGGCACTTTTATAGTTGTCAACCCCGCCGTGTTCGTCACTTCTAGCGTGCTATACACTGGGACGGACACTGCCCTCACTGCTCCAACCATCATCTCCACAGTTCTTCCCAGCGGCACGAGTCCTGGGACGTTGATCGTGGCCAGTCCTGCAGTCTATGTCACATCCACAGTGATTTATACTGGGACGGATACTGCCTTCACTGCTCCAACCGTTATTTCTACGATTCTTCCCAGCGGCACTGCTCCAGGGACGTTCATCGTGGCCAGTCCTGCAGTTTATGTCACATCTACAGTGATTTATACTGGTACGGACGCTGCTTTCACGGTGCCAGCCACAGTCACAACCATCCCGCCAAGCGGCACAGCTCCCGGTACTATTATCGTGGCTAATCCCGCAGTCTATGTCACATCATCGATCATTTACACTGGAACAGACCCAGCTTTTACAGCACCAGCCGCAGTCTCAACTATTCCACCTAGCGGCACAGTCCCTGGCACTATTATTGTGGCTAATCCTGCAGTCTATGTCACATCATCAGTGGCTTACACTGGAACGGATCCAGCTTTCACAGAGGCAGCCGCAGTCTCAACCATTCCACCAAGCGGCACAGCTCCCGGCACTATTATTGTAGCCAGTCCGGCTTCGTATGTCACATCATCAGTGGTCTACAGCGGCACAGAGACACTCAGTGGGCCAATAACTCTATCGACAGTCGCGCCTAGTGGAACTGCTCCTGGCACTTACATTGTCGCCACCCCCGCCAGCGACACCGAAACAACCTTGAGTGCTTCGCCTACTCCGACGCCGCCGCGAGTCGGGCTAGCTCCAGGCTTTAACGTAGCCATGCCAGCACGTCTCTACGTCACCTCAGAAGTCCTTTACAGCGGTACAGATACGCTCAGCGAGCCAACGACTCTATCAACGATTCCACCCAGCGGAAGTGTTCCTGGCACTTACATTGTAGCAACTCCGGCCTCATATGTCACATCTGAAGTACTCTACAGCGGCACAGGAACACTCTTGAGTGCTTCGCCAATATCAACTGTGCCGCCCGATGGTACAACTCCAGGAACAGTCATTATAGCGACTCCGGCCCCTCGTTATGTAACTTCCGAAGTCTTATACAGTGGCTCAGATGTCCTTACTGGGCCAACAACTTTGACAACAGTTGCACCCAGCGGAACAGCTCCAGGTACTTACATCGTCGCAACCCCGGCTTCATACGTCACCACGGAGGTACTTTACAGTGGCACCGAAACACTCTTGAGTGCCTCGCCAATCTCAACAGTGCCGCCCGTCGGTACAACTCCAGGCACAATCATCGTGGCCACACCAGCCCCTGTTTACGTTACTTCACGAGTCGTATATAGTGGTACAGAGGCCCTCACTGGCGATACAACCATCTCTACTGTTGCTCCAAGCGGGACGACGCCAGGCACTTACATCGTGGCGAGCCCAGATGCCTCCTATGTTACTTCTACTGTCGTGTACACCGGCACCGACTCACTATCGCAGCCAACAGCAGTCTCGACTATTCCGCCTGTGGGAACCAATCCAGGAACTATTATCGTGGCAGCGCGTTATGTTACCTCTATGGTGGACTACCAGGGAACAGACCCAATCACAGGGCCAACTGAAGTATCGACGGTGATGCCATCGGGCACGGCGCCAGGTACCTTCATTATTGCTACCCAGGCCGCCATATTCGTGACTTCCTCGGTCCAATACACCGGCACTGGAACGCTTACCGGACCCTCGGCCATCTCTACCATCCAGCCCGTTGGCACTCAGGCGGGCACAATCGTCATAGCCACCCCCGCCCCCGAGCCGTCGTACGTCATCACAACCATCTTCCTGACGGCAACCGATGCGGCTGATAGTGCCACGATCACGACGATTGCCCCTAGCGGCACCTTGCCTGGCACCATCGTCGTGGGCAGACGGGCACTGTTTGTCACCGTTGTCGGCCCCTATACAGAAACGACAGGCGTCCCGACAGGCTCGACGACAGTCTCTATTGTCCAGCCGAGCGGCACCCAGCCCGGTACCGTATACGTACAGACACCGACAACGACACTGGCGAGCACAACGGACACTCCCACTACCTCGTCTGTCAGCGTCACAGTTAACCCTGCGATTTTGCTCTCTTCCAGCAGCACCATTTCACCTTCCCCTTCAACTACTTCAATTACGCCAACTTCTACTTCAACTTCAACTTCTCCTACCTCGACTTCTCTTACTTCGACGTCAATATCGTCAAGCAGTCCCTCAAGTAGCTCATCGTCTACTAGTATCACGGTTAACCCCGCAGTTCTACTCTCGTCTAGTAGCACTATTTCACCTTCCCCTTCAACCTCTTCCACCTCTTCAACTATTTCGACTACTTCGACCTCGACGTCGACTTCTCCTACATCGACATCAACATCGTCAAGTCGCTCTTCGAGTAGCTCTTCTAGCAGCTCGTCATCCATCAGTGTCGCGGTCAATGCTGCGTCTCTGCTCTCTTCCAGCAGCACCGTTTCGCCATCTGCTTCTCCTACTTCAACTTCGACTTCGGCGTCACCTTCTAGTTCGAGTTCATCAACATTGTCCAGCTCTTCTACCAGCTCTACCGTCGGTATCGCACTCAATACATTGCTGAGTACATCTGGCGGTTCCACTCTCTCTACGATCACGAGGTCCTCCTCGTCCTCTTCCAGCTCATCTTCATCAAGCTCTTTGTTTTCATCAAGCTCTTCCACCAGCGTCGTGGTCAACGCTGCGGCCCTGCTTTCATCCAGTAGCACTACTTCGCGCCCCACTTCATCAAGTAGCTCGTCAAGCAGCTCATCGTCCAGCTTATCTTCTTCTTCGTCACAAATAACTACCACCAGCAGTAGCAGCAGCAGTAGTAGCAGCAGGATCACCACGTCATCTCGCGTCGTCGCTTCGGCCACGCGCGGACCCGCCTTCTCCTGTCCCACGACCGGTTTCCTCATGCAGACCCGCACGCTCTACTCGCTCGACATCGCCACCGGCAACCGCACCCTGATGTCGGACAACGTCGGCGGCGACACGACCCGCAATATCAACGCCATGGGCTACAACGCCAGGGAGGACTACATCTACGGCGTGAGCCAGAGCAACAGTTCGCCGTACACTTTCAGGCTCATCCGCATCCTGGCCAACGGCACGACGCAGAACGTCGCCACTATCAACAAGTTCTCGTCCACGGCGGACAACCTGTTCAACTCGGGCGACATTGATGAGAACGGCCAGTTCTGGATCTCGACCGGCGGCGCCGACTACTACCAGTACAACCTGAACCCTGGCACGGCCGGCTACGGCACCCTGGTCAACAGCTCGCTCCTCGCCGGCACCGGCGGCTACGTCATCGGCGACTGGACCGTCGTCCCCGGCGTCGGCGGCGGCGACCTGTGGTCCGTCGGCGTCAAGAACTATAACTGCTACCTCCTACGCTGGAACCGGGTCACCAAGGCCTTCACCGTCGTCCGCGAGCTCGGCTTCCTGACAGGCACCTCCCTCACGTTGTCGGCCGCGCCCTTCTGGGGCGCCTCCTACGCGACCACGGACGGCTACCTCTACGCCTTCGAGAACAACTCCGGCCAGGTCTGGCGTATTGCCATCGACAACCACGTGCCCGTCCAGAGGGTCTCCACCGCTCCGGTGAGCAGTCAGAACGACGGAGCGCGCTGTCTGGACTCCGCCAATGTCGTTATTAGCGGCAGTTAAACGATAAAACACAAGATTGAATCATTTC
Source organism: Colletotrichum sublineola (assembly GCA_020631755.1). NCBI lineage: Eukaryota > Fungi > Ascomycota > Sordariomycetes > Glomerellales > Glomerellaceae > Colletotrichum > Colletotrichum sublineola. Next base: position 4,996,190 of record JAHSQG010000006.1, on the reverse strand, counting down.
CTATGTCAAAATATCTCACACGAGACATCCAGAATGCCCTCGTATGATTGTCGCCACAATCTGTCGACCGGTTATCAAATAGCGGGGGAGTTCCGGCTGGGGAACCATATCAAGGGCTCCAAAAGATTGACCAAAATTCGTTTCTTTTGTCGCGCATCATATCCTAATTTGTCATATCTATAATTTATGTCTTTAGCCCAAAACTATTCGGCAATCAAGTGTTATTGCCACAATAGCGCACCTCTCTCCATTGGACCCTTCTTGTGATTTCAATCGTAGAGTGCCCTCACCTTTACAAGCTTTGTGATGAACCGTAGCGTCTGCTAAACAGGCATCGGCGAGCCACTCCAGAACGTAAAAGTCATTCGATATCTAAGCTTTTGGCCCCAACGCAATAGGGCATCTCATGCCAGATGTACACTACAGTTACAAGCTTCCGCGGATCCCAGAGTCGATTCCAGGTCTCCCTCTTTTTTGCTTTAATCTCTCTTTCCCCCTCCCACCCTCTATCTATGCCAGTTTTGTAGATCTCAGCAACCTTTGTGGTCTCTCTTCCCTTCGGTATCTGCATTTCTCGACCCGAATCCCATTTCATCCTCTCAATTTCATCGCTTTACTGTGTCTTTTTGGCCGCAGTCGTGGTGCCGGCGGGCGCGCTGTACATCCATACGGCCGAGAAGAGGACAAATCCGGTGGCGGTTGCGAAGATACCTGTCAGCCAAGGCCACGCGCCAGAAATGACGTACGAACGAGGCCACTCGTCGTGGGCCATGTGGCGGACGGAAACGGTGTTCTTCTCCTCGACGTTGGTGAGGAAGGGACGCTTGTAATTGACCTTGAAGTTGAAGATACCGTGCTGGTCGGGGAGGACGAAGGAGACGGTGTAAGTAGAGGCATCAGCGGTGCTGTCCTTGAGCATGAGCGGGAGACGGTGGAAGGGAGACAGCATGCTGAACTCGAGCTGGAGGGCGTCGTCGTTGGGTAAGGTGAAGGACGTCCACTTGTCCCAAGAGTACTCAGAGAGGGAAATGGTGTAGGTCTATCGGGAGTTAGTTATCGCCATCTCAGAGCAGTGTGAGCCAAACTTACCACGTCGTTCTTAATGCGGTAGATCTCGGGGTTGGTCTCGTTGGCAGCCTCGTTGAGGTGGTGTTCAATGTTGTTCACCCTCAAGACACCAATCTCATGGAAAGTCCAGGCCGCAACCCTCTTGGCGAACTCGCGGTTCCACGTCACGACCTCCTTACCCGTAGATGCCGGCTTAACCTTGGCGTCGAACCACTTGTCGCTCAGCAACTCGGCAGATCCAACGATGGTAAAGCGGGCGCTGTTGCGCGCCTGGAAGGCAGACACAAGGGCAAGCTGCTCGCCGGCAGCAAACAAGTCGCTGGCATCGACGACCTCGGCCTGTTCCTTGGGGTTGTAGCTGTAGGCCGTCTTGGGAGCGCGCAGGATCGGGGTAAGAAGCTGGCCAGAACCCAGGACGTGACCAACGCCGTGGGGGAAGGCGATGATTTGGCCGTCCTCGTAAAAAAAATTCTTCACATCGGCGCGCGACGACTTGGGGGCGGGGATAGCAAGGACGTCGTGCTTCTCGGCGGCGCTGACGGTGTCGTAGTTGAAGTGGTCAACGACGAGGCCGGTGCGGTCTGCGGGGAGGGCAATGTCGAGCTCGGCCAGGAGGCTCACAATTGAGGTGGGCACGGTTGCGGTGGAGGAGAGGGACAGCAAGATGTTGCCCTTGGCGTTAATGAACTGGAGGAGGATGTTGGGGGTCAGGTTGGGGCCGAGACCTGTCACGGCTTGTAAGTATCACAGTCTACACAGCTAAGGCCGCAGGAGTAACATACCCTTGACCTTGGTGGGAAAGAGCAAAACATGGTCATAGACTCGCTCGCCGAGCTTGAAGAGTTGCAGAGACTCGCTCTTGGGCGTCTCGTAGGTGATGCTGAATCCCCGGCCTATTCGATCAATTGGTCAGCGAATGGCGTCCCCCTCGCGCGCAATTGCTCCTCCGAGAGTTCTTTCATCCAATTTTTGAGAGCTGCCACTTACTTTCCAGGTCTCCCAGAAACTTAGAGTAGCCCTCCTTCTCAGAAACGTCGTCCAGGATCGCCAGGAGCCGGCTGCCGGTAACGCTAGCAGCGTGGACGGCGGCAGCCAGGACGAGCAAGCAAAGTGAAAGAAGCGACCGCATGATTGCCGAAATTCACAGGCCGAAAGAAGGTAGAAGCAGCCTGAATGACAATTCCAAATTCCGGTGGTAGTGGTGGTCGTGGTGGTGAAAGTCAACCGCACAGCTTGGGTGGTGCGTTGCGTTTTGGCGTAGCTGGCTGGCGCTGGGGAGCTTGACTTGCGCTTTTGGGATCCGGTGCATGTGTCTTGAAGCTTGGGGATACGTAGCGGCAGCAGGGGGGGGGGGGTTCCGGTGGGTCCAGAGGCGTGGAAACCAGTAGCGGTTAATCCGATCAAGTTTATCCGATCTTGAGGTTCCCGCTCGCCGAAGACCTCCATTCTGAGCTTCGGCATCGTGGAACTGGTCTTGCCCTCAGCTAAGCTATCGCATCAATCGCTTGACGAACACCCGACACGGTCAATTGAGTACGGAATCGTACCCTTCCCTCACGTGCGCCCATTATCTCCGAATCGCTGATTGACTTCTCCCCTCGCAGCACCCCGAAATGTCCTCCGCCGCGTCTCCCCGATTCTGGGCCGGGCCCCTTCGATACTGCCGCTGGGCCTCCCGCGAGAAGCCCGCCTACTTCTGGTCCGTCGTCCTCGGCGTCCTCGGTCCCGTCCAGCTGGCCGTCGTCCCTCCCATCAGGAACTACCTCGGTGACTACAACGCGCCGCCAATCCCTGTGACTTACCCTGGTGAGTCGGGCCCCTTCCACCATGCCATAGCTGCAAGGGGAGGCTAACATACATTGTGCAGTCCCTACCGGGCCCAGGAAGCAGCTGTCAGGCTACGATGACGAATGAGCGCACTCGGATCTTCAACGTGGAAGTGGACAAAAATAAAGCAAAGGCGCTTTGTAAATATGATGGCGTTTGACGTTCGAGCTTCAGACGGCAAGCATGGGAGGACTGGGGCTCCGAGCCGAGCTACCGAATCGGAACTGTAGCTCACGGGGTGGTTCCCCAGGAAAGACCGAGATCAAGGCTCACGCTGTACACTACCTGCCATGCCAAGTCCCGTCAATTCACTTATAGCACGCGCACGCGAAATGGACCTTAACTATCGTGGTCAAGAGTTATCAAGGAGTACGCCGATTCTATGCTAGCCTGGAAGGAAATCCGCTATGCTCCCTTTTAAATACTCGCCCGCAACCGGTTGCTGCCCCCTGTCCAACCTACGGCGCCGTGCAGACTCTATCTGTCCCGCTGCACAAGATTCCACTCATACTAGGAAACGAAATTAGCGATTGCCTCCCACAAATACCGCGTCAGGGTCTGCTTACCACTCGCCCATCGTCATCGCCGGTATAGACACACTGCGGCATAGGCGCGATGCAAGTCACACCGGCGTCGTAATTGGCTCCCACTTCCGAGCGTGGATCAACGTGGTCCAACCGCCGAAGCAGCTCCAACACCCACTTGCCGTTCTTGACACACTTCTTCCATACGTTCACGCGTCCCCTCTTGTGGCCAGTGAAGACGAGATAGTTCTCGAGCCACTCGTTGCCGGCGCCTTCGTAGAAAGCACACGAGTGCACATAGTCGTCGGGCTCGGTGCAGACGTTCTGGTCCAGTATAACGGTGCCATTGATGGTGTAGAGAATGACATTCGGACCGGACCCAAGCACGATCTCGCCAGAGACATCGTTGATGCGAGCGCATTCGACCGGTCGCGAAAGCGGCAGCTTCCGAATAAATTCGAGGCGATTGAGGTCCCAAACAAAGGCTTGACCGTCGCTCGACACGGACACGAACGTGCTGAAGGACTTCGACACTGCGATGCTCGTCACAGGGGCGCGATGGCCAAAGAGTGACGAACGGGGGAGCAGGTCCACCACTTTGCCAGGGGCAGTCTGTACCGCATAGACCGATATCACGCAGTCCTCTCCCGCCGTGATCAGTGTCTTGGAATCAGCAAATGCAGCGCAAGATAACTGCCCAATATGTAGATTCTCAAACAGTCCCGCAGGCTTCTGTTTCTTAGTCAAGACCCCATCAAACGCTGTGCCGGGCTGCCTTACCTTCCGGTTGTCGCTGAAGAAAAAACGGATACTGTTGTCGGCATAGCCCCATTCGAGGAACTTGTCGTAGGGGGCGACATTCAGGCGGAATGGCGAGGCGCATATGAGCCTATCGATTTTTGGCGAGTAGATCAGAGAGGCTACCCTTTCGTGAGATTCTGTTTCGTTGGTTAGCCTGAGGAAACACGTGGGCGAAGGGGAAAAGAAAGAGAAAAGAAACTTGCCTAGCAATGGATGGGACAGCCTGGTAAGAGCATATACGGAAGTGTCCAATCGTCGGACAGGGCAAGACGCATGCTCACGAGCCGGATGAGGTCGTGTAAAAACTTGGTGCGGTGTTTGACCAAAGTTATGGATGACGCCTGCAGTGATGCGTCTCTCCTGAGGATCGCTGATGTTGTCCAGGTCGGTGGCGCCTCTATACGAGAGATGGTGAAAGACGTTGAGACTGTCAACAGCAGCGTCGCCTCTCTGTTTGTATCCGAATACCAGATCGATCCATTTATGTAGGTGCTGGCTGACGTACGGACTCTCAAGTGCCTCGCGATGCTTGGCGATAAAAATCTTGGGGTCTCCTTTGGCCCAGGGGGGCAGGACGACATTGTTCACCTTTGCCCCTGTGCTCTCACGGTTGCCAAAGTTGTATTGGTTGATGTTGGTGAGGAACTCTGGAAGACAAAAGAACTCTGGTATCAACTCCCTGATATCTGCCTTGTTGTCGCAAGAAGCAGACTGCCACGCATGAGGGATGGACTGGAAGAGACGGTCCGCGTGGTCGAAAGATCCGCCCTGCAGGAGTATGTATGACTGAACGAAAGGCGGGAGGCGGATGAGGTACGAAGACACGATCATGGCCGAAGAGTAGTGAGTGCCATAGTGGAAAGGAGTCTCCCCTATCTCAGACAGAGCATTGTAAGACTCCCTGAAGCCAGAAACACGGCTTGCCGTCTGAGCACCCATCGGCTTTGAGAGATCGCGAAAGGAGGCAGGGTCGTTCAGATCCAACTCTTCACTTGTGTAGTCTGCGAGGACCCACGGGAAGACGGGATACTGTGTCAAGTCGTTAAACGTCCGGCCAGCCATCGTGTTGACGAGCATGAGATAGTGGAAGTTGGACATCTCCCCCTTTTGCCACTTCTTCATGGCGGGGTTCCAGGGGGTTGAGTTGAAGATACTTCCAAACTTGGAACCAAAGCCTTGAGGCATCTCCTCCGAGACCTTGAGGGCTTCCAGACGCCAGGCATCTTCGGGGTTCGGCAGTGAGCTCGCAGCATTTGTGTGTGGCGCCTTGTTCATCAACTTGCCAAAGACCTCGTCTCTCAGGGCCGGGTTAATGGACGTCAGTAAATAGCTGCGTCCATCTGTGAAGAAGATTTCGATAGCAACGTCCCGGAACAAGAAGCGTCTCTTTGAGATACTGATTACGTCGTGCCACCGCCAACTTCTCGACTCTTGTTCGCTGCGACTTGAGCTCTGGCGTTGCTCACTGGTCTTAGCATCGGTAATGATTTCCGAGAAGGGATCTCTTTCCTCGGGAGGAGCTTGCCAAGCGTTGACGATCTCGCCAGAAGCGCATTGGAAGACGTTGTCCATGATGTACAGGGCATCTTTTCCGATGATCAGGATACCCTCGCATCCCTCCAGACCGACAATTCGTGAGATGTTGTACACTGCCTGGACTTGGTCACCCTGCTCAAGTCGCCGCATGACCTTACGGTTTTTATCTTCGAACCCATCGTCGCCCTCGTTGGCATCGTTTGGGTCGTCGACCAGCTCAAAATCCTCTTCGGCACCGACGCCGGACTCGTTTGCCTCTTCTTCCTGATCCACCTCAGCTGGCGTGTCGGAGACTTCTGCGTTGCCATCAAGACTAGGGATAGACTTTATACGGGACGGTCCCGGTGCGGGTGCCTTGATTGGCGATGGTGCGATCTGGGCGGCTTCCATGTTGGTGTTTACCTTGAGGGCAGAAGGGGTCATAGACTCCCCCGCTCTTCTCTTTGGCTGGTAGTCGCTATGTTTATTGGAGTAGTCTGGTAGAAGCCTCAGGCGCATTCTGTTCCGCCCTTCCGTACGGTCGAGCTTCCACTTCAGCTGTGCCTGCTCACTGAAAACGGCCCCGGGACGCCGCAGGTCATTGTCCATCTTGACAAACGCAGCAGCCAGGAAGGCCATATCATCTTGCTGGTCCTGAGTCAAGCGTTGATGTTTGAAGTGCTCGCTTGTGAAGATGCTCTTCATCCAAGCACCGTTGGCCATGTCATGACGCAGAAGGATGTTATCAATACTGAGTGCTTCCATTTGCCACGCCTTGAGTCGGTCTCTGCGCTTCGCCAATCGGAACTTAGCCGAATCGACAGTTCGCTGGTTTTCAACAACCACAAATTCTTCCCAGGCCTTGGAGATCCCGCCGAAGAAGAAGGCATCGAGCGACGCACGGTGCTGATCCACCCATTCAAGGAATGCTTCATCATCAACCTCGGTGAGCTTAACAACGAATTCTTTCGTCAACTGTTGTTGGTCGGTCGCCACCCCTTGGCGGAATAACACCTTGGACTCTTGTGGCTTCTGCACAAGCATGATGCGCATGATGGTGGCTGTGGCAGACCTGATGGCTACCCGGGAGTCCACAAGTTTTGTGTAAAGCTGGTACCAGAAAAGCTTCATGTACTCTTCGTCGTTCGAGAGACAGTCGAGGATAGGGGCCTGCCAGTATAGGATGTTGCTCATAAAAGCCTTTGCACTGGAGTCAGGTGTATCGGGATCATCCAGCTCAGAGAAACGAAGCAAAAGCAGCTTGAGGAAGCTTTGGCGTGTTGTGGCCACTGCTTGACTACAGAGACGGACGCTCTTCAAGGTAGAGACTTCCGGCCGCTGTAGGTATTCGAGGACCATACCGGCGAATTCTAGCATTGGTTCCGTACCATTGATAAACCAGCCTTCGAAGATGGTCTCCGTGACATGTGCGGTTAATCTGCCCATGTTAGTGAGGACCTTGGGCTCGCACAGAACCTTCTGGTTCGACTGAACGTGGTTTCCAAGTTGTTGGAGTGTCTTCCTGAGGACGAAGGACTCGAAGTAAGCCTGGTGCTCTTGGAACCCAGGAGGAATCTTCAAGAACAGTCCGAAGCCAGGGAACTCTTTTCGCGTGAAGACCTGGTCAATGAATACGCTGATGACCAGCTCTACTAGGCCATCGAGGACTGCGCTGCTGGACGGCTGCGATATGACCTTCTTCTTTGGTGACATGACTGGGGCAAAGCGTGCTGCACTGGGGGCTTGAGGAGATGTTTGATTAGTGAGCAGCACAAACCCGGATGCCTTCCGGAGAGGAGTGCCGCGAGGATTTCCCGCCAATGTAGCAACCACATCCGTGCTCGTCGTGCGAATGATGGGACCAGGCTGAGAGCCGGCAAGCGGACGAATCATCACGTCACCGCCTTCAAATGTGAGCGCCGAGTCTCGCGAGTTAAGCTCGGTGTCTGGGGTGACGGCATCGGTGCTAACGATGATGGGGTAACAAGCCCACAAGAGGTACCTGACGTACTCGGAAGTTAAGGCGAAATCTTTGAAATCGGGGGAGCGAGAGTGCAAATCTGATAGAAACTGAACAACCGTAAGGAGCATAGGCGCGTGGTCTAACGTATTGTCGATCTCATGCTGGGTGTCTGCCACTGATGTGTATGTCAGCATACTCGTTGCAGCATATTCGGAACACGGCCTACCTCTTGCATCGATGCTCCTATTATCCATTGACTTGGCCCGGGGCCGTGACTCAAGCCCTTCAAAGCCGCTTGCAAAAAGCCTCTGTGGCTTCTGAGGCGAGTTTGGATCCTCCTGGTGCTTCATAACGTCTTTCAACCCATGTTGTAGCATTGACGTCAAGACTTGTAGGCATTCTGGGTAGAGGACCTTCGCGTTGCCGAATGTTTCAAGCAAGCTTGAAAACTCAAAGTTGCGATCCAGGTCGACGTTGGCCACGTCAAACCCGAAAAGGATGCTAAAGCATATGGGCCACAGCGAAGGAACATACCACCAGCGTTTGAGTCGATGGGCCATAATGGTGAAGCCGCCAGTTTTCCCGGAGAACTTGGCTGTGTATGCTGAGCCGTGGGTGACGAGAAGTCTTGCCAGGACCTTGCTGCCGTACACCACGGTTTCGGGATCGTCATTGGCCAAAAGGTACAACAGCCACTGGTCCATACTCAATAAGAATAGTTGGTTTTCGCCAAACGGTGGTCTCACCTTATTTGTCACCGTCCTTGCAAACTTGCGGATATTGGCCAGATTGCCCTTTTCACAGAGAAGTGTCGAGTACATTCCCAGGATCTTTGCACCAAGCTGCTTCTTGGTGAGGATGCGTGAGGACGCATTCGAGGAGGTGTTGGAATCGAAGGTGGCTCGTCTCGCAAAGCCAGAGGCGGGAGTTCGCGCAATTGCAGATATAGGTTTGGGGGTCCTGACCAAAGAGGCCGTTGGTGAATGGTAGGCATACGTAATGAATAGAGCGAGAGACCTATGCACCTCGGCTGTGTAGTTGCATTTCACAAGTTGTTCCAAAGCCATCATGAAGTGTGGCAGTACTTCTTCTGATATTGACTCTGCTTTCATGGCATCGAGTAGTCGTTTGACAATTCCTGTGAGTGTCAGTAATGTCAAGGCTTTGTCTAACAAAGTACTTACTCATGCGCATTAACCGTCTGCTGTTGAACTGGTGATACTTGCTCTTGACGGAGAAAGTCACAAACTGCTTGTAGTAGAGCTCCTGGGTGATGGAAGCAGATCGTCTCCAAGTGTCAAAGTCAATCAGCAGGATGCGATAAGCCAGAGGATTGACGATGAAGGACTCCAGAGGTTCGGAATGATTGTATCCCACGAAGTCGAGGACAAGGCTGAGAAGTTGGAAGCTCAGTCTGTCCCTCTCTTCGGTTGTGATCAGCAATCGTAGGTTAGCGTTATCAGCACTGAAGTTGACGGTGTAACCCAGTTTTGCTCTCAGGAGCATGCCAAGAATGGCATAACCGTTGTCACGCTCCATGGCTTCACTGTTCCTCCAGCTCTTCTTAATGCATAGAAACGTCATCTCAACAGCACGAACTGTTTCCTCTACTGAGGCCGCTCTCTCGACAATCTTGAGAGCTAGAGGAGTGAAACCAGCAAGACGCCAAAAGTTATCGTCAAAGTAAGAGGGCATGACGACTACAGGATTGCCCGTCAGGATAGCTACCCCTTGAGAGCGTGCCAGCGCGTCCAGCAGGCATGGCAGTGCAGCGTTGATCACAATTGCTGAGCCACTTCTATGTGTCATCTGAACAAGACTCGTTGCAGCAGGCCGGGGTAAAGCACGGTAGAGCTGTGTGTCCTGGTAGGCACCATCCTCTCGGAAGACGCCTGTTGGAAGAATGCTGAGTAGGATCTTCTGTTCAGGCAGTAGGCTGCCTGCCTTGTCCCTGATTGCTCTAATGATGTCAGAACTTTCGTCTCTCCCAGGGTGAAAAACCTCGTTCCTCAAGCCCAGGCTAGCAGAAGCTTCATATGTCTGGAAGCCACCCAGGCTATCCTGAAAGTTGCCTTGATACTTCGGGGAGAGGCCATAGTGAACAGCGAGAAAGTCGTCACTCAGAACATCCTCAAAAAGATGCGCAGAAGCTAGAGACCATTTGGAGAATACAAGGCCGGCTCCGAGCTGACTGGACAGGTCCCTCGGTGTTCCTAAGAATGCCTGTACGGGGTGCGGCTTGGCGTTGGTGGATGTAAAAGATGCAAAACTTTCTGTGCTGCCGTTTGCAAAGGGCGGCGAAGAAGGGTAGGCGCACTTAATCTGCTCCACGAACTCTCCGTTGACGTATAGTGAGGCTTTGCTGGCAGTCATTGTCTTGGGCCGTCTGTGAACTAGGGCGATATGGTACCACTGCTTGTCTTTAAATGACATGCCCTTGAACCTGACGCTAGGTCGGCTGGATGTGACGGAGGTCTGCAGGATGAAGTTGCGAGTATCCCTTTCAAGGTACATCAAAAGAAAGCAGGTCTGAGTCGCGTCGAAAACACCAAAGAGGGTGGTGTGGGAGTTGGGGTCGAACCGGTCCACGCGGACCCACGCCGTGAAAGTGTATCCTGGAGATGAGTTGGGAGGGAACGGCCTGCCAAGTGTCGGCAGTTCAATGGAGGAATGGCCGTGTAACGAAAGGTCGAATTGGAAGAACGGGGGACCGCTGTATGTCGAAGTCATCTCCAGGCTGAACTCGGAAGCCTCGGGCGATGAACTTGCGAGTAAGAACTGGGTGTCTGCTGGCTGGTTGAAGCCTAGGTACATCAGCTTCTTGCAGATGATGAGCAGCTTGTCTTTCTCAGCCTGGTCGAGTTTTGTGGCAGGGTCAAACAGAACGCGGAGCAAACGTGATAGAACGCCGGTAGCATGAAGAGCCGTGAGGTTGAACGTGGAGATTGAAACTACGGTCGACATGATCTCCAGAACTGCCATTGAGCAGGAGTTTGCGGGCATGTCCCGGCCTCTTGGTATAGATTCCCAGAATCCCACGACAGCCCGCAGGATCTCTGGGTTCCGAAAAATGGCCTTTTTATGGATGAGTTCGCGCGCCTCCTGGGCAATGTCTCTTGTTTGTGTGGTATTTGGGCCTTCTGGCTGCTCTTCGCCGCCTTCGGGGGCTTCTTTCGGGTCGGTCGTAGCTGCATTATTCTTCGTCTCCTGGTTTGAAGCAATGGAACGGCAAAAGGCATCTACGTTGCTGTCGCCCAATGAGAACGCCAAGAGTTTTCCAAACATTTGGCAGTTGGTCCACAAGTCGGAGTCACTTCCGCCTAGCCCGACGCTGGCGATAGTCTGTTCGAGAGCCTCCCATCCGCCGCCTTCTACCCTGTGACGAAAGTAGCGCTTGTTCCCGGGATGGTCTAAGAAGGCAGCAGCAAAGACGTCCAGCACGGCTTCTAGCAGCCCAAACAACCCTTCCTTCTCCTCTTTCGTCCGGCGCTGGGGGTTATAAAAGCCGGAATAGGAGCGCAGCACATCGAGGAGACGGTGGAAGCCATGCAAGTGTCTAAAGTCATCTTGGGGCGGACTCGGCGGTTCGGGGGCGGCAATGTGTTGTCGAATTTGGCGCAGACCCTTGAGTAGAACAGGAAATTCGGGGTAGTCATTGTTGGTGCGTTTGTTCGTGCCGGCAGCGAGGGTGTCGAGTAAGCCACGCAGGATTTCGAGGGCTTTCGAGTTGGCAGCACTGTTCGATCTGGACGACGCCGAGGTAGAGGATCGATAACGCCTCGATACTTGGAGGGTCGACATGGTGCTAGTTCTTACTATTGCGACAACTCCTTCATTCCAAAAGCTTCAATCCCAGAACCCACCGAGGGTCCAGGCAGCGGTCAAAACTGGTCAGCATCGAAAGTTAGATGCGGCGCGGGGTGGAACGGCAGCTCGCAGCTTGGGCAGGAATGGGGCGTCAGAGGAGGGAATTTTTTTCCCCCCTGTTCGTTTTAAATATATAAAAAAGGGAGGGCGATGGTGTATAGCGGTGACGCAAAAAAGCAGTGTTTGACGATGTTTGTATATGCGAAGGACGCCGAATAGCTGCGACGAGTCCAATAGCCCCCTACTACGCGTTATCGCGGAGATTGTAGCGGGAGCTGGAGCTGTTGCAAATGTCAGCCTTGAGCAGTGAAGGTGTGGCTGAACGACTCTCAGTGGCCGCCTCGTCTTCCAGAGAGACAGGCAGGAACGTCAGACGCACCGACCGCTTTGGAGAATACTGGGGTAGGAATGGTGGCGGTGCTGAAGCTCTCCATGAAACATCTCTAGCAGGCAGGTTTGAGCATTAGCAGAGTACTTCGGAAGTCCACTAAGCCGGCCAGAAAAAGCAAGTATCGAGCTAACTTTCAGCTTGCTGGAACGGGTTTACATAAACATGGGCCAAAGGAGGTACGTATACGAATACCTGCTGATGGACTGCCTTGAGTGCTCAGTCCTGATGATCCCGGTCGCATTTCACGGAGGCGATAGTGATACACGTTTTCCCCATTCTATTCATGGAACCTCTCATATCGCGTGGATCATACCTGAGCTCAAGGTAGGCGATGGCCAGCGTATCACATGTGAAGTAAGATACCACCTCACTGGCAATTATGTTTTTTCTACCTAGGGAGGTATCGAATGCATACATCTAGCATTGTCTGCGGTGACATCCTCCCCCCCTTCACCAAATCGGAAGGGAGGAGGACTCTGTCTTAGCTGCAGTGGGCAGATAAGATATGGTGAACTGCCCACTCAGGCATGACAAGAGTTGAGCAGAGGGGATGGGCCGAGATACGGGTAGCTTCCGGCAGTCAAAGCTGACATGGATAACCCGAGTGGAGCCTATTGAAACACGCGCGCTTCATCCCATTTGAGCTCGCATCCAGACTCTAGATACTTGCATGTACCGTATTGGTACAAGATATGTGCTATCCGCTCGCCGGCTCGTCCCCCTTCCGCGAGTGCAGAGTCGACCTGAGCAGTTTGTCTACTGTGCGTGGGTGGCGAAATAACTCTACATATATGTACTCAGATGAGGGTCGGTGTTGGAGGGAAACACCCTCCCCTTATTAATGCATGAAACCCACCAGCCAAAGCTAGAAACGCATCTAGGAGCCAGAAACACGAATCAGTCGGTGAAAACCTATCAGTCTTTCCAGTTGCGTTGAGTCAGTGTCCAGCCCTAAACGCTAGCCATGACAGCACGACGGTAACAAACAGAAAGTCGGTTGATTGCTCATGTGTGATGGCCCCGTTGACCGGCGGCCGCCGCTTGAGCGACTATGGGCTCGCGCGCTGGGCATTCTTCCGGAACGTTGCTGCATATGGGGATAAGCTTGGGCGGTATAGGACGGTTTCAGTCTGGACCCTCCCAGACACCGACCGACACGGGGGACTCGGTCCGCCAGTCCTTGGAGGTGGGTGTGTCTTTTGATGGCAGCGATAAATGCGTTCTTTGATTGACGAGGCTCTCGTCGTTGTTGCTACATCGCATCGTAGGTACACTAATAATTTCTCTGTTGGTGGTGTCGATGGAAAAAGACGCGCACTCATATGCATCCATCCATCCCTATCGAGGTGGCGTGAAAGGTCCAATTGCCTTTAGGGACACCATAAGATAGATGGTGTGCTGGGTTGCAACCTTCAAGCACTGACAACTCGACTCGCAAGCTCGTGGCGTAAGGTTTTTGCTACGGAGAAGTCCCTGGCCCGATGGATGATAACAGACGAAAAACACTTTGACATCACTCGGACGAGTGTTGCTCGTGCTGGCCTGCGAAATTCACGCAATTCCGGCCTGTCTTGTCCCGTTGGTCGTCATTTGAGCCTTCGAGAACCTGGATGAATGAATGGATGATGGCCACCGGCTTCGGCCTAGGCTGGCGGCTGGCTGACGACTGACTGGCACATCGCCTCCGGCTCTTGGCTTGACACAACTGTTTCTCAGGCGGCAGCTCCAACCTCCAACGCCAGACTGCGCCCGATGACGGGAAGGCAGGGGAAGTGAGGCACGTGCCAGGCACCGCACGGGGGCGTCCTCATCTGACCCGTGGGTCAGGCGTACGGGGCTAGCTCTGATCAGGGGTGGCGTTAGTGCTGGGCCTCGTCTCCCCCGCCTCCAAGGTTCCAGTCGGACAGCTCTTGAACCCGTTCCAGTCGGAGCTGGAGGAACGGGACAGGGCAGGGTGCAAAGGTACCTTGGGGGATAGCTCCAGCATTGTGCCACCTTCCGATAGGTAGCCCGTCAGCTTCACCTCGTAAGAGTGATTGAGACCGACGAAACTCCAGGCGTCTGGTGGCTCTAGGGGGCCTGTCTCTCTATCGCCTTGGATTCAATCCTGGACGGGTCTTACTGTGGGGGATTCAGTGTTGTCGGACACCTTTTTACAGTTAATTGCATCATCCACTGAGCAAGTTACTCATTCTATGTAGCAGCTAGCAGCCACAGAGGCCAAGGCAGGGCGGGGCGCCATCGTCCCGTCCGGGGCTGATCAGATGCGGACAATCAACCACTTGACGACGACGGAGATGAAGACAGTTGAGAAGGCGAGGCACGACTGCCAGCACACGACATGTTTGGTGTCTTCCCTGTGAATGGTCGATAGCAGATCGCCACGAAACGGCAAGAGCTTCGAGTGTCAAGATAAGACGGGATGGCAGCACCTGCGAAGCTTCAGGGTCCTCCAGATAGATCTGCTTCCCCTCCCATTACGCGTTATCGCATGCAGCGCTACGCGGGATATGCGGACTGTGTGGATATCAGGTGGGTTGAGAGTGGGTGGGGGAGCTATTGCTTGGTTGAGACAGTTGGGTGAAGAACGCATAAGGAATGCTGATAGTGCGGTACATGGCGTTGACTTCCCCAGGTTGGAGAACCTGACGCGGAATCGGCCACTGGATGAATGGATGGATGATAGGCTGCCACCGCGCTATCCCTTACCTTGGCGACTAGTTGGCCCGTTGCCTCGTTGACCTCGACGGTTGAACGCCTACACAAGATAAGGCTGTCAGCTGTTTAAATCGACGGGTTCCCTGGAAATGAGTATGCCTCGTTGATGTAGCCATGGTTTAGAGGAATATTGATAGGCTGCGGTGTAAAGGGACGCAGGCGTAGCAGGACAAGGTACGGAGCACAATGTCCGCAGGGTACTCCGTACACTGTGACTGATTGCCTTCGTCTCGGCCCTGGTTCATGGAATAGTTGAGGATGACGTCAGCTGCTCAGCTGTGACTCTCTCATGGGGGGGGGTGTTCTGTTTGTTACCTGATCGTGTTTCCCCAAGAGGACTGTTTGAATGGAAAATTGAACAGTTGCAAACAGGTGGATACCGTGGTTTGCCTCAGATCAGATGGGAGCAGACAAGAAGCAGATGGCTGCATTCTCAACGAAGCTTGACCGGAGCTCCCATTAGAGAGGACGGCCGGATTGGCTCTGTGCCTGGGAACGGATTCTCAGGAGTGGTAGAGAGGGAGGCTAGGTAGGGGTGTCCAAGCCATCCACCCCTGCTATCGCACATCCGCACTTTCCCATCTTCAAATACCTACCTAGGTAGGTAGTGTCTGTCGGTGGCCGAAGTATTGCACTAGGTACCCAAGGTACATACTTACCTAGATAGCATAAACCCCCAGCAAGCAGCTGCCTGTAACGAACATGGTGCCTGGCGCAGCTCGGCGGGGGGACGCCAGGCAAGGTACAATACACGATGACACACCACCTCCTCGGTACGTATCCAGGAAGGCCCATGGGTCTAGGTACCTAGTGGACTCAACTCACCCAGGGAATCCCCAAACGTGACCCCCTCTTATCGCATTGCCGAGGAAACCCTATCGAGTCATTCCATTGGCTCTCTCACCCATTCATGGGGAGCGCTAGGCCGGTTTCGGCCCCGTCAGCCACCCGCTGGCTCTTATCTTGGTAGGCTGCGTCACACTGGGGCGGCGCAACCATCCTAAGGCCAATACGGGTACGCTACGGATACCTCACCAAGAGCTGTGCGCACGCAACCGCCGTTGCTGCCTTCCTTCCCTTTATATCTGCTCGCTCCCGCCCTCCGACGCCCCATCACTCGTTCCTTCAACTCCATCTCTCCCCCATCCCTCCCCCTCCCTCATCGGCATCATCCATCTTCCCATCCCATTGAGTATTCGTCGTTCTCTGGCGTCTTCAGTAGCTTCATTTTCCTTCTTCCTGTTGTTATCGTAACGAGCGTCTCCGGTAGACCCTTCACACCACCACACCACCGCCCATCATGAGAGGCTTCATTGGTGCCGTGGCTGGCCTTGCTGCTGTTGCCAGTGCCACTCCTTCTCTCTCCATCGAGACCATCCACGACGGCGCCGCTCCCATCATTTCCTCCACCAATGCCGAGGCTGTCCCGAACTCGTACATCATCAAGTTCAAGAAGCACGTCTCGGAGTCTGGTGCTGAGGACCACCACAGCTGGGTTCAGCAGCTTCATGCTTCATCCCAGAACGAGCGTCTTGAGCTGCGCAAGCGTGGCCAAGAGCCCCTGGTTGACAATGTCTTCCACGGCTTGAAGCACACTTACAAGATTGGCAAGGACTTCTTGGGTTACGCCGGTCACTTTGACGAGGACACCATCGAGAAGGTCCGGAGGCACCCTGACGTAAGTGCGACCCTTAATCCCTCCCCAGACGAAATCCCAAACACCAAGCTCCACCAATCCAAGCTCGGTGTGCGACACAACTGGCCTTGGCCTTTTGTACGCCGTCAGACTCGGACTGGGTGCCCCATATCTTCTAATTTTAGTCATCACGTCTTAGCAAATTGATTGCTGACATATCAATCTGCAGGTCGAGTTCATCGAGGTCGACTCCGTTGTCCATACACAGGTCCCCGTCCAGTCCCAGGGCTCCCAGATTGAGGACACCTGCGACGGCGAGCTCGAGAAGCTTGCCCCCTGGGGTCTGGCTCGTGTCTCCCACCGCAAGTCCTTGGGCTTTGGTACCTATGATAAGTACCTCTACGCCGAGGAGGCTGGTGAGGGTGTCGACGCCTACGTGATTGACACCGGCACCAACGTCGACCACGTCGACTTCGAGGGCCGTGCCAAATGGGGCAAGACCATTCCCTCTGGCGACCAGGATGCCGATGGCAACGGTCACGGCACTCACTGCTCCGGTACCATCGCTGGTAAGAAGTACGGTGTCGCCAAGAAGGCCAACGTCTACGCTGTCAAGGTTCTCCGCTCCAACGGCTCCGGCACCATGTCCGACGTTGTCAAGGGTGTTGAATGGGCTGCTACTTCTCACTCCCAGCAGGTTCAGGCTGCGAAGGACGGCAAGCGCAAGGGCTTCAAGGGCTCCGTCGCCAACATGTCTCTTGGTGGTGGCAAGACCCAGGCTCTTGATGCCGTTGTGAACGCTGCTGTCGATGCCGGTATCCACTTTGCCGTCGCTGCCGGCAACGATAACGCCGACGCCTGCAACTACTCTCCCGCTGCCGCCGAGAAGGCCGTCACCGTCGGTGCTACTGAGCTCGGCGACCGCCGCTCTTACTTCTCCAACTACGGAAAGTGCACTGACATCTTCGCCCCCGGCACCAACATCAAGTCCACCTGGATTGGCAGCAAGTACGCCGTCAACACCATCTCTGGCACTTCCATGGCCTCCCCCCACATCTGCGGTCTCTTGGCCTACTACCTGTCTCTCCAGCCCGCCTCTGACTCGGAGTACTCCGTTGCCCCCATCACCCCTGAGAAGCTCAAGAAGGCCCTCATCTCCGTCGGTACCGTCGGCGCCCTCAGCGACATCCCCAGAGACACCCCCAACGTGCTCGCCTGGAACGGTGGTGGTTGCAACAACTACTCTGCCATCATTGAGGCTGGCAGCTACACTGTCAAGCAGGAGACCAAGGAGACCACCATTGATGACCTCGAGAAGGCCATCGAGGAGGACTTTGAGGTTCTCTCTGGCAAGGTTGTCAAGGGCGCTAAGAACATTGGCACTAAGGCTGAGAAGCTCGCCAAGAAGATCCACAACCTCGTCGACGAGGAGCTGAAGGAGTTCCTCAGGGAGACCGCCTTGTAAACGTCGCAATCACAGCGGCAGAGGTCTTTTCTTTTCCTTTTTTTTCCCTTGGGTCAATTGTCAGTGTAGGCATAGGGTTATTGCCGGATGGGTTGGAATGGACGCATCGCTTTTCATAGCTACATACAAATCTCATAGCACAACGAATTAAGTTTCCTTACTATTACTCGATGTTCTTCAGTGCGCTTGCGGCATGAAGCTGGATGGTACCGAGTGGAAAACTTGTATTCCGTTCGTATGCCTAAACAACGAACTAGGTATCCTGCCTAGTCCTGATGGATTGCGAGGTTGAGGGTGTAAGCCAAACTCTGCCGCCCGTCATGAGTAAGCCCTTCATGCGTCCATCGTATTGTCCGATGGGTGATACTGATCGGATTGTCTGGGAGGAGCTGCCCATCAAAAAACATGGCGACGGTTCCCGTATGTAACGCCTCCGTTGCGCCAGTTGAATCCATCTGTGGTCGAGACATGGAGTTCCAAATACGTGGTCCCCAATCTCGAAGTCAATTTATACTTCTGTGACTGGAATGCTTTTCCCTTCCATCAAGAAAGAAAAAATGACAACAACGGCTGCATCTTGCCGACGCCACCTCATACCTGCCCAACCCAGGGAGGGAGGGATTAAGCACGAATCCCTCCGCCAACTCCTGCCTGCCTTCGATCCAGAAGTGCCTTCCGTTTCCCATCTTGCAGAGTTCACACAGCCCCCGTGAAGGAGCGATCATGGACCTCAACCGCGGCTATTCTTTTTCTCGTGGCCCTGCCAAACTGCGGCGACCTTCCTCGTCCTCCTCCGTCATACACCTTGTCCTTCAAAGCTCATCATTTCACAATTTGCGCGACACTTGTTCAAGCTCTCACGGCTTGCTTTTGGTTAGCACCAGTCCGAATCTCGGACGTAGACCAGCACCAGCTTCACTTAAATCTCTCTAATCCCCCTACTTTATACCTAAGTCGCCGCAAAGTCGGTTTCGATCCTCTCGCCTAACGCCCCTCTACCGTCCCCTTGCACCCCTATGCGGCGACGCAACAGTACCAAGTCGGGGTCGACGCTGACCCGAAGCAAGTCCTCGGCCTCTTTTCGCTGTGCTGTCCAAAGATTGGAGCACATTGATCCAGTCATCGCTGAAAGAGACGCTCATATTGCTGCTAGCTTATCCTTCTCCCGCGCAGGCCTTGCCTCCGACCCAGAAAGAAGACCTTGGCTTTCCCACGACCACAACCGCTCTGGCCATATGGAATCCTGGCCAGAGGACCCCACGAGTGACGACCGCTCCCAGCATGACTTCGAAGAGAACGGTATAAGTCGCCAGCAAAGCGTCCGCTTGGTTGGGCAAGGCTCTCGCTCAAGGCATGCTCAAAGTCAAGCGAACGACACCTCCTCGGATACAGACACTATTCGACGTCGAAATATACTCAAAGATGTGGAGAATCGACCTCAGACCCAGGCACCTGGCAAGTTCGGACGCCCTTTCGTGAGCACTTATACCACCAACTACGTTGACTCATTGCCACCAGTCGACTCATTCAGGCCACCAGATGAGTGCGCGCCTCCTCCAGCATCATATCGAAACCTACGCAAGTCCCAATCGATGTTTACCCCTTCGAACCGGACTCCAGCGATCAAGTACTACTTTAACGATTCTTCAAAGCAAATGGACAGACAGCCCTCGTTGCAGCCGCAGTCCATGCAAGATATGAAGGAAAAAAAATCTCCGACAAAGCCGATGGAATTACGCGCGCCAAAGTCAACCAGTTTTCTGAAGTTGCGGGGCACCGTGGGTGTTGCTCAAACTAGCAGTCGGCTGCAAAACGATTTGGCGGTTCAAGATGCCGAAGAGACTTTTCGCAGAAACATTGAAGACCATCAAAGACTGAAGCCCCGATCGTCGATTTTCTTCCCACGAACAAAGAAGAGTCAGACCACCCTAGGTCTGCGCAAATCCATGAGAGAGTTTGGTTCCGATGCCTACCTCACTGGTACCACAACTCCTCTAACTGTCAGCAAGGACGCCTCCTTACGCAAGAGGGCACGGAAAGTCTCCAATAGCCTCAAAGCCAAACTCAAGGAGATATTCGGCCGCAGCAAGAAAGAGAAGCCGGCTACAGTGGCAAATGAAAACGGGGCGGTAAATATAGTTGGAAATGATGGCATGGAGTCTGAGCAAGATGATCCATACATGGATATCATCGATCCAGTTCCAACAGACGAATGCTCCATCTCACAGGTCCCCTCTCGTGTCCCTTCTCTGCACAACGCATGCTCGTCTCGCAGGCTTCGTTCCCGCCAAGGAAGCATAGAGAGCATCGGAAGCGAGAGAAAGGTGTCAAATGAAAAGTCGCGTGTGACCAGTTGGACAAGTTCAGGAACGCATACCCTCGACAGTCAAAGTACGTGGGGTGGCGAGCGCGATAGACAACGGCTGTCCATCATCAAAGAGAACGGCCCCCACTATTCGTCGTCTTCCTTTAGGCGACAAGGCATAATTGGGCACAATCGGTACGAGTTGCCGCCGTCATCACCGTCTCTGGTGGGCGATCCAGCCCTTTCCGAAACATCAATGGATAAAGCCAGAGTCTGTTCGGCACTCATCGATCACTTCCGTGATACCAAACAAGACCAGCAAAAGAAGGAAGGGCTACGACATAGCAGTAGCTGGGACTGGAACTTAGGAAGGCATGGGTCAATCCAACTACGACAACCATACAACGAACAGGGCATCAAAGAAGTTGGAAAACAGAAACCGTCAACAATCAGACGTGTCTTACAGGATGACGACGTATTTCAAGACAGTTGGTGGGAGCAGAAGTCACAAACAGCTTCTGGTATCGAAGTCACCAAGTCTGTTCAAAATGAAGCAACATCATCGTCGGGCAGCGCCGTTTACCATCGCCAGCGATCTGAGTCAGATACGACCCTCGCTTCTCAGAAATCCCATTCAAAACCTGTTGTTTTTGATGGACATGGGTCCCCACTCTCAAGGTCGTCCACGGCGCACAGCAAGGACGTCACGTTGGCCCCAAAGACCTTGTCAACTCGTAGCTCTGCCTTCTTTGGTAGTCCAACCTGTCAGTTATTTCGGACAAAAAGCCCTTACCGTAAGGCATTGCAAGCATCAATCAAGGAAAATAACCAAGCATTGACCGAGCTACGTTCATCAACAGCCCCTAGTCTCGATCTTGAGCTGATTCCCATAAGGCGTCGCCTAAGTCTCTCTGAGGAAGATCCACGTCTTGCCTACTCTGAAAGTATATACTCTGATGAACTCCGATCACCACGAACCACACCACGACTCAACAGTAAGCCAGCAGGACCGATTATTCCGCCCCGACACCCCAGTCATCGAGCGGCTCCTGTGGGTCTCGAAAAGGCCTCGTTTGCGGGCATCTACTTGGACGCTGCCGCCGAGCACAGTTCCGATAGTAGAGCTCTCGTGACTGCCAGATGTGACACTCCCGGTGCCCGAGGCATACAACTTGAACCTCTAACATACATACCCACGACACCGATAAATCGGACGGCGTCAGATGGAAGCTCAGTGGAGTGGAAGACGTGGCTCTCCGCCAACGCATCAAAGGTTGATGCCAATCTGGCCAATGCGAGGGCCCAGACTTTGACTGAAGTTCGATACTCGAAACCAAGCATGCCTAGAACTTTCGGTCATGTGCGTGAGGGCGCAGAAATTGAGGACTCTCGGTCTCCAATATCATATAAGCCGACATGTTCTACGACAACCAGATTACAGACGCCGCTCAGGACGATGAGTCACAACTCGCGTCAAGCATCTTCTGCCAGTCGGGTTCAACTCGGCACCAAGACACCAGTCTCCATGACACCCAGCAGAGACGAGAATGCGGCTCCCGGGTCAGATGGACGCGTTTCCAAGCATCGTCGTGGCGTGTACGGCCCCCCTGCAATCCCGCCGCGGAGCTCTTTACGTACCACTCCTTCAATGCCCCTAATGAGACCTCGGTCTTCTCGAACCAATGTTCCCATAAAATTTGCGGACAGTGAAGCTTCAAAAATGCCTAGCTTCGACACAATGCCGAAGCTCCGGTCAGCCAAGGCTTCTCCCGGACCCCAAATCCGATCGCCTGTTACAACGTTCAGGCGCAATGGAGTAGACAACGGAATCCGGTCGTCATCATCTAGCCCTGGGCTTACAAAGGCGTTTAAGAAACAATTTGGGCCCTCGCATGCCAAAGAAAATCCAAATGATCGTAAGGGAGTGTCTCCCAGGAGAAAGGAAGGTTCCATGCTCCACCACTTATGGGACTCCAGCGATTATGGCATTGCCGACAGGGCCGATAAAACAAGCTATCAAGACAGGAAACCTCAAACGGGAGGAGGCAGGCAGATGGTTGAAGACTTTTTAAGCAGCAGACGCCAGATCTCCATCATGGGTAATGAACCAACAGCGTTTATTTGAGACTAATGACCAACTCCTGTGCCGAAGAACTGGGTATTTTATGTCTGCCTGCGAAATGCTTTTTACGCAGCAACGCCGACAGGTTTAACTTTTGAGTTATGACAACAAGGCGGAGAATACTATAGAGAAGCATGGCGTTACGGAACAGAAGTGGTCGGACCCCTAATAATACATGGCGCACGTATACTTATCGCTTCAGACATGGATCATGCGCAGATGGCTGTCGTACGGGAAAACTGTAGTGAGCTGTGCGGTTTTGATATTGTGTATGTGTCGCACGAAGTTAATTATTAATACACGTTGTTCTTGGAATGATGGCGTACTTCTCGGAGTTGTCCTCCTTCACAACCTACAGCCACGTCCCGAGGTCTTCGCCTGCAGCGCCAGCGGTGACCAGTGGGTGTGAGGTAGTCCATCCACAGATGAGCCTGTTTGGCGTTCGGTCGCCTGCACAGCTGAGCCATCTTTTTATGCCTCTCGTGGGCGTCGGCCTCGGCCACCTCTTTGAGAACGTTGACGAAGCTGACGGCGTAGGGCAACGGCTCGGGCCCGCTGCCCAGGTGAGGACGAATGGGAGAATTTGGGGGACCGCGAACCGATGGCCGGTCGGGGTATCGGTGCGGAGCACGGAAGGGTCAGATGGCGAATGACGGCGGGCGATGGCACGGTGTGGGTGTTGGGTTTCGTCGTGGCTGGGTCCACTGCGTCGGACATAAGGTAAGATACCTTGGCGAACATACCTTGGAGTACCTATAGGTAGGTAAGGAGGCGAGGTATCTTGTGTCACGGGAGGATTGAATCATGGAGAGAGAGAAGGGTGCATTTCGGCGTGTTTCCGTCCCCGTACTGTTGGATGGATGCATGCATGCAAATACACAGATTCGGTAAGGCTGATGATGCTGCGTGCTATAACCAGAGAGATGCCAAGTAAAGATGCCTGATGACAGCTGAGATGCAACCATGGATGAGCGCCACACCTGGAGCTGACAGTTGACTTTGCATAAGAGCCCGCCTATTCCCTATTGAACTCAAAGGCAGCTAGCCACATCATACATACCCATCTACCTGGGTGGGGGTATCACCATATCCACTGTCTTACAGTGCAACTCGACAAGGCTCGCTGGAACTTGTTCCTTAGTTGCCATTCTATCCGTACACCCAAGGATCGAATCCTCCTCTCTTGGCTTGAACCCTGGTTGATAATATCGGCTTCTATTGACCGTCTCCAAAGGGAGCACGATTTGATCAGAAGAGAAGACAGGCTGAATAACGGCACGGTACCGAGCCCGCACCAGATCTCCAGGCCCCCTTCGGAACGGAGGCAGGGGTGGCAGAGAAGGGGAAAAAGAAAAGAAAAAAAAGTCCTCGACGCGGCTCCCGGAACCCCCCCCCCGGCGCCCCACCGCCCGAGCTTTCGCTACGCTTCCCCTGGCATCCATCCCATCCACCCCATCCACCCATCCATCCAATTCGCATCCAATTCAAATGCTCATCCCGCGGTGCCATTTCACAATCCTTTTTTTTGTCCTCGCAAACCTTGCGTCGCTCACCACCGCCGACGACCGCCTACACCAAGATCCGCTCCTGCGCTCGGACTACCCTGCCGCCGTCGCGGACGCTGCACTCCTCCCCGCCGCCGGATCCCTCCCGCTCTCCACAGCCATGTCGTCCCTCGCCCGATCGGCCCCGCTCGTGTTCCCGGCCGCCGGCAAGCACACGGCCACCGTCATCTTCGCCCATGGCCTCGGTGACACGGGCAACGGCTGGGCGAGCGCCGTCGAGAACTGGAGGCGGAGGCAGAGGCTTGACGAGGTCAAGTTCGTGCTGCCTCATGCGCCCCAGATCCCCATCAGCTGCGTGAGTCTCTCTCTCTTTCTCTCTCTCCCTTTCTCTCTCCTCGTCCCGTCTCTCATCTCACCCCGTTCCGCCTCACCTCGTTCCCGTCCCCCCTTCAACGCATACATACGGCTTCATACAGCGACGGAATGACGAGACATCAACGCTAACAACGCTCAACAGAACTGGGGTATGCGCATGCCGGGCTGGTTCGACATTGTAAGTCGCGACACGATCTTTGACCGCCACCGCCGTCAGCAAGCGTTATCGGCGGCGGCGTCGTCTTCGTCATCGTCGTCGTCCCCACTGACCCCGCCCCAGAAAAAGCTCGACGGCACTGTCGAGGGTCTCCGCGAGTCCGAGGACGAGCCAGGCATCCTCGCCTCGGCCCAGTACTTTCGGTCCCTCATTCAGGCCGAGGTCGACGCGGGCATCCCCGCCGACCGTATCGTCCTCGGAGGCTTCAGCCAGGGCGGCGCCATGTCCATCTTCACCGGCCTGACGGGCCCGCACCGCATCGCCGGCATTGTCGGCCTGTCATGCTGGCTGCCGCTGAGCAACAAGGTCGCCGGCCTCGTGCCCGCCGACAAGCCGAACCAGGACACGCCCATCTTCCTGGGCCACGGTGACGTTGACCCGCTCGTCCGCCCCGAGCTCGGCGCGCTGAGCGCCGAGGCGCTGACGAAGCTGGGCTACAAGGTTACGAGGAAGATTTACCCGTGAGTTCAAACACCGTCTTCCCTCCCCCCTTTCTAGTTACTATCTACTTCCCCCCAAGGCTATGTCTGTATGTTTGGGGTTCTGTGGCAACGCGTGCTGATTCTGTGATCCCAGTGGCATGCCTCACGCCGCATGCCCCGAGGAACTGGACGACGTGGAGGCATTCCTGCGGGAGAGACTGCCGCCAACTCAGAAGTGAGATCGGGGCTGGCACGGTCCATGTTCCAACGCACGCGAAAACAGATGATTTGATATTGGGAGTCCCGGACAGAGGAAAACGGGGGCTAGAGGGCGCGTGGAAGCCAGTCGCTCTTTGCAAGCAATCAGCATGAAATCACGTCCTGTCGCTGGGGGCATGCCGTGTAGTCTATAGAGGAATACTGTGCGTCCCAAGAGACATACCAATCTTCTAGTTTTTGCGCATGACTTATCAGGGTTTCATGAGAAAGCATCCTCTGTGGTGAGGGGCTCCGGAGTTGACTGTTTGCAAGTGTATCATGATTAGTAAAACAGACGAGTGGCAGTCTTGATGTTCTGGTATTTTCACCTCTGGATAGGGAAGTCAAGGCACTCGTACGTCCCATTGAGCAACATGTCAATCAGCGGATTTCCTTGGAGGGAGTGCCTCTCCCATGCTCATATTGCTTACCTAAATGTCTGTCGTTTAGCGACGCTAGCGATGTGGATGTCTGTCTCGCCCAGGGTAGGGTCTTATCTTGCTGAAGTGCTGTAATTAGCCCCCTAGTGCACTAAGGGGGGTCCATCCGGATGCAGTTGGGAGGGTCACCTGTAGTCGCCTCCCCGAATCACAAGGTTTTCCAGGGCCATGGGGGCCCCCTTGACGGCAGGGTGCAAAGCTAGCTCGAAGCCCAGTCTTTTTCTCCCGTGGCCATCCGGAACCTTCCCAAGCTGCAGCTCGCATCTCATATGCAGCAGCAAAGCCGCAACTCTGCTCCAAAGGATCGCCAACCACCATTTTCCCTCATCTTCTTCTTCTCTCCATCTCACTTTCCCCTTCCCCCTCCTCCCCCCCTCCTCCCCCCCCTTCAAAAGTTTCACCAATCCTCCGGGAGGCTCGGTTCGCAGGTCACGCATTTCTTATTTTTTTTTTTTTTTTCCTTTTTTCTTTGTTCTGTCACTCTCCCGGGCTGAGATGATACCGATCGGTCTGAAGCACATATCGCGGTAAACAAATCAACGCTCGGCCCGGCATAGCAACACACCGAGCAGCAGAGACAACAACCACATCTCGCCCCCGCAGCGTGTGTGTTTGCCCTCCGCCCCATAAACAAAGCTTTTAGAGGCACATCACGACCAGCGCAGCACTTTTTTCTTTTCTTTCCTTTTATTTTCTGCTTTGCTTCAAAAGGACGAAACGAAACGATAGAACGCCGGCGCCCGAAGCAATGGAGACCGCAACGACCCCCGCCGACGACCGGCCCTCCACCCCGACGCCCTCCCAGCTGCCCCCCGTTCCCTCGTCACCAGTCTACTCGCTCGCCTCAACAGCGAATCCGCTCTCCTCCTACCACCTCCCGCTACCGCCACCCCCGCGACCCCTCCACGCCGTCCTCACCAAGTCTGACCTCGAGCTGTCCCAGGCTGCCTACTCCGACCTCACTCAGACCGCAAAGTCCTACCGCACCGCTCTCGCCTCGCTATCCGACGCAGCCTCCGCCTTTGGCTCCGCCCTCGAGTCCTGCGCCCGCCTCAAGGAGGCCCGCGCCGAGTCTCTCTCGTCCGCCTCGCAGCCCGGCGCTGCCCTCTCTGCTAGCTTCACCGCCGGCGCCAAGGGCGCCTGCACCGCCGACTTGCTCCTGTCCGCCTCGGGCGTGCACCACCTCATCGCGAACCACCAGCAGATCCTGTCCGAGACAGTCTACCGCGACTTCGAGGTGCCCCTGCTGCACGAACTCGACAAGTGGCGCCAGCGCGTCGAGGACGAGGAGGAGGCCTACGTGCGCGAGGTCAAGGCCCGGAACCTGGAGATCAGGCGCCTCGAGAAGGAGGGGCTGAAGCTCCACAAGCAGCGCAGGCGCGACGTCGGCAGCTTTAGGGCCCACCTCGTCGACCTAACGACTAAGCTCGACGGCCTGACATCGCTGCACGGGGACCACGCCAGGACCCTGCTGCGCGAGAGCCAGGACACGAGCGGGCGCATCCTCGAGGCTTCTTGCAGTCTAGTCCGTGCCGAGGTCGACATTTTCGAGTCGCTGGCGAGGAAGGGCTGGACCGGCGGGGGGCTGGACGAGCTGCTAGAGAAAGGCGCTGATCTGTTCGCTAGCGACGAGGTCGGCGAGTACCCCGGACTCGTCGGTGGCGCCGGCGGCGGTCCGGCCGAGTCGGCCAAGCTGTTCAGCATCCTGCCGCCCAAGAGCATCCTCGCCGACGCGGCGTCCGACGTCACGCGCCACGGGGGCCACCACCGTGGCGACAGCCTCCTGAGCGATCCGGACCGGTACCAGAGCCTCACCGCCGCCGCCGTCAACGCCACGGGGCTGGGAGACGACAACGACGCGGACAGCATCTTCTCCGAGACCAACTTCAACAGGCCCAGGGGCGTGCGGCCCTTCTCGCCCCAGCCCATCAGGCGGCACGCTACCGACGTCACGTTTGACAGCCTGGGCGTCGGGTTGAGCGAGGACTCGCGCGAGGACGACAGGGCCGCCGAGGAGACGCGGCACGACGTGCTCCACGAAGAAGACGAGGCCGAGATGCGCGAGCAGGCCGACAACGTCAAGGACCCAGGGGAGGAAGAAAGGAGACATGGAGGAACGGAAGGATACGGAGGCGAGCCCGAGCCCGGCAACGCCGAGGCCGTCGAGGACGTCGAGTACGACGCGAACGGGACGGCGGAGAGGGGACGGCCGGGGAGGCGGTGGAGCGTCAATGAAGAAGAGTGACGACGCGTAGCTTGGTGTTTGTACTTTTTTTTCGGTTTCGTTTTTCTTGTACGTTTTTTTTTTTTGGTTTCATCAACGGCGGCGGCGAAAACTCATGATTACTCTTTGTTATACCCCCCCCCCCCCCCCCTTTTTAAATTTAGAGGCGTTTCTATGGGACGCAACAATCCCCCCTTTCCCTCTCCTCCCCCAGCGCATCACGCGCGCTCACGCTGCATACATAGTCTTACAAATTCGCTCATCAAAGGAATCCATTAGACCCTGTTTGTTTGTTTGTTTGTTTCTTTCTCTTTCTCTGCTCTTCTGCGTCCCAGAAAGACCCTTCTTTTGCGTGTGGTCTTGAAAACAACCGCCAACCGCCGCCGTCTATGAAGACCCCCCCCAAAAACAGTAAAAATAAAAGGAGTATGCTTTGTGGTATTCGTACGGACATTAAAAAAACTTTTCCCTCCAAACGCCTTTCCGATTGACCCCCCTAGAATAATCTTTGACGAAAAAAAGAAAAAAGATAAAAAAAGATGCCTGATGTATAATTCAAGCACCCTCTCTCTTTCTCCGTCTTCTTAATCGTCCTTGTCGGCGCTCAGGATCTCGCCACCAAACAGCCCAAAGGTCGCGTCCAGCCACCAGATGATCTTCCAGTACAGGCTGGCGCGGTTCCAGTCAAAGTCGCCATTGTCGGTGCGCGGGACCTCGTTGCCGATCATGGAGCCGCTGAACCACTTGAGGAAGGGCACCATGTTGACGAGCCGCTGGGTGTAGCTCTGCTGCGGCAGGAGCGCCTGCTCGGCGGGGAGAAGCCTGACCTTGCGCGCCGTGGGGATGCGGCGACAGAACAGGCTGTCCTCGACCTGCGTCATCTGGGGCTGCTGCTGCTGCTGCTGCGACTCGGTGACGGTCGCCGACGAGCTGGTCGCGTTGGAGATGGTGGCCGTCTCGATCGTGTTGGAGGAGGTGAGGGATGTCGGAGGCGAGATGTCGCTCATGCCGCGGTGGTTAGGGACGGAAAAGGGATTGCCCCCGCCGCCGCCCTTACTCGCTGTGCGATGGTGCTTGCCGCGCGGCGTCCTGTGGTTGCCGAAGCTGCCGTGGTCCTCGTTGGCGGCGATGAGGGAGTCGACGTCCGGAATGGGCTCGTCACGAGCGGGAGGATGGCCGTGGTACGGCTCGGCGTAGACGAGGTAGCCCAGCACACGCTGGGGGCTGGCGTAGACCGCGGCGTCGGCAGCGTCTGCCGACTCGAACGTGACCTTGACCCAGTGCTCGCCCCCGTCGGCGCGGTTGACCTTTGCGCGCTCCTCGCCGGTGAGGCCTCTGCGGCGGGTGAAGGCAGGGTCGCGCAGCTCGGACTTGTAGCGGCGCTGCTCGAGGGGCGGTTCGCGAGGGTAGTCCTCGCAGATGAGGCCGGCGAGCTGCTCGTAGTGCGAGATGGCGGCGTACTGCTGCGACGGCGACCGGTAGCCGCGGAGGATGACTTCGGTGGGAACGTGGCGAGTGACCCGGGGCTCGGCGGCCACGGGCGTGTCGTCGGCCGCGGAGGCCAGGAGGGGCGCCTGGGCGAGGCCCGAGGTCTTGCGCTGCGGGGCGGCGGTGCCGGCGCCGCCCGTGGTCGTCGAGGAAGCGGCCATGTTATTGGTGGCGCTGGCCTGAGAGGAGATCCAGTCGCCAAAGATCTTGTCGGCGGCCGCTACCGTCGGGTTCTCGCGGCGGCCGGCGGGGGTCCCTGTCCGTGAGCGCGATCGGCGCGTCGATTTGCCAAAGGATCCCGTCTCGGCGACGCCGCGGCGGTTTCTCGCGCCGTGAGGACCTTCATGTCTACAGAAGAGAGAGTCGTCGAGGTCAGCGGGGGGCGTCATTCGCGCATTTACTGCAAATAGGCCTCGAGTCCCGAGTCGCGTGGGAAGAGAAAATCTGGGGACAAAAAACGTACTGTGGGAAAACCATGGCGTAGGGCCGCTTGATGCCATCATCGCCAACGTATAATTCCTCGTCAGGGACGTTATGAAGGATGAGGGGAGCCATTGTGGCGTCGATATTAGGAGTCCGCTGCCTTGGAGGGACACACAGCCAGCTGTCGGGTGGAGGTCGAGGAGAAGCTTGTTCAGGATGTTTCTATCGGACACGGAGCACACAATCAATCGCGCTATAATTTTGCACGATGCAATAAAGAAAGATCGAGAAAGAGAGCGTGTGGTGGCCGTCGAGGTGCTGTTATGCCTTTGGCGCGCAGAGGGAAGGGGACAAAGAAATGCCTTTGGCCGTGTCAAATGGCATTCCACATAGGTAGCCGCCATTGGTGATGATTTTCTGATGCGAAAAGGCCCTGACCCAGCAACGACGGAATATCTGGGCTGCCGATCTCCGGGCTTCTTTAGCTTCAGTCAAGGTACGTACTTGTGGTAGGCACCTAAGGTACCTACCTACACAAGCTACCCATGCTGGGAGCCCGTGCTGCTTATCCCTGCCCCTGTTTTGCTGTCGAAACATCTGGGATTGCTTATCTCAGCTTCCTGGCCAACTTAGACCTCAATCGCCATGTCCAGACGCTGAGGTGGATGTTCCGTCACCATAAGCAGCACCATACCGTATGATCCACATCATCCGGTGCCGGGTAAAGTAGTTTTAAGCCCCTCGAGGTACTTGCTTTCGAGTGATAAAGTCATTATGCTACATGTTGTTTCCCAGTAAAATAAGTGCCGTGTTCTGACATCGGCCGGTCTACTTTGCCGTATGCCCTTTAGGCATCCGTAAGATGTCAACCCAATCATTTTGGAATCTCCCCATAGTATGCACGACCAGTATGTCTGTTAGGCCAGCAAAGTCTCGATATTGACAACAGAAAATCCATGCCGCAAATTACCCATGCGCTCCATAGCATAGCAGGGTCCCTTAACAAGAGATGGGCTTAAATTGACTAAAAGGTAGTTGTGACAAGTTAAACAGTTTGCACAATATCTTGATCCAATTGACTTGATATCACTCATTTCTTTGTGCATCGTCTCTTTGCGTAATGCTGTGTTAATCGAGCATCATGCGACGAACGGCTTGAGTGGGCTTCGGTATCCTCGATCAGCACTGGTTTACGGATTGTAGGCCTTTCTCATGAGTATGGGTATGATCCGACTTCAAAATGAATGAAAAAAGTTTTAAGCATAATGTTTTTGATATAATAACCTAGTTTCTCCTGTAATTAAGAGATTAATTATCCTTCGTGAACGTGTCACAATCTGGGTTTTCAATAGCAGTTTTCTGAGGGAGGACCCGCAGCTGAGAACTTTGGAAGTTCCAGGGCTCAGAGAAAGCAAACCAAGGACAAGAAGGAACGACTGAAGAGAGGCGCAGCTTTGGCGGGCTAAATTGGGAAGCAGCTTCCTCCTTCAACCCGCTGTACGCACTAGGCAGGCAAATGCGGCTCCTTCCCATCTTATTACACTCTCAGGTATCCCGCTTCTCTCGACTCGACACTCCAAAAACACTTGAATCACTCAAATAATATCGACGAATACTTGATTGTCTTCACTCCCGCTTCGAACTACGCCAAGCCGGCGCTGGTCTCTTTGGTAGCAAGCACCATGTTCTACAGCCACGAGAGTCAGTCGGATCCTTTGGAAATTTCACAGCTACTCAGCGCATCTCTGACATCTCGACAGTCCTCAACAGTCGCCAGTTCGGTGTTGCCACCATCTGGTTAGTCGACCCTTCATTCCTTGAAAGTGGACTACGCTCATAATCATCTTCAGGGTTGTTGCGACCATTGGCCCACGCGGTGGTGGCACGCGAAAGATATCCCGGAAAGCGATCGAGGAGGTAGATATCCGAAAGGCTTGCGAGAAGATAATCGAGCCTGGAGCCCCCATCTCTTTACGACTTCAGAGCAACCTACTCTTCGGCATCTCACGAGTTTTCTCGTCGCAGTGTAATTACATGCTCAATGACACTGAGAAGGTTCGGACCTTGATGAAGACCTTCTTCCGACTCATCGGCAACAATGAGACCGTCCCCAATGCTGGAATAGCAAGGTAAATTTCGCCTTTGCCGTCTTCTCAGAGCTGTCGCATTTGTTGCTGACTCCAAAGATAGACGTGATCAGATCACACTTGCCGACGACCCAAGCTTTGTCCCTACCAGCGTTATGCCGTATTTCACCATTGACGACGACGGTATTCCTTGCTTGGTTCCCGGAAGCCGCCTCTCGTCCGGCGGGAAGAACAAGTCACAGTCGCAGCTCAGTCCCTTCCCTGATCCCATCAGTTTCACTGGAGGTCGAGAAAATTCGGTTCTACACCTCGACATCTCCCAGTCCTTCGAGGCTTTCAACTACCCATTGCCATCGCCATTTGCACGCTCCTCTTCCGCGCAAAACACGCTCCTTCCTAGAACTCGAGAGGATATGGAACTCGATATGAACGCAGATCAGTTCGATGCGATGGACGGCCTTGAGAACTTCGGCGGCGTGGAACTGGAAATCGATGAAAATGGAGCTGTCATTGTTAATGACGATGAGCTCGAGTTGCCAGCCCTTGGAATTGTCAACATGGCTGATGCCGAAGACCCGTTCCAACATGAAGCGGCTCATAATCAGCAATCAGTTGTTCATGATGCCGAAGGCGATGTACCTATGATGGGTAGTGACCCCATCTTCCGCCTGGAGGACGATGCCCTTCAACTGTCCGAGTCACCCAAAGGAGACCAGGGTGATCAGGCAGCTGCTCCGTCCAAGAAGCGCCGACGGGTTCTGAAGTTCGACAATACTAGTACTATGGTCTCACGCACAGTCCTCAAGAGCTGGCAGGAGCATTATGTTGACAATGCGGAAAGAGTCACCCGCAAGCGAAAGAAGGTCACGCAAAACGAGGCCCGAAATAATGCGTACTTCTTCACTCTCGGCCAGGGAATCGCAGGCATAGGCCGCAGCACAGGCATTCCTGGAACCGACTTCCCTCTTGCGGATATTTTCGCCGGCCCTGGTCTTCGCGACATCATCTACGGCCCTCCAGGTGCACAGGAACCGGATGTACAAACGCCGTCTCCTCAAGGACGCCGGAGAAGAGCGAACGAGGCTTTCGACACAGCGGGCGGTGGAAGCGAAGACCGCAACGTGCGCCAACGAGTTGACGGAACACCACGCCCAGGTCGCTCCATGGACGACAATGGTGAGGATTTTGGCATGATGTTTGCGGAAGAGACAATGCCGGAAATGGGGATGGAGGCTGCTCAGCCCATGGACGAGCATCAGTCGTCCTCTATAATGCCCTGGAACCGGACACCGTCAGTGGGTCGAGCCTCTTCGGTCATCAGTCACGGTACGCGACCTCATGAGCAGCTCAATGGTCAAAAGCCTAGCAGTATTCGCGGAAGCAGTATCCCTCCGTTCGAGCCGCTTCATAGCGGGCCAGGAAGCGACTGGGGTTCAGCCTCCGTTGACAGGCTCGGCTCGCAGAACGCGAGACCGGAGGACTCAAACTTAGCAGGTGTCACCGCCAACGCCCAGCAGGAAGATGAGTACTCCTCACAGTGGATACGGTCCAATCTGGACACCGCGAGCGAGCAATTCTTGCAATGGGCCGAAGAGGAGGCCAAGAAGACTGGCCAGGTCAAGGAGGGAGACGACAAGAAGACCCGGCGTTGGGTCGAGTTCGAGGATCTTGTCTCGCCGGCCAAGGATAACCACGTCGTCGCGACCCAGGCCTTTCACCACATTCTCACACTTGCGACGAAGGACGCCATTTCGGTTGAGCAGCAGGTCGACAACATGCAACCATTCGGCCCGATCCGGATCGGCCTCGACATGACGGCGCACCTCGAGAACCAAGAAGAGTAAAAGGGAGCGGCGTGTTTTTCTTTTTCGTTTCCAGGGAGCATCTCCGCATTGCATCTATCAGTTAACTGATGCGAAGAAATTCGGGCGTATTTTGCTTTGTAGTTTCTGGAGAAAAGGGGAGGGGAGGTGAGCGTGCGTTTTGACATTTTGCGGACTGGATTTTTCTCAACATTGCATTGCGACTGCGTTTCCACATTCAACGATTCCAAGACAGCGAATTCTGGGAAAGGTTGTTGAGGGGAAGACTTCTTTTTCGAGAATGGACTGGGCAAAGGATTTACAGAGGACAACAATTGCTATCTCCCGGAAGATGGGAGCACCCAGTTAGACTTGCTACATCACAAACCATGCACATTAGCTACATTCACAATAAGACATATTTCACTTGAAACGGAAGAGCTATTGCCATCGGAAAGTCATCGTCTTCATTACTTCGTACATCTAAGTATCTAGGTATCTAGGTGAAAAAAAGCTACCAAGCATCTACTCGTAGACATCATCCTCATCGCCAACGCCCTCTCGGTCCTCGAACTTCATGTACTGGGTGTCGGGGTCGTCCGCGACAGGGCCCATGACCTTCTTCCAGGCCTCCCGCACCGGCTCGAGAGCCGCATCGCTGAAGGCGAGGTCGAGCGGCAGGCTTGGGAGAACGTCCGAGGCGTCCGAAGGGGCCGGGGAAGCGGCCTTGGCCTGCTCATACGCCACCTTGTAGATGACCTGCGGCCGGCTGTCGCCCTCGCCGAGAGCAGACAACAAGGACGCCGAGGCCTTTTCCAAGGCTTCGGCCGAGTTGGCAGTCTTTGGTGTGACCAAGTACAGTACGCCTGGAACAATGACCGAGTCAGTAAATGTGAAAAAAAAAACCAACAAATGGTGCCAGTCAAAGTGTGAGAAGAAGGGTGTACATCAGTTTGTCAGAGGAATTGTCGTCAAAGCAAGGCTCAGACAATGTAGATAAGAATTTTTACTGAAATCATCATGTACAGGGGAAGAAGAGGCGTGGGAATGAGGAAGACATGACAACTTACTCTGTCCCGATGGGCATTCGCCCGTCTCGCTCGAGTGAGCAAAGACGTAAATGGGGTATGGAAAGTCCACGTCCTTGATGGAGCCTGCCGGGATGGCGATGACAGCCACGGCTGGCGTGGGCGCTCCCTCGACGCGAGCCTCGAAGAGAGACGAGAGCGGCGAGTTGACGACAGTTATCGTTCTGCTCACGCGCTGGCTGTCAGAAGCGACGTCTTCGGCGCCGCGAACCAGCGTACGGGTTTTCACCGTGATATCGCTGGTCAAATCCACCTCGAAGCGGGCGTCGTCATCCTGCGCGTCAAGTGGGCGTGTGGCTTTCACACCAGTGCCCAGCATATAGACTGCGCCGCCAACGGCACATGCGCGGCAGCCGACCTGCGCGATCTCAGAGAGGCCGCCCCATTTGGGATACACCGCCGCGAAACCCGGCCCAAAGGCGCCCATGGACGAGAGGTGCCTGTGGATGGCCGCCAAGCCGTCCTTGGTTGAGATCCTCCCATCCAAGCTCAGCGTCAGGGTGACGATGTAGGTTTGCAGTGCAGCGTCCAGCTTGAAGTCCGATGCCAAAAACTCCGACAGAGGCTTGTCGGCGTGCGGAGTCCATGTATCTCGCTGCTCCTCAGAGTTGTAGTCCAAGACAAACTTCAGGAACTTCATGAGCGACCGCTTCGCCTTCGCGGAGATTGCAGTAGTCGAGAAGACGGCCTCACGGCTCGAGGGGATCGGCACGATGCTGGCGCTTCCGTCTTCGGATGCGCTGGAGGCTGGGGTATAGATGAAGAAGGACCCGACAGCGAGGAATTCGATCTGCCGGAACGCACGCGAGGACACCAGCTGCTTGACCAGCTCGGAGCGGGTGTGTATGATCTGCGGCGCGAGGGCAAGGGAGTAGGCTCTCGAAAAGGAGAGCGAAGGCCCAGAGCCGGCCACGACCTCGGGCTTGCTCACGGTCGCGGACGAGAAAGCACGCGCGGGGCCGACGTCGTCAGCGTCGGCGTGCGCGGCAGCCCATTCCTCGATCTCTTGGAGGCCGAAGGCAGCTTCGGGACCACCGTAATATTCGTTGGGATCGAGGTGCAAAATTTGCTTTCCGGACCGCGAGAGCGCTCTTTTTTATTACGGCCGGAGAGGGCTGCGTCAGTCAGATCGAGGCTTTTCTGGGAAAACAACGATGCCGGACGACGAGGGAGGAAGTGTGCAAAGAATGCAGTACGAGGAGGAAGGGGAAATAAAAAGAGCTTACAAGGCTAGCAGCGACTGCTGCAGGCCAGTACCGTGGAGTATGACATCCCACGTCTGCTCGGCCAGCGACTCCATGGTGGTGGAAAGGAAGGAGGGTTCAGGAGGAGGGAAAAAAACCGTGAAAATTTGCGAAGAAGAGAAAAGTGAGGTTGGAAAAAGATGGAAGATTGACGATCGGGTCCACGGTGGGGACAACGGAAGCTGATGTGTGCGAGCATCACCACGGGCACTGTGAATCCGACACTGTACATGCTTCGTCTAAAAAATTTCGGCGTCGCGCTGCCCGCCTTTCCTCTCTTCCTTTTCTTCACTATCCGCCCGGTAACCAAGCCGCGAGTCACACTCAGTGGATTCGCGGTTCATGAGGGCCTTTCATTAGGCTTCCTCGGCGCCGGGCGGTAGAAGGAATTTTTCCCTAGTATCTACTGCCTTGGAATAAAGTCTGAAAAGGCGGCTCGAATTGTGGAATACATATCTTCGTGACCGCGAAGCAGCAGCAGCAGCAGCAGCATGGCCATCTATTGCTTGTTTGTCTGTTTGTGCAACTGTGCCTCCTGGTTCTCAAATGGAAAATGCGATGAAGCCCTGTTTGCTAAGCTGATCCGATCAATCCGAGAGCCAGTCAAACGGCCTTTTCCCCCCCATGGCTGATGGTTCTATACCTGGCCAGTCTTACCCAACCCGAGGCGAAGCAACCGGACTGTGCCGCCCTCGCAACACTCATTTCATTCGTCCCTCATTATTCTTGCATTGCTGAGCCGTAAATAAGTAACAAACGCTGTGTACCTTAGCCATAGGCAATCGGCTTCATGTGTTTATGCCGTCGACAAGCTGTGTGGTGTGACCATCGCATCTCTTCATCACATAGCAAAAATCCCATCAGTTGTCGGAGTCGAGTTCGCCAGTGTCAATCTCCTTGGTCGCCTGGTCCGGTAGGTCCACGACCATGGCGACATGTTTTCCAGTTGTACATCCTTTGCTCATGTCCTTTTCGGCGTTACAGCAGCTGAGGATGCGCAGAGCGCTGGGATTGGCTGTGAACTCGTCGGCCGCCTTCTCTACGGGATCGAACCAGAGGAAGCCGTCCTTCTCACACTCAATCAACCAATGACCTATTCATATTGAGACTTCTGTCAGAACCTTCCTTTCCGTGCCCACGGCAACCCCAAAAGAAAACTCATGGGAAATAATGTTTCGCCAACCTGTATGGTAGGAGCATGATTTGCTCAGGTTCTTCTTCTCCTCGTACGGCTTCTCGCACATCTTGCACAGCTTGATCGTACGCTTGACGGTCTTGCTCGCTTGGCTCGAGCCCTGAGACACCTCGGACGACGCGCGGGTGGACGAGCGGTTGCTGCGCCGGGCTGCGGCGACTTCGGCCTCCTCCTGGCTCTTCTTCTCGTCGAGGTAGCTGAGGACTTCTTCGACATGAGCGCGGGTGGTCGCATGGCCGCAGACGGCGACGAGGATCTGGAAAAGCTCCTCCTTCGAAGCCTCTCCAAGTCGAGCGTTGATGGTGGTCATGGTTGAGAGGCAATTTAGTCTTCGTTTTCGCTTTTGATTTTTATTTCCCTATGAAAAAGGAACGATTGACGAAGAACGCTGTAAATGGTTTGTTTCCCTTTTGGCAATGTGCCACTTAAGGTTGTGTGAGAGGTGAGGCGCCAGGGCTCTCGGTGGCCGGTCTGAAAGAAGAGAATTGTTGTTGGTGAGCTCATGTAGGTATGCGCCTGTCTTCTCACGCTTTTTGCACCATGCGTGGCCTGGTGAATCAAAGGCCGACAGGCCAACGCTCACGAAAGAGGGGGCTCCGTTTGCCATCCAGGGTTTGCAGTGCTAAAAAGGAGAATGCCAGAGGAAACAGCTCTTTCCCCCCGCCAAACATTTTGAATTCTTCTTTTTCTTCCTTGGTGGGTATCATCATCTTCATGCCATGGCGTTCCTAAACTGCTCCCATCTCTGCTCCGCGACGCCAACGAACTCCCGAATGAGTGGCGGTTGCAGCACCGTGCCTCCGTGCTTTGAAATCGACAGAATCTTAGTCTCTCCCTCACTTCTATCCACCACCGCCGTGACCTCCTCCTCGCAGAGATCCTCCTCCAACCTGTCAGGGTCGACCAGTGTCCAGAACTTGCCACCAGCGGGGCGATCCACCGTCTCCTTTCCTGTGAAGACGCCGGCCGTGCAGGCGATAGGGAAACCGTGCAGCGTCAAGGGCTTGGGTTCGTCGCGTGAGCATATGACCATCTCGCGATCGGGGTCCCAGCGGGCGATGGGGATGGTTGTGTCTCGCAGGGCAGCAAGGATAGCAGCCCAGGCGACGTCGAACGGGTTGCCGTCGAAGGAGATGAAGAAAATGTCGATGTAAAGGACCCAGTATGCCATCACGACCCTCTCTCCCTCGGCCTTCTCCTCGTCTTCGTCCATCTTGTCGTCATCGTCGTCCTCCGCTTCAGCGTTCTCAGCAGGACGAGTGTGCCATATTCTCAGGTCATCGGGGTCGACGAGTCTGGAAGTGTGCAGCAGCGAGTACACTCGCGTGCTCAGAGTCTGCGCAAGGGTTGTGGGAGGTACGCCAGGGAGGAACTGCGGCGCGCAGCCGGTGGCGAGCTCGATGTTAGGGACGAGTAGGTCGTAGTCTTTCAGCTCGGAGCTAGGCTTGGTCTCGTCGATATTCGCGGCGGTGCGGAAGTTGGGGATGTCGGAGGCGAGGATGGTCTCGGCGCGCACGCCACAGATGGCGGTGGTGTCGC
Organism: Colletotrichum sublineola; assembly: GCA_020631755.1. Taxonomy (NCBI): domain Eukaryota; kingdom Fungi; phylum Ascomycota; class Sordariomycetes; order Glomerellales; family Glomerellaceae; genus Colletotrichum; species Colletotrichum sublineola. The sequence goes on along the minus strand of JAHSQG010000006.1, from coordinate 4,957,681 downwards.
CCGTACGGACTACGGCGCTGCCATTGGCATGGGTCAAGCTAGAGGTGTTGATGTTGGGAATGCGGGCTTCGTTGGGCGCGCGACCGTTGCTTCTCGCGGCGTTGGCGGGCGCAGGAGGCTGAAGGTTTGCGAGAAGAAAAGGGTGGGGGGAAAGCTTTGCGAACGTGTCGCGCGGAAGGCCTTTTGAAGCGGCCATCGCATTCGGGTACGTCTGGTTAATGCAAAAGTCGAGTTCTGTCTCAATTGAGGTCTGGATGGTGGGCGTAAGTCGCCTGCTTGCTTGAGACAAAACCGAAGTGGGATGAAGTGAGAGCTGGAAATTTTGGGCGGAGTCGGGAGAGTGGCTCCGGTGGGGTCAATGGCGCCGGGCGGTGAAGGCAATGGCACCCGGGATGCACTGGCCGCTGGGAGGTGCCCTCCACCACTCAAGCTTGCGATGCAAGCATTTATGAAGGCTATTACGCGTTATTGGATGCTCTTGGTAAATTGGCCACAAGTTTCAAGTTTATCATTTCTTCTTTAAGAATTGAAAAAAAAGAAGAAGAAAAACTAACTCAATAAGCGTATTCTTGTCCCAGAAGTTACCTTATACATGTCTGTAAGCATATTTGACAATTCTTTAAAAGTTATGTTTACGAATTTAAAGCTCTAATCCACATTGAGTAATGTCAGTCCATGACTTAGATGATTAAATTCTCCATGTTTTTCAAAGCTTGCTGTACTACTACTTTTTTTTTTTTTTTTTTTTTTTTTTTTGGAGGCCCTAGACAACGTGGTGGTCATAATTTACTCAAATTTCTCATGCAGATCATGGTTTTCCAAGCGAAACAACGATGGCGGTAGACCTTGGCATGAACGGTACGAGAGCAACACTGTCTGAGCTGAAAATGGGTGATAACCCTGAAGACAATGGAGCCAGTAATGTGATGATTGGAGAATAGAAGTGAGGTAATACATGTCTCACGAGTTCGAGCACACGGCAGGGCATATGGGAATACAGACCAGAAAGGCTTGATCATATGAAAACACAGCAATAAAAGAAACACCACGTGAGAAGGCACACGACGAGGCTGGTGCTAAATGCCAGATATGGGTGAAGCTATCGTAACAGCATAACTTATTGACCAAGACTATCCAGTTGTATAAGCAAAACTTAAGAAGTAAACAACGGAACTGAGTTTCAGTCTTTCGAAATTCTCATCAATGAAATGAGGACATGACAGATGTAGAGCGAGGAGGTAATAATCAAACTAGAAAGCCGAAACCACCAACTATAATCTTGAAACATAATAGTCAGCGTGAAATAAGCAGCGTATATGTTTGCACAGAGCCAAAAGAAGCCAAATTTCCGCCATCCACCATTCAGGTTCATTCCGAGACCGAATCGGATGGTGGTTGCGCAAGCGCAAGGATAGCTAATCAATAAAACAATGATCATGTTGAAATCTTGGATCCATACCTCATACAGGGTATACAGCGGTTCAAAAGACTCGCCAAAGTTGAAGATTGCCGCGAAGAGAATTATGGTAGTCGCGAAAACGCCTAGAAATGGTACTGCCGCACAAATTGGGAGCCACGGCGCGTTGCCGTAGTCTTTCAGATACATCAGATCCACTTCGCTGGTATTTCGATTGGTAGTCGCTGGTGCAACAGAAGCGTGAAGTGGCTCGCGTATGTCTTCTTGCGCGGTAAATTCGAGCGTATCAAATGACATGCCCTCGACCGGTCTGCTGTATAACCGAGTCTGACTCTCAGTTGCATTCATAGCGGCCATGTATTCCTCTCTGCCATATTGTCCCAAGGCATATGATGTTGTCTTTGTCATGTGCGAGGCGAAAATGCCCGCCATGCTGAAGAGAGGACCAAACAAGAGAAACACAGGCAAAATCTGGCCAAATGTCCACTGTTCCTCAGCCAGAGAAACGTCCGACCTGGACGTCCTAATTGAGTTTCGAGCACTTAGAATCTTGACGGTACCCCAAAGCAAAATGACAAGCAACCAGTAAACCTGTCAAGGTTCATGTAAGCTCTGAGTTTCATGTCAATTTTGGGAAAGGGATGGCAAGTAATGGTCTTACCTCCAAGAGTGTCGAGCCAAATAGGTCGCAACTCAAGCGCAACATCAGAAACGCAGCCACGGCAGGTCGTGTGACAACTCTCAGCTTTAATTTATTTCTCCAACTGACAGATACGCTGGATCTCGGTTCTGCAAGTCGCTGTAAGATTCTTTGCATGAACCGGCTTACTGGGGTCCTCATGTGCGCTCTGAATGCTGTAGACAGAGGCCGGAATAGTTTGAAAGATCGGGAAAGGAACCCAAAGATGAGAAGAATGACGGACATGACCATAGCTTGCCATTCTGAAGTCATTTCGACGGGACGAAAATCCAATGGCCTATCTATCGGTGTGGGCCGTGTGGTGTCGTGTCGCCAGTAGCCATAACTTTGATTGAAGTAGCATATAGCCTGTGACGAAAAGTTGGCATGGTTGAAAAACCCGGTTGGTACCAGTCCTACAACAACTAATACTAGAAGGGCCGACATGAGAAGAACGCGAACGTATTTTGCCCATGGAGTGGTGCTCAGATATCCTCTTAAGATATTCAGCCCTGATAAATGCGTGACAGTGGAAAACCACCCAAGGTAGACAACAGTCTGCCAATGAGAGGCATCGAGACCGCACTGCAGCAGTATGTAACCACTGGATAGAATTCCTATACCAGTGATAATTTGAATATCGCACATGATGATAATAGCCTATCCATCGGTGCACGGGTAACGTTAGTCTCAAAAATATCTTTATGCGATGGTTGCCACTAATATTGACCTCACCTCGTCGAACGCGGCTCGAAGTCGCTTACGTGTGCTGGGCATCAATAGCGGCAGCTTTCGTAACCAGGTGATTAATCTTTGGTCAATCGGGTTCGGCCTCCAACGGGGGGTTTCAGCATCCTCATGAGTAGTGGCATGACCCTTGAAGGGGTCTTCATTTGGGTCAAATGATAGAAAGTAGTTAACAATGACAAGTAACAAAACGAGATAGGCTGTTCCAATGAACCCTACGAGTACCTTAAGAAATATTGATGAGTAGGGGAATCCATTTATTAATCTTTTCAAACACGGTATGGCTTGCTTACACCAGGACCCGAGATATCTGCATAAGGTTCGAGGAAGTCGCCTGTTAGGTCTGCGCAATCGATTGCAGGACAAACGCTTATTGGCTCGTTGTTTGACATCGTGTCAAACGGTATGTTCGTATTTATAAAAAGACCAAAGTGATGCAACCCTTAGATATTTGACAAAGAAAGCGAGGTGGATGGTCAAATGGCTGATGCTTGGTACTGCTTGGGTCTTGAGTTCGAAAGCAAATCTGCAAGTGATGGCAAATCGACGAAGAAAAAAGAGAAATAAAAGTTGCAGCTGATAAGAAGTCAGAGTGTCCATGTCGGTTGAGAGGAGACAAGTGTTCGACTGCCAACCATATCGCCCAACGAGATAACACAGCATGACGTAGTGCTATCAAGAGCGTTTGCGACGTTATCGTGCATGATTACGGTGTGCTTTCAAAGCGCACTCTGCGTCTTGTTCTTGGCTAGGGTAAATAGCGTGATTGGCTATGGTACGACCTTCCATTTCCGTGAGTCTCTTGCGTAGTGAGTGTGATACTTCGCAGAGTCATATCAAAGTTTTCTAGACAGTGTCTTTTTGCAGGTTTCCCTGCCCTCATCATGTAGAGTATTGAAAAGCTTGCTAGAGGCATGTGACCTAACAGAGATCCTAGTGTCGGGATGCCGAGCATCTACGGATAGTGGAGGAGCCGATCCGGATCACGTGTTACGCCACGTGACCCACCTCGACGGCTCTTTTAATATCTACGGCACTGTTGCCAGCCAGCTTGCTGGCCCTCTTTCTCTTCTGTTTAACTCTAGTAATATCTTTAAATATACTATAGTTTAACCCCTATATCTAACGTTAGATCCTATAATACTAATACTAATTAGTAGTTAACTTTATAGTTACTACTACTATAGATTAGTAAGGTTAATAGAAGAGACTATAAATACTATCTACCTAGGCTGCTTAGTACTAACTAGAAGAAGGTGCTAATTACCTAGTATAGGTTATATTTAATAATACTAGTAAAAACCCCTTTATCCCTATATCTATTATATAAAAGATTACTATCTTTAACTTTATTACTTATAGAGAAGTCCCCTCCTTTTTTACCTATACTTTACTTACTATCTTACTAGCTATAGTAAATCCTCTAACTATATAACTCTCTTAGTTACCTATTACTATTAAGGGTATATTATTAGAACTACTATATTAATACTTTTACTACTAATTAAGGTAAGTAAATTTTTTACCTTTATAAATACCTAAGTAAATAGGCCCTTCCTATATTTTTTATTACTTCCTATTAGTACTATAATATCTAATAGTAATACCTATAGATTAATAATATCTAATAGTAATACCTATAGATTAATCTACTTTTAATACTATAAGGTAGCTAGTAGTAAGTAATCTACTTCTAATACTATACCCCTTAATATCTATAATAGTAATTAAGTATTTAAACCTTACTAGCCCCTACCCTTAAGTCCTCTATCTTTATCTTCTCTATCCCCTTCTATTACTTTCTCCCTTATCTAAACTCCTATTATATCTTTTACCCTTCCTTTTACTATATCTTTTATCTATTATCTATACTACTAGTAGTAATTCCTCTAATAAATAGATTTACCCCTAAGCCTATATAGTTAGGGGTAAGTACCTATATTTAAGAGGTTATAAGGCTACTAGAGGGTAGTAGATCTATTCTTAGATAATTATAACTATTATTAATAGTACCTAGGGATTTCCCTACTAAAAAGTAGGATCCCTTATACCTTATAAACGTTAAGAACTTATTCCCTATCCCTAAGTAATATTAGGGCTAAGTTAATATTAAATAATAAGGTAATACCTATATTAGTAATATCCCTATTAATACCTCTAAGAATAAAAGGAGGAAAGCCTTAGCTACTATTATTATCTTTTAGATAATAAGGTATATAAGAGAAGGGCTCTATAGGACTAACCTATAGGATACCCTATAAGATAACTTTAAGGGATAGACTAAAGAGGACTTTATAGTAATATACTATAATACTCTAATAGGATTCTATAACTATCTCTTATACTAAGGGATATTTATTAATACTACCTAAGGTAGCTAGATTATACTATAAGTATATACTACTATATTAGCCCCTAAGGTACTAAAGTAAATAAAGGAGTAGGTAATAGCTAATATAGGTAAGACTAATAACTTTAAGATAAGGGCTAATAATCCTAACTTTATCTATAATATTATAGGATTATTACTATTAGATTTATAGTTAGATAGTTTACTAACTCTAGCCTTAGCTCTAGCTCTAGCTTTAGCTCTAGCTTTAGCTTTAGTTCTAGCTTTAGCCCTAACTCTAGCTAGCTAATAGTTAGTAGTTAATCTAAATTCCTTATATAATAACCCTAACTTTATCCCTCCCTTCCTTAGTATAGTACTAGTACTAATTATAACTATACTATCTACTAAAGGAATACTACCCCTCTACTAGCTTACTAACCTTATTAAGATATACCTAAAGGAGCTTAAATATAGTAGAGGAGTATATAAATTAATTAAATCTAAGCTTACTATCTTCTAAGATTATTACTTTAAAGTAGGGATACTATAAGATTAATTTACTAGTATGTTCTTTATTATACTTAAAGGGGTAGTAGTAGACTTCTATATTAACTACCTCTATAATCTATTTTATACCCTTAACTTTTATACTATAGTTATAATACTTAAGGGTAACTTTAAGATAGAAGAAACATATTAAGCCTACCTTATAGAGCTATAAAGAACTATATTTACTAGTACTATCTATAATAACCCTAATAAGAGTAAGCCTAAGGCCCTTAAGATCCTTATCTAATAAGTAAATACCCTCTTATAATCTATTATAAGAATTAGTACCCTATTTAACATAGCCCTCTATAATTAGCTCCTTAACTCCTACTAAGGCGTAGAGGAGTACGCCCTTATACTATTTAACCTAGCCCTAACGTTTACTAGTATATATAGCTAGCTAAGATCTACTATTAGTAATACTACTAAGATTAAGTAATAATAGTAATATATACTATATTAGTATCCTACTAATATAGATAGCTAATATAAATACTTTTAGAATAATAGGTAAAGATATATAGGATAGTAGATATCCTATATAAGAATATATCCTATAGAAGTAAGAATATAGGATAGTAGGGGTAGAGATATATAGAATATAAGGGGTTAAAGGGATAGAAGATATAAAGAGAGTATAGTAGTTAGATTGTTACTAGAGATGTTGCTTGCTTAGAGAGAAAGACAGTAGTGTAGAATATAGGAGATTCCCATCCTTATATAACTGTATCCAGCTTACTAGAATATTCCATACTTACGTAAGCTGCTTAGAAATCAACTAGATGGACGCATAAGTACTTAACCCTAACTGAATAACCCTAACTTAAAGAGATAACCTAGATAGTTAGAGAGAGAAGTAGTAAAGCCAATCTTGCTCCTCATAGAATCTTCTAGTATTAGGCTGTAATTACGTAATCACCTGCTTATGTAATCAATATATATATTAATCTACTAGTTTAGTAGATCATATATATATATATATATCTTATATATAAAACTCTATAATAGAGGAAATATAAGATAAAGAAGTATAGGAGTATTAGAGAATACTCTTACTTCTAATAAATACCCTAGTAATAATTAGTACTAGACTAATTATATATATAACGGCTAGTATAGCTACTACTAGTATACCCCTTCTAACTATAATAACTATAATTACGTAAATAATAGCCTAACATAGTACACAAGTGAATGGTCCACACAAGTAAATAGTCCATTTCCTTATTGTACGTTAAAGCCTTATATTTTAATCTTTAATATAATAGTAATTCTAACTCTAAAATAAGATTAAACTAGATAAATAATAATTAATAAGACTTATATATATAAAATAAAATTCTAAGATTTCTTAAATATTTCTAATATATAAAAACTAGAAACCTATCTTATCTAGTTCCCTACTTTTAAAGAATTCTATATATAGCTTATAAATAATAGTTTAAATTCTAGAAGATTTAATTATATATATATAACCTATATTTACTTTAGATTATAAAGTTTTATAAGTTTTAGTAAAAGTCTTATAGAGATATAAATTATTAAAATATAAGGCTTTAACGTACGATAAGGAAATGGACCGTTCACTTATGTAGACCATTCACTTGTGTACTACGTTATAGTACCCTTTTAACTATAATTAGTACTAGTATAATACTTCCTTAAAAAAGTATTACGTATATAGAAAGTTAGGATACTAGTTAACTAAGCACTCTAAGGATAAGTACTAATAACCCTACTACTAGTATAAGGATTAGTACCTAATAAAGGGATTAATAAAGGCCTTTTAATAATTTATTACTAACTTTAAGGGATATAAGCCCTTTAAATTAGATAATAAGAATAATAATTATATAGATTATAATAATAAGCTTAGTACTATGTTTTTTATATTAACTACCTTCTTTAACTCTATAGTAGTAGATAGCCCTTTATTATTTTCTAAGCTATATAACTAAGTAACTATATACTTTATTATAAAGGAAGATCTCTAAGGGGATTAAGATAAAGATACCTAGCCTATAGTAGATATCTTTACTATTAATAATTAGTATTTAGTAACTACCTTCTAAGGTATTATACTAGACTTAAGTACGTACTATAGAGTACTTAACGGTAGGATACTAATAGTATCTTACCCTCTATAAGCTATTTAGTAGAGACTTACCCCTAGATATAGACTATACTAGAGAAGTAAGGATCTAATTTAGTAATAGGATATATTTTATATCTAAGGGTACTATTAATATTACTACTCCTTTAGGCACCCTTACCTTCTATATAATACCTAGTAATACTCCTTTCTTACTCTACCTTATAGATATAGATTACTAAACGATTAAATTTAATAACCTTACTAACTAACTTATCTAAAGTAATACTATTATCCCTATTATATATAAATAGGGGTATCTATAGATACTATTAGAATACCTAACCTAGAGTATTACCTAGTACTATCTTACTAATACTAAGCTATATTAAGTATACTACTAATTTAGCTATCTATTAGTCTAGTAGCTTTATAAGGTGTTTTAGTAATCTAGTAATAAGGTAGAAATCTTAGCCCTAAGGAAGATTACTAAGGTCTACTATTAGTACTAACTTAATACTATAGCGCTAGGCTAGTTTAAGTTCTTTTTATAAGATAATAACTATAACTTTAACTATAAGATTATTATTAATATAGTATATCTTAATAGTAACTACCCTATACTATATGTTATTAATATAGCTACCTCTTTTTAAGTAGCGTAATTCCTTAAGAATATTACTACTAAGTATATATAAGAGGCGCTTTATATATATTAGATTAATATATATCTTAGCCTACTAAATTAGAGTATTATAAATACTAGTCTTAACTTTTATATAGCTAAATTTAAATAATCTATATACACCCTTTTAATTTATATTAAAGAAGTCCTAATTAAGGCTTATAATAGTATTAGTAAGGTTAAAAGATACTATATACCTCTATACTATATATATAAGATCTTCTATAATAAAGGAGAATCCCCTACTATAGCCTTATAGCTTACTATAAAGGCTATTAATAATACTATTAGCCTAGATAGCCTTATTCCTACCCTACTTATATTTAGAGTATACCCCTAGATTATAGATTCTTTACTACTATTACTATTAATAATAAAGAGGGCTAAAATAGTAAAAAAGGCTATAAAGGTAGTATAGTAGATCTATACTAAATGCTAAGTTAATAAGGTAATTACTACTTATAACAGCCTAGATATATCTAAGACTACTATACTCCTACTTTAATCCCCTATTTAAGTATAGTATAAAAAAGAGGGTTAGTAAGGCTTATACTACCTTATTATAGTTAATAGTACTAAGTATACTATAAAGTTCCCCTATAGCTTAAGAACCTTCTACTCTACTATTATTAAGCTATACTATTATAAAGAACCTAAAGATTATAAAAGAAATACTACCTCTAAAGCAGCTAATAAGAGGCCCCTAGAGAATAATAATAATAATAAGAGGCCCCTAGAGAATAATAATAATAATAATAAGGGCCCTATACTAAGTAATAATAAAGAGGAGGATAAGCTTACTACTATACCTACTAAGAAGGTTTTAGATACTATTATTATAAGGGCTCTACTACTAAGGAGACAGCCTAGCTACCCTTATAAATATAATACTAACTTCCTTAATAAGATAGGCCTAAGTACTATACTTATTACTACCTATTAGGTATCTACTACTTACTTCTTATTATTAAAGGAAGAATCTAACCTCCTACTAGTAGTTAACTTACGTAAGAAGGGTATTATTACTACCCTAGGAAAGCCCTTTAAGTATACTATTAAACTTAAGATTAACACCCTTATTACCTATAGTATATTCTAATTTATTAAGTATAATAAGTACCTTTATATAGGCTAATAAATCTTTAAGGCCTATATTATTAATAAGGTAAAAAGGATAGATAACTAACTATATAAGAAATTACGCCTAGTTATCTAAGGATATATAGATAATAGTAAGGAAGTAATCCTTACTTAGTCCCTTATAATCTAGTAGGCTAGCTAGTAGTTAATACTTATATTAGCTTTATTACTATTACTTAAGCCTAGATTTATTATCTAGCTTTAAGATATAATATAGGTATATACCTAATTTACTACTCTATTAAATTAAATAATCCTTATAAGATTACCTAAGTAGATCTAATACTATTATCTAAAGGGTATAATTATATAAGTTATTAAACCTCTATATAGTATTATAGAGGTAGGTACCTACTAGTAAGTAACTTATAGCTACTACTAAAGAGAAAATCTTAAAATAAATACTTTAACTTTTAATCCTTACCTACTTATATTTATAGTAGAGAATCTAAACTTTAGTATTATTAGGATATAAACTAATAATATAATTAGACTCTTAGATAAATCCTTCTCTACCTATAAGGTAGAAGAACTTACTAAGGTAACCTTTACTACTAAAGAGAAGTAAATCCTTAGTATTAATAACCCCCTAGTATTTAATAGTAGTATTATAACCCTTACTACTAATAGTAAGATAATCCTTAAGTAAAAAGGCTAAGGTAAGAAACTCTACCCTATTAATCTAACTACTATAAATACTATTAAGTAATATATTAAGTAATAAGCCTATAGTATATATATTACCTCTATATACTAACCTAAGGCTAGCTTTAATTATTCTATTATAGTATAGTACTAAGTACCTTAGGCTAAGGAGATTAAGGTGCTTAATTAGTATATTAAGTAGTAGATAGATAACCCTAATTATAGTCTTACTTTTTAACTACTTAATCTAGCTACTATAAAGCTCTTTATCTTTATAGATAGATCCTTTACTAATAATAAGGATATAATATTATAACTAGGATTCCTTATTACCCTAGCTAATAAGATAACTAGTAAAGGCCCTAATAATAGTAATAAATTTATAATAACTAGGAATATTATCTACTTTAGCTTAATAAAGTATAAGAGAGTTACTTATAGTATACTTACCTCTAAGGTATATAGTATAGTTACTAATATAGATATAGTATATACTATTTTTATAACCTTAAAGATAGTAACTAATTATATAGGACTTTCTCTAATACTAATAATCCTCTATATAGACTCCTATTTACTTTATAAATACCTTATAAAGCTAGGTATTATAAAAAAGAAGAGGCTTATAATTAATATTATAGCCCTATAGTAGTCCTATAAGAGATATAAAGTCTATAAAGTATACTAGATCTATAGTACTAATAACCTAGCTAATAGATTTATAAAGGTAGTACCTAATAAGGTACTAAAGGAATTAGTAGGTAGTAGGAAAGTAAGGATTAGGATAGAGGGATAGGTTTTTTATATATAATTAGGTTATATATATCTAAAAAGTATAATACTTTTTAATCTTTTATTTTTATTATGTTTTTAGGCTTTTTAGTAAGTAATAGGTAAAGGAGGTAATAGGCATATTTATTACTACTTTAGAAAGTTACTAGTATTAGGATACTAAGTATCTATAGATAGTAGAGGAGCTGATCTAGATTATATGTCACGCCACGTAACCTACCTTAACGGCTCTTTCAATATCTATAGCACTATTACCAGCCAGCTTGCTAGCCCTCTTTCTCTTCTGTTTAACTCTAGCAACATCTTTAAATATACTACGGTTCAACCCCTATATCTAACGTTGGATCCTGTGATACTAACACCTAGCTTCCCCCCCTCCCCCCTCCCTCCCACCTCACTCATAGGTTGCTATAAGGGGCAAAACCCGATTGGATTATCTTATAAATACCAGCGTTAGACATTCCTGGGCACCTTACCATGCTTTTTTTTATATATATAATAATAAGCTGAACTATCTGGGGATCTCAAGGCTGCCAGTTTGCTGAGATAACGCCTAGGTGGGTTGGAAATTTTATTGGAGGTAAGCTTTGTATCGCAAGGTTTGAAAATAGTTGATATCTAAGATTCTTGTTGTATGGGGTTGCTGACAATATTCAATTCGATTCCTGGATAACATTCACACGTGATTTCATTGAATATTCACAAAATTCCAGGTCTACCCGAGGGGGACGCTGTACGTTATGATTGACGAAAAGGAAAATAAAAACAAAAGTAGAATTGAAGCAGTCTTAGATTCAATCAGAGTAGCTTTATGATTAGGTATCCATGGTGTGAGGGTTGCTCATTTGAACTCTGCATCTTGTGTTTCCTAAGAATATAACCCTAACCACAGCCTTCGCCGTGAAGACGCCGTCGTTGTAGGTAGAACCCTTGGTATTTCCGTGCAGGCAATTACTGCAGTAATTGATTTGAGTAAAATGAGTTTCGAAGTTAATTTTGCTTGGTGCTGCCCATGTTTGCACACTGCGATCTGAGTGCCACTTCGACGTAGGCTGTCGTGTACACTGGCGACAAGGTTCCGTCCTTGGCCACGATGCAGCTTCCGGAGTAGGTCATTATCCGCTGCTCGCTGATTTTGTTCTACAAAGAATCAACCCGGTAATACTCTTGTCGACACTCGCGTTCCAGGACACAACTCATGTGACCCGAGTACTACCGTACGTGTTTCCATCGTAACTCATGACCGAAGTAGCCTCTTCAACATCGTCTTGGGTAGTGACGTCTTCGTATCTGCCTCTTCTTGCTCGGCGGAGTAAAAGCGTCTGCCAGAGTCGAGGTCAATGGATCGGCTATCGAGCCAACGACGACCCCCATAAAAGAACTTGGCAGCGATGTAAATGATGATGCCAACTGGTACCGAGACATAGGTCGAGAAGAAAGACTTGGCCGATGTCTCACCGTTGAAGGGCCAGACGGCCAGATAGAACTGGACAATCGTCAAGATGATGCACCATCCCAAGCCCCAGTAGGCCGCCCATGGCCATGTATTCGTCCTCCATGGCAGGTCGCTCACGCTCCGTCCCTGAACTTTCCAGGCGTGTCTCATGCGGATGTGGGAAAGGCAGATCATCGACCATCCGAAGAGCGTGAAGAGTGAGACGAGACTCGATAACCAGCTGAAGACTTCGGCACCCGTGTGACTGGCGTTGAGGTACGAGAGTCCACCACCGATTAGCAATGTCGGCACCAAAGCATACCAGGGTCTTCCCTGGCGGTCTGCCTTCCTCAGCCACTGCGAAAAGATGCGATTAGTCAAGGTATAAGAAGCAAGCAAACAACAAGACTCACAGATGGGGCCATGCCAATCTCAGATAATCCAACGAGTGTTCGGGACCCCCCATACGCGTTGATACTGCCGGAAGAGAGGACGGACAGGAAGATAACAGCGTTCATCATATGGGCCAGAGGCTCCAAGCCGGCGTTCCTGAAGGCAATCACAAATGGTGACGCGTCGGTAGCATGCGCGCCGCTACCGAAGAGATTCGAGTCTGAAGGAGATACAGTGATGGTGATCATCAGAGAACCCATCAGATAAAACATGGCGAGTCGGAGTGCGATGGACTTGACTGCCTTTGGAACCGCCTTCCTCGGGTTGCTGAGCTCGGCTGCAACGAGGCCTGTCGTTTCCGAACCAGACAGAGCGAAGATGCACACCGGCATGACAGTCAAGAAACCCTTGAAGCCGTTCAAGAAGGGGGCTTCGTTCCAGTACCTGAAGCCGATTGCCTCATGGTTCGGCGCCCCGCCTGCTGAGATGACAATTGAGGCAACGATGACGACGAAAATCCAGCCGAATTTGATGGCCGCCATGACGACCTCGACTTCGGCGAAGATGGTGACTGCACCGACGTTGATCAAGACGATGACGACCCAGAAGATTGAGATCCACGCGGCCTTGGGCACGGACGAGTTCCAAAAAGATAGGACTGTCACGATGCCCTGGAGCTCGTTGGCAACGGCAATCCAGTAATTGAACCAGTAGCACCACCCCAAAGCAAACCCGGCGGCCGGATCGACGAACTTGTTCGTCCACTGGACGAAGGCGGATGGGACAGGGTACATGACAGCCATCTCCCCGATGGACTGAGACACGGCCCAAACCATGGAGCTAGCGATAACGACTGGTGCTTTACGTCAGCTCTCCGCTCACAAGAAGTCTTCGCTGAGGGTGGATTTAGGAGGAGGAGAGATTCTGGCGTGGAAGTTGATCGCAAGGAACTCACATCCAATGAACAACGACGCTGGACCACCCGCAACCAACCCTTTGCCACTCCCGAGCCATAGGCCCATTCCAATTGACGAGCCTATGCCGATCATCGTTATGTGTCGATTTCCAAGTCTTCTTTGGAGCTGCGAGTCGGCGCCATGGTCAATCTCCACCATGCTAGTCTTGCGGGCTGACTCGGTGTCGTGGCCCCCGACCTCAGCGTCGCCTAGAGCCTTGACCTCCATTGTGGTCAAGTAGGACTTCTTTGAGTATCACAATAGGGCAAAGAGCGTCCACTATGTCTTGCTGATACTCGCGAGTTGAGATTTGTCCAGGACAGCTCTCTGTCGACTGTTGGAATAGGTTTTGGTGATTTTCTTCACGCAGCCAAGTATTCGCATTCTTTAATACATCACCCGAGAACCCGGTCAGATAGGGGAAGATAAGAGGAGATCAAGCTTTTGGGGGTCAGGTAGGGACATATCGATCTGGATCTGCCTAAGCTTTGAGGCGTTGATAATGGCGGGTCTTGGTTTTAGTCTTTATGGCCTGCATCGCTTCCGACTGGGCTACAAGCTGAAATAAAGAACTGGGAGTGGTCATTGACGAACGTTGATAAGAAACGCGCCAGTCTGTGGAGACAGAAACCCATTGTGGAGAGCCATTAGATAAAGGTCTGATCACTGTTGGGGGTCAGATACAACCACACTTCAAAGACCCGAACTGAGTCAAGTTTATGGGCTGGACCTTCTTCAGTCTGTAAGCCGACAGAAAGCTCTCGACGATGACGAAAAAAGAACTGGTGGGGTAACTAGCAATTGACCAAGAATGATGACCTCCAAGTTTCCCCATCTCCGAGGAACGCGAACTGCCGATGCCGAGAATCCGGGGTAAGTCGGCCCAGCCCCGCAATCGACCGACTCATTGATCGCTGATTGATCAGACCCCCCGGGCCTCTCGCGACTTGAATAGGTAATATGACCCCCACGCAAAGGCAACTCAAAGAGTTAGAGTTGCGGGACCTTAGATGGACGACCGCTTCAGACAACCGATAGAATACTTTTGGCGATATCTTCAACTGCAAAGTGTTCCCTTGGTTTCACGAGGAAACTGGTGGGATGTAAGCGTTTGATATGGGCCTGCATGATATTTCAAGAATTCGCCAAGAATTGCTCGCCAAGCTCCATGTGCCCGTGGGCAGGCTTGGTGGGATGAAGGGAGAGCTGGAAATTTTGGGCGGAGTCGGATCAGTGGCTCCGGTGGGGGTCAAACGCGCCGGGAGGTGACAGTGACCCCCTGGGCGCACGCCTATGCTCCATTCAAGCTTTACAAGAGATGGCGGGAGGAATCTTGATAAGCGATAGGCAAGAAAACTATATCTTATTCTAGTCCTGCCTTTGAAAAAAAAAAAAAGATAGGACGTAGGACCAATGGACGACATACAAGTCACTTCTCATGTGGAGGACGGAGCCGAACACCGACGAAGTAGATTTCATCCATAGGATCATTACGCCGTTTCAAACCTGAGGCGACCGATGCCTTCATACTCGCTAACTAAAGTAAAGCAACCCTGACAGGACTACCCGATTGAAATCTAATGAATCACCGAATCTAACAACGAAAAAGATTTTTGCTTTTTCAGTTTCCCATTTTACACGTCTTGAAGCCTTGGACTGCTTTCCAGTTCCTACGAAACACGCTTCTCCTACATATGCTTGTAAGTCGCTATGGGCTAGATGATATCGGCAGGTGCCACCACCTGGTACACTCTACAAACCCCAAGATTCAACTACCTAAGAGTATATTATATGGTGGTGGCGCATCCAGGCTGCGATTGGGCCACTCGGAGCTGGGGGCGGTCACTCTAACGCCGCCTTACGCTCCAAAGCCCCTTTACGAGATAGCTCCCAAACCGTCTGGCAATGAGAAAATGTCTCTTCCAAGAGCGGCTTGGTATAAATCGTGCCCGTCTCGGAGCGGAAATGCTTCCCAAGATTGCCGGCACGGTTAAACCTCTGACCGCAACCCCACTGGCCGCCAACACGCAGGTCACGCCTACACACGAACCTTTTCTCCCCTGAATGGATCTCCTCGTGACTTATCCAGTCATTATCCCTTGTAATGCATTGCCATAAATCGTACAGGCAAAGGGGCGTTCGTTTATGTGCCTCTGGAGATGATTTCGCAGTGCATACATCCTGGTTTATCTCTTCAATATGACAAAGGGTGCATTGATATGTAGCCGGGTGATGCTGGGATGTCTTTAATATGGTCACTCCGGTTGAAGCTTCTTCGATGAGGGGTGATGACCCCTTCTGATAGCCCAAGTAGGGGGGCAGTCCCATCAGCCTTACCGCACCCCATGTGCCCCCCTTTTCTTGGAGGGAACTGGAGAGCTGTGAGAGGATGGTCCAATGCTTAACTACCCGGTTTAGGGGGGGGGGGGGGTTGAACAGTGCCTGATCATAATAACTGGATGAATATATACGGAACAGAAAATCAATAGGTGCACAGCCTGTATGTAGAGGGATGCGTGAGATTTCCTAGCCCATTTTGTCTCCAAGTCTCTAAAAAAGCCTGAAGATACAGATCTCTATTAGTCTAGTCTTAACGACTAGGTGTGGAAAATATAAAGGCAAGAATGAAAAGAATAGTTAGAGAGAAGGAGCTGTAAAGAACAGGAAGGATATGTACGGTATATAATGTCTAGTACCTACTAGGTGAGTGCTCACTAAAAAGGTGCACTGGCTAAACCTCCCGGGTAGGTAGGTACTTGAACAGAGCCAACCCCACCATATCCCTTTGAGCCCCAGCAGTCCTATTTTAGCGTCGCACGGACCAAGCAAAAAACCGGTTACTCAAGATGGAAGTTATGTAAGCAGTTTGCTTATGTCATTGGCCATCAGTCCTTGCTATTCCCTGTTGCCGCCAAGGCACTAAAATAGGTAGCGCTGGGGCTCAAAGGGATGATCCTAGCAGACAGGTTCCCGACGCTAAAAGTCTGGGCACAGCCGCTGTGCCACAGCGGCGGTGCTTCTGGACTGCTTTCTTGGTGACCGTGGTTAAAATGCCAAATGCAAAGCGACTAAGAGTCCGGACGGTCGACGTCAATCCAGGGGCTTAGATACGTTAGCGGAGACACTCGGGAGCGTCGCTGAGCTTGTCTGGTCCTCAGTCGAGCCTGCTCGCGCCCCAATCGAAACTATCCACTGAGAAAAGTTCGAAAAGTCACCCGTTGACCACGACCACCGCCCCCCAGACGTCCAGCCTCAGGCGGGGCCACACCCAGGGGAACGCGCAAAGCGGCGGACGTTCATGCCTTACCGCACTTCTCACTACTGCGTAATCTTCTTCCAACGCATCCTAAGGCTCTGACACTTTGCTCCTTTCTCTTTTTCCCTTTTCTATTTCCATGAGTTACTTGATAAAAAGAATCGCTTCCTCATTATCATCAAGTGTCATGGCCAGTACGCACTTAAACACGTACTACTTATCTCTGCGACCACACTTGATGTGCATCACTACAAATTCAACCGCTCAGCTTCAATAACGTTATACCCACCATGAGTTCAGACACTCTATCAACAGAAGTCATCTGCAGTGTCGTCTTTGGCACCATAGCATCGGCTCTGGCCGTCGTCGGAATCATCCAGAACTGCTTCCGCCAACGTGTAAAAGGCATGGTGCATCGCGCGTCGCCCCTATATATACCCCAATCCTTTTGTCACGACAGCTTCATGTATCTCCACATTCTGTAACACCCTTATCATATGCCATATTATGTGGCGTTTCACATTCTTTTGCCTGTGCATAGAATATCACTTTTCCATTTGTACTTTCATAGAAAAAAAGTTTTTCTTATCCCTTTTCCTATGCCCTGCTGTGCGCTCTAACTCGTGACCCCTTCCAACCCACCATGACCATCAAAACCATCATTCAGTCATTGCTGCAATGTCTTCGGGTGATTCTGATGCATCTGGTATCCCCGATACCTCTAAAAACTCCCCACAGAACCATAATGTTGTTGAGTTCCTTCCGGAAGACCTTGAAGTGGGCTGTAATGCCGACCAGACGCCGGAACAATGCGGTCAAAGCATTGACAAACCGGCCCCACTAACACCCGGTGACCGGCCCTCCCGGCACCTTTGGATACTGGTTACCCCGCTTCAATATCCGTATTGTCTCCAATTCCTTCTCCATGAGCTTTCGTCTTTCCATGTGGCGCAGCCTCATTAGCAAAATACTCCTCACCAACGTGTCCTCGCTTTCAATCTTCCGCTAGATCCAGACTCGAAATCATCATCTCTAATGCACCCACAACATTCTCATAAACAGCCTCTTGCAGCCGCGGCTTCGCCAAATCCGACCCGTAACCGAAATCACACCGAAGACACTTCCGCGTTATCTCCTGGTACCGCGAACCCAAAGATGATGTCCGCAAGGCCATCTTGCGAACCGCCAAGACGTCCCCGGGCTCGACTCTGGTCCATCTGTCTATCTGCAGCAGCGCGTGGCCCATGTGGCCAGGATGGTCGCAGTTCCACGTCCGCACCAGAGCTTCGTGAAGGGACTTCGAAGCTCGCCGGATCCTGATGAGGCTGGCCCACTCTCCTTTCTTGGAAGCTTTAGCCTGTACTGAGGCACAGGTCTTGGGATTGTGGAGCTCGCTGATCTGTTCGCGCAGTCCTTTTAACTCGTTGTTGGACGACCGAAGCTGGTCGATTGTCTTTTCAGAATCGGTAGCATTGAAAGCGATCCTGGCACCGTCTTGTGTTCTCTTAAGAGTCTTTTTGAGTCTTCCATCCTGCTGCCTGTGTCAATTCAATTTATCGAGTCGTCGCTAGCCGTTAATAATACCTTAGTCTTGACCTCGTCCATTAGTTTGAAAGCGTCGAGGTTGGCTTCAAGTTCCTTGATTCGACCAGAGATATCTCTGCAGATCTCAAGCCAAGTCTCGTAGTTGTCCTTCAATCGCGATTTTAACGCCGCCTCGAGGTGAGCATTGACCCATCCATCGTGTTCAGCATCCGAGGCCATCGCCGAGGCAACTTCGTCATCCTCTTCAATGAACCTTAGCCAGGGGCGACACTCGTTGGCAAAGACTTGACGCTGGACTCCTAGCACTTTTTGCACTTTTTTGACTTCCTTCGAGCAGTGGCGGAATATTTTCAACTTCCCGTGAGGCTGAACAAGACATGCTCCCGATTTAAGCGAATGAGATACGGGCTGATATGCGGCCCCCAAATCATGTCAGCCAACCCCTCCTTTAATTAGGCACCGAGGAATCTTTTTGTCACTCATGAGCCTCCTCGCCACCATAGTGCCCAGTCTGCCGAAATACCGATGATCTGTGATATTTCCATTCGTTTATAAAGTCGTTTGCGGCCTCACGAGATGGCGACACTTCAGCGACGACCTGCGGCCTACGATCCTGTCCGGGTTCAAGACTGGGTTGCCGCAGAAGAAATCCCAGAGGCCGAGAGCCTTGCCAGCCGACTCTGTGCAGAATGTATCAAGACATTCAAATTGGTCTTGAGGGAAGCCGGCTCACGAGATGACCTCCCTCAGTTAGCAAAGCGCAGCCTAGAAAGGAGCGGAAGCTCCTTGATATTGTGGGCCGAGGGGCATGGCGTTGCCGATGGCAAATTGGACGATGCCCTTGCAAAATCGCGAATGCTTCAGCAAACTCTCATGGGGCTCTTGGTAAGCGTCAACGAGACGCTTGCAGATCGTAGGACTTTCACATAAAATTCTAGTCTGTTTCGCAACTAATCCAACACCCAGGCATTGTGCCACAACTGATCTCCCAAGGAGAGGTTGTTCGGCATACGGAATTCCTCGGGGATTTGGCATGGGAAGCAAAAATGGCTGTACGGGACAGCTGTCAGAGCTCCGACAGCGAAGAGAGCGATAGCGATACGTCGTCAAGTTCGGTGTTGAACGACTGGGATGAAATAGCCGATGATATACGGACAGACGTTGAGTGTCTTATTGACCTCGAGCCTCTGATTCAAGCCCCTTTCGTGGACCACCGAAAGTCTAAGGCTATTGAGAAAAAGCCCGAAAAGCTAGAGACATGGATCCCACGGCAGCTGTACACGAGTCGCATCAGCCACCGATTTCCCAACGCCCGGCTTGAATTGGTCAACCGCCTGGCTCAGGCCAACTGGGACCGCTTCCATAGGATTCAGTCGGACAAAGAGCGAAACATTGCGGAACGCGGAAATGCAACAAGGGAAGAAAAAACTGAGAGCAGGACCCCGACGGAAAACGATTCAAACTTCCACGATTCTGGCCTTGGGACATCTCAAGGTACTAGGAGTGCTTATGCAGAGACAACCATGTCTTACAGGCAGAATACTGCGCATTCCATTCGTATACCACCACTTCCTATAGAAGCCAAGAAAGGACGACCTTTTGAATGCTTAGCCTGCGGACGACAAGTTCGGATCATGAATAACTCGGCGTGGAAGTGAGTACAAGAACCCAATTCCTATAAACAATGTCTGATTTGATTGGGACCAGAATCGCCATAAAAACACCTTGAAACCCAACAAACCATCGACAACGCTGGGCCGCTTCCTCAGCCTAACGCAGGGCAAAACGTCGAAGCCCCAGCGAATTTCTCGATTTTTCCGGCGATGGTCTGAAGGACGAAATCTCAGATTACTACACCGATGGCGAGCCAACGTATTGCTACTGCTCAAACGTGGCCTACGGCGAGATGGTAGCTTGCGATGGGGACAACTGTGAGAGGGAATGGTTCCACCTCAAATGCGTGGACCTGAACGTGGCGCCAGAGGTAAACTGTAAGTTGACGAGACTTCTCTTGTAATTTATGAAGCGGCCAATACTGACAATGGGAGCAGCAACATGGTACTGCAACGATTGCGCCAAGAAAGACGAGCGTAAATCACGTTCTGCTCCCTGATGCCTTGAATATACTGAAGCAACGAGCCCTATAATAGGTCAAATCTCAGTAGGCATGCCTTGGGTTAAAAGCCTACCCTGCAAGCTAGTGAACGCTAAGCATGATCTCTTATATTGATTCCAGGGAGGTAGTAAGCGCTCCCTTCTCTTCTAAGGACTTGTCTTGGCATACAATAAACAACGAGATCAAACAACCATCGCTCCGCTGTCTGTTGCTGCTACCGTCCCAGTGACATTCCGATCTTTCATCAACCAAAGATACGCCTCGACAACGTCCTCAACTCGACCAAGTTTCCCCGTCGGCATCGTAGCTTCGGCTCCCTTGATCATTTCTTCCTTGGCCTCGGGTGTCACGCCGTCCCATAGTCCTGTATCAACATATCCAGGGGAAACGACGTTGACTCTCAAGGGCTTCAGCTCAACTGCTAGCTGTTTAACCACACCCTGCAGGCCAGCGGCAAAGTAAGAGACGACGGACCAGCCCGGGGTTGACTTATGGGCCGCAACGCCGCTGGTTATAGTAAAAGAGGATTCGGTGCTCTTGGGTAGGTATCTTGCCGCCACTTTTGCTGCCATCAACGGGGCGACAAGGCGCATCTGGCATGCAGCAAGAATCTTGTCCGGCGTCAGATCTTGCAACATGATGAGGGAGAGCGAGTCGGCTGCCGTGAACACGACATGGTCGACGGGGCCGGCTTGTTCGAAAACGGCCTCCAGATTGGCTTCTGCATCCGAACCGGAGAGATTGGCGATGAAACTTTGAATCTTCTGTTGAGAAGAAACCGGAACAAATGATTGGAGAGATTCAACCGCCTTGCGGAGCTTGGCTTGTGACGATGATGATATGGTCACATTGGCACCGCTCGCAAGTGAGGCTTCTGCAACGCCGAAGCCAATTCCCGTGGAACCGCCGATTACGAGAACATGCTTCCCCGAGAGCTTGTTGTACTTTGATGCCATGGTTTAAAAGGATCAGAGAGAGGTATAGATAGATTACTTGCAATGTAAGATGTAAATGGTTAAAGAATAAGGCCAGTGGCTGGATGAAAGCTTGGTAGATGTTTCCGGCCGACTGATTTTCTTTATACTCCTTACCACATACACAATACAAAGGTGATGATGCATTGAAATTGGTCCAAGCACCACTTGCCGTATGTGGAAAGCTTTAAGCCCCGCCTAATCCCGATGTCATATTTCCGTCAAGTCTCCCCGAAGCGGACGGCTACCACGGCAGTGTAACGCCGACTATGGAATGACTGTCGCTCTCCAAAATAGTAGGTAGCATACGTTCACGGACCCGGAGGTGGACTTAAGGACCTGTCGCAATTCCAATTTCGGAGCGCGCTATGTCCGTCGGTCTTCGGCACCATCACTAATCATGCCTGATAGCGCTTACTTCACTGGCTGGTAACTATAGGCAAGTTAGCTGCCCAGGAAAAAAGGTAAAGGGCCAACGGTTTTGGTACAACTTATCACGGAATTATCGGGTTTACTGTAGGACGAGAAAGGCATTTCTTGTAGCGCTTTCGAGCGGGGATCCCGAGTACTAAAGTAGAAGGGTATTGCCACTTTTTTTTTTCTTTTCTCAATAAGGTTCTTTTAGCGTTTATATAGCGCACCCATTGATGTTTCCACAACCTCCAGTTGTTCAATAGATTGTTTCCAATCACTCAGCATTTGACCTGGCGACGTTGCCGTTCTCGCATCGATCACCAAAGCATTGCACTTGCTACGTATTCGAGACCCAAGGTCGAAAGCTGGTCTGCAGACTTACATAGCGTACGTATCGTTCACAAACAAATCGGCATCAGGTCTTTACAAACTGCTTACTTTGCAAGGCGTCCTATCTTTCAACAGTCTGCGACAAACCTAGGAACTTGAGCATTCTTGGTTCGAATATCATGAATTTGCAAAGAGGTGTGCAGACAAAAACAAACCACACACACTATGAATTAGGCTGTGCCCTTGGTCGACGCCACAAAAGAATGCCGACAATCGGACTGATTCCGCTGGTCGTCTTAGGGCAAGATGGAAACATCAGCACGTGCGAGCAGAAAAATTGACAATAGGGCGCGACAGTAGGGCGAATAATGTCAAACCAAGCGACGAATAATCCCTGGTGAACGTCATTCCGAAAAAGGTCCGAAGGAAGCTAGGCAAAGCTTATCAATTCTCATCTGCAGTGTAACATAAGCATGTCAGCGCTGGAGGTCATATGATGCTATCTATTGGACCTGAATTGGCTGTACAAATCTACCTCCCAGCTAGCTTGTGCTTACGTGTGAATTCAACTGCACCTCGGGTATCGAACAATTGAAGTATCTGTAGCTTTATGGAGAAGGACATAGGCATAAGGATAGATAGCAGAAGTAGCTAGCGTACCTCAAGTTCCACTTGAAGCGAAAGCTGTCATCGAGAAGAAATCTAGCCCTAATATAAGACGACAAATGTTACCCAAGATTTCTGTGTGATCGAATTTCATTATTTGGTTAAGCTTTTCTTCATCGAATCCTTGTCATATTACCGGCAAAGTCCACACGCCTCAAACCAAGGCACGGAATCCAGTTGATCTCTAACTAGGAGGGAAACCGAGAACAGCCACTATGTCACCACCCGAAGTCCCTAAAGAGTCTCTGGGAATCGTCCTTATCCATGGAGGATTCCACCGTCCGTCCTGCTTTGACCTCGCTAAAGCCCGTTTTGAAGAGTCTGGCTTCTCTCCCATCGTTGCCGTCCGGCACCCCAGCGTTGGATACAACCCCAAACTCACGGCAGAGGACGACGCTCGCAACATCCAGGCCGAATTGGAGCCTTACCTAGACCAGGGAAAGGAGTTTCTTGCCATTGCGCACTCTTACGGCGCGGTTCCTGTTATCATCGCCGCACGGGGTTACTCAGTGGCTGAGAGAGCTTCCAGTGGCCAGAAGGGCGGCATACGCACTATTGTCTTCGTGGCAGCGAATGTGCCACCCAAGCCTGGCGACAGCGCCTTGAGCGTTCTTCCCCCGGGTGTGGACATCGTCGATGTGGCGGATGGGCTGATGTCGGCAAACGCCAAAGCCAAGGCTGCTTTCTACGGCCCCGATATGCCAGACGACATGGCAGAGAAGTGCATGGCAGATTTGCTACCCCAGTCGCTGGAAGCATTAGCGGGCCCTACACCTCTCGGCGCGGACACTCTCACTGTTCCGGCTTATTACATCATTTGCGAGAAAGACCGAACGGTGCCTCCCGCTACACAGGAGCACCTTGCCTCGACTATCAAATCCTTGAAGAGGGTCCTTCGTAACCCAGGAGGCCACTCGGCTTTCATTACGGAAGTTGAGAAGTTTGTGGAGCAAATTAAAGAGATTGCGCGCGAAGAGAACGACACCGCTTGAAATTGAGACGGAGAACAACGGATTTTCGAAAATCAGGGGAGAGTCAACGGGAAAGGCTCATCCAGACCCTAGCTGGGAATTTGCTCAGCAGGGTTGTTGTGGTTCCAACGATATTCATCAAGAGGGCAGGATTGTTGACGATCAGTTCAGTGACTTGAATCCACTAAGATCAATGCAGAAATCCTTTTTCACTCAATATGCATCACATTCTCGGAAGTTCATTGCCCATAAACCCTCAAATACATAGCATTCACACAAAGGAACAGAGATGGTATAAGAATATTTGCTAATTGCTGGGAAACTAATACTTCAATATACACCCACTGCGGAAATTAGCCAACAACAGCAATAATCTGCTCGAGCAATTCATCAGAGCTAGATCGTACTGGGTCCGCAGCTTGGAGCGCTTCTTGAGCACCAGAAGGAGGGTAAATGATTTTCTGGTTGATGTAACCTTTCACCCGCTTAGCCAAATTCCCCCGAATGTCTAGTTCTCTTTCCCAACCTTTAGTGATCACCGCACCGGATGGTCCAAGATCAAGGCAGGTTACATACTCTTCTTGGGAGTATTCCAAAAGAGGCTTGCCGATAAGGTCCGCAGCCGCGTTGTATCCTGATATGCGACCGAGTTGAAGGGCATGCTGGCAAGACATCAAGGCATGGTGGCCCTGGTCGTCGGCCAAGACACAGGCGGCATCTCCTGTAACGAAAACATGCTCGGATGATAATGACCGGAGGTGCTGGCTCACGAGGATACGCGAAAACTTGTCTTTGGCCCCGGGGATCTGGTGGGTCAGGGGTGTCGCGCGCACACCAGCGGTCCAAACGGCTGTCATTGTCTCAATGCGCTCCCCCGAAGCAAGAGTCACGCTCTCGGAATCGACTGCAGCAACTGCAGATCCGAGCCTGACTTCGATGTCGAGGCTTTCTAGGGCTTCGGTGATGACCGGACGAGGCCCCGGACCTAGCTCTGGACCGATCTCGTTGGCGGCCTCCACCAAGATGATGCGCGGGCTTGTTAAGTGCTTGAGGCGCTTCGGCAGCTCGGCCGCCAGCTCGATGCCAGTGAAGCCGGCACCGCAGACAACAACCGTGTCGCGAGCAAGACTAGACGGACGGGAAGCAAGCCCCTCGAGATGGGCCTCGAGCTTGACGGCGGACTCGAGTGTGTCGATGTCAAAGGCGTGCTGCTGAAGTCCAGAGACACTTTGTGGCATTACCACAGAGCTCCCAGCCGCAAGGATAAGGCGGTCAAAAGGTACGCCGGACTCGATGCCTGTTGAAGACCTGACGTGGACAACGTGTGCCTGAGTGTCTATGGTCTCGGCGGTGCCTTGGAGAAACTGCACGCCGGCAGATTCGAAAAGGGCAAGAAGAGGGTGCTTAAAGCTCGAGGCATTTGCCTCATAGAGCCGTGGTAGCATAACCAAGTATGGCTCAGGTGCTATGACGACGATGTTGATCCCTCCTTCATTGTTGAGGTTGATGAGGCGCTTCGCTGAGAGGGCGCTCCATACGCCAGCGAAACCAGCCCCGATGATTACAATCGTGCGAGACATTGCTAGTTGATGGTAGTTGTTGGTGTGATATTGATGTAGAGGTGATCCTGCCGCTGTTGCAAGTGTTGTGCTCGTTGAAGATTCCAGACTGAATTGGTGTGATGATCCTGGATTGATGGAACATTTCGGGTGGCACCTTTCTCAATATATGTAGTTTTCCGGCTGGCATCGAATTCATGTTCGGGCATCAGAAGCAAAATCATAAAACTTGCATTTCTTTCACTTTGAGACTGGTATGTCGGGTTTCCGGTGTCAACGGGTAGGCGATGGCTTACACCAGGCGGATATCCGATTTGCGCCTATCCGTAATTAACGAGTCCCCGAATACCCGGGTCCCCGCCACACACACCAAAATCCCGAACTCCCTCCTAATCACAAGCACGCAGGTCAATTGCCGTCAACCACCATGAACACCAACGACGCTCCGACACACCAGAACGGTGGGCCTACACGCTCTTCCTTGGCCTGTCTACCTTGTCGCTCACGCCATGTCAAGTGCGACGGGCAGAGACCTCAGTGCAAGCGCTGCGTCAGTGCCTCGACAGAATGCCGATATGCTCCATCACGCCGGGGCGGTCTAGATCGCGCCGCTCTGGCTGAGCGACGCAAACGTCTTGCGGCAGCAAGCAACAATACACCAGTCGATAGCTCCAGGTCGCAATCCCATGTGAGCATCGAGCCGACCCTGGAAATCCGATCCCGGCCTGCTGGCAACGGTTTCACCCATGGCCTGTGCCCACACGACGACATCAACCTAGGGAATGACAACCCTGACCGGACGATATCAAGTACTGTTCCACAAAGACAGCCTGAAAACATCGACAGCGATCATCTGGTCAGCTCTTATTACAAATGTTTCCATAAATTCCATCCGTTTCTGGTCCCTCGCCAGCACTTTGTAAGTTTGTGTCAGGACCCTAGTCGGCAGGCTAGTTTGAGACCTCTCATTGCTGTCATGCGCCTGGTTGGAAATATCTACGTTGCCCGAGAATGGTCGATTCCACTCAAAGATGATATGGAGAGCTGCTTCTCTCAAGCAAACCAGACATGTCCGGTCATGGTGCAGTGTCGACTGTTGTACTCCGTGGCGCTGTTCTGGTATGGCCACAATGTTGAGGCCAAGCAGCAAATCGGGCTTGCAGTTAGCCTGGCACTTGACCTAGAGATGTTCCAACAAGAGTTCGCAGAGGCTCATGGAGGCGGTGATCCCGTCCTGACTGAGAGTTGGAGACGAACGTGGTGGGAGCTATATATCATTGATGCCTATTACGCCGGAACCTTAGGCACCATGAATTTTATGGTTGTGGACATTGAAGCCACTGTCGATCTGCCATGTGAAGAGTCGGAATACGAATCCGGAGTAAGGCATAACAGAGTACTCTGACGGAACGATGTCTAGACTAACATAAGTATAGGAAATTCCGGAGCCAAAAACACTCGAAGATTTTGACTACCGCGAGTTCGCCTCCGAAGACACCTCGTTCTCCTCATTCACCTACCTCATCACTGCTGTCAGATGTGCGGCGTTGGCAATCTCCACAGCGCCCAAGGTCGCCAATAAAGAAGACTCGACGCAAATCATTCAGAATGCCGACTCCATCATCGAAGGATGGTCCATTCTACTCCCTCGAGACCGCAGACAGGTGATGACGAAGACGGGAGAAATCGACGAGCTCTTGTTCCAGGCGCACTTGCTCATCAATGTGTGAGTAATTTGATTTTTTTCCCCCCTCCCTTTTCTGCTCGTTCAAATGAAACGGACTTTGATGCCTATCTTGTAGAGCGATTATTGGGTTGCATAGGCCGTTGTCAGACCTCAGATTCAACCCCGTGGAGGAAGTCTCTAGCTGCGCCAGAGAACCACCCCAGGAAACCGCCAAACCAGAACTCGTGAACATCCATACCGTTCGAGTCCTGCGATCAGTGGGGGAACAGATCCGCCTGTTAGCGATGCCGGTCCGACCATTTCACCACTCCCCCTTCGTCACCTGTATGATAAGTGAAGGGACACTGGCATTGTTATCTGCTTGCAACTTTTTACTCAAGGGCAAGGAGTTGACCATCGCACGCGACCAGATCCGCATGTCGATTGGCTGCCTCAAGACTTTGGGCGAAACCTGGCCGAGAACAGCAAGAAACGTGCAAGAGATCCAGGCCATTGCACGGCATGTGCTGAGGGTTGGCTCCAAGGCGATGAGCAACAGTAACAGCCTTAGGTCAAGTAGCGTGCCAAGTCTGACCGAGAGCGGGGAAGGGGACGGCTCCCAGGCAGAGCCACCAACCAACGAAAGCGATGGTTTTCCCTTCGGCGCAATGGACGATGTTTGTGGATGGTACAGTCTTGAGGATCTCGGTCCGCAATTTGCAGAATGGATCAACAACGGGCAGTAGCGCCTTTTCAGAAGATGATCAATCAATATTGAGGGACATCAGATGGACCAAATCTTGTGTTGATAGCTATTTCTGGGGTTTTGTTGCTATCATAAAATATGTTATAATATTTCGACTATTCAATAGACACTCTCCTTATAAAGGTTTCTGATGTAACCATATCAAAGGGGAAATATAAGAGAAACTAAGAATATATATTTTATAATTATGTGAGGCTATTTATTCTATGTGGCACCATACGTCTACCCCATAGAACATGTTGTAATCCCCCTTGGAGATTTCTACAGATTTCACAGTCTTTCCCGTTCCTCGAAACGTGTACATAAGGGCTTTATAGAATGACGTGGTTTGAAAGGATGACCAATATGGATCAGATGGGGTGATAGTGAGTTCGTTGGGAAACTTGGCTCCTGGGTGGGCCTTTTGCCATTTTTCGTGATAGTCGTTAACAACCGTATCCCATTGTTGGTTGACAACCTCTGAGGCCTTTACCCATTTAATTGACCGGAGTGGCTTCTTTGCGTGCCTGTCGCTTGCCACAAGTTGAATTACTTCGGATAGATGTAGCGGCCGGGGACCTGTGCGGGGGGGCTTTTCTAGGGCATTCCAAGCCTCAACAACAACCAACTGGTCGCGTCTTTGGCTTGGGAATATCAACGTCGTAACTGGCTCTTGTTTCCCTTTATAGTAGGGCGTGTAAACAGACCAGGTGTCTTCTCTGTGGTCAACGATATAATAATCGCCGTCGTATCGAAGGCCATTTTCTTTTGCAACGGCAAATGAGCAGCAGGATAATAGTGACCACAGAAGGAGGAGGAGCGGGTATGTAGAATGCATATTGGTATATTCAGAATCGAGGTCATCAAATAAGACACAACAAGCGAGAGGTAGAGCGACGATAGTGTAGCTTGGACCAGGTCGAAAGTATTTTTGAGTTAATATATAATCTTGCGTGAAGTGAAGCTCAGCCCTACTAATTTACCGACCTACAGACAGGACCGGAGTCTCCTTATTATTCGTACCCCACATACTGGAGTAGGTATTAATTCTGGGCCCCTCTCCCCTGCACCTGCGCGCGGAGCTTACAGAGTAACCTACTGTAGCCCCGGACCAGCCGAAGTTGAAAGACGTATTGAGCAGTATTATTAGGAGCACCTTAAATAACCCTATCCATTCTGCAAGACGACATGGGAGCTTTTTGCGGTATTTTCTACGCCCTCCTGTTGTGTTTTTATTTTATTTGTTTATTTCAATCAACTCCGCTCGGTATTCCAGACTCATTCATTACTTGGCCGACAATCCTTCCATACGGCTCTAGCTTGTCGAGTCCAAAGGCCAAGCAAGTCCTTGACTCGCAGGCTGTCCCCTCTTCAGCCAGGGCCCTGCATTGAACGTTTCTTCACCTCGATATTGGAGTGGTCACCAGGGAGCGGGCTAGTTGCATTAAGATTAGGTTTGGGGAAAGGCAAACAGGATCGTCCGATGTTCCGAAAAGTTTAAGTGACAACGTCGAGCCTCTCAAACAAAAGATGGAGATACTTTGGCGTTTTGGCTATCTAGAAATTTTTCCTGGTCCTCGCGCTACTGGAGAAGTGCACCTATATCGCTGCAACAACCAAGGAGCTGCAAACAGCGAATCCTCTCTAGGTCTGAGTAGCAGGCAGGGCACTGAACGTTGGCAAGTAGTAAGTCTCGCATTCCTCCCTCAAATTGAATGCGATTTCTCAACCTCGGGGCCTCACTACGAGCACCCTCCCAGGATACCCAATTACCGGTGACTTGAATCAATTGGTATTGGGAATGGAAATGCCGAAGGGTACCCGGATACCCGGATATTCACACATCCGCCAATGGGTACCTGAACCTGGCTACCCTCTCTGGTCTTTCGACTCGAGCACCAAACTGAGCAATCATGTCCATTCAGCTCGGCTGTACTCATCGCCGTTACTGCCAATTCTGCGGGTCCTATATTGGACATACCCTTGAGATGATGAAGTCATCTAATTATTGATCTCTTGAACGGAACCAGATAGGTTATGGGAGTTCGCTTGGACGGCGTGAATTGCTGCTGTGTGGTCCCGGTGCGTTCTGAAGATGGTTCTGTCACGATTCGTGGCGAGATGCTTGGTGATCGGCAACCACAATTGCTGATTGGCAAGGGCCGCCGCCCAACGAGCTCGACTTGATGTTGGAATCGGAGTCATCGATCGGCGTGGTTCTTTGACTGCCGCGATAGCTGGTACCGGTGTCTCTTCTGCTGTGGTTTCTCATCCCGCCAAAGCCTCCCGGCTGATGATGGGCTCTTTAAGCAGCGGATATTACTCGAGTTTGGATTTCTGCCAGGTGTCGTACATATCTGAAGCTGTCTAGTCTCAGTTAAGACCACCACGCGGCGCGGCGCGGCGTTCGTATACTGCAAACTCATTGTTTCTCTTTTACTTCAATCTTTTACTATCACTAGAACTAGACCCATCGTAGATGACTGACATCCAAGGCTAAGGCAAGGATTCCGGCTACTGAACTCAGATAACCTTCTAGTCGACGTTCACTGTACGTATAACGATAAGTAGTTTCCCTTCACACTCCTGACGGCGGCTTCATACTGCAGTTGCTTCATGGAAAGTCAATGATGAAAGGTTGTTGGGCATGAGAATCGAAGCCAATATAACAATGAGGATGAGATGCCCAGTATTTTGACATGAGTGTTTCCTGCCGGCCTACCGACAAGTAAAGCATTCTTCGTCCATCTTTCCATATCCAGGTTGTACCACGATATGTGGACTTGATGGCCTGGCAAGTATTCTTGGAAAGCCTTGTTTTGCTGCCCTGACAACATGGCCAGGCGAATGGGGCAAACTAAGCAAGTACTCGGAGCCAAACAGGTGCTCAAGATAGAAGTTGCTTAATTGTAGTAATGGCGAAGGTTCTTTGGAGTCTTTTCTAACATCTCCAGTTGAGGCATCTAGGATATAACGCACAAAGGTGGTCATTGTTGAGCCTGAACGATGATACATCTTTTTGAGAATCGCAATTTGAGACCCCTCGGCATTGAATGCTACAGAGGTTGGACTCTTGACATCCAGGGATACTGTCCAAAGTATATCCCCTGACTGCGAGTCTAGAGCGGTGAACGTTTCATTGTAAGGCAAACCGCCCCGAGTGGGCCGAGTGGGACGCGTAACGATTACCAAATGGCTACCGCTAGGCGAGAAGGTGTGGGATACAGGTTCTTCAGAGCCCACATTTTCATCAGAGTAGTAATCAATGATCTGCCATCGTGACGACTTTCTATTCCAACTGCAATGAAGTGACGGGACCTCCAACATGGTAACTCTCCCTTCACCATGCTCAGTCGCAAGTTCAGTCTTGACTAGGTAGCGCCCACAGGGTGAAAGGTGGAGGCTACAAAGGGTTGCCTCGAGGTTTGCATACGCGTAACTAAACATCTTCGTCATTGAAGCTGATTGCGATATTTCAATGGCGTAGATGCTAAGCTCGTTTTCGAACGCAACGGCCAAGTAGGCATTGTCAGGACTCCAAGAAAGCGCAGCAATTGGAGACCCCCAATCATCAAGCGAATTTAGCTTTGGCAGGGGCATATATGTCGAATCGCTCCTATTGGTTTTGCTCCAAACCTTAACGACAAAGGTGTTGGTTTCAAAGGGGTATTGGCATGCTATGGCGGCGAAACGTGAACTATCAGGGGAACAGGCTGTTGAGAGAAAGATCAGGTCTGACCTTGGCGGCGAAGAGCTGAAGGTATTTTTCTCCATGATAAGGTTGGTGTCAACAACATTGACTGCGTCGGACTTAATACTGCCGAAATACCTTCTGTCCGATGAGTATTTGTCACGAGATATATAAGCGTTAGTTACTGCCTAGTCACTAACGGTATCGTTTTGTGACGTCATAGTATTCGACCGATAATAAAAGCCGGCTAGACATGAAATGATCTAGTTCCCGCCGGGCCACAGGCAGTCCACTCTGTCTAGTAATCAATTGACCGAAGCAATCCTGTACCATTTTGTAATGCTGGTTTTGGACTGAACGATCAAATGAAGACATGTCGACACCGAGACAACACTTTGGGAGACTATCAAGTTGCATGCCATCCCATACGTGCCATGTGATAAAGGTGCGTCCCCCAGCCACTAGTTTTATCAGCATACAGCCGGCCGCGAGCGAGTTTCCAGGAAGAATGCCAAAAGGTCCTATAAATCTTTGATTCGGAGGTGGCGTGAATATTCCTAGCTGATCCCCGGACTCGGCATCGTATAATGCAATTCGGTCTTTGGCGGCGTAGAAGCCGATGATCTTTCCATCATCCGAGTACTGCACATTGGGCTGTGCATAAGCTTCTCGCTGCCACTTATGTATGAGACGCAGCGTTGAACCTAACGCGTCAGGAACGTATGGACTTCGTCTTCGTCATGTACCCGCATCTGGCTGTTTCGCAAGTGATGGACCCAGTACATGCAGGCGTATGCCAGATGCTTAGGAATATGCTTTCGTATCACGCCCGGGTCAACCTCCTCTCGGAGAACACCTGGCTCATTCAGCTGGCAAATGTCGTTCTTCAAGAAAAGCTGTGTGCTGGATTTGCCCGTCATGATTCGCAAGCAGCACCGCAGCAGATCTGCGTGCTTGGCCTTTTCTTCGATATAAAACTTATTCATACCGCGATCGTTGGCTAGCAGATAGTCTTGGAACGAGAGATGGAAAAGTTTGATAGGGACGTTGGAATCCATCTTCTCAGGGATTTCCAAAACAGACGGGAAGTTTTTGAGATGGTAAAAAACATCGTCGCAGTCAAGCTCAAGTAGTTGACTCAGGGAGGAAACAGGCAGAGGATCAGCCAGCAAGACAATAGTACCAATAATAAGACGGAAGTCTTTCAGGGCTTGTGCTTCTTGCGATTCGCTCAAGTAAACCAAGAGCTGTTCAAGGATTGGCTGGTATGTGGACTGAATGCCTGTTGAAAAGTCCGCGTTATGGCTCAGGAACTGTTCTAGACGAGATTTGGGATTATAGCGCTGTCTCGGGTCGTCAACATATTTGCAAATGGTGGAAGCGTAAATGAACAACGGGACCGCCATTTTGACGAGCTTTTGAAGTGTCTCTTTGCCTGGCCATTCTGGAGAATTCGTGATGTTGTGGGACTTCCGGATAAGTTCGAATTCACTGCTCAAAAATACTTTGATATCATGTTCGGTAATTGATTCCGGGATGTGGTGTAAAGCAACGTCCTGATGCGCATACTCTGGAACATCGCCAAAGCCGAGCGTGATTGGAAGTTCGGGCCTGCTTGTCAGGAATATACGGATTCTGGCACCCGTTATGGCAGCTGTCTTTGCAAGAAGTTTGACAATGAGCCGAGTTCGGTCTTCTCCTGTCCCTCGTGTACCGTGGGCTTCTGCACCACACTCGTCCAACGCGTCGATCACAAGGACAAGTGTTTTATTGTACTGGTCCCCTGCTGTGAGCGTTTTCAAGGGCTCCAAAATCAGTTTCTCGAACTGCATCTGCAAGCCTCGGTCTGGCAAATCGGGGTCCTCTTGTATGGCGGTTATAATCGGCCCTCTGAGGCCAGGAACGACTTTCTGTTGTGCAAGCTGTCTTGCAATTGTAGTGACAAAAAGCCTTGCTCCATTGCTATTCTTGGCTCAACAAATCCCGTTAATACCGAATGCGAAGTCGCGTACTGGCTGCGCCTCCTTGGATCATTTCAGGCGTTGTTGACGTGGAGGCCGCCATGTGGTAAAGAGACCTGCATGGAAGCCACAATAATTCTGCCGCCATCCTAGACACCGACAGTCGGGCTATCAAGGAACGTAATCCATTGGATTTTCCCCGCCTCGGCTGACTGCAAATGCAAGCTGCAGGCTCTGGAGTTCCGCATGAATGTGTACGAATAGTTATCAGGAAACTTAATCTGTTCCTCTCCCACGGAACGTAATGCCTACATGGTGTACAATCACCGTGCACCAGCTTTACGGACACAAGAGATGTGGGCAACCGTTTTGAAATACTCTCAATGACACGCGAGAGCCATCCTGTGGGGAGCAAAATCATGGCATCGCGGGTTAGACGAACCTTTCTGGTGCGAGGCTCATCCAACATCCAGCTTAGAGCTCTCTTCGAAAGCCTTCTCGTCTAAAATAGATGACTACACAGCTTGCAATGAGGTCCGCAAGGAACAGTTCCTGGCAGGCTGGGGCCGGCAGGACACATTTAATGGCACAGATCTTCGCTCTGGGACCTGACGCCAGAAGAATTCGTGCCCCGAGGAGCTTGCCCCCATGAAGTGCTCCGAGCCTAGTTGAGACAAGTATTTCAAGCGTATTTGTGACTTGACTACGCACGAGAAGATTATTTGACGCCCCTGAAAATGCCCTATCAAGTCTTACAAATACCACGAGTACGGTCTGCCTACCGAGGAGATGGACCAATAATGATGACCCTGGCTTGGCATGTTCAGCTGCCACAGGAATG
This sequence comes from Colletotrichum sublineola, assembly GCA_020631755.1. Taxonomy (NCBI): domain Eukaryota; kingdom Fungi; phylum Ascomycota; class Sordariomycetes; order Glomerellales; family Glomerellaceae; genus Colletotrichum; species Colletotrichum sublineola. The sequence goes on along the minus strand of JAHSQG010000006.1, from coordinate 4,923,084 downwards.
GAAATGAAATTCTACTACCATTACGAAAGCAGGCTCCCCATGCGGCAAGAATGCTTTAGTGTCCATAGTGAAGTGCCTGGCGCAGTTTCTATTTGGTTTCTGTACTCTAAGTTAGTGTTTGTTCAGCATGGTGAAGTTTTCTTGGACCTGTGCTGATGGTTACCTGTGTCTTGGCGGCCATATTTCATCCGAACGAACTGACAACCACAGCCCACGCTGTGTTTAGTGCAACGGCGAGGGAAAAGCACGAAGCTTGTACCGGCAGGTTATTAAGATACCTCTTCGCCGGCAATTGACTGTAACAACTTGCGGAGCTTTGCAGCGGGAAGCTTCCTGGCAATGAAAAGGGCTTAGTCCATCCGGAATTGCAAGTGACTACCATTTGCTCGAAACAGCTTCACAGGTTTACCACAAGCCGGTATTTGGACCGTTATGGAGGCCCCAGTTTTAAACTATTCACTTCGTGTGTCATTTCCATCGTTGCTCAATCGCCACTCGTACCGTGCATTAGGGAAGTGTTGTAGAATCTTGTTACCGGAAGAAAAAAAGAAACGAAGCCCAGCGGAACACAGCAAAACTCAAACCTCATATCGCCCAGTAAATCTCGACCTTGACACTCTCGATGTAGTTGGTCCAGCCACCGAACCGCGCCTTGCCCCATACCGTGATGACATCGCCCAGCTTCAGGCTGCGCACGAAATTGCCAGTTCCAGTGCCCCTGCCGCGGCCCATCTCAATCAGCCGATCGGCCTCTGGCGAATCGGGGTGGATGTCGTCGGACCAGGACCAGACGACCTCGTGGTCCAGGAATTCTTTATGCGCAGTCTTGTTGTTCTGGATCTTGAGGTTCTCGAGCGGGTGCATGTAGTGGTGGTATGCGAGGTGTCCATCTGGCTGCTCTTCGACGGGGGGGTAGATTGACTGGAGGCCGCACGTGCAAAGGGCCGGCTCTCCGTTGTCGGACACGTTCTCGGACTGGGAGTCCTGCGCCGGGGCAGACGTCTTGCAAGAGCCGTCGCCTAGATCGTCAGTATACCCTCGAATCTCTTTGGGTATGGTTCTTGCTTACATTTTCGATCCTTGTCGAACTTCTCCAGACCCGCCTCAAACCACGACCAGGATCCGCGGTACGTTCCTCTGTCGCCGAAGCCGCCGCCCCAGCCCTGGTCTCTGCTTCGAATCTTGAAGACGATCTTGCGGACGGGGTGGGTCAATGTGGGCGGCCGCTCCATCGATCCGGCAAAGTACTCTCTCGGCGCCTCGGAGGTCATCTCGGTGGGGCTTGAAATGGGTTCCAGCAGGGTCAAGCTGCGGAGGGGCTCGGTGACAGGGGACCCATCGCCCGGCTTTGGTGGGAGAGGGGCGGTCTTGAACGCCGGGCCGACTTTCTTGAAGTCGATGAAGCCGATCGGTGGGCATCTCAGGAGAAGCTTGTTCTCTTCTGGCGTAGTGCCGACAACGGAAAGGGCATCACGAAGGGCGCTGACTGGGTGGTTGATGCTGGCCTCCGAGTGTGCCCAATATTGGGCCTCGTCGAAGATGATGTCCATGATTTCTGGCGGTAACTTGGATGCTTTCTCAAGCATGATCTTAACAACGACAACGTCGATGGCAGTAGGTTTATAGTTGCCTGGCTCCGATGGCAACTGTTCCGGTTCGGGATCCTGCGTGTCAGCCTGCATGTTGCTGACGACTTTGGCAATGATAGCACCAGCTGCAATCGTTGCAAAGGTTCCCGCGTATTCTTGCAGGGAGGAAAAGAATGACATGTGTTCGAATTAGGTGCAGTAGCTATTTCTTTAGTCGAGTTGAAAGAGGGGTAAGAGAAGTTGGCATTGACACCGTTTTCGTAGGGGTCTCAAGTGCTGCTTAACATTATTAAGTTCAGGTCGGTACACTTGGGCCACCGAACTACAATGTATGGACGGAGGACTGCGCGTCTTTAAATTGACGTCAGTCGGGGGTGATGTGGATCATCAGTGGGGTTCTTGGAAGAGTCGAGACCGAAACGGGCTGATAAGTGACAACATCCCCTACCTTTCGCCGATAAAGGAAGGCACTTCTTATCACCACGTGATATCACATCACCGCTAGCCACCGACAGCCGACGACGGGGCCTTTGCCGGCATAGCTCAGCAGCTTACAAACCGGCTGCCGATGGGATGACCTAGATATTCCTGTCGCCGGTGCCCCCGAGAGACAACCTTGACATTTTCACAACTGCGATTTTCAATTCTACCATGAAGTGTCAAAGACTTGCCTCGGTGGCCCTTCGCCAGGCCCGCGTACCGGTTTCGCGCGCACCGGCTCCCTCCGCATATCGGCGCTCTAACAACGCTGCCGCGACGCATCTTGGCAGCCGACAGTATGCCCGCCAATTCACCTCGAAACCGGCCCGCAAGGCTTCCAACAGCCCCGGCGATGCTTCGAACCCCGCAATGGCGTTCCCGTGTCTGGACGCCTTGGAGAACCGTTCTGCGACCCTTGAGGCGAGATATGGGTCGGACGGCCCCGAGCCCTCTTACACGACCGGCGCGACGGAAACATACCACTGCAAGGACCCCTTGCTGCTCGACTGGGGCGGCGTCCTACCCGAATTCGATATCGCATACGAGTCATGGGGCAAGATGAATGCCGATAAGTCGAATGTCATCTTGCTTCACACCGGCCTCTCGGCCTCATCACATGCGCATTCCACCGAGAGTAACCCCAAGCCTGGCTGGTGGGAAAAGTTCATCGGTCCAGGACTGGCCTTAGATACCGACAAATACCACGTCATTTGCACCAATGTCATCGGAGGCTGCTACGGATCGACGGGACCGAGCAGCATCGACCCTGCGGACGGCCAGCGGTATGCAACCAGATTCCCGATTCTCACCATGGAGGATATGGTGCGCGCACAGTTCCGCCTTCTCGACGGGCTCGGTGTCGATAAACTATATGCTAGCGTTGGATCCAGCATGGGTGGCATGCAATCGCTGGCTGCTGGCGTCCTCTTCCCCAACCGCGTTGGCAGAATCGTGTCTATTAGCGGTTGCGCCAGGAGCCACCCGTATAGTATCGCAATGCGCCATACACAAAGGCAGGTGTTGATGATGGACCCCAGTTGGAACCGAGGCTTTTATTACGGTAGAGTGCCGCCTCATGCTGGCATGAAACTGGCGCGAGAGATTGCGACGGTCACATACCGGTCGGGCCCGGAATGGGAGCAACGTTTCGGCAGACGGAGGGCGGACCCCAGCAAGCCCCCTGCGCTGTGCCCCGACTTTTTGATCGAGACTTATCTTGACCACGCGGGCGAAAAGTTTTGCTTGACGTATGACCCCAACAGTCTGCTGTATGTCAGCAAGGCTATGGATCTGTTTGACCTGGGACGTGAGAACCAGATGGCTACAAACGCGAGAAGAGCAGAGCGCGAGAAGCTCATGCAGTCTGGAGTAACCCCTACGCGTAATGATGCGGCCTGCAGTCTCACACTCCCCGAGAAGCCGTACGAGGAGCAGCCCGAGTCCAACGCCGGCGCCTCAGATCAGACTATTGAAATGTCTTCCAGGCCGCCCGAAGACCTCATCGCTGGCCTGGCGCCCCTGAGAGATACCCCGGCTCTCGTTATCGGAGTGGCCAGCGATATCCTCTTCCCGGCATGGCAGCAGAGGGAGGTCGCGCAGGCTCTGAAGCTCGCGGGCAACAGGAATGTTGCGCACTTTGAGCTGAGCGAGGAGATGAGTTTCTTTGGCCACGACACGTTCCTGTTGGATCTGAAGAACATTGGCGGAAGCCTGAAAAACTTTCTTGAATAAGTGAACTGACCTGTTGCCAGCTTGGGTCAACTTTAGCACAACTAGCTGTGAACTGTAAGGAATCGAAAACCCGATTGCGGGATTATGTGGGTGTAGCATATCAGTTGCATACTAGCTGTATATAACAATTGGGCGGAAAATAGTACTTGGCGATTTTGATTTAGTATCGAAAGGAAGAGAAATATTCCAAGACATTTTTGAAGTCCCCTCGTGGTGTGTATTTACACTTCCTGAAGGTAGTAGGTACCTAGAAAGGCAGAAGTGCGGGTCTGTCAGCAGGGCCCTGGGCGGTGCTTGGTGCCTGCTGGAAGTGACCCCACCGAAGGACCTCATTGGCCTGACGTCAACTTTAGCACTTACATCCACGCTAGGTTCACCACAAGGTTGACTTGATGCGCGTCTCATGAGGAAAAGAGATGACAATCGCCGCGCTCTGGTTCCGTCAAGGCGTCACAAATACTACCCGGAAGCCAATATCCTACTGTTCGAGACCTCGTGTTTGCCAATTCCACCCCTCGTTTGCTCATCCGTCCCGGGCAGCCCGCACAATGTCAATCATCACGTTGAAGGACAGCGGCCTGCAGGTCAAGCTGCCCGACGGTCTGTCGGAAGACCAATTGCTGGCTTTCAAGCCGTTCAACGTAGGACGACGTCCCACAACCGAAAACTCTCTAGATGCTGACTGACATGGGTCACCAGAACTGGGCCAAGGGCCTCACCAGATCTCTGGGCCTGCAAGCCAAGAACAAGGATCACCCGTTCCACCCGGACCCGTACCAGCTGCGCGCCATCACGGTCCAAGCGTTTGACATGTTCGGCTCCGGCCGCGTCGGCTTCCTGAAAGTCACGGCCGACGTGAAGAACGGGGCTGGGGAGGGACTGCCGGCCAGCGCCTTCCTCCGCGGCCCCAGCGTTGGGATGCTCGTCATGCTTATCCCCGACAACGCACCGCCCGACAACGACGAGCGCTACGTCGTCCTGACCGTCCAGCCGCGCGTGCCCGTCGGCAGCCTATCGTTTGTGGAGCTGCCCGCTGGAATGGTCGACGATAGCGGCAGCTTCGCGGGCGCGGCGGCCAAGGAGATCAAAGAGGAGCTGGGCCTGGAGATCCACGAGTCGGAACTCGCCTGTCTCAGCGAGCTCGCCGGCGCGGGGAGATCATCGGGCAATGAGGCTGATGAGGGCCTGGCGGAGGCCATGTACCCCTCAGCGGGCGGGTGTGACGAGTTCGTCACACTGTACAGTTACGAGAAGAGAATCCCGCGCGGGCAGCTGAGTGGCTGGAGCGGGAAGCTGACTGGGCTGCGGGAACACGGCGAGAAGATCACGCTGAAGCTGGTGGCCATGAAGGATCTCTGGCGGGAGGGGGCGAGGGATGCGAAATGTCTTGCCGCGCTGGCCCTATGGGAAGGCCTTCGGCGCGAAGGCAAGTTGTGAAATGAACGACATGGTAACCGGAGAGATTTTAGTTGGGGAGAGAGACACCAAAGCGGCATTACAGCTTAAATTTCTTGGCTAGTTCGATGCCTTCAGCTATGGTCCCCACGCGAGCGTCGATGGCGTAGCCCTCGGCTTCAAGGCGTACACACTCGTCCCAAAAGTTGGTCAGGGGTACGGTAAAGACCTCGATGAACTCGCCTTCCTCCAGTTCGGCCTTGGGGTTCTGATTCTCGGGGAGAGAGGTGTCGATTGTGACGTGGATCATGCGGAGGTTCGTGTTGCAGAAGCCGGGGTCTGTGGGAAGGTGTTGTCACAAAGTTAGCATGGGAGACGTGCGGTAATGGCAAAAGCTATCAGTTGAGAACATGAGAAAGAACGCAAAACCCACCATTGAACATGATGGGCGTCGTCTCGGACGCCTTCCCAACATAACCAGTCTCCTCTTTGAGCTCGCGCACGGCGGCCTCCTCGGCTGTCTCGCCCTCGTCGACCAAGCCCGCGGGGACCTCGATGGTGACTTTGTCAATGGGCGGCCGGTACTGCTTCTGCAAGATGATCTCGGGCCCCGTGGGCTTCTCGAGGATGGCGACGATGCCAACTCCGTCGATCTCGCCGTTCTTGGGTCGAGTGCGGCGCTCGGCGGATTCCCAGGTGCGAGCCTGACCGTTCTGGTCTTTGTAATTGATCTTGACGAGCTTAATCCAGCGGGCCTCGTCCTCGGACTAATTAGGAACCCGGAGGTTAGCTCAAAGACATATTGGGGAAAGAGAGGGGGAGGATCACCAGAGGGCCGGTCTCAGTCACTTGAGCAGCCATTGTATAGTGAGTCGTCCGGTTATTGTATTAAAGGTCAGTGCAGTGAGTGGACTGGCGGGGTAGCTCTTGCGCAAGCCAAGTTCTTCGCTGGTGCGTTACCCCGCGACCGTCGGCTTAGTCATGATACTGATCAATGCATACCTAGTCCCAAGGTTACGGTTCGAGCCGTATGCTTAAAATCAGCTAAAGTTAACCTAGTAGGTAGTGCCTCTGGGTACCTACCTAGGTACCTTGGGTATACGAATCGACTGCACTGCATTGAGTGCTTCGCTACATCACAGCTCTGATGCGTTCGAATCCGTCTCCTCGGATTTCCTGCCATTAGGCCCAAACTTTGGAAACGACTTCTGTCCGAATGACGGTCCTTCGTCGTGGAACATTGGCGAGCACCTGCCAGCGCGTCCAAACCCGACCAGCGTGACCTTGGCGCTGTCACGTCAAATTCCCAACTACTTGAGACCCTTGTTCATGACACCGCTGACATGCAGCTGGGAATTTGAGACGAACGTCATTTTGGTTGCCTCTTCCTTCAGCAAGCCAGCTTTGAGATGAGCTGACTCAGACGAAGGTTACTTTTGATTGGGCCTCACTTCTCGAGGACAGAGTTTCCTAAACACGAGTGGTGACGAAGGATATCGATTACAACAGTGTATGTCGTCGTGGCCTACGAACGCTCCTGCCACGCAAGCCAGCAGATTGGACGAGGCCTGCATGGTCAGGCATTGGTGCGCTTCTTATGCTATTTACAAACACGGCTCAGATTACCAGCTACTCGGGCGCAGCCCCAGCCCATGGCCGATTGGCATGCTGGCCGGGGATGTTGCTGGAACGTCTGATAAGGGCTGGGGTGTCGAGATTGGATGGGATTTATCCACAGCATTCAACTCGCCGGGGCTGTACTGACTCGCACTGGACAGCGCACCAGTGTCTGCACAAGGGTTGGCCGGCTCGTCTTCGCGATTGCAGGGCACTGTGATAAGCTGGCGATATGACGTTCCTACCTCGACATACGTTAACACTAAGGGGGCAGGCAGCAGATACTTCGTCTCCATAAGCTGACATGAAATTTCTCCTCGTCAAAGAGCTTTTGTGAGGCCTCTCTCTCTCTCTCGTTTCGTCTGAAACTAAAATATTCTACAACATTGCCAGATCTCTTGCCAGGTAATTGCAGGCGCCAAGGCGAGACAGCTTTTCAAGATGGCGTCCAACGTGGAAGGGAGGCGACCTGAAGAGGACGCGCCCCTGCTGATCCAAGAGGATCTGCCTACAACCATTGCGCCGACGAGGACGCATCAGTTCAAGGCCATCGCTATGGCAATGACATTTGTTATTATCGTCGAGTTTGGTGCATATCTCCAGGTTCCACCGTCGTACCAGCTGATGGAGGAGATCATCTGTCGCAAATACCACTCCGTCCCTATCATCCAACGAGTCGGCCACGACGATGTCTGCAAGTTACCACAGGTCCAAGGCGAGCTTGCCATAATCATGGGCTGGAAATCCTCTTTCGACTGCATACCGCGTGCGTCTAGTCTCTAACTCCGCTTGATGGCAACAAGCTGATCTTGACATAGCACTACTCACGGCTATCCCCTACGGCGTTATTGCTGACAAGTATGGGCGTCGGCCCGTTCTATCACTAGCCATGCTAGGCATCATGTTAGAGTGTCTATGGCAGCTACAACCGCGTGAGCTACCACCGCCGGCCGTTCCAAAACATCGCTAATCGATACCAGTCCTCTGGCCCAATGTCTTGCCACTCTGGACCGTGTGGTTTGGTTCTGTGTTCCAATTCATCGGTGGAGGTTCAGGAATGGTTCGAGCCATGCTCTGGACAATGATTTCCGACGTGATCCCCATTTCAAACCTGTATGATGATCGTGGCCTAACCTCCTCGTTGTGATGACCACAGGACTGATGCTTCGTAGGACGGCAGTTTACTACAAGGTCGGAGCAGTCGCGCTTGGGGGAGAACTCTTCATCGCTCCCTTCAGTGCCTATCTGCAAAGCAAGAACCCCTGGCTGCCTCTCACGATTGGCAATATTCTATTGATTATCGGAACGTGTCTACCGCCATTCATTCCCGAAACACTCAAGCTGCGCCAGGCCGCTGATGGGGAGTTCGAGCAGACCCTCCGGCGGCCCGAGCATGGCACAAACGATAAACGTACAGTCAAGGAGCAAATCATGTTGGTGGTCAGTAATGACATGGGGCACGTCTACGAATTTCTGAGCAAATCCCGGAGCTTGATCCCCCTGATGGCGGGCTTCAACCTGTCGATCATCCTCAGCTATGTCAAGAACGGGATAATGTCGCAGTACGTCCATAACCTTTTTGGTTGGTCTTGGGCAAAGGTGAGTACATGCCCTCTTCGATTTTTGATATTGAAAAAGGTAGCAAGCCCTGTACTGACAATGGGGGAAAACAAAATAGGCCACCCTTATCTCGACCGTAGCGGTCATCGCCCACATCATCATGCTAGTTGCCATCCTCCCGGGGGCAAGCCGGTACATCACAAAGCGCACGGCCGTGCATCCTCTAATCCGAGACCTGTGGCTCGTCCGAATGACCGGTATCATCTTGTCTATCGGATGCTTTATGATCGCAGTGGCATACGCACCCTGGTTTTTTGTTGTCGGTATGTGTGGCCCCTTTGGTGCACTCCGGGGTTTTTCCTTTTCTTTTTTTTCTCGTCTCCCCCTCCCCGCGCCTACTGCCTCGACAAAGACCTGTCGACTGACGCAAGTCTAGCCCTCATCATCTTCTCACTCGGCACATCGTATTCTAATCTCTGCCGAGCCGTGCTCAACGCCGTCGTGGAGCAGCATACGGTCGGCACGCTCAACACGGCCATCACCTGGGTGGAGCAGATGAGTATGCTCGTTTCGGCGCCCATCTTCTCCGGCTTGCTAAAGGCCGGAAACGAGACAGGAGGCGTATGGATGGGGCTGCCGTATATGGCAGCGACGATGATGTCGATTGGTGGCACCGTGCTCGTCTTTATGTATCGCTTGCCTGAAGACAAGCTCTTCTGAATTGTGTGTCAATCAGCGGGGGCGGGGATGTGCAGGACACCAGCTCGTGCTTTGGCGGACACCCTTTTGAACTATCGGGTTGCAGTTGACTCGGCTCCTACTGTGTCAGACAAAAAGTGCTGTCTTGCAATATCGTCAGTCTCAGGCAGGCGACGGAGACATGGGTGGGCCTCGGTGTTCGATTGCTTCGCAAGCACTGTTATACACTAGGTAGACTGCCATGGCACAACTCGGGGTTGAAGGTGCTCCATCTCTTATTGCGATGACCTAGGACAGTTTGCTCCGTCTCACTTCCTCCCGAGACCGGATGCACGTTACACCAATGCCTAGTTGTCGGCCTGTGCGATGTGACGCCTTGATGATGGCAGTCGTGGGGTCGAGTAATAGTTGTCCAATGAAGACTGAAACCAAGCAAGCCCCCAGGCATCAGCGCAAGAGAATGCTCCAGTGGATTATTCCCGGGCTTCGGCCCGCTACCGCTCTACTTCAACCACAGCGCTCGGGACCCGATAAGGGCGGCGATAAGAGCTCCAAACGCGCTAATGGAGGATGGCATGGCGGGGGTGGGGGTTGTCACAGCATGATGTAACACACACATTAATGGCCGACTTTTTTTTTTTCCTTCTAGTTGCTGGCTAGGGGGACTCGAGTTCGCTAGCTGCTTCCAACTCCATCATCAATACCCAATTCTGCCCTTCCATCTGTAGGCACCCGTATTCCAACCCAGACATATCTCACACTGGAATTGTCGAGAACATCTCCTCTCCGTTGCTTCCCCTCGAGACTAGACAATAGTAACGATAGGCGGCGCATCAATAATCTTTCTTACCCCCCTCTTTCGCCCCTCACGTCAACCCCGCCAAGTCGCCCATCATAGGCCGCCGACGCCGCAACAAGCACTCTCAGGGCCGGCCCAACTCGAACCGCCCGCGCAAGAAGATGGGTAACGAAGAGTCCACCATGTTGGACGAGAGTGTCCAACCCAAGACGCTGCGGGCGCGCACTCTCGAAGCCGTTGCCGAGTACATCAAGTCCGGCAACGTCAAGAAGGTTGCCGTCATGACCGGCGCCGGCATTTCAACCGCCGCAGGCAGTATGTCCACCTTCTCTCCTATCTCTGTCCCATGTGAGAGACGGACCAAGCCTAACAGCGTTCAGTTCCCGACTTCAGATCCCCTGGTACTGGCCTTTACGCCAACCTCGCCCGCCTGAATCTCCCCTACGCCGAGGCCGTCTTCGACATTTCGTACTTCCGCAAGCACCCCGAACCATTTTACTACCTCGCCAAGGAGCTCTACCCGGGCAAGTTCTACCCTACCGTCTCGCACACATTCATTGCTCTGCTCGCCAAGAAGGACCTGCTGCAGATGAACTTCACGCAGAACATCGACTGCCTTGAGAGGCGTGCCGGCGTCCCCGACGACAAGATCATCGAGGCCCATGGCAGCTTCGCTACACAGCGCTGCATTGAGTGCGGCGCTGCGTTCCCCGCCGACCGCATGCAGAAGCATGTCCAGAACGAGGTCGTCCCCAAGTGCGACACCTGCGGCGGACTCGTGAAACCCGACATTGTCTTCTTCGGCGAGGCCCTGCCCGAGTCATTCCGAAACAACACCCATCTGCCCGCCATGGCCGACCTCATCATCGTCCTAGGCACCAGTCTCTCTGTCTACCCCTTTGCGGGTCTCGCCGAGGCGTCGCGGTCCGGAATCCCTCGCTTGCTGCTGAACAGGGAACGTGTGGGACAGATGGGTCGGAGGTCTGACGACGTCGTCGAGCTGGGTGCCTGTGATGCCGGAGTGCGCAAACTCGCCAACCTGCTCGGCTGGGGCGACGAGTTGGAGGATCTTTGGCGTAGCATCGTCGGCGAGAAGGAAGCTGCGAGACAGCTCGCATCGGCCGCGAATGAGGGCGAGGCCGACCTTGAAGAGGAGATCCGCAGGGTCACCGAGGGCGTCGATACCGCTCTGAAGCTGGAAGACGACAAGAAGCCTGCTGATAAGCCTGGTCAAGGGCCAGTGGAAGAACCAGATCAAGTGGAACCCTCGCCGAGTTCAAGCGGCGAAAGCCACACCGAGGACGCGCAGAAAAGCAGCCCCAAGGGTGCTGTCTCCCGGATGTCCAAGGCTCAACAGGGCGAGGCGGAGATCGGCACCGACATCAAGGATGATCGGGGCCGCGAGGGGAGGATCATTGACGGCTCCCAGGGCGAGCCCCAGGATGCGCGGGACTTCCGTATCGAGGCCAAGAAGAAGATCCAGCTCGCGATGCAAGGGATGGCCACCCCTCTCGACGAGGTTGCCGTTGTCTTCGACTCCAAGGCGCCCGTCGCCGACATCAAGGAAGAGGACCCCGAGACCAAGGACAGGCTCACGGGTGTATCGCGGTACGAGAAGAAACCCACTCCGGATACCAACGTCGACGCCGAGGGATACTTCCCCCCCTCGGAGGAGGCAAGCAGCCTCGAGTCACAACTACCCACGACGGCTTCGACGGCGCACGCGCAAGCCACAACCAACAAGAAGGAAGAGCCGTCGTCATCGACGGGGCCAGAGGAGAAGGCACCATCGGACGGCGCAAAGTCATGATAACGCATCACCATCACTCAGCATCTTCCCTTGACTTTGAAATGGACATTATGACTCATTCCCTCTCGATTTTCCACGACAATAGTCAGTCTTCCTTCGTTCACCTAACCTATACCCACGATGCATCGGCTACACCATGTCTCATATCTCATTCGCTGCATTTGTCATGAACAGGTTTTACAAAACTCTCATGTTCTTTATGGCATTTTCTCTGGCATTCATTTCATCATGGCTCATGACAGATGGTCCAAATCACGTAATGACGATAACCACGAATCAAGTGCCACCCCCGAACTCCTCATCCACTGACATGATAAATACACCGTACACAATGTGATAATGTGGTAGTTTCCAATGATCGATATTGACAAACTCTGATTGGTGGATCACTAATGAAGATGAACACTGTGCGGTTTCGTGTGACCTCTGGATTCATTTAGCAGCTTATTCAGCAAGTGGCAGATAGGGAGACTGTTGTACGGCAGACTGCAAGGCCAACTCCGCCAAAACCAAATTTTGGCCTGTTTTTATTGTTAGGTAGGCCCCTACCCCATAAAACTTTACACCCTCCTACTTTAATAAAATTTGAATTATTAAATAATATATTTACTAGGTAGCACACCTATTTACTATTATATATTATAATAACCCTACTTTCTATAGGGCTATATATATACATATAAAACCTAACATAAATAATTATTATTATTCTAAACTCTTCTTCTTTCTATATCTCTACTTATTCCTTTATCCTTTTACTATAGGGTTAACTACCCCTTTTTGCCTATTATTAGGCAAGAACTACTATATCCTTAAAACTACTAATAATTAGAAGGCATATAAGTATTATAGTACTAACTTATAGTCTATTATACCTTATAAAGATACTTATATAGATCTAATTAACCTTATGTCTTCTCTAGAAAGACCTATCTTAAAGCGTTTAACTTTAAGACCCTCTATACTAACTTTAGCCTTTTTTATATAAGGCTTAATATCTTTAAACCTCCTTAACTTACTCTATACTAGGTCATAAGAATAAAAATAGAGTATTTAGTAAACTAAGAAGGTTAAGAAGTCTCTATTAATTAAGTTATCTATTACTCTTTATAACATAACATACTTTAAGACAGATATATATAGTATTTAAGTCTTAATATATACTAGTATTTAGCCTATTAAGAAGTTTATTAGTAAGATATAGTTTAATCTATTTATAGTCTTTCTATTATATATAAGTATAATAATAAGTATTATCTCTAATTTTACTACCTAATAATAATTCCTTAGTAAGGAGTAAAAAGCTATACTAATTAACATAAAAAACCTATATAATATCTTAGAGTATTATAATACTACCTATTAAGCTACTATACTTTAGTTATTTCTCTCTAAGGCTTTAATCTCTTATAAAAAGGATATATACTACCTAACTATTATTATATAAGTCTAAATTAAACTACTAACTATTAAACCTTAAGTATCTTAAAAAGGTAAGGCTTATATAAAGCTAAATACTTCTAATTAATAAGATATAATAACTAATATACCCTAAATAATATTAAAACTAAAGATAAGGTTATTAATAGGTACTATAATTAAACCTATAGTAAAGGTTAAAAAGGAGCTAAAGAGCAAAAAGGCAAAAATTAAGGAATAAGTCTAAGAGGAAAAAGAGGATATTAAGGAGGAGGTTATATATAAGGGAGAAGAAACATACTAGAGGGGACATAAATATATATACTTATATATTAATTCTTAAAGAATATAGAGATATATAGTCCTTATTTACTACTATCTTCTTCCTTACTTTCTACTATAGAAGTATTTATACTTTCTAAACTAATACTAGACTATTAAAGTTATTCTTAAACCTATATAATTCCTCCTTATAGCTTATCTAGAAGGGAAACCTCTAGTTAGTATTATTCTTTAATATACTTATTTAAATAGGTCTAAAGGTACTAGTATATATTAAGAGATAGATATATAGTATCTCTAACTTTTATCTTAGGTGTAAGTATAGACTAACAAGAGTCTATAATTTATATATAAACCTATATAGTATCTGACACAGCCCTCCTGGCAGCCGTTACAGATCTGATAGGGCAAATAGGCTGCTGGTGCTGCCGGATGGAATAGACGGCAGTGTCGTAGAGATACATAGCAAGAGAGTAAAACAGAATAGCAAAGCAGTAATAGATAACAAACAAGCAAGTATAAGGCGACAATAGTATAGACAAAAGGTAGGTATAATTAGGTCTAAGTAGTATTCTATAGTCAACTTATGATACTCCCTAAGTTAATAGCTACTTATACCTATAGGCATGTGACTAGCTATAACCTATCTAGTGTTATAGGCTATATGCCCCTTTTGGCCTATAATAAGTACCCCCCCTTAAAGAGGTACTTATTAGGGTGCTAAGAATAAAATATCTACATATAGGTCTATACTCCTTTCTATCTCTATATAACTCCTTAATTCTCCTATATCCTTTTAGTAGTTTCCTTACTTATTATTATTATTAATTAATACTTATAATCTCTTAGGGGTAGAGTTATAAGCTAGGAGCTCTATAGCTTACTTAGTGCTCTTCTCTATAGCAGGGCGGCACGGCAGGGTAGTAGTTATAGCTAGTAATATAGGGGTAGGGTAAGGCAAGGTAATAGCAGTATTAGTAAATATAGTAAGCTTTATAGTAATATTATTAACCTTCTAGGCTAGGGTATAAAACTTATTACCCTTAAACTTATTAAGGGTATCTAGGTTGTTAGCCTTATGCTTAAGGAGGCTAATATGCTTGTTTACTCTATTAACTTTAATAACTATATTGTTAATTTTCTTATTTAGCTTGATAAGTTTGTCGCCCTTAGTATGTATGTTCTTAATAATAGTGTTAATATTATTAGCTATATCTTTAGTACTATCTTTAGTGTTAGTAGTATGTTTCTCTATAGCCTTAGTAATAGCCTTAACTCCCTTAGCCTTAGTAATAGCTTTATTAACTCTTAGTCTTATATTAATAATCTTATCTTCTATATAGGTAATAGCCCTTAAGGTTTTTCCCTTAATACTAGTATAATATATCTCTAGAATAGAGATTATATCTAGATATTAGATAAGGAGAAGGGTGCTAAGAACCTTAGTACTATAATTACTCTTTTAGTAGATAAAAAGTATACCTAGAAGGTAGGTATATAGGGGGAGGTACTTAGTCTATAGGTTATTCTTTATAAAGGCGTTATAGACTTTATTTATTATATCTAGTATATAGTAAAGAGTAGGGTCTAATATAAGGGACTAGTACTTACTAAGGTATACTTTTATATAAGTATTATAGAAACCCTCTAGTTAGGCTTAGGTCTCCTTTTTAAGGAGATAGTTAGGGTAGTACTTAAAGTCCTCTTTAAGGTAGGTAAGAGCCTTAGCCTAGGTAGGAATATACTCCTTATCCTTATTAGGAGATATATAAATTAACTAGGTATAGTAAAGTATAGTTACTAAGGTCTATAGGGTGGTCTAGTCCTACTACTTATGTTATCCCTCTATAGGCCTAGGTTATACTGCCTTAAGCTTAGCTTACTCCTTCTTATATCTAGCTATCCTAAGACGTTTTATTACTATCTATAGGCTAGGTAGCTTATAGCTAGTATCTATAGCCTTATTATGCTCCTTAAGGTATACTATATATACCTTAACCTTATAGGGGTATTCCTTAACCTTCTTCTTAGTAATATACTCCTCCTACTTATTACTAGAATTATCTATGCCCTTTAGGTACTTAATATCTTTAGTATAGACTAATAAGACTAGACTCTTAGTATTATTATCCTTAGTCTCTCTATATTACTCTCTAAATATATTATTAGGGTTAATAGGGTTTTTATTAGTTAACTAAGGCTAGACTATAGCATCCTATAAGTACTATACCTTATCCTACTAGGGCTAGATAGTACTAGCATTAGTTATCTTAGTATTCTTATCTTATTCTATTATAGTAGTGTTAAGGTTTACTAGTCTGATATGGATTAAGGGGATTAGTATAGTAGAGGGGGGAAGGATAGGGTTAATAGGGTAAAAGCTATAGTTTAGAAGGAGCCTATAAGGAGAGTCCTAGTTAGTAACTGTCTTGTTACTAGGCTAAGGATTAATATGCTAGTTAAAGTCATACTAATCCTAGTTAAGTCCTATATTATTAGTACTATAGTTTATGCCTCCCTTATTAAGGTTGTACTACTAGTGTTCTCCTAAGTTATCTACTATACTAACTATACTATTAATAATAGTAGTACTAGTATAGGTTATTATAGTTAAGGAGTAAAGTTACTAGTAATAATACTAGTAATATTTTAGCTTAATAGAAAAAGGAAATAATAGTAGTTAAAGAGTATAAAAAATAGAGGAAGTAAGTAGTATAGGTAGGTAAGTTAATATACCCTAAATAATAGGTATTAAAAAACAGAAGTAATAATAGTTAGCTTCTTAGAAGGAAGGAAGTAGAAGGTAGGTACCTTCCCTTTAAGAAAATAATAACATATTTATTTATATTAGGGGATAACATACCTATAAGGGTGTTATTTATAAAGAAACATAGTAGCTAGGGAATAATAAAGCTCTTATTAAAAGGTATAAATATATAGATATTTATAGTAGTAGTTAAAGATATATAATATACTATAGTATAGTAGTAGTTATTAATAGAAGAAAGGTATAAATAGGTTGTTAGTAGAGGGAGGGTAGCTTTTAATAGGTAGGCTGTTTAGGTTACTTCCTTCCTTCCTTAGCTACCTAATTAATAGGTTGCTCCTTCTTATAGGAAGTAACTATCTCTCTAGCATTCAGCTTAAGATTCTTATAGGGTTCCTATATATTTAAAGCTAGTAAATATCCCTTCTACTTAATAAGATATTTAACTATAGGCCACCCCTTCTACTACTTAATCCTCTAATTAATAAGCCTCTTAACCTTATACTCTAGTATACTATTAACCTCTACTAGTTCTAGGGGTTTTTCCTCTCTACTAAAGGGGTCTTTACCTTATACTACCTTCTAGAGCTATACTATAGAAACTACTAGGTAGACTTTCTAGTATTTTAGTAGGTTAAGTTTATATACTCCTAGTCTAACTATATAAACAACTTAGAAAGGTCCTATATACTATAGTAACTATTTCTTCTTAGGCTTACCTAGTAGTAAGTATCCTTTACCTAGGTAGAGGTATACCTTATCTCCTTTAGTAAATTCTACCTTATAGTACTTATTATTAAACCTCTCCTTCTAAATTACTCCTATAGCGTTAATAAGGGCTAGTACCTCTATATAGTAAGTCTCCTAGAGTACTTCTAGGGACTTAAAGGGTATTACCTTATTACTAATATATTCTAGTACTATATAGGGTTAGAAGCTAAGTATAACTTTATTTAGTAAGTAGCTAATTATTACTATAAGGGAGTTATTAAGTATATGTTATAGTAATAGGATTATGTCTGTCTATAGGATATCTAGGTTAGTATATATATAGAAGTAGATTATAATTTTAACTATCTAGTTTATCCTTTTACTTTATCTATTAGTCTAGAGGTAATATATAGTAGAGATAAGGAGCTTTACCTTAAGGGTATTAAATATTAATACCTAGACTACTAATATAAACTTTAGGTTATAATTACTAATAATTACTTAAGGTAGGCCCTAATTACATACTATAAGTATCTAAAGTAATACCTAAGCCTAGTAGTAAGCTTTATACTAAATATTCCCTAGGATAAGGATGACCTTCTTACTAAACTTATATGTTATAGTATAGAGGGAGTCTAGTAGGTTAAAGTTAGGTAACGCCTAGAAGGTCCTTTAACTTAGAACTAGTAGTATGTCTATTATAAAATCTATTAATATAGTATAATAGGGTATGCTAGGAGTTATAATAGGTTAGAGGGATCTTATAGCCTTCTAGTAGTCTGTCTGGTTTTCTTAGTAAGCTAGGTAATAGGTAATATACTTCTTAACTATCTTCTTCTTCCTATAGATATAAACACCTCTAAGCTCTACTAGTATTCTATTAATACTAAAGTAAAACTTCCTATTATAGGTAAGTTCTAGTATACATCCTACTACTAGTTTAGGTATATAGAGTTTCCTAGTACTATCTATACTGATATAGTATAGGAGGCCTTATTTATTAATTTCCTATAGGAGTATATAGTGGTGCTATTACTTTTCCTAGGGCCCCTAGGTGTTCTCCTTCACCTTATCTAGCATAATATACTCTATCCTACTAGAGAGTGCCTTCTTTACTAGTCTTAGTAGGATATATAACCTCTTATTACCCTAGTATCTAGTAATAATATTATGTGTAAAGTCCCTACTAAGTTGTACTATAGTAGTGTTAGCCTTTCCTAGAGCTAGGGGTTTATCTCCTATATGCTATATTACTATGTTAGTAAAGGAGTCTAGGATATTATCTTTATTATTAATATCTATAAGTTTGTCCTTATAGGGAAAATACTTATTAAGATTAGGATAAGTAATAGGGAGATAGGAGAGTACGTCTAGTACTATATTAAGTTTCCTAGGTATATAAAATATCTTTAGGTAGAATTAGGATAGGTAATTTACTATATTAGCTAGCTTAAGGTTTACCTTATTAAGGTTTAGTATTCTTAGTAACATATAAGTAATAATACCCTTTACTACTATATAGTCTATTAGGATAATAACTTTATACTTATTAGACTATATAAGTTTCTAGAGTTTCTTTATAGCCTATATAATAGTAGTAATCTCTACCTTAGTTATACTATAATATTTTTCTACTACTATTATAGTATGTAATAAGAATAGAATTAGCTAGACATACTCCCTTAGTATATTAATTCTAGGTAGTTTCTTACTATCCTAATTGTAATCTAGTTAAAAGACTATAAGCCTAAAGCTATTAATATATATATTTATCTTAAAGAAGAGGGGCTTTTTAGGGTTATAGTGAAATTATATAGCCTAGGTATAGAGTTTCTCTTATAGCGTCTTCTAGGTGTTAAGTTCCTTAGGCATAGGGTTAAAAGTCTCCTTAGTAATAATCTTTACTTAGGCTTAGTATAAGGTTCCTAGCTTAAGTATATTATCTTTTTATAGCCTTACTACTAGCCTTATCTTCCTATTGTTAAGAGGGGTGGCTATTATGTTAAACTAGGGTAATCTAGTATGTAGCTAGCCGCCTATCCTAAGATATATTTCTAGATTATATAGACTATATAGAAAGGTAAGTTACTAAAAGGCTTAGATATAGTCCTCTATTTTCTAAATACTATTACTATCTATAACATAGCTAAGGAGTTTTACTAATAGGAAGCTAGTAAACAACTTTAGTACTTTAATATAGATATAGTATTTATCTAACAGCTTTAGTATAATCTTAAGGTACTAGAGGTAGTCTTTATCTATATTACTAAAGACTATAATATTATTAATATATATATAAATAAAGTAATAATATAGGAAGAACAAATAATCTATAAACCACTAGGTATATATAGGTAAGTTCTTATACCCTATTATTATAATATTAGAGTACTTAAGTCTATAAGGACTTATTATTACTATTTAGTTTCTATACTAGGGATATATACTAAGCTAGTAAAAGAACCTAGAGGCGTTAAATATTATTATATACTTTTTCCCTTAAAGCAACTATATAATGTCTTCTTAGTTAGGGAGGGGGTAGATATTAGGGGATGCCTACTTATTAAGGGGGTGTATATTAACTACTATACATCCTTTCCCCTTTATCCTATCCTCCTTATACTTCTAGATAATAAAGATTAGGTATGTAAGGGCTACTAGGCTAATTTACTAACCAGCCTTCCCTTTCTTATGTTGTTTCTCTATTTCTTTATTAAGGAACTCTATATCCTTAAGTCCTAGTAGAAACACCTTAATACAGGACTTCTAGTTCTACTAGCTATTAATAAGCTTAATCCTTATCTTCTCCTTATCTAGGATAGGTATTATCCTATAGTTATAGTAGATATAGTATTAGTTAAGGAGATTACAGAGTTTTTTAGTAAATTTCAGGTTATCTATATAGATCTCTATACTATAGAGGTTAGTTATTATAAGGTAGATGTCTAGCTTGCTAATACTATAGTTTGGCACCTCTTTAGGGATTAGTAGGACCTTATCTATTATCTCTATCTCCTCCTCTACTATTTCTAATATTATTATAAAGTCCTTAGTCAGGTTGGCAAAGTTTATAGTTATATTATTAGTAATTTACGTAAATATTTCTTAGCTAATCTACTATACTATTTCTTCCCTATACGTTAGTATAATTTAACTAACCTTAGTACCCTTCTTAATAATAATAGGCTCTACTATCTTATTATATACTAGTACTATCTTTAGGGTCCTATATTCTACTACTATATTAAGGATATATATATAGGTAGAGTAAACCTAGTAGGTCTTATTTATACTATCCTCCTTAAATTGTTTAGGGAGGTTAAGATAGTTAACTAGTAGGTAGTATATTTACCTAGGGTATATAATAGTATTATACTTTACTATTAACCTTCTTATTACTAGGAAATAGTGTTTAATTAATATAGGGATTACTATGTTATATGTAGAGTAGAGGGTTATGGTTTTTCTATTAAAGTCTACTATTATGCTGTGGTTGTTATAGAAGGGTGTACTAAGTAATAGCTTAGCTAGGAGATTTTTAACTACTCCTATTATAACTATAGTATATACCTTAATCTCTATTCCCTTTACTATTCCTACTATATATAGGTTAAAGGTAACTTTTTCTTATAGGGTAAATAATAATCTAACTACCCCTATTATCTATAGCTTTATTATATTAAAATATAGGTTCTTTATAAAACTTATTACCTAGCTTTAGTCTACTAGGATAACTAATACGCCTATATCTATACAAATAGTATAGTCCTCTAATTCCTTATTAGCCCTTACCTTAACTTAGAGGTAAGTCCTCTTATAGTATTCCCTTTTTCTATTAGGCTTAATAACTACTTTAATAACCTCTCCTTACTAGAAGGTAAAGTTTACTATATCTATATTAACTAGTACTTTAGTTAACTTATCCTATAGGGGTTAGGCTTAAAGTATATCCTTATCTCCTATAGACTCCTCTACTTAGGTAAGGTACTCCTCTATCTTATCCTATTAGGGTAAAGTTTCCTCCCTATCCTATAGGATAGCCTTTATCTCTAGTTTAGGTAGGTTACTATTATAAGCTTATAGTTAGGTAGTAAAGTTAGTAAAGTCTACTAGGGCGGTAGGTATCTTATTAACTTTATTAAGGATAAAGCCCTTATTAATAAGTTAGTTAATAATAGTGTCTATATTTAGGTTAGTTTCCTATATAAACTAGATGTTATCCTTAGAGTTATTGTTCCTTTAGATATAGCAGGCTTGCTGTTTCTACCTGCCGTTCTATTAACCTTCTCTCTAGGGTTGGTAGTCTCTTACTTACTAAGTAGGATTACCCCCTATCTCCTTCTGTTAGCTATTCTAGTAGGGCTGGTCCCCTTTACAGCTTCCCTATCCCCCTTAGGTATTTTCCCTTAGGTTCTAGTTAAACCTTTCTTAGTTAGGGAATTAGCTACTATTTTACTAGTATGCTACTCTATCTAGGTTGTTATAAGGTATATCTCCTAGGATATAGGGGGAGTTTACCTCTATCTAGGTAGCATTTATTACAACATATAGGGCATCTACTGTTATATTAGTTGCATTTAATAGAACATAGAGAGTATTTGTTCCTATATAGAGCATATTACCCTAAATATAGGGAGTATTTCCTACTATATAGGGTGTATTCCCTATAATATATTACGTATTAGGAGTTGTATTACTACTAACATAGTAAGTATTATTAGTAGTATTACCTAATCCCTAGGGTGTATTACTCTAGTTTAATAAGACATTTAGGGAGGGAAACACTATATATTAGTATATATAAGAGTTACTTTACCTATATGTTAGGTTATCCCCTATAGTAGTGTTTACCTACCCTTAGAAGCATATATTATTAATATATATTAGGTTATATCTAGAGGTTCTTACTATATCCCTTATAGCCTTCCTATATTCCTTTATAAGGGTAATATAGGAATCTAGAGAGTCTATATCTATAGGTTTATAGAGGAACTGTTATAGCTATGGCATAAGGTAGTAGTATAGGTAGGTAAGTAACTATTTATTAGAGTAATCTCCTTAGGCGTAAGCATACTTAAAGCACTCTTAGGTAAAGGTGTAGATATTACTATCCCTAGAGACCTTCTCTATAGAGAAGAAGTTTTCCTAGAACTACTTCTACACATCTCCTATAGTAAGGCTAAACTAAAGTTTTATCTAGTTTATAATTATTCCCTACCCTTATGTTTTTAACTATATTCTTTTATTATCTAATAGCTAAAATTCCTACTAGTTCTATATAGATCCCCTTAGGTATTAAGTAATATTCTAACTAACCTTATTAATAGCCCCCTAGTCTAGTAGTAGGCTTTCTACTACTTAGATCTATAGTTTAACATCCCTATAGTATATAGCTTAGTAGTTATAAAAAATAGGCTTAGGGGAGTACTTCTTTACGTCTATATTAGGCTAAAACATACCTATATAGGGTTTAGCTAATATGTTCTAGGCTGCTATTAATAGGGTATTTATTATTACTAGGGCGGTATTTAACAGCCACTCCATAAGTACCCTTAGTAGGTTCTCTACTAGCATATCTACTTAGGATGTCTATAGGGTGTTAATTATTAGGTCTGTTAGTAAGGAGCCCTACCCTATTGGCGTGCCTAGTTATAGTAGTCTATTAAGTAGCAGACCTTACTATACTAGCAGGTCTATAGGTAGTTATCCTTAAGGGGATAGTCCTATCTATACTATTAGGTTTAGTAGAGGTATAAGGCCTATCTATAGTATAGTAGGTCTAGTCCCTTAGGGTGGTATATACCATACTATCCTATTAGATAGAGTTACCTAGGTAGGGGCTTAGGTAGTTTATTTTGGTAGTATATATGCTATCTAACCTGACTAAGGTAGTAACTACCCTTAGGTAAATTAGCTTGCCTAGGTTGGCTAAAAGCCTAGAGGGCCTAATAGGTATAGGCTAGGCTTATACCCTTAGGTGCTAGGGAATTATCTAGGTACTTAGAGTAAGGGCTTATATTACTACCCTTAGGTAGGTTAGCTTGCCTAGGTTGGTTAGAAGCCTAGAGGACCTATTAAGTATAGGCTAGGCCTATACCCTTAGGTGCTAGGGAATTATCTAGGCATCTAGTATAAGGGCTTATATTACTACCCTTAGGTAAATTATTAGGAGTAGGGGTATTAGGTCTAAGGGATAAAGCTATTTAGAGCTTATTAGGTAAAGTAGGGCTCCCCTCTAGCGTGGTGTAATTACTACTATAGGTTGCTTATTTTTACTAATAGGTCTTAGCTCTAGACCTCCTTCCCTTTAGTAGTTTCTAAGTTTCTTATACCTTCTATTAGTAGATTACCCTAGGATTTAAGAGAAATTACTAATATATCTTTTTCTAATAGTTAACTTAATATACTACTCTAGTCTAGTAGGTAAGGGTCTTAAGGTTTCTATAGTAGGTTAGGCTCCTAGGTTACTATAGTCCTCTCTAGTATAACTAAGTAGTTTAAGGTCTATAATATCTAGGAGTTTATTTAAGATAGAGGTTTTAGTATTAGGGCTAAGCTAAGTTTACTTACTAGTTTTAGGTTTTCCCTTATAAATTAAATAATCCTTTTTACTAGCTAAATATATAACTTTATCTAGTAGTTATTATTTTCTATACCTAGCTTAAGTTTAAACCCTTTCTACTAGTTAACTAGGCTATAATAAGGTTTATCTATAAGGAATTTAATATAGTAGAGGTAGTTAATATCCTTATAAAGGTGTTTTATAATATTAGTAGCTAGTAGGTAGGTTAGGTATTTCTATAGCTATATTAATAGTTATTAGAGGTCCTTAATATAGCCTGGCTGTAGAAGTTATATGCCTGCTCCTTAAGGATCTCCTTAGGGTAGGTATATTCCTTTATAGTCTAGCCGTAAAGAAAAGAAATTTAAGGTTATCTAAATTAAAGTAGTTATACTACTACTTAATATAGCCCTCCTGGCAGCCGTTATGGATCTAATAGGGCAAATAGGCTACTAGTGCTGCCAGATAGAATAGATAGTAGCGTTATAGAGATATATAGCAAGAGAGTGAAACAGAACAGTAAAGTAGTAACAGATAACAAACAAGCAAGTATGAGGCGACAATAGCATAGACAAAAGGTAGGTATAATCAGGTCTAAGTAGTATTCTATAGTTAACTTATGATACTCCCCGAGTTAACAGCTACTTATACCTATAGGCATGTGACTAGCTACGACCCATCTGGTGTTGTAGGCCACACGCCCCTTTTGGCCTGTAATAGTATCTTAAGGAAGGAATTTATTAATATTACTATTACCCTTTATAAAAGTAAGTAACTCTTATACTTACTATTAATTAATTATCTACCTAAAGTCCTATACTATTTTAGTATCTAGTTAATAATATAGGTACTATAGTTAACTAGTAATAACATATAGTCTCCCCTTTTAATAATAGATTTAATATAAGTTCTAGACTTAAATAAATATTATAAAGTCCTTATAGATAAGTAGTATATAGATAAATAAGAGTATAATCTAATTAGCTAGTATATATAAGGAAAAGAGATTTTATAGCTTAAATAACTAGAAATATTCCTATACTAGTTAGTATAAATATATATAAAATATAATATAAATACTTACTCTCTAGTATACTAACTACCCTTAGTAGAGATAGTTCTACTAACTCTTAATCTTAACGTTATAGATACTTTTCCTAAATATCTAATAGTTATAAAAAGTAATAGGTAACTCTAATATTAAACATTACTATATAAGGTAGTAATAAATACTAGCTATAAGGATAGTCTCTTTACCTTAATCTAACTAAATTTATAAAGATATATACCTATATTATTAGATAATAGTAAGGTATTAGGTAAGAATATTCTAAGACGTATAGGCTAAAAAGCTAATATAAAACTATATAATAAACTATAAATAGGCGTTAATAGTAGTATAAACCTCAAACCTAAATAGTAAAAGCTTATTATATACGTTAAGAGACTAGATATAATTTAGGCTAGGAGTTATCTAACCTTTATAGTAGTATTATATTTCTTAAAGATAGTTATTAACTTAGGTTAGGAATATTTAGTAATATAAGGTAAATAACAGGTCTTAGCTAATAATATACCCTTACTAGTAAACCTATATATATAGGTATTTATAACTATACCCCTTAATATAGTAGGTAACCTTAGGTAAACTTAAGAAGAATTCCCTAAGTTATTATTATACTTAAGTAATTTACTTAGGTAGCTATTATCTCTAAAGCTAATTATACTTATAGATAACTATAAGGCTATAAGGTGTAATTATAAACCCCTCTAATTAAAGTATATATAGGATATTAGTATTATTTAGGCTAATTTAAAAAAAAAGCTCTTAAATATAAGTAAGTAATTCTTCTAAAAATATTATATACTCTTCTTACTAGATACCCTATTTTCTAAGCTACTATTTAAAGGTATGCTTTGTAATTTAGATATTATAGGTTTCTAATATATATATAAGAATAGTATTATAAGTCTACTATGCTTCTAGCTTCTTAGTAATTAATAGGCAGAAGGGTAAAAGATTAATAGAAGGATATAGTATCTTAGTAATAGAATATAATATTTATAAATATCTATATAGGGGTATAAGGCTCTATATAGATATAAATACCTATATACATATAAGTTAGAAACTATTATAAGACTATATTAAGTTTTTCTAAATTATATATACATATTAAAGCCTATATAGGGGTATATATTATAGAGTAGGAGAGAACATAAGTTATAAGTACTATATTACCTTATAAGTATCTATATAGTTCTAAAAGCCTATATAAGGGACTATAGCTGCTAATTACCTGCCCTACTGATATATACGCTAATATATGCTAATATATAATACTACATACTATCCTATATACTAAAACTACTATATATATAGGTATATAGGTTTATATCTATCTAAACCTTACTATTAATTTCTATAAATATTAGTATAAAGGCCTATAAACCTATATATAGTTATACATACTAGATTTATTCTCCTTAATATTATCCATAATTAACTTAAGAGCCTCTACTATAGTATAGAGGTATACAAATAGGACCTTACTTAGATAGGTCTATAGATTATAGGATATACCTATATAGTACTTCTTTATAATATAACTAGCCTTAACTAGGGTCGTATAGGCTAGTATAGGTAGTTAGTAGAGCATATAGGTTAAGGTTAGTATATATAGAGACGTATAGGTAATATTAGAACAGCTTAACTTTATATAAGTATAGCCCTTAGACAAATAGTTATAATTAGTATAGCATATATCTATAAAGGATATATACTTCTTAAATAAGCCTTTACTATTATAATACTTAGTATACTTATCTATACTAGTATTCTTAGTACTATATATATACGTCTAGATAGTATTATAGGCTTATAGGCATAAAGTATTAATATCTAGGACCATATAGCCTAGTTAAGTAATTCTCAGGCGTAGTTTAATTATATACTAAGGCTATATAGGTTAGTACTAAACTATAGTAAGTAGAGCAGGAGTATATAACATACTATAGTAGTAGTAGTATTATACTTATAAATAAATATACCTATAACGTTTTGCTTTACCTCTATATAGGTATATTAGTAGATATATAGGGGTATAAAGGAGGGTATATACCTTTAAGGAGAAAGGCAGTTATATCTAGGGACGTAAGGTCCTATAGAAAGCTATACAGCTATATATTAGGGGGATTAGGAAGGTTTACTCCCTAAATATCCTAGGGAATAGTAGTTACTATTATACTAATATATATAGGATTATACTATCTTATCTTCTATAGAGTTATATTAGCTAATATTCTATATAGCTATATATAATAATATAAACTCCATAACAAGCTTATATAGAAATCTATTATGTTTGCTATTTTTATAATAAGAATTAGCCTAAAAGTAAGCATACTTTTACTATTAATTAAGACAGTAAAAAGGCTAAATCTAGGCTAATTTTTACTATAAAAAAACCACTTATTTATAAGCTTATTTTTAATTAAAATAAAGTAGTAAATAGCATATAGTAGTATATTATATTATAAGGATCTATACTATAAGGTTTGTAGTGGTAGCAGTACGTAGTAGGGGGGGGGGGGGGGGCGTAACATATGGCGAAAGTTGTGTAGGTTAGAAGGGAAAAAGAGGAAGGGATCAGCAGAAGAAATTAGTAAGGCAATTAGTAAGGGTGGGGTAGGGGGGGGCTAACAACCCTTACGTGACTTTAGATATATATATTAATAGATATTACTATACTATCTTATATAGTATTCTATAGATAACATAATATTCTATTTATAGGTAAAAATCTAGTAGCCAAGACCCACAACTATAATCCCACAGGGGCAGTCACCCAAGTAAGAAGGAGGGTTTTGGCGGAGTTGGCCTTGCAGTCTGCCGTACTGTTGTTACAATTACTATCAATAAAGCCGTCGGTCCGAAGTGCATGCAATCCCTGCCAAGACCGTGCATACACTACCGCACGGCATAGTCAGGGTCCGATTGTCAACTTCCCACATGGCAGTTCGTCTGGTTTTCCCTATATTCACTCGTCAGGCTCTGGTAAGACATGTGTCGGCGCGGGGACAAGGTTGGTCGCGGGCGGGGCCTCGGCAGTTGCGCTCCAGGGGGCGCGGTCCAGCGAAGAGGGCCAGGTCCCGGACGGGCCGGTCATTCTTTGCCGCCGGGAGGCTCCTTTGATTTACTAGATGAATGACTAATGATGGACTTTATAGAAAGCGAACGACGAAGCCTATCCACGACGCAATGCAACCTTGTAAAGCCGGCACCGGCTACATGACACTACCACAGCCAATGTGAAGCTCTATCGCCGAAACCACGAGACCTGTTCCATCACACGCGAGAAAACAAACGAGCCACCAAGCACGTCTCCTTTCTGGAGCACTCTTGCCAGAAAAAACGCAGTAAGCGCGGCGATAGGTAATGTTGTGACGACGGTGGATCTGGTCAGCACGGAACCCTTCTCCTCCGCCCCCTTTTCGTCACTGTAAGGCCACTCGTGCGCCCTCATGAGGGAGCCGACGCCCGTCAAGCTCAAACCGCCCGAGATATGCTCGCTGTAGAAGTTGAGCCACAGAGACATTGGCATGAGGGGCATGATGTACTTGAACATCAGGCGGCCCTTCAGGGTATCCCAGGCGGACGCGCGCATGGCGTCCTGGCTCTCTTCCACCATCTTGTCGACGCGGTCGATACGCTGGCGCTCAACGGCGGTGGACGCCTCGGTCACCTGGGCCAGCGCCCAGGACGCGCCGCCGCCGCCGGCGAGGCCCCTGTCCCGCAGGGCGTTGACGAGCGAGGCGCACGACTCGATGCAGCTGTTGCCCCCCTGACCGACGAGGGGGTTGAACTTGTGCGCCGCGTCGCCGAGGATGATGATCCGCCCGTAATGCCACCGCCGCATCACGAAGTGCGGCAGCGCCGTGACGCCGCTAAACTTGAGGTTGTCCACGACGGCGCGGAAGCGCAGCCCGTTGTCGGCGATGATAGCGTCGGCGCCGCGCGCGAGCTCGCGCCGCTTGTCCTCGTCGTCGAACCGCGGGATGTCGTCAATGGGGCACGACCGCTGCGACGCGGGCAGCGTCCAGAACCAGAAAACGAACACCCGCCCGTCCGCCCCGCCCATACAGCCGACCACGGTGCCGTCGCCGCTCGCGCTGATGACGTCGCCGGGCTTGATGCCGGGTGTCGGCTTGGCCGTGCCGAAGACGCAGGCGTGCTCGCAGGGGATCGCGCCTCTGTCGCGCGCAGGGATGGCGGCGGAGTCGCCGTTGTCGTCCGCGTTCCTCCACATCTCCTTCCTGATGGTGCTGCGCACGCCGTCCGCGCCTACGACGATTTGGCCTTCAAAGATGGATCCGTCCGCGGTGTAGACCACGGCACTTCCCTCCCGAGTCTCCACCCGCTGCACTTTCTTGTTAAGGATTATCCTGTCCTTGTCTCTCAGGTGCTCGTACAACACGCAGAGCAGATCATGCCGCTCCATGAATATGGTCGCGTACCCGTGCCGTCGGATCACAGCATCTTTCGCGTGGCGGGTCATGATGCGCTTTCCAGAAGCGGCGTTCCGACAGATGGTTTCCTCGGTTGGTTGTGATTTTGTGAGTATGTCTTGGTAGCAGCCTAGCTGGTCGAGAATTCGCAGGCCGTTGGCGTAGAGGCCGATGCTGGCCCCGACGTTTGGCGTCACTGTGCCGTACGCCTCGAGAAGTACGTAGTCGACGTCAAGGTTCTGCAGCATCAGGGCCAGAGTGAGGCCCGTGATGCCGCCGCCGACGATGACGACCTGGTGGCGCTTTGCTTCATTGGCGGCCATGGCGTCGTGAAAATACCGTTGAGCGATGGGAGTCTGAGGTGAAAATACGCAACAGTGAAGCGGTGTACGTCGACAAGACGGGCTTTGCTGAGAAAGGAGAGCAGCAAGCTGCGAAGCCGTGTTTATATCCGCGGGTGCGGGTGCCGAAGCTTAACTGCCAGCAAGTAACCCCAAAGGCCCCTGTCAGCTTCGGGAAGTTTGGCTAGTGACGGTGTACTTGTACACAATAGGTAACTCGTTTACAATGATCCAACCAAGCTCGCCTTCAAGACCCACCACGCATTGATAACGAGACTGCGTGCATTGGCTGCTATTTATCGACACAAGATATAACCCATGGTATCTCCCGGAGTTAACAAACAACAGCTGTTGCCGTCCTGCCAGGCTCTCGACGATCCTGTGCATGGGGAAAATGGTGCGATGGACGCGGAGTTTTGCTGAAATCCCGTCCGAGATTTTAGGTTCGTGTCAGCGGGTACTTGATATTGGAAATATGACCGTCCAATCACTCACTGGTAACCAAACGGCCCGCTCTTTTGAATCCAACACTTGAGGTGGGTAATCCCCGCCATGGTTTGGGTTTTCTCCGCTTCGCGGTTGCTTGTTCTCGGTTCATCCATGGAGCATGTTTGCTCCTCCGCATCAAAATGTGACAAACACGAGAGGGCCAAGTCTGGGTGGGTGTCGTCCGAATACTGATAGCCGCCAACTCTATGGAGCAAACATGAAATCAGACGGTGGCGATAACCGTTACGCTGGGTAAATCCGGCTTTCATTTGTGTCTGGGCTAACGGCAATGGGTAAAGGTGGTTGCCAAAAACAGTTACCGTATCAGCAGAAGTGCGGCTTGACGTTGACAGAAGCACTTCATAGGTCCAATCAAAGTGGAAGCCGGACTTATCAAGTGTATAAGGTGCTGACCGCCTTGCATCAAGTAGGCACCGCTCATGCTGTCGACACCGTGTTGTTGTATTATGGCAGCACAAGCTTTTGATACAGGGGTGCTGATACAATTGGGAAACCCCATGAGACTTGCGCGCTATATCTGCACTCAATCCCGCTACATGCTAAGCAGCACAAACATTTGTTCCAAACTTTTATTTCAAGAGCTTCTGCCTCCGGCAGTCAGTCGTAATTATGTACATCCAGTGCTTATTACATACAATCCCGAGTATGACTTATCCGAACAGAAACTAGACAAAGTAAAAGATCAATGGTTTTTTTTCAAAGTCCCTTTTGCGAGGGTATCGCGCAGGCCCATGGGACGGCTCCCTTGAACTCCTCCTTGCCCTCGATATAGTTGAAAACCGGCGCGTTGGCCGCGATGCTTGCGATCCGACTGACAAAGAACTTTTGCACCAATTGACTCGAGAGGATATAGAGGTCCAGAATTTTGAGCAGGAAACTGTCCCACGTTGCCGTTGCTGTGGCGTTGCCGGATAGCCTGCAGCTGGACGCTACTGCTTCCTTGCGCGTGTTTTGGTACTCGTTGAACGCGGTGGCAAGCTCGTCGGGAGAGGGCAGTTCGGAAGAGGAGGCGAAAGCCTGGTTGAGCTTGTTCGCCAGAACCACGACATCGATGATGCCGTTGTTGCAGCCGGCTCCAGTGGAAGGCGTGAACTTGTGAGCGGCGTCGCCGACAAGAACAGCCCGGCCCTCGTGGCTCCAGTTCGGGGCCACCCCCTCCTCGAGATTGACGAGACCCGATTGCTGTTTCTGCGCGTAGGCCTCGCCCAAGGTTAGGCCGGCACCGCCGGTCAGCGGTAGATGGCTCCACTCGGCGACAAAAGCGGCTTCGTCTTCGGCCGTGTAGCGGCGGGGGCGGCGCGTAGGCTCTTCCAATCTCTCGTAGACGCCAACGACCGCCGTTTCCTCGCCGGCAAAGTACTGCGTCGTAGCCACGGGCCCGTGAGACTCGCTGGCGTCTCCGGCCACGACACCAGGCAGCATCGGGAACCGGACCCAGAGGCAGCGATAGGTGGTGAGGAAAGGCGCCTCCTGGTTTGCCGTCTTCTCGGCCGCTCCACCTTTCGTCTCGTCCTCGCTCACCATGGCGTCGATGTATTTTCGTACCGCACTGTAAGTGCCATCCGCACCAATCACCATGGAGCCCACGTAGGAGGTTCCGTCCGCACAGTGTACGACTACTCCCGTCTCAGTTGTGCGGATGTGTGACACCTTCTTGCCGGTATGCATCTTGGACGCAGCTTCGGCGGGAAGAGCGTCCCAAAGGACCTGCATCAGGTCATGACGACTGATGACTCGCGGATATTCACCATGGCTGTAACGGGTGTCAGCAAGGCCACAAGCACGCATTTCGCGTCATATGATACGCACTTCTGCTTGACGTAGGTGAAAAACAAGGTGTCTCCAATGTCCCGTCCGTGGTGGTCAAACCGCCTGAACTTGGGAAGCGGGGAGCTGGCCTTGTTCAGGGCAGGCAGGATGCCGAACTGGCTAAGAGCTCGGAGACCAGTTGGTGACAAGACCAAATTTGATCCAGCGTCCAGAACGATGGTAGGTCGGCTCTCGAGCAAAACGAAGTCGATGCCTGCTCTGGAGAGGGCGTGGGCGGCAGTCATGCCGACGGGTCCACCGCCGACCACGATGACTGGGGCAGCTGCGCTCATGACGAATTGATGAGATTAAGGCTTATGTGCTATACGTAGATTGGGGGGGGGGGGGGGTTGTCTATAAAGTAACGGCTTCGTTATGGATAGATTGAGTTTGGCGGGAAAGGCGTCGACGGTCTAAAACTTTATATGGGAATGGGCGCGTATGTGTAGTCAAAATTCAGTGCTCTTGTGGAAGAAAGGAAGGATCCTACAAAAATATACCTAATTAAAGCTGCCGAGGCTCTGCGCGCCCCTGGGTATGAGTAATCTTGGCAAATCGGAGTATTCGCTCGTTCTGCTCGTACGAGCCTGTCCTGTCAATAAAACTGGCCCCAAATGCCGAGAAGAATGAAGCTTACGGACCAAGGCCCTATCACCCACACTTTTTGCCTTGGCCCTGCCCTTTAGTCAAGATTTATTATCATGGCATCTCCGTCCAAGACGTATGGCGCCCAATTAGGTCCTAGAAGCTTGCTCGGACTCTGCGACTCATGTGGGGCGTAAAGGGAATGCCTCGGCTAGGTGCTGGGGTTTTGACTAGGTGGCGTGCTGATTGTGGGCCGCGTCGGCGTGTCTGCGTCAAAATAAAGCCCCTTTTTAAAGGCATTGATAGGAAAACCCAGCGCCATCTTATTTCACCCGGGACCAGGCAAAGGGAATGCCTCGGCTCGCTACCCTGCACGAACTGATCTATAAGGTGGTTTGTCTGTAGAAGCAGCTGAATGCTAGCCCCCTGCACTGTTTACCGCGCAGATACGGAGTATGCTCCTTGCACTAAGTTAGCAGTAACCTGTTTGGACCATAAGCCACCCAAACTTGGTGGTAGTCAATCTTCATTGACGTGGCGCTCATGTGGTTCGACGTTGGCAAACAAGTATTTTGCCCAACGGGAGCTGGTTTCTCGTGGGTGGTTATGTGTCCAATCACGTGACATCTCATAGGAACATCTTTTATGGGCCTTGCCCCAGATATTCTTTTCTCATATTGAAGGATTGTATCCGTACACGCCGCGATCCTATGCCTAGTGATCTGGGGAAAGCCTCCACTCTTCAGGAGGGGTGATTCTACTTGGAGCAAGGGTTGCACCTCAACCGAGTCCCGGAATTATAATATGAAAGAAAAGAAACTAAAAGTATCCGATTCAGTTCTTGAACCATGCATGCTCCAGCAGGTCTGCAGCTGAAGGTCGTTTCGCCGGATCGTACTGGAATATGGACCGCAGCAACGACACAATGATTTCCTCCTCGGCCTCGTCCACGTCCGATGGTTTGTTATCACGGATCAGCTTTTCAAGCGAATCACACGGTTGCACAGGTGGCTGCTCTCCAGTACGGAAGCGGGAGCCTCCATCCTCCTCAGTGCCATGCGTGTCCTGCTCCGTACCATCTTGTTTGTCGCGCTTTGCAATGAGAAACCGCTTCTCGAAGCCACCCGGCCTCACATTCAAGCGCTCTCCCTCAGGCCCGAAATACTTTGATGCAGACGGCCATTTAGCCACTAAGTTTTCAGGCAAAGGTTGGATAATCTCGGACATCTGAATCAAGTGCTTGTCCTTCAATGCCTCATCACTGAAGCCAAACGGAGGTAACTGGAACAGGGGTATGCCAGTTATGAACTCGAACAAAAGACAGCCAAAACTCCATATGTCAATGCCAGTGCCCCAAGGTTCATCTAGTAACACCTCGGGGGCGCGTAATGAGATAGGAGTTACGACCTTCGCCGGGGGGTCATCGACATAGAACGCTTTTCAGATGTGAGCAAAATGGACCGGAATATATACGCAGAACAAACAGAATTCTTACCTCCGCCTAGATCAGACAGTTTGGTAGCACTGTCTGAGTCCGGTGCAATGTATTCCGATAAAGGTTGGGATACCACCAGATACTTGGGTGCCCATTTGTCGGCTTTGCCGTCAATGCGATGCAAGTGATCAATCCTGGAGGTGGCTTCGTTTTGCTTCAGCTGGTCAAGACCAACGCCTGAAAGGTCATGTAGAGCGAAAAGTATGTTGCCTGCCTGAAGGTCTCCATGTACCACGCCATTTTTATGGAGAAATTGAAGTCCTGATAGTACGTTCCCGAGTATCCGTTTGGATTTGTCTTTCGCAAACCGTGGAACAGGGGGGTTAATTGGGTCGTACTCCTCATCAGGAGCGTCGAGGACATTGGCGACGCTTGGCCCCATAGGCTCCTGGACAAGACATTGGTGTATACCATTTGGGCCTTTGTGTCGGAAATAGTCTAGGATGGTGACAACTTGCGTAGAAAGCGGGTCGTGTGCTGCTCTTTTGGCCAGATGTTGTTGAACCTGCAATTCCCTTGTCTCGCGTTGCCTAGCAACTTCTATCTTCAGAGCCACATAGCGAGAAAGGCTACCAATGACAATTGTCAATCTACGCGATTCATCCGTATTTGGAAAACGATCACCGGGAGGTGGCTTACAGATAATCTTTTGCAAGCCATACTGTGCTAAAGGACCCGTCTCCCAGCTTCCGTATGACTTCATAGCGATCGTTGAAAACATCGCCAAAATGAACGGGGTGCAAGCCGCCAGGTCGGTAAGATTCGGCCCATTCGCAGGGTGTTCCAGTTTCTTGGAACCGGAATTCTTCATATGAGGTGGGCTCCCGTGTGCAAGGAGTTAACGGTGGGGATGACATGCTCCCAGCGCTTGGGTGATCGTGGGTGGGCAAGAAGGTGATGGTGGAAGAAGTCCTGGGAAATCATCACGAGGAGAATGCGGGGGTTTTATTCAAGAAATAGATTAATGATTTGGCTTAGTCAGAGCTTTTCTCATTCTTCTGGGCCAACCACGCATTTACAAAAACTCTTGCAGACTCTGAGCAGCACCAACTGCGTCCTCGAATACATGCCAATGACCCACATTCGGAAGAACAACCATTCGAGATTTAGAGTTCTTCTTCGCGTAACTCTCAATCACCGATGGCGACGACACTGTGTCGTCCTGCCCAGTGACCAAGAGTGTCTCAATGTTCAGGTTGCTGAAATCAGCCGAATCTCCCCAGGCAAGCGCTGAACATGCCTTTGCATACGCCTCTGGATCTTGCGCTAGGAGACTCAGACGTATTGCAGCCACTGCCAACGGATTTGTCTTCTTCGTATGGTCCGATGTCTGTGCTGAAATAATTTCATCTACAATCCCGCCGATACCTTGGCCTCTCACCCGATCAGCAATACCGAACCAAGCATCTGACGTGTGACTTGGCAGTGGAGACGGGGGTGGTCCGAATAGAACCAACTTCCTGACGAGCTCCGGGTACTCCGAGGCGAAACGGATGGCAACGAGGCAGCCTATAGAATGAGCAACCAAATTTGCGGGCGACTGTGGTGACACCTTGGCCTGATGAAACACGTGCCTAAGCTCATCAGCCAAGTGCTTGATGGTCAGTTTCTGAGTGGGATACGTCGGCGTCAGACCGTGTCCTTCAAAGTCGTAAAGGTGCACCGAGGCCTTGTCTGGAAGAGACAACCTTGCGACTAGTGGAGTCCAGTAATCTTTGGTCCCTCCCAGGCCGTGGACGAACACGAATTGTTCTTCTCCCGAGCCAAGGCGTCGGTAGCTAATACCGCTCGAATCGTCCAGTCTGGGGGCTAAGCCGATCCGGCCTTGGAACGACTTCTCGCCGTTGGTGAGTCGGAAAGCCGAATCGCGAGCTTCATTCCGAACCCTTGCCACCGTCGAATTTTCCTCGAAGGACTCGGCAACCTTGTTTCTCAAGCTTCCCAGCCCTGTTACACTGATAGCTATCTCGTCGCCAGGCTTGAGATAAGTTGGTGGGTCAAGACCAAGCCCAACACCTGCGGGCTTTTCCTCATTATTAGTATTAACGCAACAAAAAACATATAAGCAATCAC
Organism: Colletotrichum sublineola; assembly: GCA_020631755.1. Classification (NCBI taxonomy): domain Eukaryota; kingdom Fungi; phylum Ascomycota; class Sordariomycetes; order Glomerellales; family Glomerellaceae; genus Colletotrichum; species Colletotrichum sublineola. The sequence continues at coordinate 4,887,342 of JAHSQG010000006.1, read as the reverse complement.
CTCAGCTTACAGTTCCCGTGGCGATTATATCACCAGGTTGCAGTGTCTGGCCTGCAGAGAGCGTGCCGATGAGCTCAGGAATAGAAAAGATGAGATCCTCCATAGTAGCATCTTGGCGAAGTTGTCCATTCACGTGCGTCCGAAGGCGTAAAGATCTACCTTCATCTGGCAAATCCTCCTTCTTGACAGCAATCGGACCCTAGGTAACCATACTTAGCATCATATCATGAACCCTCCTTTGCCGCTTGAATACTCACCATCGGACAGAAGGTATCTGGCGATTTGCCAATGTAAAATTGCTTGTGGTCGCGCTGTCTCTCTCTGGCTGTCACATCGTTGATTATGGTATAACCCCAGACATGGTCCCAAGCATCATTCTCGTGTATCTGGTATCCAGCTCGTCCAATGATGACACCAATCTCTCCTTCGTAATCTGCGCTCTCGGTGAAGCCCCTATGAATATGAATATCGTCTCCGTGCGCAATAATCGAAGTAGCACGCTTGGTGAAAATGACCGGGTGGCTTGGCCGGTCAACCTTGTCGGAACTGTCATAGCCGGAACTATTGAACTCTTTTGCATGCTCCATGTAGTTCTTGCCAACAGCGAGGACATCTCGGCCCGAGATCGGTGGCAGCAGCTTGACATCCTTTACAGATATTACTGGCCCTGCAGCGATGCATCGACCAGCACCTGCTTCGATGACTTGGTAGAGGTTCTCCACGGGAGTTCCAGAATCGAAACTGAGGGGCTGGATAGTCTGCTTCTCCAGGTCGAAATGGCCAATGCGGGGAACCCAGACGCCCTTCTGCAGGTAGGCGACAAAGTTGGTCAAACCCTCACGATGGCTTGTCATGATGATCAGTGCTTTTTGCAAACCCAGCGCCGTTGATTATTAACGAGAATTTGACGAGACTACTGCAGCGTGAGGTTGTTGGTGTTGTCGTCAGGACGAAAAGTCGATCGATGATACCATTTCCCGACGAATGCCGTCTTATCTCACGACCCACTTCTCACCGAGTGAAACTCCACCACGGAGGGGGTTGCCGGTCTGCGTGTATATCTTGCATATGGTCTCATAATTCTGGGAACCCACGCTGCTGTAATGGGATTTGACTCCCAATACGGTGTCAAAACTCACATGGAAATGCAGCTTCTGGTGCAGGAAGCGAGCATTCCCCCGTTGGGTGTCCTCAGTTGGCCACATATGTAATGGCAGATCAAGTCGAGTCAACTCCCCAGGCTAATTTGAGGCCTGCAAGAAAGACTATTTAGCTGATCTTAGGTAACGCGGTTTCGAGCTACCTATTTACTCGCAAGTTTTCTGCAAATCAGATCCGCATGGACAAGATATGCGCGTCGATAATTAAGACGAGACTGAGATTTGCGGCAGCCCGCGCACTCTTTGATGAGTCGTTTCAGCCAGGCTGGCTTATATATGAACGGTTCAGAAAGTACACAAGTCTATTTGATGAAGCGAATATATTAGACTCTCCAGTGCATGCATGACATATACCAAAACGCCGATGTCTTATGTAGATTCCGTCGCCCGTTGTCGGGGTGTTTCTCGTTTCGTCGTATCTATGGAACGCCAGGCCCACGTAGCATATTAGTCAGTCACCTAAATCGCGGCAATCAGCGATATGCACCAACGTCGAAGATCTCTACATTTCCCAAAGCAGCATGTAACTATATCCAACGACGGGTAGTGACTCCGGAGGCACACAAAACAATACCACTTCACCCTGGATGTGCTGTTGTCTTTGACCATGCTTTGTTTGGATGCGGATCTCATCTGTTAATAGAGTGCGATCTGATGGCTCCATTCGCTTAGTGACTCACTAGTACAGACTATATTAGTTCGTGGCTGGGCTAATTACAAACAGCCGGGTCGTCTTGGCAGGTTTATGGTGTAAGCCGCCGCTGCGAAGTGTTTCGGCGCAAATTCCAACAATTTAGTAAGTCGTGATTTGCGACGTCATCAAGATGCCGCGGATTCTTCATCCGTCAAGTTTGTATGACTAGGTGGCTATTCACTTGATGAAGTAGATACGATTTATTGACACTATACAGAATTTTACAGGATATACGTGAAGGGGAATTTGCCACAAACCACATCATGCCGATATAATATCATCCGCATACCTTCTCCAACTCAACGAAGACTTTAAGCGCAGACACCAAAAAGAGGCTGGCATCCAGTGCCACAGTATGCCTGGGAAGTGCCGCAGAATCCGTACTCACTGCAGCAAGCACCAGGCTGGCAGACGTAACCCTGAGGGCCACCGCAAGCACCGCCAGGGCCGATCACGCCAGTAGGGGTAGCGGTACTAGTGATGGAGACGACGGTCTTGGAAGCGGTGGCAGTGGGGGTTGAGGTGCGCTTGGTCTTGTACCAGTTGGCCTTAGGGTCACCGAGGCACTCGCCGACGGTGACTGCTCTCAGGTTCTTTTCCTTGATGATGCGAAGGAACTCGGGAACAAGGTACTCGGCGGTATTCTGGTGAACCTTTGGGAAAGTTAGCAATGCTTGCTCACATGGACTGTTCAGGGTCAATACGACTCACCTCATGAGCCAGAGCGATGGATCCACCGGCATTGACAGCCTTCTCGAAGATACCGACACTGGTCAGGTTGCCAAGAGGGGCGTTGTTGGCGTAGTCTAATGAGTCAATATCGGCATGGATGACGTGGTAATCCAGAGCCTTTAGAATGGACAAGGTGTTGTCGTTCCAGCTGAAGAAAGGAGGGCGCATGTATGTCGGGTACTTTCCGATGATGTTCACCAGGGAATCTTCGAGGGAAGTCATCTCATGGATGATTTCAGCATCGCCCAGAGTGGCAAGATCAGGGTGGCTGAAGGTATGAGAGCCGATCTGGTGGCCTTCGGCATCCATACGCTTGACAGCATCCTGGAAGTCGTTGATGTCGCCCCAGTTCTTGCCGTTGATGAAGAAAGTAGCCTTGGCGCCAGCCTCGGCGAGGAGGTCAAGCACGTGGCTAGTATAAGTGAAAGGCCCGTCGTCAAAGGTAAGGGCGAAGTCTCCAGGAACAGTACACTTGGAGATGGCAACTCCGTAAGGGATGGTGGTAGCCGGTGCGGTAGAGCTAGAGGCTGCGGAGCTAGAGCTGACGGTCGTAGCAGTGTTGTTGTTGCTGACGGGCACGGTGGTGCTCGGAATGACGACAGGACCAGTGGGAAAAGCGACACCGGGGATGGTGGTAGAAGAGGGAGCAAGGGTAGATGTAGAAACGGTGGTGTTCAGAGGAAAGGGGACGTAGGAAGAGCCCGCAGTCGGCTTGCCCGGTTGTGATGGCACATTGCCGCCAGCAGAAGAGGGCTTGACAGGGTTAGAAGGCAACAGGGAACCGGCACCAGGTCCCGAGTTGTCCTTACCAGGCTTGAAGCCGGAGTTGGGGCCGCTTCCAGAACCAGAGCCAGATCCCGGCTTGGAATCGGAGTTGGGGCCAGGCCCAAAGCCAGGGCCAGGACCTGGCTTGGAGCCAGAGCCAGAGCCCGATTGCGAGCCACCATTAATGGGCTTCGAAGGAGTGCCTGGGTAATAGCCACCGGGTTTCGAGGGGATACCCGGGACGGTGGTATTTACGGCATAGGGAGGAAAGTGAGCCTTGGTAGTGCTGGGCTTGGGGACGGGAAGTTCTTCATCGCAGAAGGTCTCGTTCGAGGTCTGGCGGCGGAAAGGAGTAGCGCCCGCTCCGGCAACGAGGAGCGACGTAGCAACGGTCGTGAAATGCATGGTGATCTGAAAGAATGGCTATAATGTAGTAAAGAATGACTTTGCTATGTGCAAAAACGAGTGACACTGTCTTGAACTGACCCTGACAGTTGGTAGACAGAGAGAGAGGAAAGGACCGCAATTAAGGCATTCCGGCGGCAAGGCATGGCCGCCCATATATCCTGTCGAGCTTTGCCAAGTCTGTCTGCATGTCCGCCGTTTCTCCCAAAGGCGCCGGTTGGGGGGCCTGTTGACGCTAACTCCTCATCATCTTCCTCCCATTTTGTTTGCCAAGATTGACATCCAAGGACCCAAGTCCTACTAAGCAAAACAAGGCCCCATTCATACGGTGCACCGCCATCGCACGAAAAGAACCGAACCCTGGCTAGTCGACTTGGCAGCTGCAGGCTAGTCCAATTGCCTGGGAAATAGAAAGGCCTGGGGGAAGAAAAAAGAAGCGCCACCTATAGCGGCTGAATAAAATGACAGTAAAACACAATCTAACAACGGGGTGGTATTGGGGAGAAAATCAAGAGCCTTCCTACGTGCCAAAACCGCCCTGGCGGCGATGATGCACGGCGAGGACTCATGGCAGTGAGCACCGCGCAACATCGACAAACATCACCTTAATTTACATGGAGATGCCAAGATACTCCATGCCAGGCCCGTCCCACTGGTTTGAGTTTACGAGTGACAGTCTTGAGAGCTTTAGCCGACCAATCGGACTCTGCATGACTCGGCTTTTAAGTACACACAATATCCTACAACTAGCTTAATGCTACCTTGTGCGCGCTCATTCCCCGACTCGTCCGGCAGTGCACCGTTCTCATGTCGGTCCGTCCACGGAAAGACGTAAAAGTTCAGAAGCTGAAGCGAGGCGTAAGCGTCCATTCCTCGGCCATGTGTGGACGCAGTCGCAGTTTCATGAGCCATCTGTATAATAGTAATTTCAAGACTGCGGCCTCGCCCCGGTTCCGAAAGTTTGAATACTGGGTCTGATGGCGCTCCTCTACGACTGTAAATTTAACATAATATCGGATTGGGATGACCACCAACCCCGATGGAAATGTCTTTTTCAATTACCTCATGATGTTGGCAAGGTGCAATTTAGACCCCCTTGCTATGCCTCTCGTTTTGTTCGAGAAAATATTCTTCTCAGCCGGTGGATTCCCGCTGCTGTTGCCTACAGCCTCTGCAAGAACAACAAAAGTTCCATCCGTATTGTGTTACGACAAACCGCACAGGGGGGGATATGGGCAACAGAGGGGCATCAAAAGTCCTTCGGGGAATCAGACGACGTCCAGACATCATCAGCAGGATGGCAGCAGGTGGTCAGACAAGCTGACAATGATCACCCCCTATGCAAGTAGCTGTCCTGTGAGTATTGAGCTTGACACTCTTGTCGGCTTATGTATATCCGTAGACTTATGACATTTCGGTTTTGGCCCAATTAACATTGACACAGGGGATAGAAGGAAGCTTTTCTGGGGTCTTAGACAAGACGAGGACACGCTAGCGAGTGTCGGCCCCGACAACGCACCCGGAACCAGGAGTCTCACTTTGCTCACAAAAAGCAAAGTGGATAATGACAACGTACTCACTATCAGCGGTCTGGACCGTAACATGGAACAAAAGATAGATGCTGTTGGATACGCGGATATTGGAACTCTGCTTCCAACCCGACTTGCTACTCCAATTAATAAGCCGTCAACCCTGTTCTATCCCTAACATAGTGCAGCGTCCGCCCTCATCGAGTCTACGCATCATATGACAATGGACCCCCACTAGTTGAACGGGGAGTACCATGCGTCTGTAGGTGCAGAGTTGACATGATAGTGGAATCCTGCCGAAAGAATAGCACCGTACAGGCTCATGAAACATTGAGATGTCGAGTGCCAAGCGTCTCCAGGTCGTCTCTTGCACGGAGAAGAAACTTTCACTCTGCATCACAGCCCGACGGTATTTACCATTTGCCCCTTTTCAATCCCCAGAGCGCGTCCGCCCTCCTTCGTCGCATCCCCCCTGACCGCCGTTCATCTCGGCATGTAGGACCCAACGCCATCTGAAAGTGGACCCCATGAGAACTTGGTCAATGCGCATTTAAACAATACAATATTACTACCGTTAGAGTTCGAAACATTGAAAGTTTATTGTATGATATCACTGTGGAAAAAAAAACCCCCCCCACGATATTGCTGTTTGCCAGCTGCAATCTCTCGCGACGCTTGTGCATCAGATTTCTTATCATATTAGCCTTGGTTTTTGTTGAACACGTAGCTGTCCAATACCAATCGGCACTTCCACGTATATATAAACCAGATCAGGGTGGCCTGCACGTAAAGCATATTCCCCCCTAAGAATAACCTGTAGATTCCAAGAGAATATGATGAAGGGCCTCCTACTTTCACACGGCTGTCCACTCTGTTTGAATGGCATTCTATCGGCGTAATGGAAATTCTGCGTTATCATCGGAATGCGCAGTTCGTCTAGACTACCCGCCGAACTCTCTTATCCCTCTCACTCTTTTGCCTAATCGAATTATTTGACAGGCTTTAAGACAATGGGCTGTTCCTTGCAGATGTTTTCCACCAATTTGTCAGTCTTGCGCGATGGTATCAACCCTCTGCCCCAAACCTTTCACCATTAGAGACTGAGCTGGTTGGTAAGGTAGGTCTCTCGGGGGGAGGTGCTCTCTGAGACTCGAGTGCGACCTGTCTTCAAGGCATTAAAATGAATAGGGACGTAACAATAAACTATAAGGAGCAATATTTGTTGACGTGCCACTTCTTCCCGCAATAGCAGGCGAAAGACGTTAGTGAAGGACAAGCTATGAGGACCGACAATGAAACGAGATAGTGATGCATGCTAACCAATATTTGCTTACAGGCGGATGAACCCAATTTGATACAATGAACTTCTGTCTGTATACGCACGTAGGTGTAGTCATTGAAGATGGAGATGACAGTGAATGGCTTAGCATATGCGGGGGTACTAGGAATGACGGTACAGGAGTCCACGCTTTAACAGCCATGCTGAGGTTAGCTGATGCTGGCTTTTGTGAGAAGTTCCTAAACTATTCACTCAAGGACCAGCACTTTTTTGGACTAATTCTATTCTCCAAAGGTTCAGCCAGCTTCAACTGGTGCTCTTTCGAGTTTTCATTGCATGGACGACTCATACCCGAGACCACTGCAAAGCTTTGCCGCTACAACAAGACACTGCAAAACGGGCCAGCCAGTAACAGCATATGCATGCGTCTCTCTGTACATTGGTTTTTAAAATCTAAGATCATAAGAGCAGTTGCTGTTCTGGAGAAAACGAATGGCTAACACCAATCAGGAGAAGCCAATGCCATAACGCATTATCTCGGGGCTAGGGAAATAATATATCTAAGCGGGCAGGTTTGAAAGGAGATATTTAGGTTAAATAACTTGCATTAACACCTCTGCTAAGACCCTTTGATACTGGCCTCTCAATGTACATGCGTCTTCGTGTCAGCTAAGGCCTTAGCCATCTTTACCTCGTGCTGTGACGCGCCAAAGATCATAGCATTGCAATAGCTACTCGTTCAATGTCAGCAAGTCCATCTTTAAAGGTTCCGCCTCCCACTGTAATAGACCAAACGCACAGGCTTTTTTCCCATCCATGTTTTTCTGCGGAAGGGTTAATACAGTTAGACCAACATAGACAGCGCAAAGGTACACTCGCTTACAACCCACCCAGGGGCATATGCAATAACTAAATCAGTCGACCGGATTCACAACCAACCGAACTCTCTCAGCCAGTCGTTCCAATTTCTTATAATAAATCAATTTCCTACACAAACCCTTATCAATACCCCCATACTAACCTGTACATACAACCAGGTACCATTGATTCCACCTGCCCCTCACGTGTGTTAGGCTTCCATCTTCACTTTGCCATCACAACCACTACTTTCTTCCTTTCCTTTTCTGACTTGGTCCTTCAGATTCCGGACAAGATGTCAAGCAAACTCGAAATAGAACATGAGAAGCAGTCTAAGCTAGAGGGCACATCTCCCGCCCCTATTGCCTCGGAAAGAACAGCAGAGATGCCCTCATCAGAGCAACCACAGCAGTATTCTCAGCCCATGGAAGAAGATGGGGTAAGTAGTGTTGATAGCGTGTCAGCGCTACAATTAATTTGCTGGCAGTTAGCTGATCATACACACAGCATAACTGGAACGGTTCCAACGACCCAGACAACCCATGCAACTGGCCGCCCCTCCGCAAAATATCGATCTCAGTCATCGTCTCATCCGGGCAACTGGTGACACTCATGTCTACGTCCATGATGGCAGCAGCTCTGGGCCGCATTAGCCACGACCTGGGGATAGACGAGTCCACAACACAAATCACCTTCTCCATCTTCATCCTCGGCCTCGCCTTTGCGCCGTTCCCCATCGCGTCTTTCTCAGAGATGTATGGACGTAAGCCAGTTTGGCTCTTTTGCAACGCATTTTATGTGCTTTGGAACGCACTCTGCCCTGTCGGCCGCTTGCCGGCGCTGATGGTTGTCGGCAGGTTCCTGGCCGGCTCGGGTGCAAGCGTGGGCATCACGGTAGGTTCGAATTCGAAACAGAAAGGGCCTACGCTAACGTCCTGCCATGTAGTTGACAGGCCCTATTATGGCTGACATGTACCGCGAGGAGGACCGCGGCAGGTCCCTTGCCATCGCGACCTTTGTGCCGTACCTTGGACCGGCGCTGAGCCCTATTGTAGGCGGCATCATAACACAGAAGCTGGATTGGCTGTGGCTTTTCTACATTCTAAGCATCTTCAACGCCGTTATCTGGGTTGTTGGACTCGTCTTGGTAAGGGAGAGCTACACTCTCGTGTTACTGGCTCGCAAGCGCAAAGCAGCAGCTGCTACCTCTGGGTCCATTTCACCAGGACCGACGTCGTTTCGGGTGGCTGCGTCCAAGATGGCTGCCAACCTGCGCCGGCCGATGCAGCTGCTCTGGCAACGGCCAATCATCCAGGTCACAGCCCTGATCATGGCCCTGAACTTTGGCGTCTACTGCCTTCTGCTGTCCACCTTCGCCACACTGTGGATCAACCGTTACGGACAGTCTGAGTTCATTAGTACGCTCCACCACATCGCCGTCTCAGTAGGTACAACAGTGGCCACACAGGTTGGGGGTCGCTTCATGGACTGGATCTTCGCGAAGCAGAAGGCGCGTTCACTGAATGGCAGTACGAGTCCGGAGTTCCGCGTGCCGTGCCTTGTTCCGCCCGTCATCCTGATTCCTGTCGGCCTCTTCTGGTATGGGTGGGCGGTCGAGGTGGGCGCGCACTGGGCAGTAGTAGATGCTGGGGTAGCTGTCTTTGTGTGCGGCAGCTTCCTTTTGGCCCAGGCTATGCTTGCGTACCTACTTGATGAGTTCTCACACGCAGCGTCGGCAAACGCGGCGAGTCGCATGCTCTCCAACTGCTGGGTTTCGTGTTCCCCATCTTTGCACCACAGCTATTTGCACGCTTAGGATACGGATGGGGCAACAGTATGCTTGCCTTCTTGTTCATTGGTCTCGGCTGCCCAGTGCCGCTGTTATTGTGGGTGTGGGGGGCTAGATTGAGAGCGCTGGGCCGGAAATGATCCTGGACATCCGAATGGTTGGTTGTATAGACATGGTGGAGGAGATTGATAAGATGAATTCGAGGTGCCACAAGGGATTGATTGATAAGATAACAAAACCAGAAATGCTGCATGCCTGTATACATGGCAGTGGGCCGATCGATATCACTTCAAGTTCGAAGACCCAGCTACGTACAGGGACTTGATCAGTTATCATTCTTTCGACTACAAAATGGTCGCAAAACTACGCAGCCATTACTTCATTTTAACCCCAATATAAATCTGACCTAAACCCCTCCACTAGACGTTGATCATTTTAAAAGGGTACCTTCTACAATCATGTATATGTTATGTCTCTATCATATTAAGAGTACTTAGTGATCAGGGTTAGGGTATGTCCGTTAAATTCGGGGATGTGTAGGGTACTTACAGCGGGACCAGGGAGGTAGAAGACAGTTCATCCTATCCTCCTCATTTGGAGCTAATAGCGTTGTGTGAACCGCATGACTACGCAGTAACAGTTCAATGCCATAGTAAAGCCCACTTACGCTAATGAGCGGATCCGTGGATTGCAATAGCTATAATGCTAATTAGTATTCTGTTTGTATACGTCTCCATAATTCATTATATACTGGTCTACTTAGGCATTTTATGCATAGTATAAGGTTATGGTTCGCACTTCTCTTCCTTTCTGGCATGCTAGCTAGATCTACATCAGTAGCATAATAAACTATACATACTTAGCAAATCTGACGTTGCACTAAACCATTTTAGAGAATGTGGTATATAATCTTTAGTGGACCTTAAGCCTTCACTGCTAATAACCTATATAACTAACTTGACACACCCCTCTCTCTTGGCAGCTGTTCCAGACCTAACAGGGCACATGGGATGGGCTCTAGCAGCTAACTAGGAATCAGCACAGAAGCAACGTGAAGACACGCGTTAATGGAATAATGAAGGGTAAGCAACACGAATGTAACGAAATAATAGAACAAGCAATGGACAACTAGCACAAGGAACAGCAAGCAAAGGCAGGTATATGCGAATAATCTTCTGCATGGTTGACCCTCTCAAGGAGGGGATCCTCAAGAAAGTTGATAATATACCCTGAGCCCGTGGCTCATGGCCATCTACAGATGTAAGGCTTGTGACACTACTACGATTACTATACGTTAACAATCTTCTAGAAATAGTCATCTACTCTTGTTAAGGAAAGTATAGACGGATCATGATCTTTAAATCTTCTTCTATTGGCTTGGATTGGCTGGACCCATGCCAAGCCAAATAGCATGCTTTTGGATCACAGCAGACCCGAGTACTGATTGGTGTTCCATCTGCCGCACGAGGGGAACTCTGGCACCAGATGCAGCAGTAATGACATGTTAAAACCCTCCCACAGCGCTTGCGGGTTTAGAGGCTTGCCTGTCTTAAAAACTGAGATGCTAGCGGCGGTTAGGTTATTAATGTAGAAGCCGGACTCGTAACAAATACGAACAAGTTTAAATCTACGACACACACACACACACACACACACTAAACAACCCTTGACTGCGCTTTCTGTTACACACGAGGGCGGCAACTCTTGAGTTGACTCGGCAATCAGACATGTCTTTCATTGTAAAGTTATGTTCCTTTTGTTTGTCTACTATGTTAACAAGAACACGCTGTGCTTCATGTGTTTGGACCCTATGGTGAACCCACAATAGGGGGCATGACAAGAGTCAGGCTTGGATGTTTCGAAAGTTGGAGCGCTCATGACGTATGGGCATCTGAATGGATTATATGCCAAGTTCCATTCCCACATCGCAAAGAGAAGATGTCGTGATATAAGCCGTAATTGCGCAGTGGCAATTACGGATCCGCTTTTGTCATCACAGAAGACTTCTGCTTCATACGTCCTTGGTTTATGCCTCTTTCCAGGGCTGGTGGATACGCAAGAGCCTAATTTCACGGAACACTCGGTAGGCACCCTGCGCTAGCGCCACGAGGATTTGCCCGAAAGAGCTGCAATTCGACTGGGATTGCGGACGCTAGAATGAGGCTACATGATATCATTGCGGAACCCCTTGGTTCCCCAATACAAACACGCAGTCGTGTGAATCAGTAGTCATGCGCGTCAATGAGCCCCACCTCTTGTCACCTCTTGTCATCTTTTTCGTTGTCTCCCGAGAGTTGCGGCCAGTGGTATTCCGGTGTTCCGTAGTAAGCACAGCATAAGAGCAGGGGGGGGGGGGGGGGGGGTTGCGTCTTCTTTATCTCCTCACCGGAGTCGGGCGGCAGGCGCACAATCGAACTGCAAACACACAGCCTCTCCCACATACTTATCTGTGCCCATCTGTGCCCAATAACCAAGCAAAGCGCCTGACCCCCGTTGCCTATGCCAAGTCCAGGTCGTATTTATACTTGGCCGCCGGTCCAAATCCAATAGAAAGCTTTCGCGTAGAACCAGATAGCGAAAAACAAGGGACGTCATGACGAGAACGCGTCTTGCGCTTGATTGCAGCTAAGCCACCGTCTGACACCTGGAGAACAGGCTGGTTCGTACAGTGCCTTCGGGCGCATCGGAAACGCAATCGATCCGGTTCCTGCGGACCGCCGGAAGGATGACTAGCGAGAGGATATTACGGCAAAACTTTTCTGATTCTTCGAACCAAGCAAGAATTTATAAGAGCCCTTGTCTACCGTATGGCGCTCGCCTAGACGTGCGTGCGCGGTGTCATTGTCAGCGTCAACTTTGTTTTTGCCAAGCTTAAGAGCAAGAGCCACTGTCTCGCATTCTAGATACAACCTGTCGCGAACGTGTCGAATCGACACCGTGCCTGGTTCTCGATAGTCTTGGATTCAAATGGCTACATTGCCCGACGGCCTCGTCGCCTTCGGACCTGGCGCCAACTGCACACTCGAACTATGTCCCCTAGAATGGAGCATCCTACGCTACCAGCCTTCTATCCCCGCGAGCGGCACATTCATTGCTTTTTTCGCCTTGGCGTTGATTATCCATGCAGTCCAGGGTATCAGGTGGAAAACATGGGGGTTCACGGCCAGCATTATTTGCGGTTGCGTCTTGGAAATCATTGGTTATGTGGGAAGGCTCATCATCCACGATAACCCTTTTGACTTTCAGGGCTTCCTTATACAAATTAGTAAGTCGATCCGTCTAGCGAAAGATTCCTCATGCCCTACGTGCTGCTTCGATATATTACAGAAGGCTAATCTGCCTTGCCAGTTTGCATCACTGTAGCGCCGGTCTTCTTCTCTGCTGCCATCTACGTGCTTCTATCTCAGACGTAATAATCCAATTTCATTACCCTAAAGAGCACTGCAGAAACTAAATGTCATGTAATGCAGAATCAATTTTCTCGACCGATCGATATCCCGCTTTTCCCCTCGCCTTTTTTACTGGATCTTCATCCCTTTGGACATTGTCTCTCTCGTACTGCAGGCCCTAGGTGGCGCATTATCGTCCGTCAGCACAACGGAAGAGGCAGTGGATAGAGGAGTCGACATCTCACTCGCCGGTTTGGTTTTGCAGGTGGTCGCGCTGCTGGCGTTCTGCGGTTTGTTTGCTGACTACATGATCACGTACACCCGCTCGAAAACTCGGCCTCCAATGAGCCAGAGACTCAAATTGTACTTGTCGTTTCTCAGCCTCAGCACTCTCTTCATTCTTCTTCGATGCATCTACCGCGTTGTGGAGCTACACGAAGGTTACTTTAGTCACTGGTTTCGCGACCAAGCTTTGTTCATTGCCCTGGAATCAGCGTAAGTTCATGTCCTATCAGTATCTCACTGGCCGAAAGTCGTTAACAATACGTAGCGTGATGGTCTTGGCGGTATTTTCTCTGAGCATCGGTCACCCCGGACTCTTGTTTACACGGAGAGAGGGTCAAAGATTAAGTACGGAGGACCCCCACGGCCTGATCCCCGGTGGGGAAAGCGATCAGGTGGCGAATGAGAACAAAGAGGGCACGGGCAAAAGATAGAGCAGTTGGAAAAACACCAACATATAGATTTGATACCAATTTTTTACAGCTCTGGTTTTGCGAGATATAAAAATGTTTCCATTTTGAATATCCAGAGTTTATGTGGTTGAGGTTCCAGAGTGGGGGTTGTCTGCTTAGTCATATGCCGTTGGTCGGTGAGGGGAGTCCGGTGCTCACCGAGAAGGAAAGCTCCTGTTGTCGAAACGTACCGATGCTGCAAGCAAAAATCAGCATTGAATGCTGGCAATTGAGGGTCCAATGTCCTCCCATGTGAAACTCTCGCGGGTGTGTCTGCGGCCCGCGGGCTCGAGAGGCATCCATCAATTGACCCGTCAGCAAAGGCGTTCGCGCCATGACTTCAACCACTTCGTCCGTACAGGTACAGTACGCCCTGCCGCCCCTGCACTTGCGCGCCAGAGCTAACGGGTACCCTTAGAAGCTTCCGATGCGACGACGACGGCTCCTCCGGCGGAGGCAGATACAAGGGCCTTGTTCAAGCTAGCTGTAAAGGACAACATTGCGACCCAGAACCTGCCGACAACATGCTCCTCGGCCATCCTCTCCTCCCACAGGAGCCCATACGAGGCCACTATCGTGCGCCAACTCCGAGAACGAGGCGCCCACGTCGTCGGCAAGACGAATATGGATGAGTTCGGCATGGGATCGCACTCGTTGAACTCGATACACGGACCGGTGCTCAACCCGCTGTCGCCGGTCGCTACCTCGGCGGGTGGGAGCTCGGGAGGGAGTGCGGTCGCGGTTCAGACGGGCGACGCGGATGTGGCGCTAGGCACAGACACGGGAGGCTCGATTCGTCTTCCGGCGGCGTACTGCGGCGTTGTGGGATACAAGCCTTCGTACGGTATGCTCTCCAGGTTCGGCGTCGTGCCGTACGCGAATTCGCTCGACACTGTGGGTCTGCTTGCGAAGGAGGTGGGCGTCATCGAGGACCTGGTGTTCGGCACCGGCCTGGGCGGAGAGCACGACGCCCGGGACCCGACGTCCCTCTCGCAGAGTTTCAGGAAGAAGCAGCAGGCCCGAGTGAGTGACCGCCGCTCACGCCTCAGAGTCGGCATCCCCCTCGAGTACAACATCGAGGAGCTGGACCCTAAAATCAAGGCCGCGTGGTCCGACGCCGCAGACCAGCTCCAGGAGTCGGGCATCGACGTCGTCCCCGTGTCCCTCCCGTCGACCAAGCACGCTCTCTCGGCATACTACGTCATCGCGCCCGCCGAGGCATCATCCAACCTCGCCAAGTACGACGGCGTCCGCTACGGGACCCGTGGCGACGAGAGCGACGGCGCAGGCGAGGTCCTCTACTCCAAGACGCGCGGCCTGGGCCTCGGCGACGAGGTCCGGCGCCGCATCCTTCTCGGATCTTACAGCCTGAGCTCCGAGGCCATGGACAACTACTTCGTCCAGGCGCAGCGGGTGCGCAGGCTCGTGCAGCGCGACTTTGATCGCGTCTTCCGGCTTGCGAATCCGCTGTACGACGAGCAGCAGTTCGACCTGAGCGACATGGGGGACGAGGTCGAGCTGCAGGACAAGCTGGGACCGTCGCAGGTCGACTTTCTGCTGTGCCCCACGGCGCCAACGTTCGCGCCACGGATCGACGAGATCGAGCGCCAGACGCCGGTGCAGGTGTACATGAACGACGTCTTCACCGTGCCGGCGAGTCTGGCCGGGCTGCCCGCCATCAGTATCCCGACGAGGATCGGCGCGCCTGACGCCGAGGCGGATGCCAGCCGCAGGGTGGCCGGGCTGCAGCTGATCGGCCAGTATTGGGACGACAGGCGGCTGCTCGGAGTGGCCAAGGACCTTTCCCGTTGGCTCTCTGCCTAAGGAGATTCGCTAGAGGGTGGGTAGCAAGTATTGGCTCGTTGAGGAGGGTCTTTTTTTGAGAGACTTCACCCTCTGGCTTGACGGCAAAGTTTGCCATTTGTAAAACTGTACAATAGGATAAAAAAAGTTTATACCCACAATGTTCATCAAGAATAGCATGCACGCAAAAAGCTCCATTATTTCGTCTTCGCCCCTGCTCTTGTTGGAGCAGAAAGCTGGGTATCATATCCGGCTAACCATTGCTTGTTCAAGGGAACCTTTGTCTGCTCCTTGATCTCGATCTCGACCTAGACCTCGACCGCGATCTCGACGGCCTCTCCACGTCCATTGGCTCTCCGTCACGGCTTTTATCCTCTGCGACCTCCCCCTCAGACTCGTCCACGGCGTTTCCCCCGGCGTTCGCCTCCCTCTCGTTGGCCTCTCTCTCCTCCTCCTCCTCCAGTAGCTCCTCAATATCCCCCAGCGGGCTAATCCTCTCCTCCAGCTCGTCCAGGTCGACGAGGTCGGACCTCTTGGGCAGCTCCCTGAAGCTGGTCGCGCAGACTCTCGTCTTAGTCAAGAGGTCGTCGACGAAATCGTCCATGTACGTCAGGCTCGTGCCCTGCCGGCCCTTGCGCCTCAGCTTCCTCCGGTCCTCCAGGAAGGGCTCCAGCAGGAGATACACGTCCCTCGGTTTCCTCGTCATTCGAACGTAGAAGCACGCCAGCGCGCGCAGGTACTTGAACTTGTCCCCGCCGAAGCCGAGGTAGGTCTCGAGGACGGCGTCGGACGGCGCGAGCTGCAGCAGCTTGAAGGCCAGGCACAGGAAGGGCGTGGGCTTCTGCGTGACGCCGTAGGTGCCGCCGATGAAGGAGACGTGCTCGACGACGCGGTCGACAATATCGGCCTCATTGACGGCGAAGCACTGCTCCTTGTAAAAGTACGAGTCGATGATGCGCTCGCGCACAGCCTTCTCCATGATGGTGGCCGGGTTCTCACCGTTGGGCGCCAGCGAGGCCGAGGAGCCGCGCTCGTCGAGGAAGCGCCGCTCATCGGCGTAAACGAGGTCGGGCTTGCTCATCGTTTCGACGGTCTATAGGTGTGACTTTTCTTCTCTTTCTTTCTCGATTTGGAGGAGGTTCGGATGGTTTGATGGGTGACCGAAGGCTCGCGGTAAGATACTTCAGGATGGGTCGGCCTACGAGAAGCTTCGCTAAAAACGACAGTCGCTAGTCACCGAGAATGACAGCTCGCTCGGGTGGTGGGGTGGCAGTAATGCGACAGACTAATGTACAGTAGCTCGCTAGATTCTGATCTAACAGCTGTGACGCAGGGGGAAAAAGTTGGGTTCTCGGCGAATCGGCAGCGCTTATCGATTGTTGCCGTGCGAACCAAGTAAACAGCCCACTTCCAAGTTCACGCCTGCGCCGCGTTACACCTGGCGTATGCGGCACTGGATCAAGAAGAAAAGACAGCTGAGGGAGCGAAGCTCGAATATTGAAGAAACATCTACACAATCTATCGCCAATTTAGAAATCATTTAGTACTTGCAAGACAGTGAACATCTCGAGAATTCCACAGCTGCCATGGTGCTCCTCACATCCTCCCAAGTCTCGGTCCTCCTCTCTTCGGCCATCGGTAACACCCGCCCGCCCCCCATCCGTTCCCGCATTCCAGTCCCGCACCTCTGAGGAAAAAACGAATAAAAAAAATCCAGTTTGTGAACAAACAGCTAACCTCGCGTTGTGCGTCCTGCGCGAACGCGTGCCATAGGGGCCCGTTTGCTGCGAAACGCACGCTTTGCATCAATTTAGTTGTATCCTGTACCGCGGCCCTGTTCCTCAGCGGCTATGTAATCCAGCAACGCACCCTCGGCCAGCTGCGCCAGGCCATCAAGCCCGAGTCGCGGCCCTTGCCCAAGGCGTCGTACTACATTCCAGACCACCTCAAGGACGTCGCGGGCGGCGCCGACGGGGCGGGGACGCAGGACCAGATCATCATCGAGGTGAAGCCCTCAGTACCCGAGCGGCAGCAACAGCAACAGCAGCAAACGAAGAAGAAGTCGGGCCAGAAGGCGGCGGGGTGGACGTCCGACATGTGGCAGAAGATGACGGGCTCGTCGGAAAGGGAAGAAAAGGGCAGCGTCAGCAAGGAAGACCTGGAGCACATGGACGAGAGGCAGAGGAACATTGAGGGGTGGAAGGTCAAGGACCAGAAGCACCCGGATCCCGAGGCATCGAACCAAAAGCCTATCAGTCGCGCCGAGAGGCGGAGGCTGATCAAAGAAGAGCTGAGGCGGTTGGCGGAAGGGGAGGAGAAGGTCTACTACCAGAGACGACTGTGGTAGAAGGCCGGGTCAAAGACGAGATCATGTGGGGGCCGGTTACAGGAAGTTCGGTTCCCTGGATATGTATATGAGGTCCATGGCGTTGTTGTTTATTTGGGGGGAGCTGGTTATGAGGGATGTTCATGATATCGAAATACTTGGCCCATCTTGTATACTCTGTGTAGATAGGCAGCCCGTGGAGGCTACGAGCAAACGAAAGAAACGAGTTTTTGTTACGCCGGGGCAGATCCACGTGAGGTCTGTGATTAACGTATGCGGGAGAGACTATCCGTTTGATCCATGCTGTCTGATGGACCGTTCGTCGTTCCAAGACGACGACCCTACCCATCGAAAGAAAAAACCCGCATTCCCTCCTCCAAGCGATCCCATCGAGCCGGATTCTCATGCATTCGTTAGCGGGGTCAAGCTCGCATCATGCTTCCCTCCCAAAGTCCTAGTGGCTGCGTGTGTGTGTGTGTGTGTGCCTCATTAAACGCCGTTTCCATGCCTAACCAAACGAAGCAAACGCCCTCTTCCCAGTGATCTCCACCTCCCTTCTACGCATGGCGGTTGGCGGCATCCTCGAACGCCTCTCTCTGCATCCTCTCGAGCTCCTCGAGAGGAATCTGGCTGTTGGCAAACTTATTGGCCTTCTTTTCGCGTCCCTGTGCGGCGTGTCAGCGGCTGGGTAGGAGGGGAGAGGATGGCGTAAGACAATGGGGAGTAAGCGCACCTTTTGCACCTCCTTGTGTTCGGCGGCCGCCTCCAGCACGGCCGGGACGTAGTCTGCAAAGCCCAGCTGTTCAAGGGCCTTGGTGATGTGGTCGCAGGCGATGGTCTTCTTGGCCTCCTTCTCCGAGATCTCGTTAGCCTCGGAGGAGATGAGGGTGATGAACTCGACGCAGCACTCGATGAGCAAGTCGCGGGCCTCCTTTGAGAAAGCGACGCCAGCGGAGGGCGGCAGGATCTCGGTTACGATCTTTTGGACGGTGGCTGTAGCGGCTGTTAGCATTTCGCCTTCGTAGACGGGATGTTGTCGCGTCAGGACGACAGTGTCCCGCAGTGACGGTTTCGGGTGGCAAGTACATACCCTTTGGCAAGGACAGGTCATCGTTGCCTGTGATAATTGTCAGCAATCAAAGATCAACAACCTAAGCCGGATGAGTGATGCGAACTGCACTGGCAGTCCTGGATTTTCCAGTACGTATCCGTTTTTTTGCCCATTATCACCGAGACGTGCATGACGATACCGGTCGTTGTTGCAGCGTCAGGGGTGGTACTGGGTGCCTTTTATATGACACGAGGGCTTGGGTGATGCCTAGAGGGCATTCAGAGACCGATATGGACACCAGCAGTGACTGCCAGGCAAATCGATAACGTGTAAAAAGAAAGACTGGCCAAAGTGAAGTGGGGGTGATATGGGGGAAAGTACAGCTTCACTTACCCGCGAGGTCGTGGTCCGACATGGTTGCGATATGAGATGAGAGCAACGAGGCTAGCACGGGAATGAGACGAAATGGAAACCTGAGCAGGCTAGCGACTCGGTCACTTTGCTCGATGACAGGGGGCGTCTGATTGTATTGACCGTCGATTGCGGTGATATATGCGTGTGTTAAGTATGTGTGTGTGTGCGCGTGGACGGCTGTGGACCCAACTGGTTCACGAACTTATAGCTGGCGATGAAAAATGCTGTAGCAGAATGGACAATGTGAAGAAGCATCGCGGGGGTGGGGGGGGACTGAGAATGTGTGGCTCGCGCTCCGGCTGCTGTGTGCTGCTCAATGTGTAGGTATGGCGGGGTCTTTATGCTCCTTTGGGATGGGGGACATCAACTGCATTTGAATCCCCCGCGCGTGCCCGCCGTCGCCTTGCTCAGCAGGCAAAGCTGAGCAAGGTCACACTCAATTCCAGCAGGTCACACTTGTGGCCCGCGTCAGTGGGGCAAAGGCTGGCAACGGCCGGTCGGCGAAAGATGCATCCGTTGTTCCGCACCGCACGGGCCAACCGAACTTCCCAATCACTCTGAATTTTTTCTGCACCTTTAAAAGAGAAAATATTCGACGATGCTCCCTGCTTCCACTCTCTTTCACTCTACCAAACAGCAGAACCTGAAAACCACACCATGCCCTCTTATTGCAGAGAGTCTGGCGGCTCTGCCGTTTCGGATTGACTCTTGGTAGGTCTTGGCTTTACCTTTCTCCCCTTCCCCAATCGAAATGATGAGCCTTGTTGTCGCCCCAAACTTACGAGGAATAACTCCCCTCAAAGTGGTGAATGACCGTCCAAGCCAAACGGACTTCTCTGATCTATCACCATGAACACGCATTTTTTTCTTCTCTCGCTCAGTTGACTAGATCAAGCGCTAACAGAAGATTCAAGATAGGAAGAAGAAAGTAAGCGCGCCCAACGCCCAAAAGCTCCTTGTTCCAACTCCCTGTTTTGCGCACACATGCGCTACCCAAGCGATGATGTCCAAAATAAAGTACTATCAAATACCGACACCCCGTGACGGAGAAAATTTTAGACACTGAGCATCTGTTACACCCGCACATTTTTCTTAGACGCCTGGAATACGTGGATGCGGGACTGACTTGGCTTTTTGCTGGTGGCTTCAGGTGGATTCCGCAAACGCGCGACGACTGACGAGCATTCTCTGCTCACGACAAGCCCACAGCCCCCCATGTTCAAGGTAGGTTGCGACAGCACAAATTTTTTCTTTTCTCTTTGCCCCAGCGGGCTTGCCGATGATGATGAAACATATTCCATGCTAATCCTGAATAAACAATGTGGAATCAAATATGAGCTTTTCATCTTTCGACTGAGGCATCTTTATATCAATGTTTTTTTTTTTTTTTTTTTTGCAGCTCAGGACGAAAGAGCAAATGGCTAACATTGGACTTTTCAGTGAACACCCTACGCATCTTGGTATGCCGAAAGCTCTCCTGCCTGCCATCTGGGAACCGGGTTAGCATCAGTGATTCAACTGGGATCGTTGTAACCTACTTGAGGTACTTGCCAGACAGGTCATGCTGAGGCTTGACGACGAACCGCGCCATGACGTTGCCAGGTTGTTCAGGTTTGAACAGCTCTCCCTTGTCGAATGCAGACACAAAGGAGGCGTGGTCGTCGTCGGCCATATGACCGGCGCCTGTCTCGCGGATGACCTTCTGCATGGCCGTGTCAACGCGTCCGGGGCCAATGGCGATACTGGTGATGTCGGGCTCCTCGACGGCCAAGTGCGCCGAGAGGTGGTTCATGGCGGCCTTGGAGGTGCCGTAGGCCCCCCAGGCGGCGTACGCGCCGGTGGCCGCGCCTGAGGAGACCCAGAGGACGCAGCCCTTGGCCTTGCGCAGCTCGGGCAGTGATGCTTGCACCTTTTGTTTCGTGAATGTTAGACTAGACCAGAAGAATTGGACACAAGAGTTCTTTATCTCACCAATGCGAGCCCGCTAAACACGTTAATGTCGTATGCCTTTTTCCATTCCTCAATGGACGAGTCTGCCAGGCGGGTGACGGGCTCCAGCACGCCGTGGTTGATGACGATGCCGTCAATCTTGCCAAAGGCCTTGACCGCTGCCTCGGCAATCCGGGGGATGGCCTGCGCCCCGTGTCAGTCTTTGCTTGCTTACTCCCTCCCCCGGGGCCGTGGCGACCCGGAAGAAACTCATCCCATCCTACCTTGAGGTCACCCAGGTCGCCAGCAACATACTCGACCTGGCCGGGATGGGCCGTCTTCAGAGCCTCCAGCTGGTCCTTGGACCTTGCCGCCAGGACGACCTTGTGGGAATCCTTGAGTAGGTGCTGGGTGATGGCCAGGCCGATGCCTCGGCTGGCGCCAGTCACGATGATCACTTTAGAGGCCATTTTGCGTCGTCGTGATTGATGTGTGGTCGTCGGTCGTGTTTTGGCTACACGGGGTTTGATTTTCAGGGCCCTTGTGCGACAGTTCTGCAAGCAACCTTTTTGTTTCCGAGCAATTCCGACGGGACAGATGTAGCACAAAAAAAAAAAAAAAAAAAAAAGGAAGAGGAGGGGAAAAAAACGTCCCTCATCAAACTCTGCACAACGAAAGATGGATCAGGAGGCTTGCGCCATCCCGAATGGATGCAGTGGACCGCTTCCTTGTGTCAGTGTGTCCAGTGTCGCAGAGTGGGGGAGGGGTGGGTTTGTCCTCCAGCACCAATCTCCTTATCTTATCAGCCTGGCGGGGTCGAAAGCTCTAGTCTCAAGAGCTTGAGAGCTGAGGAAAGGGAGAAGGACGAAGGGAGCTCCCAGCACCACAATGTCATCGTTTGGGTACAGAATATGTCTCGTGAGTCTTGCCAATTTGAGTAGGAGAGGAATGATCGACAATACAGTCAGTGATGCTCTGCTCCGGCGTCATAGGCTCTCTCGGCCACGCGGCTACCTCGCGGTCCAGCAGCCCGGCTCGACGGTCCACCTGTCGGGCACCCGCCGGAGCTCTTCGCCTCGGCCTTGAAGTACACGGAAAGGGCTTACTCGCGTGGGGTTAGTTCCCGCCCGCGCCTACCGTACTCCGGGACCCTCACAGGCAATATAGCGATGGCATCCGGGTCATCAGCGACGCGGACTCCGCGGGCCAAGTGTGCCTCAGAAGCTCTCCCTGAACTCGTGAAGCGCTGTCCTTGGAACATGACATCCGTCCCCCCCTCCAACGGCGACCTCTCCGTCTCTGCCACTTCCTTTTGGACTTTTACTGGTCCGTTGCAGCGGAGGACGGCTGCCGGGTGGTGGAGACGGACGGGTGCCCTGCACCCGCATCGTCGACGGCAACGCCGAGGAAGTGGAGCTCGGGGCGGTCCGCTATGGCCTGCGCTCCCGGTCGGTGCCGACCTCGGGGACGCCCCATACTCACCCGGATCCCGGACGGGGCTGCTGGACGGGGCATCGACGCGGGTCGCCTCTGAGGAGCGAGGTGCGGTTTGCGGATCATCAACATGAGGCTCGAAACAGGAAGTGTCATAGCCGAGATGGTTCAGTGCTGGAGGCTGAGCGCCGATATCTCGAACCTGGCCTCGATGTGAAGATCGTGTCGAGCTGGCCTCTCGGTAGGTTTATGCGGAACTACTCCAAAGGGATAGCCATCCGTGAAAACTGCGGAGGGTGTGGACCGTCGGCCGTTGAGCCCGATCAGACGGCCAAATGGAACACCATCGATCCATCTCACCCTGTTTTTTTTTCTTCCCTTCCGTAAGAATTCGCCTCCCCCTTTACCAGATCGATGGGGCAGCATGGCGACGTGACCGCGATCAGCATCCCGATCCACATCGCCACCGTTATGCTACGAGTCCTCTTTGCATGGTCCGATGTCACGGCCATGACGATTGCCAGCTTGGCCACAACAAGCTTGTGTGCTGCTTTGAGGGGCGGGTGCAGCGGCGGACCAGTGCCCGTCGCGGGAGCACACCCCTTCTCCAACGGCCGAAACGCCTAAGGGACCGCCCCCCACACTCGGTGCGGCTTGTTCGGCTCAAACGGCGGGCGACGAATACATGGGTAGGTATGACGGAGGGGGGGAAACATTAGAACGAGATTGGTATTGGTGTAGGTCTACGGCAATGTTTCCAGTCGATGACCCTATCTATGACAAGATGCATAGTGGATTCGAGTACTATCTGCACTAGTGTAAGAACCGTACCCATCGTTCGGTCTCGTATAGAGGTATAGCAAATAAATAAAGAATCCATCACCTCGGTCTCAACACGATACCCAGAAATAGCCGCCCGCGCTAGCAGCAATAGTGCGTGCGTTCGCCCGATCCACTGCGCGAGCTAGCAAGCAAGAAGAAGTGGAAAGGACCAAAAAAATGAGGATGACGGGTTTACTAGGAACAGGGAAGTGGCTCCCCCAGGTCATGAGGCTAACAAACGAGATGAGGATACGAAAAGAGGGAGCGGGAAAGGAATTTCTTGCACCGACGGAGTCGGAACAGAGTCGAGCCTCACAAGACGTAGCTTAATTACTGGAGAAAGCTGGTCAGCTGGCTGCTTCCGACATTGACCTATGCCTAGGCCGCTGGGCAAAAAGCTGTGCCGTTTACCGCCTGGCCCGCCTCAAATCTCGTTGGAGATGCCTGCTGTTGGTTAGCTTCCCCTACATGGCTCCTTTTGCGAACCTGTGAAGTCGAGTATCCTTACGTCTCCCTAGAATAGTAAGTAGCTACCTACCCAGCTCATCTAAGCCCCCATTCCTTTTCTCTCTTTCCACCCTCGGTCCGGAGCTGTTAGCTTCCGTGAGACCAACCAATGTATGTCCCGTACATCCTTCTTTCCTCTGTCTCTCTTGCTGTCTTCCGTATCCCTTGTTCCTGGATCTTGAACGGGATCGAAACGTCATCTCACACCCCCGTGTTCATTGGCTCACATCGGATGAAAGCCGTGATGGACTCTGCGTCGGTTTCACCGACCGTCTGGGGTGGGCAGCCGCTTGACCCAGAAGTACGAATACCTGCTCGACTAGCATGTCGCAACCGCGAGACTGGTAATTTGCCACACGTCAAGCGAAGGCAAAAGAAAAGAAAAACAGAGAAGGTGAGAAGAAAAGGGAAGCAGGACGCATAGGTGACAGCCCCAGCCTCATACGCATGTCTCATCGCCAGTCCATCTTTGTCCACTGGTAATGCCAGAATCGGTAGGTGGTCCATCCCACGTCTCTACGAATTCGAAAGATCCAAGTTTCTTTTCTTTTTCTTTTTCTTTTTGCTACTTGCCCTGTCTCGTCGTCGTCGCCCGTGGGTCGCGTATTCATGCCTTCTGCGGATCGACCCGGTACCAAGAAGGGGAACGACGGCATAAGGTTTGCCGTTTTGCTCGACGACACCGATGCGTCAGTGTCGGGAGGCGTAGAGGGCCGCACGCCCCCCCCCCCCCCCCCCCCCCCCCCCTTCCTGTCCCAGGAAGCTGTCACGATTCATGCAGGTAGCCCGTTCACATCACTACGTAGTTATTTCCTTGGCCAAAAGTGTTTTGGCTGTCGTCCGGTGTTTGCTGACGGGCGGGAACCCGAAAGGGCGGGTCGTCCCCAGCGTCCTGGAACGAGGAGGTTTGAAGAAATCATCCACATTGGGAGAGGAGCTGTTGGTTTTCCAAGGCGCCGGCTCCCAGTATACTGCATAGCTAGTCAGGGCAGCCCCCATCTCCCCACCAGATACAACATGACGATCATCGTCTACACCGCCCTCTCCAGGCTAGTCTCGCGAGTTTGTTCGTTCACTCGCGCACGCTCGCTTCACTCGGTCTCGCGCGCTCTCTCTCAGCCTCTCGTGCAATTGCCGAGTCACAATGGATACCAATCTACCGACTGCCCCTCTCCCAAGCCTGCTGAAAGATGTGAAGACCTAAGGAAACCGCACGGTCGTGCGCCATCACCCCCCACCAAGAGGGTGAAGGAGAAAAAAAGAAAAAGAAAAAAAAGAGTGCAGGGCCGCGGTGCAGCAGACTAGCGCCGCGGCGCCACCAATGGTGCCACTATCGTTGTTGGACTAAGAACGTGTCTCACCGACAGAGATCTGCTTCCAAGCAGCTTCATCGAGGTAGGTATACGGCAGACGCCAGGCACCAGGCACCAAATGCCATATAGGATTCCAAGAGTGCATTATCGTCGTCGCGGCGCGGGTTGTGAGAAGCTGTCCAAGGTCCCTAATGAAACTTACTCGAGCGAGCTTTGACATTGTACAGCTCAGTCTTCCCCATCGCCGACCCCTGGCCATACTGAACTCTGTTCCAGCTCGCTGCAACCTCACCACTTTGCCATCTCACCGTGTTTCCAATGGAAGCCCGTCAAGTAGCCTGGCACTATTACTCAGTACGTGCGTACCAAGCACGCCGCGCCGCGTGGCCGTGTTCATTTTTACCTCTCATCCACCTCCCCTCCCCTCCTCTCCCCCCACGGCTCGAGCTTTTCCCGTTCTGTCAGGGACTTCCGCAGCGTAGCATCGTAGCTCTTTGCCCTTTCCCCCAAAGAAGCCTACGGGAGGCCATGTGGCCTCCCGCGGTCAGAAGACGCAAGAGAGCAGCAATATCGTTGACGAAAGCGGCTGCGCCCCTTCACCGTTCCAGTGACGCCCTGTCCGAAAAGCACATTACAAACTATTTGGCCGCTCCCCTCCCTCGTGCGTAAGCCTCTTCGGCGGGCTTCAGTTCAGTGTCATCGGACCGACCACCACGTGTGCGTCCGTTCCCTTCCCTTTTCCCTTCCTGGTCCAAGCTAGCTGTAGGGTCAATGGTGAATTGGTGATGGTGATGGTGATGTCGTGGTGGCTTCAGCAGTGGCGCCTAATGCCCAATCAGGACGCGCAGGCCGAGCTTTTTCGGCAGCGGGGCCACGAGAGGAGCTCACGCCCTGCCGAGGAGGGGCTTGGCCGGCATCTTTTTTCCTTTGAAGTTTTTTATTCCCTTAGTCTAGTGTAGGTTTTTCAATCCTCTTATTTCTTTCGATAAGGTAGCTCGGCTCATCCGTCTTCCGACGGGGCAGGAGAGGGGAAATATTCGGGCCTACTGGATGGGCTCCCGCTATCTCTTCTTCGGGGGTTCCTTTTTTTTTTCTTTCCCTTTTCTTCCCTTGTCAATGATGGCCGCTTTTAGGAAGAATGGCCCCCGCGCACGCGCGTTTGCCGCTATACAGGAAGCTTGCCCTTAGCTACCTACGTTGCATTTCGTGGAGGGTGGATGGATGGACGGCGGGGACCAATTCTGGCAGAGTATCCGTACACAGAGTATCATCGACGTCTTCGGGTTCGTGACCGCCCGTGATAAGCTATGTATTCTTCTTTCCTTCGGATCCGAGACCTTACTTGAGCTTGTGTGGGGAGGGGGAGCAAAAAGACAAGGACCTCCGCGGAAACGTGCATGCCACTGCTGTTGGAATCACCCATTAACCGGTGGGGGGCTAATGATGGGACGGTTTAGAGATGCTAGGGGGCCGGTGGGTGGGTGAGTGACTGAGTCGGGTCTTCCTGCGTGACTCCACGATCGTTCTTTCTTCGTCGTCAAGAACAGGGGGGAGACGTGCTTGGCATTGGCTGGGCATGAGACGAGAGATCTACTGCAATCGCAGCAGGTCTTGAAGAGGCAATGCGAGCCAAATTCGTTGACACCTCCGGGAGGGGTGTGTTTGCGAAGGCAGTGAGAGATGATTGTTCATCCCATCCCATTCACCACCATACCTATACAGAGTACCACCCATCTCGGTCAGCCTTCCCAGGTTGTGCATGGCGTTATCGATTTAGTGTACAGATCAGGCTCAACCGCCCCCCCCCCTGCTCGCATCACGATCCACATCATCGGTACCAAAGAGATTCAAATGTAGTAAAGCTTGTAGGAGCAGCATCATGCAATGTCTTCTTTCCTGGTTTTTTTGGCGCTCTAGTTTGGTTCGTTTATGGTTGTTGAATAGAATTACAATATTGAAGGTGATGATATGTATGCTATGTATGATGATGATGATGCCTCTCTGAGAAGCCCACACCCCCCAACCCGGCGCCCGCCAGCAGCCCAAACCTGTTCCTGGCCCTCCACCCCCGGTTCCTCGTGGCCTGCAAAGAATCTTCATTGTAATGTGACCTTTCAGGTGCCTGTGGATGCGCGCGTGTGCGTGCGCGTGTGTGAACGCAAAGGAAAAAAGGGTCCCCTTGGGGAAATTTTTCGTGCATGCCCCAAAAGAGGAACACACGCCCGTCAAAATGACGTCAAATTCCGGTAACGCCTCCCACCCCCCAAAAAAGTCCGTGCACCTCGGTGCCTGACCCAACGGCGTCGCAATAGTGTGTTGGTCTTACACAAAGCGCAGCAAGTCCGAGAGAGTGCGTGTGTAAATCTGAAGATCCGATCAAGGGAAATACCCGAGCGAGAGGGGGAATAAAAAAATAAAAGTAAAAAGCAAGGCTCGAATGAGGCAGGCTGGATATTGGGAACAGTAGAATAAAGCAGTTAGGAAAAACACGCCCGCTGATTGTATAGTGTGTCGTAAAGCCGTAAACCCCAGGGAATATCCTTCGCCGTTTTGTTTTAGTTCGCTCCCGTAGACAATGAAAAAAAGATAGTGTTGCCAAGAGAATAAGTGGGACAGTGAAGGTTGCTGCTGGTCCGTTCCGATAATGGATAGATGAGGGTTTCCGAGAGAACAAAAAGGTAGAAAAGTAATAAGGATTTTGAGTTTGAGTTTGAGTTGAGTTGAGCTGTTTAGAACAACGTGTTGGAGGACCGGCTGCCTTCCTGCTGGAAGACGATGCCCTTCCTCTTCCACCCGCCACGCTTGATAAAGTCCTCGACGCTGTCGAGTGACTTCATCTGCGGCCGTCTCGCGTTGGGTGGTGACAGGCGCTTATGGGAAAAGTTCTGCCACTGGGACTCGCGCACCGGCCGCTCATCGTTGACAATGCTGCCGTTCTCGGAGGAGTCATCGTCGTCCTCCTCTGCCGTTGAGGCCATGGTGTTAATAGTCGACTCGGACCAGTGGGAGCGCGGCAGCTGCGGCCGGGTCGCAGCAATGTGCTGCTGCACCTTGAAAAGAAAGTAGTCGTCCCCCTCGGCAGCCAGCTCCTGAGACCGACTCTGCTGCTGCTGCTGCTTCTGCTTCTGCTCCTGGATCGGCGTCCGGAGCGAGTCGACAGGAGGTGCGGGCATGCTGGGAACGGCGGCAGCCTTTGCCTGCTCGGCAGCGGCAGCCTCCTGGCTGGAGAAGTAAGAGTTGATGACTTCGTCCTCGATGGACTGGGAGTTGTGGATGAAGGGCCGCTCAAAGAGCCTAGGCGGCGGGTGGAAGGTAGGGTGCTGTGAGAGAGGGTCGAAGTCGAGGACGCGACTGCGGCGGGCGGTGGCCGTTGACCGGGTCGATCGTGTTGAGGAGGATTCGTTGCTGGAGACCGAGTTGGTGAGAGAGGGCTTGCGGGTGTGCAGGGCCTCGGGGTGGCGTCTCTTGGTGGAGGATGGCGAGCATTGCCCGTGGTGGGCCCATGGTGCTGAGCCGAGCATCGTGAAGGTAGTGGTGGTAATAGTGGTAATGATGATGATAGGAGGTGGTGGTGGTGAGACTTCCGTCGAGTTGATGCTTAGCCAAAAATGTCGTTGGCGTCGGTAGTGGCCGATATAGATATTGAAGTGTAGGAACGTCTTCCTCTTTAGGATTGCTGGGATATGATATATACCAAGAGGGAAAAGAGGGGACGGCAGGAAAAGAAGACCTTGGTGAAGACAAGGAGAGACGTAATAGTGAGGGTGGCAGGAGGTTTAAAGTGGTCTCTGCTGGTAGTTATGATATAGTGCCAGGCAAAACTTTACCACACGGGCATGTAATGAATAATCCTCAAGGAGCGTGGGTTTGATCGTGTGTGAGTGTGTGTGGACAAGGGTGTCGAGTGAGTGAAGGAGATCCGGGACAGGGCATGACAGGTTGGAAGCGAAAGCGGGCATTGGGTCTTATTATAAAACTTCCATGACATGACGGCGAAAACCAGGATTTCCATGGGGAACCACAAAACCTGTCCTTGCCAAGCGTGGGGATGAGCAATCGGCAGCAAGTAGTGTCGTGTGGGTGTGTGTAGCCTGGCTGCGCACAACGCAGTGTAATGTCGGCGAGCGGGTGAGCCGGGTCATCGACAGCCAAACCCCCCCCCCTCCCCCTTCAGGAACGCTACGCTACGTCTACCCTCTGGTTGCAGAGAAGAGACAAGACAGTACCAGAAAAGCTCACACCCACGCACGGCGCACACCACACCGCACCAAGTGGGCTGGCACAGCGCAGCAGCACATGGGCCAAGGTCCCTGACGATCGAGACCGGAAGGAGGATAGTGTACAAGACGTAGACGCAGCAGGGGAAACCCATCCACACTAGCGCCGAGTTGAGCCACTAGTCCAGGCTACGCCTCAAGGAATGAGGCCTGGTGCCTTGCAGGTGACTACATACTCATGAGGAATGCCCGGGGGTGTAAGAGAGAGGAGAGGGATGGGATGAGATGAGATGGATCACGGACGGTGGACTGATGACGGGATTCACAGAAGTGAGAGGAAGAGCAGGGGTAGGTGACAGGGGGTCAGAAAGAGGATCGTGCACATACCGATGAGAGATGGATGGAAGATGCGAGCAAGAGATGGATGAAGGATTGGAGGGTATACGTATCGGAGATGCGTGTATACATTATACCAAGTAGACAGAATGTAGATGCCGTCGATGTTTCATGAGGCTGATGTGTGAGAGAGGGAGAGGGAGAGAGAGGTAGGCAGATCTGTGAAACCAACACAGACACAGGGAAACAAAACAGACAGACATACGCATACACACGCACAAAAAAAAAAGAAGGCATGGAAGATGCCGACGTGACAAAGACGCCGCATCCCAGCCGGCGTGGAGGCCGCGGCAAGGCTGCGCTTACTCAGCGCTATCTGGACATTGGGAGGGAAGGAGGGGGCGCCTTTCGGACCGGACAATGTCACCGACACGATGAGGCCCAAAAAAAGAAGAAGATTCGTCATCCCATTTGTTCCGCGACGTTCGATGCTGCCATTCACGTCGACGGTCGGAAGTCGCCGTCCAAAGTCTGTCTGCCCGTGGCAGCCGCGGACAAGATCTCGCATTACGGGAACCTTTTTGGGGGGGAGGGGGGGGGGGGACCGGCGGCCGAACTAATGCTCCATGAAAAAAATAAAAATAAAAATAAAAGGGAGAGTCTCTGGTTCACGAGACCGAACTGGAACAAGGTTCCGCGTTATTGGCGCTCGCCTCGTAATTGGAAAGGCTCACGAGAATGCCAGAAAAACGAAGCACACGATGGAGACTCAAACACCCGCAGCAGCTAGCCTGCCGACCCAGAGAGAGAGAGAGAATATTTTAAGAATTATGGGGGTCAAGGGGGAAAAGAAGAAAACGGAAAAAAAGAAGACCAGAAACGAGTGACCCGGGCTGATGGAGCCTATCGACGTGCAAGGACCGGGGGGGTGAGCAAGGCGGTGTTGGCCAAGCTCGCCTCAAGCGAAGGTGGAAAAGGGAAGGGGAAAAAACCCCCCCTTGGGCAGCTAGGTGCAGAGAGCTGTTCGCCAGGCAGGCTCTTCTCGCCCCATGCAAGATTACAGGAACCCAAAGAATACCAAAGGCCAGAACCCCCCCCCCCCCCCCCCCACTCATTGGGGCCCGAAGTTTCGATCCCAAGACGCCGGGCCGTGGGGTGGTATTGATGTCGTTCGATGATGGTTTACGGACGTGTACGAATACCGAAATATCCGCAGATGGGGGGACGAGTGCTCACGGACGTTCCGGTACCTGTCCAGGCCGTTCAGGTGCTGCCGACTTCGACCTACGTCGTATACGTAATATAACCTTAGCTACGCAAGACAGTGTATGTGCGCCTTGCGTAGGCATACCTCTCTCCCAATACCTCTGTGTAGGTTCAGTACAGACAGGGCCGCCGTTTTGAGTTTCAGCGGTCGGCCGTTGACTTTCAGGCGCTGTCGCTGCCGAGGAAGCACGCTCCTCTCCCCTATGGACCCTGTTGAACGGACGGACGACCGCTGATAGGATACGTCATCCGGTCGTCGTCATCCCAACATTTCTCCCACCAGAAACGGCTTCACCACCATGCCATGCCATGCCATGACCACACCGTAACACTAAACCCCGTAACAAGAGGTCATGAACACGTCTGATGCGTCTGATGTTATGTTGGCTCTTCCCTTCCCTTCTCTTCCATCACACCCCCCCTATCCTTTTCTCCAACTACCTTCGGAGAACCACTATTCCTGCCAGGGAAGCTTTTTTTTTTTTTTTTTTTTTTTTTTTTTTGCCTTCTTGAAGGGCGGAAAGTATCGCAAGTGGTTTCGCCGTCATGATGAAATGAACGGCCGCTGCGGCCCCCCAGAAACATTCCACAGGAGGGCGCAGAAAAGCCGTGTGTTTCATCTCCCCCCCCCCCCCCCCCTCTGCTTCTGCTTCCTGCACTCGACAATGTGAATCCTGATGCTGATCGCGATACCCGTCTCAATGTCCCGGCGCGTTTCTCCATCGTTGTTTGTCTCAACCTCGTAGCGGCCGGGTATCGCCTCGAGTACCGTCAAACATTTGGAGACAAGAGTACCTTAGATCCCCTTTTCCCTCCCTCCGGAGACTCGTTTCCTTCTTGCCATTGACAGACCACTCTACCCAAATCCTGCTTATCCATCCATCTTTTAGTTCTCCGTTTCTCCGTGTCACAGCCGGCTCACCCGCGAGCACATGTACGGACGGAGTATGTTGTATGCCGCCAGGCCGCCTGATTTGCTCCGTTCCCTCGCGAGCACTTTTGGCCCTTCGACCAATGGGACCCCGTCGCAGGGTTCCAACATTGTCGATACGGATGGCTATCTTGACCCCAGATGATGGTGGGAGGGGGGGGGCGTGTAGTGTGTACTGACATGTCTCTGCGCAGCCATCTCCTGTGTAGCATCCTCGTACACGCACACACAATGGGGGCAAACAGAGAGGAATGTTGAAACTTGAAACAGGTGATTGACGGCCAATCACCTCGTGATCATCACAACAGTGGGCACCGCTTCCCCTCCCCTCACGGCCATTGCGGGCATTTGGGGAGAGGTTCTTGCTCATCAATTCTCACTAATGACCAAACGATCATCTTCTCGAAAACCCCCCCCCCTGCTTCGTGCAGCGCTCTCTCTGATTATTGCTTGAGTCTTCCCGCAATGCGGAAGCGTTTCTGTAGCGTCTCGCTTGCTCTCCCGCAGTTTCCACAACCGCGGGTTTCTTTATCTTGATGGCGTATACTATTCCTGGCCGGTGATCATCTGTTCGTGTGTTTATGCCGCCCCCCTCCCCCTTATTCTCGAGAAAGAAGGCAAAAGGGAAAAAAAAAAAAAAAAACGAAATGTTCATTTCCATACGAGACAGGACGGTCTGGGGGGATCACCCTTCAGTAGTCACGCACACACACACACACACACACACACATACACACATACACACTCTCTCCCTTGCCTCGCGGGCTTGACATTGTCTCTCGCAGGGGGGCTCGCAAACCGGTGACCAGTGACCCCTTTCGGTGCCTGAGTCCCAAAGTGTCGATGATCCGATCTGAAGCCTGGCTTTTGCCCGAAAGAGGTGTGCCTAG
Organism: Colletotrichum sublineola; assembly: GCA_020631755.1. Classification (NCBI taxonomy): domain Eukaryota; kingdom Fungi; phylum Ascomycota; class Sordariomycetes; order Glomerellales; family Glomerellaceae; genus Colletotrichum; species Colletotrichum sublineola. The sequence continues at coordinate 4,854,769 of JAHSQG010000006.1, read as the reverse complement.
AAACCCTCTGCCGCCTAGCGTGGGATGGGGAAAGGAAGAGAGAAGGATGCGCAACCATCACAGCCTCTTTAGGATTGGCGTGCTGCGATGGGCGAGGAGGGACGTGAACGCCACGGAACCACTAGATGCGCCAACCGTAGGCTTTACGCTCTTCTCTTTTTCTTTTCCTCTTTGATTGGGAGAGTCCATGTTTAGTCTGTTCGGGGGAAACGCGGCCAAACGAGGCAGCCCATCAGATAGATACCTGCAAGTTTCAATTCAATGCACGAGGGTGCTTTCTTCTACAACAAATAGGGAGGGATGGGGCACACACGGATCGGATTTCGGAACCAGAGCTGGGGAGGGGAGGGGGGCCCAGAAGACGGGGGTCGGCAGCAGCCGCGGGGGTGTTCGCATGACGGGGACGCAGAGATGTGCAAAGCCCCTATATGCCCAATCCAATGGGAGGTTTTCCCCAAGCTGACAGACAACACAACCCAACCAGAGCAAGTAAGTTGCCATCTAGCATCGCATGTTCTGCAGCGCAGCATGCAACGTACCTTATTTTTAGGGTAACCCTTAGTCAGGTAGGTATGCAATGAATACCCTTTGTTTCCGATGTTTGGCTTTTGCGCATGAAAGAGAACTTGCTAGTGGGCAGATATTACTCCCATTCGATAGAGCTCCTCCCACTCTGCCGCGCCCCGTGTTCTCGTCCAACATCTCGATGTCTAAGCGTGTGTTTTCAAGAAGCATCAAAGTAATGGTATGATTTTCGGTCATTCGTACCAGCCATCTTCCCCTGCGTTGGTCCGCGCGCACCCGGACGCCATCGAGTGTCGTTCTGCACTTACACACACACACACACACACACACACACACATTCACAGTACATCTCTTGGTGCCCTTTCCTACTCCTCCTCAGCTGCCCCTTGGTCAGCTATCATCCCTGGTAGAAAGCGGTGGTTCGGGCCTGTCCAAGTGCTCCGATTGGGCCACATAAACCATCACGATCGCGCTCCAGAGACCCAAGCCCGTTGACGACTTGGTGACGGCTAAGCTGATGTCTTCACCCACCCCTCCCCCCTCCCACCATCTCCCCTTGGGACTCATGATGGCCTCTCAGAGAAGTTCCAATAAATCGCTCCAACTAGGCCCCGGGAATCGCATCCGCGGAGAGGTCACAGCATGGGAACCTGCATCTCGATGACAACCAGCCTTGCGGGCGTGGGACGACGAACCTTCTTGAAGAATCCAGGGGGGGCGGAGAGCTTTCTTCAGCTCCTTATCTTTGAATCACGATCGTGTACGCATCAAACACGACTGATTCCTGCCCCGGGGGAATGGGCTTCTGCCACTATCGACACCACGAAAGGTCATTTACCATCAACTATTGGAGGTGCCAACGCCGGGCCAAGTCTGCCGGACCCGTCTCACCGCCCACACCCTCTTCTCGGAGCCCAGCATTCCCCGCCCTCTCTCACACACACTCACATCGGCAGATATAGGTATCCTCTCCCTGAGCATATCTCGATATCTTTCATCCTCGCTTGCGCCCAAGCGCAAGCTATCTGTGGTGGTTGCCCAACGGTCTCGTGTAAGGGGAATCCCACTTATGATTCTTAGGTCCTAATTCGTACCCATCTGACAGGAGACACCTGAAAGTGTAGATAGATAGGTAGAGGAGGGAGGGGGGGGGGGGGGGGGGGGGGGCAGTAGAGAATGTACACTGCCCTACACGTGTCATCGGGACTTGTGTGTGGGTGCATTCACATTCGAGACAAAAGACTTCTCCAGCGGATCCCGGGCTCGCTCCTCTTCGCATCTCCATCATCGGGACCGTTTCGCTCAGCCGAATCCTCCCCCCGAGGCTGCGCCGCGCACGCTACGCCAAGGTGCAGCCTCGTGTCAGCATCCCACGCAACAAACCAGCTGGCGTCAACGTCAGCCCAGGCGCGGCCCTACGCCACGAAGCCTTGCGTCAGCCAATCGAGTCGGCACCGTCGCTTCTTCTGTGTCCCCCAGAATAACTACTGCTCTACTAACCCAAACCGCTATCGAACACAAACGAGTCCGATCCGCGTCGGCAGTTCTTAAAAGTCCCCATGTCTGTTAGACCGGAGACCGGCTCATATGCGGATACACAGCGCCGTGTGCCCTCACGCAAGGCCATCTAGGACTATACTGCCCAAAACAGATCGTCCCGTCACGTCCCACCAGAAAAGGACCCATTAGGTCCAGTCTGCCGGGCCTCTCTTTTTTATTCCTTGTCCCATGCGGGTGAGGGTGACGGCATCGCCGTCGATCCCGATCGACGCTTCTTGGTCCACCCCCGCGACACCCCGTCCCGTCTTGCGGCCACCTCCTCCTTCTCAAATGATGAATCCTTTGCGTGGGACTTTGCCACTTCGCTTGCTGACCGGTTTGCCGTGCCTCTTCTTCCTTGATTTGCTGGTGCGGGTCGATCGACCGATGTACATGGAGGGGCGTTGGAACAGAAAACGGTCGCTTCTCTTTAGAAAGACCCATGTGCTCAACCAGACGAGACTAGGAGACATACACGACAAGGAAGCGTTGACTTGGCTGACCGATATTTTCGGTCGAGTCAAACGGCACTCCGATCGCGATGCGTCACTGTCCTTGCGTAGTCGTCGTCAGATTGGAGCCGGCACTCCCGATTGCCAGATCAGGCTGGGTGGGCATTTATTGTCTAAGATATTGAAGATGCAGTCACTGGATGATATGCCGAAGAACGTTTGATGGTTCAGATGGCTTGACCGTGGAGACACGCTTGTAGATGACAGCGGCAAGGAGGTTGCTGTATTTTCATGTTAATTTGGAGAGACCTGTCAGCCTTCGTCTGGAATTTCCGCCCGCGTGGAGGCGCGTTGGGAGACTGCCCTTTGAGTCAAGGGACAGCCTTCCGAGGGAGCCGCCGGGTGAAGCTCTCGGGACAAGGGACCTCTCTTGGCCAACAACATCTTACAAAGACCCTATCTCCTTCAAATGTCTTCGACAGGTTCCCTTCAAGACAATCCGTTTCAACCTCTTGGAGGGGGGGTGGGGGGGTCGCGTCAAGGTCGAGCCAAGACCGACCGCTCCAATGCGTCATCCAAGATTACAAGCGCCCAAGAAAGCCCGCTCTCATGTTGTGCATCCCCAAAACAACGGCCGCCAGGTCACCTCGTTTCGTCCGAGAAATGGGTCGCACGTCCACGCCTCCCGTTCCATGGCAGCCACAGCCGTCTTGTGAGACCTGCCAGATAACGATTGACCATGAGCTCGGAAGTGACGTCGAAGGCAACGGGAAGTCTTGAACCCTTGATGGCTTGAAGGGATTGGATCCACGACGTGGCTTATAGTTGTGCGCATTGATCCATGTCCGGGCGCTCTCGAGATTTGAGATGTGCACATTGTTGCGTCAGCCGTCCTACCCACACGAATCGTTTTACCGCGCTCGCGTCCGCTAAGAGTCTTAGAATGGATGGCAGCCATTATGATAAGCGCGACCGCGGTGGAAGAACAACAACAATAACCACTATCTTTGACCACATACGCGTTGCTCCATCCCATCTCGATGCTTGCACACAGAGCACCAAACAGTTCCAAGACGGGTGGGCTATTCCAAGATCGTGGCGTGTTGGTCGATCGAGATGCAAGGCGCAATAGCAGTGGCCTCTACTCGCCGATAATTCCGTCGTGTTCGCCCTTGAGTCGCTGAACGCGCTTTTGCTCCCAATTGTCGATGTCTTTGGCCGCAAGTCGCTGATGGATGTGTGGAATGTCAGTATCGCTTCTTGCACCGTTTCTTGGTCTTGCAAAAGCTGCTGCAAGGCGCGGCTTGGCTTCTTATCACTTACGTAGTATTCCTCCTTCATGTCTACCTTGCGCGCCGATCGACGGAGGTTCAGCTCTTCGTCCCTGGTCACCTGGCGCACCCGTCTGTCATGCTTCTCGTAGCGGATGGCCGTGGCAGGGGTCAAGACGAAGGAGCCTGCTATCATGACGGCGACGAAGGGGAGGCCGAACAACAAGAAGGGGCGCTTGGCCATTTGGGCGCGGTACTTGGCGGCGAAGGTATTGGTTTCCGCCTTGGATGGAAACTTCTTGTTGCTGAAGACAGCCATGGTGGTAGGAAGGCAGGCAGGCGGCTTCTGTCAGGAGTTGATGGCAACGAGGTAGGTAGGTAGGTCGAGCAATCCCGGCTGGTCGGTTGCCGTAGTCTGGTGTCTGACGCTCGGACTTGTTGACAGCCAGACGCGGTGCCTTTCTCGTCGATGATCCCGGATTTTTGTCTGTGGCAGCTGTGAAGCACAGAGCGAGTGGTCTGATCTCTGATCTTGGGAGATAGATGGATGATGCGGAAAACCCCAGAAGCGAACGCGCTGACAGTTTCTCCGAGTCTCTTACACTAAGGAACTTTGAGCTTGGGCCCACCTCTGGACCAGCACCTAGGTACCTTGGTACAGCATGGTGCCTGCCTTAGCCTCAGCGCACGTGCCCCCCCTGGCACAGTGCTGAGTCTGTCGAAAGCCACAACCTCAAGTTCTCAACCGAGGCCTGTCTTACATAAGCGCCATGGAATCCTCCCCCTCCTGTCCCTCTTGATTCCTACTTAGTCACCGTATCAATGCACTCTTTCTTATGCGACGCCTCCTGTCCCCTCGCCTGAACTTCATGGGCCTCGGCCGCCGCCTTAGAGCGTAGTGGCGGCCCGCGTCGGTCCATGGATGGATGGATGGATGTACTGACTGATATGAAGCAAAGTACCCGCGTTTCTCTTACAACGGGCTCAGTAAAGCCCTCTCTCCCCACCCATACGGAACTCCTTCCTGTCCCGCGAGAGTATGTATGTTGTCTCGTTACTCCATCGGCCTGTCCAGCCCAAAACACATGAGATAATCGAACCATAGCTTGCTTGCTTGATTCGACAAACTCGACAGCCTACATGGGACCTTGGCGAAAGGCCTCGACCATGGCCCATCCCGCATTAATCGTCGCCGGGGAGAGGGTCCCCCGTTCGCCATCGTCTCCAAGCCAGTAACCGCAAATAGCATATGGCCTTTCCTTTCCTTTGCCTACCTACGTGAGGACGGGCCCGCTCCCCCCAAGCCCCAAGACACACACAGAGAGAGAGAGGGAGGGAGGGAGAGACGCACACGTACACTTTACAGCCACTCCGTCTGTACTTTGTGCGCCGTAGTCTGCTTTTTCGTTCTCATCTGAAACCTGACACACTCAGCAAACGACCTTCGCCCCCAAATCCCGCCTAGCTCCGCCCAGCCGTGTTCCCCGCAAAGCCCCCAAGCAGTGAGTGGAACGTCTTGTGTGCCCAAGGTCCAGTATCGCCCGTCCTAACTGACTATTTACTCATCCCCTCCAGCTGCCATTGTGAAGCCTCGTGAGACTGAATCGCTGCCCGCTGCACCGAGCCAGCTACGCCAACTGTCACGAACGCATACATGCGCCATCTCGCCCAGTCTGAAGCCCGTCTGCAAGGGTAAAGCGCCAGCGGCACACAACAACAAAGGGCCCGGCAGTGAGAGAGTAAACTACCTAGGTAGGAGGGAGGGGGAGCAAGGGGGCTTGCTGGGTCTCCCGGGAAGCTGGAAACCGTGCTGGAAAAGCATTGACCACACTCTTGGGCAACTTGGGCCCAATCTCAAGCACTGTGTAGCATCAACCTTGTGCGACACATGGGACTCCAAGGGCAAGCTTGCAGAGCTTCCCACATCAAGTGCCGAACCGGTTCCATTCCCCTTTTTCTGTCCCTGCGCGGCACAGTGAAGACCCATCTCATCGGATGGGCTTCTTTTCTTTTTTTTTAAAGGCTTGGGCCTGGATTCTTGTCGGGCAACAAGCCGACTGGGGTGCTCCTGAAAGGGGGGGCCCTGGACAGGTGTCACGGCCTCCGAGGCTTGTTTCGTTTCGTTGAGGCGGACGACGCAAAGCGAGCCAAGTGGCAGTCGCCTGCTACTGCTGCTGCCGCAAAGAAACTTGCCGGACTATCCAAGAGCGTGTTTATTAATGGATCTTTACTCCAGTCTGGGCGTCTGGGCGGCCGTGGCGCTGAGGCGAGGTGGTGTGAGGGGAGCCTTGGTATAAGTTTCTCCCCAGTCCTGCCGTCTTTCATTCCAGGTCTTCATGGTGACTTGGCATTCTTTGACATTCTGCGAGCATCAAAAAACATCTACTCATTTCCACCCATCGTTCCCCCAGGCTGGTCCATCCCTCCCACGCCCAAGACCAACTCCGCCTGCTTGTCCCAACGTCATCATCTCTACCAGCTGAAATCTCTCTTCTTCTGAATCCATCTCACCGGCACCTCACCTGTCACAATGGGTTACTATTGCTCAAACTACTACGTATGCCTCTCCTGTCATGCACCTTTGTCTGGCCTGTAGCTCACGTGATCATCCCAACCAGGGCTCGATCCACTGCCACAATACCGTCTCCCGCTTCGGCGACAGATGCCATCTCTGCGCGGTAGGTGCTGTTCGGCTGTGAATGCATCCATCATCATCTAATATTCCGTCGTCGCAGGCATCAAAAAGAGGCGCCTCCATCAAGGAGGGTCTCCTCTCCGAAGCCGAGCGGTGGGGCTCGACTACGCCCCGATCCACCCTTGGCGATCGCCGAGCCGAGCGCAACAGCCGGCCGATCCGGGATTCGAGAGTCAAGAACTAAGAACACGAAACCCATGATACACAAGATTACAGTGGCCAGATAAGAAACACATGTTAGAGCGATCGAGGGAAACGAGCAATCGGCCCACGGAGTGCATCCCGCCAGCTGGAGGGGGGGACGGCAGCCGTGGTGGCAGGGGGAGTGTTTGTGGTACACAAGGCGTTCAAAAAAACACACGAATATCGGAACTCAGCGATGCGATGTGGTCCAAGCATTGTTCTTTCATTTAGGGGACACCTCGGGGTCAGGCCGACCCCCATATGCCTATCATTCAAAGCAACTAGATAACGACAGATCAAATCAACTAATACACAAACCATCACTACCTATGAGCGGGCACGAGAGGAAATGGTGAAATGGTGCTGCTGCATATATTCATTCCCGTCCTCGTTCACTCCTTGGCTAGAAAGCAAAAATGCCCACTCGCCTCATGCATCATAAGTTTGCGTCTCTAAACCGCACGAACCGCCAATACCCGCAAGTCCAAATTTACCGGACCGGAACGCCGGTGAGGCTGCAACATGTCACAGAAAGACAACGCGGCATCCATCAAACAAGACCAGCTCGGTCCAATTCGCCTGTATCTGGGAATTCCACCTTGGTCAACAGACTCGGTTACCCACTGGCCGCGTCAACTGGACAGTATATGCCTCTCTCCATGCGGCGCGAGGCAGACTTCGGAAGCTTGAGTCAAAGTACACAGTAAGAACTCTGGGGTGGGCTCCCGCGGCACATTGTCTGATTCTGGGTCCAGAGTTCAAACGATGACAGATGGGCTTATAAGAGGGTTTGTTTCAGAAAATGCAGCATATCCACGAACAGTTGACCAGATTGCCCCCTCCCCCTTTTCGGACCTTTCACGTGATGCTCCGATACCTGGCCGTCAGGAATTCCTCTGTAGAATGGGCCCGGAGAGTTATCGATCAGCTTTGCCGAGGCAGATATCAGAGATTGCCTCCGGGGGCGAATTGAGACGATCACGCCACGGTCGACCTGAGGCTCCTGTGCTCTAGGCCATCTCACTGTAAACGTTTCAACTCTCTCTGGGTCTTCCGGACTTCAGATGGAGCCTCTAGACTATGTGGAACTGAGCATCTTTCACCGGGGGCAACTCCGATGGAGGTCAAGCATTGTAAGCAAATATACCTAGCGAGGCGGATCTTGCGACCCCGGGAGGGTTCGACGTATTACACAGCATGACGGTCCACCCTATCACGCGAGGCCAGAAATATCTCGCTTCAGCCGGGATCAAAGGTCACCGAGGTTTCTCATGAGATGCCCATCAGAAGCGTTCCTGTCAGATATTGGTCTTCACGAACACCCTGGCAAGCTGTCGACCGATCATGTGCAGTGTCGCGAAAGCCAGATAGACGAGTTGAACGCTAAAAGGCCAGCTGAAGTGACGGAGACGACAACGGACTACCACCCCTCTCGACTCAGCACTTCACTCCCTGAGTCGGGAACTTTCCTGGATGCCTAGCATGTGAAGTGCTTATAGTCCCCTGGCCACCGTCCCATCTCGGTCGAACGCCCGTAGGATTACCACGTGTAGGGGGCATGCCTACCTACACACATGTTGATCATCTTCAGTCCGTTCTCGATTTCCAACCACTCGATTTTCTATCATTTATCCGTACTACACACTAAGTGTCTCAGGTTTTGGTCTCCGCTCGCTGTTTCGTGCCGGTATTGCATTGTATGCTAATAATATCAACTCTGTACAAAAACGAGTCCTCTACAGGCAGGGACTGCGCGCATTCCCCTCCCCTTCCCCCCCCCCCCCCCCCCCCCTTCATATACGTGCTTCAGTCTTTGCTGTGTTCAAGCCTGGCAGCTTCTTTCACGGCCCGCCGCTCACAGTCGAACCTTCTTAGCGCCGGGGAGCTCTGTAGTAGCGGCCCCATCCAGAGCGCGCTTCATTCCAGACGGTACAAGGCGTTCGGAGACTGCAAGTTGTGCCTGCAGGTCCTCGGCTATGACAAGTTCTCTATAGTCTTTGTCGCCCAGCATCTCCGCCACTATCTCGGTCCGAAGTGGCACGAGTCGAGAGTCAAGAGCCCGGACGCTTTGCTGCCACGATACTACCGCATCCGCAAACTCTTGTTCAGTCTTCTCTACTACAAGGGTATGGGTTCCTTTCGTTTTCTGGGTCGTGATTTTGAAGTAGGGCATTTGGCTGTCGTAAGTGTAGCCACTGACGTAGGACCGAAGCTGGTCTTCGAGGTGGTCGCGCGTCACTTTCCCCGCTTGGTATCTCCACGACTTTTGGTCGGGTGCGACGAGAAACGCGTTCAGGGCTTCGCAGTCCTTGCACTTGTGGCCCGGCCCGCCATGGTTGCGGAAGCAGACGCACGGCTCGTAAGACCAGCCTCGACGCTTCGGGGGAGTTGGCGGAATGTTGGCGTGTAGCCCTTCGCGCAAGATGACTTCAAACAGGTCTTTGACTCCTTGAGTGTGTGGCACACTGTGCTCTTTCAGGGTATTGATGATGGGACTGAGAAGCTGCGAGATAATGTCTCCACAAACTTTCTTAGGATCCCACTCCGCTTTTGTCCACGCCAGTTGGTTGCAGCATGCTTCCAGCAACTCTCTCCCCTTTTCAGTAAGTTTCAGGGATAGACAATGGTCCACGATGGCCACGAAATCCTTGAGAGGCCCCGAGCAGGTCGGTGAGACATGAGTTGGTTTTCGAGTTAGGGACCAAAAGTATTGCGGGCCACTGTCGGCTGGCTTGGGAAGCAGGTCTGCCCCCTGAAGTAGCAGCTTCGCAAAGCCATGGTGAAGGACGTACTCAAACAACTCCTTTGCAATAGAGAATTCGACCTGGTCCTTGTTGACAAACACTGAATGAAGAACACTATAAATAAGTTCACGGGTGCCACGGGAGGCTAGTGCCGGTATCAGACTAAAGAAATTAAACCCACAGTCAGTTGCGAAACTGTTTAGACACCATCCAATGGGTTGATAAAAGATGTGAGAGAATATGGGAGAGAATGCAGGTGTAGAGGTGGGAGCAGAAATGGGAGTAGAGATAAGAGAGTATACGTACGTAGACATCAGCCAATCCTTGTTGTTATGCTTTTTTTCTATCGTTTTGATAAAAAAGAGGTGTTCGCTGATGTTGAATTCAACTTGATTGTTGAGCTTTTTATCCAACATGCACTCTCCCCACTCGACGAAGGAGTCCTTAACCGTGTCTTTCCTAAAGACTGGGGTGAATCTGCTTATCGTCTCCTGTACGCCTGTAAGAGTATCCATTTCTGTTGCGCTTCCCACCCTGGACGAGTTGTCAGCGTGTAAACGATGCGGATTATTCGGTCGGCATCTCACCATTTATCCCAGTCGATGGACTCGGGGTCGTCGCCGAAACGCTGCTCGATGAAGTCGACCGCTGTTTTGATCGCGCTGTCACGGATATCTTGAACACTACACTTCATCGCCGTCGTCATCGCAGTCTTATAGATTGCGCTGTCTTCCAAAGTCATCGCCCAGTAAACAGCGATAGGGGCAAGCGTCTTCGAGGTCTCTCCGGACCTGAAAGCCTTACGTAGAACTCTAAGCAACGGAGGTTTCGCAATTCCTTCGGTATTCCGGTCCTTCATAAGCTTTTCCATGTCTTCAGTAACCATCTGGATTATGTTATGCGTGTAAACATTTCCAGACGGGTTGGATTTGGCGATTGGTTTCACATGGTGAAGAATGCGATCCTTCTTAATGAGAATTACAACCTGCAATGAAAAATGAAAACATGGTAAGCTATGATACGTTTGAAGCTTAATCTCGGCGCAGAAACATGTGAACACATACCGTATTATGATACCGCAAGGTGCTTTCAGCTGCCTCATTACCGGTGTACTCCCCCTCTTCCTCGCTATCGGGGTTGCCTTCCGAGAGTTTGTTGAGGTCCAGAATCTCCTCATCTGCAGGCATGTCCCCACGGCCAATCGGCTTGCCATCAAGTAAGTAGAGGTCTGTTAGGTTATTGTAAGTGTCTTCGTCGTCGCCCAGATAGCCTCCCTCACTGCGGGTCAGGTGCCCGAGGAGGAGGTAGACGCCACACTCGGATGCCACTTTGTCTAAAGCTCGGCAAACAGCCCCATCGCGGCCTTTCATGTTGTGCATTGACAAACTCGCTTGGGAGTACTTGTGCTCAAGGGGGTGGATGAGCCGTTCCTTGTTGTGGAACATCATCTGCCACTCAGTTAGAAATTTCTCGATCTGCCGGGCTTGCTTCCCAAAGAAACCGGCAGACTGCTTTTCGGAATCATTCTGGACGACGATGTTGTATGTTAAAGCCAGGCGGTAGCCCGCCTCTAGCTCCTTCACCTCGTGTGAGACGTCAGAGTACCACGCCAAGGTCGTCAAGTCGAAACTCGAGTTCGGGGCAGTCGAATAAGTACGTTTCTTGGAGCCAAAACTTAGGTGAACGTCTCCGCCCGTATGATCCGATGGCAGGCAGACAACAAGCGTGCCTACCATACCAGGTTCCTTTTCGGTATCCTTGTGGCGTTTGAAAAATGATCCCTTCTCGTAAAGCAGCAGTTTGTGGGGCTTCAAGGCGATGTTTCTCAACCCAAGGCCACGAGCGGACTCACCGCCCACCCTCACAAGGAAAGCGGGCCATTCAGGGTTCAAGAGTTCGAACTGATGGTTTTCGAGCTCCCAGGTATTCCGAACCGATGTGTCGACTAGAGTGTTATTCCCTTTGCCAAATGGAGCCTGCCGGCATGCTCCCTTGAGCAATTCCGCATGTTCGGGCGTCAGCGGAAGCGGAATGGCGGGATGCCCCTCAATCTTCAACCCTGGATTGGTATATGCGGTGTGTCGTGTGAAGGTCGCGATATCACCGACGGATTTGATGCCTTTCAAGCACTCCCACAGCGTGTCCTTCCAGCATTCATAGTCCATGTTGTTGCATTCATCCGCTGAATCGACTGTTTAAAGCGAGGGGTACGTCAAGGCTCACTGACGCGACGCGACGCGCATGGGGGGTTGCTGTAGTTGAAATATCGATAAGGTTTCACAACATCCCCAGTTATGCAATTAATCAGCATATGCCGAATGTTCTAGCAATGCGATGCCACGATAAATCATGAACGAGTTGTTGTGTTTTTTCTTCCGTTTCATTTCTTCATTTCTTTTCTTATCTCTCTATCTTCTTCTTCTCCTTTTTTTTATTTTTTATTTTTTTAGTCCTAAGTGATGGATGAATTCTGCCGGCTCTAACTGGCGGTAAACGTTTGATGCTGGAATCTTATATCCACTGGGACCGAAGTGTCGTCCGTAGACAAGATAGAGATAATCACTGGATTCAAAACACCAGAAGAAGTTGGCTCCGCTACGTTATGTGCTACTACGACAGGTCCAGCCCAACGTAGGGAATGAGGTCTTGGTCTTCCATACATTGATAGAGAAGCTCCTGCCTGTCCCTGCCAAACTTATGAGGCTTGAACGACTCCTCCTAATGCGCCTCGAATTTGCTTGCGGCACGGTAAACCTGCTCAGGGTCTCGAGCCCAGTCCTGCTCGCGAAACTCGGCCGGCCGACCGTACCATCGCAGAGTCTTGACGATCGACTGCCCCAGAATGTCCTATTGACGAGGGTTTAGTTTGTGCTCACATGACATTGAAGGGATTCAATGCAGTGTAAATATTACATACGAACAGCTACTCTCGCCTTTGCTTGAGGCTGGAACTAGGTTGAGTTCCAGGACGTCCTGGATCCACCCCTCAGGGCTGCTGGCGCATGATACATAGGCCAGTTCATGTAGTGATCTGGATCGGCAGATCTTTCAATTGAGTAGTCTTACGGAAGACCACTGTGGTCCCCTCTTCCTGGGGCTTCTACAGTTCCAGAGATAAACCTGAAGGCGTCTGGAGGGATGGCGCGGCCAGCTTAACTACCAGATTGCCTGCATCAGGCGGCATCTAGAACCAGCGGAGATATATCAATATACATACTATGATCAAGATCCAAAACCCAAGTGGGGCCATAACTCTCATCAGGTTGGGGCAAGGCGACATCTTGGGGCAAAAGGCAGTTGCTGTTATTCGAGCTGTCAATTTGGACAGAGTACTGAGCCATGTCGTGCTGATCGCGACAGTTCCTAATGTCGTCTGTCTCGAGGTAACTGATGGCGTCAGCCTCGGGATAGATTCGCATGCGCCTATAGGCCGCGACCCGGGGATACGGTGGCCGTTGGATAAGCGAGACGGCTTCCCAACTCAATCCCTTCTCGTTCAGCATATACTGGCTACACAGCTGGGTGTGTCTCCCCGTGTCTGCGGGTGGGAATTTGACGACCTCACGTTTCCAGAAGTTGAGCTTCAACAACACGGAGTACATATCACACCAGAGAGAAACGAGCTCGTCCTCTTGATAGGCCGTTGGAGAGCTTAGATCAGGCTACGTCCAGACCAGCGGCGCCCATTTCATTAGCAGCGTCATTTGTGGAGGCAGTTCATCGTAGGTTTGAGGGAGTTGCGGAAGGTTGATAGGGAGAAAAGATAGGGAAGCAGGTGAGGGTATAAAGACAAAAATGAATAATTGGTTGGCTGACTGTGAGAATTTTGAGGTAGTTGCTGCATTCCCGTTTTCTCGGACCCGATGCAGACGCCACCTAGGTAAAAAACACTTCAAGAGCTCAACGCGAGCACTCAGTTATGTGCGAAGGACTTCTGAGCTGACTGATTAGCCAGCCGGGTTATGAACAGCTATTTTCAGTGTCCAGTTCTGCTGTGCTTCCCTGAAAGGATGGCTACCTTGGGTGTAAGCAGAGAGCGGATCCTGATTTGAAGGCCATGTCTGTCATTGCAAGGCTCTTTCAACGCGAGACAGTACATGGTTAAACGCGCATAACCATATACACCTCATCTTGATTCATCCAAAGGCCTGCTTGGCAGACACAGGTTCATGATTTCTTTAGGAATCCTCGGGTGATCACAACCAATGGTTTGGAGGGATCTCATCCGGACATGGCCCCAACTTTAGCCGACGGGTTCCTGCTGGATGGCCCAAGCACCCAACCAAGCACCTGCCCGGGGATCGTTCCGGGCACGCACGTGGACCCGCACTGCAGCTTGCGCCATCACCGTTTCAGACACCTCAGAATTACGTGTCTGCTAAGCGGGAACTTGGCTTTACTAGTGACGCAGAATAATCAGGTAGTACTTCTCTAACGGATACCTTGAGGGATCGTCACTGACGTAGCGGGTTGTCTGGGGCATCCATCGGACAGAGCTCCCTGAAGCTCTAGGTATCTCAGGCACCCGTGACCGTGACTCGCCAACACACAACTCAGCAGGCGTATCCTCGATCCCCCCCCCAGTGATTGAGAGCGCTGTCCAAGCTTCAAGCCCTCTTTCCTCCTCTTCCTCCTCTCTCTTCCCTTTGCTTTCCGTCCTTCTCCTCACCAAACATCGCAGAAACAAACCGCAAATATGACGAAACACCGACCATCACCAGCAATGCTCCGACCTTCCTCCCTCATCGTCGCAGCAGCCCTCTGCCTGCCCCTCACATCCGCCTCTCAGCCTGGTGCCGCCTCTCCGGTACCGGCCCCGATGCGCGACCTGACTTGGGGCCAGGTCAACTTCCTCCACACGACCGATACACACGGCTGGCTGGGCGGCCACCTTCTCGAGCCGCAATACTCGGCCGATTGGGGCGACTACGTCTCCTTCGCAGAGCACATGCGGCGGAAGGCCGACGAGCGCGGCGCCGACCTCCTCGTCATCGACACGGGTGACCGTGTCGAGGGCAATGGCCTCTACGACGCCTCGAGCCCCAAGGGCCTCTTCACCTATGACATCTTCCGCGAGCAGGCTGTCGACGTCCTCTGCACCGGCAACCACGAACTGTATCAGGCCGACGCCGCCCAGCGCGAGCACGACATCACAGTGCCCAACTACCGCCAAAACTACATTGCCAGCAATCTCGACTACATTGACCCCAAGACGGGCGACCACGTGCCCCAGGCCCAGCGGTACCGCAAGTTTAAGACCAAGAACCAAGGGCTCGAAATAGTCGCTCTCGGTTTTCTCTTTGACTTTACGGGAAACGCCAACAATACTGTCGTCCAGCCGGTCGAGGATACCATCAAGTCGGAGTGGTTCAACAAGATGCTGCAAGAGGAGCAGCCCGATCTGTTCGTCGTCATTGGCCACGTCGGCCTGCGCATGCCCGAGTTCAAGGCCATCTTCACCGCCATCCGCAAGGGCAACTGGTTTGCCCCCATTGCCTTCTTCGGCGGCCACGCCCACGTCCGTGACGCCCTCAAATTCGACAAGGACGCGTTCGCGCTCGCCAGTGGGAGGTACGGCGAGACCATCGGGTGGATGTCGATTGACAACATCAAGAGGGCCAAGGCCGCCTCCGCCGCCGCCGTCGACGAGGTCTCGGCAGAGGTTGCGGCATCCACCTCCTTCACGAGGAAGTACATTGACAACAACCTCTTGGGCCTCTACCACCACACCGGTCTCAACGAGACGACCTTCCCGACCGAGCACGGCAAGAACGTCACCAAGATGATCGAAAAGGCCCGCAAGGCGCTCGACCTTGACTACAAGTACGGCTGCGCGCCCAGGGACCTGTGGGTCAACCGCGCCCCGTACCCTAGCAACGACAGCATCTTCACGTGGCTCGAGACGCAGGTGCTCCCAGACGTCATTCACAAGAAGGACCGGAAAGACGTCCCGCGCCTGGCCATTGTCAACACGGGTGGCCTACGCTTCGACATCTTCAAGGGCGCGTTCACAAAGGACAGCACCTACATCGTGTCGCCCTTCACCAGCACCTTTAAATACATCCCCGACGTGCCGTACGGCGTGGCCAAGCGCGTCATCGAGCTCCTCAACAAGGGTGGCAAGATCTTCGAGGCGACGCACGATAGCCGTTTCATGAACATACCCGAGATGATGTTCCCCAAGGACGACATGGTCATGCTGAAGACGGAGCAGGAGGGAGAGCCCCGCCGACTCGAGCTTCGCCAGGAGACTGCGCAGCACCCGCTGTCTGGCGATGGCGACAAGTCCGGGAAGCCGGACCTCATCGGTGGGTACACCACCAAGGACGACATCGGCACCGACGGCGACGACACGGAACACACGCCCATTCAGTTCTACGAGGTGCCCAACTGCGTACAGGCGGAGGTTGGGTTTCCCAAGGAGGGCGAGCCCGAGAAGGTGGACGTCGTCTTCATCGACTTCATCCTGCAGTGGGTCCTTATCGCCCTCAAGTTCAGTGGCGGCGACTACAGCGAGAAGGACGTGTTGACGTGGTCGGACGACACACTGACGTATAAGATGGGCGAGTGGATCAAGGAGAACTGGAAGGGAGACTGCTGAACGGGCCTAGCAGAGACAGGATTGCCTTCTATGGGTTCATATTGATGTTTGAATGAATTGGGTCTCCGCCCAGGGTACATGGGTTGGTTCTTTCGGTAGGAGTATTTGTTTGGGATCGACATGGGCCCCCCTGGTTTGTTTTCTTTGCTTTTCTTTTTTCTTTTTCTTTCTCTCTATTTTTGCTTTTCACCAAGTCACGCACGCTGTCTGCTCTAGGCACCCTAGAACAGGCACGTACATAGATAGGTACTTGGGCTGGGAACTACCGACAGGGAGGTGCGGGTGCGGGTACGGGTTCGATCATATGGGAGATAGAATCCCAAACAAAGTAGACTAGGTACGGAGGAGCCTTTCAATAGTCCTTGCGGAAAATGCCAAGACCACCCCCATGTCGAGTGACAAGGGTATTTGCAGGGATTCATACCAAAGTAAATTGCTACCAGCATTTCACACCCCAACAACGTTAATGCGAGGGTGGCTTCTAGCCACTATTAACGACTTTTATTTGCTATATTTGACCTCTAATTAGTATCTACTAGCCTGCCGGCCCTCCTTATATTTATTACTACCATTAACATTAAGGGCGATAATAGCCTCAATATGGGCTGGTATCTATTCTATCCAAGCCTAGATTTACTCTAGAGGCAGTGCTTACTAGCACTATTGCCAGGCCTGTATAGCAGCAGCCTGGTTAACTAGTACGCCCTTTCTTATTGTAAATCGCTTTATCTACAGCCAGTAAGGCTTAATAGGATTAAGGTTAGGGCTGTTACCACACCAGAGCAGCTTTTAGATATCATGGATGGCATACATATAGTAGGTGTAGTAGTAATTATGGGAAGGTGCTTTATCCTCTTGGACGATAGTACTAGGTAGGTACTTATCCTTAATAAATAGGAAGAGCTTAGGTAGAAGGATCTCCTTATAATAATAATACTAGTTAATTCCTCCCTTACCCTAGCAGATTAACTTACTAGTATAGGTATTCTAGTAAAAAGCTGGTTTGTAGCTTAGGATTTACCAGAGCTGCAGCCAGGCCATCCTATTCTCTAGTTCCTATTTAAGGTACTTAACTAGCTCTAGCTTAGTATTTAACTTCTCAACCTCAGTAGCAGCTTCTTATTATATTATAGTAGTCTTAGGTAACTAGTAGTAGTAAGGGCCCTTCTTATTATACATAAAGTAACCCTAAAACATAAACTTAGTATATCCCTTCTATTAAGTATAGATATATAACTTTATATAGGCCTTATAGACTTAGTACTATATATAGTAGCTACTATAGTAATAGTTAAGTATAATAGATATTTTATTAGACTATATAACCTTCTTCTAATCTTTAAGAGTCTAGTAGTAATACGCTAGGTACTAAGAAAGCCTATCCTATTTTATCTATTAGGATAGGCTGGGTTTCCTTATAGGCTTAGTCTTTCTAAATCTATATTACTAAAGGATATAATAGACTATTATAGTAGAGATATCTATACTAAGCTCCCTTTCTAGCTTACTAGTAATATTAGCATATATCTTTTCCCTACTGTAACAATCATAGCAAACCTTCTAGATAATAAGGTTAGTAATAGATACTATTACCTTCTTTAGCCGGCTAGGTTAAGGGGTATTATTATAGTACTTAGGTAGGATAGAGAAGGTAGGAGCAGAGGGGTTAAAGCCCTGCTTTTTCGCATATGCGAGAATATCCTTAACCATATAGCAAGAAATACCTAGAGATTTTGCAACTTTGTCAGCTGATTTACCTCTAATACGGCTTTAAAGGGTAAGAATAATTGCCTATAAAATAGGGTCAACGCAGGCCATAATGGTAATAGTTAGAAGGTAGAAAAAGTAGTGTTAGTATTGTTATTGTTGTTGTTGTTGTTATTATTATTAATATTACTCTTGCTAGGGCCCTAGTTAAGAAAAAGGAAGGGGATAAATCCTACTGCTCTAATTGGCTAGATAATAGTTAAAGTGGGTCTAGGTGGGTCGAATACATGGGGGTGGTCTTGGCATTTTCCGCAAGGACTATTGAAAGGCTCCTCCGTACAAACAAGACTTTTACAATATACATCACATCACATGATTCTCTCTCAGGTTGCGGCTCAGAACGGTGCCAAGCCCGGGTCGGCTGTCACCTAACGGACCTCCTTGTGCTAGCTAAGCTTATTGCTTATTGTAAACGGACGTGCGTGTCACTGCCACTCACCCCGAAAGCCCAGTTCGGCTTCATATCGAGGCACTACTCGCCGCGGACAGACGCTGTGCGGCCGCCTTCTCTCAACGGCACTCCTTCCCTCACTTTTCTGCCCTTTCTTGAATCTCCCTACTCCCCCCGCGGGAACAAACGACGGCAGAAGTTGCGAGGATGAACCCACCAAACTCCTGGGGGAGGGGGCTAAGATCCCAAGAAAAAATGTCAGAAGAAGGCCAAGGCGGGTGAGCGGCTGGCTCGCTTCCTTCCGGATAACCGTTCCGGCAAATAAGCGAAAAAAGTGAGAGTCTGTGTGTATGTGTATGTGAGAGAGAGATAGAGGCAAGGGCCATTTCCTGAGAACACGAAGACCCTCCTCCCTTATCCCCTTCTGAAGTGAGAATAAGACACCCGAGCGCGTGCGACGGCCCAATGGGGGGCTGCGGCGCCGGCGGTGCTTTTTTCATTTCTTGAGGGGGTCCGTGGCACATCATCAGCGGGCGACGCTATTGACAGTCAGGCGCCGTCGGCTGATGAAGGCTACGAGACTCGGACGAGAGAGGCTTTTGCTCCCCCCCGATGTTAGATATCATGGACCGGCCACAGGATCCAAAAGGGAGGTTTAAGTGGTTGCCTCTGGGGTGTCCTATCCCCCTCGTTTGTTTCTCCCTCCCCGGGGTCTTCTCGTGTTGCTGTCGCTGTTCGAAACCGAGCACGAGACAAAGGGATGGGATTGTTGAATTATACAGCCAGCCCTGCGTGTGTCCGCCACGCGGTGTGGAGGGAGCGCGGATGTTGTAAGCCCCCATCTCCCCGGCGAAGTCTACATCCATTTGACAATTTGCTCTGGAAGCTTGCTCAAGAACGCCCCTCCCCTGCTTGCAGAGAGCATGGCGATCTCTGGGCACGGATTTTATAAGCCTTGTTTGCTCGCGTTTCAAATTTTGTTTTTTTGTTTCTTCTTTTTTCGTCTTTGGTCCTCAGTTGTTGGCCCCCATTCTTGCTGGAGCATAGGGTTGCGTGCAACTGGGGGCCCTTGTGTGGGAAAATCAAACAAAATACGAAGGGGGCGACAAAACAGACCGGACAGCTCTCTTCTCTTCTGTAGATCTACATTGGAAGTCGGGATGTGTTGTTTCTTGACGTCAAACCGGCTCCACCACCTGCGATGAAAAGGATGAAAAGGGCACGCATCGACCCCACCCCCGTCATCCCAGTTGTTTCGTTAAAAATGGGACGCGACAGACTGCCGGGTAACGACCAAAGTTTCGTGTCGGGAATAGGGATGCAAAAAAACCGTATTTTCCTAATAATACGTTGTTTCCGTATTATTTGAATAGTACGAACAAAACATGAAAAAAACCGCTAGCCTATTACAGTAAATAGTGGGCCTGGATCTAGGATATCCTGTTGCTGGCCGCCCCCCCCCCCCCCCCCCCCCCCAGCCTTGCCTACTTTACTTTTGCCTATATGGATATCTCTGTAACCTAACTAGTTGCTATTATGAAGATATTTATACCTACCTATAGGCCCTTATAATGGTTAAAACCGACATTGTGACGTACGTGTAGTATTACTGATTACCTCTGAATAACCTCTTTAAGACGACAAGATATAAGTGCTGTTACTGACACAGCCCTCCTGGCAGCTGTTACAGATCTGACAGGGCAAATAGGCTGTTAGTGCTGCTAGATAGAATAGACGGTAGCGTCATAGAGATATATAGCAAGAGAGTAAAACAGAACAGTAAAGCAGTAAAGGATAACAAACAAGCAAGTATAAGGTAATAATAGTATAGATAAAAGGTAGGTATAATTAGGTATAAGTAGTATTCTATAGTTAACTTATAATACTCCCTAAGTTAATAGCTACTTATACCTATAGGTATATAACTAACTATAACCTATCTAAGGTTATAGGCTATATACCCCTTTTAGCCTATAATAAGTACCCCCCCTTAAAGAGGTACTTATTAGGGTACTAAGAATAAAATATCTATATATAGGTCTATACTCCCCTTTATCTTTATATAACTCCTTAATTCTCTTATATCCTTTTAATAGTTCCCTTACTTATTATTATTATTAATTAATACCTATAATCTCTTAGGGGTAGGGTTATAAGCTAGGAGCTCTATAGCTTACTTAGTACTCTTCTCTATAGTAGGGTAGTATAGTAAGGTAGTAGTTATAGCTAGTAAGATAGGGGTAGGGTAAGTTAAGGTAG
Organism: Colletotrichum sublineola; assembly: GCA_020631755.1. Taxonomy (NCBI): domain Eukaryota; kingdom Fungi; phylum Ascomycota; class Sordariomycetes; order Glomerellales; family Glomerellaceae; genus Colletotrichum; species Colletotrichum sublineola. The sequence goes on along the minus strand of JAHSQG010000006.1, from coordinate 4,834,342 downwards.
CTATAATATTAGTAAGGGTAGTAAGCTTTATAGTAATATTATTAACCTTCTAAACTAAGGTATAAAACTTATTACCCTTAAACTTATTAAGGGTATCTAGGTTATTAGCCTTATGCTTAAGGAGGCTAATATGCTTATTTACCTTATTAACTTTAATAACTATATTATTAATCTTCTTAGTTAGCTTAATAAGTTTATTACCCTTAGTATATATATTCTTAATAATAGTATTAATATTATTAGTTATATCTTTAGTATTATCCTTAGTATTAGAGGTGTATTTCTTTATAGCCTTAGTAATAGCCTTAACTCCCTTAGCTTTAGTAATAGCTTTATTAACTCTTAGTCTTATATTAATAATCTTATCTTCTATATAGGTAATAGCTCTTAAGGTTTTTTCCTTAATACTAGTATAATATATCTCTAAGATAGAGATTATATCTAGATATTAGATAAGAAGAAGGGTACTAAAAACCTTAGTACTATAATTACCTTTTTAGTAGATAAAGAGTATACCTAAAAGGTAGGTATATAGGGAGAGGTACTTAGTCTATAGGTTATTCTTTATAAAGGTATTATAGACTTTATTTATTATATTTAGTATATAGTAAAGAGTAAGGTTTAATATAAGGGACTAATACTTACTAGGGTATACCTTTATATAAGTATTATAGAAACCCTCTAGCTAGGCTTAGGTCTCCTTTTTAAGGAGATAATTAGGGTAGTACTTAAAATCCTCTTTAAGGTAGGTAAGAGCTTTAGCCTAGGTAGGAATATACTCCTTATTTTTATTAGGTAATATAGGAATTAACTAGGTATAGTAGAGTATAACTACTAGGGTTCATAAGGTAGTTTAGTCCTACTATTTATATTATCCCTCTATAAGGCTAGGTTATACCTCTTTATACTTAGCTTACTCTATTTTATATCTAGCTGTAAGGGGTATGGGTGGTGTGCCACACCTAACAATAGACCATTTAACTAACAGACCAAAAGATCAACCAGTTCTGGCACTTAGTGCCAGTACTGCACCACATATGCCCTTATAAGGCCTGCCGACCGGTTGCCGACTGATTGCATCCTTATAATTGCCCCCCTTTTAATGCGACGCGTCCCGAGTCGCAACTCTAAGGCCTACATGCACTGGCGCTAGTAACCGTGCGCTGGAGCACAAGGTCATGTTAACCCCGAAGGCCCTGGACAGCCTGGCACCTGGCGACAGCTGGGAATCCCCTGGCTGGCGCTAGGATTGCCTCCCTGCACCTAGTCCCTCTGAGCCTAACGTAAGCTGCCCCTCTTTGCTGCCTAGCCAGCCAATTGCTTCCGCCGCACTGAGGCCGATTGGTCGCCAATTGGGTCATGACCCCTAGCCCCCTTGGGCCTGCACTTAAAGAGACGGTCGCAGGCGGGATTCGAACCCAACCCTGCTCAGCCAGGAGACCCACTAAGTGCCAGAACAATTGTAAGGGGTATGGGTGGTGTGCCACACCTAACAATAGACCATTCAACCAACAGACCAAAAGATCAACCAGTTCTGGCACTTAGTGCCAGCACTGCACCACACATGCCCTTATAAGGCCTGCCGACTGGTCGCCGACTGATTGCATCCTTATAGTTTCTTATGCCTTCTATTAGTAGATTACCTTAGGATTTAAGAGAAATTACTAATATATCCTTTTCTAATAGTTAACTTAATATACTACTCTAGTCTAGTAGGTAAGGGTCTTAAGGTTTCTATAGTAGGTTAGGCTCCTAGGTTATTATAGTCCTCTCTAGTATAACTAAGTAGTTTAAGGTCTATAACGTCTAGGAGTTTATTTAAGATAGAGGTTCTAGTATTAAGGCTAAGCTAAGTTTACTTACTAGTTTTAGGTTTTCCCTTATAGATTAAATAATCCTTTTTACTAGCTAAATATATAACTTTATCTAGTAGTTATTATTTTCTATACCTAGTTTAAGTTTAAACCCTTTCTACTAGTTAACTAGGCTATAATAGGGTTTATCTATAAGGAATTTAATATAGTAGAGGTAGTTAATATTCTTATAAAGGTGTTTTATAATGTTAGTAGCTAGTAGGTAGGTTAGGTATTTCTATAGCTATATTAATAGTTATTAGAGGTCCTTAATATAGCTTAGCTATAGAAGTTATATACCTACTCCTTAAGGATCTCCTTAGGGTAGGTATATTCCTTTATAGTCTAGCTATAAAGAGAAGAAATTTAAGGTTATCTAAATTAAAGTAGTTATACTACTACTTAATATAGCCCTCCTAGTAGCTATTATAGATCTAATAGGGTAAATAGGCTATTAGTACTACTAGATAAAATAAATAGTAGTATTATAAAGATATATAGTAAGAGAGTAAAACAGAATAGTAAAGTAGTAAAGGATAATAAATAAGTAAGTATAAGGTAATAATAGTATAAATAAAAGGTAGGTATAATTAGGTGTAAGTAGTATTCTATAGTTAACTTATAATACTCCCTAAGTTAACAGCTACTTATACCTATAGGTATGTAACTAACTATAACCTATCTAGGGTTATAGGCTATACGCCCCTTTTAGCCTGTAATAGTTACTATAAGAAGGCTTTTTTAGGTATAGCTAGCTACCTAAAGATTTATCTAACCTACTATAAGGCGTACCTTACTACTATTAATAGCTAGCTGCCTATTACCTCCTTCCTACCTACCCCTAACTTATAGGCTAAGAAGAAGAGTATAGCTAAAGACCTTAATTTTAAGGCAGCCCTTACTGTCTTTTATACTAGCTGGCCTCTTACTACCTTTAAAGATTCCTACTCTAAAGACTTCTTTAGTACTCTTATAAGCTACTAGTAGCCTCCTAGTAGGTATAAGCTTAGTAGGCTACTACTTAATATAGTATATAAGTATGTCCTAGAGAGATTTAAGAGTATTATTAATAATACTACCTATCTTAATATTATTTTTAATAGCTCTAATAACGTTACTAAGAATTAGATTATTAATATATATATCTAACTACCTAACAGCCCTACCTTTTACTAGTAGACTTAGGATACTATTAATTTTTACTATTACGCCTAAGAAGTTATTAACCTTCTTATACTATAACTATAGGAAGTTACCTCTAATAACCTCTACTATATTAATAGTTTTACTACTAATACTACCTCTATTATATATAACTACTATAAGATTCTTAAAGAATATCTAGATTTCTCTGCTTTTAGGATTCTCTATAACTCTTATAGCCTATAGCTCCTTATTAAAGACCTTCTTTAGATACTAGTATTTAATCTATACTTTAAATTAGTACTTAAGGTTATTAACTGCTTTAAGGCCTTAAAATACTAGTTTTCTTACCTCTATACCTACTAACTTAAAGAGTATAGTAAATAAAGGGTACTTTTATTATTATATATTAACTTATTATAACTACCTAATAATTACTAACTTTTTTAGTATTATTACCTAGTAGGGTAGTTAGGCTTATGTAATTAACTTACTACTCTAATTAAAAGATACCTTTTAATAGTATATTATACTACTATGGTAACTTATACCCTTCCCTACCTATATAGGCTAAGTAATAAATACCCTTATTAACTAGGACTTTTAGTAATACCTTAAGATACTTTCTACCCTTCTCTAACTAATAACTAATACCTAGCGACTATTAGAAGCTAATTAGGCTAACCTTAGCTGTGTTATACCCTAATAGGAGGGTATCTCTACTTACTAGTAGGAGTTAAAGCTTAGCTAGCTATACCTAGAGTTAGATAAATACTAGGTATAAATCTATAGTATTTACTATACTTACTATACTACCTAAGTTAATAATGCTAACTAGGCTACTTAGGCCCTTAATCCTACTAATATTAATACCCTAATTATTCCTAGTATATACTCCTATATTAAGAATTTTCTAATAATATATAGCCTATTTAGTAAGGCTAAAGATATAGTTTAGGAGTTTATTTCCTTTAGATCTTACTATAGTTACTATATTTTTAATACTAGAGGCCTGTTTTAGGCCTATAACTTTAAGCCTTATAAATCCTAGTAATAAGCTTATAGTATAGGATCTATACTAATAAAACTTACTTTATAGCTTTTTAGTATAATTACTAACTTAGTACTATTAGAAAGGTTATTCTCTACTTATAATTTCCTTTATAGTAACCTCTATAACTACCTGGCTCCTAAACGTATGGATTGGTTAGTGTTTATCTATATTAACCTCTAGGTGTTAGATTAGTTATAGGGCCTAACAGTAAGGTTAATAACTAGCCTAATTAGGTAGGAGGAGGTATCTAATAAAACTGTACTTAAGTATGAGGACGCCTTATAGCATGTGGAGTCTGCTGATAGGGATACGCCGCAAGAAGTCTAGTTCTTCCTCTAGGATCTACTAATACAACCCCTGCTGTTATTTGCCTCGCTTGAGAACGTGTTTTTTTCGCCTGAAAACAACAACGTGCTAAGAAAACCGTGTTGTTTTAAAACCCTAGTCGGGAAGGCTTTCGTCTCATTGCTCGGATGGAGGAGCAGCGGGGGCATGGAGGGACTCTGCGAGCTAATTATGTACCTACATAGTGTACAGGTAAGGTTTGGTAGTGTTAAATACGGATACTGTAGCATACCTACGTAGCAGTAGTGCCTATTAGGTATCCGTATGGATGCATAAAAAGAGACTTTGGCGGGTTTGGCTAGGTGGAAACCCCCTTTTTTTCCTTTTTCTTTTCTCCTTTTGCCGGTACGTACCCGTTGTTTGGCCCTCTTTTTCCTTTTTTTGTTTCTATCGATCGGCCCTCCGGTCGCTAATATGCAGCTCTGCCTCTGCCCCTTGCCTGTTCCCCCTCCCCCTTACCCCATTTAGCACTAAAATCGAACGTGTAGTGCATACCTATCAAGGTACGTTTCCTTATTGTGCACTACCTAGGTACCTCTAGTGAGCATCGAGAAAAACCTACCTAATGTGTTCTTCGGTTTACCCGGATCTGATGGTGTCCTCATGTAACATGAGCTGCATGGGCTGCAAATTGCTATATGTGCTACAGACTGTCAATGACACACACGCGCACGCCCACGATCAAATGAGAATCTCACCCGGCACGGAATAGGAAACACTATTGCAGACACTCGCCTGAAGTAAGAGATGAACCCCAGCCGGCTTGATCGCGCATAAACACCCTTGATCCTGGATATCCCGTTCAGGCGGTTTTATCCGGGGACGTTCCTATCGCGATTCGTCCCTTATCCCCCTGTCGTCTATAGGTAGGTATATCAACAGGTGTGGTGCCACAGCCCACCATTACAAGATCCTTTCCCGCCCTTTTTATGCCAGGGGTGGGGGCTAAGTACTTCGTAAAATCCATAAGGCTCTACTACGTGTGTCCTTTTTCCCAGGGGTCCTCGTCTCCCTTTGCAGTGCAAGGGCGGGTGAACGAGCGGGCAGGCAGTCAGTCAGGTAGACGGGCGGGCAGGCAAGCAAGCCATACCATCTCGACTTTTTCGTCGCAACTGACGGCATTGGTGACTGGTATGCGAGCGGCCACGAACCTCCTTGCAGCTGCAGAAGAAGGGTTCGACTTTTCTGGCCCCCTTCCCCTCGCCTCGACCGTCTATCCATCCATCCATCCAGCCAGCGAACCAGCCTCCCCCACTTTGTTCTGTTGACGTGCGGGCGCGTGGAGGCCCTGTCCGAACGATGCGAGCCTGAACCACATACGTCCAAGGGGTTAAGGTCTTAGATTGCACGTAGCTTCGTCCACAAGGCCACCCAGTCCTAGCGAAGGGAGGGAGGCGGGACGTGTTATGGTGCCGTTGTGTCGCTCGCCTCTTGCTCTCACCGGGCTGCCGTCTCATTAAACACCAGTCCCAAGAGGGAAACCCTGCCTGGGACGAAGCCTGTTCTTCATCTCCACACCGCACTTGCACTCCTCTTTGGCGACAGCAACGACGTCGTAATAGCTCGGCCTACTCCGAACGAGCTCCCCGTCACAGTCCTCCAATTGACTTTTGTCTGCCCTCCGTCCTCGTCCATATTGGTTGTTCGCGATCTTTCTTTGTTGTCTCTCGCTTTCTCGACTCCTTGCTGGTCGCCTCCTCTTCTCCACTGGTCTGTCTTTAAAGGGAACAATATCAGCCTTGTCTTGTCGCTCTTTACCACGCACAATCGCCCTTCCCGGCAGAGGGCGGGCTCACTACTCGTTGCTTTTTGGCCCCGAAATCCAACCCTCGCTCAATCTTGTCTCGTCCCAGTACGGATATCAACTCCACCACAGTCCTGCCCTGTCAGCTTTGTCATTTTGCTGAGCACCCTGTTTGGGACATCGTCGCTGCTGCTGCTGCTACTACTACTTGCTGTGCGCCCCTGCACCTGTGACGGATCAACTGTCTTTTGGCCGCGAATAAGGATCGTCGCCCCTTGTCCATCGCCAAGCGCATCCCCCACATCTCGAACCACCGTCACCTGGGAAAAGTCGCGACATGGCCCGTTGGCAATAACCACCACCGCTCTTCCACTTCTCTCAACCACATTTGCTCCTCTTCGGTCGCACTCCACGCTTCCCGGCTGCTCGACATCGGATCCGTTGCCCGCCCCCCGAACACTCATTCTTCAAAACACCCCCCGTTGTGTTGGTTCTTCATTTCCTTCAGCCGGAAATCGTTCGATTCTTGACCTGGTTGTCCATTTCCCAGCACAGGGCCCCATACTCTCTGTACATAGTTCACAGACTTTTTTATGCCCTTCATTCGTCCGGTATGACCCTCACCAACTAACCCCTACCACTCCGCTTCGCGGTGCCGCGAAAGCTGACCGATGCAGCTCTTGATACCGTCTTAACGCGACCATGGTGTCGTTCTTCGGATTGAAGCTCGGTGCTGATAAGAAGAAGTGCGTGGGCCGTCTCCGCTGTGGTCTCATGCGCAGAACTAACGCTCCATAGGAAAGCTGAGAAGGCTGTCGAGCAAAAGCCTCAATGGAAGAAGATTGACCAGAACCTCCTCGGACAAGGCCAGTTCTTTGGAAAGGACCTTGATCGTCCCGTTCTCATCAATGAATCCCGTCCCGGCACCGCCATGTCTAACAAGAGCTTCATCGCCAGCTTTCGTCAGCCGAAAGCACCATATCTGAATGGCGGCTCATCCTCGTTGGTCGATCTTGGTGCGCCAGGCGGCGGCAAGGGTATCAGGCCTGTCGGATCCGAGGCTAACCTGAACATGCGGTGGAACAACAGCTCCGTCACAAGTCTGCAGAACATTGCGAGCCCACCGATCATCACCGGTGGCAGCAGACCAGGAAGTAGAGCAGGGACCCCTACTTCCGTCAGTCGAAAGGTTTGGGTCAATCCTCTCGACGTCCACTTCGCTCGTGACAGTTCTGGTACCAGGAGTGAAGGTACTCTCAGCCCGGCTCCGAGTGTCGCACCGAGTGGCTATCACTCTACGAGCAGCCTATCCCCGCTTCCCACTCCGATCGTCGCCAACCCACCCCGGAGCCCGCTGGGCCAATTTGAGTTCAACTTGAGCCCGTCAGAAACATCGAAAGATGACAGGCTGGCACCCGCTCCGCTCTCGCCTACAAAGGCGTATCCTTCTCCTCCCCAGTCCGTCAACGGTTCCCTTCCGCGATTGAGAACGGATTTCAAACCAAAGACGGCCGTAAGCACTGTCCCTGAGGTATATCAGCCCGGACCAGCCGCACTTCCGTCTCCGACCGCGTCGGCAGGACGCTCCAGTGACGAAGAGCAGCATTTCTACCCCAGGCCCATCATTCAAAATGTTGCAGCAAAACGGGACACACTCACCATCATCACGCCTCGGAGACAAAGCATTTCGATGGATATCGACGAGGACCCGACTGCGCTGAGCCTCGGTACGAAGGAGGAGCAGAGCCCCACGCTCCCAATGAGTCCACCACCTAGAAGCACTCGGCGACCGCCTCCTCCGGAAATGAAGAGTCTGCCTCAGCCGCCCACGGGTGCTGGACCTCCACCCCCGAGGCCACAACAGGTTCCGTATGAAGGACCGTTGCGAAGCGCTGCTCGAGCTCCGGATAACATGTTCAATGTCAGACAACCAACGGGCTCGGATCTGCGGGAGAAAACGAACTTTGAACCGAGAGGGAGGGTGGACTCTGATGCCCGCGGTCGTCTCAATCTAGATTATCGCGAACGGTCAGGCCCGGATGGCAGGGATAGAAAAGATCCTGATGGGCGCACTCGCGACGACCGCCCTTACCTGCCGCAAGGATACCTCGGCCCTCCGCCCATGTTGAGAAGGGTGGCGCCAGGCGAAGGCGAACGCGTCTACGGCATCACGCCCTCAAACCGGCGTCAGCCTCCGCCACCTGTTGAGCTCCAACGCAATGCGCCGAGCCCGCAGCCCCGAGCACCGGGGTGGGACGACCGCGATACTCAGCAGGGCAGCTTTGACACGGTCTCTCCTCGTATGCAATCGCCCCAGCCGTCGACTCCCAACAGCTTGATTCCGGAGCCTTTGGCCGATGCGAACTGGCCGCTGCCGAGCCCTCTGGCAAGCCCAACGTTCGGAACAGGCCACCGGCCGCATACACCAAGCGAGAGGTCGGAAGCTCAAATGAGCCCTGGGCCTGCTGGACGTGAGGGAGGTCGCGATGCCAGACGGCCCGACTTTGGATTGAGGGCGCCAACCGGTATTGCCGATGAGTTCCGCGTGGGATTCATCTAGGTGCGGGCCTGGAAGATGATTAGGATTGTCTATCACATAACTGACATATGGAGTATGCTTGCGGGATACCTTTGGGCGTGTAGGATCGGCGATCTGGAGGGCGATAACGTACCACATTATGTTTCCTTTGCATTTTTTTGAGGGTTTTTTTATGTCGGGTGGGAAAAGAGAATGGCGAATAGGCGGCGGGAACGGGATGGGCAACCATTGGAGTCCGGTTCATAATTATCCCATGATAATGTAATCAGCCATTTTCTGGCCAACATAGCGGGGCCACGGCATCGTTTCGAGTCGTGAGACAAGCTTCCCTGTCGATTTGGGTCTTCTTCTCTGCCGGCTAGAAACCATTCGCGGCAGTCACGGTAAATCTGTTACGCTCTTTTTTCCAACAAAATGAAAGCTGCAAACTGTGATGCGATTCTTAGGGTTTACGGCGATTTACCTGATGAGACGGAGAGACGTGAGCCAAGATATGATAAAGACCTTTGAGGAAGTAAATAGCACGCCCCGCTGGAGGATGATGCTGGGATTGCACAAGGAAGACAGATGCTTTTCGCATGGTTCCAAGCGGTTCAGACTTTCTAAAAATAGATAGGCCGGCCCAAGGGTGGGAAACGTCATCGCTCGTCCACATGGCATATGGCATACACTGGTTCATTCCAAGTGCCGCTTGTACCCCCCCCCCCCCCCCCCCCCCCCGTCTCCTGCATCCCCGACCTCGGTGAAGGCGGAACCCGGCTGAGACGGCCGGCCCCACAACCGCGTCACAGCCCCGGACACAGAGGGCACCAGCCCTCTGTTGTCCACGATATGAGTTGTCATTTCACCACAGCTTTTCGAAGATCGTGGCGGACATAGCTCAGTTGGGAGAGCGTCAGACTGAAGTTAACTTCAATCACTTAATCTGAAGGTCGTGTGTTCAATCCACACTGGCCGCATCTTCTCTTTTGTGTTTCTTCACAATTATTTTTATATCATGTATTTTTCTTGGCCGATGGATTGATGCGTCACGGAGCTCTAAACCTATGACAGACAACTCACGAATTTTGCCCATCATTATGCCTCTAATTTATAACTAACCACTATCTATCTATCATTCGATCAATACTTACTTGCTTACAACCAATCAACTTGATACTCGAGGAATAATAGACCGGCATACGATGCCAGCTACAACCCCTTAAGTCAGCAGCAGCTACACATACACACACACGCCGCCACCACTGTCAAACCTGAACGAGGTAAATCTCGTCGTTGCTGTTCCCGCGATCCGCCTTTCGCAACGTCTTGGCTCGTCAGAGAAACTGAAAAGACGGAAGAGATCTGCAAAGCCTTCAATATAGGAAAAAAGCGCCCTCCCTAGTAGCACTCGCATTGCATGTACGTAGATCGTTCACGCAGGAGGCGGCTCGGCAGTCACAGCATCATCGGCCGCAACAGTGGCGAAAATGCGGGGGGGGGGGGGGGGGCGCCCCCCCAACGCATCCGTGATTCAACGTCTCGTTTCGTTCTTTTCGGAGCCGCGTGTCAACAACCTAGGTAGTCAGTATACGAGTTCGCCGAAAAGTCTAACCGAAAGGGCCAAGAGGATGGAGCAGGGTTCCTAAAACGTTTCCCGCCACACGTTGACGCTGCCCACCCTGACTGGCCCGGCTGACTGCGAACCCCCCCTATCCCCGACCCCAGAGAAATAGCCTTGAATTGAAGCTTACTTCGTAGAGACGCCTCGCCCAGGGCAGGGGGTGCTGGCGGCAACCTAAGGTTCACCTGTCATCCGATTCAGACTGGATCATCCTGTAGAGTGACGTACCCAAGACTTATTGGCAGTATCTAGACGACGGCAAACCGTCTAAACCATGAGTGTTGCAGAATGCCTGTCGTGATTTGGGCCAAGGTCGGACACCGAACGCCCAGCCGTCTGATATTCCGACTCGGGCATGGCCGATCACGACTCCTTCCCCCAGGTGGACGCTGCCTAGGGGCATGTTAGCGAGAGCTGGACACGCGGGTATAAGAATGCCAGAGTTCTCGAGGGAGCCAAACTTCTTTCTGGCCAATCTCCAATCACTTCGCCATTTCAAGCCTCCCTCTGCTTTTCTTTCTTGTTTGTAATATTTTCAAGTGCTGCGCACCCTTCTGTTCCGTCAAGTTCCTGCTTTCGTGCGACATATACATACCCTTCATTCGACTTTTGTGAGAGTCATCTTTTCTAACCAGTAGGGCAACAACATCTACGCATCAAAATGCGCTACACAACCATCACACTCCTTGCCATTGGCCTCCTTACAGGCAATGCTTTGACAGGTTTGTTCACCATGTATCCTTTTTTGGCAAAACGTCACCGGTTAAACCTGCTGGAAGTGGAGTAGTCTTCAATACTGACTTGTTCTTTCCCTTACAGCACCAGCCCCTCCGGTCGGCAGAGCCGTAAACGCATTCGGGGGTGGCGGGCAGAAAGCTCAAGGAAACCAAGGAAATCAAGGAAATCAAGGGAATCAAGGGAATCAAGGGAATCAAGGGAATAACCAAGGGGACCAGGGGAACAACAACAACGGAGACCAAGGGAATAACAACAATGGGGACCAGAGGAACAACAACAACAACGGGAACCAGGGAAACAACAATAACGGAGGCCAAGGGAATAACAACAACGGAGGCCAAGGCAACAACAACAACAACGGAGACCAAGGGAACAACAATAACGGAGGCCAAGGGAATAACAATAACGGAGGCCAAGGGAACAACAACAACGGAGACCAAGGGAACAACAATAACGGAGACCAGGGGAACAACAACAACGGGAACCAGGGAAACAACAATAACGGAGGCCAAGGGAATAACAACAACGGAGGCCAAGGCAACAACAACAACAACGGAGACCAAGGGAACAACAATAACGGAGGCCAAGGGAATAACAATAACGGAGGCCAAGGGAATAACAACAACGGAGACCAAGGGAATAACAACAATGGGGACCAAGGGGGTAACGCGGACGCCGCTGAATTCGTGGGCCTGGCTTGCACCGACGGGACTGGATCCGGATCCTGCCAGGCGGATGGGCAGTGCGATGTCAACGGTAATGTCGCGATTGTTGAGGGCCAGTGTGGTCAGTAAATGGAGAGAAACTTGTGTTGCCGCGTGTTGTCGGCTGAAGGGCCGGATCCGACGGAAGGATGAACACTGGTCCGACTTTTTTTCAATCGAGTCAAAATAATGAATACCATTACCAAACAGAAGCCAGAAATGGTGGAAACCCCAACATCGGTATATTCGCCCGAGTGGCCAAGACTCCTGTACTGTATGGCCTTGTATGAAGCTCGGAAGTAAAACATATATATATTTATTTGTCTTATTTCATTTTTGGTTTGGTGCCCTTCTCTTTGTTCAGCTGGTGAGGTACGCTGCCAGTGGCCGTCATCATCGTCGTCGTCGATGCACCACCATTACGAATAACTCAACACAAAGAGTCAAAGGCAATTCACTATGTCGGGTTTGATGATTCATTTCTTCAACAGTGGCATTGTTCGCAGAAAAGTCTCTACTTAATGACAGTGCCGAGCCCTCTTTAGGCAATGTTTTCTTCACCAGGCCAAACCAGCTCAAGGAAACTCGAAAGCCACTTACGCCGAGTTCAACACTTTTTTTTTATTATCTTATTTTTCTACCTGTACCACTCTACTAACCCAAAAGAACCCCCCTGCTTCCTTACCTGGATAGAAAACATGTGCTACGTCTACCGGCATCGTCACGTCTGCTGCGACTGCAATCGCATCATGTCCTCCCAGGACAAGACCGGCTGGTGCGAGAATCGCATATGGGTCCGCCCCAGCCCCTTCGAACACGCTGTGCCCTGCTGCCCCGAGGGCACGAGGCTTGTCTACCTCGACTACAAGGTTGCGCGGTGTGTTGCTTGCCACTTTGGTCCACTTGGGGCCACACGTGCGGTCGACACGCCCCGCCGGGACACTCGATCGCCGGAGCAGCCACAGCGGCAACAGCGGCAAGGTCAGTATAATGAGCCAATAGAAAGCAACGCTGATGGAGGTGAGCCCGAGACTGAGACTCCGGCTCTGCTGCGAGGTGTCGGCAGGTACGTGGGCCGAGTTCTCGCAGGATGGGCGGTGGCAATCCTGGGCGGTGTTCCCGTTCTACCTGACCATCCAGCCTACAATCGTTCTTGACCTCTGTAGTCGTAAGAAAAGAAGAAACACGATATTGCGTAACAGGGAGGGAATTAGTTGAATGTTGGTATAACAGTCGTAATATTCGTCATGGAAATCCTATCTCACATCTGTTTTTCTTCCACTGGAGTTTTGACCACACATGGATCGTTCGTTGTTCCATCATTTAAAACAACCGCCTGCCCATCCAAGCACTTCTCCCCCCTTGGAACGCCACAAGCAGAACCAAACACGGACTACGCAAAGGGCCAGTTCTTGTTCAGCACGATACAGCTTCCATTGGACGACGACGCAATGTCCTTGTCGGTCAGGAACACGCAGTACTTGGCCACGGCAGCCGGGTCTAGCCCTGTCTCTCCGCGCTTGTACTCGGGCATGGCGGCCGTGACCTGAGCCATGGCAGCCTCGTTGACGCCGCCGGCGAAGGCATCCATGATGTTCGTCGTGTCCATGCCACCCAACAGCAGCGCCACCGAGTAAATGCCCTTGTCGCCGTAGAAGCCAGCCGTGTTCTTGGTGACGGCCATGACGCCGTGCTTGGACGCCGTATACGCCACGCCCGACGCCATGCCGCGGTAGCTCGCGTTCGAGCCGATGTTGATGATGAGCCCGGCCGGCCCGCCGCTGGCACTCGCCCCGCCCTGCGCGAGGAATTGATTGACGGCGTGCTTGCTCATGAGGAAGGGCCCCGTGAGGTTGACGGCGAGCACGTGGTCCCAGGTGTCCTTGGCGCAGTCGCCGACCGGGTCGAACCGGTCCATGACGCCAGCATTGTTGACGACGACGTCGAGGCGGCCGAAGCGGTCGACGGTGCTCTTGACGAGGGCTTCGACTGAAGGTTCCGAGGCGACATCAACGACAGCCGTGTGCAGGCGGCCGGCGTAGGTGTCGCGGTGCTCCGAGGCGACGGCCGAGACGCGGGCTTCGTTGATGTCGGCGATGACGACGTTGGCGCCAGTGGCCAGGTACGCCTCGGCGATGGACTTGCCGAGGCCGCTGCCGGAGCCGGTCACGATAACCGTTGTGCTGGGAAGCGTGGTGGGCATTATACGTGAGAGGTTGGTTGTGTGAGTTGTGTGAGTTGTGTGTTGCGTAAGATCCGCGTTCAGTGGCGACGAGACCGTCAACGCTTGATTTGATGCCAAGAGGTTGTGAGCTTTGAACGGTGTTGGCGATATCGGCAAAACGATGTCGAATTGGTGAAAGTCACAGCAAGGGAGAGCGTAAGATTTACATCAGGTAGAATGACAGATCATAAGAGGAGGACTGATGTCAAAGTCATTGACGAGAGAAACCCCCCTCCGAACAAGTGTCTGTAGAGCTTTGCATCGTCGACAGGAGGGGCGATTGCGGGGCACATTCTGCGGGGAATGGTCGGCCTCGATTGGGCGCTTCTTCGCCGCCGTTGACGTGCTCGTGGAGCCCTCGCCGCTAGGGAGAGGGAGGGACGGGGTTGTTTCCCTTTGACGGAAAGTTTCTTGATCAATCGTATGCGGATAGGCATTTGACCGCTAGCTAGGTCACTGAACTAACTAACTATCTATCGGCGTTCCCGCCCTCTCGCTCGCCACAATCTTCCCGACTGGAAAGTCGCCCAGCCGACTTTCAATTTATATGCAGGAACGACGTCCCGGGGATCTGGGTTTGCTGGTGGGCAGCATCACCCCGTCCGGCATGCGGCCCGATCGGGTTGGATTGCTTGGTTAGTTGGTCTGTTGGGGATCGGGACGGACGGATCGGGTTATGCACCGTTCTTCGTCCAACTGGGCGTACGTGGGTTTTCTTTGAGTCACTTTCGGTCGATACAGGATTGAGTGACATAAAAAGCTCCTTATATTGCGCAGCTTGAACAAACGTTTAGAGGTTTGTTGTGCGTCCATTTCCACAGTAGTATCCAGAATGGCCATTTTCTACGGCGGCGAAAGGCTTATGATTATCCATGTATTCTGCAGCTGCTGGCAAGTAAACATGGTCCAGGTGGCATGCAGGGTGATGCGAGTACGGTGTGACCCATCCATATTCATCCATGGTTTCATGCTCGGGTTCGCTTTGATTGCCGTCTGCACTGAGGTTTGTTCGTCTCTATTTCTACTCGTATATATTGAGTGCCTACCTACTGTTTGACGCATTGCGCGCGGTTGGCAGCCTGTGTTCGGCTCGTCCGGCCATCGGCCCTCCGTTCGCGGGTGGAATGAAGGTTTGGTTGGCGTCTTGGCGCATGAGACGCCGGCCTCGATGCTTGTTAATCATCATTTATCATCGAGTTTCCACAATTCGATCTGAGCTTGTTTTTACCCGAGAGGCAAACAATCTAGGTGGTGTCGGCGTCTGGCTGTAATTCAATGGGAGCAGATAAGAAGAAGAAAAAAAAAAAAAAAGGTAAAAGAGAAGATGCGGCCAGTGTGGATTGAACACACGACCTTCAGATTAAGTGATTGAAGTTGACTTCAGTCTGACGCTCTCCCAACTGAGCTATGTCCGCCACGATCTTCGGTATCAGCGACCCACTGCAGTGCCTAAGACGCCTAGCTTCACGTCGATGAGTTGAGAGTGCATTCACGCACCCACCATGCATGCTTGTTCTTGAACATTTCGAACGCAAAGCATAGAGCCATGGTTGCAGACTACATACAGTGTTGCTCTTAGGCCATATCTGCAATGATACTGAAGAGTTTGCCGAACCAGGCTTGCGGACGCGGACCACCCTCAAATCCGCTTCCAAGTCTACAGAGCCATGAAATATGCTCGCCCTCCCGAAAGCATGCTTCCAAGCACGCAATCACAGTACTCCCGAAACGCTTCGCTCAATGCCCCGAAATCAACGAGCACTCACCATTCCTACAAACAAGGTTGTTCTGTTCCCTCGTGCTTCAACAATCATACTCCCGAACAAGTCCAACCCTTCTGTCCCTCTCTTCCCTCAATTGTTTATTCTCGCCCCCCAGTAGCATCTTCTCTTCCACAAAGGCTGGGTCGCTGGCACAAAGCTTTTCTCGCATCATACCTGACTTCGCCGTGGTCTTGGACACTGAGGCATGTGGAGAGCAACCTCGCGGCGAAAGAGATGATGCCGGCCAGAGAATCCGCTGCGCTTCTTCGTCGCTCAAAACTGACGGCGATGGAGTGTCAGGGACGGAAGCGCCTTCGTAAGAGCGTACCAATAAGGGCGCTTGTACCAGAGAGGTTCCTTGTTCCGCTTGAGTCTCCGAGCCCTCGGCATCCTCATCTTCCTCCGAAATGTCAAAACCCTCCTCAGCATTCCGCACAGCTTCTGCTTCCGCCTTGAGCGCATCCGCCTCCTCCTTTGGCACTTTATCTTCAATCAGAGAAACCCCAGCCAAAGAGGTCAGTTTCGCTAAAGTCATCCGCCGATGAGCTTTTATAAACCTTCGCATCAGAAGAAGTTCGTTCCCCTGGAACGTCTGATAAAAACCTCGGTTGACCATCGCCGCGGCGTATAGGTCGTCTACGCTGTCGATACTGCGTAGAATCCGTAATCGTAATTCGTCTGTCAAAAAGTGTTTCGCATCCCGTACCTTGCCGGGGTGTTTGAGTCGTCCTTGCAGAACGGCCTGCGGCTGCTTTGACCGATGCCGAGACAGAGCCCAACCATGAGCGTGTCTGCTGATGTCGTGTAATGTTAGACCCGAGACGCTATTATAGATGTCGTTGATTGCCACGCGGAACTGCGGTGTCGGATCGCAAACCCCGCCTTTGTGCATTACCTGCGGAGGACTCGCGATCGTCCGGAGCAGGTCAACGAGCTGGGCTAGACTCCTGCGAGGCGCCTGTTGGGGATTATCCGAAGTGCCGAGTACCGTTGGCTTGATGATTGTAGTGAGAAGCTGCAATTCTCCGTAGACGAGCATGAGCCAGCCGAGGTTTGTTGCATCGCACCAATGGCTTCCTTTAGGACACCTGGGGCTGCTACTGAATACCAACGGCACGATGGGAGTTGATGTATCCGCAGACGAGCCCAAGCTAGGAGAACGAGTGCCAACTTGCGGTAGACTGAGCTCATTCGACAGGTTTGGTGCATCGTATTGGTTAACGGCTTTGGACGGCGGTCGTCGTAGATATTCCTGTATTGTATTCACACAACACGCATGCACCTGAGCCATCTTCGCTACTCTCAAATACCAAATCTTGTCCTTGATCTTCTGCGGCCAAGGCAAGCCCTGCAACTCTTCCTGGTCGACAAGGTTGAGAATGACAGTCTTCGACATGCGCGTAAATAATTGTCGAAGCCCAAAGGTATAGCTGATGAGCAGCATTCCTCCAGGCATATCTTCACTGCTTTTGTGGATCCATTGAGGCAACCATCGGTGCTCGACAAACAGCTCTAGGGGTGAGGTGCACCGATATCGTAGACACACCTCGGCGATGGCAACGAATTGTTCGAAAGATACTTCCCGCGGGACTTTGTCGTTGTGCATATGTGCCGCATGGAGGAGAATGGTGAGAGCCTGTTCCGGGTCGCGCTCGAGCTGCGGCATGCGATACAATCTCGCCTCAGTCCCGTCGTCGCAGATGTACGGCGTTGGAGGGGGCGCCAGCTGATTGGTCAAGTCTTCATCGTCATGAATGTCCAAATGGCTATGCTCTGTGAAAATTTTCTCAAATATAGGCGAGGTTTCTGCGAGTAGAAATGAAGATACACGGAACCTGAGAACTGGCATGGACTCGGCGCCAAGATTCGCAAACTCGAGAATGGCATCGCCTCGGGGCGACACATGGTGCTCCTTCACAGGCCTTTCGTCAGAGACGCCCGACTCCCCTAGCTGCAGGATGCGACTGATGACAACGAGGTCTTGTTTGACACGGTCGTAGTTCCTGAGACGTATGAGGTATCGCGGGAAGAAATCAGGGCTTGCTGAGAAAGTCTTGTGGATGCTGGTGTTTCTCATCTGTTGGATAGCAGCCGCACGGAAATCTTTGTCCTGGAACAGGGACTTCACCATGCTTGGCGTGGCATCGGGTTCGTAGCTCTTGTAGGTTTCAGACAGCGTAAGCTCGAGGGCCTGTAGCAATGATTCGATGCATTTTTTCCAGTCACGGACGGCCGATATACAGTTTTCGCGAGTTGGCCCGGACTGGTGCCCGCAACTTTGCCCTGTTGTTGCTTCTGAAAGGCTCTTGCCACTAAAGGAAGATCGGTGATCAATGGTCGCGGGGCTGTAGGGTCCGTCGAGGGAAGATTCCCGCGATATCCCTCTGCCTTCTGTACTAAGCATGCTGGTCTGCCCATTGTCTAGCGGTGCATATGTTGAAATGCGCAATAATGAACGGCATAATGTCGCGTGATCTTTGAGCTTGAAATACTCCTTGAAAGCAGCATCGGCGTCTTTGTTAGAAAGCGTTGAGCGGACCCGTTGCGTCGACTGTTGGATTTGCCGAAGATTAACCTCCGAGTCGTCGAAGGCGAGTGCGGAGCTAGAGCCGCAAGACGAGGTCACATCGGGCGACTCGTCAAACTTGAAACCGTCGCCGGGATTCTATTGTCGGACCGTGAGCATGACTGGTCAATCGGACGGCCTATCGCCGGCGCCATCGAAGTAAGTATGCTTGAGAACAAGAAGTGAAGGGGAAGAGAGACTGGGATAAGAGCAGATGGAAATGCAGAAAATGGAGCTCTTACCAACATCCTGTCGTCTTTGGCTGAACCGATGGTCGAGATCTTACGCAGCGCATTGCTAAACCGTCTGATCTTTGGCGATGTTGAGGTAACATCACTGCGGCTGCGTTGGCGTCCCATCCCACTCACTAGCTGCGAGTCAAGTATGAAGCAGGGGTAGGGTCCGAGCTGAGCAATCGAGTACCACCATCTCCATCCATCATCGAACGGGGGGAGACAGCATGAGTAAGGGAAAGTTAGCACTGATTGAACGGTTCGCCACTACCAATACTGGAAACAGCAGCCTTCGAGGAGCAGCACAGTATTGTGTCGAGGAACGATGTATTGCTTCTGCCTGGAGGTGTGCTGCAGCCTGTATCCTGGCGGAGAGGGGGCCAAGTGGAAATTGCATTTGTCAAGCAGGGACTTCTTGTCTGTCATTGGACGCCGGCCACTCCTGTAAGGCTGATTGCGGGGTTGGAGAACCGTTCTGATGACGTAATCTTGTTTTGTGCATGGGACCCTTGGCATTACAGTGTATCCCACCAAAAAGCATCTTCAACGACGGCCTCAACTTTGCGAGGTCCTACAAAATAGACTGAACACTGGTTGGCTTTTTATATCATTTCTTTTAACGCTTCCCGTCTATTTGCTTACACTGACACTAGTCATTGACGTTCTTTTTTCCCGCTCCTATAATGCGGTCGTACTGGCTTCTTCTGTTGCCTCTCTCCAAAGACACATGTCCAGCCTTTCCCCGCCGGGGTATTTCATGACAATCGCAGCCGTTCTACATACAGCTTTAGACCATGATCATCCACACGCTCTCTCTCTCTCTTCCCTTACTCTCAGTGTACCCTTTTTTACCCCCCATGGTATGGTATGAATCTGTTGACAAAAGGAAACTTGATGACGCATGCCCGAAACCGTGACCCATTCCGAAAACCGTTGCCGCAGATGCAATGAGACAAACAATACACCCTGCCGCCCAAAATAACGCAACAGACCCCCAATGCGATCTTGATCGGTGGAAAAGACGACTGAGGCAAGACAACGGCCTCTCTGTTTTGGATGCTCGAGCTACCACTTGAGGTCGCTTGAAGCCCGAATTTCCTCCCTCTTGTGCAATTCGTCGACATTTCGGTGCACGATGAGTCTCGCACACTTTTCTGCTTTTGTTTTCCTTTGAAATTGACTGGACCGGGCCATCGTCGAGCAAAGCAGGCCTGCTGATAATCGAAACTGCGGAAGGTGCTTGTCACAGCACCAAGTCCATCCTCGCATCTGATCCATCGCCGCCATTGTCTTGTGCATGCCTTCTCGCAGCCGTCCATGGAAATAAGCCCCGCCATGTACGCAGCATCATACCTGACCCCTTCACTTGCCGCGCTGCTCATAGTTGATCCAGAATACGAGTCTCCAACATTCGTCCGTGACCAAAGCCAATGAGACGGAGTGCCAGCAACTTGTGCCCATGCAATTCTTCGTCACTCTGAGCCATATCCAAAGAAAACAATGCTAGCTTTCTGTCGTGCCAAGAGATCCACGGCGGCGTGCAAACGAATTTGTACACTTCTCTCAGTATCAGCCGCCCTTTCGGTCCGCCTCGTGCTTGGGCGGCTGCTCGCTTGAAACGAACCCACTGCCCAGGTTCTTGACGTCCGCGCCCTTCTTGCGACTTTTGGTAGCCTTTTGCCACGTACCATCGGCGCCATGGCTTTCGCTCTTGACGCCCCGGGCATGTCCGTTCTCTCGAATGCCATTAACCTTGGGTGACTGAGCCGGGGCCTGGCCAGAATTCTGTGAATGCGACTGAGTTTGTGTTGCTGCTTGAGCCGAGCGCTGTGTGGCCGCTGATAACCGTTTGGGTGACTGAGCCGATGTATGAGATTGCTTGGGTTGGCTAGCCGTCGATGCCTTGGTTTCGTTCACTTTATGTCCAGGAGCAAGTGGATCAGTCTGGACCTTGGGTGCGGCGTTCTGTGAAACGGACGATGACTGGTCGGCTCTCGGCGGATAGTCACCCTTTCTTATGACGGTCGGAGAAGGGGACCGGGTCTCGTTGATCGGCGAAAGATGCTGAGCGTCGATACTCAACTGGTGACCGTTCATCCTGTTGTCCCGGGTGGCGAGGTCGAGTGGCGCTATCACGCCGCTTTGCTGCCTTGGCATGGCTCTCTGGCGTAGAGATGTCTGATTGCCATTGGTAACATCCGGTTGCACCTGCGTTTGCGAGGCCCACGCATACTGGTTCATTGGCATGAGCGCGATTCTGTCGCGGAAAGAGGATTCATCGACAAGCCGAGGCGTAGAAGCAGGCGAGGTCAATGCTGCTGCCGCTGCTGCATTGGTGGCGGTCGGGGTAGTGGTGCCGTTGACAATCAGCGGAGTCCGCTCGGAGACCGGAGTGTGGGCTGGTTCAGGCCTAGTGCAAGACTGGATATCTCCCTGGTCAACAGCATGGCCACTGATACCAAGCCCTTGAACCTGTATTGACTGCTCTTGGGATAGCCGTCTTGACCCATCGATAGTGTTGGAATCGGCAACAAGCCCTGTTGAATCGTGACGCTGTGATGGCGTGGAACTTGTTCGCAAGGATGACCCGGTTCCGTTGACTACCAAAGGTCGTGAGGCCGCTCGAGGTCCGTTGGAACTGGTCGCAGTTGTTGCTTGGCCCGGTGTAGCTGCGGTGCCACTGGTAGAAAAGGCTCGAGCATGGCCCAGAGGAGATGGCGACCGCGATGTTCTTCGCATTCTGCGATCCAAAATGGTCTGCGGAACTTCGGTCGACAGTCTACGACGTCCCTGGGTTGGCTGTGTCGCGTCACCAAAAGCAATAGCATTGGGTGGACCTTGCGAGCGTGCCGGACTAGATGTGTCCGAAACGTAATATCCCAAGTAAGCTCCTTCGTCCGAGGCCGGCGACTTGCTCACAGGGTGCTGGGGGGCCTCGTCATAACCAGCATCGCCCGCAACAAAGCTTGGGATCGGAACTCCATTCACCTGTCGCGCAGGATTCGCGCTGCCGTTCGTCGGTGTGCTGGTCCCAGGATAGACTTGACCCTGCTGTGCCGTAGCAGCAGAACGTGAAGCGGGTTGCGACTGCGACCTCAATGAACTTCCAGAGGTCGAAGCGCCAGACTCTGTTGTCGCCGAAGATCGCTGGAGCCCTCTGCGATACTCTGGAGTAGTGGCCGTTGCAGCAGGAGCTGGCGAGGACGCGTAGGCAATCCCAGACTGGCCATAGTAGGCGGCAGCCATCGGAACGCCGTACATGCTGTACCAATCCTGAGGGCCGGCGATGGGAGCACTGAGGGGAGGGTTATCGAACGAATTGGTCCTAGGGCGTTCCGAGCCTTGCTGCGAGGTCGAAGATGAGCCTTGCATCCGTTGGGCAGCATGCATTTGAGCAGCCATCTGGGCCTGCACCTGCTGATAAACCTGGGATTGAGTGTAGAGCTGGAACCGGATGTTATTCTCTTGCTGTAACTGGGCGGCCATGGCTGCACCTACAAGCGCGGGATACTGTTGATGTGACTGGGCCTGCTGCGCGTACCAAGCAAGCTCCTGAGGGGTCATTGCCACCGAAGGCATGTACATGGTGTTAGTATCATAGGCTACGCTTGAAGAGGCTCTCCGGTTCGAGTTCGTGCTCCGGTGGAAGTTGTTGGGGTGCCGTCCTCGGTAGTTCCCACGCCCCCCTCGTCCAGAGTTTTGCTGAGAAGAACTGCGAATCATGACGGGTCGCGCTTGTGTTGGTGGCCGCTGGAAAGTCGGTGTTTCCTCCTTGGGGTAGACATACTTCTCGCAGCACTCATCCAGCTTCCCTTCCGAGATGAGGTCGAAAGCTCGCCGCAACTCCAGATGAAGCCCGCGGAAAGAATACTCGTCTGCAGTATTGCCTAGGTTGCGGATGGTGTTAAATGGCTCCTCCACACACAAATGGTTATTAATGCCGATGTGCCATCCCTTCTCCTGCTTCGTCACTTTTCGCCCAAGACGAATTGAAATGGCGTTGTTGTCGTAATCGAACTCATACGCGTAAAAGCGAAAGAACTGGAAAAGAAGCTCCCCAAGCGAGGCCTTATTCTTGTCGCCGAACCCACGTAACTTGTCCAAGTCGTCAGCAAATGCACTTTCTGAACCGCCTCTCTTAGGTAACCGCTGATGCTGTCGCTGGTGAAGCGAAGGAAGAACGGGAGGATCGCGAAGCTGCAGGAATCCGATGATCAGGCAGATCCATGTGTAGGAACTGAGGGTGCCGCCAAAGGCTAGTTCAGTCAGCAATTATTGTTGTGCAAGAAGCCAGCGCGCGGAAAGCCATACCAGCGTCGTTGACAATTCTCTGCCGCGTCCAGTACTTGACGATCATGGCCAACGGCCGCACACGTGGATCGATTTCAACGTATGTTCGGACCATCCTCGTGTTCTCCAACGCCAAGGTGTTGTTCACATTCATGTCGCAGGCGAGGCCGAGTTCCGGGTCCCAGATCTTGACAATTGGCACTTTCGCGGCTGAGATACAGACAACCTTCTTCATACCCTCTGTTTGGGTTTGGTTGATTAGCGAACGTTGGGAAACCAGAGAGCATAACACATACTTCGCGCTAGAAGATCTGCAATTATGCAGACCCCTTCCAACTCCTTCCACGGCGTTGTAATACAGATGTCAACTATTTAGAGGGTTAGCGTTCAGCACGCTGGAAGGCGAGCAAAAAAGTAAGGTGGCCACAAACCGTCCGAGTCGTCCGAGCAAAGCAAGTTGCCGGATGAACCGAAGAGATTCACGCGGATGTCGTTTCCAGGCCATTCCTCGTTGAATATCCTCTCCAACTTAACGACAAGCTTTTGGCGGTTCTCCTCGACTTTCTCGGTCGGTGTTAACCGCTCGTACAACTTGCGCATATCTGTGGTCAACTTCCGCTCCTCATCTTCTGACAGCTTGCTCTTGACCCTGTCCAGGCTTGTCCGCTCCAGCTTGTCGCTCCCTATGCTATAAGGCATTCTCCTTTTCGAGTTCATCTGTGACGTTTCATACTGGCAACCGCCCATGAGTCGCGGGGGCAGAGGTCGTAAGGAGGGAAGGTTGCTATTTGTCTCTGAGTAGGCAGAGCGAGGGGAGTGGTTGTTTGTTGCCGTGGGTGATGGCTCTCGGGACTCGAAAGAGAAGTTTCTAGCATGCTGCTGAGGAGTAGAGGGCATCGAATTGGAGTGAGATTGTCCATTACCAGCCCGGGCTGCAGGGCGGGCGGGGAGGGGATGTGAAAGCTCCGGTTGTTGTGATGACTGCTGCTGCATCTTGGGCGGAGCGTCCTTGCCTGTTATGACAGCGCGATCGCCTTTGTCTTTGTTCTGCACGACTCTATGCCCATGGCCTCCTTGGGTGCCCTTGGTCGTGGGGTTGTCCTTGTTCGACACCTTGGAGGAGGATCGGGACCGAGGGGCCGCCTGAATCTGAGGGGTGGCCACCGTTGTCTGAGGAAGCGCTTGAGGTTGTTGCAAGCCGCCTCCTCGTCCGGGAGAGACGAGATTGGTGTAGTGTAGCAACTGTGCCTGGTATACGGAGGCTTGCTGGGGAAAGAGAAGGGGCCAGAAGTCTAGCTGGGCCGGGGCGCGGGAGGCGTCGGAGAAGTAGGAAGCCGAAGTTGCCGATGCTATCGTGGGGTTTTGGATCCAAGGAGACGTTGGATAGGTATGCTTCGATTCTGTTGTAGTGGCCCGACTTTCCATGGAGTGAGACCTGGCTCAACTTCCGTAAGGAGGTGGACGGGAGGAGGCAGATGCGGGCGCAGGGCAACGGCGGCGGCGGAGAGAGAGAGCGAGATCTAGGAGCAGCCAACCGGGTCGTCGCAGGTGGAGCAGAGTTGGCAGTGACGAGAGAATCCGAGGCTATCGAGGGAATATAAGAAAAATAGAACGAGTCGGTTGCTAGAACACGATCGGCAGAGGTGGTTACTGTTAGAGCCGGCCGAATCTCTTTCTCTTTCTCTCTGGCTCCGAGTCTGTTTCTGTGTCGGCGGATGCGCGTGCGGACGAGGGGGGTTGGGTGGAAGAGGGAGTGGGAAATTTGGGGAGTTGTTGAGCCGTTGTTGGCACAAGTAAAGTGCTACTAGACGTGCGAATGGGTCGAAATAATCATCTAGGTCCAGACACGGTCTGGTTTGGTCGGGTGCAGCAAATTTGTTGTGGCAGAGAGCACTCTCCTTCCTCTGTGCTGTCTGCGTCGTTGTGCTCTGGGGAAGAGGGAGAGAACGTCGTCCACCGCAGGAGGCGAAAGAATGGGTGTGGAGTTCAGATCGGGGGACGTTGGCCCAAAAGCGACAGGAGTGGACTGGGGGGGTGTTCTCAGGCTGTGGACCGTGAAATAACGATGGGGGGGGGAGACACACAGAGAATGTGGAAAGGGTCTAAGGGGGTAGGGTAGGTAGTAGGTAAGGTGCACCACACGTAGTTGCCGCCACGAATTTAATCTTTTGAGAAACTGCGATGCTTGATGCTGCGCTATTGTATCCTGTCACTTGCTGGCCAAAAACAGAGCAGAAGAAAACCAAGACGGACAAGAGGCCTAGCAGGTGGTAATTCAAATTCAAAAGGAAAAGTGAGAGAACTGAATGATGTGAAGTGTAAAGGGCAGCGTTTCGTTTGGGATGCAAGTAAGGTAGGTAGGTACCTTCGTCCAAGGAAGGCAAGGATGTGGGTGAAGGAAGTATCTGAGTGCGGTCGTAGTGCATGTACATGTACTCCTTTGCGCGAAGAGAGTGTGGCACTAGGTAGAGAGGCAATGGTATTTGGGGGGAATAAGGGTAAGCAGGGCAAAGGCGAAGTAGGTAGGTACCTAAGGGGCTAGGAGGACAAGGGCGGGAAGCAAATCAAGCCGAGGCGAGGACAGGTCTGAGGTAAAGGGTAAAGCCGAATGTAAAGAAAGGTAGGGGCAGGTGGTGGTAGTGGTGATACGGATTATTTGCCTGTCGTGCCGGGCATGTGTGTGGGTGGTGTATTGTGTGTACCGGGTACTTGTTCGCCCAGATCGCTGCGAGTTGCACACTGTGAGAAATCAGAGACCAGACCCGTACGAACGGATGTAGCGCTTTTTCCCTGACGGAAATAAAGTGAGGGGGTTCGGCAGGCGGAAGAGGGAATTGCTGTCGCAGCAGCAGCGGCAGCAACCGGCTTCGCAGGGTCAGTCAGAAAGTAAAGTCTTCTGAAGAGCCAGACACCGATGCAATCCGGCGTGATACAGCGCAGTTGGACGAGGTGGCACAGTTGCTGGAGGGAAAGGTAGATATCCCGTCTGATGATTGATTGATTGATTGCTGGTCAGCTCAGCTTAGTTAGGCAGTCAGCCCAGTCTAATGTGGCCTTGATGCGCTTTAAGAGAAGGATCAAATAAAGCAGATACATCATCAAAGTACTTATTAATGTACCGCGGCAAGGCGCCTACGTGCAATCAGATTTCAATGACAAGGGAAAAACAAGAAAGTCAGTAAGAGCACCAACATACATACATGGCTGTCAGCACCAGTACCAGCAATAGCCAACTAACTCGCTTGCCGGACTAGTGACTGACCACACAATGTTGGGACAAACCAACCCCAACTATGTTGCAGACGGCCCCTGGGATGCAGGTTGGATTCAATCTCAGTAAGCCTAATGAAGAGCCTCGAGATGGAGCAGGTCTTCCAGATGTGAACAGCATCAGTTGGGCCCAAGTGGCTTTGTTGGTACCATGGATGCCATGGTATGGCATCTCCTACGATGCGTGCTGTGAAGAAGCCAAGGAAGGGACGGCACTCAGCACCCTCGCCCTCACCATCACACCTTCCTTCCTCGCCGGACGGACCCAGATGGGTAGTACTAGGTTGGATCTCCTTCCTCGCTGCCGGTTGCCTCTCTTGTCCTATTCGCTATATTCCCAGGTACCTACCTACTTGGTATCTCCCTCCTCTCTTTCCCACGCTCACTCATCTCCTGCCCAAGTCAAGACGGACAGGCAGACTGCCTACCTTGAGGGGTTCTCTGTGTCTCGACGCGCCCCGTCCATCGGTAGGCAATCTTGATAAATATGGGAATCACATTGCCGACCCGAGTAAGGAGGTACCGTCATCTGTTGTGCCCTGTCGATATCCACAGTGCATGCACGGAGCGCGCGGACAGGGGCAGCAGCCGAAGTGGGGAAGACGATACGCTCCGGACGCAATTTGGGGCCATATGGAAGAGAAAGGAGAGAGAAAGAGAGACCGAAAGAGAGGGGAGGGGCCATTCCACCAAAGTCCCCCCTCGTCCATGTCCCGTCACGGTCCTGGCGGAGTGAGTCTGGTCGCTCGACAGTCGACACACTCATTCCGACTACGCCTTGCCGCTGTCCGCATGGACGATCCCTTAGGATATTCAGTGGTTTCCTGCCCAGACCTCCAAAGCAATGTAACCTACCTACCTAGGTAGGTATGTAGGTAGGTATCTGTGAAGAAGTGACCAACTCCCAGTCAGTGCACCGAAGTACATTGTATACCTACTCCGTACCTTAGTACGTGGGTGAACTAATTCTGGCTGCGTACAGGGGGTGAGGGGGAAGACATACAGACAGACAAAGCGCCTTGATTGGGGAGTTGTGCGTAGCTACCTAGGTACCTATTTTGTTGGAACGGATTCCCTTTAAACGATGATTGTTTGTGGTCTTCCAAACCGCGGCATTACTGAATACTGGAAGGGGAACTTGGATAGACAGTAGGCGTGTGCGTGCTGTCTCTCCCCCTCTCACATCTGTGGCCTAACAGGCTTATCCCTCAGTGAGGGATTAGTGTATATGTATATGTACAATTACATTCGGGCTCCATGGATGGTCATCAACAGTTCAGCAGTGCTCTGGGATGGGTGTGTCATCTCAGTACGAGTGTCATGTACCTTTCCGTTAGTAAGCTTACTGCGTACCTATGACACCAGCTTCCATGCACTTAAGCCAATATTCCAATGTGAGGCATTTGCCATGTCAGGTTCACTCGGGATGTGGAATGGACCCTGCCTTCCTCCTGTCCAATATTACGGTCTTTCCCTTTCTCCCCCTGCCTCCCTAAGGTATGGAAGGAAGAAGGAAGGATGAGAATCGGAGCCTGTGGTCGGGTACGGGAATCCCGTACCTGCTTCGCCTGTCATTTTGCACCTGCACGGTGCACCTGCATCTCGCCCTGCCATGCACGTATCAAGTACCATGTACACAGATAGGTACCGCGCGACCGCGACCTTGATTCACTTGCCTTCTTCGAAGGGCGGGTGGGAGGAGTCTCTGGATGCGATGAAGAACGACGGACGGAACGGAACGTCTTCGAATGCAATGCACCCCGATTATCGACATAGGACATCCGCCTTCTGACGTCGATTTGGGCGTTTCTTCCTTCTTCTTCTTTTTTTTTTTTTTCTATTCCTCCTTTCTCTCTCGATCTCGCCCTCCTCCTATTTGCATTGCACCACTCAACTACCCTACCTACAACCTAGTCAATGCCTCTCGCCGTCTTGTCTCGTCTCGTCTTGTCTCGCCGCCTGTCACTTCTCCCTCTTATTTTATTTCTACAGATGTTCCATTTCCTATCGCTCCCTCAGCTCCCCCTGCCAGCAACATCTAATTGCATCTTAAAATTATCAGGGTCCCGATACTATGGCCACCTGAATGTCTTTCCAGAGACCCAGCAGGCAGTGGAGACCGGCCATCAACATCCCGGCCAGCTAGAAAGGACACATAATAATGCCTACCGTGAGTCCGAGACTGCGTACGGAGATATCATCACAAGGGTTATAAGGGCCCTGTCCGACATGGCACTTGGACAATCCCCGATGACAGCGTCCCAAATCTGTTCCATGCCAGGCCAACAATGGAAGAGGATCCAACGCGCTGCCCCTGAAGTTCCCAAACAAGCCTGGTCGTGTTCGCGTGTTGCCTCTCTCCGCAGTCACCCCCGACTTTCTCGACCGCCTTCTCATGGTCTTCGATTCAACTCCCTTTTCCTTTTTTTTTTTTTTTTTTTTTTTTTTTTTGGAGGGGGAGCATGGACGTTCATCCCCAGTCACCTCCTTCTCCGTGCGTCTTGCCCATGGCCTAAAAGGCTCATCCTTTCCGATAGCCGTTTGCCGATCCGGACATACATCGAAGCCCTCCAAAGGAATACGCCATAAGCTCAATGGCCCACACCAGCTTCTTCAGCATTCCTTCCATCTCATGGACGCTTGTGGGGTCTGTCAACCTAAGCCCGCCCTGCTATGCCGAAAACGCCGCCACAGCACAGTCCATACCACCCACCACCAGCCACAAACGTCGTAGCGGCAAGGCATCGGTAACTGGAGGCACGCTCAACAGCTGGCAGCCCAAAATGCCCCATTGAGGAGTAATCGGCTCTTTCTCACGCTTCATCCAGTGGCCAGGATTCGGAGCTACAGTCATGTTTCCCCATGTAGCCGACACGTCAACCACCTATTCGCTCGTTTACTTTCCCCTCTCCAGGGATCTGGCACAGTTGCCTAAGCGCCTTGGGAGGGTTGTCACATTGCTCCGTCGCGGCGGCTCAAAATAGATTTGCCAATCCGGGCTACGGGTTAGACTGCGAGATGTGCCCAGCTACTCTGATCGTTCAACAGCATTGCTCCTTTGGGGCTGGGCCGTCAATGCGAGACATTCCCTTCAGCTCGGAAGTGGTAAGCCAGGCATCAGCACTTTTGCCCATTTACTACGATTGGCAAGCAAGGGGAGGAAACCTACGGGTCATCACCGGAGGTAGGTATATTATGATGCATGCCTATGAAGCCGACCTGTTGTCAACCCTGACTCTGTTCAGACCACCATATCGATGAGGCCCCAGACTCTGCTCGGGAAGACCCTATAACATCACAGTGACTGACCGGCAGGCTCTTTTGTGCAAGTACGGCAGTGACCATGGTTCTTCTGCTGAGTAGGACGGATGAGGTACGATTCTCCGTGAGGAGACAAGCACGAATGGCGAACTGCCTAGGAAAGCGGTCGAGAAACTGCTAAGCCTTGCCAGCTGAGCTGCTTGTCCTTATCTCAACTCCCCACCTCCGAAGCCAGACATTGCTCCTTTCGTTGCACAGCAGAAACTTTCGCCCAATCGTTCATTCGGACCTGAAGTCGCACTTCTTACGTACACGAGAGCACAGCATGTGGTAGCTTAGTTTAGCCAACACACAACATCGCCAACCACCAAGGCAACGATCTGGGTTCGCATGCCACCGATACTGACTTGATCGAGCTGGGGGGTGTCTTGCCACCACATCTGTAACTGCAACCAGATAAACCGTGCATTTGATCGAAGCTGTTAGGTCAACGGGATCTTCGCCAGCAAGTCACACGTTTCCATTTGTAGGCTCAACGGTACTTTCAACTGCACCGGTGGCAACCCGCTCTAGGCGGCGATGATGTTAGGATGCTGCTCAAGCTCGATACAGTGCCACCTGTTCCGAGCCAAAGTTCGTCCTCTATCTGACGACCACCCCCTTCTTTGCATTTGCCTAGACATTACAGAGCCGAACGAACCAATTGCGGCCCATTGAAGTATCGCAGCAGCTAGTGGCTGCCTCTCGTGAAATGGTTGTTGCATAGCCTGCCAGGGTACCTGAAAGATGTCATCACCGACGTCATAGCGTCAAGTCGAATGGTCTCCAACGCATGCATCGATATTGCTTGTCAAACCCTTTCTTCGCGTCGCCAACAGAGACTGGGCAGGCTACGCCTGCGCTTGCCGCTGGCTATGAGCTTGTCGGAGATGCACTTTAGTACAACCCAAAACGACAGCCATGTCATTCAACGCCAGTTATGCGTTTTGTGTCCTATTCTGAAGTCCAAAACGGACGGGGCAGGTGCGCTTTCAGTAACTTGCCCGGATAAAAAGCTATACGACATAAGATGCATCCCCGCGTGCCGAAAAGTGCTACATCTGGACTCAGCAAGAGACCAACATCATTCAGAAAACATGTTTTGCAATCCAGACCTCAGTCACCGTTACCAAGATGACGTTGATCATTAGGTTTATCGGCGGAGACTTCGTTCCCTCCAACGGGACGATGGTGCGTCCGCAATCAAATGTACGGCGGAAGATGATCCGTGAACGCTTCCCGCTCTCCACATTCTCGCCTTTGGTCTCCCTTAATTCTAGGGCGCCCGAATCAACGTCAGTTCCACCAATCTCCTGCTGGGAAGGACTGAAGCTCCATATTCGGTTGGTGCCAGTTCCAAAATCTCCGATTTCTTCCAGACAAATCATCTTCCGATACTTGGCACATTGTCCCTGGCATCAAGCCGTTAGTGGTCGGCCGCCGAACCACTCACTCGAAATGAAGCAACCACCGGCATGGCAGAACGGAGCTCAAGAGCGCACGCTGCTTTGGTCGCGGGTGGTGGTCCGATCAGGCAAAGGCAGAGAAGTATGCTCCCTTCCTTGTCCATGCATGGTGCGACTTGTCGTACAAGTGGACCGTTACGGCTGGACATTTTCATGTTTCAATCAGCGAGATTTTTGTCTCTGGGTTAAACACACACACACACACACACACACACACACACACACATACACATACACGCACCCCCTCGACTCAACCAAGGTAGCATGATCAATCAATTGATTTTTCATGACATCTTCGATGACGCGGGTGTTGAGGGCACTTGGTACACAAGCATCCGCCCGCATTCCGCCCTGATCACCAGCGCACAGTCTGAATACTTGCGACGCCCGTGATCCGAGCGCCGGCCAAGCGCAGAGAGTGCGGACGAAGCCTTCATCTTTTTTTTTTTAAAGTTACGTGACCCATGCCGGGAGTCCAGATGCTCAAGTGAGTCGTGCCTGGATAAACATTGATGTGTTTCGGCGGAGACTGCCCCGTCCGAAGAATGTTAGAGTGCGTTCCACAACGCGCGCGCGCAAGCATGCTTTGGATCCCATAAACCGAATCTTCGAATCGTGCACGCTTCTAGGATATCCATTGTCCCCCCTCGTCTTCCTTGCCAACTTTGTCTACAGACATGTGACTTGATTCCCGATTTAATTACGGGCTATTGCTGTGGCTTCTGGATATGGGCAAATGACGCTGAGGAGGAGGGGTGTCTCTTCATTGTATTCCCCTCGAGAATGCCAAACGTTACGCCGCCGTTCGGTCTGTTTTCTTCATCCTGTTTTAAGGCAAGCTCCCGCATCATCGATTGTAAGCGAGACAATTGGCCGTTCTTTTTGACCCGTTTTCGTTGTCCGAACCTCTTCGCATGTCAAGAGGCCCTTGGCACCGCACCGCACCGGCACCCTGGAATCAGGAATTGGCGTCGGCACCACACCACCCACCCGGCTGACAGCCGCGCCGGTCCAAACCTCCGCACATGTCATCTCGTCGGGGGAAGATGGATCTAGAGTTCAGCGGTGAAGCAGGGAGGCAGGAGATTTTGGCCACATTGGCCAACCAACTCCAGTTCTTGCGTGACATGGCTCTCCTGGCGTCCGGTCAGGAGTCCAGGGTCTTCGCTAACCAAACGTGCGACGTCCCCTGTATCGAAAGTTTCAGGAGTTCGCCGGAGCTTCTCGCCGGCCCCCCTCCTCTCACGGTTCACCACCTCAAGAGCTCGTAGGATGTCGCCGCCGCCATAAGCATTTTGGGCCACATTGCATTTTCTTTTGTCACTGTTCTTTCTCATCCTCTCGCTGCCATCTGCTTAATTCATCGAGGTATTCTTGCGTTTGCATTACATCTGAACACTGCCTAAGCCCACTTGATCCTTGCCCGCCCATTGCTTCGCCTATCGCGCTGTTCGCCCGTACGAGTTGTTCTGCTCTGCTTTTGAGACGCTTCTGGTCTTGGGGGCTGTGTATAGACGGAAGGTCCTTCACGCATTGTCGTTACCCACACAGATCTGTCTCTTTCTCGACGGGATCGCCATCATGCTGTCAAGCCTGACAACAAAGATCGCCCTGAAGAAGGTTGGGCTGAACAGCAAGAGCTTCGATTTTAGCGGGGGCTCTTCAGACTCTAAGAGCAAGAGTGGTTCGGGCAATGAGGACGCCGCGGATGATCGCCAGGGCGGCTGGCCGACGTGGATGTCGATGAAGTCCATCCCCATCACCGTGGCGCCGTGGTTCTCCCCGCCACCGCCGCCGGTGCCTGTCGCCGAGGTCCCGAAGATCGGCGACCTGGCCCCATTGGACCGCGACAGGAAACTCGAGTTCGGACGGGGCCGGCCTGTTCTCGTCGTCTTCCTCCGCTGCGTCGGCTGTGCCTGTACGTTATTTCCATTGTTACTTCCACCCCACCCTGACTTTTCGTCGTGTTACACTTACACCTCCCGAAGACGCATGGCTAACATCTCTTCCACCAACAGTCGCCCAAAAGACCTTTCTTGCGCTGCGGGCGCTGGCGAACAAGCACGCTAACACGCTCACATGCATCGCCGTGTCGCACTCGTCGTCCGCCGCCACGCAGAAGTGGATCGACCTGCTGGGCGGCGCATGGAACGTCCAGATCGTCATCGACGAGGACCGCGCCGTCTACGCCGCCTGGGGCCTAGGGCTGGGGTCCGTATGGTACGTCTTCAACCCAACGAGCCAGGTGCAGGGGTGGAAGGAGAAGGGGTGGCTCGGAGAGAAGGTCGCGGGCGCGATCCAACGGACCGGGACGGGGGCTGGCGGCGGTGCATCGCCGAATCCTGCGCCTGTCCAGAGACGGGGGACGGGGAGCACCAACCAAAAGGACGGCGCAGCGGTAGGGGATGAGGTCGAGGGGCCTAGCACAGTCATGGGGAACAAGTGGCAGACGGCAGGCGCGTTCGCGGTCGATGGGAGGGGGACGGTCGTATGGGGCGGCAAGGCGTTACGGGCTGATGATCCGATGGACCTGGAGACCGGTGCTCAGGTCCTGGGCTTGTAGACGCCGATTGCCATATGAGGGACAATTATTACACTTGATTATCTACGCAGAGTGGCGTTGGCGAAGCCTGTATTTGGAATCGGCATACTATGTTGGAAGAGGGGCCTCGATGAATATCATATTGGAATATGACCAGCATGTTGACCTTCTGAGTGTTTTGAGTCTCGTGTGATTCTTTGTTGGATATATCCTTGCGAGGCAGGCGATGTTGGGTGAGCACAGCGAGGTTACATCCGAGGCGCCCCTCTTCAACGAATCGCTGACATCCATGGAGGGTTCATGGGCCACGCTCCATGGCGAATATGCATACGAGGATTCGATTCTTTGCTTTTTACTTTTTCTTCTTCTTCCTCCTTCACTCCGGCGGAGACGTCGCAAAGCTGCAAGTGGAATAAGAAAGCGGGACGCCGCCGGCCCTCCCGAGCGAGAGGTGCAGCGTCCAACGCGGAGAAGCCCAAACGCCGTCGCAGAGTCGAGTGGGCGGGCTTTGATGTCATTGCCTGCGCCTCTAGCCCCTGAGTCACACCCTCTATAGTCCCTGTTATTTACACCGAGGTCAACGGGGAGGCGAGGGCCAAG
The DNA here is from genome assembly GCA_020631755.1 of Colletotrichum sublineola. Lineage (NCBI taxonomy): Eukaryota > Fungi > Ascomycota > Sordariomycetes > Glomerellales > Glomerellaceae > Colletotrichum > Colletotrichum sublineola. The sequence continues at coordinate 4,800,365 of JAHSQG010000006.1, read as the reverse complement.
TGATGGAGGTCCTATTGGATGAAGGCCGCTAACCTGTAACGTGTCCTGGCCCGCTTGAGCAGCAGGCCGACGGGCCCGATCCAAGGCTGACTTCCGGGGAGCCCCCCTTCTCGGGCTCTGTATATGTACTAGACAGTCTAGAATGTTGGTATTGAAGCCTGAGAGGCGAGACTAGACGCCTGGTGCGGGCAATACTGAAGCCGGCATTTTAGACCCAGCAAGAGGCGGTTGGCCGCCGGCCATCTCATTGGCCGTTGGGCCGTTGGACCGGCCTGCAACTCAAGGCCCTCCCTCCCGGGGCGGCCCGGTCCCACTTACCCGGTTGCTAAACCATCTTTCCTTTGCATGTAAGGCGGATGAGCGGTTCATGCGGCCTGGAGGCGGAAAAGCCGGAGGCTGCATGGGCGGAATGGTCGGATCGGCGCGAGGCTGTCCCAACGAAGTGCATTCTTGCCGTGCTCTCACCCACACTTAGCTCGCAGTCTCATGCTTAGTTTAGGGAGTGTTGGCCCGAGGTGTTGGGGACTTCCCCTCTGGGAGTATGGTGCATGACGCCTTCCTCACGAGACCAATGTTGTCACAATGGAGGAAGGCTGGCAGAGTGGGGGGTTGTGCTTCAACGGGGGCATGCTGGCGTTCTCTCACCCTGATCAAATGCCAGCGGCCGACGTTGGTCGGCTGAAACGAGGGCTGTAATCCAACAAGGTGGAGAAAAGGGGGTGGGGGAGGGAGGAGGAGGCAATGGGCGACGAGGAGACAGCTTTCCGCCATGCACAAACGTCAAACCGGGGAGAGATACAAGCCCGGGAAAGGCCGCAACCGCGCTCCACCCGGAAGCAAGGCGCGCCAACGGCCCCCAAGCATGATGAGATTGTAAGTTTCTTGCATCATCGTGACATCAAACTAGCCCTACTGAACGTGATAAGTAGACGCGGCAATGAGAATTTTGGGGGGGGGGTAGGAGGGAGCTCACCAAAGAGAACACCAAGCCCCAAAGACGTGTTTCCAAAAAAATGAGCCAAGCTCGCGCCCAGGATGACGATGGATGAGCCTTCCTCAGTTGGCGTACCGACCACAATCAATCTATTCCTAAACCGAACTTTCCCCATCGCCATTAATCCCTTCCCCCTCTTCCCAAAACAGCGCGAACCGCCTTATCACAGACGGAGAACTGCCAAAATGGAAAAAGCGGCGTGGTGTATGGTGACTTTTTTTTGCCAGTTCAGGGGTGGGCGCGGGGATGGTTCAAACGGGATGGCCCCCACGGAACCTCCCGCGGTAAGCCACCACACCCGTTCCCGCCGCCGCGCCGCCCGAGATCTCCGTGCCCGGATCGCGTCCAGGTCAGTGTGCCTCTTGCGTGCCTCCTGAGTTAACCCCCCTTCTTTTTCACGACGTCCCGTCCACGGTCCGTGTGTTACCGTCAGATCACTGTCCGAGCGGTCCAGCCACAGGAAGAGGGAAAAGGGAGAAGCCTTGCTGATGATGTCTTTATACTTTCAAATTTATTTTTATTTTTACAATGTAGACTCTGATTTCTAGAAACGCTGCGCCTGCGCTAGAGGCTGTCCCTCTCTCTTGTGGCGACTACTTTGTTGACATCGGTTCAAAATCTAAATGTAGACCCTATGGAAACCCCCCCCCCCCCCCTTCGCACTGCACACCCGTCGAACTTTTTCTCCGTCATGGCACGCAACGCAAGGTTCGTAAGTTCACGACAGACTTGAGGTTCGGACCTCCTTAGACACTCAACACTCAGCGGCCTGAAAGCACTCCAATCAACCAGGTGTTCGTATCCATCCGTTATCGACATCGGAAAACACACGCACACGCGAAAAGCACGCGATGCACAAATGAAAACGAGACGAACTTAAGGGGGACCAAAAAGCATATGTTTTTTTCATTAAGTTACTGCTCCACCCCGAGCAGAGCGTGCCAAAGACAAGAAAGCATCCCGTCCGTTCCATCTCCAACGCAGTTCCATGTGATGATCTATTCCGCATCTTCCCACGAGACCCCTTTCTCAATGTAGCCAAGCTCCCTTTCATTCCCGGGTCAAAAATCAAGAAGGTAAGAGACCCCATTATAGCTTGATGCGTACCAATCCCCAGAGCCATCAAGAGCTCGGGAGGGGACACGGCGATGCTCCTCCGACGCAATCTCCTGATTCCGAACCTCCCCAAAGCAACCAAGGAAAAGCCCCCGCCAATACCAGAAACACCCCGTAGCCCAAACCCCTGTTTTTCTGATTTTGTCGCCATGTAAAGAAAAAAAAAAAAAAGAAGAGTCGTCTTGTGTGCTTGTGTCAACTCCCCGGATGTGCGTTGCCCAGTCCCAATCCATTCGAGAGTCAAACCAGATTGTCGGAAGTCACGCCCACGCCAATTGTATGCTCGCAATTCGAATCATAGGTTGCCCTCCGATGCTTTTGGCACCCGAAACATTCCATGCCCAGCCCCGAAGAGACGACTGGCCCCAAACAACCAAAAGAGAAAGAAAAAAAAGTGCAAAAGAAATGTCGCCCTGCTCCGTGTTCATCCTCGCCACAATATACTGGGTTATACGAAGCAAAACCCAGGCGCCGTGATATCCCATCGCAGCTTGTGGTCAATACCCCAAAGCAACTGTTTGCCCTTCCACGCCCTTTTTGCCATGCTGCTCTTTTCCTCCATAGCGATACTGTTCGACTCCAAGGTTGCAGAATGCGGTCACTGCTGATGGTGGAAAAGAAAACTCCTCAAAGATGCCGACAGACACCCTCACTCCAAATACCATGTGTTGAGCCCGAGGTATATATCAAGTTTTCCGTGACCGAGGAAAAATCAATCGAGACCGAAACCAAACTGAGAAACCATCCACGCAAACTGCCTGTTCATCAAACCCCTTGTTCATTCCGTAGTTGCGCCGCATTACAAATTCGAAAGGGATGATTTGGGGTCAGGCATCTTGACCATTTAGCCCCAGACGCTAGCAGGAGGCTGGCTCAGACTCGAAGACTGAGGACCCCACACACCGTTTCCACGACCCCAACCGCCGGGAGAGGCCAGCGGGGTAGTAGATCTCTTTGAGGACGAAGTCGAAGCTCCGCTCGGAGTTCCCGTAGGTCGCGTGCCAATGGGAGCGACCGTCTGTGCCGGCTTGGACCCGGCCGGAAGCTCCTGGCGCGGCGGAGAGCCACCGGGCGACGAGTTGTTGGTGCGGGCCGCAGCCTGGCTCACAGCAGACTCGAAGGCGCTCTTGTTGCTGTTCGACGCATTGGGCTGAGGGCTGGCAGTGCTGCCGCCACGAGAGCCCTGGTCACCTGGGGGCCCGGCAATGGGACCGGGGCCAACATCAGAAGCAGAGACAGGCGTGTGAGCGTCGCCGTGAGGGGGCGGGCCGCGGGTGGCGTCGTAGGTCAAGGGCGACTGTCCACGCAGGCTGGATGGGCCACTGTGGGTCGGGACGCCGGTGCGCACGACTCCGTTCTCATCGACGTAGCCTCCCTTCTCGGCAAACTGGCCCTCGCCGTACAAGGCGCTGCGCTGACGAGCGATCAGCTCACGTGTCTCCTCTTCGGACATGGCCTTAGCGCCGTAGGGGATGTCAGAAACGAGAGCTGCGCGCACAGTTGATTAGCAGGACTTCCTCCGGAACGTCGAGATACTACGGGAAAGGGGATGGACGATGATCTGTTCAGGAAAACATCTTTCGACAGTGACATGACGGGGCAGCAGGATGTGCATGACGGTGAAACCCCTCGGCCTGAATTATCTATTTTTCTGCATTGCTGGATTCCTCCCTGGCACATGGAGTTTGTGTGTGCTATACAGAAGAGGGCGGCCTACTTCGTTGGTATTGCTGCTCAGTGTGCAGGTTTCGCAGCTCCCGCTCCCGTTGAGCGGCCATCCTTCTCTTGGCCTGCATCATCTGTTCCGCATCGTTGGAGCCACGGGAGGGCTGGTGGCGCTGGGAGGCGTAAAAGCTCTGAAGGTTCGAGTTGGGGTGGCCTCGGGCATCATCGAACTGGTTGACAGAGTGCGGTCGGGGGCCGGGACCGGCTCCGGCTCCCATGCGTCCGGCTGCGCAAGGCGAGTTAGCGACGGGATGACTGCGGTGATGCCCGCCAGTTGCGAGCACACTTACTGAAGTCGAGGGATTTTCTGGCGGGGCCGTGGCCGGCGGGTCCCATCTTGGGACCACCAGGGGTTGGGTACTCACGTCGACCGCCCATTCCGTACGACTTCCCGCCCTTGGCGAGATTATCGTATGCACGATCAACCTCTGTAGGCCTAGCAGTCAGTGTCCGTACCACATCTAGATCATCACATTGTCAGCCGGGTCTTCCTGCGCGCGACGTATGCCGGACGCGGCGGGTCCTCGAATGAGAGGCCGACGCCGGGCTCCTGTCTGCCACGCGCTGGAGATTTGTGATGACCTACCTTCGAACTGGTAGAAGAATGCGAAGTCGTCCTGAGGCGTGGGGCCGCTGGCACCTGTTGGCGAAAACCTCGAGTCAATTCCGGCGTCTGACTTTGCGATTTGGTGCTGTTGCGACAACTGGGCCGACTCACCAGCACGGGCAGGAGGCGCTTGGTGTTCCCAGTTGTTCTGGCCGGGATTGGACCACTGCGGGTTGTTCTCGTAGTAGGACATGATGATGGAGGCGATGTTTTGACCGAGTCGAAATCGAGAGTCACGGGTATTGTCCGAGAGGCCGCGTCGGGGAAGGCCGCGAAGAGGTCGGTGAAGGCGTCGTTGTCTTTACAACACGAGTCGAGTGATTAGTTGATGTTTACTTGTCAAAGCGACAGGCTCGGGACCAAAGGCGCGGTAGAGTAGCCTTCGGGGGGAGGAAAAGGTGTCGCAAAGGGATGGGTTGAGAGCGGGCGCCGTGGTGTCAGGGGAGAGAGAGGCCAACGGGAGAGACAGGGAAAATAAAAATTTGGGTAATGGGCGGCGGCGCGGTTAAATGTCTCGCGGCTTTTTTTGCGCAGGGGTTGCAGCGGGCTGGACAGGGAAACCACTCACCAAAAGGGAAAAGAAGGACGGGGGTAATTCTTTTTATCCAAGTCGTTGCACAGGCTCAAGTCAACGGTCAACGGTGGTTTTCTTTTTCCTTTTTTTTTTCCTTTTTTATTTATATAATTATCGTCGCAGGCGGAAAAGACAAGAAAGGAATTTGGGGTTGAAAGCGCGAAGAAAGGCGTCTTTTGCAGTCCTCTCGAAAGGGCAGGTTGATGGGAAGTGGCGGGTGCCGACGTGTGCGTTTTGAATGGTGGAAACGAAGGTGGGTTGGCTCGAGAGTATGCGACGACGGCGAGCCAGCGGGTCGAATCGGATGGATGTATATGCAGATCGGCTAGGTCTTACGACGTTGGAGCCAGGTCGGCTGAGTGATATTGGCTAGAGTGTGTAGTGGGAAGCTTTGCTAAAGGACTTCAGACCGTGGCATGAGCGGCAACGATCAGGGCAGGGCAGGGAAGAAGCCACAAAGTGAGTGATGATGATGACTTGTCTTGGGCGTGTTTGCTAGTAGTGCAACTGGTCCCGGGTGGCAGGAATTAATAAGAGGCGAAGGTAGAACCCCCCGGAAAAGAGTGGGCGAACGGACGTGAGAGGGAAGACAGTCAAATCCGACAAGGCCAATCAGTCGAGTGGGAAAGGGTACAGTTACAGATACCATTGGAGGACTGCACCGGACGACGTGGAGGACAACTTGTGCTGAGTGCCTACTGATACACACACTACTGGGACTGAACGAGTTTGGCAGCAAAATGCCCAGCCAAGGAAAAGAAGTGGAGGAGAGGGGGGATGCCAATGTGAGGTAAAGGTATCCGTACCTAAGGTACCCAAGGTACCTCAGTAGGTAGGTAGGTAGGGGGTTAGCAGAAGAAGGGGAAGGTAGGGGGTGAGGAGGGGCAAGAGAGAAGGAAACGAAGGAAGGAAGGTGCCAACTTCACTCAACCACTACGTACACTACAGTAGTTAGCACCGTGGCAAGGAAAGGACGCTGGGGCAGGCATGCAAAGGCCAAGCACACCTGGACGCAGGCGCAGGCCCATGCCCCGTCCGCATCCACATCCACGCCCATGCCCCCCCCCCCCATATGGGCCTGCACGCATACACATTATTCGTCCCTGTACATGTGTCCCAGCTACTACTGGCTGTACGTACATACCCTAATATCATCGTATATCCGTATAGATGATATGAATATGTACGGATACCTTACTTCAGCAAGGCAACATCCCGTTTAACATGTATCAGGTAGGTACCTTACACTCCAAAGGTAACTCGCGCAGTGTACTACACAAGCAAGAAATGACAACAGTGCCTACCTAGGTAGTTGGTTGGGGCGCTACGGAAGGGACGAACTGTTATGAGTTCAGTTAAGGCTGTTACGTGTGGGCAAGAGCGACCTGGGCTGGGCAGATGGACGGGGACCGAGAAGGGGACAGGGACGGGACTCCCACTCAAACTTGAACTGGAAACTGCAGCTGCAACTGCAACTACAACTGGGACACCAATTGGGAATCTGGGACGAAGGGGGAGGGGCAGGAACAACACTCGACGCTCGACATTTTACACCGAGCCGGACGCTGAGTGTGAACTCCAGCGCTGGGAAGGACGAGGACGGGGTGGGTGGGGGTGGCCGAAGTCGAGGAAGGTGCAGGCCGTAAGTAGTGTACTACCTATGTAGTGGTAAAAGTAAGCAAGGTATGCATCCCATTCGTACGCAGTATCTATCCCGTACATACGGGGAAAAGTTGGAGGTGATGATAAAAGGATGGTCCTTTCTCCTCCCTCCGTGTCCTAGAATTCCCACAGGTGCCTGGCGATTACTCGCGGACGCCCAATGCTGCGCGAGGGAGACTGCCATAACACGGGCAAGGCGAGACGAGACGGCATGAGACGAGACACTGCAAAGACACGTACCGGAGCTGGACGCCGCCACGCTTGCGAATCCCAGTCACAGACACTGACCTATGCCATCTCGATCGCGTGCTGTCCCAGCCAGGTAGCACCGATGCCAACCATCTCGGCCGTGTAGGTAAGCAATTGGCCCTGCTTACCCAATCATCAAGCTTCAACGCGGCTGGTGGACCGCCGAAGGTATCTTGTAACAAGGGCACCACTGCGTGGAAAGCTCCATGCAACCAAGACAGATGGGCTAGGTAGGTAGTTACCTACATACAGTACCTACCTACCTATGGTACGTTGCGGTACGGTACGGATACGCCTCAAACTTTGTACCTCGGTGGAGTGTAGGGGAAGGGGAAGGGGAAGAGTCGAGACGCGGGGGCGTGTCGCCAACTAGGGGAAAAGGCGAGAGAACTCGTGGATGGAGATTCTGCCGCTGTCTAGTTGGCACTAAACGTCTCCTCATCAATGGTGCCCGTCGCCTGTCGCACGCGGTCTTGGGGATTTAGGATTCGATACCGCGCGTGAACAGAGACACAGTTGGTCGAACATTATCTCACATGGCACCACGATCCTTGAGCAAACTCCTTGAGAGTGGATACAGGTACGGATAGCACACACCCACACACACCCGCGTTCTTTGGACCAGGGTCGAGTTTAATATCGACAAGCGGCCCACGCCATATTAGGGAAGCTCGAGAATGAGATTAGCATTTGGAGATGAGGAACATGTCCCCAGGTAGATATTGCCTCGCCTGAGCAGCAACCCCAACGTTACCATCATTGCTGTAAGTACACGGGTTATGTATACAGCACCTGTACGGACACCCTGTTGCCGCTTGCCGCCGTCGTCGGTTCATCCTCATGTCTTCAAGCCACGCCTAAGGCGCCCTGGAGAACAGTGCAATGACAGAGAAAGAAGCGCTCCAGAATGAAAAATCTTTCGACCTCTACCTGATAAAAAGGGATTGGCCAATACGCACCCCATGATCCCCCCCCCCCCCATCGAAATCTCCATCTCTGCACTAGCGCCGTTTCGACTTCTCTGTGTCGGTACTTCTGTGTGTCTTGGGTTGCCGCCTGCGCCGTTCTTCTTCCCGGGCATTTCCATCAACAACCTTCATTCCCCGTCGTCCCTTTCCTCCTCCTCCTTGGCTCGTCTCGGATTTTTCCCTCTTCTCGTTCCTCTTTGTTTTCTTTTATTTATCGTACTCGGAGACCAGCAAATACATGTACTGTATTTGATGAAGACCCATTTCGATATCACCCTCGCGCTTTGGCTTGCAGCCCTCGGCACTGCATCCGCAACACAAAAAAAGACAGAAAAAAGGAAAAGAAGAGAAATCACTGGGCCGTTTGTTCGTGGGCCCATGCGTGGAAAGCATCCCTGTCAACCGTCTAAATCTCCTGCAATCCATCTACTATGGTATGATGGGTAAGTAAAAACTCCCTAACAGGTAGTGTGGAGTTATGACCCATATGGGTAGAGACTCTCACTGGCTAGATTTGTGCTGGATAGGCACAAGAACCTCAAAGTACCAGCTGCTGAGATAATCAAAGAAGCACGGCCACATTTACCTGACAATGGGGTTAAATTTTGGCCTGATACCGTAGTATGCTAAGTAAGAAGAGACATCCATGATAGTGTATCTTGCCCTTTCCACGATTCCGATTGCCATTCCAGATATCAGGAGACAAGATACGTACTCAATCCTCATCGTCTCTTGCGCTTTCCACAACAACACCTTGCTTGACTCCAATTAGTACTGTGCCTTTCACCCATTGTTCCTACCTACCTAATACTTAGACTGGCACCCAGAGTATCGCAAAGTGCCTCAGCCATCATCTCACGAAGTCTGCTACGCTCGCGATGGATAGGTGACTTGATCTTTCTTTTATCCAATTTTCAACACAATTTTATTTCTAATTTTTTCGAAAAAAGAAGAAAAGAAAAAGAAAAAAAAAACTTGACAGAAGCTGTTAGTCCGCATCTATCAGCAACAAGCCATGTGACGAGACAAGACAGGCAATTCCGCATTTCATGGTGCAGGGCAATACGTCGTTGATACTCTCACAGACAACAACGTACAAGACGTCTTTTCCTCACGCCACCAGACCTCTCTAATGGCCCGTTACTTCTCTCCACGATGGATTGCAAGGGATGAAGGCTTGCTTTGATCAATTCCGCCCAAGCGCTCGGCCGAATCATTGTTCCATACAGAGAGCTCTCTGTCCGTCTAACTACGAAATTCCATATATCTCGTCTTATCCAATTTATCTACCTAAATAGATGATGCAGCGCACCTCTAGCCATCAGACAGCAAACCGTCTTCGCTAACTCCCCGTTACTACCCCTACATTCCCGTGTCCATCCCAAAGAGCAAACCGAAATCTCAAGAGCAGGGTCGAGGCCCTTCTCCTATACTAGATGGTGCCTGGGGTGTACGAAGTGGGCCGCAGATCTGCTCTTTGCACATCCAGTTACGGATGCCAAACTTGCACCGCTAACTCCTACGAGCTTCCAAACCCCTTTTTCCTAAGTGTCGTAAATCGCAGCGAGGCGGCCAAGCACGTACGTACTTCAGCTGCGAGGCCCCAGCTAGGAAGAAGCATCATGCCGGTAACTGGCCTCCGTGTCACTCTCTTCTCGGACGTATCTAGCCCCAGCGGCTACTCACAGCTTTGAAGCCAGTAGTTACGTCTGCTAAGGTAGCAACCCGCCTCTGTTGATGCGCTTTGGCTGGTTAACGTCTCGGATGGTCACCCTTCCATCTTCTTATCGTGACTGGCTGGTTTTCCCTATCACTAGGGCCTGCCCGCGTTAGTCCGACTTGTCCTACCCGCCAACCAGGTACTGAATTTTGAGGCGACTTCATCCACCCGGCCTTACCATCAAGTCTCCACGGCTCCAACACATAAATTAACAACCGACTACATACACTAATACTACGTAGTGTACCTGCCATCAGCCCAAGTTGGTTCACAAGGATGCTTCGCTTCTGGCAAACCCTTTCGGCAGCCACCAGCGCACACTGTACACGTCGCGATCATGCGACGCTGAATCTAGGCAGCGTTATGAAAATTACGACAGCCACCCGTGCCAAGCTGAACCGCCCTCTCAGCTGCTGTCATGTTGGGACGTGATGCTCTCCAAATACTGAGGTTGCTCTTGGAAGACAAACCGACATCACTACCCCGCACAGTGCTCACCATACCGCCCTTCATCTATTGGCTACCCCCAATCAAATTCAACACCCGCTGGCCATTGAGCCGAACATCCGCCGTGATTCCCCGTTTCCCCATGCATAGGACTTTATGACGGCGGTATTCCGTCGGTAAATAGATACGGAAACAACCTCATCCGCAAACTGTCCGACTTACGAGACAGGCTCGATGTGCTTCCCCTGAGCATCCGCAATCTTAGTCAATAAGACGGCCAATACAACGGCCTACTTTGGATGGTGGCGACATAGCACGGATTTTGATCTGCGCCAGTGGTCGGCTTGACCACGCGCTCCACGCCGCAAATCGCCAGTGTTCTAGAAGTGCGGACATTTCTTGCTCCAATGTCCCCGGTAGAGGCCGCCGGACGCTACATAATTATACATTGCCTTGTTTGGACTCCCTTCAGGTTTGCGCTGCGGTCCCCCGTCCTCAAGCAACTCTGGAGAGTGAGGCCAGGTCCCCCAATCTCTAATGTACATGGTCCACACTTGCTCATCCCTGATCCCGGATCTCTCAAGCTTTTACGATTCAAGTCAACTGACACTGGCAGCTGCACCGTCAGACTGTCAATGAATCACCAAAAACCGTGCGCTGGGATCAGACCATTATCGCAGAGACGAGATGCCAATGTCCGCGGAGTCTCTGGTCTCATCGGTTGCCCTACAACCTAGCATAACCGTAACCACCTTGACCATGGTTGATCTTGATCCGAACAGCCGTTGCGAGCCTGCAGACGAACCTTCACTTAAATGAGGAAACCAAAAAGACGTAATGGTTGCCGGGTGACCGGACATCGAACGCGGTCTTGGAACAGTTTTGATCAAGGCCCGCCAGGGGCCGAGCTGCAGAGACGGTCGTGTGAAGTCACCATTGTTGCCGTTGCCAGACACGCAGCAAAATGCTGCCGTGCCGTCATATCAATATGCAGCCTGTGTAGCCTGCAGCAGACCATCACACGCCTACGTCGGGTCATAGACTGCAAGGCTGCTGGCTCACCTCGACGAATGGGCCCGGCGTGTGAGGCCTGGCTATCTACCTTACTGGCGGCGAAATGTCGGCGTCCAAGAACGGCGCGACCGGATGATGGAAGCTTGCCGATGTGATCCAGCGATCCGTCGGCTGCTGGAAACCTGGTTATGGAAATGAACTGGAAGACGCGTCGCTGGTTCTTGAAACTTCAATGGAACAGTTTCCAATTCTGTCCCTTCGTCGAGTCGGGAAGTGGACCTCGGGAAACATCCCTGAGCCTGCTCCCCTTGCCAATAATCTGTCTTGGCTCTTCACGGATTGGACCCTTTGGCTAATGTCTGGTACGACTTTTCCTCAGCCGAGAGTTCCTTTTGGCTAGCGAGGGGGGATCTCAGGGAGAAATGCAACGGTAGCAGTCCACCGGGGTAGATGACACTGATCGATGCGGCATCACCCCGAGATTTTGCACAAAGGGAAACAAAATTAAGAAAGAAAAAAATTGTTCCCATCTCATACAGAACAGAACAGAACAGCCCGCCAATATGGATGGTCCGATGACAGCCCATCGCCCAACTAGCCGTGTTTTCATACCGACTTGCCGGTTTTCTCATGCGTCCTTCCAGGAAACGATGACAAGTTGGATGCTAATCAGCTAGTGCGATGGCTTTGGCTGATACCGTTGCGGCAAGATGACCGACATAGGTATTAGGTAGAAGGAAAGGGAGTCCTTCCACCGTGTTAACTTTGGTTCCTCGCACGTGGCGACCCTACTTTTCTGCGGCCGCCGCCACAGGCGCCCTGGTTTTTATTTTTATTTTTTATTTCTACACCATGTGCACCACCGTGGAAAGGTTGGGCGATTACAAGCCTTGCTACTTACCTCCTACCTACGCCAGCACGCCAGATCCTAGCTTGGCTGGTCTACTCGGTGAGTTGATGAAGGAAGCAAGCATCGTCTGTCTTTTCGAAGGATCATTGATTGTTCCGACAAAGCCGGGCAAATCTGCGCCGTTGGTGACGCCCACCCCCGTTGCACGTCGATGCAATTCCCACGAACGCCAAACGCTACACAACCAGGCTTCCGCGGCTGATCTAGCCTGCTTCGTCCCATGTAATCGACAGTTCCCTTTCAGCTTCCACATCCAGCAATCTGGAGCTGCGCACATATCTACATTACAATAGACCGAACCCAAATGGGTGGCACGCGGGGTACCGTAGTGTAGGTGGCGAGTATATCCCCGAGTTCTCGCCGTTCGTTATCGCTTGGCCACTTGTCCACAATGATCACGCCCTACCTTTTTGCCGTAATTATTGAACGGATCCCAATCCAACTTTCCAAGTGGCTAACACTGGTGTCGAACCCCCCGCCGCTAACTGTCGCTGGACACCATCGAAAAGTAGTTGGACGGCATCGCCTCAGCCTTGAGACCTAAAAGCAGAGAGCAACGGCCCAGGAGGGATGACAAACACCAGGCCGAATCTGGGATGAATCCCGACGTGGCGCTCCAACGGTTCATTGTAACCAAATGTTGCTGACGGTATCCTAGTGCTGGGCGACAGCAGACATGGAATGGGTCTAATGCCGCTTGGCTGTTCTTGACTCGCTGCCTCGAGACACCTCCAACGAAGCACTAACGCTGCATGTCACCAATTGCACTGGGGCCACACTCTGGCAGCGCCGCTGTGCTTCGGTGTTGTAGCGTAGGACGCGACTCGTACGACACGCTGATCGAAATGACAGGGCGTGATCGCCGGCTTTGGTCGGCTTGGAGCCTCTCTGGAACCTATATCGAAAATGTCCCACGACGTATGCCGTCAATGACGACGTCTTCGTGGCCGTGGTTTTGTGCAAGTCATTGACACGTTTCTTTCTTACCTTTCGGCTGCCCCGGTCCGGATCGAGGGCCTCCAGATCCGACCGGGCCGTGGGGGAGACCTCGCGGGCGACACGGGCACGATGTATAACCTGATCAGGTTGCCCTGCAACGCCGCACCCAAGAACAGAGCATGTGTAGGCTCTGCCCTCGTGCTCAAGGCCTTTTCAACCGGCCCACCCAAGACAGGCTATTGAACGGCAAGATTGCAGATTCGATTGCCAAGGATGTCACTGGTCCGCGCTTGCTGTCAGCTTGGCCAGTCCTATCCCCGCAATCACTGACAGCAGCTCACAAGGTTGCAAACCGCGCATGCGCCCATATGCAGGTTCTTTCACCACCACGGCGCTCTGGCGTCACATTCAGACGACCACTCAGAACGGGCCGGGGATGGCACATGGCGTCCTATCCAGCGCTTGTGGAGACCTGCGAACTCGGCCAGGCTGGCACGAATGCAGCACTGCTCAAGAGAGCGTCCCCACGTACGTAGGCACATTGACATCAGGCCTAATGAGAAAGAGCACATCGGCTCAACGCCGAAACGAAAGCATGCCGAGAATGCTGGTTGTGGAGGGGTCGAAAGGTGGGGTACCGCCAGCTCATTCACACACACACACACACACACACACATTTGCTCACTCTCTCTCTCTCCCTCTGTGGGTGTATGTGTCTCGATTTCGGACGAACCCGGTTGATGACATACTTCCTGATCGAGATGACTCTGCCTGGACGGTCGGTTCCCCGCGTCGACCCTCGCAAGCACTAGCCACACATCAAGTTCGCCTTTGTTGGATTTTTGTGTGTGTGCCGTGTGCATGATGCAAGCGAATGCCCACAAATACCATGTCGGCAGGCGGAATGGCGGGCGTTGCTGGCGTACGAAATGATTGACTTTGGGATTCTGGACCGGAGCTTGGCCTCCTTGTCGGCTCGTGAGAAGCCCTTTCGTAGTGGCAGAAAGCATATCATCACGGTGCTCGCAAGCCAAGCAGCCCGGGCTGAAACCTAGCTCAGGTTCCCGTCTGGGTTTTCCGCTGATGCTTTGGGATGACGCATACTCTTCTGTTGCCCCCATTTTTGGGCATGAAACTTGCCTCGAGTGGCAAGTATACCAGAGAGGAGTACAACTAACAGCAGGTTGAGGTCGCATTCCATTTAGAAGCAGGCGTTGTGTCTTTCTGTTTGACGAAGCCATCATGTAATATTGTTGCCGCATCTTTTCAACGAAGGAGTCGATATCCGTGGGGGTTCGGTGAGGGGATATTCAATGGGCAACCCGGGCCGCACGCGCCTGGACACCTTGATCATGTAACATAGAAGTCGGTGCTCGGCTTTCGTCGGTTTGCAGCTGTTGACGTCGGGCAGCGGGATGCCGGTGGTGTCGGACTCCTCCGAGGGCGGAACGGCCGCAAGTATCAAATTGCGACGACACATGGACGCCACAAGACGCTGCGTTGCGGAAGAACTGCTACAGGGTGGAGGAATTCCTCCAGCTCGGGGAGCGCACTCGTACTTTTAGCTCCCACTCCTCCGGCGAGCCGTTATCTGGTCCCCAAGTTCCAATGGCAGCTCAGAAGACCCCTTCTCTTCACTGGTTCTCGTCGTGAGCACAAGATGCAAAACAAGAAGGACGGTGGGGAATAGGACGCCAGTCCATGGCACGAAGTCGGGTTATGCTCGATCCACTTAACTAGAAAATGGTATAGCAAGAGGTAGCCCGCCCCTTTGTAGATACCATTTGCATCGTCTGCTGCTCGGCAAAGACATGGTGCGGGGCACAATTCATGGTGTGCCGGGCCTCTTTTTCTGGGGTGATTCAAGACGGAGTCCGAGGAAGAGATTGTGGCGGCTGCAAAGATGGAAACGCAACCCAGCCTTCGTCTACAGATTGGTGTAGATGGTAGTCGCTCGGCAATTGGCCGTACTGGACTATACAAAGGGCAGTGCGGAAAAACACCTAAGGGTTTGTTCTTCAAAGGATACATTTCGAAGTTGAATGGTGCCAAGAAACTCGAATACTGCGAGAAAGGTAGAACAAAACAAAAGGACAGGACGAGCCCGCTGTCTACAGCTTTGACCAGAGTCAGGAGCTGGACGAATGGGTCCCAGCCCCTCCTCCCTGCACGTCTTGATGAAGTTAAGCTGTGTGGTCGAGATAGAATTTAAAACAGAATGGAAAACTGCAGCTGGCAACGACGGACACGAATGCCTATCCCTTAGCCAGAAGCCAGAACCCCTGATGGCTAGTCGTTTTGATAGCGTTCGTTCGGAGACTGGGTGTTGCAAATGGGACATACCCTCCGCCTCCTGTGCATTCTTTCGTAGACTTAGACTCACTGATGTCAGCAGGTGTTCTATCAATATGTGCCAGTTTTACGACCGTCAACGTACTAATCGACTAATTGCAAAGTGCCCTTGGGGGCTGAACTGTGACAGCGGGTGAAGCATATGGCCAGCAAGAGGCTCGTCGCCACCTTTGAAGATCGTGCAGGCGCCGCCTTCTGGCTAGTGAATTTCCACAACTGGGAAACAATCATACGAGGAAAGAGGGCCAGTGGCTGATACAGTTTGCTGTCCTGTCAAGTCAAGCCAAGGCAGGTGCTCGGGTACCTGCATCTCGCCTACCTTTTGTCTAGCCCTCCTTCTGCTTCCCTCGGATGTTGGATAGAGCAGCAAGGAACCAGTCTGCCTCAAAGCCCGTGAAAAGACATGTTGAAAACCCAACAAAGATAAGAACCAATATGACTAAAAAGAGAAAGAAAGGGGGGAAAAAAAAAGTAAGGGGCTGAAGAGAATAAATAACAAAAGGACGGCGAAAAAAAGAGAAAAGAAAAAAAAAAGTACACCGACGACGGGACTTGCACCCGCAACCTTTGGCTGAACCCAGAATAGGAGGCCAATAAGCTACTATTGCTCCACGTCGGCTGCTGAACCGTTAGACCATAAGGTCTGCTGGCTTTGTTGGTTGATGGAAGGGACGGCAGACTGCGTTAAGACGGAATGGGAGGTGTGAGGCCGGACGGGCAGGAGCAGGTGAATATGATGTGGGCGGTGTGTCCGGTTTGCTAGTATTTCATGGTGGTCAGGCAAGAAGGGACGTATGGATACTCCACGCCCCCCTCGGCAGTCCTCTGATGTTTCTAATTGTTGCTCCTACTCCCACTCCTACATGTATTAGTTCTCCAACCAGCTGGAAACTAGCATTACAAGCTATGACCTAGACGAATTCCGTCAATAGGGCACAAAGGTTGTTGACATGCGTACGCGTTTTGTCAGGCCTATCCAGGCAAATACCCTCGACGCAGTTGAAAGAAGGCAGGGTTTCCTTCCGGCGTCCGACACTAGCTACAAACTAGCAGGTCTCTGTACGGGATGCTCTGCCATGTGAGTGCTAGGAATTGTCCTCGGAGACCCAGTTTAACCCTCATCAACCTGCTATCGTTTTCAGGGCAAGAGAGTAAAAAATACATTTGCATTATATCTTGGCTGGAAAGAATCAACACAAGAGACTTACAGATGGATCATGCTAGACTAATATAAGTTCATGGCTATGATCAGGGACATATCGGAATAGGCGGTAAATGGCGGTTACATATGGCACGTCTAGTCAGTGTAAGCAGTAAATCTCGTGTAAAACACCAAGAGTATAATACATTATCTCGTACCAGACTCCTGAATATATGTGACATTCCCACCAGGCATCTCCCCCACCAATTACATGTACAGTATGGAAACTATCGATACACAACGAACCATCCCTCTAATGTTTGTGTTTTTACAACCAAACCCTCCTCCTATCAAAGCCACACGCTCTTCATGCGGTTTTCTTCTCAGCGGTAACCTTCTTTGATGAGCCGGGCGGTGACTTCAGACCGGCGAACACCACGGCGGTCACGACAGCCATGCCCGTGGCGCCCATGGTGTAGGCGACCTCGCGGCCGGCCCACCAGTAGACGCTGGTGAAGAGGATAGGCCCCAGCCCGCGGCCAAGCTGGCCCCAGCTGCGAAGGATGCCGAGCTTGCCGCCGCGCTCGCCCTCGGCGGCCTCGAAGCTGCTGAGCGCGTTCAGGCCCGTAACAACGGTCGCAGAGGTGATGGCCAGGTATGTCGCCGCGGCGTACAAGCCCGAGGTAGTCGTGATGCGGCCCAGCAGAACGAAGGACATGAGGCACGCCACGACGCCGACGCGCACAGAGAGCAGGGGCGGGAGACGGCGTGTGACGCCGCCCTGCAAAATCGAGGCGACGAGGCCAACGAAGCCGAGGAGGCGGCCATTCTTGGCGGAGCCGAAGGCGAAGAGCTCGTAGGTCATGAAGGACAGCGAGGACTCCATGCCGGAGAAGAAGAGCAGGAAAACGAAGTGGACGGCGTTGAGGAGGAAGTGGGAGTTGGTTCGCAGCAGCGGGGTCGAGGCCGTCGTCGGCTTTTTCTCATTCTTGGAGCCGGCGGCAGCATGGCCCTTGCCGGTCAACGCGGGGAGGGTCTCAGGGAGACAGAAGTACAGATAAATGGTCTCGGTCATAATGAGAAACAGGCTGAAGCCAGCGGCGGTGGCGAAGGGGTTCTCCTTGACGGTGGTGATTGTGCTCAGCCAGGCGCCCAGGCCGGGGCCAAAGGTGAAGGCGATGGAGAAGCATGCGCCGATGAGGGCCATGGTCGACCCTCTGCTCTGCTCGTCCGAGATGTCGGTCGCCATGGCCGTCGCGAGCTGGACGTTACCTTCAGACAGGCCGCCGACGACGCGCGAGGCGACAAAGGTGCGGAAGTCGACGGCGACCACCCAAAGAAGCACGGAGAGGATGTTGCCGCACATGGAAGCCAGCAGGGCGGTGCGGCGGCCGTGGCGGTCCGAGAGGTGACCGATGAGAGGAGAGGCGACGGCCTGCAGCAAGCTGAAGAGGGAGCCGAGGGCGCCGCCAAGGAGGACGATGTCGTAGCGCGAGTCGATGGGACGGGCGAAGGCGGCCTTGTAACGGTTCAGGCCCGAGAGGACGGATTGCAGGAGGGTCGCGGGGCCGGTCGCATCGGCAATGGCGGGGCCGACTTCGCGGTCACGGTAAAACTCGAGGAGCTTCGGAAACAGGGGGAGGATAAAGGTGAAGGAGATCTGGTGGAGAGCATGGTCAGTGTCGAAGTCGTAAGGTGCTGGGCGGGAGGGCAGACTATACCAGGTCAAGGAGGAGGGAGATGGCGATGACTCTGAGAACGCGTTTGCGTGTCGAGGGGTCGACTGCCGCCGAGGGCTGCGGCGCCACTGCTGCTGCCATGGTTGCGGGCCTGCGCTGGGGTATTGAGCGGTTTCTGGGCGAGAGAAGAAAGGTCGGCCTGCGCGGGAGGTCGAGACCGAGAACGACTGATGTGAGGCGCGGGGATGCCAGTTGTAGTATAAGAATAGGTCCTAAGAATGAGCATGTGGGGGTGGTAAGAGATGTTGGAGGAGAAGGAACAGCTACTACGATAGCATCCGTAGGTAAGAAGCTGTAGATGAGGAAACGAGAAGAAAAAACACGAAACAAAAGATAAAGAAATCGTCCGAGAAGTGATGACAAGGCAAAAGTGTAGAAGTTAACTTAGCCACGGCAAGGCAACGGAGGGGGCAACAGCTGCAACTAAAAACGAAATACGTGGAACGTCCAAGCTCCGCCGTCATTGCCGTGGCCCGTCAGTCACATCTTGCAGGAGACATGCTCTTCCCATGTCAAGCCCCAGTCAGTCCAGTCCGATTGTTTCAGGGCCAGGGGCTCGCGCCGAGCGGAGGCCCCACTACGCGCAGCCCATAAAAACTACTGGCCAGCCACTCAGGGCACTGAATTGGGGACACTAGGTAACATCGGACGACACCCAACACCGGCAGAACGAGAGCGCTCGCCCGCCCGCCCCGTCCGCTTGCAATATCTTACGCGGGACCGGGCCTCCGGAGTCTGTACTTGACCGAATCCTCCCTCCTCCTCCACCCGGACTGTCAGTGGCTGCTTTTCCATTGGACGACAAGGCTCGAATAAGCCGAGTCGTGCTTCGGTCCTCCATCTCCTTTGCGTAGCCCATGGGGAAGTCGTCCGAACTTTGCATTCGTTCTTCCTTTGGCTGATGGATTACGATTTGGTGACATCCGATTGACTCGCTGCTGAAGCGTCGTCTCACCTCACATCAGATTGGGGCAATGTACCGTCGGCATTTCGAGCCAACTCCAAGTCTGGACACCGGACATGGTAAGCAGCTAGGCGAGACCTTTGTTCTCCCCAATCGACGCCAAAGCGTCCATCAGCAGGTATTCAACAAAGGCAGTACAGCCCAACTCGGGTCTGCTACTGACCATCAATGGGATGAACCACAAATCGGGTACCCACGGCCCATCAGCCGCATTATCAAGATTGTCAAAGGCGAGGCGGATGACTTTGGATTCTTAAATGCCTTTAGCCACGCGAGCCTTAGACAGCAGACACAGCCCGTTGTCCAGCATACGCCTTGTGCGGAACGGGATGAAGCAATTCGTCGCCATCTTACAGTCTGACTGAACGTCTCGAAAACCTGAGTACCCAACATCCCCCAGGCCATTGATTACCATTATCACTACCTCCCACGATGCCGGCCCGCCCCATTGTTGAAGCAGTCTCACGAATATCAGATACAGCTCCGCTTGCGTGGGTATCATCCCGCGACGGGCGCGTGGCTCCTTACCAGGAACAAGACGGCCCGAGAACGACTCGAGGAATCTATTGGCCAGTTTGAGGGCCCTTCCTGTCATGTACTAGATCACCAGGCCCAGAGAAGTCTGCCCAGCAGATGGAAACCTAGCCCACGAAAGCTTGCCAGTCACCAACATCTTTCCGGGAAAGTTCAGCAACCTACCTACTGAGTGTAGAGCACCGAACTCTTCCGAGTTCGAATGGGCCCGGTATACGGCTTCGGTATTAAAGACTTCAACTTCCATGGCTGGTGAATGTGGAACAATTCCATCGGAAATGCTGAGGATTACCGGCGTCCACCAACACCGATGTTTTGAGAGTCTTCGACCAAGACCAACGCTTGAGGCGAATGCCCCGCCAAGAAGCAGTCCCAACCGCGAAGCATCACCAGCTGGTTGAGCGGGTGAAGTGGAAATTGACCTCACGACCACCGACCCACCCCCCAGAGGGACCGCCGCAGCACGGTTCCATCTCAATGTTGAGCGTGACGTTGGCCCTAGCTGCACAGGGACGGCTGTGCACGGGTGGCCAACAACGTGACGCAGGGTCCTTGTTGCGGTGCCTGTTTCCTGTCCCCGATTCCAGGGAGGGGTGCGGTCGATGGCGAGCTCGAAGTCGCCGGGCTGCATCTGGTCAAAAGAGAAGCTGGATGGAACACATCTTGGGCCAGAAACAAAGTGAATGACGGCATCGAGCAGCAGGGCGTTGGCAGTCACAGGGCCGATCGCAACGATCACTTCGCCTCGCCGCCCCCCTTTGATAGGCTGAGTGGATGGCAAAGTCCCTGAATCGTCGTCGGTCAGCAGTTGTCGGGCGAGCAACCAGCCGACCACATCCCGCCCAGAATCCCGAAGAAGTTGCAGAGTCTGACTCGCGATATACACCGCTCAGTCGAGGAGTCCAATGTCAAGGATGGAAATTGTGGCTGCCTGGAAGGAGGAATCGTTGCCAAGGATCAAGATGCTGGTCGAACAATCAACAGCGGAGTCCGAAAGCACATGGCTAGCCAGCAAGGAAACAAGCTTCTAGGGGGTTAACTAGCAGGCCTGCTTGCATAGGGAACCTGTCTGCTGGGATCAGGTCCTTGTGAGATTAAGCTCTGTTGGAAGCTATCTAATACCTAAGCATTGACCCCTCCTCCCACAGCGCCCTCCAGTTCCCTCCGAAGAAAGGGGGGGCACATGGGGTGCGGTAAGGCTGATTGGACTGCCTCATGCCCCAATTAGGTCATCGCTTACCTACCTAGGTAGGCAAATAATTATAGTTATTTCCACATTGTCTGAGAAATGCAGCATCCCAGGTTATTCCCCGGGATTGGGTTGGATGTAATGGGAAGTGACACTTTTGCAGGCAATCAGCATCATTATCAAAGAATATTCTGCACCTCAAATAAGTTTTTTTTAGGCCTTCTCGAGGCCGCTCAGGTACACAACAGGCACTCACCTAGATAGGTAAACAAGATTAGGTTTCTTCTAGATAGGTAGAAACACAGGACCATGGAACTTTGCAGACAAACACGTGATCAGCACCTGTGGCAACCTGGAGATAACTCTTCAAGCTGCCATATTCTGTGCACTTGTGACTATGTTGTCCCGCATCTGATTATTTCTTTTCGCTGAAAAGTTCGATCTAATCCTCATTTCATATCATCCCACATCCGCATGCAAGAATGGATAGCCTGCGCCCCCTGCCGCGGTCTACCGTGCTGAACAGCGTCAAGAATCATCCACTCAGCCAGCAGGAATTGGATGACAGCCAGACTGACCTATCGTCTGTGCTGTCAGATGTAGACAATTATAACAATCTTGTGGAAGCCACGGAAGAAGTCTTGGATTGTTATTCCAACACTGCACAACCTGGCGACAATACCTGTCAAATCCTCAGAGCATTTCAGTCAAGGCTCCGGAAACGCGGAAGATCGACTTTGATGGCTCACATCAGAGCGATTGGTAACCAGCCAAAGCTCGCTGCGTTCGCACGATACCTATCCAACAACATTCTCAAGCCGAGTAAGTAATGATTTCATCTAAATATGGGGTGAATAAGGGTTAGGATGAGGAATAGGATGAGTAATAGGATGCTGATACAGATTGTCTTTTATTAATAGTGAAACTTATGGGTGGCGTCAGTTCTGTCGTTGGTACCTCCGACGAGTCGCCCAACGCCAAAGCCGCGCACTTTATCTATAATTTTGCGGCCAATGTCCAATCGTCGAACAGAAGTCAACAAAGTACCCTCAAGGAAGACATCCTTAAACGAGACGGTTTCAGATGCGCATTTTCTCGCGTTTACGACAGCAATAGTGCTGAAAACGATCTTATTCAGCCGCATGCTGGCGCACGTGTTCTAGGCACAGAACTTGCGCATATCTTGCCTATTGGACTCAGCAAGTTCAATGAAGAAGATGAACGCGAGACAGAGGCGGTCGCTAGTATCTGGTATGCTTTATACCGATACTTTCCCGAGTTGGAAAGCAAGATTGGGCCAGGGAACCTCAATCAGCACGCAAATCTGATCACCTTTGAACATACTGTTCATAGAAACTTCGACAATCACAAGCTAGCTTTCTACCCCCGTCAGAGCCAAGTAAGTCATCCTTGCTTTTTTTTTTAATTTTTTTTTTTATTTTTTTTTGCTCTTGGTTTCTCCAATCGTTATCTAACTTCCAAATGGCTAGCCTAACACCTATACTGTTAAACAGTTTGTCAAATATCCCCTTGAGCCCGACCGCGACATCATGACGCTAGTTGCTTCAAGCAACAGCTTTCCGCTTCCTAACCCGGACTTCTTCTGGGTTCATCATCAGATCGCACAAATCCTGGAAGTAAGTGGAATCGGGGCAAAGATCGAGGCGGATATTAAGGCTTCTCAAAGAGATCCCGCAAACCCAAATCCTGACGGCTCAACTGACTTGGGAGCGATCCTATCCCGGAAGATGCTGATGGATGTTTAGGTACTGAGGAACCAGAACGTGCGTACCTAAGTGGAAGGGGATACTAGGTTGGGATAGACGTGTCGATCTTGTCAAGGAGCCGAGATTGATGAGCTTTTGCAGCGCTTCGGGACCTCAAGATACCGCACGGGGCTATTCTAGGGATATCCAGGTTGTATGTAGCTTGGTAACACTCAGAGCACCCACCTTATTGCGAAAATTGAGGAAAGTGTTTCTTTACTTCGCTTGTTTCTCGCCCTGCTTGGCATGGGCTACTAGAACCTCCTAGCCAGAAGGAACCAGAAAGTTAGCGCTAGAGCGAGGATAAAAAATAATACTGCCTAGAGGTAGGCTCTTACACAGGGGCAGTACAGCATAGTTATCTCTGCTCTTAGACCATCGGACGGCAAGTTTACCCGCAGACTTCTCACCTGTGGTCAGCTTCGGCTCAGGCTAAAGTGGCCACAGATCAGTCCCCATACTCAATACGGATTTGGGACTAAATTCTTGTCGAGGGTGTCCATCTCGGTACATAGGTTAAGAGTGCCATCAGAAGGGGTTATCCCTACAAGATGCACTAATAAGCACTGCCTACCTAGCCAGCCCCAGCATCGCCTACCCGCAATCCTCAGAGAATAATTAACGCCGCATTTTTGCATCTGGACAATAATATTCTTCGACTTATCTCATCGCAACGCCAGCTGTGCCAAGTAAGAGAGAACGAAGACATTGAAGGTGGCGAGCTTGCAACACCTCACCCCTTTCTTGGTATCAATGCTGTCAATCTCTCCAACAGCCCTCCTCCCGGCTATCTCACAATACCCTCGGACTAGGAATAGGATCGCTATCTCCTCCGTTGCGGCGCAATCGGACGAATAACATCGTCTGTGGCTGACGGATGCCAAGACAGATCCACTGGACCTAGCCACTACTTCTCTCATCCCATCAACCTCAGAATCCTTCCGCCCACTCGGTGCCCTCTAGATAAGTACTGTACTTGTCTACCTAACCTTACCGAAACAGGGATTGATGAGCCCGTACCTAGCGTTCTTGGCCTGGTGCGATAGTATGTCGCCAACCTGCATTCGGGGCGATTTTCCACATTTTCCGAGGGCTGATTTGCGCAGGTTGAGTCAGTATGCAGCTGGAGGAGAGGTACGGCACAGCATCGTGCTCCTTGCCCCCCCCGCTATCTCTGGCTGCCGAAGAAAAGAAACCAAGGGTCAATGAAACCGGGCTGTTTGGGTGTCCCTCTAGGCCTGCACGGTACTACCCTAGCAAAAACGTCGAACGCCTTTCTACCTGCCAGCACATCGTCCTTTGATACTTAAGCACTTGACAGCCTGCCTTTCCCCCTTCGCACTTGAAGACCTGATCTATCCATCATCTTACACATCTCTCACCAGGTGCTCGGGCGTAACAACGATTCAACCCCATCGCAGTTTCATTTCAAGAATCCGGTTGATTACTGAACTACCCATTGCTCCTTCAACCCTCACACGCCCGCGCGAAACAGGTGATGGACTTCATCCTCGAATCTCGCGTCCCCAAAGGCGGTGGCAGCGGCCGGGGTGGCAGCAGTAGCGGCAAATCTTCAAAATCTAAATCCAAAACGAGCAAATACAAGTCCAAGGGTGGCCACATCACCGGCGGTGGTGGAGGCGGCGGCGGGGGAGGCGGTTTCGGCACGCTCCCTCTATGGGCCCGCATTCTCATCATCCTTCTGATCGTATGGTTCATTCTTTTCCTCATTTCTTTTACGTACTACTTGATTCAGGGTGAGTCTCTCTTGTTGCTGAGCCTCTGGCATCTACCGCGATGGTTCTGCCGAGTATATTCCCAGCAAACCCCGTGACTAACATGCCACCCAGAGCTCAAGCGCAAAAAGCTAGGCCAGAAGTTCCGTTTCGGCCACGTCCTCGGCCATGCTCTCCTCGTGTCGACGGGTCTCTGGTTCCTCGTATTCCTGTACAAGAAGTTTGCCGCCTACAGGAAGAATAAGTCCGGCAAGGGCGAGTCCGGTGCCCACGGGGGCGTCTATGCCAAGATCGAGGAGGGCAGGGCCGACGACGTCGGCAACCGGGACTCCTGGTACGCCGGCGTCGCAGCAGGCAAGACCAACAACAACGCCGCGGAAAGCAAGTACGAGCCCATGGGCTACGCGCCCTACCGCTCGCAGACACCCCTGCCGCCGTACGCCCCCTCGGCGGCGTCCGACTCGACCGCTGCTCCGGCGACGGCGACGGGGCAGACTGGCGCCGCGGCGGAGTACTACCTGCCGCAGCCGCCTTCTACCACCGCGCCCCGGCAGCATGTGCCTCAGTACAACTGAGGACTATCGGAAGCCGAATGATGCCACATGATGTTTTCTGTTGCGATTTTTTTTTGCTTTTGCCCAGTGCGATACCCCATTTTCTGATCATGTTCCATCCGTACTTTCGAGGTGGACATGTAGCGGATTTGATTGTAAGGAGACTTTGTATAACCCTTTTATTCTATTTGATTAGTAGCATGATTTACGTGCCTCGACGCGCCTTTGTGCCAATGGCATCCTCTCCGACCCGGTATCCACGTGCTTGCCGTTCCTGTGACGATTCAGCAGGGAGTGTATGTGCCGGAGGTCATCTTTGCCGTGTAGATACCCGTCCAAACGCGGCCTTGAATCACTTGTATGGATCCAGAAGGGGCTCACAGACGGTACGAAGTTTTCGGCCCCAGGTTGTCCGACGTATCGCTTGTATCGTGTACCCGAACAGGCGGGCTGACCACAGGGACACAGGCACCCTTGGCTGAGCTAAAGGCTCGAACCAAGACCCTTTCCTTTCGTTATGGCCGGCAGATGTTACTTCGTCCGCGGCGGTCTATGCAGCACATCGTCAGCTCACTATCGCTCAGTTCTCTGGAGGAAAGCCAAACTCACGCCAAAGTGCCAGATCTCGGACGCTCTCCTCACATCGAAGGATCTCATCCGACCGGTACCGTCCACCACTGTGAACGGTCAGCCCGCTGCCCCGCACTCGTGTTCTCCTTCCCCTCCGGCCCTTACAGGCAGCGAAACATACCTTACCGATACAGAATGCACTTGCAGACCCCGTTCCAGACAGGCCCAAGGCTCCCGTCGTCACTTTTTCGGCGGTGCCGCGCCCCCACCCAGGCTCTTAGCCGAGGACGAAGCCGATCCCGCCGCCGCGTGAGACTGCTGTGCCTCCCCCACCCACTCCTGTCCGGCCACGGCGCTCGCCCCACCCTTCTGACTCCCTTTACCGGCCTTGCTGCCGCCGGCGGGGCGCGGGTTGGACCGCACGAAGCCCCCCAGTCCCGTCGTATCATAACCGCTTCGGCCCATAGTGCCCCGATTTTCGGATAGGGGCGGCCAACGGACGGTTTGGTAAGTTGGTCGTCTTGCGATTCCTCCGGTGGGTAGCTAGCTCGTAGTTTTCGATTCAGATTGCTGGTACAGCAGCCGCGGTAGTCGGCGATGGTAATATCGGACTTTGGTTTGCTTTCTTGTATCTCCCCCAGGGGCGAGGCAGCTGGATGGGCCCCGTCAGCGCGGTCGTGGCGGTAGATAAACAGGTCCGTCGTGACTAGAAACCGCGTCAAAATGTCTTGTGTTATTGCTGGGTCTTCTTCTGAATGACATGGTCCGAGTGATCAGAGTTCCTTGTTTTTCCTTCGCAGAGTTCTCTTTCCGGCGATTGTACGCTTTCTTTCCCCCCCGAAATGACACGGGCAAGCAAATATATGAGTGTGGAGGCAGAGTCGGAGGAGCTTCGCTTTTGGAGCCTGCTCTTTACTTTTTTTTTTTTTTTTTTGTGCTTCTTCGCCCTCGGCTTTATACGAAGAAAAAAGGCCAGCACCCTCAGATCTTACCATTATGCTTGCCCCCAAAAAGAGTCAAAGATTGCGAAATTGTCCCAGACCTTTTTTTCTCGCTTGCCCACAACTGACTCAACCTTGTCTCAGTGCCTTTCCTGTGTCACTTTCCTCTGCTTAAAGGGGGGGAAAGGTCAAAGGGGGTGTAGAGAGGGATGCGGAGGCGAAGAGCGGCATCTCTCCTTTCGTTGTTGCTTTTTTCCTTTCTTAGTTATGTTCTTCTTTCCCCTTCCCGCTCTGACACTTATTTTTACGACTGCTATGCTGTCGCTGATACAACCGTGTCCGCCTTGGAAAGACTTTTGATAAAAAAAATAAAATGTAAGACACGTGCTACGATATTATTGCTGGTATTTGTTGAGTAAGGGAGCTGGCAGGTCTCGACTGGGACGTCTCAGATCCTCCCATTGTCTTACGGGACTTTCGTGTCAGTCCAAACAATGGGCTCATCATGGGCATTGAACTGGCAAATTTCGGGGAGACTGCAGAGGTTCGAGGTGAAACCTCCTGGCCAGCTGGCTGGGACTGGGCTGGTCCCGGCTCCGTTCTGGGGATGACGTTCGGTGGCTCAAGTCAGACGTCCTCGTTCCCTTGGTAGATGAGGGAGGCCCCCAACGAGTCAATAAGATGACCGGCGATTGTTTGAAAGGGGCAACGTCTTTATACGGAAGCTTCTGGTCTCCGCTGGCCTGGAACCGCCGCGGCTAGGATAGTGTCTCGACCAGTCACGGAAGGGAGTCCTCGGCATCTTCCGGTAGCGGTTAACAGGCCGACAGATTGCGGGACCACACCTAAGTCAGCAAAGTACTGGCCCAAGTACCTCTCGCTTAATTCCGCACAGACCAACTCACCCACCCCTTTTCTAAGGAAAATAAGAAAACAGCTCTATCTCTCTCAGCTTTAAGTGCATCTAAAATTTAACAGCACAAATCAACTTTTTAAGCGATTTTGTCCATGGGAGATATCTCTTGTATTCAAAAAGAAATGTGTGGCTGGCTATATAGTATAGGAATCCAGGCAGTCAAGCCTATAGACTTAAGAGCTAGAGGATATAAGGATAGAGTAATGGCTCGGAGGTACTTAGGAGTGTGTGGGTCAGTACTTTGCTGACTTAGAAACAGCCCCATAAAACCCTGCAATCTGTCGGCCTGTTAACCGCTACCCATCTTCCTCTTCAAATATCGAAATTGCAAATCAGCGACCGAGGACCGAGGCCTCCCGTAGCCTATGTCATGGAAGGGGAGACGCAGTCTCTCTCTCGGTGTGATTTCGGCTTTTGGAACGTCGGCGGCGCGTGTCTCGCAATGCGAGACCTTCTTGGCGACACATTTCCATGGTTTTCAGCACTCCATGGAGGCGAACAATTATTTGGCAGAGTGTGGCGAAAGTTGAGCAAGCCTGCCAAGCACAGGGTTTAATGGCTGAGCGTCACATAATGAGCAGGAATGGAATGAGGATCTGTATTAGGATTCGAGTAAGGTCTATCAAGAGAGGCCATTCAACCGATGCTGTTGCTAGACCTACCCCTCGAAAATGACTTGCTGATAAGAAGTTTGGACATTTTACGCCCGTCCATGCCTCCTCTAGGATGTTGTAGGGTGCAAATTCTTACGAGCAAGTCAAGCCGGCTTTGCCCTGTCGCGCCACGTGAGCCCATACTTCGCAAACGTATCAAATCGCCTCGATTCCTGGGCCGATTCACTCTTTCCCTTTCTACTCCAGTCATATTGATGGCTATTGAAGACGGTCAGTGAATATGCCGTGAAGGGATGGGGCTTGAAAACACATACCTCACTGCAAATTTCCTTATGCAGGCCAATTATGGCACCATCAGGTAGCAGTATCATCTTTGGGGTGATCGGTGCTAGGGGGAGGCGCCGGCTCTTTTGAGGATGACTCAGCTTCAACATGCTCAGAACTACGCTCTGGCGCACTTTTTTTCTCGGAGGCTGACCGTAGGCCGTTGTCCTGGTGGTCACGTTTCTGTGGTGCGCGAGTCTGAGGTTTCCCGTACGGCGCGTTGGCAATGTCTTTGGGTTTGCCATCCCGGCCGAAGATTCGTCGAATTTTAGCACGGAAGCCTCGCCTCCGCTTCGGGTGTTGAGCTCTGGCACCACTTTCTGGCTTGCGTTCGGATCTGGTCGTTGAGCTACGTTTCGTCTTTCGAGTCGCCTTGCCAGATGGATGCCCAGGTGGCCGGGACGGTGGCGACGAGGCAGCCGATTCGTCAGCCAGTATGCCTGGGGGGAGATCAACATGTAAGTCCAGGTCTTCGTTGGACGAAAGGGGACCTCGAGACTCGATTGATGCCCGCGATGCCCGTGTTGCGCGCGAGGCTTGGCGAGATGCCAGCCTCCTGCTACTAGCCTTCAGGGATTCTTTGCTGCGACGGAATTCCTCGGCCAGGTCGGCTAGGTCTCTCTCGTCCAAAGAGGGCGCCGGTGTTGGTATTATGGATCCGCCTATCATCATGTCACCGTTCGTATCGACACTCTTAGTATCCTTGTCGTGGTTGCTTTCGTCGCCTCCTTCAAGTAACACTTGAGGGCGTCACGCCGCTTTCTTCAATTCAAGGCTGTCGATGCGAGGAAACCTCCTATAAGAAAGTGATACCGTACACGGAGAAATATATAGGGTATCTTGTGGCGTTGGATCAGATAGATACGCGGTGTTAGAACGAATGATGGTGAAAGAACTTCAAGGTTGGGGTCTGTGACGTTGCGATGACCAACGACGACCATCGAAGGACCCTGCCCACTTGGGCCGGTATCCCTGATTGAAAGGTACTTTTCGGGCCTATTCATATACGCAACCACGTATATCAATAGGGGCAGGAGCACGAATGAGCATGATCGCCAAGGCATTGCTCCGAGGAAGTTACGTTCGTCACTTAAAGTAAGAGCGTCGGGGGGTAACCACGGAAGCCAGCGCCAGTCATGTAGAGAGACTTTGCCCAAGTTCGCATCGTTCCTGGAGGCAGAATCCAAATGCAAGTCCCTCTTAGACCGTTGGTTGTTGCTTGCGATTAAAGTTGCAGTCAGATTCGTGTCGAGGTATCATCAGCAGTAAAGACAACCCTCTCGTCAGAGCCAAATACCCAAAGACTCCTACAACCAATAGGCCATGAAAGAATGGTACGTACACATTGAAGAAGCCACCAACTCCTATATACCCTTGTCAAATTGATCATCATTAAGACGCTCCTTTGTCCTTCTAATTTTTAGGAAACTTCATGGCCAACGGCTGGGCCCGATGATCTCGCCAGGTGCCACCTGCGTCCTGATGGCAGTGCCCTGCCAGTCCATGGTTTGGAAGACGTCAATGTTGCCCCACCACTGAGGTGGCCTAGCCGATGTGAGATACAGCGTGAAGAAAATTATGAGCGTCGCCACGATGAGTCCGCAATCCAGGGCCGCCGAAGTAATGTAGTTGTACTGCAACCACCAGCCGGTGTAGCGACGCTTGATGAAGAAGTTGAAAATGGTGCCGACAAGAGCCCAGCAAAGGTAAATGTAGACGCTGGCAGGGGGCAACCAGCCGGAACCACCGTAGAGGAGCGGCGTGTTGACGTAGCGCCAGATGCTCTTGGGCCACTTGCGGGCGAGAAACCAGGTGATGACCGGAGTGACGGCGCCAACGAGCCAGAACCACTGTAGAGATGCGTACAGCGCCTGGCCAGAAAAGATGCGAGCCGGGCCAATGGCACCCCAAATAATCGAGGCCGTGAAAAAAACTCGACCGCCGGGGCAGGTGTAGCTGTTGGGCTGGTCGGGATGGCACACATCGGGGATGTGGCCAAGGGCCCAGTTCATGACAGCAATCTGGACAACGGCTGACCAGAGCGAGGCGACGAGCTGGGATGCGAACATGGTACGCGGCGGCACCTTCATGTAGTGGCCCAGTTTGAGATCCTGGGCGAAGTAGAGCGCCTGCGACATGCAAATGTAGCCATAGTTCTTGAACATCATCATGGCAAGGGGTCGGCCGGGCACCATGTAACCAATGATAAACTCGGTCAGAACGTTCAGGCCGAGTTGAATGTTGGTAATAGCCTGGACGATGCCAATGGGGATGAGCCAGACGATCGGAATCAGGATGCAGACGACGTAGGCCCAGGCTGGGAACCCGGTTGGCCAGCCGGCAACAACACCAAACGAGATGCCAACCATGATGGCGAAGAGCGCTGCGTGCCTGTGTTAGCCAAGAAAGGGGATGTTTCCACGGGTATTACCTACCGAGGTACCACCAGTCCTCAGCATCACGGTACTTCTTCATCAAACGCATGTGCACATCGTCCTCCTGGTGACGGGCAAGCTTGAACTGACCCCAGATCTCCGTGCCATGGTACAATACAACGTGAACGACAACGGCGGCTACAGCGGCGAAAGACAGAGCATAGGCGAGAGCAAACTGCGTCGGCAGGTAGAGTGGCGAATAGTCGTTGTATGCGGTTTCGTTGAACTGCAGGTTGGCATCGAGGATGCGACTGACGTTGTAGACAGCGCCGGTGTTGTCGAACGACTCGGAGCTCTGCACGGGGAAATAATCGGAATACCACGTGCCGGAGAAATGGATGCCGGAAGAGATAATGACGAAGAAGATGATAATCCCGGCGATGACGTTGGCGATGGCGTGAAAAGGCGGGATCAGTGGAGAAGTGAGATAGCCCGAGATGACGGTCCAGTCGAATGAGATAGGCATGAGCCCGTAGCCCGAAAGGCCGCCAAAAACCTTGTTGACAATCTCGTTCTTGGGTGCGATCCAGCATATCCAGGTGAAGTATGAGAGGCCCTGGAAAATCCACCCAGGGAACCAGTACCAAACGAAGGCCCCGCTGCTGACGATGAGGAACCAGCGGTAGCGGCCAATCTTCCATCCGTTGGTTTTGGTCGGGTCTGAGCCTGAGTGGTCGTGAAGGGTATAGAACAGCGCACAGTTGACCAGGTTCGAGGGCCAGATCATGGCCGAGGGCCAGACAAGAAAGCGACGTGCCAGTCCAGCCAGGCCATATCCGGTGCAGAGAGTGGTGACGCCGAAAAGCAACTGGAAGGCCCAGCCAAAATGCTGCTTGTAGAAGAGCTGCTGGGCGAGCAGAACATCCGTGGCATACAAAACACCGCCTCCATACGCGGCCTAAACATTGGTGTTAGTCCCGGCTTTGACGCTCCTCCCACCTCCGGGCCTCCTTGGCGCCGCGGCCTCAATATCTTGGCTGCTGCAAACCCCACGAAGTGAGCTTGTAGAACCCCACCGGATCGAACTTACATTAGACATGGCAACGATGATGACGTGCTCCTTGTAGTTGAAACGGCCAGGCTTGAGATTGAACTTGATGCCAAACACATTCTGCTCCTTATCCGGCATGACCAGATCCCAACCCAAGCCGATGGGGTAGGCGATGAGCTGCACGACGTAGGTCGTGATGGTAACACTAGGGTTGCGCAGTGAGAAAAGCATGTTGACACCGGAGCCGACGGTGCAGAGAAGCATGCCAATGACCCAGGCGCGAATCGTGTTTGCCGGCAGATCGACGTCGTAATTGCGTACTACAGCGCGAACCTTTATTGCGGTGTCGCATCGTGTCAGCGATCTGGACGGGTTTCTTTCTCACTTGGCATCTGCTTATTTCTGCGCTTCCTCTCTACAAGGCATGTCCATCATGCTAGGGTGAGTCCTTCGCGACATACCTCTGGGTAGGGCGAGTTATCCTCCATAAGGGCCTGCTCGATCTCGAGGCCCTTCTCGGCGTCACCTGTGGCGAGCGCCGCATCGACATCGTTGAGCTCGTCAATGGGCATGTTAGGGTCGAGCTTGTGTGCCTTCTCGAACTGAGCCAAAGCCTTCAGCGGCTCGATGCCCGTGGCCTCGGCATCGTCGAGGGCGGGGTAGGGCGTGATCTCCTCGGGCTCGCCGCGCTTGCGAAAAATGGACGGCATGGTGACGGCTGATGATGACTCGGTGACCCTCTCTCCTTCGCTCTACTGTCAACCGGGTAGATTGAAAGGTGAGAGTTTGGGATGCCGATTGCGGATGGGCTGAAGGACGACCGACGGACGAGATAAGCAAACGAACAAAAGAAGGCCCCAAGGCCGCAACGGAGGGGGGGGGGGGGGGGGACGACTGGGGTCAGCGGGTGCCAAGGGCTTTTTGGATTAAATCAACCGAAAAGACAGCGGCGGCGGCGACGCTGGTACCGGTCGGCAGTCTGCAGGCTAATGGGACAGAGTGATAAGGCAGACTCAGCCGGTCAGACCAGTCGAAAAAGAGAAAGAAAAGCAAAAATCACACTTGCGTCCTATCTGGGGGCCCAGATTTGCAGCAGCGGTGGGTGTGTGTAACTCAAGTTGAGATTCGCAAAATCGGCAAGCATGTATGCAGTGTATGTACCTAATGATACAAACAATGTGTAAGGCGACGACTCTCAACTCTCACTGTCTGTATCCATCCGTGTGGGTTCGTCGCTGGGGCCTTTCGGGGAGACGCTACACGCTGGAAGCTGGAAGCTGGAAGGGGGCGGGACTCGAGGGGACCAGGAGAATTCAGCTCGTCTAGCGTGCTATCACGACACAACACCGCAGCGACGCGACAGCGCAATCGTTTTGTCGACCTTCCTAAATCGGGGTAGCGACATACGATGGGGCTGTGGAGGAGGCAAACGAAGAAGAATGGTTCGTCGGGGAAAACAGTGACATTGGGAGGACAATGGCAACTTGGCCCACACCTCTCGGCTCTATTGAGTACATAGCACGGCTCGAGACCGGGGAATAACACCTGAAGCTAACTCTGTTGGTTCACATCCGACGCCTCGGTGGCTGAATGCTTGATCTGGCTCCTACCTCCCACTCCTTGCCAAAGAAACGTGGGAATCAGCAGATCATAGAGCAGCCGCGTCTGGCCCTGTCACCGATCCGGGAGTTGGTTGCTAATTATTAAGTACTGATCACTTAGGTTCTGTAAACAACAGGACGAGGCGAAGGGTCCCCTGGCGAATAAAATGCACGTGGCGTCGAGTATGCTTCGTCCAATGTGTCTGCTGTTCGTCTGTCTCTGTGTCGACGCCGTTCCAGCCGACGTAAGCCCGACTACCATGCCCATAATCACTAATTAGCTGCCAGAACTGAGCTGACAGCAGTGGCCGTTGCGCGACACTTGGACTTTGGCCGAATTGTGTCCGCCCTATCGGCCAATTGCCATGCTTGCTTCCCAGCCAGGAAGAGGTTGATTTTGCTGGGTGGTCCCGGCTTATCTTCAAGACTATGTGGTAGTTTAGTGAAATAGCCATACGTAAATGACCACTGGGGAATCCCCGTTGTGGCTGACAATTTCAATAATAGTTCAGATGATGATTGTACTCCCTAGGTACCTAGGAAGACTTTTGATCTTTTGGCGCGCGAGTTCGCGAATCAAGGAACAATCGAAAGGGTTCCCGAACCTGTATGTTTCCTCACAGATACTCGACAATGGTACGTACATGGCCTTGACAAAAGCCGAAGAAAACCTGGGTCAACTCAGACCGGTAGTAAGGCGGTTCGCATCCGTGAAGATAACCCGTCTTGAGATGATTGAAGCTCTCGAGATGTGCCCGAGGAAAAAAAAAAAAAAAGCTGATCCAGTCCTGGAATAAGCGCCTATGCGACGAAGCTGTTCCTTTACGATCCCATTGAAGAGACAACGCACGTTCTGCACTACCAGATAGATGGATTGATGGTCACAATGGCTGGCCAGCTCTCCCGGAACTATCCACAGACGGTTTCGCCTCGACTTGATATCGTTGCCCAAATGTTCTGTAAATACCTAAGTTGTAGAGTCTTGTATACATAGATTGCTTGGTTTGGGGCTAATTCGCTCAGGCCTGATAGTAACTCCTGGATCGAGGTCCTGGAGGGCTCTTGCCGTCTACACGTAGTACGTAGATAAGATAGGTAACTACCTATGTACCTTACAGTAGGTAGGCAGCGCCAAGACGGGAGCGGGACCCGCCCGTACTGGAAGTGAAACGGAAAGAGTCCCCCGGCTTTCAGTTGCATGTCCCGGCTTCAGTGCTTGGATTTGCGGCTTCTCCAATGTCGTCATTTACCCACTCTCTCTGCACCTATCTACCTACGTAAGGCAAGGCCAGGCCGTCATCTGAACATCAGCATCCGACCAGAGCTCCTACAGCCCTGCTTCTGAAAGGTCATAGCTCGTAATCGAAACACGGGCATGTAAAGTCATCCATCGCCCTTGGGTTCATCATTCAGAGAGCTGCCCCGGCGCAACTACAACAGTCTAGTCAGCGCAGAGAGAATAGCTCCACCGGCAAAGTCGGCATCAAGTCTTCTCCACGGTCCGGCCGCAAAAAGAGCCTCTCCACAATGGGCATGGCCTTGACAGAAACCAGGGAAAGTGTGTCGCGCTAGAAGCCTAAAAACCCATCATTCCCCATCATGAGTCGTCTCCGGCCCGTGGCACCCATCGTATTGGGGCTGGAGTGAGTCTCGATTACAGTTGGAGCGATTTCTGAACGGCTTGACCAAAGGAAACCTCCGCACTCCACTCAGTCTCCCATATGTCGTCATTCATCCCTCATCATCGGCTTAACTGCCGCGCCACATGTTGTAACTGTAACAGTCTCATGATGAGCTGGAGTATATAAGCCCTTCCTGGTAGTTCCCCGATCTTGGTAACCTTGGCTTGGACATCAATTCCTCTTATCGTCTCATTCTTGCCTGTCCCGTTCTCAGGCCAGACGGGTTCAATTCAAAAGCCGCTTTCCAGTACCTATTACAGGTGTAGCCTTTGCAAATCAAGTTTTATTCATCATGCCTCTTTCAAGCCATGTGAGCCTTACGCTTTGTCAATATCCAACACATCAAATGCCCGATTCTTACAGTCTTGACAGGTCAACCCAGAGGACATCGTCCAACGGCTCCAGGCAGCTCACATCACGCCTGCTGGGCACGCCAACATCCTCAGCCAGGCCACCTCGGCACACATTCAGCCCTACGATAGTCGCTATACCAGCCAAACAAACATCCCAAAGTATAAGATCCCTGAACAAGGTGCCCCGGGAGACACCGTTTTCCAGATGATCAGGGATGAACTGGATCTTGACGGGAAGCCCAATCTCAACCTGGCTAGGTAAGCCTCTTAGAATCCTCCTGTTATTTGACATCTACTTACACCCGCCTTCAAGTTTCGTCGGTACCTGGATGGAGCCCAATGCAACCCAGCTCATGCAGGAGAATCTGTCAAAGAACCTGTCCGACGCGGACGAGTACCCTGCCATGATGGATATGCACCAGCGCTGCATCAGCATCATCTCGCATCTCTGGGGCGTCCAACCCGGCGAAAAGGCTATTGGCTCCGCAACCACCGGCTCGTCAGAGGCCATCCACCTCGGCGGGCTCGCCATGAAGCGGAGGTGGCAGATCAAGCGCAAGGAGCAAGGCAAGGATACGTCAAAGCCCAACATTCTCATGGGCTCCAACGCGCAGGTTGCATTGGAGAAGTTCGCTCGCTACTTCGACGTCGAGGCCCGGATCCTGCCCGTCAGTAAGAAGAGCCACTACCGTCTCGACCCCGCCCTGGTGAGGGATAACGTTGATGAGAACACTATCGGCGTCTTCGTGATACTCGGCAGCACTTACACGGGCCACTATGAGCCCGTCGAGGAGATCTCTCAGATTCTCGACAAGTACCAGGAGGAGACCGGCATCGATATCCCTATCCATGTCGATGCTGCGTCTGGCGGCTTCATTGCCCCTTTCACGCATGCTGGTGTTGGCGGATCCAAGTGGTAAGCTCGTTTCTGACAACCTAATCACCTTCACCCCACTAACTATTCCAGGAACTTTGAGCTTCCTCGTGTCAAGTCAATCAACGTCTCTGGTCACAAGTATGGCCTCGTCTACGCCGGCCTCGGCTGGATCATTTGGCGTGACCAGTCCTTCCTACCAGAGGATCTTATCTTCGAGCTGCACTACCTCGGCGGTACCGAAAAGTCCTTCACCCTAAACTTTTCCCGCCCGGGCGCTCAAGTCATTGTCCAGTATTACAACCTCATTCACCTAGGCTTCGAAGGCTATCGCTCCATCATGGAGAACTGTCTTTCCAACGCTCGTCTCCTTGCTGAGAGCCTCGAGGCCACTGGCTGGTACACCGTCGTGTCCGACATTCATCGCCCTGCCCCCAACAAGGCCGCCAGCAATGCCGCGAAGTCGGTCGTGAAGCAGGCGGCTAGCACCATCGGAGGCGAAAACACTGGTCCAAGGGAGACGTCCGCCGATTACGTCGCCGGTCTTCCCGTCGTCTCTTTCCGTCTGACGGACGAGTTCAAAAACAAGTACCGGCACATCCAGCAGGAGACCATCTCCCTGATGCTCCGCGCACGTGGCTGGATCATTCCCAATTACCCGCTCCCACCCAACGAGGAGAAGATTGAGATTCTCCGCGTGGTGGTCCGCGAAACCATGACATTTGACTTGCTCGAGCACCTGATCACGGACATCGTCGAGGTCACGGAGACGCTCATTGAGCATGACGAGATTGATCTGCAAGTTTTGAAGAAGCACCACCAGCGTAGGCGGGTGCGTGTCAAGGGCGATGAGGAGAACAATAAGAAGAGAGAGGGCGCGGAGGGCGCAGCGAAAGAGATTGGAAAGGAAGTCAGGTCGATGGAGGACGGTATTCACCGCGCCGTGTGTTAGGATTTTAATGTCTGGAATCTTGATCACCAAAAAAATAATATATGACAGCAAAAGCGAGAAAATTCATGATTTATTTTACTTCAGATTCCTTACTGAACCACTGGCATGTAGTTGCGAGCTTCTGCTTTGACTGTCAATGTCCACTACCCCAAACTGAGCTTGGGGGGCTCTTCTTTACAGGCCGAAGACGGCCTCTCATTATTGACTGTTTGGGCTACCTAGACCATGAGCCTATCTTCCCAAGTGAGGGCTCCTGTGATAACATGCAGAGTAGCGGTGCTGAATAAGGGTTTGGCGTGATCTAGGACCCGTTGTCCGTCCAAACGGAACGATCAACTATTGGAAATCTCAACACCTCATTGCGTGAATGTCGTTGGCTGAGTTCGTCCCGAATCAAGCGTGCGTCTTGTACGGCTGTCGTAGACATTGCCGATAGACTTGAAGCGCCGGTATCTGCTACCGTGCGGCGTCGGAATAAGAGGGTTAAACTGTCTAAGCTGAGAATGTGTTAAATTAAGAATACAAAAAAACATGAGAGCCGGCGTGTAGTATCATCTTCATCAGAGGCATGACATGCTTGTCAGTCTAGCCATTGAGCGTGGTGATCCAGTCTTAATTTCCCTGTATAACTAACTACTCTGTACAGACAGCAAGAGGCCTCATTCGAGGCTGTCAGACTTTTCCTCTTTTGCTTGGACCAGCTCTTATTTCGCTTTTCCGTGCAAGCGCTTTCTTTGCGCTTCACACGTCCAAAAATTTCCAATTCCAGGAACCAAAATCAGTGGAGCAAAGGACACCGGCAGCGGACGTTCTGCCAAACCGCGGCATAATCCACTTAAGAGGCCATGTAGGTGCTGGCGTCGATACCCTCCTTGGGGAACTCACTGTCGCAATGTTAGAGATGGCCTGGCATTGAAGTCAAGAGAACTACTTACGGAAGAGCGACCTCAAAGCGCTTCTCAATGGACTTGAGAACCTCCTGGTCCTGGTCAGTGCTCACAAAGGAGATGGCAAGACCCTTGGTACCGAAACGACCGGCACGACCGACTCTGTGCAGGTAGGAGTCGGCATCGGCAGGCAGGTCGTAGTTGATGGCCAGGTTGATGCGTTCAATATCGATACCTCTGCCGAAGACGTCGGTGGCAACGCAGATGCGCTTGTTGAACTCCTTGAACTCCTTGTAACGGCGGATACGCTCCTCCTGGCTAACGCCGGAGTGGACGGCGATGGAGGGGAAGTTGCACTCTCTCAGCAACTTATCCAGCTCGGTCGCACGCAGAGTGCTCTTGACGAAAATAATGACCTGGTTGAACTGAAGGTCATCCAAGAGCTCGTTGAGCTTGCGGTTCTTCTCGCGCTCCTCGAGCTTGATGTAATACTGCTGGAGACCGTGCAGGGTGAGTTTGGTGTCCTCGTCGACGTAGTGCTCGGTAGGGTTCTGCATAAACTTTCGGCAAATGGGCTTGATGTCGTCGGACAGAGTAGCCGAGAACATCATGACTTGCTTCTGGGTGGGAGTGGCGCGGAAGATCTCCTGAACGTCGCGGCGCATGTCTGCTTTCGTGTTAGGAATGGTTGATGGTGAGAGTCACGTTGCAACTCACCAATCTGGTCGAGCATCTTGTCGCACTCGTCGAGGACGAAGATGCGGACGCTGCCAAGGCGAAGGACCTTATCGCGAACCAACGCGTTAAGTCGGCCGGGAGTGCCCACGATGATGTGAGGGCAGGTCTCCTTGTTCTTGATCGTCTCGACGTCCTTCTGGATGGGAGTACCGCCGTAGAAGACGCCAGTCTTGATGTCAGGCATGTACTTGCTGAAGCGGTTGTACTCGTTACGAATCTGGAAGGCAAGCTCGCGAGTGTGGCACATGACCAACACGGAAACCTCGCCTTGGACAGGCTCGACTTGTTGAAGGGTCGTCAGGACGAAGACAGCCGTCTTTCCCAGACCGGACTTGGCCTGGCAGATGATGTCTCCACCGAGGAGAGCCTGGGGGATACAGGTTTGTTGGACTGTTCGATCGCGCCGATGTTAGATAAGTGTTCCAATAGCAGAAGAACGACGTAGAGGGCGTGCAAAGGGCCCGTCCATCTGCGCAAAGAAGCCATTTTGTCGAATTGAGTTGAGTTCCTCCCTCCATAGCAGACACGCCGATCGGTCGAAAGTAAACAATGGCCAGGCAAAGCACGAGTCGCGAACGATAATGGGCGGCGCTATGCGTCCATTTTTTGCAGCTCGCGACTGTGATACAAGAATAGCCGGACCGCTAGGAGACCAAGCTCTCATTGCGCAAGTCCGGCTGTAGTGTACTCGAGAACACTGCAGTATTTGCGCAGCCAAGGGGCGCCATCACGCTTTCCCCTCGATAACCGCAGTGTAATCCACCTGTTACCGGTGGACTCGCGAGCAGTGCCCGTACATAAACTTGGATGTCCGACTTGAACCCCGCCTTCTCGGCATTCATTCGATGGCGAGATTGATGGCTTTTGTGTTTTTTGCGTGGCTTGCGAGATGGACGGACGCTTTCTGATGGGGGAGGGGATGATGTATGGGTTAGGGTATTATAAACTCAGGACTGACCCTCCGAAGGATGCTCGAAACCGCAATCGCCAATAGCGCGAAGAAGCTCGGGCTTCAAGAGGAAGTCGCGGAAACCGGTCGAATGGATGCCGACATAGCTGCCCTTCTTGTCGACGTTGTTACCGGCGGCGGCGTCAGCCTTCTTCCCGTTGGAGGCGGCGGCCGTCTCGTTGGTCTGGAGCTCCTCGTCGGAGTAGTCGATGAGATCCTCCTCAGCAGACATGTTGTCGATGGTTGGGGGTGTCGTTTTTAAAATCAAGGAAAACCAGCCGCTAGGCTGAAGCGCAAGGGAAAAGGGAAAAGGAAAAAAGAGAATCCAAGGCTGTCGACGCGAAGCTTGGGAGATCAGGATAGATCAGCGATCAGCGAGTAAACTGGCCGCGTATTGAAGAACGGTTGAAGAACTACAATTTAATCGTAAAGGGGAAGAAGTCGTGCCCAAAAAAAGTACACGACGGGTGGAGAGTGAAGGCCGATAGCAATTGGCGGTTGCAGGGTGGGAAGGCGGGATGGGAGGAGGCGCCGTGATTGATGTGGAAGTTGGAAGTGGAAGATCCAAGGATGGCGTGGAACTGGAGACGAAGACAAGGCGGGCAGCGCAAGAGTCAAAAGCTTTCGCGTGGAAGACGGCTGAGTCTCCAGGAAATGTCACGTGACCAGACCCGCTTAGCTGAGACAGTGTTCTCTAACACCTATCTGCACCGTGAACCACTGATGCCGCTAACCTCTGTTTCCAAGACAGTCGTCCTTACTGAGACTGGGGACTGCCTTATCCACTGCAGAAGTTTTATAAAACAAAAAGCGTTGGTCTTCATGGCAATAGTAACTTCCAACGCCTCTCAGTCAATGAAACGTTTTCAACTACAGGGTGGTCAAAATGGCAAAGCCCAAAAGCGAGAGCCTGCCAAATAGACACGCATACACACGCGTCTCTTACCTGCATCAGGCCGCAGCGTATCTGGCGACTGTGCAGTCAGCCAACTCCGATACCATCATCAACGCATCGCAGGCCCGCCATGCTCCTCACGCCGTCGATCATGAGGAGCGCTTGAAGACAAATGAAACGGTTGCCCGGCGTTTCGTCTCCGACATTCGAGCCGTCTCGCTCAAAGCCCAGATCCGCCCGAGCCCGTCGCTCAAGCAGATGATGTGCAAGTACTGTGACTCTCTCCTGCTGGAGGGCAAGACGTGTTCTACGACGGTCGAGAACGCGAGCAAGAGCGGCAAGAAGCCTTGGGCCGATATCATGGTCACCAAATGCAAGACCTGTGGCAACGTCAAGCGGTTCCCAGTCAGCGCGCCCAGGCAAAAGCGGCGACCGTTTCGTGAGCAAAAGGCTGTTGAAGGGCTGGATACGACGCCTGCGGTTTCTGAGATGTCGACTGGTGGCGATTGAGGCATTCGGCTTATAACCGTAAACTACTATCATCTGTTCAGTCGAGACCCCACATAGTAGCCAGCCCGGATAACAGTTGGAATATTTGACCTCCAGTGGCCGGAGCCCATTGTGATGAGGTCCAGAGCAGAGTCAAACTACCAAACAAGTATATCCTCCTCTCCCCTTTCAAACCAGAGAGCATGCAAACTAATGATGGATCTAGAGCCTATCGTAACACGGGGCTCTAGCTTTAAGCAACGGCTTGTGGACCAAGCAGGCCATGAAGGCCCTTCACTACCTAAATAGCCGCTTGACAACCGCACCAAAATCCGTGATCGATAACTGGAGCAAGGCATGTCAGTCAAATTGGAACACATGGGGGGGACAACTTGTATATAAAAAGAAAAACTTGTCGTCTCAGAGATGATAGTAATGAACTGTTGCACGCAGAAAGTCACAGGTGGCCGACGTAAGAATAACGGAACCATCACACACCGTCCCATTGTGCCATCCTTTGAATATACCATAGTAATGCAAGACAGAAGAAAACAAGACGATTATAACTTTAAGCATCATCTAGTTCAGTGCCATGACAGTGCTGCTTCCTTTTTTTGCAAAGCATGCATTGCATCTCCTGGTCAAAACTTGCCCTAACCGCCACCGCCATCAAGATACTGATATTGTTTCCATTTCACATCAATGACACTAGCCTAGCAAGAAAGCACTTGCCTACCGGCATCATTATCCCAGTTTGTATGATCTACCTACGCAGGAAGGGGGTGTCGTAGACAGTGCTCCATCATAATATATATGGTGACCTCAGAGGTCACCTATTGCCCGACTGACATAACAGGTGCTAGATATTATGCACTATCGCTCCTGTCATTTATAGCTCCTTCTCTTTGACTACTCTCTTCATGCTCACCCGTATATGTCTACGCATAGTCACTAAGATGATATTCATAGAGATCAATACCTTCAGGCTTTTTGAGGACTTGAGAGGAGAGAGTAGATTTAGAGGCAAAAAGGGGTTAGGAAATTACACGTAACCCTGTAGATATATTATGTCTTAATCCTGATTTTCTATACTGTACATACTTAGCTGGTAATATTAGCCACTGTCCAGAAGCCCCCCTCCCGCCTAGGTAGATGAGGTGACGTTCTTTGAACCTGGCTGTTTTTTGCATCGAGTTTGGGCGTCAATGCCTTCTTTCACTTCCTTCCAGGCCAAAAGTTTACAATGAATCACTTCAAAATGAGGAAAGGGCAAACGGTACCCCGGCACTGACTCATATCATCCATCGCCTTCCTCGTCATCTTACAGTTCTGGCCGTCCTCGTCATGAATGCTTCAACGGCGGTCTCAAACTCATCCCCGTCGATAGAAACACCCCTTGTCATCAAATGCTCGGGCGACAGTCTTACACGAGCGAGACAGAGACTTGAGTCTTGGAGTCATCACGCCGATGAGCCATCTAACAGAAAATCCGGGGACTCGTCACGATGACCCAGGGCCTAATCGTCGAAGCCTGATCGTGCCTGGCGTCCGACTCCCCTAGTCAATTTTCATTTATCCTCGCCTCTAAGTGACTCGTAACCACGCCAATGACCAGAAGAAGCTTACCAACACACATGGCTTGGGACACAAGGAGCGGGCGGCAGCTGAACACGTACAAGTCGTGGCAACTTAGCCAAGTCCAGGCAGACAACACCACTCGTCCACCATCACGATGATTCACACTCAACCTTGACCTATCCGGTTTCCAATCATCGCAGCCCGCCTCGAGATGGGTCCGCCTTGTTGCCTACCGCATACCTGCCTGCCACCTAGGCTACAGGCCCACGGAGCCTGAGAGCCTGCTTTCTGTCCATTGCAGCGTTGCCCGTGAGCCTCTCAATGGAAGAACAGGTTACTGAAAGGGTAGGAAAGGCTTTCGCCATCCGGCCAAGCCAGCCCACCGACTCGCCTACAGAGCTCTTCGTCCAACATGGTGCATACCAGGCGTCAAGCAGCCTCATGTCTTGGCCCATGAAATACTGGAAGTTTAGTCTCCAAACGTTGGCACCCAGAAGATGGCCCAACACAGCCACACCGCCATAACAAAAGAGGGGCTGACGAACAGAATAAAGAACACGCCGTACTGCGCCCCCTCCGACGGACCGAAGCCCATCCCTCGGTAGGCCACCTTTGCGATACCACAACCGATTTACTTTTTCTGGCGCTCAGGATGGGTTGTTTGTATGAGTCGCGCGACAGGGAAACGGGGACCCGAGGCCCAAAGCTGTCACGCGGGAAGGGTGTAAGGGTCGCGTGGGCCGGTTCGTGGATTGCGCAAAGCGGGAACTGGGTGCAGCTCATTGACTGACTGGCTGACACATATACCTCCCGTCCCACTTACTCGGGTTTGGACAGCCAGATGAAAAGAGTTCGGAGTGGCTATCATGGTTTTCGGCATGTTCAAGTTTCCTTGCCCCTTTGGCTTTCACGAACCCCGCCTGCCAGCGAGTGACGCGGCCGCAATAGCGGCGGTAAGAGTCATTGTCTATCAAAATGATGATCAGATAAAGTTGTCAACAATCGTGGTCCAAACCAGTGACTTAAAGCTTTAGGGCTAACGACTCGACATTAAGAGCCTACACTGGTCTTGTTACCGCCCACGCATGTCTAGTACATTGGTTGCATGCGTGGGCGCGAAGCTTCCGTCTGACATGGTGCGTGCGCCATGAAGAAGACGCGCCTTTCGGATTTTGAGCTCATGCGAGGCTACACTTCACCTGCCTGCGCTTGAAGAGCTGCACAATGCAGAGAAAGAGGAAGGATGATGGGTTGGTGGTCCGGTAGCCTGGTTGTGATTACCTACTGGAGTGTTTCCACAGGGTGTCGGACCAATAAAAGTTCATCCTGTTCCCTTGGTGATGTGCCTTGTGGTGAAGCTGGGGGCCTTGGGCGAGT
Source organism: Colletotrichum sublineola (assembly GCA_020631755.1). Classification (NCBI taxonomy): domain Eukaryota; kingdom Fungi; phylum Ascomycota; class Sordariomycetes; order Glomerellales; family Glomerellaceae; genus Colletotrichum; species Colletotrichum sublineola. The sequence continues at coordinate 4,756,299 of JAHSQG010000006.1, read as the reverse complement.
CATTCGTGGATGACATCCAATCCATGCTGCTGCCTGGGTTAGGATTTGCACTTGGGGGATGTCTCCCAGGCTTTGGTGCTCCCGCGGTGTTGTGACAAGTGGGCGAGGGCGGCCGTCAGGAATAGACTTGGAATCCATCGAGGATGACCCCATTTGCTGATGGTGTGGTCTGTCTGCCATCCAGTCGCTCCAGCCCATGTCCTACTGTTGGCATGTCTCATCGACGTGCCTGACCAGCAAGTGGGCACACATAGCTCCCAAAAGGCTGGAGAAGGACTTGTTCGGAAAGGCCTCCGAAACCCCATCTTTTGAACACGAGCCTCGGTCCATGACGAGGATGAAAGGCAGGTCGGATTTTGCAAACAGATGGAAAGCGGCGGGCCCTGTGTCGCAATTAGCAACCAACACCTAACCTAGCCTTGAGAGCTGAAAGGTCACACGCAGCGCCGTTGTCGTGTCTTGACATTCCAACTCTCGGTCAGCTGTGGAGTCTGGTCCAATGCCTACGCCGCCGGCGCCAAGCTCTTCTGAAAGATGGCCTTGCAGAACCGACGAACGCTAACCTAACCCTCGATCCGACTGCCCGCTATGGGTTATTACTGCCAGCCCAGCGATGACTACTCCATCACCGAGGCTTCCGGAGCGCTTGGAGCGAACAAGAGGACGGACAGCTACTCCCCACCCTCGCTTCGGGTTGGAAGGGGCGGGGGTGAGTTGCCTCCTCCCAAGCGCAGAGAAAACCGCTCTGCTCAGTAGATTATCCGTGAGATGGAGGGAGGCAAAGTGAGGGGTTTACCTCGCGCCACCTAGTTCGCCCAGCGTCACGGCGGCTGAAGCCTGTCCGCTAGGCTCGCTCGGTCAACAAAGATGACGGAAATGGAAGCCAGCACGTCGCGGGTTGCGGTCCAAGAGCGAATCTCTTCCCGCAATGCTATGCACACTATATACACTAGGTGATCGTTGTTGACGTAAGCCTCGACAAATTTGATTTGAATTTGACAGCCAATCTTCAATGGTGCCACTTTGACGAAAGACCACCAGACAGGTCTCTCCACAGTGCTAAAGCCTGTGCCATGTCGGCTACCTACCATCAGTTTGTCCACAGAAGTGGCACGGTGCAGTTTGGCATTCTGTCTTTGCAGCGGAGCGTTGCAAAGGGTATCGGAAGGCCATCCATCAAGTGGCTGTGTCTCGCAATCGTGTGCGTGTATCGCCCACATCGCTCGGTTGGGCTCTCGGGCGGTGCTGAAACCGAGTGTAGTTCCCGTGAGGAGGATCATCGCCGATGGTACGGACGTATGTGCTATTTTTTTTCTTTCTTGGTTCAGCTTAGAGATTCGCGATCTTCTCGAAGCGTGCCTTTTTGCACCGCTCGAGGCTCCCCCAGTTGATGTGGGCCTGCCGATTCTCCCAATAGAAACCCAGGGATTGTCTCGGCGACGCCTTTGGTGCGTCGCACTCAAGCCGTCGTATTGATTTGAACTGCACTAGAAATTTCTTCAAGCTGCAGTGGAATACTTACTGAAGCGAATCTGGACCAAGATCTAGCACAACGCCCTGGAGTCATCGTCGCTGGTTCCGGCTTTCTTTCGTGGCCCCGTTGCTGAAGTTGTGTGTATTCGTACAGAATAGCAGCCGCGCGGCAAATCATGACTGCGGCTTCTTGCGACTCTCGGCACTTTCGCCAAGTCGGGAGTCGGCCATGCTCTCCGTGACACCTTCACTGAGTGACCACGCCTGAGACACGGACCGTCAGAGCCTTTGTGAACACCGCGAATACCATGGAGCACCAGTGTCTGTAGTTTTTCGGCTCTCTACGCCGCCGGAGTCAAAATTCTTGTCGCCTGGTCGCTTCATTATCGCCATCTCCGCGCATCCCCTTCTCTCTTACCGAGCAACCGAGTATGGAAGGGGACTGAGGGTCTGGCCAGTCAAGTTGAGTCATCGCGGAAATCAGTCGGCCACACAGCAACGTTCATTGGCCGCGAGCGACATAACTGAGGCCATGGGCTCTACGTAGCGAAGAGTCCACTAATGATTCCACTTCGCAAGGCTCTCCCACTGATACCTGTCCCCTTTAGTCTGCACCAGTATCGCGCGGGAATCCCATGAATATGCGAACGAGTCTCTTGTCGTGAACATGTTGGCCCTCGGATTAACCTCCTCTGGCGATTGTCACTTCAAATGGTCAACGGTGAGAAGGAGGGCCAATGGCGGCCGGTTGGCATTGTTGGTCTGCCCCTCTTCTCTCCATCTCGCCTTGATTATCACTGCCCTGTCACCGCATGGCAATCTACTACGTAGAGTTCGTTGGCCTGCTGCACAAAAGATGGTGTCCAATGATGGTGTGCCGCGGGGCGGAGCGGGGAAAGACTGCGACGAAGGAGATTGAGGGTGTGTGACATGGCAACGCCAGTGAAGCTGCAGACAGCCTGCAGTGTGCTGCCAGACCAAGGTGACGCCTGCACAAGGGGGCGGTGGCCAGATGACGGCATGGCTTCTTGGAAGCAGACACACGCAGAACATCCATCTCCCCTCTTTCGCCTAGTTGAGGGCCACTCTTGATGCCCATTCCCAGCCCCAGCTTCTAGAAACTCCCGCGTTTTGAGGGATTCATCAGGGTGGGGGGATAGTCCTCTTGGAAGCATTCCAGATCTGCTCAGTCCAGTTCGCCATGGGAGAATGCTCAACATTTGCTTGGTAAGTGGTGCTAAACTTTGTAGGCTCGGTACGAATCGGAAGGGACCTGGCTGCTTGCCGGGGTCTAAACTGGCGGTCGCCCGCGAGCTCGTCTCCACCAGTTCAGTGTCAGTCTTGCGAGTGCCGACGCACCCAGCGCCATCCGGCGGGCGAGATGGACCAGTACACGCAGTCCGTGTACCACACTCGAGAAGGCTAAGAGCACCAGGCGAATGAGAGCCGCCCATCTGAGTACAGGAACCAGAAGGGAAGTTTAGCACTGATCAGTTCCGTATCGTCTGTCAGTATAATTCTTCGGGCAAACAAAAAATAGCACTCCCTGTGCTTTCGCGAGCTGTCACCACAGCGCTCTAACCTTGCAGGGTACCTCTATTGATGTATTGTCGCCGAGCTTGGGTGATTTATGCGCCTCCGCGAGACGAAGATATGCATCATACTGGAGTTAACGTATAGTCATTATTGCCTGTTCTGACCTCAACATGCGTACCAGACCTACCATCTGTAAGATGTTAAAGTCTCTGGACGTCCAAAACACCACTCTGGCAGAGGCCAGGATTGCTCATTTCTAAGTTTCTTCTGCTACATCAAAGCGTGTTTGTCCGCGAATATTGCAGTTGTCATTATACACTACACATAGTACACATTGTATGCTGTGGAATGATGAAGTACCTAGGCGAGGACCGATACAACGGATCCTCGGCGTGGTGCGAGGCAGAGAAGTGAGGCTTGTCGTTGTGGACACCCCAAGAGACAATACGTAAAAAACGAGCTGGACAACAGCGAAGGTGTGGCTAAGCCAAGCCGGATGTAACTTTTCTATTGTTTCCGAGATGTCCAGACGTGGTGACAAAGGAGAATGAGCGGCTGAGCAATCGTTTGTCGTTTCGAGGAAGCACGGAGACGCGCAATAGGAGAAATGCCGTAAGCAGCTTATTGAGCTTCTTGTGTGCGTCTTGGTAAGGAGGGAGTGGCACTAACGGAAGGCCGCATTTGCCCGAGAGGACCCAATTGCAGGCGCTTTTCCTGGATGATGATGAGGAGGATTGCAAAAGGGGGCTCTTACTGAGTACTAGGTATGTAGGCCACACGGGCGTTGGGGAGTGACCTCACAAACATGGTGACTACAGGAGACGGGATTTTGAAATTGCCAGGCCCCCGTCCGGCGACCCCATCGATTTGGCAACTGCGGATACCGTATGGGACCTTAAGTCACAGTTGACCTCGGCAGATAACGCCGCCGGATGACGAGCCCAGTCCAACAGCGAAATTAGGGTGATATCATCACTGCCGACGCGTTAAAATAGCGAGGTAGTAAGTTCGCGTCCAAAGAGCAATAACACCCAGGGGTCATTAAAAGGTTAGAAGAGCATCAAGATTCGGCCGCAGCGGTGATTGGCACACGAGAGACAGCATGGCGGGGTGTGTGTGTGTGTGTGTGCGCGTGTGTCGCCATCTCTCTCGTACACCTGTAGCTAGGGTAATAGGGAGCGTCGCGGTTGGTTGATTTTCCTGATGCCAAAACTTCCGAGGGTGTGGTGGCATGATGGAACACAAGGTCGTGTAGAAAATTTCCCAGCGTGAAGCTTGACCAACCGGTGGCGAGACCACTGGCGAGACAACAGCTGTTGTCAGTCGATTCCTGCCAGATAGGTCCTCTCGAGCGCCAGCGCGTGGAGCCTCGGGTTACAGTCCTACAATGAAATAAATGTGTGGATGCTGTCAACCGGGCTCGTGATACTCTTCATCGGCTTGGCCATGACATGTTCCGCCTCGCATGACAAACGCGGCGTGATTTGCAACGCAGTTGACAAGCCCATGAATCTGTGTCAATACCTGAGGGCTGATACTATGTATAATGATTTAACAAGTGACACTATAGATGGATGAGATGGGATGGAACGGGTGTCTGGCATCAAAAAAGAGCGACTCCGTGCCCCCCTCCCTCCCTCGGCCATGGTACAGGAGGGAGGGAGAACAGTCGTGGTGGCGGAAGGTGGTGGGGAGAGGACGGTGACTCTTCTTCTTTTTTTCCCTCTCTCTTCTTTTCCTTGTCGAGATGCAGCATCCTTTCCTGCCTTGCCAGCTTGGGGCTGGGCAGCAAGCAGCCATTCAGCAGTGCAGGTTGCCTGAAGTCACCGAGGATGGGCCACAGCAAGGAGGTGTACTGCTGGCGCACACGAGTGGTTAAGCAGGCCATTCAGGCTTGGCGGTTCTAGCCTCAGATGGAATGGCGCTGAATGAAAACAACCAATAAGAAAGGAAGTTTCGACGAGAGCAGCCAAGTGGCCACGGAAGATACCATGGCCAGAAAAGACAGGAAATGAGTGAGTCTTCTGCGGGGAGGCGTGGTCCAGGGTTGGGCAGGAGCGAGCGTGAAAACGCGAAGCAAAGGATGATGCAAGTGGGATAAGACATACTCATCAGACTGGGCAGACCGACAGACAGACTTCGGTTGGAGACGACGAGTTTAGGCACAATGTCAGGCTCTTGGGCAAAGCAGGAATAGAAGCAGCGATACCTGACTGAACCCAGAAAGGACAGGTACGAATAAGGCATCTATCTATCTGTGTACGCCGTAGGTAGGACACACGTGTGATGAATGAGTGAGCAAACAGCAGACGATAAGGAGACTCAATAGTGGACGGGCACACAAGGTAGGCAGCAGAGGTGGGGTCGAGGCATGCGTACGAGTATCCCGTAGTTATTTGCGAGAGAGAGAGAGAGAGAGAGAGAGAGAGAGAGAGAGAGAGAGAGAGAGAGAGAGAGAGAGAGAGAGAGAGAGAGAGAGAGAGAGAGAGAGAGAGAGAGAGAGAGAAAGGGAGAGAGAGAGAGAGAGAGAGGGAGAGTCAAGGGGCAAATTGTGAGAGGTTTGTATGAACAGCAACAGACCCACGATGGGCATGAGCATGAACCTGAGCATGAGCTTGAGAGATAGCAGCAGGAGCAGTGTCCATCCACAAGAGGGAGGAGAAGCATGGGAAGGAGTCATTCTTTGCGAGAGAAGGCAGGAGGACCCTGAGAAGAGAGTAGGTACACATGTGTGTGAGAGTCTGAGAGTAAGGGAAAAGTGGAGACGTGGCTATTTTTTGGGTTTCGATGTCGCCCTCACCCTGGGAAGGAGGACGACGTAGACCCACAATACACCAGAATGCAAGCCAATCAAGTTGCAGACAAAGAAAACACAGTGGACGGATGCTGAGACTCGCTGGGTGTCCGGCTGCATCCTCTTCTATCATCCCTACCTCGCCTCTCCTCTCTCCTCCCAGTCTCCCATCCCATCCTTTTAGGTACTTCCCTCTTACCCAGCCGAGCATGGCGGTACATACTACCATGTACAACTGGAAGAGAGGTGGAGTTGATGCTGTTGCAATCCCCCCCCCCTCACTGGCCAGTTGCCCAGATCGACAGCTCCAAATGTACGTTTCTCTATGTACCTGTTCGCGTGCCGTTCAGCGTGGTGTACCTGCCTACTGTACTCAGTACTGTCCTAAAGTGCTCTGAGTGTTTCCTCTCCCAGGCATTCAAAACTATCGACGCGCCCACATTGACATGCACTTGTGTCCTCCCCCTTCCCTTTCCTCTTGCTCTATCGAACTATCGCCGTCGCCATGTTCGATTCCAAGGTCTAAATTTGTACGACAGCGACTCTCCGAAGTCTGCTAGACGTGCCTCATCTCAGGAACACCTGGGACGAGACTCTAGACCAACTCTTCCACTTATTCCTTTGTCACCTGGAGTTTTATTGTTGTGTTGCAACACTTCGCCTCTCCCGGCACCCACCAGTCACTCCCCGTGGCATAATTCCATCGCATCCCTCTCGCCTCCAAGAGTCATCTCGGCCTACCCCCCTCCCTCGGGCGGTCACGTTACTCATCCCGCCAACATCGCAACAAACCATCAACACCAAATACGACAACCACACGCCCAACCCTCACGCCATCCCTAGGCCCCTTGTTTGCGTCGCAGCGGCATTCACTTGTTCCTTGCGACTAATAAAGCCTTGACCTGCGGATACACTCCTGTTTTCAAGCTCCTTCAAGCTCCACCATCACCAGCAGCCAGGCAAAGCAGGCTTTCGACTTCCTTTCACGCTGGGATATTTTGAGATCGGACTTGGACTTCAATTCAGTCATCCGCCCCTTTCTCATCCACATTCAACGGACAATACTGCTTACTAGCGTTTTCACGCACCCAACATCTCCCAGAGTTACTCATTTCTTCTTGTTTTGCAAAATCCCGATACCCTGCACCCATATTTCGGCTCTTACCTTATACTCATTCTTTTTAATCATTTGCCCCGGCAAAAGCCACGGCAACAACTCACACGACGATTACGACTCATCTTTCAGCCTGGCGTCTCTGTCAACTCAGCTGACCGAGCACTCTCTTCGCCACACTCCTCTGTAGCCGCCAAGAACTTTCTCCATCCGAGGGGGACTCAGCACTGCCTGCTAGGTAAGTAACAAAAACACTTTGCGCAGCACAGCATCCACCACATGAGCGAGACAAGGACAGGACTAGGCAATCAAGCAAGAAGCGCGCAGCTAGCAACCCCAATATCAGCAGCGACAGCAATCTTGCTAGTTCTGCCTGTCTTGTCTCTCTTCATTACCTACCCCGTTGTGGCCTCCGGGAGCGATCACGCACTCAGCTGGACCACTCGCACCCTTGCACCCCCTGTCACCCCCCAGGTCCCTTCTCGGCCTTCCCTAGGCTACCACCACTCCTCTCACGCACGCACACGCACGCACTTTCCTGCCTCCCCCCCCCCCCCTATCTGCCTGCCACTTGGAGCCACCTGCCTAGGCGGCGGCAACAAACCAGGTTCACCCCCCTTCGCCACCCCAACCCGAAAGAGTCATCATCTACACCCAACCTGGGCCTGTGAACAAGACTTGAGCCACCCAAAAGGGCCCTCCGACTTCGTCACGCCAGCCCAAGTCGCCCCTCTGAACACGTTCAAGATACCACGGCGCAAGGCGAAAAGAGTCACACATAACCCCCATCCTGCTTGGATATAACCTCTCTTCGCAGCCACACTCGGCTGCATCTTGCATACACTCACCTCACTTCACCTTACCCTTATTTCCTCAACCCATCACCTTTCCACCTCCGACTTCGCCCTACACCCATCCCCAGCACCTTCCTCCATCATTCTCTATACAACCCACTCAATCACCACCACACTGTGTCCTCGCATCGGCTTGAACTACATGGTGGCTCTGCAGTAGCTCATCATATAACCAGGAACCTCACTCCATTTCCGGCTAGATGCATTAAACCAACAATGCCTCTTCGAATTACAACTTCTACTCCAGTCTCCTGTCTTGTTTCGTCTTCCGGTTTGATCGTTCGTGTAAAGACGGTTTTGGACTTCCTTGTCTAGAAACCGCTCCCCTATCTACGACTCTCAAGGACTTTACCTCAGCCACTAGATGCTGCTGTAAGGTTCGCGTTTTCGATACGGTATCACGATCTGCTCATACGAACCCTTTACGGTTTACCCGGTTGACTTAGCTTGACGGCGACTGGAGGTACATCCTACTCCGAATTTCCAAACGCCAAATCCCCCCCGCCCCCACCTTACATTCAAGATGACGTTCGCCGCCGATGATTCGTCGGCTTTCATCAGCACCTACCGAAACGATACTTACAGCTCCTCCCTCGAATCCCTGACCTCCACCTCGTCGGGTTCGGTCTGGTCCGCTGTTTCTTCCCAATCCTCCAGTTCGACTTCCCCGACCAACACTTCCGACTCCGACTCGACCGATTCGTACTGTTTGTCGCGACCTTCTGCTTTGTGTCACTCTGCCGTTAGATTCACGAGCCCCTGGGTCAAACAAACTACCCAGCAAGTCCCCATTGCTATCCCCCAGGAGCTACGGCAAAACCCGAGACGGACTAGCGCTCGTAACACTCGCTCCGGCGCACCTCCGACTCTGGTTCGACAGTCAGAGCGCAAGGTCAACTTCGTCGACAACCTCGTCGGTAAGTCACAACAGGAGCTTACGCGCCATTGAAATGTTTCCTGACCCGACATTGCTTCTAGATTCGTCAACTCAGATCGTCGAGGCTATTTGGCCCCTCTCCTCTGCCGTCTGCCGTAATGAGCTTGGTAGCAAGGCTGTGCTGCCGCTGCGCACCTTCATCCAGGAGACTCTGCGCCGGTCGCGCACTAGTTATTCTACCTTGCAGGTTGCTCTGTACTACCTAATTCTGATCAAACCCCACGTCCCGAAGCATGATTTTACCATGGAACAGCCCGACGACAAGTATGAGTGCCGCGCGCTTCAGTGTGGCCGTCGCATGTTCCTTGCTGCACTTATCTTGGCTTCTAAATATCTTCAGGACCGGAATTACTCGGCGCGAGCTTGGAGCAAGATTTCGGGACTCAACACAGCAGAAATCAACCAGAACGAGATTGCCTTCCTTCTGGCGGTTGATTGGAAATTGCACATCGTCGACGAGGTTTTCCAGCGATGGACCGAGATTGTCCTAAAGTACACGCCTCCATCTCCTCCGGCTCCAGGAACTTCGGCCCAGTGGTATGCCCAACAGAGCTCGAACTGGAAGATGGTGATCCTCAAGTTAAATCCTGAGCTGGACAATATCGAAGGTCTGATTCCTACAACTCACATCAACCCCACGCCTCGCACCTTGCCCCGCCATCGCACCATGCTCTCGGCCACTCAACATGTTCCGTCTACAACCGGCTCTTGCGAAATGGGCTATGACTCGGCAGAGCTTACTCCCACCCCGCGATCATTTCAGACCCCGACTATTATGGAGCCTATCCCGGCCACTGTATATACTCCGGGTCGGTTGGCTCCCGCCCTCGGTCTGTTGCCCACCCCTCGTCTCACGCCCCAGTCAAGCGGATACAGCACTCCTGCCGTGAGTGCTGTGTCTCACCTCGCCAGCAAAAGCAGTGCGATGGGTCTCGCCATGGCCCAAGCTTCTTGCGTTAGTGCTACTCAGTGCCTGGACCGCTGGCCTGTTCCGAACACGTCGTCGCCACAGGGGTATTTCCCCGTTCGCCGATCCTCCCTCGCCGCCTCAATCTCGACTGCGTCTTCTCCCGAATCGATGGTTTCCGATTCGTCGCAGACCTCGCGCTCTTCCTCCATCTCATCAACTTCGTCGCTGTCTAGCGCGCCGGCCCCTAGCTTGGGGATTCAGGCGCGATTCCGGTCCGCGAAGCTGTGCGGTGAGAGGGCGAGCTTGAGACCGACAATCACCTCGGTTCCTGAAGATTATGAAGAGACTTGCATCACGTCGTCGCCCGAAACTTACACCGGCCCGGTGGGAAGATTGGGCGAAATGTCGTTGGATACTTCGATGGCTCAGAGAGGATGCGAACTGGACGCCATGGTTCATGACCCTGCGAACGATGCCGCCCGAGCACTCCAAGAACTCCAGAACTACCGGTCTGACGATGCCACCCCGACTGCCATGTCTTCCCGCAAGCGGGCTCGCGGTGTTTCGATCGTTGACACTTCCCTTCAAGAGAACGTTCGGGACATGCTGTCTGGTAGCTATTCTGGCAAGCAATGGGCTCATTCTCTGGTTCGTCCCAAGAGCAACCACAAGGCCACAAACGAGCGGGGCTCCCCCCGCAAGCGCGTATGCTGCGCTAACGAAGCCACACCGGTCTACGAAACGGCCCTTCACTCGCTTGATGGGTACCGTGGACCGGGCATGTGGGACGGTATCCTCAACTAGGCACATTTCGTGCAAATTTTGAGAAATACCCCGACGGTCAATAGTCCAAGACAAATTGACCTACTTGTGCATTATCCTCCTTTTCCTTTGTTAAAACGAAACTCAATACGTGGTGGTGAGGAACGGAACGAGCTTTGATACCACCTGGCGGTTCATCAAGTTCTTAGAACAGCTTAGATGGCGTCAAGGAACGGCACGAAAAGCGTGGTAATCTTTCATGCATCAAAGGACCTAGGCATTGGGGAGGTGGACGGCGAAGAGGATCAATATTATGGCGGTTGTTTGCCGCGTTTGTGTTTGTACGATCACCCCCTGAGGAAGAGAGTCGATTTTACGTTTGAATTTCTCGCGTTTGTCAGCCCGACATGAGGTTCTCGGCCCATCTGCGTTTTGGGACGGAGGCGAGGAGTCTTTCGAGTCGAACCGCCCGCGATGAGAGTTTGGGTATGTGTGATTGGGCGCTCGGAGGGAGATCCGAAAGGGGCAACCAGAACGAGTAAAACGAGACACATCTCATTCGCTGCACGCGGAAGCATGGCACTGGCCGCGGTTATCGAAAAGTTTCACAAGAGGGTCGAAACGACACAGCACGTGTTATTACAACTTCCAAAAAAGCAATGAAGCTATCTTCGAGAGATTCATAGCTAGCTTTTGACCACGAGCCAAGTTGTTGCTCTGTCTGGCCTATTAATCAAAATCTACCAGATTTGGGACCGAATTCGCTTCTGTAACGGTTCGTTGAAGTGTGCGTTGTGAGACGTCAGGTTACTGGTACACCCAGTACCTTCTTGTTGCTTTTTTAACGGAAAATTTCCGATATGTGTGCTAAATGAGGTCGGCAATATGATACAGAACGGGTCACTGATGTTTGACCAGGGTATTTGCAAACGGAGCCGATGACGTCTCAGGACTTCCTTATTCATTTTGGGTCTACAGTTTGGGCTAATGGCGCGGACCTGGACTGGAGACAACCAGAAGCAACCCAACTACACCTGGCCAACCGGGTTGGTGACCAGGGTGTCATTTTATGGTGTATTGCTGGTCGCGAAAGGCCCCCAGCAGCATAGCAATGCCGATGGTTCGTCGGCGATAATGGCGCATGGTTGAAATGTGAGTCATACCGCCGCGACCGCTACCTTGTTTCCGCGCGGTTCAACACACCCTTGGGATGTTTCCAGGAAGGGTATGTAAGGCAGGAAAATTCCTTGTTCACCCAGTAATACGAGAGTCCAAAGTGCTGTCATGACTATTGCTGGGTACGCTAACTGGGTCGTTCGGGCTAGACTGGCCAACGCACGAAAGGGGGGGGGGGGGGGGGGGGGGGAGACAGAGGGATAGGTCCGTAACCGGCCTTCACGATTGCTTTGCGGAGAGTACCTCGATGATGGCACATTTCGCCGTAAGAGAGAAGTATCCAGCGTTAAGCGCGGTAAATAAGAGTGAGGATGGAGGAGAGAACTCAGTAGGCTGATGCGTATGCGTGCCTGGCGCCGTTTGAAGATGGATGCAGAAGATGATTCATTCTGTTACGTGAGTGCATCTCGGGCAGCGAGACTAGGCGGGGTGACCGAATGCCCTCTCAAGAGCCTGGAGGGATGTCACCGAGGGGTGTTCGGAATGTTTGTTGGTTGGGTGTCAGAGCAAGGCAGCGGCAAGCCGTATCGGGCAGGCCAGTCTTCTATCGGAGACTTCATCTGCCGGGTGAGCAATCCGGGCAGGACCTTGGCCTTGAAGGAAGAGGTCGGGCCGAGAGGAGACTCCAAGGAGAATGGCTGGCTCGTAGAGATTTCGAACGAGAAGCCATCGCAGGAGGTTTACAGACACGCGCACACACACACACACACACACACACACACACTCTCTCTCTCTCTCTCTCTCTCTCTCTCTCTCTCTCTCTCTCTCTCTCTCTCTCTCTCTCTCTCTCTCTCTCTCTCTCCTTCGGCCAACCTCGCAACCCAGGCTTCTGGGTCCATCGTGATATCCGTCAACCTCCTGTTTCTCTTTCACATCATCCCAAGGCCGGCGGACATCTTCCCTGCTTCCCGAGCGTAAGCCTCAAACACTCGTGTAAGGCCTCCCTGGGAAAAGAGGCACGGCGTATCGGCGAGACGAATTAGGAATATTTGAGGAGATGGATGTTTCCGAACTACGCAAGTGCGTGCCATAGTGGCCACAGAGAGTCTTGGTCGCCGATGTGTCATCGCCGGTCAGATGGGTGCTTGGAGCCGGAACTTCCGGATATCAGTAATTTGTAATGTTTCTTGGGGGCGACCGACCGTCCTTGGCCAGAAGGCGTCTTGGTGATCTGACCTTGACGATATCTTTTGCTCTTGGATTACTGCACGTGGCATGTGAAACGTAGAGACCGCGACAACTGTAGGCAAGTGCCCCAGCTCTGCTTTGTCATTACGTTTCACCCGCACGGGAGGCGAGGGGAACCATCGTGTATCTCTCCCTCGTACACGTTCTCCTATCTGTCAAATCTATCCGGAAACGCTCGTTGGGCCTGGGATGGAGGATGAGGATGTCGGGTCATCCGGAGACGCGGTCCCACGTACGTAGTCGCTGTCGCACCGGGCGTGAGTCTGTCGTTGTTTCAACCGCTAGGGCTCGGAGAGTGCCAACTGCTGCTACCCATGGAAATGATCAAGTGGTGCCATGTCTTGCTGGATCCAGCATCCCCAAGCGCTGTTTCTCATCATGCGTCAAGTCGCGGAAGGTACAGCACATCTTCATATCTATGCCTCTCGTCAATGGCTCTTGATGGCACACTGTGACTGGGGGAATAGCGCCAAGTCGGTCTTCGCCGTGTACGAATAGTGTTTTCACTCACGACTTGCTTCAGGTTTGATGTCCTTCTACACCAGGCCTTTCGTTGCTGGCATCCCATGAGATCGTGTTAGGGAGACTGTCTTGCTGACTTGAAGCATGTCGGATTGGGCCCCACGCCCGACGCCTCAGCCTGGGATGTGTTTCCACTCATTCTCATCACGTAAACTGCACACTTGTAGCTCACCTCCAAACCATGTCAGAGCCTTACAAACGGAATACATCTTCATTGCTGGACATGATGTCTGACATCGGGTGAAGAAATTACCCATGACAACCAAGTAAGCCTCTTTTATCGCAGTGGCTCTGGACAGTCCGGTTTAACTGGGCATCTACATAGATCATATATGTTTTGATCCCTGATTCGTCGTTTCCAAGACCACGAACCTTCTCTACTGATTACTGACAGGAAGTTCCCTAATACAGAGGGGTCTGTAGAAAGGTGGTAAGATCTTTCAGGGAACATGCTGCTTGACGTTGAATTAAGGGAACTGATCCGAGTCCCGGGCCAGGAGAGAATCAATCGCAGGGGTGTACCAAGTCCGCGAGAACATACCCTCGTAGCCACACAAAAAAGAACGTCTCCGAACCCAGAATTGAACTAGGGACCTTTCGATCATCTTGGAAACCCATTACAGTCGAACGTGATGAACCAACTACACCATTCGGAGGCTACGCGGCTGGATCGTGTGAATGATTGGCTGACTGCTGGCCGACTGGGCCAGGCTGGGGGCTCTATACACTCAGCAAGGTGGGTGAAGGCCCCTCATGATCGACCAGCAAGCACCATCATGGTTGCCCCTGCTCTCATGTCTCGAGACATCTGCGAGAAAATGAAATGTGCAGGGTATCAATCTTCCGGGTCTGGGTATATGGTTACGACGAAAAAATGCCAGGGACTTGGGAGACCTTCTAATCTGAGGCAGTGCCTAGATATCTCTTATGATTCATGATAAGAAAGATGACTCTGTACGCTCTGGTTAAGTCAGTTTGACATACTAGTTTTTATTTGTATAAAACCGGCGCGCAGGGTATCTCGAAGCAGACGCTCCGGCCCCTATTATATTCTCATTACATTCATCATGGGTGACTTCACACCGGATCCTTAGCCTTGCGTCTTACGGCAGCCTGCTCCTTGGCCATCGCATTACACTAAAAGGTATTCGATGAGTCTTGGTGAGGCGTCAAGATATTTGCAGAAGATAGCCACACGCTTCTGGTATGTACAGTTCCACCCTCCCTAGCTCCCAGTGGCTTCTTGAATGATGCAGGAGACCGACGGTCAGCATCGAGTATGATGTTCGACGTCAGTTCCGACTTCGTCTAGACGTGAGAAGATCGACCTCGCGGCGATGGTAGTCAGCCATGCGCTTCTCGAGTTGGATGAGCTCGGGTAAGGGCCCAGCCTTGCTACGACTCCTTGCCTCGAGAAGTCTGACCACTTTGGCATGTTCCTCCTCTAAAACATCCAGCGGCCAGAGAGACATGTTGTCCTCAAGCCCTTGGGAGCAGAAGAAATCGTCCAGTAGGAGTAGCATGTGCACCAGACGTCCGTCCAAATTTCCTGGATTCCGGTGAGTGACGGCATTCTGAAGGCCAATCCGCAGCGTCTGCCTTTGTGTTAGCCCTCGAACGCTCCCATATCGTTTCCATGCATCACATCACTTGCCTCCCAGGTCTGATGTTCAGCCTGAATCTTTGCGCCGCCTCTCCGAAGCCAAAATAGGAGCCTCTGCTGCTCCAGTGTCCATGGTCCCGTAATGAGACTGTCTGGGATAGCTGTCTTGGGGTGTACATCAACATAAAAGTCGAGCACGGGTTTCGAGCCATTAAGCCCGTACGCGAGCCAGTCATAGTCGAAGCAGCCCCTCGACTCAAAGTGACCAAAGCCGCCAGCTCGGTCGTGAGGGGAGTCCAAGGAGCCAATCTGGTCCGTCTCTTCGACTTTTGAACCGACGTGGGAATGCGAGTACCACCTGTCGCGAGCGAAGCGCCAGGCCCAAACCTGCCGGGCGTCGAACATGATGTCCACGTTAAGCCAGGGGGATGCTAGTACGGAAGACTGCAAGCAGTTTAGCGATCTGAGGCCACCCAGCGTAAGCGCATCATACCTGGAACTCTGGGTCTCCCGGAAAGAACTCGGGGAAGTTCTCATGTTGCCAAACTCTGCGTGAGCCTTCTGTAGCATCGCGCTTCAAGACCGTCTTGAGCGCCCGTCTGTCGACACCAAACCAACAATCCCACGTAGGGTGAAATGCAGCTATGACAAGGTTGACAAGCGTGGATCTACCAGAGAGAATGCGGCCAACGAGGGGGCTGCAACGGGGGAAGTTGAGGTTCTCGCTGAGGACAAAGATACGCTCAATGATTTCGAGAGGTAGTTGTCGCTCCAGAAGCGACTTCCTCTTGACCGACAAGCGACTAGAAAGACGTGGCGTATGTTTCTTCACCAGTTGCTTGGCCGGTGCTTTGGACGAAGGGGTTTTGCCACGCTTGCCTCTGACTTTGATAGGGGTCAACTGCATGATCCGTTGGAGAAGGGCACGCCTTCCAGTTCACTCCGGTATCCCCAGACGACGTTATTCCGACGGTTTCATTTCAGAAAAGTATTTGGTAGTATTGTCGAAATTGCCCAGCCGACCAAAGGGCGAGGTGTGAAGAATGCTTCCAGACGAGACTAAAGCTGAGGTACCAGTGGTGTAAGTGGGAAAAAAAAAAAAAGCGTTTATGTCTCCTTCACTTTGACCTCTTGTGGATAGGCAAAAGATGCGTGGGGATAACCGAAGATGTGAGAGAAAGAAACGAGAATGGATATTGTAGGAACAAAGAAGGACCCGATCGTTATCGCCTACGAAGAGATTTCATCGTCAGCCAAACCATTAGTGAGTGAGAGGTTTCTCGAGATTTCATTCAGTGGATTCCACCGTACCGTACAAAAACAGTGCGAAATGATGTCAGGGAACAAGACGTAGTCACCTGGACCGTGCACATGGTCCCAACTTTCAACTACCTGCATGGTAAAGCATGGAGAAAAAAAGTGGCAGTCGCAGATACGGAGACCGAGAAGAGTTCGCGTCGTCACCCGAGGTTATAGGATCCAACCTTCCCCAGCTTCACACATCTCCGGAAGAGGGGATTGTGTAGTATAGGACCGTGATAATGCCTCCAGCGATCCGAACTCCGGTTCCATCGACGAGCCTGCTACGATTTCTGCGATCGCAAACAGAGGCCTCATGGATTTTTAGTCGGATCCAGAGTGCCGAATCCGCCACTGCTGCCATTCGACCCAACTCAGTCCGACCGGCTCAGAATCCCCAATGCCTTGCAAGAAGGCTTTCTAGGACGGTAACGGGGACGGCGACGAGGCAGATTTCGACCAACTGCAGGAGTTCGGGGCTCCTCCTAGCTTCGTCTCTTAGCTCCAGCTCCAACTCGGACTCCATCATCACCCGCGCGAGCCGCAAACGTAAAGTCACCCATCTACCCTCCTCGCCCGTCGCATTCTTTAGCACCACCTGTTCGAGACGAGAGGCCTGCGATGACGACTCTTCGGTGCCGGCCCGGACGTGGAAGGAGAGATTATGGGGCATACGAGGCCGAGGAGGAGCCAAGGCGCTGAAGCCGAACGACCTCCCCTTTCACGACGACGGGGAGGCCGGCTCCATGTTCAACAGCCGCCGCATACTGACGGCGAAGGCCGCGCTGGAACCCAGGCTGCGATGTACCGAGGTGGACGAGAACGGTGAGGTGATTTTGGTCGATGGCGAGTTCAAGAAGACGGAGCTCATCGCAAAGGTTCGACTTCACCAACCCAAAAGGGGGCTTCCCACAGATGCTGACGACGAGGTGATTCTAGTACGGCTTGCTGCCCCGCGACCTGCGTAAGATTGACTCCTCCAACCTGCCTCACATTCTCGTCCGCCAGAGCGCGATCCTCCTCAACCTTCTTCACTTAAAGGTACTGATCAAGAAGGACCGCGTGCTCCTCTTCGACGTTTACGGTTCCAAGACGTCGTACCCGCAGTCGGCCTTCATGTACGATCTGCAGGGTAAGCTCAAGCAAAAGCACATCCAGGGTGGCGTCAACGGCCTGCCATACGAGTTCCGCGCTCTCGAGGCGGTGCTAACCTCTGTCACCTCGGAGCTCGAGGCCGACTTCGAGTCTGTGCGGGACCCCGTCATCCGCGTCCTCAGCGAGCTCGAGCACGACATCGACCGTCACAAGCTGCGCGTCCTACTCATTCTGTCCAAACGAGTGAGCACCTTTGAACAGAAGGCCAAGCTCGTGCGCGACGCCATCGAGGAGCTGCTCGAGGCTGATGACGACCTCACCGCCATGTACCTGACTGAGAAAGCACACGACCTCTACCGCGGCGTCGATGACCACACCGAGGTGGAGCTGCTGCTTGAGTCTTACAACAAACTGTGCGACGAAATCGTTCAGGAGGCGCAGAACCTGGTGTCTGGTATTCGCAACACCGAGGAGATGTTAGCACTTCCCTTTTCTCTTGCCTGTTTATTACTGTATATATAAAACCGTTCTTGCTAACAAAGCCATAGCATCCGCGCCATCCTCGACGCCAACCGCAACGCCCTTATGCTTCTCGATCTCAAGTTCAGTGTCGGCACTCTCGGCCTGGCTATGGGCACCTTCCTTGCAGGTCTCTACGGCATGAACCTCGAAAACTTCATTGAAGAGACTAACTGGGGATTCGCCGGTGTCACCATCACCTCGACCATCTGCTCCCTCATCGTCTGCTGGTATGGCCTCGTCAAGCTGCGAAAGGTTCAGCGCGTCAAGATGATGTTTGACGAGCGCGGGCCCCTGACCCGGACCAGCCGGCAGTTGACTTCGTCGTCGTCCGCGCAGCCGGGCGTCGGGGCAGGTCAGCACTGGTTTCAGGACGACGGCCCCGCAGGCCTGCTCGACGCCCGGAACCGCGAGAAGTTCCGCCGCGTGACGAATCAGAAGGCTGCCGCAGCCGCCAACGCCAAGATGACCACTAAAAAGTGGTTTCAGTAAGGCGGGCGAAGAAAACGGATGAAGATGAAGAGACAGGCAAAAGGGACCGAAAACACTCTCGGTTTCTTTCTTGCTTGCGCGTATGCGGTATGCGTGGTGATGCACCCTTCTCTCATGCGGTGTTGGCCATTCCTGAAGGATAAGGGATCACTGCAGACGCAAAAAAAAAACCTCCTTTGAACGGATGTCAGGCCGTTCCGGATGGAGGCGGGCCGGTACAAGATGCGCAAACCGAAAGTGACCACGAGGAACGTGCCCTCATCGGCCCGTGGCTATCATTTACTATAATTCTTCCCCCTCGTACATACACACACACATTGTATATTGCACCGAATCCCATGTGGGAAGGGCGAGTTTTCGCCCCATCTTCTCAGCTCACTGTATGCAGAGTCTCCCTTTTAACCATGATTGCTTGCCTGCTTGCCTACGGCAGAGGAACAATGTACACCAAAGTAGTACCTATACCCCCAACCGAATAGATTCAATAGACGAGGCATAGTTTCGCATCTGGGAAAAAAAAAGAAGGGAAATGCAGAATAAGGGTCGTATACCTTATTTCGGGGTTCGGCTTCTTCCAAGACATGTTGCATGGCTGTGACAATTGTAAACAAAGAAGAGAAACAAACAGCATTGCAAACCCATCACATCGTGGTGTTTTTGGTCCCCGATTCCAGAACCCACTGAATATTCTGGGAATGTTTCCCAAAAACTAGGCCGGGAATGCCTGACGGCTCACGCTTCGGGAGAGAATGACGGCCGCAGCCCCCCTCCCCCCAAATCGGGTAGGGGCGGCGAGGTGGTCGATAGAATTAAAATGAGCAAACGATCCCTTTTCGACTGTTGGGGCGGATAGGAATGGGACTAGGTCGGAAGCGGCAGAGGTCGAGCGCACCACAGCCAGCTGAGAGATCCTTGTTATGGTCTAAAACACGCGGACAAGATTGCAAGACCCGAGAGAGGGGCAAACCAAATCCATTTCTGTCTCTTGAAATTGCCTCCTTCCGTCCCGCTTCGGACGACAGGGTTGGCCAATAATCGCCTTGACCATGCGTCGCCGGAGGCGGAATTTGACTCTTCGCGAGCTGAGCGAATTAGGTCAAGCTAGAAAGTCTGACAGCCAGGAGAAGTTTAGTTTGCCGCTGATGGGCTGACAGATCAACAAGCGCAAGCCACTAAGCAGTATGGCGGGAGAGGACAGGCAAATGAAGAAAGAGACCACATGAGAAGGCCAGGACTTGGGCTGAGGGCTTGCAAGTCGGCAACTTCTCCTTCAAGGAAGCTCATGCGAGAAGGGTACTTGGCCAGTCCTAGCCGTGCCTTGGCGTTGCGAATGGCACGCACGACTGACTCGGGCTCACCGTCTAACGACTCGGCTTGCTTACTGGATTGACTTGTGAGATTCTTGCCAGCAGCCACAAAGAAACGACAGGCCGCTATAAACTGCTAAATAGGCGGTGTGCTTGGGGATCGCCATCCGTAGGCTCCAAGGCCAGGACCATATCTACATAATTGGGTGGTCGAGCACGAGGACAGCTACAGGCCTCGGTCGGCAGGTACGGAGGGCTTTATAGATGCATATAACGTTGATTATCCGCTTGATATACAACTTTGGGAGCTTGCCGTATGGCCGATGAGAGGGGAGGGGAGCAGTGCCAGCCTTTTCTTGGTGTCTGCATGAGGGGGGGTGGTGGTGGTGGTGATGTGGGCTTCTCGCCCACGTTTCTGCTACCGCCTCTTCGCGCCCTGCTGAGGCCCGCATCAAGCCCAAAAACTAAGGTGAAAGATATCAGGCTGGTTTGGGACTAGTATTGCCAGCGATGTCGCGCATGAGGAATTTGCGTTTCTGCAAAATGCTCTCATTCAACGGCCCCCTAAGTGGGGGGCATTGTCGTGCTCGCTCAGCTCGGAAAGTCGTGAACCGAGCTCCTTCATAGCAGCAACATCCAGGAATGGGAGGCGCAGACAATCATTTCCCATGGCTGACATCATTTGATATGGAGGCGAGCACCGAGTCATCACAAGAGCTGGGCACGGCGGTCACAACGGCCAGGGTGGACAGTGTGAAAATACTTGATGCCCAACGAGAAGACAACAGCCAACACCTAGCGAGGCTATGAGGTGATATTGAGAAGGGCATAGATCACTATTCTGCAAATTGCCGTAAGTCCGGGCTCGAAACTGCAGACCTTCCGAGTCCATGTCAGAGTGTGCGGTACTCCCCAGGAGCGGTGGCGCCGGAGACAGGTCCGGAGGACAGCCGGCCAGTGTGGGTCCGGGCAGAGCGTGGACATGCTCCACTAGTGACATTATGTCCTGAGGTGGAATCTGGAGGAGGTGTACGGAAACGAGCGAAGATTGCGGCTACATGTTGCTGTGGCAGCGCAACAAATGAATCAGAATCTGCATACTCGGCACAAGTTCTAGGAGTGGGTGCTCCGGGGTAAGATGGGCCAATTCCAGAGTCATGAATGACCGTGACTAGCCCCCGCCCAAAAGAAGAAGGCAAGGAAGCCTTAGCCATCGGCCGACTCTATTCCCGTCCTGAAGAGTCTCACTCTCACGGACGTTCCGGAAGTTGGAGTGGCAAGCTGCTGGCGTCCAGGTACCGATAACGTATCTTTTGAGGTTTAGTTGTTGGATGTCGCTGCCCGGACCCAATACCGGACAAGGATGACAGCTATACAGACCACCGGCCGCCAGTGGGCGAGCGGGGGCAATAATAGGAGAGGAACCTGGCCTTGTTTGTCTGCACCATACTACGGTAGATAGGTATACACGCCATATTAGAACATGCGACTATTGATGCTAGTTACGCATGCGGACATCCGTCGGTGCAATGAGAGGATATATGTAGTCAAGAGGAAGTTGAGCAGTGACCGACAGTTTTACAGTTGCATATGACGGACATGGGAGCTGCATCCAGGTCGCGCAGAGCAGGGAATGGCAATCAAACACTGCTAGAGTGAGCTGATATTTATGTATCCATCCGACATGCGCCTTATCGACCAGAATGGACAATGCGAATGTCTGCATTGACCTTTACGTCCGGGCAAAGCGGCGACGGTATCATAGGTAGAAACAACAGCCAGTATCTACATGGATGGTAACGATGTTCGGCGGAGGCTGTTGGGGCCATCGCGGATCGACCCCGACCAATCGTGCTGTGGAACAAGCTGGGGTCAAGGCTACAGATAGCAGTACAGACCGACTACGTGTAAGGGGAACAGACAGGAAACTGTGAGAGGAGGGCATCAACTGGGACGGGAGGGCAAACGAGCCCGTGCGCCTGTGGATATGGGTTTGTCCTGGCTGATTCAGTTCAGAGACAGCCACCGTATTTGCTCACAGCTAGCTGGTCACCGGTGTGCGGCCGAGGTAAAGGGAACGAAAGATAAGACAAGCGGGGAGGTAATTATGCCTAGGTAGTAGTTAGTCGGTAAATAACTACCTAGGTAGAGAAATAATGACCAATGTGGCATGCAGATGCAAGTGTTTTATACAGTTTCGATTCTCCATGCCGTGCGGCAGGTGCAAGCGCATTTCTCTTCGTCCGGTGGTTGTCAACTCAGCGAGGCAAGGAAGGCGTTGTTGACGCCTGTAGGGGATGGTGGGGAGGGCTCGACGATCGAGACTGGGAATAGACACACACATCCCGCAGTTGCACGCTAAAAAAGCACGGCATCCATCTAAGGCACTGCAGGGTTGGTACTGTACTAGGTACCTAGATTGGTTAGTTCGTTCCCTGCTTACCTAGCTGGAACATATAAGTGGGTGTGGGCACCCATACATGGTAGGTGCTCCCCATTACACGGAAGCAAAAGACAATTACACATATTATAGGTAGTAGGTAGGTAGGTATGGATCGATAGGCTGGAAATCAGAAATCAGGCCATTCCTCTGATGGATGACCAGCGGCGGAACCCCCCAATCGTACCCCACTTGGTCCTTGCCGCCGGATGTCACTGGCTTCCCTAATTGTTCCCAAACCAGTGGCTGCTCTCATTGCGTGGTCATGCTCAGATGTTACTGGCGGCGGCTCTGATGCCATCATTAGGTACGCTTACCGCCGTCGCTCTTCCTTGCTTCTCCGCCTTTCTACTTTGCTTTCGCAGGAGATGCATTGTACGCGACTTGCTGCTTCTCCCTCCAGAGCCTTGTATTTGTCGTCGTTGTGCGGCTGCCGCCAAGGTTTACTCGATATTGGAGAATGAAATAAAAATAAAATAAAAACATGGAGAGAGAGGGTGGGAGGGGGAGAGAGAGAGAGAGATCGAGCCACAATCCCAGTCCCAGCCCCTCCGTTCCACGATTAGGCGCTTTGTTCTCGGCTGCCACCCGTCATCCGCCATCTTGATTCTCCACGGTCCAACACATCGATTCGCACCTGGGCCTCCCCACCAAGCAAGAACTTATCCGTCTCCGTCCCCATCCCCTTTCCCTCGTCTCTTCCTATCGCGCATCAACCGACACATAAGCACCAAATCACCTCCAAGTTCCGCTCTCACTCGACTCTTACTTGTGTTTTCACAGTCAAGGAACCAACAAGGAAAAGAGAGCGAGAGAGAGAGAGAGAGAGAGAGAGAGAAAAGGGAAACGGAGAGAAGTTTAGACACTATCTCGCCCGCGCCGTTGGTCTCTCCCTCATTTCACTTCCCCGCCGCCACCTTCTTATTGACGTTATCGTTCGCCTTTTGTCTTATCGTCTTCCACCTACGGAGTCCTCACCAAGGGAAGACGCTACACACTGCTCCCCTGCTCCTCCTCCCCATCTTCCTCATCCTCCTCAACTCCGTTTTGGGTCGTCCGCCCCCTCGTCATTCTCAAGCGTCTCCAGGAATGCTATAGAACGGCGCTTTTGCCTACCGTCAATCACGCTTTGACTCGATCGTCCTTTTGAGGCCCAACACCCACGCCCCCCCCCCCTCCCCCGTCCGTTTCCTTCCTCGCAAAACCGGTACTGTTTTCCCCATCTCCTAAGACACATTCAATCCGCCGCCGAGGCCCATTCCTGCCTCGCTTCTCGCCTTAATTCCACGCTCAAAACAACAAGAAGCAAGCTCCTCTACACACGCTGCAGAGCACTGCAACATACCGATTACACTTCCTTCCCGCTTCCCGTCCTTGGGCCCTCCTTGCCGTTGGCCACCACCCAGGAACCTTCTCCTTTCTCTCGTCCTATCATTGTCGCTACTTGCCAACTGCTCGCCAAACCTTGCGGCTGCCCTACCTCGTGTGTTCATCCTTTCTCCGGCTTCACCCTATCCCTTCAATGTCAGGCCAATTCCTGCAACCGCCGTTTCAATCCTTCTGCGCATTGGTCGACAACTAATCTACGACATTCACCTGCCTGATCGTTTGGCTGGGGAGGTTGGGAGAGCTTTCCCACGCACCAAGCCGAACCACGATGCCTCTGCTCACGCTGCGCTGACTTGATCATTATTACCTTCTTCCCTGCTCACTCTGCCCGACATGGCTTCATTCGCTGGCCAGATGTGCTCGACGTCCGACATGGTCCCTTCGACGACCCTTCTGCCATCAACCGAAGACGACGAGGCAGAATATCTCGCTCAGGTCCTCCACCTTGCGCCAGAGAGGTCGGAAGCAGCTATCGAGGAGGAGCTGATGGCAAAGGCGAATGCCCTGGGTATTTCAGTGTCGAGACTATCACACGAGAAGCGTAACACCTCTAGCGCCGAATCACAGACTTCTACCATTGCAACACAGCATGTCCGAACCTGCTCGACCGCCTCGCGCGATTCAGCCAGCACAACCCTCACATCTCATCCGTCTCTGCACGCAGTTCCCATCATCGCCGATGCCCCTCCGCATTCGCTCGCCAGGAAACGATCCAAGAGCCTTGGCTTTTCCCAGTACGACAAGTATCTGTCTCAGATAGACCCCAATATCGACCAACCCAAGATCCAAAAGGAATCCCCATCCATCACCCACGGCGCCTCAACGCACAGCTTATTCAGTGTGTCTTCACGGAGGAGTTATTTTAGTATCAAGGAAGGCATACGGAAGATTCGACGGAAGAGGACATCTGGCATGATGGAACCAACAATGTGAGCACAGCACTTCGTCTATATCCATCTTTTCTTGCTAACATAAGAACCCGTAGTTATTGCATATGCTGTCGCAACGAGTTCAACAAGTCCAATGCCCTGCATGGCTTGCCTTGTGGCCATACGTACTGTTCCGAGTGTCTCAGCATTGTGATTCAGCAGTCAACGACGGACGAATCCAAAATGCCGCCCCGATGCTGCACGCAGCCGATACCAGGGTCCACCGTTCAGAAAATCCTCAACCGAGAGGAGCAGCATGCCTTTCTTAAGTCAGTTTTGCAGTTCAGCACGCCATGGGAAGCGAGGATATTTTGTCCAAATACGGCGTGTGGCGAATTCGTCCCCCCTCGTAACCGGATCGATCCGAAGCACCCTTTCGATGTTGTTTGTCGCAAGTGTAGGACACGAGTTTGCGTTATGTGCAAACGCAACGCTCATCCGGTTGGCAAGGATTGCCCGTCTGATTGGGCGTTGGAAGCAGTCCTGAAGATGGGCGAGAAATCGGGCTGGCGAAGGTGTTACAAGTGCCGGACATTGGTTGAACTAAGTCAAGGTTGCACTCACATGACCTGCAGATGCAAGGCCCAATTCTGTTACATC
Organism: Colletotrichum sublineola; assembly: GCA_020631755.1. Lineage (NCBI taxonomy): Eukaryota > Fungi > Ascomycota > Sordariomycetes > Glomerellales > Glomerellaceae > Colletotrichum > Colletotrichum sublineola. Next base: position 4,731,360 of record JAHSQG010000006.1, on the reverse strand, counting down.
TGCGGTGCCATATGGGACCCGTCCGTGGGCTGCCCCAACTTTTGCAATGGGGACGAAGAACTGGAGCGAAGGAGGATGGAAGAAGAAGCCAGGAATGCTGAACTGGAGGCAGAAAAGGCTGCCCAAGAAGCTGCTGTCGCTGCCGAAGCCGCCCAAAAGATCGAAGCCGAAGAGCGTACCCAAGCCGACGCGCAGTTTGCCAAGCTGCAGGGCGAGATGCGCGATGAGTTGGACCGATTTCGGGCGTACACAAGGAAGATGAAATGGGTCATGTGGACAAGGCAAGCCGAGAAAAAGCAGGCATTGACCGACAGGTATTCGGACCAAATCGACAAGATGAAAGAGCGCCATGCAAAGACTGCAACTCATCTAGAGGAACGCCAGATCGAAGCCGAGATGGATTTGAGGTCAACCCTTGACCAAAGCGAGAAGAGCGTCAAGATTCGCCTGAAGCACATGGAGGCATACTGCGATGGGCTCGGTCGCTCTTCAAACGCCAATCTGCCGCCTAGAACCGTTACGGAGAGAGATCTCCGCCTACTGGGGCAACAGTACAATGTACGAGATGGCATGGAACGCTTGCACCAGGCCAAAATCAATGTTTTGCGAGACCGGCAGGCCAAGCGCATGGAGGAACTTTTGGACCGACAGGAGCAGGAGCTCGAGAAACTATTCGACAAGAAAGAACAGGACATAGAGAATCTGGCAACGGATTTCGCGCAAGAAGAAGATACCCTGGTCAAGATTATTAATGACCGCAAGCAGAGGCTACAACGACGCTGGTTGATAGCGGTCGAGATTTTACGTAAGGAGCGGGAGGAGCAAACTGGGGATCAGTATGCGTCAATCGCTCTGCCAGTATGGCCCGAGGACAATGAGACGCAGGACGAGATTCTGGCGTCACTCCCCAACTCTCCAGCAAGCGAGGGCTAGTCTTGTTACCACTGGCTTGGGTTGGCAGCGTTTGTTTTGAATCATCACGGCATCACATGCAACCACCTTTTTCTTTGGTTTTACACGTTTTGCGCACAGATACCTATGGTCAAGTTGTTTACAAGGAGTTTGGAAGGACTGGCATATATCAGGCATGGATTTACACTCATTGGAGGCTCATACCTGCGCAAGCAGCATTTCGTTACAGAGGTTTCCTTGAGTCTACAAGTCGAAGAGCATTCAAATCTCCCCGGCACGTATTTACGATTACGGACGGAGAGACAGACGGTTGGCAACATTTCCAGAAGAGCGGATAACATGGCGTCGGCTAGCGACCGCGACGGACAAGACTAGGGAAGAATGGACGATTTATTTGATATTAATCCCCTGTTACCGAAGAGCGATTGACCTTGAACAAAACTAAACAACAGCATAGGAGCTCCGAGTCCAGTCATTTGGGCTTTTCAACTTGAAGGCTGGCTGGCCCGAGGCCCATCCCATAAACGGCAGCTTGTGAAAGCGGGCCGAGAATGGCGGCGGAACATGGCGGCCCACGTCCCTCTCTAAGCACCCATTCATCTGTACCGAATCACGTTTAGAAGACCAATGGATGTAAAAGGGGCTTAGCGTCTCATCAGGTTTGCCTACTCCTCGACTGAATCGATGTTTAACCCATGAAACTGTCGGCGCCCTGCTATATGATCTTCATACCCGTCGCGGAGTACGGTTGCCGGCTTGCTTAAACGAACCTCTAGATGCACTCTCTGGGGAAACAACCGAGCGCGTTTCTGCTATTTGCTGGTTTAAAGTAAATTGCCGGCTCTCCCGAAGGAATTGGTTGAGGCTCAAGGCGGGAAGACAAGGATTGACCTTGCATAGAACATGTTGATGGTGTTTCAGCTCCAACCGCCTCCGAGGCCAACACACCCATTCATCGCATCAACTCAAACCCCTATGCTGTATCTGAGAGCACTGCAATGGTGGGGTTGTTGCAGTACTGGACTGGCCAAGTGGTTAACGGAGCCATCGTTCTGCAACCATCCCATCTTGGCTCTCGCAAGGCCCGACCTCATCCAGTAACGCCTCGATGAGGGCGTTCCTGAGGTATGATAGCCTACCGGTAGTCGTTTGCTTTGGGTGTCATGTTCCCCATAACTTGCGTCAAGTGGTGTGACACAGCTCTCTTTTTGATCGAGCCGCCGGGAAAGCAGCACTCCCTCAAGAGATTGAGTTAAATTAGATCTTTCCTGATCCTGGGGCCAAATATCAAGGCTTCGTCGGAAGGTTCTACTTGTTCGGTTCAGCGCCGAGCTGCTCGACTCCAGCTCCATAATGCTGTTTGTATAGGTTCTTGATGCCTATAGAACAGTTTCAGTCGAGTTAAATGATGACAAGTACGTATGTGGATGGATTGCCCAACTAGGCAGGCTCTCTTAACATAGATACGAAGCCAGGATCGAGTCGATTCCAAGCCGCGGATCCTGCCTAAATGATTCGACTCCTAAACATATGCATGAGTTGACCAATGTAGCAATGCTTCGATACAGTCTCTTTTTGCCCCCATAGAGCGCTCCGTGCGCTCAAACAGTTGCGCGGTTGCAGACATCGGCCTTCGTCTCAGATTAGACTACTTGTCTAACCGCGGCCGGCCGATGACAGCGCTCGCCCCTTGTGCCGAACTGTCACGCACGACAATATGCAGCACTATAACACCAAACAGCCCACCGCTACCCATTCCGTCGAAACTTGCTTTCCTTTCTTGGCCATACGAATGTATTTCGCGGGGAGGAATACAAAAACGACTCCGTTACCAAAGAATTTACGAAGTCGGCTGGTACATGTCACGATATATCATCACTCATATCCTGAGAACAATCCGACGAGACACAAGGCGACGACGAGAACTCTTGGAATATTAGGCAATTTCATCCAACAGGGCCTTCAGGATGGCGTCAAAGAGCGGCTGGACCGAGTCTACGGACAATTTCGCCAACGTGCCAAAGGTCGAATCCCCAGAAGAGCTGGTGGTGGGATCGTCAAAGTTGTTTGATGGCAACAACATACGCTTTGTGCCGACACCCACACCTGATCCCAAGGGTCAGTCTTCAGCCACGCGAAAGATCATTTGACGAATCAACGAAACGATGATGCTAACTTGCGTCGGGTTGCAGATCCGTTGAATTTGCCAACCTGGAGGAAATGGACTGCTATTGGCGCACTTTGCTTCTGTAAGTCGTGTCCATGTTGTGAAATTGGACCATGGACAGATGCTTATCACGTTCATAGTTGGTTCACTGGCCCTTGCCGCCGAGTTTATTGTGGGCGCCTTGGTACCCGTCTTTGTGCTGGAGTACTCCGGTATCAACCCTCACATCCTGAGCCAAATCGATATAGGGGCATTGAACAAGCCCGGCGAAGTCAACTTGGACCCCATCAAGATTCTTGCTGGTCTCGGCGGCCCGCCCCTGTATCAGGTAGCACTGCTGGCTTCTGTTCCGCTGCTTGTCAATGGCCTGAGTTCTTACCTGCTGGTGCCACTTTCCATCGCCATTGGCCGCCGTCCCGTGCTTCTGCTCTCCGGCTTCCTTGCATGGACTGGTGGTCTCTGGGCTGGTTTCTCCCAGGGCCTTGGAAGCCATCTGGCTGCTCGATGCTTCCAAGGTTTTGGCGCAGGTGCTGTCGAGGCTTTGATTCCTTTGATTATACAGGACATGATGTTCATTCATCAGCGCAACAAGGCCATTGCCTCTGTCGGTGCCTCCCAGGGTCTCCTCGTTGTGAGCTTGGGTATTGTGAGGTGCGTGTTATGGAGCTCTGTCTCTCTGGATTATAAACGCCTCCCAAAGGTTGAGCTAACTTGTTGAAATAGCCCCATTATTGTTTCCCGCCTAACTTGGCGCTTCATCTACTGGATCACCTCCGGTGTTGGTGTGCTCGCGTGGATCGGCCTCATTCTTCTCGTTCCCGAGACGCGCTGGTTGCGTAGCGATGATGAGCTTGGTATGTTTAGCAGACATCTGATCATAGTATCGTCGTAGTTCATGCTAATGATACAAATAGCTGGCAAGGAGGTTTATCCTGTTCGTCCTGGCGAAACTCGCCCTCGTATCGACGAGGTGACTTACCGCCCTCGCTCCAACTGGGACGAGTTTGGCATCATGAACTATGGCTACGAATGGAAGGAGGCGAAGCAATCCACTATCGATATGTTCAAGACAACGCTATTCCCCAACATCATCTGGGTCATCATCATCAACTCCATCCTTGTATCTCTGCAGGGTGCCCTTAGCCAAGTCGCCTCTTCACTTCTCATTGCTTCCGGCTGGAAGTTTGAAACCCTCGGCTTTATTGTCATTCCTGTCGTTATCGCAAGTCCCTTTGTCTGGTTCTTTGGTGGTTATGTTGCAGACTGGATCTCCAACTGGCTTGCCAAGCGCAATAATGGCCAGCGCGAGCCCGAGGCCCACCTCATCAGCCTCATATTTCCAATCTTGGCTTCCATAATCGGCCCGATCTTATTTGGTTACGCTGGGGAGCACATTCAGGAACTCCCAGCAATTGTTGTGCTGGTGTCTATCTTCCTCGTCGGCTTCGGTCTGTTGACGGCCAACACCATCTTTGCCGTCTACTTGGTTGAGAGTTATCCCAAATATGCCGGGTACGTATTCTTCAATCTCAGTGGCAAAACGCTACCCCTGCTTCTAGGTTTCTGTTGCTAATATCTTCACCAGCCCCGTGCTTGTCAACGTCTCTTCGGCTCGCCTCATCGTCGGTTTCATCATGTCCTTCAACGTCACCACCTGGATCGAACAGCTCGGCTTCTTTAAAAACTTTGGTATTTACAGCGCTGCCCTGGCAGGAGTATCCATGCTCTTGCCCATCATGTACAAGTACGGGAAGCCGATGCGCGCCTGGACCGCCGGCCGCCTCGAGCCGTCAGTCAAGCCGGCCAAGGTTCTTGAGGACGACGAACAGTACTGGAACAAGAACGAGCGCCCTGACCAGTGGCAGGATGAGAAGATGGATGCTACCGTTAGTATGGGCCGGCCGATCTAAGGGCTTAGGACGTCATCCTTGACAGAAATCGATGACCAGGCGGTGAACGGGAAGGAGCAGTTTGCATATGGACACGCAGGCGTACGACAGAAACGACAGAGTGTTCAATACGGAAAGACGAAGAACACTTCAAAGTGAGCACTTCAGCATGAGGTATGGAGATGGAGCCATGTTTCGGGGCTGGCTAGCAGCGTCTACGTCGTTGCCTGGAAAGCGTGCTGGTCTCATCGTGTGTACGACTTCGCCAGAGATACATCCGGCACCCCTTTTTTGTGCGTCTACTCTATATGGCAACTTGGAAGGGCATCATAATCCAAGGGGCGAGGAGTTAGGAAGGCGGGAGGTGAGGGGGATTTGCTGCTCGGCTTGGTTTTCCTTTAGTGTATCCGCTCTCCTTTCCTTTTTTTTTTCTTCTTCTTCTTTTCTCACTCGACGTCCCCTCATCGGGAAGACGCCGTTACGCATGCCTCTTTGCCCGAGCGCGTCCGCGACGACGGTCTCTCTCCGGAGTGAGGTTGTTTGCAGCTTTTTGCACCCATTGCGGGGGAGCGGGAGGACGTGTTCTCTAAGATACTGCAGGCATGTTTCTCGCCTTCGCGGAAGGGTGAAGGGAAGGACACAGGGAGTCAGAAACGAATATCAACCCTCTTTTGGTCTTCTAGAACCCTGGTTTCTTCAGTGTGAGTGATGCGCGCATATCGTGAGACGGTGGTTGTGACATGCTTGATCCTGCCATCGCCACGGTTTGTCCTGGCTAACCAGCCGCACTTTGAGGTTCGGCGATGACAATGTGATTTTCGACCCCGTGTTTCCCCATTGGCCATCCTTCCTGTCCATGAGAGGAACATCCAATGAGCTGATCTCGGAGGAACAAGGGGGGAGGGGGTATGAAAAATGAGCGAATCCGCAAAGTCGGGCATCCGAATCTGGTACGTGTTCGTTCCACAGACTCGGTAGCGAATGCGTGAAAATCGCTGTGTGCGACGTGTTCTGGCAATCCTTCCACGGAAACCACCCCACACCGCCCTCCCTCGGCGCGCGACCGGATTTAAGAAACCCGTTGCGGGAGCGGGTTGATCTCGGCGGAGCGATCGACGGTAGAATGATGGCGAGTGCCCGGGACGGGGAAAACCGACCGTGACGATGTCCACCTCGGCGTACCATGCGACGTGTGTATACGTATGTGTGTGCCACTTGAGCAACATCGAGGTCCAAAGTGTGCCGGAATCTTGATTGCATAAACTTGTCCCTTCGAAGACTGACAAAAGCGGAGAATGCTCAGTAAAGTAAAAAAGGGTGGGCGGGACCCGGGCCTCATAGAGCCTTTCGATACACTTTCTTCCCAGATTCGGTTGTTGACGCAGCGTTTGGGCATCTCATACATACACACACACACACTCGCACTGACACCCGCAAATATACACATAACGCATTAATCCGCACACCCACAGCATGGAACATTCTGCTCTCTCCCGCCTGTTTTCGGAAACTACCTCGGGCAACGGGGCCCGACGAGATTTGAGTTGCACCGTTGTTGAGTCCGAAGGGACCGCGATTTGGGAGGGGGTTGACGTGTCTGCATAGGCGGGCCCCTCCGCGAAGAGCAAGCCATGCCCGAACCTTCGGGTGCGCCTTAGGTTCCTGCGAGTGTCCAACTCTCGACAATTTGGTTGGCTTGAAACCACGATTTTGAGTCAGTTCGATAGATGGGAAGCCCGAAGACGTTAGGCCAGACTCCGGTAACTACCTGAAAGGCTTTTTATGGGATGCAATATCAAATATTCATTGAACGCCTTATTCATGACCATTAAGTGGAAACACTCCCAACGAAAGAAACATGTGCAACATTCCCTTGCAAGCACCTTCTCATCGGCGCAGTCGTCCATCCAGCAAGAGAGAGTCGGGCCGGTTGTGGCTCGGCTGGTACTTTCCCCTAAAACTGGCATCTTAGGAAAGGGTTCTCCCACATAAGCAAAAGCAGTCTACGTTCTCCCAGTCTCCCAATCAACGCTTCTCTGTTGACAGTTCAAACCAAAAACATCCATACACAACCACAAGCAACGTCCAAATTTTCAAATGCACCTCGCCCGCCATCGCCCTCATGCGACATCTAAAAGATGCTGTTGACAATGTTGGAACCGATAGTCGCACCGGCACCGAAGATGGCGGCGTTTCCAAGCTTCTTACCGAATTTCTTGCCCATTTCGGCGCCCTTGCCGTCCTTGCCGCCGGTGCTCTGGTCGGCGACGGCCTGTGGCGGCGCGTCGGCGTTGTACGGGTTCTGCTGAGGCGGCGGGCCCTGCGGCTGGGCGTACTGGGGCTGGGGCATGCCGTACTGGGGCTGGGGAGCCCACTGGTTCTGCTGAGGCGCATACTGAGGCTGGGCGGGCGGCGGCGCGAAGGCGCCCTTGGCCGAGTCCTGCTCAACCAGGACATATGTCTTGGGGAAGATGCCCTCCTGGCCGGTGCGGAGGTTGCGGCCCATCCACCAGTCGGCGTTCATGTACTCGTGGATGGCGATGCGGTCGTCGCGCTCGAAGGCCACGTCGCGGGCGTCGGCGCCCGCGTATCGGTACAGGGCACGGGCGTGGGCAAGGACGGGCTTCTCGTTGGTACGTGCCGGCAAAGACGGGGGTCCCGTCTGGCCGTAGGACGGCGGCGCCGGGGACGGGTTGACGTTCAGGGCCGCCATGGCCTCGGTCGGGGGAGGCGATGTGGGGTTGTTGTTCTGGACGGGGGTTGCATTATTATTTGCGGCGCGGGATGCGGCGCCATGAAGGGGGGTCTCGGCGGGAAGAGTGGCGTGAATGTTGTCGTAGGCATTTTCTGAGATGACGCCCTTCTCAAGGAGGTTCTCGAGTTCCTGGGATTGTCAGACATTTGTCTCCTCTACTTTCTGGGGACCCGTCGGGCGGGTATTGAGAGGAGTTGGACTGGGCTTAATCCGAGCCGATCCGTCCGCTCGCAGCGTTCCAGCTACACTTGATGAGCTGGCGAGAGCGAACTCACATTCTTGATGGTGCGCAGCGACCGGTTGGTCTCAATGATGGTTTGTCTATCCATTTTGTCTGCCCCACTACTAAAGGTTCAGGCTGGGTATCGAAGGTCACTCGTACGGCTCGAGTTGGCGGCTGTCGTCAAAACTAGACAATTAGGGTTCGAGGTCTCTCTCTGTTCTCGAGCAAAAGAATCAATCGGGCGTTGAAATCGAAGGAGGCGATGTTGTTTCCTGAACAAAGACGAGAGTCGGAGTGTAGTTAATGACCGAACAGGAGACCGACACGGAGTAAAGTGGCGCCTTGGTGGAGGGCCAAGAGCACCAAGGTGACTGGGCAGTGCGGCTTAGGTAACCCATCCTACCTATTGTGTGGTTCCCAATGGCAGAGTGTCTGGCCTGTGAAACCCAAAACAGTCAGCGAACCGAACTAACCGTTGTCCCCACCCGTTACTCGTGCCCCGCACCCGCTGACTAACGGGATTTCGGGCAAGCCTACACCCGCGCCAGCGGGTGCTCACTGGCCATATGAATAAACTAGCTATATAAATACTTTGATACTATTTAGACTATTAAAATTGCTATAACTTACGTGGCAGCTTGCTAGCCTTGTATATCTTTGCTGGTGGTAGTCTCTTAGTTATATACTACTTCCTTACCTCTTTAGCTACTTTAGTATACACCTTACTAATAGCCTTATAATACTTCTTATCTATAGACTTCACTACTGCTCTTACTTATGATATAGGATTAAGTTGCTATTAGGCTACTATATTCCTCTTATTACGTACTATAATTACTCCTCTAGTCTGTAACCTCTTATTCTTTAATATCCTTTATAACTAGTATACTTACTTTACTAACTTAGTATAGGAGAGGTTATTATAAGTCTAAATAAGCTCTACTAATTAAGAGAGTATACTATATATAAACTTTAATATCCCCTCTAATAGTTTATCTTATAGGTCTAATAATTATTCTAACTAGTAATATAGTTTCTCTACTATTAAGAAAAGATAGTCTATAACTTTATTAAGTTTATAATAGGTGTATAGAGTACTTTCTAAAGATAAGTGCTGTCTATTACTATCCTAGTAAGGAGGAGTCTTAACTACTAGCCCTTAAGTAGCCTGATGTTAGATTACCTTCTAGAGAATAATATCTAGGTTAAAGGGATAGATACTAGTATAATAAAAGGCTAAATAGATAGTTAATACCTTAAAGGCCTAGCTCCTAACTTATTAAATAAATCTAAGAAACTCTAGCTTTATAATACTTATATAACTATTATAAACCTTAGTCTCTACTGCCTTTAAATAATAGTACTTAAGTAGTTAGAAGATAATAATATTAAGAGGTTATAAAAGATATATTAAATAAGGTAGAAATCTAAAATAGATAATATTATAATCCTTATAGTACTAAAGGAATTAAATTATATAATAGGATCTATATCTATCTATTAGAAGAAGGTAATATACTCCTTACCTATACTCCCTTATATACTATTTAAAGTACTAGATCTATTAAAGAGTAAGCTTATTATTTATATATCTAGAGCTAGATACCCCTATTATAGTATTATTATCTAGCTCTTTAACCTTATACTATCTACTTATATAGTAGATACTACTTAGTATAAGAAATAGGGGTATAACCTTACTAGTAGCTAAGATAGCTTTAATAGCTATTACTAACTCTCTATTACTTAGTATACTAAAGTAGGATTCTCTTTTCTACCTTATAATAACTATCTAGTCCTTTCTAACCTTAATATAGAACCTAGTCTTATCTATATTCTATATATCCTCCTCCTAGATACTATACTTCTCTATAGCTTCTTTTAGCTATTTAAAGTACGCCTAGAAGGATTTAATATTCTTAGTATACTACCTAGCTATATTAAGAACCTTATCCTTAATAGAGCTATACCTATACTAGTAAAGGAAGTAATAAACCTAGTTAATACTAACTATTAGTAGAGGACTACTATTATAAGGAGGAGCAGCCTTATAAAGCAGTAAGTTAGTAGTATCTTAGATAAGCTCCTTACATACTTAAAGGCTTATATAATTAAGCCTATTAATATAGGAGTAGATAGCATACTCTTACTTATCTATAAGCTTTTTATTAGTAGTTAAGTAGTCCTTTAGAGATCCTTAACCTTAAAGTTAGTAATAGAGCTATAATTATAGTACGTTAAATACTTAAGCTATAGTTATAATCTTAAGGTTCTTGTTTTTAGTAATAGCTTTAATAGCCTCTTAGAGACACGCCTCTATATCTTTATTATATTTACCTATAGTTAAGGTGGTTATTCTTTAAAGTATAGAAAGTAGTAATTATAAAAGTGTTTATTTAGGTGATCTATTCATATGGCCAGTGAGCACCCGCTGGCGCGGGTGTAGGCTTGCCTGAAATCCCGTTAGTCAGCGGGTGCGGGGCACGAGTACAGAAGAAAACACCCACCAAAAACTCCACTGAACGATCCCCGCCCAGACTTCAGCTCAGATAATGGGGCTTGGCGACCAGGCTTACGAAAAAGCCAACCATTCCCCAATTAAAACCCCGGGAGGCGCTGTCGCGGTCCCGCGGGCCCCTCCAGTTGCACTTGTCCGAGTTGGGCGGCGGAGCGAAAGGGGGAGGAGGGGGAGGGGGGGGGGGGGGGGGGGGGCGCCCTATCGGTAGGGCCTCGTCAGCGACAAGCTGTTGGCGTGCCGTTGTGACCAGACAATACTCGTATTGCCAAAACCTCTCATGCCCGTCTTTCCAGAGGCAATAGTCCTGAGTGCACTGACCGGTCATGTCGCACACCCGGATCACAGAGATTTGTCACACCAAGATTATCGAGCGTTGGAGCCTCAGTTCACTATTCTGTCAGATTTCCATTTCTAAGTTCGGTAGAGACACATCATCTATAGCATCCAATGTTTTCTTTGTGTCATTCTTCAAGCGCCTAAACAAACTTGCTGTCCTTGACGACGTAAAGGTCAACATACTCATCGACAGGAGTAGCTTCCAACTCCTTGGGGTTCAGGCCTAGGTCGACGAGCTGCTTGACCTTGGCGGCATCGAAGTGAGGTTCCAAGTGTCTCTTGTACTTCTTCAGGATCTCAGGCTTGGCCTCCTCTCTCCTGAGGCGGTGACCAAGAGGTGCCTCGACGACGACCTCCTCCAGCACGGTGCCGTCGTTCAGCTCGACAGTCAGGGCGTTGGAGATGGTACGCAGAGCGGGGTCGTGGTAGTCCTTGGTGAACTGCGGGTCCTCAACGCACTTAATCTTCTGGCGCAGGGACTCGACGAGGGGCGAGGTCGCGGCCTCGCTGCCGTCGACGTAGTCGGTGGCCTCGAGGCGGCCGAAGACTAGCATGGTCGCGGCCATGTACTGGAGGCAGTGGTCACGGTCGGCGAAATTGTCCATGGGCTTAAACTGCTTGTCGATGATGCGGACGCAGGCCTCGTGCGTGCGGCAGGTGACACCCTTGATGTCAGCTGCCGACTTGCCCATTTCCTTGAGCTTCTGGTGGATCTTGGAAGACGCCTCAACGGCGGTCTGGGAGTGGAACTCGGCTACTTTATGTTAGTCAAGTGGTCTCGAAGTATTGATAATTGGCCTTACCAGGGTAGGAGACCTTGAAGAGGACATTCTCCATGACGTAGCTGCCGTAGGGACGCTGAAACTCGAACTTGTTGCCCTTGAACAGGACATCGTAGAAACCCCAAACGGGGGCAGAGAGGACGGTGGGGATGCCCTGCTCGCCCTTCATGACCTTCAGAGCCAGGTTAACGGCGCGCTGGCAGGCATCGCCGGCAGCCCACGACTTGCGGGACATGGTGTTGGGGGAGTGGCGGTAGGTTCTCAAGCTCTGGCCGTCGACCCAAGCCTGGGTGACAGCATCGGCGATCTGCTTCTCACTGAGGCCGAGCATCTTGGAAATGACAGCAGTGCTGGCGACCTTGACCAGGACAACGTGGTCCAGGCCGACCTTGTTGTACGAGTTCAGAAGAGCCAGGCAGCCCTGGATCTCATGGGCCTTGATCATGCCCTCGAGAACATCGCGGACGGTGAACTGCTTGCCGCCGGCAATGTTACCGCCGGCCTTGTTGGTACGAGTGATCCAGTCAGCCACGGCAAGGATGGCACCCAGGTTGTCGGAAGGGTGGCCCCATTCGGCAGCGAGCCAGCAGTCGTTGTAGTCGAGCCAGCGGATCATGGCACCGATGTTGAAGGCGGCGTTGACGGGGTCCAACTGAAAATCGGTACCTGGGACCTTGGGACCGTTGGGCACAACCGTACCAGGGACAATGGGCCCCAGCAGCTTGCTGCACTCCTTGAAGCGAAGGCCCTCAAGGCCGCAGCCCAGAGTGTCGAGGAAAACCCATCGTGCCGTGTCGAACTGTTTTCATGGGAATGGCGGTTAGCGGCGGCAATCTGACCGTGACGCGGGGTAAAACGTGGGCGGGTCAGGTTGCCAGCCGAGGGAGCTTGACAACCATGGGAAGGAAGACGAAGGGGGAAAAAAGAATGAAGAAGAAAACCTACAGCAAGTTCGGAATCGACTTTGTAATTCTGGACATAGTTTGCGATGTCCTTGATCTCGGGATCGTACTCTCTCGTCTCGGACGCCATGATTGGTGCTGCACTTTGTCTGGCAGATGCGGTTGAAAAGGTGTGGGATTGTTGAGGTGCGGAGCGAATGGTAGAAGAGGCGGCAAAGTTAGTGGAGGCGACTCCGGCGCGGAGAGGAGTAGCCAAGCGGACACTTCGCGATTGGAGACGCAACGAACGAGAAGCTGTCCTGAGACCTCGGTTGATGGCCGCAGACATGACCGCGAGGATTATGCAGGCCAATTGATTGGGAGGATAGATGGGAGAGAGTAGGTCAAGAGCAGACAGCAGCAAAAAAGAAGGGGGAGACGGCCCTAGGTATCAATGGTCTCTCTCTCGATCGTTTCTTGATTGCAATCTCAGTTTCCCGGTCACTCCAATCAAGAGGGAGAAGATGGGAAAGGGGAGAGAAGAAATAAAACAAATGCTTGCCGGACTATTTTTTTTAACCCGTAGCGAAGCTGGCTGGAGCTTGTTTCGCTCGGCAGAAGGGCGACCAAAGCTGGGAATGCCGCAGGCTGCCGAAGTTTGTGTGGCTGTTTGATCCGAGGTTGTCTGCGCTTACCCCTGGCTGGCGGGCCATGATGGCACTGAGGGGGCGGCCCGGAGAGGGGACGAGGGACGAGGAGGAGAAGCAGTTGGCCTGGGGCAGACGGCGGGGGAGCTTTGACAATCAGCATGGGCGAGGTTGGGGGAGGAATGTGGAGAGCCGTGGTTCTGCTGCAACCCCAATCGAACGCTTTCCCCCTCACTCCCGATGTTACTCTTACCAATGTACTCGCCGCTGCAACTCGTTCCATTAGAGTTGAGGAAACTCCCGAATAATGCACCAAATATTTCTGTTCAATTGAAGTCCAATTCCCAGAGGCTTGACCTGGGAGAGTGATATGCCCGATTTAGCGAGGAAACCTGTCAAGGTCAAGTGGGCATGCCAAGGTCCTGCTGAGAATCACCAATGTCAGGTCCTTACCGCCGAGCCAAACCCGCAAGACGCCTCGGCTAGCGGCGGCCATTGGATAAGGACAAAGTCGATCCTTATCGCGGAGTCTGGAGCCATGGCATAGCATAATACTTAGTCCTCTCCTCCATTCTATCCTCTATTTATGGTGATCCCATGAATGACTAGGGGCGTTGATCGATAACACCAACAAGATACAAGTACAAGACGTGCGCACCTCAAAGGTCGCCAGCTACACCCTATTAACTATATACCCTGTAAGCACACTATACTTAATAGAGCGTAAAACCCCATAGGAGAGAAAGCCGCCTGTCTACACGATTCTATTAAGTTTAAGAGATACTAAGAGGGAGCCTAAGGCTCAGAACTCAGTTTTATTGTATGCTGCCTAATAACAGCACACTAGTATCTGTAGGTGCATCCAGCCGGATTTGAACCGACCCCCCCCCCCCCCCCCCCAGCATTAGCAATTTACTGAGGACTTCCAGGCCATAACCACTATGTCACAAGCCCAGATGTGTGTAGGTAGCTTGGCCAGCAAGCACGTGAGCATTCGTGCTGGAGTTTTCGATCACGCCCTAAGATATTTGTAACTACCATACAATTGAATTATATTGTGTAGAGTATTAGGCATGATGCTTTTACTATGTTTTCTAATTGTGCTACTATCTATCATTGTGTACCTGTGCGACCTTAAGCGGGACCGCCTTGTACTACGTACCTTAGTACAGCAATTGTACATTCCGCTTCAAAGGAGACAGATGTAAGGACATGAAGGAAAACAGCTGGACAGAAGCGATATGCGGGCGATGCATTCGTTTACATGCTTGTTTGCACTGCAGTTCGGGCTGGACGCAGTTTATCCTGACATCTTCCTTCTCCACCCGAGGGGCACAAATATATCAGCGGAGTCGCGCTTATCTACAGGGTTGAGCGAAGGTTTTACATATAGGCCCAGAGCAAGATATACTGCTACCTAGGGATCAGAATGCGAGCGCGAGCTGCATCTAGTGTAAAGGCCGATTTTAAATGAAATGATGACACTAAACTCCTATTCAAGGAAAATGGATAGTGATCAGTTGCATCAAGCCATACCACCAACAGCTGCACCGATGCTCCCAGTGACTTGTGTGGATATTCTGTTCCTTTGCCAAAGGACGTTTTTTGTCACTGAATAAGTGTCCAGCCGGCCCGGTTCTCAGTTACTGGATGTGGCTGTGGTCCGAACTTTACTTTCTGCCGCAGTGAATGGAAACAAATGGAGTAAGTAAGCGACTACGTTCTTCGCACGCAAAGGCTCTAATTTTCTCCCCAACATCAGAGCCTGTCTACAACTTCAACGCTGGACACCAACGCCAGCAAAGGGCAAAACGTCAGTCACAGTTCTCTTGAAGAAAGGCGAGAAAAAAGAAAAGGTCCACATCTCGAATTGTATCCCCCTTTCCCATCAACCGACCGTCTAGCCTTCCCCCCATCTTCTCTTCCGCTAGACGGCTGGACCCTGGCCAACCAACGTTCATCTAAAGCAGTGTAACCCACCTGCGGTCTCGGCCTTCCCGCCTGACACAGCGCAGCGCAGCGCAGCACAGCACAGCACGGCACGCGCAACCTGTACGGAATAATTCTAAAGTTGCAGGCGACTTTAGCGGGACCGCAACGGCAGCCTCTCAAAGGGGACCCCCAGCCCACCAATGCGCCTGCATCCAACGCTGTAGCTTACCACCCTACAAGGCAATCTCTCTCCACTTCCTATCTACGATCATCGGCCTGCTGTCTCCCTTCCTCCACTCTCTGTTCCTCACGGCGTCCTCGACCTCTCTTTGTGTTGCGACGGCCGCCACCATGTCGGCTCTTCGCCCAAATCATAGGGAAAAGGCGGCTCCCAAGTCAGGGGCCGCCAACGGCCTCATCGACCCGACCAAGACGGGTAAATATCCTGTCATCTTGAGCGACACTCTCCTCGGCCGCACTCAGAAGGAGGTCTTTACCGCCGTACGATGTAGGCATTCACCTCCCCAGGTCACTTTGGTCATGACCAGCCACGACACAGTAGACTGACCTTTTGCGCAATCTCACAGACAACCACAAGCCAGAACTCACTTCAGAACCCGGAACGGCCAGGTTAAAACCAGAGACCCCCGGCAGCAAGTCCGACTTCGACCTCTCGTTCCCTGACGGCAACAATGGCATGTACGGCTACGCAGGCACCCGGACCATGGACGACAACCAATACGTTCTCTATTTCGACCCGACCCGCAAGGCCTTCATCCTGGACAAGATCGATTCGACTTTCCACATGAATGTCACTCGTACCCCGTCCAATGACAACCCGGAGTCCCTGCGCC
This sequence comes from Colletotrichum sublineola, assembly GCA_020631755.1. Taxonomy (NCBI): domain Eukaryota; kingdom Fungi; phylum Ascomycota; class Sordariomycetes; order Glomerellales; family Glomerellaceae; genus Colletotrichum; species Colletotrichum sublineola. The sequence continues at coordinate 4,715,464 of JAHSQG010000006.1, read as the reverse complement.
AGCAGTTCGAGCAGCTCGATACCTCCATAACCGCCACACCTGAGGTCCGCAAACCTGCCGCCGCCGCCGACAGCAAAGATAAACCCGCCGCAAAGGCTTCTTCGGGGCCCAAGAGGCCCTCGGCCAGCAGCAACAAGGCCGCCGCCAAGCCGCGCAAGCCCGCGGCAGCCAAGAAGAGCGAGCCCATCCACCTCGCCCTACCAACCAACGACGCACCGCCCCCGCCCGCGAAGCCCACCCCGCCCGCCAAAAAGAAGGAAACGGCACGGAAGGCGGTCGGCTCCGATGACGAGGAAGAAGACGACGACGACGACGATTTCGGACTGACGATAGAGTACCCTGACGAGCACAAGAACAAAAAGGCCGACTTCTCGCCCGCGTTCGCGCCAAACATCCAGGTCCGCAGCTTCTCCGACTTCCTGCGCGACTCTGAGGCCGATGATGCAGATGGCGAGTCGGACTTGGAGGAGCGCGATTTCGCAAACTTCAACCTGCCAAGCCCGATGAACGGCCAGGCGCAACAGCAGGAACAGCACGATCTCCACAACGACCAGTATCAAGACCACGACGACGATGCCGAGCAGATGGAGGTCGATTCCGAGCCCGATTTCGAGGATGCCTTGGAAGACGACCTGGAGGCGGAGCTCGAGAAGGAGTTGGAGGCTGCAAACAGCGGCGACGCCGAGGAAAGCGAGGTGAGTGAGGAAGACTAAGCAAGGGCTTGCGGGCTTTGTGTTGGACATTATGAAGTGAGAAAGCGAGGGAGATTAGTGTGACTTTGGAACAGAAGACTCGGTACCCGTTTAAGTGGGATGCTGCCTGGCGGGGATATAATGACGGCGTTACTACCAGGATCAAAAGGAGTTTGGATGTACATTTTGTTGATTTTCACACGCGCTCGGGGGTGGCTACCCTCCACGAGCCCAGCCGAGTAGGCGCAGCGGTATATCAGGCAGGATACCTTGCAGTTCAGACGCGATTTGTTTGCTATATACAGATCATTCTCGTCAAGCCCATGATACGCTGTTACAGCTTTTCCCACCAACCCCCCCCTCTCTCAGTGCTCGTATAAGACGACGCCATACAGCGTGCCCCTCGCCAGCTTCTTCCCGCGCAGCATCCCGTCCGTGACGTACCACACTGGCCTCCTGCCGCCAGCCAGGGCCTCCCGAGCCCCTCGCCTTGCGTCCTCGCCGAATAGGAACTCGGGATCGATGCACCCAACGACCAACTCGAGGTCCGCTTCGCCGTCGGCGCGCCGGAAGAGGAACGAGCCACAGGCGGCGTAGAAGTGGCGCTCCGCCAACAAGGCGGCGCGGTAGGATGCCAGCATCAACATCATTGTCGTCGTTGTGGACTCGGTCTCAAGGGCGCCGGTAGTGGCGTCGGGGAAGAATGACAGGGCGGACTTTGTGGAGGGGCAGGAAGAGGGTGCCCGTGGTTCAGCGGCACTGCGCATTGGCAGGTGTGGCACGGCTGTTGCTTTACTCGGGGGAGAGGGCTCGGTCACCCAGTGGGTTTCGTGGTGATGAAACTCACGCGGTGGCGGATCGCACCGCAGAGGCAGCTTGTGATGAAGGTTGGCGTTAAAAAGTGCTCGGTCGCCATGATGCAGGCGTTACGGTCTATGAATCAACGAACAGATGTCACAGTCCAACTCATATATGTGGTATCTCGATGGCAATCAATCGGGTAGAAATAAAAGTTCTTTTGGTAATCTAATTGGGTATCTTATCCCCTCCACCGTTCGTCTCTGACACTCCTCGCATCTGCTTGTACCGCCTCTGGTGCTTGCGGCCCTTGAGACGTATCTCGTTAGCTCACCGCGATTGGCAGTGACACCAAGGTTGCGGGAGCCAGCAAGTAAATGCGAGCTTCTCCTGCTGCATCGCGCAGGTAGTCGAATGTCTAGTACATTACACGGCCCCGCGGGCTAGAACGGAAGACGCTGATCGCACTGCAGCTGGGTGAGCAGATCAAGCCACCGGTCATGCGAGTCGCGGGTACGCTTTCCACAGCCACCCGCAATTTATTTACCCAGCTACCCTGAGCACCTGGTTATGAATTATCGCCGGTATTGCAGCGGCCAAAGAGCGTTAGACAGCCTCCCACCGCGCAATCCATCCGACGCTCTCCCCGGCGTTGCGTACAATACACAGCGTGCCCTCCCTCCCCCACTCGCAGTCTTCTATCGCCTGTGCAGCCCTTTCGGCGGAAAGACACCCCATGGCAGTTGCTCGTCCCTCGCTTAGAGAATACGCCCCCGTCGTGACGAACCCGATCAGGTCCGCTCCGTCCGGCACGAGCGGGTGTCCGTTCATGTCCGTCTGGTTTGGCTTCGGGGGCGGATATGCCTCAACGGGCGCCGCGGTAAGTGTCTTGGCCAGCATCTGCTTACGGGTCTGTATGTCCGCGTTCACAGGCAGACGCTTCTGCTGCTTCGACCTGCCTCTATTCCCGCACGGCTGCAGGCTAGGCAGCGTCGCAAGCCACTGCTCGCGAAGGTTGGCGGGTAACCCGTCGACGGTCTTCAGGGGCGGCGGAGCCGTTGCGGGGACTTCGGCCGAGGAGGCCGGGTGGGCAGGAGTGGGCCGTGACGGGAGGCGGTAGATCCTCGCGCAGGCTGTCGCAACGCCGCGGTTGAGGATGGCAATTTTGACGTTGATCACGGAGCGGGGTGGTACAGGGGTAGATGCTGGCGAGGAGGTGAGGGCGCGAAATTCGTCCTTTCGGAGTTGATGGAGTGTCTTGAGGAAGTTTCCTGGTGTCGAGGTGGGGTCCGGAGCATTCTCCTTCTCCGGCGAGGACTTGTCCACGTCCATTTCATCTAGGGACGGCAAAGGCCGGCCCTCTTCTATCTTGTGCTGGAACAAGATCTCCATATCGCACGCCCATCCACTGCCGACCTCTCCCTTACGGCCGGCGCCCAAGTCTAGAGACTCCCACGCCACCCGCTTGCTCTTCGGCCGGCGTTCCCACTCCTGCTTCCGCTTGGCCCGCTGCTCCAGCTCCCATTCGGCGCCAGCGTCTGTGCCGAGGAAGTCAAAAGGAAAGCACGGCAGGTTGCGCTCGAACGCAACCTGCCTCATCTCGCGGAGGCCCGAGAAGCGGGGGTTGCCACCCGAGCTCAGGGGGAAATGGACGAGGCTGTGCCACAGAGGCTGGATGCATCGCCACGGGGCGAGGACCGTCCAGTTGCCCTGGGTCTGCGTGGCGTTTGAGCGTGATGCGAGCAAGAGGAGAGGAATCGGCGGGTCCGCGTCGGAGACGTCGAGGACCGTCCCCGGACGCCTCGCTCCCTTCCGTTTGTCAATCGACTTTTGCGACGGTAAGCAGGTCGCTGAAGCGCGAGCATCTCTTTGGAAGAGTTTATATGGCTTCAGGCCTACGTCAGCTGGCCAGTTCGCCAGCAGCTCCATTGATCTGCTTTGCTCTGCTTCGTCATCCGGATTCGGTTGACTCACTTTTCTCGGAGGGTATCGAAGGCGCGGATCCATGATAGAGAATCCCAGAATGGCGTTCATGGGAAGCGTTGCGGGACTCGTGACACTGGTCAGACCCCCGAATATCTCCGCATGCTGTTCCCTGGATCCTTCTTTGACGTAGTAGGGGTGAAGTACTCCCAGGAGAACCTCTGTTGATGCAGGACCGGTAAGCTCAATACTGCCGATCTCAAACCGCAGATCCTCGATAAAGGGTCTAGGGTTCTGCATTTTCACCAGCCGGAGAAGCTCATTGAAGATTTCGAGAAATGCGGAAGGGTACACCCTGATTAGGACCTGCCTTTGGCTCTTGCCTGTCTGCATTCCCTCTTCATTCCCGGCTTGCTCCGCCACCGTCTCCGGGTTCCAGATAATCGTCGCTGGACAGACGTCCCGCTTCGCACCCTTGACCTCTCTGCTCAGGAGCCCAGTCCAGTGCCGCGTGCCTGCTCTCCACTTGGCTCCCCTACCGTTCCAACAGCCTTCCTGCGTGACGCCAAGCCTGCGCAGAGTTTGCTCCACGCCCTTGGCTCTGCCGTACAGCCCGATCGTGCTCATGTAGCTCGTATCCCAAACAACAGCACCCTTCTCGCCCTGAGATCGATGCGTCGCTCGGTACGTCTTCTCGTTAGGTGTCAAAGGTATCGCGAACCGCCACAGAGGACTCTTCGGCTCAGTCATTCGCGCTCTCTTTGCGTGCCATAGGTGAGTCGGCAGCCACGTTTTGTTGATTTGGCGCTTCCTGAACTTGGACTTGCGCTGTGGAGGGTCGCTGAGCTGGTTCCGCCGGATTTTTGGCCTCGGCAGCCGGGTCGAGACTGTGATTTTGCTCTTCTCCGGAACCTCCTCCTGCGCCTCGCCGTCCTTGGCCTTGGATTTCGCAGCCTTCAACTGTCTCCTCCGCTTCTTCTCCGCGAGAATGCCCAACCTCTTGGCCGTCTCGGCGCGGATCCGCGCTCTTGTCGTCTTAGGCTTCCGCCTCTTCGACACCACCACGGGCGTATTGTCCTCGGCCATCTCCTTGAGCGCGCGCCTACGCAGCCGCTTGGGTACCCTCTTTGCGTTGTGGCTCGCCGTGCGCCGGCGCATGCCGCGGGGTACTTGCTGGAAGGCGCGGCTCGTGGCCTCGGACTTGGTGTGCCGCATGCTCTCCTCGAGGGCCCTGATCTCGAATTCGCGCGCGTTGAGGAACGCCTGGAGATCGAGCTCGCCATCCTTCAGGGCCGCATCAGAGGGCTGGGCCGCTATCTCTCTGTCGTTGCGGATCTTGACGCGCTTCTGCGCCCAGCCTACGCCACCGCCGTTGTTTCCTCCATCGCGGCCGGTGGTCGACCGTGAGCCATTGTCGCCGGAAGGGCCCTGTTTTCGTTTATTCGCAAAGGCAGACTTCAAGGGTTTTGAACCAGGACCTGCTGCCGACATCGCTGGTCATGGTACGTATGCAAGGGTGTGGAATAGTTTTCGTCAATTGGCGTCGTCGCGTGGTGACTCTCCAACTTTTCGTTCGGATTTCCGTGTCCCTGTTGTTAGTCAGCATTGTCGCTCTTGCTCGGGCCCTAGATCCTCTGTGGGGCGACCCTGTGGTCCTGTTACTCGGGTAGCTTACTCCGTACTATACTGCTGAACACCTTGAGGACTAGGTACTTAGGTACTCTAACATGGGGGGGTGGGATGACGCGGCCGGCGCACCCACTGTTGAAGACTTAATTGCTACGATAATCCATCATCTAGCCAAACTACTCAAACGTCGATCCTGCGGCTTCCTTAACACGTATTCCTCTTATTGTCGATCGTGTTTTAGTAGATAGTGATATAAGCAACGACTTCCCTCTGCTTTCCTCTCCTGTTCCGCTTGGCCGTCCATAGCGTTCTTAAGCCTAATACCGACAGGCCCACGGCGAGTGTATTGAGATTCTGGTCTCTCTTTCTTACGAGTGTCTTGCCACAGCTTACAGGTCATTTTCTATTGCCTACTAGGTTCAATCTTTCTATAACTGGTCCTAGCCCGTTCACCAATGTCTCCCTCAAACTGGCATCATGCCCTTCTCAATACACTCTGGTCAATCCACGAGACGAAACCAAACTCGCCCTCAGTCGTCTGAAACACGTCGGCGGGGTTTCTATAGGGCTTCACGGCCGTGTCGTTGAGAACCTTGGTGACGTTGCTTGCCGCCATTTGGTCAGGCGTCCAGCCCGGGCCGCGGTCGTTGAAGACGGCCATGAAGGTGTAGTTGTTGATGCGCGGTTCCGTCGTGAGCCATGGTATGTAACCCTGCGGCTTGATGCTCGAGTCAAAGTAGGTATCCATGAAGATGGAGCGGTGTTGGGCGTTCCAGGGCCGCCCGAGGGGGCAGTCGCCGCGTATGGTCTGGGCGACGGAGGCGTTTGCAGCGATGGCCTGCGAATCAGAGATGTAAACACCATACTTATTCTCAAAGGTTGTGTTTGTTCCTGGTGGGAAGGTGTTAGCCAAGGTCTGGGGCTTCAAGCGCACGCAAACGGAAACGGGGGACGAAAGAAGCCTACCCTTCCACGCAGTGATGCCGCCTCCGCAGTTGCGCAGTGAGAGCGTCGACTTTTCGATGTAGGCTGTGCCAAAGCCGTACAGGAAGTCCACCTGTCCCGCAATCACGTTGTCAAAGAAGTAAGCGTTGCCCAGCTTGCCGACGTACAGGGTGTCCTGGTAGCTGTACAAACCGCAGGAGTAGAAGCCGGCGTTGGCCCTGCTGACGCCGACAGCATGCGCGGGCCCATTGGCGAAGGGGTACTCGTCGTTGCGGAAGTCGATGTTGTAAGCCCGGAAGTCAACGCAGCCGAAGGGCGTATCTTCGGGGACGGGGAAGCCGGTGGGCCCGGCACCGGTCAGGGTGGCGTTGAGGTTGGGGCCGACGGTCAGCACGCTTGTGTAAGCGTTGTCCGGGAACGCTACGTTGTGGTTGGCAGCGTTCCACCACACCTGGACGTCGTTGGCGTTGGCGTCCGTGGTGTTGAGCGTCACGTCTGCGTAGAGGTCGCCCGAGGCGGGGCGGTCCGACATGCCCAGCAGGGTCAGGGGCCCTGAGCGGGTGACATTGAGCTGCTCCGTGTAGCTCCCGGGGGCGATAAGAATGGTGTAGGGGGTTGTGTTGTTGGGGAGGGAGGCGATGGCGGCCTGGATGGAGGTGAAGTCGGCGCGACTTGAGTTCTTGCTGACGAAGAGGGTGTTTGGGGGGCAGCCCTCGAGAGGGTTACACGTCTTCTTCTGACATTCTGCGTATGTCTTTGCCGGGTCCAAGGCGGCGGTGAGGGAGACCCAGGAGACGAGGGCTCCCGAAAGCAGGGTGAAGGAAACCGAAGTCTTCATTGTGACGCAGCTTCACGCAGACAGGGTACGAAAAGACAAGTGCTGCTCGGTCGGACTGGAGGAGGGTTGGGCATCCAGATCCAATTCTGAACCCAGAGAATTGATTGTTGATATATACTATACAGCTTCCCGCTGTTCATTGCTACCCAGTGCACCTGAGTTTCCCCGGCAGATTACCCCGGGAAGGCCTCATCTCCAGCCTCCAGGGGTATCTTTTCCGGCACCCCCTGCCCTACAAGAGGGCGTTTCTAGAACCGGTGCCGGCGGTAGAATGAGCAGTAGATGAGCGTGGCAACAAACAACTGTACTAGAAGCGCCAGCGCGAGCGGTATTGATGCCAGAATGGAGGACTCGCAGGTCAGAACCCGTTAATGCGGGGTAAGGGGACGGAGATATTACCTCACAAGTCCTTCGTCCTCGGCACAGGATCGTGGCGGCCCATGGGGAAAATGTGGATATACCGTGTTGTGCTGCGAGTCCAGACGCAAAATATGCGTATTTAGGAGCACACGGCAGCATGGAGAAAACAGGGGTAGAGCGAGAGATGAGGAGGTCTGCCCAAACTTTGGGGCTCTGCGGATGGAAGAACTCAAGACGAAGTTTCCACGAACCGCAGCGCGAGCCGCCAGCGGTCTCTAGATCAGCAGCTAGCCAGCCGGCCGGCCACTGCGGTAAGCCATTCCTGATACTGGTGACAGTGTGCGGAGAAGGACACCAGATGGATGCGTCCAGAGAGAGAGAGAAGGAGGAGAAGAAGACGCGGAATCAAGTAAATCAAGCCTTTAGAAAAGCGGCACTGGAATAGGCCTACCGATTATCCTGGTGCTTGTCGATGAAGAGATGGACCTGTACCTTGGGTACCTATGTAATTAGCGCTAGCCGAAACTACGATTATGACCTGTGATCGTTCACTCTAGGTAATTAAGGTACCTATCCACCTGCCCACCTACCCGTGTTGCCCGGGTACCGGTTGACACCTCAACTTACCCCCCCCACAGGATCGGCCCTTACCCCTCTCCATAGCGCTAGACCTATTTAGCCAGGCGCTATACCTATTTTAGGGGGGGTAAGGTGAGCTTTTGTTTTTCTGAGTCAGACCCCTGTAAGTACCTACAAGGATCCCTTAAAAACTCCCTAACCCTTCTAAAAAAAATTCCTTAAGACCTCTAAGCCCCCTAAGAGTACTAAAACCTATACTTATACTCCTAAAAATCTATATAACATAACGTATCCGCATAGCGAGTCGCCCATCATAGCGAGTCGCCCACCTTAAGAAAAGTGGGGTCATTTTAGGTGGGCTGCACGCGAAAGTGCTGTTACATAATTGTTAGAGCGCCTTAGCAATTATGTAACAGTACTTTTGCGTGCAGCCCACCTAAAATGACCCCACTTTTCTTAAGGTGGGCGACTCGCTATGATGGGCGACTCGCTATGCGGATACGTTATACCTCTAACTCTAAAACCTATCCCTAACTCTACCCCTAACCCTAACCCTAATCCTAACCTCTAACCCTAACCTCTAACCCTAGCCTCTAACCCTATTAATAAAGAGTCAAGATAGGATCATAATCCTATCTTGACTCTTTATTAATAGTGATAGGTACTTCTGGTGGGGCTGTTAGCCTTGTGGAGGGGGGTAAGGGCCGATCCTGTGGGGGGGGTAAGTTGAGGTAATGGCCGGCCCGGGTACCATGCCATTGTCTGTTTACATGCTAAAACCCCGCCCGCACACGAATCGTCAACCTGCTCAAACCATCATTCCCCAGCAGCGATGGAAATAAATCGCGACTCATTCTGCCCCCATCCCCCTTATCATTAAATGAAGCCTTGACTTTTTGCCCACACGCTGTCCCATCATATGGACGGAAAATTTGCAATCCATGTCATGAACTTCCCTCGCTAGACTCCATCCTAGTGAGATACTCCACCTACCTACTCCGTACGGTGGTCTGGATCTTCTACTGCTAATTCGGTGGCATTAGTGGTGGATACCCACCTAGGTAAGTACAAGAAGGACGTGTCTTGGGCTCTCGCGATACCAACCATAACATGACTACCTACCTCATGATATAAGTCCAGCCCCTCGTGGGGTAGCAATCACTTCCAGTCTTTAGGAAGCTTGTTGAAGCACGGCATCGCTTGACAGACACTTAGGGCAGAAATCCTTACCGCCGCCAGCCACCATATTCGTTTACACGGACCCTTGTCATGTTTGCCCCAACCCTCTTTGGTGGCCTCCTGGCCGCGCTGGTCCCCCTTACGCACGCCGCCGGATCCTCATCCGCCGCCCCCGTGCGCCCAGATATCAAGCCCGCGCCCTTCCACCCGGGTCCCGCCTTCCCCGCCTCGGCCCCGAGGACCAAGACGTGCATCGTGAAGGCCGGCGCCGCCGGCACCGATGACGCCCCCGCCATCCTCCAGGCCTTCAACGACTGCAACCACGGCGGCACCGTGGTCCTCGACTCGATTTACAACATCTGCTCACCACTGGACCTGACTTTCTTGAAATCCGTCGACGCCGCCATCACTGGTACTATCAACTTTTGTGATGACATTGACCATTGGCTGCCACGGACCTTCAAGTACACCTTCCAGCTGTCCTCGTCCATGTGGAAGATTGGTGGCACCGATGTGAACATCTATGGCAACGGTGCCGGTACGCTCAACGGAAACGGCCAGAAGTGGTACGACCGATTCGCCTCTAACGCCACCCTCCAGAGACCCATCTTGCTTGTCACCGATGGCCTTCAGGGCGGTTCCATTACTGGCCTGAACATGGTCAACTCGCCTCAGGTAAGGTCCCAGAAACACTGAGATTCCAAATCAGCCCTCCCCCCTAAAATAATAGTAATCATAAATAATCCACGACTCTCACTAAACTCCGCGCAGTGGTTTAACCTCATCGCCAACAGCACCAATGTGCTCATCTCCGACATCACCATCAAGGTCGGCTCGACCTCCAAGAACCCGGCCAAAAACACGGACGGCTGGGACACGTACCGTTCCGACTCGGTCGTCATTCAGAACTCTCACGTCGACAACGGCGATGACTGCGTCTCCTTTAAGCCCAACTCGACAAACATTGTCGTCCAGAACCTAGTCTGCAACGGCTCCCACGGCATTTCGGTCGGCTCCCTCGGCCAATATGTCGGCACGTTCGACATCGTCGAGAACCTCTACGTTTACAACACCACCATGTCCAACGCCTCCGACGCCGCGCGCATCAAGGTCTGGCCCGGCATCGACACACCCTTCCAGCCCTCGCTCTCCGGTGGCGGCGGCTCCGGATACGTCAGGAACGTGACGTACGATGGATTCCACAACTCCAACAACGACAACGTCATCACCATTGACCAGTGCTACGGCCAGAAGAACCAGACTATCTGCAACCAATATCCTGTAGGCACTTTTGCCCCACCGTGAAAACAATGTGAACATACAAGTCTGCTGACACTCTCTAGTCCAACATGACCATTAGTGACATCTATTTTAAGAACTTTGACGGCACGACCTCATCCAAGTATAGCCCTCGCGTGGGAACTCTCGTCTGCAGCAGCCCAGCAGTAAATGCCCCCCTACCAAACCTCGAAATCTGCGAAAAGAACAAGCCACTGACACTGTAGCAGAAATGCCTCAACATCAACGCGTCAAGGATCAACGTCAAAACCCCGAGTGGCGCCAACCCTCAGTGGCTATGCATCAACCTGGACACCGGTCTTCTCGACATTAACTGCGTGAACAAGGTGGCCAAGAGGTCGATCGCGATGTAAACTTGTAATATTCATTCTTTATACTGGTCGTCATGTTTTAGATGTTGGACTCAGTAGTCTGCTTCTGCCCCGGGACGGCATTGACCACTGTACATACGCCTTGAAATTAGACTCAATGCCATACGAGCATTTCATCTCTCTTTTGTGCAGTTAAACAACACCTTCGACCTCAAGCGGTTCGTGCTAACAAGCTATCCATTACTTTGAAGCCTACCATCCGCTCAAACTGACTCAGTGCTGGCAGAAGGCTTATCCAGCCCCCACACAGCCATATCTCTTTTCTCTGGAAACCGCCACAGCTTGACACCCCCTTTGTCGATGGTAACGAGCTCGCCACCACACTTCTCCGCCACTCGCATGCTACCCAAGTTGTCCGGGTCTACCTGGGCAATGAGATGAGTGACATCGACCTCGTCAGCATCCCCGTCTAGCCCCCACGCCGCCCTTATCATCATGTTTCCGTCTCCGTCGACACCCTATCCCTCGAGATGTCAGAGCCGGCTTCACGTATATCCGGGATCTGTTGAGTGAACGCCTCTCCCCTCGGCGCCGGGCGCGGCCGGCTCCAGTAGACGTCCAGGAACGCACACACGGCACGCGTGGCGTATCCTCTGTCCCAGGAGTCTGACCTCGGCTTGTAGCCAATCATCAAATCCCACGGCGACGACCGCGTCGTCTTGACCACGCCGATCATTTTCGTCGTTGCTATCGCCGGCGTGGCATTGTGGGCGCCCGGGGGCGGGTGATTTTGACGACATGACGGCGCAGCTGACGGGCCATGGTTTCCCTGTATCCTTCACTGAGGCTTGGGCTAGGAGAACCGCTGACGCTTCGGGGGTGGCCGTGGAGCGCTGGGAGCGAAGACAGGATGTGAGTCATGGAAAAGCGGATAGTGGATGGAAAGTAAGGGTTCTCACCTCCAAAGAGCAGCTTACTCGTCAGAGTAAAGCTCATGGAAGTCCTGGAGATGTTTTTCACTGAGAGGTTCTAGCTAGAAGTCCGGCATAGATGGTTGCGATTGCATAGTAGAATTAGAGCAACACCCCGAGAAGCAAGCGCGTGGGGGAAAGGCCTTGTATGCAGCGTGAGAAAAAAATTATATGTCAAGCTGTTCTACAAACAGAACGACAATTAAATCTAGAACAGCCATGTAAGACTCGTCGACCCGGTCGGTGAGTCACTTTGAAGGACCGGCCAGGGAAGTAATAAGTTCCGCCGAAAGATTAAGACCGTACATGGGGTAGCTGGAGTTACGGAGTCACCAAGTTCTCCTCAAGACAGCGAACGGCAAAGCACGAGAAGTGAACGTGGTTAAAACATATTTGCAGTTGATCCTCACCTCACTTAGGGTTGCTGAAGCGCAACTTACAGGCTTCCAGATAAGTGACAGGCTTCGCATCATTGGCCTTGGTAATGCAGGCCTCACGTCGATTTTGAAGCCATGTAACAAGCCTATGCTCCGGAAACGCGCATCCTCCAAACGGCCTTCGAAACTCAACTCTGAGCTATTAGAGTGACCACAGTTAGGTCATTTTCGAGTCCGGAGGAAGAGCTGAACAATAAAATTTTTGGATTTAGATATACTCTTCTGAAGCTCCAAACATCATGACCCCTGTGTTTCAAGCTGGCTTAGGGAACCAGCCGTGCAATTGGATATGGGACATCAATGACAATCCTGTGGATCCTTTCACGCAGATGACAAAACAGAGCATTGATTATCGCCATCACTGCTGCTAAGTCAACAGCCTTGGATACACTAAGAAGGACGACGAAGTTCTTGAAAACCGGCAGTTTTTTGTTACCCGAGTGCATTCTTACAACCGCATCCAAATCATGGCTGAAGCTCAGGCATTCTATTTCAGCACCAACTACGATCAGATTGGAGCTTTAACACAGACACTTGTATCCTCTTCATCTCCAAGGAGTGGATAGAGATGAGCGTCTCTGTGCAGTCGTGTGGCGCAGAGCTGGCATTGATCCTTCTCGCCATAAAGCTGGTGATGTGCAGATCGGAAGACAATGCCAACGAATCTGTTTATTCTCTTGAAGAAGGCTTCCTTAATAGTTTGCAATACAGTGGGCTAATGTCATTCATGCGTTTGAAGACCTCCATCCTTATCGCGTTCTTCGAATACGGACACTCCATCTATCCTGTCGCCTGGATGACTGTCGGAAGCTGCGCCCAGTGCGCTGAGCTGCTGAAAATCTCTTCTTCAAGTGGCACATCGTTTCTCTGGAGGCTTCATGTTAATCAACGCCTTCGCATATGTTTTCTTCAACAGATAACACGCTGGCTGATACGGAATAAAGAACTTGGACTGAGGCTGAAGATATGAGAAGGACTCGGTGGGAAGTCTATGTCCTTGGTCGGCTCATATCCTGTATCAATAAGCGTCACTGAGCTTTTTCTCAGGTAGAGAAGGGCAAATTGTTCGTCGATGATAGCGTATGGGTATGCTCTTCTATCTTGTTAAATTCTTCCTTTGCGTTTTAGCACATGTCCAGTCTTATAAGGCCGAACACCTTAGGACTGCGAGGATGTGGCCCGAGCCATAAACCACTCCATCTCTCCGAATCACGTCATCCATCAATATGAGTTCGCGATGCTATGTCTGGCCGCAGTACTTAGCCGATACATCCGTTACAATACTGCCCTGATTAAGAAGTGAAAGGACGTACTATCGTTCCTGATAGAAGAACATGTTCTCTTCCTTGCCATGTGTGGCAGAACGCGATGAATCCACACATCCACCTCCCAAACCCTCGCCTTCCATACCGTCTCCGAGAGCCATCATCCAATCTTATTAACAAAGCCAGGCCAGTATGTTTGATTTCATAACCCATAGTACTGTCAACATTCATCTCAAGAAGCGCGTGTGTAAATGCCTCGTTAGTCAAACACAATGGGTGAGTCTTTGCTGCCAACAGCTGGCATAGGGTCGCCAACCGACAAGGTCCTTGAGCGTGACCGCGAACAAGGCGTGTACGGCGTGTCGGGAGTGTTCGGTGTCTTCGGCACGTCGAAAGTACCGGGAGTGCTGGGGGCGTCGGGCACGTCAGTCATGTCGACATCGAAGACGTCGTCATATTTGATATCGACCTGTATTCCATCATCATCATCTTCCAGCATAATAGCGTCGTCATGAGAACCTCCTACGTCCCGAACGGCTGGAATCAACGCGGGCGGAGGGGTCTCACGGCATGGGCCTTCCGATACGAAAACCAACTCTCGGCCACCAACGCTGCCTCGCATCTCTCGTGCCGGGGCGAGACCGTCCTCCACGAGCAGCCAGTTCTTCAGATGCTCGCATAGAAGTCTCACTACACAAGCTGGGAATGCGTTGCCGATCTGCTTCTTCAGGGCCGACTTGGGTGCATCGGCAAATTGGTGCCATACGGGAAATCCCTGCAGGCTAGCAAATTCGCGGACTGTGTATGCTCTGGTATTGGACCAGTGCATATTTTGCCCGCCTGAGCAGGTCACGCATCTTCGAAGAATCTGGTCGGGGTCGCTAACAACAGACCCAACTGGGAGTATGTCCTTCATTTCCTCCTCGGGGTTGTGAAAGGTACAAGTGGCCTTGATCTTGGCCAGTGCCTGGCGGATCGTAACATACCGCGACAAACCCCTCGCTCCAGTCTCTGAATTAGTGGCAGATGGGAAAGGAGGCAGTCTCTCACCTGGACATGCTCCAATCATGATTAGCCTTTTCCGGGTTTGAGGCAGACCCCAGTTTTGAAGATGAACAATTTTCCAGGTGACCGAGTATCCAAACTCAGTAAATCCTCCGACGAGAGAGCAGAAGAAGGGATCGTGACAGGCCTGCATGATGCCGAAGGTCTGTTCCAAGGTAAAGATGCGAGGACGCACTTTCTCAACAAGGCTTCGGCAGGCGAATAAAGCGGCGATGTTCGCCTCGTCGTTGGCACCTGCGACAGTGTGCGCTGGAGACCATGTCTGACAAGGAGGGGATAGATGCAGGATGTCGGTGCGCAACCGAGTGTTCTTTGGGTCCAGCATAAGCTCATCGACAGACATTTCGAAGAGATTTGTGTTCGGAAAGTTGAGACGATAGGTTGCGCAAGCTTTCTCCCAGTGATCGACGGCATATTCGACATATAGCCCAGCGCGCTCTGCTCCGCGAGAGAATCCACCTGCACCACAGAACGAGTCGAAGACGGTGTATTGCTGCTTTGGTGTAGTGAAGCCAGCAACTGATCCTCCGGTATCAGCCGTTTTGGAGCCACCGGGAACCGTCTGGCCTCTCCAGTCCTCCCTGAGAACCTCCTCGGCAACTCTGAACTCGTCCCGTATGACCTCGTGAGCTCTGATACGCTCAAGAGACCAGTGATTAGCCTTGCGTTCCCTCTTCTTGCTGGAGTCGCGATAGTGTACGTAAAACTTCCAGCGGCAGACCAGAGGTCCCTCTTGCTCAACTGCCGTGCGATGACCAAAGACCTTTGGGTCATAACGGTGTTGAGGGAAAGGCGCGTTGGTCAGGTGCAGAGATCGGGGTCTGAGAAGCGCAGAGATTGTGACCTCGATGCATGCTTGATTCTCTGGTGTGCGGTCATCGCCTTCCTCCAACTCATAAACAGCGAAAATCTCGTTAAGCTTTCGGGGAAGTTTGGCCATCAATATCCGAGATCTTGTGAATGGCAGACCTCGGATTGCGTATTGATGCGTCCACAAATTCTCAGCTATTTCGGTGACCAAAATGAAATGGTTCTCAATAGACGACTTTGGCGTTTGCTCAGGATCG
This sequence comes from Colletotrichum sublineola, assembly GCA_020631755.1. Taxonomy (NCBI): domain Eukaryota; kingdom Fungi; phylum Ascomycota; class Sordariomycetes; order Glomerellales; family Glomerellaceae; genus Colletotrichum; species Colletotrichum sublineola. The sequence goes on along the minus strand of JAHSQG010000006.1, from coordinate 4,700,106 downwards.
AGTTCGTAGAGTGTATTCAGCTTGATCGAAAGGCCTCCGGAGATTTTGACCTTCTCATGCTTGCGCTCGGGAGCTCGCTGTGCAGGATCACAGTGACGCTTTCGGGAACCAACAGTAACGATTGGATCATCGTCTACAGTAAGGTCGATGAAGTTGGCAAGCTCCTCGCTAGCAATTTCTTCTTCGGTTTGCTCATCAAAGTCGCTAATATCAGTGCGAAGTGAGTTGTTTCTGGTCTGAGGCCGATATGCGTGGATCTGACGTTCGATATCCACGACACGCTGTTCTCCTACAGAGTAGGCCGGTTCGTCAGAATCTAGGTCAATTGCACATTGAGGACTCTCCCCAGATTGTCGGAATGCTGCCATCTCTGGGATTCAGAGAATTAATTTGGCCTATAAAGTTAGAGAAGAAAAGAGCATGGCAGTTGGTGGATTACTCACTCGGTTGCCTAGCGGGTACAAAATGGTAAAGTCCGAGGAAGTCGTCTGAGAAACAAGTCCTCGGTCGCTTCTTCTACCCAAGTTGTATGCTGATAACTGGAGCTGTCGGGGCACCTCTGACTTCTGATGAAAGTAAGGAGGTAAGGTGAGGGGGAGGATCTCATACGAAGTAGGAAAGAGGGATGAAGTCGAAACCCTACTTTCAGAGATGGCTGTAGACGAGGTGAAGTCAACCCCGGCTACAGAAAATGAAATTTAAGTCAAGAAGGTTGAGTTGATTGGAAAGGGAAGGAGCAAATCTCTACCTTCCATTTTGTGTCTTTGGGTTTCGGCCCATTATCGGAAGGTACGCAGCACGACTGAACGGCACATCATATGAGAGCAACTTGCGACAATGTGTGAGTCCGCCATAGTGACAATGAGACAGGCGCAAAGCAAACTGCCTGGGACAAACAACGATACTTGAACAGCAACTTAGACAACACCATAGATAAGATCTGCCTTGTCGCTTTACTATTCTAGGACTCAAAGCTTTGGAAAGAGAGCCTGCACGCAAGACAATAAGCCAGTGAAAGGTGAATATGCCGAGAAATGCGACGCTAACGGTAGGCAAGAAGACTCCAGTTGAAGAAAATATTTATAAACCTCTCACAGTCTATCCACCTGACTTGAGGTAAGTGATTATCTTAACTACTTTGCACCCAGGACCACATCCCCAAACATCATGCAATTCCATCTTACTGCCAACCAATGAAAGAAGTAGCCAAAACTCCTTACGTACAGTGCCCCTGAAATTCTCAATTAGCTGACAGAATAACACGCACTTGGGTACTATCCCGTGTCGTGAATCACTACATGGCAGCCGGTGACAAGCAAGAACGGCATGTGTTGCCCCGCGCCCTCCTTCCCAGCTGACCCCCTTTGATTCCTAGGTGCCTTCCATGCATTCAGATTCTTCTGACCTTGACATGCCCATTGAACTCACACTTTCAACGGAAAAATATCAAATATTGAGGACTTACCGATTGTTTTCCTTTCCTTCATTCCACTCGATTTCCCCATAGTTAGGACCAACACTCCCAGACCTGTGTCCAAGCTACTGCAGCGCAAAACAACAACATATTGACAATTTAGCCCTTCAATTCTTGTGAAGCTCTAAAAATCTCTCTTCGGCCGTCGAAAATCAATTGTAGGCGACTTTAGATACGAGATCGGCAACCAGGCATCAGGCGCAGTGTAAGCTCAACCAACAGAGCAGGCCCCGGCCCCTTACTGGTTTCTAGAAGGTACATGAGAAAGGTCGACAGCATTTCCTTCCCTTAGAACGGAAACAGCCTCGCGAAGAATTCAAAAGGAGGCCAGTGACGATTACGCCGCTATACAACCAAACAAAGCACCAGAAAAGTTCTCTTCTTCCCATCATATGAGACTCTTGATCCAGAGCGCTCAGCTGTGAGCCGAAACCTAATACCTTACAGAGGGCACTGGCTAATCTCTTGCTAGCAAAGCAGCTGTGCACACTCTGTGGCTCCTACCAATGATGCCTCAAACTCGTAGCGCCGCAAAGCGGGCTGCAAGAGAGGCTCTCCTATCCGACAATTCAGCCAACATCAATCAGACTCAAGACATGACCCATTGGACCAACCGCTCAAAGAAGCAGACCCAGTACTCCGTTTCGCCAGCACAGCCGAATGTGGCGGTCCTCCCTCACGGTCTGGGAGCCGTTCAACAGGCAACAATCCTCAATGATGATAGCCACAAGCCTCCTTTCAGCTTTAGTACCACCACAGCAGGCATAAAGAAGATGACCCCGGAGGAGCTTAAGAAGGCAGCAAAGCCTCGAGGCTTGCCTAAGGAAACACCCGACAACAAGTACCGCTTGATGCCAGGAGCTACTCCATTCCCTGACTGGTTCAGGCCCACTCCAGAGGATTGCCAAACTGTCTATGACATTTTGGTACGGGAATACGAAGACAAACGGAAAACCAGAGAGGAAACAGAAAAACAAAGTGAAGGTGGTGGTGAAGACCAAGAAAGACACACGCAGCCCAAGAAATATGCGTCACTCAGCTTCACTCCCCCAACAAAGATCCAACCACCTTCAACTACCGTTGCCGGATGTGGAGAGGTACCTGATTTGGTGGACGCCATGATGAGAACCCTTATAAGTCAATCAGTAACGCGGGATAGTGCAAACATGGTCGTGGAAAGAATCATCGCGAGATTCGGCCAGCTTGATTCCCAAGGAATCGGCGCTGCCAGCATCGACTGGAACGCAGTACGGCTGGCACCCCCTGAAGATGTCCTGCAGACCCTCCACAAGGGCGGGCTGCAAAACAGGAAATACGAAGGCATAAAAGGATGTCTCGACATGATTTACGTGGAGAATCAAGTCAGAAGGTTCGCGTATATGAATGAAAAGGAGACAGGAAAGGTTGCCAATGTGCCAGGCGCAGCTGAAATGACTGCAGGACAAAAAGAGCATCAGCTAAAAAAGATCGAAGCTGGAATACTCACGCTAGACCACATTCGCGCCATGCCAGCAGATGATGCCATGATGGCACTCATCAAACATCCTCAGATTGGAGTCAAGACAGCAGCCTGTCTTCTTCTCTTCTGCCTGCAGTTGCCCAGCTTTGCTGTGGACACCCACGTTTACCGCATGTGCAAGTGGCTGTACTGGGTCCCCGGCACAGAAAATGAGAATTACGTCTACATGCATTGCGACCTACGAATTCCCGGCCACCTCAAGTACGGCCTCCATCAGCTATTCATTGAGCACGGAAGTGGATGCCATCGTTGCAAAGGCAACACCTCAAAGGGAACTGTAGAGTGGGATAAGGCAGTTTGTCCGCTCGAGCATCTGCTGGATCGCTATGGCAAGAAGGAGAGTAAGTCAAAGGCAGCAAATACTGTCGACATTGAGCACGATGGTGTGGAATGGCATGAGACTCATGAGATCCCTGTACAGACTGATGCTGTCGTCAAACAAGAGGCATCTGGCAATAGTTAGCAATCAAGAGGAGACTGGCTGTCACTATTCGGAAGAGCCCCTCAGGAACTCTGCACCAAACCAGGCAGATGAAACGACTTCCCTCGGCAATGTAAGTCAAGTCTCAGAGGTTATGGGCAAACAAGACTGAGGTGAAGGACTTCAGAAAGACATCAAAGTGAACATACAACGACAATTACCTCACCATCACATAGCATTGCGGATATCCACGACATCTTTGCGACAAGTTCAGCCAGCACGGAGGTCGAATAACCTGCAACTTTGTGCTATGCATATCACAAGGAGTACTTTAAAGGTATTCAGACCTCATTCGGGAAACAGGCTGCTCTCCTTGCCCTTTCCGAAACCTGACTGAACAGCTGAAGGTGTTATTTTGGGGCTTTTGTTGTGGGTATGGGTATCCCTTTAGCTCATGGTTGCGATAGCGTATGATTGTAGATGATTTGCTTGAAACCATCCATAGAATAAAATAAGTCAAGCACCAGCAGTTTATGGCCGACTTCTTTTCATGGCAATCAGAAAGAGGTAGGTTATATTTTGCCTATTCTTGACTTTGTCAATCTCGGATTTGAGCTGCTGATTTTGGTCGATGTTGTGAGTGTCCTGCTGCTAACGAGTCAAGAGCCATATTCAAAGGCTTGGGTTGAACAAGATGTTGAATGGGAAAAGCCAGCACCGCTGATGGCAGCCAGTGTCACATCAAAGAAAAGAATACAAGCCAAAAAAATTATAATGAAAGTTGAAGATGAGAGATGGATGATGGTGATGGACGGTCTAAGCTGAAGTGGGATTTAAGGTGTGGTCCGTGCATTAACAGCCCAAGTCTCTGCAATACCTGTGCTAATTGCCTAACTCAGCACAAACAGAAGTACTCCTCTAGCCTGCAAGACGCAAGGCTCACTCGAGACGAGTGAGTGATGGCTCCATTCACACAAACACCCCTGTAGACACGGGCTTGATGCGCTTTAATGGTTTTTTTTTTTTTTTTTTTTTTTTTTTTTTTTTTTTTTTTTTTTTTTGTGGTAGCCTGACCGCGTCCTCCCGGCCGGAGCGTGTCACTACACTTTTTGCAGCCCACTCTTGCCTCTACTGTGAATTGGCGGTTTCCCTCTTTTCTGCCACCATCCAAACACCCAAGCTTCATCGGTCTTTTTTACCCTCCTCCCACGCCCTTTTCACCTCAACATCGCCTCCTTCTTGACTGAGGGCCTTTCAATTTCTAATTCCCCCCTCGGCTGGTGAGGCCAGTTCGTCTCCTATTACCCTCACAAACGTCGCTTTACTGCAGCGGTCGACAGAGATTGGGCTCTACGAGAATCGGCAATCGATCGACTCGATTCAATTCCGCGACGAGACTTCTCCCCGCTCTTTCCACGATATTGTGTGCCTTCTCAACGCAGACACATTAGACTGCACTGTTTCTTTCGTTCTTCTGGGCTGCACTCAGATTACAGCTAGCGATTCTCATCTTTTGTGTTCGTCACGGTCGTGCTCGGCGAATCTTTCCTACCAACTCCACATTACCGAAGCTCACTTCGCGTTTTGACCTCCGCATCGCAGCCTCGTCGACCCGACTCTTCGTCTTTCGGGCTCCAAACCTCTCACGACATGCCTCGACGGGCTCTTTCACTGCAGTAAAATGTCGTCACAACCAGTCGAGGATATCCTCGAGGAGAGCTACCGCAAATTCACCCACATTCCTCCGGATCTTCACCTTCTTTGCCCAAAGGTAGACGAAGATGACTTCGAGGATTACGATGACGTGAATACTGCAGGCGAAAACATCACAGCCCTTGAGAAGAAGGAGAGAGTGGAGAAATGGAAGGAAAGACTCGACATTGCCTACTGGACCAGTCTTCTGCTCGCGTACGGCAAGGACAAGGCTGGTGTTTGGCTTGAGCAATGGGGCGCGCGGATGGCCATCAACCTCCATAACTGCGACAAATGCGTTCTGAACTGGCACATGCACCGGAAGAAGTACATCCAGGTGTTTTCTGAGTAAGCCCTTGTTCGCTCCAAACGATAAGTAATGACCGTCAGTTTTAACTGGAATGCAGGAAATGGCCAGAAGACGCTGTTGTCGGAATCGAAAACTGTCTCCACCGATTCGACTTCGACCGGATTGATAAGGGTCTTCAATGGGCTAAGGACATCATCGAGAAGGTCGAAGGTCAGGGTCGCGTCTTTCAAAGAGCTGACCTTGGCGAGGACCAGGGCGCAGTGCTTCTCACCGTCTACGAGGCCCTCTGCTGCATGGCATACCTGAGTTTGCCAGAGAAGCGAAACCTCTTTCAGTTTGTTTTCGTCCGTCTTTCGGGCAAGAAGCCATTAAAGCTGGGCGAAAACATTCTCCTCCCTGCCATGACCCAGTTCCTATTCGGAGAGGACAAGACCCGGCTGCAGTTTGCCGAGAAGTCTTGGGAACGCCTACGACAGAGGTCGCTGACCGAGGCACAATTTAGCTGGGCTGTTCATGATAATCTGGTGGAGGCGATTCAGTCAGTTGCTCAACGTAACCCCAGGAACCCCACGGACATTCCGGAAATCGAGCGGTTTTGGAAAGCCGTTAACTGGATAATCAAGACCATGGATGAAAAGCTCTTATTGCATGGCCTTCGAAGCATGGAAGTCAAGCCAAGTCTCTACGATCTGCTTTTCGTTCACATGCAATGCGAATCTGAGGCAATCCTTTTGCTCATCATTCAAGCTTTGACCGTCCTTCTGGAGACGTCTCCTCAGGCTTTCTGGGACACAATAGGTGACGCGCGGCCTTTTGTCGTTGTCGAACAACTCCTCTCCCAGCGGCTCTTCAAACAACTGCTTGCTCAATCATTGACATTCGCCATACCCTACAACGATGGCAGTGGCAGTAACGACGTGGTTGAGTCAATCACGACTTCGTGGATCAACACGTGGATCCAGTCTCTCAAACGCCAGCAAAAGAGCGACGCCTGTGAGCAGCTGCTCCATTTGCTTTTCGAGCAAATTGTCCATGATGCAAGCATTGGGGAGCAGGGCAGAGCTGCGTGCATTCGTGCTGGCCTGGATGCCTTGGACCATGTGTTAAGGTCGTTTCTGGATCCGGCTGTCAATACTGTCTCGAGCACCACATCTGTTTATATCAACTCGATCCTCAACGTCACCTTCAAACACAAGGATGTCATCAATGATGCTGCGGATACTAAGAGCAAAGAGCAGCACACCCTGGGCGTGCCCAAAGCAGCCATGAGCGTCATCAGTGCTGCCATGAGCTTGGATTCTAGGGCGACTTCCGAAGAGCATCTCGAACTCCGTAAGAACGAAAACGCGGCTATCCAGACGGCGGTCACCCGCAGATCAGCAGACTTGTGGGACGGATTTCTCGAAAACCTCTACTCTGGGAAGCTCCTGTTAGCCAAGACAATGCTCATGGCCATGGCCCCTCTAATCAACGTCGAGAGATTTCGTGGTCCTCGTAAGGAACCGGACAACCTCACTCCGGCGAAGAAGAGTTTCAACAACCACTTCATTAAGGTTGCAGAGGCGCTCGGGAGAGTATTACAGCGTATGTGTGAGTTCACGTTACCACAACTCAACGAGCTTTGTCTCATGGGCCAGAGCATTCGTCCCATCATTGCTTTCACTGTACACGGCGAGGACGAAATCAGTAGCGCAAGTGCTGAGCTCATCAAGTCGATCACCGAGCAACCTGTCAAGTCGGAAGCCATTACAGCTCTGCTTGATCGGCACCTCAGCATCACTCTGTCTTCCATGATTTTCGCTACACGGAGGATCATGGAACCATCCAGCGTGGCATGGGGTCCAGCACGGCACATCATCAACACCGCCAAAGACGTACTCAAAAGTCTCAGCGACTTATCGTCGGGAATCCTCAGATCCAAGACGCTGGAAAATAGCGAGCAGATCGCCGTCACCGGCTGGTGGGTTGCTCATTGGAAATACATCGAGGTTGCTTTCCAATGCACAGCCACTTGGTCTCACCAGGTAGAAATCAACGTAATGCAAGACTTCTGTCGAGATGTTATTGAGCTAGCCGACGGCATGCTGGCTCAGGATGGCCTTTTCGCCTCGGCACTGCAAGCTACCAACGTGCAGGCACAGCCGCAAGATCTGTCCAAGATGCAGCAGCTTCTCAAAGATCCCCAGCGCCATCTCACTGGCATTGTGAGGATGCTTCGGCTGAGAGACCTTTATCTCGTGGAAGTCACTGTCAAGGTCGTCGCCAAACTACTCTTGAGACTTCGCGAGAACCAACTCGACATACCTGATGAACCGAAGGCCTTTGTCCAAGACTCTTGCATCAAGTCGCCAGCCACCGGCAAGTATCCCATCAGCACCAACTTGAGCGATCAGCAGCGAGCGGAACTTCTCAAAGCCCTCGGCGAAGACGACGATGTGGAAATCATACAGATCCAGCCAGTCCCCAAAATTGAGAAGCCAAAGAAGCAAAGCCTTCTCGACGCTTGGTCCAAATCTGGCTCCTCGACTTCCACTTCCCAAACCAGCCGAACGAACAAGGACGATGTCCTTGAGCTCAGTAGCTCTGTTGACAAAAAACGCTCGATTCTAGAGCAGATGGCTGCTCGGCAGAAGGCGTCACCCCTCTCAAGCGTGTCCAAACTGCCGCCGCCGAAGCCTAGACTTGAGCCTGTAGTTTCGCAAGCCTCAAAAAACGCTCTTATCGAGTCCCGAAAGAAGGCAAAGTTGGAACGTGCCAAGAGAGATGCTGATATGGTCAAGAAAGCACAAGCTCTCCGAGATGCAGCCAACGTCGGCGAAGGTTCGGGGCTGAAGGGTCTTAGCGGAGTCATCGGAAAAGATCTTGCACCGCAGAAGAGTCAAATTTTGGTCGATAGCGACGAAGAAGAAGAGGACGACTCTGAAGATGAGGATCTCGACAACCTTATCAACAAGGGCCAGCAGGGCCAGAAGGCCGTTGATGAAGCCACGAGGCGTCGTGAGAGAGCGCTGCTCGAGAAGACCCGTGGCCCAGTCAAAAAGGTAAAGGTACAACGCTCAGCGAAGGACATGCGTGCCCGCTTGATCCCGCCGATGGACCAGCTTCACCAGGCCATCTTGGAATGGGACATCTTCCATGAGGGCAATGACCCACCATCGACTTCGGCTTCCCTGGCCATTACACGAGTTGCAAACACGTACGCCCACCCCCAGGAGTACAAGCAGACCTTCTTGGGCCTTTTGATATCCGAAGCATGGAGATCTTTCGTGACTGCCAAGGATGAGACCACATCTAAACCCTATGGCCTCAAGATTGCCTCTCGTATGAATGTTGATAAGTTCCTTGAAGTGACTGCCAGCATTCCCAGCGCTGAGAATAAAGAGAGAATGCTGTCAGAGGGTGACATCGTTCTTGTGTCCAAAGGACATAGCCCGCTGACGGACAACTCTGAAGCCCATGCTTTGGCGCGAATCTGGAAAACCACCTACAAGAAAGAAAGGCTGGAAGTGACGTACCGCCTAAACAGCAAGAACAATCCCCTGCTTGCTACCAACGCTCTCGCGGTTGGTTCTGAACTTCAAGCCGTGAAGATCACCAACATGACGACCATTGAACGAGAGTACGCAGCCCTAGAGAGTTTGCAGTACTACGATCTCATGCTTGAAGTCTTGAAAGCCGAACCTTCACCTATATTGAAATATAGTGAGGAGGCTGTTAATGGCGTCATGCAGAATTACCAGTTGAATCCTGGGCAGGCCAAGGCGATTCTAGGTGCGAAAGACAATGATGGCTTCACTTTGATTCAAGGGTAAGATAAAATAAACATCCTCTTCCTATTTTCAGTGTTAACACATCATAGTCCTCCTGGCACGGGCAAAACGAAGACCATTATAGCCATGGTTGGCTCGCTGCTCACGGGTAACATTCAACCTCCGGGAACAGCCATTAAGCCTAAACTGGTCGGCCAGGCGAGTCAGAACGCCATGCCGAAGAAGCTTCTAGTCTGTGCTCCCAGTAACGCCGCTGTTGACGAACTCGTCTTGCGTCTGAAACAGGGTGTAAAGACAATGACCGGGTCTTTCCACAAGATCAACGTTCTTCGGTTGGGTAGAAGCGATGCCATCAATGCCGCTGTCCGAGATGTCACCCTCGATGAACTTGTCAAACAGAGACTCCAAGGCGACACCACGCAGAACAAGGCAAAGGAGGAACGAGACAAGATGCACAACGATGCGGCCAAGATCCGAGACGAATTGGCAGAGATTCGACCCAAGTTAGACGAAGCCCGCGCGGCCGGCGATCGAAATCTATCGCAGGCTTTGCAGCGATCTTTTGATCAGCTGAAGCGTGCCCAGATCAACATTGGTGCCAAGATTGACGAGGATAAGGCAAGCGGCAACACTGTCAGCCGTGAGGCCGAGATTCGCCGACGACAAATCCAGCAGGAGATCCTTGATGGAGCGCAAGTCCTCTGCGCCACGCTCAGTGGTAGTGGTCATGAGATGTTCAAGAACCTCAATGTTGAGTTCGAGACTGTCATCATCGATGAGGCTGCGCAATGTGTGGAGCTCAGTGCCTTGATCCCTTTGAAGTACGGCTGCACCAAGTGCATCCTCGTCGGAGACCCGAAGCAGTTGCCCCCGACGGTGCTTTCTCAGTCTGCTGCCAAATTTGGTTACGACCAGAGTTTGTTCGTCCGCATGCAGCAGAACCATCCCGACTACGTCCACCTTCTCGATCGTCAATACCGTATGCACCCCGAGATCAGTCTATTCCCCAGCATGGAATTCTACGAGGGCAAGCTTATTGATGGCGAGGACATGAGCCTACTGCGTCGCCAGCCCTGGCACTCAAGCGCCCTCCTCGGCCCATACCGATTCTTCGATGTCGAGGGTACCCAGTCGAAGGGCAGCAAGGGCCGTTCGTTGGTGAATCACGCAGAGTTGAAGGTTGCTATGCAGCTCTACGAACGATTCAAGGCAGACTTTGGACGAAACTACGACATTCGGGGCAAGATTGGCATCATCACCCCATACAAGGCCCAACTGCAAGAGCTCAAGTGGCAATTCTCACGTCAGTTTGGAGATGCCATCACTGATGATATCGAATTCAATACAACAGACGCCTTTCAGGGCCGTGAGTGTGAGATCATCATATTCTCTTGCGTTCGAGCTGATCCTACCGGCGGTATTGGTTTTGTCAAGGACATCAGACGTATGAACGTTGGTCTGACTCGTGCTAAGTCATCCCTGTGGATTCTGGGAGATTCAAGAGCATTGGTACAGGGTGAATTTTGGAACAAGCTCATCAATAACGCGAAGGAGAGGTCTCTCTACACGAAGGGGGACGTCTTGTCGATGCTGCGGAAGCCCAGTGCTATGAAGTCATTGCCACCGCCACCTGCGCCACAGGACGACTTTGGCACTGAGAGGGCGGAACCACAGGCCCAAGAAATTGATATGACCGATGCGTCGACGGCGCCACCGCGAAAAGCAACCCAGCATCCCCAGCAGCTACCGACAAACTACACAGTCGCAGAGCGCCGCTCGGGTTCTTGGGAGGGCAACAATCGCATCGAATGGCTCAACGAGAGAGGAGAAGTGCAGCCCGCCGTTGCCCGTAACTCTGATCGACCCCCCGTTATCCAGTCATCGACACCAAAGCAGGAGTCCAAGAAAAGAGCGTCTGATGCCAACGATGGGCAGCGCGGCTCGAAGCGGGTATGTAAATACGGATCAAGCGATGATGCAAGCAAAAAGATTCCCCCTTCACTGCCTAACACAGCAACTACAGATGGCGACCGAGCAAACCCGACCTTCCAGCAGACCGCCGCCAACGGGGCCCAGGTCAATGGGCAACCCGCCGAAGGAGCCGAAGAAAGCGAAGGACCCGTCTGCCATGGTAGCCCTCGGTCTGACGCCAGCTGCACGACCGCCGGCGATGGAGACGACATCGACCTCGAGGACATTGCCATCAGGCTCTACTCTGTCGCAAAATCGCAACTTACCCTCTAGAGTAAGCGGATAAGATCGTCAATTTTTGTGTGTTTTGGACACTGCTAACGTGGTCGCCAGCCTCCGGGGCAGAATGGACAAAATGGCCCCGTCATGCACAGGAAGAAACCCAAGGGCGACCCGTTCATTCAGAGAAAGCCTCCCAGACGCTAAGGGAGTCAGCCTACTCGAACACGCGACGGTTGGTTGATTTTGTAGATTAGACTCGATACAGGACCGGGCTTGAGCAAAGGCTTTTGCATCACTGAGGGGACATTCGAGCCCCTGGCGTTACTGGTCTAGTTAGCCAAAGGGCGTGGCATCCAGCATCTTTTTTTCTTTTCTTTTCAGAAGGCCGGCAGGCTGTTCTTGCCCTCCAACGTTTGGTCTAGCCGTGGATGGCATGGGTGCAGGCAATAGGTAAGACGCATCTAGGGGCTGTGAAGCTAGCAATGGTGGGGGAGGGAAAACCTGGTTTCCTGCATGGGGCTAGCCTGGAGATGCAGCAGACGTAGATCGCCGCAGTGTGGCCTGAATGTGGGATTCTCTGCGCGGGTGCGTGAACACTAGAACGGGGTGATTAAGGCAGCGGTAGCATGACGCTGCATGGTGGTGAAAGGGTGAAAGTGAACAACGTAGACGAAGAGAGGCGCGACTTGCATTATGCAGGGGATGGGAATAATATCCCGCCCTTCCTAGGTGTTACGAGTGGCCTTGGGCTGCCTGATGAGATGACGATCGATGCTGCGCTACTTAGGCGCGAAGCTTGGAACCGATGATGTGCATGCAGAGAGACGGAGAGGAAAGCGGAAAGTCACCACTGATCATGACTAGTCTGACCAGCCCAGCCCAGACGCACGCTATCTGTCTGCTTTTTTTTACATACTAGGAGCTTCTGTATAGAGTCCGGGAGCGCGGAGGAAGCTCCTCGCCAACGCTCGTTTAATTTTTCTATCAACCTCTTGGTACCAATCACGGCCAAGGAGTGGGTACGGATTCCAGCCGGTAATCCAAGACATGCAGAGGGCGTGTGACGCGCATTGGGGCTCATGTTCAGTCGCGAATTGCGTCGCGTGGCTTGTCGTTAACTGCCGGAAAGAGAAATGAGGAGACGATACGTATCAGTTGATGAGTAGAATGAGCGGGATAGGAAACAAGGGGTCCAGGAGGGGAAAAGTTTAATGCTCGTGTTGAAGCCTCACCGTTTGAAAGTTTTCCTCTTCGAGGAAGGGAGCAGCGGGACGAGTGGCAGGAAAAGGTGCGCCGGTTTGTTCGTCACCTAGCTGTTGTACACTTACGCTTGATGCACCGAAGTCAGAGACAACTAAAGGTTACCCGTGTCCCCCGTATGAACGGGATGGCTGGTGAGACGGGGGGCTAATGGGAAGCGTCGTTTCGCAAGTCTCGGGCTATGGCGGCGGTGGTTTTGCTACCGTGGCGGGAAGGTTTTTCACGACCGCACGCCTCAGGTAGTTCGTGCGCCGTGCGCGGGCGCGGTCGGTAGAGATATAGGCTACAGCGCCTGGCACTTTTGTGCGCCAGCCGGGCCCGGACTGTGCGGATGGGATGGCCAGATATATGGTTGCCGGACGTGTGATTGCTATGGCGCAAGTCGTCAGTCGTATGTGTGTCCGAGAGGCGGCTGATGTTACGCACGGGGACCGGAAATGATTTCTCTTGCCTGTTTTCATCTGCTGGGTGAGCAAGTGCAATTTGTGCAAGTAAAAGAAAACCTTGTATGGCGTGTGGGAAGAAGGAAGCTGACGGTCCGACCGGACGAAACAAAGGAAAACGTGGTCGGCAGCGGGAAACCACATGGCGAACTCAGGGGCATGTCTTTAACGACCCCGAAGATGGGATTTTCAAGGCTTGAGGACAAGAAAATACCGTCAGGGTCTCGCCGTTTGGGCAAAGCCTCGGGGGAGGAAAATGGAAGCGGGATACATTGGCGCCCGTAACGTACAAGAATCAAGCCCCGGGCCACTGTCAAGTTTCTTTTCAGCCCGGGGCCTAGGTCTGATCTTTTCTTCTTCTTCTCTCTCGTCTTTCGCCTCCTCCTTTCTTATTCTTGAAGAGGGTTTCCAGACCTCCGGTTGGACCTAGCGGTAGCTCTGAGTGACTTAAGACGCTGTGAATCATAGGCTTTGAGCACACAGGGCAAGAGAGGAACAAACATTATGTGGAACGCCGGCTATGTGCTGAGGACGAGGAGGACGAGCGACTGGGATGGCACGGAGAGCATTGCGATTAAGAGTGGCCACCTGTCATTCTATCGCCTGCAGGTTTGGACGGGGGTTGCACCATGGATTAGGTATGGGACGGATGACAGACGGCAGACGGGGCGGGGGAGCAAGGGTCACTGCCAGGGGTAGAAAGGGAGGATGGGTGGTTCCCTTCCTAGCTGGCAGACCATGGCCTCCATCAAGGGATCCCTGCCCTTCCTTGTGTGTCTCTTGATGGTTGGAAATGCTTTAGGCTCAGCTAGGCAAGCCGAGCTTCTTGGGTGTTTGAATCTCGCTGGTGTGGAAGAGCATTCGGTACGGTGCGTGTGCGGGGCTCGCGTGCGTTTTCCTTGTTTCTGGAGAGGTTTGTTTCGGCTCTCATGGGGGCATCAGCCAAGAGCGATGGAAGGGAGGAAAGACGGAGGGGCCAAGCGGGAGTGTTGAGCGGACCGGGGTTCGATGAAGGGGATGTCATGAGGCGACTAGGTAGGTTAGCTCACGATCTTGATGCGCGAGGGTGTCTGTGATGAATTGTGGGTGGATGGGGGTCTGGGAGCAGCGCAAGGGACTCGAGAGAGCGAGAGAGTGTGAGTGAGTGAGTTTTGAGTCGTGAGTTCAGACGGACAGGTTGGGCAGTGGAGTTAGGACACTTTATGGACACCACCTTACCTTAGCTTACAGTACCTAGCATCACGACACGGTGGTGATGCGGGGGTTGTTGAGGGTCGACAGGGCATATCAGGGAGAGTTAGGACGTGGAAGAGGAAATACTGACGATGTACGAGGTCGATTGGGAGCTATACGATTGGAAGCAATGTTGGGAAGCGGATGTTCGGGACGCAGCTGGGGGGGAATCGAGGGGCAGGGGGTTCCCACTTGTCCACGATAGGAAGAAAAAAGGTTGGACTCAGATATGGAGATGCTGGGATAAGTTTAGCGAGCGGGATGTGCATCTGGGTGCGTGATGGGCCGTGGTTGTCTGTGCATGGATCGCCCGAGATGCAAAGCTGATCTGCCGCAGTGGGCAGGCAGCGTGACATTGAGGGTCATGAACTCTGGGATTGAACTAGGTACGAACCAATTGCATATGACATTGTGTTGCATTGCAGGCATGAGCAGTGCTTCATGCCTGCAGATAAGCACACATACCACTCGCCCGCTGAATTTGGTTAAGGATAAAGGGGATGGGGAACTGGTGCCTGAGATTAAGCCCGCTGGCCGGAGTTGGCACAGCACTGTATTGTCTTGGCATGCTTTGCAGGTATGTGTTGAACGGTTGGAGCCGTGTGCTGGAAACGAAAGGTCCATGCAACAACAACTCGTTTCCTAGCCAGATATTTCTCGTGCTTGATATTGACCATTGAAAAAAAAAAAAAAAAAAAAAAAAAAAAAAAAAAACTGAGAGACACTCACTCTGCTGCATGTCTAATACCACACGGCAATGGGCGTTTCCTCTTGAGAGCATCTCCAACCAACACCGGGTTGGGTTTCACCAGTAGTGATTACCAGTACCGAAATACAAATAGATACAAGTACATGCAAGCACACGGCCCGAAGAAAACAAGTAAGCCCAAATATGCAATTGACTTAGCAAAGCAACTGTCGCTAGACCGATCTACCACCAGCCTGTTTCCTGCTGCCTTATGTTAATCAGATTGCATCACTGCCTCCTTTGTCCCCCCTCCCCCCCCTTTTTTTTTTTTTTTTTCCTCACTGGATTGCTCAGAGCAGAGAATTCAGTCCCTCTAGCCGATCAATGCGCAATGTCGACAGACCACGAGGACAGACAATTGCAACAAGGACAAACCAACCGTACAAACGAAGGGGGGTGGAAGCGTCGCCAAACACTTTATGACCTCTCACCTCCCCCTTGAGAGAACATGGGGGACACGGACGCTGCTCCCCGAGGTGTGATGCAGGTAGACGAGAGAGAGACACACGAGAAACACAATTAGCCTGAGGAATTCTCCCGTCGTCTTCTCGTTCGACAGCCAAACTCTCCGTCATATACGCACAGATAGAGAAAGAAGAAAGACGACAGAGACCGATGACCTCCCAACGGTACCCTCTGCGCAAGTAGCCGTGTTAACCGACAACCCCTACGCACGTCACCACCTAAAGGTACCACGAGTTCCCGTCACTGTCGCTTCGCACCGTAGCTGCTGCTGTGACTTATTATGTAGGCATCCACACCAGGTACCTAGCAGTAGGTAGGTAGCTACGTACCCAGATACTGGCAGGGCGCTCAGGTACGTACAGTATAGGTATGTACATAGTGGCAGGGGTAAGTAAAATTTCCCCGCTAGGTTGCGCCTACAGATGATATCAATAGCGAGAGGGCTATTCTAACAGCTGACAGGCTGGCAGAAGTACTGTAGTAGGGGGGGGGGGTAAACTTTAGTTACCTGGTAGGGATATTTTATTTCGGCCTGCTACCAAGTAGTACCTATAGTAGTGTTGTCCTGGGCATCCATACCCATCGCATCCCTACCGCACATCACGTAAACTAGGTACTAAGGTAATGCAGGTTTTGTACATAGCCCTTACTGGGGTTACCCAGCGTGTGGGGATCGTACGGCCTCAACTCAGCGACCTCCCGTTTCCCTCGGTGGTCCTCCCGGACTCCATTCCTCCTTGTTCCCCCTGTTGTGTTGCTTAGCTGTGTTGCTTAGCTTGAGCATGGAGCATTGGGGGATCCTCCTTCCCTTATCCGAGAGAATGGGTAATGGATCAGACCCCCTGTCCTATGCACGCCAAAGGCTATGACCATCGTTTCTTCCCTCCCGGTCTGTCTGCCATTTTTGCAGGCTCTCTTTCACCTTGCTTCCTGGGTAGTTACCTAGGTAGGTAGGGAGTCATCATGCTGGCCTGCTGTCCACTATCCGTTACTTGTTCTAAACCACTTTTGCTCCGGCTTGGATGCTCGCACTCGGGTTTCCCTATGTGCGTCTCCTCTAATGCTATCCATCCGCCCAGACCTCGGCTTTCCGCCCCGAGTCGCCAATGCCGGGCACTGCCACATCGCAGCAGCGCAGCCAAGGGGCACATCAGAGCCTTTCTTTAGCCCATGGAGGCATGTCGTCTCTCGTATATCCCTCTCTCCCTCTCCTTCTCTTTCTTCGCCCGAGCATCTTCTTCATGGAGCGAAGTGACACACGTTGGGAGCACCACACGTCTCTGACTAATGGGCCATTGGGTTACAAGGCGCCGGTAGAAGAAATAACATGGCCTTATTGTGGCACTGTCAACTAGTCCTTCCTTTGGCCTCCTCTTTTTGCCTTCGTCACGCCTTGTTCATACTTCGGGGTGCTAGATGTCTCTGAGGGCGTCGCGCCCCGAGATGGGCACCCAGCCCCAAGGGAAAAAAAGAAAAATCATAATGTATAGCCAACCCATCCTGAAGTCGAGTCTTAGCGCCACAAGCGCACCAAGAGGCCTCTAAACAATAAACTAAAGCTCTGGCAAGGACGCCTTCTCACTCCCTTGGTCTGCTTTAAGGCTTCCTACACCCCCCCCCCCCCCCCCCCCCTTTCAACCGTTGCGCGCCGCCCCCTTCCCTCAGTCACGGCTGGTCTTGCAGACAAGAGAGAGGTCACTCGAAAAGTCTGGCCAAAGCGTTGGTCTCGAAGCCGCTAGCACTCGTTCCCATACTTCATCTTTTTTGCACGGACGCCTACCCTCGAGGGGTTTGACGCTGCTGCCATCTGCTGCCATCTACCTCCTCTCCCGTCCGTTCGTTCCAACGGTCGCCCGGAGGGATAAGAACATATATCGGTCCCTCCCGTCCACAATCCGACACTCACAGAAGAGTGACAAATGATCCAAATGTTGTTGCACGACCTCCGATACTGTGTTGTGATCCACTCTCTTTCCTTTCGTCTTCTACAGTTTTCTCCTCCCTTCCTCTTTCCCCTCCCCATTGCCTCTTGGGAGCTGATGAATGGACTTCGTTGTTTCTTTTCAAGCCCCCCTGGAACACTCCAACTTCTAATCCACCTTCTCGTTTCGTTTACGTGATTATCATTCCACTTCTTCCACGAGAGTGTCGCCGAGCGACCCTGTGTTGCTCAAACTTGCTCTCTGCGCCGTAGGCAAGCTATTTTCTGTAGAGCTCCACCATCGTTGCGCAACCTATTCAAAGCATCTTGCGCACATACGAAACCTCACACAGTCTACGCTCTTTTTCCATGGACACGCCCACCCGAATCAACTCCATTTACACCACCAAAAACTTTTCCTAACCTAACGAAATGATCTTTTCGGAACACGCCAACGGACGCAACGAGGTCATAGTAGTCTCACCAGAGTCGGGTCCGCCACGGCTCGACCTAAACCTCACCCCGGGTCGCCGAGGCACCTTTGATAGTCTCGACAGCGACTTTGATCGGCGTTTTTACCCTCGCGTGGCACGCTCGTCAAACGACCTATTTACCCAAGCTCTCGACGGAATGGACATGACGGATTGCGACTCGGAATGGGGTGCTGTCCGCGCAAGAGCCCGAGAGAACAATGACAGACAGGGTCTGGCGGACCTCATCGACTTCCTCAGAACCACTTCCCCGCCGTCAGACTTCCCTTCACAGTCCATCTTTGATGAGGACATCAACGAGTCACAACAACTACCAGAGAAGTGGGGGCTTCTCAAGAAACTACGTCGCCCTCGCCCGCGCACAAGGGCCAGGTCTTTGTCGCCTGCTCGTCGACCTATCAATGCAGGCCTTCCCAACTCTGCCGTTGTATCCAAGACAAGCAGCGGCAAGTCGCATATCGCAATTTCCATTCCGTTGGAGTATTGCCACGTAGGCCCGGATTCCGATTGGGCTCTCGCCATTTTCAATGCCACGCCGCCGCTTCCACCAACCCCTCCGGTGCGAGGGAGCGATGATGAAACCGACAACGCTGCTATCAGGCCTTATGCTAGTGATCGGAAAGTTACTGTCCTCAAGACTGTTAGTGAGAAGGGGTCCATATCAACCCTCGACACTGTCAACACGATGAGCACCAGAAGGGGAACCAAGGCTTCGGTGTCTATCTGGCCCAAGATCACCCCAACTCCAATGAGCCCTCCGATGACACCTTACACCACGCCGCCCGGAAGTTTACGTGAGTCTTCTGCGACCAAGAAGAAACACAACCGGATGCCCCCAACCGCGCCACAGTATGCCGAAGTTCCTGCAGACCCTGTTTCAACAGGCAGAAGACCAAGCGGTAGTCTTGACAAGGGCTATCACTTCGGTAGGGACGTCACCCAGGTGACAGGCCCAAATGCGCGAAAGCCCAAAGCCAAGTCGTCTCCTAAACGTCCCGAAAACATCATTCTGCCTCCTTGCAGGTCGAACACCGAGATACCCCGGCCTCAAGCAGGCCAAATCCTGAACAGCCAACACTTGATTGATGGCAATAGGGATGTCAACGCTCAGCACCATGCTATATCACCGGATGTCCCCCAGTTGAGCCCAACTACCTGTTCAGAGTTGAACTCCATTAGTCCAAGTGTTACCACAGAGCTATCGGAGCCGGTGGTTTCAAGCGCGCGGTCCGCGAGGGCTTACTCGATGGTGTCAATAGTGCGCCCCGAGATGTCGTCCACGACACCTAGACAATCTTACGTTGCCCGGCCAGGAAGCAGTGATACGGCGCAGACGACCCTGGTCGGCGAGTCCGTGACGTCTCGGAATACCTCGACAAGAACCGCTCCCTCAAGGCAGAGTCGCAAAGAGCGCGTCAGGTCCCTCAAGCAGCGGGACATGGAAGCTCTCAAAGCTATGACGAAGCAAGTGCCACAGGAGGAGGATGGCGAGGTGACTCCGAGGCCGAGAACCTGCGATACGGCTATCAGCTCACTGCGTCTACCTTCTCGTGACGGAACTTTTGGCTCCAACGATCACTTTCCGCTTCATGGCATCGAGACAAAGCTTTCCGCCACGAACCTGGCCAACATGGCAAAATCACAGAAAAAGTTGTCGCATCGCATTTCCCATGGCACTGCAACCAAGATATCGGACTGGCAGGCCACGCAAGAAACTGAGACGCCAGGATGGGAGACGGCGCGAGAGGAGCTAACGCCCGGCTGGGAAACTGCCCAAGAAACGCCGTCGATAGACTGGGAAAAGACGCCACTTCTGGTCGAGATGACGGAGGAACAGGCAATCTCTGCCGCCGCCAGCACTAGAACCTTTGGTAGAGGTGACGCCAGGGACAGCAGTATGACCTCCGAGCCTCCCCGCCGGTGGGGGAGTCTTCACCGCGCCAGTTGGGCGAGCTCAGTACCGCTCTTGGATCGGATAGGCAGCTTTGCACCGTCTGATGAGAGCACGGCACAGACCGTGGAAGTGGGGAGCAGCCACTTGCCCCCGCGCCGAGCTCCGAAGTCGCGTGCCGACTCTGCCACACTATCGCAGGCGGATGCGGATCGGCTCTACTCGGACAGCTTCAGCTCTTGCGACTCTAACAATCAGGGGCATATCGACCCTGCTGATGATGACCAGTCCATCGCGGGCAGCATCGCGGCGTTCCCAAAACCTGGCTCCGGCGCTGGCCCTCGCTTGAGTGCCATCATGCCCGTGGCTGAGGTGGTACCTTCACCTCCTCACGATGAGAGATGTTCGGCTTCAACTCTCAGTTTGCCCACGACCGTGGTTGAGCTTTCTCATCTGCCCTTCATCGATGACCTGACACCGCGGCAGAGTTCGATGCCGGTGGCTCCTCTACCCACCACTGGCAACACGAACATAGCTCTGCTTGATGCCTCTAGAGACCAGAGGCAAACCAACGGTAACAATAGACGGGAACCGGTCTCCGTCGATGGCAACACAGGAGAGACAGCGGCCTTGCGTTTCCCAATCCGTTCGAATGAGGAAGACTCCGGCGGCTTCCTGGACATGTCGTCTCGTGAGCTCCGCAGCCACTACGCCAGCCTCCGCAGCACCCGGGTCAACGATCTCGCGCACGAGATGCTCTTGAACCAGGAGCGTCTCGAAATGCGCATGCACCAGCAGGAGCGTAACCAACTCCTCTTCATCGAACGCCTCCAGAAGTGCATGAGCGAGCTCCAGAGCCTACCCGAGGACCCCTTCCTGGGCCCTCGCCCGCAAGACTGGCCCCTCAATGACGACGAGGACTACATGTACGAGGGCCTACGCATCAGTCGGAACGCAAGGCATGAGGTGCGTGGGCGCAATATTGTCCGGGTCAACCCCATCAACCGTCCGCTGCAGCAACAACAGCCTGGCCCACGCAGCTCTTCTCGCCGGATTATGGACGTCGCGGGTGTCGTTGATGATTTTGCCGGCGATTTTGTTGAGCCACAGCAGCAGCAGGTGCCGAGACAGTCATCGACATCGCATGTCACGCCGCGCGCGGTCCGAGGGAGCAGGTTCCAGGGCGTGATGACGACACCAATGACCACGCGCGGCGGGCTGGACGCCATGGACCCTCTCATGCGGGAGTTGCAGCTGGCGGCGAGGGTTAGCCTAGAGACGACGTGGACGGAAAAGACGGAGGTGTCGTAGGCTGGCGACTACAACTACGGCAGAATTTAGCGTGAGACGGATCTGCTCTTCCTCCCGTTCCTGTTTGGTCCATTGTTTGTCTCTTCGATGCTTGGAGGTGCGGGCCGTCGACCGCAAAACAGAGTTACGGTCTTTATGGGCTGGCATGGCGTTTTATGAATGTCTAGTATTTTCCTTTGTCGGGGCAGGAACTCGGGGCCTGTACGGATACAGTGGGTCTTGATATGTATATACCCAGGGCTCAGAACGAGTAATGTTCCCTTTCCATGTCGTGAGGCTCACGCGTCGGCAACAAGTAGAACAAGCGTCATCTCAAACACAGACTGTGCCTATCGCGAGTACTTGATATGCCAAAAGCATATATTCATGTGAGTCAAAGCAAGACAGGAAGTGGGATGCGGGTCGATCTAGAACCTAGATTACCATTGGCAACCCCGAACCGGCCGATGCGTGAGTTAGTGTATGAAGGCACGCCAAAGGATCCCGGGTCGCCGGGCTAAGCTTCAGCCAATAGCCAATGACGTCGTTGAATCCCCCCTGTTTTCCCTCAAAGACTTGTAGGGGGGTGTGCGTCTCAGCGGGCTCTTCTCCATCATTCCAAAGTCATGATGTCTTCGACTGATGCCTGTGGAGGAGACAGCCGGGTATTTTGGCAGGTAGTTCGTGACGCTGATATGAACATTGTGTGTATATGCTCCGTCTAATGTGATTGGGTCTTTCATCCAGCTTCATCCGTTAACAGTCGTCTACATGCCACACCAGAGAACCGCCAGCGACGACAACAATAGCAATAGCTGCCTAAGAGCCAAGCACTAGGAACCCCATACTGAACCTCTGGTCCCCGAAATCGCGCACAAGGGTCCAGGCAAGAAAAAGCGAAGAAGAAAAAAGGGGACCATGTCCAGCCCCTGGATCTTCGTCTCCCCCGCCTCCCGCGGCATCGGCGCCCACCTGGTCGGGCACCTCCTCCGGACGACTGCCGCGCCGATCCTCGCAACCTGCCGCTCGCCCGACACCACGTCGGTCAAACACCGCCTCCTCGAGTCCCTTGCCCTGCCCGCTATCGAGACGGAGGACCTCGCCTCCCGCCTCAAAGTTATACGACTCGACGTCACGGACGAGGCCACTGTCACCGCCGCCGCCAGCGAGGCGCGCGCCCTGTTCCCCGACGTCACGCACCACCTCCGACTGGCCCTCGCAATACCGGGAATCCTGCACCCGGAAAAGAGCCCGGCGCAGGTCGAGTACGACAGGGCGCTTGAGACCTTCCGGGTCAACACGCTGGGCCAGATGATGTTGATCAAGCACTTCTCTCCCTTCCTCCCCCGCCGGACCGTCCACCTCCTCGGCTCCTCCTCGTCATCATCCGGGGACGCCAGGGGCCTGCCGCTGGGCCACGCCGTCTGGGCCGCCATGTCGGCGCGCGTGGGGTCGACCTCGGACAACCTCAAGGGCGGGTGGTACTCCTACCGCGCCTCCAAGGCCGGCGTCACGTCCTTGGCCAAGTCGCTGGACCTGTGGCTGCGCGCTCGCAGTGGCGACAAGGCCATCTCCGTGGCGTACCACCCGGGGACCGTCAAGACGGGGCTCTCCGAGGCCTTCTGGAACACCGTGCCCAAGGGGAAGCTATTCGATCCTGAGTTCGCGGTGGAGAGGATGTGCAAAGTTTTAACAGAGGAGGTCGGGGTCGAGGGACGAGGCCGGTTTTGGGACTGGCAGGGCAAGGAGATCTTGCCATGAGCCTCCCCCCGGTTCAGTCCGACGGAGAGGGACTTGTACAGATAGTAGGCTTTGAAACGCTACCCTGAAAAAGATGGCTATCCCCTCGACGAGAGGATGAGATTACTGGCAATGCGGGCATCATGAAAGTAATGGAACTTCAGCATCATCATTCCACGATAGCTGTCTATAAGTGTCGTGAAGAATGGGTAGTCGTAAATTAGACACGAAACATCTACGTAACTCCGTGCTGTGAAAGGAATCGCGAACACCTTTATCCTCACACCGCTCGCCTCACAAGGCTACGTCCTGGAAGGATGCTCCGTCAGGGGAGGTACCAACCTTCTGCTCCTTGTTCGGGTTGTCCTCTTCTCTTTTACCGTTCTCGCTGCCCGAATCCGACTCCGCCTTTGCCCTATAAGCGAGGTTCTGCTTGTCCTTGTCCTCCAGCCGCACCTTCTGCTCCTCTTGGTCTGCGATTCTCTTCTGCTCTGCCTCCTTCTCCTCCTCGCCAAAAGGTTCGTCGTCGTCCGCCTTAAATGCGGGTTTCTCGCTTTCGCCTTCGGGCGACTTAGCAGACGTGGCGGCCGCCTCGTAGTTATTCTCTGGTGCGTTGACAGCTGGGGGCGTCGGCAGCTCCTTCTGTATCTGAGGGGTCTGCTGCGATTGGGGCGGAGTCGGCGCTTGCTGCATTTCATCGGTCGCGGGAACGGGTCTGAGGGCGTCGAGGTAGAATTTGGTCACACCAAGGATGCGGCCGTTCTTCTCGCACGCCTCAACCCACTCAGGCCGGACGACGGGGATGTTTGTCTCGACGGCCTTCTCCCATGCCAGGCCGCGGCCCTCGGTGGTGACGAAGTGCGTCGTGTCGATACGGACACTGTCGACGATCTTGGCGCCGATACGTTCAACGGCGGAGGCCAGCGCTTCTTTCGTAGCGGCAGGCATGATACCCGTAGTGATAGTAATGCCACTGAGGTCCGTCATCTTGTGGGTACGAACGACGACCTTGTCAGAGCTGAATGTACCGGCCGTGGTGCGCAGAATAAGATGGAAGGTGTACTCCGTGTCGACGGCGAGGCCACTGATCTTGGTGCTGTGCATCTGCAGCGGGCGAGGGATGCTACCGGCCTTTTGACCATTGCGGTATAGGGAGAGAGAGATGAGGTCGGCAGTCGCGAGTTCGATGGGGTCCCACTCGAGAACGACGGATGTTTGCGTCGCGTTACGGCAGCGAAGGGAAGGAGTCGTGGGTGCGCTGGCCCCGAAGGCGGAGTAGATACGGTCCTGGAGCTCGCGGAAGGCATGTTCGGTTTTTGCCTCTGATCCCAGGTTGCGGGCGACAGTGATGTCAACGATGCTACCGGAGGAGATGTTGGGGGGGAGGAGGATAGAAGGGAACTCGATCTGGAAGCCATAATCAGTATGGAGCGCCAAGGGGAGGTGAGAATGAGCTTGGTGGATGGGCATCGGTGCTGGAGGTGTCAGGTCTGTAGACGTCAGGGCTCTCCTAGGGAGAGGCCCCCTTATCCATCGCCAGCCTCGGATGCGCATCGTGGACAACGTACTAGGCGCTTGTCCGGCGTCAGAAGCACCGTGACGCCGGCGTCGACCTTGCCGACGGTTAAGGAGACGAGCATATCGGGCTTTGATTGCTGGTGCTGAGTGTGTCTATCGTCTTGGTAGCGTGGTACCTAAGTAGGTGTTTCTATGCCGAGCCAAGCGGTCAATTGCCTGGATCGTCCAACCGTTAATATCCAGTCCGTCCTTCGCTGTTCGAAGGTCCGGCTCGTAATTGCTTCGGTTGGCTGAAGGGTGAGTAAGTTTCGTGTTGTGGTGATGTGCGCTTGTAGGCAACTGGATTAGAGGTGCAACGGCAGTCACAGTGTTGATTGCTAGGTTGGCAGCTCCAAACGTCTCGGCTGGCAGCTCTGCGCTAGCGATGTGATTCGTCGCCAACGACTCCTACATAGGTACATTGGCTCAGGAACAGAGCAGGCAAATAAAGAGGATGCTCAGGTACGTACCCCTGCCCTGTGCTTCAACACCTTCCTTCTTGAAGTACTAGGTAGGTATTACTCGCCAAATCGGACAGTAGATTTCTTTAGTAGTTTTCAAGAACCTGGCTGTCCGTTCTCGTCGTCCTTTTTAGTGTATTCAGTGCTATATAACGTAGTGATGGTGGTGGTGAAAACCGGCGCTCTTATTTTTGAAACCGCTTTGGTAGGCACTCTTTGGACAATGCGTCGCTGATGTGAGCCGGTGAAGTCCAGTAGAGCCCTCAAGTGAGAGGTAATGCTAATTCTTCTATATATAAGGGGGTATCATTTGTGTCTTGTTACAGTAGCTCGAAGCCTTTAATGGCCGGAGAGCCTTCTACACGTCCGTAAGCATGACTGGCATCTCATAGTACAGGGTCATTCCCAATGGTAAATGCTCATTTCCGGAGCAATTCCAGGGCCGGGGACTTTCGCCTCAGAGTCTGCGCCTTGCGATCCCTCTCCTGAAGACCATCCTGCTCCATACATCCGTATCCTATACGTGCGGTTTCTGCCGAAAATATACGCCTTATCGGTCCGCCCTGTCCTTTTGCTTTCACCTTCCTCTGCCTCTCCTCGTGAACGCGAATGAAGGCATCTACGACGGCGTCCATTGCAAGGCGGAGATCCTTCTTCGCCAGCTTCTTGACAACATCCCTGGGAGATTTGGCAATGCAGGCGATCGTCCCTTTCAGGTCGCCACGAAGGGCGGTGCCTATCCCCGTCTTGCTTTCGGGGTCTATTATGCGACCCTGCGCGTCATAGCCACGGTCCTTGAGGGCAGCATGAAGCGCAAGTTTCATTCGATACCTAGCCATGCTTACGACTGCCGGCGTGTCTGTCCCACCGAAGCCGTAGAACCACATCCATAGGGGTTTCTTCTTCTTGTCTTGCTCGTAGTAGTCCCTCATCAGAACTGCCTTCGGATGCTCGTACTTTTGCTCTGTAAAGTAGCCCGTGTCGAAGGCTCTCATCACGTGTCGCTTCGACGTTTTGAACCGAATCACGGATGTGGCCTCCAGACTTTTGGGTATGTACATCGTTCGGTAGTCGTTGGCGGGTGTTCCGATATCGAGCTCGTCAAAGATCTTCATCCAATCCTGCGACAGTTGCTCATTCTCGAGTTCTTCTAGACTTTTAGACTTGTTGAATTCGGCTGCTTGAGGTAGTGCGGTGCTAGAAGCAGCCGTTTGCCCTACAGCATTGAGCCTTGAGCCGGAGTATCGGGCGAGTGGTGGTGGGAAAGTGTTGCGCAGCGGCAGCTGCCGAAGGATGCGAGTCACATGTTGGAGCCGCGCCGGGTTCATGACGATGTTTCTGCTGGAGGCGACTCACAAGCAGTCATACCTTGGCGGTAAAAGATAGGCAATTGATGAAAAGAGCCTAGTTTGGCATATGAACAGTAACACAAGTCATGTGTTTGCGCCGTTGGGATGCGTACCTAAAAAGCTCTCCCGAAATGGCTTAGGTAGACTCTAGACAACACCATTGCGGGTCCCTCTCCACGAATCGCATTGCGCTCTTGTCACTATGGCTTTCGTGCACTCCACACTTCACTGGGTGAGCCACACACGTTAGCATCTTTCTCCGTTAGGACTTACACCTACCTAGGTATCTAAAGTTATTGTGGAAATCCATCAGACAAAGTTGCGAATGCCTTAGGTAATCTGTATTAGGTAAGCCGGGGAGGAGACCACAGAATCGGGATAAGCCGGCTGCACGGGCCAAACAAAGCTCCACAGGTGTTCGAGCTCTCGCCAACGGAACCATTTTCGGAGTGAATGTTTTGTTATTGAGACCGAGTTCTTTTTCTTCAATTTTTGCCTCGTCTCTTGAGATCTTCTGTAGATCTGGCAACACGTTTACGTGTCTCTCCTCATCCGCACTCGAGGTCATCTCACTTCAATTGGCTTAGTCCAAGTTCGAAGTGCCGCTTCCTTGCTCTCCAACTTCCCCATTTCTCCAAGAAACCAGCACAGCCCGACATGCTTCGTTTGGCGCCAGCTCGTCGCGCCGCTTCCGGCCTGGCAAACTTGCGGCTTACAATTGTGCCGAGGACATGTGCGAAGAGTCTCTCCACATGCTCGACCCGATATGGCACCTCCTCTTCCCCCGCAGCTATTTACCCCGCGACGAACTCCCATTCATCGAACTTTACCAGCCCCTTCTCCCTCCAGCGAAGCATCCACACCACTGCTCCCAGAATGGCCGAGACACGTACTGAGAGCGACGCCTTTGGCGAGATCCAGGTCCCCGCGGACAAGTACTGGGGCGCCCAGACGGAGCGTTCCCTCGAGAACTTCAAGATCAACCAACCTCAGGACCGCATGCCCCCGCCGATCATCAAGGCCTTTGGTATCCTCAAGGGCGCCGCTGCCACCGTCAACATGCGCTACGGCCTTGACGAGAAGATCGGAAAGGCCATTCAGCAGGCCGCTGCCGAGGTCGCCGAGGGCAAGCTGCTCGACCACTTCCCCCTCGTCGTCTGGCAGACCGGCTCTGGCACCCAGTCCAATATGAACGCCAACGAGGTTATTTCCAACCGCGCCATTGAGATCCTCGGCGGCGTGAAGGGCAGCAAGAAGCCTGTCCACCCTAACGACCACGTCAACCGCTCCGCCTCCTCCAACGACACCTTCCCCACCGTCATGCACATCGCTGCAGTCCTCGAGATCGAGAACGAGCTCATTCCCGCCCTCAAGAGCCTGCGCGACGCCCTCCAGAAGAAGGTTGACGAGTTCGAAGCTAAGAAGATTATCAAGATCGGCCGCACCCACTTGCAGGATGCCACCCCCCTGACCCTCGGCCAGGAGTTCTCCGGCTACGTCGCCCAGCTTGATGCCGGCATCAAGAGAGTCGAGACCTCCCTTCCCGACCTTCGCCTGCTCGCTCAGGGTGGCACTGCCGTCGGTACTGGCATCAACACCTTCCAGGGCTTCGCCGAGGCCATCGCCGAGGAGGTCACCAAGATGACCGGCACCGAGTTCAAGACCGCCCCCAACAAGTTTGAGGCCCTTGCCGCCCACGACGCCATCGTCCAGGCCCACGGCTCCCTCAACACTATTGCTGGCTCCCTCTCCAAGATCGCCCAGGACATCCGCTACCTCGGCAGCGGTCCCCGCTGTGGTCTCGGCGAGCTTATTCTCCCTGAGAACGAGCCCGGTAGCAGTATCATGCCCGGCAAGGTCAACCCCACCCAGTGCGAGGCCCTCACCATGGTCTGCGCCCAGGTCATGGGTAACCACGTCGCTACCACCATCGGTGGCATGAACGGTCAGTTCGAGCTCAACGTCTACAAGCCTCTGGTCATCCGCAACCTTCTCCACAGCGTCCGCATTCTGTCCGACGGCATGCGCTCCTTCGAGAAGAACCTGGTTGTCGGCCTCCAGGCCAACGAGGAGAAGATTGCCAGCATCATGAAGGAGTCGTAAGTTCCAGCAATTCCTCCATCTCTGTTCTCATGGATATCTTGTTTACTAACGCTCGACAGCCTCATGCTGGTCACCACCCTCAACCCCAAGATCGGCTATGACATGGCTTCCAAGGTTGCCAAGAACGCCCACAAGAAGGGCCTCACCCTCAAGGAGTCCGCCCTCGAGCTCAACGCTCTCTCCGAGGAGGACTTTGACAAGCTTGTTCGCCCCGAGCTCATGATCGGCCCCAGCGCTTACAAGCCGTAAATAGGCAGCTGTTAGCCATGTTTATACGTCCTGTGCTTTGAGCCCAAATGGAGAGCTAACCCTCCCCACCGCCCTGTCTTGTGTGTAAAATTACGTAACGATATCCTGTTACCTATGAAAGGAAACCTTGCGGTCCTTGAGCGATCCGTTTTGTAGAATCGAAACTCGTAAAAAATGAAAGAGCAAAAAAAGAATCACGCGAAGCCCGAGTCCCCAAGTCGATGAACTACCCCGCCATCCTCACATGTGGTAATCCGTACCCCGCACCGCATGCTGGTGCCGTCTTTTGGACGGCAGAACAGTCAATTACGGTACGGTTACAAGGCGGTCCTTCTTAAGGTCGCACAGGTACACAATGATAGCTATACTGCTAGAAAAACAATAAGAGTACTATCTCTGATACTTTACACAATATATGGTTTCTAGGTGAAGAGACACAATAACCATGGATTACTGGAACTTAACATCCCTATCACCAAGGCTTCTCTCAGAGCTTTCGGAGATGACTCCCCTAATTGCTATACTAAATGCCTGCTGCTGTGACTGCCTTGCATGTGCCAGTTCGTTGGACTGCAAAAACACTCGGGCCTGTCATCATCCCCCCCACTCGTCCGTCCAAGGAGTTACTCGTGCGTTAGAGTGGGACCCCACACAACACACTCGACTAGTCACTAGAGCGTATCTGAGTAAGCCGGGGGGATTCACCCGGCCCGCAGAAGCCCAAGGCCATTTTGCGCTCGCGCACAATAAAGCCCCGTCAACATCACCGCCCACTCTTGCTCTCTTCTCCCCTTCTACTCTGACAACTTTGTCTTTCGCCACCCCACCTCCTCCACCCCATATCGCTGAGAACCGGAATTCTCACGAGTAGCCAAGATGCCCAAGAACAAGGGAAAGGTCAGTCTAGAAATTCTTTCACACGATGCTCCTTGAAGATTTTGCCTCCTTAAGCGGGTGCTGCGAAAACTACCCCTCCCCCTGCCTAGTTGGAGGACCCGCAAAGAACCCCGCCCCCTCCTTGCTGCTGCTTGGAAACACAACACACTTTTGATGATGAAGCCGTCGATGATAGAAGTTTTTGAATTTGATCAAGACATCTAACAACCACGCAGGGAGGAAAGAACCGCAGGCGTGGCAAGAACGAGTCCGACCACGAGAAGCGCGAGCTCACCTTCAAAGAAGATGGCCAAGGTTAGTCCCATCAGTTCCTGCATTCGTCGAATCGACATCACACAATGAAGGAGAAGTTTTTCGCGACACTCCACCTCTCGATTTGTCTTGTTCACACACCAGGCTAACCCACGATCAAACAGAATACGCCCAGGTCGTAAAGATGCTCGGCAACGGCCGCCTTGAGGCCCAGTGCTTTGACGGTGTCAAGCGCCTCGCCAATATCCGCGGCAAGCTCCGCAAGAAGGTCTGGATCAACCAGGGAGACATTATCCTGCTCTCCCTGCGTGAGTACCAGGACGACAAGGGCGATGTCATCCTCAAGTACACCGCCGATGAGGCTCGCTCCCTCAAGGCCTACGGCGAGCTGCCCGAGTCGGCAAAGATCAACGAGACGGACACGTATGGCGCCGACGGCGACGGCGACTGCAACTTCGAGTTCGACGATGACCGCGATTCCGAGGAGTCCGAGGACGAGGCTGCCGGTGGCGCTGGCGGCAAGAAGGACGTCGACATTGACGACATTTAAAATGTGTCGTCTCCATGTCCGTTACCTTTTTCCTCCCTAGCTCGCACGTGTATCGAGAAATCCTCGAACCCTTCCCATCTCTCAAGAGACAGTCTTCTGCTGCAAGGCCGAGGGTGGGAACGCTGTCTTCTCTCTCAAATCCGGCGGCCGTCGTCACTGTCGACTGCTGGATTCCGCGACAGTCAAGGTGTTCAGGGTGGTGCGTTGGACATCCATGGTGGGAGAGACGTCATGGCTTGTCGGATCATCTGGACGATAGACTTATTTTTGCTTGCGCCTGATTAATTGAATACGCTTGGCATGGGTCTTCGGACCACGTTCCAAAAAGTTATCAAACGTTCCTTGAATAGTGCGTGATAGATATATCAAAAGTAACCCTGTGTTTTGTATAACCAGTTGTGAATATTGTTAGAATCCGGACTCTTTACACCCACCCGGCCGACGAGCTAGCTTCAAAACTCATCCAGCCATGTCTACCGAATCGCTAGTCCTTTATGCTACCATCCGGCCGGCGCCTCCATCATCCAGAGACGATATAAGCGAGGAACACATCATCCAGCCAATAACACTAGCCCGCCCGATCCCCAAGTATGATGCAGCTGTCGCTTGGAATAGCA
The DNA here is from genome assembly GCA_020631755.1 of Colletotrichum sublineola. Classification (NCBI taxonomy): domain Eukaryota; kingdom Fungi; phylum Ascomycota; class Sordariomycetes; order Glomerellales; family Glomerellaceae; genus Colletotrichum; species Colletotrichum sublineola. The sequence goes on along the minus strand of JAHSQG010000006.1, from coordinate 4,669,210 downwards.
AGTTGAAGGTATAATAATTTGGTTTGTAGTTTCGACAAGGTGTAGCGATGATACCAAGCCTTGCCTGATGGGTTTTTCAACCGTTTCCGTTACCCACGGATCCTTGAATGCTTTACCAATCGTCGTTGTCACTTCGTTCGTCATCTGTCCAGGCATCAGCTTCAGATACAATAAATAGGTGTTGACTTTGACTTACCGCTTCTGCTGACCTTCTCCTTTCTCTTTTGCAATGCAGCAGCGAGTGCGTTGGCCATGTCACCACCGCCACCCGGCGCGACTCCACTCGGAGGCAAGCCACTACCATGCGGCCCCGTGTCGCTGCTGCCACCAACAGTCGCGGCGCTTCTATCACGAATTTGACTTCTATCGACCTTTTTCAAAGCTTTGATACCGCCAGCCTTCTGAATATCGCCTAGCACGGCTGATCGCGAAGAATCCGGAACAGGCACCGGTACGCTTGATGAGTAGCCAGAGTCTCTGTTGGGCATGGGAGGAGGGGGAGGAGGACCCCCCAAAGCACCTGTGGGTGGAAGAGGCGGCGGCGGGGGGGCACCCATTCCGGGAGGCGGTGGAGGTGGGGCGGGGGGTGCGTTGGACGATGGCGGCAAAGGAGGTGCCGGAGGGGGTGCTGGAGGAGCGTTCGATGACAGCAACAGCGGCGGAGGAGGTGCGTTTGATGTTGGCAAAGGCGGCGGAGAGTTGGGTAGAGGTGGCGGGGGGGCGCTCGACGATGGTAACGGAGGCGGAGGCGGAGCATTGCCAGCTGCGGGTGGCGGCGGCACAGGTCGCGAAGATGGTGGCGGCAACGGAGGCGCCTCCGATGCTGGAGCTTTCGGAGGGAGTGGGGGGCCAACATCTGCACGGGGAGGAGGTGGCGGCGGAACAGACCCCCGGCTCGGGGTGGGCGGGGGTTGACGGGATCCGGAGAAGGCCGGCGGTACTCCAAATCGGTGACCGGCAGGCCTCTCCTCCTCTTGCATAGGCGTTTTCGGTGGTCGAGGTGGGGGAGGTGGTCCAGAATTCGCAGGCCCGCGAATAGAGCTGACCGACCCTCCCAGAGAATGGGCAAGCTTGCCAGCATCTGGTAATGGCGGCGGCACAGCGAATCGGTTCTTTGAAGCCTCCGGTGCAGCAGGCTCGCTCGGGGGTGTTGGTTCTCTGTTGGCAGCGGGCGGCTCTGTTTTGCCGGATCTCCTAGCTGGTGGAGGAGCAGGCGCAGCGCCACGTCTGGGTGCAGGCGGAGGGGGCGGTACCCGTGGACTGTCTGAATGCCCTCCACCTGAAGGTGGTGGGGGAGGAGGGGCGCGCGAGTTCCGAGGTTCGATGCCATTCGAATGGGATGCTGGAGGAGGAGGAGGGGGAGGAGGGGCATGACTTCGGGCACCAGCCATCAGCTTCTCTTGCTCTTCTTTCAAGAATTCAACAATGAATTCCTGGTTCTCCTTGATGAAGTCGTCCGTCAAGCCCTTTTCTCGTAGGTCTTCTCCAAAGTTTTCCCGCCATTGAGGATCGAAAGCATCAAGAACAGCGAATTCCGAGGGGCTGTGGCCGTTGGCACCCCCTAGAGACGGCATTCGACCGTGGGGCAAGTTTGATCGCGGAGAGTCTGGAGGGGTAGGGGCTGAGGCGTGTCGGTTGCCGAAGAGGCCTCCAAGCAGGCCGTGCTTGTGTCCTGAAGGTTGGGCAGCCCCTCCAAACGGAGTCGATCTCGTGGCTCTGCTTGCGTTTTTTTCTCTGTCATCCATCTTCTTCTTGAACTGCTTCGCTTCCTTCTCGTCGACAAATGACAGGCCAGCGAGGCACTCTTCGATTTCGAAACTGTGGAAGTATGTACGGTCTTGGTTGTAGCTCCAGTTGTCAAATATCTCTTGATCCCAAATGACACCACGGTTTCCAGACTGCATCGATGTCAGGTCGGGATGCATTAGTTTAGGAAGCGCAACTTACCGAGATATCCACCATCTTCAGCCAGTACGTATTGCCCACGAGGTCATTCGATAGGACAATAGCGCCCTGTACACCCGTGTTGGTCCATTTTCCAGGGTTCGGGTACGCAACGTATAGCCTAGCGACAGCTACAGCCTGGATCTTGTTCGTCTGCTTGGGGACGAAGCGCTTAACAGTCTCCTTATCGTCGTCGCTTAATACCGACGGCATGGTAGCGGAGGAGAGGGGTTAGAAGGCGAGGAGAGTCGAAATGGTTGAGAGGGCGAGGTGCCGTGGCTCGTATGTAGTTGAATCAAGGTGGATTCGGGGATTGGGATGAGGTGGAGTTGATGGATAGGCTCGTGTGCTTGCAGGAGCCGCGGCAGCGAAGGCAACAGCCACCTTAGTCGCAGCGATTTGCGTTGGTCATACGCGTGTGTAGGCGATGTCAAGTGACGCTTAGTCGGTAGGTGGTGACTAGTCTGGCTGGACAGGCAAGACACCTCCTCTTTCGGGACGGCGGTTCGTAGGTCGGTCGCTTTCAGTAGCTAAGTGGACAAGTCGACAGAAGCAATCTGTTGGATGTTGTGGGACGCAAGGCACAGTACACCGAGTGTTTGTACTATGCAATCAGTAACAGTACGTGAGGCAGCTACTCTGCGTCCAACAAAAAAAGCAAAGCTGCGCAGGAGACAATAAGCTTGTGGTCAAAGATGCCAGAGCTTCCGGGTCCGGGGGCGTTTCAAGAAATGTGGACTCGCATCACTCAATGGGGGAACCTAGGGATATCGTAGGAAGGCTCCCGGGAAGGCTGAGTGAGGAAAAGGTTATGCCGGGTGAGGGTAAGGCCCGGGTGGTGGTGGTGGTTGCGGTGTGTTTGTGCGTATGCGAATGGGACAATGTTACTCGTAGGAAAAGGAATGGCGAACGATTGATGGACAGACTCACTCAGGTGTCAGCCAACCCAAACTACCCTTACGCAGCCCGCCCACCTCAGCACTGCGTACGCTCGGCGGAGGGACTCGTAACCGGCCCCCCCCTGGGCAGTGGCAGGTGGCTGAGTCGTTCGTTTCAGTGGAAGCCGGCTAGGATGGTTTCCTCTCTCGGGCGCTGCTCGGGCGTCAGCTCAGGCCCGGGCCTCTCCCCTGTTCCTATTCCCGCAACCTCACCAGGGTAGGTAGGTACGTAGGTAAGTGTCTATCTAGGTAGGTAAGGTAGGTAGGAATCACTTGCACCAGCCACAGAATTCTAGCACTTTGCACCGCCACGTGGAATGATGAGGAAGGCTGTCGTCATTGTGGACGCGTAACTGCTAGGCGAGGTACCGTTCCATCAGTTAATTCCCCTCCCCCAAAGCCCCAAGTTTCATGGGCACAGCAGAGAGTAGACGCACGTCAACTGTCGAATATGGCAATGGCTTCTGAACATCCTTTTTCTGGTGAATTTGTGATAAATCTGTTTTTGCAATGGTGCAAGTTTACAGGCATAAATTCAACTCTATTGGAAATTGCGCGATTGCCCTTGGCTGGTCTGGGGGCGGCGGAGGGGTCCAGGTCACGTCAAAAGGCTCAGGTTGTATGCGCACTTGTTCATGGATTTGCTGACAGTATTACAGTGCTATCAACCGGCTGTTTAAGTCCTCAATGCAAGTTCTGTTGCCTTCTCATTTCCATGTTCTACAAGTCGTGACTGGTCATACATCGTCAAGCATCTTAAAGATGCATATGCAAAGGTAGCTTGTTTATTTGTTCAAAGCCTCTGCCTTGGCCCGGCGCTCCTCCTTGGTGCCCTCCTCCTGAGCATTGAAGTCCTTGGGGATGGCAGGACCAGGGTGCGCCTGGTGAGCGGCAAACTTGGGGTCAGATGTACCACTCTCCTTGATAGGCTGAGTGCTGAACTGCTTCTCCTTATCGGAGTTCTGCTCATAAGTCAGCTTGATGTACCTCCGTCCTTGGCTAGTTCTGTGTATACGTACGTCACCCTGGGTGATGTTATTGACGAGTTCCTTAACCTTGTCGGCCATGATGAATGTGTGATTTGTTTGTTTAGGTGAGTGGTATTGGCAAGTATTTGGTTTGATTTTTTCAAGTGTGTTGTCTGATCATAGGAAAAGAGACAGAAGAGTGTAGGACAATGGGCTGTTTATAAACTATCCTTGTTGGTGGCTTACATATGAGACGAGACATCTCGTGCGGTACTTGGAGGATTGCGACGGCTGATGACGTCGTTCCTCCTTACGAAGAAGGGGGGGTAAAGTGACAACCCGAGCAACACATCCCCGCTTACCTAGAAGGCCTCCCAAGCAAAGACAACAGCCCAGGCCATTTCATTGGTTGCCTGTCTCGACCCGTCATGGACGGTCCTTCAAGCAGCCATTAAGCTGGATGGGAAGATACTGGCCAGATTCCTGCGCGTCACCGGCGAGCTACGTGCATGTCACGGGGCCGCTAATACGGCGCAGGATGTGCCAAAAATCTTGACGGTAGGCGGCGTATTACAGTGACAGCACGCATTCCCCCACGAATGCATTCACAGTAATAGGTCAACAGTCTGGCCACGCCAGGAAGGACAACCCAATGAAAAGCAACGGAGGGTCCTATTAGCTTGAAGTCCCTCACTTAGGTGGCAAAAAGGAGTGCTAGTTTTCAAGAACCTCGCCGTCTATTTCATCGTTCTTGTGGTGTGTTAAATACTGTATAACGTAGTGGTAGAAACTAGCACTAGCGCTCTTTGTCTATCATCCGCAGAAAGCACTGTACGGGTGAGTCTGAATGCCACCAATGTAAATCAGCGGTGTTTGCCGTATAGTAAGACTGCTGAAAAAGAGTCTAGATTGTGTGAAGACGGAAGACTTCTTAATTGACGATAGCTACCAAAGGAGAACCACACATAGAGTACAAAAGCTGGCGGCTAAGCCAGAATGCGACGTACAGTCTCTGCACTGTACCGCCCTGGGCTGGTGGTGAGGTCAATCCCCGTCTACCGCAACTAGTCGTGATGTCTTGCACAGGCAAACTCGATACTGCTGCATCTTCTAAAATCCTAGGCACGATGCACCATGTCAACCAACGCTCAGCCAGTCAAGCTCTCACTGCCCCTTGTAAGTGTCGGCTCTCATGGCGATTGATTTTTCGTCAGGCTGACCCCGCCCAGGAATACCAGCAGAACCTCTTCCAGGAGCTGAGAAATGAAGATGAGCTGGTCGTCCTTGCCCGTGGCTTGGGGCTGATGCGCCTCGTCACGAATTTACTCCATTCGTACGATGCAGCAGGCAACAACCTGATTATCCTCGTCGGTGCCGATGACCGAGAGAACAACTGGATTGGAGAGGCATTGGCCGAGCATGCCGCTATCAGCATGTCCCCCAATGCCAGGGGCCTCACAGTTGTCAACACCGACTTCACCAGCGTTGGCACTAGAGAAAAGATGTACACCCGCGGCGGAATCTTCAGTATCACGTCGCGAATCTTGGTTGTCGATCTCTTGACCAACCTCATCGACACTGAGAAGATCACAGGTCTCGTCGTTCTTCACGCCGATCGCGTCGTGGCGACGTCTTTAGAAGCCTTCATTCTGCGAATCTACCGGCAGAAGAACAAAGCCGGCTTTTTGAAGGCATTCTCAGACAATCCTGATCCGTTCTCGACCGGGTTTTCCCCGCTAGCCACCATGATGAGGAATCTGTTTCTGAGGAAAGCTTCGTTGTGGCCACGCTTTCACGTAACGGTTGCCCAATCGCTAGAAGGGAAAAAGACTGCAGAAGTCGTTGAACTGAACATTTCAATGAGCGAGGCTATGAGGGACATTCAGAATGCCATCATGGAATGCGTCGAGGTCAGCATCCATGAGTTAAAGAAGGGCAATAACGGCCTGGAAATGGAGGATTGGAATCTTGACAGCGCCTTGCACAAGAACTTTGACGTGATTATCAGAAGGCAGCTCGACCCCAACTGGCATCGAGTGAGCTGGAAGACTCGGCAGATCGTTAACGACTTAAGCGTCCTTCGAGGCATGCTTCAGTCAGTTCTCACTCTTGATGCCGTCTCGTTCTTGCAACATCTAGACACCATTCACGCAGCACATTCACCACCTCCCGGGTCAACGAGGCAAAACCAGTCCCCCTGGCTGTTTCTCGACGCGGCCCAAACGATATTCGAGACAGCGCGGCGACGAGTCTACTCCGCCAGCTCAAAAGCTGCCACGGCGGAAGCAAACATCGATTCCCTCCGGCCCGTTCTAGAGGAACAGCCGAAATGGGCGTGGTTGGCGGACGTCTTGACGGAGATTGACAACAGCATGCATTTCGACCCCCCGGTCCGCGACGACTCCAACGGCACTATCCTCATCATGTGCGGCGATACCAACACTTGCCGGCAACTGCGCGATTACCTACAAACGATGCATTTCAAGCCAAAAGTCGAGAAGGACCCAAAGAAAGAAGACGACGAAGATGAAGATCAGCCGTCCGCAGCCTTCATGATGCGACGAAAGTTACGCAACTATCTGAGGTGGAAGAGAGAGTTTGCCCAAGTTAACGCGACGCTCTTCTCCGAGAACCAGAAAGCTCTGAATGGTGCGACTGATCGGTCAGGCCAGCGACTTCGGGGCAAAGCGCCATCGAACAAGCGGAGGCGGATGAGAGGGGGCGGTGCTGCTGGAACATCTCTGGGCCGGGCCGATAATGGTAGCATCCTCCAATTCTTTGAGAGACCGGCAGAAGTTGAAGACCTCATGGCCGAAGTGCAAATAACGGAAGAGGAAGCAGAGCAGAAGCCGGAAATCGTCACCGACCCCTTAGAAAACATGGAGGACTATTACCAACTGTACGAGATGCAGGATTTGGTTGTTATACACGCGTACGACGGAGACCAAGACGAACATGTCTTGGAAGAAGTCAAGCCGCGGTACATCATCATGTATGAACCTGATGCTGCCTTCATCCGCCGAGTCGAAGTCTACCGGTCGTCTCACAATGACAGAAACGTCCGCGTGTACTTCATGTACTACGGCGAATCGGTTGAGGAGCAACGCTACCTGTCGAGTGTGCGACGGGAGAAGGACGCCTTTACGAAACTCATCAAGGAGAGAGCGTCCATGTCGTTGGTGATGACGGTAGATCCTCACGGCGCTGAGGACCCGCAGGAGGCTTTCTTGCGAACGATCAACACGCGGATCGCAGGTGGTGGGCGTCTCGCTGCGACAGCGCAGCCGCCTCGTGTGGTCGTCGATGTCCGAGAATTTCGGTCGTCGCTCCCGTCACTCTTACACGGCCGGTCCATGATCATTGTACCCTGCATGCTGACAGTAGGAGACTACGTCTTGTCGCCTACCATCTGCGTCGAGCGCAAGTCCATCAGCGATTTGATCTCCTCCTTCAAGGACGGACGCCTGTACGCTCAGTGCGAGACCATGTTTCAGCACTACAGGAACCCCATGCTCCTCATCGAGTTCGATCAGAACAAATCCTTCACGTTGGAGCCCTTCGCCGACCTCTCGGGCAGCCTCAACAGCATCGCACCGACCAATGCCTCGTCCGACTTGCAATCCAAGCTCGTCTTGCTCACGCTGGCATTCCCGAAGCTGCGCATCATCTGGTCGTCCTCCCCGTACCAGACTGCTGAGATCTTTGAGTCGCTCAAGTCTCAGGAGGACGAGCCTGATCCGATCGCCGCGGTCCGCGCCGGTTTGGATAGTGACATGAAGGCAGAAGATCAGGCATTCAATCTGGAGCCACAGGAGATGCTCGGCGCTGTGCCGGGCGTTAACCCCAAGAACATCATGCGGCTGGTCCTGGCGACAGAGAATATACGAGAAGTTGCCAACTTGAGCGAGCGTGAACTAGAGCCAATGGTGGGCAAAGAAGCTGGGCGGCAAATATACGGGTTCTTCAATCGCAATGTGCTGGAAGATTAGATTTGTTTTCAGAATATCCTATGGCATTGAGAGGAATACTTTATTTCCATACTAGTGTTACGTCACGCTTCGGCTAGTAGTACCAAGAAAGCCATCACCACCTCGGCCCAAGTTGATATTACTAACTATAATACGTCGATTCTGACGAAAATTGAGAAAAGGTCTGGTCTATAGCCGTTACGGATGCACAGGAGCTACAAAAGTACGAATGATTGATGCCATTATAGATGTTTACACTGGGTGGGTATTCGTCATAGTTCTCAAAGAGCAGAAGGTTGTGGATATCATGTATACCGTTGAAGCTATGCTGTTTGGTATCTGGGTATCGTCAAAGGAAAAAAAAACTAGGGTATGCTGTCAAAGCTGATCGTGCACGCTCGATTGAAGCAGTCGCAGGTATTCATTTCTCCCCCACCCACTGGTCACCACTTCCTCTTCCTCTCTGGCGGAAAAAAACCAATGCTCATGTAATGGTTGGTGATATCTCCCTCATCTGACACGTGGAGGGTAACGCACTTATGTGAAGCTACCCACCCGGGACGATCGCAGACGAGGGTCGGCTTAGACTCGACTTCTAGTTGTGGTCGTGTGGCGCGATCGACGACCGCCGCCGCTACCGCGGCGTCCGCAGTAGCCGCAGGTGAGGAAGCTGATGATGATGTTGCAGAATGAGACGATACCGCCGATGATGGCGTGGAGGATGCCTCCAATGCCCGAGATGACAGAGGTCAGGCAGTTACCAATGGTACGGAAAACCGATTGGATCTAAGCAAGCTGGGTCAGTATTTGCGATGATATTATGGTAATGACTTCCTGGACAAGGTGCTTGACTTACGCATGAGACGACGGCGCCCATTTTTGCGGTTGTGTGATACGTTGAATTGGTGGTGTGTGGTGATGAAGGTTTTGGGTGGAAGAGTATAGCCTCTAAAGGTGTTCACTATTTGATTGTTGGATGATTTGTTGTGTGTGGTGTTGAATTTCAAGAATTACCGTTGAGAGAGAGCAAAAGGGTCTTATATACATTATTCGCACAACAGACGATCAGAGCCAGCAGGAATATGCATCCCCTTGTGACCTATCACACGGCCTTACATATGGTGACACAATACCTATTCCTCCAGCCCACATCGACGATTTTGTTTATCTACGGGCTTACCGTTATCACACACATAAGACTAGTAGTCGGGTTGCTACTTTTGGACCGAAAGTGAGGTGTGAGTGAAGGGATCTGCTAGTGGTACACCGCATAATGACGTCAAGGTAGGTGGTAATCTCCCATGATGCATTACTTTTTTTTTCCCCTTCCACTCCTTCATCCCTCAATTCCTTCCGTGTCCGTTACCGCTGTAGTATAATGTACACTGGCGTCAAGGTTACACGTCGATGCCGACTATTGAAGACCAAGAAAATGATGAAGACGAGGGTGTGACTTGACCCCAGCCCACGCACATTGTTAGGCTGAGTCAAGGGTCTCCGACTCATCACCAGACGTTATCTAAGAGGCTCGATGGAGCCAGAGCGAATGCACCGTCCCAAAGCGATATGGTGAGGTGTGAAGGGGCCTTTGTGTGTGGCCCCTTTACGTTAGAGTGCAGAAGATTTCCTCTGTATCGACATTGTGATTGCACGTTTTTGGCCTTTGTGTTGAATTAAAGCCCATAAGCTCCATCAATGATTGGAGACGATCATGTCATCATGCTTCTGAGCCGGACTTTGTACAACTACGTACCGCACTAGCCCGTTACCTATTCAGCCGAGCTTGGGCTAAGAAAAAAAAAAGGTGTGGTGGCTGATGTAGTTTGTTCGTGGCTGCGTTTGGTTGTCTCATTTTTTTCTTCCCCCTTGCAAACAGGTTCCTGTAAAGAGATGACATAGCTCGTGTGGGCGAAAGGTGAGGAAGGTATGACGTACGCGGCTCGGAAAATTTCTTAGCAATCGAACTCGGGCATCGCTGAGCTGGGGTTCTGATTGAGGTGTGGAGACAGCATGCGTCACACGCGAGCGACGACCACTGGAAGGGAGCGAACGGGTGGCGGCAGCATGGATGGCGTGTCCCGGGGCGGGTATTGTTGCTGGGCGTGACCCTCTTCGAAGACCCCTCTGGTCGCTTCCTTGGCTTGAAGGTCCCTTTCGGGAGGTTTCAAGAAAGGCCTAGAATGGGCCTTCTTCGTATGGTCTGCCCGGGCGAGTGCGCGATGACATGACAAGTGGTGTGTGACACCAGGAAGCGTATCGCGAGTGCGATCTCTTGTGTTTTGTCGTGGATTTCGTAAACAGCGCGGGACTATACGAACAAGCATGCTGACACAGTCCGGATCTCTGGCTGCTCGAAACGCAGGGCGATACAATGGGGCCTCAGGAGAAGAATGGCGTCGTCACTCGCTCGTTGTCTTCATGCCTGTGGTTATTTAATTCGAGGGGATCACGAACCTCTGGCCCTGTACTTATGTATCCTCTATTCTCTTCACGTATTACCAGAATGAAATTGAAACGGCGGTTTCCGGCCCGTATCTTAAGGGAAGCTTCGAGCCACGTTGGTCGTCTACCTGTAGGTGGTTACGAGACCTCGGACAGGTCCAGGTACTGCCGCCTAGCCTTAACGTTGCAGCAAGCATAATGTGAAGGCCAGCCCCTAGCAACCGATCTTAACCACTGTCACCATAGCTGTGTTCGACCGCGAGCTTGTTCGCTTGGACAGGAGCCTCGATTCTCTTTTTAGACAGCACGAGATATTATCAAACAAGGAGATTAGGAGTATTGCCATGGCCCTTGCGAGACGCTAGTTGAAAGGCCGAGAAAGATGGATACCTGATATATGGTCATCTGCCAGAATCCCAAGATCAAATGGCCAGACCAGCGCCAACATAGATATGAACCTCTTTCGCTAGAGACCTTTTACTCCTTCAAGCACGCCATTGATTGTTCCTCGAAGATTCCCATCTCCTGGGTATGAAGACAGATATTCACGGCGGTTGGTAGAATGAACTAGAACTTTCGTGTGTTAGCCACAGAAGACGTTCGAACTTTAATTTGAGTAGGCAAATAAGAGTGATAATCAGGGAATGTTGTTCCGATGCATGTTGAATGTCAAATTACCACGCTTAGTATGGTTTCTTTCCCCTGCTTTTGATAAGGTTGATGGCTTCTGCGGCCGAGGTTGCTTACGTAGGCAAACTGGCCCCTAATGCGCAGTAGAGAGGCATCATGCTGTTTACCGGTTATCTCTCGGTAATCAAATGGCACGATTTAGATATCAGCCATTCAGGGTTTTATTATAATGATTGATATTATTTTATGATAATTGGTAATAGGTCGCTGTGCTTACGAAGCTCAATTCGGGGTTCCGGTGTGGCGCAGGCTACTTATCCGTATTATAGATAGATTTAGGGATCCATTGTGGCTCATTGAACTTGGGCCAAGGCACATGCCGCCGCTGTAGCGCTGTCGCCTGTTGATGCCCGGGATGCTCAGGGCCGTCCCATTGGCACTGGCTAGGCACGCTTCCAACACGATGGTTGAGTTACGTATTCGTCCTCCCTCGTTCAAACTCTCTTCTTTCATCATCCGAAGAAAGAAAAATAGGCCCAAGGAAAAAAGATGGCAACTCCCCAAGCCCATATATGATTAGTCCGTCCAGCCATCACTGTCGAGCAACCGCACCTCTGCGATACTGTACATATTACGGACCCTCCCCCTTACCTGCTGAGTAATTTCGTCAGTGGACGGACTAGAAACCCCCGAAATCCTGCCCACCCCCTGTTCATTCAACCAAGCTTGCCCTCTACCACTCTCTCGGTCTCTCTCATCGACCGACACACTCGGACCGAAGGGGACGAACGTGCGGACGACGTAGCGGTCAGATAGAAGACTATTGGTCGTTGACCTCACATGCGATCTCGAACCTTTCCTTCAACGGACGTCCAGAGAAGATACAGGATCACGGTGTCGCCATCCCGTTATCTATTAGCCGTGTAGACAGTTCCGCACCTCCTCAACCTCTCGTTACTGTGCTGCCGACATTTCCGGAACCAGGCGCCGCTGGCCGACAGACAGGGCGAACAGGTCTCTTGGTCGTGTCGTCGGCCTACTCTGTGTGTCTGTACCTTCGTCTGCCTTACCTGTCCTTGCACGTAACCCGTCCACCTTTTTTATCCTCCGACGGCGCGCGCGCGCGGTCCTCACCTCAGACGGCAGGTATTATTAACCTGTTCCCGGATACAACCCAACCAGCCATGCCTTCCATGAAACATGGCTTCCTTAAGTAAGCCTCCATCATTTGCTCCCCCTTTCCTGTCCTCACTTGTCATTCATCCCTTGTCGTCTTCCTCGGCGTCGCTGTCCTTGTGTGTTCGTTCCTCTCATTCACCTGAATCAACATTCCCTTTCACCACGTGGGCTGCTGTTTGCTCACCTCGGCATTGCATGAGGCTGAGATCTCACTGAGACAACCCCGGAAAGAGAGCTCGGTGGCTCCCCCTTGCAGCCTTACTTCACCCGTCGCTCCAAAACCACCATCCTCACCATTCTCATGTCTCTCCCTTGAATCACGTCTTGTTGGGCCCGGGGTTTTCTAACCCCCATCTCGATTTGCTTCTGTTCTTGTTCCCGACACTTCTCTTTGTCATCAGCAAATCGCTCGCCCAACATGAGTCCTCTCAAGAGCATGGCTAACGGGGGCTTCCTTCCCACAGTCAATAAAAACAGAAAGGTAAACGTTTACACCTACCGTCCTGTCGTGGGAAACTCAATTCAAGAAAAAAAAGTGGAGGGTTTGCGCCGCCGGGAAGGTGGCTACTCAGCGAACAGGTTTGGGCTGACATTTTGTGACGCAGCCAAAGTTTGAGCTACACCTAAAGGTGTGAACCCCTCTCGATAGAGTTATCCGTCTACAGAGGCTTGTGTTTGCGTTGCTGATCCAGCTCTAGATTTACGACTTAAACAACGTCCCGCTGGTATCCGGAACATCAATAGTAAAATGGCATCTCTCGCACTCCATCCACGCCGAGCACCGGGGACGGACGCCGAAATGTCCCATCTCCAACCACAAGGTTGAGTACAACTATTCTAAGATGGTCAGCCACATTCGGATCAGTATCGACAAGAACAACAACTTGACCGAGTGCCCCATCGAATTTGAGGTCTTGCAGGAGTTTCCAGGCAGCGGCCGCGAGGAAAAGATTTCCCTCGGCGTTGTCAAGCTCAACCTCAGCGAGTACGTCGAGGAAAGTGATGGTCTCGCTCGCGAGAGCGTGAGCTTCGACCGTGGCCACTCGCGCAAGCGTAGCAGTGGCACTAGTCAAAGTCCCTTGTCGCCAAGAGCCCCAATCGCGGATGATCCGGACGTCGTGGACGGCATCGTCCGGCGCTATCTCATGCAAGAGAGCAAGATTAACAGCACTCTGAAGATTGGAATCCTGATGCTTCAGCTCGACGGCGACAAGAACTACTCTGCGCCCCCGCTGAGAACTGCACCTGTCTTTGGAGGGATCGCCGGCATCGTAGCCGGCGAATCGGTTGAACAAGACGATGCTGGACGTACGTTTGCTACTTCTGAATGTGTATTTATCCTCTATCCCTGCATATACTAACAACGTACTGAAGAGGTTCCAACCATGGCCAAATCCCGCGACGCCTCCGAGGTCCAAGACATGTACCGCCGCGCCCTCGCAGCTTCCTGGTCCTGCCAGCCTGGCGAACTTCCTGCTGACCAATGCATCGAAGACATCTTCTCGGGCGGCGATGGCTGGCGGACAGGTCGCCAGGGACGTACCGGCAAAAAGACGGCGACATTCGATCTTGAAAACAGCGGTTCCCTCAGCTCCGACGAGGGTACTATGGGCGGTACCCTTCGTCCTTCGGATTTCCGTAAAATGGAACGGAAACAGCAACGAGCGCAGCAGCAGCAACAGGAGCCGCCCCAGCAGGATCACCTCCACCTCCACCGCCTTCATAATGGCCACCGACATCACTCCCGCAACAACAGCGGTTCCAGCGAAAGGAGCATGACGACCGTTGTTACTGGTCGCGGCGATGCTGCTAGCAGCACCGCTGGAGCGAGTAACGTTGCTCGTCGGGGATCTTACAGTCGCCCAAGGAGCCGAGAGGGGGAAGGCGGCATCAGTGGACACGGCTACGGAAGATCGAGAAGCCGCAGCGGCAGCACCGTGAGTCTGGCGCCGACTATGGGGAGTAGCGACCGCGGGCGGGAGGCATCGAGACGAAATAGAGAGCTTGAGGAGTTTAGCGTGCGGGACGATCTCGTCGCCTGGAGGTTGCCGGGTGCTGTCACATAAGTGGAATAGTGGGGCAAAACAGACACGAAGGAGGGATTCCCGTGACCTGCCTGGTATTTGGGTCACTATTCATGTTATAGCGAGGTGTTGATGGGCAGGCGTACATTTGCATAAGCGATGCCCCTCTTTTTCTTTTCTTCGTCATCAATAATGCATTTTTCGTTCTCATAGATACCTATGATTCGGTGTCGCTTGCCAACTGCTTTGGTTTATGGATTCAGTTATGCACATCATGCCAGGGATTCGACAAGATGCTCAGTATAAACATCCAGGAACCCCGTGTCTTAGAAAGACTCGAGAAGCTCAAATTTCTATGACTCCTTCAATGCTCTTTAAAAGCCTTCACTTTTGCTCTTGCTCTATGTTCCAGTCATTCATTTCCATGTCTTTTTGAGTCATCCCTTCCTTCCCCTTGAGAAATCCATGTCTTCCTCTAACCTTCGGTTTCCTTTCTTTTACCAATTTTGCGCCTGACCAGCCGACGCTGACACGCGCGCGCTTTTACAAGTCGTGAAAACAGCTACTCCCCTCGAATAGACCGTTCAAGGAGCCGTGATGTTGCCGCGGACACCGCCCTTGCTGCCAACCTCTCTCGCCGTTATTGTGACGCCCAAGTCGGCGGCGACGTTGATGGTGACCTCGACCTTGGCGCCCTTGCTGACGCCGCGGACGGCGGCCTCGGCCAGGGTGGGTCCGACTTTCCAGATCTTCTCACGGGTCTCCTCCTCCTCTTCCTCGGAGTCGAAGTCGGAGTCGTCCTCATCGCCGTTGGCCTCAGGCTTGGCCTTGGGCTCGGGCTTGGTGACCTTAATATGGGCGCCGCCCTCAACGATGCGAACGAGGACGTCGCCGCCCTCCTTAGGGCCGGCAATGTGAATGGTACGGCGGGCGGGGACGGCCGTCTCGGCAGGGACGATCGGGACGAATTCGTCGTTGACACCGACGACGCCGATGGCGTTGGCGATGTGCTTGACGACAGTGACGGCGGCGTGCGTGCTCTGCTCGATATCGTCAGCCTCGTACTCCTGGATCAGCGAGGCCTGAAGAGCAGCGCCGCGGGCGAGGAGCTCCGAAGGGTTGATGGCGGCAGCCTGGGTGGCCGGAGCAATGATTTTGGTGGACTCGGGGAAGAGGTTGGCAAAGTTGGTGGCGACGCGCGGGGTATGGGCGGTGCCACCGGCGAGGATGACCTCATCGATGTCGAGGACGTCGAGCTCGGCCTTCTTGACGACACCCTCAACAAGGCGGTTAAAGCCGTCAAAGACCTTACGGCCGATCATCTCGTAGCGCAACCGGTTAATGGTGGAGGTAAAGTCAAAGCCTTCGGCCAAGCTCTCAACGCTGAAGCTGGCGTTGGTGCCGAGGGACAGGGCCTTCTTGGTGGACTCGGACTCGGCCTTCAGCTTGGCCAGAGAGCGGGCGTTCTCGCGGGGGTCGGTGTTGTGCTTCTTAATGAACTCCTTGGCGAAGTGGTCCATGAGGACCTGGTCAAGGTGGCTTCCGGAGAACTCGTAGTCGTGGGCAGTAGCAAGGATGGTGTACATGCCGCCGCGGGAGGCAACGACGGCGACGTCAGAACGGGTGCCGCCCAGGTCGGCAACGACGACGATCTTGTCCTCGACCTTGGCCTCGGGACGGGCATCGTAGGCGAGGACGGCGGCGACGGGGTCGGAGATGATCTGGAGTACCTCGAGGCCGGCGTCGTTGGCAGCCTTAACAAGGGCCTCCTTCTGCTTTTCAGAGAAGTTGGTGGGAACGGTGATGACGGCCGACGTGACCTTCTTGCCGAGGTAGTCGGAGGCGGAGCCGACGAGGCGGCGAAGGTACCGTGTTGCGGCCTCGGTAACAGAGACAATGGAGGGCTCATCGGCGTCTTCCTTGTCCTTCACAGAGAAGGAGACAGTGCCGTTGACATCCTGGGGGTGGACGGAGGCGTGGTTGTGGGTGGGATCGATGGACTTGAAGCTATTACGGGAGTGTCAGTCAGATGCGGTCAGGGAGAGGCAGACGCAGATGAAGGCAAGCCGTACTCCTGGCCAAGAAAATCTTTGAAGTATGCGATCGTGTTGTTGGGATTCCTGATAATGAAGCTCTTGGCCTGAGCGCCGTAGTACTCGTCTCCATCAACGTAGGAAAGAATGGTAGGAATTTGACGGTCTAGCGAGAGAAATCCCGAGGTGTCAGCGCTGCGTCCTATTCGGCCACACAGCACGGCTTCTGCCGTTGAAACTCACCTCCGTCCTCGTTGGCGATGACCTCGGCCTTCCCATCCACGGTGTAGGCGATGGAGCTGTTGGAGTTGCCAAAGGTGATACCAATGACGGTGCGGTCGCCCGGCGCGGGCCGCGAGTCACCGTTCGCAGCCATATTTATAGGTCGCAACTAATATCTGATGGCGATTCTTCGGGGGATGAGATCGACGAATAGCAAGAAGTTGCAGGGCTTTGGTTATGTTGGGTTTCACAGGCTCTTGTCGTGATCTCGGAGACGAGTGTTTTCAACGATAGTCGATGGTGGGGGTCCAAAAGTGCCAAAATTTTGGGCAAGGGAAAAAAATTCCCAGTCGCTCTATCGCCCAGTGGGACGCTCGCTTCCCCCCTCTCCCACACGCACCCCGGGCCGTGTCCCAATCAGATCCGATTGAAGGTGGGTGCCCCGCCAAAGCTTTCACCTTCCTGCTGCAAGGCTGAATGCCGACAGACGGACGCGCAAGGTGTAAAAAAAAAAGAAAGAAAAAAGATTCTATCTGACTTCGACGATTCCAATTCAACATCACATCGTCTCCCGTTCAGAACTCTTACAATGGCCTCTGATGGCCCCTTCGTGCTCCCTGGCGACGAGATTGATGCGTCTCTGATCCCGTCACATCAGAAACTTCCCCTGCGACTCGGGCCCGGCCTTCGATATGTTCCTCCCAGGCAAATCGTGCCCACTATCGCCGGCAAGCTGGTCTCCGACCGCAAGAAGAACTCGATATGGGTTGAGCAGACAAATGGACGGGTGAGTCCAGCCTATTGACCACTCAACCTTGCTACACACACGCTAACGCGTGACAAACAGTACACTCCCGCCGTCGGCGACCTTGTCATTGGCACCGTCCAGCGCTCCGCTGCCGAACTCTACTACGTCCTCCTGGCCGATTACTCAACACCCGCCATCCTGCCACAACTTTCTTTCGAGATGGCTACGAAAAAGACTCGCCCTCAGCTTGCCTCCGGCGCCCTAGTCTACGCTCGTGTCACGCTCGCGAACAAGCACATGGACCCTGAGCTCGAGTGCGTCTACCAGTCTACCGGCAAGGCCGACGGCCTGGGCCCCCTCGTGGGCGGCATGCTCTTCAACGTCTCTCTTGGCATGGCGCGCCGCTTGCTCAAGCCCAAGGCGACAGATCTTGTTGTGTTGGAGGAGCTGGGTGCCACTGGTGCGGCATTCGAGACGGCCGTGGGTCGGAATGGCAAGATCTGGGTCAACAGCGAGAGTGCCAAAACCATTATTGCAGTTGGAAGAGCTATCCAGGAGACAGACGAGCAGGGCCTCACTGTCGATCAGCAGAGGAAGCTTGTGAGGTCATTAATCAAAAGTCCGAGTTAAATTCACTGCACACGCTCCCCGTGATGTTTCTTTTTCCTGTACCTTGTTCCACAATATGTACCTTGGCCAGTCTTCGGGCCTCCAAACGTCCAGTTACTGCCTTTGGCAGATTTCAACAAAGGAATATCTCTGTGTTACCACCAATTTTCCCAAGCCTGGGGTCAAATATGCTATGAATAAAATAAGAAATAACCGCTCTTGGGTGATAAAAAGCGCTGATTTTCGCTAATACTAATCCTACATGACACAACTTTTGAATATATTAGGGACAACGGTCGGCGTCAGCACAGAAGCCATTGAAATTAGCATAGATTACACTTACATTGCTGTGAGGCTGCTGGCATAAGTAGGAAGGCCGTTAACATCTTTGCAAGGTTCCTTAACCTCGACAATGATGTAGAGATTACTTCAACTCGCTAATATTCAAACTAAGATTAGAATCGTCGCGGATGATGCTGGAGTTGACGGGAATAATTTCAGACTTGACGTCGGTTTGATGGGAAGCTATGTTGGATTTGATGCTCGAAACACATACTGGCCATAAATTGGTCAATCTTAGGTAGCATGCGAAATCCGTACCCAATCTGATCGTTGTGCCTGCTAGAACGCAATGCCTGAGCTTCAATCTGAGCTTCAGTCAAGATTCGAATTTGTTTGTAGGATGGACCCACAGGATTGTTATTGGAAGACAGATGATGTTGTGATGTGTGGTGTAGTGATGTAACGGTGTTACAATGGGAAATTTATTAGCAGGAAGACAAGCTGAAGGCCATCAGATCAAACCAAGGAAGGAGAAACTCGTATCTGACTTTGCAGGTGCCGTAATAGGCAGTTGTCACGTCAAAAAGAGCCGCACAGGAAAGGAGGCCATGCTGCAGCCAGCCCAGCCCAGCAGCGAAGGTGACGGCCACTCTCCTCTTCATTGTTAGCTATTGCTAAAGATGTCTCTTGTTTGACCACAATATCAGCGTTCTTGACTGAGCTGGTTATGCGATCTTGCGCACAGCTTTGTTGTCCGTGTCTCATGTCGCCCCCATTGCTTCGTCGACAATGTCGGGTTCAGGATCACACACCGGTGTAACTTGGTGTATGTTCATCATGTGCCGCCTCCAGTTGTCCTTTCGCGGGAAGGATTTGCCTCCAGCCTTGGAGTAAGGGCAGGTGCTGACAGTGCAATGGAACTTCTTCGTTTTCCTGTGCTTGTCGTTGATATGGCGATCTAAGTGGGTCTTGGTACCGAACCTCTTGCCGCAATTCGGGTGGCTACACTCATGGGGCCGCTCATGATACCGTTTGTGGTGGCTAGGGCTATTAGTTTTGTAAACAACTTGAACTTGGGGCTCAACCTACTTTAGTTTATGTACTTGGTCGAAAAACCTGCCGCATTCATCACAGATGAATGTTC
This sequence comes from Colletotrichum sublineola, assembly GCA_020631755.1. Lineage (NCBI taxonomy): Eukaryota > Fungi > Ascomycota > Sordariomycetes > Glomerellales > Glomerellaceae > Colletotrichum > Colletotrichum sublineola. The sequence continues at coordinate 4,650,079 of JAHSQG010000006.1, read as the reverse complement.
GAGGTGAGGGTTGCAACCCCGGGTATGGTGAAGTGCTATTACGAATGTCGGAGCTGCCTTCTGATCTTGGAGATGGACTGCTGTCGATTTGTGTATTTGGAGTGCTTTGATAGGATGGCCCAGAGCTAGCGTGTCCAAGCATCGGCGGGGAGTGTTCGGACGGGTCAGTCATATCTTCGTCGAGGTAGTGTTGGCTGTGATCGGGCATAAGATGGGTAGAATCGGCATGTTGGGCAGCGTCGCTCATTTGAACGTCCTGAGTGATACTGTTCACGTTGCTAACTTCTGCGCTATTGCATCCGTTCACTTGAACGTGCTCATTATTGTACACCTTTGGTGCTTCATTGAAGTCTTGCTGCTGTCGCTGCTGTTGCTCCTGCTCGAATACTTCCTTGGGAGGCGACTGGGGCGTGGGAGCTTGTGACGGTTGTGGCGAATCTGGAACTGGCTTAGTAACGGTAGGTGCTGGTCTGGGCGGTGAATTGGCCATCTGATATAGCTGTTGGTTCGTACGCCAGTGGTGTTCTGTCGGATTAGACGGGGCCATAATATCCATTGGGTTCACAGTGCCCGGCGCAGGTACAACAGGCGGCAAGATAGGAGGCGATTCGGTGCGTTTGGCAACTCGTTTTGCGTCCAGTTCTTGTGCGTGGTCAAGCTCCCCTGACTCCGACATGGGACTGACAGGAAGGTGAATGGGCGAAGCCAACTGCCGGGTTGATACCGCCCCAGGACCTGGCTCGTGGAACGATGCTCCAGTGAGTTCGGTAGGAGAGTCCGATAGCACTTCGCTAAGAACTGGCTGCGAGGGTTGTGCTGGGTGACCTTTTGTGCGGGTCAAAACGGTGTCCTTACTGATGCGCCGCATCATGTTTGCTAGGTTGAGCTTCAGTGAGCTTCCCTGAGAACTTGAGCGTCTCGGAGGCGGTGAACTGGTCTGCGGTTCATTGGTAGGAGGCGTGACCATGCCAAAGGCCTCGGAAGGGATAGTTGGGCTGTAGTAGGTTGCGCTATGCCCATGATTGGCGTCGGCGTAGTCCATTCCATCAGCGCGAGTGGCAACCAGCTCAACACCCGCAGGTGTCCATGGATAAGATGCCTCGCTCTGCCACGTAGGAGCGCGTCCAAAAGAATACTCGGCAGTTCCGCGTCTCGTCGTCGTACTCGGTTGAGTGCTGTCGCTGGTGAAGCCACGCTGCTGATGGCTGGCCAGCTGATCGCTCGGAGGGCGGTCGACGCCATTATGAGATAGGTCCAAGTCCTTGGTAGACTGTCTTTCCATGCCTCGTAAGGTGTCTGTCTTATGGCCCAACGAGTCTTTGGATGATAGATGGCTGTTGACTCCGGGTCCGGGCGCCGGCGCCTGTCCGGAAGGACCCATAGGTCCAGGGACGAAAGCCGTCTCCGTGTCGAGACGTTGGGATGATCCATGTTTCTTAGCTCTCCTCCAACGAGCAAAGAACGGATAGGCGCAAACGAGAGCGAGAAAGATGGCGACAATGACACCAACGACGACGCCAGCGATTCCTCCTCCCGATAATGAGACGGAGCGGGGCTCGAGGGTCGCGCGGCTAGAGAGTAACGGCATCTCCCTTGGCTTCAGTCGGACCATGTCAGTCGAGGTGTCTAAGGATGGTGAACTGTCGTCAGTTTCGTCAAGGTCTGATTGGGTAGTGATACCCTCAGACAAGGCTGCGGGGGGAGCCATTCTCGGCACCGCACGTCAGCACTTGCTGCACCACATGAACCACCTAAGGAACCTGAGACACTCGGATGACGACGACGCTGGCGATGGAAAATGAGAAGACGAGCAATCGATGCTGCCTCGTCTGCGGTCTGCGATGATACGAACAGTGTCTTATTGAAATGATGTTGTGGGAAGATGAGCAGTCGCCGTGATGGCGATGAGCCCACGAGAGAAAGTAAACGGGTGAAATGCAGCCGGAAGTCAACTCAGTAACGGGGACCGTTGGATTATTAGGCCAGTGCAAGCGGATAGTTCAGCCTCACCAGAGACAGGTGCGCTAAGCAGCGCAGGCGGGCGCGAACGGGCGCGTGGTACGGGGGAAGTTGGGTGTGGATCAAGGTTGGCTGGGTTGCCTCCCGCCTCCGTGTTGCCCTGCAGATTAAAAGAGTACATTGGTGACCCTGTGGCTCGTGGGAAGGAGGTCGGGGAAGGAGGGCAGTGAAGGGCTGAGTTGAGTGGTGGGAAATGCTGACAGAGGGAAAAATTACGGGCTGGCGCAGGTATCTCGCTATCGGTGAGTAGCCCCCCCATAATATCGCTGTTTTATCAATTTCGGCCAATCGTGTCCTCGGATGCTTCACTGCCCCGCCACACGGTCGTCTCCGTGTCTTGATGGCACGCTAAGGTACGTTTAACTAAAAGGTGAACTGTTGGGTCCCGCACTACGTTTCCTGATTGAGTACCAACCCATCATTCACGTCACTGCTACCACTGACTGGCCCTACATAGCTACCTAGATAGGCGGGTAGGTAGGTAGTACACCTATTCCCTCACCCAGCGAGGAGAAACACGTAGCATAATCGCATCTTTTGGCTGGGCACCAGTCTCCCACAGCTAAATGGGAAAACCACGGAAAAAAACCCTTAGCGGTGGAGTAGATCCCCATCTCCTTAAGGAACCTTCAGGTTGACAGGGGTCGTGAGCGGAGATGATCTCAATCCGTCAAACCGTCAAAACCGACATGCTGGTACGAGAGTTCGAAGCCCAAACACAAATCGCTCGCACAGAATGGCAAGCTTCTGGGATTACACCGTTTAAACCACACACAAACACACGCACATCCATATGTACATACATACATACATACACTACACACGCGCATACTTGCACACACTCTCACTCGCTCTATCTCTAAAGTTATGCCGCTGCGGCATCAGACTGTATAAATTGCATTGCCTCAAGTAATCCTAGGTTTAGACTCGAGCCCAGAAGCCCCCCAGTTTATGACAGTGACGCCTAGTACCTACTTCTGCCTCGGCGCTAGGGGAGAAGCCATGTACATACACATTAGTGTAAAGCGTTCAGGGACTTGCTCCTAATGAAGCGAGGTAACTGCTGTACCCCTGTTATGGTGGGTCCTGGCCGCTCGAATTGTCGATTTTGTGACAAGGTCTTGGGCTAAAATAGCCACAAGACCCAGCTCAGCGGTAAGCTTTCGCTGAAGACGGACACAACGACATGGCCGACGATATCTTGTGCAACAAATAGCCTTGTACTGGTGATGCCCCAAAATCTATATCTAGGTATACAGCTAAGCCCATCCTGATCCCTAATTTTTCTTACTCGGGTTATCAAAGCCGATCCCAATGCCTTGACCAGGCTCTGCTTCACCAAGACAAGGAACCGATGTCGAGATTGGCAACCTCTGAGAACCCCACATCACTCCACCTCCTCGACGTCCTCCTATGATGTATGGTCCGTGACAGCAATCAGCTAGCTGCCGACAATCCGGTGCATTAGATCATCGTGGTGATGTTTCTGAAAGCTGCCGATTTTGTTTTGAAGCAGACAATGTGTCTCCACCTCTCAGTGGCCCTTTGCAGCTTGTTCCATCATCCCCGTCTGGCGTGTCAGTATTGTCGTCACGTGTCTGACATACCAATTGAAACAACATGAAGGACAGGCTGGTGTTGCCACCATCAAAGTGCCAAAAACATATGAGCAATTCGTAGGCGTGGAATGTTTTGGTTATTCTGAGAGTGATGGTTGGTGATTCACATGTCGCTGTCTCCAGTCTCTGCAGTGCTTCTGGTATACAGTTATACAATCCCCTGAGTGTCCTGGCTTGCTTTGGGCTACCACCGAAACAAAGAAGAAGCACTATGTCATAAACCGCGCTGATTGTATCATCAGGGAATTGAAGTTTCTCAAGAAGCACCCTATCCCCAGTATTCAGCTGCCTCAAGCCCTAAACAACACAAACATCACATAAGTGTCTCTGCCGCCTCGCAAGAAGACCTTCCTTCCCTGCCTATACCATGAGGCCAAGCTCTTCTCGGGCCTTGTTCCTTTCACTAGCCACTCACCACCCACTGGTAGGCAAAAATGGTCTGGATTTCAGCACGGAGAAACTCTACGAACTACCTACCTGTCTTTCTAGCCCTTGCTACCATTGGCCCTCATAAGTCAACTGTGTTTCTTACATCCTTTGGTTGCATGCCCAATCTCAACGGTCAACTTCCCATCGAAATCCCTTGATCTAAACGATGACGAGGTTATATGGCAACCCACCTGAGCCCGCGAGTACCTGGCACTTGTCTACTTGCGATTATGAATTGCGAAGTGACTAGCCTGCCTTCCTTTTCGGAGAGGAAAAGGTGAATCACTGCCTAGGTGCCTGTCTAGGTAGGTAGGTAAGCCCTGAACCTACCACACTCACCCGAGGAAAGAGGTATTCGCCTCCCCGTTTGCACCTTCCTTCTTCCATATCCAGTTTTGCGAACAGGGTCCGCAGCTTCCTCCTCTCGTCGAGGTATCGGGCAAGAACCTCTTTCTATCCAACCTCTACCCACCAGCATCACAGTACCACTTGACGACGAATACAAATCAGTACGATATCTTCTGTTGACACACGGCTTTAGCTATACACGTTCTTGACACACCTTTCAAGACGAGTGTAGCACGGCTCCTGGAGGCAATACCAAGCATACCTTCCTTCACCAGGCGTCTCAGCGTAAGCACTTGTACCTTATTGTTCTTGTCTCCGACTTCTCGTTCTGACGGTATTTAAACAGATGCTTCTTTCCAGCTGGAATGTAGGCTACGGGCCTATTGACGAAAGTCCGATCATGAACAACGGCTTTTCAGCCTCGAATACTCCCTTTCTTGAGACTGCAGTCAAAAACAACGAGAAGATCGACAGGCAGCCAGTATGTATCCGATCTCTGTCTCTGTTTGCTACACAATAGTTTTGACAGATTCAGCAGTTATCCGACCGAGTGTGTGGGTTTCGCATGGTCCATTCGTTCCAAAGCAAGCAAGAATTTGCTCGCGTTCACGGCGATGGAACGAAAGCGGAAATGGCCAACGAAGCATTTGCAATCGACCAGTTCAATAGAACAACATACGTCAGATATGCCTGGGTCATCGCGCCAATCCCGGGCCCCTATTCGCTCATTTCTTCAGACCTTCAACAGAAATGGATTGTACTCGTCGAGCTGCCAAAAACGCCAGAACGATGTTTTCCCGAGGAGGGAAACCGTTGCAAAATCGCCCTCCTGCAAGACTTCGCCGCCTATGACATTACCCAAGAAGAAGATATGTTGGTAGCTGAGCGGATTCCAAACCCATACGACGACATGCCAGAAGCACACCAGTACTCACATTATGCGGTCTTTGCCGTGACTACGAAGTACCTTGTTCATCCAGTCACAAAAGAGCAGTTCCAGCCCCTGTCTTCGATTCAGATCGCCCAACCCATTGACATCAACTCCCCGCCTACCCCTTTGACACTGTACAATGCAGTCGAGTGTAAACTCAGAGTCGATTCGAATCCGGCTACGTACGAGGCTGAGCTGTTGGCATTGTCTATCTTGACAGAACCGAAGAAGGAGTCGAACGCTTTACCAGCAACAACTCTCGGGACGTTCGAGTATCTGCTGGATTTTCGCAAAGAACCCAGCTTCAGGGTTAACCTGTTCGAGAAAATACCGCACATGAATCATCCAAGCGAGCACCCCAACAGCTTCTTGAAGACGGTATACAGTCGGCTGAACCGCGACCACAAGTATGTTTACGACCAGCTTCGGCAAATACCAGCTGGACTTGCTCTCATCCTTGGATGTCCGGGTGCTGGAAAAACAGCGTTGAACGCATTCATCGCTGCTATGGCGCTGTCGCAGCCAGTCAAGGAACGTTGGCGTGATGGCAAACAGAGATGCAGGCCAGTCAAGATTCTTTACTTGTTGGATGTCAACTATCCGTGCGACGATGCTGCCAACAGGGTGTACAGAATAATGAAGGATGCCGGAATTCACAAGTCGGTTATTCGCGTTCGTGGTTGCGCCCGTGAGATGAAGAACAGCGCAAAGCTCCATCCAGTGCCACGAGATTTGAAGGAAGATGCCACTCCAGATTTCACTGCCGGTTTTCTCAAGCAAGCCCGTCTGTTTGGTGGCTTACAGAAGCCTCCCCGTGAAGACAGCCGAGCACCAACGTTGGATGAGGTGGCCTGGGATAAGTACGAGGCTGACAAGACGAAACATATCGCCCTGACAAAGATCTTGAACAAGCTGGACGAGGGTGTAACCAAGACTGAACAGACGGCGAGAGAACTAAGGAAATATGTTGCAAGGCTTTATTTCTCTGTCATAGGGGAAGCTGACTTCATCGCCACTACCCCAGTCGGCGCAGCTGGTTATCTCAGCAAGAAGTTTCGCCCCGATATCGTGTTCCTGGACGAAGCGGCACACGCAAGAGAGCTAACGGCTATGATTCCGATTGCCCTTTACTCGCCGTACACATTCATTCTGACAGGCGATACTCGTCAAACCCGTCCATTCGTTGAGGGAGTCAATGCCTCAGACAAAAGTGTCCGGGAAAACGTCTATGCCAGACAGCTCATGACTAGCACGATGGAGAGAGCAGATCTAGCTGGGGCTCTCAAAAGCAAGCTTCATATTACCCACAGTAAGTTTAAATCTTTCTGTTTGCTTTCTGGAAGGGTCAAACTCTTACAATGCTCAAGGAATGTATGGAAACCTCCAAGAGCTTGCATCGGAGCTGTTTTACGATGGGTTGTTGATTTCGGGACTATCGGAGTCCCAGAGATTTCCTGAGGCTGTGCGCCACATTCAAGGATGGCTTTCGAGGATCACTGGTGGTAAGAAATGCGCGGTCCCTCGGATCCTTTTAAGTCACCAAAACTCGGCAGAGGCCCGTGACAAGGCCAGTTTCTACAATCCGGTCCATGAGGCCTTTATCCAACAGCGGTGCCACGAGCTACTTGAAGATCCACACTTTCGGCGAATCGATCAGCTCGAGAAGCCTGGCCGGATCTTGATTATCACGCCTTACAGAGCTGCTTTGGTCCGGTACGAGCGGTTCCTCAAGGCTCTTCCGCTGAAATTCCGAGGCAGACTCGAGGTAGAACTGAAACTCAGTGCGATGGAAGCTCGCACAGTAGATTCAGCCCAAGGTCACGAAGCGGACTTTGTTTTTGTTGATACTGTCCGAACGAAAAGTGCAGGGTTCCTGAACGATCCCAAAAGACTCTGTGTCATGCTCACGCGTGCCAGAATCGGTGAAATGGTACTCATGCATGAGGGCCTCACAAAGAGATGGGGCGGAAGAGAATTCGTGGAAGCTGAGTGGACAATGAAGGTTTATGAGCACTGTCGTCGGAGTGGTCAGCTGTATCAGATGGATTGAGACGCAATTCTATGACAAAAGGAATTTGTTTGTGGGTTTGGACAATGCTTTACCGGGGGAGTCGTCAAGTTGCAGCGGTAGAAGTTACCTTGAGAGGATGGGTACACAGAGATACGGACTTGAGGAAAACGACAGACCGAGTGACCGATTAGATTCCTGATTCAGAGACTTGTGTGGCTCTTTCGCCCTTTGCAACCGTCATGTCTCTCTCCCGTCTGTTTGTGAGTCTTGTCCATTGTTTTTTCAACTATCTTATCCGCATTTTCTGTACTGATATGATCTCTCCAATGTTTCGATGCTCCTCCTGCTTGTATTCTCGACGTGTTCTGTGCTGATCTACAGCTAGTGAGGACTTCTGGTGCCTAAATAGCGGAAACCGTAAGTTTGAAGTGGTGCGACGACACCACAGTTGCTGTTTGGGGTCTGATGGTGGCGAGCAAGTTCGGGCACGACCAATAATATAGACATGTGTAATAGGAGGCTATGACGAAAACAAGCAAGTTCTCTCACTTATTTCATGAGTAACAGTCGCCTTTCTTTTTCTTGCACGTTCCCTTATTTGGTTTGTCATTCTCGATCAACCGAGACTATCCCGTGTGGAGGGGAAAATGAAAGAGCTATAAGGGCAAGGACCAACGACAATTAGCAAAGAGCCCGAACCAAGAAGCGTGAGGTCTTTCCCCTCACCAATATCTCGTTGGACTCCGGGCTCCAGTGGCCGTGTATCCGGGATACCATAGCCTCACCTGCAATCGCGTATGCAAACCATGAGGCTGCCGCATGAAATCAGGCTCTACTTTCCCCAGCCTGCATCTAGTTAACGAAGACCATGGTCAGCAGCACAATATCAAGGTCAGTCTCCCTGGTTTTCTTCTCATTTCGGAGGTTGGGTAGCAGGCGATCACCATCCGGGTTCGGTCTGGACCACCACCAGTCAGACGCCGCTCTTGAGTACCACTGCATATGTCCCCTCTCAGCCAATAGCCCAATGTGGCCATCACCATACTCGCCGACTCCAATGGAAAGGCAGGTATTCCCCTCGGGGATATAAGCAAGTCCTAAGCCCCATTCATAAAGATAAGCAAGCCCCCATCGGATAGCCTTCACTTTGGCAGGTCCTTGCTTCCGAGGTTTGTTTTGCGAGACCCGAACAGACTTGTCACTCTGTTGCGTGACAAAAGTCGGAGCACCTTTCCGTTGTTGCAGCAGACCGACAATGGCGACGACGACAGCGACAAGCCCTCTAGTATCACCCGCACAAATGCTGAGCGATGCTGCATCAGCAACCACGAATGTTTCTGGCGGGAATGAGACAGCTGCACCAGTCGTATGCTTTGATACTTGTAGTAAGTACTCCTTAAGCTGTAAACACCCGCGCCATAATTCGGCCTCAGAGGTTCTGACTAGACATATTTTGCCAGACAATGCCTATATAGAAGCCGGCAGTGTCGGCAAGGTCCCCTCGATGTGCGACGCAAACTCGGACTTTTGGCGGGGCTATCAGGAGTGTATCTCCTGCATTAGGGCTGAGGCCAACGACGCAGAGATGACCATCGAGACATACATCAATCCTGCATTCAAGCAGTTCATAGATTACTGTGCTTCGCAACCACCGCAACCGAGCTACCCCTCTACCTTTATGACGACCAGGACGGTGGTTCAGTTCGTTGATGTAACCGCCCTGAACGGCAAAGTCCAGCCGGGAGTGCTACGGACCAGGACAGTGACAGAACTGAAGGCCGAGGTTACGGGCCTGCTGACCGCCACCTCGAACGGCCTCTCCCCGCAAAGAACGAGCCCGACCGCAACAATGCCCGCAGGCACGTCAGCTACCGTCGCGCAGGAACCTTTCCCGGAACGAGACAAGGCATGGATAGCCGGCCCCGTGATCGGCGCCGTGACCGCGATCCTGCTCGCACTCGCCGGACTGTGGTTCCTCCGACGGCGCAGCAGACGGGCGTTCGATTGGTCTGCTGCCAAGGCCAATGGTTACGGAAAAGAGGAGTTCACAAAGGCGAAGCTTCACTCGGACTGCATTCCACGCGGGTATGTTGCGGAGCTCGAGGATTCGTGGCCGAAAGCTATGCCTGAGATGAGTGCCAACGAGATTCCTTCACAGGAGCTGCCGGTCTCAGATGGCCGGCATGTGGAAGGGGTCACAGGAAGAAATAGCTGAATTGGAGTCAAAGCAGTTCTTTTCTAAAGTCTCTTCAACTCAAGGGTTCGGAGTTATTGGCCATTCACACTCGAGAGCAAACTGCAGCGATGAATTAACAATAATATATAGCATTCTGTTCAAGTGCCCTCTGGCGGTGGTATCAAGTTGATTTCTTTGCAAGACCCGATATATTAACCAATAACCTCGCGCCTCGCCCGGCTCGACCCAGTGAACTGCAGATTCTCGTTACCAGTAACACCCGTCAGCACGTTGCCGATGCCCTGAACCTCGCCGTTGCCACCCTGCATGATGGTGGCGTAGTTGTTCGCGATAAGCTGGATTCCTGACACAAAGCCCTTCTCGTCAAAGGCGCAGTGCCCGCCATTGGGCGAGTTGTTGACCGTCTGCTGGGCGTTGACCTGGTCGGCGCTGAGCCCGGCGCCTGTAGCGATCTTCTCGTACGCCTTGATGGACGCCGGGATCGACTTCTGCAAGATCGATAGCTCCTGCTGGGTGCTCTGGAAGTGGATACGCGTGCCGGCGACGGCTTGCGCGTCCTGGACGTCGACCTGGGGTGGTAGGCCGCCGCAGTTTAGCAGCACACCATTGCCAGCGAAGTTCTGGATGTGGGCGGGCATGAAGAAGCCCGAGAGCATCAGCGAGCCACCCGAAACTCCGGTAAAGAAGACGTTGGACTGGTTGAAGGCCATCACCTGCGGAAGGGTCTTCTGAATGAGGTCGTTGACGGCTTGGGAATGAGCTACGCCGTCTGTGCGCTGGAGGCCCTGGCCTCCACCCCAGAAGAGGTTCGGGTCCGGCGCGAGAATGGCGACGCCGGCGAGGTTCTGTTGAACGCCCTGGTTGGGCATGTCGAAGAAGGACTGGCCGCCGTCGCCGTGGAGGAGGACGTTGAGGCCGAGGGTGCCCTGGGCCCCTGCCTGAGCGGCGGCGCCGGGGACGCCGCTCGCCGCGGTGAATTGGTCGGCGGGGCCGCTGATCTTAAACCGGAGATCGAGGCCGCTGGGAGTTTCTCGTTAGTTGGCGTGTACTGGTGAGATGGAGCTGGGGTCCTTACTTGACCTTCGCGGTCATGTCGAGGATCATGGATCCATCGGTCGCTTGTGAGATCCCCTGGGGCACCTGAGCTGCTTGCTGTTGCGCCGTCAGATTGTTGGACTGGCCATTTCCCTTTCCTTTCCTGTTCTGCGGCGCGCCTTGGACGACGCTCAGCAGACTGAGAACGACCGCGAGAGCAGCGGCGGGCGATCGGACGGTCAACATCCTGATCGAGAGGGGGGGAGGGACAGAGGAGAAGCTGTATTTAAAGAGGAATATTACAAAAGAGAGTAAGTGATTTGCTGCCAAACTTGCGGCGCACGAAGATCAAATCCTTCTTGGTAGATGAAAGTAAATCGGAGTTTCCCAGAAACCTGAGGAAATCAAGAAGCAGAAAAAGGAAGAAACACCCCAAAAGGGCAGGGGAACGGGGTGGCAGCCCGCTCATCTTTAAAGGTCACCGGACGACTTTTGCGAGAGAATATCAGCCCATCTCATACTACTTAGTAGTCATGGGTTCGTATTTTTTCCATCCGAAATGGGACAACGGTGTCACTGTTATGGGCCAGTCTTGCCCCGCCGCCGCCTTCAACCTGAGGACAAGGGGGCAGGGGAAAGAAGGCCAGCTATACAGGCCGGGTACGAAGCAAAGCATATCAAATCGAGTCCTATTACCTATTGTGTACCAGTGCGGCATTAAGAGGGACCGCCTCGATCCAGTGCCTTAGCATATCAAATCGAGGGACGAAGGGGATAAGCTCGTGCTGTACCTGTTTCGCCCGAACTCCGTTGTGTGAGAAAGTTGGGACAAGTCAATCTAGGTCTGATCGCCTGGGCTCGCTTGGGTTGAGGACCAGAAATGCAGTCAGCTGGCTGAGGAGGCTCTGGGGAGAGGAGTAGTAGTCAGCAAGATGGTGTACCGGGAAGCGGCGGGCATGGACTGGGGCCCCGGAGGAAACATTGGATCGTCGCTGGAGGTGTTGGGAGGACGTTGCCAGCGGAGGGCGACGACTGTTTCGCATGGCGCGTCTCCCAGTTCGGGGAGCATCAGTGGACCCACGCGCAAGAAGGTGTCGCAGGCGAAACCGACCCCGAGCGCTAGGGTACATCCCTGTCCTGTGCCGCTGGGCACCCGCTCAGGCGGTCGCTTTTAGGTCCCCGGGTCCGCGGGGGAGGGTAGCGGGTATTTTCCCGGTGCACTTTTGGTATTTTCCCTGTGTGGCGGCCCGCCACAGCAGCCACAACACCGTATTTGTCAATAACCTATGTAAAAAACAGGCTTTCCACAGCAAATCTATTATTAACAACAGACGCCCGTAATGCTAGCAATTATTACCACGACCTTTAAAGAGTGCTAGTTACGCGTACGACTTTACTACCATAACGAGGGTATCACCCTCCGCAAGAGGCGATAGGTAAATAAGCACTGCTAAGTTAATATTAAGTACGACCAGGCCGGTAATTACTAATCAACTGTAACGCGTCGTAGGGTATTATTAAAACAATACGGCTACACCTTTGCTGGTAAGATCCTTTGGGTTGACGACACTTAGATATAGGAGGTTCTGGACGGCAAAGAACTTCATAACTACAAGCCTACCACCTAAAGTAAGATTGCTGCTGTCGCTAACTTCCAGCAGTTAAGTAAGGAAGAGGCTACCTTTAATACTAACCGCGAGGGCCTCTCACGAAAGTCGATTATCTAACGCGTCGAGGAGCTATCGTCTAACAATAATATGACCTCACGTGAGATCGCTACTGGCTGCCTCTATATCGCTCAAATCGTTTAAATCCGAGGAGTTTTTGAAGTTGAAGACTTTTGCGTAACTATTGTGGGGCCGCTTGAATCCTGACGCTCTGATTGGTCGGATCAGTGTGGCTGTTGTGGCGGCTGGCGCCACACAGGGAAAATACCAAAAGTGCACCGGGAAAATACCCGCTACCCGGGGGAGGGCGGTTTGACTTTGACTATCCAAATTAGTCGGGAAGTCTCCACCACGTCCGCGAATGGCATTGGGCTGTTTTGTCATAGCAAATAGGTATCAACTAACTGAGGTATGAGGAAGTTTGATAATGTCACTCCCACCCCCTTTGACTTGAGGCGTGCGAGCCCGTTTGCCGTTTGGGGGTTCCGTGCCTCCGGCTCGACTTTAGAAAGCTCGTGGGGATTGTTCTGGGGATGATGAAATGCAGGCATGGGGTTATTTGTGATTGGCTCTTGTCCAAAATGTGGGCGATTCTGAGGCGATCCAGGCTTGGAACCTATGGTTCCAGGTTTCGGGTGGAAAACGGTATGGAACATCATTCTTATTTATTTAAGGACCAGTGCCCACGGCCAACGGTAACATCAGAATACCTTGCCTCGTTTCGGCATGAAGCCGACTGACCCCACCGCGTGGACGAATGCTGGGCGAGGACACAAGGGGCTCAGACGGCACTGGTTTCGAGCCCCGTCACTCTGATCAGCAGGACCAGCAACAATACTCGACGGACAAAAATCGCTAAATATAACCTGTTTCGTAGCACACGTACATACATATACGCAAGCTCGATCGTCTAATGCCAGCATCGCAACCATCGTACACCGTCTTGACACGCCAGCTAGAGTCTGGCAAGAAGCCGACGGGCATGCCTTCCACTCAAAGTCTAGCACCGTTAGCCCTCCTGGCTTCCTTCTCGCGGTCACGGAGAAGACGGCGGAGGATTTTGCCGCTGGGGCTCTTGGGGATGACATCCACGAACTCGACGCCGCCCTTGAGCCACTTGTGTCGCGCCTTGTGCTCCTCGACGTACTTGCAGATGTCGGCCGCGACCTCGCCCTCGGGCCTAGATTCGTGCCCGGCGGCGCGGACGACGTAGGCCTTGGGTACTTCGCCGGCGCGCTCGTCAGGCACCTGGATGACGGCCGTGTCGGACACAGCCGGGTGCGTGAGGAGGTGTGCCTCGAGCTCGGCCGGCGCGACCTGGTGGCCCTTGACCTTGATAAGTTCCTTGATGCGGTCGACGATGACGAGGTGTTCGTTGCCGGCGGCAGACTTGCGTACCAGGACCTCGTCACCGGTGCGGATCCAACGGCCGTCATCGTGCCATACGAATGTTTCGGCATTGGCGCGCTCGTTGTGGAGATAGCCCAGGACCACCGAGGGCGACTGCACGAGAAGCTCACCAGGCTTGTTGTACTCGGTGATCTCCTCGCCTGTCGTGGGATCGACAATCTTGCCGCGCGCACCCGGGACGAGGGAGCCTGACGATCCGACGTCGATGTCGATCTCGGATGTCGTGCAAACGACCGTGCTAGTCTCGGTCATGCCTGACGTGTCTTAGTCACAGCACATATCAACTCTTGCAAACCATCAGAACTCACCGTAACCTTGGCCCACGTGCCACTTAGGGTATTGCTTCTTCAGGTCCTCCACCGTCTCTGCTCCAAGAGGTGCTGCGCCAGTGTAGACGAAGCGCACGCACGTGAGATCATACTTGTTGCAAAGCTCCGGATTGCGGATGACTTGGATGATAATTGGCGGAACCTGCGCAGGTCAGAACGGGCTTCTTTCCACAGCTTCAGAGACGTGAGCTTACCACTGGAAGGCAGTTGATCCTGAAGCGTTGGACAGCCTCCAAAAATTGCTTAAGCTCAAACTTGGGCAGCACGATGATGCCGTCACCGCGCCAGGTACCACAGTGTGCAATGACAACCAGACCGTATATATGGCTGAAGGGTAACAAACCCAGGGATGCTTGCGTCTTGATTCCCAGCTCTTTCCTCGCAACGGTTTCGTATGTTGTGAATTGAAGGACGTTGGCGATGACGTTTCTGTGCGAAATCATAACGGCTTTCTGTAGTCCATTGTCAGCCTCCGGCTTCCTCGACCATCCCGGCCGGGCTTGACTCACTGGCAAACCGGAAGTGCCACTCGAGTAGCACAAATAGGCAACTTGGCGTGCGCCCTGTCCCTTAACCCATTTCAGGGGCTCCAACTCCGGTAGCGACTTGCCCTCCTGAATCAAATCGTCGATGGTGATGTAGGGCGTCTTCAGGCTGAAGCCGGGTACTGGCAGCAAGAAGATGCGGTCATTGGGGAGGTTGACAGCCTTCGCGGCCTTGAGAGCGGTCTCCAACAAGGGAATGCAGGTGAAGACAGCCTTGGCGTTGGAGGAGCGCAGCTGATGTTCGAGTTCTTGAGCCGAGTACGCGGCACTGGCGGGGGTGACGATGCCTGACACACGGTGGATTGCATGGGTAAAGGGAATATAATCGACCTGTGCAAAGTTTAGTCAGTTACGAAAGAGTGCCATTGCATGGATGTAAAGTCCCATACTGTGTTGAACGAGAAGAGCGCGACGACCTTGTCCCACTCTGTGCCCTCGTTCGGCGCGAAATCGAGCTTCTTCGAGAGTGCCCTGGCCAAGAAGTCTATTCTCTGCTTCACCTCGGACGCTGTGTACGACTTGCCCGACAGGCCACACGTGTACGGGTCTCTTGCTTCCGCAACAGGGTAGCGACCGTACTTTTCATTGCTCATGAACTCAGCAATGGTGATGGAGTCGGGTGGGTCTGCGATATTTCAGTGAGCAGAGCTCGCCCAGAAGGTTGCACAAGGCTCCAGGCTCAAGGGCGCGTCTTACCTATGGGCAACTGAGGGACCCATTTTGGCGATGTGAAGACCATGTTGCGTGATGCAACCGAGAGAGAATGACTGAAGGAATGAGTCCGTGTGAGGCGTCGTCAAGAGCTTCGTTGCACACAGCGGTCCGTCGTTAGGGTAGGATAGATGTCAAAACGTCACAAGAAACAAAGAGCGAGGAAGGGAGGTGGGGGGGGCTTGGACTTTTGAATGAGAACAACTTCGCTAACCGCCAGCTCAGAAACGTCCGAGGGAGGACTGAACAGGATTTACATATATCCTCTTCGTGCATTGCGCCTCTGTGCCCTCGGTGACGGACCCCCTGTGCCCCCCCACCACCAGAAGCAGCAATCCAAGACTTGGAGAAGTTTACTCCCCCACTTCTCCGCAGTTATCTCCACGTACCTGTTGCACCTCGGCAGAATGACCAGATAGCGCGGCATCTCGCTGCCCTCTCCGGCGCTCTTTACGAAACGTATACTGGGGCGTCCCGAGTAATTTGCCGTCCAGATCGCTGCCATTCTGCACGTTTTTCCGCTGGCGAGGCTAGTAACACCTTAACTGCGGGCTGGTGCTTGACGGGATCCGATGCCAGCAACCGAAGCGTGGCGCCTGAACCCCTACCCCGGCCTCTAGATGGGCTCACCCCACTTCTCTGAGCTTCCCGTGGTACGTACATGCTAGCCTGCACTAGGTTAGTACCCAAATGATCCACGTCGGTTATGTACCCAGGGGCTTTAAGGCCCTGAATTTGGCCGAGCAGCCGTCAATTTTACCGGCTGAATGCCGCCCCTTAGCCGGCCGGCCGTTGGACCTTGGTAAACAATCAACAAGGTTTCGCCTACACTAGGTAGTGTCGTCGTTTGTCAAATGAGGTCAGCAAGCGGGTACCGAGGGCTTCTCCAATTAATTAGATGGAGTTACACCGCGATATTGACTTCTCCCCAAATTCGCATTGAGTGTGCTGGGACTGGTTTGTGGCTGCTTTAACTTAAGCCGAAGGTGAGTGAAGGTGAGTCGAGGTGAATGGAAATTGAGCCGAAGGGAGGTTACCCGAGCTTAGCCCTCGGCAGAGCATAAATGGCAATTAATGTCGCACTCTCTATCTTTAAGCCTTCCTGTAGCTGGTTTTCTCTTCTCTGCCACTTTCGCCTGGCGCAAACTGGTCAGTAATTAATAAGTTGATTCCTCACCTCGTATATGGATATATGTATAGTGTAGACCTTCAAATCGATAGTTTGTCGCCTCCGTCCTGATGGCGAACAGCAAATGCCAGCTGGTGGGGCGTTTCCAGCTGGCATAAGCTGGTGGTCTCCATGCACCAGTGCTCTGGCACTCGGGTGACAGAAAAAATGGCTGGTTGCCGTATGTTGGTGGAAAGGAAAAGCGCCCCCCCCTTTTTTTTTCTTTTTCATTTTCTGTCACGACTTCTTGGTGCTGCGTACTATGAAAGCCACCGAATTACAATGTTGCTAATGTCACCCGCTGCTCCGGTCTTATAGTCCTTGTCGGTAAACAGTAATCAGTTCTATTTGGATCACCTTGTAACCTAATGATTTCAACATGCTATCAACAGTTACGCACGCCTCCATATAATGCAAAGAACGCTGTAATTGGAACATATAGACGTGGACCAAACTTTAGTTCTCGCCCGTCGATATCGTAGATGCCTGTAAGGAGATTCTCCATTTGTCTCATTCTTTCTTTAGTGCCTCTCTTGTCTCCTAGGGTCAGATGCCCCAAAAAGCTGTTGGAGGCATTGCATAAGTCTTTTATGTCCGGCCAAGCCTGCCTCGTCGGCGGTGGTGCGTCCTGTCTTATTTTTGGTAGTCAGAAGAACGATAGCCGTCATATTTTCAGGTATCTCCTGAGGGTTATCATCGAGTTCGCCAAAGTCCTTCTGTGCACCCCAGACCTCAGTTCCAGACTCATGTGAGCGTGTCCAGTTTTTGGTCGAGATAGCACAAGTACTCAAGTGGCTGGCACAATACTTTGGCGCCAGGTGCGGGCGACCATGTGGAGGATGGCCCCACCTGCTTTGTTCTGTACTGTACAAAGAGATAGCCCTGAAACACCTCTTAAGCCAGCGTTCAGCAGAATTCCAATCTCAGTATAACAGGTCAGTTATCATGACTCCTCAGCTGTACTAACCTGCTATAGTCTGCAGTGCTCATATTACCGTAACAGAAAGTAGCCCATCCCGCTAGATATCATCTCACTGTACGGGAACTTAAGCTCAGGTCTGTGACAGCTGCTGCATATAGGTTAGTAAGAAGCATTTCATGAGAGGGCTAGATAACAATATTGCGCAAGATCCTTTGTCCCTAGTAAGAGTCACGCAAAGTTAGTGATGCTTGAGGAAGAATGAGGAATGCATCCTTAAAAGAGTTGCTTAGGTTAACAGGATACGGCAAGTAGGTTACATCCAAGACTGCCCCGATGACGAAGCTGTGGTGCCTGTTGCCGTCCATATTATACATTTGCAGTTTTGGTTCTGTAATCCCCAATCGCACCTCAGAAGTTGGTTATTTAGATCTCAGCTTGCAACCTGACTCCAACTCCGGACTCTCAACCTCTACTGGGTGCTATTTGGTTGGTCGCAGAGTTCAGCGTACTATAATTAGTATGAGGACTGTATATGATATGGAGTTTTTCGCAACTGGATTCTTGAGGTGATACCGAATTGACCATTACGCACCTCACGAATGGGACTTCTCTAGCCTTTTAATAAACTGTTTCTTTACACCTCATTACTGAAGCCAACGTTTTGTAGGGCTTCTCTCCTGTATTAATTGGACAGCTATTAAATAGCTCCATACTGCATTAGTACAGCTTTGTTGTGGTGTTCCTGTGGGATGGGATGCCTATATTCTATCTTACTTGCATTTCTCTTTGGCATTCACACACACTTTTAACACTATAAGCAGCCTGAAAATGACAATAACGGTCTCTACGTGTCATTTTCCCCTCCTTAAGAAGCTTGCAGCTTTCTTCTTTCTACCAACTAGATCTTACCCAACTTCGCTAACGGTTTCCCGTGAAACACCTAGGCGGTTAATTCTGGGTTTATTTCACAGTTGACCTCGGTTTATGTACCTGGCATTACGTCAACTTCATCTCTTTTGAAAGGTACCTTACCAGTACACTACAGTCTGGGCCTAGAAGCTTACTAGACTTTGTCATGCATGACAGTGTATTTACAGCGGTCCATTGATTGAACCAGTGGTCATCTCTAGAGGATTTTCAATAGCTCCGACATCTCTCTGCAACAGGATGTCCACGTCTTGGGATTCCGTTGATAAACACATTTCATTGTTGCGACCAACCTCTTCAAAGGTGAGGGGAGGCCCGCCTGGCCAATTCTCGTATCTCTTGCTTCATGGATCACTATTTGTGCCGTATATGGTGAGCAAGCTCTTCAATCACCCAATCTACATAATACGCCATACCATCCACCTTGAGCCTCACGCAATGTTGATGCCCATATCCACCCAACGACTCAGCGTCCAAATTCAATAACCCAACCCAGTCTACACCACTGATAACTGAGTGACTTTTCTTCCATGAGTCCCTCCTGCCTCTATCATTTATTTTCTCTCGGTTAGAACCGTAGATCTAATCCTCCGTAAACTGTTAATGGCTTCCTACTTTTCATTTCTCTTCTAAATACCACCGCCAACAAGAAGACCACCCTTCTACAATCCAATTCTCAACTGCAACAACCCAATTGAACCCAATTCACTAGTATTTGTGAAAATCCGACTCCCGTAGGTCTCTCTTGCCTCTCTTGCTCCTGCTTAGAATAGGAAAATTCACTCTCCCCTGCTCTATATAACAGAACCAACCTTTCGCCCCTCTGCCATTCCTCTTCCAGACACCAACCACAACAGAAGAATTGTCACCAAAATCTCAGCCACTACATTCATAAGACCCCTCTGGCGTAAGGTCGAACTTCAACAGCAAGGCCAGCTTTGTCGCTAATCACATACCTCAATAGGTACATTCTCTCAGTGCAGTTCTCAAAAAGGTAAGTTGAGATCGTAGGCTGAGTGTTCTTTCTTCCTTCATGCGAAGTGGACTGTGCGACCTTTCTGGTTTCTTCACGTAAGTCAACTACTTCCTATCTCTCTGACAAAACCAGCATCCTTCACCTTCAACACAACAGTGCATGCATCTAACCTTCACCATCTACATATGATCCTCTTGTCTTCTATCCTTATGGGCTCAGCTATACTCCCTAAAACACAGCACCACAGCAGCTCATATCTCATCATAGTTAAATGTCGTATAAGGGCCACCTACTTCTCTCAAAAAGGGGACGTCTGGCAAGAGCTATCCCATCTATCCTGTACATTACAAATTAGCAGCATCTTCACAGTCATACTCTATCCTAATTCATCAAGCAGACTGATGGTGTTAACTATATCATAGCTTTTCTTGCAAACTCATGGCTTATTCTGTCCTTTGTTTGTTACCCTTTATCACGTAGCGCTTAATAAATGTGTACCGCATTTTAAGCATGCTCTTCCAATCATCTACAGACTTCTATTCTTTTCAACATTACTAACATCAGCTTACTAGAGACAGCACGATATAAAGAGCACTTCTATCACTGCATTTGATTAACGGTACGTTCATCTATTTCAATCTTTTACTTCTTCGATGTTCACTTCAATACCTACTTCGATCATCCAGCCCTTCGCTCCTGCCTCGGAGTCAGCAGTACACAGGGGATCTTCCAAGGAAGCCAGCCCACTACTTCAGCAGCCTTCGTTCTTTCCTATCTATCCAGCTGCACTAGCCAGTCAGTTGCACTTTCCATATCTTCTGGAGACTGGAGACACCCACTGTCGTGGAATGTTCTACCCTCTACTCTTTCTCTCTCCTCCCAGTATCTACTGAGCACCTCGCTCCTTGATGCCAGACCCTCCCTGCCAAACATTCCCTCAACTTGTTGTCTTCCGTCCTGCCACAAAATCTATCCTTCTTCGCTGCAGAAGACCCTACCTTTTTCTCGGCAATTCCTCCCTTCTTATACTAGGTACTCAACAACACATAACGTTGGACTCAAGTCTTTCCAGCGCGATTTCTTCCCTTGTGCGCGCCACTTCCTTAATATCTAACATCACAGAGCAGGCGAAATCATTATTTCCCTGAATTACGCGCTTTCAGTTCGCCTACTCTCGCCACTCTATCATAAGGCCTCAACCCCTTTCACAGTCATGGCTGCAACCAGTTTGACCCTACCTGCCCCTATTGGAAACCCTCCGGTCTGGGCCGAGAACCGTCAAGCTCTTTGCGATGCTCTACCGTACTTTAAGGCACACGAGGGAAGTCTTTACACAAAGGACAAGACTATCAAAGGCATGCTCCTCAACGCATTCTCTAGTGTGCGAGACTATCTAGGAACAGAAACCATCATCACTACCCTGTAAGTTGCCATGCCCCCCCCCTTTCAGCTTGATAACTCCTAATTATTGCTACTTATGACAGTGGTGGGGGCAGAGAGAAAGACAGTCAGGGAAATCTGGTCCGTGTCAAGCAGGCACGCCCCTTTGTACTCGAATCTTGTCATGCAGCCATGAAGAATGGAACGCCAATTGGAGTCATCCTAGGTAATCTCATTAACATCCTCTTACCTCAAGGCTTGTGCTTACTATTAACTAGGCAAACACTACCCAGGTTTGTCTGTCGAGATGAAGCATGCCTTCAATGTCCTTGCATTCTTCAGCATCACAGATATATGGTCTGAGAAGGACGACAGAGGATTCATTATCCATAAGATTCGTCTTGAAAAGACCGACCGCTCTGTGCCGTCCTGGTGGCAGTCGATGTCCGAAGCCCAGAACATTGCCAAGCTGGACGGGTTTCCTGCACTCCAAGCTAACTGCTTCAAGTGCGGAACAGCATCCAAGCAGACATTCACTCAGGGCTGGACTTGCTTGAATGCCCGGTGTGAAGATTGCTTTGTCTTCCCTCCGGCTGTGGACATCTTGAAGTTGACCACTGCTTCTAAACACGCCTCATCTCTTGCATGGTGTGTTGAATGCCACCAGGGAAGCAAGACGGTCTTCTCCTGCGGTTGGGTCTGTCTTCATCAAAAGTGTGGCAAATTCTTCACTTTTGCTGCTGGAGTCAATGCCAAACAGCTCACGTACTCAGAAGACTTTCTTCTAGAGCGAACATCTCACCAGATGCCCCAACAGCCCCTGCAGCCACCTCTCCCGGACATCACAATGCCAGGCTTTCTAGGCACAGAGAAAGCCATGCGTAATGGCATTGTCTGCCCCGAGTGTCACCGTTGCGCAAGACGAGTGGATTGGACAAAGTGGGCTTACGAGGACCCTCTTTGCCCCTTTACCCTGCTTGCCTCTCCCCTGCCTCTCCCCTTGGAAGAGGTTCATGCCGAGGAAACTCACCAAAGACAGAAGAAGACCTTTGAGTCCAAGATCTTGGATGAACACATCCTGGAGGTCAGAAGCGGGTCCAACGGTTATCCAATCGAACAATATCTCCTTCCAGACCCGCTCAGTACAGGTATCATCATTGGATCAGTCACTGTCTTGCGAGCGACCCGAGCTATCAATGCCCGCGAGGGGGGCCCCGATCAGATGTGGGGTCTCCTTCAACACGATACCGTCAGAGACTTTGGCTTCCAAAGACAGCCTGCAATCCATCCTGGACGTATGCACTCCTTGGTTTCTCTTCGCTGGTTCATGTGGCTGACATATCTCAGTGCCTACCGAGAAGTTGACCCGCAACTTTCTTCAGAACTGGGGCGCTCCGTACAAGTTCGCTGTCAATGTGCATTCGAGGCCATTCTCAGAGGCTCCAGACTCTGTCATTGGAGCGCTCAAGAGGATGAAATGGGCCGGACAGACATCGGTCAGGATGACCAACCATACAGTGGACGCTTATGCCCAGTTGCCCGGCTACAGCGACATGACCCGATGCGATACGCTCACCAGGGACTTCATTGACTTTAATGAGCTTCTTTCTATCGGCTACATGGAAGAAGACAAGATCAATGTGAGTTACGGTACCGCGTTGCCTTTTGCTTATATACTTATTGACCTTTCTGAAGTACCACGACGACGGTGAGGATACTCTGGGACCTACCGTGGCTACTCTCTCGCTTGGAAGCCCAGC
The DNA here is from genome assembly GCA_020631755.1 of Colletotrichum sublineola. Classification (NCBI taxonomy): domain Eukaryota; kingdom Fungi; phylum Ascomycota; class Sordariomycetes; order Glomerellales; family Glomerellaceae; genus Colletotrichum; species Colletotrichum sublineola. Next base: position 4,627,695 of record JAHSQG010000006.1, on the reverse strand, counting down.
CCTGATGTCCTTCAAGATGAAGAAATCTTACGCTGGTAAGGACAAGAAGGTCCTTCAACTTACGATGTCCCACGGCGATATGGTTGTCATGCACGGTACCCGCATTCATCAGGCCTACCTCGTATGTGTCTCCCCTTTTGCATTGGAGCCATTGGTTGACACTTAACAGCACAAGGTTGTACCCAAAGGCAAACGTCGTTTTGCCTTGACCTGCCGAAAGATCGTTCTGGAGAATATCAAAGACGACGATCTTCGAGCTGAGGCCGTCCAGAACTCCATTATCCGAGAGGTCTCGAAGCTCTGGGAATTTCCGAAGGATGAAGATGGTGAAGGCTTTGAACCGAATGCTCTCTCGTTGAAGCGTGCCAGTGATGATGCGCAGACCACGTCTCCCGCTACGAAGAGAAACAAGACCACTACTTGAGCATCTGGCATCTAGTTCCAGGATCAACAATTTGTATGACATTATATCGGTCTTGCGGTGGTCACAGACATTAACAAATGATATGGGGTAAGATGGTATTGGAACGGAGTATTTTTTTTTGTCTGCGGGGGGTTCTTCTAATTTCTGGGACGTCTGATAAACGAAGCGCAGCGGGTTTTCTATTTGCAATCTATCGTTTTTCACGGAGAAACCAAGAGAGTTTTATGCGGGAGAGATTTCGGAGAGACTTTTTCTTTTTGTTCTTGCTTTCCAACAGCTTGGCTCAGGTCTGCTGCTTTCGCGGCCACTTTATTTGACATTAGCCCTATGCCAGCTCATAGCTTAATTAGTCCATAGTGCGAATCTTTACTTGCTTTTAAACACCATTTCGAGACGTCTTCTAAGTAATTGAACGAGAGCGTTGAACACTTGACCGGGGCCGTTTGTCGCACGAAATGCAAGCAGGAAGCCATATCGTGTGAATCTGGGATGAATACACCCACCACATACTGATACCGTCAGTGTCTACTAGGCATGGAAAAGGATGCCAAGTGGTAAGCTAAGGAATGAGACACATGTCTCTGCCCGGGAATTCGCGGCACGAAGAAGGCTTTCTTCCGTCACATGTGGCGCAAGCCGCCGGCGCCCAAGGCGGTTCTGGCCAAAACGGCCCCATCGACCGTCCTTCCCCCAAGGCCCAGCCAAGCCATAATCGACACAGCAGCGCCTCTATCCCAACCCAATTCGGCAAACGGGAAGTGAGAGAACAAGCTATCGTCAAGTACGGGAGACCTGGATCCGGGGGGAGGCGCGGAGCGCCACGGCGATCGTCTGTCCCAGATCGCCGGGGCTGGCTGTGGTGGGCGAGCACACAAGATGGGAAGGTTATTGGATAGGCTAAGCCTCAAAGAAAGAATGCCACCGGAAATGGAGGTTGGGACGTGTCTCGGTCCACGTGTCTGGAGCAACCTGATTTTTAGCCCGCCGTGATGTCATTCGCTCACAAACGCAGGTAAACAGGCGCTTTCGGACGCAGCGCCTACGTGAGGTGTTTTCCATCATGTCTTGATGAAGGGTGAGGATCTGTCATGGGCATACAAATACACAAGAGTGAGAATGAGCGGGAACATGTTGAACTTGAAAGTCTGGCAAATCTATTATTTTCCCTTCATTTTCTTCGGATCGTCTCCAAAAGCAAAACCAGAAGATGAAAGGTTATAGCCGTTGGGTATTCTTCTTCATTGGTATCGTAACGGGTCGTAAATAGGCGTCTAGCTAGACCCCATCCCTTTCTTAGCTATCGAGGAATCATCCCTCACATAGAAAGTAAAAAGCTGCAGCTGTCTGGCTGGCAATCATCCGTAGAGGCCTTGGTGCGTTATTTCTTTGAGAAAACGTCTCGCAATGCAAAAATGATGAAACAAGAAGAAAGGAAAAAAGAAAAGAACCATGCCCCTGCCCAAGCCCTTGGAATTCTTTCCGGGTATCCTTGTGTTTTTGTTGTTGGTGGTGTCATATCCAGTCTTTGCCAATTAAATATTCCAAAATAAGGCTGCCGAAGTCATTAAGACACCCAGTAGCAGACATAAGAGCCGCCTTTCGGTGAGGGATGGCGCCGCGGAGGGGGAATCGGAGGGCGTCGAGGATGAGGCGGCGCCCGTGCTCTTTGAGGGGGCCAAGGAGCCGCCGTTCGGTGATCCTCTAGCGGAGGTTGACGAGGCAGGCGAGGCACTGTTGGTGGAAGACGACTGAGAGCAAAGTGTCAATGCGGTACAAGAATAGAGAGTAGCATAGATCGGAGTCGTAGCCGGGGCCGGACTGTTCACAATCTTGGTAACCATGACCGGGTCGACGGTAGGCGCAAGGGTCGGGATGACAGGAGCTGAAGAAGCAGGTGGACTCACTGCAGACGCCACAGAGTTTCCTTCGCCGTCCGGCGTAGCGGGGCCGTTGCAGAGTCCTATGACGCCGCTGGGCACAGCATCGCTACCTTTGCCAACGGCCACGATTTTCTCGTCGCATGTGCTCGCCTGCGCCATGTGAACGGACTGATTGTCCCAGTCGAAGACGAAATAGCCAGCCCGCATTACGCTGTCGCCGAGGATCTGCTGGTCGCTGGTTGTGACAAGACCGATGTAGCACTGGCCATCGGTAGGACCCAGGTCGAGGATGAAGTCGCTTAGGGGTACGCGGATGGTCTTCCTGTCAAAGGTGAATGTGACGTACGAGTCGCTGCCGCTATCGCGCAGGGAACAAGCCGCAGTCCAATAACCATCGCTGCTTGTTGCGGCCTTGAGGTCTGACAGTATGGGGCGCGCGAGGGAAGGGTGCAGGCGGCTAAGGGTCGTCCCGGAGTCGAGCATGATGTTCCTGTCCTCTGGGGCCAGACTGTAGGTCTTGGCGGAATTGACGAGGTTCATGCCAACGCCAGTAAGCTCGACGGCGAGGCTTTGGTGGTGTTAGCACAAACAGCTCTTAGTCGAAGGAGTATGAGGCGATGAGCCCTGAGATGACTCGACTTACCGAGGCTCGCCCTTGGCTCCTGTGACCATGGGAACGCGTAGGAGCTCACCAATAAATTTTCCGGTGTCGACACCGCCGTAGATGAGAGCGCCCGAGTCCGCAGATGCGTGACGTAGATCCAATGAGAAGACGCGGCTCCCGATGACCCCCTGGTCAGCCAGACTGTTGAGAATCAGGCTGTAGGGTTTACCGCGGTCGAAGCCAGCCTTCAGGTCGGGCGCCAGGCCCATGATGCCAGTAGCGATGCCGTCGCTCTTGGTGACGACGCCGAATGTCTGGTTGGACAAGACACCACTACCCATTGTAACGCTATCTGTGTAGTAGGCGATCTCGGCGCTCGTCTGAGTGTTTGGGTCTGAGGGGTCTCCGTAGTTGAGTCTACGCGTGCCATTGGGGCCGCTCGGCGGAGTGCGACTGTTCCGTGGGTTGTACTGGCCGGCAGCGCTACACTGCTTGGCCTGGGCGGCCGAGGGCGCCGTGGCGCAGTCGGGGTTGACCCAGAGTTCAGAAGAACCCGTGTCGAGAAGAACAGTCACCTGTTGTGCGGGTGTGCCAATGATGACTAGTTTTTTTAAGTCGTCGTCAGTTGAGTCCGTATAAGAGGACGGGGCAGGAGAGATTTGGGATTTGGGGTTTCTTACTGTCCGTGGAGTAATAAAACTCTCGATTCTTGAGGACGACCGCGATAGCTTCTCGCTTGGTAAGATGACCCAGGTCGGGTCTGCTCTGTCTGACTGACATGGCGATATAGCCTTTACCCTCGGTGGCGTGGGGGAAGGACATGGCAGTGACTGAGCTCACTACAGCTCCCGCAACAGCAGCAAAAACTCCTAACTTCATCTTGGGCGGTTATGGACTTGGTGTTTTGCTGTGAACAAATCCAAAGACGAAGAAGCTGGAGAAGTGAGACAGGGAATAAATGGGTATAAACAAAGTGAATGGAAGGACCCAGGAACTGAAGCAGATGCGAACCTTAAAAGGGAGCCTTGAAGGAGAGGTGAGGCTCTGTAGATTGGGAAATATTAGTAGATAAAGCAGGAAGAAAAGGTGAAGTGACAAAACGCCACTAAGGATCTTCAGCTTCTAAAGCGACGGGTTTGTTTGATGGGCCGGGCCTGGGGTGTTTGGTGGCTTCGGATTGTGGTAACTGGATCCTTCGAAGGAAATAATCCAAAGCCGTACAGACTTTGCTGCATGCACTCGTGCTAGTCGTCGTTGGCGTTGGTCGCGGTTGAAAGAAAACAGAGAGAAATATGTCTCTCCTCCATCTGCCGTCCCTTGCTTCACCGTCTGCTTGCGGTATGTCCCAAGACGAAAGTCCTGGGCCCCAAGCAATGGCTCCTTGGCGAATGATACTCCGACACTGCGTGGTCAAGGATCTGGATGTTCTTGACCTTTGCCTCTATTGGACCACTTTCACCTTCACTTCCACTTCCGTTTTGGTGAAGTTGTACAAAGGGAGCCAGTTTGTGTAGCAGTAAATCCGATTTCCGCATGCGATATCTCCCCCCTGGGCTCAATGTTTCCGTCCCCATGTTTCGTCCACGTGAGATGCTGGTCAACGACCTACGATACTAGCCAATTCTGTGGTCGAAATGGCACGATGATGCCTGTTACAGCAGTTGATACCACCCGCTGAGAAGGAATTTCCATTCTCCAGTTACCTTTTCCTTTAAACGGGCTCGGAGTACTTTCCCCATGGCATCTGAGACACGCTCGAATACGGCGACCAACGGTTGCATGCTTCGGATCCGCTGGGTCACTCAGGATGCACTATACCGCGTGGCATCGAGGGGTTTGGTGAGCCACAGACGAAGATTATTGTGGAAACTTCCGAGCCTGAACGTGGTTCATCTCCCATATCCCGGGACAAAGCCATCATTCAGTAATCTACAAGGTTTGCTGGGGAACGTTACTTGGTCATCACATCAGAAATCCAGGGTGGAATCAAATATGAAAATGGGGAAGAGAACAATAAAGCGAGAACAATGAGGAAAACTACTATTGGTAGGTTGGGCCCCTTGACTTCATCTCAAATACTCGGTGAAGCTCGGTGAGCGATGCCTTCAAGCTTCGTGTACGTGATCGACGAGCAGACTCCACCAACAAGGGCGATGGGTCTGGGGTGCGTTGCACTGGTCGGACGGCCAATCAGCAGGTGGCAAATTAACTACCCTCTTGAGGGACGTCTCTGTGCTGTTACGTCACCATTCCTTCGTGTACTCGAGGAGTTGACGCAATGCATGTCTGGAGGGCCTCCTAGCCAGTCGACCGAATGGCAACGTCGGATGTATATGGATATTGTGTACGTCAAAATTAAAAAAAAAAAAGAAAAAAAAAAGAAAGGAAAAGTCAACCGCGACGCCTCGTACGTGAGCTTTTCTAACAATGTAATCAGGAGGGTGGTTTACTTTGCTGTAGCAGGACTTTAAGACTAAACTTGACGAAGATTTTCCAAAGCGAGGACCAACAGTGTTGTTTTGGTCCGGCCTTGATCGTCAAAATGGGTACGGTCGCGTTTGTGTTGAGACTGATGGGACGGTTCTTCACGTGATCTGATATCAATACCCGCCGCACCGACTTTGTAATCTGAGCATCAGCAGCTGGTCGGCAAAGTCGCTGAAAGATTTGACAAGTTCACCAGGCTACGGGACTAGCTGGTTTAGACTCACTCCACATCTAATGACCATATGAGATCCCCACATCTTGGTGACCGGAACGAAGCTTTGGGGTTCGAAGCCCTCATATCAGTAGTCAGATTGGTGTATTGCGACGGGACTGGTTGGCGATGGATGAAGACTCGAGACTGCGGGTCATAACACGGCAGGGTTCCGGAATTCAAAGTGCCCCGAGGACTCCCAACTGATCTTAGGAGTAAAGCCGGGTCGTATCGGGGTTTTCGAGTCAATAGACGCCGGATGATGCGGGGGTGCGGAGGAGTGGCACGCAACGCGGCTGGGTCGGATTATGATTGGTCGCAAGTACGGTGTTAAAATGCCTTTCCCAGGTCAGCCGTTCTGGCTGTCAAGCAGTCTGTGATGACTGTATTGAGATTGGGTGGTGTGGGTGAGTGTCCTTGACCAAGGACAGGAGTACCGGTAGCGTTCCATGTGAAGAACAGTGATGGCTCCCTGTGGCTATCCGTTACAGAAATCGGTCCGAGTAGACTCATGAGATCTGGAATCCGGGCCAGAGATGAACGGTACTTTCTTAGCTGGCAAAGCTGGGAGGGCTTGGAGTGGGGAGACTTCACATGCCAAGGTGAAGGCCAGATCAAGTGTGTTGAATCCCACAAGGGACCGAAGGCTTGACAGAAAAGCAGCAATCCTGGGCACAGACCAGCAACAAATACCCACAAAGTTTCAATCACGAGGGTGAGTAGTTAGGACGGTCGACAGGCGTTTGTTGGGAAAATAAAGGCTTAGGTAGTTGAACAGGTGAGAATCTGCGCGTACGGCAAGGTAGATGGGATGCAATGCTGGACATTGGACGGGATGGCGGTGAGAGCCGCCATGGTAGACAAGGACAATGTTTGAGAGTGAGGCGAAGGATGCAGGAGACAGAAAGAAGAAAGACTGTGGCACAGCAATTCTGGAAGGAAGAGATGCTTCCGTACTTTGGTAGGTAGAAAAGGCGGGCAAGAACCAACAAACGTTTCCGTACGAAGGCCTCCATCCCTAACAGTCGCACTCGCCCCAAAGTACCCTAGCACGCTCATACCGCTCGTCTGACAGCCAAATACCTAAGTCACGAGCATGCCGCCCTACGTAGGCAGCTCTTTGGGAAATTGTTCGGAGCGCACTCGTTGATAGACAGTAGGTATGATGGGCCTGTGTGTATGGAGTCCGAGCACCTGTTGGAACTCTCGAACGTGCCGGATCATCCCAGGTACCTTTCCGTCCCAGACATACCTTGTGGGTCATATTTATTGACTCTAAAACACTTGTGAGAGAACGGCTGGGAGGACCAAAATAGATGGAAAGGGGAGATCGATGTTTGTTTGGTCTCAGACACCTACCTACTGCGTAGAGGGTGTCCCTTGGCACCATGCAAATATGTAGACAGCCAGCCGTAGGGAGCAGAGGGGAGAGAGGGATAGGTAGTGAAACATGCGCCCAATGACAAGTGCATCCTGTACCACAAGATGGAGGGACGGCTGTCCGTTTCTGGCGGCTTTCATGCAGCGCCATATTCGTCGCTGGTGGTACCTTGGCCAATTCTCAACGGTATTTCATGTTTGATGTCCATTGAGTTCTACAATTCTATCATTATGGCAAGAGTATGAGGGATAAAAACAAAAACACCCGCATATCTGCTGAGCCATCAAAGGACAGATTGCTATCTCGCAGTCGCTCGATAGCTGCCCAAGCCGGCGATTGATCACCAGGCTCTCTCAGTGTTGGACAGTGCTGTACCTAGGTACCGAATGAGCCAGCCAGCCAGCCAGCCCCCCTTGCCCCTCGATAAGCACAGGGCTGTGGAGGACTGAAGACCCAGGCCTGGTAACGGCGAATTGCTGGCGCCGAAGGGGAGACACCAAGAGATGTAAAGCCCAGCCCCCCTTGCGCTTGTGGAATACCTACCTAGAGCAACGAACGCGTCTCCTGCTGGGAGCCCGGGACAGTGGGACCTGGGTGGTCCCCCTTACCCCCGAGATTACCATCTCATGATTCACACAGGTGCTTGTCCGTCTTCGGGTCGCAATCTCATCTCCAAATCGCGTTTTCCTCTTGCACATGTCTCCCATCCCCTGGTACATTGAAAAGCATGCAATTTGGCCGTATTGTTGTCCGAACATGTGCTCAATACCTACGCCAGAGTCAGTTCTCCATTGTATCCACTTAAGCTTTTTAATATACTTAGGTATAGGGGAGAAGGAACAAAAAATCAGAAAACTTCATCTGTAAATATACTGGATGCGCTCGGACGAGTTGCTGTAAGTCTCGGATTATTGTCCAGTGCGGGATAGTCGGCGCCAAATGATGACGACGAGGCAGTCCGCAGCGAGATGGGAAGCAATTTCGGCCCATTCATGTCGAGCGTCCGTGTCCGGGTCCGCCGACGAGGAACCCCTCCCAAACACATTGCATGCTACAAATATGGTACGAGGAAAGGTGCTACCATAAGTAGGTAGGTATTGACTTAGGTAGGTACCTCTAATTCCCACAGGCCATCCATGTGTCTCTCTTTTACCCACGCCAACGCTTACCCACGTTGAACCCCGGTCCTCTTGGCCTACCTACCTACCTAGCCTGGCCTTGACTGGAATCTGTGTCTGTTGGCCTGTCTCTTCCAGGCTGTCTGCCACACCCCAAATTATTGCCCGCTGGCTTTGTTCGGCGCGCTTGCTTCCCTCTCCCAAATTTGTCCAATGCCTCACTCCTTCTTTTCTTTTCGCGATCCATGCCGACGACGACGATCGCTTCCTCGCATCTGTCTGACGTGACCTAACGCGCGAACGAACGCCTCCTGTTGCCTCTCTCTTTCCAACACCTCGATGCTTTTTCGTTCCCACCTCCTAACACTATCCACGAGGTAGTCTCCCACTCACTCATCGGGCTCCGATCCCACCGGCGTCATGAACGCGATTCAGCAAAAATGTCGCCCGAAGCATCAAGTGCTGGTGCTCAAGTGCTATCCGCGAACAAATAAGGGTGCTGTCGATGTGAAGCCGAACTCGAGCGAGTTAAGCTACCTGCTATTCTACGCCACTTCCCGCCGCTCCAAGATCCAAAAGATTGGTTCTTTCCTGGAGAAGAAGACTGCCAGCGATGTTTGGCGTCTGCGCATCGGGTTTGTTGAACCTCTCCCAGAGCTTGTCGAGTGAATGCCTCGCTGACCCGAGCCTGTCCAGGAATGTTCAAGTTACCCTCCGGATTCTCACAGCACTGATCGAGAAATCACCCAAGGACTTGCCGCTTGTGGCCCCGAATGTGCTCAAAATCCTCGATCTCATCCTTGGATCAAAGGACATAACCATGGTGGAATCCTCCATCCCTACATTTGAGGCCTTTTGCGAAAATCACGACGCCTCTACTTCCTTTGCCGACCAGGCCTACCTCGCCCAATACGAATCCATCGTCCGCACCTACGCCTCGCTCTCGTCGACCCGTGAAAACCCAGGGAAAGGAGCCTCGAGCAAGCCTGTGCTGATGCGATGGAGAAACGCAGGTCTGGAGGCGATCAAGAGTGTCTCCTCTTCAGAGGCACTGTCTACCGTCACCGGTCGTCAGTTTGACGTGATTGTTCCTGTGATTTTGGATAATCTCTGGTGGGGCGACGAAGAGTTGCTCGACACACTTCTGTCGCGCATTCAAATGGAAGAAAAGGTGCAGACAGAGAAGCTTCGCCGTAGGGCGAGCGCCGCAACCGTCGAGACTGGCGGCACTGGCGGCGAAGCCAACCCCATTGCCCTTACAGGTACCGCATTCGACGTGGATAAACTGGCAGAAGAGGATATCGGTGTTCTCGCCATGCAGTGCTTGAAGCAGATCTTCGTCGTACCCAACAGACCACAGATTCATTCCGCCACCGGCTCCCTTTTCCAGTTCATCGAGAGCCGCGTCGCGAACGGCGACATGGTCGTCAAGACGGATGAAAAGTCCGGTAGGGACCACGGGTGGGCAATCAGCATTTACAGCGCCATTGCACGATGGGCTCCCGTACAAGATCGCTATGTCATTCTGGTGACCGCTATGGATCATCTTTTGAAAGCGCCCGTCAGGGACGACAATCTGAAGTTGCATCTCACATTTGCGGCCATGATTGGATCCTTGCTACGCTCCGATATCAACCTGATTGGACTGAGCGCCATGGACGTTTTGTTGGGGCTCATTCAGCACATGAAAAAGCTGATCCAACTACCCGGTGGCTTCAGTAAAGTGGAAGGGGATGCCGTGGAGGCTCCCTCCAGTCCGCAGGGCTCTGGAGATGTTTTCGCACAACGGAAAGAGCTTCTTGAGCGAATCCAGACCTGCATCGGAGACCTCGCAACACACGTATATTACGCAGACCAGATATCGGACATGATTTCGACCATTCTCCTCCGCCTCAAGCCCTCAAAATCCTCGAGCACCAGCTCCTCACCTCGAGCGGACGATGCTGAGCAGCCATCCTCGGAGGACTTGAACTCTAGCCAGCCTCAGCTGGAAACCATTCTTTCCCGCAATGTAGGCAAAACGGCCGCTTTGAAGGCTATCAAGAACATCCTCTTAGTTGCGAACCCGCGGGCGCAGATGTCTGGCAACTTGAACCTCTCACGAAACAGAGTCCCAATCCAAGTATGGGAAAATACTCATTGGCTCCTGCGGGATCCGGACGGCGAGGTCAGGAAAGCCTACGCTGATGCGCTTCTGACCTGGCTCGACCGCGAAACGACGCCGGCAGACTCGAAGGCGCGGGACGAAGGCGCACAACATTACCGCTCCTCATTGAACAAAAACAGCCGTGATCTTCAGCCAGTCAGTGTTGCCCAACGTGCCGCCTCGAACGCCTCAACCCGCGAGAAGCCGTCGCGGCAGCGTACGCATTTCCTGCAGCTTCTTCACATTGCAATTTACGACAACGCACTACAATATGTCGACTACGACCCGGACATTGTGCTCCTTCATGTGCTGCTCACTAAGCTGGTGTACCGGCTGGGTGTCAACGCCGTTCAATACGGGCTGCCCATGGTGTTCCGCCTTCAGGAGGACATCCCGGACGCGGAGCTTCCAGTGCAAAAGGTTCGACTTGGCAGTCTCTGCCATGGATACTTTTGGGCAGTGACCGAAAAGTTCGACATTGAGAACTCCGCCGTCGGGCGTGCCATTACCAACGAAGTCATTCGAAGGCGCAGCAAGCATTTCTGGACCGAGGGCGTTTCGATCCCTCCTCCAGGACTGGATCTCATTGGTACCCCTGGGGTTCCTAAGTTGCAGACGAGGTTGCCTTCCACTGAGGTCGAAAGTGAAGCGCTGTTGCCTTTCGATGACCGGGAAGCACTTGTTGAGAGCATCTCCGTGAGTTATGCAGACACGAGCATCTCACAACCCAACAGTCCTCCTCAGTCTCCTGGCCGTAACTTCTCGCATCCTATTCTCAACACCTCGATCGCTTCCACGCCTGCAGCTCCCGGGACAGAGCTGCCCACCGCTTATCGAGAGCACATGCTTATGGACTGGTCGAAGGATACAGCAATGTTGGCGGTCCAGGCGGGAAGCAAGTCCGAGTCTTTGGCTGGCTCGAAAAATGGCACTATGGGGACCAACCGACACCACCTCACAGTCAACGGCGCTAACGGCCACGGGCAAGCGGGCGAGTCATCGCCGCTAGGCAGCCAACGCAATCTTCGTCCGAATTCATCCCAAGTGCTTGGGGGCTTGTCTCCCATGAGGCAACTGCGCAAGTCCAGTGTTCGTAGCGGTGTTTCGCCCTCGCCCTCGGATTCTAGCCGGGGCGTGGTTGCGTCTGTCGATCAGCTGAAGATGGTTTTATCAGGCCAAGCACCGGCAACACCCATAGGCACCTCAGCCGGGCTACATCACGACAGCGATAGTGACAGTATGGTCAGCTACGATTTTACGCCATCGGAACTCAGCTTCAACCCGGGTGCATCACAAACAGACAACGGTGACGGTGCTTCTCTTGGGCGACCACGGTCTTCATCTCAGTCACGCAAGGGTGGACCGCTGAACTCGAACCCTTTGTACGAGCACAACGAGGACGAGGAGGTGCCGCCCGTACCGCCATTACCCATTAATATTGGCGGGCTGGCATCTTCGATTTCTATTCAGGATTATGCGGTCAAGCCAGCGAAACGGAACTTGAGCAGCCGCGGTGGCGATAGTGTATACCATGGGTCAGCAAAAGGGGATGGAAACTTTCCGATGGTCTCGGGCGGGGGGATGGATTTGCATGAACTTCTCAACGGGATCGACAGCAGGGCGGGAGAGCTCAGTCTAGGAAACGTCACGAAGCCACCATACTAATGTAATGGACGTAGGCGGTGAATTCAAATTTTGTATTGCTACAATCAGGCGTAGACGTATAGCGAGGCGCAAAGCCAAGGGTTTGCAGTTTTAAGAAGTGATTTTCTCCGAGATCTATATGTCAGATTGCCGCCAGCGGGACCCTCCCTGTGTTCATTTCTTGTAACTCAGGTGCCTACTCGTGCCTCACCGAGCACACCGAAAGATGTATCCTGTCATCGAACGCTAACCCTTGCTTCCAGCCAATCGGATCCATGGCTTTCCTTTGTGGGGCTTACCGCGAAGCTCCCAAAAATTAATCGACTTCCACTTTTACTACGTAGCTCCTCCCAATCCACTACTGCAACCTCTCTTTAGTCATTCATAGTAAAAGTCGACACGAAGATGAAGCCCTCAACCCGCATACCTCTCCGACTCTTTGCTGCGTCGTCGCCAATGACGACAGCGGCCGGCCGGCCGTGCTTCGCTGCCGCTGCTGCCGCCGCCAGAACCATCTCAACTACAACGCTCAAGCCCGCCGAGGTCGCGCCCGTCGTTGGCACCGGCCCGCCGCCTGAGCCCCCCGTCCCAGATGTCGCCGCAGAAGACCGGGCCGCCGCTGCGCGCGCGCGCGTCGAGAGGAGGAAAAAGCAGGCCGAGATGTTGAAGCACGCCAAGACCATTCGCACTACCGCGGACGCAAAGGCAAGCAAGCCGGGCGCTTTGAAGAGGAGGTTTTGGAACGATGTTAGCGTGCAAGAGGTCGCCGGTAAGCTTCGCCACGTCAATTCTGCTGCCCCACGTTCTGCAGATTGAGTTTCGAGCTGACCAAAACACCATGACAGGCGCTCTCCAAGTCCACCTCGACAGCCGTCCCCTTCGCCACCCCAACACCAAGGAGATCATACGTCTGCCGGTCTCCAAGCAGCACCTAGCCTCCGCCCTGGCGATCGAATGGGATTTCATCACCTCGGCCCAGCAGGCGACCAAGCAGCACATGATCCCCCTCACCTCCCTGACCTGCCGCGCCCTCGACATCGCCGAGGACGACGCTGCCTCCGGCACGATCCGCCAGTCCATCGCCACGACGCTGATGCGCTACCTTGACACTGACTCCCTGCTGTGCTGGGCGCCCCCGGCCGGCTCGATGGACACGCGCAACGACGCGGGTGAGTCCTTGAGAGACGTCCAGAAGCGCACAGCCGAGGCCGTCGTCGGCTTCCTCACGGCGCGGGTGTGGCCGGGCATCGAGATCCACCCGGTCCTGGACGGGCATAGCATCGTGCCCAGGGCGCAGGCGGAGGGCGTGCGGGACGTTGTGCAGGGCTGGGTCATGGGACTCGACCCGTGGGAGCTGACTGGTCTCGAGAGGGCCGTCTTGGCGGGCAAGAGTCTGATCACCGCGGCGCGCTTGGTGGTGGAGTGGAGCGAGGGTTCCGTCGGGGAGTGCCGCGACCCGGCGAGCTCGAGGAAGTTTGGCATCGAGGAGGCTGCGACGGCGTCGAGCCTGGAGGTCTCGTGGCAGACTGGGTCGTGGGGCGAGGTGGAGGACACGCACGATGTGGAGAAAGAGGACTTGAAGAGGCAGTTAGGGAGCGTTGTGCTACTGGTCTCGGGCGCGAACCACAAGTGAAAGAGAGATGCTGGCGGCAACGGAAGATACCCCATGGTATTGTATAGATAGAGAGAGACCGAGACTTGTACATCAAAAGGCACACAGGGTCCCAAGGACTTAATTGTGCCCGTGTAAGAGTAATAGTTAAAGGCAATCTAGACATTCATGTTGCCCTGTGTTTGCCACTTCAAGCGAAGCGTCTGAACTCGTTCGAGAGGCATCGCCGATGATATACGCAGTTATGCTTGGTACACCCCTAAAGCGACTGTGTGACTCCTGCCAAAACTTCTGCTTATGGGCCAACCAAGAGGTCCCGAACATAGGCGTTTCTACCCTCGGCGGCGCCTCATGTCGCCGTCTTTGACGGCAATCATGCGTACGGAGCGAGGGACGAGCGGAAGAGCCGGAGAACGTTCCTCCCGTTCCACTGCCGCACGTCCGGGCTTGATAGCTACTGACTAGGTAAAAAAGGAGGATGCGTACGAGGCGGGAGGCTAAAAACCCGAGGTGATGTCGAGGAACCAACAAGAATCAGGATGCTGAGTGCGGCCAGCCATCTGCTCGTCGCCTAAAGAGTCATAGAAGAACGTCACCGGTGGCGGGTACCCATGGTGGCGTGTAGTGAGAAAGGTATGGGTAAAGACACAGATGCAAGGGAAAGTCCGATGTCCTTGATAGAAATCCCTTTCTGCCCATTTAACACTAAGCCAATCATGTACTTAAACAGAGTGGAACGTCTGGATGCCTCACGCCCAAGACTTGTTCCGATTCGAAAAAGCCGCGTAACCTCTGCATACTCATCTAATGACGGTAGACGGGGGTAATGTGTGGTCTCTCACCATTCACTCACAAGCCACAAGAGCCAGCTTGACCACTTCCATGATATATACATTAGCGTGTAGATTTGTTTAAACATGGCAACGGAATACAAGACGTCACAGAACAGGCAAGCGTATCGGGTAACAATCGTCTCATCATTGTTCGATCTCTCATCGTTCACACCGCCAGCTCTCCTCGTCAAGCCGCTGGCATATCGGACTCGAAGAACTGTATCAAGGTTACAAAAGGAGGTTGTTGTTAAAACGGCAAGGAAAAGCGTAGATTCCTCCCTTGTCGATCCCTTATTGTCATTTTCTCCCCCCCCCTCTTGAGTCAGCTCCGCTCCGCTCGCCGAGTCGATCATCAAAATGTCCCGCGCGCCTCGTCTGCTTCTTCATTCAAGGTCGTATTTCGTGACGGGACCACCAGAGTGTGCGACGTCGAAATCAGGCTTTCTCAAAAAGACGAGAAAGAAAAAATGAAAGAAAACCCCTCTGGAAAACCATCGGTAATTGTACATTATCTTAAAAGAAAAAAAAGAAAAGAAAAAAAAGAGGAAACTGAGTTGGGCATGTGCACATGCACTCAAACTCGGCGATGTTCATCCATTCCATCATGAATAGAAATAATAACTGCGCCCCAACTTGCTCTCATACGTCCACGGCTGAGAACAAATAGGGAACGGCCATGTAACGTAGTGTATCATCAGAAAAGAAGAATCCATGAACTTGATAGGACAGAAAGAAAAGCGCAGAAGATCAAGGGCGGAGAGATTAAGTGAAGGTTGTTTCGTCATGATTACGTAGAATCATTGCGAAACGAAGAGCCAAGCCAACGCGTCGAAATCAGATTCCCGCAATCCGAAAACTCCTCCCATCTGCGCGAACTGCTGCTGTCCGGAGGGGACAGTCAAACAAAGAATGTACAATAAATAGTGGCAAACGCTTTGCAGTCGTCATGTAGAGAAGCGAGAGTTCATGCGTCGCAGAACGCCAGACTAAGGCCGGTCAGGTCGGCTTTTCGTCTTCGCTCTATCGTTCTCCGTTTGCTCGTCTACATCAAGTCGCTTGCGCCAATCAGCCAGACTGTCGCTGAGACCCATCCCGACATCTTCGTCCTTGCGTGTTGGGGTCACGGCGCCGTCAAAGTCGAAAGTGTTGCTTAGGCGATAGTTTTTGTTGGTGGCTTCCCAATGGGTTCGCAGGGTTTCGAGTTCGTTTGCCAGGTTATCCAACGCTGTGCTATTGCGCCCATCGACTCCGCCCGAGGTGGCTCCATATGTGCTATCCATGTCCGAGCTATCCTGGCGTTGATGACCCATGTTCGTTCCGTTGGTGCCCCTCTCCGTCAGCTCGGAAGTCATGCTCGGCGCTTGTCTGCTCTGTCGACGGTAGCTGTCAACCGAGGTTTCGACTTGGTCTAGTAAGAGAGAGACCTTCTCCTCAGCATCCTGAGCTCGGCGCTCCAGAAGAGTATTCTCCTGTTGAAGCTCCTCCAATTCACGGCGATTGGCGGCAAGCTTGCGGGAAGCCTCTTCGGCATCCTTAAAAGCACTTTCGCGTTGCTTTTTGCTCTCCTCAAGTTCCTTTCTAACCGCGTTCAGCTGCTTCTCGAGCTGTTCATTAGAGGCCTCTAATTCCTCCTCCAGAGCCTCAATCTTCGTTTGCAAGATGTGGCGTTCGCTTTCCCAGTTGGCTGGGGCAGCTCCGGTATTGGCGGCAGCAGACGCCTCGACACGCTCTTCGAGCTCCTCGATTTCAGACTTGAGTTTAGTGTTCTCCGTCTTGTATCTTGAGAGTTGCTCCTTGAGCTGCTTGAGCATCTTTTCGGTCCCCTTGACGTAGTGCACAGCAGACTGATAGTCGTTCTCGAGCTGGGTAAGTTTCTCGCGATAAGCAGCTTCGCTGGCCTCTTGCTGAGCCGCACTGCGCTGAGCATTCTCTTCATGGGCGGACAGGGCGGCGTTGAGTTGATCCTCGAGATCCCGGATGCGTACTTGGTCTGGGGTGTTGACGCGAGGGCTGCCGATGCTACGTGTCCGTGACATACCGGTGGGGCTGATGCCGCGCTCAACCAGAATATCTTTCAAGGTGTTGTGCTGCACAGTCATCGCGTTGGTCTCTAACTGCTGGTTCTGAAGCTGGTGCTTCAAGTCCGAGTTCTTAGCCTGCAAAGACTGAGTGTCGCGCAGAGCCGCCTGGAGTTGCCTTCTGATTGCCACGCCTTCGCGGCTGGATTGTTCCTGGTACACCTCCAAGCCCGCAATGCGCTCCTCCGCAGTGCGGAGTTTGTCGGCAGCAACATCGGCTTCCTGCTGGTATTTTTTGACAAGAGCGTTGGCTGCGTTGAGTTGGCCTTGCAACGCTTTGAGCCTTTCAGTATCGGCCTTGTTATCGGATCCAACTTCTCTTGCGGTGGTGACCTTATTGAAGCCGGCAAGCACCGCCTGCTGGTGGAGCTTGGCCTCCTTTGCATGCTTCTCAGCAATCTCTTCAATATCGCGCAATCGCTGAGTTACCGCGACAAGCTCTGCAGTGCGTGCTTCATGCTCTGCCTTCAGCTTGTTGAGCTTCAACTCGATTTTCTCCCTCTGCGAACGCTCCTCTTCGAGTTTGCTTTCTAGGAGCGCCTTCATCTCGGCGGAAGCCGTCATGGCCTCGCGCAGGGACTCAAAAGTATCATCCTGCTCTTTAGAGTTCCCAACGGATTTGTTGTATTTGGCCTCAAGATCTTCCTTCTCAACCTTCATCAGCTGGACGGCGGCCACAGCCTCCGTGTACTGAATCGCCTGCTCCCTTGCCTCTTTCTGAACCATGTGCAGTTCGGCCTTGAGTTGTTCGAGCTCTGTGGATGTCGTCGTTTTGTAGGACTCGAGTTCGTTCATACGCTTCTGGGAGGCATTGGTGGTGTCGTCGGCCAGTTGGCGGGCGCGTCGCTCGGCGTCGAGTTCCGTTTTCATTATCTCAAGCTGTGCCTGCAGGTCTTTCTGGTAATTAAGAGCGGACGCCAATTTCTTGCTGATCTCTGTAGAACGATCGTCGACATCGCGCTCGCCATCCAGTTGAGGAGTGCTTGCAACGCTACCCCCAACTTGGGCGGCGAGTCTTGCCTTCGCATACACCGCTTCTTGGATGGCAACGTCTCGTTGCTTCTCAGCTTCTGCAATCTGCTTTGCAGCGAGTACAGCCTGCTTGTCGACGGAGGCCTGAACATTCGCAAGCTCGGTTCGCATGGCTAGCAGCGCCTCGATCAGAGGCTTGTCTTCATCGTCGAAGGTTTCGGCAGCCCTGCTGTCGAGAACGGGGCTAAGGCTCGCGTTTGGAACATATCCAGCCTTGCGGGCCAACTCAAGCTCTGAAGCATACCAAGCATTGCGGTTTCTAGCTGTATCCAGCTCCTTCAGCAAGGCGACGGTCTGTGAGTTGCGGCCCGAGGACCTTCTGGACATTGGGTTGCTAGCTTGGCGCGTGGGGGGCGGTGGTGAAGCGGGACGAATGGTTTGTTGCTGTTGCACTGGAGGCTGCGGTAGTTGCTGCTGAGGCATCGGCTGTTGCGGCGGCGGCGCTTGCACTGGAGGTGACGGCTGTATTGGTGCTTGCTGTGTTGACATTGCTTTCAGAGATGGCTCGGTCGTACTGTCCACAGAGGTCTGAGACCTGTTGCCCTGTCTCGACCGGGGTTTGGAAGTCTCGGAAGGCACAGAATCAGGTTTTGAACTAGATGCTGACCTCGCAACTTGTTGAGGAGTCCGTCTGCCGTTTGTGACCGGGCTCTCGGCATCTTTGGAAGCTGGCTCTCTGACCTCTCGAATCACTGGTGATTGCCCAGCCGTAACTTTGGGTGAACCGCCTGCGGAACCATCTCTCTCCGATGACTGGCCACGAACTCTGCCCAGGTTGCCAGTTTGCACTGAAGGCTTTGCGGGCGTCGGGCCTTGAGGGGGCGGCCCAGCGGGAGGTGATGCCGCTGCAGACATTGGGAGCTTCGAAGCGTTAACAGCTACAGGGCTTGCATCGCTACCGTTGGGCGATCCTCGCATTCCATTTGAAGGGTTATTACTGGCTGCCGGGGCGTCGCGAGGCGCCCCAACAAGTCTCTTCTGGTCAGGAGGGCCAGTAGAACCATCTCGAGACAGCAAGTTCCTCGTTTCAGCAGCGGTGCTGGGTCGCCTTGCCTGAGGTACGCGTTGCTGTCCGCCAGGCTGCTGTACGGGTGGAGCGTCATTCGGGTAGCGGATCTTTGTGGTATCGAGCATATAGACTATTCCCAGATCACCGACGCTGGCAGGGGATGAGCTTGGTTCACCTCCAACGACCACCACAGCCTTGCCAACGGTTGTCATGCTATGGCCAGATCGAGGAGAGGGCGACGGCCCCATGTTCTGGAAAGTGTACCAGCGGCGCGAGGTGATTCTGAAAGCGGCCAAATCACCCAAGTCAACACCTTCCTCCGTACGACCGCCAAAGATGTACATCACGTCGTCGACTATGGCTGCGGCATGCCCTTCGCGGGGAACGGGAATGTAGCCGATGCAGTCCAGTTGTGTCCACTCGTTTGTGGCAGGGTCATAACTCCAGACGTCGTTGAACCATTGATAGCCGTTGGTACCACCGAAGCTGGAACGAGGTCAGTATCTGCTTTTCCCGGGGTTCTCGATAGGATACCTACAGATACATCTTGTCGTTGAATGTAACAACGGAATGGTTTGTTCGAGCGGTGGGAATCTTGCCGACAGCGGGTCCCCCGCTGTCGGTGTTCTGAATAAGCATCTCCCATCGATTGTTGGGCATCTGCAACTGGTTCAGGTCAAAGGCAGCGAGATCGTTCATGAAGTAACCTTCTATCTGGCCACCAAAGATGTAGATTTTGGACCCAAGGATGTTCAGAGAGTGGCCGTAGCGACCGGACGGTCTAGTCCCGGCAGGCAAGGCTCTCGACCATTGTCTCGTAGCTGCTCTTGAATCAGTTGCCGCCCAACACTTCAACAGCTAAAGCCGCGATGCAGAAGGAAAGCTTACAAGTGTTGAGAAGGTACAATGTCTCATCTAGAACATCCGTCTCGTCGACCTTGGTATCGCCACCGTAGACGATAAAGGCATTGCCAACGAGTAAACTTGCGTGGCCA
This sequence comes from Colletotrichum sublineola, assembly GCA_020631755.1. NCBI lineage: Eukaryota > Fungi > Ascomycota > Sordariomycetes > Glomerellales > Glomerellaceae > Colletotrichum > Colletotrichum sublineola. The sequence continues at coordinate 4,608,241 of JAHSQG010000006.1, read as the reverse complement.
ACACGTGGGCCTGGTCCCTCGGCAGTTGTTGCCAGGGGGTAGCAAGCCATATTCTGCCCAGCTTCAATCATCCACAGGTCGCCCTTGACCGTTGAGCTGTTAATCAAACCTCCCATCACATAGATGTCGCCTTCCTTGGACGATACAGAGTTGACGGCGGCTCCGTATCTGGGAAAGGGGCTCGGGTGTGAGGATGTGTAAGTCAATCTTCGTTGCGACCAGGGGTATAGCGACGCATTGGGGTTTGTCACTTGTTGAGGAGGCATTTGATTCTGCGAGGAGACGGGGGGGCCATTGCGAAGCTGCGAAACGGTCAGCTTTGTTCAGCTAAGAGATTCCGTCGCAGCAAGTCAGTCAAACTCACAGGTAAATCACTCGGTGGTTGCGACGTAGCTTGGTCTACACTGAGGCCCCGTTGACGGCCATAGCCTTGATCGGGGCTTCCAGCTCCGGCACTTCCATCGCGGTCGATTGAGTGCAAGCTGCCAGTCGGTGTCGAGCGCTGGGTACCATTCTTCTCTTCTCTGGCTATCCTTTCGCGCTGGCTCTGAATGGAACCTTGAGAACCAGCGCCCGAGTTTCCATCGCGAGTTGCAAGGGCTCGATCCTGATTCTTCTTGGATTTGAAGAGGAAAGCCATGTCGGATCAAATCACGGCCTGCACGCTGGGCGGCAAATGGGAGAAAGCTCGATCGTTCTTTCCAGTGCGCCGTAATCTTCGGGGTATCAATTCAATCGGTTAGTTCGTCAGCGATTGGGCCGGTCGCGTCACAGTGATGGAAAAAGTCGGTCCGTCAGTCGTGAAGGCAATGCGGGGACTGAGATGTTGTCGCCCGTTTCGCTGGTGCCGAGTCGGGTGAGGCGTGACGGGGTTGATGCAGTGGATGCAGGAACACAGAAACGCAGGAACGGGAAAGGGAGTCGGGGCTCGAATGTGCGGATGGCTGGGTTCGCATTGGTGGGGTGTCCCGGGGTAGCGCGCGTTGCTGAGGCGAGGAGCGTCCTGCGATGTTGTTCGACCTCGTCCTTTTTTTTTGTCTTGCGGTCCTCCTTATCGGCGCAGTGAAGCGAGTAAGGTGGTAAGGGGTGCGAGGGGTGAGGAAACGAAAGGAGGCTGGGTACTGAGCGAGAGACGGGACGATATTCGATTCTGGGCGTACAAAAAAGCGGCTTTTGCTGACGGGGGTTGGCTCGTCAAAATTTAGGGGACGGTTTACTTTTTCCCTCCTAGGCGGTCCCCTCTTGAACTACTCTTGATTTTTTTTTATTGCTGTCCGTGGTCGTTTATTATTATCCCGGCTCTCGGGCCTTTCAGGCGATGTCGCCGGTGTTGCTACGTGCGGTTGCGATAAGGAACGTTGCCGAAGTTGGAAGACGGGGCGATGCAGCAATAGAAAAGAAGGGCAGGCTGTACTTCCCGGAAGTATAGTATCTCTCTCTCTCTCCTTTTCTCTATCCTGCGTGCGTGTCGGTCAAGTGCGTTCCCTTTCGCAGATGTTAAGAGGAGTGTTTGGGAAAAGAAACGTAACAGGGGATGAGGAAGCCACAGAGAGAGAAAGAGGAGGACCGATGGAAATTCAATGCAGCCCCAGGACCCAGGAGTACCAACAGGGCCAAGCAAATGCACTGAGCTGCAACCCAGTGCTAGCAGCACCAAGCTGCAATTGGCGATTGGGCTCCCCGTGGCATGGCACCTCACTTCCCGTTTGTTTCGGGGCGCCTGTTCCTGCACAGACTGCAGCTCAGTGACTGGCTCAGTCAGGTCGTTCTTGGCTACCTATTCTCCGCCTCCTCAACTGACTGTTTTGGCCCTGCACCGCTGCTGCACAGGAACCTCAGGGGCTTGTGTATAGCTGTTTCTGGCCAATGGGATCTTGACAAGCGGATGGGGGTGTTAGGGGCAGCCCAGCATCCAAGGCAGAAAAGGGAAACTTTTTTTTTCTCCCTCAGAAACCATGGGGAGGCTGCAGGCCTGCTGGTGCTTTCGTTGTGGTGGTGGGGAGGCAAGAATGGAAGGATTCTCGGACATCAAGCGGAACATCAGGAGTACTTTCGGAACACGTCGTTTCAGGCCTCAGCTGGCATGTCACTCGTCGGTACTGTGCCCTGCACGGTGGTGTGTGCATCCCGTTTCTAGTGTGCGAATTGAAGTGGCTAGGTAAGGTGATGCTGTAAAGGGGTTGAGGGAAAACAAATAGACAGTGGACAGGTACATCAGGTAGGTATACCGTACAAATTGAACGAATGTATGACTGGTTGATATTGCACCCTAGCCAGCGGCTACCCCTGGGATAAAATCCCATTTCTCCACTGCTGCATCCATCTCAAGGATACTACACTAAAATGGTGACCGTTGCCGGCTTTGCCTCAACCTGGCCTGATGCTGTGTATTTAAAGATGACAATGGATATACTGGGTGATGTTCGGTGTCAGGGTGTATTAAAGGGCCTCTTGGGCACATCCTGATGCGTCCCGTTCATTCCTTGACTGATGGAGAGGGACCAGTTATCTCTGGCCCTCTCCCTCCCTCTTTACATCCCGTTCAAAACACCCCGTCCCTTTTGCTTTTGAGGAACCGATTATTAAGATTCACATTTTCGCCGTGTTTTGGGGACCGAAGCGCATTAAGTGCTGTGCTATGTGCAACCTTTTTTCCGACCCAACCCAGCCTTCCTGGCGCTGATCCTTGGTCATCCAGAAAGGCTGGAGTTTTCGCAAGAGCTGGCTAATGCTGGTCAAGGGCTGGTACTTTCCTGCCTCTTTTCAAGGACCTCAAAATGCTTTTTCTGGGTGCTGGTGACTGCCGCCAAGCACACCCCAGCATCCGTCAAGACTTGTGCTAGTTTACGTATCCTTTCGGATACCTCGACAGCTTGCTTAGATCACGGTGACATGGGCTTTATCAAAGGGCCCCAGCAGCTTTTCCTAATTCGACGCTACAACACTTGCAGATCTGAGGCCTGAGTCGGTCGACGTCTGTTTTTGTACTCTGTACGGAGTATTACGTGTTACTCAATGACCAGTCAGGCCGATGTCAATTTAACGGCGGTGCGCAGGAAAAATTGCTTCTTTGCCGAACATTGGGTCTCGACATGAGACATGATGTCCAGTTACCTGCTGACAACACACCAGCGAATTCCACAGTGAGCCAGATTCCTCAAATCAGTTTCCACCACTTCAAAGACGTCAGTCTGTAAAAACTGAGGTTGCGCAAACGGCACTTTCACCTTCTGTAGGTTTGTACTATGCACGTACCCTTGCGTACGGATACTTGTCTGACAAGTCGTCGACAGGGTCGCCCCCTGGCACTGGAGTTTATGAGAGTCTTAATCTTGCTCTTCGCCATGCTCCAGCGCTCGGGCCAGCTTTCCATGCACAAGAAGAGAAGGTCAGATTCGTCCGTTCCTTGCGCTGACGCATGATGGAGCTGGCGATACCCATTATAGTTATGAACTCGTGGCTTCAGGGGTGCGGCGCTCCTCGGTAGCAGCGACAGAGGGCGGCCCTCCATTGAGGATAATTTCCCATCAGGCGGGCCCGTCTGCCATGATATGGTGTGTTTCATCTTCCCCAAAGCTTCAACGCCATTAGTAGCTTCCAAGTTCCAGTACACGGACGCCCTGAGGCTTTGAGGCCCGGCAAGCCGACGCAAAGATTGGACGGTGGAAGACCAAAACAGGAATACGGGATCCCGCTCAGCAAACAAGGGACGGAGGCGGCATTCTGCTCCTCATCGACTCACTCCAGCAGAATCGGAAGCGCACAGATCGTGGCATCTCTGTGCTGCAAACTCTAGACGGTAAGCCACCTATGACCACAAGGGAGCTGTGTGTGAAGTTGCACTTGGGCAAGGGCCCATGGGGGCATTAAAGTCGACACTGACTGCATTGTGCCAAAGGGGATTTTCTTCCCTTCCGCATCATTATTTGCCTCCAAATCCAACTTACGTTTTGGCTCATGTAATCGGTTCTGATCAATCTGGGGCATACTCTACACGGACGTCGGAGGTATCTTACCGTATGCTTTGGTTCCGGTCGCTCTATGCACCTGAAGACTATGTGAAAAGAACACCGGTGGCGCAGACTTAAAGCTTCGATGGAATGGGAGCAGAGTTTTGGCAAATCAGACCATGCGCTTGGCGATCGCAAGAATGCTTCTCTTGGGATGGCGCGTCTGAGAGTAAGAGGCGAGTATTCTGGTGAGAACTAGTGTTGGCCTGAAGCAGGCGAGAAACGATGCGTTGGCCAAGCGTAACCGTCCCAAACCCCCCCGTTGACGACACGAGTGAGAAGCGACAAAGGTACGATGAGGCTCCTTTTGGAGCAGGGTGCCTCCAGGCCCGAGCCGAGAAAAACAAAGTTAGGGGGGTCCTCGCGACCACTACTCTAATGGCGCATGGGATGCGTTGAGTGACTACGAATATGGACCAATCAGCCCATCTAAGGACTTTCAAAGAATCCTAATAATTAAAGACAAGTCGCAGCCGTATTCGGTTTTCAAATGGGGTTCCGGCCTTAGCCATTTGAACGACGAAGGACCTTGTCTATGCCAGAGAACGCGGAGGACCAGAAATGTGAGGATGCGTCCTTCTCGCAGCTTCAATCAGAAGTGAATCGGCAATGGTTGGCGACGGTGACAATTTTGCAATCCAGCCCGGTCACACCTCATATTCTAGAAACGAGGTCTACGGGTTGTGGAGGTTCGTCATCTGGGTTCACATATGACGTGCGCAAAAGATCAGAGAGACAAAGACGCGATGATCCATAAAGTAAAAAGAAAATGAAAGGGGGGAAGGAGCAGAGGGAAAAGACACCCCAGTAAAATAATGGAGAGAACAGGGGACCAAAATGATGGATTGGCAAAAACAGAGAGAGCCAGCCGTTTGGACGAGACATTGTTTCTAACGCGCCTGCCTTCCCGTCTGTCCATTCCCCACCGTCATTGAACGGATGTTACGAGGAACGTTGTCTCCGATTAGCTTGTACCCTATATCGTCAGCCGCCAAATTTGGTCCATAATGTACACACGCGACGGGGTCGTTGTGAGCAAGATGTACCTGACTGTCCAGCCAGGGAGGGCCCGGCCATGACCATGTCAAAGTCCCTCAGTACCTACTCAGGCGAGCATTGCTCGAATGCCTGAGTGGACGAACGCATTCGCGCCAGCGCTTGCGGACACAAGATCTACCTACCTAATAACAGAAGGCAGAAGGCGGAAGTGTGCTGAACGAAGCCAGGCAGGTTTGTTGGTTGGTTACACGAGGCAAGTCATGTGAAGACGTTGGAATTGGAGCTGGCCATCCTGGGACTAGCGTTACTTTCATGACTTGAACCGTGGCCCTCTTACCTCATCCTCCCGATCTGAGTGAGTGTAGGTATCCTACTTCGTACGGTACCGAGGTGGGTACATACTGCTGCACCCTGCGACCGACCAGCGGCCAGCGGCTGGAAGACGAGGGGACAAAAGACTGGACGAATAATGCGGAGATGTGGAGCTGAAAGGCGGTCAGGGTCAGGTCGCCACTACCTTACGCCTCTGTCATGCTGGGGGTTGGCCCAGCCGCCTATAGGTGTGTATCTGTACCGTTGCTATCATCATCATCATCATCACCATTATAGCTGGATGACCGCGCCAGACGTAGATAAGACGAACTCCTGGATTTTATATTCCTGCGATGTTCCCGATTGTTTGGCATTAACCCGCTTAAATCAACCAGTAGATGTGGATAATTAGGAACGCTGGTTGGAAGTTAAGAAGAAGCTTTTGGGGCGCAGAGGCGGCTCTTCTCTAATCTTGATAGGTTGGCGACCGAAGCTGACCTCAGCATACCTACTATCTAGATAGGTAGGTACCTAGGTAGGCGCCCATTCCTAATTTTTGGCGGGTGGTTGTGCTGCAGGCCAAGGCACCTACCTCTGCCTCACCTGCCCACGCTGAGCTGGAGTTGGGCGGGTGTTAGCCGCTGCGCCACGCTTCCAACCTGCACTACCGTCACCTCCAAAAACTCCAAATTCGCGTTACCGACGCAATCGCCTGCCACATCTCCATCACCTCATCCGCGCGACACCCAAGGTCGAAATGTCGCTGCGGTAAATTATTGACAGGTGGTTTTTGCGCCAAGTACAAATCTCGACAGAGTCATTGACAATATGACTGCTGCCTCTGTGCAAGATCACCCCCTCCCTCGCCCCTCACCCGCCAGCCATCTTCGACAGTCAAGCACCTCGAAGCCCTCACTATCCAGCTCCCAACCTCGACACCACGCAAGCATCCCCCGGAGGACGAACAGCACTGCACTGCTTGGTGTTAATGGAAGTCCTACCAACATGCCGCCGATGCCGGGTCCCAACGGATCCTCCGCATTTGCCGATGCGACAGCCGAACCATTGCCATACGCTGCTCCTCTGCCTCTAGCCCTCCAACGATCGACGAGCCATGATGACGGCACTGCTAGACGGCCATCGAGTGCGCCTGGAAACAAGCAAAACATCTCTGTCGGGTTTTCTGCTGGCGAGCAATCGGATTCCGACCGACCGAAGCGCCCATCCATGAAGCCGTTGCTCATGCGATCAAAGAGCGAGTTTGGGGTCAACCGCTCCGAGGAAGTCGACCACTCTGAGGAAGATATTCCGCATTGGGGCGCCAGGCATGGTTTCGATGAATACCACGAGTCGCCGGAAATCCTGGCCCAGATAGCGAATGTAAGTGGCATCCTTTTCATTATCCACCGCCTCTTGTCCTGCTTCCTTTATTTTATTTTTTTCCTATTCTAAGCTCAGCGTCTCCCCGCTTGGCGGTCTTGTGGCGGCACTGTCCAGCTGGACTGGTCTGACAGTAGTCTCTGTCTGCGCGTCTTGCGCAAGGAGAGGAAACTACTGATGTAATTCTTAATCCGCCACGGTCATGGACTGCGTTGTCAATCCCAGTCCTGAGAGCGACGCGGAGCACAATTTCATCCAAAATGAGGTCTTCATTCCATCCTACCTGAGCCTCTTTGGCCATGCAGTCACCCGTTTGGATGGTAGCGATAGCTACACCGTCAGCATTGGACACAACTGAATTCAACTACGTTGCCAGCGCCGCTTTGGGCTGTTGGGAATTGCTGATATCCTGTCGTATGTTGACTCGCGCTGACTCCTATTTCCAGAACTGGTATATGTACTGGACCGACAAAAGACATGAAACAACTGGCAAGCCAAAGGCAACGTTGCACGAGCTTCAGGATTGGCGCATGCGTGACAGACTCAAAACCGTGTCTGCTGCCCTGGCCGTCTGTCTCAATATCTCCGTCGAGCCTCCCGACCAGCTCAAGACGAACCCCGGTGCGAAACTCGAAGCGTGGACCGACCCTACGACTCCGCCTCCTCAGAAAGCCTTGGAAAACATCGGCAAGGCACTGCAGGCGCAGTACGAGACACTTGCCATCCGAACAAGATACAAACAATATTTGGATCCGTCTGTGGAGGAAACCAAGAAGTTCTGTCAATCTCTGCGCAGGAATGCAAAGGATGAACGAGTCCTGCTTCATTACAACGGCCATGGAGTGCCAAAGCCTACTGCCAGTGGTGAGATCTGGGTTTTCAACAAGAACTACACGCAGTACATCCCGGTCTCTCTGTATGATCTTCAGCAGTGGTTACACGCCCCTACGATCTACGTCTGGGATTGTTCCGAGGCAGGCAACATCCTCAACAATTATCACAGATTCGTAGAGAAGCACGAACAGGAAGAGAACGAGGCCGCCGCAAGAGATCCAAATTATGAGAAGACGGTATTTCAGCCCTATATCCATTTGGCCGCCTGTGGTGTCAAGGAGAATCTCCCAACGAATCCTCTCCTCCCAGCCGACTTATTCACTTCTTGTCTCACCACTCCTATTGAGATGGCTCTCTGGTTCTTCGTCCTCCAGAACCCTCTCAAAACAAACCTTACTCCAGAGCGCGCCAAGAAACTTCCGGGAAGATTACAGGAGCGAAGAACACCCCTCGGTGAACTGAACTGGATTTTCACGGCCATTACGGATACCATCGCTTGGACAACACTGCCCCGACACCTGTTTCGGAAGTTTTTTCGGCAGGATCTCATGGTCGCTGCCTTGTTCCGCAACTTTCTTCTGGCGCAGAGAATTATGTCTGTTTACGGTTGCCACCCGCAGTCCTTTCCCGACCTCCCCGTGACCCGCCAGCACCCATTATGGGCCAGCTGGGATTTGGCTGTGGACATGGCTCTAGCTCAACTCCCCATGCTGGAGAAGAAGGAGAACGAAGGGATCGAGTACGAGTACCAAAACTCGACTTTCTTCACCGAGCAATTGACGGCATTCGACGTCTACCTCACTCGTGGAGACGCCATGTCACAGAGACCACCAGAGCAGCTTCCAGTGGTGCTCCAAGTCCTGCTGAGCCAACAGCACAGGGTCAGGGCATTGATCCTGCTTGGGAGATTCCTTGACCTGGGTCCTTGGGCTGTGCAGCTCGCCTTGAGCATAGGTATCTTTCCCTACGTTCTGAAGCTGTTACAGTCTGCTGCAGCGGAACTGAAACCGGTTATGATCTTCATATGGGCCAGGATTCTGGCAGTCGACATCTCGTGCCAGCAGGATCTTATCAAAGACAGCGGGTATAACTACTTTGCCCAGATTCTCAAACCATCTGAGAGCTTGCCGGTTGTTAACGAGCCCGAGCACAAGGCGATGTGTGCGTTTATTCTCTCTATGCTCTGCAAGGATTACAAGCCGGGTCAGCACGTCTGCAACCAGACAGACATCATGACTTACTGCTTGCTGCACCTGCAGAACCAAGAAAACCCTCTGCTTCGACAGTGGTCATGCCTATGCATCAGTCAGCTTTGGCAAGAACTGCCAGAGGCCAAGTGGCGTGGTATTCGGGAGAACGCTCCTGCGAAGCTGTCATTCCTGACCAAGGATCCAGTGCCTGAGGTCAGAGCAGCCATGATATATGCCATGACCACGTTTTTGGGCATTATTGACCTCACTGACGAGGTTGCCCGGATTGAAGAATCCATTGCTTGGACACTACTAGACATGGCCAACGACGGCAGTCCAATGGTGCGCCGCGAGTTTCTTGTCTTCCTCTCAAGATTCATACTCCGATTTGAGAGCAAGTTCATTGTTGCCGCATATGAACAGCTTCAAGAAGAGAGAGAATATCTCCTGTTCCCGCCAGGACAGGACGGCATGGACCACAAGATGGGGTTGCATTACGCAAGGAAAGAAAACCGAAACGCAGACGGCACCATTAAGCCCACAGTTCATGGCTTTGCACACAACACCGTCTTTTCTGCTTGTTGGAAGCATGCTTTGATGCTGAATGTCGACCCTCATCCCGAGGTTCAGCGTGATGCGACGATGATTGTGGATTACGTTCATCAGGCCGTGATGACTTCGCCCGTTGGTGAGCACGCCCAGATTCTCGTTGACGATATTCGAAAGAGGGCAAAGCGGGCTTCAACAAAGAACCACCTGAACCTAAGTCAGCGGAGTCATGCCATTGGGGTCTCCAACCCTTTGGCAACCCCACCGCTGCCTTCTCCGGGTTTGTTACGTCGTACAGCAAGCTTACTATTCCAATTGCCCCTGTTTGGCAACGATGGCAAAGCCGATACCAATGAGAAACCCACCTACTCCTCTCCGGCACCCTCGCCTAGTCTGCATCGGGCTGGATCTCAGAAGATCAAGGGGCCGGAGCTTGCTGAAGTGCCGCCAGAGCAGAGCGACCCCACAGCTATCCATGCCAATTATCACGTTGCCAGAGAGCCTGTTTCTGCTGGTTTTGAGGATCGGAAGCCAGGCGAAGCCCCCTCTCTCCCCCTCCGGAGCACTTTCTTAGAGTGGTCAATCGAGTATTTCTGCGAGCCTCAGATGAAGCCGAGCGAGGCGGATGAGCCAGGGAGCACCGAGTATAACGAACGACTCTGGAGACGATCACGAAACGACCACATTCTGGCAGAAACGCAGCCACTGAAGCAGTACGCCGGCAGTCACAAGTGGAATAATCAGCTGGGCATCACCAACAACGGCTCACAGCCTGCCAAGCTGACCTTCCATCAGTTCGAAGATCACCTTGCGGTGGCAGATGATGGCAACACGGTGTGTGTCTGGGACTGGAAAAAGCATGCTCGTCTGAGCAAGTTCTCCAACGGCAACCCGGAAGGGTCAAGAATCAGTGATATGAAATTCATCAACGAGGATGACCAGGCTTTTCTAATGACTGGTTCGTCAGACGGTGTCATTCGCATCTATCAGAACTACGATTCCGACAAGTCCATTAGCCTGGCCTCTTCTTGGCGTGCTCTTACGCACATGGTCCCTAGTAACGTCAATTCTGGGATGGTGTTCGATTGGCAGCAGTCGTTAGGCCGAGTACTAGTGGCCGGCGACGTACGTGTCATTCGGGTGTGGTCTGCGGGTTCCGAGACCTGCATTATCGATATTCCCGCCCGGTCTGGCTCCTGTGTCACTTCCTTGACCTCTGACCAGATGACGGGCCATACAGTTGTGGCTGGATTTGGCGACGGTGCCGTCCGCGTTTTTGATACACGTATCAGACCTCAAGATTCCATGATCAAGAAGTGGAAGGATGAAACAGACAGACAGTGGATAAAGAGCGTCCATCTGCAGCGTGGTGGACAACGAGAACTCCTTAGCGCAGGCAGAAACGGCAAAGTCAAGCTATGGGATATTCGGATGGATCGGCCCCTTCATGTTTACCAGACGACTCGAGACACGCTCCGAACGGCCAGCACCCACGAGCATTTGCCGGTGTTTGCAGTGTAAGTCAGATGAGCTCCCTATTGAGAAGCCATCGATACTAATTATATCCCCCGCAGTGGCACATCCGCACATGCTGTCAAGGTCTTTAACTTTGACGGCCAAGAACTGTCACGTGTCGAGCCGTACTCAAGCTTCTTGCAGCAAAACAGGGGCTCTCCTATAGCGGCTACTGCATTCCATCCGCACAAGCCCATTTTGGCCTGCGCTGCCAGAGGCGACTACCATGTCAACCTCTTCACTTGCGAGAAACCCGACTCACAATCCTTGGTCGTTTAGTTAACATCCGAGAGAAGGTAGACGGTAATTTTCGTCTGTAATCTGATTAGATTCGTGGGGGATCATGATGCTGCTGCTGTGTAACTACTCTTTTTTACCATATTCATTTCCGGGCGGCAGCATAACTGGCAAGGGACGGCGTTTGATTTTGGCTGCTTATGCACCATGGCAAGGGCGGGAATTGCATGATATACTAGTTGATAGCTATTGGCTCGTTTCGAAGCCAATTGATGTATGAAAATGAAACATGTACCAAGTTAATGGTTGTGGCTACCTAGTCCTCCATATATCAAGATCAACAAGAAGTGAGGTTCATTCAGTCACTTCATTGTCCGGGGTCAGGTCAGATGTACTTATCGATAAGAGCGGTAGGGCAGCTCAGCTCGGGCCCCACCACCTTCTCTGCTGGCCGCGGCGAGGGGTCATCGTCTCTGCCCCGCCATCGAAATTTCCTTGTTCGTGGTGTTACTCGATCAGTCACACCGAAAATCAAGTCAAACCACAAGAGTCATCGAACCGGCATAAATAAGTCGAGCTCGCTATCCCCCTGCTCCGGTCCCCTGCCGAAATTTTCCCTTATTGATTCTCAAAGTCGCAACCATGGCTGACGCGCCAACCGACACCAAGCCGACCGAGTCCAACCCTCCCGCGGCCGCCCCCGAGGCCGGCGAGGGTGGCGAGAAGCAATCGAAGAAGGGCGCGAAGAAGGCCGAGGCCAAGGCAAAGAAGGAGGCCGAGAAGGCCCGTAAAGCTGCGGAGCGCCAGGCCGCCGAGGCAGCTGCGAAGGCTTCTGGCGGCGCCGGCGGCGAGGACTTGGCCAAAGACAACTATGGCGACGTCAAGCCTCAGACCAAGGTTGACGCCGAACGCACCAGCCTGCGCAGCATCGGCGCAGAGCATGTCGGAAAGACCATCAAGCTGCGCGCGTGGATCCAGAACTCGCGCATGCAGGGCGCCAAGATGTGCTTCATTGAGCTCCGCGAGGAGCGTAACTGGGCCATCCAGGGCGTCATCGCCGCCAGCGCCGAAGGCAAGCCCGTCTCGAAGCAAATGGTCAAGTGGATCGGCAGTATCGCGCTTGAGTCGTATGTTCTCGTTGAGGCTACGGTACAGAAGCCTCTCGAGCCCGTCAAGAGCTGCAAGGTTAGCGACTATGAGCTGCACATCACCAAGCTCTACGTCATCGCCCCCGGCCCCGAGGCCTTGGGCATGAGCCTGGCCGTCTCGAACAGGCCTATCAACAGTTTCGACGATGAGGACCCTAACGCCCCCGAGGCTGATAAGGCCTTGGGCGATGTCAAGGCCGGTGTTGAAGGCGTAAGCATCGACACCACTCCTAGCGCGAGCATGTCGACGCATCTCAATAATCCCGTCATGCATAAGCGTGCCCCTGTTCAGCAGGCCATCGCCGATATACGCATGGCTACCCGCAAGCTCTTTGCGGAATATCTCGATGCCCAGGGTTTCGTCCAGTTTGAGCCCCCTTGCCTGATCGGTGCTGCCTCCGAGGGCGGTGCCAACGTTTTCCAACTCCCTTACTTCGAGAAGAGCGCCTGCCTGGCTCAGTCCCCGCAGTTCTACAAGCAATTCGAAATTGCCGGTGGCAGAAAGAGAGTCTACTGCATTGGCCCAGTTTTCCGTGCTGAGAACTCCAACACCCCCAGACACATGACTGAGGTATGTACACGTAGAACGCAGACGCAAGGGCACTAGCTAAAACAGCATAGTTTACTGGTCTTGATCTGGAGATGGAGATTGAGGATGACTACCACGAGGTTCAAGATATGCTCGAGAAGGTTCTCCTGCACATCTTCCGCGGACTCAAAGAGCGCTGCGCCGACGCTATTGACACCGTCCGTGCCGTCTACCCCTCCGAGGACTTCCTCCTCCCCGAGCCTGGTAAGGAGGTCCGTTTCACCTTCGCCGAAGGACAGAAACTCCTTCGCGAGGAGGGTCCCGAGGAGTACCGCAACGTCTCGGACGACGAGGACATGTCCACTCCCCAAGAGAAGGCCCTCGGCGCCCTCATCCGCAAGAAGTTCAACACCGATTTTTACGTCCTCGACAAGTTCCCTGAGGGCGCGCGCCCCTTCTATGCCCTTGAGGACCCCGAGAACCCTAAGGTTACCAACGCCTACGACTTCTTCATGCGCGGCCAAGAGATCCTTTCCGGAGGCCAGCGTATCCACATCCCTAGCGTCCTCGAGGCCCGCCTGCGCAAGAAAGGCATCGACCCCAACAGCCAGGGTATCAAGGAGTACGTCGACGTTTTCCGTAGCGCCGGTGTGCCTCCCCACGGCGGCGGTGGTATTGGTCTCGACCGTGTTGTTGCCTGGTTCTTGAACTTGCCCTCTGTGCATCTGGCCAGCTACTACCCCCGCACCCCCAAGAGACTTGTGCCGTAAATGGCTGCGGTTGGGATGGATTATTTGCAGGAGTGTAAGACTGCCGATATGACTATGGTTGAAGAATAAAATGCATTATGATGAGCACTTTGTGGCATTGCCTTTCCTTTGACAGACTGCGAGGCAGGCTTTGAGATCGCTTGTGATTTGCCCAACATACATTCGATTGGTTGTCTTGGCGCCTCCCTGCCACTTACTTGCGTTCATTTGATACGCCTTGAGTATTGTTAACAAGCGAATCCTAGCATCGATCGTATACGGATGCAAGTATTGCCAGGCCTTGCCTTGATGGACAACGGGCCGCGAAGCACGGCATCACCCAGAGAGCGAAGAAGCATCAGCGAGTTTGTCGGTGTCGGCTGGTATCTTGCATAAAAAACAAGTGCTGCGGCAGAGACAAGCGGCCCAACGGCTGACGCCAGCCACATAGCATAGCGTCGATCTCGAGGCAGGAACTGGGCAGTCATACTAAAAGTAAGTCTAAAACGGAGTTTACTTCACATCTTTTGCAGTCGTGGCTCAACGGTCCTTACAATACTATCTCTACCGTAGTCATGTTGCATGCTTCTATATGAGGAGCTTCAGGTAGAGCGTTAGTGGGGGAGAGGCTTCAAATTGGTTCACAAGTGCTTTGTGGAGGCCGCGGAGCCAACCCAGGTCTATCAATCATGTGTTTTCAAGGCTTGCACCGATTGATCCCCTTGCGATCGTCTCAACTGAGGTTATCTCACAGGACGGAAGATCTCGTGGTTGTTGTTGAGCACATACCAAGCGGGACGCTGTCGGACAATCGAAGCTGATCGCCGTTATTTCAGAAGGTTTCGAGGAGGTTCAAACACAATGCCGGGTGGACGAGGGCTTGGTTCACGACATGTAAGCTTATTTTCGTCTGATGGTTCTGGTTTATTGAACTTGGCATAAGCACTGTTATTGTTACATTCGAAGGCTTTGCATCATTTCTGTGAAATGTACCAGTTACCAAGTTGCTGACAGTTGGCCTTAATCCAGGATGAACTTTTCTTCTAAGTTTGCGCCAACAAATGAAATAATGCAGGCCAAGGTGTTAGACGTCGCAAATATATAGGCATACTTATTATCACATAGATTCATTATTTGTTGTCTGTTATAGCTAGCTTGAAAGTTCCAGTCTTCACTTAGAAGTTCTTGGCAAAGAATTCAAGGATAGTCTTGTAGCCACGGGTGTATTCCTCCTTGACTCTGGGATCCTCCAAGTTAGAACGGGCAGCCATCCACCCATGAATCTGATCCTTGAATATCTCGACGTGCTTGGCAACGCTTAGGTTGCTCTCGAACTTCTTGACATCCTCTTCAGGCTCGTCCTTGGAGGCGAGCATGATTAGGGGGATCTTGATACCCTTGGCGTCCTCGGCCTCGACCATAGCCGGATGGACCTCGGCACCAACCTTAAATGGGTTGCTCTCACCAGAGGTGACGAGGGAGACGACCTTACCCCCCCAGCAGTGCTTGTGATACCGTTAGTTCACAAGAAAATGCCAATCAATTACGGGGGCAACCTACACCGACGATACCAAAGGACTCGAGAGAAGAGAACTTAGACTGCACAGCTTTGACGTAGTCGGGGACCATGCCAGCCACCTTGGGAGGCGGGAACTTCTGGAAGAAGCTGCCCAGGTTCTTTTGCTTCTCCTCCGTGTCGGGAGGGAACCACTCAATGGGGCAGGGCTCGCCGACGAACCAGTCGGGAATAAAGACGCGATACTTCTCGGAACCGCTTGTGGCCAAGATGTCTGCCCCCTGGAGGGTTTGAGGGAAGTATCCAAATATGTCGTAGATGACGACAATAGCCTTCTTCGCTTCCGAGGGACCGGTGACGTCTGGGATTGTGTCTAGTCAGTACTGTTGGATCGACGGTTGGCAGACGTCGTCGAGCGAGGTAGGGTGGGAGACCGTGCACCAAAGGCCTGGGCCAACTGGTAGGAAACGGACGGCAACTTACAGGTCTTCATGCCTCCAATCTCCTCGTAAGTGCCCTTGGCCTCGTAACCCTTGGACACTACGGGCGGGATGTTGCAGCAGCCCACGGAGTGGCCGTGCTGAGCAGGCATAGTCGACATCTTGGCGGTTTGCGTAGAGAATGGGGGTAGCTGTCCAGAAAATCTAATAGAGCAGGTTTCAAGACTCTTGGATATGATAGAGGTTGTGTGTGTTGCTGTCGATGTTGATCGAGAAGCTATCGCATGGGTAGGGGAGGATGTAGATTGTTTCAGGACCAGCGACCATCGGGATAAAGCTTGGGGAGCGGAGCGGGCAGCTTTAACAGTATGGGAGGACATCTCATTCCTTTCATTTGTGGGGGGTTTGTTCAATGACGATTGGGCAATGAGCTGCTGGCGGGGTATATGCCGGGGTGACGTCCACTAACGAGGCCAACGGAGAGCTGTGGCGTTACTCTCTTCCCCTCCTCTTAGACGACGACCTCAAGCAAGTATAGGACAAAAGCTTTTTGAGCTAGGTAGGGAGGGGTTCGTGGGTGGGGGAAAGGGTGATGTCACCATTGCTATTGGGGGGTAACTCGACCCCGCCTTCGCGTAGTGGCCCAAAATTCAAAAACTTCCTGATTGAGATACTAGGCTAACGCCCCTTCTCTGTCCAGCTTTAAGGAATCTCATTGGATACAAGAACCAGTAATGTGGACCTGAAGTAAGAAAGGCAAGTGCATAATTATTGTTATACTGTAACTAGAGCAGTTATACGCTATGGGCTGACAGCTGGGAGGAAACAGGGGTCTGTTGAGCTACCTCAAAATTTTGAGCCAATCAATTCTTATCGATAGAAAAGGAAATCGGATATACTAACCAAATATGGCAGGTCTTGAATGCATCTGCCGTTGGTATGGCTCTTAAAAATTGAATTTGGAGCCAGTGCGCCCGGACCTCGTCGGCGCCGGCAACGGCGCCCGTCCCGAGGTCGGCCGGCCGTTTCGGTATTTGATGGCTGCTTTGGGTTACGGGACATGATTGCGCCAGGCCATCCTAGTTCTCAGAGGAACAACCATGTCATAGTAAGCGGCTGCAGCCAGGTGTTTGGCCATATACATGCATGAGCACCTTCTAACCATCATGACAACCCAGAGCCGTGGTTCTCCAGGAAGGCATTTGAACAGGAGCCGGTGACTGAAAATACGGGAATTCGGCATAGGGGTTTTTTTTTAAAATTGAGTCGTGTGGCGTCGCAGAATTCTCCTGTTATTGCTTAGCCACCAGGCTCATTTCATATATGGACACGTCTTGGTATTAAACATGCGCCCACGTTTCCTCAGTCCCGTCCACATCCTGGCTACTGGTGACGTTGAAGGTACTCAGAGAATCGCTACGTTCGATTCGCTTAGAGCAAGTTACGAATTTGGGAAGCCCAGAATAATTTCAGGCTTCTCAAGCCAGCATTCCGGTTCATAACTGAGACCCGGGTTGGTTTTTCAATCCAACCGAAGCCTAAAGCTTATGATCAAATACAATCAATCCACAAGTCAGTTCTCGTCATAAAAGTAGCAAGACAATCAGTTATATCAAGAACGTTACGTTCTTGAACAAAAGAAGAACACGAATGGTGTGTTGAACAAACGCGCTTCGCTGCTGTCAATTGAATGCACTTTCTCATCCTTTAGATCTAGATGGCCAAAAATGAAACAAATGCCGTCCATATCCGTACGAAGGCCAACCTCCCTGCGGATTATCTAGTTTACTTTTCTATACTGTGGCTACCATGTACATGCAAGCTACAACTCAACGTCTGCCAAAATTAAATGTTGTACCCAGAAACCCTTAGATCGTCCAGGGCTTTCTCGACAACCATACCATCTTCCTTGAACGCCAACTTATCAGCCGCCTCGGCGACATCGGCCCAGACGACATCGAACTTGACGCGGTCCTCACTCGTCCACCCCTCTGGCGTAACGTCACAGCTCCCCTCCGCCACAAAATAAAACACCATCTTCATCACGCCAGAAGCCGGGTCTGGGTAGTGGCACACAGCCACGGGCTCCGTGTCGACCAAATCTTCCGATATCTCCGGCGCGCCCTGCGGTCCGCCCACGGGCGTGGCCCTCGTTCGGAGTCGCAAAGCGACCGGCCTCAAGGCGATGCCCGTCTCTTCTAGGGTCTCGCGCAAAGCTGCCGCGAGTAAGTCCTCGCCAATGTTTTTGCGGCCCTTGGGCAGCTGGTAGATGCGGTGGCGCTTGTTGTAGACTAGCAGCACACTCCGCGTGCGCATATTGACTGTGACGGTGCCGCAGCTGATGATGAACTTGTGGGAGGGGAAGAACTTTCGGCCGCGGGCCATCTCGGTGATGGTTGATGCGTACATCTGTGGCTCTTCAGGCAACGCGGATGGGGCCATATTGTCGCAATGTCTTTCTTGCGGTTGGCTGGCTTTCTGTGATGCGTTCCTTATCTAGCAATGAGGCAGGCCTAGACATGCGCGGTTCGATCTGCGTTATTATACTACCTACTGTCCTGGACGGGTGAGGATGCTCGGTTCAGTATGGGATATATCTAGGAAGAACAACTTTCGGCAGCTGGCTTGACTTGGACCAACGAAGCCAGATTCAGGCAGCTCACCGGCCAAGCGATCGCCTCCTCTTATACCTGTTCCTGGCCTTGTGGCGGTGAAGCTGATCATGGAAGGAGGCTCAATAATACTGAAGACCATCCCTTATCTGGCACTCTCCTGCGCTATTGCTCCTCTGTCGGTCAGCGTCTAGGCGCAACCTCGGCACCGTCCATTGACCGGTTCCGTTTCATGCAGTTGCACATTGTCGTCCCCAAGCCAAGAAAATAGCCATCATCAAAGAGATTTGAATGAAATTTCTAATGCACCTATCGCTCAGACTCCTCGCTCCAGCATCCGAAGGCCTTTGCCCGAGTCGCGGTCTCAAGCGAGAGGGAGAGAGACAGAGGGGAAAAAGGGACACCAGGACTGCAGGGTTAGGCCAAACCGGTGAAACAAGGGTTGGCCATCGGTGAGACTAGGGTACGAGTGTACCACGTGGGCTAGCCGTAGAAGGCTATCTATTGAGGGCTTGAAAGTAAGGAAGAACAAAGAATACGTTTTAGGTGAAGCGTAATAAAAATACGTGGGAGAACAACCCCAAGGGAAATTTGTTAAGTCGCCTCCGGCGAGTGGTGAGATACTCATCTTGTAAGCAACGAGTGAACAAAGTTGGCTCTTCGCTGCCTTTGCCAGAGAACACCCTTTTCGGAGCAAGTCCTCTAGTCGCGTGTCATGCTAAGCACTGCACTGTCATGTTCGTCACATCGGATGCGCTGACCGAATCCTTGAAGATGGCCGGCACGTCTCGAATGTGGTGGAATGGTTGGGAGATGGACCACTGAGACCATCGACTAGTGTATTCTGTGTCTGACAACAAGACTAGACGTCTACGTTGCATAAAAAGACAACACGCGGACAACTGCGGCTATGGCCACGCCAGCTCTGCCGGTGTCTGATTTGCAAGAATACGCGGGGAAGGGGGGCGGTAAGTTGTCTTGAAAGAAGGAACAGCTGTAAGTATCTCGTAATAGGTCGAAGAAGGGATAAGGAGAAGAAGAGGGCTGGGAAAACACGGAGCTTTCACCGCCGGCGTTCGGCAGGGGTTTGGCCGACGAGTCGCCGGAGGCAATCCTGTGCAATTGGTTATTTGATCTGCTGCAGAACAAACCCCCGTTCTTTGTGCAGTGACGTCCTCGATATACGGATCCACCTGGTGGCAGGCTTGTTATCTTGGGGAGAAAAGGTCGTGTTTTCCAAATTGGGCTTCAAAACCGGCTATTTTGCAATGGCATCATCCTGGGGGCCGAATGGAATTATCCACTGTATCGCCTCCGGTTGTGACAGGGGGGTGCGCGTATAGAGAGACCTGACTGAATTTGAGACTGTATTATTGTCTAATGTCACATAGGCTGACGCGAAAGGAGGGCCAAGGACCCTTCCGTGATCTCTCAACTGTCAGCCGCTTTCCATACATCAGTCATGTGATGCGTTGATCCTACCACAAGATAGTTGATAGCTGGGTAACTTGACAGGCAACAAATGGCATATGATGCTCTTGTTTTTCACGTAAACCGAATCTAAGCTCTTTACATTCTGAATACACCGAACTTGGTATCGCCAGCTTTGACCTCATTCCGACCTGACATGGCAGCCCTCAGACCCAAGCCCAGATATTGACGGGTGTGCTGAGGAGGTATAATACCATCGTCCTATGAAAATTGTTAGCAAGTATCGCATGATGTGGGTAAGCAAGTAACTGACCCATAACCTAGCCGACGAGTAGGTTGCGTCGCTTTCCCGTTCTATCCTCTCCTTCAGCTCGGGATCGGCCTTGCCAACCGTCTCCATCACCGCAGCCAGCTGCTCACCACCCATAACACCAATGCGAGAGTTTGGCCACATCCACAGGAAACGAGGGCTGTAGGCTCGACCGCACATGCCATAGTTGCCAGCACCATAGCTACCGCCTACCACAACAGTGAATTTCGGAACATCGGCACAAGCAACGGCGGTGACAAGCTTAGCACCATGCTTGGCGATACCACCACGCTCGGCGGCGGAGCCAACCATGAAGCCGGAGATGTTCTGAAGGAACACCAAGGGGATGCCTCGTTGAGCACAAAGCTCAATGAAATGCGCGCCCTTCACGGAGGATTCGGCAAACAAAATGCCGTCATTGGCAATGATGCCAACCTTGTAACCATGGATATGGGCGAACCCAGTGACCAGAGTCGTACCGAAGTCACGTTTAAACTCGGAGAACTCGGAACCGTCAACGATACGAGCGATGACCTCCTTAATAGGTAGTGGCTTCCGTAAGTTTGTGCTGGCAATACCGAGAAGCTCCTCTGGCGAGTACAGAGGCTCGACATAGTTCTGCAGAGGTGCCGCTGTAGAAGGCGACTTTGCTGGCCAGTTTAGGTTGCTGATGCTGCGCCTGGCGAGTGTGATTGCGTGAGCGTCGTCGACTGCCAAATAGTCCGTCACACCCGAAACGGAAGAGTGCATCTTGCCGCCACCCAACTCCTCGGCACTAATGACTTCACCGGTGGCAGCCTTGACCAGCGGCGGACCAGCAAGGAAGATATGACCTTGGTTCTCAACAATGATGCTTTCGTCACTCATTGCGGGGACGTAAGCACCTCCCGCAGTGCACGGACCCATAACGACCGAGATCTGGGGAATCCCCATGGAGCTCATCCTTGCCTGATTATAGAAGATGCGTCCGAAATGATCACGGTCCGGGAACACGTCGGCTTGGTGGGGAAGGTTGGCTCCGCCGCTGTCAACCATGTAGATGCAACTATGTATGCGTTAGCTATCATCTGCCGAGGGCGACTAGGAGTTCCTTACGGCAACTTGTTCTCCTGGGCCACGGCTTGTGCCCTTAGATGCTTCTTTACCGTGATCGGGTAGTAGGTTCCGCCCTTAACTGTGCTATCGTTTGCAACAATCATGCATGCCACGCCCTCTACAACGCCGACACCGGTGATGATACCTCCCGCAGGAACGTCAGCCTCCGGGTAGAGCTCATGAGCGGCTAGAGGCGACAGCTCTAGAAATGTCGTGCCGGGATCGATCAATGCGGTGACTCGATCGCGCGGCAGCATCTTCTTTCTCGCAAGGTGCTTTTCCCTCGCTTTTGCCGAACCTCCGAGGTGTACCTTTCGCGTCAGGTCCTGCATCTTTTTCATAACCTCACCCATGTGCCTCTGGTTTTCCTTGAACTCCTCGGACGTGGGGTCGACATTGCTCTGGATTCGGGAGATAGCGCTGACCTGATGCGGCGGCGTGAAGGTCGCAACGGTACGGGCGGAACACGGGAGGCGGGGTGCTCTGAAGCCCGGCTGTGTCAATTGACGCGACAGAAGCAGGACCTCCCTCGATGACCGTGAGAAAGACATTTTAGAGATGTGCGATGATATTTCCAAGGGGTGCAGCGGCTTGGGGCATGAAGAAGACCGAGCTACAACAGCCGACGATGCTCTTGAAGACGGGAAGGAGAGGGCCGCTCGCTTGCTGACGGGATACCATTCCAGTGACGTCCAATACCTGACCTCGGCCCGCAGTTAGCCGCCCATAGCCGAAGCACCTTCTTGTCCCGGTTGGACCTCTGCTCGGCATCATGCTAAGTAAGGTAAGGCAACTTGGACCATCAACAACGGGAGAGGATTGAAGTTATGTTTACATTTTCTTCTCTTCTCAAATCCATCGTTTGTTCTCATTAAAAGTCACGGCCATGTCAAGTATTCGAGCATTCAGATCGCTGGCGCGACCGGCGCGTCAATTGCGACCCCTCGCGACCCCCGCTCTCCACACCCGACACCACTCCTCCAAGCACCCCAAGGGGTTTGAGCCACCGTCACAAGCCGACCTCACGGAGCTGCGTGAGCGTGTGCAGGAATTTACAAGGCGCGAGATCCCGGAGGAAGTCGCCGCGAAGACGGACAAGACTAATGCATTTCCCAACGAGATGTGGCAGAAGCTCGGCGAGGCTGGTTTCCTGGGCATGACGGCCGACGAAGAAGTCGGTGGTCTGGCCATGGGCTACCAAGCACACTGTGTCGTCATGGAGGAGATCTCGCGTGCTTCCGGTTCAATTGGCCTTAGCTATGCCGCACACTCGCAATTGTGCGTCAATCAGCTCCAGCTCAACGGATCTCCGGAACAGAAGCAGAAGTACCTCCCTGGGTTGATCGCCGGCACCAGCGTCGGTGCGCTGGCAATGTCAGAGTCTGGGTCCGGAAGCGATGTGGTGAGCATGAGGACGACAGCGACAGCTGTCGATGGCGGTTACGTTCTAAACGGCTCCAAGATGTGGATCACCAACGGTCCGGATGCCGACCTCATCGTCGTCTATGCCAAGACGGAGCCTGACAAAGGCTCCAAGGGCGTCACGGCGTTCATTGTTGAGACGAAGGCCAAGGGCTTTAGCTGCGCAAGAAAGCTGGACAAGATGGGTATGCGAGGCAGCAACACTGGCGAGCTCAACTTTGACTCCGTCTTCGTGCCCAAAGAGAACGTCCTCGGCAAGATCAACGGTGGCGTGCGGGTGTTGATGGAAGGCCTCGACCTCGAACGTCTCGTTCTCAGCGCCGGTCCGCTAGGCATTATGCAAGCCGCGCTGGACGTGGCTTTGCCCTTCACCCACCAGCGGAAGCAGTTCGGCATCCCCATCGCCCAGAACCAGTTCATCCAGGGCAAATTGGCGGACATGTACACAAAACTCCAGGCGTCTCGTGCCTACACCTACAATACGGCCAAGGCTGTTGACGAGGAGGGCTCAATCCGGACACAGGACTGCGCCGGTGCTATCCTGTATGCTGCCGAGAGAGCGACAGAGTGCGCACTGGACAGCATTCAGCTTCTTGGTGGTATGGGATACGTGGAGGAGATGCCGGCTTCCAGACTTTTGAGGGAGTAAGTAACCCGGAAAACGTTGGCTTGCGAGGACGGCTCACTGACAAGTTCCTAGTGCGAAGCTGTATGAGATCGGGGCCGGTACATCTGAAATTCGGAGAATGGTGATTGGAAGGGCGTTCAACAAGGAATATGCCCATCTTGCATGATGATGGAGATGACGCGGTCCAAAGATGGGATATACTGTCTCTTCCAAGATAGATGTTGGTTCAATGAACTAATTTCTTTATGGACGTCAAGCTTATTGTTGTGTTGAATTGACGAGAACCCATGAAAAATCCATCGCCAGACGGTACCACAATTTGCAAATTCCGGGTCTGCACGCTAAACAACGTCAAACAGCAAGCAAAGCCCGTCGTCACACTAGATGCCGGGGTGCAACCACGATGCATCAGCCATAATCTATACTACTGTCTATGGTTGGTTCCATGTTTAGGAAAGAGCCAGAATCAGAACCAGCAATGCGCTTTCAAGGCCCCTAATCTGCAATCTGCAAGCGGATAACCAAATGCGGCATTCCCGAGCCGGCACCCTGATTCACTGTGCGAGTGGCAAGATGTATGGATGTCTTTCGTGTTCTGGGCCCAGGCGGTGGTTCCATGCAACGATGGCGACCGGAGCGTATGTACTGTTGAAGGCACTGTGAAGTGTCGGTGAGTGGTGGGAGGCATGAAAATCGGTGCATGTCGTTCAGACCTCGTGTTCAGCCAAGAAAGCGCTACAACACCAGTATGATAACGGGTGAGCCAACAGCATGGCCAAGTCGTTCGACATGATGGTATTATATGTAGGTAATGTATGCACGCTAGTATTTACCATATGTCTCTTCTCTTACATACATCGGTACATATTAGGGAAAATATTGGGCGTAGCCTGTGGCCGTTCTCCGAACTGGAGGTCAGGGCTTTTTGCGCTATCCATTGCTCACCACCTGACCTAAGAGAAGGATGGCCAGACCGTCCCCCTAATCACATGGCATTCTAGAACCTGCATCCTGTGCAAGAAAATTGGGGTAGCTGTGGAGAAACGGCGCCTGGGAATGCGCAATGTCCTAGCTCCAAGAACCAGCAAGATTCTAAAAACAGTTAGAGCTTGGTCGCAAGCTCGTTCAGTGATTCTCGTCTTTTCTTTCCCGACCCGACTTGACTAGGGGTTTATGGGGTTTCTTGCGATTCTCTTCCGTTCGGTCACCAACATCACGGAGGGGAGTGTCCGTAGACCTGCAGCGTAGACCGTTTCAAGGACCGCCTTGTATTTCATACCTCAGTTGACCCGTATCAAGTAGCGAGCATGCAATTGGGCATCCGTCGATAAGAGAGACGAGGAAAATCAGGTACCCTAGCCGGGCATCCCGGTAACATGCCCCCAAGTTGCGCTCCCTCATATCCACCCCCGCCCCGGGGTTGTGGTTCTAGTGTGGGCGGTGGGCGGCAGTATGTCTGCTCAAGCTCCAACTTAGCTCCGGGGCAGCTCCCCGCGAGGCAGTGCGGTAGCGGCATCTGCAACCTGCAATGTGATGATTGAGACTTGCGAAGTTTCCATACGGAGGTCGAGACGCGTCCACATGTTCCAAGTATCGTGAACTGATCATCCACACCCTTTCTTGCGAATTGGCCAATTCACACCGCAATCAATCCCCCCTTCCCTGGACTGCCTTACCTAAACCACCTTCCCCGTGCCCGCATCCTGAGCTATTCATAAATGAACCTCTTCCTACTCTTTCCTCTTCTCCAAACTTCCGCATGCCTGCCTCCCTTTCTCTGTTAGTTCCCATCTCTCCCCCCTTACTCTCTCATCCCCCTCCAACCGAGCCCAATTTCGCATTTCCCGATACAGGCTAAAATCAAGGCGATCAGAGACAATCATCTACTTCTTTTCCTCCAGTCCCGCGTCATCAAGCACATCAGTGTTCCTCGAGTCGACGTGTTACTCGACTAATCGTGCTGCAATACTGCCAGAACTGATCGCCAGTTCCATCCCAGGGATAGCTAGCTTCATCCCAGCTCGCCCAAGTTGCTGCCCAACAAGAAAAGGTTGGTGCTGACATCATCACGCCCTCCAGTCCCAATACTAAACAGTGCCTGAAAAACCAAAAGGACTACTATCATTTGTTATACTCCCATTCTAGTTGAGAACCTCGCTATCACCTTCGCTGGCAACGTCTTACGGACGACTACAATTGTACTCCACAGCGCCCTGCGCGCAACATAAGGAACGGCAGTCGCAATGTTTCGTCCCCTCAGCGCCCGCCTGGCTCGGACGGTCCTTCCCATCACCCAGCACGCTCAGACACGCGCCAAATCTATCCAGACTTCTCCCTCAACGGCCCAAGCAGGCATCGCGGCTATCCTGCCTCACCACCAACAACAGTCGAGATCAATCAGCGGCAGCCCTAATGTCAGGGAGAAGCCTCATCCCGGCCAGTACTCGAGAACTGACCCCGACGTTATGGTCGAGTACCCCGAGGACCACGAGCTTCCTTCCAGTAAGCCCGTCCGCGGCCACGGCGGTGGCATTGGCAAGCCCACGCTTGCATCCTTCTCTCTTGAGGGCAATGTCGGCGTCGTCACGGGTGGTGCCCGTGGTCTAGGCTTGGTCATGGGCCAGGGCATGGTCTACTCGGGCAGTGATCTCGCCATTGTCGACCTGAACAGTAAGCCTCAAACTATGCTTCGTATTTCGCGAAGACTAGTCCTGACAGCAAAACAGAGGAAGAGGCAGAGCTCCAGGCCAAGAACCTGATCGAGGCATTCAAGAGAGAAAACCCCGAAGCAAAGAGGTAAGCTGATCGAACACTCAACTGATTTCTGATGAATGCAATTTGATGCTAGCCTTACATCACAGGGCCCCCAATGTCACTGCACACCACGCAGACGTCTCGGACCCGGCGTCTGTCGAGGCCTGCCTTACTGAGGTCCTCGCTGCCCACGGCAAGATTGACAACCTAGTCACGTCGGCTGGCTTCACCGAGAACTTCGACGCTGTTAACTACCCAATAGATCGTATGCGTAAGCTCTGGGGCGTCAATGTGGACGGCACTTATCTCTTCGCGATCGGGGTTGCAAAGCACCTGATGGAGCGCAAGTCGCCTGGCAGCATGGTTTTTATTGGCAGCATGTCCGGTTCGATTGTCAACATCCCTCAGCCGCAGGCGTACGTACTATCCGTCTACGGTTGTTCGAGTTTCAGGCAGCTAACATGTATCGAATAGACCTTACAACGCCGCCAAAGCTGGTGTCCGCCACCTGGCTGCTTCCTTGGCCGTCGAATGGGCCCACGCCGGCATTCGTGTCAACTGCATTTCGCCTGGCTATATGCTCACAGCTTTGTAAGTGATCGGCGTCGTGGCCAAGTGAATGACAGCAATAGTTGCTAACCCATTGCTGTAGGACCGAGAAGATCCTCGACGATAACCCGGACCTTAAGCAGAAATGGACATCCCTGATTCCCCAAGGCAAGATGGGCCAGCCTAAGGACTTGATGGGCCCTGTAACTTTCCTCCTGTCCGATGCTTCTCAGTATGTCACGGGCGCCGACCTTCGTGTTGACGGCGGATACACTGTTACATAAGAGACCGATCACATGTTGATGGTCAGGATGGGGAAAGAAGCGTAAAAGGCGAGGAATGCCCTTCGGTACTGAAATGATGGGCGTTTGTTTCCAAAGACATAGACTACCCTTTGATCGTTAAAGGGACATTACATATTAATATTATATTACTCAAACGTCAATGATTTTCTGCCCCGACTCAGCATGTGAGGCAAAGCAAGACATATATATACACTGTACAATATGGCGAGGCTTATCTGGTGGCGCTATTGACCCGTTCGCAAGTGCGGCACGGCACCGCCAGCAGAGCCAGCAGAGCCAGGGACGGCCGATCCCCCATTTAGACGGCCTTGCATCCGGCTTCACCGATCTCGGCCTCCCCAATCACACTTGTCTCAAGGGCAGATCATCTCGGTGTTCCGGCAGCGCGGAGTTGATATCAACGACCGTCGAGCGGGTGTTTGTTGTGTCGTCTGTGGTTATATCCCCCACCCTCGCCGTCCAAGTCGAATGCACCCACCCCGTTCACCTACCCAGCTGCCTGCACCCGTAGGCCATACATGTAGCCTCACGTTTTCTCACGCACTGTATCGATGCCTGCACGACTGCACGATCAAGGGAGTGAAGGCACGGGATCAGGGAAGGGGGGAGGGGGAGGAGTGTGTGGTAGAGGTTGGATGGGCTGATGCATGCTGTGTATGCTGTGTATGCTGTGCGACGATACCGGTGGGAACGGGGCCTGGGCGTCCTGGGCGCCGGGTCGGGTTGCACACCCTGCTGGGGAGAATACCGGGGGGGGGGGCGGGCAGGCGGCGAGTACCGAAGCACACCTCGCCCTCGCCGGGCGCGCATGCAGGGCCCATGGAGTGCTGCCTCGTCCAGGCCAGGCCAGGCCAGACCATGCCGAGCCTCGAACCCCGGCCATGGGGATCGGCTGACGGGTGGAATGAGCGCCTGTGAGGAACGACGTTTGGTGTAGCAGCTGAACACAGCATTGAGCCCTGCTATACCGGATTGCACGAACCGATAGCCGCAGTATGAGCAGCTCAAATGCGTTGACGTGCCGCATCTCCGGCCAATCTGTGGCACGGACGGATACGAGAAGCGTCCTGACGCTTATACTGCGCCGCTTCCAACCAAAGGAAATGAGTCTTGGGGCAGGTATTGGGCCGCCGGTCAGAGTCGCTCGTCAACCTGCCTAGTTGGGTATTCTTCGTTTGTGACCCGGTTCCGATCAGCCGGTGCTCGGAACAACTGTGAGGTCGAGTTGCTTTTAGCTGAATCAGACTGCCCTTGCTTTTCAGTCCTCACACCAGATATTGCCTGGCTGTCTTAGTCAGCGGACGGCTTGCGACGGCTAATCAGCCAAAAATACACTGTGTAGGTAGCTGTGAGCTACCCCTCCTCGTTCCGGCTGGAGTGTCGTTGCTACCCCGCAGTGGGCAGCCCTGGTCGAGCTCAGGGTAGGTAGCTTCAAAACAGCTTTCCATCCCATCCCACCTATCCCACCCGTCCAGCCTATTGCCCCTCGTGCTCGACATGGCAGGTCAGGGGAGCTGAGGCGTGGGGGTGATAGCATCTCGTGGGGTAGGGGGGCAAGGCTTCAATACCGGTCTGGAAAAGTGAATCTGCGGACGTCTTTTTTTATTTTTTATTTTTTTTAATTCTTTTTATTTTTTTTTTAAACTCTTTGCTTTCCAAAGTCATCTCTTTTGTTGCCTAATAAGCTGCAGTATCAAGGGGCATCGCTTTCAAGATTCTCCCACTACCTTATCCCTTGTCGCAAAAATCACAAACACTCGTGACCATCTGCACGTTGCTTTTCTCACCCTCCTCTCCAGCTCCCACCCCCTTACACATATCAGTCTGATAGTCTGAAAGAGTCAAGCTGACCAGGATAGAGCATGCTGTTGCCCACTTCCCTTCTGCGAGTCAGGCCATTGGGGAATTGGTAAAATTCCCAGCAACACTTGACTTGAAGCGGCCGCACCTTGCGGCCTTGTTAAGTAAGCCGAGTCAGGCATTCATCTCAGAAACAAGCCTAGGTCTCTCTTGGACCTCAGCTCATCCCCTGCTGTGTCTCAGTCCACATAACACGCACTCGATTGTGCAGTCACATCGCCCGTCCTCACAGTGATACGTCAGATAAGATTTAGGCCTCAACTTGTTGAACACGAAAGAGCCCTCTTATTTAGGGTGTCAATAGAAACCTCCCAGTTCAATGTTACCCCGGCCTCAAAACGGGTTTTGCCACCTTGCTGAACGGCCGCGAACGCCAATACCCCCTTACTACCCCCCTTCCCCCCCCCAAAAAAAAAGAAAAAAAAAGAAAAGGGGAAGGGGGGAGGGAGGAAAAAAAAAAACCAGAAGAATTCTCTTGCAACTCGCTGTTCCCACTGCGATGCTTGGCCGGGCCGTCGCCCTCCTTTAACCGTCCATAGAAAGAACACCTCATGCGATGCATAGTCGCCGATCGACTCTCAACCAAGAGTCGGTCCTGCTGAGCCGATAAAGAGAAACAAAAGAACAAGAAATGTAGGAGCTGGTCACGTCCAGCTACAACCGTCTGGACCGGCCGGCTCTTGGAATGATAATAGTCAGATAATATCGATTTTTTGTGTTCCTCAAACTCCATAGCCCTGGTCAATGCAGTTTGTGCTCCGCGATTAGTACAAAGATTATATGATGATAAGAAATGGCACTGTTTGCAGTGCGTCTTACGGCTTCGGTCTTGACCTATCCCCGATACGCTCTTTCTCGCGCTCTAGTAGTAGAGTCAGTTGGCTTCTCGTCCGGGCCAGGGGTACGTCAGGGGTAGAGCTTGGCAAAGTTGGCGTGAAGTGTGACGACGACGAAGTCCGCCGAGGGGACCCCTTCGTTTCCTCATTAAGCGACCCCAAAGCCTCCAAAGCACGTCGGTCTGGTTCGCCAGATATTGACACATGGCCGATAGCCGCAACGTTGGACGTGCTCGCTGTGGCGCTGGAAAGGAGTCCTTGAGTAGAACCGCGACCTATACTGGCCTCTCTCGGTCGATACGAGTCTGAAATCGATGTCGTTTGTTCTAGGCGTGGAGCCAAGACAGAGCGCGATGACGAAAAGGACCCAATCCTTGGTGACGAGAGTACGGGCGATGCAGCTGAATTGCTCGTAGGCGTCCTGGGGCCTTCATTTCCCGCCCCGTTTCCCTCATAACCAGATAATTCGCTTATGGGCCTGCTCAGCGGGGCGGGGGCTGGTGCTTGGCCGCTTGTTTGGACAACCACTGGTTTCTGCCGCGCTCCAACGGTTGGAGGTGACTTCAAAGAGCTTTTCGTTTCCGTCAACGACCTATTAATGGGCCTCTTTCCCAACGCTTTGGCGCTTGGAGGTTTCTCGACCTCTTCGGAACCGGTACCATCCTGGATTACACTCTGCTCGGCATGGGGCGGCATCACGTTGTAAGTCCCAATGTGTTTCGTTCCGTTTGCAGAACCAGTGTCCCTGACCATGACGTCAGAGCTTGTTGAGGACTGTGAACTCATCCTTCGTGGAAGAATTGGTCTTCGCTTGTTCGCAGCCGAGGCAACAAAGCGTTTGGTCGGGGTCAGCGCTTTCTTCTTGCTCGGTTTTGTCGGCGATGCTATTGATGAGATGCGCATTTCCAAGCCACTGGCTGCTGTGCTCCCGGACGAGGCCCCCTCGCTGGTTTTGTAGTCTTCGTCAGCAGACTCATGTGGCGATACAAACCGAGCCGTCGGACGGGGTCCAGATTTCGAGTCACCCCTGGTTTTCTTCAGGATCGGATGCGGTGGTGGTGGTCGGGATGATGATGCAGAGAGCTCCTTGAGCGCCGACTGCTCTGAAATCATCTTGATATCCTGGTTCATCTGCTGAGCGCTGAGAAGCGGATCAGATTCATGCTGGCTGTTGAAACGAGGTGTCTGTGCATTGTAATTAGCAAAGGTCAGTGTGGTGTCAGGCAAGGTGGGGTGAAGTACCGAGGGCCCCTCCCAGCGGTTTGGTGAGCCTTTGAGAGGCACAAAGGTAGGGCCGTATGAGATGTGTTCCCAAATCTTGGCCACAGTAGCTGCTTTCAGCTTACACCTGTCGCTGCCCATCACATGCCACCAAAGGTTTTCGAGACGACGTGCAGTGGGGTCAACTAGCTTGAGGTTTGTTGTGGTGTAGACTGCAATGCGGCAATTAGAGCTGGGGACCGGGACGGTGCTGAGAATGGCTGGGTGCCGACTTGGATATGACTTACGGCGCCACATTCTTATGATGAAATCTGCCGGAAGAGGCTGCGTGAGTGAGGCGACATCCTCATAGATGCGCCTGTCATCCTTGACCAGGCCCTTGGGTAAATCCATCTGAACCGAATGTATTGCCTACCGAGACCAGACGGCCAACGGTAGAGACGGCGAAGGACTTGAAAAAAAAGGTAGAAAAGTCGAGGGCTCAGATTGGTAGCGAGAAGGCATAGATGACCCCGCCGTCCGGGGCAATCTTGCGAGTTGTGATGAAGATTACCTGAGTGGAACAAGGGTGTTCATGGTCGCGCTACGGGTCAATATGACGTGGAGGAAAGTTGATGTGATGAGCGGTTCGGCTTGATAGGAGACAAGGCCCAGACGGCTGCAAGTGAGAAGCAAGCTGCAACGTGGGTTGGTCACTCGATCCACATCCAACTGCGGGCATAAGACAGGTAGAGGTTTCGTTGAGCCGAGCGGTTGATGGGTTTCGAATTCGAGGGTTCGAAGTACACAGGTACGTAATAAAAAAACAATTTTTATAAAAAGATTGAAGCGGTGGGAGCTGTCTCCTGCAGATTGTCTGTGAGCCCGGGTGACCGTTTTCATGAATTGGTGGTGGTGGCAAGAGGGATCGGATTGCCGATGTGCGGATGGCAGCGGCACAAACTGGCGGGATCGTGTTGATATCGCCAATGGCCCGGCGTTTGTCAAGAGCAATGAGGCGTATGGGTGAGGTGCGCGGGGTCTCAAGCGGGATAGCGCTAAACAAGAACCGAGGCGGATGCAAAAATAGATGCCGACGTTGGAATGAGAAAGACGGCGAGAGATGAGAGTCAAGGTGCAGTAGGTGCCTTATGTCGAAATCTGGTTGAGTGGAACATGTGAGGTGAGGTGAGGCAAGGTAAGAAGAGGCGAGGCGAGGCGTGGTTGGGTTAGGTTAGGTCAGGCCAAAAAGGCTTGAGATTAGGTGAACACAGCGTTGAATGTTGACTTTGGCAGCAGGAGGCTAGAACTTGGTAAACAGAAGAGGCCAGAGCTATCGGATCCGTGTTCGAGGTGGAATAGAATCATTCGATCGGACGGTGTATAGACGAGTCAGGTCTGGGGCCCATATAAGCGTGTGTTGTTGTGATTCTCTGCGAAGGAACTGGCATCGGTCTTGGGCGGGTGGCAGCCGGAGAATGATAAGGGGAGATGGCGTGAATTGGAGTACGCAAAAGGGAAGGAAGAAGTGTGAGGGGGAGAAAGGGGGGGAGGGAAAAAAAATCCCCCAGTTTGTCCAGATTCGGATAGGGAGAGGGTACGATGGCAGTTTTGGAGGTCAAAAAGTCAAGACGGGGTGTAAAGGTAAAGGTAAGGTACCTGTGTATGGGTGAAAATGCGGTGCGGCGCGGCGCTTCGGATCAGCTTGTGGAAGGAAAAGGAGAGAGGAAAAAGAAGGGGGCGGCTTTCGAGCAGAGAAGAGAGGCAAAAAGACGGGGGACGGGAAGGAAAGAAATGGGACAGGAAGGGGGACTTTCTCAGTTGAGGCTTCCAAGCCTGAGGTACCTGACTTTTGACGTGGGCCGCCGCAATCACGGTACAGTGCCTGTCCAGTGTCCAGCGTTCAGCATGTCCTTGTGGTTGTGTGTGGTATGAGTGTGGGTATGAGTGGGTGCTACTAGGCGCCCTGTCTTCAAGTCGGTCAGTCCAGTCGGGTACACCTCACGTCCAAGCCTCCCCCGAACTGTGAACTGTGGCTTCTCTCGAGGGTTCGCTTTGGCCGCCCCGGCTGGTGCCAGAGTTGGGGGGAATCTGGGCCAGAACTGGACTTTGCATCTGTATGTAGCAGGCTGATAGGCAACAATGGACACGGAGAGATGTAAGGGAACGTGGCCATGTGGTCTCGTCCGGTCTGGTTCGCGGTCCAGTGGCAGTTGAGAAATGCAATGCAATCCAGCCTGCCGGTGGTGCCTGTTTTCAAGGATGCCGCATGTTTACCTCAGCTCCCTGCCCCACCTTGGTAGGTAGGTAGGCAGGTACACTACACTGCACTATACTACACCGGAATACTAGGTACAGTAGGGTGTCACGAGTCTGAGATCCACCCACAGTATACAGCTAAAAGGGGGTATTTTAGTACTATATATCTTAGTAGTAAGTTATAAATAAAATCAGATAAAAATATCCTTAAGTATAAGAAGTACTTAATTATATATAATGCTAATTATATAGTTTTTTTACTTATTATATATCTCTAAAAGAAAAGTTAAAGTAGTAGAGTTTTAGAGGGTTAAAAATATAGGGGATTATAGTACTTAATACAGTATTAATAGTACTATATTTCTTAGAAGTACTTTCTTTTTTAGTACTACTATTACGTTATAATCTTATAGCTTTATAGTAACTATAAAAGGAAAAAAATCTAAATAAGCTATATTATAGTATATATAGTTAAATATATAATTATATATATATTTTTTACTTTTTATACTACTATAGCACTCTGTTTCTATAAGATAGAGCTAGCTGTTTTAGGGGGGCTTACTATGGCGCACTGGTAGGTGATCTCAGACTCGTGGCACCCTACTGTACATAGAGTGTGCGTGTGTCTTTCTTCTCTTTCCATTGAACCCTCGTGGAGACACAACAGGCGAGATAGTCCAGTCTAAGCTTTAGTGGACCTCAGTAATACCTTCATTTGCTACTGCCTACCTAGGTAGTAGACTGACTACCTACCTAAGGGCAGGGGACTTGGGACCGGGGACATGGGCACAAGAGCTGAGGGGGAACAGAAAAGGACGGGTAGCTAGGCACTCGGGGAGATAAAAGATGGCTGGTTGCCATATGGCAGTGGTAAGGGAAAGCCGCCATCTTTTTTGTCACCCGAGTGCTAGATAGGGAGCTAACGTTAGCATTGACGTTGGCATTGGTGATGGCCTGGCCCATGGGAATGGAGCAGGGGACTTTGACATCTACTAGCAGCAATAACAGTATGCAGCACAAGGAAGATTCGAGGTTCAGGTGTGTTCTGCAGTTCAGCGAGACAAGAGGTTCTCTGGATGGACCGACCAGTTGTCTCTTCCTAGGGCTGACCGATGTCTCCTCTCTTGTCAGGCTCTGGATGGAATGCAAGGCGTGGGATCCATACCCATAAGATAGGGACGGTCGTGGCCCGGGCTTCTCTTTCGGCGTCTCCGCAGACCAAGCACAACAAACATGGACCTGTCGATCACGACACTGTGGCATTCTGCCTTGGCGTCTAGATAAGTTGACTTACATCCCTTTGCCAAGAAAAAAAAAGCAGAAAAGGGGGGGAAGGTTCAAGATATGCTACCGGACATTATCTTCATTTTGGGTTCTGTGATTTCCCCGAGGTGGGCGTGATTGCTTCCTCCCTCCCATTGTGCTGCTGTTCCAGATTCCTTGGACAGACACTGCTCTAGGTCCTCGTAGAATCCAAAGGCGGCTGCCGGGTTAGGGAGAAAACGTGGGTTGGCACAGGGAAGGGAAACAACGACGAGTGACGGCAGCAACTAAGATAAGAAGACTCCGCCCTGAACACTTACCAGAGAGGAGTGCATTGCGTACAAAGATAGCAAGTGAGAACAAGATGAAGCGGCTTTTTGCGCACACTTCAGGTGTGACTTGGACGCACGTCCAAACACGGACGGCCTCGCCTGCTGTGGTGTAGGTACTGTGTACTGTATAGTACTTATTCAACTTCCTTAGATAGGCAGGTAAGGTAGGTAGGTACACTACCTTATATGCGTAGTGGGATAGATAGGTAGGTAGGTTGGAAGTTACCTGGCGTTAGTTCCATTCCGCCAGGTACACTAACTACACCTACCTGAGCTTATCTTGGCGACCACTCATCCTGCTCACCAACTCAACCTCCAGAACAAGCAACCGCCACTGCCCCTCTCTGTATGTGCTTTCTCGTCCTTTATGTACCTCATGTCACCCAAGAGTTTGAAAAGTCCTGGCTTTGGACCGAGGTTCATCAAGCTAGACCGCTAGATCTGTTTCTTCTGGTCCTTCCACTCCTTAGCCACGACAACCTACATACATACTGCTATTACACGCAGTTAGCCTTGGGTCCCCTCTGTGACACCGTCCCGGTTGTTGACACTTACTTACCTTTCAGAATCTGTCAGGAACACGCGTATGCGAAAAGCTCTTCAACTCCAGAAAGCCACCAAGGTCATGCATGTCCTCGTTTGATTATTTTCCAGCCACTTCGAGCCCGACGATGGGGCCCAACGGGTTGCAACAATTTCCTGTATATCAGATCTCTCGGTTAGACAAAACCCACATAGCTAACCCGACTCTGCCGCCTTGCCCCGGCGAGACACACATGGTCGGGGGAGGGGGGTAAGTAAGCCTTGCAGCAGCGGTATGCCATGTGCAGAGCCCTCAGACGCCAGGGTCAAACTGCGAAAATAATCCCAGCAGGGATGCGGCCCCCACGTCCCCAGAAAATGGGTTCTAGAACAAATTGGTGTGCCCCTTGGGCCGCCTCTAGTGGTGTTTGCCCCCTGGCACTTGGGGAGCCGTCCGGCCTTAACCCTCCATCCATCCATCTGCCACACACACCCGAGCTCCAAGTCCGTCATATTTCAATTCGATGTGCCTGCTGGCTCAAATGACAAGATAGCAACCGACCGAGTCCAATAGCCAGTCATGCGGATATCACATGAGCCAAAGCAGCACGTCCCACCTCTTCCTCATGTCCTCCTAAGGACGGGGGAAAGGACGGGGAGGTCACGTCGTGCGACGTGCAGCTCTCTGCGTTTGCTTCCGACTAAACGTCCGTCCCGAAGCAAACCCGGCCAACTTGTTGGGACGATTCCCGGCTGTCGCCCTGGATGTGGTGCGCTCTATCCGTACTCAACCGACATATACCCATGCATCCCCGTCTGCCAGGGCACTGAGAAGGGGCGGCTCTCCCCAGCAAAACTATACGTATTGCCGTCTCCTTCGTATGTGGCATGGCAACCCATCCCTTCGGTCGCTAGTAAGTTGTATGTGGCCTGGCGCATATCCCCCCGCTGCTCCAATACCGTCCTGGCCGAGACGGCAAAGTTTGCCAGAACCCAAAGTGGCAACCATTGCTCTTCACGATTAACAGCGGATTGCTCACCGACAACACAACTGCCTTCTCACCGCTCTCCATCTTCCTTTCCCTGAAACAGCCCAAGAGCCGTTAGCTCCGAACTGACGTGCCTGACAGCGGCTCATAGTGCAAGATCCAAGTATGGAAGGACTGGAGGTGTGGAGAGTGGAAGGAGAAGATGGGCCAAGAGCTCCAGTCACATCACACCACATATCGTTGTTTTTCTTTTCACCGACCATGAGACTGTTGAAACTACCCTTTGTCCGAACCAAACGAAGCGCTCTGCAGAACGTGGCTCGGTGTACCTGGCTGCCTAGACTCGTAAGACAAAGCTGGGTACCAGGGCCGAACTATTACCTCTATAGGCAATCAATGTTTTCTTTTCCCGATCTCGCGGCCCTGTTCCGTTCCCCAACTTCCCCTGGTCACTGTGGTCTTCTGATCGCTTTCAATGCGGGGGAGCATCCAAGAGCCACGTCGGGTGACCAGGCGCCGCGACCTTGCGACACCACAACTCTTCCCCGGAACGGTAATGCATGGAGTCATTGGCTAATCACTTGACAAAAGTCCGGACACAACCCGCCACCCTCGCCGCTCCTCTCGGGGAAGTGGGGAATGTTGTGCCGTCTCACGAGCAGCGGAGAATCAACCATGATGATCACCGCCTCGTTTTCTCGGTTGACAAGCTCACCCCATGCTAGTTGACGCGCGACTTATTTAAAAAGGCCGCCATGGCAGAAGACGGCTCGAGGCCGTCGAAATTACCTAGGGCAAGGCGACAACAGCCGAAACTCCCCGTGTAGTAGGGAATACTAAAGAGTTACATTGCGCTACGCAACCGCTGACGAATTTCAACAAATTCGCTTGTGGTATCTCACAGCTTTTCCGGCCCTCCGCCATCCTTCTTCGGCCGACGAAAGATTCATGACAGAATAAAGGCTAGAGCGAGACGCCTGTCGACCCCCTTGAACGGTGTGCGATGTACAGTATGGGACGTCGGCCGAGAGCCAACGCGCCAATCGCTCTACGAAACGTCCCCCCGCTGACTGTTCATCAAACCACAGATGGAGACCATGAATCGTCCTGGCCCGCTTGGGCTGGGGTATTACCCACCATGACGTTGATTCGATTCCTTCCCGAGGCACCCCGTTTGACAAGGGCTAGTGTCACAATGCTATCGTCGAAAACAGCTTTGACGTTCTGTCAAATCAGATCCATGGCAGTATGTTGGTTATGCTGATGATGCCTGGCATTGCCCCCGCTGTGTTGGACCGGCCTTTGCCAGCTCGTGGACAATTCCAGAGGTCGAAACAGCCGCCTTCGGTTGACCAAGATGGCGTCTAACCCGCGGAATCGTGCTCGTTGTCGGGAAACAAGTCGCTATTTGGGTCGAATACCCTCGCATCGCTGCCAGTGATACGGGCTGGCGTGAGGTTTGGTCATGGAGGAACGTTGTACCCGCGGGCTCGGGGTTCAAGGACTTGCCGCCACCCCTCCCTCTCTGGCAGTGGTCGCGATGGCCGAGAGGTGACTTGCGTCCGGCCGCCACGGCCTTGGTTCCCCCCTCTCGTCCGGAGCGCAGCGGATAGGCTCTACTCTTTTCATCCCGCAACCCCTGCAAGATGATCGTGCCTCTGCATCGTCACGGGACATGACGCTCTGCTTGCTTCGAACAACGAGGCAAAGCGGGATAGAGAACCCCGCAGGAAAAGTCCGACCAAAACTATTCTCGCATAGTGGCGCTGAAGAATCTTCCGGGAGACAGGGTCAAGTGATGGCATCATATCGAGCTACTCCTGAAGAGGACGAGAACGGAACAAGTCGGATTTCGGCCATCAACAATGATGTTTGATTCGAGTACGGCTAATACCCCCCCACGGCTGCTGTTTGGTATCATTGTAACACTAATAAAGAAAGCATTGTATACATTTCCGTTTTCCCACTCCCTTGCGCTTCAGTGTGAGCCTTTCCCTCCCTTCTCCTATCCAGGTGGGAAGAGGCGAAGCCCTCTCATCCCAGTTTCCCGATATCCCTATGTGTGCGCCCTCCGTCTTGGATCGGCCTACCTTGGCCTGCGTGAATGAATACGAGAGGACGTATATTGTGTGAACGGAAAGAAAAAGGCGCCTTTGGGGCGAGTGTATGTGTATGTTGTGGCGGCTTGTGTAAAGGGTTGCCTCCCTCCCCTCCATCAATCCATGCTGGATTCCCAAACAACGCCTGCTTCCGCCGTTGGTGACGTCGATTAAATGAACGAAAGTTACAGGCCTAGCGTCCCAAGGCGAGGGAGTTGGCTAATATTAGTTAGATGCGATATGTGGTTGCCAGAATTGTTGTCGTTGCTGGAATACGTGCTTGATAAGCCAGAGGTAAAGCTCTCTAGGAAAACGACGATATCGGTAATCAGGGCACGCAGCAAACCTCTGAGGGCATTGAACTCGACCCCTAGTCGTCGAGCTTGAACATACGCCGGAGCGTGCCAAACTTTTTCTTCTTCTTCCCAGAGCCATCGGGTTGGACACTGCCCTCTCGGTCATCAGGTAGGCCAGAGATGAGCACCTGATTGGTGCTGCGGCGCTTCATAAATACCGGTCTCGACTCATCCACCGGCCTGTTATTGTCTGCTGTCATAGGACGCTTCTCGTAATCAAGGGTCTCGACGAGTGGCCAGTTATCGTGTGTCGTCTGATTCTGTGGCTTCGGCGACGTGGTCGCTCCTCGGAGGGCCGTTATCTCGGAGGTGTTGCGTTCTAGCTTAGTGTCCATCCTAGCGCCACTCTCGCTGGCGGCAGGCCGAGATATCTTGCCGACTTCGCTCTCCTTCTTGCGTAGGAGGACGGAAAGAAAGCTGCCTCGGCGCTGATGACCGCCCGGTCGGGACATCACCTGAGTACCCATAGCAGGCGTTGTAGACTCGGCCAGTGCACCGCGTCCAGAGCCGGAACGCTGCAGCCCTTGTCCGTTCAACTGAGGCTTCACAAGGCGGCCGCTAGCGCCTGAGGCCCTTCTCGGCGAGAGGGGCTTTTGCTGTACTGGTGGTCGCACCGCCTCCTCGTCGCTGCTGTCAGGCAGGTCCGGGGACTCTTCTGCCTTTTCATCGTTGTAGGGAGGAGGAACCTTCATCGCCGCGGCCGCGGCAGAACTCGATGCGCCCATGCTCCGAGGCTTGTTGTGAATGACTGGTGCAGGAGCTGGTACTTCATCTTCATCACTAGATTCGGCAAAGCGGCTGCGGAACGCAGACTGTCCAACGTTATCCTCGTCGCTCGAGTCCCCAAACCGGCTCCTACCAGTTTTGCCAACAGCCTTCTTCGACGACGAAGACTTTCCAAAAGTGGGCAGACGCATACGCCTCGTGCTTCCGTCGCTGGAGTCTCTGCGCAATGTGCTGCGCATGGTCGTCCGGTTGCCGATGTTAGCAGGCGATGAAATGGGTGAAGCGGGAGGAGACATCGACCGAAGACTGAACCGCGAATTTCTACCAGCTACCGATAGGTCGGTCTCTGCGTTTATTCTCATAGATTTGCGAAAACCGAAGCCATCCTGCTTGGGACGGGCCCGTCGAAAGCTGCTTTCGCTAGAGTCGGATGCACGGCGACGGAGAGTCGCTTGCATAGCTTTTGCCAACTCGACACTAGACATGGAGTTATCCATGGGAAGGTTCTTGGGCTGGGCATTTTGGCCTGACGGTGGGCCTTGGAGAGAGACCGGTCGACCGTTAACTATCCGGGTCATCCGAGGCTGAGCTTGGGGGGAGGACCCGTTCTGTCTCATGGACTTCTTCATGCCACCTATGGGATTGGCAGTGGGCTGCGACGACTGTACGATGTGAGGGCTCGAAACATCTGATCGTAATGTCTTTCGCATGCCTGTACCAGAAGCTGACGATGTTTGGGCCTGGCCACCACGCATCGTCTTCTGGAGCCCTCCATTTGTAGACCCAGTTTCTTGACCCTGTCGAACTCGAAGAGTCTTTCGCAGGGCTGCGGGGGAGTCTTGTTCATCTTCTTCATCAATAGCTCTGGTTCCGG
This sequence comes from Colletotrichum sublineola, assembly GCA_020631755.1. Taxonomy (NCBI): domain Eukaryota; kingdom Fungi; phylum Ascomycota; class Sordariomycetes; order Glomerellales; family Glomerellaceae; genus Colletotrichum; species Colletotrichum sublineola. Next base: position 4,568,408 of record JAHSQG010000006.1, on the reverse strand, counting down.
GCTGAATTTGGTAGACCCGCTCTGGGTTAGCAGACGCTTGTTGTTGTGTTGCCGGGTCGCTTTTCCGAACAGACTTCTTTCTCTTAACCTTTACAGGCTGTACGACTTCTTCGAGATCGCCTTCAGCCCCGGCCTCCTCTAGAGCTTCCTGCTCTAACTGCTTCCGCTTATCGCTTGTTAATCCCCTCCAAAAGAGTTTGGCCTTCTCCCACTCATCTTCAGGCTGGTCTGCTGGCCGCTGAGAGCTGCTGGAGATGTACGATGAACCAACGTCATTCTCGGATGTCGCGACAAGAGAGTCCTCCGGCGTCTGTTGAGACGTGTTTGCCACTGACTTCTGGTAGAGTTTGTGAGAGGGTTTGTCTTGAATGGGGGATGCGATGACGGCGTCCAGAGACATGAAGCCATCTCCATCGATGTCTGAAAGATCTTCGTAGGCGTCGCTGTAGATACTTTCACCTTCCGACTCAGACTCTATCACGGGGACTAAGGAATGGCCAGCTTTGGAAGAAGAATTCACTCCGCCACGGAATGCTGTCGCCTGTGCAGGTTGGTCCTTCGTCATGACGGTCATTTCTGGCTGGGCATCGAGACGAACACTGTTGTCCTCGCTCTCATCCTCTGGAAACCCTCCAGGAACATCGAAGTAGCCTTGCTCAGAGAAGTTTGCTGAGCCGTTACCCTCCGTCTCCTTAGGGATCGGAGTTGGCTGTATGACAGATATCGAAGGGACTTCTTCCTCCCTGTGGTCTTGAGCTCTACCGTCGCCAAGCACTGGCACCGTCTGCGTCGATGGGATGGGAGTATCCACGGCCAACTCAGGCTGAGTGGCTACAATCTCCTCCTTGAATTGCTCAGGTGGCATAGTAGGTTCAAGTTCCTGAGCAACCTCCGAGTCCTGGAAAATCTCATCTTCATCCTCGGCGTCGGAGTCACTTGTGCTGCTGGGGGAGTAGTAGCCACTGCCCTCTAGGGAAGTAACTACGGGCGGCAATGGCTCTCTGAACCTCGATATGTTCGCAGCATTCCTGGCCGTCTGTTCTTGGCTGAGAACCATACCAACGTTGTGGTCGACGGACTGGCCGGCCGGGACAGGCCGGTCTGGTTTAAAATCAGTTGTACCAGGCCCGGATGGCGAGAGTGACTCGAGAGGCCGGACAAGAGGTCGCTCTTCCTCAGAATCCCTTGGCTTCTTTTCACGAACGCTGCCAAACGAAGGCAGCGCTGGCCGAGGCTTCATGACTTCATCGTCATCTAGAGTAACAGTGTCCTTCTTCCTATTTCTGCCCAGATGGTTATACCAATGGCGTTTGGCCTGCTGAAGACTAGGGAAAACTGGCGAGTCGAAATCTGGGTTTACTGCGGATTGTCCAACAATTTTGGTATTTTCATCATCGAAGCTGACACGCACACTCTTCTTACGTGGCATTGGCGCCTCCAGTGCGGTAGCCTCGCTGCCAACTCGACTCGGACCTGATGCTTCAGAGCCCTCATCTGAAGGTGAGGCGCCGCGAGAAGGACTGGCTGAGTGTTTCATGGCCGATTTTCGGGGCGAGACTGATCTCGGCGGCGGCTCGTGCCTGATGACCAGCCGATCTGCGCCCAGTGCGAAGCGCGCTGATCTTACAGGGCTGGCAGATTGCGCACGTGCATTCCTGACGCTGGCGGGTTGCTTCAACCGTGGCGGACTTGGTTGCCTTTGGGATGACACATTTGCTGGAGCTTCAACAACCGTGCTTTCGGACGATAAGGATGGCTGTTTGGGGTACGCCGATGACCTCAAGGGTACTACTTCAACAACATCAGCAACTCTATGGTGCACAGCTTGTTGTTGACTGGGTTCAGCCTCGTCGTTTGAGCTTGCCAACTCATCCTCGGATTCCTCCTGAACCGTGGATGGTTTCCTTCCCAGCACAGGGGCGCCTTGAAGGGATTCCAAGGGCAGCAGAGCCGAGGCCCCATCACTCTTTCGAACATCGCGAACGACTTGCTGCTCGGCCTCTGGGCCACCAGCCGGCTGTTGGTCAGTTGGCTCAGCGCTTTCAGTCGTATGAGGTCTGCTGGTTGCAGAAGGCGCAAGAGCTGGCTCCGGTGCGACTGCTGGCGCGGGCTCCGGTGTCTGGCTTTGCGCCGGGGTCGGCTGCGCAGTTTCTTTGATCTGCGGTTGATTCTTCATAGTCACTTGCTCGCGCGTATCGGTGAGTACGTGAACTTGTGGTTGTTCCCTTTGCGTAGGTATAGGTGTAGCCTCCATAGAGGCGACTGCAGAACCCTGCACCCTGCCAACGGTGCCTTTGGCCAGGTGAGAACCGCTCCTGGCCAGTCCTTGCTGCTGCTGCTTCTTCTTCTTCTTCTTCTTCTTGACAGGCTTCTCAGGAGTATCCCGAACGACTTGCTCCCTTGGCAAGGCACCCACCTTTGGGACCATTCTCCTGGAATTTGGGTCATAAATGAGGGATTGTTCTGAGGTTGTCGTCCGTGACATCATCGACTCTGTTGGGCGGGGGGAGACAAGTCGCTGGCTAACTGTCATTTTCATGCTCTCGAAGGTTTGTGATGCCGGGGGCGATGTGCTGGGCATTCTCGGGTATGAAAAGTTTACAGAAGAAGTTGGGCTTACAGCTCCCGGGCGTGACTCTGGTGAGGCGACACGCGTTGGGTTATCTGACCTCCTGACGTTGGCCAGATTGCCCTCGACTGCGGCCCCAAACCATGATCCGGCACCCTCTTTATTCTTCTGACTTGCAACGCGGAACGGCTGCATCTGAAGGCTAGTGGCTCTCTTGTGGGAGGAACTCTGGCTTGTGACGGATCGCATATCGTCCGGAATAGCCGGGACGGGCGGCGCATCAATGGGGGTCATCGGTGTCCTGTGCGGAGACGGAGAACGGAACGTCCGCTCTGTCATGGAGTTTTGACTAGGTGATCTTTGAACTCCTCTTCTCATGTCCTGGCTCCCATGCGACGATACCGATGCGCTGCGCTTCTGTGTGCGCTTCGTCTGTACTTCGGCCACATTGATTGGCGTCGTGGGTCGCGACCGCAATGCTGCGGCTGCGGCGGCGGATGAGAGGGAAGATGTGGATGAGCGTCGCGCGAACGCTGAGGCTGCGGCGGTAGCGGCGTTTGGGTTTGCGGTTGCGGCGGTCAACGGCTGGGATCGTAGATTATCAGTATCAATGGACTAAATTTCCTGGAGCGCAAGCAGTGCCAGTTGCGAACGGATGTGTCACCGTGGTCGTATAAATGCAGCGGATGATGGCGGTCGAACTGTAGGCAAAGCAGCATTAGATCGCAGAGGCTTGACCTACCTGGTTGGCCTGCCGGTGGCGCCTTGAACCACCAAACATGTTTGCTGGTCTCGAAAATGTCGATCAACGGCGCAGGGCCTGAGACGATTTTGTGGCAGGTCGCATGGGATGAGACGTGCGTATGGATACAAAGGCGCAAGAAGAGGAAGGTATGAAAAGAAAAGGTAGAATAAATGCCTTGAGGGGGTGGGGGAGGAGTTGGATAAGAGAGTTTTGGGCAATATGGAAGACGGAGAGGGCGCGGTCGTGGATTGGTGATATTGGGGGAGGGGAGACAAAAAGTTCAAGCTGGGGTATGAGAGGGAAGCTGGTGGATTAGAGGGACGTGGATGGACGGGATGGGATGGGATGATGACGGAAGAGATGAGTTGGGGGTTCAGCCACAAATGGGGGGTTCCCCTGCGGGCACAGCTCATTTCGTCTTCCATCTTTGGGACCTGGGGTCTCTTTTCCATCTTCACTATGTATAGCAGTCTAGCAAAAGGTCTGGGCCTGTCCAATGCACCTTACCGCTGTAGGTACGTTAGGCCAGGTACCTAGGTACCTGTGTAGACTCAACTCTTTTGCTGGACTAGAACTGGAGTCACCCTTGTTTCGGCTCTACCGCCATTCCGTTTTGGGGCGACATCAAGCCGGGTTTAGCCCAGCGTCTCGAAAAAGGGAGGATGCCAATCCGACAGGCCCATGCTGCTAACCATGTTCTTACTGGCTATTCCGGTCGGGCCACTGCGCAATTGTGAGAGGATCGAATGACCTGGCACCCTATGTATCGCAGGCATTGGCCGGCCCAAAGAAGAGAAAAATCGGCCCAAGCTGTCTGCGTAGGCTACACGTATCGATAATCGTCATCGTCACCAAGACACGAGGTCTCTGACCTGTCCGTTCGACCACGTAGGTAAGAAGCTGTCGTGGAATGGCAATACCGTACATATCAGCCCATGACCTATGCCTGGCCTATTGTTTCATCCGCTATGTCTTTGTCTGTCTTTGAGGGCATGGGAAACATCGAAAAGGTATCTACCTACCTAGGTAGTTTAGTTGATTGAGTGAGTCAACCAGCCAACGAACCAACCTCATTAATCCTTCTAATCCACTCTCTAGTGTAAAAGTAGGTAGGTAGCTATCAGACTACCTACGTAATTAAGTACTCACTGTTTTTAGTGTAGACGTACTGCCTGCGGGTGCGCATCAGTGTTCTGACTGCCGAACCTCCTGTGGAGACTTTGATCGACGTCTCACAGAACCATGGGGCGAACGGACAGGACAGGGTTGTTTCAGGCCTGACTGTCAGCGGAGCTTTCCTGACCGTTCCCCTCGTCTGGGCCTCTGGTCCTCTGCTCCTCACCCCTGGTCGAATTTCCAAGCAGCCATCGTTCGGAGGCTCTTCCCTACGGGTGAGCGACGCGTAGACGGGACGGTGCTGGTGAACAAGGAGGCCAAGAGCCTGCTTGCCCTTTACCCTTTCTGTGTTCTTCCTAGCCATGTCGGGCGAAACAGTGCTGAGAACTCTGTGATATCAAAAACCCCGCCGCCTTCAACACCGGACCCTCCGGAATGCCACACCGATCCATCCATCGTCCCCAATCTCACCACAACTCCATTCTCACAAAGGGCTTTCAAGGCCCATGCATGCTATCCCGACTGCACCGATCGACGAAGAACGGGGCAGATCAACTCGGGCCTAGGCCAGCCCCCAGAAAGCTGACATCTGCACGCGCGTAGCATGGGTAGCAACTGTGTTGGTGCTGCCTCCGGCTCTGCGCTGCGACCTTCTCCGGTCGGTCAAGCTATTCTCAGATATATTAAAATATGTGGGCAGCGTGATGAAGAGTATGAAGGGGGGGAAGCGCCATGTTAGCTAATTAGTCGATTGCCAGGCCCTCACGGCAGCTTAGAATGGATAGCAGAAGCTGGCGATACGTTTACCACGGCGCGATTCGAAACCATGTGATCCAATCTCTTCTGTCTTGGTCAACTTAATGGCACGAAGATTAGCTAGCCTAAAAGACACTGGGGTTTGGCGGGGATATGATCCATCAAAGAACCGAGTAATAAGGCAATGTGTTGTTCCGGGTCGTTGGCCTAATCTCGCGATTAACGCCCAGACAGGCCACCACTGGTCAGTGCATATTCGTGACGTCATATCTGACTGCTCATTACACTACACACCAAGTTCTGATACTAATGTAGCTGATGTGAACGTGATGATTCCGCCAGCAAGTAGCTGTGGTCTAAGCTAGGCATGTACCGCTGAAGAAACCTCTCAAACAAAAACGGCCTTGCAAGAAGTTCAAACAAAGCTTCGTGTCTAGACGTATTTGAAGGATCCTGCTCTCTTTGACTGTCTATGCTGGTCCTTCTCCATGTGTTCTTGCCATACGACAAGATATTTGATACTTCGGTGCTCAATATCTAATACTCCCAGTACGACCATGTATTGGCCCATACCTCGACGTTGCCGACTGTGCTGAGACTGCTGGCTCTTTGTTGATCTTCTCGAGCCGCACGGTTATTTGTGATCGTAGTAATGTTGATTGTTGGGCTGTTGTCGACGAGGGTTTCCAAAATGAAATTGCCAACGATATTCAATGGACCGCCTCGATGATTATCGACGAACACCCTCAAGTAATCGATATTCTTTTGCACACCTGGCGGCTTTCCAAGATCGTCCTTCGATTCGTGGCCTTTTCAACCACCAGTTATTAAATCAGGATTGAAGGTGTTGCCCAAGGTAGAGCAGCGTTGAGTAGACCAAGAAGAAAAAGAGCGGCATCCAGACGAACAACCCCTATCCAGCAAAACATTCTCAGGCAGCCTCTTACTGAACGGCATCGCCAGGATCGTCAACATCTTTATCGCGTCCTCCACAGTCGCCACACGTTGGACATGTGCAGTCGTGTTCCTGATCACCGTCAGGATCATCGCTTAAAAGCATCGGCGGATCTTCTTGAGAATAGGATTCCTCGAAATCTTCATCGTCATGTGGATAGTCGTCTGCATATTCGTCGTCATGAGTTGAACTGCTGACGGCGGCAGCCAGGGGCGCGTTGACACCTTGGTCCTGGGATAGGTTCGGAGGTGACGCTGCCTTTCCGGGCGACTTGGCTGGCTTTTTGCCCTTCCGGCTCTTAGTCTTGGCCTTTTCCAGGAGTCGCTTCCTTTCTTCCTCTTTGTGACGGGCCTTTTGATCCTTGATCTCGTATTGTCGAATCAAGGCGTAGGGAGGCTCGCCAAAAATGCGCTCGTATTCGCAGAACTCGCAGATCCACATGTCTTCAGGTTTGGGCGGGTTGTTGTAGTATTTGTACTCGGCTTCCTGACGGCGATGTTTGGCTGCCATTCGGAGTTCCTTCTCGGCTCGACGACGACTCTTCTTCTTAGACGCGCCAGGCTGAGCGTTCGCTTTGGCAGATGGCGCCGCAGTTTGACCGGCATGAGCGCTGGCCATGTCCGGCGGATTCTGAGCCGCCATTGAATTGTGTTTGGCTTTGCCGCCGGGGCCGTATCCGGGTTGAACACCGGTAGGGTCAGTCCCTGGCCACTGAGGCTTGGGGACGGGGGAGTCGCAGGTGAATGTGAACTGCGTGGCAGTGGGACTGGATTTGACACTGGAGGAATGCTGATGTAGGAGGCTCACATTCTCCTGACCTGGTGTCGAGGGGACCTTTTCGGCATTGGCGATGGCACTAGATATGATTCCGTGATTTTCACCTGTTGGAGAGCGGAAGTTAGCAGCACATCGTTGATGCTGACGACGTCTGACTGTTGTGAAAGAAAGTAAAGAAAAGCAAGGGTGGTGGAGGCGTGGAAAGAAAGGGAAAGTTGAGGGAAGGTACGGCGGTATGGACTGAAAGGGAAAGAGGGAAGGAACAACTTGGCCTGGGATCAGCCGCGGTTTCCAAGGCTCAATCACTTTGCAGCAGGCTGCCGAGGTCACCATAAGCCCCATTGGGTCCATTCTGCTCCTTGCGGATGAAGGACACAATAGAGGCCCCTGGTATAAAGAAGTTGACTCACTTGACGTTGCCCATTGAGGCTGCCGGACCTTGGCTCCCCTTCCAATCCAGTTACTTGATGCGTCGGATAAAGCTCTGAGAGGGCTTCTTCCGTTCCTAGACCTCCCAAACCTGCCTCTTCCTGGCCCTGAAATGCCTTGGTTGTTTGCAACAAAGCTTCCAGCCCCATAGTATGACGACAATGTTGATCCAGCAAGGTCGCCGTTGTCGTTTGACGGAGAAGTTGCCGTTGACACACCCATTGAATTGATTTCGCCGAGTGAGTGTACACCGGAGAGCACTGAATCCCCGGCAGTCGGAATCTTTCGCTTCTTTTTATTGTTGGTGTTCTCAAAAGACTCATACCCATCTGCAGAAGATGTCGTCGAGGGCGGTGGTTGCGGGTTTGGATGTCTAGAGTATTCCGGCTTCGGAGGCATCGTAGAGGCGCGATTTAAGATTTCCGGATGTGAACGACGAACGACCTTGCTGCTACTGAGGGCTAGTTCCTCCTCATCGCTCTCGCCGGCTACCCCGCTACCTCGTGGACTGTTCTCGTAGCTGACGCCGCCTCGATTCGTACCGTTCTGGCCGCCTGTGCTTGTGGGCAGTTCATCTCGTACAATATTCGGGTAGTAAAACAGAGGGCTAGTGTTCTGGTTCGCCGGAGGGTACTCGATGGAATCCGCGACTTCGGGGGAAAGACGTTCACGCAGGCGACGCTTCGGCAGAGGACGAATCGGCCGCTGCGGGAACAAGGATGAGACGCCTTCGGGAGACATTGTTCGATTATGACCTGCTTCCAAGTAATAGCCATCGAGGTTAGCAAGCTTCTTAGGCGAGTGGTGGAGCCTTAATCCGGTAAGCTTCAACGGCACATGCCCTATGCAGTCGGCTGCCACAGTCAACTCCGGCGTCTCATGCGCAGATGAGGACGCGCCTGACAGGCGGCGGGAAACAGCAGTAACAGCATTCTGTGAAAGTAGTGGTCCAGAGGGTGGACGTTGCAAGGGTGTGGCGGAGGGTAGAGATGGAGAAGAGCGAGGCATACCCATAACTCCTCATGCTACGAGCCATCCAAGGCACACCACCGCAAGGGAGACGATTCACGCAATGAAGCTCGAGGCTGCAAGCAGTGGCAAGGCTAATCTCTTCCTGGAATATAGCAACAGGTTCTCGGGTGTGGTGGTTGACGAGCTAGGAGTTTCGAAGTGGAGGATCCGTCTTAGATGGGGAGGGGAGGAGCTCGTAACCCTTGATTCCTGAGTATGCCCAACTATCAGCATGTGTCCGCAACAGAAAGCTGGCCAACGCCCAGCCAGAAAAACACAGCCTGCACGCCCAACAAGATCCAGAACAGCAGCCTCTCCTTCCACTTGAAAGAGCCAACGGTGTGCTGCACCTTCGAGGCCCAGGTACAAGCAGAACGAGCGGGCCTCGCTTCGTCGACAGAAGAGGGGAGCGGGCATACCAACTCGGCCCACCAGAATTCGGCTGGGTCTGCTCCGTGTTCGCCTTTCGCACAGGAGCTCAAAAGAGCAAATAGTGCAGGCGGAAACAAGAAGGCGTTGAATGCAGAGGGCGCCAGGAACGGTGAACTTGAGCGCTGCGAGTATCGAAGATTGTGGAAAAGCCAACGTACAAATCGAATTCCCCAGCTTTGATTGCTAATGACAGCATTTGATAATGTCTGGTGTGTGATTAGGAGACGTAGGTTAACCAGGGCCACTCGAAACGTATTAGGTCAGCAAGCCAGGGCTCCGCTGTGGATGGGCGGCTGGGGGGTTGGGGGCAAGGTCGAGGTGTGCGAGTGGTGAGCGAGCGTGGTCCCTGGTGAATGAGATGATAAACTACCAAGAGGTCGAGGGGGGCGGGCAAGGGACAAGGTGGGAGTGACACTGGACGGAGCACGAGAGAGAGAGCAGACAACGCACACTGTGTTGTGTGCATGGGCGGCTCATGGAAATGGAGGGACGGGCAATTCAGCTGGCTTCGACAGCAAACGAGAACCGTTGGGCGCGGACCGTAAGGTATTTTTTTTGGCCTCTTCAGGCGAGGGGTCGTTGCTGTGCTGGAAAGAACGGGTCGGAAGAAACCCCTGCTCATTTGTGTTTAATACTCCATTTTTCTACCTTTCGGAGTGTGTGTGCAAGGCATACACCCGGCTTGCAAAAAAACAGGCACACTTTAGAGCCCACTACCATAGATACCGTTAGTTCACCTACCTTACAGCAATTGTATACCCATCAGTTTCATAGAAATCTCACACGGATCAATATAAATTAATTATAAACTTTCTATACTTCTAATAAGCTATTTCTCTTTAGCATTTGGTATGTGCTACCTTGTTGTTCTTAGGCCATTACCTCAGTATGTTAAGGTGTGCCAGGTTTATTGCAAGGCGGGTGGCATAGTGAGAGTCGCCGGTACCCATACTGTCATCACCAGGTTTTTCCGACAGCACCGAGCACAAGCCCCATCTCCCAGGTCCTTTGTGCAAGGGTTATGCAGCACAATTAACACAAGCATAGTGCAGGTAGGTACGAAGTTTAGCCAGAGGAGCCATTGACAATGTCCTAGCCCCGCAGAGTTGTCCCCCCTGCCGGGCGTGGTGTGGTACTCGAAGGGCACCTGAGCGAAAGCTTCCTGGCACTGCCATTGGCACTGCACGCCAGAGCAAGAGAAAGCGGCGCACTGCACTACACTACTTTCCCAGCCGTCGCCTGCCTGTCTCCTTCACCCAATGCCAGTCTCCAGTGCGCATTCAACTTTCTCTGACCTTTTCCCACCTCCGCACTCCGGCTCCTCTCGCTCTATTTTCCCTCTCTCTCTGTCCTGTCCCGACATGATCCTACCTTATCTTCGATTGTCAGACATGCGAACTGTTCGATCCGTTCAGAACATTTGTTGGAGTACCCGAGTCCTCTCTTCCCATTAGCCTGACGTGCGAGTCGCACCCGTTTCTTCCCATTCTCTCGCTCGCCCGCCCTCCCACCAAAAGCACAACCACAACACAACACCCGCTAACTGCCCACTCTCGTTACTTCGCTCCTCCTCTCCTCGCCCCGACATCTCAATCTCACCCTCTCTCCCGGCTCCGACGTTGCGACAACTGGCCATCCTACTGCGTCAGTCACACATCCCCGCCGACCGTTTCCTCTTCCCCGAATCCCCCTCGTCGCCCTCTTCTCTTCGCCCTTCCACTGCGCTGCCTCAATGGCACCCCCCTCTCCTCGACGTTCTTCACGAGCCCGAGGCAACACAGTCTCCCAGTCACAGCAATCTTCAACAACGTCGAGTCTCTCGAGTCGGGGCGAAAGGACCACTAGATCCCTCAACAAGACCTCTTCGACCAAATCTACCCCAAGCGCTTCACTCTCTTCAGAACCTCCCGAAGACCTTGACGACGCCCTTCCTTCGCGACGCCGAACTCGTGCTCAAGAGGACGCCCGCGATAAGGCTCGTGCCGACCCCTACGATATGGCTACCGGTAGCGACGACGTACAGGAGGACGACGAGTCCGTGCGATGCGTCTGTGGCTTCGACGAATACCCGGGGCCTCCGCCTTTTGAGGAGGATTCTAAGCACGGGAAACATAATCCAGAGGCAGACTTCTTCGCTAGCATCGAGCTGTCAGATGAGGTCTCTGGGCTTTTTGTCCAGTGCGACGTCTGTAAAGTCTGGCAGCACGGTGCTTGCGTGGGTATTTTCACTGAAGAAAGTTCCCCCGACGAATACTTTTGTGAGAAATGTCGCAAGGATTTGCACAAGATCCATGCGGCCAGCAATGGGTAAGCGACCTAAAGTTCCCTTTTTCGAGATTTTGTTGTATACTGCCATTGATCCCGGGCCGCTGGAGAATGGAGTGCGCCGTGCCCCAGAAGCCCTCTCCCTCTATCACTCTTGGTTGCTAATATTTTCTTCATAGGCAACGATACTCCAACTACCTTCCCCTTAATCGCCCGTCGCGCTCCACCTCTCGGGCTGCCTCGCTAGTCAAGGATGGCACTAGGTCACCCAAGGAAACAAGTAAGAATGGGCGTGCTTCATCCGCAACCCAAGCCTCGAAAAGAAGGTCGACAATGAACAGCCGAGACGCTGCATACGATGAGGACGAGCAGCTGCGACGAGCCATTGAAGCTAGCAAAGAAGAAACCGCCCTAGACCAGACGGAGCTTGGAACAAGACGAGCGAAGCGAGGTCGCAGTGGTAGCGAGGAGTAAGTACTCGATCGGGCGCTTTCAAGTCGTTCGCTCACACCCATAGGAACTCAACGAGCTTAAAAAGACAACGAACAAGCTCCCCATCAATGTCGCCGCCTCCTGAGAAGACCGAAGCTATTGAAGATGACACGGATGAGGAAAACAGCGCACGGAATGGCCAATCAAAGAAGCCCCGCGGTGCCCGGACTCAACGAGAGAAGTTGGAACGCGAAGAGCGCGACAGGCAACGGGCAGAGGCGGCAAATCGAAGAAAGGGTCGTGCAGATCGGAGACGGGCGGAGGGTACAACCCCCGCGAATCCGGACAAGGAACCTGAAGCTCACGTGGGCGCAGAATCAGATCCGTCGGAGGAGACACCTCCCGCACCACCTCGCCTTACCGTCAAGCCGAGTACGGAGGCGGCGCCGGCGCCGGCGTCGGTCGAAGCACCTCCGTCCTCTGCGCCGACCCCGGACACGCCGCCAGCGAATCATGCGCCAGTTGGCAGCTCGCACAAGAAAACCAGTCGCAACAACCAGAAAAGAGGCAAAGGCAGGAATCAATACACCAAGGACCGCGATGACAACGAAGATACTCCGGCTCGATCGATGTCTAGAGATATTGGGAGGAATCATGATGATCACACTGGCGCCGGCATAACAAAACACTCCCACACCGATCACCCTAAGCATAGTGCAAGAAATAAGGCAAACAGCACCCACAGCAAAGTATCGATGAACGACATGAAGCGCAGAGTTTCGGCGTTCCTCGACTTTATATCCAAGACACAGGTTGAGTTGGCGGGTGAGGCACTTCCGGGATCAAGAAGTAGCCAAAACAGCTCTCAACAGCAAAGCCCCCGCATAACGGCTGCGCCGGATGGATCCAAAATCAATGTCAACGGCAACGCCAAAGACGATTTGCAGGATTTCCCGATTAAAAACGCGGCATCAGACGAGAACAGATCTGAGACGAAGGAGTTCAAGGCGCTTAACTGCGTAGAGATGATGGACGTCCTTACTCGGGATCTGTTGCGATGGCAGAACCAGTATGCATCCTGAGCCAAAGTTTCGTTGGCTGTTTCCTTGGCTTTTATATAATGGAGTCGTCGCTCGTTCAAGGCCAAGGGTCTGTCTCGCTTTGAAGTATGATATCACGGCCTGCCGATGGTGGCATCCGACGGCCCCCTACGGATTGAAGTTTATTGGCGTTCATGGCTTTGTTGAGGTGTTGAAAATGTATTGGAGCAAAATCCTCCTGAAAAGAACATGACGAGTTGCCAGAGCTCCCCTGTATGCATAGGTTTGCAATTCTGCTGTCAGTTGGTAATGGCGGGGTCGAGGAGAGCATGTCGGATACCCGGACACTTGCGATTTTCAGTGTTGTCGGTGATTGTTCATGGCGACGGAATCACGTCGAGTTGGAGTTGGGCCTTGTTTTCAGCCATTTCGGCCGGATTTACTTTGTTTATTTGAGGCATCTGGTGTACAAAATTGCTTTCTCGCGAAGCAAATATTCTATTTTGTCTACATGTATGATACATAGGGTGGGGTATCTCTATAGTTCCAACAAGGACAGTCAGTCCCCTTGTGTCCTAAATCGCCTTGCTCTTGTTAAGGGCTCTTTCTTTTCTTGCTTCCTTCTCTCTCTTTCGTGCTTGGTTCATGCTGAGCGGGCCTTGACCTTCCCTCGCAAGGTCTTTCTGCTTGAATGCCTCGTCGCTAACATCATCAAGCACGAACTTGCCTAGGTTGCCCGCTCTCCATTGTTTGATGATCCAGTCTGCTGCGCTGTCAGCATTCGCCTCTCCGCCGGCCTTGAGCTTTCCCGTCCTGCGTGCAACCCCAAGGAGCAAATCATTAACCTCGTTGGTTGGTTCAGAGTATTTGGCGTAGGCGCTCGGGTCGGTGAGGTTGAGGCGATATAGGAGGTAGTCGGCAAGGATCTCCATTGGGATGCGGTCATCCTTGACGGAACCTACGAGCGCGAGTTTCACCATGTCCTCGGCTTCAGACACGTAGGGCATGAAAACACCAGGCGTGTCGAGCACGAAGACGCCCTCGCCGAGCCCCACACCGCCGTCGCCCTCGGAGTGGAGGATGCGCACCGGCGACCCCAGCTTGCGCGTCACGCCAGGCTGCGCGCCAACCTTTGCGACGTTTGGCTTCTTTTGCATCCCGTGCACGCGAAGCTTGTTCAGAAGTGTGCTCTTACCGACGTTGGGCATGCCGACGACCAGCGCGCGCATGCCCGTCAGACTGTCGACGGAGTGCGCGACGCTTCTGATTTCGGAAAGGAGCTGTTTCGTGCTCGCCGGGTCGTCTTTGCGCCAGAACACGACGCGCTGCGGAGTGCCGCCGACGGCGGAGTGGCCACGGTGGAAGCGGCGCAGGGCGTGCTCGACGGCGGCGGGGCTGTCGGTGCCGAGGTCGCGGTGGGTGTAGACAACGATGCGCTCGCGGCCTGCGACGGCGCGGTCCAGGACGGGATTCCAGCTCGCGATGGGTACGCGGTAGTCGCGGCACTCGAGAACGAGCCCGACATCTGAGAGACGCGAGGAGATCTCGCGCAGCGCGGCGTGGTGATGTCCGAGATAATAGGAGCGAGGAATCGATTCGGAGACGGCAAACTGAAGGCGGGGCGCGAAAGCCCGGCGCGCGGCGGTCGGCAGCATCGTTTAAGTGGGGGAAGCGGGTGGGCTCGAGGAGGAGTTTCCACGGAAGGGATTTGTTAAGAGGTCCCTTTGGATAGGTCTGATCTATATTGTGTGAGGATTCATCGTCGTGCGGGTGATTGATGAGCAATCGGAGCTGGCGCTGATGAATCGGGTGTTTACTGGAGAGTTGCAGCTATATCGAAATTTCATCAGCCTGGCGGCGGTGTCTCACAGCCTTGTCACGGCGCATGCTGCGATTGGCGCAACCTGGAGGCGGGGCATGGGACATCTAGCTCGGCCCGTCGTCGGCCGTGACGTCAGATGCCGAGCCTCTCGGTTTCACGAAGCACGGTGGACTAGGCATTGTATCCGTACCTAAGTAGATACCTAGCACCTGCGCCAAGACAGCCAATGGGAGCACGTGGTGGTTTCGGCAATCCAATTTGTCGAAACCATTCAGATATTACGCTTTGTGCAAGATGACATTGACCGGGAATCTGGTACCGTGACTGTGAGGGCACGCCCTTGGGGTACAACAAGTGAGGTGCCAGATGGATTATCTATTCCTTGTCTAGATGGGTGTGTGGCTATGTATGTATATCTAGGTTGTGCCTGAGGCACCCCTGACAGTTGCCGCCCCCTTCTTTGGAAAAAGACGCCCTCGTCTTGCCCTTTTCCAAACCAAGCTAAAACCAAAAAATAGCAGAAGGCTGTTTTAATAAGCCATATTATAATAGTATTTAACTTTTTATATAGTTATAATTACTTACTAGGTATACCTATACCCCTTTACTAGATAGTAGGAATTAAGTAAGTTACTACCTTAGGAGCTATAAACTATAATTATATACCCTCTAAGTAGGGTATATATTACTAAAATAATTATATAAAAGGAAATCTAAAGTATAAGGAAAAAAGAAGACTAATATAGAAAGATACTCTTAATATACTCTTAATATATACTCTTAATATATACTCTTAATATGCTATAACTATTATGCCTTCTAATATATTATATTAATATAATAGGAGACTAAAAACCCTAATATATCTAAATAACTATAAGAGTTATCTTATATATATATCTAACTAATAATAGTTAATATATTCCTTAATAGTAATATAGTCTACTAAGCTTATAAATAAGAGCTAGTATTCTATTAACCTTATTTCTCTTTAGTATAGTAGAAATACTACTATTAGTATATTAATAGTATCTATTATAATTAACTATATATCCTAGTATTTAGTTATAAATATACTAGTAGTAGGTTTACTAAGTAATACTAAATACTAAGGTTATAAGCTACTAATATCTAGTATCTCTAGTAATAGGTAGTACTTTTAAATAGTATGTAATAGAGGGATAAATAAGCTACTAATATCTAGTATATCTAGTAATAAGTAGTACTTTTAAATAGTATATAATAGAGGGATAAATAAGCTATTAATATCTAGTATATCTAGTAATAGTACTTAGCTAGATAACTTACTAATATCTAAGTTATCTACTATATCTACTTATAATACCTAAGGCTAGCTAGATAACTTACTAATATCTAAGTTATCTACTATATCTACCTTACCTATATTCTATTATAACTAGGTATTAACCTTATCTATAGCTAGATAGTCCTAAATTAATATCTTACTAAGGTATATCTTATTAGTATTATACTTCTTTTTAATCTCCTATTCTACTATTATAATATTGCTTAGTAGATCCTTATTATTATCCTCTATAAATATTACTAGTCTATCTATATCCTATACTACCTATACTACTTTCCTAAGGATATATATATTTAGGTTTATTACTAGTATAAAGATGTCTATATTTACTACTATATTAATATCCTTTTAGTTAGGGAGTATAGTTTAGCTGATTTATTATATAATACGCCCTATTACCTATATAACTACCTTCTATAGATACTTCTTAAAGGTATTATCTATCTCCCCTCTTATCTAGAGCATATATAACTATAATAATATATATAACACCTTCTTCTTATCCTTAAAGGCCCTATAAATCTACTTATAGTATGTATAATTAGTAGGATTAAGGGTGTTTAGTATTATAGGAGCATATAGATAAGCTATAATCTTATCTATTCTACCTAGTAGATTAAGTTCTATAATTAGTAGGTATTATAGAACTTTCTCCCTAAATAACATCTATCTCTATTATACTAAAGGGAAGTTAGATATTAGGTATTAGTTATTAAAACGCTCTAACTATCTCTATTTACCCTTCTATAATACTATAAGCTTATTAGGTATATTCTCCTATCTAGATATATTAGACGTATTAGTAGAATTAGTTATATTAGTACCTAATATACTATTAGAGGATATTATAGTATAAGTAGTATTAGTATTAGATATATTACTAGAAGATGTTATAGTACTAGTATCCTTTCTTCTATAGTTATATTATATGTTTAGTCTATATTTATTATACTATTACTTAGTAAAGTAGTTAATTAAGTATAAGTAGGGATTAGGCATATAAGATCTATAAGTTCTATAGAGAGATATATAGTATTAGGTATATAGTATATAAGAAATATAGGAGAGAATTATAAGGTATAGGTTAGTTATATAAAAGAAAAGAGGGTTATAGGTAAAGGAGAAAAAAGATAAGTAAGGTTAGTAATAAAGGGAAGAAAAGAGGAAGAAGAAAAGGAAAAGAAGTCTTAAGAGGGGTTTTTTTATATAGGCTAGAGAAATTAGAAGGTATATAATAGGAAGGAGCTAAACATAATATAGTAGGAAGGATAGAAGGACCTTCTACTACTATCTTAGTCTTTTCTTAAGCTACTATTAGTATTACTAGTTATTAACTAAAGTCTATAATACCTTTATCTCTAGTATCTAAATATTATAATATAGTAGGTAGTATTTAAAACATACTAAGTATTAAAAGCCCTATGTATTCTTTTGTTCTACCTTAATACGTTCTATAACCTTATCTATATCTTAAATATAGGTAGGATAGACAACTTTACAACTAAATAGGTCTATTATACCTATAGGCTTAAGGTAGTTAATAGATATTACTAGATATATCTTCTAGGTCCTTAGTAAGTCTAGATAGTATGCTAATCTACTAATATGCTTAATAACTTTAAGTAGTCCTATATATTTTATACTATACTTATGTCTAATAATTTCTACCTATAGGATAATATATCCCTAATATAGGTAGAGTATAACTTAGTCTCCTATACTAAAAAACCTAGTAGTATATTAATAGTTATAGTAGTATTTTATTATTATTAAAGTAATTACTAAGGCGTTATAAACTAATACTTAACTAGCTAGAGGACTTCCTATAGTAGTGTTCTAATATATAGTTATAATAATATTATTAAGGGTAAAGCCTTTTACTACCTTATTAGGTACCTATTATATTAATATTACCTTTAAGTTGTTTAACTTAAATTAAAGGTATAGTATTACTAATAGCTATTATGTTAGTACGTCTAAGGTATAGATATAGTAGCGTAAGGTAGAGCTAATAGTTTATATTATATATTTAAATTATCTATCTATTTAGGGGTAATATGCTATTATATATAGGAGTATTATACCTACTATCTTCTATATCTTTTTCTATATCTCTAATAAAAACTTAGGGTCCCTATTACTAATAACAACCTTAGGGTATCCCTAGTTAGCTATAAGTAATTAATACTATAACTATTATCCCTATATATCTACTATATCTATTAACTACCTTAGTATAATTTATACTTCCTTTACTAGCTTATCTACTACTATAAGGGTAGTATTAAAGCCTCCCTCTAATATAGGTAGTATTAATAGGAAGTTAATAGTTATTATATAGTATAGGCATAGTAGTAGTAGGATAGGTTATAGGTTACTATATACCTTATGTTGGTATGTCTAAAAGACCTTATATTAAGGGTAATAAAGAAGGTATTGTTATAATAGCTTATATATGTTATATATATAGTATCTATTAAGGAACTTAGTTATATAGGTATAACTAATATAATTACTATAATAGATAGAATTAAATATATCCTTAACATAGGTGTATAGGATATATAACCTTTTAGATATATTATTATAGTCTGTCTTCTAGACAAGACTATCTCTAATATAAAATAGTAAGTCTGCTATATTCTCTAGGTTCTATTATTAGATGTTATTGTTATCTTAGATTGTTACACCTAGGTATCTCTATATTAGATCTTCCTTATACCCTTTACTAAGTTATATATAGAACTCTAGTAACATATAGCATATTATTATTATTAGTTAAGGATATAGCTTTAGTAGGGTGCCTACTATAATAGGTAGTAGGATAGGTAGTAGTGTGATACGTAAATATATTAGGGTGTTTTAGTCCTATATATATAGCATTTCTTATAGAGGAAACCTTATAAGCCCTAAGTTAAAGTTATAAGCTAGATATATATACTCCTATTATTTATCTAGTATAATATCTAACCTACCTATTTAGTTGTTTATAGTATTATCTATAGTTAGTAATCTACTAAGGGTATTAGGGATAATATGTTTCTTGCCTGGCTTATACCTAACCTTAATATTAAATTAACTTATATATTCTAGTACTCTAAGGAGCTTCTTGTTAGTAGTTGTCTTTATAGTTATATTTGTAATATTAAGTACCTACTATAATATAACATCTATAATAGCCTTATAATTAGTATAGAGTATAATAGGGGAAACCTTAGACTATTATATTTAGTATTATGTTTTAGTAATTATCTATATATATCTATATACCTTAAGTTCTATAGACTAGTATTGTTTTTCTACCTTATTAAGCTTATATAATAGGAAGGCTATAGGTTATATAGATATATATAGTAGCATCTTAATCCTTATAATATTACCCTTTACCTAGTTAACTAGTTATTATAAGGTCTTATCTTCTATATAGTATACTATAACTCTAATACCCTCTAAAGATATATTAAAGTTAATAAACAGCTATTATTATAATAAGAAAAAGGCTAGTACTATTATTAATATTAAGGCCTCCTTAATAGTATTAAAAGTATTAATTTCTTTAGTAGTAGGGAGCATAATATTAATAGATATAGACTATAATTTATATACGCCTTTTAGTATCTTACCTATCTTATAGGTACTATCTAGGTTATGTTAGTAATATTATTATAGTAGTAATATCTTCTAAGTCTTAAGTAGTTCTATAATTATAGTATAATATAGGACATAGTAGCGTATTATGCCTACTAGACTAATAAATAACTCTAATACTAATAGTATCTTAGGGAACTAGATATTTGTAATAGCTCTTATCTTCTCCTCTATATTAGACATACTAAAGGAGTCCACCTACTTGCCTAATATAACTATAGAAGGGAATCCTATAAAGGATTTTAAAGGACTAATTAATATATTAGCTTAATATAGTTATATTAGTACTTCCTATAGATTAGTAATATATTAGTTAAGGCCTTTAGATATAACTATAATATTATTATAGTATCTATCTACTATTATTCCTTTAAGAATTCTATCTAGTTATTACTATATATATATATTTAAGTTCTTATAGCCTATAAGTAGTACCTAGAATATAAACTTACCCTTTATTATTATAACTATAAATACCTATTATAATAATAGGTATACCTACTATTAGTAGTAAAATAATATTACGTCTATAGTTATAATATATATAGCGTCTACTACCTTTACTATAATTTCTACTATTATCTTTATAGGATAGAAATCTATTATAGTTATATTATTAACTAGGTATATATCTATAACTATATAGCTATTATTATTATCTAGCTTTCTATCCTTAGCTATAATAAATATAGGTAATACTATTAGGACTATATTACGTATAGGATATACTTTACTATTATTAATAAGTTTTACTATAGTTCTACTTATAACCTTATGTCCTACTAGACTAATAGGGTAGATCTTATACTTCTTAGGTATGTATTTATACTAATCTAGCTTAAACTATACCTTTATCTACTTGTCCTCTAGTACCTTAGTAAAGCTAGTGTCTTAGAAGACATCCTAGAATTCTATTACTATATCTATAATATACTAGGCATCTAGGTCCTTATTATATATAGTCATACTAATAGGATGTTTGACTACGTCCTGCTATACTAGGTCTGGTTGTATGAGGTGTTGTTATAGTAGAGGTAGTAGTGCTAGGGACTTAGCTATAAGTTCTACTGCTTCTAATGTAATATTAGGGGGTACTATCTAGGCCTAGGCTGTAAGATTGATTAAGGACAGATAGCCTATTATCTATTAGCATAGGATTTATTTAGGTACCTCTATGTTATTATAGATACAGATATACTATAGGTTAGCATTTATAATAAGGGCGTAAGTTATAACTAGTAGGTTATTAGTAGGATTAAAAAAAAATCCTAGTTATTATTACTAATATTATATTATATTACTATTATAGTAGTCTCTCCTAGTAGTACTATTATATCCTCTAAGGCTATAACCTTTAAGTAATATTAGTAGCTATTATGCTATACTACTATAGGGATCTTTATTTTATATATCTATATAACTATAAAACTATAGCTATTTAGGATGTTAAACTTCTCTAGGCCTATATAGTCTATACTAATTAGTATGTTTATAGCTAGGTTATCTATAATTAATACCTCTTACTAGATCTTAGTAATTTATAGTTTACTATTATCTATAGTAGCACCTTTAAAGTAAAGGTCTATAATTATATACTCCCTAGTAGTATGTCTATTAGTACCTATACCCTAGATGTTAATAGGTAAGGTATATAGGTAGATATTAAGGTATATATAGTATTTACGTAAGAACACCTTATTAATTATTATAGTTAAATATCTAGTATCTCTATATATATTAAACTATATCTTCTATACTATTAGATTTAGTATAATCTAGAAGTAAAGGTAGGACTAGGTTTTAAAGCTAAAACTAGTACCTAGCTTAGTATATAGGTTATATACTAAATCTATAACTAATAGGCATAGTATAGGGTTCTTATATTCTATTAGCTAGGCCTATATTAAGGAGGTGTTATTTACTATTATAGTAATATAGCTAATATATCTTAATACTTTAGTATAAGCCTTCTAGATATATTAGTAGAGCTTATTGTTACTTAGGAAAGTATTATTATAGGTATTATATTTATACCCTAGGTGGTCTGCCTTAATATATATACTAGTAAACTAGGTAGTATGCTTACTAACTAGTATAAAAGGGTAGTTGTTATTTCCTAATATAATCTACTTATATTATATATTATTTTATATATCTTAGTTATAGAGGCTTATATCTATATCCTTAGTATCTATTACTAATAGACTTTAGTATAATAGCTATTAGGATTAGCTATTATCCTATTTATCCTATATATCTATATAGTTAGCTATAATTTATTAAGGAGCTAGGAGACGTTATAACTTAGGTATAAGTTACTAAGTGTTATTACTATCCTATAGATAGTTCTAGTTATTCTATCTATTACCCCTACTATTATATTATCTATAGCCTCTATAGAAAGGGTTATCTTAGTATATATTACCTCTATCCTAGTTATAGTTATTATAGCCTTAGTTTTATTACTAGCTATATATATTACTAAACCTATAAGTTATAGGCTAACTTATGTAATTAGATAGTTATAGTTATAGCTAACTTAGCTAAAATAATACTAGGGTGCTTTAGTCTACCTATTCTTAAGTTAATAGTTATAATTGTAATAGGCCTATTATATCTTAGTCTTATTATTACTTAAAACCCTAGTAACCTTAGTTACCTTAAGTACCTTAGTTCCTTATAAAATATAGCTAAAAGTTTAGGTAGTATAGAGGGTATAAATTAATATACTAGTAGCTATTATACTAATAAGTGTTATATAGGGTTAAGTATATAAGAGGCTGATATATAGCCTACTAGTATAATAGTAGTCCTAGCTAATATGCTTATTATTAGGATAGTAGTAATTATATATACTCCTAGGTAATAGTACGTATTATAGACTTATGTCTATATATCTCCTATAGAAAACCTTCTAGAGTTATATACTTATTAGGTAGTAGGATAAGGGACTATATTATACTATTAAAAGACTTATATACTACCTATAGCTATACCTTAATATTATTTATACTATATGCCTTAGTATCTTATAATATTATCTATATATAGATTATAAGGTCTTTAGATATATAGATATCCTAAATAGAAAATATAGCTTACTTCTAATAATATATAGTATTACTATAATAAGGTTTAAATTACTCTAGAAGCTTAGTAGTTATAGCTATTATAGGAGTACCTTAGTATAACTCTTAATCTACTACTATAAGGACTTAGGAGTACTATACTAGAGTAGATCCCTAGAGGTATTATGTCTATACCTCTTATACTAAGGTATTACCTTATAATACTACTAGATTATTTAGTCTATTAGTAAAGGCATAGATATCTATATATACTATAAGCTTACTATTATTAACTATGCTAAGGTGTGTAGGGTCCTTTACTTCTAGGTTAAAGATACCTATATCTATAGAGTATAGAGGGGCTAGTCTAGTATCTACTATAGCTAGTAGTCCTAGTTGGTTATATAGATATTACTACTTATTATTAATTTAGAAGGCTTCCTATATTATAGCCGTAAAATCTATATATATATCCTAGTAATATACTACTATTATAGCTACCATAAGGTTAGATACCTCTACTACTATTATAGGAGTTAACACTATATTGTCCTAGTCTTATTAATAATATATAGAGTAAGGGAATATAGGTAATTATTAAGGGGACTTAATATCTAATATTAGATATTAGTCTGCTTCCTTATTATTAGGGTTATCTTTAAATAGTATACTACTATAAGTTATAGGTATATAAGAAAGAAAAGATATAGTTATCTTATACTAACTTAGTCTTATACTAAAGTTAAGGGGGCTAATACGTATAGTACTATTAAGTATAGTTAAATCCTCTAGGTTATATAGGACTTATACTACCTATAGGTCTAATATAGATAACCCTAATATTAATACTTCTATATATCTAGGAGATAACTATTATAGTAGTAGTTATAAGGGTGCTTAAGAGACTTATATATTATACTAGGGTTATATTTTATTATAGTATGCCTTAGCCTAATATCTCTAGCTATAAAGAAAGCCCTTAATAGATCTAGACTTATTCTACTTAACTAGGTATATAGTATTAAAGTATATTATATATACCTTATTATACTAGATGTCTTTTATAAGCTTAGTAGCTAGTATTATATCTAACTCCTAGATATAAGGGTTCTATATTATCTAAGTAAAGTATAGGAGTTATTAGGCTTAATATCTCAGCTTAGTAGCAGCTGTTAATATTACAGGTTAAGGATATACTTAGGAAACAAAGAAGGGTATATAGTATAAGGGTTAGGTAGGGTTAGATTTAATAGTAATAATAATATATAGTTAGAGGATAGAGGTAGAATATATTAATCTAGGATGTAAGGTTGTTAGATTATAGTGATTTTTTATTTTATTTGGGATATAGGGTCTTTAGATATACAGAAAATATGCTTATTAGGCCTCCTAGATTATGGTGGGGCTCCTAGATCAAGTTAGTTATACTACTAACTATGAGGGCACGCCCTTAGGGTACAACAAGTGAGGTGCCAGATGGATTATCTATTCCTTGTCTAGATGGGTGTGTGGCTATGTATGTATATCTAGGTTGTGCCTGAGGCACCCCTGACAGTGACTGTCGGGTACAAATAGTTGGGACGAAAAAGCTAATCTAGCCGTGCGTTGGGCCGATTCATCTAATAAAGAGTTTTCGGAAGAGACCCGTTTACCTAGTCACCCTTCATGACATCCGATATAATGCTCTTGGCGCCGCCCACAGCGTCGTTCCGTCGCTCTTGTTGTGTGTATCTACCTACCTAGGCAAACCGCAAAACACCGGTCTGATTTTTGCTTGCCATTTTCCTAAATTTTTTATCGTTCATCTATTATTTTTATTCTTGGTATCATCTTGCGCTCCGGTAGAGCAGACCTTCGAATGACCTCATCCTTCGCGGCCGGGGGGTCGCCCGAGCACAGTGGACGCCATGGGGCAATGTTGCCTCGGTCTCAGCGCGATGCCATAACGCCGACCCACGAGTCGCATGGTCAGATGAGAAATCATGTAAGACAGAGATCTTCTGAGAAACAGGAGGATCATGGGGATGTGTCCGTTCAGAACGTGGGTCCGAAACGACGCAGCGGCCGGTGGCGGGATTACTTTCGCAGAGATGGCAAGTTGAGGCCATTCCGGTTGCTCAAGGAGGATATTGGGAATTTCAGGTTGCGGTACATATCGGACTGGACTGTATTCAACCAGCTTGTGATGGCGAGCGCCATATATGTCTTCTTCACCAACATCTTGCCCGGTATCACCTTCGCCAGCGACTTGTACATCCTGACGGGGCAGTCATGGGGCACGATCGAGGTTGTTTTCAGCACGGGGCTTTGTGGGGTTATCTTTGCCTTGTGAGCTAACCCTTGGAGACTCTGGAGGGGGCTTTTTGGGATTTAATTTTGTTTGTATGGGATTTGACTAACACGATTTTCAAGGTTTTCGGCTCAGCCATTAACGATTCTCGGTGTAACTGGGCCATTCTCCGTACTGGCAGAAAACATCTATTCTCTGTGCGAAGAATCATTCAAGGCATGCCGAATTTTCACTGTTGTGCGATAGCACGCTGACTCCTCCAGATTCCCTTCCTGCCCTTCATGGCGTGGTCACTCATCCACTCCGGCTGGATGCATTACCTCCTGGCCATCTTCAACGCTCACGACTACACCATGCAATACGTCACGGACTTCAGCACCGACATTTTCTCCCTCCTCAACAGTGTCATCTACTTCCACAAGGCCGTCCTCGAGCTCCAACGCACAAAGGCTGTTGTCTCAATGGCCGCCTTTTTGTACTCCATCATCGGCGCTGCGGGAACCTGCCTGCTTGCTATCTTCCTGTCCACGGCCGTCTCGTGGAAACCGTTGTTCCACAGGTACGTTCGCATGGCCCTGACCGAGTATGCCGCCGCCATATCCATCATCTTTTTCATTGGAATGCCGTACGTCGGTGATCTGGCCGACCTAACTCACTATCGGCTCGAGGTCTCCAAGACATTCAGACCCTCCTTGCCGGGCCGGGGTAACTTCTTTGTCGAGTTCTGGAAGCTCCCTATAGAGTGGGTATTCATTGCCATTATCCCTGGCATCATCATCACCGTCCTCTTTTACTTTGATCACGAGATTAGCAGCATTATCTGCACGGCCAAGAGGTACGGGGTCCAGAAACCAGGGGGTTATGCGTGGGATGTCATGCTTCTGGGCACGACAACCATTATGTGCGGGATCCTTGGAATTCCGCCAGCCAACGGGCTGCTTCCGCAGGCACCGCTCCACTCCGAGTCTCTGATGTACACGGTTTATGAGGACTCTCAGGTTATGGATTCCGAGCCCTGTGACGATCCTCCCTCGAAACCCATCTTGCGCGTGTACGAGCAGCGTTTTTCCCCCTTCATCCAAGCGGCGGGGATCCTGCTCTTCGTCTCTCCTCCGTTCCAACATGTTTTGGGCTTCACACCGACGTCGGTCCTCGCTGGCTTGTTCATGTTCATGGGCTACCAGTCGCTAAAGGTGAACCCAATTCTCACCAGGGTTTGGCACCTCCTTACACCGATTTCGGAACTCCCTGCTCTGCCTCAAGGCGCTAGCTGGGTCGGTATCCATTTTTTCACCATGGCACAGATAGTCCTCACGGGCATCGTGTTTGGTGTCACCTTGACAGTGGCTGCTCCTGGCTTTCCTATCATCATCATCATCTTGGTCCCGGTGCGACTGTTCTTCATGAACAGGATTTGGAGTCGGCAGACGT
This sequence comes from Colletotrichum sublineola, assembly GCA_020631755.1. Classification (NCBI taxonomy): domain Eukaryota; kingdom Fungi; phylum Ascomycota; class Sordariomycetes; order Glomerellales; family Glomerellaceae; genus Colletotrichum; species Colletotrichum sublineola. Next base: position 4,542,295 of record JAHSQG010000006.1, on the reverse strand, counting down.
TACGGTATGTCGATGGATGGGCCACTCGAGAAGGCAAACCGGAAGACGACGAGAGTGATCACCGCCAAGAGGGTATTGTGACTTCGAATGATGCGACCAGACGGGTCGTTGATGAGGAACAAGGTGCCAAGACAGTATAAGCGCTGTGTTTCTTGCTTACAACAGATTTAGACAACCTGATGGGCATTCCCATTGTTCGATTCCGCTTGCATCACTTATAATAGATAATCCAACTCTACCTGCTTATATATCACGTAGCCTAGCAGATCGCCCCTAGCGTAGCACAAAGAAATATACTGCTTTGAACCACCGCCCAGAACAGGCGGGGTCTCGCGATCGACAGCCATGACGGATCTATTCTATCCGCTGAACCGTCTTGCTCCCTGCAACCCCCATACTGCCGATTTATGAAGTTATGTCGCTATCAGTAGCTGGCAAATATGCCGTGATCACTGGTGCGGGGTCAGGTATGAACAAACATACCTCACTCACACCTCATAGGCATCAACCTTGCCTTCGCCAAAATTCTCTTTGAGCGCGGCTGCTCCTTCATGATAGGCGACCTTACTCTCCGTCCCGGCGCATCCTCCCTCTTGACCCAATACCCCTATTTGCAGCAGTCGGACCGGCCCTCGGCCCTGTTCCAGTCCACCAATGTGGCCTCCTGGCCACAGCTCATGAAGCTCTGAGACAAGGCTCTGGCTTCCTTCCCTCAAATCGATATTGTCGTCCCGGGCGCTGGGATCTTCGAACCCTCGTGGAGCTCATTCTAGCAGCCCCCAAGGACCGGGACGAACGCGCAGACCGAGTCCCGCGACAGCGCGGGTGCAGAACCAGGCACCTATGCCGTGCTGGATGTGAATCTGACGCACCCGATCCGGCGGAGCCAGCTCGCGATCGGGTACTGGACGCAACAGAGGCGGAACGGCAGCCTGGTGCATGTCAGCAGCATCGCAGGCCACGCCTCTGAGATCGGGACGCCACTGTACTGCGCGAGCAAGCATGGCCTACATGGGTTCGTGTGGTGCCTCGGCGGCATGCGAGACCGACTAGGGATCCGGTTGCAGTGCCGTTGCGCCGGGGGTGGTCATGGTGAGTTTTCACTCTACACTTTGACTAGGTCGGCGAGAGAGATTGTTGACGCGCGGCGATAGACGCCGCTGTGGCCGGAGGACCCTGGAAGGAAACACGTGGCGCAGAGCGAGGACGGCGAGCTGTTCCTTGAACCCGAGGGTATTGCAAGAGGCATGCTAGAGCTCTGCGAGAACCCGGCTTATGGCGATGGGACGATCTTGGAGGTCACGAAGGGTGCAACGAGAGTTGTTCCCATGTACCATGCCGACCCACCGAGGGGGAAGGGGGCAGTAATACCTCAGCTTGCTAATGACGGCGAGAAGGGTTGGATGGGACTTAAGGATCAGGGGTTAAAGGTGTAGTTGGGGGGCTTTGATCTTACATCTATGAAAGAATGATGCTATCCATGGTATTCCACATGCTTACTATGTCGATCTACATATGTAGCACACTAAAGTAACACAGTCTTCACTTATATTCATTCTCCAACTTTTAGTTTACACCTCTAAAAAACAGCGGGTCTGTCTATAAATATCCTTGAACTGGATTTGTCGCTGACTAAAGGCTGTTGATGTGAATATAATGAAGATATGTTGTGACAATCACCACTTAGACCCCAGCGAGAAACCTTATGCGTAGCAAAGCGACTGGAGTGGAGGCGAAGCCAGAATGGAAGGAGCGATGCTCCGTCTTACTATTGAGAACTCTACAAATAAGCATAGGCGTCAAAATATCCGTACGCGCCTCTAAATATTATTAGAATTCTAGCAGCTATAGCTTATTAGCTACACCCTTAGCGTCAGATTTAGCGCCTTTGAGAAAAATAATATCAACTAGATCCTTTGGACATAAGAGCAATAGAGAGGAAAGAGTAACAGATAGCAGAGGGCAATAGAGGCTCTCCTCACTCTGCTACGGGAGTTTCGCTAGACGGCCTTTCCTACTATTCGTCAGCGTCCAATGTGACTTGTGTCACAATAGCTTCACCCATATATCCCAGAACTGGCCACCAGCATTGTGATGTGTCTTTTCGCGTGGTATTTCACTCATTATTTATTTACGATACTTGGCTATATATATAGGACCTATCTTTTTATGCTTCTACTTTCGTAGAACTAAACCTTTCTGATACGTATCTTCATTTGCCCTGCTGTGTGCTCTGGTTTGTAACACTTTATTTTCCCCGAAAGCCAAGATCGTTTTCAGACGTGTGAGTTTAGAAACACGACAAGAACAGAGGACACCGTCCAGGAAAACCGAATCCGCGACTCTTCGGAACCGGCAACCTTGACCGGATTACCCGATTGGGGCGAAGTCCACGGTGTCAGCTGCGAAGCGGCTGTAGCTGCACCTCGATGGGGTGAGACATGGCTGACCGCCACGCTGACTACTAATAGGTTCGACCTGACGAGATGAATGATACTAATTAGTGACCCCTTCTCTCGCAGTGTCGTGCGCGTCCTTCTTCCCGCGTCGGTGAGTTTCACGAGGTACCACTGCCACAGGTATCGTACTCGTGACGATGACGCCCAGACGACCACATCTCGAGCTGTTCAACCCAACCCGTCCAGAGACTGACCACCAAAGCTTCACCTTTTTCGCGCAGCTGCCAACGGAGCTCCGCGTTCTCATCTGGCAACACGCCCTCCGGCGTCATCGTATGATACACGTCGTCCTTCAAAAGCGAGTAGAAAGGGGGGGTGGCAATGAGGCCAAGATTGCTGAACGATACTCTCTTCTCAACGGTTTGGGCCGGTCCGTCTGCGGGAACCACTACAAAGTGATCATTCCAAAACGTCATACGTTGCTCCCTGATAATGTCATGATGGTGAATAAGGAGGCGCAAGCGGTCGTCATAGCATTTTACCCGGTGCGTATCCCATGCTGTGTTAAATCCAGCGTCGACATGGAGGGCAAAACCCCCATGCTGTGCCTGAATTTTGACTGGGACTACCTGAGAATCTCAGCCGACAATGCTTTGTCCCTCTTCTTCGACTTCCTCCACGACCTTCGCGCCTACGACCCACGAGGTCGCGGCCTCCGGCACCTGGTCGTGGAAGACAGCCACTTCCGCATCCCCGAGATACCGTCCCTGTCGCCTACATACCTCGACGCCCGTACCCTCACGGCGTTCAAAGCCACGCTCGCGGAGCTGAAGACCATCTGGTTCAAGAACACGCCCCCAGGCGGCCGTGGCCTCGACATTCTGACCTGGATGCGCGCCAACGTCTTCAACTACGGCTTTCCCGTTTTCCCCGCCTTCACCTTCTTTGAGCCCCCGCTTCCGGACCCGCGGGACGTCTCCCGCGACCTCCGCAACGTCGGCGGCAGCGTACCCGACTGGCGCGAACGGCCCCTCGGGTGGAGGATGCTCCTGCGCAGGCTCGGCATAAGCCCCGAGAAGGTCGAGAGGGCCCCGGGCGTCGACGTGCGCGTGATGGTTGCCTCGGACCGGGAGGGGGACATCCGCACCCGAGAAGACGCCGCGCGAGCGCTACACGAGGAAGACTTCGACTGGCTGCAGCTACAGTGGTGGTTCCGCGGATGGGACTCCCCACGGCCCGGGGGCGGGGGAGACCGGCCGGCCGGGTGCTTCACGACGGCATCCGGGCTGCGGCCTAGCTTACCCGAACTCGACGGACCCGAGGTCCTCGCCGCGGCGCCGCGCCCAGCGCTTGGGTTTTGGCTGTTCCCTGTCAACGCGTTTGGAGAGATTACCGAGGAAGAGGGTCCGACTTCTTGGATCCGGTCAAGGGGTATCTTCGACTTGAGTTCACATTGGCCCGACCTGGCGCTTGTGGATGTGCCGTGAGATGTGGAATGGATTTTTTGCGATTCATCGGTGGCTCCTGCAGTTCAAATCTTCCTTGATTCTCCATGCTGGTCCTAGACGGTTTCGGTGCGGAGGACGCCACCCTTCCGCACTACTGCTTTGTACCGTTGATTGATTCTAATCCTGCCAAACATTTTGATATCTAGTTATGACGACGGAAATTGCTTGGCCCAGCCACAATAGCAAAGCATGATAAACATAGAGGTTATGAGATTGCATCTTCAAAGAGCTTCAAGTAAAATAGCGAAGCGGAATATCTGTCTCGATTAGTGTGACGAGACGAGAGCAACTAACTTTGATGGCTCTCCCCAAAAGTAAGCACTTCGTCTATATCCAACATCTTATACGGGCCGAGTTCAAAGGCCAATCCATCCTCTTTCCGCTGAGGTGTCCGGACGGCAGAGCAAGTCATGTAATCTGGACCCAAAGCTTTGAGGGACACCTTTGCGTCCTCGACCTTGGTGCCCTTGAACACAATCTCGTGATCTGTGACGGCCTCGCCCTCGGCTTCGAAACTGTCTGCGGGAGCCGGCGGCCTGAACTTCCTGAACTGCAGCTCTCCCAGCCACGGTGCGAGAAGTGCCTCTCCAGTCATCTTGACGTACGCCTCCCTCAAGCACCACAGTGCATAGAAGCAGCGCAGCTTGAAGTCTGCCGCGTCCTCGACCGAGGCCCCAGGCTTCAAGCCCGGTGGGATGGCGGCAAGCACTTGCCACTTCAGGAAGTTCGCCTCGAGGGGCGAGAGCACATCGGCGTGGATGTCGACGAATTGGGGCCACCCCTCCTTCTTCAATATGCCGTGGTCCCTTGTGCGGCGCTCTGACGTGCATACCACATCCACACCGACGTCGACCGGGCCGTTTGCAGCGTCATACCCGTGGATCGCGAAGAGTGCGACGAGACCGGCCTGGTGGCTCACATTGAAACTCAGTGGAGAGGTGCCGTCGGGGGCGCGGAAGATAGGCTTGGTGCGCTCGTCGCGGATGGCAGTAGCCTCGGGCCAGGGGACACGACAGAATCGGCTGATAGCGTAGCGTTTCAAGAGATGCGAGCCCAGGGACAGCTTCGCGTCGCGCACATGGTAGTACTTTAGCACCGCCTTGCGTTCTTCAGGTTTGAGAAGATCGAGCGCTCGGGATGCCTTGTAGTGGTCTCGCGTCAGTATGTTTCTCAATCCTCAGGGGTGCGGTTTGGGGACGGGGTTCATTCTTTCTGGAGGATTGGCTCGCAGCTGGGGCAGGTTTGAAAGGCACAGTCGCGAAAGGGGCAGGGAGCAAAGCGCGACTCGGGTCGAGAACGGAAATAATACGTACTGTTTGCTCAAGCTGCTTCGTTTCAGTGGCCTCCGGCCACAATTGCCGGGTATCTAGGATCCACTGTATGATAGTCGGGGCCATCTTGGATGCAGCGGTCTTTGGTGTTTTGAAGATGCTCGTAGGAACGAAACACTAATTCTGCAATATGTCCGGTTGCCTTCCCAACTGACGTAGTCTGCGCGCAGACTCGATGATGGCTCCCGGAGAAGACACTCCCCGGAATAAAAGTCTCTAAGCTTAACGTTACAGACAAGATCGCTGTCTAATTGGCGGACAGGCCTCGTCGTCAGAAGAGAAGACGATATGTGCCTGCCAAGAAATTCGATTAAGCTTACGGGATTGGCTTCGAGTTGAAGTTGGGTCCCTGACACTCGGTCGCTCCACCAACGCCGAGAGGAAGTCGACAAGACTATGGGAATGCCGAGATGGACGTCGAATCCACTGCCGGCGTCACGTCGTGGATAAGCAATTGAATGACGACGGTTGGTAACAGGTGGGTGCGCGTGGGTGAGTGACCACTGGCAGAGGTAGACAAACGGGTGTAACGGATCGGTGATTTGCAATTTCAAGTTTCAGACATCAGGCCATCGGGTTCTTGGTAGGATTCGCGAGTCGTTCGTGGTTTCATTGAAGGGGTTTGGGCCTGGTTGGTCGACACGAGGGTTAGACTGTCACAGGTTGTAGTGGTGGGTGTTTGGAGGAGGGGAGGTTGAGACGTTTCCACGACCCCAAGCTGGAACCTGCCTACCTGAGGGGAAGGGAGAGGTCGGCTCAACATCCTCCAACCTGGAATAAGGCGGGCTTAGCGGGCCAACTCCCACTAACTAGCGCTTCTCCTGGTTGGCGGTGGAGTTGTCGCGGTGCAGATCACACCGAACGCCGGCTTGGCCCCTCCACCTATCCCCGTCCCAAACCTTTTATCGACTTCAACTCCACCTTCATCGCTCTACCCTGACGTCTTCGTGTATAAAGACATCTTCGTCCGTCCTTCGTCTCAGCCTGTTCCCTTCTTTCCCTCTTCTCTTCAGCGCAATTCTATTCTCGCTTACAGAATGCGCCACGTAGTCGAATCCTCTCAGCCAAATTCATCCAAAGGATGCTGCGTCTTCTCCTCATCACCACCTCAACCCGGCCTCCCCCGTTTCGCCGCAATGACCGTCAACCGCCAAGCTACGATCTGAACTCGCGCAGATGAGACCCAGAATATCATGCTGCGGCGTTTGAGAAGGTCCAGGAGTGCCACCCTCTTTCTGTTTGTTCCGCTGGCAAGATCATCTCTCCTAGGGGAGGTTTGGTCTGAAGCGTCGAGCAAGCTACTTCTTTTGTTCGACTTTCCTGTTTTATGGCAGGGACATCTGCCAAAGATCAGTCGAGATTCGACACTTTTTTCTTGGAATACATTTTTCAACAATCGCTGGAAGGCTCCGCCGGGCTATGAAGCGTCGATGATCCGTCCGAAGAGTCCACGCGCCGGTGGTGCAAACAAATGTGCGGCACAAGCACCGATACCCCGGTGTGGCTGGCCGCGGACGATGCGAATCCGCTGGACAGAACCGCGTGAGCTTGAAGCAACCGGCGCCTTTTTCTTTTCTCTCCCGTTCGGTCCTCTCATGTTCCGCCCGTCTCGCCTGGGCCTGGTCTCTCCGTCGAGATAAGGAGACAGGTTTGAGAAGGCAGGAACTATCTTTGCTCGCCCAACCCGGTCTCTTCGTGAGATAGGGACGGGCTCGAGAAGGATGAGTGATAGAACGGGGGAGGGGCGTCAATTTCTTTTCTTTTTTCTTTCTTCTACGTCAGCCCATCACAACGCCGAGAGTTGGGCACGCCCCGTGAAGCGCTCGGGATGGACTCGCATCCCCATGCCTCCCACCTTGTTGGAGGTAGGGATGGTGCGGGCCCGAAATTGCGTGGAGGGTCCCTTGCTGAGTCTGGACCTTTTCGTTGGTGCGGGGGATTAAGATGTTTCCGTGTGAGCATCGACCAACCAGACCTTAAGACGGACGAGGGGAGTTCGCGAGACCGGGTACCGGGAGGATAAACACACAGTGTGACGACCTTTCATCGGAGACTGACAAAGGGTACTGGTATCACGTGGATATTAGACCTTGACAACTGTGGAGGAATGTGAATGTCAAAGCATAGTTATACTATGGTATCAATGTTAATATTGGCTATACTCGATGCTTGAGATATTTCTCCAATCTCCTCTTGCAAGAACAGCCACTAATAGTGGAGGCTACACAAACACGCAACAATACGGTATTCCTATGTTGCTAGCGCGATCATCTGTAGGAGCTCGAGCCGGCACTGTTATGGTCCGAAGATGCTGCCTGCGCTGATAGTTCTGGGAACTGCTGGTGTATCATATCATGAGATTATCTATACCCACCGCTCATGATTTGAGAACTCCCATAAAGTTTCGAATACCTAGTACCTTGAGGCTGACTTACGCTAATATATTAGAGTAGAGCAGCAGCTAAGGACTAGGAAGACGAGTTATTAATGAATAATGGCGTGGTTCTCACATTGCGACTCACTTCGTCACCAGCAGCGCACAAGACCTTAAGGTCGTTTATTGATGACACTCAGACCAAGTTAGGATTAACATGTCAAGGTATCCAGCCACACTAGTTATCAGGAATAAATAACAACCAGGCTGCCGGACTCAAAATGGCAAGGTTCTCTGCTCTTTAACTCACCCCTGTGATTTACGACTAGGACTGGTGATACCACCCGGCCTTTTACAACGGCTATTGTGGATAGGCTTTGGAAAAGGAGTAGCAGTTTCTCTATGGCAATGGTACAAATCTGTGAAAGACTCGTGTCAGCTAAGATTCGGGCGGCTTGGTTTTCTTCGAGATGAGTTGAAGCGTTTAGGCATCCGGTAGCTTGAGGAATGGCGGTCTTTCACCTTGAAATGAAGAATAGCTAGACAAATCCCTTGTATCTAAATATTATATAAAATGTGCCTCGAAGAAATGCTCGGTGCTAATGATGTAACAATGCAGAGGCTACATATAACTTCTTAACTTGCCCACCAGCCCTAACGAAATTGTCTTTCACTTATGTCCCTGCCCGCTTACCCCTTTGACCTTTGGGTGTTCACCTATTGCTACCCCTCTAGCTCTTATGATGCTGAATGTTCTGCAAGGCGTGGCTATACGTGAAGGGGGGTTGTGACACAGTCTTCCTGGCGGCCGTTCCGGATCGACAGGGCAAATGGGCTGTGGGAGCTCTTGAGTATTAACATAAGAGCAATGTGAAGAGACGCAGTGAGAGAGCGAAGAAAGCAAGCAACGGGCGCGTAATGGAGCAAACAAGCAAACGATGAAAAAATGGCAGAAGCAATGATAAGGGACGGTAGGTGTAGGCCGACGTGGTGTATCATGGTTGGCCCTTCTGGAGGGTGAAGCCCTCGAGGGACTATATGCTCAGAGGGCATGTGAGATAACACATGCCTGGTGAACACAACGGCTATGCGTCTATCTGGCTATTCTTGCTCGTGATGGGTTGCCTATTAGGCCTCCTTAGTTTTTATGTCCCCCCTTCTCTTTCTAAGACTACTTATCTTTTACTTCCCACAATTCAACAGTTACAGGCCAGTCCCCATACGGAACCACACGTCGGGTCTTGGTTTGCTAGGTTCTGAAACAATATCCATAGACACCACAGTCTTTTTCGGTTTGAACGTAAAGTTGACGGCTTTAAATAACGGTGTGTTTTGAAAGGCTGGCCAAAACGAAGTAGGCGGTTTGATGGTGTGTCTGACTGGCTTGGTTTTTGGGTTGCCTGGGAGCCTCTTCCAATCGCGAAAGTAGCCGTTAATAGTTTCAAGCGTCTGCTTGTTTGAAATATTTTCCAAAATCATCCAATTAATTAATGCAAGCGGCCGGTTTGCATGCTTGCTAGCCACAGCTTGAATTATGTCCGATAGATGTAGCCGATCCTTATGGGAACTTTCTAAGGCGTTCCAAGTCTCAGGGATAACTATCTGGTCGTTCTTGTCACTGTCGGTTGGGAATATCAATATTGTGACTGGGTGAGATTTTTTTTCAGAAAAATAGGGTGAGAATATAAGGTACTTGTCCCCTTCGACGAGGACTGTATAAACGTCTTTAGCGTTTCGAAGACCCTTTTGGTTGGTGACTGGAGCAGCAAATATACAGGATAGCGACCCAAGAAGGAGGAGGAGCCGGTATATAGGATGCATTTGGGAGATGAGATCAAGAATTAAGGTTAAAAGATAAGAGAACAAAGGATGGTAGGCAAAACGCTGCTGATGTAGTTTAACATACTGTGAAGCATAATATAGTTATTGAGTCCGTAGCGATTTTGCGATAAATATCAATTGGCGTGAAGCTCGGCTCGACAGCCTCTACTAATTTACCTAGGTACTGTGCTTAGTGTTGCAGGGAAGGGACACAAGACCGGAGTCTCCGGTCTTGTGTATCCGTACTTAATCAATCAGGCAAAGCGATGTAAGCAAAATGGTATTCCACTACCACAGGCACGCACGCAGTGGGCCTGCCTGCAAACAGTCGATGTATTGTACGTCCACAGCCGTGGTTTGCGTTACAATCGCTATCTGTCTGATATTGGCGTAAAAAAGTGGACACAAATAAAGAGTGCAGACTTTCCGGACTGGCCGAGGTTAAAAAGACTTATTATAAGCAGGGTCTTTAGGACTATCTTACTGCTGACTACGAAAATAGGCTAATATACTTAATATGGCCCTCTTGGTGTTGAAGTACGTTCATGGTCGCGATAATCCTTGTTTAATTGCTTATATGCGATGTGTAGCTATCGTTCTGATTCATCGCGCCTAATGTCCAAGTAGGATAGAATCATGACGATAGAGGCTCTCTTCGCTCCATCTAGATAAACGCCAGTGAAGGCCGGATTAGTAGTTGGGTCGGTGATAACCAGCGAATACCTGGTGTTGTATGTATTTTTTTTGCATTTTGCATTTTGCTCTAGGCGGAGTTGAACACGATTCTTTGAGGCGGGGCGGGAAAGGCCCTACACAATGACTTGGTAATCGGAGAACAGGCTGATGCGACAATGAGACGACGCATTAACGTCAAAGATGTTTAACAGTGTGTTCGAGTAGGCCCACCAATAATGTCTGTAAGGCTGATAAGCCTGTAATAGGTTCCTGCCGGACAAGCGTGTAGGTGCAGTTATCACATCACCAGCAAAGATCGAGCGAACTCTATCTTTTCATGCACCCAGGCCAGGTCGGGGCTTCCCAACGCCCAATCAACTGGCTCAAGGAAGGTTTGTTTTCACAGGCAGGCCTGGTAGTTCGCAGTAGTGCGATTGTATGCTGTGCTCTCATGATTGAGTCGGGATGTCTCTTATAAGGATCCAAAAGATACACCGTGGTGGTTGACCCATACATCCAGTGATTAGACCAAGTTTTTGTAAAACTCCATGACGCCTCCCGATGCTTCGCTGTCCAGATCATACACATAGGTTGTACAAGTGGTGTGTCCCTGCCTTTTCTAGGCAGCCCCTTTTTCTTCCTCTTTTCTTCCGATCCTCCTCACTTTTTCTGGGCCGCCTCTTGCTCTTTCCGGTACTGTTCGTTCTCTACTTCACGCCAGTCCCTAGGAGCGGGCTCGTTGCCGTCGGTTTCGCCCCTGCCGCCAGCGAAGGCCGGGCGTCCAGCGTACAGCTGGTAGCCCTTGCCGGCCTCGGCGTCATTCATGGTTTTGTAGTTGACAGGCATGTTGCCGCGGAAGCGCTTGCGCATGTCGACCATGCCGCGCTTGCACTCGCCGAAGCCCTTCTTGAGCTGCTGGCACTTCGTGGGGAGGGTCTCGACGAGGGGGGAGCGGAGGCAGTCGGAGGCGCTGTTGCGCTGGACCATGACGCACTCGGATTCCTGGAGGCATTGCGCGAGGGCCTCGCCTGGGCAAGTCAGTACACTGATTCCGGAGAGTGCACAATTTGGTGGGTGAGGCAAGACATACGCAGTTCTTTGCAAGAGCTAGGCATGGCGACGGCGGTGCTGTGGCATTCCCTCGGTGAATAGACACAGATGCGGACGGTGGTGGGTGGTGCGACCTCTCTGTAGCTGTCGGAGCTTCGAGTTCGCGATCGATGAGCACCGGGGAAAAAATCAAACGCCCCTTGATTGGTCAAGACCGTGTCGCGAGGACCCGCTCTCGTGCAGTGCAGCGGTTTGTTTCTGCAAGGTGCAGAAGGCCGCCAAGGTTCATGTCCCTGCAGTCCTTCAATCAAGAAACTCCACATTGCGGAGTACCTACTTGGGTATCTATTCAGGATCCAGGCCCCGTCGCCCAACCATGGGCGAGTCCCTGCTGACACAATTGTCAAATTGGTGATTGGGGAGCAATTGGGGCAGGAAGGGGAAGGAGCAGGAGGTATGGTGTGGGTGTGTGTCACAAACCAGTACGGATACACCTAGGTACCAGGGCAAATGAGCTGTGACCTTGGACCTGGACTGTTTTGAGAGCTTCCTGCTCACAGATCATTGCTGCATCTTCACATGTGACATCACCTCGCGCCTCGCTTCCTCCCATCTGCTCTTCCACCTCCGTTCACTTTCTACTTCTAGAAACGCTACGGCGCCAGCGCCAACGCAAAGCGCCGTCGCCCATTGCCAATCCGGAATCCGAAACTTGAGCTTCTGTTGTCTTCGGTTTGCGGGCGATGATGGCTTGAAATCCCCCTCTTCTTTTTCCTTCCTAGACATACCCCGTTCCGTTGCGCCACGGCTTTTCTTCTTTAAACTAATCTCGTTCCAACCAAAATTGTATACCACGATGGCCATCCCTTTCATCGGTCGACTAAACGTGTAAGAGACCCTCGATCCCTCCCCCCCCCCCTCCCTCCCTCCTTCTCCTCCCCATCCCTCATCCTAAACTCCCCCTTCCCTCTAATGCGCCGTAATTCGCAGATAAGACGTGGCCTGGGACTAATGGCATTGCGTAGCATTGAATATGTAGCCTTGGTGGGGTCGTTCCTCCTAGTCGGACTCGAAGCTATCATCCGTGTCCTGACTCTAGCTCTACGTACGAACTTGGGCCTTCCCCAAAGTGTGGCGTCCTAGATAGCTAATCCGCTTTCCCTCAGCTTCGCCGCTCATTCATCTCTTCTACCGAGCTTCCCGTCGTCTCTTCCACCGGTTCTCCACCCCGGCGAACAAGCGCGTAGAGCAGCGTAGGAATTGTTAGTGCCTCGGAGGCCGTTGTACTCTTGCGATGCGACTGGGCTAACCACAGCGGTTTTGTACAGCAATCTCAACGTCCGTGAGAGACGCTTCGGACTTTGTCGACCTCTGCCACTTGTACGGTTACGAAGCCGAGGAGCACGTCCTTCAGACCAAGGATGGATATCTTCTTGGCCTGCATCGCCTGGCCTGGAAAAAAGGAGAGGAGGGACAGAAGGTCAACAGTGGTCCGGGAAGCTTGAAGAAGAAGGTTGTCTATCTTCACCATGGTCTACTGATGAACTCGGAAGTCTGGGTCTGCTTGACTAGCGAACAGCGATGCCTTCCTTTTGTGCTCGCTGAGCAAGGCTATGATGTTTGGGTCAGTGTTCTACCTTGCATTCTTTTGAACGTAACGCTGATGAGTGTTTAAGCTTGGAAACAACCGTGGCAACAAATATTCCAAGAAGTCGGTACATCACTCGCCCAAGTCGCCTGAATTCTGGAACTTCTCCATCGACGAGTTCGCTTTTCATGATATTCCAGACAGCATTGCTTACATCCTCGAGACGACGGAGCAGGAGAGCTTGTCGTACATTGGGTTCTCACAAGGGACTGCGCAGGCGTTCGCCACCCTTGCAATCCACCCAAAACTCAACCAGCAGGTCAACGTCTTCATCGCTTTGGCACCGGCCATGTCTCCTGCCGGCCTTTCTAATGGAATCGTCGACGCCTTGATGAAGGCCTCGCCCCAGGTCTTGTTCCTTCTCTTCGGTCATCGGTCTATTCTCAGCTCAGCCACTATGTGGCAGTCTATTCTCTACCCGCCCATCTTTGTTCGAGTCATTGATATGGGTCTTTCCTTTTTGTTCAACTGGCAGACGAAGAACATACCTCTCAGTCAAAAATTCGCCGCATACCCGCATCTCTACTCCTTCACCAGCACGAAGAGTGTGGTTCACTGGTTTCAGATCATTCGGAACAAGTCTTTCCAGATGTACGACGATGACGTCCACCCGCCTGTCTCGATTAGTTCCTCGAGCAAGTACACCAAAGTCGCCAAGTATCCCACGCGAAACATCAAGACGCCCATCGTCCTCGTGTACGGCGGCAGCGACTCGTTGGTTGATATTAAGGTTATGATCAAGGAACTCCCACCTCAGACTGTAGCTACCGAGATCCCTCATTACGAGCATCTTGACTTCCTTTGGGGCCGCGATGTCGATGCTCAGGTCTTTCCTCACGTCTTTGATGCCCTCGACAGTTTCACGGATGCTCTGCATACCAAGGAGGAGTACGACCGATACCAGCTTGCGAGGCAAGAAAGTCTCCTGGGCTCCGGGAATGCTTATACGAAGCACGCATACAAGGAAAGCGATGTGTCTGCTAGTGATGCCTCAAACACTGTTGACGAGGGACAAAATGGCAACGGTCTTGAGACTCCCGCCCCACTGAACAAAACTCGAGACCGCCCCTCGGGGATTCCATCACCGCACAACACCACCAGGATGCGGACCCCTCACTCTCAGGTTGTGAACGGAGACGAATCACCGGCGCCATCCCCGGATAGACCCGGTAGCTGTGCCGCTGAGGGAGAGGAGAGGCCCGACAGCTCACTGGATACGCGTGATTCGCCGACAGCTAAGCTTAAGGGTATTGGCGTCCGACGAGGAAGTGGGGGAAGCCATCTCAGTTTGGACAGTATGCGCGAAGGTCGAGGGATAAGCCTCGGCACGAGTAAGGCTCTGGGAGGTGTAGTCACCAAGAGCCCTATCGATGCCAAGGGGCTAGGAAACACTGGGGCAGACGAAAGCAAGAGCGGGAAGAAAAAAAAGCGAGTGACAGTTGCGCCGTAGAAAGAGAGTGTGTAGGTGCAGGATATTTATTGTCTGAGCCCAAACAGCTAACAGCGCAACACGACGTATGTGATAATTCTAAAGTAACCGAGCAAACTTGACGTGGCAATCATTACTTCCAACTTGCCTGTAATCCTGTTTCCTGCAATTGTACCAGTACCGGCCTTTGGTGTGATCATATTGTCCCACCAGGATATCAGGATGACTTCGAGGGGATATATCGAACTGACGCTCGTAAGGCACCCAAGAAGAAGACGACTTGAGAGTTTGTAACTCTGGTTTAGTGGAACTGTCGTGGGCTCTGTTCACACAGGTACCCCGCTGTTAAAGTCACACTTTGTGGCGTCCTGATAAACTCGATGATCCTTTAGGTACGACCGCAAGTCTGAGGCCATCTATCTCCATTGTGAAGAGGGGAAAAGGTATATATCGGCTCATATATCCCCTGGTAGTCCTAGATCGATTTCTGACTCTACAAATTACTGCACTTGCAAATTTTGACAGACTCTTCAGACTGACCAGACATCAAAGCTTCACAACAAAACTATCACAGCCAATCATCAACCATCACCACCATCACCACCCACCACCCAACAGCCGACTAATCAGCACGACGACGATTCATAATTACGACAAGAATGTCTGTCAAGAAGTACCTCGAAATCGTTCTGAACCAGTATGGGTACAGCTTTGAGAACCCCCCGCCGAAGGAGGTCGTGGACGAGCTGAAGATAGAGTACGCCGAGTGGATGCCGGCCTTCTGCTACGGGGAGCCAATGAGCAACTACTGCGACGGCGTGCCGTCGTATTACATGTACCGTATCGCCCTCACCCCCAACGTTCTCTTCGTGGTACTCTTTGGCCTCTCGCTCTTCGCTTTTATGGCCACCTACGCCGCCAACCGCCGTGGTCTGGGGTTCAACATCGCCATGTGCCTGGGTATCCTCACCGAGATCGTCGGCTACGCCGGCAGGATCACGAGCTGGGCTAACCAATGGGAAGAGAGCGGCTTCATGATGCAGGTCTGCGCTCTCACCGTGGCCCCGGCATTCCTGGCTGCTGGGATCTACCTCTGCATCCGCCAGATCGTGTCGGCCTTTGGTCCAAATACCTCGAGGATCCCGCCCGAATGGTACACCAGGATCGTAAGTCCTCTCTGCCCCCTTTCTGCCCCAAGCCCGACGTAAAAGGAATGCAACGACTAACTACCCCTCAGTTTATCCCCTGCGACCTGACCTCCCTGGTCCTCCAGGCCGTCGGTGGCGCCCTCGCGTCCATCGCCCACCACCGCCAACAGTCCACCCGCACCGGCGACAACATCATGCTCGCCGGCCTCGCATCCCAGGTCTTCACCATGCTCCTTTTCATGGTCATTGCCGCCGACTTCGGCCTGCGCACCTACTTCCGTGCCCGCCGCGCCCACCTGCCCAACCTCTCCGTTACCCTCGACAACCACCCGGCCATGGTGTGCCTGCGTGCCTCGCGCCGCTTCAAGGCCTTCCTGGTTGCTCTGGGCCTCGCGACCACCTGCATCTTCATCCGCTGCATCTTCCGCGTGGTTGAGCTGAGCGGCGGTTGGACTGGTCCCCTGATGGCCCGCCAAGATCTGTTCATCGCCTTCGAGGGCACCATGATCGCCGTCGCCGTTCTGGCCCTCAACGTCTTCCACCCGGCCTTCTGCGGCAAGGAGCTTCTCGACCCGACCCCGCGCAGGGAAATCGTCAAGAGAGAGCGTACGGAGCAGCCGGCCTACAAGATGCCCAACTTCATCATTGATCCTGACGAGCTCGCCGTCCGGGACACCACCCAAACAGTCTGATGGTGCCATGCCGGCGTTGATACGAGCGACCTTGAGGGATGCTTCGTTGTGGCACAAAAACGGGGGCGATTTTGTGGACAAGAGGCGTAATTGTCACTATTGGTTGGTGGCACAAATCCTGATTGGATAAAATTCTTGGTGCGACTCGACAAAGCTGGTTGCCTTTCGACAATGCCGTTTCTTTCAGGCGGTCCTTATCGGCTTTCATATTTGATACAGCAAGAGAGACCTAATTAGTGAGAGAGAGGAGAGGAGAGAGAACAGTGACATAAATTGTACATAATGAATACAAGGCACGGAAGGATCATGATTATGTTTGCTTTCCTACAACCGTTGCAAAACTAAAGCTCCAACAGGCTGGTCGTCTATGCCTATGCTTACAAAACACATGTTCTCCAGTTTCTTAATATGCATACACACCATCGCACTACCAAGCAAAGTGGACGCCATGTCACCATGCCCTGAGATGTGTAGGAGCTGAAAACATGATTTAAACTGTTTGTTCATCTTATGTACGACTCGGGCAGGGCTAACCAGCTGCTCTTTCGAGACGAGGCAAGCTCTCGAAGCCTTGCTGTCCCTCAATATACTCTCACCATTAAAGAATGGATTATCCACTCTGGTCCTTTTTTATTTATTTTTTGTTGCCTACTTGCCGTTTTTCCATTGTACCTGTGCCTCATTCCTGATGTTTACATCAGGTCGAATCACTTATAAAAGTAACACAAGGAGGGGGTATCGTGCGAACGCCACCCGAGACCCTTAAGCTGGCTGGCTCTAGAGCTACTGCTTGGGGTATACGGGGTATGTAAAGACGAAGGAAATGAACAATATTGCCTGACGCCAAAGGAAAGGGAAACGAGCTTTGTACTCAATCAGGTGCTTTGAAGGGGACATTACGAATGATTGAGAGATACGAGGAGCCATGCCGGTCCAGTAATCTCTGCCGTCATTTAGATAGAGACGTTCCCAAGAGGCAGGATCTTTGACGGATCGCCGATGAAGCGATTGCGATAGTCGACAATGCCCTGGGCAATGCTGGGGAAGTCCTTGATGTTCTGCGATCTCATCTCTTGGAGCAGCTTCCGCAACCCCTCATTAAACTTTGTCCTTTCAGGCCCTTCGTGTGTAGTACCGCCAAGCTGGAGGAGGATTTGGTCGTCTAGAGCGTGGGAGGACGACCGTCAGCGCTCAACATGCTTCGGGAACATGCGACGTGGTCATTAGTCCGTGCGGGGTGAAGGCGACCTACCCGGCAGCTTCATGGACTCGAAATGCTGGTAAATGCAGTCAGCACCCCTGGGACAGTCGCGACTGGCCAGCTGATCTGGGCAGATGGGAAGGTTCGGGTCGATCCTGTTGCTGTAGGTGAGGGACCGAAGCCCGCCAGGGACGGTTTCAGCGAACTTGGGATGATATCGGTAAGCACGGAAATACTGAAGCGGACTCTCGTAAGGGACGAAGCAGTCGGCGGTTGAGGGCTCAGAAGTGCTATGTGTGACGAGTAGGGCCTGTCCAAAAAGTCAGTTGTTGAAGCGCGCGTGTGGCGTGAAACGAAGTGTACTTCTCTCGCGGCATCAACTCCCTGCTCGGGAGTTGACTCGTTGACTCCTAGAGAGATCTGCTCAAGGATGGGTGAGGCTCTAGAACTTGGTTGATGCAAGTCAGTTTCACTATTGACCAGCGAGACAGAGCTGTCTGCTGCTACTGGACTGGGGGATGAAGATTTTGTCGCCACTGCGGACATGTTGTTGTCAGGGGGTTTACAGGCATCTGAAGGAAGCTCTTGGTCTTGCTCAGAAGAACTCGAAGCATTAGACTCGCCCATGACAACATCAGAGGCATCATCACTTGTAGCAGGCTGAGACTCCTCATCATTCCCCGCGACCTCATGGTGGGCAGGAATGCTGGGAGCAGCAGACGCTGGGTTCTCTATGGAAGTTGGGGTTTCTAGGGGGCTCGTTGCGGCTTTATCAGTGACCGCGACTTCTCGCGGAGGAGGGGAAGCTTTCCTGTCACGTTTCGTCGAAGGGGCCTGGGAGGGGCTGATGACTGCGGCGATGGAAGCTGCTGCAGCTGTACCGGTGCTCTGGTCCACAGGGGCCGGAGCAGCAGGCAATGGGCTTTGTACCTTGGGCTGAGATCCTGTCGCTGCCTGAGTGACAACTGGATCGATTACATGTTGATTAGCAATCTTCCATAAAGGTGAATACACTCGAACCAGGAACTAACCAGAATTGCTCTTGAGCTGATTTTGGGGCTCGCCCGATCCATCGGAGTCCTGGTTGAGCTGTTCCATCTCCTCAGTCAACTTCTGCTTTTCTGCCATCTCTTCCTCAATCTCCCTTTCCAGACGAGACATCTGCGATTGGAGAAGGCGAAGCTTGCTCTTCTTCGCCTGTAAACGATTCTCCACGAGAGGAAGATTGGTGCTGACCACACGGAGCTTTTGGGCTCGGCTTGAGCCATCCTCGGCGCGTTTGTCTGACAACTTGGGTAGGCGCATAGAACTGCTGGGTTCGGCCATTACCGGAGACGTCCGGCCGTTGGGATGGTCAGATGCACTGGATGCGCCCATAGACTGAACTCGCCGCGTGCCTGGCTTACCACTCTCCGAATCAAGAGTGGCGTCTGGCGTCTGTCTGTTAGACTTCGAGACACCTGACTGGCTGCTCATTGCAGCCTTCAGCTTGGCGCGAGCTTCAGCCAGGGCAATCTTCCGCTTCATGGCCTCTATCTGTTTATCCATGACATCAATGTGGGCTTGTTTTGGCTGAGTGCCTGTGATGCCAGACTGAGGTGTAGCGACATGGGTCGGTGCTGGACTAGAGAGCTGGCGCTGGCGAGGACCTTCTGTCAAGGGGGGAAAGTCACGGAAAGACGCTGCCTTCCGAGACGGTGTGTCGGTACGTTGAATGCTCGCTGGATCGTCCGTCGGAGACCCTATCTCCATCTCAACGTCCTCGTCGTCAGATGCATCGCTGACATTGATGACAAAGGGCTTGCTTGGTTGTGTGTGGCCAAACGAACGCTTGTTAACAGGCAAGCTGGACACGAAGTCGGCTGCGACCGGTCGTTTCCGCTGATTATTGACAGAGGCAGATTGTGGAGCGCTCATGAAAAGACCAGGGATTGTCGACGCAGGAGCAGTTTGAGGAGCCGATTGTTGGGAGAAACCAGCCTGGGCAATTTGGTTCGCAGACGGACCGGTTGGGGCAATAGCGGTTGCTGATGAGGGTCTCCGAGTCGGTGAAGCTGGGGATGTCTCCTTCGAGGAAGCCGCTTGCAATGATCCCTTTCGTTCTGCGGCCTTCTGGGCTCGAGCTTCGCGGGACCTTTTAAGGGCGTCGAGCTTCTGTTGCTGCACAGCTGTCTTCTCGCTTGTACTCGCAACCTGCGCACTGCCGTTAGGTGCGGAAGATGCGGGCTTTGCACCCTTTGCTGCCAACAGACGCGCAATCCTATCTTTTCTTTCCTCTCCGGCTGATTTAGCTGCCGTGGACGACACCGGATCCTTAGGTTTCGGGATTGCTGCTAGCGCAGGTGCACTGATAGCCTGAGAGCTGGACTGACTGTACGACTGAGCAAGAGCCGGTGATTGCGTAGTAGTCGAGAGGCCAGGAATGGTAGGCTGGCCTGGGGTGCCAGGATCCAGTTTCAGCTCGGCCAAGAGGTCCTTGACGACAGTCCTATCAATCCCCTCGTCGACATAGTCCTGGTGGCGGATACCCAGTGGCCACAAGCTGAGAATGGCCGACTGGGCTCTTTGCCGAGCATCCTCCACAGCTTTCTTGCCCGACTGCTGACCGGCGCCGGCCAGGGAAGACTGGGAAGCCTGGCTGCGCAACACGTGTGTCTGCAGAGAGCTACTGTTTTGGTTATTCGCTTCTATGTGCGAGTGGACTTCGTGAGGCGACAAGTGGGGGGAATAGGATCCGGAGCGCTCTCGTTCTGTTTGTCTGTCAGACGCAATCCGAAATAGTGTTTTTGTGGGATACATACCATCGATGCCAGCAGTCGCGGGAGTTCCCATCCTGCCATCTCTCGCACTGCCGTAACCGTTGGCAGTTGCATACCCAGTACTGTTGCTTCCGTTCTGACCGGCTACGTTTGTAGCCGCCCGGGAGTCTCCATCAGGTTGTTGTGTAGCGGTACCGGGAACAGTTTCTTGCGGCTCATAGACATCGTCAAGTTCGCCGTCGCTCAGCTCTCCCTCCTCGGCATCGTCGCTCGTTGGCTTAACAAGTGCCTTGGGCGCAGTAGGTGGAGGTACCTTCGAGGACATAGATGCCTGGAGCTTGGGTGCATCCTCCGACTGGTAGTACTGCGCTGCTGGGATGAGGTTGGGCCCCTCGCGCGGAGGCTGCCACGATTGCTGGTAAGGAACTTGAGATGCCACTGGCGGTTGCTGTTGCTGCGGCTGCGGCCAACCAAAGCCTTGGGAATGGCTGTAGCCGAGACCTGGGATCATTGTTTGGTTCTGGTCGTACGAATCTGGTGCGGGAAGACGGGCATCAAAGGCGTTTGTATGCGGAGGGTAGGTTGCCGCTGGAGGAGGAAAGGGCGGCATGGTTGGGAAGTAAGGTTGCTGCTGTGCAGGTGGTGCCTGCCCCGGATACGGGGAGTACCCGTATGGATAGTAATTATTCATCCCGGAGGACTGCACGGTTGGAGGCGACTGACTGTTGAAGGCAGATCAATCAAAAAGGGCGATGCCTCAAGAGCGAAAACGCGGCGCGCGCAACTGGCAGCCACCTAGGTAAGAACTGAAGTCTGGTTTTGGTGGATAGTGCTCCAACAATCCGTCGGTTGCGCTAGAATCGATAGAACAACAAAGGCAGACAAATGAAATCTGGGTGAGTCTGGTCTGTGGTCTGGAAGAGCAAAAGGAGCATGGCAGTTTGTAGACAAGGAGTGACCGGGGGTTGTGTGGCCAAGGCCGATGGTGGTTTGCTTGCTTTGCTGAACTAGGGTGATTAGAGGAGATTTCACGGCGCGAAAATAAAAAAAAGGCACTCGTCGGAAAAACAATCGTCATGCACCTCAAATGTGGGCGCGTACCAAGCCAGCCAGCAGCTTCGGCTATCCGAGTTCGGATAGCGCAAGGATAAGCGATCTCCAAAATCAGCGTGTGTCTATCTTTCTCTCCTGTCGCAAATATAGGAAGAAAGTTGACGAAGGCTGGTGTCTTTGATTGATTGATGTCGATATACGCGTGTCGTTGGGAGAAAGGGCAGCGTGGGCATCAAGGTTCAATTTTGCAACCAACTGGTGGCTGTTGACGGAGGCTGGGGGGCGGGCTTGGACAGTCGGATCGAGTCGAGGATCCTTTGGGGAAAGTCCAGAGCCAAATGTCCGTACCCAACTCTACCTAGGTACACTTACCTACCTTACCTAAGGCCGGTCTGGAAGAGGTATTAGGCTGGGGCTAGCCCGGTTGACTTGCGACGGTCTCGCGTCACCATTGGATTGGCGTCTGTCACGTGGGGGGCCCTCATTGTTTACTTTGTTCAGGCGTACCCTGAGCAACCGTCGTGCTGTATCCCTGTTCATGGTCTAAAGTCAACAATATCCATCCTTACGTTGATTGACAATCCTCCACTCCCCAGCCTCCCCGAGCTTGCTTTGGTCTTGTCTTTTCTGCAACAGCAATTTTGCCCAAGAGCCTGCGACTCGGCGACTTTTTCGCATTGTTTTCTTTCACAATTTGTCGCTGTATTGCCCTTCGTCAGCTTTGCTTCTGTCTTAATGTTTACTCCATGAGCGGCACATATATGAGAGACGTTTTGCGACGAACGACACGGAAACGATACAACCCACGGTTCTGAGAACCGCCCTTATTTTAACGATACCATCACTTCTGCGATTTCCCGAACCATGGCGCAACCGCGGAGTAATCCTTTCGCTAGGACTTCGCCTGGTCCTAGCAGCAGCCGGCCGAAATCTGCACTCTTCTCCTCCCCGTCTCCGTTATCGGCTGTGTCTACGCCAACGTCGCATGTCAGAAACAATTCAACTGCGTCAACAGCGCCCGCGGCACCTGCGGCACCCGTCATGTTCTCCGGAACTGGTCACTTTCGCCACAACCGCTCAGATTCGAGGAATAGTGGCTCTGGGACCTTTGCGCCATCCTTCATCAAGGCCGAGGAGATGCGCGGAGACTCCAACGCAGTCAGGGGCATCGAGGGAGAGAATGACTTCTCGGGAAAGCGTTATGTGTGGCTTAAGGACCCCCAAGCCGCCTTCGTGAGGGGTTGGGTGGTTGAAGAAACCGGAGGCAACAAGATCCTCGTCCAGTGCGATGATGGCACGGTAAGCCTTCTAGTCTGCGTACGCTTGTAACGTAGCTAATCCAGAGGCAAACAGCAACGAGAAGTGGACGTTGAAAGCGTCGACAAAGTCAACCCTGCCAAGTTCGACAAGGCAAACGATATGGCCGAGTTGACCCATCTGAACGAGGCATCTGTGGTCCACAACCTCCACATGAGATATCAAGCCGACCTAATCTACACCTATTCTGGCCTCTTCTTGGTCACAGTCAACCCTTACTGCCCACTGCCCATTTACACAAACGAGTATATCAATATGTACAAGGGCAGGAGTAGGGAAGACACAAAGCCTCACATTTTCGCCATGGCAGACCACGCCTTCCGCAATCTGGTGGATGAGGGCGAAAACCAGAGTATCCTCGTCACTGGCGAATCTGGTGCCGGCAAAACCGAAAACACAAAGAAGGTTATCCAGTACCTTGCGGCTGTTGCCCATTCAGAGTCCCCGGTCAAGAGCAAGTCACAACAATCGAACCTCTCTCAACAGATACTCCGCGCCAACCCTATCCTAGAAGCTTTCGGCAACGCCCAGACGGTACGCAACAACAACTCCTCGCGATTTGGCAAGTTCATCCGTATCGAGTTCAACCGAGCTGGTGCAATTTGTGGTGCTTTCATCGACTGGTACCTGTTAGAGAAGTCTCGCGTTGTGAGGATCAATGGGCACGAGAGAAACTACCACATCTTCTACCAGCTTCTCAAGGGCGCAGACAAGAAACTGAAGCAGGAGTTCCTCCTTGATGACCTGGATGTCGAGGATTTTGCGTATACGCGGGCCGGACATGACACCATTGTTGGAGTTTCCGATCGCGAGGAATGGGATTTGTTGATGGAGGCCTTCAATGTGATGGGCTTCTCAGACAAGGACCAAAACTCAATCATCCGTACCATTGCCGCCGTCTTGCACCTCGGAAACATCTCCGTTGTCAAGGAAAGCCGTGCTGCGGACCAAGCCCGGCTGGCCCCCGATGCCAAGGAACAAGCAGCCAAGGTGTGTAAGTTACTCGGTGTTCCCCTTGACCCGTTCCTGCAAGGCCTCCTTCACCCAAGAGTCAAGGCAGGCCGCGAATGGGTCGAAAAGGTCCAGACTCCTGAGCAGGTCCGTCTGGGACTCGACGCCTTGTCCAAGGGTATCTACGAAAGAGGTTTCGGCGACCTCGTCACACGTATCAACCGTCAGCTGGATCGCACTGGTATGGGACTGGACGACTCGCGCTTCATCGGTGTTCTGGATATCGCCGGTTTCGAAATCTTCGAGGAAAACAGCTTTGAGCAGCTCTGCATCAACTACACCAACGAAAAGCTCCAGCAGTTCTTCAACCACCACATGTTCGTGCTTGAGCAAGAAGAATATGCGAGGGAACAGATTGAGTGGCAGTTCATTGACTTTGGCCGAGACCTTCAGCCCACAATCGACCTTATCGAGCTGCCCAACCCCATCGGTATATTCTCTTGCTTAGATGAGGATTGCGTGATGCCCAAAGCGACGGACAAGTCATTCACCGAAAAACTGAACTCTTTATGGGACAAGAAGTCGAACAAGTACCGGCCCTCTCGGCTTGGCCAAGGCTTTATCCTTACACACTACGCGGCCGAAGTCGAGTATTCCACCGACGGCTGGCTTGAGAAGAACAAGGACCCATTGAATGATAACATCACTCGCCTTCTTGCATCCTCCACAGATAAGCACATTGCCGACCTTTTCGCCGATTGCGCCGATGTCGACGATGACCCTGGAGCCAGTCGCAACAGGGTCAAGAAGGGGCTCTTCCGGACCGTCGCTCAGCGCCACAAAGAGCAGCTTCACAGCCTGATGGCCCAGCTCCACTCAACTCACCCTCACTTCGTTCGTTGCATCCTGCCAAACCACAAGAAAAAGCCTAAACAGTTCAACAAACTACTCGTCCTAGACCAATTGCGATGTAATGGTGTGCTAGAAGGAATCCGCATTGCCCGAACCGGTTTTCCCAATCGTCTCCCCTTTGCCGAATTCCGCCAGCGCTATGAGGTTCTCTGCAAAAATATGCCCAAGGGTTACCAAGAGGGTCAAGCTGTGGCAGCAATGATGCTTGAGAAGCTCGGACTGGATAGGAGCTTGTACCGTGTAGGTCTTACGAAGGTCTTCTTCCGAGCTGGTGTCCTGGCCGAATTGGAAGAGCAGCGAGACGCTCTCATTACCGAGATCATGTCTCGGTTTCAGTCTGTTGCACGCGGCTACATCCAGCGACGTGTTGCCTACAAAAGGCTGTTCCGAACCGAGGCCACACGTATCATTCAGAAAAACTTCAATACTTACCTGGACCTCATGGAAAACCCGTGGTGGCAGCTTGTCAGCAAAATGAAGCCCCTCTTGGGAGCCACCCGCAGTGCTACGGAGGTCAAGAAGAGGGACGCAATGATCCGTCAGCTCCAGGATAAGATGAGGCAAGAGGCCGACGACCGCCATAAGCTAGAGGAGGACAGGCGCAACGTGCACAGCGAGATGATCCGTATCCAGCAGACCTTGGAGAGTGAGCGCGCACTTGCCCTTGACAAGGAAGAAATCTTCAAGCGCCTTCAGGTGCGAGAAGCGGAACTCGAGGAGAAGCTCTCCGGCGCCATAGAAGACCAGGAGAGGCTGGAGGACCAACTCGACGACCTGTTGGAAGCCAAGAGGAGGGCGGAGCAAGATGTCGAGAAGTACCGAGCTCAATTGGAGCAAGCAGCCTTGCTGATTGCGAGATTGGAGCAAGAAAAGTCGGAGCTCTCAGCACGAACCGAAGAGCTGGAGCGCTCCATCGAAGAGATTTCTCAAAAGCAATCGGAACGCAGTGAGCAAGAGCGGTTGCTTGAGGAGGAGATCAAGATGTTGCAGAGCCAGCTCAACCTCAAGGATCGTAAAGCACGGGACTTGGAGAGCAAGCTCCTCAAGGTCGACCAAGATCTCGAAGTTAAGTTACAAGCAGCGCAAAAAGAACTCCAGTCATCCAAATCGAGAGAGTCGCAGCTTGCCTCTGAGAACCGCCAGGTTCAGCAGCAACTCTCCGAACTGTCCAAGACCTCGACAGATTACGAAGATCTCGTGCGGAAGAAGGAGAGTGAGCTTTCTGTTCTTCGAGATGATAATAAGAAGTATGAGACGGAACGTCGCACCTTTGAGGAACAGAAGAAATCCCTTGTATCCGAGAAGGAAAACGCTGCAGCCAAGCTTCGCGAAGTTCAGGCTGAGATAACTGCCATCAAGTCACAGCAGTCTCAGCTTGAAAGGGAAGCCGAAGACGCAAAGAAGCTCCTCGAAACTCGCCTCTCCGAAGACGCTCAGGCAGACAAGAACCGCCAAGTTCTAGAGGCCCAGATCAAAGACCTCAAGGATGAACTGTTCAACATCCAAAAGGAGCTTAGCAGGGAACGCCAATCCCGAGACGATGTCGTGCTACTCAGCGAGCACAAGTTCAACGCCCTCCAGGAAGAGTACGACCACCTGAACGAATCGAAGATAATTATAGAAAAGGAGCTCTACGTTCAGCAAGACAATCTGCGCCGGACCAAGGAAGCTCGCGACACGGCCGAACGGGAACGCGACGAAGCAAGGCAAGAGATCAGACGCCTCCGTGTTGCCAAGACTCAAGCTGAAGAAGCTCGTATGCAAGCTGAGATTGAAGGCGAACGGGCTGCTTCTCGAGCCGCTCGTGAAAGAGAGGAAAGCTTGCGAAAAGATCTGGATGCCGCCCAAGAGCGACTAAAGTGGTTCGAAGATGAGTGTGCTAATCTCAATCGACAAGTTGAAGACCTTAACAAGCTCATCCTCTCCTCCGGCGAATTCGGGCTCAAAAATGATCAGGAAAAAGAACGACTCGAGCGAGAGTTGGTTACTGTCAAAGGTCGTCTCAAGGCCTCGGAAAACGACAACCGCGCGCTGCTCAACAAGCTCCAGCAAAAAGGGCTTGAAATTGCCCGCTCGAGCTCGCGAGCAAGCGAAGCCTCGAGGAGCCAGGTGCTGGGCCTGCAACGTGAGAAAGCCCGAGCTGACGAGCAGAACACACAGCTGAACAAACAGCTCGGCGAGGCTCAGCTCACAATCGCTGGCCTGGAGAAGAAGGTGGAAAAGTTGCAGCTCAACCTGGAAGATCTGAACCACGAAGTGGCTCGAGAGGCTAAGGCTTCGAGGAATGCCGAAAAGACGGCGTCGACAGCCACAGCGCAACTAGCGGAAGCCAACCGAACGGTTGAGTCTGAACGCCAGCTTCGTACGCAGGCGCAGGCCACTGTTCGCACTCTGCAGTCGACTATGGAAGCTAGGGAGAAGGAGTTGCAAGAGTTGAGAGCTCAGATGTTGAAGGTTCTCAAGACGGTCGATCCCGGAGTTGTCATTCCGCCTCAAGCAGACGGCACAAACGAGGGCGCACTTAGCAAGAATTTCGATCTGGTTAGGAAAGTTGAGGATCTCCAGCAAAACCTTCGTGTCCAAACCGCTGCTCGGACGAACGCTGAGGCACAGCTGGCTGAGCTGCGCTCTGCCCGGGTCGACTCTCCCGTGAGAAGCAAGCTCGAAGAAATAAGTCCTAATGAGGCTCCTTTCAACGGTTCGCCCACGTTCCGGCGGTCTAAGTTGCAGGCGCGCCAGTACTCGAATAACTCGACTCCAACTCGGCGAATCGAATCGGAACCTCTTGACTCGGCTCGTTCTGATAAGACTGCAGATATCTTGAGCTTCAACAACCGCATGGATCTCAAGGCCGAAGTTGAGGAGTTACAAAACCAGCTCCAAATCGCCCAGATGCAGAACCGGCATCTCCAGAGCCAACTCGAGCGTAGCTCGTCTCCTCTGGAAGATTTCGATGAGAACTCTTCGGTCCTTCGGGTGCAGAAACTTGAGAAAGTCAACAGCCGTTTGCACGACATGCTAGACGACTCGGCTAAGAAGGTATCGGCTCTGGAGAGGAGCGTCAGGACTGGCGAGTTATCTCTGCGAGATATCCAGACCCGGTCGCACGAGGAGATTCTCGACGCGCTCAACAGCCAAGAAGAGGCGCGTCGCTCACTTCTGCATAGCCATAGGGATGCCATTTCGGAACTGTCAGACGTCAAGAACCATTTCGAAAGGATGCGCCACGACCGGGCTGCCATCGAAGTTGAACTTCGCGACACGAGATCCGAGCTTGAGGAAATGACAATGGCTCGCGAGCAAGAAGCCGCCAGCCGAAGCCAGCTTCTACAAGAATTCTCCGATCTGCAGATCCGGCTCGACAATGAAACCTCCAAGCTTGCCGACGTCGGGGCCAGCTTGAACCTATACAAGAGTCGTGCTGATGAGTATTTCAGCAAGTTGGAGCAAGCGGAAATCGCGGTTCTAAAGGCCAACCGAGCAGAACAGTTTGCGAAGACGCAAGCCAAGGAAGCCGAGGAAACATATGCCGAGATCATGTCCGAAAGAGAAAAGATGGACTCCACCATCGAGGACTTGCAACGCCAGAACCAGAGGCTGGAGGAGAAGCTCGAGGACCTTTCAACTGATCTTGATGCCGCAACCCAAGCCAAGAAGCGCCTGCAGCACGAGCTCGAGGACTACCGGAACCAGAGAGCCAATGATATCGAGGATAAGGAAATGAGCATAGAACAGACTCGGAAGAAGTATCAAGCCGAATTCGCTACGCTGACCAAGGAGCTGGATCTGGCCCGTGAAGAGAAGCTCTTTAAGCAAGCCGAGATCGCCCGCTTGCGTGAGGAGCTTGACGAGCTGCGCTCTAAGTGGGACGATGAAGTTCTCAACAGCTCGACATGGTCCAAGGAGAAGGCCCGCCTAGAATCAACCCTGGCCGATGTTGTGTCCTCGCGCGATGAGGCTGTAAACGCCCACAGCGATGCCCAAGGCAAAATCGTGACCCTCCTATCCCAAGTTCGATCCCTCCGCGCATCAGTGGATGAAATTACTTCCGAGCGGGACTCTCTCGTTCGAGAGAAGCGTAGCATTGAGGCTCGCCTGGAAGAGGCCAAGGCCGGTCTTGAGGACCTCACAAACGGCGACAGCGCTTCCCTACGTGACGCTGCAAACATCGACAAGGAGATGTTGGAACTGAAGTCTAGTTTGGCACAGAAGGAAGACATTGCCGCCGCCGCCGTGGAGAAGATGAGACGTGCTGAAGCATTGGCATCGGAAATGCAAAAGGAGGCCATGGTCGAACGAGAGGCCAGCGCTCAGCTTCAAAAGGACAAGGCGGCCCTCGAGAAGGCTCTAAACGAGATCCAGATCAGATGTGTCGATCTCGAGACTAAGGGCTACTCGAGCGCCAGCCACGACATCAAATTCCTACACAAACGCATCCAAGAGGTAAGTCAACGTGCCGGCCGCTGTTATCTTGACTATTGACTGACATTACTACCCTTAGCTTGAGTCTCAGCTTGAAGAGCACGAGAATGAGAGGAACAAGTCTCAGCGATCGGTCCGCAATGTTGACCGGATTGTCAAGGACCTTCAAGGCCAGATCGACCGCAAGGACAAGCAGAACACGCAGCTACAGGACGATGTGGCCCGCATGCGTGACAAG
Organism: Colletotrichum sublineola; assembly: GCA_020631755.1. NCBI lineage: Eukaryota > Fungi > Ascomycota > Sordariomycetes > Glomerellales > Glomerellaceae > Colletotrichum > Colletotrichum sublineola. Next base: position 4,513,367 of record JAHSQG010000006.1, on the reverse strand, counting down.
GCCGAGAAGCTTCTACAGACGATCGAGGAGCTTCAGTCGTCGGAGTCTGAAAACCAACTCCAAGCACGCCGCGCCGAGCGGGAGCTTCGTGAGGAGAAGGAGAGAGCCATGCGCCTTGAGCGTGAGCTTGAAGGCATCAAGGCATTAAGGTTCGAAAAAGGAGCCGCCTCCGCCATGGGAAGTGTCCGCGGTGCCTGGCGTACAGGATTCAGCGTCGATGACGACACGGCTTCGATAATATCTGTGCCCAAGCGGAAAAGTAGCCTTAGTCGGGCGCCTAGTCTCACCAAGGGTTTCTTGTAAGAGACGTGCGATCTGTGGGGAAGTAAGAGAAAAACATGGAGGACGTGATAATGTTTAAATGGGATTGACTGGCGTGTTGTTTTTGGCGTTGAACCAAGGCCTGTGAAGGCCTGTACAGGCTCTGGGGGACAAACAGGCGCGGTTGTTTCCATTAGGGATGGCGTGTATGGTGTTGTTTGCTGTCTATACATACCTATGGTCTAGTAGCATCGTTCTGCGTTTGGGTTGTGTTATGAAGATTATGCAATACCAAGCTAGCTTATTAAGAAGAGATCACCACATTCTCGTCCTCAAAGGCGAGCATTTCTGCTTGTGTAGCCGAGAACGTCAAACTTCTGTCTAATAGAAATAGTTGCCACACCTATGTCTAAGCCGTCTCCCATGATTCTCCCCTCCTCTTCGCTTGAGTCCTTTCATCCCTTGACGGCCTACTTCTCTTGTCTTGTTCCGGAGACCTGGAGCTTGTGATGCATACTGTTTGATTCCCTGTCTACCTAGCTGGTTTGGTCGCGTACCTGATGGAGGCCACAGTCTGTGTCCTGGCTAATGCTGCCCACTTTTTTCCAACCTTTGCGTCTTTAGCCTCCTCAACTTCATTTCGAATTGTATACTCTCGCATTGTGGGTTATCTTGCCCCTCTTGTTGCACGTCTTGACTGGTACAAAGCCTGGCGCTTCTTGTGGGAAGGCTAGAACGGCTGGCATACATGCCGCTATGTTCACCTGGTGGTAATGCTCATCCCATACGCTGCTTGTAAGACTACGCCACCTGCTATGCAATTTACTCGGCCAAGCATTAAGAACAGGCAGAAATCAGAGTCATGCTTGTTTATTTTGAGACTAATGATATATGCCCTCCTCGCGACAGAGGCTGAATATTGATACTCATTTTCTATGCTGGTGTTGTGGTCTTGCGCCCATTTAGATAATATCTCGACTCGGTTTTCATCCCTTCTCAGACCCAACATGTACGACCTCACAACTACCCGCAGGCTCGGAGCAGAGACCCATCAACAGATGTGCCACTCCACTTCGCCAGCCGACAGCAAATAAGCATCCGATGCGCAGCATCAAGCCCAACCGCCAAACAAGGGGACAAGATCAAACTCGTATGACAACTTGCCTCTTATTCACTTTTTTCTTTTTGTTTTCCCCTTTTTTTCCTTTCTTGGCGCGTTCTTATGACATCTGCTCGTTCTAACTTGATCTCGACGGGGTCTGTATCTGGCCAACTTCATCACCAACCCATTCATCGAGACTTCTGTGTGTTCTCGTTTGATCGTGTGACTTGAAAGACCTCGAACGGTTACCTGGATGCAGGTAGCCGGGCACGTTGAGAAAAAGAGGGGGAACCGATAAACAGCAAACCCTGATCAGTTTCCACCTCCGCCGCCCTCCCCAGGTCTTTCTTGCCTCTCTCTCAATGCTATTATGTGTTCATAAGTGAAGCCCAAAACTCGGCATCAACATGTCAGTCGTCTTTACCTCACCGACTGCATCTGTACAGTAAACAAGCCCGTCTCAGAGTCTCAGAGTCCATCCGAGATGGGCTCGGCGAACAGCCACGAGATTCGCCAGATTGTGGACGAAGCCGTAGTTGCGCTGCGGTCCGGACGGCAGCAGCAGCAGTTATTCTGTCACCACCGGCCCAGCGAAGTGATCTCCCTCGACGAAGACGACGATGGTGTACTTTCCAACGAGGACGGCGACTACGCCACTTACAGCACCGACGATGTAGGTGTTTGGGAACCAGGTTACGACTCAGCCTCTGATGGACCAACCTGTGGCGGGGATTGTTGTTCGGACTCGGGGTGGAGCGAGTGCTGTTATGAGACTGTGGAGTGCTGTGTCGGCGGTGGGATTGGAAGGGGTCGCAAGCTGACGTATGAGAAATGCAGCGCCAAGGCGAAGAAAGAGAAGACGTGCAAAGAGTGCGAGAAGAAAAAAATATGCAGAAAGTGTAAGAAGAAGGGTCCTTCTTTATGGAGCCGTTGTTATCCTGTCAAGAAGAGAAGCGACTGGGGCGGCAATGTCGTTGGGGTTTCGAGGTGTCCCGGCGAGGTGTGTTGTGCCTCCTTTTCCCATCCCCTCCCCCTTTCCTCAATGCTTGAGGAATGTAGCGGATGGTTGCAAAGCTCATGATTGACTGAACAAACAATAGCAAGATCCGAAGAAATGGGGCTTCAAAATCGACAACTCCCCTGGTCGCCCAATGTCCCGAGACATGAAGGCGAGACGTTTTTGCGGTGGCGCCGGCTCGTGCGGACACTTGCGGTCATCTCCGGCGGGGGCCGAGCGACGGCATACGGCCAGGCACAGGACAACGCGGAGACGCTGGGAAGAGGCCCTGAGCGACGCGGATGAGCTGCAGCCGAGACGCGGCCGGCGGCGGACCCTGCTGTTCGAGGAGTTTGATGCGTCCCCTCGTGACGCCTCAGGCAAAGTGGGCCCCGAGGACGGGTATCGGTATCGTGAGCGGGAAGGAACCGCCGGGGGCAGGGGCTGGAGTCGGCGAAGGCGGGACGGGAGTGTGGATAGCAGAGGCGTGTTTGCCATGCATGGTGCATTGAGGGACGATGAGCATCAAAGTGAACTCAGGGGCGGTGGCGGTGCCGAGGATGGAGGAAACAGGGGCCGGAAGAGAAGTTGGGAGAGAAGGTCGGGTCGGGATAAGAGGATCGGAGAGATTGACAAGTGGTCCGAAGGGAGCTCGTACACGATTGGAGAAGGAGAAGAGAGGATGCTTGTGCCGAGGAGAGAGGACGGGGGTATGAGAGTCGTAAGGTTTGGAAGAGGTTGATGGTTTCGTCACGTCTGTGACACCGTTACGTGGGAGCGGTAGACACCAAGAAGGGGACATCTTGATCTAAGATGATGATCTCTTATGTTATCGACGGCGCACTGGATATAGCATAAAATTCGTTCAAGCAGTCTCCCATACCACATGGTCTCATTACATTCCTTGCCCACCCCTTATCAAACAATAAGCATACTCCGTTCCTCAGGTAGTTCTTATCGAACTTGCATCGAAACCTTCTCGTAGCTTTTGACGTCGTTAGGCATGCGGTAAATACACAACTCCCTACAGAAGAGACCCCACTCGCCACTCGTGCCCTCTCGGACGGCCTCCTGCATGTCGCGGCCGTACCGCTCGCGGTAGGCGCGCTTGACAGCTTCGAGATGGTGGCGGTCCCAGTGAAAGCGGACGAGGCGCGAGATGAGCAGCTCGCGGCGCAGCTCGTCCTTGCGGCTCGCCGTGAGAGCGTGGTGGACGAGCAGGGCGTCGCGGACGGGTTTATTGATGACGCCGTTGAGGATGTGAGCCAGAAGTTCTCCCTGCGTGAAAAGGTCAGACAACTGCGTTCCTAGGTTCAAGATGAAGGCCCTACTTACCACGAGGTTGCCGCTCTTCTTGAGTGCGTCGCGGGCAAAGTTGGACTTGTACGTACGCTCGTACAACTTGAGCACCTCGCGGAGATGCGAGTCGCTTCTCTGCACGACGATACCGATCATGAGCGACTCACCGCCCTTGTCCGATCTGACGGCCTTGCGCAAATCCTCAACGTCATCTTCGACGAGGTGGTAGTCAATGGCCAGGCGGCGGCCGTAGGGGTCGTACTCCTCCATCCTGCGCTCCTCAAGCACCAGCAGCACGGCCTTCTTGAACTTGTCCTCCTTCAACTCGGTCTTCATGCACTTGGTCAGGCTGTTGTCGTACTTCTTGTCGTTGAACCCTTCCTTGATGAGGTGAATCTCGTGATTCGTGCGACCCATGAGGGACTCGATGAGGAGCTCCCGACGCGTCTTATCGCCTTGGTACCAAAAATTAGCCCAGTACGCCTCGCTCTCCCACTGGCCTAGCGCAGTGGCGTAGCAGGCCTTCATGAGATTCGGCTCAGCGTCCTTGAGGCGGGAGCGGATGTGCTTTGCCACGTTGACGCCCTTGCGCTCCGGACCAGTCTTTACAAGCGCCTTGTACTCCTTACGAAGATCCATGATTTGGTCGTGGGTAAGGCCAGGCAGAATCTCAATCAGAGGCTCCGTGTCGGGGTTTTTCCTGTCGCTGCGGAGGGCCTTTGCAATCCTTGCAGCATCGTCCTCAGTGTCGTGGAACCGCGCCCGCCGACGTCGCCTGCCCTCATCGTCAGAGCCGAGCGGAGAGACGGGCTCCATGACATGAAGATCATGTGGTGAGGAGGCTAGCAGCATCGGTGATGGCATTGGCGACATGTCCTGGTATGTACCGTGGTACGACTCCAACAACGGCGATCCCGGCGCATTCGCCAACGACATGCTCATGTTCAGTGAGTGATGGCCCGTGTTCACAGACAAGTTGGACATGCGGTGCGTCGGCGGCTGGGGCGACTTGTCACGCTTACGGCTTCCAGGCTCCACGGTCAAGATGTTTGATGAGGTGCGGGGGTCGTTGCCATAGTATGCCTGGGCGCCAGCCGAGATCTGTGGACCTGGGCTCGGCGCGCGGCCGGAGTACCGGGGCTCTGGGGCCAAGCCTGGCCTGGACGCATGAGGGTCGAAGCCATAAGCAAGATTCTCTTCTAGTGCTTTCTTTTTTTCCTCCTTCTTTCTGGCCTTCTCATCAGTCTTTGCGTACTCGTAAGGCTGGGTCTGAGCATAAGCATAGCCGCCGGGAGAGACGGGGCGAGGGGGCTTCGCGGGGGGGTATAGGTCGCCCGTGTCTGGGCGAGGCGGTTTGGGAGGCGCGTATTCGGCTTCATTGCCGTATCGACTGTTGCTACGGCTGTGGCTGCTGTACTTGGCCGGAAGGTATTTCAACTTATCGTCGTCGCGAAGGTCGGGAGTGCGCGCTTGCTGGTCTTGGTAGGTTTCGCGCGAGCTGCGGTAATAGCTATCTTGAGGAGACGCGGGCGGGCGATAGGATGATGCGCCGCGGCGGTCATCGTAGTCGTAGAGGGATCTGGTTCCAGGGAACATTGCGTCGCTGCTGTCCTCTGGGTAGGGAATGGCTCCTGACATAGTGTTGCCAGCACCAGGCTCGGCGCTGACGACTTGCGCCCCTCTGTCACGGACATATCTGTCGTTGAGGTCGTCCTCTGGGTAAGCGTAGCTGGACTCGCGTGGGGGATCGACCATAGCCGGAGGCGCGGGGCCACGGCTGCGGCTGCGCTCGCGACGGCCCGGAGAGCGCGAACGAGTGCGGCGACTGCGGTCATCGACCTGGAGAGACATGGCGACAGCCGGGAGGTTCCTGGTTTTCGAACTGGGTTTGTCGCTGTTTGTTTTGGTGTGTCGGAGTGCGAACCGATCTTTGGAGCAGAGGCTAAATGAGGTGGGGGAGGGGTTTAGAGCTTGAGTTGAGACAAAACGTGTGGAACGGGGAGGCGAGGGGCTCTTTTTGTCCAAAAGCAGGGATGTGGACAGGGTGGAGGGCGGCTAGGACTCCTCTTTCAATTTATCGGATGGGAGAATATGGGATGCTGCGCGCTTCTTTACTTCAATTGAGGAGCGCACCATGGAATTCAAGTACTCGTGCTTTGTCCTCCAGCCCTAGCATGAGAAGTGGGTAGAGGAGGAGAATATGGACAAGCTGAAGGAGGCAGTGAAAGTGGGTAAAAGCAAAAAAAAAAAAGGGGGCCGATGGGACTCTGGGTGTAAGCATGGCCAGGCTACAAGCAGTCAGCCATAAGAAGCAAGGTGTGCTGAAAGTACCTACGTTAGGTGAAACCCACCCAGTTGCATAGCTTCGTCAACCCTTTCCTGACCAGAGCAAGCCAAAGCAGCTAAACTACAAGACTCGGGCCATGCAGGAAACTAATGAGGATCGCATTGTCGTTGCTGTCCACTCCACAGTAGCTTGGCGCCGCCTACTGTATGGGCTGCTGGTTTCTGGCTATCGGCTACTGACGAATCAGGCTCTGGGACATGCCCTACATCAACAGGCCAGTGCTATGAGGTAGGTGTGCTCCTCAGATCTGCTGATCGTCCTTCTCCGTTCTGGGCTGTCAGGCGCCAAGGGCTGTGTCGTTGTGTTGAGGGGCCAATGGCCGTGATGGCCTCAAATCTTGGGGCCCTTAACGGTGTCAAGCCTGCCTGTCAACACCGCCCTTCTGACCTTCTGACCATGCACCAAGACCCCTTCGGCACTTCGGGAGCCGGGGGGGGGGGGCAAGTGGGGGAGTCTGGGTGGGCCTGGGGAGGAGGGCCGAGGGGCTGTGAGCGCCGGCAAGTCCGTAGCAACGGGTCCGCGATGCTCTAGGCACGCTAGGCTCTCCGTCCCGGCGGCGGCGAAGAGGAGATTCTCTGCAAATGCCCAGAGGAGCCCTGGCGGCTACGGTGTTGTGTGATGACATGCTGCAGCGGCGCGGGGCCGGGGTACCCGCCGTGCTAGGCTGCCTGCCCTATCATCCTGCTCCCGCTGCGGACGCTGCAAGGGCCTTGGGGGCTGAATACTGTACGCGCTTGCTGCTTGCTTCTTGCCGCTGCTGTGGCGTGTGCAGGCATCATCCGCTACGCCAACGGCAAAAGACGTTGGGCTTCGGGCGGTGGGGATAAAGAGCACGATGGGGAAGGGCCTGGTGGATTAGGTAGGTGGCTGAGGGGCACCGTTGTTACAGTGAGCCGCTGGAGGTGGAGTAGTAGATGGGGTGGCTATTCTATCACGTGACTGGACGGCTGAAGGAACAGCCCGATCGCGGAGTTAGCTTCGCTGGAGTTTTCTTCTCTTCTTCACTATCGAATCCTCTTCATAGGTAATACAGTTGCTTGATCCGCCAACCTACCTTTTGCCGTCGTGACACGTATTGCGCTAACCTTCAACGTGCTGGAGGAGGTTTAGGATGAAAGCTCCGTGATACCATACGAGTTGCCGAATCAAGACACCAACCTCTTGTTCCTTGGTTATCATTGGCCGGCCATCCACGTTGCTTCGCTTCCCGCTCATGGGTATGCGCGCCGGAACGCTCACAACAAATGCACTGTCGGCCCGGTTCGAATCCGTCGGCATTCGTGACCGACGAGAGCGCTTATCATAGCCAAATGCTGTGGCGCGGCTCAGTGGCTCCGTCGCAGGTCCTACCTCGTAGATGCCCAAGTAGCGTGCCTCTATTGGACTGACCTTGCATTATATAATGCTAAGTTTTACCTCGCACAGTGCCCTGACAGCCTGATCGCCTCTTTGAGCAATATCAAATGTGAGATCGTCAATATACTTTTTGAGCCGGGTCGGGCAGATAACTGTATAACGAACCTGAAGCGAGACAGTGGGGACCCTTTATGCGGTAGGCAACCTGTTTGAAACATCAGGACCCTTCCCCTATTACTCTGATTGTACATGTAGGTACTTTTCTTGCCTTTTCTTCTTGCTCCCGTTTGGAGTAGACGAAACTTGTTCGTTCTATTGCCATGCAATAAGTTGTATTGCACCAACGTCTGTGTGTCATAAGATGGGTATTGAAAGATCATAGGCACACATTGTTGCGCGAAATTTTCGAGACACAAAGCATGACCTTCGTTCCGGGTGATTAAACAAAGGAAGTCTTGTCCCCTATATTGACAGGATGTATGAACTAAAAGACACCCTAAATTACGCCTATTACTTTTGTAAGGTAATGTCACAACGCAAACTTCATCGCGGAGTCCCATGAAACAAATACATGACTCTAGATAATTTGCGCTGGCATGGTCCCGGCTTACTCCATATAGCACCTGACAATACGCCCCTATATGCCAAACAAAAAGGTGATATGTTGAGAGAACTCTGTCTTCGCATTCCAGGACAAAGGTCATCAAGCTCAGTATCGGAACTCTCAGCGTCTTTGAAGTGCAGGTGGAAGGAAGTAAGCATAGGCAGACGGTTAAGTATCACTCCTCGGTATAAGCCGATACGAGCCATATTAAATATGTTTATGTACGTTATGGTGCTGGTCACCAAGTGAGCCCTCCGGAGCCGCTTTCAACACGAGAGACTCCTACCGGAGAAGCTCTGTAAGCGATTCTGGTATGGTTCTAGTTTTTTGTTCCGAGTATCGTCACCCCAGATCCAACCATGAAGCCCCCATCCATGAACAGTTCGACACAGACCAGAGACCATCCATCCTACGGTGTAACGGACCACATCATCATCATCATCATCATCATCAATAACAACAACAACCCTGCACTACTACGAGGAACTGGAACGTGCTCTGCATCGTCTTTTGAATGAGCTTTAACCTCCGGCACTCTCGATTCATTTGGGTACGTCCATGTTTCGGATTCTGTTCGGGTACGTTGAAGGTTCGGCCCCGATTCACAGCTTAGAAACGCACAAACAGCCCGGCACGTTTCTGCCGACCACAAAGATAGATCCCGGTCGCACACACACACACACACACACACATCCGCTCCATCCTAAATTGCCCACGCATCGGAACCGAGGCCAGGCTACGGGACCCGGCACACCTTGTGGTATCCGCGTTGGGTCACCTAAAGCCTGGTACGACAACCTGGATCGGGAAGCTGATACCACCCTACTACTCACCACCTTGCTCCGCGGCGCCTACCGTCTTCCTCTTCTGGGACATAGTGGCTAGTCTATGGAAACATGGAAACATCCTGGAGTACGACGACCGCGTTTCCAGGCGAGAACCTTCGAGGGAACAGTTGCCATGGCGAGGTCGCGTTAGTCCTCTGTTCTGTCCACGACAGACAGCAGCAGGAATTTAGTATAGCAAGTAGGAGAGTCATGGGAGGTTAAGTTACAATAAGCCATGGTTATCGTGTTTCTATTCATCTAGAAACCATATATGTAGTGTATGGGGCATGATATTTTACCCTGTTTTTCCAACAGTGTAGCTTTCATTGTATTGTATCAGTACTTCAGGTCTATCCGCGACTCGTACTGCAAATCAACGGTAATACCGAAGCCATGAAGAAGTGGAATGTCCTACAGATTTCGGCCCCCACAATGAATGATCTGTGGAGCGGGGCAGGAAACTTGTGCTGCCGGTTTCCGTGCAAACATCTCCACCAACTTAGCATGCCGCGACTTCCATCCTCCTCTATGCAATGTAGATCGTGTACAACCGAGAAAGGCTTGACTGTGGTGTTCTCCATCCACTTGTCGAATCATCCCGAAGTTCAACAAGATGGTATCACCATCCACAGTCTTCTTGTGCGTGTGCGCGGGCTACTCGGCATCATGCCCGATGCGGGCGATTGGCAGTGAAGGGTTGAACCTCGTCAGCACCGCTGTTGATGCCATGTAAATAATCCAACTGGGAAGTGATGTGCATAGTAAGTCAAAGCCTTTGAAGAATATATGATGCAGACAAGACCGCCTTCATTCGGGACCCATGCCCCCCCCATCACCATCGTGCTACAGACCTGTCCTATCAGACGCAGGCAGGTTAACAGATGGGAAACGCCACCACCTCAAGACGGAAGTCCTTTCGAAAGCCCTACCGGACGGGCCTAGGCGACAACCCGAGGCCGGGAAATCGTCTCTGTGCGCCCAACCCTCAATCGTCTCTGTTGGTATACGCGGCGATGGGTTACGCAGTTCGGTGCTGCAGGCTGACGCTCAGCGCTGTCACTCTTTGACTGTGCCACCCCGACGCACGACAGCTCTCAGAGCAGTGGGTGTCAGGGCATCGTCATCACCTTCGAGTCTCCCCCATGGTCAAAGGTGTTCCAGCGCCAAGAGTGCCTTTCATTCGCTTCGGGTCGTCGCTCGTAGCCTGTCCTCCCTCCTGGCCAGGTCGTATAGCCCGAAGCACGCTGGTGCGCCCTTCGCATCTCTCGCCCTTACCAGCTGTGGTATTGTTCTTTTCAGAGCTGCCAATATCGGCAAAGTGAACCAACTGGATACTGTATGGGAAGCCCATATTTTGGAAGTAATAGTATTTATTTTTATTTCTGCCCAAACCAGCGCCGCGCTCTGAAGCTGTGAAAATGGTATCGGAATTTTCAATATTCACATTAAAGAATTCATGTCATAAGACTTTTTTGTCTGGGTGTTTTTCTTTTTCTCTCTTTTCGTTTCTTTGCACTTTCGTCATCCGTCATGATCTCGGACCTTCGACATCGAGCTCATCATCATAGGGCACCGAGTCGCATCTGAATGACAGCGACTTGCAAGTCTTCTCGTCGCCCTCCAAGCGAATCTCCCCCTTGGGATCGTAGTGTTGACGGACCCTGCAGAGTGTCAGTTAATAGTGTTTAGTGGTTTTTGCGGGCGTGAAACCTACCCTTGAAAGGTTGTGCCAACAGTCTCCAGTACCAGGAGGATGACAACCAGAGCGAGCACGGCCACGAGAACGATCAAGTCGGGGTGCTCCTCAAAAATAGATATGGTAGGCCGAGGGATCTGAATGTGCCTCCAGCAACCAAGACGAGTCCTTGAGGGCAGTAGCCTTGCCAGGCCCTCCTCAAGAGTCATCGGCTCGATCGTCTCAGGAGTCCCGTCACCGACCACGTCCACCACTCTATCCTTTCCAGATTGCAGCTTTGTAGAGAGTGATTGAAGGTAGGTGGTCTTTATCGGCTGAGGTGCAGCAAGAACGAGTGACGGGGACGTGTTTTCGGATGGTGATACTGGACGATTGTCGAATTTGATTTCAATCGTCTGTTCGACATATTTCTCAGTATTTTTAACAGTAGATACCGGTGGCGTGTGACGTATGGGCACACGAGTGGTTCTGGTGAGCCGACGTGCCTCGACCTGGACGTGGGAGGACATATCCAAAATAGTTGCTGGGACGGGGAAAGCCAAGCCTAGCTGTGCAAAGCCCATAGCGTAGAGCAAAGTTGAGGGCTTCATTTTGTCGGTAATAAGGTCTGGATGAGATTTTTGTGGTGTATAGATTGTCGTGTTTATGAGATTATGCGGTCTAGGTAACGCCGTTGCGATGTTTTATTCCTCAGTTTCGTAGGGGACGCGAGGCTCCCGACTCCCTTTGAGCTTCGGATGATCAAAAGCGGGTGACCGACTCTCGGAGTACGCCGGACAGACTTCCTGATATGTAGCAAGCGGCCACGTGAGATGCGCCGATGGCAGGGTTTTGAGGGGAGATGTAAGTGAGACGCAAGCGTTGTGTTGTAATGGACTCCACCAATATCCAAAGCCCGTCAAAGATTAAGACCACCGGTGGGAGGTGATGGGATAGTGTTGTATGTATGGCGATGGTGTTTTTTCCTTCTTCTTCTTTTTTTTGGGGGGGGGGATGCGGGATGTGAAGAAGTTTGAGCACCCAAGCTAGAGAGAAGGGTCCGGTTGGCGGCCAGAAAGTTTAGACTGGCAAAGGAATCCGAGCGCAGAGGGCCAACAAGGTAATGGTGGGCAGGAAACCTCGCAAGCGAGTGAAACAAAACAAGTAACGGTTCTGTGTTCCCAAGTTGTAAGGAATGAGATAGATGAGGCGAGACGACTCATACGGGGGAGGGAAGGAAAGACGAGATGAGAAGGTGATGTTCGAGGAACTGATGTGCCAAGGCGAGCGAGGTCTGAAAGTAATATAGGAAGCGAGACAGGCCGCCTTGGACTGCAAGCCGTCCGGGTTGAGGGGCTCGGGGCTGGGATGGAAGTATCCGTTGACCAAATGTGATTGTGTGTATGGAGAAGAGGAGAGTAGGCATAGGCGGGTAGTAGAATGTTATGTATGATCAGAGTCGAGGAGAAGGGAAGCAAGACAAGGCCAGACCAACGCATTTGAGGACTGACATAGTTTACCTACCTACCTAGTAATAGCTTGCTTGTACCAACCCGGGATCGGTGGTGTCTCGTCTCGGTTCCTCTGCAGGTGCACGCTCTCTCTCTCACCCTTTCGAGAAAGCAGCCAGCTCGCCCCAGGCCTGCTACCCTCCCCAAAAGCGGGCGCCTGGGGTGAGGTGTGATGGAGGAGCGGACGCTGCGCTTTCTCTTGCTTCAGCAAGACCAGGATCTGGGCTGAGCGATGGATGCAGGGATGGGGTCTGGACCCTGCACAAGTAGTACAGGTACCTACTGCCTACAGTGGTGCACCCTGTGCAATGTAGCATGTACATTTACAATTCCAACATGGCCCCTTCCTTCGCCTGCATGCTTCTCCACCTCACTGGGGAGGGAGGGTTCCTTCCTGTCCTGGTGCAGACAAAGAAAGGAGGCATCATCAGCAAACATGCGCCTCAAGGATCCTTTGTTGTTGATCTTCGAGGCTGGCTGAGAGGCGGCAGTGGCTAGCTTTTCGCCCGCCGATTTAGACAATGCAGACGAACAATCTAGATGCACAATGTAAGTACGGCAAAGGCGATGACACACCGCCCGATGGGTGACAGACCATGATGATCTGCGGTGAAAACGAAGGAGAGCTGCCGAATAGCCGATTTGATTCACTCGACCGAACGATGCTTGTTTCTGGTGAAGGCTCGCGGGCCACATGGTGTCTCTGCGGGGTTTGAAGACCCGGCTTGCTCGGGGCCCTATTGTTGGTTTAAACTGCGACATGGTAGACCGATTCTGGGTTGGCCAACAGCTTCTCAAAGTGCCTCTTTCTGTGTTCCGATCACCAATCGAATCGAGACGTTGGAGATTGGTGCCAAGATGGGCGCGGGGTGAGCAGCAGGATGCCTTGTTCGCGATCCTAGTGAACTCTAAGCAGAATCATGGCCACTAACAGTCTCTCTCGGGATCGGTGGCATTCCTACATGGTACATTGCCCGGTTGCTTTAGTTTAGTTCGTTATTTAGGTCCTTTTGGCACCACTAGCCCTCCAGTACTACAGTATCCAGACTACCAGGCAGGGATGGGGTACTTGCACGGGTAGCGGAAGGGCTTCGGAATTCTAGGGACGCGAGAGATGGTGAATCTTAACAGCTACGCATGCCAATAACGGTAGGTATGTAAGTCGGATCCCATTTGTCACGGCCGAAAGACGGACGAGGGGTCCCATGCGCAAGTTGGCGTCGGCTGAACAGGAGAAGAGACGGAATAAATGCGGCTCTCGCCGGTCCCAACTGGCATGCCAGGAAAAGACTCGACATTTGCCGTCACAGGGTTGAAGTGAAGCTCCAAGATGAGAACCGTGCCCAAGGTACCGCGGTAACACTACTCGGCCGCACTACCTTACTTGGTCGCCATCCTCATGCTTTGATCAAGAAGACGTTGAATTAGAAGGGGTGACCAACTGCACAAACAAGCAATAGGGCGATTAGACGGTACATTGTCTTCTTGCGCCTCATGATTCGGGGATCTGCTTTCCCTCTGAAGGAAAGAACTAGTACAATGTGTATCTATCTACCTTGGGTACCTAAGTATGTAACAAGCACTATGTGAACGCAGGAACGACGGAAAGAGTGAGGGAGGAGGGAGGAGCCACAGAGCACACTATGCAGATAGGTACCTAGGTAGCTTACTTAACTAGACAGGTAGGTAGGTACCAACCTACGATGTAGGGTAGCACAGGACACCGTGCCGCAGGCTCTCTCCCCTTTCCCGCACCACAGAAAAAAAAAACAAGCTTTCCCCCCCACCCTTCCCCCCTGGGCCATCAGCTTCATTTCCCACCCTTTGCTGTCCACATGTGCAAGCCGGAGCACGTGGGGAGCTGACTAGGTACCCTGTGTGAGTCTGAATCTGTCGGCTGCCAGGTGGGTGCGGTGTAGAGAGAGATTGGACAGGTACAGGCGGGCTCCCACTTGTCTATACCTACAGTAAGTATAATTTACGAGAGGATGAATTACTACAGTACCTATTTTAATATCGACCCATTGCGAGCGGAACTCTTACAGGCAAGAAAAACGGCCACGTCCAGCCCAACCCAGCCCCCTCGGCGGCCATTCTTTGTCGGAAAGGGAACAGGAAGAAAACCAGAAGCAGGATGCCCAAACAGAAAAGAAGCATAGGCGCAAGCAGTTGGCTAGCACACACCCAGTGCAAAGAGGGAACCAATTAAATCCTGCATTCCGTCGTATCCGTCCTCGCGTATCCACCTCCCTTCCTCCCTCCAGCACAAGATTGGATGTTAGCTCGCACAGACAAAGGTCCGGCAGCCTCTTTCTTCTTCGTATTACTGCGATAGCTCAGGTTTATGTCGGCATCGTAATTGAGATGAGAGGATGACCGATTCCCTTCTGATTCGGTCAGGTCCAGGATGCATAGGTATGCGGTACGTACAGGCCACGATCTGCCCATGCAGTCCGTGCTCAGGCACGCTGCTTGGCGTCGCCGTGCCATCGACCGTACAGACGAAATTGCATAGCTACCGCCGGGCCAATGCACTCAGCCGAGACAGTATAAGAGGCAGATGTCAGCAATAATTTGGCTTGTTATGCACTGCACTATTGATTTCCTTCTCGGCGGGAAAGATACCTCCCCATCGTACAATGACAGCACCCGAATGTCTGCGCCCACGGTCCCTCTGCCAGGCACCAACCGATGCCAAGGGCAAAATCTAAATGCGTTCACAAGTGACACCAACTAGGGAGTTTACATACACTACCAACGCAGACTACTACCTATACCAACAGGTCTACCGGTACACTACAAGCAAGCATTAGTAGATCGACGCCAAGGGCCCACTGATTAGCGTTGCCTGGCACCCAGTCCGCATTCCTGGCTGGAGGGGGCAGTTTTGGAATTGACGTACGCATCAGCCTACAATAGATAGTCACAGCAGTTGTACGTTGGCTATTTTGGAGGCATCATGGAGGTTCGAAACACTGTGGACACTTTTCTCCGGTAGGTTGCGCTACAATATGGGGGCATACACGAGCGGAACATGCCCGTCCTGTTCTGGGAAACTGGAGCCTCTCCTGTGACAGTTTTGTTCCAGCGCAACTGAGGCCCCATCGGCAGAAACAGCGAAACCCGCCTCTTCTTGCCGTCGATGGTGAGGTTGTCGGAACGTCGAAACGGTTTCAACAGGCCAACCCACCGACAATGGTAAGCAGTGTCCATGAAGAACGAGACCTTACTGGACACCAGACCCGCAGGCCTCCACCTACAATGTCCGGCAATTCTTGCCAAGAGGTGCTCATTGTTTGAGAGAGAGGAGGTCGAGCCGGTTTGTCGCAGATCGCCCTGTCGTTCGATGTACCGTAATGAAGCCCCTGTGCCTGGGCTCGAAGAGAGAAGAGCAGATTGTCAGATTGATTGTCAATGACGCTTGGCGTCCATCGTCTCAACGGACAGAGGGTGATGCCATTAACACTTGGCCTGTTGAAACACTAGCGACTTGAAAGTGGGCTTCCCCTTTCCCGTGGCCGGGTGTGTGTTTTTTTTTGTTTTTTTTTTTTGAAGTGGTCTCGTAAACACCCGCTACCTCGAGAAATTCGTGCTTACTGTCCGCCGGCTAGAAAACCCAAAAATAAACAGCCATGCCCACGCCAATTCGCACGGCTGCCAACGCTGCCGCCTGCTGCTTTTCCGGCCTAGTCCCTGCAAGTTAATTTCAGGGATCTGGACCCTTGACCATGCTAGCACGAAGACCACGGGAGCGGGCTATGGAGAATCAAAACCAAATAAATGGAAGAGGAGCATTGTGAATAGGCTGCCATGAGGGAAACAGACGGACACGCGACCAGAGAGCAAAGACAATGTCGCCATGTACATATACCTATTGACAAAGGCAAGGAGGGGGGCAATATTTATACCTAAAGAAATCAATCGAGGGTCACATTCGGCCACTAATGGGCCAGGGGACAGGCAGTGAACAAGCTTTGTGCTACTGCGGGCCTCTTTGCGAAGAATACCCAGACCTTTTACCTACGGTAGGTAGGTAGGCTGGGGCACTCTGGCATTTGCTCCCTTGCATCCCAACGGCTGAAGGGTGTGCGGGGTGCGGCGAAGCCGGTTCCCATTGGGGTGAAGTGGTGGTGGTGGAACTCCGTCTGAGACCTCTTCTCTCGCGAGTCGGACCCACGCCATGCGCAACTAGTAATACATGGTATTAGGCCACTATCCTCGTCGTTGGGTGATGGAAGCGAAGTGCAGTGGTACCACTGGAAGAGCAGAATCCCGCGAGTCGCATTGGTGAGGTATTTCGACAGAACTAATTGCAGTAGGGGCGACTTCTGATTTGACTTCACCTCGAGAACCAGGAACCAAAACGATGTCTCTCCATCTCGTGTCGCGAAACAGACGCGCAAGCTGCTGCCTTTTGAGTTCTCAATTAGAGAAGGCCACCGAGGGGCGCGGGGCAGTAGACGACCTCTGATTGTTCAGGCGATGGGCTGCGCTGCGCGTCAGCCGCTGCCAAGCCGAGCAATTGGCTTCGAAGTGCGCAAATGCGAAGTCGAGGGGTTGTTAAGTTGCAGGCAGCCAAGCTGTCTGCACATAGTACACAAGCACATCGTATATAGGCCTGCGGGGAATCAGGTGCTGGTTCCGACCAAGGCGATGAAAAGAGAGTTAAGCTTGATACTGGCAACGGGATCGCTTTACTACCCTCCGGGCCATCGGCCAAGCCACTGCCACAAGACACTACGGCGGTTCTGAAGTTGCCTAGCTACTTTGGGGATTATACGGACTCAGCTCCCTCGCTAGGCGGCGGGAAGCCGCTCTTTTCGGCCGCCGATATTTGACGCTGGCTGATGATGAAAAGGGTTTCCCAATCGGGAGACTAACCCGGGCAGCGAAGCCTAAACGATTACCTAATGTAGGTGATAGGTACCCATGGGAGGGGGTCAGTTGTGAGTCCGTGCACTCACAGCCCCCTGACTCAGTCAAACACGACACCCCCCCCCCCCCCCCCCCCCCCCCCTCCCCCACCAATCTCCTTTCCCCATCTGTGCACGTACCTTTTTTGGGACCTGCCTATCTTTCTCGGCGATAGACCAGTCTCGTCCAATCTGGTTCAGCCTTGCACGCCTTTGCCCTGACAACAGTCCATTCGCGCCTGCGAGGCTGAGAAGGGTCTCTCGCTCGGTCCCAACATCGGCAGTCATCATCCGAAGCCATTGAACTGGGCCTTGAGCGCTTCTCTTAGTCTTCTTTTGCCCGCACGCCGTTCTTGGCATTCCCGGCCTCATGTCGCCGACGACGCCGACAGATTTTGGCTCCCTTCCCCCGCCTCTTACCCGCTCCTCCACCGTCCCGGCCGGCTCCAGCACCGGCGGCGGCACGAACAGCACCAACAACAGCAACACCAACATCACGCGCCAAGATCGATCTCACCTCGCCCCCGAAGATGCTTTCTTAGCGACCTCGCCGCCGCGTCGACCCATCCCTTCCTTCTCAGATGCCTCCACTAGAGCCGACCACCGCGCCGCACGCGTCCACCTCCGACATGGTGCCGCAGCCGGCGACCACTCCCGCTCCCGCCGCAGCCGCAAGCGCACCTGGAAGAAGTTGATGTGGGTGAAGCAGAGCTACCCGGACAACTACACCGATCAGGATACCTTCCTCGAAAGCCTGCAGCGCAACCCGCGCCTGCAGCCGTACGAATTTTGGCCCCTGGTCGCCGACTCCACCGTCATCGTCCAACACGTTTGCTCCGTCATCATCTTCATCGTCTGCTTCGTCCTCATACAGAAGCAGCGCGTGCCGCCCACTTCGGTCGTGTCCCTCAGCAGCCTGGTAACCTTCCTCGGCTGGCTGCTGTGGGAGCGTTGGGAGGCTGACGAGGAGCGCAAGGAGCTCGGTCGCTTAGCCGGCGGCGCGACCGTCGCGGGCCGGAGGGAACCGAGCCGGAGGACGGGCAGCATGCGACACTCGCCGCCGCACGCGGACGACACCTCGGCAGCAACGACTGCGGCCAGCTCCCTCACGAACCTTTCCTCCCCCGCCGCAGGCGCCACTAGCACCGAGCGCCCGCCGCGACACTCCCACTCCGCTTCGGCGAGCTCGCTCATCTCCACGACGTCGACGACCTCGCAGTCCGCCTACCGCCGCCACAGCCAGGAAGTCATGAACCAGCCCCTCCCCCGCCGGTCCTCCTTCCCCCATCCGGGCGACGATAACAGCCGGCTGAACCAGCGCCTCAGCACCGTCAAGAGCGCCATACTCATCTACTCGACGCTCCTCGGCCTCTCGCCCATCCTCAAGTCCCTGACCAGGTCGACCTCCCCCGACAGCATCTGGGCCATGTCCTTCTGGCTGCTCACCATCAACATCTTCTTCTTCGACTACTCGGGAGGCGTGCGTGTCACCATCCCAGCCTCGCTGTCCACCAACGCTGCCCTCATGGCCTCGACCGTGCTCGCCAGCCGGCTGCCCTCCACCGGCCAGGTCTTCAGCCTCACCCTCTTCAGCATCGAGGTTTTTGGCCTGTTCCCCGTGTTTCGACGCTACGCGCGGCACCGGAGCTCGGGCTACAACTACGCCATGACCGTGCTTCTCGTCCTCGGCGCGGGCGCGGGCGTGGGCGTCATCGTGGGCGACGACGGCGGGGTCAGCGGCGCTGCCGCCGGGTGGCCGTGGAAGAGCGCCGTCGCTGGTATGATTGTCAGCGTGCTCATCTCGGCTGTCGCGATGGGCGGGTGCAGTTGGTGGCTCATCGGGCTGCAAAAGTACAAGAACGAGATCTACGGGCCATGGGACCCGGCGAGGCCCATCATTATGAGCCGGCGGCTCTGGGAGGACGGATGATGGTGGAGATATGGTGGAGGGTAATACCCCCTTTTTTCTTCTGGTTTTAAGTAAAGTTACTTGACATGAATCAAGAGCCATGGGTTTCCTAACCAACCCAAAACTACCTAATGTTATGACCCGTCCGGTAACCTATCCTTCCTCCCCCTATATCCATCCCTCTTCCTCCTATCGATGGCTCAATGAACAGAAAGCCTGGGATTGCTGAGAAACTTCCGCAGGATTGCTGTCGAAAGGCATCCTGTGCTGTGAGAGATCGTGATGTGATGATTGGTGCGGGTAGAATCGGAACTAAGCTTGATAAGGAAGTTATGGTTATGGATGAAGTTGGGAAAAGGGTGGATGGGCGGGTCGGAGAAAGGCCGCGAGGGTAAGCGGGGCAGGAAGAGTGACTGCGGAAGAACAACCTCCCTCTCTGACTTCACAGGTACCTTGGGTAGGCAGTTGTGCCACTTCCGTCATGAACTAGGTATCATAGGTAGTAGATAACGGTGTTTCTCCGGGTTTCCGTGAAAGCTGCGTGCCACTTGCGAATGTCGGTTCAGTGGATCCCATTGAAACAACATCCGGCAGTTACCCTGGGCCAAGACTACCCCATGTGAAGTCAAGCTCGGTATGGTTCCGGGTCTGACTTGCTGGCAACGAATGAAGAAATGTCATGACGACGTTCAGGCTTGGGAAAAGCAATTTGGCAAGCGCTCTGCTCATACTGAGAGAGAAAGGCTCTAATCCATGGGACCTGAAGAGTAGGTGGCTGAGAATGGTGTCCAAGCCGAATGGCTCTTGATTGTTGTTCGCGGTACGGTAATGAACGTGTGCACACGACGTCGACTCTCAAGAGGTAAATGAAGGATTCGTTTGGATAGGGAAATGAGGTAGGAAGAGCCACGTCCAAAAGTAGCATGTGAAAGAGACTCCCCGTAGAAGCAATCAGTCTACCAATTCTCATAATGCAGCCTCTTCTTAAGATGCACTCACCTGGGTGAAGATGTGGTATACGTGTCAGACCTCTTGACAGAAGGAATGGGGTCCATTGGAAAGAACTGGAAGAAGTTGTCAGTCACTCAATCTTGAAAGTCCGGAAGTAATTTCTGTATGGATTGATTTTTCACTCGTACCTTAATTGCAATGTACGACAGCCGCACGAGCACAATCTCCGGCATTGACGTCGACAGCGTAAGATCATATCCGGAACCATGCTGAATCTTCTGCCAGAAGGAATGGAAAACCACCAAAAAAGAAGCGTGCTGAAAGAATTTGTCAGTCTCTCAATATCAATATTTGGAAGCAGTCGCTGTATGGACTGATTTCATTCGTACCTGAATGGGATTGCACAACAGACTCAAACACAATCCTCTGGGATTGTGCGGACAGTTTAAGGTCATGTCCAGGACCATATTGATTGCCGTTGGTGAGGTAGAGGGAAGTGTGATAGAAGATTGAGCGGGATAGGAATTCAGCCGCTCAGACCCGATTCTCAGCCAAATTCGTTTGTGGGGGACAAGGAGGAAAAGAAGACAAAGGTGATAGAAGATTAAGTGGGATAGAAATCCAGCCTTCCAGACTCGATTCTCAGCTGAATTTTTCTGTGGTATTTTCGGCTGGTGATGAGTGTTGCGGGAGGGAAGTGTGATGAAAGAAGATCAAGTGGGATAGGAATTCAACCGTTCAGATTCGAGCTGAATTTGTTTTGAAGGAAATGAAAAGAGGGAAGGGAAGTGGAAGAAGGAAAAAGAGGGAAGGATGAAGTAATATAAAATAGAAGGGAAAAAAAAGAGGGAAGGAGGAGGAGGAAAAGGAGAAAGGGAACGAAAAGGGAAGGAGAGATGGGGGGGGGGGAGGGCTCGAGGCGGGTTCAGGACGAGCTGTACGTGCAACTCTTGCATCTCATCTGAAGTTCCGTCCGGTAACCCTTCCGACAACCTTTCTTTCCTATGATGCGTCTGATGGCTTATCCTCCTTCACCCTCAGAGCGCTAGACCGTTCGCGTCTACAACCCGAGATTCAGTCGCAACTGCTGTCGCCGGACTCTTGTCTTCTCCTTCTTCTCGGTAGCACTTTGTTTTATCTATGTGTTTTGGTTGCAATAGGTTTGTTACTCTTGTATCTTCCACTTCTAGCTAGCAACAACTGCCATTGTGCTACCAACTGTCACAAAAGGCACCTTGGTGTCACTTATGTAGGTTGTACGTTGGCTGGATGGATTGCTATCTAGCTATGGATAAGGAGTTCCCTGGGCTCTTTCGCAAAAGAAACGTCCTCATCTCGGAAATCCATGTCCGCCCCAGACACATCCAAGCAAATGTCATATCCTTCCATTCATCCAGTATCTGTAAATAAACAGCAGAATCCTCTTTGTACCATCCGTCATACGGGGTGGTTATTGTTATTGCATTATGGCTGTACTAATGGTAAGGGCTTGGGTGTGGTCCTTCGCTCAATAAGCAGATATCAACAGACTTGAGTCTGGAGGCACCAAATCGTTCAACCCGCCTCCTAGAGGACGAAGTTGACCATGAAAGCAAACGAGTTGACGGAAGGAACCAGAGAGAAGAGTCCCAACGGCGTCGAAGACCGACGGGGGGGGGGGGGGGGGGGGGAGACTTTGCAATGCAGCAAAAAACGATATTTCTTCCTTTCGCCGGGCTATGCAGGCAGACCCCCAGCGCAGCCTTCCGCCTGTATCTTTCCTGAACCAGAAGCAGCAGCAGCAGCGATCTCTGCCGCCGCTGCCCCCCGAGAGCCACAAAAATGCTGCGGTGGGAGCGCTTCGGCCATCCTCACCTATTCGAGTATGTCCTGACGTGAACTCTTAGCGTCACCCTCGTGATTATGGTAGCTCGCGGAGGCATGGCAGCCGTTTCCCCAACTCTCAATAGGCCTTGTGCTCGCCGCCCACTGGCGGATCAGGTATCCCACCAAAGTGCTCGTAGCGACCACGGCAAGTAGAGCACAGTAATGCGCGTCTGTTTTCCTCGTGGGTCCATGCGTTTCATTCTCTGCGGAACTTATCTGATTATCCATGAGGTTGAGGCCGGCACTGACGGAATCAAAGACCGGCCTATCAACTTTGCGGCAGGGGCTGTGGTGATGGGAGCTGACGATTGGTCCCGCAACCTTGTCTGTTACCCTATTTTTGATCGCCGTCACCGCTCCCATATTCGGCGGTCGGGCTGTCTGTATCGTTCTATGTGTCTCGACCCTCGGCGTTCGGGGCGGGCCGTGAAGGAGGCTGTATTTGATGAGGGTGTCCGTGTCGGGGTGGACGATGCGGGCGCGTGAGAGGGAAGAGACGGAGAGGTGGCGAAGCTGGACGGAGCTTGGGCCAGACGGGCTGTCCGATGTGCACCTGGTAAAATGGAGTGTCGGTGAGGGCATGCGAGGGCAGTTTCGTGTGGTTACGGGGAGAGATATGTGGTGCTGTGTGAATGTCAGGGCCCTAAGGAAGAAAGCCATTTGGACGCGTTGGAGCAGGCTTTGGAGAGTCATGTTTAATCTGTTCATGGGACTTGTTGTTCTGAAAAGATAATTATTCGGATAGCAGGTTTCATTTGGGTGGTTACTTGGGAAATATTCGTCTGCATACCAATATCGGAGATAGCCCCTTGACCCCCAAAGATCCAAAGTTTGGCTATTTCATGGTTTCCACGCTGGGCTCTGGCGTCCTTGAGGTCTGAATCGCCATCCCGATTCAACTAGGCTCGGATCCATTAATTCTGGATCACAGGACCGGGCTGCTTGATGGTGTTACTCTAAGAAGAAGGTATAAGTCACGTTGGATGCTGCGTGATTGGAACAGGGTCCTCGACCAAAACGCCCGGCGCTAGCGACGCATAGCATCTCGTCTGCCCGCCGCGATGAGCCTAGCTAGGCTAATATATCTACTGTGATGGCATATCTGCTGGTTTAGCATCTTTGAGTTGCGATAGCATTAGTCTGAGACGAAATTGACAAAGAAATTCGGCAGCAAGATAATGCCTTAGTATCTACGTAAGGCAAAGAAGGTCGACAGGTAGAGATGTCCTACAAAGGCGGGGGTCAAAGCTATCTGCACGCTTTGCAACCTCTTATGCTACGAGTCGTGACGTTGGCAGCATCACTAGAAGGTTATTTTCTCGACACAGCAATATGTATATCATCGGAAGGTTATCCCCACTACCGTCCTAACTACTGTTCCGACTGCCATCCTAACTACCATCAGAGTAGCCTTCCCCAGTTGACCATTATCGAATATTGATGCAGGCCCAGCAACGCCATGATAGGTAGACGGGATAGAGTCGTCATGCTAAATCACTGGCAACCAAGTCCCAGATGGACACAGCTATCTCCTAATGCATTATTACTCTGAGTAACCTGTCTATTAACTCCTATGCTGTTTTATCCCATTAGTAAGGACTCTTTTGCTTCAATCTTCCCCGCCTCTACCGCCTTCTACTCGCTAGGAAGCAGGAGCAGGTCGAGCAAGCCGAAGGTGAGGGTAGTAATCTGCGAGTTAGGCAAGGAAACCCTAACTTAATAGACTCGTATAAGAAAAAGAAGAAAAAGGGCAGAACGGAAAAGCAGCATAAACAAAGGGGAGGATATACTTCTACTACTGATTCCTAAAAACAAGTTATCGAAGACAACAAGGCTAATGTGCCCTTCACGCCGTTCTATATCCTGAAGGAGAATTCAATCGGGAAGTGCGTCGTAAACAATACCTTCAATAATTACTATGCGCTTGACAACTGCAAGGTCCGCGAGCACTGCGCCAAGCTCGGGGCCACCGGCAAAGACTCCATGTGCGCGATTAAGGTTGGGCTGTAGAAAGTGCGCGACGGACCACGTTAAGGATTACCAATAGAAGCAAAAAGTACATATATATATCTGCTTACGTCTGGGAACGGGAGACCACATCAAGTCCCGTCGCCTCAATTTTACCAATGAGAATTTCCTTATGTGTTGATGCAAATAGTGGTTGTGTTATCCGTCTCAATACCTAAGATGTTTGCGATCCGAATTACCTCATCGGTTACGAATGTTAGCAAACGGGATGTATTTCTCAGGCCCAGACGGAGGAACTTACTTGACATGTTTCCAGAATGCCTCATGCGTGCGAGCGAAGCCAAAGATGTGGAGCAGCGTGTTGGAATCGACTAAGGGTTTGAGAAGAGCGTTGGGTAGCATGGAGCCTCGGTGATTCTTCTTCATCGCCTGCGAGTTCTTTTAGTCTCGCTGCATGTTGGCCTCTCTGGACAAGGTCTGTTTGTATGACGTAGAACGGAGGTGTGAGGAGGTACACGCCTGGCATAGAGCTTGTGTAGATACACGTCTTGACCTCGTCAGTCTCCGCACTTGAGGCTAGTTGTGTTCTTTATGAGGTGCTTCACGTTGACCTTGAGCTCATTGACATGCTCGACATCAGCGCGGAGGCCATTGAAATTAGTACAGATCGCACTTGGATAGCCGCTGAGGTCATAAACATCAGCTTGGGCCGAATTGGTCTTCGAACTGGGACTAAAATTGGGCGGAATGATACCGGATTTGGCGTCACGATGGTCGGATCGCATTTCACCAAGCGCGGATTGCAAGACAACGAAGGAGCGGCGGGTGATGGCCAAAATGTCAAGCCCATAGTTAACCTGTTGATCCCGACCCATGGAAGCGAAAGTCCTCGCCTCTGCCGCAACTTGATCGTCGGGAAGGTAGGCGAGATTGTCGTACTGCATGGGGAAAGACATTTTTTGACGATGGCGCTGTAATGGACGTGCTGTGATGTGGGTAGGGTCGAAACTGAGCTTGACAAGAAATTGCGATTATGGATGAAGTACAGAAAAGGACTCCTCCTGGTCGAGAAAGTCGTCGTAGTTGAGGAGATCATTATAGTTAAGTAGGTCGTTGTAATTGAGGAGGTCGTTATAGTTGAGAACGTCGTCATAGTGCTGTCTCATGTTGACGGGGAACAGGAGGGTGATTGCCTTGGTGGCCTTGAGGCCGGCGAAGCGTCGGGGTGCCCATTCGGGCTAGAGCTGTTTGCGATGGCCGCAAAGGCTTACGAGCTGACGAAGCCGTATGTCTCGTTCCGCGACACCAGGTATCCCATCGCCTTATTCACAACCTCGTCGCTGAGGTCGTCGTAGTCGGCGTGGTCATCCTGTTCTTCTACACGCGACAGGAAGATCGAGAGGAGGTCTGGGAGGAAAGATAGAAAAGAATTTGAAAACAGGGTTAGGAGAAAAAATTGGAAGCAATTCGAGATGAAGGTTATGAGGAGGGATGGGAGGAAAGTCGAAAGGAAATATGGGAAGAAAGTTGAGGGGGTTAGGAGCTGTTTGCTGGCATGGAGAAAGGAGCAAAAAGAAGAACGAGAGTTGTGGAAGGAGGGTTAGAGATGGCAAAGCGGTCTGCCTGAACCGGCTTCAGCCAAGGAAATAGCCAAGGCCTCAGCTTGATGATTCGGGTGATTGGACATGTTCTATTAATGTAGAATAAAATACGACAGTCCCTTCCTGTCAACACATCGTTCTGTGTCAACGTTGGCTCGTATTGCCACTGGTTTGTGCTGTTATCAGGGTTCCACATGTTGTCTGCCCAGGTTGGATCTGGTAACGAGGTCTGTCTCAAGTACCGCAACCGCTACTGCCAGGAAACCCACGATGCTCGATTTTGTCCCAAAGGCTATCAGTGCAGGCCCAAGTACACGCATCGCACCGACAAGCCTGAGGTCAACCCAACTGATGCTCTCCGCTGAATGGTTGCGGTTAAGTATGGTTAGTCAGCAGCTGGACTTCCTAGGTAGATTCTGTTTGCTGTTGTTCATCTCTTCTCCTTCGTCTCTGCCAGCTACCCTTTCTCGTCGTCTTTCCATGTTCCACTTAAGTATAACGGTAATAAGTGGGTGGCGCTACCAAGGGATATGAGGATATGATTGAAACAGAGAATGGGCATAACTATTGTTTCGTAGTAGGCTGTGTGTTAGGTGACTTGGGGACCCAGTCAGGGTCTGTTGATGAGAGTGATGTAGGTAACACCAGCCCAAAGAGCTTGTGAGTGTAGCTAAAAACCCCTCTCCTTGGCATGCCCAAGCGCATTGAACCAGCACGGCTTCATAGGGAAAGTCACCAGAGAAGACTGCATGTGAATCTTGACTCTGAGCAGACCAAAGGAGGCTGCGTCGCCATCGGCACAGCAGGTTGAGAACAAGTTCACATACAATCAAGCGACCACTACACCGCCACCTCCCAGCCTTGGGGTTGCTTCCCTGGCAAGTCGATCACCTGGATGTCGGACAGATAATCCAACTTGCAATGGGTTTCGATTGCATTTCCCGCTGCTGTGCCCCGACGCCAGAGGGTAAAAAGAGACTGACTGGCCAGGATGCGGAGGAATGAGCGTTGCATCAATCGCGGGCCTTCTCCGTCCGACCTCGCCTCTGTTTATCTGCTCGATCTGCCGAGCGAGCATCTCGGACGATGACGAAAGAACGGAAGCCAGGCCCGGCGTTTTCCCCTGCTGGGCTCGATCGTGCGTGCTCCAGCCACATCGAAATGAGCGGCTGAGCAAGGTACCTTACGTAGGTACCTACGTACGGGTAGGTAACAAACGGGACGACGAGTCGGGTGGTTTGATGATTAGTGGGGCGCAGAGTTCATGTGCTGAAATTACAGCGTCCGTGAGCGGAGGGGGACTCAGAGGAGGCTTGCATAGCAGTGCGGTTCTTTCCTTCTCCCTCCAAGCGGAGCGCCAGCATAATGGGGGATCCAAGCTCGTGTCGGGTGGGTTTATTGACAGGGTAGGCAGAGATCGACATATCATCACAGAGGAAAAGGTTGACAACGGGTCCTGGGTTGTATTTTACCGTGACATATTGGTATTAATATAGTTGGTGTTGTGTTGTCTCTATTATTGCGGAAGGACCACTTGCGGGGCGTTGCTACCAGACTCTTCTCCTTCTCTTTTTCCTCGGTTTTTACTAGGGAGGTATAGGTGTGTGTAAACGTTGCAACGAGTTGAAACGCGAAAGCAATGGAGGAGGGAAATGAGCTGTGTCGGGGGGAGATTGTTTTTGACTGTTTTTTTTTTTTTTTTTTTTTTTTACAAAAGGCGACGGAACCCCCCCCCCCCCCCCCCCACATTAGGATAAGGAAAGTCTGGAAGGTTCAGTATTCGTGTTTTCTTAGCCTTTCTTCCCACACCTGTCAGTAGAAATTAGACCGGGGGAGGGGGGTTGGTTAATCTTCTATACAGAGCCCATCCCAGGTCCATCAAGGCTTGTCCGTTGTTGTTGTTGTTGCTGCTGCTGTGTAAATACTGTGTACATTGCAGAAAGCGACGGGGCAACTGCGAAATAAGTAGAGTGTTCTACTAATGTTTCTTGCGTACAAGGAAGATGGGTGCTTTTCTAGAAACTCTGTTGAAATGGTCAAATCAGGTGCTCGAGAGAAGCCCGGTGGTTCGCAGGCGGTGGATATTTTCTTCCTTTCTTTGGGATTCCCGTCCTGACCCCGGCTCCACCCCGAGCCATCCCCTTGTCCGCATACTACATCGCACGATGTCATGTCAACCTGAGTGGTGGCACCCGATGCGTCGGCCGACGACTCGTACTGTTGCGACTAGATCCCGTGTTACCATGACGGCGAACCGTCGGTTGGTTGATTGGTCGAAACGACGAATGGCTCGAGTCCTGTTGGTGGCAGGAGGGAGCCTTGCCTTGGTGGCTTCAGAGAGAGGGAGAGAGATAGATTCATCTAGATGGATGGAACAGCCGAGCAAGAGCATCGAATGTGTACAAATACGTAACCTGTAGTAGGCATCTGGGTACGAATGTCTTTTGCGTCAATCATTCCCAAAGTCTCGGCGCATTAACGCAGCACAGCCGCCGACGCCAACGCGCGTCCAGTCAACCGTCAACGAGCTCAAGCCACCTGCCATCCAATGAAAACGCACAGGTGCCCGTATCCCCTTTTGGTCGCGTCTCTGTTGTCTCTGCTGCTGTCTCTGCTGTCTGCCACATTGCAGGGCTGGAGCCAATGCGGACAAGCTGCAGAGAGTTCCACGGAAAAGAGGTGGCAAGCTGTGAGCTGGAGCTGAGGAGAACCACCTACCGTATGGCGGTAGTTACCACAAAGCAGCAAAACAAACGGGCGTACCAAAACCTCCTGACCGAGCCCAGCTCTCTCCGTCGACGAATCGAATGGCGGATGGTCGAATATCCATCCGTAAGGGATAAACATTCGCTGGATTTCTTCCGGGGGAGGGGCAGCTCTGGTCAATTGGACTAGAAGCTCTGCCCACGAGCTCATCCGCCTTGATCGAGCATGTATGGGCCGGGTAGACGCCACGCTTGCAGGTACGGATACGGACACATGATATGATGCCTGGGAAAACCGGCAAGCTACCTGGCAGATGGGTCCGCCCAGGGCCGGGGGGGGATTTACCCTTGCCCACTCCCCTGGTGTACCTCCCTCACTTCCCCAAGTCAAGCCCAGGGCCTCCAAGGCCAGGCCGGTCCCGCACCAACGGGGAGGGAAAGAGGCGAAGCTAAAGCTGCTAGCGTTACTCTCCAAGTGGCAACGGCATAATAACGCACTGCGCGGTGCGGATATGTGGGATAAGCTTTTGCAAGAAATGGCAAAGGGGAAAGAAAAGCTTCGGAACAGGGGTCTCATCTCTCTGTTCTGTTTCTTCGCTCCATACGGTGGCTTGTGCAGTGCTCTGGGACGCATATTTATCACCCCTTCCCTTTCCACGGGTAAGTGTAGACCATCTCTTGATCTTCATCCCTCCATACCTCACAAACCTTAAGGCTGTCCTTCGTTCTGTATACTACCGCCACTACAACTCAATACTATCCTAATACATCTTCTCTCAACAACTACCACACGCACTCGCATCACCCACACAACTACATTCACAATGAAGTTCGCCCTCGCTCTCGTTGCCGCCGGCCTCGTCGCCGCCCAGGACTTCTCTGGCCAGCCGGAGTGCGCCGTACGTATCAATCCTTCTTTCAATGAACGACTGTTGTCTCCGAGGCTTTGACCTAACATGGCTCCCTCCCTAGATCCCCTGCTTGACCAAGGCCATCCCCCAGGTCGGCTGCTCCCTGACCGACACGGCCTGCCAGTGCTCTGAGGAGAAGCAGCAGGCCCTCGTCCCCGCTGCCGCCTCCTGCCTGCTCGCCGCCTGCAACTCGGCCGACCTCGCCAAGGCCCAGTCCGCCGCCGCTGCCGCTTGCGCCGCCTTTAAGGCCTCTGCCGGTGCCTCTGCTCCCGCTGCCACTTCCGCAGCCGCCTCCTCTGCTGCTGCTGCCGCCTCTTCGGCCGCCGCATCCGTCTCTAAGGCCATCACCTCCGCCGTTGTCTCCCCCAGCGGTAACGCCACCTCCGTCGTGACCTCCGCCACCGCCGCCGCCACCTCTGCCAGCGATAACACTACCTTCACTTCCATCACCGCCAGCCGCACTCCTTCCCGCACCGTTTCTACTGTCGCCCCCTCTGGCACCTCTGACAGCGCCAGCGCCTCCGCCTCTGGCAACGCCGCCGCGCACGGCAGCGTTGCCGTCGGTGGCATGGCCCTCGCTGCCATTGCTGGTATCGTTGCTGCCCTCTAAACGGCTTTTTTCTTTTGGTCGATACAGAGAGCACGAGGCGTATGCTTGTGTTCACATGAACGGAAACGGAACAATGAGGACTGGATGAAGCAGGGATGATTCGATCAAACGTCCAGACCTTGATGACGATAATGGTACTGTGGGGGTTTTCTCATTTCAAAAAAAAAAAAAAGGTTGATGACCATGGCCTGTTGGTCTGCCTTTTGACGCAACAACGTCTTTGCTGTAAAACGCAGGGTAGCATCTTTTTATTTATTTTTATTGGTCTAATATATCAATATACCAGTAACGTTATCGACACTTCACTTGTCGCCGGTTTAATATGCAATGCCTTCTTCTCTGCCTCTTTCCCAAGCTCTCACGATGGATCTTGACTTGTCGGCTATGCGCCGTTTGCAGGTCTGCGAGAGGGCCGAGCGAGAGAGATTGACTTTGATCGTACGTTAGGGGTGGCTGCCGCCGGCTAGAGCCATGCTCCGCCTGCAACGTGCCGAGAGCCCAAGAAAAATGTCTTTTGCTGCTGACGGCGATGCTGACTGTTGCTTGTCTTGACGACGCCATTTTATTGAACTGTCTATCTCTGTAAGGCTTTGCACGATTGACTCCCTCTCTGGGGTCCCCTCAGTGGCGCGGCATGCCACGGACGCTTCGGCAATAGCTCTTCATGACCTCATTCAAGGACTGGCTTCAGAACGAACATGCACAAAGTAACTAGCCATCCGCTCCGTCTCTATAAAGTTTCTATACAGACCTCCACTTTTGGTTGGAGATGCCGCAGCGAGTCACAAAAAGCTACCTGCCTGGCTGCGCCACGGTTCGTACTCGCGCGACTAAACATCATCTCGCTCGTGATGCCATCTTGGCTTGAGGCGAGCTTAGGCAAATGCTAAATATGGTATCTATCCCCCCTTTAAGCATCTTGGTCTGGTCGTGTAAAGGCTGCAAAAGACTGTTGGCATATGCGTAAGGGAACGAGACACTCACCTAAGTCCCGACTTTCTTGAAATGATATCCAAGAGAGCAACCAGGATCACGTTTTCCAACGGAGGCTTGATTGAATGATTATAGCTTTCGTCACCTTACCTTATGATGAAGTGTGTGGCTTGGCCTGCTGCTTGTTCCCGCAATGGCCACGGTGCCTTCCGGGCTTCTCCAACCGGAATTCACCCGGAATCGCTTCTACAAAGCCTCCCAATAGATCGCGGCTTCGGCAGGGCCATCATTTGCGTGGCTCGACTCCGTGCCATGCGGCAGGGGTGTGCAGTCAAGACAATATAGATACGCTGCTGCAGAGCGGATAATACGAGCGGAGAGGACGCATACGGGAAAAAGAACGAAACAGAGGTGAAGTGAAGGAGGCGCCGCTGCTCCTGTTTTTACTAGTGCATCTTGGAGTGAAGGACATAATGGTATGCCTTCCGTGCCGGAGCCCCTTCTAAATACTCAGTTCCTTCTAGCTGATTCCTTCCGCTTCATGCAAGGAGCAAAGCGGCAGATAAAAGTACCTATCCATTTCATGCTTCCCACATCCATATCTGACATTTGGCCATCCCTATATCCCACTTCACACTCTTTTTTTACTCCGTTGACCTTGAAGGGGGGGGGGGGGGGGCGGCCAGTCCTTTGATCTTCTCCCGGGTGGTCAAGCGGGCAGGAACTTCACTGACGTCAAGTGGAATGGCGGGACGCTCAATTGGCGCGCTGATGACGATGGCGTTTGGGTCAATTTGATACAGCGTGCAAAAGGAAGCAAGAAGCTCGAGGGACAGTGTCGCCGTGAGGAAGTGTCGCAGGATGTGGAGGGCCAACGGGCCGCGAGTTGCTCGAGAGTAACTTTGAGGCAAGCGACGCAAAGTCGGTTCAGAGCTTCGACGAAGTTCTGACTGCAGGTAATAATGCTACTAATTAGGAAACATAGAATAGCCGGTTGCGTGCCCTTCTTGTTCTTGTTCTTCTTCTTCTCTTTTTTTTTTTTTTTTTTTTTTTTTTTTTTTTTTTTTGCGCGACGGAGGTGCAGCCTGAGACGACGGTGACGGGCGGTCTCGGTGCGACTGCTGAGCTCAAGGAGCGGAGGTCGCCCAAGATTTCGTCAATTGTCGTTCACCATTGTTGTTACCCTGATGAAGGAAGGCACTGCAACTCGACATACTGTCTTC
This sequence comes from Colletotrichum sublineola, assembly GCA_020631755.1. Lineage (NCBI taxonomy): Eukaryota > Fungi > Ascomycota > Sordariomycetes > Glomerellales > Glomerellaceae > Colletotrichum > Colletotrichum sublineola. The sequence continues at coordinate 4,481,798 of JAHSQG010000006.1, read as the reverse complement.
ATTTTCTTTTTTGCTACTCACTCTCGCCGCCATGTTCTGTATATTCACTTTCAATAACGTGCTGGAAACGATGGCGGAGACCAACAACAATACCAGAAGCAACGTCAACAAGGAGACCGGCAGTAATCCTGCTGTAATACAGCAAAGCTGAACGCGAGATTAATCATCGTTGACTCCTTGATCTCGCAGTGAACACCGTATCATATGCGGAGGATATCAATCACCTGCCAGTCGACACTCTGCAGGGTAGGGATACGCAATATGTATTTGCCTTGGTCAAATAGCTATCAAAACCATCCTAAATAAAATCTGATTTTTACTGTTGCCGTCTGAAAGATTGAACGGTCCAATGTCGTCCGAGCCAGCAACATGTGATCTCGAGATGGGTTGGTCCAATGAGGGAGAACTTGGAGTTTCCAAGAGAAAAGAAAAAGAAAAAGAAAAAGAGAACGGTGATAGTTGACATATACAACCCATTGTCTTCCGGTTTGAAGTGCATGGTTCGTATATAGATAAACATGATTTAAAACATATTTGAAAATGATGTAAAACGACAGGGAGGCCGTTCTCCCGTTTTCGTGGCACTCTATGGGAATGGAAGAGGAAAAGAAGGGTAACCTTCATCCTTACCTTAGCAAGCAAGCTAAAAGGCTCAGGAAGAATCAACGGCCGACTATTGACGCCGCCACGTTCTGCAAGCCGAAGCACCACGCGGGACGTTTTCTCGGCTTGATGAAGTGTATCTGGTGCCCAGACTGACCGGATCTAAGTCACTACTGCCGGCAAGCTTCAGCTTCTGGCGATAGGGGTCAGTTGAGAGTTGAAGGCTGCGACAGAAGAGCACCCCATTCGAGGAACACGACCCGTGGCTGGCGCCCCACCACACCATGAACGACCCTGGGGGAAAAAGCACGCCAACACGGACCAGGTGAGCAGGAGCCTGAGCTAATCAGTCGACGGAGGGGTCAAGTCCCTAAAATGACCATGTTGGCCGGCGCGCCGGCCACTGGGAAGGGGGGAAACATTGGAAATCGGCCGGTCCCGCCAGCCTGGACCGGTTGCGGTTTTGTACAACAGTGGGAAGCGGTGGGCTGGCGTCCCGGAACCAGTCAGAAGAGCGGAAACATGACATGAAGAACCACACAACACTCCCTCGTGGCGACTGCGATAGCTCCCCACTAACTTATCCACTCACCACCACCCAACTAACCCTTGGCGTTGGCGACTAGCAGCTGAAAGGGGTTTTTTTTCCCTTCCCTTCTCTGTTTCTCTTACCGAGTGACCGGGATGTCGCCGCGGTAGAAAAAAAGAGAAAGAGAGAGTGCTTATTTCTAACCCCTCCCTTACCTCCCTCCTCCCATCTTTGCGACCGAGAGGAAAAGAAGGGTGTCGACTAAAACTCAGCGCCGGTCTCGAATAGCTCCTATTCCCCCATCGCCCAGCGCGGCAATACCCAAAAGCATATACAGACAGACCACTGCTACATACCTAACCTCTGACGGCAGTCCCATGCTGCGCGCCATCACGGCCCTCTACTTCGCATACCACTTCCCGGCGCATCGCTACATGTGCCACCCTATCGCGACATAGACTGAATAGCAGGCGACTTGGAGTCTTTGCGCTTGCTGCTAGGGGACGAGAAAGACCAGAAAGCATTCTACACTTCTAATCCACACACACAACATTGCATAATCCATCGCAACCGCATCACTTTTGACTGAGCTCGCGCGCAAGGTATGTCGAACAAGCTCCCCAATCGGGATGAATATCCACCCTCCCGTGTGTGTCCCTTGCGGCACTGACGACGGCTAACCACATGGCCAGATCGCTGCAAGCCCGGCATCATATCCCATCCTGTCCAGGACCGCCGAAACCGACACCGACATCGACAACGACACCGGCACCTTCCTCCGCCGCCATGTCCGCTGACGACCCCACCAAGAACCTCTTCGCCGCACCGGTGACGACGACGCAGATCACCGCCGGTCCCAACGAGGACGAGCTCGTGAACCGGGGCCTCCACGACATCGAGGCGCGCAAGGTGCACTGGTGGAGCTACTTCACCACCGTCGACTTCTGGATCGTCCTCTTCGTCGGCCAGGTCCTTGCCCTGTGCATCACCTCGACCAACACCTTCACGTCCTTCCTCGCCAACAATGGTGTCTCCATCCCGGCCTTCCAGACCGTCTTCAACTACATCCTGCTCTTCCTCATCTACTTCCCCGTCACCATCTGGAAGTACGGCTTCGCCAAGTGGGGTAAGCTCTTCCTCAAGGACGGCTGGAAGTACTTCATCCTCTCCTTCCTCGACGTCGAGGGCAACTACTTCACCGTGCTCGCCTACCGCTACACTAACATCCTCTCGGCCCAGCTGCTCAACTTCTGGGCTATCGTCGTCGTCATCGTGCTGTCCTTCTTCCTGCTCCGCGTGCGCTACAAGGTCTTCCAGATCATCGGCATCCTCGTCGCCATCGGCGGCTGCGGCGTCCTGCTCGCCAGCGACCACATCACTGGCTCCAACGGCGGGCCTGGCGTCGACCTGGTCAAGGGCGACCTCTTCGCTCTGCTCGGCGCCACGCTATACGGCGTCACTAACGTCGCCGAGGAGTGGTTCGTCAGCCGCCGCCCTGTCTACGAGGTACTCTCCTTCATGGGCATGTGGGGCATGATCATCAACGGCGTCCAAGCCGCCATCTTCGACCGCGAGTCCTTCCGCGAGGCCTCATGGAACGGTCCGGCCGTCGGCTACCTCGTCGGCTACACCTTGGCCCTCTGCCTCTTCTACAGCCTGGTGCCGCTGCTGCTGCGCATGGCGAGCGCCGCCTTCTACAACATCTCGCTGCTGACGGGTAACTTCTGGGGCATCATCATCGGCGTCAACGTCTTCGGCTACACCATCCACTGGATGTATCCCATCGCCTTTGTGCTCATCATCCTCGGCCAGGTCGCCTACTTCCTCGCCGGCAGCATGCTCGGCGACTCCAAGAAGCCATGGCTGGGCGACAACCAGGAGAATGGTGTCGCTGGCCTCGGCACGGCGAAGCTCAAGGCCATCAACGCCGCGCGGAAGCGGCAGATGGGAGGTGATGTCGACGGCGTCCGCGCGAGACGGGGATCCGTCGGTTCAGCGGTTTAAAGGCCGTCCCCAAGCATCTGGATGCAGTGTTTCTTCTTCTTCTTCTTCTTCTTCTTCTTCTTCTCCCTCTTCTTCTTCCTCTTTCCCTCGTTTTCGTTCTTGTCATGAAATCACGAGACATACTTTTTAGTTCAGAGTGTGGTGACGGGAAGGGGCCCATTTTTTGAGACAAGCAAATGTCGGCATATAATGCAGGCAGGAACAAGCGTAGAGATCAATACACTATTGGATACCAAAGACTTGTCACTCGGCTGTCCTTGACACATCTGCTGCGTCCCTGCTGCGTCATGATTCGAACCATTGCCCCTCTAGCTCCCCTCTGGTGGCCTTCGAAACCTCTTCCACCTCCGTCAGCCTCGTGCCGCCGGGCCTAGTGGTTGCCCCCCTCCCCTCCCCGCGCTTCGACGGCCTGTGGAGCCCGCGCCGTGACGAGAAGGGGGTGTGGGCCCGGCTGGGTGCGCGCGGGCACAGGTCGGCGTGTGGCCCCGGTCCGGGTAGCTCCAGAGGATCGGAAGAATCGGACAGGGGGGCTGTTTTGTCATGGTGAAAACCCAAAGCAAAGCTCGGTAGTAGGTAGGTCATGATGCCTTTGGACAGCAATGCTATGGGGCGATACCAAACTGATTTTACTTTCTTTTTCCTCTCCTTCTTTTGATATCTATCTAGCTTTTGCGCTCGGACTCATTTATTCTATGCGCCCGCGTTGCTCAATCACGGCCCCATTTCCTGCTTATCTGTTCTCATCCTCCTGAACGCACATTGCGACGATACTGCACTGGGGAAGAAGGAGAAAAAAAAAGAAAAAAAAAAGAAGAAGAAGGCTACACGGTCTACGGTCTAGGCCTTTCATGTCTCCGTCGCATTGCATGCCAAGACGTGTAGCGCCAACCCCCCTTACATAGTATGCGACGACGTCTGGCAAACAGCTTGCGCAACGTGTACGAATTTCCTAGTCGAAAAAGCCGTGAGGGTTTGTGTAAGTTTCGACTGCAGGAAGCCGGCCACTTAGCGAGTCGGCAGGCGTACCACGTCGCATATATTCACGACATGAGTGATATAGCAGGCCGAACCCTTAGTTGATCTCTATCTGCCCACCCCCTTCCCATCCCGCACCTCTCATTTATACCATGTGGTCGTCAAATTCCGCCCGACATTTCCGTCACCGGTCAGCGTGATTCTAGACGCTGGAGGCAAGCGTCGGTACGTCTTGACGGGCCTACCCCCAGGCCGCAAACCGTGTCCGCCGCCCTCATCCTCGGGGTGAAGCTTGACGACGCCGATCGTTTTTGTTCCCTAGCCGCATCAGTGTGGAAGTCGGCCTTTTGGAAGGAAGAAAACTGCCCCCCCCGTTTTGGTGACCTGTTGATGTGTCAGACGCACGAAGAAGCAAAGTAGGCTCGCCAAGGTTCACTCATAGGGTATACCGGTACCTCCATCGCCCAGGAGAAAAGAAACCATAATGCCTAATGGAAAAGTGTGCGTCCTTGGCGAAGGGCTTTCGGGCGCCTGTGTCTGGTCCTCTCCCAGATGCCGACGATGATTGGGTACTAGGGGTGCGGTAGCCCGATAGTACCTTATCGAGGTTAGGTTACCTCGAAAGCCGTAGCATGAATCAACACGACCCAGAGTCTGTGTATAGTTGGATCTTGGAAGAGCGCCATGCTTCACGATCTTCACATCTTTAATCTTCGCTCTGGTGCTACCTGCTAACCCCCTGCACGAGCCGCGCCGCCCTCGCAGTTTGATCCTCGATCGAGGGCAAGCGCAGGCTCCAGAGCCTCTTCCCGTCTTGACTGCTCTTCTTCGTGCCGATCTGTACATTTCTTGTATCTACCTACACTGAGATTCATAGCCAAGCCGGCCCCCCGCAAGGTTGCAACCGTCACACCCGGCGATACAAAAACACAGGTCTTATCGCCATGTCTGCTCCGTAATTACATGACTGCATGTCTCCTGAAACGCACTCCCTTTTGCGTCGGTCGGGTTTGTGTTGCCATCATCGACCTTTTTCTCTCCCTAAACACTCTGACAACCTCCTCTCCCTCCCGGGTTCGTCATATAGTTTGCCGATCTAGCACTTCAAATCGTATCATACCTTCGCTGGGGCATTGAGACAGGACGAGAGAAAGATCAAGAGGTTAAAGTCCAGTGCCTATTCTTATCGTACGAGCCTGGGCCCGATCGCCGAACAGTCCGATCCAAATAATTTAAGCTCGTCTGTTTTTGTTTGACATGGGTAATCCCATCTGTTCTTTCTAGGACTGGCCTGTCACAAGGGGAGACGCGGCGATCCATCTTTATCCCTCCATTACGGCTGCCGAGAGGTATAACACAGCTTACGCATCGATGCAACAGGACATGAAGTCTAATCTCGGATTCACACAAACCTTCACTGCAAACTCATCCGGCACAGCCGACATAACTACCGTTAGCGGGTGATTGTTTGCTACCAAAGTGGAGAGGGTCTGAGCTTAACCACCAGTTTGGACGTTCGAGCGTCATCATAACAGGGAAACCGTCATCGACAGGTTTTCCGAAACCTCAATCTTCGCTAACCCTATCAACGCATAGCCTTGTCCTATTGACAAAATAACCAGGGAGGGAGGAACGACAGCAAGAAACCAGAGGCAGGGAGAGAGAGAGAGAGAGAGAGAGAGAGAGTGAGCGAATCACAACCATAGGACCATGGGTCCAACTCAACGGCCCGACATGGCCATAAACCAAGCTGGATGGGCGCAGATAGGTGGCAGCGTCTCCCGCAGGTTCAAGGTCGTTGTTGGCGCCCTGATAATCTTTCTCGCATCGTGGGCTTTCATCTTTAATTCAGACTGGCACGTCACCGAAGCCGGGCTGCGCGTGTCTGGATTACACCACCAACCGGCGTCAGAATCAACACAGAGTCCTCTAACAAGTCCTCAGCCTGAAACCGATCCTTCTTCAGTCTATGAAGACGTCAGTGATGACGGATCTAAGCCCCGAACCGCTGTTTTGCCACCCGATGCAGAGGGCGTTTTACTATCCGCGGGCACCCCTTTCTTCACTTCCCCAAACGGACTGCATTCTCTCGTCCTGCAAGACGACGGAGATCTCGTTCTCAACCGCATAGGCAAGGACGGGATCGTCCATCCTGTGTGGTGGACTGGGACGGGCGATAAGCACAGCGGCGGGCGTATGCTTATCGTTGACAAGCAGAAGGACCACTTTCGTATCGTTGTCAACGCATTTTTGAAGAACGCATGGACAACAGTGTGGCATAGTGACCTGATGCCAGGCTGCAAAGTAGGAACGAACAATATCCTGGGGGGCGACGGGAGGGACAGTGAGCCGCAAACGACGGGGCTGCTGGAGATGACCCCCGGGCAACTCGAGCTCTCAGACCAAGGAAGGCTCTCCATCGCCGGAGTGTGCGACCTCTACGTCTCACCGAGGGAGCGTGAACAGGAGCGCAGCTTGGCCGTCATCGTTACAGGGCTCTACAGGACGAACCATGTGACCTGTCAAACGCACATGGACAACCTTATCACCAAGCACTCGGCCTTCTCGAGAATCGATGTTTTTGCCTACGTGCTCTTCGAGCCCGCCGATGTCGACATACACAACCGATCTGAGGAGACCATCCGGGAGGAACTGCGGAAGTGCTACAGCTCGCACCTGCGATCTGTGGATGTCGTTCCCATGATCGAGGAAGAAGAGGATTATCCAGGCGGAGACAAGGCGATGAAAGAGACGACCTGTGGCAAAAGGTTGCGGAGGCTCAACAACCAGTTGAAGACGGTAGCATTGGCGGCAGGGCGGTGGTGGGAGTGGAGCATCGCCAATGGGTACATTCACGACACAGTCCTACGTCTTCGGCCTGATACGATGCTTAGGGAGAAACCGAAATTCAAGAGCTTGGAAGAGCTGGGGCCCAACACACTCGTGCTGCCGCACCCGCATGGAGAACACTATTTTTACTGCGCCCGGATGCGTGGGCGGGTGGGTGTCGGTAAGTGATTGACGCACCTGAACAGGTTCTGCTTCATACAGGAAAGGAAAGCTCACCAGCGTACCCGAACAGGACCAACCGATCAAATCGCCTACGGCAGCGCGACTGCCATGAGCCACTGGCTGTACATGTACGACAGGTTCGCTCAAATGGTGGACCTCGCTGGAAGTCCTTCCGGTGCGGCGATGCGGGACTTCTCCGGCTGTGAGGTGATGCCGCAGGGCCCACTGGCAAGTGATTGCGCGAATCCCGCGCCGTGCTCGATCGAGTGCTTGGTGGCATGGTACCTCGATGCTCGCGGCGTAGACTTCCACATCGAGTGGGGCTGGGACCATAACTTGTGTCGATGGAAAGATATAGGGCCGATTGGGGCGGAAGCAGAGAGGTTGGCTGATCGTGATGGGAAGGAAGATCAAGATGATGGTATGAAGTGGCCTTGAGGAAGCGTATCGGATTTTCCTTTTTCTTTTTGCTGGAGTGACGTTACTTGCTTTTCCAATGGTTTGCAGAAAGCGTGGTGTTTGGGCGAGGCTGATGTATAAAACTGTATAACAAACGATTCGAGGACAAGAAATTAAGGCAAAGGAGCCTGAACATGATTGCATTTGAGACAAAAGGGCCACGAGAAGCAGAAACCGAACACTGACGGGTTAACTCCAGAAATTGAAGAAAGGCTGGAGGATAGATTTCATCGAACTCGACGGAATAGTGCAATATGCAAGACACCTACCTACCTATGTTCTTCGAGAGAGGTAGCGGGTATGCGGGTGGGTATACGATCTTGTAGCCTTCCCGCTGGGAATTGCACCTGTAGTTAGGTGTTGGTAGGTGAATGTGAATCGTTTTCATCCTCGCTTGCCGTTTTGGGACAGCACCAAGGCCATTACGAAGACAAGTCGGGATCGGGTTTAAGGAATCGCATGTTACTCCGTGGTAGAACCGGAAGTGAAAGTTGGAGGAGAAGGCGTTGGGGCATCTTACGTCTCATGAAAGACAGAACCGCTGTCATGGGATATGAGTGACGCTAGGCATCCCACGATGGTTTCTGCCACTTAACCTGACGGTTCCTGGCGAGCGAGTGGGCGATACCAACAACGGTTAGGCCTTCGAAGGCGAAAAAAAAAAAAAGACAGCCATCGTGGGCGAGCGTAAATAGAGGCCAGAGACGGGGTCTTGGCGAATACACGAGAAAAAGAAGAAGAAGCTCCGCCCCGGATCCACGTGCTAGTGAAGAACCGGGCTGAGCGCACAAGTTTTGGTAGCGGAAAACGGTGGGAGAGGAAGAGGATCTTGGATGCGGTGATGACGGTGGTTACCAAAGACCAACGTGACTCGCATCATGTCCTGCCTCTCTGCAGCCACTAATTTCCTGGTCTCTCGCCGTTTGGTCGACAAGGAGCCGTAAGCCCGAACAGGTAAAAGACGTTTGGACGAATCAGCGGCTAGTTTAGCTGACTTGATTCCTGGGCGCATGTAGGTAGACAGGCCTTTGTCACACGTGGACGTCTCCTGGCTCACAGACATGCTTCCAGATAAATTTGGAGTCGAAGTTGCAAGTAAGTGTTCTCGGAAGATGAAAGCTCATTAATGGATTGGGGTCTGAAGAGTCCTGGCCTTTTGCTGCCAGGTACGTACGTAGGTGGTCGTTAGGTGTTAGTGACGCATACGACGCTGAGCTTTTATAACCCTAACCCAGTGCAAATCCATCAGCTTCTTTTTGAGGGTACGCGCCCATCCGCCGGTGCAGAAACCGGCCTCAGATCGTCTCGCTTCCCCAGAATCCCCCCAGGCAGAAAGGTGGCCAACAACTCGCCGAGAGAGAAAGTGAAGGAGTCTACAGCTGTTAAGATTGCCATGCCAGCACCGAGCGGAAGAAAGACTCCAAAGACGGCTTCAAGACCGGAATAACGGGCAGCTTCCGTCGTCCCAGAGACAGGGATTAGGGGGCGGAGGGGAGCGCCCAGCTGCTGTGGCGTGGTGCATTGGCGCTGCTGACAGGCAGCTAACTCAGGGGACCCGACCAGTCAGAGGAGGCCGATGACCCCTCTATGCCCGTCGCTTAAATCGGCCGGAGGACGCTATTCCTGTTCCTGTCTAGGTACCTAACAACGCAGACCATTTGGTTTTTCTGCCTGCACCAGCACCCACCATCCACGCCTACTACCTAGTAGGCCGTTGCCCGCTAAAGAGGGTGCTTGCCTGATTAGGAAGGGTCCTTCGATGTGCCCACAACCGCCCACTTTCGTCTCATCCTTCGTCACCTCGCTTCAATTCCACCATCACGACGCCATCGTCGTCGCCCACGATGTGAATATACATGCACACACACACCGATTGAACTGTGCCGCAGGGCAGCATCGACGCCTTGCTTACATACCCTATGGACCATGCCTAACCTCTCAAGCGCGAGGTGGCCTACCTATGTATACATCAGGGGAAATTGGCCTCCTGCGCCGCTACCATGGTTTACACCCACGATGCCTTGCCTTGAGGCAATATTCCTCTTCTCGTTGCCCCGATGGAGTTAGTCACTTCATCGATATGCACCTCCTTCGACGAGAGGCAGAGGTTCCGTTATGTATGGGGGCTTTCTCCCGTCGTTGCCTGATCTCTTCTCTCTTTTTTCTTCTTCTTCTTCTTCTTGCTTCTTCTTCACCCCCATCTCTGTTCTTGTCAAGAAGCCAGAGACGACGGCGTGCGCTCTCACTCGTGCAAACGTTTTGTTTGCGTCCTTTCGTTGATCCTAGATCACCATCAATCACACTCTTTCCAACGGCCTCGGCCACCTTACAATCATTGCACATTACTTATTACGGATACTCTCTTAATTCCCTAATTCCCAACACCCGTGAAGATGCTCTTCAAGAAGTCTTTCCTTGCCATCGCCGCGGCCATCGGTTCGGCTGTCGCCCACTCCTCATCGCAGCCTCAGACCAAGGCTCCTTCGGCCTTCGGGGGCCTCAACCTCTACTGGGGACAGTATGGCGATTCTTCTGACCGTCTGTCCAGCTACTGTGATGCCCCTGGAGTCACCTTCGTCTCTGTGTCCTTTGTCACCTACTCTCCCAAGAACAGCGGTGGATATCCTGGTACCAACTTCGCCGGCCACTGCGGCGGCGAGGTCTTTTACAAGAACCCAAAGACCGGAGAGGACACCAAGTTGATCATGAACTGCGACTACATCAAGCAGGACATCAAGCACTGTCAGGCCAAGGGCATCAAGGTTCTCCTGGCCATCGGTGGATGGTGCCCGGCTGAAGGTCCCTGTAGCTATGATATCGACAGCGACGAACAGGGCCAACAGTTCGGCGAGCTTCTGCACAAGACTTTCGGTCCTTATGACCCGAACTGGACTGGCCCCCGTCCCTTCGATATCAGCAGCACCGAGCATGTCTCCGTTGATGGCTTCGACTTTGACCTTGAGTTCAAGTACCGTAAGTTCCGCCCCGAGCCCCCCTCCCCCCTTTTGGAACGTGTAGAGACTAACGTAACCAAAAGCCAACCAGAAGCCCTGGATCAAGATGGTTGAGAAGCTCCGCAGCGTCGGCATCTACCACATCTCTGCTGCCCCTCAGTGCCCGACTTCCGACACTTGGTTCCAGCTCAAGGAGCTCATCTACAACGCCCAGTTCGACTCTCTCTTCATCCAGTTCTACAACAACCCCGGCTGCCAGGTCTCTGACACCCCCAACTACGACGATTGGGAGACTGTCATCTCGCAGACGTCCAAGAGCAAGGATGCCAAGCTCTATCTCGGCGTCCTCGCCCACCCCGACGCGGGCTGGAACGGCTATGTCCCTCCTTCCAAGATCAAGGAGCTGATCTGCAAGTACAAGAGCAAACCGCACTTTGGAGGTGTCTCCATCTGGGACGCTACCCGCGGCGTCGTGAACCAGATCAACGGCCAGGCCTTTCACGAGGCCATTGCCGATGCTCTCCAGTACGGCTGCGACCCAATCCCCCCCAAGGCGTCCACCACCACTGTCTCGACGTCGACGTCGACCTCGTCTGTCGTTTCCTCGACCACCACCTCGTCTTTCGTCGTTTCCACCACGGCTTCAAGCACCACCTCGTCTGCTGTCGTTTCTACCACATCGTCTGCCGTCGTCTCCACTACATCTTTGGCAAGCTCCAGCTCCAGCTCCGATTCTCTTAGCTCCAGCCACGCCGGCTCTGCTTCCGCCTCCTCGTCGGACTCCGCCTCTACCTCTGCCTCTGCCACCGCTACTGCCTCGACCACCGCTTCTGCTTCCACATCGGGTTCTGCCTCCCGTTCTGCATCCGACTCCGCGTCTGGCTCCGCTCCCCCTAGTGCTTCCACCACCGCGTCAGCATCCGACTCAGTCTCGGCGTCGGCATCTGCGTCTACGTCTGCCTCTGCGTCTGCCTCTGCGTCTGCATCTGCGTCTGCCTCTGCTTCCGCCTCTGCTTCCACCTCTGACTCCGTCTCGGCCACGCACTCCAACACCATCACTTCGCTGAGCAGCAGTGCCAGCGCGAGCGCTTCCGCAACCAAGTCGGCCACTGCCTCCGACACGTGCGAGGAAGACGATGAGGACTTCCCTACCACGACTCTGAGCAACTCGCACTCTGCCACTTCGCACTCTGCGACTGCCACTGGTTCTGCCACTGGCTCCGCTACGGAGTCTACCAAGAACACTCCCACATCATCCCAGGAGCTTGTTACCAGCACCGTCTACACTACCAAGATCACCACCGTCACCTCCTGCAAGCCCGAAGTGCCATGCACGACGGGCCAGGTCGTCACCGAAACCGTTCCTTGGTACACCACGATCTGCCCCGCCACGACAACATCGTCTGCCGTTGCCATGCCCACAACCACTGCTCCCCCTCCCCCTCCCCAATGGACCACGAGCACCGTCTACACGACCAAGACGTACACGGTCACCTCGTGCGCCCCCGATGTTCCCTACTGCCCCGTTGGTCAAATCACCACCAAGGTCGTCCCCGCTTACACCACGGTCTGCCCATACACCATCACGGCCCCCGGCGGCGGCAGCAAGCCTTCGGGCGATGCTCACACGCCCCCAAGGCCCTCTGGCGATGCGCCTCACCCACCCAAGCCTACGGGTGAGATTTCCAAGCCCCCAGTTAGCCAGGCAAGTGAGAAACCCTCCGGTGACTTGCCTCACCCACCTAAGCCTACCGGTGAGGTTCCCAAACCCCCACTCAGCCACGGCGGCAACAAGCCCTCGGGTGATGCTCCCGCTCCTCCCAAGCCTACCACGGCCCCTGCAGGCCATGGCGAAGACGAGGACACCACAACGTTCGTCTACACCACCCTGACTGTCCCTGTTACAGTCGGCAAGTACAACACGACACTCCCGGGTACAGGCGCCAGCTACAAGCCCAGCCCCACGGGTGGATTCCCCAGCTACACAACGGCGGCGCCTGTCCCTAACAAGCCCGTCCAGGCCGGTGCCTCCAAGATGGGTGGCTTCGGTTTTGCGGGACTTGCTGCCGTTGCTGCTGCTCTTCTTTTGTAATGGGGGTTGATGGATGTTGCACGAGTTGACTGGGAGGCCCAGCATTTGTTTGGTTCGCTTCATGGGATCTATAAAAAACGTAAATACTGTTTCTCTATGTATCTATGCTCTTTAGTCATAGTTGGGGAAAATTTTAAGGGGGGACTCGATTTTCGAAATTTTCATGGCATGGTATTCGTTGACCTAAGAGTTGCCTAGCCTCACAATAGGACTCCGTTTTCAAAACCGAGGAAGGTGTGTAACCCATCCGTTGTGACCGAAGATTTTCTGATGCATCGGGATACTCGCATGAGAGGATGTCACGGTTCCGGACTCGGGTTCGTGATGCGGGTAACTGAGCATTGAAGCGCCGGTGCGAGTTGACGTTATGCGGCTGGATAAATGGCACCAAGATTAGCTTCCCCCGCTCGTCAGTTCATAGGGCCGTACGAACGAGGGCGTGCCGTTCCTTGCTGCTACGGTGACTGGATGAGGTCGCCGATGGCGGCCCGGCCAATTCCAATGCAGACAGATGACAGGACGATTACACTCTGCAGCTGCACGACGGTTCCGGTTCAGCAGCGAACGCCACAGGGGCAGGGATGGCTGTCCCCCATAGTACCTAGTAGAAGAATACCTCCAAAAACACTGTATCTGCATAGCGTAATCAAGGTACCCTTTCTACCCACCCGAAATCAGCTAGAAAAGGCGCGTACCGAGAAAGGGAAAGGATCATGTATTCCGTTTCCGTGGAATAAAGGAAAATGGAGGGGTTTGATTGGCCGAGCTTGCTGGGGTCATGTTGTTTCGTCATTCACATCCAGGACGGGGAACGTCATTCATGTTGGATTTGCTGCAAGCTCCGTTGGATGAATGCCCAGAGCGGACACTGGACAGCACTCCTGCGTATCTGCCTACTTCAGTGCTCCGTCCACAGGCAGGTAAAGAGAGCACAGCAACACTCTGGAGGTGCCCGATGCACTAAACAGAAAAGGGCAGGGGAGGGCGCTCTCTTGGGATCGTCGTCGTCGGAACAAGGCCAGGGAAAGCATCTCCAGGTCAATCGAGGGGGTTATGTCGAGTAGCGTTGATACCTTGGTGTTACGTTCCGAGCCTTCATTTACTCCAACCCAAGCGACGGTTTTTTCAATATAGGCACCTAGGAAATGCGCAGGAAGAGGGAAAGAAAAAGAAAAAAAAAAAGAAGAAAAAAAAAAACCACCAGGACAACAACAAACAAACAAGGAGCAGAGGGAGACGAACGGAACAGGCAGCTGAAAGACTACATAGCCAAACCCATTGCGTCTGCGTCTTGTGTTCCTGTGCCACACCACCTTTATTCGTCACTTCGCTTTCGTCTCGTGCAACTTTGCAGAAACTTGGCAGCAGCGGCAGCAATAATAATGACAACAGCGGCAAGCAGTGATAGGGCACCCTAGATTGTCTTTCTACGCGGCATCAGTGTCAATGGTCCAGCTTGTCACCGACACTCATCTCTCTCTCCCTCTCCCTCTCTTATCGATTGTTCATCGGATCTTTCCACTCTTCCTTCTCCTCCCCCGCCTTTGCCTGTTTTCTGGTTGTTGCTGACCGAAGCACGTCTCATAATTCCCCAATCCCGCCTCAACCTTCTCATCAGCTCGTCCTTGGTCCCCCTCTCTCGCCCCTCTCACCCCCCTTTCCTCCACCCCATCCTTCCCCTGACCTATCAGCGGGCGCGACGGTGGCCAATATTTCCTGCGAGAGCATAAACTACCTACCTACCTACACTACCTTTATCCATCAGTTCCATCCATCCATCCCTTCGACCAACTTACCTGCCCACCTGTCCGTAGCTTGCTTACCGACTGCTCCATTCATTTTTTTACGTTGCCTACACTACGGAGTGAGGACCCAGACAACGCATATTAACTCACACTATCTTTACGAGAAAGTGGGTATCCCACTGCGCTGGCCCGCATCGTAAGCTTGTTGCTCCATCTGAAGCTTGGCGTCTCTGCTGCTCTGCAACATGTCGGACGCTGGCGAAAGGTACGTCGTTGTGATTCCCCCATACTGTGCACTTCTGTTGCCGCCCACCCATTCACCTTTGCGGCCCTCTATCGCCGTCCTCTGGGCCCCTTTCCTTGCGTGAGGCTACCTCCTCGTGCATTTCACCCCTCCTGCAGCGACAGTGAGAGCAGCTTCTGGAGCCTGACCTTGGCAGCAGATAAGCTAACCCACTCCTGATTCCAGCACCCACAAACGGTCAAAGTCGGCTGCCGCCCTCTCCCTCCTGCGACGAAATCACTCCCGCGGCGACGAAGATCCTTCAAGCTCGGATGACGGAGCGCCGCTGACGTCGCCACCATCTGCAGCCGCATCCCAGACCAACATATCCATGGCCCAGAATCCTCCCCGAGGCAACAGGCTCTCCATCTCCCCGTCCATGGGCCGAACCCCTTCCCACAACGGCCCACCCTCCGTAACCGCGTCCAAGATGAGCATGACCAGCGCCGCACCCAGCGAAAAGGGCGTCTCCCTCGAGCAGTCGGTACGCAAGTTCCGCATCGTCGAGGCCCTGCGCAGCGGCGATACCGCCTCCATTTCCAAAGCGATACGCGATACCGCCGAGGGCGGCCCGCGCACGAGCATCTCCTCCATCAACACCCTCAGTGGCAGCGCCCTCGACGACACCACCGTCCTCCACCTTGCGATACAATGCGCCGAGTACCAGGTCGTCGAGTACGTCCTCTCCGACGGCGCAGGAACCATTGACATCAACGCGAGGGACAAGGATGGCAATACCCCGCTGCACATTGCCGCGATCCAGGGTCGGACACAGGTCGTCAAACTCTTGCTCGACCAGAAGGACATCAACGACGCCGTTGCCAACTACCAGGCCAAGCTGCCCATCGACGTCGCTCGAAACCCCGACATCTTCCAGCTGCTGCAGCTCTCACGGTCGCTCTTCGCCGAGAACAAAGTCAGGCAGATTCAGGGCCTGATTGCGCAGAATGACTATAAGGCTCTTGAGACCGTGCTGGAAGAACCCCGCCTCAAGCAGATCCTCGACATCAATAGCACCGAGTTCGCGACCGAGCCCACTACCATCCAGGCCGGCGGCACTCTCCTCCACGAGGCCGCCCGCAAGAAGAACACACAGCTGATTCAGGTCCTCCTCCTTCACGGAGCTGATCCCTTCCGCCGCGATCGCAAGGGAAAGCTTCCACAGGACGTCACGAAGGACGACGTAACACGCGCCATGCTGAAGCGGTCCCCCGCCGCCGTCGCGGCTCAGAGAGGCATCCAGGAGAAAGCAGTCCTCGGCCAGGCGGCTTCCCAGGGCGCTGGAGCCTCCGCCTCGGGAGACCCCGTTGCTGGACGAGAGGCGCGAGAGATGAAGGGCTACCTGAAGAAGTGGACGAACTACCGTAAGGGATACCAGCTCCGGTGGTTCGTTCTCGAGGACGGTGTCCTGAGCTACTACAAGCACCAAGACGACGCCGGCTCCGCCTGTCGTGGTGCCATCAACACCCGCATCGCTAAGCTGCACATGAGCGCCGACGAAAAGACGAAGTTCGAGATCATCGGAAAGTCCTCGGTCAAGTACACCCTCAAGGCTAACCACGAAGTCGAGGCAAAGCGCTGGTTCTGGGCCCTGAACAACTCGATTCAGTGGACAAAGGACCAGGCCAAGGAAGAAGAGCGCCAGAAAGCTCGCGGCGCCGAGCTTCTCAGACAGGCCAAGGCTGAGCAGGCTGGCAAGTCGCCTGAGCTGTCCATTAACGACGCTCACAGCGAGAGTGCCAGCGTGGCCGACACCAGAAGGAGCAGCGTACAGATCCCAAGGAGCTTGTCGCAGGGCAAGATGCCCGTTCCCAAAAGCGACTTGGCCGGTGCAAGCACCGTCGCTAGCAATGACGACGAGTTTGCAGACGCCGCGACGGACGCCGGTCAATCCAGAGCTACCAGAAATGGCCAACATGCCCCTGCCGACGACGACGACGATGATGAAGACTTTGAGGATGTCAGCAGTCGCGAGGAGCCTTCCGTTTCCAAGGACGCATTTAACATCACGGCCCAGTCAGCCAAGTTGCAACTCGACACCATTTCTGCGGTTAATGCTGCGATGCTGGCCGAGGCGTCCAAGAACCCCAACACCATGCTGTCCGACGCCAAGGTTACACAGGCCCTCACGACTTACGATGCGGCTGTCAGAAGCTTGACGGGACTCGTCGGGGATCTCATGCGCATCTCCAAGGACCGCGACGCCTACTGGCAGTATCGCCTGGACCGTGAGACTGACATGCGCCGCATGTGGGAGGAGAGCATGGCCAAGGTCGCCAAGGAGCAGGAGATTCTGGAGGAGCGCGTCGATCAGGCCGAGGCTAAACGCAAGGCTGCCAAGCGTGCCCTCCGCGAGGTCATGAGCGAGTCACCGGCGGTCGCTGGCCAGAGGGCCAACGGAGATAACAAGGTAGACGGTACAGAGACTGTCGAGGCTGCCGTAGGAGCCGACGACGACCTCCCAGCCCAGCCCAAGTCACCCAATAGACCCCTGTCGAGGAAGCAGACTGTTCTGGATCAGCTTGAGTTGTCCGACTCTGAGTCGGAAGACGAAGATGAGTTCTTTGACGCAGTGGATGCTGGAGAGGTTGAGGTTAGCCAGCTGCCGCAATCCGACGTCGCAGGCACACCTCAGGACGAGAAGAATGAGCAGCAGCTGGTCGTCTCTGGCGATATAGACATCAGCAGTTCATTCAAAGGTTACGAAAATGGTATTAGAACGCGCCTTAAGATGGATGCTGACGATCGGCCTAAGATTTCACTCTGGGTAAGTCTCCGCCGTGGCAGTCATCATCATCATCAGCTCACTAACTTGTGTACAGGGTATTCTCAAGTCCATGATTGGCAAGGACATGACAAAGATGACGCTGCCTGTGTCTTTCAACGAGCCCACGTCACTTCTGTACCGCGCCGGCGAGGACATGGAATACGTCGAACTTCTGGACCAAGCTGCCGAGCGATCCGATTCGATTGAGCGTCTCATCTACGTGGCGGCCTTCGCCGCCAGTGAGTACGCGTCAACAATCGGCCGTGTTGCGAAGCCTTTCAACCCGCTTCTCGGAGAGACGTTTGAGTACGTCCGGCCTGACAAGAACTACCGCTTCTTCATTGAGCAGGTCAGCCACCACCCACCCATAGGTGCTGCATGGGCCGAGTCTCCCAAGTGGACGTACTGGGGTGAATCGGCTGTCAAGTCCAAGTTCTACGGCAAGTCCTTCGACATCAACCCTCTCGGTACCTGGTTCCTGAGACTTCGGCCGACGGCTGGAGGCAAGGAAGACTTTTACACGTGGAAGAAGGTCACCTCCTCTGTCATCGGCATCATCACCGGTAACCCGACCGTGGACAACTACGGCCCTATGGAGGTCAAGAACTGGACGACAGGCGAGGTGTGCCAGGTCGAGTTCCAGCCGCGTGGTTGGAAGGCTTCCAGCGCGTACAAGATCTCAGGCAAGGTGCTCGACGCCGACGGCAGGGTGCGGTACAGCATCGGAGGCCGCTGGAACTCTAAGCTGTACGCTCGCCTGACACCCGGATACGAGGCGACGGTCGAGGACCCCGGTGATTCAGCATCGGTCCACAAGGGTAGCATCAATGACCCCAACAAGGCCTTCCTCATTTGGCAGGCCAACCCCCGCCCGCCCAACATCCCCTTTAACCTCACGCCCTTCGTGCTCACATTCAACCACATCGACGACAAGCTCAGGCCCTGGCTGCCGCCAACGGACTCGCGTCTCCGTCCAGACCAGCGCGCCATGGAAGACGGCGAGTACGACTTTGCGGCCGAGGAAAAGAACCGCCTTGAGGAGGCGCAGCGGACGCGGAGACGCATGCGCGAGGAAAAGGGTCTCGACTTCCGGCCGGCGTGGTTCGAGAAGGCGACGTGCGAGATCACGGGCGAATCGTACTGGAAGTTCAACGGCAGGTACTGGCAGCAGAGAGAAAAGGCCGGTCCCAACGGCGACCCACAGCAGGCTTGGGAAGGCCTGGAGCCGATTTACGAGGACGCGAAATAGGAGCCTCCCATCCTCGCTGTGGGCGTCGCGGGAAAGAGCCGAGAGAGCAGTCCCGAGAGCGTTTCGAAGAAGATGGCGCTGGTAGGGAAGCGGTTGCGGCTGTCGGAGGGGCCAAAAGGTATTCGGTGGATAGTTGCTGGGAAGAGGTAGTTCCTCCGAGCCCTGGGGAACCGGGTTCGACAGTGCAATATAGATGATGATATCGAAATAGGCGTTCGCTCACTTGCTATGGGCAGATGCTGGTCTAGACGGTTCCTGACACTGTACTGTGGTGTTGGTCGTGCCCTGCGTCGTCTACTTCCGTCTGTGCGAGCGATTGGACGAACTGGTCCCATGTGAATTATGACAAAATCTTTATGCCATGCAAGGCCGAACCTTGGGCAACAGGCCTGCAGTAAGACGATATGGCGAAATGTATCACAATATTTGCACACGGCATTGACTTTGAGGATACATTAAGCGAGTTTCAGTGGCATGTGTGCCTTGAGTGGACGACGGTTGGCGGCAGCAACGACAAGATTTGCCGCCCTGACGGAAGGTCCGGGAAACAGAGGCGAATACTGTGTTGAATGCACTATAGTACCTATCTAGGTATGTCAAAAAGCTTGTGACACCGTCCGCCCTCCGGGGGCGTGGTGGAGCCTGCCTCGTGCACCGGCCACCGTCGTGTCGGCTGGGCCGCGTGCAGACGGTCCAGGATCACCCCCCATTGTTTCCCGAATGCACCTCGGTGAAGAGGGTGTGTTCTTTTTTCTTTCTCAGCGCTCGGTGACATGAAAAGTGCCCCCCCACATCTGGACCTCGGCACTTTCCCTGCTCGGACACTGACCAATGGGTGGTGATACACTTAGCATTTAGGGGATCATCCGGCCGCGTCTCAACCACATTCCCGGGCCCCTAAACCAACGTCCATACATTGTGAAGCTGTCATCCAACTCGTCAATCCACTTCATCCGTCTCGTTCGTCCTTTTCATCGTCCAAGAGGTATAAAAGTGCAGCCCTCGACTCCCCCTGGAGCGTCCAAAGTTGAGCGTTGCGAAGCACCAAGACGCGATTCGCGAAGAATTAAATCTTGCTGGGCCCTTTCGCCCATCGTCACACGACAAAAGACGGTGATTTCACGGGCTGTCATTCATCCGAAGATCTGACGCATAAAGAAGAAGAATAAAAAGAGAGAGACAGAGAGAGACCGGAACCAAAATGGCCAGTGGAAGATCAACAATCATCAGGCCGCCGCCGGATGACCCCAACAAGGCCCCAATTGAAAATGTGTTGGAGGTGACGGAGCTCGGTGTGCTTGGGCCGGTGAGTAGTACCCGGCAATTGCGTCTTTGGCAGGCCATTCCCGAGACGCCGACCGGTCATTTTTCCATGGCCACGCTCACCAGCCGGACACTCGTTCCACGGAAGACGCAGACTGACACCTTCCCGCAAGGACATTTTCACCAACACCCGCCAGCCCTGGCACCCCCCGGGCGCCCGCGGCATCTTCGGCGGCGCTGTCATCGCCCAGTGCCTGGCCTCGGCGCAGAAGACGGTCCCCAATGACTTCTTCGTCCACTCGTGCCACTGCTACTTCCTCCTCGCCGGGTCCTCTGAGATCCCCATCCTGTTCCACGTCGAGCGGGTGCGCGACGGGCGCTCCTTCGCGACGCGCACGGTGCAGGCCCGCCAGCGAGGGCGCTGCATCTTCACCACCACCGTCTCCTTCGTAAAGGAGGGGAGCGGCGGCGAGAAGCAGGTCCGCCACGCGGCGCCTCTGCCTGAGGGCGTGACGCCGCCCCCGGCCGACTGGAACGGTGAACCCGAGTGGAACATGCACTCGCCCTTCCAGACGCACCGCATCACCATGGTCGGCGCCGACGAGGGTAAGAGGCTTGACCAGATCAAGAGCCACAACTGGGTGCGCGCGCGCGGCCGCATCTCTGTCAGCGGCGGCCACCAGGCGCACCTGAACGCCCTGGCATACATGTCGGACAGCTACTTCATCGGCACCGTCGGCCGCATCCACAAGCTGTGGCGCTTCCCCTTCCGGCCCGACGAGTTCGCTGACCTGCCGCCCGAGCTGCGGGAACAGGTCGAGCGCATCAACGAGTTCGAGGGCAACGCCGAGCCGGGCGGCATGGAGTACTGGAAGACGCGGCCGCACCTCGGCATGATGGTCAGCCTCGACCACTCCATCTACTTCCACGAGCCGCGCCGGCTGCGGGCCGACGAATGGATGTTCACCGAGATGGAGAGTCCGTGGAGCGGCGACGGGCGCGGCGTTGTGCTGCAGAAGATCTTCTCGGCGGACGGGACGCTCTTGGCGACCTGCGTCCAGGAGGTGAGTTGTTCCCCGCGCGCTTCTGGGGTTGATGCCTTGGGGTTGTTATTGTGTTTTTGCTGACCGATTGGTTACAACAGGGCCTTGTTAGGTTGAAGCAGGAGGACGAGGAGGAGAAGGAAACAAAGTCCAAGTTGTAGAAGGAGAGGAGGCGGGAGTAGGTAGGGCAAGCTCGTACGTGGGCTTGTGTAGAGATAGTCTTTGAATTTGCTTTGACTACGTGGATAGACGAGGACGCAGCTAATGAGCAAGTCATCGACCTGTGTATTGTAAACAAAAAAGCAAAAGCTGATGATGTTTGTTATGGAAAGACTTTAACACGAAAGTCGCAACGATCTCTCACCCTTTGGGGGGAAGGATTCAAAGGCCCGCGGCTGCCTAAATTGTGCACCATATTGAACTCTTGGAAAATATGAAAGAAAAAAAAATATTCCCCTAATCGAAATCACCAGTCTTCTCTCGAATACTTGTTCACTCGTCTTCAAACACCAGTCGAGCAAAAAGTTCTTTTTTTTTCTTTTTTTTTAACAACAAAGAAGAGAAAGAAAACCGACTCAACGCTTTCAGCTAGTTGTTCCCCTGGTCTTACCGTGCTCGATGAGAATCAGTGTGAGAAGGCCTAACTAAAGAATGGGCTGTATATTGCCCGAGGGCAGGGTGGACACGGTTTGATAATGCGCGCTTGTATCAAGGGGTTGATGACAGAGTCTGATGGGTTTTTGTCTTGTTTGGATGTAGTGTATGGGCGTTGTTGGTACAGATTGGATAGGTCTAGGAGAGGGGCCTCTTCCCAAGGCTGGCTTTCTGAGTGTGGATCTACTTGACGTTTGCGTTCTTGGGCAATGTTGTTCTCTGAGTCTCTCTCCCCTGATGACGGGTTTGGTGTGGTTCGATATCCTGAGTTGAGGTTTGTCGTTGGAGAGGCGTGTTCTTGGTGTTATTGTTTGGTCTGCTAATGACGGGTTGCAGTACCTGTGTTATGCGGGCAACTTGTGGCTCTAGGAGGACTGATGACCTGTCACGAATGTCTTCTTTTTGATAAGATCAAGCCGATCTTGATGCTCATGGGTACTGCGGCCGCGGAAGGAGTACCAGACATAGTTAATAAGACGGTCTTTGATGTTCTGTTTCTATTTGCGGTGTTGACCTTGTTCTTATAGACCCCTTGGGCAGTTAAGTAGATTGTAGTCTAGCAGGCATTGCTGGTTGATTATTATCTCTCTTTGGGTGGTGTCCCTTAAGTGATTTGGCTTGAGTGGAACCTTGGGGCTAGGACGGATATTCTGAGGGATTTTGTCTCGCTGGTCCACTGTGCCTGCTGATACCACGCGGTTTGACGGTTGAATGGGTAACGATGTTTGTTGTTGTTTTGATAGTATGGTTGAGGAGCTTGTTTCTGGTCTGACATCAACCCTGCTGGGGATAGGCCTTGCCTTCTCATCCATCGGACGGTTTAGTAAGGTCACTATCATGGTCGTTGTCTTGACTGGCAACAGCGTGGAGTTCTTTTCGGGGCCAGCTGCGTTGTTGAGGATTATCGCTATGCGAATGAACAATGAAGCGGGAGAAGCCCACAGCGGCCATGGGTGATTCTCTCTTTTTCTTACTTATGAAGCGGGTGCTGGGTTTGGGCTTCACTTCAACCCTGGCCGACGAAGAGCGCCTTCCATCTCTCACTTTGTTGTCATAATTCACTTCGGCTCTCCTTTGGACTTCTGTTCCCGAACTCCCTTTCGTGAGAAACCTTCAGTGTTTCTTCTCTCTTGATAAGCCAACCAAGATTGTTGGTTCCAAGATGAGCCACATAGAGAAGAGTCTTTGGGCAATGAGTCGTCCGAGAACGTTTCTAGTGGGACACCAAGTTACTACCCACCTTCTTATACTAGTCCAAAGAGGAGCTCACAGCCATTGCCAAGACATGAACCACGGACATCATCATTGATGATGTGCCCCCAAAGTTTCTCCCCTACTACAGGCCCCTCGTTGCTGCCCCCACCCGGCACCGTCCGGCCGGATATCTGGGGCCTGGCGGTCCGCCAGGACCCGGGAGGAGCGCAATGGGGGAGCGCCGGGATGCCAGCTTGGAAAGAGCTCACGATCTTCGACCCCACTCAAGAGATCGTCGCAGCAGTGCGTTTTCGAGGCAACTGTTAAACGCAGGACATCAGAGTCTCACATCCTACACTAAACACCTCAAACGAGAAACTCGACAGAGTAGCAAGTCGTTGTTGATGACACCCCCGTCTACTAGAAAAGATGACTTAAGTGACCCATATGTTAGGACTCAAATTGCTTCATAGTACAATCAGACCCGCAGGCTATTGGAGGGGGAATAAGGCACTGTCACCCCGCATAAACATTGAGACTCAACAGACGTCTGTCTAACCACTGACAACCTTGCAAGATCTCAGCCCAGGCTCGAAGCAGGCATCCGTAGCCCAACGGCAGCCGAGCAAGAAACGCTAGGGACCAGACGGACCTCACCTCATGGGACACAACCCTGCAGCCTCCTGTTGAGGAAGCCGGCCACGTGTTTGAGCGTCCACTCCTATCCTTCGCGGTGGTGCTCCTTAACCGGAGAGGTACTGGTATCCGAAACAACGTCCTGCCGGCTACCTGCATCCGGCCAAGGAGAACTACCGTAAGCAGCCGAATGGGAGACCCGAACCCCTTCCAAGCCCACCGCGGCGCCGTACAAATAAGACAACCTGAGCAGTATTTGACCGTGCTGGCCTGGCTGCTCTGAGCCGTTGGACGTGCGGCGACGAGACGGGCCAAGTGACGCGACCTAGATATGTGGGTAGTAGATGGTGTCTGTCCTGCAGGGAGGTCATGTACGGATGGTACGGTTCGGGTCCTGGTAATGTTAGTGGACGTGAGAGATGTCCGTCGACGGCCAAGCGATTCTTGCCCTTGCGACCTGATATGCCCAAGAGATTGGAGGCCACCCGCAGCTTGCCATCAGCTGGCAAGGCACAACGGGCCATACTAGCGAGGCGCGGCCAAGCAATATTGCTCCGACAATCAACGAGGACCAATGGAGTCGAGATCGCAACGAGCCGGATCAACACCCACCCACACGGAGGGGGCTGTAGCATGGCCATCGTTGCGGGGGCAGCACAGGCAGCGGCTTCTGGGATCTTCTTGGAATCTTTACTCCCTATCTGTACGTTCATTCGAACGCGCCCCAGCAGTCGAACGAGAGTGGATTCAACGATAGGACAGGGTTGACAGCCGATATGTTTTGAGGTTGGTCCAGGCTTGGTTCCGCGCGTAAGCCGGCACGGTGCTCGCCAACCGGGAGGGACTACAATGTCGACAACGACCCGCAGCTTGGAGGCCAGGTACCGCCAGTCCGGAGAATTTGCGCCGTTCCTGAAGCTGGGGGGGGGGGGGGGGGGGGGGTCTAGACCACCGTTTTGGGAGCCGCAAGTTAACGATATCACACCCTTTATCCCAAGCTCAACGTTCTCGCGGAACGTCTTCGGCACAACCCCAGGAACTGCACAACTTAAGACACGTTCGCGCCTTAACGTCTTGGGGGGCGGGAAAGCAGACCGCCGTAGGTTTCATGGGTCGATACCGTCATCGACTCTCGGGGATCCAACAAATCCAGCCAGCATGCGGGTACAGAGCATAGCCACCGAGTGTCATTAAATAAGCCGCAAAGTACGCGTCTGGCCAGTAAAGAAGAGCGGGGATGTCATGGGCCATAAGTGGCTAGTTGAGCGGTTCCACACGGAACGGACGACAGGTTTTCTAGTGCAATTTTGCTGATCCTCAATGAAGATCCCCCTTCTTTGCGTCCAGACGAATTGAAGTATTGTGCGCCACCTGGTTCGGGCAAGCTTTGTTTGCTGCAGGCTGTTTCTATTCTCGATCCGTACGACTGTCGGCAGTTGGTTGACTCGCCGCCAGGTACAGGTGAACATGAAATGAAACGTCGTAGATGATGGTCTCAGCAAAATTCCGACAGGTGCTCTCAGGGTATATTGGAACCGCACAATGCGGGTATGGCCGAAGGAAACGTCACAGGTAAGGAACACGGGGCGTGTTATCCCCTTTCCTCGGCCAGCTGCATAAGGACATCGAACTGAGACATTGGCCACTCTTTACCGTAACTACTCAAATGTCAGATTACATGGTTGGGTAAGTGGGATGACAGCGCGGGCCGGCGACGCAGGCTCATGAGGTACCCAGGCGTCGATGGCTGATTGCCCTGTGTTCCGGAGCGGTGATCGATCAGTCGCGCCTAACTTTTGACAAGGGTCGGTGATTGAGGCGATGGATGGCTGGCCAATAACCATCACGGCTCAGCGTTCATCTCTGAGCTTAATGACCGAGAGACATGTTCGACCAGCTAGACAGCCCGATCCAGAACCGTCGTGCAGATAGTCCCGTTGAGAGCTGCCTCGGGACATTGGCTCACGGTAATGCACACGCCAAGATCCGCGCATACTCGTATTCTCGAACATATACATGTAGGATACCTGCCAGCGACTCGCTGTGGACGGGATCCCAGGCGGTGCCTCGCCGGCCGTTAGCAGTTTCCTGCGAACTAGGAAGCGGTACTTGCACCATCTAGAGCAACTCAACACCCGATGTTGGCGGGGTTATGATAAGGGCTTTCCATTTGCGCCGAACACGTGAGAGGACCTGTCTTGGCTAGACAGCTCGTGTCATTGTCTCCGAAGAAGCCGCCCGGGGGCTCTTTTTTTGTCCTTTGGAAAAACTTTAAGAGAGGAGAGACTCATATAGACCAGGGTCCTTGATCGTGGAGCGGCATGCTGTCCTCCGGAGGATTCACAGTACGTTTATTGCGGCCATTGCCCGCAGACAGGTTACATTTACTGCGTCACTCAATAGCAGAGCCCTGGTCCGCTTTCTGATATGGATCGACCAGGGGGTCCCGGCTCTCACGAAAATGAGGTTCGCGTCCCGTTGGGAGCGGGTTTTCCTTCGGGAGAGGTGGGGAGGGGGGACAACGTTGCTCTGTGTTTCTGAAGTCGCGCAGTAGGCACGGCACTCTGTTGGTAGCCGAAGCCCGAGAAAATGGCAATTTGCAGATAGATAAATTTCACAAGGGACCGCAGCAGGCTGTAAATTCGCCTTGATTAGCTAAGGGTGAGGGGACTTCGGTCCTGAGTCTTCATTTGGCAGCGCTCGTCCATCACTAGTGTCTTTTACTGTGTCTTGAAAAGAAGTCGAGCCGCTTGAGTCAAGAAGGGGGACAGGTGGCACAGGCGATGATTTGATCGATGGCGGTACAATATGACGATTCCCTGATGACAAAACCAGCCCACCTCGCCCGGACGGCTTGCCTAGGCTGGCAGTTGGGGGGGAGTGGCCGCCAGAAGCAGGCCAGCCCCCTCCCCGAGGAGACATGTCCAGGGACATATCAAGTTATGTCTAAGTTTGGTGCTAAGGCGAATCGACTGCAGGGATGCGCGGCACACCTTTTCAAGCACCGCACTACGACTTGGCATCCTGGATGGTCTTTTGCTAATTTCCCTTCCAAGGTTGAGATGCAGCAGCACATAACAACCGCGAATCCTGTTGTTTCTACTTTGGGCCGTCGATGTCTGCGTGTCAGCCCGTTTTCCCGTCCGAGGAGCGACCTTTGGGTGCTTGCAATGATTGCCATCTTGTTGCCTGACCCTGGCTTTCCCACGCCCCAAACCTCCAACAACTGAGATACGTAGCCAAGGAAGCTTTGTTGCTTGGGGAGTTTTTATTCATCTCCCTTCTCGCAATCCGGATTCGCCAAGTATTCCGATGGCTAGGCGGTAAGAAAGTCCAAATGGGACAGTCCATGTGGTATTTTGCAGGGGTTCCGGGTTGTGGTTCTTTGGGGGCCTTCTTTGATCTTTCCAACAACTTGCACGAGGTGGTCGCGCATAGTAGCGATTTGTGGACAAGGCTCATTTTTGGGCGCGCTCGGCTCCCGCTGCGCCTCCATTCTGCGAGCCTGGATCGTTGTTTTGTGATTAATGGTCGACGCGGCGCAGATAGATAACAAAATAGCGGAACGGGAACAAAGTCCATATGTCACAACACAGCAGCGTGCCTTGTCACCCTGCACCGCGTACCATAGTCCAGTGGCATCCCGTGCCTTGGCGACTTTGACCAAACCTGGCGCCTGTGGATGCTGACCCGTAAGGATGGCTGACGACGGTGGTGCTTGGTGTTGTCTGGCGTGCACGTCACGCTCGGGTAGGTATTAAAGGCGTTGGTATAAGTGTGGGAAGAGCCAGGGAAGGCGATGGAGTTTTCGCTTGGGGTGCCGATATGTGAGCCACTTTTGGCTTGCGAGGGGTGGATCCTGGTCTTAAGCGCAATGGGTATTGGGGATGAAAGATCGAAGATCCAACAAAAGCTGATGCGGCTGGCTTCTGGGCTTGAGCAGGATGCATATCTGCTAAGCGATCTCTTATGGTAAAGCGGAAACCGCTCTCGGACGATAGCATCGTATGGTTGGTTGGAATGGAAGAGTTTGACGGAACTCTTCATCCACAGTCTCGGACGTGGTATCCCAGCAACGGCATATTCTCCGAAGACAGCAGCGAGAGGATCGCGATGCTCAGGGCGGAGAGGGAAGAAAGCGGAATTGCCGATAGTTGATGTCAGATATTGTCCAACGATGTTATGCTCGCAATGGCGCGGGCATTCGACCCGACGATAGAGCATGTCAACGTCTGTCGCATCAGCATCGTAGCGCCGTGTCTTGTGTCGCGGAGGTGGAAGTTATCCAATCCCCGAGTCTAGGAGCGTCCACATTGGTTGTGCATGCATCCATCCCACGGGCAGGCTTGGCAGTTGATTGGACCCATGCAAGGAATGGGATGCTGGCATTAGGCAGCTCTAAGGAGGATGGGGAATTGGAGTTTGGAGATGGGGATTTGGCTCCACTGGCCTGGCAGGGTAGCAAGCAAGGCGGGCTCAGGTGGTTCTCTTGGCTGGCGCCGGCCATCGTCTCATGCTACAGGAAGAAAATCATGGCAGAGCCGGTGAGTGGAACGAAGCGTATCGTATCCATCTCGTGGGAAAGAAGTCCGAGGCAAGCGTGCTCGATTGAAGAAGGGGGGGACCTGGAAGCATAGAGAATGATGGAGCGGGTTTGTGTCCTCCACGCGCGGCCCCAAATAGAAGAAGTACCTAGATTGGGTAGCAGCACTATGTAACCGGTTCGCGCTTATATCCATACCTAGTATGGTGGCCGGAATATTTTCTCCTGCGTTCCCGCTGGCCGGTAAGTTGGCGATTGACAGTTGTTGATGGTGGAGGGGGGCACACTACTAGGTAGGTACACTGAGTTTGCGTACTGAGTAGCCTGACTGGTACCCGAGCTGGCCAATGACTGGCATGTGGATGATGGGTGAAGGGCCTGGATGGAATTCCATGTAAACAAACTATCGGTAGAAAAGCTTGGAACTGTGGTGGTAGACGTTCAATAGCAAGCACACCGTTTGGTCGCAGGGAGATGAATGAGACGACTTGGGACAAATTAATTAGTGTGGGTAATCCCTCGGTCCGTTTTAATGTCCTCGAGTAAGGTGCCTGCTTGCCAATGCTGAGTGAGGGACGCTGCGAACACCCAAAATCGTGATTGCCCGCGAGTGCACAGCCAGTCAGTCACCGGAGTCGTCAGAGTCACCGGTGGTTCGGACGGAAAGAACCCTGATTCCTGTTGGTTGGAAACTTTCTCCCCTCCCCAAAGCAGCCAAGAGCTTTATTTACTACGTACCTTCCCAGTTCGTCCGTTTTCTGAAGCACCTCAGGTTCATTATTCCAAAGACTATTATTACCTTTTTACTGACTAGGTAGGTGGGTGGGTGGTGGGAAGGAGGTATTCGTACCTTGATCTACCTAAGTAAAATAGATAGGTAGGCGGCCAGCCAGCCACGTTTTCGATCAAAGGGCGAGACGAGGATAACGTCGGCTTGCACATCGCCTTATTCCATGACCTGTAAGTAAAAGCAGCAAGTGGAGGAGGGCATTCCGACATGGCCTCGATTGGTCATCGTCTTAACCGCTTTTGCCGACTTCGATATTGGCCATCCTTCTGCTCATTCTCCCCTCTCCCCCTTCTCCCTCTCTCCGACACCCTGACATGCTTGCTAACTTAGTACTGCTGACACGCCATCGCTCTGTTTGTTGACCGCCCCGCGGTCACAGCGACAAATCTTGCCAATGGCAAGCAAAATTAATTATGTGGAATGGACAAACCTACACAAATCGCATGCTGGTCGACTGTCATGTTCTGTTCCAGTCGTTTCGATGGGTTCCTTGATAACTCGTCTGCTGGACTGTCTACATACAATACGGGGAGTTGGAGCCACCTCGGTCCGCCAGTCTTCTCCACGGGCCGCCCCCACGAGTCGACCGCCGTTTGTCGACTCGCAGCGGCACTGCACTGGCACCACTGGCCGCACTCTGCTATGCGAAATGAAAGTGTCACCAGGTTGTGTGCTGCATCTGAGTGAGTTGTTGGTATGCACCGCCGGCGTCTTCCGTTTCCCCCTGTCTCCGGAACTTGTATGGAGATTATCAGTCTAGAGCACGTCCGTATGGATACCGGGTGCTCTACAGGTACCAAAGTACATAGCTGGGTGACCCCTCCCTACCTAGCTAGGTAGTGCCAGGCAGTGTACAAGTACAGCACACCCCTTGACTTTTCCCGCTACTAAGAATCCAACCAGATGGTTACGGGCTCGCGGCTCCACGCTAGACAGGACTCAGCCACAGCAAATCGACGACATTGACGTGTGTGGCCCCACACCGGAATACGGAATACGCGGCTTTTCTTCAACCCCTGAACGCACCACATAGTATACCGTGACAGGGACGAGGCGGTGTCTTGCAGGCAACCATTGGCCAGTAGGATGGGATGAATCAACAGGTTCCATCGTCGTCTGAGAAGAGTTGTAGGCTGCTTTTTCCTGGGTAGACAGAAATCGTTCGGCCCGTCGTTGACCAAAAAGCGAGACATAAGAAAGCGCCGTTCGGGCAACGACGTGATCTCAGGGAGGTTGGTGGTTGTGCTGTTGTTGTTGTTGTTGTTCTTCTTCTTCTTGCTCGGACCTCCGGGACAAAGACTGAGTGAGAGATCATCAACTTGTTGACGCCACGCTGCGACGTGCGTGACAACACACGACATGAGGCGGCAGAGCGACGCTTGCCAGACAGGGCATGCCTTACTACCTATGTACGCTCGGCGGCCGAGCTAGGGATGCTACGTGGAGACGGCCGGCGCTGGGAGACTATTCTGCTTACCGATCTTCGTATCCGTTCCCACGCTTGTTGGGTGGACAAGAGCATGGCATAGGGGATGCCTCTTTGCGTTGGCTAGCCTCGGCTGACTTAGCTGCAGCAGTTCAAGGGTCGCCGTTGTCGGCCACTTCTAACCCTCTGTCATCATCACAATCCAGCTCAGCTTATAGAGCACAGCAGCGTTGGGCTTTGACTTTTCTTTTTTTCTCCTTCTTTTTCTCTCTTCAAGAGTAGAAGTGGGGATACTATCGTCTTCCGACTTATCCGCCCCGTTTGCCCGGCTCTTGTGCTGCATGGCGCTGCTTCTGCATTGCATCACGTCCAAAAGAGGCCCTACAGCGAGCGCACTGGCGTGTTCCTTGGCCTGCCAGGCTTATTCCTCACAATCATGGGGGCCTGGCAGAAATGGCAATGGCCAAACTTGCAATCTCAATTCTTACCTCTGGCTACCAACAAAGACACCACAGTTTCACTTGCTGCGAATTGTCCATGGGCTGCACCCCAGCCCTATTGGTGTCCTCCTCGAATACCACAAAAAAAAAAACTGCATCTGTTTCCTTATCAGCTTTCCTTCCTTTTCCGTTGCCCAATTAGCACGTAAATCCATACTATGTCAACCTCCGGTTCGTAATGCATCGTCAGGGGGCAGGCAGGTGCTGTGCCATTCCTTATCGCCTGATGTGAAGAAGAAAAAAAAAAGGCTCATCAGCCTTTTTCTCAATTCCATTCCATGCAGCCTAGCCCGGATAGTAGCCAGACAAGGACAAGGCCGATCCGTCAACACTTCAACCCCCAGCCCAAAGTGGAGGAAGATCCCGCACGCACTACGCCAGTGCTGTTGGCCCCATGTGCTTGCGATGTCTGTCCAAGGCACCGGCAAACCGCTAGAGAGAGAGGCCAGGCCAGGCAGGACGCACTAAGCATGTGTAAATACAAGTACAATATCTACCTTATCGGGCACTTGCTTGCTTGGGCAGTGAAGGGGTCGTTATGAATGCATTACAGTACCTAGGTACATAGAATAAAGCCAGGAGATGGAGAGTTATGGATACGCACAAAGGACACCCTGGCGAAGGGTAGAGGAAGTAAGTGTCTAGGTAGGCACGGATAGTGTCTCTCTACCTAGGTGCTTAGAGGACATAAGGGGCCCACAAAACCTGACCGTTTATACCCCAATACCGTACCCTCCTGTGGAAAAGGACGGAAGTAAAAAAGTAATTGCATTTTTGTAGTGCTGTAGTTCGTGTGTGCGTGTGTGTATTACACCCCTTGGGAGAGAATGAAGCCAGTTCTGCCCTAAGCAAGCCATTTATTTCTTCCTTTTTCTTCTCTCTCCCTTGCCGGTTGAACAACATAACCGGAATGGCGCGGCAACCTAAAAATCAGTTACAGGCAAGACGACGCCAATCGACAGGCGGATGGGCAGTACTGGGCCGGGATGCCAACAGCGGCAGCAGCAAGAAACAGAGCGAGTGTCTATCAGTTGGCAACAGGCAATAGTAGGTGAATACTGCTCTTTTAATCCAATCAATCCAAGTCACGGCCAGTCCAGCGCAAACCCACTTTGGGCCCGATTGCCTTGCCATCCCATCATATCGCCAATACGGGATACAGTCTCTCATCCCATCCCATCCCCTCCCCCTCCCAACGTTCCTCTCCTGTCACCCCCTCTCCCGCGCAGCTCTCCAGCCCAGTGCATGTGCCTAATTGCCCGCTCCGTCCCATTCAACCCGTCGTATGCCATCTCTCCCCCCACCTCCCGTGGGACAGCCGGACAGCAAGCAGGAGGGGGGTTCCTTTTTGCTCTCCATGTGTTCCATTCTATTTGGGTGACGGATGTCTCATAGACTTTTTGGGAGGTGCACCCCCCCCTTTGCCGACGCCTACCAGTGTTTACATTCCCCCTGTCCCTTTCCGCAGCCGCCGCCCACCCTGTCTCCAAAATCACCACAACAGTCGGCCATTGTATGCTCCTGCTGTTACTGCGTGCTTCTATTCTACTCTTCTGCCTCTCTCGCCCCCGTCCGTCCCATCTCATCCCAACCGTCTCCATATCGTACCATTCCTTCCCTTCCTGTTTCCCTCATCCTCTTGCCTAATCAATACCTTGCATCTTACCTGCTTACGGACTTTTACCAGCTGGCAACCGCAGAGGTGTCTT
The DNA here is from genome assembly GCA_020631755.1 of Colletotrichum sublineola. NCBI lineage: Eukaryota > Fungi > Ascomycota > Sordariomycetes > Glomerellales > Glomerellaceae > Colletotrichum > Colletotrichum sublineola. The sequence goes on along the minus strand of JAHSQG010000006.1, from coordinate 4,449,368 downwards.
TCCCCGAAACACACCACACACCACACAAATACCACACGCCTCTTCTCCCGTCACCCCTCCTCACCTTTCACCGGCACCGTACTGCCTGAGGTACCGGATCTGCTACTCGGTACCTACCTAGGTGCCTAGGTACTAAGGTACCTTGACCCTACCCACCTAACCTACCTACCTACCTACTTTTAGACGCCTCCTCCAGCCATTGCCGCTCTTCACCACTCTGGCTTACCATCCTTCTATCATTCACGTCCCTCTACCCTCTTCCCCGACCTCTCGTTGTTTTTCGCACGAGCGAATTTGTGTTTGTCCTACAGAACGTCAGGCAACACATCCCAACACGTCTCCTTTTTTTTTCTTTCTTGTAATCCTAAACTCGTCATCTCCTTTGACGATCACGCCCTCCCACCCCCAATTGCTGTCACCGAGGACGACCGGCCTGCGAAACACAATACCACCTTGGTCAGCCAATCCATTCGTTACATAGACAGAACTTGCTTGCGAATTCCTTTCCGACAAGCTTTCGCAAAGTACCTCGCATAACTTGGTCATAACCTAACTTGGAACTGCTGCCTCCTGTTATCACTGTTGCTGCTTGCATTTGCATCGTCTTGTCTTTTCCCCAGGGCCTACCAATTAGCCCACTTCAGCTCGACCGCCCACCCGCCGCGACTCGACTAGCAATTCCAGGCGTCACATTTGTCAAATCTCCGGCGTCAAGAGAAGCCTCAGTTGCCCGACCTTGCGCCACCAGGCCTAGAGAAGGGGAAGAGAGGAGCCCACCCGTCGCCGAATCGCTTCATTTCCCCGTCATCCCAAACCCGCCCCCGATACACTTGCCAGCATCGAATGGGTCTGACGCCGAACGCACCCACAGACGCGCCCACCTGCCGACCTGCTGTCGCCAAGTAGGTGAATTGGAACAGGGTCGAGGAAAAAGAAAAAGAAAAGAAAAAAGACAGAGGAACGCCAGCAACTTACACCCGCGCGATACACACACTTGGGCCGTTACGATCACAAGCGACACCATTGTACGAAGCCACAGGCGGCGACTGTTCCATTCGCGTCGTTGTGCAAGGCCCTGAGCCGTCTGCGTTGTCGTGAGAGCCAGAGGTGTACAGAGGGTGCAGCAGGCGGACCACTCGGCCAGCCCACCACTAATCCACAATTGGGCCCATCATGGCACCCATGACGCCCCGGCTCAAGATCCTCTCAGGTGCGTCTCTTTTCTTCCAGGCTTCCCGTCCGCTCCAATAATTGCTTCTTCTTCTTGCCTCAGCGACGGTGTGGATCGGGTTTTTGTGTCCCTTTATCTCTATCCGTCAGCCCGGCTTTTCTCCCCATCATACCTTTCCCATCACATCCCACACTCGTTTTCCTCCCCTCTCCCCCCATCTCTCTAGCTCTCTCACACTCTCGCACACACGCTCTCTCCCTCTCTCCACAAAGGGGCCGGTGCTATTGCATCGTGTCGAGTGCATTCAGGCATGGCAGACGACAGCGGACTAATGAAAACGTGTGTAGTTGGAGGAAACCCTGTTTCGGCCTTCCTGTCGTGGAGATTACAAGCGACGAATGCTTGCGACGTTACACTGGTGTGGAAGTCAGGATTTGATCACGTCGCACAATACGGCATCTCTTTCAAGTACGCCGTCACTCTCTTCTTAACAACTCGACTTCCCGCGTCTAATCAAGAAACTATTAGGTCTCCCGTGTTCGGTAACGAACGGTTTAAGCCGCGACATGGTAAGTCTATTCGCGTTCTCTCACAACGAATGGTAGTGTTCTTGCTAACTAATATATTTTGCAGTTGTCCGCGTTCCCGAAGAAGCCGCGCAAGGAGGCGGCCCCTTCGACTACGTAATTCTTTGCATCAAGGCCCTCCCCGATGTCTACGACCTCGCCGCCGTAATCGATGCCGTCGTTACGCCTCAACACACGTGTATTCTCATCAACACCACTCACACCCTTGGCGTTGAGGCCGCCATCGAAGAGCGATTTCCTACCAACGTTGTCCTCTCCTTGGTTTCCAACGCCGAACTCTCTCAGCTTGGTCAGAGTGAATTCGAACACAAGGGCTCAACCGAGATCTGGGTTGGACCTTCATGCAAGAATGAGAACATTCCAGCTGCTATCCAAGGCGACATGGCAGAGGCGTTGGCCATGACGCTGAATACTGCTCAAGTTGACTGCAAGGTTTCCCAGAATATTCGCCAGCAGCAATACGAGCGGGTCATTGGGTGAGTGAATCACCTGTGCACCTCCATTCTTGGACACATTACTCACTTTCAACAGGCCCATTGCTTTCCACCCCGTCAGCGTCATATTCGAGACGGCGAGCCATGCACAACTACTCGAAAAGGTTGGGGTACGAGACTTGGTAACCGGCGTAATCGACGAGTTGCTAGCCTTGGCGGAGGCGCATGGGTGCAAATTATCACCCGACTTCAAGCAGAAGACGATCGACGACATGACGAAGCCTACAAATCCCGAGAGCATCATGTGGCAGGATTACATTGCGAGACGACCGATGGAAGTTGAGACGTATTTGGGCTCCCCGATTAAGCTGGCCAAAGAAGCCCGCCTTGCCGTTCCTCGCATCGAAACCCTTTACGCTGTCCTGCATAACCTGAATATCGTCAACCGTCAAAAACCCCCCAAGCCTGTTGATGCCGCAATGGCTCCTCCCGGCTCCCCGACAGCCCAGGCACCCCTTCCGAGAATGTCATCGGCCAATGGCGTCCGACCAGGTATGAACGGCAACGGCATGAACGGCAACGGCATGCCTCCCAACCGAGGACCGCGCCCACGGAACTCGTCCAACCTCGGTCCAGGACCTGGGCCCGGCATGCGCCGGCCCCCAATGAATGGTGGCCCGCCTAACGGTTTCCCTCGTGGCCCTCCCCCCCCTGGGTCTAGGGCGGCCTCGAGACGTGGTTCTTTGGAAGGGAACGACCTTGAAGAATTTTCGCACCTTATGCTCTACGACGACATTCCTGAAGGCGGTGAGCCTGGCTACGCTCATGGCCCTGAGGCTTCCGATTTGGCGGTCCGCGAGCGGGAACTGGAGTTGCGTCAACGGGAGCTGGCGATGAGGGAGCGGGAGATGCGGATGAGATCGAGGGGTCCGCCGCCCCCGGGAGCCAGAAGAGGCCCGCACCCAATGCGCAACAGTGCCCAGGTCTTCGATGAGGAGGATGACGAAGATGATTACTTCGACCCGCATTCCGGCCCTCCCCCTCCAATGATCGACCCCGACAACTTTGACATGATGAGCGTGACGTCGAGGAAGAACCGAAAAGCAGCGCCGCCGCCGACGCGTGCCCAGTACCACAAAAACGAAATATACGACGCGGGAGGAGCGCCTGTGCCCAGGACCTCTCGGTTTCGCCCCAGTTTTGGGCGCAATCGATCGAGCCAGATTGCTAGTGTCCCTGCTGCGAACGAAAACATCTTGGACGATCCCCTTTTCTCTTATTCGTCCAACCGATATGGTGCCGTTGACCGTGGCACGATGCAGGCGGGCTCGCGAGCGAACTCTCTGACTGCCTCGCGGATGGACGAGATGCAACTAGGCGCCGGCCCTATGGCCATGGGCATGAACGGGGCATTCCCGCGGCGAGCTAGTCAGTCCCCCGGAAATCCGTATAGTCCTTCGATCCGAGGTGGCGGCGGCCGACCGTCGCCGCCCAATGGCTACCACGGCCCTCCCATGAATGGACGTCCGTCGCCTCCCGACGGCATGCGTCAACCCGTGCCCCGATACCCTCCCGACCATGGTAACGCAGTTGCGCCACAGCAGGTTGAGCAGCACATCGGGGTGAGCGGTCTTGTTTCTCCATCCAAACAGAAGAACATGAGAAGTCTGACTGGTAGTGCGAGCGCCAGCGCGGATAGTGGTGAATCACAGAACGATACAGAGCCTTCGGCCCACAGCAGCCAGAGCAGCCTCGGACAAAGACCGCCCATAGGAGTGCGGTAAAGTCTGCCATTGAAGTTACTGCAACCGCTATGTTGCAATGACGATGGCCCCGTCGACGATACGGAACGGCATCGACCCGCGATGGCTGAATTCGGGTCGAAACGAGGACAAGCACGAGAACCAGTCGTCCCCTCGACACATTTGACAGCCCACGGATGTCACGACGCAATCCTTGATTCCCAGAAAACGATATCATGCGGATTCCTCGCATATCGTCCCGCGGCAACATGATTACGAAATGAAACGCTAGACAGGGTTTGGCCTATTCTTCTCGACACAACACACAGCTAATTCAACGACTTTTCCTTATTCTTTTTTTCTTTTCTTTCCTTTCTTGTTTTCCTTTTTACCCGAGTGGACGTTGGTCCAGTACATACGGCATCGTAGCGATGAGAGCAGATTCTTCTCGACTTCTGGTAATAGCAGCATTGGCTTAGGCGACCTCTGTTTTCTCGCCCGATAGGAGAACCCACAGCCGGGGTTGGAAAGTAGACGATTTTGCCGAAGGATGGGCGTCTCGGTTCGCTCGAGCTCGTCTACGACACAAGGCTCCTACATCAGATTTGGACCGGGGGCGTGGGTGTTCAACGTTGCTTGGCCACATTGGGCGAAGCTGAAAGTTGGATGTGTATAAAAATGGATCGCCTAGCCAGGCCTTTTCCTTTTTTCTCTTTTGTGTCTGTCCTTTACGACCAAATATTTTCTTTTAGGCCAAGTCACGAGTACGGCCACATTGAGAGGATTACAAGTAACGAGCATAGACAAGAGCTGGAGAAGACTTTTTACCCGGCAATACAGAGATGGGCAAGGTTACTGCATGGTCGTGGTCGACGACAAGGGCTCATGCTCAGATCGCAGAAGTGTTTTCTTCAGACAGGGGATTTTGGCTTTTGATAATTTTTAGTTTCGACGACAAGCGAAGCGCCGCGAGGAGCGGCCCGCACGGGTTTGAGGAGGAGAGAAACAGGGATGTAAAAGTTGGAAGGGACAGGCAAGTAGGCAGCCCCCTTGGGGGCGTTCAATTGAACGCAGAAGTCGGACGCGCATGCAAAACTTGAATTTGAAACTTGACGTTTTTTTCCCCCGGTTCCCGTGAGGAAGTGGCTGGGAGCCCCTTTCCATCCATTAGGCGGTAGACGGTGTGGCGTCAGAGGAAGCACCGTCGTCGGGTGGCTCGGATGTGTGACACGCGCATTTTGGGAACAGCGTCGTGGCCCCTTGTGCCGGCCGAGGATTGCGTCAGGCTTGCCCAGGGCTTGATCAAGCGTCACTGATGAGACACTGGCATGATGCTAAACCAGTCTCCAATCGGTTGATCTGACTCTAAACCCCTTTCTTTGACTTAGCCAAGTCCCATGTGTTTGTGTGTGTGCGTATGTGTGTCAGCGACGCTGGACGGTGAGTAATGGTAAGATGGTTGTCGATTCGACCCCGCCTGCAGAAGGCACATTCGGTCAACCAACTTCTAGTAGACTGGTATGTACTGTAAGGATCCTGATAACTTAGGGGAAACGACGGCCGGGGTGAGGAATCAGATAGGACGGGCCAGGTGGCTTGGGGATCCATCCCCTTGGACAGTGCCGTGCCGGGAAGCGGAGTGTCTCTCCAACATTAGCATACCTCAGCGCCTGGGATAGCTGATGGCTGCAGGTGCCATCCGACATCCGCTGACGTCTGTTCCCGTAAACTTATTCGGTATGTTATTAATGGCAGGTGGGGGGGGGGGGGGGGAGGTGGGCTTCCGAAATTCAGTGGGATAACTCGCACAGACCATCAGCCTCCACCCCCTTGGGTGGCAGCTGGCAGCTGCCGCCCGCCCACGACGTCTAGGCGAATCAGACCCCTTAGCATTCTTGTTTATCTTTGGTAGGACCACCCCACTTCCCTCAACGACAATCCAAGCAGCAACAAATAACGAAAAAAAAAAGAAAGGCGGAAGAGAGAGGAGAGAAAGAGCACACCGCATGAATTATAATAAACCGGACGTGTTTAAAAAGAACAACGAAAAGGAAAGAAAGAAGGAAATCCCGGACTGACGACACCGAGTCCATCTGGCAACCGCATGAGTTCTGTTTCACGAGAACAAGACAGAGAGCGAGAGAGAGAGAAACCGAGAAATATCGGCCAGACTTGAGGCTCTGTTTTCATTTCATCTTCCGTAAGTGGTCCTCCGCATTTCACACATACCCCTCCTCTACCCCTTCTGTTCACAGATTCCCCTGTCGACAGAAACCACAGGGATTCTGGGAACCCCGACTGACGTCCTATGATAGAATCATCTACTCTTGTCATCTCTTCCCTCTCTGGATAAATACCCCGTGAGAGAGAGCAACAAGATGGCCTCGCGCAGTATCAACATGACGCACACGACAAGGCCGTCTATGTCGTCCAGCTCAGGCAACGCGACGAAGACGCGGCAGTTGGTGAGTCTCCCTCCCGGTGCCCTGAAAAGGGGGTTTGTATTGTTTTTTCTTTTCCTTTTTTTTTTCTCCGCCAGTTCCTTTTTTCCCGCAGTCGGTGGTCATTGTTTGAGATACCACGGACGATGTTGGGGGAACCGTTATCAACGATACGGTATGGAGATCGTTTTGTGCTGACGTACGGCCCGAACCCCGTCCTCCAGACGCACCTCCATTCGCAGCTCGCCCAGCTGTCGGCCAATCTTGCCGACACCGAGAACCTGGTTCGTATGACGAGCGTGCAGGCCGAGAGCATGCGGGGTCTCGGCGCGTGGCATGGGGGAATGTGAGTATATGCATCCCACTATCTCCGCCCTACTTTTCCAAGGGGACTGGGTAAGAGTTTTCCGTCCGCTGACGTCGGTTGGCAGGTTCATGGCCGCGAGCAAGGTCCTCGGGGAGGAGGCGATCAACCGCGACGCGGCGGCGCAGGCTAGAGGAGGACAGCGATGAACAGGTGTCCAGGTGGGGGTATCGATGGCTTGCAAAGATGTGCGCACTTGGCGGGTGTGCTATGGGGAGATGGATTCTGAGAGCCGAAGCATTGTGCTGCTACTCTCTGGAACTTCGGTATGATTCAAGTCTAGCGATGACTTGAGGTGCCTCCGCGCTCAGCTCGTATGAGAGAAAGTCGCAGCTGATGCGGCAATGACCATTTTACTGTTCGATCACGTTGTTCTTGTCGGTGCACTATTTCATGTTGTCTCGTTCCCAGTGCAGAAATAACCGTCGAGGACTCTACTTGTTCTTGGCGTAGTCCGTTGCTATTACTTCGTTTGCCCGGCAGTCTTACAATCAGCCTGAAAAGACGGACCTAGGCCTTTTCAGATCCCATGTCAACGTTGATAGCCCTGCACGTCACATTTTTCCAATTCAGTTCGGTTGAAGTTGGCGTCAGTGTGCTCGGGGACCTTTAACGTGATCCGGTAACTATCTTGGCTCCTTTCGAGTCGGGAGACTACGGTCTATCTGACTGAGCTCTTCCGCTTCCAACCAAGTAGACTCAATTTGTGGAGGAATGTTCAACTGACGGGTTGGGCCCGGAATCGACCTAGAAAGCTCGGCAGCCATAGCTCGAGAACCGAGATGGCTCGGCTCTAAAGTTTGAATTATGGGTCCTCGAACCGATCCGGAGCGGGAACCGGGCCCGACAAGATGTCCACTAGCGACTTCTACCCATACTTCAATCGCGTTGGCTACGAGAACTGGAGTATCCTCCAGATCTCTATGCCTGCATGATTGTGCAAACCCGCACCAATATGGGTCGTCCGTACTCCTTAAGACGAAGTACCGTATTTGCACACAGCCTGCTGTCGGAGTCGACAATAGTGGACACAGCCGCCTGCACCAACAGGCGCAGCATATAAGTACCTAGGTAGTTTGGTACAGAACTGGCCACCCAGATAGGTCGCTTTCATTATCACGTGCATCTGACCCCTCACCTTGTAGTTCTCTCGCCTCCAGGTTTTTGTCACATTTCCGTCGCCTCGACGGACTATATTCAAACGACCCATTCTCCAGCGTCTGCCGCTGCGGACAGCCATGACAGACCCTTTATCTGTGACTGGAAGTGTTGTGGGAATCATATCGCTAGGTCTCCAGGTAACGCAGTTACTGTACAACTACTACTCTGCTATCAACACCCAAGACTCGGACGTCACTCACACGGCGCGCAAATTGGAGAGCTTGAGAGCTTGCTAAAGATCCTCAACTGCCTACAAACCCACCTCGATAGGTGCAAGACCAAAGTCTACGGAAAACATGTGATCGAGAACGTCGAGTTAACTATCAAGCAATGCGAAGAGTGCATCCAGGAACTCCAGGAGGAGTCTCGCAAGTTTGAACGGGCACCGGTGGATGGTATTCGGACAGCCATTCGAGCCACAAGCCGCCAACTCGCATACCCTTTCCGGCAAAGTACGCTGCAAAAGTTGGATGAGGACATTGATGAGCTGGTGACGCACCTGTCGCTGGCCCTGCAGCTCTTACAGAAAGATGCTACCGAACGCTTCCAGGACGAGATTGAGGATACGAAAGCGGTTTTGGACTTGGTCAGGGCTTCCCAGCTCTCCTCCGAGATCCAAGCTTGGCTCAAGGCACCCGATGCTTCCATCGACTTCAACGATGCTTGTAAGAAGAAGCACCCAGGCACTGGTTTGTGGTTCACCAAGAGCTCTTCCTTCATCTCCTGGCTCGACCATCCCAGATCTTTCCTTTGGCTAAAGGGGTTCGCCGGGTGTGGAAAATCCGTCCTATGCTCCACAGCGATTCAACATGCCTTTCGACATCGAGGGTCGAAACCAAAAGTGGGCATTGCATTCTTTTCCTTCACCTTCGCGGACGAGGGCAAACAAGATGTCTCTGCGATGATCCGGGCGCTCCTTCTGCAGCTGTCAAGCCAGCTCGGCATCACAAATACCGCTGTCGCACGATTGTACGAAAGATACTGCACCATCACGCCACCAGATCAGGTCCTTATAGAGTGCCTCCACCAGCTTTTTCATTATTTCCTGGACATCTATATCGTGATTGATGCACTGGATGAGAGTCCGCGGGAAAAACACCGAGATGCGATGCTTCAAGTACTGAACGACATCCGTGCTTGGTCAGAGCCAGGGCTACACCTTCTCGTGACGAGTCGGGATGAAGTCGACATTCGTGATGCACTTGAAGCAGTGCCAGAAGAGGTCGTGGTTATGAATAACAATGGCATAGACAATGACATAGCGAGCTTCGTTTCGCAACACCTCCGAGATAGTCGACGTCTCCGAAAGTGGAAAGAATACCATAGAAGAATAGAGGAGGTGCTGATCGAGAAGGCGAATGGAGTGTATGTTTTCCGGCATTGAAATATCACTTTCACTGACATCATCACAGGTTTCGATGGGTGGAATGCCAATTGAAAGCACTAGCCAGCTGCCCAAGAAGCGAGCATCTCCTCGAGCAACGGCTCCAATCACTGCCACAGACGTTGGACGAGACCTACGAACGCATGTTACAAAACATTCCAACCGAGTCCAAAGAGTATGCTCGACAGATGCTTACGATTCTTTGTTGTGCTGTAAGGCCGTTGACTGTCCCGGAGCTCATCGATGCCATAGCCATTGAGGTTGGCGCCTCAGCCAGTTTCAACGCGAAGCGCAGATTTGGGAACGTAGACGACCTCCAACAATTGTGTCCAGGTTTTACAGAAATCGATTTGCACCCAAAATCGCAAACGGTCAGCGTGCGAATTGCCCATTTTTCTGTCCAAGAATATCTCGAGTCGGAGCGGATTCACACCCAGAAGAATTCCTCATTCTTCAGCGTCCAGACACGAGAAGCCAATGAATTAATGGCCATTATATGTCTAACGATGCTATTGGAACCGAAAATTTCTACTATGAAACCTTCACTCGTCCGAGATCAATATCCTCTTGCGACATACGCTGACCAACACTGGCCTCGCCACTACCAGGAATGTGCCCAAGAAGGATTGGTTGAATCGCAAGCCATGCGACTATTTCATGAAGAAGTCGCGTTTCAGACTTGGGTTTCCGTCTAGAATGTCGATGCACCCAACGGGAGATCATGTGGAGAGACACCAAATCCCTTATACCACGCGTCACTACTCGGATTATACTCTGTGCTGCGTTTTCTTCTTACAGAGAACGAGATGCATGATTCTCCAACTGTGAAAGACGAATCGATCTCTTATGGCCTTGACACTGTAGGTGGTATACGCGGAACAGCGATGGGAGCAGCAGCATTCAATGGCCACCAGCAGATCGTGCAGCTGTGCCTCGATAATGACGCTGACGTCAACGACAACACAAACGGCTCCGCAGCACTTGTGAATGCATCTTTAATGGGGCATAAGGAAATTGTACAGCTTTTACTAGAGAATGGGGCCGATGTTAATATCACAGGCATATTCGGATTAACGCCAATTCTTGCAGCATCGGCTAGAGGCGACATTGAGGTAGTCAAGCTGCTCCTTAAGAACGGGGCTGATGTTGACACCGAGTTCAGTGATGGGTCAACGCCAGTTTTTACAGCATCAGCTGCAGGATACAGTGAAGTGGTCAAGCTGCTCCTAGAGAATGGCGCTAATGTTGATATTCCAGGCGGCGATAATGGATCAATGCCAATGCATGCAGCATCACGTGGAGGCTACATTGAGGTGGTCAAGCTGCTCCTCGAGAAGGGAGCTGATGGTGCTGTTACTGATAGACGTGTACGGACACCATTGCATGAAGCATCAAGTGGAGGCTACATTGAGGTGGTTAAGCTGCTCGTTGAGAAAGGGGCTGGTGCTACTGCCACAGATTATTATGGATGGACACCAATGCATGAAGCATCATTTCAAGGCTACACTGAGGCGGTTAGGCTGCTTCTGCAAATCCCAGACGTCAACGTCAATAGCCCAGACAAGTACTCCCGTACACCTCTGTTTGTGGCATCGAGATCCGGGCACCATGCTGTGGTGCAGCTCTTGTTGGACGATAGCCGAACTTCTTCGGCGTCAACAGATTGGTACGGCTCAACCCCGTTGTTCGCTGCTGTTAAGAACGGCCACCTAGAAGCAGTGGAGATGTTGCTCGCCCATGAGGCTTCGGGTATCCCAACTCAAGTACAAGACGGCTTCGGGAGGACTTTGCAATGGTGGGTGCACCGAACAGGCAATTGCGAGATTATGGAGCTTCTGGAGAAGCATACCGGTTGACTTGACCATCCTGTTCATGAAAGCACCCCCATCAAAGCATGCTTTTTTGCTTGCGATGCCAAAGGCCGTTGGTGTGATGCGTGCGCAATGCGTATTCCGTACGGTCAGCATAAGGGGAATGGCATCTATTTGTGTGGTGAATGCTTCGACCTGGGTATTAGGCGTCCGGAAGACACACACGCAATGTTGTACTAAACCGTAAGGTTTCTGGGCGTTCTTTTTCCGAACTACCTGGTACTACCGCCGGCATAAGTGTTTTGATGGATCGGGTTGGTTATCCTGTTTGCTAATCTTGGGCTGGCTTCGTAACTTCCAGCAATTGTTCGCCGTAAATGGACAAATGCGTACAACATGAAAAGCTAGTTTTGTGTTAGCAATCCAAAGATGCAAGAAATACTTTGGACGAGTAGAACGGCACACCGAATTCGACGAAGATGGGCTCAATGTCCTCCTTGCAGCGATAACTCCCTCGGGCAGGAGCATTTTCATCAAGAGGGCCAATCGAAGTAGTGAGTCTATATCAATAAGAAAAGATGCTTTCATAGCCCGACCGTTCCATCAATACACCTAATAGTACCCTAGCAAAACAATGGCTGCATGGTGGGCCAGAAATAAAAGTAAATCAGGGCCAGTACAAGCCCGACGGAAAGAACGGCGACCTCCTCGGACCCAAAGTGGTACCCATAACGCACGTTGTCCAGCTTCTTGTTCCCGGGCGACTGGCTCTGGGGCTTCAGGATGCCGTCGAACCCCCTGGCCCACGGCACCTGCAGGCCGCGGTCGTCGAGGATCTGCTCGGCGGTGATCTTGGCGCCCGCCATGACGATGGGCACGCCGGTGCCGGGATGGGTGCTGGCGCCGACGAAGTAGGCGTCCTCTAGACCCTCGGCGCGGGTCCGCGGGCGGAAGGCGAGGACGTTGAAGATGCCGTGCGTCAGGCCCAGGATGGCTCCCTTGTCGAGGTTGAACTTGTCCTCCCACGTCAGGGGCGTGTTGACGGTCTCGTGGGTGATGAAGTCGCTCAGCGGCGCGCAGCCCGTCCGTGCGCTGACGGTCTCGATGACGGCGGCGCGGGCGCGGGCGACGATGTCGTCCCAGTGCTTCGGGTCGGTGGTCAGCCCGGACTCGCCCTTGGACTCGGCGAGGTGGCCGACGGGGACGAGGACGATGACGGTGTCCTTGCCTTCAGGGGCGGCCGAAGGGTCGACCCGGCTGGGGACGTTGACGTAGAAGCTGGGCTGGTCGGGGAGGGAGTGGCGCTTGAAAATGGCGTCGAAAGACTCGCGGTACTCCTCAGCGAGGAAGATGTTGTGGACGGAGAGCTCGGGGATCTTGCGGTCCATGCACCAGTAGAAGGAGATGGAGCTGCAGCTGGCCTCGCGCTTGCGGAGGGACTTTGTGTAGTCTGTGATGGTCGGCGTCTTGGGGAGGAGGTTGCCGTAGGCGTAGACCAGGTCGGCGTTCACCACGACGACGTCGGCCGAGAGGGATCCCCCCGACTCCAGCTCGACACCCGTCGCCCTGTGCCCGTCCGTCAGGACGCGGGACACTGGCGTGTTCAGGCGGTACTTGACGCCCATCCTCTCGCCGATGCGCACCAGCGCCGCCACAACCTGGTGGAAGCCGCCCTTGGGGTACCAAATTCCCTCGGCGAACTCGGTATACTGGAGGAGGGAGTAGGTGGCGGGGGCGTCAAAGGGCGACATGCCCATGTACATGACGGCGAAGGTAAAGACCCTCCTCAGTCTCTCGGTCCAGAAATACCTGCTGGCGCGGCTCCAGATGCTCTCGAGCGGGTGGAGGTTCACGACGTGCCTCACGAAGCCGGGCCGGGCCAGGTCGAGGAACTTTGCGAAATTCCGGTGCAGCACGTCCTTGACCGAGATCTCGTAGTGGGTGTGGGCCTCCCTCAGCCACTTGAGGTAGCGCTCGAAGCCGTCCTTGCCCTCCCAGCGCTCGATCTGGGTCTTCATGGCGGCGAGGTCGGACGAGTGCTTGAAGAGCTCGCCGTCATGGAACCAGATGTTGTAATTGGTCTCACAGCGCAGCAGGTCGACGCCGGCGTCGGCGAGGGTGGTGCCGAGGTCCTTGAAGGTCTCGTGGAAGAGCTGGGGCAGGAGGAAGAGCGAGGGCCCCTGGTCGAAGCGGTGGCCGTCCTGGAACATGAGGGAGCACCGGCCGCCGGTGAAGGAGTTCTTCTCGAGAACGGTGACGGCGAAGCCGGCCTTTGCGAGGCGGGCGGCGAGGGCCACGCCGCCGGCGCCGGCGCCGACGACGATGGCCGTCCTGGGCTTCTCGCCGAGTTGGGACGACATCGTATACGAGGGGAAGGGTCTGAATTCACCAAGACGGCAGAGCTAGGTAGGTATTGGGAAGGGGGAGACGAGATGCGAGCGATCGTCGTGGAGATTATACAGATGAGATAGAGCACCCAATGAGATTCTCACCAAACTCGACACATGAGAGAGACCTTGGAACGAAAGAAGACCTTGGAACGAAGGAAGGGAAGCGCAGAGAGAGAGAGAGGTAGGAGAGTCTCAATTGGCATTCATACTTAATGATCCCGTCATTCTAGCAAGCATGTGAAGAGTGACAGCCAGTTGAGCTCCGCCCGCATGCCAAACGGTCCACAAAAGTAACGAAGCGGTAGAGGTGCAAGGGGGGGGAGAAGGATGAGGATGGGGGGAGTGAGAATCGTACGAAGACAAGCTCTAGGTGGGCTCGGGTTGCATGATGACACCTCGATTCGGAGGAGGCTCCCGGCAAGTGAACGTTGGAGATTAGCAGATGGCGCACACCAATCATTCCTAGGCATTGAGGAAAGGACAAAAGTCTCCTGGGCTCTTTTGGGGTTAAGAGAGTGAAGGGCGGCGTAATGTATTACACTGCAGAAGCAAGGGACGCGCGCGCGCGCAGCTGAAGTTTTCCACGTACGCAAGAAAAAAAAAAAAAAGCTTGGCATGTATGCACAGAGGTACATGGCACCCGAGGGGGAAAACGGACGAAACCCGACTTGACAATATCGACATCGTATTCGCAGATGGATGTTTCTGTTGGCTCCATCGGGTGAGCTGGCAATGGAAGGCTAAGGCCGCCTCTTTGCTTTTCACTGGTCTCTGTAGATGGTGGGTGGCAGGAATACATCAATTGTTGTGATGAATCACTAGGCAACTAGGGATGTAGGTATCAGTCTCATCAGGTAGGTACTTGATGCTCTGACCAACCCGCCTGAGAAACATCCCATCCGAGTCCTCTACCAACAGTCCCTAAGAAAAGCAATCAGTAAGTAATCTGGACGGGACCGCCTTGAATACGTATCTCAGTATTACTGGCAGAGCCGACCCGCCCGCCAAACTCCTCTCTGAATCCCCTGGCCCGATTAAAATCTGGATCTGGGCTGGCGTATTGAACATGCAAAATCCCATGTTCGGACGCGCATGTGGTCGTCATAGACTTTTACTCCCCCTCGGGCATCGGCCAACCAACAATGCCGGCCGGTCGCACATGCAGCGGTTCGTGGAAGCTGCCTGTTACAGTACATGTTGCATGGTGCAAGGAAGTTGCTGCACCTTTACCTACACTAGGTCGGTACGGATAGGTAGGTAATCCTCGACAACTCCATCCCAACTCATCCCTAAGCAGGTACCTTGGTTTTCCCCGTTGTTCTCGTTCTTTTCCAAGTACCGCACCCCCGCTCCATGGCCGAAATGGGAAAGAAGCTCTATTGTCAGCGCCACCCCCTCTCCTTATCTCTCTTCCCCCTCCTCTAATGCATGCATGCATGCATGCATGCACCTTTTGTGCCTGGGCTTGATGTGTGATGTGTGCTTCTCGTCGTAGAATCTCTGGAACCTTTCAGCTTCGCAAAAGTCCGGGCTCCGAGAAGTGTGAAGTGAGCAGGGAGAGACAAAAATGAATGCAAGCACCAGGTGGAGGAACACTCCGCAAGACAACACTAGTCCGGATGCCACATTCCCTTGATTCGGGATAATTCGCAGCTCCTCCTGCGGAGAACTAGCCGACCGCCGTTTGTGCGTGCACCTTTATTTCCACCCCATCAAACGTTTCCGCGTGAGTCGCAGGTGCCTCACCACCAGTCATACACCCAGAGGTGAACCATCATCCTGTTGTATCTACGGCAAGACAACCAGAAACGCCCAGGACAACAACGGGCAGCACAACCAGCCAGTTTGTCTTACAGCGCGCTATTGCGTGGGGTCTTTACACTGGGTCACTTTATTTTGCATACCTAGGTACTCGCACATACTAACAAGTAACTCGTCATAGTTGCGTCGACCCTTGGCTGGTATTGCATTCATTATTACACACATCCCTCCAGAACATACATACACCTTGGATTCTCACCTCACACCCTGAGGTGTCATCCTCTGTGAGACGTTAGCGCCCCTGGCAGCAAGATACCAAGGTTGCCATCTGGAACGTGCCTTCCCACCCGGCTTGGACAGATAGGTAGTTGGTCGCGGAAGGAACAAACCAACAAATGCACGGCCGCAGCCGTTAAAAGACAATCCTCATATTTCTCTCACTCTCACACACACACACACACTCTCTCTCTCTCTCTCTAACACCACAGCAGCTTCACCATCTTCTTCCTCGCCCTCAATGAGATCCCGCTCGTCATTGTGGTCTCTCCTGGCTTTTTAGTTTGTCCACACGAGGCAAACCACTCACAATGGGCTACGACTACGCGCTGGTGTAAGTGCTTTTCTCTCCCCCGACTTTCCCACACTCATCAATCACTGTCAGGCACGTCAAGTACACCATCCCTTTGGCTGCACTGCTCACCTTCTTCTCATACCCTGTCTTCACGCGCCTGGACGTTGTGAGAACCCTCTTCATTGTCACAATTGCCTTTGTGGCCACGATTCCTTGGGACTCCTATCTTATACGAACGGGCATCTGGACTTACCCTCCCGACGCAATCCTGGGGCCGACCCTTTATGACATCCCCACTGAGGAGCTCTTCTTCTTCATCATCCAAACCTACATCACGGCCCAACTCTACATCATCCTCAACAAACCCGTACTCCATGCGCAGTACCTTAATTCACCCGCGACTCTACCGCAATGGATCAAGAGTGGAAAGCTCTTCGGCCAGCTTGCTCTCTTTGGCAGCGTTCTTCTGGGCACCTGGCTCATCGCCAAGGAGGGTGAAGGTACTTATCTAGGCCTGATCCTGGTGTGGGCATGCACTTTTGCCCTCTTCACCTGGACAATCACCGCCCATTTCCTCCTGGCTTTGCCGTTGGCATGCACTGCCCTGCCCATACTCCTGCCCACAGTGTATCTCTGGATCGTCGATGAGATGGCTCTAGGCCGTGGCACCTGGGCCATTGAGAGTGGCACAAAGCTGGAGCTCCAACTCTTTGGTAGTCTCGAAATCGAGGAGGCCACCTTCTTCCTGGTAACCAACATGCTCATTGTCTTTGGCATTGCCGCCTTTGACAAGGCCGTTGCCGTCTGTGATGCTTTCCCCGAAAATTTCGACAAGCCAGCCGATGCTTTGTCCATGTCGCTGTTGCGCGCCCGCGTATTTCCCTCTTCAAAGTACGACATGCAGCGCATCTTAGGCATCCGCCAAGCTGTGGCCAGATTAGCCAAGAAGAGCCGCAGCTTCTACCTCGCCAGTTCCGTCTTCCCTGGTCGTCTACGTATTGATTTGACCCTGCTGTAAGCCCCCAAAGCTGAGGCTGTCTACAAACCCTACTGACCACAGCCATTAGTTACTCCTACTGTCGCTTGGCCGACGACCTCGTCGACGATGCAGCGACTCCCGAAGAGGCGGCTGCCTGGATCTCCAAACTTGACCGTCACCTCAGCCTCCTCTACAAAGACCCCGACGCGACTTCGGCGCCCCTTGCCTCCAAATACGCCGCCGAGAACTTTCCCCCATCCGCTCTCTCGGCCCTGGACATGCTCCCGACCTCCCTGCTTCCGCGGGAGCCCCTTGCCGAGCTCCTCAAGGGCTTCGAGATGGATCTTAGCTTCAGCAACTCCGCCTTCCCCATCACCGACCCTGAGGACCTCGAACTCTACGCCGCCCGCGTCGCCAGCACCGTCGGCCAGGCCTGCCTCGAGCTCGTCTTCGGCCACTGCCAACACGCTCTGCCTGATTACATGCAGGCGTATCTCCGCAACACGGCGCGCCAGATGGGACTCGCTCTGCAGTTCGTCAACGTCGCGCGCGATATCGCCGTAGACGCAAAGATCGGTCGCGTCTACCTGCCCACCACGTGGCTCAAGGAGGAGGGACTGACTCCGGAGGATGTCCTCAAGAGCCCCAACAGCGAGGGCGTCGGAAAGGTGCGCCGCAGAATT
Organism: Colletotrichum sublineola; assembly: GCA_020631755.1. Lineage (NCBI taxonomy): Eukaryota > Fungi > Ascomycota > Sordariomycetes > Glomerellales > Glomerellaceae > Colletotrichum > Colletotrichum sublineola. Next base: position 4,431,889 of record JAHSQG010000006.1, on the reverse strand, counting down.
CTCGCCAAGGCCTTTGACCACTACGGTGAGGCCAGAGACTCGATGAAGTGGATTCCGTCGGAGGCGCGCGGCCCCATGGTCGTTGCTGTTGAGAGCTACATGGAGATCGGTCGGGTCCTGATACGCAACAGTGGCGCCGCGGCGGATGGTAGTGGACGGGCCACAGTTCCCAAGTCAAGACGTGTTTGGGTCGCTTGGAGCACGTTGATGGCCGCTTAGCATTTGCAGGCTGCGCTAGTTGGATCTCTACTAGCCTCCTCCCCTCCATTTTTCCTCCGTTCATTCTCCTCTCTTGCTCGCCCCATTGACATTTTCTAGAGGCATTGCGCTAGACAGCATGGCGTTCATAGGATGATAGTTATATGAAATAAAACGTTACGGACACAATTTCAGTTTAACCTCTGTTTCTCGATGCAATACTGTTGAATCAATTTGTTGATGCGTTTTGATTATCCATCTGTCTGATGAAGCAAAGCAGTGACATGACGACCTCCCCCCCCAAACCCCCAAGCTGTTGAGCTAGGTACCTAGGTACTCACTCATGTAAGCGTATGGCTCGTGCGCACTTGTCAAGGGGGTGAGGTGCCAGAGTGGTCAAAGCTCCGGGGCGAACTCACCGATCCCACCGGCGTAAACCTCCACCGAGAGCCGACCGGGACTCTCCACCCAAGTTTAATCGACGACTTTCACCACGCCGACATTACCATCGTGCCGAACCCAATTGAGTCCCGTCGTGCGTACCCTTCGAAACGCCCCCCATACCCCGCGCAATCCGATAGACCGGCTGACGGCGAGACTGCCGAAATGATACCTAGAGCGACGGCTCGCCGCGTCCTCCGGGATCTCTCGTCCCACCGCGCATCGCGACCGCTGGTCCCCTTCTCGCCAGCGACCTTGCGTCCCTTCGCGTCGACGCCCACGTCCCGCCTGCAGGCCCAGAGGCCACCGCCGACGCCCCCGATCCCCCAAAACTTGCCCCCCCCCTCTGCCCAGCAGGCCGCCGCTGCGAACGCCGCCCTCTCGAACCTCTCCCACCTCACCCCCGCGCAGATCACGACCCTCCTCTCGACGCCGCCGCCGCCGCCGCCGTCCCGCCGCTCCGTCTACCTCCGTCGCGCCCTCTGGGCCCTCTTCTTCTTCGCCGTCGGCTACAAGGTCACCGACGACCAGCTGTCGAGCCTGCGCTTCGTCCAGCCCTTCCTGGAAGCGCCCGTCGAGGTCACCGACCCGGAGATGAACCTCGCGATCCGCGCCCAGGCCACGTACCACGCCATCCAGGAGTACCCCGTGCTCGAGTCCATGATCCCGAGGATCAACTCCAACGGCACGCACATACCCACCGATTGGGAACACTGGGAGCCCTACGCCGACTTCCCGCCCGAGACGCTGGCGCGGCACCTCTGCGGCGGCACGCTCAACAACCCCAACGGCCTGGGCCTCGTCCACCTCGTCTTCCGCCACCGGTACACGGGCGAGCTGATCCTCGCCGTCGCGTTCGGCTTAGGCACCTCGGGCTGGCCCTCGGTCGTCCACGGCGGCATGCTCACCACCATCATGGACGAGGCCATGGGCCGCCTCGCCGCCCTCAGCTTCCCCGCCAACACGGCCGTCACGGCCAAGCTGTCGATGGAATTCAAGCAACCCGTCACCCCCGGCCTGGTGTACATCGTGCGCGTCGCCAAGGCCCTGCCCGAGTTCCAGAAGGAGCGCCCGGACGAGGAGGATAAGTCGGACCGTAAGTTGTGGGTCGTCGGCCGCATGGAGGATGCCGAAGGCGCCACCGCCGTCGAGGCCAAGGCGCTGTTCGTCGTGCCCAAGGGAGACAAGGTGGCGCCGTTGGGAAAGAAGTTCTAGTCTGATGGAGCCGCGCATCATTACGTCCAGGCGGGATTGGATGAGGTGCGGGGAAGAAAGAGAAGAAAGGAAGTGTGGGGGTGGCGTTCTTGTCGCATTACATGGCGTTACGGGGAGGCGATTGCCGGGTGGTTTGTTGAACCCACCTTGGAATGTGTGCTATGATGTGTAAATAGAAAGAAAAGAAAAAAAAAATAGGTCGCCGGTCATCAGTGGTAACGCACGTGTTTGTACATGGAACTGTAGAATACAAGAGGCCGGCGCGTGCCATTGACGCAAACCTGACCCTGCTCCCGCTTGACTCGACGTGACGCTCAACATTCAACTCGGACAACGAAGGGCTTCGCACGATGCATCCGTCTAGCACAAGGCCACGAGAACACAACACCATGGCCATGGGTTCACGTACCCCGTAAAGCGTGTACAGACTAAACAAATTTCCCCATTTGATCGCGAAATGGCGGCGGTCGAGAACGCTACTTGTATTCGCCATGACCAAACATGGTTACAAATCGGTGAGTTATCTACACGGTCGGGCCGGATGCCGTGGTCGTCCACTGTGGCCGAGGCTGGCCATTGGGGTAACCATTGGGCTGTGTGTTCGGAACATAGTACGAGTTGTTAAACCCTCCTCCTCCTCCCGCCCCCCCTCTAGCACTAAAACTCCCGCGTCCTCCCCGATACCCGCCCCCACCGCGCCCGCCTCGCCCGCCACGATGTCCTCCACGCATGTCGCCACGATAGCCACCATTGATGCGATATCCTTGGGGTCCATCTGGTGGTGACCTGGAGGATGAGTGGCCTGTAGATATCTGGTCAGAGGTACCCCCGTTTTGTGGACCGGGCCCTCCCGCAGGGCCTCCCGTCGCGGATGATGGCCCCCGAGGGCTCCCACCAGTAGACCCGTTCTGGTTTGAATTACCTCTTCCTCTCCTTCGATTGTTGTACTGCCGACGACCAGTCTTGGGCTTCCCTTCCACCGAGAACTCAATCTTTTTGACAGGGTCGGTGACTAGGATGCTTTTGCTCAGACCCAAACGCTTCAACTCTTCCTGGGGCGTAGTCCAAAGTTGAAAGACGTTCTCGAGTTTTTCAATCTCGCGCGTTTCGACCACCCAAGCCTTGACGTACTCGCCAGACTTGTCGTAGTCGAAAGCCTGCTTGACCGGATTGAAGATTCTGTTGTCTCCACGAGGGTCGTTGCCAACACCAGCGACGTATTGCCAGTTGGCCCAATTGGAGCTGACATCGTAGTCTACAAGGAGATATTCGTACCATTCCGCACCATATCGCCAGTCTATGCCAAGGTGTTTGGTCAAGAAGGACGCGACGTTCTGCCTTGCCCGGTTGGAAGTGTAACCAGTGTGATATAGCTCTCGCTGCGAGGCGTCGATCAACCCCATGCCAGTGGTCCCGTTAAAGAACCGTTGCAGTATTTTCTGGACGTCGGCGACCGGGGTTCCCAAGTTGTCGTCGGAGACAACGTGTTTGGGATCAGCCGACTTCCACTTTGGCGTTTTGTCACTCTTGAATCCAGTAACGCAGAAGAGCTTTTCGCGGAACTTCATGGTGCACAGCCTCATGTAGTCGCGCCAGAGTAGTTCGAACCGAACTGCCTTGGTTCCTTCGTTCTCCCCCTTCCCGTACCCCGGTGTTTCTTTGAATCTTTCGTCCTGGCCATCCTCATACCCGACTAAAGCCTCGTGTATTTGTCGGGAAGTCAGACATCCCAGTGCCAAGTAAGCCGATAACTTGGTGCTAAAGTCGACACCAAGCAATCCGTTGCGGGTATCCTTATAACTAGACATCGATCCTGTCTTGACAAGGTGTTCGAGCCGCTCAAAAGCAAAGCCTTCGCCACCCTTCAATGGATGCACCGACTGAGCATTGTCGGGAAATTTGGGTTCTTCGGTGAAGGGACTTGTCAAGGGCTTGATGAGGGCTGCCTCCAGTGCATCATAAGTCGAAGGAATCTGAAATGGCGTTTGCTGGGGAGGGATAATGGATTGGTCTGGGTAAGGCGGAAGAGATCCCTGCTTGGGACGAGGCAGCACAGGTCTAGGCTTTTCGCGTAGTGGTTCTTGAGTCTTTCTGAAGGCCGTGAACACATCGGCCAGCTCGCTCGGAGATTTCAATTGGAGGTTACGACTGGCAAAGGGGCAACCCACATTAGCCATACCGCTAGGAAGCACACCTTTTTTTTTTTTCATGTGAATTGACTTACTCGTCAATGAAGTACTTCTCGTCCACCCACGTTTTGAAGGCGACGCCGTGCTTCTCGCATGCTGCAGACACCGCCTCTTCATCCCGCTTCTCCTCGGTGGCCTCCTCGGCAGTCATCCATACGGCACCGACCTTATATTCTTTATCGGCAAAGCTTTGGAGGAGGTTGGCAACGACATCGCCGAACATGCCTACTCGGAGTGATAGGCCGCTGCCTAAACTTTCAAAGGACTCCTTCAGGTGCCAGACAGACTGCGCGACAAACTTGGTGCGATGAGGCCCACATCGCCAAAACTTTCCAATCTCGCTGCGAGCTTCTGGGTACGGGGATTTAGAACCGTCCCGAAGGAAACCGGATATCTCGATCTGGTGTGCTGGAAAGACGTAAATCGGGAGCACATGAGTGAAGCCGTGATCCGAGGCGGTGGATAGGTGATGGAGGATGGGGTTGTCGGCGATGCGTAGGTCGTGCCGGAGCAGATATATGAGAATATTTGTAGCCGTCATCATGAAAATTGTGTGCGTGTGTATGCGATTGGCCGCTCGTTGCCAATTGTCAACAGACGCTTGGGATATAGACAGTAGTATGCGCGTTTGGATACTGCCAGCAATGTGAAGGTTGGTGAAATGGCGCAGATGGCAGATCCGAGGCGGAGTAGAAAAAGACGAGTGGGAACAAGCAGGCAAGACTGGATAGCGAAAGGTATAGGTTAGGTTCAGATTGCGTTGGCAAGGGTCGCGGCCCAAGTCATGGCGTAAGAGAAGCCGTTAGATCTGACTTAATTCCCGATCTACTGGGAAAACAGACTAGTCTCAAAGTCGCCACGGGGGATGTACGGTATGTACCTAGGTTAGGTACCGTGTGTGCGTGGGTAGGTTAGGTAGTTTGTGGATTCCAGACAAGAGGTCGGTAGAATTGCAGCCTGTCAGTTGGGGCAAACAAGGGGACCAAGGGGAGACGGGTGAGAAGCAGGAGACAAGGGTTCGTTCGTTCGTTCGTTTCGAGGGCTAGGTATAGGCTGGGTCTAGGAGGGCTTCAAGCAGGAGGAGAAGGAGGAGCAGGGTGGAGGTTAGATCGGAACCAAAGTATATGGGTGACGCAGTAGCCACAAGTACCAGGGGTCTTGCCGTGATAGTTGGGTGGTCTGGGCGATGAGGCTGCAAACACGGACGGCATCGACTTTTAGGTTAAAGGATCGGGGCAGGATGGGAAACTATGTGGCGAGTCGGGAAGAGCAAAACGCGTCTCTTTGTAGGCAGCACGCCGGGGCAAGTATAAAGCAGAGGTTGGTTGCTCGGCCAAGAAAGAAAGAAAGAAAGAAAGGGGAGTCTGGGGAGTATGCCGAATGGCGCACGGCAGAGTCGTTGACGCAGTCTAGTGTACAGCAACCTGAGAGCAGGTCCACAGCGCGCAGGTTTTGTCGAGATGTAAAGTCTAAGACGAGTAGCAGCGGAGTTCAGACCGACCAGTAAGTAGTGTGGGAATCGATGTTGGCCAGGTGCAGTTGTAAGGCAGCACGACAAGGCGAGAGTAGTTTAGTGTACGAGTAGGTATGTATGTATGAATGGTATGGAATGGTATGGGAATAGCCAGGGGAGTTGCAGAAGGAGAGTTTTGGGTTCCCAATCGTCGAGGGACGGAAGATTCGTCGTCGATGGCCCAGGAGCAATCATGACGCCTCCTACTTACAAGTACCCGTCAGACCCATGGCGCGCATTGGACCCTGAAATTTTTTTGAGCACCTCTCTGGGTCCAGCCCAGGATCCCCTTCCCCCGTCTAGGTAGGTACGTAGTGTGATGATATTCCAGGTAACTACCCAATCTGGAATGGCATACCTGAAGGATATCCATGCAGCAAGTACAAATGGCCGTTCCTCGACGAGAGAGGGGGAGAGACCATGACGGGTTTCGGAACGTGCTCCGCGGCTGGGTGACAGACGCAGGAAGTAATAACATGGCACTATCTATCTACAAATCCTCAGGGGGGAGGGGGCCAATAGGCAAGGTAGGTAGGATGTATGTGAATTACCTACATACAGTCGTTGTGTTGAGTATTGGGCGTGATACTTTCACTGTGTATTTCCAACTGTGTCATCAGCATTGTGTACATGGGCAATCTGGAGAGAGAACGCCTTGATATAAGTACCTAAGGCTGTGCATACAGTGCGCATTAGGTAGCATATCTAGGAAGGAAAGTACTTACCTCAGGAACAGGAAACAGCGGAGCGGGCTCAGGTAGCTAGCTCATGGAAGAAAAGACCAGAAAGAGAGGGAAAAGAAGCAGCAGCAGCAGGAGCACGGCATTGCATTGCATGGCGATGGCGATGGCCCGGGAAGGATGGAGAAGTGTGCACCGAGATCGAGAGGTTGCTCTCAGATGCAGAGATGCAGTCCAGGGTTGTCAAGATCGAACCCACACGGACGGGTCCTTGGCGCTAAAACAGTGGGGCCCCGGGCTGCCGGACGGGTACGTACAGTACAGTTCCTACCTACCTCCCGTCCCTCACCGCCCACCTTGGGGTACCTCGCCTACCAAAACCAGGTAGGTAGGAACATGCCATGTGGTGCGTGCTTACCCTGCCTGCTTTGCTCTGTGTGGGCATATGCACACATATGTCAAAGTGCTTACTAAAAGTGGAGGCACCCCCATTTTAGAGACACTTTGGTTGCTGCTGAATACTCTGGCTACGGAGTACTTCGACAACATAACGTACCTAACTATTAGGTAGACACGCACTACACCGTACTCCCTTCTCGTCGAGCATGGCATGGGAAAGTAGGTAGCGTGCCACCAAGCCCACGCTCCAGGATATCCGTATCCTCTCGACGAGTGATTGCTATTCATCACGCATCCATCCCATCACGTCTCATCTAACCTCCGTACCCCTCGACAGTTAGGCATTCCCGTCACAATCCTGCCCAACACCCGACCATCGCGGCGAGGGGGCCCAAAAGCTACAGAACTTGTTGTGGTGCGGTGCAGTGCAGTGTAAACTACCTCCTAGCTACGGGATACCTAGTTGAGGGACCGTCCCTGCTTGTCAATGCATGTCGCAACCAAGTTGGAGCTTGGGGCGAATTGCGGCTTCTCACACATACATGATGAATCATCGAACCAACCACTCATCGTACCGCTTTGTTCTCCCGTCATTGTACCTCAATTTGATTTCTCTTTAGCTTCAGCCACCGCCCCTTCCCGGACTTTCAGACTTCGGGCCCTCCCTCTCGGCCGGCCGAGACATGTCGAGTCAGTCGGCCTTTGCATCGATTGAATCGATGTGTCAACATTCATGCCTCTATACTTTAGTCTACACTAGGTAGAGCCTCCCGTTGTGACCATCGCTCAAAACGTTGTTCTCTGCTGCAGCGGGTGCAGGTTCGGATACTCTAGCCCCCGAGACAAAGAAGCGCGGCTCGGGTCATATGTGTAACTGATACAGCTGGAGGACGCCTATCAGCCAAACCATGTTTACCAGTGACACATCACATCTCAAAGCGTCCGGTCCAGTCACTGCTAGCAGCTGCTCCTACTCATCCTTGGCCCAAACCAAGTTTCCATACCCAGAGATGGGTTGCCTCGTTTCTGGGCGAATCCCGACAATCTTACCTGGAGCAGACGTGTAGGTAATCTGGCGCTGCATCTCGAATCCCTGGCCAACGCAGCTGACGTCTCGTGCACGCTTTCGATCGGTGCGGAATGCTCCACAATCCAGTATCAGAACTTCAGAAGTCGGCTGCTTACATAAGGCCTCATCCGGGGGGGTACTTTACATAGGTAATTGCTGTGACAGTACTTTGTATGTAGGTAGGTAGGTATGTTTCCAGTTGGGGTCTCCTGGTAATCGTGACGAACCACTCACGCATCCGCCCACTTGGGAACTAGCTCGCCTATGCACAAAGTAACAACAATCCTGCCCCGAAAGAACCCAGTTGCCGATGGCGCCAGACCCAAACTTCGATCTGCGTGCCTGTCATGCTCGATGCTCAGACCGCAGCATCGATGGCCATCCCAGGCGGCTGCGTGCGCTTCGCCGCCGTCTTTGCCTACCATGGAACCCTTGATCCACCACCATGCACAATGTTTCGACTTGAGTTTTTGTCTCCTAGTCGGAAGGCGTACCGTCGTCAGACCTGCCAACGCCCGCCGTTGCACTACAGTCACGAGTTTCACTGTCGGCAATGTAGATGTCTTTGCCGTAATGGCGGTTTACGCAGCCGCGATGTCAGGTAGATTAGGGCAATGCTCGTATCGGCCGGCCCTTACAAGCCGTGCTCTCACTTCGATCTGTTCATCTTGACGCATAGTCATTACGCGAGAAGCGCACCAGTCGTTGGCCTCGCACACCCCCAGACACAGCAGGCACCAGCTTGGGAACGATCCAGGCTGATTTCGGCATCTCTAGCAATCGACCTGCTCCGTCCGGAAGGCCTTCCACCGGGCGGCACCCCAGCCAATCCAATCCAATCCATGTCCGCCCCGAGCATCCAGACCCGTCCAATATCGGCAATATCCGTCCACTGACCGGACCCGGCCCCCGTCCTACTTGTGTCAACATCCGAATTCGGGTTTCCAGCCTCGGCTAGACAAGCAATATTGTCTCACAATCGAACCATGACCGTTCCCTCCGAAAAATACCTTTCATCCCCCCCCCCCTATGCCCATACTACACTCGTCATCGAGTGTTGGCTGCGAGTAGTCTGGAACTTACGATACTCACCAGCCGGTTTCTATCCCAGTATTGGCAGCATCGCAACGACCTAGCCAGCACCCCAAGTTCCCATTGGTCCAATCACAGACACCTCCCTCATTCCGTAGGGTGGTACACTGGAACATGGGCTGCGCATCCCTTCGACAACAAACCAATACGTACAGGCAATTAACGCCCTCAAGATTGAGAGCCGCCAGTCTGACGTCCGCTTTGTCACGCGTCGGCCTACGGCGCGTGGCAGCTCTGCGTCACCGTAGCCGTCGGTGTTGGTCTAGACCTTTGAAAGACATGACGATCACTAACCCCCCCCCCCCCCCCCCCCCCCCCACAACATAATGCCATCATCGATCTCGACCAAGAAGCAGAACTGTGCCTCTTGACACTCTCGCCCCAACCCCGCATTGGTCCTGGGTATGGGAAACATGCACCGCGCTTCATCGACTTTTTGAAACATCGATATGCCCATCAGGGGCTTGTTTATCGCGAAAGCTGGATCGTCTCGACAAGAGTCAAACCTCAACTCCCCCGCCACATTCTCCTGGGCACATTCCCCGGGGTCGCGGTTAGGGTGCGGTTGTACTTAGCGCAGGCACTCCGACAACGGACGAGATGCAAAGTGTGATGTCGGGCTACACTGCTGATCTACCTGCCGTCGTAGACTGGACGGTGAAAGCGAGCTTTGCGGTACTAGAGTGGAGCTCGCATGAGCTTGATCGTCGTTCATCACTGGCGTGAGCACTCGCGTCTCTGTCTATACAGCTGCGGCCCTGAGCCAGTTGACGGCATGAGCGAGCCTCGTGAAGAGTCTGTTTTGTGAGCCGCCGAGACACAAGCCCGGTCCAGTTCCTTTGAAGGGCTTCGCAGTGTCTTTTTTGATCGGGGCCACATGAGAGTTGCGGGGTCTGGCGAGCAAGAAGCGGCGGCATCACGTGTCGCAGCTGGGCAACTACCTTGCTCGCGAAAGCCGACGGCCAAGTGTCATTTCGCCAGACGTCTGGAACGGACATCGAGCACGTAGGTCGGGTGAAGTAATGTGTACGTCACTAAAGTATGAATCTCTGCCGGCACATCCACAGTAATCCGTGATTATATAATGAAAGGTTCCATTATGCAGTGCGTTGGCCCCCTCCATGTCATCGTATTTGAGTGCTCGCCATCCTCGACGATGCTGCACATCCGCTAACGGGAAAGCGGAGGATAGTAAACGTTGAGCAAGTAGCCGCCCTGGCTCAGAGCACGGCATAAAGTGGTGAGGTGATCAATGGCCTGATTAACTATCAATCGTATCTCGTTACTCATGCTATCCGTTGTAATATGCTGCGAAAATACCATGTGTGCTGTAACAGTTGCCTGATTAAGGTGCCCGGCCGGGCTGGGAGAGATCGGATATCGTATGTTTCCTCTCTTTTTTTTTTTCTTTCTTTTGACCCCCCCTCTTAGGACTGCTGGCTCGAGGGGACTTCGGGCCGCAGCCAGTCGTATGTGTCGAGCAGGTCGAAGTTGAAGTCGAGTTGTGTAGAGAAGTCCCAGTCCATGGCGTCTAGCGCCGCCGGGAAGCCGCCGTCGACGGCGGACGAAGCCGACGCTGCGGGGCCGTTGAGGGCCTGGTCGAGGACGCGCTGGATGATGCACTTGCAGTCGGCGCAGAGGTCTCCGTTGGGCGCCGTGGGGCTGACCCAGTCGAGGAAGCCGACGAGCAGGCTCAGCTTCTGGATGATACTGGACCGCGTCAACTTGGGATTCTGTGGGTGGTTGCCGCCGTGGAGGGTGGGCTTGAGGAGCTCGAGGCAGAGTATGCCCCCGCCGGGGGCGGCATAAGCCATTACCTGGATCGTGTCAGTGTTGTTGGTCTTGTAATTGGAGATGATGTGAAAAGGGGGGGGGGGGGGACACGTACGAGCCATTCAAAATCGCTGCCTACGCTGTAGAGGCGATCCATGTTTGTCCAGAACATGAGCGTTTTGGATACCATCTCGAAGCTGACGGAGAGCAACGTGCCGTCGTCGTGGCCCCGCTTGGCAAGCAGGCGCTCGATAAAGAACATGTTTTGGAGGTATTCGAGGTACACGAGGAGCCGGACCCAGATCAGCGGCGCCTCGACCTTCCTGTCCTGAACGTCCTTTTCCTGAAAGACGAGGATCTGGGGCAGGTTGGCGACCGTCCTGAGCTGTCTCTCCTTGATCTCCCTAAGAAAACCCACCCAAAAAAAACGTCAGCATCGTCTCCTCAGGCGGCAATGGCACCTCTTCCTATCTTTCGTCTCATGGGTGGGGGGCGTGCCTACAGGAGTGTTTCGACCGGCGTCACCGGCCCGTGGCCGAGGGCGATCTCGAAGAGCTCATCCCGGATGTGCGCCAGCATGACGCGGGCACGCACGAAGGTGGCAGAGCACAGGCCGCCCTCGGTGTTCCACCCGTTCTCGTCGAGGTCGGCCACGTGGCGGGCCAGAGTAGCCTCGTCCGCGAGCAGGTACTCGTCCTTGAGGTCCAGCGGCGGCGGCGTGCGCGCGTACCGGCGACTGATGAGGGGCGGCCTGCCAGTGAACGAGGCCAGCACCTTGTCCATGTAGAAGATGTAGCAGAAGAGCTTGCGCTTGATCTCGGAGCAGATGGTCGGCTTGTACGGCTCCGCGGCCACCTCGTCGTGGAAGCCGAGGAACGTCAACAAGGCCACGGTCTCGGCGTGCAGCTGCCAGCAGGCGAAACCTGGAAAAATGGGAGACGGCGTTAGCTCTCTCTTCGCTTCCGCATGTACGCGTATAAAGCGGAGCGGTGCCCCGAGGCGGAAGTCACTCACTCGCGTCGCCCGAGAAGATGGACTCGATAACGGTCCGCTTCACAGACATGAAGAGCAGCAGCGTGTTGCCCCCTCTGCCTGCGGCCTTGGTCAGCTCGATGCTCGCGCCGATGCAATACCGGTACTGCATCACGACTCTAGTCCCCTCATCCAGGGGCTGCTGGCGATGCGAGTGGGGGTCGGGCCGGTAGGGGTTGAGAGACCTGGCTGACATCTCCCAGTACACGAACATGACGCCCAGCGACTCCCACCGTAGGTTTGTGCCGGTGAACTGCGCGATCCACTTTTCCGGGTCGGACTCCTCGTCGGACACGCTCTTTGCGGTGTTGCTGCATATGGTCCGGGCAAGTACGGCCAGCTGCGCGTCGTCCGGCCTTTCGGAGGCGCAAAAGCATTGCGGGAACGTCTCGTACATCGACATGATCATGCGCTTCGCAGCTAGGCGGATCCAACCGTCGCTCGGGTTGCTGTAGGTCTCGAATAGCTTAAGCCCCGTCTCCCCGTCCGGGACGTGGCGGAGGATGGTCAGGCACGTCTCCAGGGCCTGATTCGTCAGAGGTGGAGAGCACTCGAGCCCGCCGTTGGCCGTCGCGCCGAGCTCACCGATGGGGGTCGCGCCGGAGGGCTGGAGCTGGTTTAGGCTGGACCGGGTCTCCTCGTAGATGCCGCAGAAGGAGGTGAAGCCTAGGTAGCCGATGCCGAGGATGGCCGGGGTGGCCCCCGTGCCGGCCGACTCCGGACTGGTGGGGAGGCTGGTGGAGATGGACGCGCGGGAGCGGCTCGCGGCGGACGTCACGGGTGATGCCGTAGTCGTTGATGCCGTCCGTGAGGTCGCTGCCGGCCTCGGCGCGAGCTGTGCGGCCGTCACAGAGGGCTGAAACGTCGGCACCGTTTGTGGTACAGGAGTCCTTGATCCGCGCCGGCTTTCCCTTGCCCGGGTCTGCCTCGAACTTTCTCTCGGAGCCGGGCTACCGTCCAGGATATACTCACACACCTCGCCGGGGCGCTTAGACTTTCTACATCTACTACAGACAGGCTGGGCGTGGTCACAGGCGACCTTGCGCTTCCGGCACGGCTCACACGCCTGTGGCCGCCCATTCTTCCTGAATAGAAGCCGGGGTGGTGTTTGTGTCGACTCCATACTCTGCAGCATCGTTTCGTAAAAGAAAGTTCGGGAAGCGGGCTGCAAAGATCGAAGAAGACCATTGTCGGCTTGACTATCGATGAGTGAGGTTCGAACCCGAAAGCTCGGCTTCGGCTTCGGAAACGCGGTGTCGGCTTCGGAAGTGGATATGTAATATGTCCATGTCGGTTACTCCACTATTTTGCTGCTGCGTTACTAATTAATTCTCCTATTTGACTCTTCCTAATTCGACTCGCCGAATTAGGCTTGTATCACTCGCCGTGTGAGTCTGACCCGAAACGACTGGCCGAGTAAGCCTTTTTGACAGGGCCCAGGATGCAACTTCCAGCCCAGGTCTCTATTCACAAGGCGTAAGTGGTTTTAAGGGATTGCGTTGGCCGTCCGAGCCTCCACTTCGGCAATGGCCCCGTCTAACCCTCCAACTAACATGGTTGAACCGTCCCATGGGGTTTCCTTAGTTCAATCCACTATGCGCCCTTCGTCAAGATGCCGTCGTGAGTCAAGATGGGACTTGCATACCGAAGCCGTTGTTGGATTGGAAATCGGATTCGGTGCTACAGATGTATAAAGCCCTTCCACGGCCTCCCCTCTCCTCGTGAACCCCGGACTTAGCCATCATCAACACCAAAGGACACAGCCATCACAAGTTCATTTGACCTTCTCTACGTAGCTTTCAAGACCTCATTCTTCAGAGCCTTCATTCTCCACGGCCCCCCATGAGCTCCATTGAATCCACACAACACCTCAAGGCCATTCTCCGGGACCAAGTAGACAACAACAACAAGATGTCCGGCTCTTACTACGAGACAGCTTTCATCATTCCGCACTTGCAGACTTCGGCTATGCCTCGCCGGCCCCGCCAGCCTGCACCTACATCATGCCCGACAGTCGGTGCGATGGCCTCAGAAGCGACCCTCGTTGACAAGGACGGCATCACCGTCATGTCCAAGGAGAAGAACGATGCCTCCGGTTCTCTTGGTGGTAAGCTATCCTGTTCCAGCCTGCAAGGAAATGGCGCTTTGGTATCGGCTTCGCCGTTTCGAGACGTTCCTCATCACCGAGCAGCCCATCGCCGATCCCGTTTATGGAAGACTAAGCTTGCTGACATACTCCGCTTCAGGCGCTTCGTCACCCAAAAAGAGTCTTCTCAAGCGTCTCTTGAAGAAAGCCTAGGTCAGGTTCGCCGACGAGCATGAACCCACAATACTCTCCTCAGTCCCTGATGACCATTGAAGCATGGTCCGCTCTTCATCAGCATCATGTTGATTCTCCACGGCGACATTACGACGCCTCCTGCGACACGTCTTTAGCGTTTATACCCACACACACACGAATGCAATGCTTTCCCGGCGCTTCCGTATTGGTTTATTAGTTCGCGAACCCGCATTCGCGTTCAGCACAGCCGTTATCGGTGGTTAAATACTTCAGCCTGCCGGGCCACTGTTCTATTTTCTTCGTCGATCAGAGGTTTCGGGACTTAATGCTCACGCCACTTGTCATCCCCTATAGTAAACACCGGTCTTCCTAAAGACTTGTTGGACTCATGGATTCGCAGCACCCCTCATTGACGGTGCAAGAGGGTTGAGTGTCTGCGTACCTCATAGCTGTTGCCATAGCGGTAGGGTGCGGCAACTGTCCGCAAGGGTTGAGTCTGGAAATCTTGTATTTTTGGAGCCATGGTTTGGAGGGATTGGTGAAGGGCCTCAAGGTCATCTATGTTGTTTCCCACAATTTAAACTATTCCTGAGCCATGTATCTCAATGAAGAATCTTTCGCTACCAAGACTTGCTAACCTTTGCACACGTGAATATCCTATACAAAACATAGGAATCGCCAAGTTTGCATTCGAACAACTCCTCGTCTTTTCTTTCTTCCAGATTGTTCAACGTCAGACCAATACTTCGGTTAGATAACCCCTTCAACTTCACTCCGATACCCCAAGTCGCCCAATATGTTTCATCGGGCTTGGGCACTACTTGCGTTGATGGCGAGCGTTTCCCTTGCCCTCCCTTCCAGAGGCCACTTTGACGAAGCGCCTCACGGGCAACCCCACCAGGGCTGGTGCTCCTTCGGCAATTACGGTGCTGTGAACAGTTCGGAAGACCTTGAGGCCCTCGAGAGAGCGACGCTCGAATTTTCGGTCGACTACAAAGCCACTATCAACATCCCCGTCAACGTCTTCATCCTTGGAGATCTAGAGGCCCAATCGATGCTGAATAAGGTATTGCATCGCCATCAAACCCATGGTCTGAACCTCCTCTGTATGTGCTCTAACTGACTCGGAAAAATGTCTAGAGTTCTCCTGTTGTCAGACTCCGAGACAATCTTGCCTATGGATACTCGAACCTGGGATATTCTTTCGGACCTTTCAACACCTACCACGTCTACGACCGAGAGTTCGCGGAGTTCTCATTCAGTGCGTTTATCTCCAAGGTGTTGCTCAAGATGACATGGAGTCTTCGCGTGGGCGGGGCGGAGACGCTGAACATCTACATGGTGCCCAATATGACTCCTGGTCTCCTGGGATTCGCACTCTTCCCCCACATCCTGATGGAGGACACCCGCAATGCCTTGGCCTTGGACGGCGTCCTTTTCAGTCACTTCGCAATGACGCACTACTTGTCGGAGAAGGCGATGATCCATGAGGTGGGCCACTGGCTCGGGCTACAGCACCCGTTTCAAGGCGGTTGTCTTGTTCCGGACGGAGATGGAGTCCCGGATACACCGCAGGCGGAATTTGATGGCGACCAAGACTGTGTAGCGGAGAAAGACTCATGCACAGGGCTTCCCGGTATTGATCTAGTCCGTAACTACATGATGTACTCCTCTTGGTATGTGGTTTCCCTAGGCATGGTGAGAGGAAGTATTGACGCTAACAGTCCCACAGTACCAAGAACCTGACTTTTACTGCAGGCCAAATGTAATCTAATGCTTCAACACACTCGCGAAATTTTTTTCTTTTTTCTTTTCACATACATAGCGAGAAAATTTACTGACAAGCCTCCTTCTCAGCTCGAAGATGCGCCGGTCTTGGCACCAGTATCGAAACCCCAGTACCCGGCAGCTTCCTCCCTCTACGAACCGGACTTTGCGGACGGTCCCTGACGTGTCGGGTCGAGCCTCTACCGACCAATTTACTCCCTCGAGCTAAGGCGAGGAACAAGGAAAGGTGGGCTATTTCAAGATCTCAGGTGGCAGTGGTTTATCAGATGAAAGACATCAGACTAAACTTCTGGCTTCAGACAATCTAGACGAGTATCGAGATGAAAGGCTGGTTCCAGCGGCGTCCCCAGAGAAATCAATCAAGTTGGAAGGCATATTACGATTACTCCTTGAACTCTGAAAGAATGAATAGAAGAGTGATGAAAGCTGAGGCCCCATGCTCATGCGGATGATGGTGAATGATGCGGACTAGGATATCATGGCAGACTTTGGAGCGCCGGAATCACAAGCCACCACGCAGGCTCACAGCGTCCTCTCAAAATGAGGTTAAAATGGTGACCGATTGATAGGTGCCGGCTGCCCGAATGCTCCAAGTACGTTGAGCTATCTATAATTCCCATCCATAATAGCCAGCCATAGATGACTCCCCGTTGAGTAGTACATCAAAGTAGCAGTCAACGATAGTAAGGGCGTTGAGGTCCGAGACACCGTGCCATCGGCTTTATTCCTCTTCAACGCAGTCGTACGCCGTGCTACTTGGGCAGGTAGCGCTATAGTAATGGCAGAAATCGCTATTAGGGACGACCGCAGAGCAGCAGAACTCGCAGACATCAGTGGGGACGCTGCAGTTGGCGAGAGGTACGTAGACTCGCCACTCCAGGGAAGATGGTAGAAATCTTGGCATAGCCTGAGCCGTTAGTATTGTGGCTAGGAGTATGTTGAAAGAGACGTCTGCTCTGGTTGAAGTGTGCTGGCAAGTGGACTGGTGCTGTAACATTGGTTGTTGATGTTGTGCTGAATTGTTTTATACGAAATAGTACCAATTATTCATACCCAACGTACAAGTACGAAAGCCAGGAAAGAACTGTGACCGAAGCCAACGTGTCTTAAAATGTCTCGTGCTTCTCCAGAAGTCAAGAAAAGCGAGTGTGCTATCACCACCGTGTGGACAGGCGAGGGGAGATGAAATGCAGCGTGTAATACTCCGCTTTTGTAGCACAAGGTTGATTAACTTCTGATGAAGTGTTCCTACAGGCTTCCCCTAGAAAGCTGTTCCCGTCACCCATAAGCCGTTTGACTCGCATGAAAAAGTGCTTGGGATATGTCGGAGGACTAAATGCTCGTCCCTTTCGGGCTTCACCCCGGGCCCGACGCTAACGGTTCAATTAATTTCCTCTCTTATTGAAAGTCTATGCAGCCCCAACGAGCGTCAATCCAAGTCATTCCCGAACGTACTCTGTGTCTTTGCGGGGTTCTGGTAGTTGTGTAAGGCACTGCGAGCCGACGGCACCTCGTTCTACTCCCTTATCTACCACACTTATCACCACAGCCAGTGCTGACTATAAGGTATGTACGCCAAATTATAATAACTGGCACTGTCCTCTGGGCATCGAAGATCCTTCGACTCATCCGGGCCGGTACCCGGAAGAGTCGGCCGGCTTCGGGCACGGTTTCTCACGAGGACCCACTCCGCTTCTGACACGGACTGTCGGCGCCGGACCCGGCTCGACTGCCCCACTGAAAGGCAGCACTCTCGTTACTTCGTTACTGCCGGCAGGGGCCATTAAGGGCGACATTTAGGTTCCCAACCCGATGACGAGGAAGTATTATTGAATGACAACGGGATACAAGCTTCTTTATGGCATTTGATTCATGTACAGAATACATGTCAGGCTGTGGCGGTAGAGTTTAAAGTATCAGCGACGTGTTGCTTGGCGCATCTTTAGCGTCTCTACCCTGATGAGGAGTGGAAGTCACAACATAAGAACTTAAAAATGATGGACTGGTCGTATCCTTTACTTCTACCCCTGCCCTCTACAACATTTGCGCCGCCATCACACAAATCGCCCACCATGAAACATACAGCACTCGTCCTCACTTTGTTCAGCATTCTGGCCATCGTGGCCGCACAAATCCCGCTCAAACCGCCGCCATATTACGGCGCACCGAAGAAGAAGAAAGTGATGCTCAGGCGCCGCGACGCTGGGCCTCATATAGCGAAGACCCCCGTCGCCAACGTGGTCAGCGTCGAGAAACCGGAGATTGCAGATGCCAAGCAGTCGGAAGAGCAATAAAGGAAGATCTTGATTCTGTTCTGATTATAATTATACTTCACTTCCGGTATGTTGTTGCCTTTAGTGGTATCCTCGTTCGCGGGTGGAAGACATCGGCTCATACTGGTAGCGCAGAAAACTGTCAAAGTAGATTACCCTGGCGATGGGATATTGGTTCAGGTGGCATGCTGGAGAAAGAACCGTGTCGCAACAGGTCATGTCTAGACGGGTTTTCATGTCTGTAAGAGTTGGTGAGTAGCCTCGCAGAGCCCTGGATCTATGCAGGCAACGTTGGATACATATATATGCCAATGATGGCGTATCATTAGACAACATTGTTCTTGGGCTCCTCCCAAACTTACTTCATCCAGGATTGTGGAATCCTTTGACACCAAGTAAAAATAAAAGCGTACTCCATAACATGATGGATTAAGGGGGTGTCAATGTCAGACGATCGACTCCCGCGCCTTCTCCACAGTCCAAACGTGCGGCCGCCAACGAACGTGTCCATAAAAGCAAAGGCTTCAGCGAAGACCAGACAAGCTACACGAATGTAGCGATAGTGTGTGTACTTCGCCCGCCGCGCCGGACTGTGGTGACAGGGGCGGATTTGACGCAGTTGCATCAGTGGTGGGATTTCCCTTAGGTGAGCCAGGGCGTGTCCCTAACCAGACCTAGGGTCCTCCCCTCCCCACCCTCCCCTCCTCGAGAGCGCTATCACAGTGGGGTTGGTCACCCCTCCCTCTCAGCTCTCGAGACAGCCCGCGAATCTGCCATATGAGATGCCCGTCGACTTCAGCTCAGCTTGGCCTGTATCCACTTGCCTACTTTGGTGGCAATTGCCTCCTACTGCGGAAAGGAAAAAAGAACAGCAAAAAAAAAAACAAAATAATAAAAAAAAAAAACCTAAACCTTCAAAAGCCAAAAGCTCCCGGACGACATCGTGCAGTCTGAGTGTTGGGCATCTGTCCTAGCTGAAACGCAGACATACCGAGCCCGCTGCTTCCATCTCACATCGCCAATCTAAAAACCTCTCTACCGGTAATTGTTCTTCACTCCTCTTGTCACTCTCGCTCACCTACCATCCATCGCCGCCGAGCCTCGCTCCTCAACATGTCCGATCTCATCACGACACAGCACGCATCCGAAGAGAACGTCAAACTCTTCTCAGCCAGCCCCGTCCAGCGCGAGGCCTCATGGCGCCTCAACGGTGTCTCTTGGGCCCCTCCCATGTCCCTCGAGACCTATCTCGCCCGTGAACTCGCCCTCTCCAAGACGGCACTCGGGTCCAAATGTACCTACTGGGTCCTTGTCGATCCCGCGGAGCCGGAACACATCATCTCCTCCTGCGAATCGTTCGCCAAGACCCTGCTCGTTCGCGACCCCTCCTCGCTGGCCGTCCGCGAGGAGAAGACGTACGGCATCGCCTCCGTCTACACGAACCCCACCCACCGCAACCATGGCATGGCTACGCGCCTCCTCGCCGGCGCCAAGGAGGTCATGGACGCCGACTCCAGGTCGAGCGCGCTCTACAGTGACATCGGCACCATCTACTACTCCCGCATGGGCTGGGCCGTCTACCCGTCCCTGCAGGTCTCGCTCATCCCCGACGACGCTTCCGTGCTGCACCCGCCTCAGGGCTTGAGGTACCTCACGGCCGAAGACGTCCCCGCCTTCTGCGACAGGGACGTCGAGCTCCTGCGGAAGAAGCTCGCCAGCCTGCCGGACGACGGGAAGACGCATGCCGCCTTCGCGCCATCGGGCGACCAGATGCTGTGGCATTTCACCCGCGACGGCTTCATGGCTAAGGAGCTGGTGAGCCGGAAGGTCGAGCGCCGCGGGGCCGCCACCGCCGACGGAAACGCGTGGGTGTACTGGGACCACGACTTCCGCGAAAACAAGCTCAAGGTCCTCCGGGTGGGCGGCGACCCCGACGCCGATGTCACGGCGCTGCTCCACGCCGCGGTGCTGGAGGCCGCGGACTGGGGGCTCGCCAAGGTGCTCGTGTGGAACCCGGATGACGGCGTCTCCGCTTCAGCGAAGCGGGTTAGCGATCGGACCGAGGGCGCCGTCAGGGTCATCTTTGACGAGAGATCTGACGGGAGCATCCCGAGTCTGCGGTGGAAGGGCGAGGGTGAGCTCGTTTGGGAGGATAATGAGTACTATGCATGGTGCTAGATGGCTCATTGCCGGCACGTGATGGATGGATGACGACGACGACGACGACGACGATAATAATGATGATCTAATGATATATTACGTTCTCTGTATCCTCATTACATGTTGACTAGTGCGCAAAGAACCCAAGACGTTCACGCCGACTCGTCCCGAGATGCCAGCGCCTGAATCAAATCCTTAAACCCAATCTCAATCGCCTTCATGATCCTGTCCGCCACCAAGTCCTGCTCCTCGGAGAACGAGTCCTTCCACCGCCCGCTTTTTCCGAAATACGCGTTAACGAGAGGGTACGGGATGCCCTCGGTGCCTCCCTCGTTCCCCGAGCTCGCATTGCGGTAGTCTTCTAGCAGGGCCCGCAACAGCTCTTCTACCTTGCCGCAAAACATCTCAGCCGTGCCCGGCCGTATAGTGTCTTGCAGGTTTTCCCAGATATGCGCCCTCTGCGACGCGGACAGCTTTGAGCCGAGCTCGCCCTCTTCGTTGAGCACCAGTAGTTCCAACTTGTCCTCTAGGTACTTCTTCCTGTCTGGGGGCAGGTGGATGTCAACAATGTCAATGTGCCGCTGGATCTGCTCCCGCAAGATGTTGATCCACGACTCGTTCGAGGTCCACTTCGCCACGGCAGCTTCCCAGTGCTCGCGGTAAGCCTCCGTCAGGGACGCCTCCCGGACGGCTTTTTTGGCTGCGACTCCCACGTGCTCAAACACCTGCGCGAGCGCGATGCCGATTACAGCGTACCGCACCTCGCGCCACGCCGTCTCCCACAACAGGTTCTGGATCGTGTCCGAGACCTTCCTGGCCGTGTTGATCTCCAGCAGGAGCACGTGATGCATGGCGTCCGTCGTTGTGAGCGACGGGTGGACGTCGTACTTGTCGTCGAGGTTGACGACATCGTCCGTCCGTGCGAAGGTCTCGCTGAACGGGTGGATAAGCGTCACGTTGATGGGCGGGCCCTTCCACGTCTTGGCCATGCTGACAAACTTACGCACGATCCCGGACTCGTGGTCGCCCACGGAGCCGATGGTGATGTACACCATGCACCCGCCCAGGACCGTCGTCAGGTAGAGGAAGAAGTTCCACAACGACTTGACGCTGTTGTTGGCCTCCCTGAACTGGTCCATGTCGATGCCTGCGTCGGCCATGACTTCCGTCTTCTGGACCAGGATCTGGTCCACGAGGGAAGCAATGGCGGACTGTGCCGTCATGCCGCGGGTCCAGATCAGGTAGGCTGATGGGACGTGGGAAGCAAACTTGCGCTGTTGTTTCTTCCACACCAGTGCGTGCTGGGGGTCCGGGGCGTCGCATGTCGCCTGTATGACCCTCGTCTCGTGGAAATATCCAGAGGGCACGTATCTCTGCTCCATCTTGAACCACTCGATCCACTCCTTGGACGTCGTGACTTCGTACGTAGCCTGCAGCTCTTGGTGGAACCCCGCTTGGACCTCGAACTTTCTGAACAGGTTCTTCCGTATCGCTTGGAACACGTCCGCGGTCGGATTGTCGGCGACGGCTGCAGTAAAAATGTCAGCAGTCCCTTCGGCTGTCTCGAGTCTGTTCACATACACTTGAAGGCTTGGTGCATCTGATGTCTTTGTAGAGGTAACACCGTTCGGTATCTGTCTATCGCGTGGCTTGCCATAGCCTGGCGTACATGAAGGCACAGCTCCGCGTCTTCGCGAATGTGCATGAGGGTGTTCTTCATCTTGGACAGTAGGTCGCCGTATCGGACCTCAAAGGGTTGGAGGAAAGTCGTCATCACGCGCTCTAATCCTTGATTAGTATCCACGTCCATCGGGATGAACTTCGATTCCCTTACTGAGAATGTTCTTTTCTGCATTCTTCGCATCCTTGATGACCTTTTCCAAAAACTCTACAATCGCAGCGTAGAGTTCGGCCGTGAATTCTAGCATCCGCGGGGTTGGATATAAGGCCACGTATCCCCGTATCCTCTCGAGATTTCGGCCAATATCGATCATCACATCAATCACCTTGGGTAGAACATCGTTGTTGTTCTTCGTCACCTGGAAACCATTGTCAGCCCGTCGTCCTCCCACCCAGAGCCCACAAGCGTTACCAGGAGGATGAATTTCAGACCACCCCATATCAGCGGCAGGCCTGAGAATTCGGCTTGCGAAAGGATATCAAAAACGCCTTGGTAATGGTCTAGGCACTTGATGAGTTTCTTCGTCTTCCCCTCGTCTAGCTCCGACTCTTTGGTCTTCTGGATCGTCCGAACGACCTGGTGCAGCTCTTCCTTGGCATCAACCTCTTTGCCATCCTTACCCTTAGGTATGATGGCGGCTGCGTCTTCCTTGTTGAGATATAACTCGAGGGACCTCACAGCCTTCTTATAAGCTGTTTCGGCTTTCCTGTAGTAATTTTAGCACGAGTTTCCCGTGAGACTACCACGCCATCTGCGGATCCCGGCGGAGGGGTCAAAACCGCCGGAGTGGTGACCGGCTGTCGGCTTAGTGTTTGACCTACTTGAATGTCGACTCGGTCACTTGGACGTCGTCCTCCGTCGCATCGTCGGAGAAACGTCTGAAGACCTCATTGAGGGGGCTCCAGAGAACGACCGGACTAGAAGAACTCGTCGGGCTCCCATCGCCGTGAGTCCAAGAAGGCGTCCGAAATACGATGTTGGTTTGCAAGGGAGGGGTTCTGTACATGGCGCCGAGGCATGCCGGCGAGGCTTGGCATCAGACTAGGTCGTGGGGTAGCTACAATGTTGTCTTGGAAGCATGGAGATTCTACAAAAAAACCAAGCAATGCCGAACACAACAAACACTGCTGACGTATCTGCTCGGAGGTATTTTGGAAAATACCGTTGACGGCTCGAAGGCTGCGACGGGAGCCTCGGATCATGCAGCGCCTCGGACTCGAGACTCGAAAGAGGACGCCTCGAGAAATGGCAGCTGCCTGGTAACGAACACCCCCACCACAGAGACACTGACGCGACCACCCAGCCGCACCATTCTGTCTACGGTCCCCGTCCACAGGCCCTACGGGATCACAGGACAGGGCGTGCAGGATAAACAGAGCAGGGTGGGCGTAGGGCATATTGCTTTCCCCAAGACTGCCAATCAGCAGAAGTAGCAGGCGCCTCGGATGCTACAGTGCTGTAGGCTTGTGGCACGAATGGAAACAAGCATCTTTCCCGCTGATTTTTGTCGCTGGGCGATACCCCTTTCCAGCCCCTTGGACGCCGATGGCCACATGGGAAGCCTCAGTCAAAAGGTACGTTGCAAATTGCCTTGAGAGCGGACGTCGTTCAGCTGTCGACCATGTGTTGTCGGGAGCTCGCAACCCAGAGACCGTCACCTCACCCAAGGAGGGCGCTCTTCGTAGTTTCATCGCGCTCCTCAAAGACATTTCGCTCTGAGGAAATGCGATGCAGGACGCCACTATCACCCACGACACGCAAGGGTGGGTGCCGTTCCTGCCGAGCAGGGGTTTGGTTCAGCTGTCCTCACACTGCTTCAATCTTATTGGAGAGGGCAAGTCATTTATTGATGCACGTACTATGCAGTCAAGGCTGTGATGATGAATTTGTAAGGCGGTAACTCGCAGCGCAGACGCGATTGTATTGATCCGATTCTGAGAGTCGATGCCGGACAGGTTCAACAGTGTTGGAACTGATAAGCCGATTGCTTCCATAGCAACACATACACATACCAACGCGGATAGTTTTCCCCGGGGAAATCGAAATCAACATAGCTGTTCTATAGTTAGTTATGAGTAACTCGAATAATGGATAATACACGTCCGTGTCAGAGGGATCGCTATTATTTAGAGTTGACAAGTCACTCCGTACCATGTAAGTGATTACTTCAGTACACAGGTACCTACTGAAAAAGGAGCCCGCCGAGTAGAACTCATTTAAGCCTGTGCACCAAGTGGGCCATGCGGAACGGGTCCACTCCGTGCTCGCTCGGTCCCGTGTTCAACGGATGGGCCAGTGACAGGCCAGTCCTGCACCCCGAGTAGCAGTGTGAGCGGGGCTCCACGTGACCATATCGCCCCCCTGATAAGACGCCATCAGGGTGATCCATACAGGGGGTTACAAACTGGCGTTGTCTTTCCAGTCTGTGAATCAAGGGAAAGAAACTCCTTGCGGTCGTTACCTTGTCAAAGAGACTCGCGTTGCTCACGCAGCACGATACATGACCTAGCTAACCCTTTCTTTCTTGCGTACGGCAATCCCTCGACCATGCCGATGCGTCGCCTCAGCACGAGGTCCCGGACGGACCGCGACAATACAAGCCTCCTCGCCCCCGACACCTACGATGACGATGCCTCATCCCTGCACAGCCGGAGCGACCAGGATAGCGACAGCGACGATGACCAGCTGCAATTGCGTGCCCGCAATAGCCGTGAGCTGCGCGCTGCCGACAGTCTGTTGTTCATGGAGGAGGAGGAGGTCGAGACGCTTGTCGCGGAGACGCGCAAGAGGCAGGAGTTGCAGCGCCAAGGGTCCGGTCTGGCCGTGCCGAACCCCCTGAAGCTGTTCGGGCGCGGCGCCGACAACCAACGCCCCGGATCCAGCAACGGCTCGTCCGAGGACCTCTTCAACGAGAAGGACAAGCGCCAACAGCGCCGCACCAGGAGGAAGCAGAAGAAAGAGCGCTTGCTGGAGAAAGCGATCCACGGCGAGGATGGCGAACTGATGTACGAGATGGAAGAAGGGGGCATGAAGGATGGCAGCTCAACTGGCGAGAGCAGTGACCGAGACGACAGCGACGAGATCGACCGGCAGCGACTGAAAATGGTGGCAGACGCCAAGACGAATAAGCGACGTTCTTGGCGCCGGTGGCTGTTTGTACACAGCACGATTGCCATTGGCTTTGCAATACTCTTCTTGGTGGCGTGGAAATTGTCTCTGGGGAGGAGGTCAGCGCACAAGGTGGAGCTCGTCAGCAATGGCACAGCGTTCTTTGCGCCGACAACGATCATCATCAGCCTCGATGGCTTCCGCGCCGACTTCTTGCAGCGCGGCATCACACCGAGACTAAACGCCTTCGTTAAAGAGGGCGTGTCACCAAAGTATATGCTCCCGGCTTTCCCGTCCGTCACGTTCCCGAACCATTACACCCTGGCAACGGGTCTACACCCCGAGAGTCACGGGATCGTGGGGAACACGTTCTGGGACCCCGACATGCAAGCCGAATTCTACTACACCGACCCTGGGCGGAGTCTCGACCCAAAGTGGTGGAAGGGCGAGCCCTTCTGGGTGACAGCCGAGAGGCAGGGCATTCGATCTGCTGTCCACATGTGGCCCGGCAGCGAGGCGCGCATCCTCGACGTTGAGCCGACTTTCTTGGACAGATTCAACGGCAAGGAGGCGCTGGACAACAAGGTCAGCAGGATTCTTGAGTTCCTCGACAAGCCTGGCATGGAGGACAAGAATGCCAAGGTCGAGGACATGCGTCCCCAGCTCATTGCGGCGTACGTTCCCAACGTCGACGCAGATGGTCACAGATACGGGCCCAACAGCACCGAGATCCGCGTCACCATCGAGACCACCGACGCCATGATGGACAAGATCTTCCTCGGACTCGAGCAGCGTAATCTGACCGGCATCGTCAACGTCATTGTCGTTTCCGACCACGGTATGGCTACGACGGACACGACGCGGCTGTTGCAGCTCGAGGACCTCGTCGACACCTCTAAGATTGAGCATCCGGACGGCTGGCCTCTGTACGGGCTTCGCCCAAAGAACCCCGACGATCTTCAGGGGCTCTATGACGGTCTCGCCGAGAAGGCCAAGACGAACCCCAACTTCGACGTCTATCTTCGAGATGTCAACATGCCCGAGCGCTACCACTTCTCCAATAACAAGCGCATCGCACCCTTGTGGATCGTCCCCAAGGCTGGATGGGCCATTGTCACGAAGGATGAGCTGGACGTGGCGAAGGCGGTGAAGGACGGTTCGGTTTACAGCCCCCGCGGCTTGCATGGTTATGACCACGAGCACCCCCTTATGCGAGCTATCTTCATCGCCCGCGGGCCGGCTTTCCCCCATCCTCCGAATAGCCAAATTGATGTCTTCCGTGAGTAGAGCCCTCCTCCCTCACTTCTTCAATCGGAGAAATCAGACTAACGCGAGCAGAAAACATCAACGTATACAACATCCTGTGCGACTCCGTTGGTCTTGTTCCCGAACCAAACAACGGAACTCTGCGTCTGCCCCTCTCACCCGTTGGCACTCACAAGCCTGAGGACACACCGGCAGAGCCCGAGGACCCGGTTCCTCCGTACACGACTGCCGCTTCTCAGACTACCGCTCCGACGACTCCACCGGCAGCTCAATCGGCAACCCCGGCGAAGTCTGTCCAGGTGGACCCTGTTCCCGAGTCCTCTCCGACGGAGGTGCCGGCGACAGACGACAACCAGAAAGAAGGCAACGAAGACAGCCAAGGCGCCGACGAGGACGCCCTGCAAAAGGGCAAAGAAGCCATGAAGGGGATCTGGGACTGGCTCGCGGACAAGTTTGGTAAGGTTTGGGACAAGATTAGCGGGTCAAAGGGGGACAAGGAATCAAAAGAGACGAAAGAGGGGTCGGAATGATTCCTGATTCTAAAATTGGTGTCTGGTGATTTTGGCGTTCAGGATTGGGCGGCATGATTTGTGTTCGGCCGCGTTGATACTCCCGGTAATCTCTGTACTCGATATGGACGGACCGCCGTTTGTTTAATTTTCTTTTTCTCTTGCTTTTCCCTCGACAAGTTCCGCGTTTCATTCTCCATGGGCCTTGATTTCCAGCCGAATGTGATCTGCTTGCCTGGACGAGATAAAATTCGATTGTTGATTGTGGCTGTAGGCTCAATCTTCAAGGAAATGCTCGGCGATGTGCATGATAGAGGGGCCAAGGAATCACATAATCACATACAGTCTGGTACTTTTCAAAACACTATAAGACACAGACTTGTCCAAAAAAAAAACCAAGCACCAACAGGTGGGTTCATTCTTGCCTCTCGCTTTTTCGGAATTGCGACTATCCATAACGATATTCTCGCTGTTGGTTGCTGCCTCTTGTGTTACTATAAATACGCTGTGCACAAGGCTGACTGACGTCCCGGTATGACCTGATTCGAAATACCAGCTTGGATATCAACCAGACTGTTGACACGACTTGCTAATGTGGAAATCAATCATCTGCTGGCCAGTTGTGAAATTGATAGACTTTGGGAGCCGTCGGTGTGGGATTGTCGCTCATGGGCCTATGTTCGTTGACCGTGTCCTGCTCAGCTCGAGGGCTTTTTATTTATTTATTTAGTTGACAGGCTTGATATCTGACCCTTGGTAAGCTTGTACATCCATCTGAGCTGGGAGGATTGTCTTACTCAATGACAGGCCTTGTAACGGTATTGATGCCTCTGTCCAGTGAGCGGGTCATTGCCGCGACTTTGGTTTTGGTTCTGGTTCTGGCGGAATCCCAAACTGGACGAATGAGTGATGAATGGGGAAAATCCCCTCCTCCCATGGCCCGGATCCTTGAAGGGTCTGAATTGGACAGCGGACTTCGATAACAATGGGTGGGCGCATTGTGAAGTCGTCCCACATGGCAACATCCCCTTTTCGGAAGAAACGAGTCCTGCGAAATGTGGCGACCCCAATGGCGGCAACACGGTCGTGCTCAGGGATGCCGGGCACGAAGTCCCTGATGATTCGGACCTTCATTCGAAGGTATATGGTAGGAATTACCATTCTGGGATGGCTACCCTCGAAAATGGGGACACGCCGCTCATGCCGCTCGCCTCTTGCATCAGACACCAGGACCTTAAAGGGAGTAACCGTTACCCATTCCCTGTCGTCACCGGGCTTCCTGAAAGGAGCTTGGCTTCGATGGAGCAATAAGGGGGTGCCTATCGGGAGCATTCACTAGCGGCCATCCGGGAGTTGGAACTCGTAAGGCATTTTTATTTGGGCTTCGGCGGCGTTCCAGTAGTCCATTATTATGAAGTATCTTGGGGGTTAAGTTGGGGTCCTGGTGTAGAAGATGAATGTATTCTAGGAAGAGGTGTCGTTGGTTGTCTTTGAGTATGTCCTATCGAAGCCGTCTTTATTGTAAAGCAAAGGCTTGACGTGGTTTGTACGAAGTTACAATTGAAAATGCACGCAATCTACAGTTACAAGTTCACCAAAATGCAGACCCTCAACAGAGGAGCCACTGGGCGGCATGTGGCGCTCCAATTGCAGAAGACACTCGCGAACATTCGAGGTGGCCCGCCAGCTGGTTCGACGAACCGGAAACGGTACGTACCGCAATTAAGGTTGGCGGCGGAGGTGATGGCCCGCCAACAGGGAGGTAGATCCTACCTGTAAATACAGGTACTTGAGCAGGTAAAAATAAACACAGATCACGTGAAATACATCTCTGATAACTGGTGGGGACTGATGCAAATCGTGGCCATCCGACGTCATCGCCGGGAAGACTACAAATACTACCAGTCGAACAACAACGACAAAATGGAAAGCAGATGTGATCGGGATGGCTAGAAGAACAGCTGCAAGAAAGGCCGAGCAGGAAGAATATCACGTGAGGATCGCTCGTGTCTCAGACTGTCGCACGTAGCCTTATCTCATCTCTCTGGATTGGAGGGGCAAAGCACCCCTCGTTTTACCTTTGTACGCACCCATAAGCTTGACGCACGTAAACCAGCAAAACCCCTCCTCGTCCTATCAACTCATGTCGCGTCTGCTGTTGCTCGGATTGAATATGTGACTTTTTTTTTTTTCTTCTTCGAGACGCCCGATGCCATGGCAAATCTGCACGTTGCCGCGATACTACCTGTCCAGGAAGAGAATTGCCCATGCTGGGCGGCGCAGGCGCTTAGACTGCACGTCACCATGGTTCTCTGTTTGCCACCCTTGTCATTGCAAGATCAGATTTTTTTCCTCCTTCTCTCTTTCACACAACCCCGCACTGCCTGTGTTCCCCTCCAGCCACAATTGTCAGAATTAATGCGTGCAGGTTATGCCGAGCATTGACTTTTTTTCCGACTCTTTCGCCGGCCAACCTGTCATAGGCGCCTACTACTAGCTTCATATTTTCTTTCTTCTTTCGTAGGCGTATAGACGCTCTTCATCCGCTAGATGATAGTTACTGGGATATGCTAGAGTACTCGGTGAGAAACAAGGACAGGCCCAACGGGGGAACCTTGGGCCTTGGGGCAATGTGGGCTGAACCACCATCATCGTACATTGCACTTCTATGCAACACCTCAGGCTGTATACAGCCGTGCGAAAGAGGCAGATTCCTACGTGACTCATGCCGAACGAGGGTTGGGCTCAAACCAGCAAGCAATGGGTTCCAGGTTGGGCTGTGCGGCGGCGACCTTGGTGACTGACAGGGGTGGGTCTGAAGGAGGGGTGGAGGGGCAGAACAACTAGCTGTGGGAGTCTTATCACCAGACAAGTAGTCCCGAAGTACCTCTGAGGGGGGAGGGAAGGGAGGAAGAGAAGGGGCTTTAAAAAAAAATAAAAAAGATTTTTGCGAAGCTGTGGGAGGGGACCAAACGGCTAGGCAGTGGAATGGGCGTCGGCGGCATTGGGATGAGACGCGTCTGAGGTGGCCAACAA
Organism: Colletotrichum sublineola; assembly: GCA_020631755.1. Classification (NCBI taxonomy): domain Eukaryota; kingdom Fungi; phylum Ascomycota; class Sordariomycetes; order Glomerellales; family Glomerellaceae; genus Colletotrichum; species Colletotrichum sublineola. The sequence continues at coordinate 4,402,186 of JAHSQG010000006.1, read as the reverse complement.
AGCAGGAGGTCCCATCGGCCGTGCCTTCCCCCAAGAAGCAGGCGGCTAGCTAGGGTCCATGGAAAATTGATCGTGATGAGGGTGCTGTTCAATTTCTTCGAGTTAAGAGGGTTGACATCACGGATCTGCAGCAGAAGGTCCAGAGCTCTTTTTCTGGCGGGGGGGTGAGGTGAGGTGAGGCCACGGAGGCGGGATGACTGCCCGTTTGCGACCATGTAGGCCACGGTGTTGCCCCGCGAACACAAGCCGACGAGTACCCCTCCATTCCATTTCTGCCCCTCCAAAGGCCACCCACCAGTCTGCGACATCAGACATGACGTCCGCGTTCTCATTGTTTGTACTGGTCTATTAGATTCCGAAACAGAGAGACATGGAATAAGAAAATCGAGAGTAGGAAAGCGAGAGATAGAGGAAGCCTAGAAGTCTCCAAAGGCATCTCTGAGGAGGCCATACCGCTCTTTGTGAAATTCGGGCAATGAGGGGCTGTCTGTGGAGGGGTGCATGGTGGTTGCCACACCCAAGCGGAGACTGAACGCAACCCACGAGATACTTCGTGAGACCAGCACTCTGCTAACGAGTCAACCAATCAGGTTGAATCTGGGCAATAATAATAAAAATCTGGCGCACAAAACCTAGGGCATTCGCCTGGAAAGAGCGGCCGGCCCCACGCTAGCCCCTGCCAAAAACTTTTCAAGCCCCTCTTCTTACCTCGACCCCTCCATCCGCCCACCCATCCCACCATCTCACTCTTCCGCACAACAGCCCACGCAAATAAAACCCTCTCCATCACCCATCCCTCTGCTCGTTCTCCTCTTCCGATCTTTGTCTGCTACATACCGATTCTTTCTGCGAATCATCTGTGCAGTGAGTTCTAACCACCTTTCCCTCATCGCCTTCATCAGAGAAGACCGCAGCATCTAACAAATATCATCAGCTTTTTCACCTCTCAAAACCACACATCTCGATCCAAAACCGCCAAAATGGGTAAGGAGGAGAAGGCTCACATCAACGTCGTCGTTATCGGCCACGTCGATTCCGGCAAGTCGACCACCACTGTAAGCTTCTTCCCCCCACACAACCTCATCATTCAAAGCATGGTTGACTGACTTTCTTTCTCAATAGGGTCACTTGATCTACCAGTGCGGTGGTATTGACAAGCGTACCATCGAGAAGTTCGAGAAGGAGGCTGCCGAGCTCGGTTAGAAAACCCCCCTCACCTTGACATCGAGACATTCGACTGACACATTGACGCAGGCAAGGGTTCCTTCAAGTACGCGTGGGTTCTTGACAAGCTCAAGGCCGAGCGTGAGCGTGGTATCACCATCGACATTGCCCTCTGGAAGTTCGAGACTCCCAAGTACTATGTCACCGTCATTGGTAAGCTCATCTCATTCATTTCCCCTCTCACAGAGATCGGCATATGCCCGTCATCCAATGAGTCGGATTTCATCTATGATCATCTGCTAATTCATCCTAGACGCTCCCGGTCACCGTGACTTCATCAAGAACATGATCACTGGTACTTCCCAGGCCGACTGCGCCATTCTCATCATTGCTGCCGGCACTGGTGAGTTCGAGGCTGGTATCTCCAAGGATGGCCAGACTCGTGAGCACGCTCTGCTCGCCTACACTCTTGGTGTCAAGCAGCTCATCGTTGCCATCAACAAGATGGACACCACCAAGTGGTCCGAGGCCCGTTACGAGGAAATCATCAAGGAGACCTCCAACTTCATCAAGAAGGTCGGCTACAACCCCAAGACCGTTGCCTTCGTCCCCATCTCCGGTTTCCACGGCGACAACATGCTTGCCCCCACCACCAACGCTCCTTGGTACAAGGGTTGGGAGAAGGAGACCAAGGCCGGCAAGTCCACTGGCAAGACCCTCCTCGAGGCCATCGACTCCATTGAGCAGCCCAAGCGCCCGACAGACAAGCCCCTCCGTCTTCCCCTCCAGGATGTCTACAAGATCGGTGGTATTGGCACTGTGCCCGTCGGCCGTATTGAGACTGGTGTCCTCAAGCCCGGTATGGTCGTTACCTTCGCTCCCTCCAACGTCACCACTGAAGTCAAGTCCGTCGAGATGCACCACGAGCAGCTCACTGAGGGTCTTCCCGGTGACAACGTTGGTTTCAACGTGAAGAACGTCTCCGTCAAGGACATTCGCCGTGGCAACGTCGCCGGTGACTCCAAGAACGACCCCCCTGCCGGCGCTGCTTCCTTCAACGCCCAGGTCATCGTCCTTAACCACCCCGGTCAGGTCGGTGCTGGCTACGCCCCCGTCCTCGACTGCCACACTGCCCACATTGCCTGCAAGTTCTCCGAGATCCTTGAGAAGATTGACCGCCGTACCGGAAAGTCTGTTGAGAACAACCCCAAGTTCATCAAGTCCGGTGACGCCGCCATCGTCAAGATGGTTCCCTCCAAGCCCATGTGCGTTGAGGCCTTCACTGACTACCCCCCTCTGGGACGTTTCGCCGTCCGTGACATGCGTCAGACCGTCGCTGTCGGTGTCATCAAGTCCGTTGAGAAGGCTACTGCCTCTGGTGGCAAGGTACGTTCTTATTTCCTCATCACTTTGTTGAAGCCGTCTCCTAACATGTTCATGAATAGGTCACCAAGTCCGCTGCCAAGGCTTCCAAGAAATAAGCGACTTGACTCACCAGGGTTGGGTTCTGAGTACGCCCATGGCTTCGCGGTCATGGATACTCACTTCTACGGCTTTACGAATTCCCTTTGCGTGGCATGAGGACATATGAATATGGCTGGGTAGCACGAATATCGAGAGGAAGGATGGACCGGATGATTCTACGTCAAAAAAACTTCTCATGATACGTGCTCTGTAGCACAAAAATAGAGTCCTAGAAGTGATTCCCAAGTTACATGATTGTGCCTCCTGCTTAGTGATGCGACGCCTGTGATTCTTCTGATTTCATTCTCAATTTTAGCGTACCGTACTAATGTGTCCCATCCAAGATGGTGTAGGTACCTGCCCATGAAGTTCATTAGTTGGCTGTTGCATTCAGAGACACCCCTTGACGCGTAACCTGCAGTGGTGTCAAGGGCTCCTTCCAGCTAGCAACCGACTACTTAATTGGTACGTGCTGTGTAAGTCTGTCTTATGGTGTCGGTCCCTGTGAACGGCCAAGGTTATGTCCTGTCTTAGGTGGTAACCCCCTAAATCTCGCTGTCTGTTTGGGTCCGTTATAGATTCTTCCCAGAAGTGAAGCCGTCGGCGGCTGCCTCACGTTCACGCTACGCCTGTCCACATCGTGAGTGTTGCTTGATAATCCCCACGAAAATTATAAAACTCGAGTCCACCTCTTGTACAGGAGATATATATTACACTTGATACACAGTCATTGCCTACACTAATCTTCACATGGCCTCCTTCTTTTCCGTCCCAGTCTCGCCTTCCTCGGCAGCGGCGGGATCGACAGACGCCTCCGCCGTGCTCAACTGTCCCTTCGCGACATCGTGCTCGCCCCTCTCCTGGGCCTGCTCTGCCTCAACATAATTAGCGTTGACGTTTTCAAACTCTCGCGCGACATCCCTCTCCCCGACCCACTTCAAGACCCTCCCCGTCACCAGGTCATGTGCCAACGCGAGGTAACTGTCGCGGGAAGCCTTTGCCACCTCGTCCGGCGCGTCATCATCCTTGGGTGGTTGCGCCTCAAGAACAAGCTCCGAGCGCCGGCCGCCGTGCAGGCCCGCCTCGACGCTCGTATAATGAATCTTGTGGCCCTGGAACTTGGCACTCAAACTTCGACGAATCTCGAGGCCGGAGAAGACGTACTTGGCTTCTCCAAGAAACACACCGCCGCCCTCTGTAGATGGAAGGCCGGAGAGCTCGATTTCTGGTGGCGGACGGAGACGGCCCGCTACAAGGTCCAGCTTCGCATTGTTGATATACTCGTGGAAGGGAGACGCGTCGAGGGCAGCGGGTGACATTACCGAGAGCGACGACTGGGACAGTCGCATATCGACGGGCTCAGAGGGATAAGCGATGTCGGTAAAGGTCTGGTCGAGGACGGCGACGAGGTCTTTTTCACAAGCGCCCCAACTCAGAGGGCCCTCGAGAAGTTCCGCCGGAACGATGAGGCGAAGCTTAAGAAGGTGGGGCAGGCCTTCTATGTCATACAAAGAAGGGTGCCGATGGAAACCAAGCACAAGAGTCGTCTGTATTGGTTGCGCTCGGATTGGGGCAAGTGCCTTGGACAGAGCATTGAGACTTGTGGGATGTGGAGACGTCGACGAGAAGACGTGGTTCTTGTCCTTGGCCGCCACAGCTAAGTTAAAACCATCTTGCTTCCTGTGAAGAATTTTCCCGAAGGAGGCGACGGTCGAGGTGTATCTCTTGCTCCAGGTAACGTCGGGGTCCTGAACGAGGCATCGCATAGGATGAGGGAGAACGTCGCTGGCCTTGAAAGGGAATGCTGACTCTGCTGGCGAGGCACGACTAACCGGCGTCACATAGCGAGACCATTGTGTAAGTCTGTCCTTCCATGGAAGCTTTTCTTGCTCGCGGCTTTCGGGGATCAGCTTGCCGTTGTCATTCTTCGGGCCGTACAGGAGAGAGACGGATGCATATTCAGGTTGGAGGGCGGTATGCAGGAGACGCTGAACAACATTGTCTAACTGTTCACCAGCATCATTGTCACCCGCAGCTCCGTCCTTAAACCATGAAACGAGAAGCTTTCTCGCCGTTAGACATGACCATTGCTATGGGAAGGGGTTCGGCTCACGGTATGTGTCTTGGTGTTAAATGTAATAAACGTGTTGGTGAGCTGACCAAGATGATACAGCAAGATGGAGCGAGCGTCGTAGTTGGAAAGCCAAGGGGCATGAACGTGTTTGGTGACGACAAGCTGAGCAGCCTCGTCCAGCTTCTTCAGGATGGTCTCTGTCTTGGCCTTGGTGGCTGTAATCCTCACTCGTTGGTTGCTGAACTGGATGTCTTCACCCTCGTCGAGGTAAGCATCACTGATAGCATCTAGTCTCTGGCGGTCCCCTATTGCACGTTAGACATTGTCAGGATAATCGACTGGATCACTTACGCGCTAAGAGAGCAAGAATCCTTGTGCTGATCTTGGCACTATAGAAGCCGGTGCCGTCAATCATCTCCCTGATGCTCAAACGCCAAACCTCAATCATCAGGGTCAAGGCAAGTCTCTCCTTGGGATAGCCGATAACCCTCGGCTTCAGTAAGGGGGCCCAGGGGTGCTCATCCTGAACCCAATCATACTGCAGCACCTTTCCTCCTACGGGCGTTGTTACAGCCTTCGCTTTCTCGCGCGCAATATATGCCTTGAGCTGAGCAACCGTGAAACCGTTGAGGAGCACCTCCAGCAGCCCGTCGAACTCGCTCTGCGAAACGATGGGGTCGGTGGGGCGGACACTGTCAACGTTGGCCATCGCCTCCTCCATCGTGAAGTCCTTCGCTTCGGCTTCAAGTGATGCTTTGAGATCAAATCCTGGAGCCAGGGGCTCTTCGAACGGCAGCTCCCTTAGAAACTTGGGATCCCTGCCCGTCTCGCGCATGACGATGGCCCGGGCCTTCTCTCCTAGCATGTTGACGCCCAGCTCCTGAGACTGCAAGTACACGCTCCGCTGTCCTATGCGCCGGTGTTCGCGACGATCCCTGCTGTCCTTGCCGTAAAACACTCTTCTGATGGGCTTGTCTTGCGTCGCGGGCTCGCCCGCTGTGCAAGCTGCCGCGGGCTCCGTCCCACTCGAAGGACCATCTAGCCTTGATGCCGCAGAGGGCGAGGAAGCAGCTGGTTGTGCCTGAGGCGAATCGTCTTTCGGGGACACATCATGGCCTCGAGTGCCTTTGCTGCTACTCGATTGGTCTTTCTTGCCCTCAGTTGCTTCCTCAAGTCGGTCCCAAACCGAGTCGGCGCTATATAACCGTTGCTGGAGGAAGTCGGTTCGGAAAGGGGAAATTCGGAGGGAGTTATTGGCTCTCGGTCGGTCGAGGAATCGCAGTTGACATCGAAGACAAACACTTCGAGCGTAAGCAGCTCGAGAAATCATTGGGGAAACAAAGAAGAGAAAATACGCTGAGCAACTTTCAAATGCTCATTCGGAGACGACTGCGACAAGCAAGCATGTCACGATCCGAAGCTCCTAAATTTTGCGACAGGTCGGTCCTGATTAGATAGTAGATAAGATAAGGAAATTGGGGGAGAGTGCTGACGCGAAGTAAAGTGCCCCAAAACCGCGTCGCGTCAGTTCGAATCGTTCGTCACTTAAGTTTTTGTGAACGAAGTCACCAGCAGAGCTTTCTATTCCTCTCTGAGCGTCTACCTGAGCTTCTGTATTTGAGACAAAGAAGTTTCAGTGATATCGTCAATTTTTTGTAAAAGAAAACACAGATGCCTCCTTTACAAAGACGACGACGACAGGTATGACCCACCCCGCTTGAAGAGACACATTCTTCGATAATTGCTAACAGCGATCAGGTGGAGGACGAGGACTCAGAAGAAGAAACTGGGCACCACAGACAGCGTCGAAGCCCCGACGCATCCCACGAAGATGACGAATCTGAAAATGATGCCGGAGATGCCACAGTTAGCGCAGAGGAGCAGCTTGCGAAGAAACTGGTACGCTACGCTCTGGCTTGCGAGTTCTCTCGGACACCAATCCGTCGAGACGGAATTAAAGAACGAGGTGAGGAGTTTCATGGGTGGATTGCAGGATTCTGAGCTGTAGCTGACATGTCACCAGTTCTTGGTGATCAGGGTAGAGCCTTCAGGAAAGTTTTCGAGCTGGCGCAGCAGCAGCTCCGCACCGTCTGGGGCATGGAGTTGCAGGAGCTCGCCGTTAAAGAAAAGTTCACAATGGCGGAAAAACGTCAAGGCAAGTCTCGAGCAGAGTCGGAAGGACGTGATGATTGTGACTAACCTCACACAGCACTAAAATCCGGCTCCCAAGCAAAGACCAGCTCCGGCGTCTTCGTCCTCTCTACGACACTCCCTTCCCGATACCGCGCTCCGGCCATCATCGCCCCCTCCAAAGCGCCAAGTATCGAAGCCGAAGCATCGTACATGGGTTTCTACACTATAATTATAACCATCATTCTCGCGAGCGGCGGCGAACTGTCCGAACAGAAGCTGCGGCGGTACCTCAACCGCCTGAACGCCGAGACCAACGTCGCATTGGAGAGAACCGAAGACGTGCTGAAGCGCATGCAGACGCAGGGGTATGTCGTGCGTAAGGTGCAGAAGAATGCGGCAACGCAGGCGCAGGACGGCAGCGAGGACATCACTTGGCTCGTCGGCCCGCGCGGACTCGAGGAGGTTGGTGTCGATGGGGCAGCGGGCATGATACGTGCTGTGTATGGGGAGCAGGCGGATGCGGATCTGGAGAAGAAGATTGGGGCAACTTTCGGGATTCAGCCAGTCGAAGATGCCGATGGCGACGTAGATATGTCGCAGGCTCCGGAAGCGGGTCCGTCGCATTGAGAGAACGCGCAGAAGCGCGGAAAGATTGCGTATGGCGAGGGGAGGCCGGCCACGATTGGGCGGAATGGGATACCCAAGTAGTAGCAAGCGTTTTGAGCGCATGAGTGCATGAACAGCCAGTAGATACCAGCAGTGGATTTTCGGGGGGTATCTATGCCCTTCTTATCAATCTCAAAAGCAAACGAGTCGCCCAACGCCGGTATGCCCGCCCAATAATTTGCAATATACTCGACTTCCTTTCCTCTCAACGCGTAGGTTCATCGTTAATCCTCGCGTGCTGGTGGTGGGCCGACCGGCTGCATCATTTTCTAACAGCAAGCAGTTAGCCATTGTGTTCACTGCGATCTCGCCGTGAAGGACAGTTGATGCATACCCTGATGAGCCTCGCGCGGAGTAGCTGTGTGGGCTCGTTCTCAGCCAGAGCCATGTATGAGAGCATCGGAGGGTGGCCGGCGATAGAAGAGTACGTGTCGCGGTAGATGTTTGTTTTCCATTCCCAACTGGTGGTATCGGGGTGCCCCGTGCCAACATACTTGGCCTGAAGGCGCTCAAGTTCTTGCTGGTTGCGGAGTTTATCGGCCTATCATGATAATAATCAGCAGCTGTTTCATATCCAAGGATGCGCATGCCTAACTCACCATCTTTTCTGTGGATTTGGTTGTCGTGATAGTTGATGGTTGCTGCTGAAACCCAAGGCTTTACGGCACCAAAGCCTCTGTTCATGGATGCGCCGGCTGAAGTTCGGCAGACCTCCAGCCAAGCGACGCTGGTGAGGGCCGTGCACCAGTTCAAGTATCACGGTATCCCCGACCTCTGTGATCCACATTTCTTCACTTCGACAAGAGCCTCTCAACTCGTTTTCAGACTCTTGAGTGAGATCCTCAACAGCAGAATCCCTTTCGACAAATCGCGCTATATCAAAATTCGACTTTTACTCATTTTGAATGAGTAGCATCTCGCAAGCTTTCCCCCATAAAACACCCTTATACGCGCCACATACTGTCATCTGCCACTTCAAGGATATCACCAACATGAGCAGAAGCAAGCAAAGCGCTTTGCAAACCAAGCGGAGAAAGCAGCGTCAGGAGGCCGAGTCCATCGAAAAGCTTAAGACCAAGTGTGCTCAGCAACATGGCAAGGCTCATGTAGCGCACTGCAAGAATTGCTACGGGGATGTGGTGGAGACCATGAGAAACAGATACATCGGCTCTAAGGACGAATGGTTCTCTGGTAACAAGGCCTTTCTGAACGATCTCGATAGCCTGTTCACGAAGCTCAAGGACTTCAATGAAGACCTGAAAGCCATTGAGGCCCGAATTGACAAGGAAAAGCAAAGGCACTATCGCGAATCCCTCCCCAAGTCAGCGGCAGGGCGCGTTGCCGAAGCCGCGATAGGTAGGGCCGAACTACAGGCTGCTCTAGAGGACGAAGAGAAGCCGACATCTTCACTCATCGAGGATGTCAGAAGAGCCGTCAACAAAGGAGTCGACGACGCATCGAGTCTCGAGGAGCTGGCACCCATGTTCGATGACCTGGTCCTTGAAAAGGAGACCGACGTCCTCATCGACATCTTTTTCCGAGATCCCAAGACAGGCGAGGTACCTGCATCATGCAAAAGCTATGTGGAACGGTTGCGCTCAGGTGCCTCTATCGAAGATGTCATGTCCGCCATAGCGGCCGACAGCCCAGCTAGGTCGCAAGCCTCAGCCAACATGGACAAGCACAAGAGGACGCTCAATGAACTCAAAAGGGCGCAGGCGGCACATGAGCAGGATAAGCTCCTGAAAGCTCAGAAGCGGCAGCAGCCCCCTCCGCAGGGTCCTCAGGTCAATAAGGAACTGTACGACCTTCCGCCGTGTCTCGCATGCTCAGGCAAGGTATCGCCGGACGAGGTCATCGCGTGTCCCTTGTGCTTGGTCTTCGCCGAACTAAGCCTGATTAAGAGGACGGTCTTCGACTCAGAGAAGTGCTACGACGAGGCATATGTGAGACTTGCATGATTGACCACTGTGGCGAGCTGAATGCTGACAACTACACAGGATGAACACGTTCAGACGGCACACAGTTGCGCCGCTGGCGAGAGATGCATTCAACTCAAGGACGAGGATGAGGAAATGGGTGGCAGCGGCGAAGGGCCCGTCATTTGTGAAGAGTGCGCAGAGCAGCTAGGGCAAAGCATAGTCTACTGCTCATCTCGCTGCGCAAGTGCCGATTTTCAGGAGCACCGGGAGGGCGTTCACATTCCAAATTGGAAGGGACTTGGCATCGACATCGGCACCCAAGGGGAGCATTTAGTATACGACAACGACGAGAAGTCCAAGTATCATGTAAACGACATTTCAAAGTTCGTGTGGCGGCTTGACGAGGCTTTCGCGCGCGTCTTTAAGAACAACAACCCTGATATCAGCGACATCCAGCATTAGAAATGTGCAATAGCCGGCTACTGCTTAGGGCAACAATGGAAGCATTGCCTACTATTCTAAGCGTCAAACAGGGCTCCAAGACAGGTGTTTCCGTTTGGTACAATAGCACGTCGTCTTTAATTCCGAGGCACTGAAGTAAAATGAGAACAGCCGAATTGCCGACTTGATCGGCGTAAGATAAATTTTCTTGCCAACGACTATACTGTGCCCAGTAACTACTTCAACGGACATGAATGACATGAGTCTCTCTGATGCGTGTTGATTGGGCACTGTCATCAGTATGGTTGCAACATGCTGACAGTCCACTTCAAGTCTCACACTCCGATGCTGTTCGGAACTTATGACCAGCGTGGTGGCCAAGCCAACATGGATTCTAACTAGCGCCTAAGCCAACCTAAAACGTGCGAGCCCCCCTCCCCCCCAATTGGAAATCCGCCCTAAGAGCGGAGGTAGGTATTTCATGGCTTGGAGCAGACATTCTCCAATCACCAACATCCGAGGGTACTCGGAGGCTTCAGCGACCCATTGTCTGGACCGTTGCTTTGCGAGTGCTAATCATCAGCTGAGAACTGAGCCAATTGGTCAAGGTGGTTCTCTAGACCACCATCAATCCCCGGCTTCATCGTTTGGCAGCCATCGTATCGAAACTTTATCTCCCTGCGAATCCGGGTGCGGAAGACTCACCTCTTTCCCCTTCATCACGTTGGACCCTCCCCCTCATTAAGTCGCCTTCGGCCCCCATTTTCTCATCATGGAGAGCACCATCGATGCCGATGCACCGGATGCCCGCGCGACCCAGAGACAGAGAGTGACCAACGCCTGCGAGGCGTGCAGGGCAGCCAAGGTCAAGTGCCAGACCGACGTGCAAGCTGGAATCTGTCGAAGGTGTGTGATGTGTACCCACCCTCCGCTCAGGACATATCCCCGACTTGGTTCGGCGTGAGTTGAGTTGTTTGCTGATGAGTCTGCCGAGCGAATCAGGTGTCTTGAGTTTAAGAAAGAATGCATCTTCCGCACCGGCCCCAGAACCCGTCGCCCACGACAATCTAGACTGTAAGCTTCTCCCCGTTGACTTTCCTGGGCGGCAACTTCTGCCACACACTTTCCGTGCCTCGTAGTCTTACTCACACTGTAATAGGAACCAGGACGCCCCAAGACCTCCTCCACCACCAGGGCCATCCAAGACTTTCAGCATTGACTTTGACATGCCTCAGTTGGAAGAGTCCGACGACCTCGAGAATCTTGCCATACAACATGAGAAGTACGTCGAAGGGCTCTTACCTTCGTCTGACTTGGACTCCATGAACATGATGCTCGGCCTCGAGGATACCGGCAGCGGACCTTACTCTGCTATATCGTCCCCACCGTCCTCAGGCTCAGGCCCGTCCATCTCCGTATCGAACCTCGGTCTCAGACCCCAATTCAACCTCGACTCCGCCGAGAAACTGCTGCAGACTTTCCGCGTCATGTTGAAGCACTTTCCCTGCGTGGCACTTGCACCGGACGCCACGGTCGTGTCTCTATCCAAGACAAAGCCGTTCCTGCTTCTCGCCATTCTTTCAACGGCGTCCGTCTCCAATGCGTTGCAGGGACACACGCTTTACGATGAAGAGTTCCGCAAGATCCTCGGCCTCAAATTCGTGGCCGGCAGCGAGCGAACCCTGGAACTCCTCCAAGGCCTGCTCATCTATACGGCGTGGTACGCAACCTTCTATTTTCTTGTCCCCCCTTAACCACCTAACCGACCGCAGGTATCCTTTTCATCTACGGCCAAAGAGCAAACAGGGCTTTCACTACACCCGCATGGCAGCCGAGATCCTCCACGACCTCGACCTGAACCACCCGCCCTACCAAGGCGCGGGCGTGTCTACTCCACCAACCGCGGACCAAATGGAAGGCATCCGCGCCTATCTGTCGTGCTACTATTTGGTTACAGCGCACGTACTGCCCAGTCTGCAGTATTTCCGCAAGACGGCTCTGACTCATTCCAGGTTCGCGATGGCATGGGCCAGAACGTCGCTCGTACAATTACCGTACACCTCATGGACCGCTACCTGCTGCGATCTCCTCGAGCGCAGCTCCGCTCTCAAGGGAGATCACACCCTCGCGTGGCTCGCAAGATTACTGCACATCACCGAGGAGGCGTCCGAAATGACGAAGAATATCCCAGTCACGGAACAGGCGAAACAGCAGGCTCACTTCATGTTTCTCGGGCTCGACAGCCAGCTCAGGGATTGGCAAAACCAAATACCCAGCAGTCTAGGCGACGTCAGTGCGTATCGACTCAACACTCACACAGCTGAGTATCTTGTGCTGAATCCATCTTAGAGTCTATCAGAATTGCAACCCTGTTCACCGAAATATTCCTTCTCGCCGGTCCCATCTTTCGCATCACCTCCACATCGAAGATGGGAGACCCCTCCCTCGGCCCACCCATCCCTGCCCCACGCCTCGAGCGGTGCCTGACGCTTCTACGCAGCTTCTTCGATTTCATCGTCAACCTCGACAAGAACGCCTTCCTCGAGATGAGCTCCATTGATTGGTGCCGCTTCATTCAGGTTCTCATCGTTGCCGTCCGCGTGTCTTTTCCGCTGCCGCTTTGCGCTGAATGGGACCACGCGCGGGCTCGCGAACAGCTGCAGTTTGGATCTTACCTCGCAAAACTATCAGCGCATCACGAGGAGTTGACGCCGTCGACGAAGAGAATGGACGTCTATTCGGCGAGCAAGATCGTAATCGCCGTTATCAAGCGCAAGTACGAGGGCCGCGTGGCGAACATTGATGCGCCGGTGAACAAGCTGCCAAGGAGTATTCGCGGGTGTCCCATGTTGGATGGGAGCCTGGATGCTTATTTTCCTATATGGGACCAAGAAATCAACCGGAACGGCGCGCACGGATTGGTCCCACAGGTGCTAAACGTAATGCCGACGGTTTTGAACAGTCAGTCTGCCTACACTGACCTTTGGGCCACGATGACCACGGAATGGCCAGAGGAGATGAATGGAGACCCAGTTCAGGATCTTGATCTGAACCAGGGGCAACATCCGCCGATATATCTAGATCCATCGTTCCCAGGGGACATGAGTATGGGCCCAACCCCTACCAGTAGCGGATGAGCTTCCTGGCTTGCATGGTATCGGTATCACACGCACCATCACGACGACAGCTTCTTGCAGATGGAGGTAGCCCCATGGCATGAATTCAAGCCATGCCATCGTCCACTGTGGTCCTCAGGGGTGGACGAGCGTATGCTCAGTGCGTATTGTACAGCCTCTTAGATCAGAGGTTATAAGGTAGTAATGGCCTAAAGTCACTCGTTGAATCCATATGGCATACTTTGCCCGCCACGCTCTATAAGGCTGATTATGTCGTGACCGGGCGTAACCTTCGCATCGTCCGTTATTATGTACCTACGTCAACACTTTTACTGCAAGTCTTGCTGGGATACTTGCACTGTAAACCAAAATCACGCTTGTATGGAAACGGCAGCAGAAGAAACAGCCGACCGCTTGTCTCTGAGAAGCGACCGTTCATGGAGTCTATACGATTAACCCCCTTTGAGCTGTTTGGACTAGGACTTGTATTCAAGTAAGGAGAAAGTCCTTCGGTACCGCTGCAACCAAAATGACCAATGTAAACGAACGGTCCCGGCAGCGACACAAGGCCACGATAAAGGGGCCATGCATGTCGACAACCGCCCTTGTACACCCCGAACTTCTGGAAATGCCGGGCTGTAGTCTCGAGGCTTCATGGAATATGGACTCTGGAAATACCCCAGCGGCTTTCGTACATCGTTTCACGTCCCCACGGATTGTTTAAAAAATAAATAAAAAAAAAGCGAGGAATCCTTCTGTACCGCATTTGTAAGAGCCTGTCATCCTCCGGGAACGCCGCATCGAGCCAGTCGCCAGACACCAGCATCGTTCGTCCCCCCTCGATCCCGATACCGTTCTTGCCGCAGCATGGAAAAAGCCTGCGCCAAGATGACCCTAGATGAACAACCGACGGTTTCCTCGTTCCTTCGGCCGCGGTAACGACTTGCGGTGGCGACTTGCCCCTGGGGCTTCCGCATTGTCCGAGACCTCGTCCCTTGTTCGCCCCCCCCGCCGTCGATGCTGTACCCCAGCCCCCCTTTCAATAATCAACGAGAGGAAGGAGAATACAATGGGCAGAATATGAAAATGCGATGGGCAGGCCTCGACTTGCGTCCCGAAAAAGTATCTAGGGACGAACATCTATATGTTGGGGTGCTGCGGGAGGAGAGCTTCAGGAGGGCCTGTATGGGCTCTTCCACCTACAGGTAGGCCCACGGGATTTCACGCCAAAAGAAAAGTACGTTACCGAGAACAAGAATGGTGAACGATTGGGAGTCGTTGGTTGTAAGTTCGTTTCATCTCCCACTTTTATCCCGACCGAAGTCGCTATCAGCCTTCCCATATGGGGTTTGTCGTCTATGGGAGTAAGCGACTGGATGTCCTCCCATGTCTAACATATTGCCTCCGTCAATGTCCTCGTCTTTCCGCACCCGCATGCTTATTTTCACTTCGTCCCGTGGTTAGCCATGCCGGCTCGGGCTGCCCTGACATCTTCAGCACTTCCGCTCTCCTCGCCACACATCTCACCTCCATCCTCTGAGAGGCCTTGTCAGGATCGAAAACACATCACCGACCAGCCCACCCCACCCCTTGACGTGTTCGATCGTGTTCAGCATCCGGATCCACCGCCAGACAAACGTCTCGCAGTCCATATAGTCCTCCGCATACACGTCCCACACCGCCACCTTCTCTGCCCCCTCGCCGTCCGCAACCGGCGGGCCCACGAGCAGCGCCCGGCCCACGATCCCCTCGTCCGCCACCAGCCTCGTTGTGGCATCGACGACGTCGTCGAAGCGCGCGGCTCCCGCACCGCCGCTCATAAAGGCTGCCTCCGTGGGTGCCCGGAACATGTTGCTACCGCTGACGAAGTAGGGGCAGATCATGTTGAGCCGGATCCCGTGGCACAGGTGCGCTGTGGCGCGCAGCGATCGGAAAAGGCCCGTCACGGCGTGCTTGGACATGGTGTACGGCGACTGGCCCGGGAAGTGACCCACTCCCGCGATGGAGCCGACGAAGATGAGGCACCTGTCCCGGGAGGCGCCGTTGCGCGGCAGCCAGAAGAGGGCGAGGTGCGTCGTGTACGATAGACCGGTGATATTGACGTCAATTATGGCGCTGGACGGCTTGCCGGGCGCATCCGGGTCCGTCTGTAGGGCCGACGGGCTCTCGAAGCGGTGGTTGGCGCCTGGGTCGTTGACGCCCGCGTTGGCCACGACGACGTCGATGGCGCCGTTGGGCGAAAGACGGGCGCTCTCCTTGAAGAAGGCGACCTGCGAGTCCCAGGAGGTCACGTCGCACGTCACGAAATGGTAGGAACCCTTGGGGTTCTCGGTGCGCAGGGCAGCGACCAGGGTTTCGCCGACGGACCCGTTGATGTCCCCAACGATCACGTTGGCCCCATGGGAAGCCCACTCCCGGGCAAAAGCCGCGCCCAAGCCGAGGGCGCCGCCAGTGATTAGGACCGTCTTGCCGGAGAGGGTGGAAGTGTCGTAGGGCTGTGTCGTATCCACAGGCGGCGAGAGTTTCGTCACAGGGACGAGGTTATGATAACCCTGTGCGACTGTCATGATGGGCAATCAGTGGGAGAATGACGTAACGGTGAAATGCTGGGTCGATTAAGAAGCCGGAGTAAGAAATGCCCAAACTGTCATCCAATCGACAGTGATGATGAACCAGTAAGCCTGCCAGGAGCAAGCGGGAAACGAGAGTCCGAGGAAGAGCTTCTGGCTCAAGTTCCCCAAAGCTACAATATTGGAAGGTAGTCAGTAGAAAGCAGATGCCGAGGACAGACAATCGGAAAGGAGGAGAAGGTCATCTTGTATCCCGGCCTCTCAGAAGCGTTGCAATTTCATGGTGGAATGAGCAGAAGGGGGAAATTTTGACCCAGGCGGCCAAGAAGCTTGAATGGGTTCAGCTTGAGCTGGCTCGGCGGCGCCACATAGTAAGCACCACGTATTGTAGCGCGTTGCGGCTGACAGACACACTCATAGCGCGTTCCTTCTATTGACAAGATACAGCTCAACAGCAGACAAAGGCGGGGCCAGTCCTTAACGCGTGTTCCCACGAGAACGCATACAGGGCTAAGTCGCCCAGGGTCCGGAGCGAGACCTATTCGGAATGGAGACACGGAGCGGAGCACCGGGCCCTCACTCGAGACTACCCGGGAGCCCGAGGAAGATTTTCACGATCACCGAGTCAAAGCAGGGGTTGGCAACAAGGCTCGCTCGCCTCGCCGGGCCAAGGCTTGGCCCCAGGCCGCGCCACCCTGCCGCCACTACTGCCAGGCTTCTTGACTGCAACAGCAGCAGCAGTAGTCAACTAGACCATGATTAGGCTTCCACATGTCTGATGGTTTACGATATACCACGTACGATACAGGAGAGTTTAACTACTCCCGGAATAAAGCGCAAACCCCGCTCAGGGCATGTGTTTTTGAAAGAGGGTGGGCTCTGTGCCAGGCTTGTTGCAAGCCCCCCCCCCCCCCCCCCCCCCCTCAGAAAGCAGAAGAGAAGGGATCGAGCCCCTCGCTTCTGTTTCGGCTGTGTAGTGTCGCAAGGCTGGACGAAGTCACTCGACGTGTGCTCCCAATTTAGGTTCCGGGCGTTACGGAGGTTTTCGGATGAGTTTTGTTTTGTGTGCTGCAGGTCGTACGCTTGTTGATGACACGGAATGAGAGAGACTACCTAGCCGTAGGAGCGGGCGTATTTACTGCATAATTTGGGAGGCTGGAAAAGGGCCCTTGCTTTGACTGCCTATCCGATCCTCCTGGAGGCTAAAGTGCTTTCCATGCGGTTACGTTCAGAATGTTTAGGATGGGAATGGTACGCCGTGATTACAGTGCTGGGGAAGCCTTGTCTACTGGGCACCCCCATTGAGGACCCCAAGTGCTTGGTTTTGACAAGGCCAGATGACCGGATCTGGGGGGGACATAGTGGTACTGGGTACTTGTTTGCCAGGCGCCACGGTCTAATCCTGCAGCTGAACCATGGATCATCGGCCCTGAAGCCAGATCCCACGATCACAGAAGACTTGTAAGCCTCCGGGGCCAAATGTAACATATTGGATCGGTCAGAATCTGGGGGATTCGCTTTGCGCACTGAGCCAGGCAGGGTTCATGGGTGGTTGCACACGCAGTCGTGTGTGTGTGTGTATAGAAACCTCCGTTTTGGGCGATCTGAACCAGTCATTCCATCAGGTTGTGTGTACTTATCGACTTTTCTGCAAGAGACGTGAATGTGCATCACTCCAACCCCTTCATTCTTGACAAAACCACCCGTCCTCGGCGAGACATCAGTTGGTAGGGCGTCGTAGCATATCCTTCTTTGGGTTCTCTAGCCTCGATGAATGAATGAGTTGCAGGATATCGATTAAACGAAAGTACAGACCGGAGCAAGGGAGAAGAGCAGCCATTATCGTTCGGTGCGCGAGCTCGATGGCTCGTGTATACATTGACTTTTACGACTGTTTCCTCGTGAGAAACAGACAGCAATGCCCCCCTCCCCTCGGTTCCGTGGTGGCTCTCTAACGCCAAGCTTTCCCAAGAACCACGCACCCGCGTTGCAATAGCCCCGTAAAACACTTTAGTGTGCGGTGGGACGGCCGTCAACCGTCGTATCGGAAGTCTTCCTGGCAGGTATCCCCTTCCGTTGGGTGGCCCCGTTGCTAGGTTTGGCGCTGCTTTCGGTCCAAGCGATTCGGCTGACTTTCTGGCTGGGCGCGCCCTCTTACTCATGCAACTCCTCCCAAGTAACCCGGCCATGATTCGTCATTGTGCACAGAAGTCTCCGGCTTTGGCCCCAGTAAATTTGAGTTAGGCTGGAAATGCGGAGCAATTTCCCTTGTCTTGAAAACAGTACATACCATAGTAAGCCAGTTCCGTCCGGTGCTTTTGTCAACTACCTTTGCGCGGATGGGGCTTGTTCAAGCCCCTTCACAATATGATGCAGTATGTTTGCTGGCCAATGGGAGACTCAGGTTTAAATCCAGAGGTCATCAACCGCCATGCCCCGCAAGGACTTGATGCTGCTGTATCTGCACTTGTCAAGATGACCACTGAGACATTGCTAACAAGCCTACTAGATAAGCCAGGAAATGCCATGCTGTCGATGGATCTAAGGCGCCATTACAGACCGTCCACAAGTTGACAGGTGTCAGAATCAGCCTCAGACCCAAGCCTGGCAACAGTCCTCATGAACATCAAAGCCGACATATGCGGTTCCTACCCAAGGAGCGGCATAAGGGTGGCAGGCATCGTCATGATATCGGCATATCTTGCTAGCAGTCACATTTAACCCCATTCTGGCCCGTTACTACAGCGAGGAAGTGTCTTGAAAGGTTGTAGAAAAAGCCAGAGCCAACGTGGGAGTGGCTTGCATCCTTCCCTTCAGTCGGAATGGCCAATAAACGTACCGGTGGAGCAGAGGGGTAATCGAGGCCGCCCGCGACAATGTAGAAGCAAAGTTTGACCTGTCTCTTCAAACGCTGAGCGCTTTAATCCATCCCAAGAGTGCGCGCAACTAGTTTCAGAACTCTGAATCAGAAAGTGATTGGCAACGACATCCGTACAGTAGCTCACATGCACGACGAGCGGTAACCCTTAAAACGGCTGGTGAGTTGAGGCTGTGGCAGTGCCTGTGTAGGAGCCGTTCGTGGTGTTGTGTCGTATCTGCAGTCTATCTCCGCAACGGCTAATGGAGGAACAAAGATGCACTTGGGTTTCGAACGACAGTGAGCCATCCGGTCTTGTCGTCTTCCTCGATTGGTCGGTCTGCTCATGTACATCGAGAAAGCAATACAAAGATGGATGCTATGCCGGATACCCGCTATCTAAGTGATTAACATTGTCCTGAGAGAGACAAAGCTCCAAACTTGAACTCAAAATTGAGAGGAGGCAGCACGGGTGAACTCGCTCAAAGCTAGAGTTCTTCGACGGATCCCTACACCTAGCTTACCACGAGGCCTGCCCCGTCATATGCTTGAGCAGGCTGTAGATTCTGATGTGGGCGAATGTTCGGGCTCGAGTTACTTAGCACCTGTCTCTTCCGTTCTCTGGTGCAGTAATATTGACTTGCAGATCGTAATGCCCTGCGAGAAACAGTTGCAATGTTCATACCGTTCCTCCAAGCCTGCTTTTACATAACGGCACAGGGACAGCTCAAGTGTGGTTTGTACACTCAGATCGTCCCGTCCTTTCCAGACGACGTGTTTCAGAGTGGCCCACGGCACGGATACCTCCCGTTACTCCAACCCTGCCCAGTCACCGCGTATGTTCTCGAAGGGGGGCGTACGGCAGAATATCTTCAGAAGGACAGGTCAAGGGTTCCATCGAGATAGACACGGGCTGCTCCCAGAAGCCGTTGGTCCGATACCCGGATTTACAGTGGGTTTGGCATTGCCGCTGAAGAGTGACAATATATTTTGATATAGGCACCGCGGTTCTAATTCTCGTAGTACCTGGCTCCCGCATCTTGATGGCTGGTGGCTGAAAAACGCCAGGTCGGTCGGTTTTGCTGGTGAGATCACTGCATGCCCGTTCATGACCGACTCTTAGGATGTTGTGTTTTGCGGTGGGAAGACCAAGTTCAATGTGTGTGTGTGTGTGTGTGTGTGAGAGAGAGAAAGAGAGAGAGAGAGAGAGAGAAGACAGAGACAACGGCTGGGGCGATGATGACGAAAAGACGGCTGTCGAATCCGAGAGAGCCAAGCAGGATAAATGTACCGTGGCAGAAAGGCGGAAACGTCATCTTGCGGCATGGTATTGGCGTAATAATCACTTCTTAGGTGAAGGACAGGCTGGTATCAAGACCAAAGAGTGCCCAACATGTCGACTAATGCCCAGCAACAGCCTTCGGTGGTCCCAGAAGCGACGAATGTGAGATGGTGTAAAGGAACAAGGCTCGGGATATCTACCAGCAGAGTGCATAGCATTTTGATACCTGCAGCCGCGGTTGACTTTCTATACGTCAACTCTGAAAATGCCGTGTTTCACAGAGTATTAGCGGCGTCTGCCCACGTCCACGAAATCATTATCGAGTGAGGTTACAAACGGCAGATGGACCCGGTATATGAATTACGGTAGCAATAAGGAGAAATCGGTTCAAGTTCTTGTCCTTCGCTTTGTAGCCTGTGCAGAGGGTGGATTTGACTAGTCTTAATCGCCTTTGGATGCTGAAGAGGCTCGGATGCTGACTTTCTAAAACGTAGGTAGTACTGGCGTAAGATAGAGTCTCTTGCGAGCAGGGGTGGCTGGAGACGGAAGTAATGGGCTGGATGAGCCCAGAGCCAAGGTGGGTAGTGGCAGAGTAGGTAGTGATGTGAGGAAACTTTTTGTCACCTCGCAAACTTCAGGAGGGGCCCGTCACGAAATGGCTTCGCAAAGCGGACAGGCGCAAGCCGGCGAGAGGCTTCAACATTTAGGGTAGTAGGGAGGAGGGGGCGAGGAGACGCTAGGGCTGCATTGGGTAAGGAGCGGTCCTGTGGCAATCAATGCAGCTCTGCCGCCCAATATTGGGTGGCACCGGTCGAGATCGAGGAAAGGTTGAGGGCTCACAGGACAGGTCGGCGATGATGAAAGTAATTCCTAGAAATCAAATCAAGCTACACAACACGACACATCTTGGAGGGTAGGGGTTCGTCGTACTTCTAGCCTCCCCACCATCTTAACGTCCCATCGACGCCTTGATCGTATCGTCCTGCTGGTTGTGGTGCGATGGTGCGACCTATGCTTGCGAGGCACGCAGAGTGGTAACATGTCGAGATTTGGTAGTACCTCGGAGTACATGACGCAGAAACAAGTTTGCGGAATATCTTGATTGGTCAAATCGAACGAGAGTTCTCAAGTCGATCTGCGAGAGGAACGCGTTGTTGACGGCAGATGCACTGCATTGGCGTGGGTTCGGCTGATGCACTGGCGAGATGGATGGTAGTCTGTGTTCTTGAGGGGAGGATTCCGAGATACCTATTGCATGTGGGCGAGTTCGGTCATGTTGTGAAAGGAGCCGGGGAACCGGAGAGCACCCGGCAATTGCCCTTGATGATCGTCTTATTATTATTTTAACAGCGAATGGGAAACGGGCGGGGCTACCGGTGAGGGGGGAGGGTCGTCAGCACTGACTGGCTTGGCTGAATCTCACCACTTTGGTTGAAAAGTGTCAATTGCTGCCGCTGGTACTGGCTGGCACTAGCCAGAGACGAGTGAATGAATGAAAAGTGAATGGAAACACATAGGTATTGGAGGGGAGGGGAAGAGAAAAGTAAACAATGAGAAGGAAAAACAGGGACCTACCTACCTAGGTAGGATGTATGATTGCAGTCGCATAGACACAGCCACCTAGCACCTCTTTCGTGGTGATATAGGTATTGTGTACGTACCTACCTACTTAGTATCTAAGGTTGATAGGTACCTACCTAGGTAGGTACCTATGCGCGGGGGGGGGCTTGACAGCGCCCTATCATTATGACCAGCTGAATACATACGGTACACCATATCAATTTTCTACGGACTATATCTAGAGCGATGCATGCGATTTCCTGTCTTTTTTTAGTCCCTAAATCTATTCTCTTCTGACTGATAGTGTAAATTGATGTCAGAATAGTCATAATGATTAGATGTAGACATGATAAGGCAAGAATGAATAGATTGGTTAGAGGGATGAAACAGAAAAATGTTTGGATGAATATGTACGGTACATAAAATCTGGCACCTACTGTGTCGGGCGGGTAATAATGACCCTAAAGATCACTCTAGATACATTATGATCCAGCACTGTCAACCCCCCTCTTCTCTCGCGCAGGTACCTAGGTATCGCAGCAGGGTCCCGCTCAGTCCTCATCACTCACTCTCATGCCTTCCTGCCCCAACGATGAGGCTGTGCTTGGTAGCCGGCGACGTTCCTTCCCCACGCACTGGAATTACGGAGAGAGAGGAATCATGCACCTGCTCGACTTGTTGAATATAAGGTAGAAAGGCCCGACCGCATGATGTTGGCGCCAGCTTTCGCGAACAAGACGGCACGACACGCACTGCACGACGAGACACCACCACAGGCAAGGTTCGTTCCGCATGTTCCATCACATAAACATAGGCCCGCCAATCACCCTCCTGGGCTGCAGAGCCCTGCTTGCTGATAAAACCTAGGTATACGCCGTACCATGATCAGAGATGCGCGCGCGATATTCGCCTGCATACTGTGAATGTTGCAGCCTGCTCAAGGGTTGCACGTCTCACCGCGTAGGTTTGATTGCCTGCATTCCTTGCAGCCAACAGGAGCCGCGCTCACTCTTATCACACCTCGTCGACATGTGCAAGTAGGGTGAGACGGGGACGAGCGAAGGACATTCGATTGCCGGCAGGGAGGCTGACGGACGGAACACTTGGGCTGAAGCTTGGACGATTGTCTAGACCCATCTACAGACTCGACACTGACGAACTCAGACAGAGAGCCGAAAAGCCAAGGCCGGGTTGAACTCTTCATGCGCGCGCGTCCTGCCTGACGGACCATTACCGGCCACCACCGACCATCTCCATAAGAAGAAAAGAAAAGAAAAAAGCCGCGCAGGCAACGTCTTGCACTTTACCACCGATGAACTGCACGATGACGGTCCATGATGCAGCATCGCCGTCGAATGGAAGAGCAATAAACATGTCATGACAGGGCTGGACTGGAGTAGGTAGCGAGAGTTGGCCTACAAAAGTAGTAGATGCCATGCCTGTCGGCACCACCACCACCACCACTATCACCATGGCCCCTCCTCACCTGTGCGCAGAATGGTTCAGAAACGGCGGGGACGGAGCCTGCCTTACGGAAACAAAGTTCCCCATGTCCAGGTTCACATAAGTGCTCCGCACGGGCGAGAGGGTCTGGTCCCTTGCTTCGCGGATGCCATGTTCCTTGTCCCCGGCGTCTAAACAACCTACTACGTCGGTGCCCAGATGTCTGGCGGTGGATCCCGACAATGTCACCAGATACGTATCCCGGTCGGGGGTGGGGTGCAGTACACTAGACTACTGGGCTGGCGTGACGGGCACATGGCCTCAACTTGTCGGTGGTCTCGCGTGGTAGATCAGGGCCGAGAGATCTGTTGGAGCCGGGTCTCTGTCCATGCCATACATAATAGGGGGCACAAGAGACGTCGAGATGGGCGCGCGGAGCTCCAAGTGAGTACAGTACTACCTAGTACATGCATTGTACATGGGCCATGCCACCCGACACCCGAGGCCGCCCCGCGCCTCCGAGCGTTGCTGCGTTGCGAACTGAAGAGGCGCGCTGGGTACGAGGCTCACGCCTGTCTAGCCCAATGCAGTGACCCTCGTCCCAATATTCGTCGGTTTCAGCGGCAGCTTGCGATGCAGCTGGCCAGGCAGGCGGGTTGAAGAGTTTTGATTTCCTCAGCAATGCTCTTCAAGTCATGTATGCGCCGGCATTCACGTCGCATCGAGGGGCATAGGGAGACTCACGACGCCCACCCCGGGATGCAGGGCGGTTTGAGGTAGTGGAAAGTACGCACCCTCACAACCCTGCCTTACCTATCTACTTAGTACACTGCCTAAGGTTGGCTAGGTATTCGTATTTTACACTGCAGCCTCGATGCTGTGCTGTACTGAGCTGAGGGGATTTGTCTGGCTTTGCTTTTCTGTTGACTCATCTGTCGTCCACGTGCGTTTGATTGCACGCGGGTTTCGATTTGATTTGATTTGAATTTTTTTCCTCTTCCACTTTGGCCCTTCCCTCTTCCACCAGACGCTCTGCGACACTGTGGAAAAGCAAAGATTGCAGAGAGACATGAGCAGAGAGGCTTGCGGTTGGTCAAAACGGTGTATTCGTAGGGAACTTATGTATCAGCTACCCACCTTGCCTATCTGGTACCTTACAGAATGGTGTTGCTTCTTTTCCTGTTTCGAAAAACTCGACTCCACCCAGACTGGTCTCCCTGAACTTAGATTGGCGAGGAGGGAGAAGGTGGTTGTGTTGGTACGATGTACTGGGACAGCATGGCAGGAATGAGGTTGCCCGGAAGGCAAGTGCAACGCTGCGACATTGGTCTTGGGCAGGAGCATTCACTTGCGTCGCCCGCACTTAGTGGCACCATCTCTTCACCTTCTCCCCCTCGTTTAAAGCGTGGGTAGGACGGGTATGGACTCCGCAATGTCTCCCGGATCAACTTCCGCCAGAAAAGAGAGAGAGAAAAAAGGCCTGCAGGAAGAATCCCTTATTCCAGCACACGCTTCTCTTGCGCTCGCGCGAGTGACAGACAAGGGTAAGAAATGACAAAGGGGGAAAAAAGGGAAGGAATTTCCTACTATGTAGTACAGCAAGAGAAAATTCGTGACAACTAAAAAAGAAAAAAAAGAAAAATAGAAATAAACCTACCGATCCATACGTATCTTACTGTAGTAGTACCAGGCTTAGATAATGCACAGCTTCGCCGCCATATACGGACGACAGTCAAAGGGGAGAGAGACTCGAGACAAACAGGCAGTCAGGCTGGCCAGTTCAGACACAACTAAGGTACTCATACAAGGCGGTCATCCCTCTTGAGGTCACACAGGTACACAGTCCAGACACCAACACCATCGCCGGCGCCAGCCCTCAAACGGTGCCAAAGAGGGCCGAAAGTCTATAAGACCCTTGAGCCCAGTCGCCCTGCTACCACCGTCCCGGCCAATCCGCGCCGTTGTCCCCTCTCTGAGTAGGGGTTGTGCCACCAAGGGAGCCGGTCGTTCAGCAAGAAGACGCACCGCACCAGCAGGGGCAGCAGGGGCCCCTTCTCTCGTCCCGCTTGCTCTCGCAAGCTCTCTCGGCCGCCCACTCCCCAGGTTGATTCTGTCTCCTACTTTAGTTCAATCGTATTCATCCCTTCTGGACCGCCATTGCCACTACTCACTACGGCCGGCCACAACGACAACGACCGTGACGATGACCAGCTTCTATCGCTCTTCCCCTTTCTCTTCAAGGAACGGCAAAAACTCTTCACACCCGAACATCGCGCACCCCCACCCCCCCCCCTCTCTCTCTCTCTCTTAAGCAGTCACCCAACCAACCAACCAAAACCACGCTGGGTGTCACAGCACAGGCACGGGTGGATGCCATTAATACAACCCCGCCGTCTCTCCTGCATATTGGACATGGTGAAGAAGAAACGACGACGGACTGATGACGAGGGTCTGCAGAATTTCCAGGCAGAGGGCTAGATAACACAGTCATGGGCTGTGCCACACTCAAGAGGCATGCGAGAAGCTAGCTACTTATACCTACAGAACCTTGGTCTAGGTGGTCGCGTCTCTCCAGTCTCCACCAAGGCAAGGCACACAAAAAAAGCATACGGGCACTTCAGCATTCATCATGTACTGTAGGTACTTGAGGCAAGGCACCTACCTACCTATGCTACCAAGGTAGCATAGGTACCTATCATACGTCCAACGCTTTCCAACTCTACGCGATCAGCCTCTGATTGGTACGATACGTCCCTTCCCCAAGTGCTCCAGCCAGCGACGGCGCAATTGGAAACCCCACAGCACGAGCATCCCTTGTCCCTCCTCCCTCCCACTTGCACGTACCTTTACTACCTACTATGTAGGTAAGGTACAGATACATGCACTCCTTCCTCATCAGTACCGGGTCCAAGCGGACTGAACTACATAGTAGGTAGATTGGACTAGCATCTAAAAGGCTCGAACAAGGGCCACCCCCCCTCCACCCCCCCAAAAAAAAACCGTCAACGCGCCCACCCCCCCAAGCCAGCAGCCACACCACCGCCGATTCTGGCTCCCATCCCACTTTAGGCGCGCCGCGCAGTCTGTCGAGGTCTACCGGTCTGGTATATGGCGTCTCCTTCGATATCTCACGATTCCCATGGCCGGCTTAAGACTTGTGGGTCCACCCAAAGTACCTCCTCCCAAACAAACAATTGGCATGCACGCTATCCGTACCTTTCCATGATAACTGACGCTGCCAGAAATCCCCGACGCGATAAGTCGACGACGACGTTGTGACAAGGCCCTCTTGCGACATTTGTTCCAGGCTTCAACACAGTTTCCCCTCTTCCTCCCTACATCTCTCCGCCGCACAAGTTTGCCCAAGCTCACTATCAGATTGCCCCCCCTCCCCCCCAAGCTTGCTCCCTCTGCTCTATCTATCTCTGTCCCACCCGGACCCAACCCAGCCCAGAGCAGGCAGACAGAGCCCTCCCCACCCCTTCCCGTCGCGGTAGTGATGCTGTCGAGCTCGCCTTAGTCGTTAGTCTTCCGGCTCCAGTCTTTGAGTCAACCCACCTGTGGATGTAGTCCTATTGGGTACCTGTCATTATCAAGCTTCGAGGGGCCCCAGCAGGTCGATGTGCTCTACCCTGTCATATGCTGCTGCATGCCCGCGCGCCGGTACCCAAGGCTCCCCCCGTCCCAGTCCCAGTCTCCCAGTCCCAGGACCGACTCGACTCTCGAACGCAACCGGCCCAGCACCTCCGGCAGCACCACCACTACCACCACCACCACCACAACATGCGCTGCTGCTACTGCTACTGCTGCTACCGCTATTGCTACTGCTGCCCCCTCCCCCCTCCATACTCCTGAAGGCCGTCCGTCCTGTCTTGTCTTGACGCACCCGCACCGCACCGCACTGCACTGCACTGCACTACCGCACCCCGACCCAACCCAACCCAACCCATCAAGGCGCACACCATTCCTCGTCTTCCCTCACTTCACACACTTTCCACCAACACACCTTCCTTGCCTTCCCTTTACTACACCACCACCACCACCACCACCACTACCTCGCGCGGTACCTTGGCACTCTGCTCTTTCTTCATCCCCTCCTCTCCGAACCTTAAGGCGCGATACATAATCTTGCGACAGCTCATCTCGCACTCCCCTCCCACGCTCCGTCTCCTTTCCCCCTCTCCCAAAAACCAGGCTCTAGCCCACCCAAGCTTTTCCGCATCGTCCACACGTAGCAGGCTGCATCTCTCTCTCTCTCTCTCTCTCTCTCTCTCTCTCCCTGTTGCTCGTCGCGCATCAAGAACCGCATCAACCCTCGATAATTTTTTTTTTAATTATCGCCTCTTAGTCCATCAATCCCGCATTCTCGTCCCCGCGTACCCCGACAGCTCGTCTCTGATCTGCGCGATCGTCGCATCTCTCCCCTTTCCCCCGTTGCAGTTCCAACGCAATCCACGAGGCACCACGCGCCCGCACATGCACCGCACCACCCGCGGATGACCCGCGACTAAAACTGAACCAGGCGCATCTGGAGGCTCATCAATTCAATTCCAACTTTCTGACATGACATCGACACGCGCCAGCCCTTTCCCACCGACAACAACCGCAACCAAGACCGCCATGGCTGCGCCGGCTTTCCTACAACAATCGCAACCTTTTAGGACATCCAATACCCAACCCCCCTTCCTTTCCTCCGCCAACCCCTTCGAACGCGATGCGACGAAGCCCGTCGGCACCCCTTTCGCAACTTCGGGCCCTATCGCCTCTTCCGTCCTCATCCGTCGCCTCCCGCTGAATACCTCGGAGGAATCACTTCGCCTCATGGTGGTTTGGTCCAAGGAGCTGGTCGATGTTGAAGTGCTACCTGTGGATCAGTCGGAGGACAAGGGCTTCCGGTCCGCCATCCTGAAGTTCAGGACTGCCAACGGCGCAATTGAAGCCAAGAACATGTTGGACGGGAAATCCAACATTTCCAACGATGCCAACATGATCGTTGAGGTCCTAGGGAGTAGCCCGACCGCTTCGAGGAGGTACGCCGAACCCGCAGGGACGGGGTCGTCGAGTACCGTCTCCTCCGCCGCGTCCTCTGCCCCATCTTCGCGACAGCCTTCCCGGTTCAACGGCGCATTCCAGTCCCTCGAGAAGTTATCGCCCCCCATGAACGGCATCTATGGCTCCAGCGAGCTGCCTAACCCCGAGTCGAGCGCGCACTACCAGAACCTGTTCTCGCCCCAGTCCCCTATCGGGAACCACCTCACGGAGCGAACGCGCATCTCTGGCAAGTCCTTGATCAACGACGACGCCGCCGACGATGACGAGACGGGTGAGCTGCTGAAGGACCCAGTCGCCTACGCCGAGAATGGCGCCACGGCCCAGAGAAGGGCCACTGCCCCACAGCTACCCATCTCGCGCCTCGCCAGCCTATCTCTCAACACCAGCGCGACACCAAGCCCGTCGTCACTTCCCCAGTACGGCCAGCAAGGGATGAACCCGATGTCGGCCCACCCCGTTATGTCACCGACTGCCATGGGCGGAGGTCCACACAGCGTGCCGTTCCCCATGGGAGGCAACCACCCGTACGGCCGCCACAACTTCCCGCCAGTGAACCCGGCGGATCAGAACCCGCCCTGTAACACGCTCTACGTGGGCAATTTGCCCATCGACACGTCCGAGGAGGAGTTGAAAGCTATGTTCTCCAAACAACGCGGATATAAGCGACTCTGCTTCCGGACCAAGCAGAACGGACCAATGTGCTTTGTGGAGTTTGAGGATGTATCCTTCGCTACCAAGGCTCTTCACGAACTCTACGGCCATCCTCTGCACAACAGCGTCAAAGGCGGTATCCGTTTAAGCTTCTCCAAGAACCCGCTGGGTGTCAGGTCAGGTCAAACCCCGGGCCCGGCAACTTCTCAAATGAGCGGCATGATGGCAGGGTCCACGAACGGGTTCAAAACTACCAACGGCCCTCCCCCGGGTCTCGCCGCTCCTCCCGGCCTTGGCGCGGGACGGTACAACGGCAACTCTGGCACCCAGTCTTACACCGTTGCCGGCTTCCCGGCAAGCGGCAACAACAATGTCTGGAACGGATACAACAATGCCATGACGGCTGGCGGACCTGGCAGCTCCCTGATGAACGGCAACAACTCGAATTACCTACCGCCTCACATGCTGGGCAGATAGGGTCTACCAGGAACGGGCTAGGACTGCCTGCTTCTACGGTGTTCAAACGCAACTTGGCGAGACTTTCTGGCGTTACGGTGTTTCAAGCATGGATACACGGCAACAAGGCAAGTCGTGCGAGAGTTGAACAGCTCCAAGGGCGCTACTCTTTGGCATGCTCGGCGCACAAGCATTTACATTGGCATCTGTTTTTTTTTTTTTTCTTGATTTCCGGCATCAACCCTTTTCTAGGGGGGTTTTTGTTTTTCTTTGACTACCTCCTATCCCGGTTTCAACGCGATTCCCTTTCCGCCCTGCGCTACAGGTACCTTATTTCCACTTGCTGCACTTTGCACTGGAGTCATGTGGTCTCCGTCCACGCTCCCAGGGGAGTCGGGAGAAGGCTCATGAGCAGGTGTTCACCTCGTGAAGACTTCGGTTCCGAGATGCGGTGAGGGGAAGTTATCTTTTAGCAACAGCGGCAATTTCCCCCTCTCTTTTACTCTCTCTTTATGTTAGGCGCCGGCCCTGGGTTTCCTTTCTTTTATTCAGCATGGCGTGTGGATCGGATATTTACTATGGTAAACGGGCTTGGGAAATCTGGTCTCTTGCCCTTTGGGCTGCAAATACCCCGCGCCAGCGACTCAAGGATGGAGTTTCTTGGTTCAACGTGTTCTTCGATGTCTTTGCGAGGCATCCAGAGGATATGAGGCAACGGGGCTCGAAATTGACATGAGAGACTGGAACATATACGAGCAAAGCGAATTGGGAATGGGGCGTGGAGAGAAAGCGTTGTATTGTCCCTGGGAGCATGGCATGGATTCACCCAAAAGAGAGAACACTTTACCCAAAAGCACAAGAGAGCGAATGGATTCAAAGTCGATCCAGCAGCATCCTTCCCGAAGCAAAACCAACCGAAAATGAAAAGAAGACCAGATGGGAAAAAAAAAAAAAAAAAGGAAGTGGACGTTGAGGATCGTCGTTTTTGTTCTCGCGCGCGCGCGCAACACATGTCATGGGTCATAAAAGGGGCGGGTCAAAAGAAGGCGGTTGAGAGGAGAGACGAAACAGAGCAACGGCAAGCCGCCGGGTTGCGACACACCCATCCCAATGACAGGACAGGATGTGTCGTGAGACAAGGCTAAGCCAAGACTATCGTCACTGGATGGATGCGGGATGGCTTGGGAGGCAAGGCTGCATGGAAACTGTCTGGCACACTCACGCAAACTTTACGGATTCGCATTCATCGGGGTTACTGTTTGGCATCAAAGACGGAAAGGGCCTCATCATCATCACAACCATGGGTTTGGGCTGCGGAACATGTGGTTGGAATAGGGGAAACGACGTCCAAACGAGGTACTTGTCGTCCCCGGCGTTCTCACATTTCGGTCGTTTTTTTTTTTTTCTCTTGTTTTTTGTCCGTATTTTACCCCTCCGTTTCTGCTGGCTCTCATTTTCCATCTTCATTTCACCTGTCGTTTTCCCCTCTCCTCTGCCGGTTTCTTGTTTTTGTCTTCACCTTGAAAGAGAGAGAGCGAGAGAGAGCGAACATACCCCTTATGGGATTCTCATAGGCCAAGAAAGGAGTTCATGATTTGTCAATGTACTTTCCCCCCCCTCGCACCCGCTGATGTCGTTCGTCGATGACACTGTTCCGTCCTTGAGATAACCCCAAATTGACGATCTAGGACCCACGTTCCTCCGGCGGGTGGGTAGGCAAGGGTCGGTGGGCGCATGTCGACGGCCAGAACCCCACTGATAGACAGGCACAAACCAGATGGCCCAGTTCGGAAGGGACCCCCATATCGTTGATTTTGGGGTCTTCTCATGCCCCCCCCCCCCCCCCCCCCTCTTTTCTTTTCTTTCTCATATTATTCGCTCCTAGGTGGGTGGGGGTTACTAGTCTACCTAACTATCTCTGGGCTCGAAGTCAGGTAGAGTAGTGTACCTAAGCGCGCGCACGAGATAGACAAAGAGATGGGAAGGAAAATATTTCTCGGTGTGCGCCCGTCCAAGAAGGGCCTCGCCATGTTTCCTTTTGACTTTATTTTCTTCCCCCCCGGGCGAACCGAGTGAATGGATGGGAGGAGAAAAAGACAAGAAACCAAGGGACCACAGGAAATAGAATAATGGGTGCCATTTTGGGGGCGGGGGGGATTCAAGTGCTACAGCCGGGCTCGCTTCTAGGCCCGAAGCGTTTCTCTTCGCTTTTACACTTTTCTTGTTCGTCTTTATAGTTCTTTTTTTTTTTTAAACACACACACACACACACACACACACACACACTGAGCTTGTTCATTTGTTGAGGCTGGGGCAAAAAGTTTACAAAACTTGTGCTCCCTCCTAAGCCGTCGGACGAAACGGGAATGCCTGGCTTCCATCCCACCATTGCCTGAGTCACATTCCAACACGCACGCCACACGCCATCGTGCGTCTTGGCGGGGTGCTTCGTCGGGCGGTCCCTTTTTTTTTTTTTTTTCATCTGATCTCTCCAGCGTCCAGCTTTATCCTGGCTCATCCTCTGTGAATTTATTTATAACTCGAGTACACGCAAGCTCACGAGGGGCCAGCCCGATGTATCACTAAGGAGCTGCTGGCGGACTGTCCGTTTGATGTGCTGGACACTACCTACTGTTGGAAAGGGTCCACGCGCGATCCGCAAGAGGCTTGCTCCGTCGGCACCGGACGCGGAGCTGCCTCCGAGACCGCAAGCCCGAGAGGGGCCCCGGGTAGATAGCACATGAGGTGACAGGTCATTTGAAGAGTTGCGCACCCAACTACCCTCGACGATATGAAAAGAAAATGCGTCGCCCTCCCTCCCTCCGGTACGTTACTCTTGCCAGATTGGGCGCCAATATTCTACAGCAACCACCAAGTGCGCTTGCAGCACGACAGTGGCTCGCTGTGCTGGCAAAAAGAAGATCAGGTCAGAAACGACATGGGTCATTGTGTATGTGCTCGTATATAGCCAGCAACCAGCTACCAGCCTTGCGAGAGTTACAAGGTTAGTAAGTCGTATAACTTGGCTGGCGCACCAAAACAACCACGTCGAGCAGAAATGGTGGTGGTTGTGAAGCATCTAGAGGTGAGATGGGTATCTGGATAAGTAAGGCGTGAGGAGTAGAGGCGGATTGAACTACTGGCCGGGGCCACCCCGAGATGTCATTGGTCACCATAAAAATGTCTAGTGGTGTGAAGGCTCCCAACGACCTGATGCGTGGGACTCGCAAGCTGGATCTGCTGGAGTAAGATGGGCGGTAGTGCTGGTGCTGCCGGTCGGCTTCGCAGGGAAAGCTGCCGTCGCGCATTGAAGTGTGTTTTGTCCCTTGACTTTCCCCGGAGTGAGCGCTTCTGAGAAATTCGGCGGGCTCGGGGGATGGGGCAGTTAGAATCGGCACTTGCACAGTGATGGGACTTCAATGTTCGCATCAGGGATGGTAGGGTATGGAAAAGGTTGACATGCGCATCCCGCTTAAGTGATCATGTGAAATGGAATGTCGAGCCTTGCTCCAGATGATGAGACAGCCACTGCGATAAGATGCTTGATCAAGATCCAAAGTGCCATGGTCGATGAGGAATTGCACCATCGGAAAATTGCGCCAATCAACCGAGCACGCTGCGGATGCCTTGACCGGGAGAGATCCCACGAGGCCTGTTGTTCTGCGGCGCAGACGTAAAGCGCGCGGGCATCAGCGCGTTGTTGCGGGATAGGGCACGCCCGTGTCTCCTTTCTGACGTGTTCTAGGCCAGCTTGTCCTCGGTGTGACAGACAATGGCAACGGACGAATGAAAGTGTGCCAGCGACATAGTCGAAATGTGTCGTGTGGCATACACCAGCAGTCACTTAGACTCGATAACGCGTGGGAAGGGGGTGTTGAAGGCCGGGGGTCGAGGATCAGCGCCAGCGGCGGCATGGGACGGCTCTTTTTGTTCCCTAACTCTCCCGAGAAGTGCTCTCTGAACTGATCGGAATCATGGATGGGTGAGGTCGCAGATCGAGGCTGGCTGGTTGATTTGTCGATCGACGGCGGGTGCTCGTGAAAGGGGTGGTGGTTCTGGCAAGGACGGACCGTGGCTGGTGGGGTTGGCCTCACCGGTGAGGGGCGGCGCCCAGGGACGGGACGGGACCGGTGAGAACAGGTGAGCAGGGTTCGGGGTCGAGGATGGTCCAAAGATGCAAGCGGACCAAGGTAGTGGTGTGCAGAGGTCGAGGATCGGAGTACCTGGGGAAAAAGGGATCAGTTGGAAAAGTGGAAAGCCGCCCACGTAGCATAAGGCGGGGGGGAGAGAGAGTTAGGGAGAAAACTGTCACGTTGTGGCCCGAAGGAGCAATCTCTGTCAGTTGATCGCTTCGGTTCTTGAATGCGTCATGCACGCAGCTTGAAATGGACAGTCCGAAACGGCCGTTGAGGGAAAAGATGATGATGCAGGGTGGTCACCGGCAGCTGACGACGCCCGGATATCTGGCTCGCTTAACCGCCCAGAGGGTGTCGAGGTGAGCAGGAACATGGAAGTGACAGCGATCGGTCTGGACTTCCCTTAACCCTCCTTCTTAGCTACCTACTCCTTCATCTCATCTTGCCTTTTCTACCTACTTAGATAGCGAACGATTGGGGAAGATGCGCCATGCCAACGAGCCGGGACCCGGGACCGGTGGGTGGGTGGGGCCGGTGTTCGCGTAACCTCCACCGATGCGGCCTCCGACCACGGTTGTACGACTACTCTCTCTTCTTGGCCTACTTTAGGGCTGCGCGCAGTATAAGGATGTAGCCGGACATCAGCTACGCCGCCATATAACTCGTGGGCGAATCTGCGACATGTAATAGGCTATCGTATCTCGGAGATTGTAGGACATTGTTTATATAATTTGGATAAACTTGGGCATCATTGGTTCTATAGGCGCCGAGGTCTGGAATAGCTTGATCTGTTCAGATATAAATTGAGGTATTATGGAAGACCTTGGCGGGCTCTCCTTGTACGTGTTACTCCTGAGCAGTCGGTTGTCTTTGTATTTAGTCCCATATTGGTTTTCGAACGGAGCCGTGTTGCAATGCGGTCGTCATCACTGGCCATCTATTGAAAGCGTTTGTTGTATATGTATGCACGGGAAAGAATTATACTCTCCAGCTGCTTTGAGAGTTTGTGAGACGCGAAGCACTGTAGATTCTGCTCGGCCTTGACCTAGTTGCCCCTGCTTCCGAGAGAGTAAGGTGGTGGTTGACTCACAGGGATAGTGACATACCAAGATCACGGACAATGCATCGCGATATAGCCGATTGTCTCTGCACATAAGTCTTCAGGACTAGTAATTTTGAGGCCCTAGTGTCAAGCAGAGCAAACAGTCTCGCCGAGAAACAATTCTGGCTCCAATATGCAATTTAGAAGCTGCAGGCAGACAAACCGAGCCCGGTGTCTCCTGGGGGTTGTTTTGCTTGTGATTATTATTTTACATGCAATATAGGCCCCGGAACCCCTATGTGATTGAGCCGACGATCACCTCTCGAGTCTGCAGTCGTCCCGCGACAGATAGATAGGTTGGGTCTTGCCATGCCAACAGCGTGCAGCCGTGGCACCAAACCCTCTAAGAACGATCTACCTCCGCATTTTTTCTCCAGCTAGACGCTTGCCCGGGAACTGCGCTGAATATCTTACTCAGGAGATGTCCGTGACTGCGTGCGCGTCTTGATTGATATTGATCAATCCATATTTGATTATTACAGAGACTCGGGCATAGGTTCCAAACTCCGGCTCGAGACTGCCAAGGCCGCCCAGTTCCTTGAATTCCCAGCCCTGTCCTTCTTTTCATCCGCTTGCTTCAACATGTACAATCTTAAACTGACGATGGAGCAGACCACGCTATTACAGGCTCTTATAGTACATAGCGGCTCCTAGCATCCACGGACTACCATATCTCCTAGCCGGTGTTGGGTCCTCCCTCCCCCCAAAAGCCTCTTTCTCCCATGTCCATCGCAGCTATCGCCATCTTTTGACCCCACCGTTTTCGTATTCGAAGTTTTTACTCTTGAAAAACATTGGTCTTCTCTTCTTCTTCAACAGTTGACCGAGAGAAGACGTAGCATCGGCAGGAGCTAGAAAAAAGAAATACTAGTTAATACGTAAACGACAGAAGCAGGTTCTAGACTCAAACAAGCAGCAGCGAGTGATCATAATGACAGTTCCTAGGTCGGACACTCTTCTATGCGACGCAAGCGGTGAATGAAATTAAGATAGAACATGAGACATGAAATTTTCGCCGTGACTGGCCCCCACGCTTGACCACCTAGACCACAACGCCATGACTGTCGGCTCGTATGTGACTGCGGTCTAGAGCCACAACAGGTTACCAATTCCTAGGGTTGTCAAGCCAGAACAAAGAAACAGAAGAGGCCTGTTAACTATTACCACCCGGATAGCGAAGACAGGCGAAGGCAACGAGACGAGGGCTCTCAACGACGACGATGACGAGTCCCGCCCGGGCGCGGGCTCGGCCGGTTCGGAGCCGGTCGCGGAAGATGCTACACTCGACGACAGGTCATTGCATTCTCCATATCTGAATCCGGGCTGGAAGGGAACGATGCCGAGAACACTCGATGACTACGCTCACGTGGTCTCTGCAAAGATAGGCTTGGCTACCAACAACAACACCAGGTCGACAAGATCGGAATCGTATGGTTTAACGCAGCTTTCTTCTTCCATTGGAGAAAGAGGTTCTAGCGAGAGGCATTTATTTACGCCATTGTCATTGACAGTGTGTTATCAAGAGGACAAACATGTAAAACCAGCTAACCCGCCGCCTTCGCACACGCGCCTTCCATGAACGTTGCTTATATTCTTCAGCCCCTTAACAACACTACGAGCCAAACAAGGCTTCATTCACAACGCATCAGAAAGAAAGATGAAAGACAGGCACATGACGGCATCACAGCAGCGCCACTAGCAAAAAGATGGACGATCAGGGAATCGAACCCTGGACCTACCGCATGCTAAGCGGTCATTATACCACTAAACCAATCGCCCATGTGATGTGATCTAGCCCGGACTTGAACCGGAGACCTTCAGTGTGCCCAGGTCGAGTCGCCTCGAGCTGTTAGACTGACGTGATAACCAACTACACCACCAGACCAGTTGTTGTTGACGTCAGTAAATTGTGCATATATTAATTAGGGTTGGCACGGCGCGGCTCTCTTCCGGGGCGCACCCAATCGTTTCCGGCCCACACTGCTGTTTCGTCTAAGAAATTTCCCCATTTCTTTTGCTTTTTGGGACCAAGCTCGCCTGGCTTTCTGTGACTTGGCGTCAAACTCGTCAGTACGTTATCTTGACAAGAAGAAACGGCGTGGGGACTGTAATGCACCGTGGCGCTCCTCACAATGCCGGTGCCTAAGCAGGCCAGTCAAGGAAGGTAGTATGGCACCCGTATTTCCCTTTTCGTTGGTGCGGGTTGACGATATGACCGATTTCTTGAACTGAGCCGCGCATCCGACCGTCCCGTAATTACACTAACTGCCAACCAACCTCACGTGGCAATTGTCGCACTCTTGGTTCATAGTACGTTCCATGGC
The DNA here is from genome assembly GCA_020631755.1 of Colletotrichum sublineola. NCBI lineage: Eukaryota > Fungi > Ascomycota > Sordariomycetes > Glomerellales > Glomerellaceae > Colletotrichum > Colletotrichum sublineola. Next base: position 4,365,773 of record JAHSQG010000006.1, on the reverse strand, counting down.
GATCCATAACCAGAACATGTGCTTGACTGGACCGGGCTCTGGACTCGAAGGCATGCCACGCGACGTGCATGGATCTCCAGAACGAGATCGGCGTGAAGACATGTGTGAGCCTCATTCCACGAGGTGGGCATGGGCATGTCTCTCTCATTCAACTTTCCTCCAGACTGAGGCGGCCATATGCGATCGGCAGCGCGCATAGATGAAGCATGCGGCGTGTTTCATCGGCCGTACAGACAAGCGGTCGTCAGTTGCGCCGGAAGCCATTTCCGATGAGCAATGAGCGAAGAATCCAAGGCAACAGAGGTTTGCCCGAGAAGGCATGGTGACACAGAGAAGACCAACGCCTCTGGACAAGGCAGGATTGTCGGCGAAGGTTTCGTCTTTGAGCAGCCCTTATAGAGTCGAGGCAGTCGTGCGGCTAAAAAAAAACAACAAAAAAACAAAACGCCCGGTTGTCGGTTTTCCCAGAGCCGAGCCGGAGGCATCTTCGTGCTCGTGGTGCAGTGACAGACGTCTGAGGCGTTCACCCGAGGAGTCGTCCTCAATGACTATGTTGAATTGAGATACCCATTTGGCGTCCATCCGGTAGAATGTGCCATGCTGGACAAGAAGGTATGGATTTGCCAAAAAAAAACCGAAAAAAAAACCGGGTTTGCTGTATATTTGGGGAAGGGTGTCATTACAGATCTTCCGCATTGTATCGCTGGGAACCCCGCGGTGACGCTGGTCTGGGCTGACCTAGGTAATACCGCGCCCGGAACGGCGAACGTGACCTTTTCGCGTAGCACCGACCTGTGACAGTCCATCTCTGTCTCGGAGGTAATTGTCCGAGGAGAGGAAAGGATGTGGGTCTTTCCATAGCCATGGCATCAGCATCAACAACAAGTTATCAAATCCAGTAACTATTATGAGCATCGTTATCCAAAGGAAGCCCGAGATCCAGAGACGAGGGATGGGGCCGAGCACCAAGCGATCGATGAGTTGTGGTCGCATTGCCTTGGCCTGGATGGTCAGAGGATTTAGATTTCCTGCCTGAAACCCTGAAGGCGGACTGTGCTAGTGGTTTAGTCCGTCTCATCTCCGCCACGTGGAAAGGTGAGATGGCAGAGATATGGCCTAGAGTCATCTCGACCTGGCGGTTGGACTAAAATTATCTGAAGGCGTCGTTGCTGGTGGCGACCCTACCAGCGTTATTGGAATGTACCCACCGGCAACAATGCAACAGCCTATGGTCGAGGCGAAGTTGACTGCTGATGTACAACGTAGGGGATGCGAATTAGACCATGGTCTAGACGCCCTTTGCCAAGTCCGCAACCCAGCAGACCGGTTCCCTGGTTTTAGTAAAGGCTGTGCCTTTTAAGAGAGCGGCCATTTCAAGGGAATCGCCTACATCGAAGACCATGGCGTCAAGGGGAAGGAGGCATGCTAAGTGACGGGATGCGGCCTGCATTGACATCTGCAGCTTACATCCTGGTGACCTTCAGATCCCACCAGTCGGTTTGCAGGTCCTAGATGCAGTGCCTCACGTTTGTTGAGGGGTCGACACCAAGCTATGGGCGGGGAAGAGGGTTTTTTTTTTTTTCTCTTGTAGTCTCCCCCCCATCCATTCTTGGAGAACAATACGACAGAGACGTGCTGTTGTTCGACATGATTGGTGAATTAACGGTCGGGCCTTGTTAAAATAGTCGTGCATCTTGGGTGTTCAGTGTGAGGCGGCAGAATGGTTGATCGATACTGGGCCGGGAATTTAGCAACGATTGCGACGCTGCGATGGTCGTGACTGGAGCTCACTCGGCGGGTGATGGATGAAGACGGTCATCGTCTCCGCGCAAAATCACAGCCAGCAGCTGGACGCCTCCCGAAGCGCTCATGAGAGGATAACATGCATATATACTCGTAAACCGTCGTCGCTCAAGTACACTGTAGGCAAATCTCATGAGTCCGAGGGTCATGTTGGCAGTTAGTGTGGGTTGACAGACACGCTTGAGCAATAGGGGAAGAAGTCAAAGGGTGAGGCGAGGAGAAAAAGAAATGGTAACTACGGTTCTGGTCAAAGCGACACTTGTTGCACCAAGTCATCGGACGGAGAAAACGAATGAAGAGCAGCTGTCGAAGGACTGATGGTGGGAAGAACGCCTCATAAGTTGCGCGGCATCGGACATCAAATGCGGCCTTTCTCAAAGGTGCATACTGGCCCTGCCCTTGGGTTGACATGGACAGGCGGCGATGCAGAGGAAAATGCAGAGAAGATGGCCAGTGTGGATCTGAGAGCAAGGGAGAAAGCAAGAGAGAGACCGCGAGAGCAAGAGCTCCGAGCAAGGTACAGCCGTACGTACACCCACCTGCAGGGACGATTCCTCGATGGCATAGCACCTGCATGCGTTAGAGCGCGGCTGTGCTTCTTGTCCATGGGCAGGTAGGTAGTTTATCTATGGAAGAAAGACAAGGATGGCAGTTTTGAAGACAGAGCAGAAGGTGAGAGCTCAAGGCCTTTCTACAGAGTATAGAGCAATAGCACGAGCGTAGTGTACCTTGGCCATCCATGTTATGGCGATAGGAGAGCGGTGATGCGAGGATCCCAAAGCTCGGGACATGTGGGACATTGCGTGAGGAGAGGAGATGAGCCAGCGAACTCATATAATACGAACAAGGGTGAGGGCATCGAGTGAGATGCGGAAAGTACTTTTCTTGGGTTCCCTACACTACCTTACCTAGTAATTGAATTGAGTAAAACCTCCGAGTTGATCAATGACGCAGCGACAGCCGGTTTCTTTTGAGAACGGATGGAACAATGGCATGGCTGACAGATCATGGAAAGAGCATGGTATAGTGTTCGACGTGCATGGGGAAGGAACGAAGGATGGATGAAAGCAGATATAGAAACAGAAGTAGAGGAAGGCAGAGGGAAGGAATGCCGGCCGCAGTTTCCCGTTTGGGATACCACAGTGAGGTGTATTTTCTTTTCTTCTCAGCATCCTGTCCCGTCCCGTCCCAATTTCCCTCCCGCTCTCTTCACCCGCATCGCGTTATTCTTCTTTTTTGTTCCATTCTATCCACTCTTGCAGACTGCAGCTGCACATCCAGTGTCCACCCGCAAAGCTACCTACGCTGGTGGGGGGGAGAGCATCATAAACAGAAACAGAGTGCGCTAAAACACCACCTCCTGTCTCGGCAATCCACTGCGACTTGAAATCCACTCCAGCTCGTACCAACATTCAAAAAATCAAACAAAGGGCTCGAGAGCGGACAGGCCCCATTGCAGCCCAGTCTCTGTCATGTGAGAGGTCTAACAGCACCTCGAGAGCCCGCAAACTGTCCGCTGTAACCCACACAGCCCATGGTTTCGCCTGCTCACGGACTACTCTACCGGTAGTAGTACCGTATTGGCACATGGAAGTTGGGAGAGGAGATCTCAATACATGGGATGGTTGACCACGAGCCCCACAGCCAATGCAGGAACTTGCGGTCTACTTACTACGTAGTTTATGTACGTGCGCGCTGTCCATCCCACTCGAGTCCGGCTCTGAGTAACCGGCAGCCTGACCCTGACTTGCTAGATTCGGATCGAGCCCCGTCCCTCTCCCACTCTCTCATCGAGCGAGCGAGCGAGTGATGGGTCGCTTGTACAGATACACTAGTGCAGTGTAGTTATATGCACCTATTCCCCCTCCCCCCACCAAAATGCCCGAGGCAAACGCAGCACTTCTTCAATTTAGGCCATAGCGCGCCTGGGCGCGAGACATCATGGGCTGCTCGCAGAGACCACCCAACACGACTTTGCCCCGATCCAGTCGGCTTCAACCTCAAGCGGCCAAGGAACGGGACCGCACCATTTTGTTTTTCCGGCCATCCGCTGCGCAGCCAACGGCAATCAACTCATAGCTTTTTCCTCTGGACCTTCCTCAATGACCCCCGCCCCCGTCGTCTGAGCCATAATACCTAGGATACCTACTTGTCCAATCGCGGGGAGGTCGAGGTCTCGCTTACCAGGGGGTACCGAATGAAACCCTAACCTCGACCACTTCAACATCCATCCATTGGATCTCCATGGCCTCACATTGAACGGCACGCTTTCGTGCCAGGACAAAGGAGGAAACGAATAAGGGAGTTGAGAGACCAAGCTGGAAACCTTAGACCGGAGACACAGTCCCTCCTCAAATCACCCTAGATGAACATCGGACTGAAGATGGTTTCTGCATCGGCACGACCGCTCAAACATCAAACCACGTGTGCTCTACACGCCAATGACTTTGGCCAGCATCGAGTTCAGCTTAGGGGTATTATTCTATTCGCAGCCTGTGACACGGTCTGGGATCGCCAACGACGTTGAAGCTACCGCGCAAGCGTCCGACAGTAGCGTCAGCCTCTCTAATGTTTCGAGACATCCGGCAACAGGACCCTCCTTCTCTCATTTTCGATTACTGACGCATCCTCGTGTGATGAAATCCCAAAGCGGCTCAGCATATCCTTCCTGTCTATACGGTAGCCGCCCTTCGTCGTCTCTTCCCTGATTTTTTTCTTCCTTCGTCAGTTAGGATAGACCAACATGCGTTTCTAGGGTTCCGCCAAGTCGTCAGTGTTGTAAGCCTCTCCTTACTCGCCCATCCGCTTGCCAGTCACCAGTCGTGTCACCTACATCGCATCGCATCGCATCGCATCGCATCGCATCGCGTCCCGTCACGCACCTTGCGTATACGGTTCGCCTACATGCCTTTTCTCATAAATCTACATGGTATACCCATCGCGGCTCACCTCAGCTGTGACTCGTCGTTTGTTTCTTTGCCTCTCCCGCCAAACAGACATCCTTGTCAAGAGCGGTATTTAATACGGCGGCTGTGTCTGCAGTGTGGCGACCGTAGCCATCGCAACCTTTCATCGTCCCCATGGCCATCCCGCTGCCGCCTCACTTGATTTACCCTGGTTCCAGGACAAGAACAACCTCGGCGGTTTCAATTCTTGTCCCGCATGATGTTTGGGTCGCTTTGCTGTGTTTTGCTTCGCCTGCTTCACATTCTCCTCCCCCATTGCTTTTCCCCAAGCGCCTATTTCCAGCGGGCAGTATCTCCCGGCATTCGGCAAGCGGAGATAAAGCTAGTTGATGCACTAGACCAACGACTAGTTAGTGAGCTTGCTCTTGGGGAGTAAGGGGGGGGGGGGGGGTGCAGTGCACGCCCTTGGACAGTCACTAACCCAAGCTGACATGAGCTGCGGTTGGTGGTTACAGTGGTGGACAGGTGTTTACATGTATTGGTAACGCATAGGCAAAGCGAGCAGAGCATAGCAGAGCGAGGGAAAGAAGGAAAGAAGAGAGAAATATAGCGATTGACCATCATCGACTATCACTGACCTTCCTTGCCTCTTAGGTACTTACTTCTTAACACCCCCCCACCTACGACGACGCCCAGGCACGACCATGTTCCGTTGGCCATACATCTCTGGCAGTATTGATGCTGTAGTCCGCTTGGGTCTTCAGTGGTTCGTTCGCCTCCCTCGCGTGGACCTTCAGCTACAAACTAACTGCTCTGAACTGGGAGGCAAGTACGTACCGTCAAGGATAAATACCTACCTACTTACCTAAGTACCATGCCAACCAAACCTTGCTGTCCTGTGTCCTGTCCTGTCCCTGTCCTTAGAACGCCCACAACGGGTTGCCGCTACCGCTACCGAGCTGCCTACGGGTCTGTTGCTGGAGACGGGCGCCCAGGGTACAAAGTACCTACCTCGATCTACCTAGCGCACACTGGCTGCACAAGGCCCTTGCAGACAAGATGAACAAACTGCTGCACCGGCGGCCTTTAATTGGGTGGGTGGCCAGAGAATAGAGAGAGAGAGAGAGAAGTAGAGAGGACTGGTTGGGAACGTTGGCTCTCTTCTTGCCTCGGGCGGTGGTGGTCCATTTTCTATTCTCCGTGCCTCCCTCTCCTCCTCCCTCTCCTCCTCCTCTTCCAACTCCTCTTCCTCTTCAAACTCCTACTCCTGTTCTTCTTCATTTTCGTCTGCTCCTCCAAGAAAAGATAACACCCGTATCGCTGCGTCTGCATTTGGATTTTCTGCTCGTCCCCCGTTCCCCGTCAAACTCCCTTCCCCCCTCCTCCCCCCCCCCCTTGGTCTCCTTGTCCCCACTCTTCCAATCAATCCGGACGGGCTAGACCCAGAGCTCCCTGACCCGAACCCCCGACTTTCAAACTTCGACCCTCCTGCGCTCCAACTACAATTGCATCCGGACCCCCGCCATTCTACTTCGTCCATTGTAGGTACCTTGTTGCATCTCTGGAAATCGTGCCCATCCACCCCCGATACAGAGGGATTTGCACGGCAATCCGCAGCCTTGCTTTTTGGACCTCAGCACCACGTCGCCATAAGCATCCGTCTCGCCAACAATACATTCAATCTTGTTCTGGTCCCTTGCCGCATGAAGCACCTGTTGAAAAAATACTACCAGCCTGGCCGCCCTTCCTCAGTGGAAGACGACCAGCTGTCAAAACACCCTCTAACTGACCGAATCGCCTCGTCGTGCCATCTCGTTCGAAACCAGTCCGTCCTGCAAACAGAGAGCCAGTCTTGCTGTGCAACGGCGGCTTCCTCGACGAGACATCATGTCACGCCAGAACAGACATCTCCAGTCATGGTAAGCTCCCACTCGGTTCTCTACCGTTGGCGTTTGAAGAATTGCCAGCTGACCCTTTTCTTAGTCGTGAGCTCCATGTTGTAGTACTGGGCGCTGGTGAGTCGGCGATAGAGCAGCCATGTCGTCGCGTGTGCAATCCGCTGATTTCCCTCTAGGAGGTGTTGGAAAGAGCTGCTTGACAGGTGGGTATCATTGAGCAGCTTACTGTCAATTGCTCGGTGAACTAATTGCTATCATAGCCCAATTTGTCCACAATGAGTGGATTGAGAGTTATGATCCCACCATTGAGGACACTTACCGCACACAACTCCAGGTCGATGTGAGTTGATCTTATTGAGTGCCGCTTGCTACGACGGATGACTCACTGAATTCATGCATAGGGACGTCAAGTAGTCTTGGAAATGTGAGTAGTAACACGACGTGCTCACCGCCGTGAGGCAACGTATCTAACAAATGGATAGCCTTGACACTGCGGGCACGGAGCAGTTCGGTAAGCAGAGCACGCACCTTGTCCATTATCTCATCTAATCTTGGATGCAGTCGCCATGCGGGATCTGTACATGAAGTCTGGCCAAGGCTTCATTTTGGTCTTCAGCATCACCTCATCCTCGTCAATGAGCGAAATCGAGATGCTGCGCGAAGAAATCACCCGTATCAAGGACGATGACAACGTTCCGATCGTCATTGTCGGCAATAAGGCCGACTTGGAGGAGCAACGATCTGTACCCAGACAAAGAGCTTTCGCATGCTCGCAGATGTGGGATGCGCCCTATTATGAGACCAGCGCCAGGACACGAAGTGAGTCGACGACGAGCCGACCTGGTGGCCACTAGCTGACTCGGATTCCAGCCAACGTCGATGCCGTCTTCATAGATATCTGTCGTCAACTTCTCATGAAAGATGAGAAGATTCAGAGCCAGGCTGTCCATGAAGAAGAGGAGCACGACAACGAGAAGAATCCCGGCCTTATGGGCTTCGCCAAGCGGAAGCATCGACGGCGGAAACGCCCTGACGGCCACCGATGCGTTATCTTGTGAACGAGCGCTGCTCACCCTTCTTCTGAGTGAGCTTCGTACTTCGGATCAGACCCACCACCGGCCACGACTGTATTTTCCCGCAAGCCCAATCGCGTGGTATTGCTCCAGCTGCATAAAGAGTGCACCTCTGTGGTTCGAGGCCAGCGCGGTGTCCAGCAGCATTGCGTTTAGTCGACCCAGGCGTTATCCTATCCTCGTTAGCCTAGCAATGGGGACACGAGTTTTTCATCTGGATTTTTTTTGTGCAACAAGACGACGTCGTTTTCATCGGCAAAAGACATCTCACGATTTTCAGTACCATCCTCGTGGCATTATAGCATTTCGACCTTGGATGTTGATACGGCCTTTTGTACGCTTTATGACTTTTCCATTCTCCGTCAACGACAGTATGGTTCCTTTTCTTCTCAAGCATTGATTGCGGCAGCAGAATTCCAAAGCAGTGCAGACCGATCTGCATGTGTCATTTCAAATTTGTCTTTCCATCATATTCTTTTTTCTCCTTATGCTTTGTATCACGAAGGTACGATTCGGACAAAGACCCACCACCGATATAACCTTTTCTTTTTCTATTTTGAGCCTTTCATCATTAGGGACGGAGACAAAACAAAAACACCTTCAGGGGGCCGGAGTTTCAAGTAGAAAACTAAGACTGTTGTTGGACACGGCTCGTGGGCGTTGGGAAATACAATGACAGTCCTGTAAAGGTATTGAGGCCAACAGCAGCCGTGGTTTTGGCTGGGGGGGGGGGGGACAGGCTGAGACCCCCTTTTCTTCCCAAGAGGCGAGTAATTGACAGTATTCTTGACCTCTACAACTGCAAGCTCGTGTGTTCAGCCCTTGTGTGATCAGTGGTTGAGGAATGCGACCGTGACGCCGTTGCATGTGACTGCTTGTACTCGCATCCCACATTCCATTTCGAGCGGGAAAACGAACTTGGGCGTCGTCCCCAAGACCCGTCTTGGGTCATGTCAAACAAATCGCGTCTCTCAGGAAACTGTTGTACGAATCGCCCGCCCGCCGCCTTCGGCCACACCGTATTCTCGACATGCGATGGCGGGGCCCCCTTCACTCCCTCTTGAGTGGCTCACCTGGTGTCTCCACCCCCTGTCCTGGACGTTGGGTGCGCGCATTCGCGGGAGCCGGGAGGAGGGGGGGGGGGGGCTGTAGCCTGTATCGAAATCCGCCGCCTCTCCCTCCTCCCTGCCTGCTGCCTACACATCAGGCTCGGAGGTTTGGCCCGGCGCCGAAGGTGACCGGGATCCCGTCACAGGGGGTGCCTCCTGCTTGCATCGGACATGCAAAGGCGGAGCGAAGCCGTCTTGTACACGCTCGGGGACAGAGCACCAACGACCAGCACCTAGTTATACTATGCCCCCGGTTTTCATCGTCTTTGTCGGAAGGGGGGCGGAAGGGGGGTTGGTTCCCCCTTTGGAAGAGTTCGGATCTGCAGAAATGGTTACACTAATAACGCCGGTAGGGCCAAGCAGGGCCGCAGATGCTCCGGGGCGGCGTACCGGAACCGACACCACTGTGCTGCCCCATGAATCCCAGGCCGATCGTGGCGGGTTGCCGATCATCAGTCTCCGAACCCCCGATGTCTCAACATCCGCCAGACCGACGTCGGTTGCGGGGAGGGGCCTTATTGCCTCCCCCGGGATGTCAACGCACGTCTGGGAGAGTCTGATCCGAGATGGAAACATGAACATCGGTTTCGTTCCTCCTAGTATGCTAAGGCCCGTACAAGGTCATGCCCCGAGTGGCGTGGGAAACCCTCCGGCGATATGATTACCAGTGTCTTCGGTTCCGGTTCCTCTTCCGGGAGGGCGGCAGTCCAACCCTTCCGCGAACAACCCCACCCTGTGGGCCCCTGCAAGCAGTTCTGAGGCATCAGTCACTCAAAGGGCTTTGCTCACGCCGCCCGTTACACCGCCGTGATCTCGGGCGTAGTCGCTAATGTACGTACCCAAAGACGAAGGGGAGGCGACGGCGAGGACTCTCAAAGAGAGCACTCCAGGCGTCGAATCAAGAACCAAGGGGGGGATATGACACCAGACCATCCCAACTTGAAAAGACAGAACTCTACCCACCGAACCTGCCCTCGTAGTTCTATCACCTGGGCTGGAGAATATCTCCGCCAGCCATCGCCAAATGGTCGATGGTACGTCGACCGAGCCTTGGAAAACGCCATGGTGTTAGTAGACGCACAGTCACGTGCCATATATAAGAGCGCCACCAGATTGCTCTCACGCAGGATTCGAAAAAAATCAGCTCACAGAGAGCTATTAGTCCCTTTCTCATTGAAACCAGTGGCGTAATTTCAGACCTCCACCGTCGACCGGTCCTGGATGACCAAGCAGATGTCCCTCCCCCCCCCCCCCCCCCCTTTTATCATGCCATTGCTGTGCTTCTCCGGTTCCCCGCCTCTGGTGTGATGGCCCGCTAGACCGATGGACGGCGTGGCATGATGCCCATTGGCTTCCTGCTGTCTTGATTGACACCTGAGTCGACCACTTGACGCCGGCGACCGACGTTCTACTTGAGCGCAGGCCATCCAACGCGGCCGCGGCTACCGGTCCAACGGAAGACGTACGCGATCCAAGGTAAAACTGGCTGGACCCCTATTGCAAAAATCTGCAACCGAAGGAATCTCATGCAGTCAATACCTGTAATGCGCCCGATATGGATATGTATGACCGCCAGGCCCCCTTTGAAAAGCACGGTGAAAGGGAGGGATGCCATACCTCCTCCCACGTACCTTCCTGACATGGCCGGACAAGAGAATCTAACCCTCCACCCGCAAGTAGGCTACATTGTCTTGCGAGAGCAGTCGTTTACCGGGTGCCAAAAGTGTTTAACTCTCGCTGAGACACCACCTGTGTGTCTCCTGCCGGTAGCTGGTCTGTAGATTCCCGAGCTCACTGGGTAGGGAATTACATACTGTTACTTTGGTCGACTTGTCGATGAGCGTGTATCATGCACCCCATTATCGAACCGGATTCACAGACGGAAAAAGAAAGAGAAAAAAAAAACGTTTTTATGACGCTTTGTAATGGCGCTCGATATCATTTCGTCTCATATGCCGCCTTCTGGGCAGCCTGGCCCTCATTTTCAACACTGAGGCTGGTAGAATACACGCCGGTGCTCCTCCCCTTCCGTTTGTTCGTTCTCATGGCGGTACTCCGTTTTTTATGTCCTTCCCTTCCTCCCGCCTCGGCGACGCTCAAGTGACCCAAAGCAGCATACCCACGGGGTTTGGCAATGAATACAAAAGAAAGAGAAAATATATATATGAAAAAAAGAGGAGAGAATGCAATATTGGGGTATCGATGAAATGATGCTGTCCAGATGTCACAGGAGAGAAGTCCAGACCGCCTGACAAAGTCGCCTTCTCTCAGGCTAGCGACCATATTTGCACTCCTTTAAAAGCCCGGCGGCTTGTCGTCCTTGTTGTTCACCTTGACGACGCCGAGCAAGACACCCACCACCAAGGCAACCAGAAACAACAGGACGGCGCAAAGAACACCGGCGAGGATGCCGAGCTTCATCTTTCTCCGCCGTCTCGCCTGCGCCACGGGGCCAAGCTGCCCAGGGTTACTACCATAGGCCGGCATACCGCCCGTCATAGATTGCAGATATGTACGCGGCCCGCCCCGTTCCCCTTGTCCTGGCGGTGCTCCCGCGACGTGCGCTGCTGCAGGCGCGGGTGACTGTTGTGGCGCTCCATTGTGGGTGCTCTGAGACCTGGGAGGATGCGCCGCGTTCAGTTGCTGGTGAGGCTGCTGCGCTCCGAGGAGGGCGTGCTCCGAGGAGTTGGGCGACACAGGGTCTCGGGGCGTTGGGGGGTTCGTGCCGGTACCCGTTCTCGAGGCGTCATACGGTGGCGGCGGGGGCAGGTTAGGATTCGCGGCGGACATGCCGTCCGGGCTCCACGGAGTTATTGGACTACGCGCGGGCGAGTACGCGCCGAGCAACGGGTCGTGAGTTGGCGACTGAGCCCAGCCCCGGGGCGATTGGGCGGCGCTGGGGGGATATGACGGGGAAACTAGCTGTCTATTGTTGTTGTTGTTGTTGTTGTTGTTATTGTTGCTCGCGCCAGCGCCAGTGTTGTACGACTGGGAATAGCGGGCGTTAGGCATGACAAGCTTGTCGTCGGAAGGCATGATCGGGTCCGAGGGTCGGTACAACGAGTCTGACGGGTAGGCGGCATTGTTGATGGAGCTAGAGGGGTGGCCGGCAGGGGAGTAGTTTGAGTCGGAGGGATACGCAGCATCGTCAATCTCGATTGACGGATGGTGGTTCTGCTGGCTGTGGCTCATGATGGGCGAATGTGATTATGGTATGCTGCCGTGTAGAGATGATGGAGGGGATTGAGATGGGATGAAGCTGGACTGGGGAGGGACTGTCGTTAATCAGCCGCCTAGAGTCCAACCTTAATCCGGCCAAAGCCCTCGAAGAGGAAGGGGAAAGGGACTGAAGGCGCCGAGTAAGCCGGTCGATACCCGGAAGCCGAGAGCGAGATTGAAGTGCGCACGACGGGCAAGCTCTAAGAGGACGTCGATCTCGAAATCAAAGTGTTGAACAATACTGTGTGAGCATGGGTGGAAAGAATGGAACGACAGTTGGACGTGGACGGGTTGGTCGAGGCAGTGGAGCGAATGAGCGGCAGAAAACAGGAAAACGAATGAAATTGGAGTGAGTTAAGGTAAGATGAGGATGAAGGTGAGGGTGAGGGAAAGAACGGCGCAGTGGAGTGAGAGGTGAGGAGAGCGCAAGATGCGAGAGTGAGGGAGAGAGACAGAGGAAGGGGTTCCCCGGGATACGCAGCCCACCGGCTTGCAAGTCAATCAAAAGGCCGTTAGTCAATCAACCCAGAGTCGCAATGACCATCCAGTGCTGGCCGCGTCAGGTCCAACAGACTTGTTGGCGAGCAGGGCGCGCCGCCGGGATTGAGGAAATGGGTGCAGCAGAACTTTCCCACCACCGCAGGGTGTGAGGGTGCACCACTCACTCACTCGCTGGACCGGTTAAGTGGGGTTCTGTTGCTATTCATTGCTATATCGAGAAGGGAGGGGGGGGGGAATCACAGAAAAACTTGCAAAAAAAAAAAAAATACCCCTTGGCAGCTGGCTGAGCGGAAAAGGTACTTTGCCATCTCTTCGATCAAGGGTGGGATGGTTCGTTGTGTGAGTTTCACAGCCTCAACGGGCGTTGCTCGTGGCTCTCACTAGCATTTTGGCGAAAGGGGGGTTGGTTGGTTTGACGCGCAAATGGATGGATAGGACAGACGGACGGACGGCTAGAGCCAGCCCCTAGGGGCTACCCCATGCCCAGGGTGAGTGTTGTTGCGTGCTGATGCTGCAGGCGATGCAAAGCAGCAACGCGCTTCTCTGGCAAGAACGACGGTTCGTTCGCATTGTTCGCGTTGCCTCTTTGTCACATAGGCGGGGGTCGGGGCTGTGCCCTCGGTGCGCTGCGAACATGGATAGCAGGACATTTCTGCACGACAGTCAATCATTAAACTAAGTAATGCGGATAGGCGACAGAGAGGACGGACCCAGGGGCCCTGCGGTCCAGAACAGATGATAGGTTTGCAAAAGACATAACCATACTTTGACGAATAACTCCATTCTGCTAAGTCTAGCAAAGTCTGACAAGTTTGACATGTTCTGGTTCGTTCTCTCCCCTCTCTGTGGGCGACGCGACGGCCCTCGAACCCATCTTTCTCTCGTCCTATTCATCGCCATCATCATCCCTCCAATTACCCCACCCTGCTTCCAAGAGGTTGAAGCCCACTCCAAATGAAAGGCTGCAACCTGCAGCTTGCAGCTGGCTAGGCACAGGGTAAACCAGGAATTTATTAGTGGGGGCGGAGAGAACCCCCCCCCCCCCCCTTGCTCTGGCACACCCACACACCACACGGTCTGTGCCTAGAAAGGGGTTGAAAGGATGCAGGGGCCTTGGTGGGGAAGGGGAAGAGGAAGGCAGTTGGGAGGGAGGCACACATAATTGGTTAGTTAGTAAGTATACTACCACTACCTAAGTAAAGAGACGACCACACCTACGGAACGGCACCAGTCATCCCCCACGCTAACATAGGCAAGCCGGTCACTGGTTACGATGGGGCTGTGTTTTCCGCCCTCAAAGGTACGGTGGGCTATCCCTTTAATCTCCAAGTGGCCTATTTTAGCCTCGCACGGGCCAAGCATGAACAAGCTCAGAACGGTTACTCTGAAAGGAAGTTATGTAAGCAGTTTGCTTATGTCATTGGCTATCAGCCCTTTCTATTCCCTGTGGCCGCCGAGACGCTAAAATAGGTAGCGTAGGAGATCAAAGGGATGCCCCCCCCTGCCTGTCGCCTTGTCCGTATGCCGCAATTCTCAACCCCGTCACTCTTCGGCAGAGACCAGAACCAGGCCAGGGCCACGTTCCACGATGCGTTCGTCCCCTCCCCTTCCGCCAAGAACGGACCCTCATCCACCCGTAACCCTCTAACTTTTGAATTCATTTGAGTCTTGGCTTACTTTCCAAGGGCTTACTCTTCGTATGCGTGCGCGCGCGCGTGTGTGTGTGTGTATGTAAGATCCCCTCTCACCAAGGTTATGAGGGAAAGGATAAAAAAGCACCCTGTTCTAAATTTGTTCTAGCGCAACTGTTTCCTGCACATCGCAACTTACGAGCCCCGGCTTGACGGTTCCGGAGAGGCATGGGGACACGGAACACGCTGTAGAAAGTCCAAGGCGGACAATTGAAAGACAAGGAGACCATCATCACCCAAAGGTCGTCGGCCTTAGTTCAGTAAGATGAACGAGGAGGGCACTAGCGGGTATTCATGGGCCATCTATCCCCCAAAACCTCTATGGCCAGCATCGTGAACAGATTCTGAGTCCGCTTCGTCTCGCACCACTCGACGGAGAAGCATTCATCACTGTGAACAAGAATTTGGGCATGCTGCAGACGTAATTATCCTTCGATTGAAAACATTGGTATCGACACGCCAGCCTCCTTGGGCCCCCCGGCAGTCGCAACGCCCACTGGGCGAGGACTTATTCATACATGACGAGATACTTCACTTACAAAAACCCCCCGCTTCCACCAATAAAACACATTGGTATCTTTTATACAACATGGCTGGCCGGCGTGGCCACATCCCTCTCACACTGCTCAGGCAAACCCTGCAAGGAGCACCCTACCACCTCATTAAGCGTCATATCTATGTACATATCCTTCGTATGTCGACACGCCGGTAACAGCCATGGTTTTAATTCCCGCCCCACCGTCTCGGCCAGCTCGTACGACGTCTCTTCAGCGACCCGTCCTGCCCTGTTGGATACCTCCGGGGATGGTAATGAGAAAGTTAACCAAGTCCACCGAGTTCCCTCCACCAAGAGTGACGTTCAAGGCCTGAGTGGGTGTGACCCCGCCATTTTGTTGCCGACTACCCTGGTCCGCAGTAGTGAAGAAGCGCTGTAGTAGTGACTGCGCCGTCGTTGCTGCCGTCAATGTCTGCCGTTGCAAGATGAGGAGAACCGAGACGCGGGCGAAATCAAGCGTCTCCTCAGTAACCGTAAATGTAGGCCTGGGCGCTGGCGGGGAAGACAGTGGGATCGAGGGGAAGAGCGGCCCCTGAGTAGTAGTAGTTGTAGTTGTTATTGTAGTACTTGTTGGGGGTACGGAGGATGTCGTCTCGGACGGCGGTGTTGGAGAGGATATCGGCAGCGGTGATGGAGAGGATATTGGCAGCGGTGATGGAGAAGACATGATAGGGATCGTAGCCCACATGGTTGAACTGGAAGCGCTGATGGTTGTGACCCGGAAAGGGGGTGAGAGAGAGAGGGTTGTAAATCCGCCCTTGATGTCTGGCGATGGGCGCGGCGGCACATCGACACCGAGCGTGACGGTGAGCGCTTGACCGGGCAGGAGGGTGATGATCTGTACAGGGACGGCGACATTGTTAACCACACCGGCGTCATCTGTAGGAGTGCCTGCGCGAGACGAGCGTCCGTCAAACGTGACGAGTGAGTTTTGCGCAATGCATGAGAGGTTTTCAGTGTTCAACTTGGCCAGAATGTCGGTTCCGTCCAGAGGGATTGAGAAGTTCGTCTGAGCTTGTTGAAGCAGCCGCGGTATCGCTTGGCCAAGAGTGACATTACTCAAGCTGGTCGGGGAGCCACTCCCCATGAGATTGGTGGTGGTGCATCCCGTTGCCCCGGCCACAGTGCAAGTCTGCCCCGTAAACCCATTGATACAAATGCACGAGCAAACGCCTTGGGATATAACATTTGTTCCGCCATTTTCGCACTTGAGCTGGTTTTGACATTGCGACAAAGCAGGTTCCGCTGGTGGATTATCAGCCCGATTACGCCGGAAGACGAAGAATTCAAGAGGAACGACAATGGCCGCTGCGACAAGGCCCAGGACGATGATGACGATGACAATAAACGCCCATAGAGGAAGACCGCAGCATCTTCGGCGACGCCTGGTCGACGACTCGCCATCATTGGATTCGATTCTGGTCATCGGGGATCCCCTTGCTGCCATCACACGAGTTACTACTGCTGGCTGTGGAGTACTGCCTTGACTGCCCGGTGCTAGAGGCCACGATGCAGTAGAAGCTCGTCTGAACCAGCTGCCTCTGTTCGGGGGGTTAGGGGTGGTAGCTGCAGGTGGAGGAAATGCAGCCAGCATATCAGACAGGCCCGACTGATGCTTATCAACAGCTGGAGCGATGTTAGCCGTTTTGTTCGCGAAAAGGTTCGAGAGGCCAACTTACAAGACATGCGAGACATTTTTCGCTCCCCCTCGAGCCCGAAGGCTTTCTCGTCTGGCCACGTCCCATCATCCAGCTCGAATCGACTCGCAGGCCTTCGTCCGCGATCAATCAGGGCAGCTAAGCGGGTCGCACGCTTGATGAGGTCCGGCAAGCTGGTCATGCTACCCCTAGATTCCATTTCCCTGACCGAATCCATATCGAGTTTTGGCGGACGCCGAATTGCTGATAAGCGGTCGTATGGCCGTGGCGACGGTGTGAATTTCCTCGGTTCTGTCAGGTCTGTCGCACTGGCAGCAGCAACAGCGCCAAGCATCACATTAGGCGTGAGCGTTTCCGTGTTGTCCTTACCCGCCATGGTGGGTACTGTACCGGACGAGCTGGATCCCTCGTAGTACGCCGTTCCACTACCAAACGGGCTCGCAGGAAGTTGCATGGGGTTGGGCGATGGTCGTGGCGCATCCCGGAGGTCCTGCGGCATTGGTTCTCCGCCACTAGGTACCCGATGCATCACGATTGACGGCTTCGACATCTTGCCCACACTTGCGCTCCTCACCAGCTTGCTCTCGTCGCCTACGCCGCCGTACGGCGAATCACTGCCACGGCTCATCTGACCGTCTTCGTCTTCGGTAGAATACGCATCGTCGTAATAGTCGTCCGGATATCCTGGGCTATATCCTGGTGATTGACTGCCCCAGCTCTCTGGCATCGCAGCGCTGGATGCGAATGAGGTATGAGACCTAGACCGTGGACTCTCTTCGGGAATCGGAGAAACAAACGAGGCGTTCGAATAAAATGACGAATCTCCTCGACGCGACGATGGCGGCGGGCCCAATCCGAAACTTCGTCTTGGCGGCACTACTGGTGGCGGCGCGGCGATGGGCGGGACGATAGCAGGCAGAGGAAAATCCGGTATCGATCCGACCGATGAAAGTGATGATTGCGTGTGTCTCGACGACGGGGTAGGCGGGGCCGATAGGGCATCCTGGCTGTAGACGGATTCGTGTCCGGTTTGGGGGACGTATTGAAAAACAGGAGTGTGTTCCTGAACGCGTGAACTGTCCAAGATGGACGGTACTCTGCTCGGACGAGGCGGCCGGGGCGGGGGCGGGCCACGACCCGGAGGGGGTCTGTAGGGTTCGGCATCGGGGTTGCCTGCGGGTGACGAAATCGGTCCAAGGGGCCATTGTGGAATCTGCGTCGGTCGGGATATCGCAATCCCAGCCCCTCCTAACTTGTTCTGTAATGCTGCTGGTGGCTGCGGTCTCGGTATACGTGAGTTTATTGGCGGCGGTGGTGGCGGTGGTTGCGGTGGTTGCTGTCGTTCCGAGACATTGGTAGGGCTGTCTGGATCATCTTCCGTTATTGGGAACCTGGTGACACTCGGCGGCGAGCTTTGTTCCCTCGGGAGCCCGGCCTCAGCCCGCTCTCTCGCGCGCCTGACGGATCCTGCAATTGGCGGTCGATCCATATCTCTTCCATATTGGGGTTGACTCATTTAGTACTCGTGAATTCGATCCAGCGACATCAGAGTTTCAGGTTTCCGATTTCCTCTTTCGTTTCTTTCTTTCTTTCCCCCCTTCTTCTTCGTTCCCTTACTTTTCAAGGTGCCTGCGAGTCCAGGCACGGCACATGGACCATTCGCTCTGCAATATCGGCGATGACCGTGTTTCCTGTGGCAGTCCGGAGGTTGGCTAAATGTTGTGGCGACGCTTTGAAAATTGCTCTAGGCGAAGCTCGTGTAGACTCAAATGGGCAGTAAACGGTACGACTGCAGGTAGCCGGCGCAGCTTCGCGGACAGAAACGACTGACGAGAGGGTATATGAAATGAATAGCCGCTCAACTCCAGTACGAGACGGTATAACTGTTCGAGGTTGAAGACAGGACCCAGGCCTATTAGGGAGAATCGAAAGTCGAGAATGACGCTGAAAAGGGCAGTCGAGTGGCGCGACCGACAGGAAAAGAAAGGAATGGAACAGAAAGGCGGAGAATCAATGAACTGCGTACACACAAAAGTAGCAGGATAGTAAAAAGGCTGGATGGATTAATTAGAGTAGCAGAGAATGAAAAGACACAACCGGCGATCTATCGTAGAGAAGTCCAAGTTAGCATGGCATAAGGCATGAGGGGGCTGAAAAGGGTATGGAATGGAAGAGGGAAGCGAAGCGACACGGCCACTGAGGGAACCCGCCCAGCAATAGGCACAGGGGGTTCCCGGCGGTTCGGGAGGGTTGCTTCAAGTTGGCCACCCCCCTCCACAGCAAGGAATACCTAAACAGCCGGGGCCACGGGTAGGAGGGGGGGTTCCCAAAAGAGATCACGTACATTTGGTGTTTCGAGACTTGGCCTTTTGGGCAACGTGATTCGCCCGACAAGAAAAAGTCGTCGTTGCTGTGGACGAAGAGGGGAGAGGGTGCTACGAGGTAGCAGGGGCGGATCTTGACAGCAGATTGGATGCGATGTGACGGATGAGTGAGTGGCCGTGATGACAAGAAGTGGCAGTAGGGTGGTGACATCGACCTCGAAATAGGAACAGGCGTGCCTGCGCAGATGCTTTGACAAACAGACGGACCAAGGCAGTGGTCAGCGTTCGAACGGCAGCAAGGACAGAGTGCAGCTCTGCAGGCGGGCGAGAGAAGAGAAATTGTTGGTGGTGAGACGAGCGCGGATGGGTGCACGACACACACTGGGTCTTGAGGTGCTGGCGAAAGGACTGAGAGCGTTTCAGACGTGCGGAACGGGCAGGGTCTGTCCGGCGTCGGGAAGGCAGCACCTCTCCGGGGGAGCCTTGTGATGGGCGTCTGAAGACTTGAAGATCAAGAGACAATCAGGCGAAAAAGAAGGCTCGTGGGGAAGTCGAGGCTGCAAGTGATGTGCGAACTGACAGGCGACTCCGTGTGGGGAGCGTCCGTGGAGGAGTTCGCTTGGAAGAGGGCGAAGTCCTGAGGCAGAAGAAAGGAAAGGCGTGAAGTGAGGGATGAGAAGCGGGTGTCAATACGCCTTCTTTCGAATAAGGTGACAGAGAAAGCGAAAGAAAAAAAGAATTTAGGTAGTTGGATGTCTTCAAGACAAGAGGCTTGTCGTTGGAGGCGGGCAGAAAAAGTAAGAAAAAGTTAGGGAACGGTCGATGGTGTCGACGATACTGGGAGAAAAAGGAAAGTCGAGGAGAGAAAGAGGCGTGCTGCTGTACGAGCTTGTCCGGGAGTCTGGGTGGTTGGATGGGTGTGTGTCGGTACCTTGGCGACAATGCGGATGTATCTTGACGGACTCTATCCGTCATGAGATCCAGACGGGAATACCGACGTGCAAGATGACTTCGACTCGGGTTGCGACTGACTATGACGACTCTTACTCGTAACCACACCTGCGGGATGAGTGTTTGAGAGGGGAGGTGAAGAGTACGAGAGAGATCTGAAAGGGGGGGTCGAGACGGGGGGCAAGAGAGGATAGAGACGAAGCGAAGGGGGGTTACCGAGATCAAAAGAGGACAAGGCTTGTCAGAAGGCGAGGGCCGGGGTCTTCACTACTCATCCGTACGAAGTACACGGCATCCCGACCGAGAGACGGACGGGGGTTAAAGAATCTAGGACGCGGTGGACTGGATACAGCCTGGCCTAGGCGGCAGCCCGTTCAATCACTGATCAGTGAGAGTTGGGACAAGAAGTTGACTCCACCGGCAAGGACATGAAGAGACTGGGGTCTGTTTTTATTTATTTATTATGATGCTTGTTGTACGTAGTATATTGAACGTTATTAATTAGGTAGTATTTGGTGACCCTTGCCCGGTGTCATCTGGGGGCGAGCGTCCCTACCGTGGTATGATGGCGGTTGACGTGCGCGTGCTGCTGCTCCATTTCGTGCAGGCTGGGACGGAATACTGGTAGTATGCCGCAAGCGGTGTGCCACTGCTATCTGAAGCACGCATGCAGGTAGGAGGATTGTGATACCCTATCGCAAAGTGCCTGCCGTGGTGGTATAATCCCTTGCAGCACTTGCGTGGGGATTGTGTCAGGATTGCGCAAACGACTCAATGGCGAAAAAAGCTCAAGACTTGGATACGAGGGCGAGGTGAGGACGAGGACGAGGAAATGATAACGGGGATGGGCCATGACGCCGACAGACACCAACGCTAGCAGCCATGCCCAAGGTGGAATTCCAAAAACCGTTGATAGTAGCGGCCAGCATTAAGCTACCAGAGTACGGTACTATATGTCGTAATCACCGGCTTAGCCTCAGGTCAAACCGTGACTCGACAGGCCGGTAGGACGCAAAGGGTTGGACAGGGGCCAACGGATTGTTGAAGAGGCGTCGGGGCCGTTGTCGCCCAACAGATTCACCAAAGGTCTGGTCTGTCTGAACTACGATGGTTAACGGGACATCGGCTGAGGTTTGCCTCTGGCTACCATTCTTAGTACATATACAGCCGGATCCCCAACCACGAGATCCCGATAGAGGCAGTCGACGTTCGTAGTGTACGCTAAAAGTACGACGTACTTGCAGTTGGAAGCTCGGGTCATCTTTGGGACTGTGGCTGCTGCGGCCGTCACGAGTGTTCCTGGTAAGGAAAAGGGCAGGGGATGGGGGGTTAAAGGAGACTGAACTGAACTGTGCATGCTGCACTACACTAGCTTCATCACGTCAGGTAAGGTCTATCTACTGTGTACTGTACGAAGTAGGTAGGTACAATTAGAGCCATGCCTGCTTGATCCTGGCGGCCCCTGCCTCCTCCCTAGTTTAGGAGCTGCCAGGTGGGTAGTTTTTGGCGTTTGATGGGCCAATGACGAGCGGGTCAGGCCCAAGTGGAAACACTAGCGCAAGCACACGCCGCAAGACCTCCTAATCCCGGCAATCACGGTCCAGATGGCCCGATCTGGAGCCCCATTACCAAGTAAGTGTATCCTACTCTTCTGAGCAACAGCAGCTGAATCGGTCTTGATGGCGTCTTTTGCGTTTTTCACCTTTCAGTGGTGATGACAGCAACCCTCTACGGCTAGGCACTGACTGACAGGAAGGAGCATGGGGCGTGAGAACATGGGGACCGCCAAGCTACTCGACAGCTCGTCGCAAACGAGGGATAGTCGGATAAGAGGGACACCGCCGGCTCGGCATCTTAACTACCTACCTATCAGGTACTTTACCTACAGTAGGTAGGTAGGTAGGTACCTATTCCACTGTATCCCCACGTCGGAACATCCTCTTGCCGCAACCTGCCGTAAGCCAGACTTCTTTCGCCCTTTTCCCTCTAGAAAGTACATCTGTCAGAGGTGCCGCTGTTGTGCGACTGGGAAAGGAACGACAAGACATCCTGGAACTAAGACCGGGCAATGGCCAACGGCCCCGTTGCTCAAACGTCAAGACATCGCCGGCTATGCTATAACCTTCCGTCCACCGACCATAGGTAACCCCGTCCACAACGCCCACAAGACAACTGCACCATCATCGCGACCAGAACCACCTCCCACCCTCCAAGATGACGGGACGAGTTGAAACGACACGTTCCTTGAGCTGATATCTGCCGCGTAGGAAAGAAAAAGAAGGCGTGCCAAGAACATCGCAACCTACATCTCACCACCTATTTACCTACTAAGTACTAGGCACGTGGGTCTGCAGGTCCGGCCCTCACCGAACCCCCCCCCCCCCCGCCTACCGACAAGTCGCCGATCAGTGGCTGAAGATGATTATCTATCCTTCTCGATTACCGACTCACCTAGCAACATGAGAACAATCAGCGGTCGTTTGCAGACATATCTCCCTTGAGACCGTCGCGAAGCAACCAGCTTTGCGAATTCATTCCTCACGCCAATTGCGGAAGAGCGAAAACTGATCGTCTTCGCCCTAATCCCAGCACCAGGACGCTACATACTGTGTAGTACATAGCATTGACGGTAAGGCAGGGGTGCGGGTTTTAGCCTCAAAGTTCCTGCACCAGAACCCGCCTGCAGGAAAATCTCTACATGCACCATCTCCTTAGGCCCTAAAACCTGGACTTGAAGTCCAGGCCCACAAATACATAAGCCAATATGGTCAGTAACCCCGCCTGAAGTACCAACCCTTATTTTTACGCCAAATTAGTACTATAATAATAGTATTAGTACTTTACCCTTGACAGCAGCCACATTAACCGCCACAGCCACAGCCCATTTGCCCACTTGCCCACTTGCCAGCCCACTTGCCACTATCCATTTAAAGTCTGGCTAGTTCAAATCGACATCTCTTATTGGTGTGCGCCACAGCAAAAGTCAGATGTATTGTGGAACTGAGCGGCCTCTCTGAATGGTCACTACCCCTGCCTGGACTTCAAGTCCAGGTTTTAGGGCCTAAGGAGATACCATTCACTGCGAACTGTATCTGTGCTGCTGGAGGCACGGAAAGCCCATCAACATCAAACCTTGGCATCCAGGTAGATACTTGTAGGGGGGGGGGGGGCATGCACAGAAGTCCAGGAGACGTCTTCTGCGCCATTCGTCACCCTCCTTCTGCCGAATATCTCGAAAATCTCATATCCTTTCATGGCGGAAACACCAAGCAGGATATGCCTAGTGAGTGCGGCTTGGCTGCACGGCGACCCGGCGCCGCCTACCAGCTCGGTTTCCACCTTCCGTAGGTGCATCTTTTGCGCTACAGACTACAGTTCGAGTTCTAGAGGCGTTTCAGCTGTCGCATGCACGCTGCAGGCATGGAACAGGGCTTGCGATTAAGCCCTCGGCTAGCTCTTGTGTCTGTTACAAGACCCGTAATTGGCTGCGTTGGTTAGCACAGCCTGCAAGAGACAACCCTGTTACATGGGACCCCCCTCCATAATACCGTCAGGGTACACCCATCCATGATCAACATTGACATCGTCTGTTGTGCATCGTGGCGCTTGCGCACTAGATCCGACAAGCATTTCAGGCCACGGTACCACTGATGGATGGACTGTGTAGATCGGCCGCCCAACAGAGCATTGCTACCTACCTAGGTATTCATCTCATCTCTGGCACGAGCTCCGGCCGGCACGAGCTGTGTGGTACGAAAATCAGGCACAGAACTACGTGCTTTTGAGAAACTCCAGACACGGTTATGTCTAGGCACATATTTCCACCCGGCTCAACGTCATTAGACAACCGTCTGAAAAGAGGTTTGTTTTCTTTTAGAAACGCATCCATCCACGCACTCGAGTAACACACCCACTGCCCGTGTTCCTGGTCGTTTTTAGCTGCCGTGCCTCCTCCCCCTCCTCCTCCTCCTCTGCACGTGGAACATTTGGACGAAACGAAACAATAGTACGCCGATGAGCCCGGTGAACCTTCTTCTATGGAAGCAATCTGTGGCCTATACTCACAGGCCAAGTGACGCGTTCTCTGTTGTGGTACTCATTTCCGGTCATGTCTGTTCGCCACTAATCGGTCATTCACTTCCGAGGAAGCGGTCAAAAGCGAACCGACCAAAGTGTCTCGACAAGCCATCCACGCACAGCACTGCAATACTCAGGTTCAATATCAGCCTATCCTCGACTGCTTAGCTTGCAGTCCTGTCTCATAAATGACAGCGCGCACTAGTTTTGTTAGTCGGCCAGTCATTAACGTCAAACGGACCGGCCCCACAGCGCCGACCAGCCTCCGGGTTGAAGGCACCTTTGGAAAATATTGAATCTCGACATTAGGTACAGTGGACAGCGCACCATCTATCCGCGACGTGGTAGCTGAATCCCAATAACGATCGCCGCCCCGCAGATGCCCACGAGTGGCGTGCGCGGAACTGTCATGACAAGCTCTTCTTCCCCTTAGGGTCTCAAAAGACGCATAACAGTAGAGTCGGTTCACTTGCTGTTTCCACACTCTTGTACGTAGCATGGCCGAACTGTTATAAGAGGGAGAAACGCAAAGTCACTTTGTTTCCCCCCACGAGAGAGAGGGGCTCGTGCGCGTGTACCATTTGACAGCGTTCTCTGGGAAATGAATGCAACAGACGGCACTTGTTTTCGTATCACTGGGTGACATCTCTGCTATTGCGACGCGCCCACGGGGTAGCCCGAGGCAGCTGGCAAGATGTGAGGCCCCGGTCTTCTTATCGCGCGGGATAACCGCCGCAACGTCACGCGGAAGATTTGCTCAGCCTACTGCATGCCGGGTACCTTTTTTCCCGATGTGGGGTCTCAGGAGGCTTTGCTATAATATGCCTGAGCATATCGCGTCTGTTATAAAGGGCTTGAGCTGGACGTATGGACATGCCGACGTCTTCGTCATGTTCGGGTGGCGACTTGGCGCATTGCACGCCGGATCCCCGGGCCTGTGTCCACGAAGGCGATCTCTGGTTTTGAATATTTGCCCTTTTTGCCGGATAGAGAAGGAGGTGAGGGGCGCACCTTGATAGCAGGCGAACGCCTTGGATAGTTGGCCGGCTATTGCGGCCGTGCCTTTCTGTTTCGTCCGGTGCGTTGGCATCTCCCGTCCTCAACAGGATTCTTTGGACGACGGCTTTCCGCCCGCGTATATTCATTTAACCGCCCAGTCTCCCCCGAGCCAAGTCGTTTCCTTGTCGGAGGCTATCACGAGCCAGTTCCGGAGTGCGCTTGGGCAAAGATGCAAGCTGGAAGAAAGTCCCGCGAGAAAGTATTGGTTCCATGCTTCAATCGCCGTCGACACGGCTATCTGTCCGTCCAGTGGTGTCTCTTTTGGCTGTCGGCTATCTGCCATTCCGATATCATCTACATCTCGTTCCAGCTCACGAGAGGAGGCATTAGACTACTAGGGGATTTGTGGCCCACAGTCATCCACGAATCCCCTGCCTGTTGCCGCAGTGTTAGGTATGTCCGGGCCGAATATCCCGCATTGTCAACGACGAGCCGTTGCGATCTTGGCGATCTCGACGGACACAGGCACGGCTCCGGTAACATAATCTCGAATTGCCCGTGTCAAGTTGTGAGCGGGTCGGACATTTTGCCGACACGGTCTAGGCAGTTCACCATCCGAACGTGTCTGAGGAGGGGCACACCCCCTTTTTTCAAATTCGTGCGCCTCCGCTTTTGCGATTAGCCAAGGTTTGTTTGTTTCGTCGACCTCATCTGCTTCCCCTTCATCATCAAGCTTACGGATATGCATAACGCTCTTCCCGGGTGCAAGACGGCTTCGAAACAAGAGGTTTCCCGTTTCTCGAGGGAGGAAGAGGGTCGCATCCGATGCCGCTTGGATCGTGGCTTCGGTACCGACACCCGAATCCCGTGGGCCAGGCTGAAGGGTCCAGACTCGTGGGGCCAAGAGCTCTGCTGGGAGTGTCTCGACCCGGGTCGCCTTGAGAACGCGGAACATAATATCTAACTGAGATAACCTCGTCAGGGCCATCACGGCTGGTATTCAGTGTCACGAGGGACCCGAAAAGACCTCGACAGAGCTTCTCATGCCTCGGAGGGGCGTATAGTGTAGAAGGCGTCAAAGCTGGCACCTGTGCGCTGCAAAACGCGAGGAAGTCACATCACATTATGCCAGCGCCGCGTCGAGGGGCGGCCCCGGAAGAGCGCCGGCAGAAGCGGGAAAAGTTGAGTCGGAGACTGATTTCACGAAGTTAATCGTCGACACTGATGACTCGGTCGTGTACACACATAACTGCCCAATGCGTTGCTTCCGAGACCGGCCGACCGCGCCGCCCCGGGCGCTGGTGCCCAGACGATAATTCAAATCCAAAGTCATGCCATTTGTACTGACCAGGAGGCACATTGGTAGTGGTCACAGGACAGCAGGATTGCTTTTAAAGGCCTTGTTTTTTACTCACTATATGCTTCTTACGGACAGACTACGTCGTGAGACTGCTGGCAACTCCGACACCCCTCCGGAAGGGCGAGGTTGGGCCCCGCGTGGCTTCGTCGGCATCGCCTACTATAAGCGTAAGTGGGGCCCGGAAGCCGGTCTGAACGTTGGTGGTACTTTATGAATGCCCTATCGGCCGGAGAGGGAAGACTAAACGTTGCTGTAGATTTGTTGTGGGAGAGACGAGATGCGAAGTCTGGATTTTCAAGATAAGGAACTACACCTCGAATACAAACAACCACCTATCTGTGACTACACAGCCTGGCGTCGGGCCCTGGGCAGCGGGAGGCCGTACTTAGTGGGCTTTGTTGACCTCTGTGTTGCGATGACGGCGATGGGGTTTCAGAGGAGACGGTTCCCCTTGCCTAGGTCTCGTGGCTTGTCTGAGATGAAAGCAATGGCCCAGCTTGTCCGGCAAACCGGCCAAGATCACCTCGCGATTCAATGACACAGCCGACAGTCGATTCTTTCACGCATATCGAACAATTGGGCAACATGTTTGCTTTTTTTTTTTTTTTTTAAAAGTTTGTCATCGCCCTTGGTTGAGCATGATGTGAGTGTTGAGTGTGGAGTGTGGCACGGTGGCATGGTAACTCGAGCCCAAGCCATAGACGTCATGGCCTCGTAGCTGGAAGGGAAAAAGAAAAAAAAAGAAAAAAGAGAGAGAGCGGGGGGGGGGGGGGGGGGGGGAGAGTAGAGAGTGTGTGCGCTTTGGCTGAGCTATTGGAAAGGGAGTATGCCCAAGGTTCTGCCAGGATATTAAGGGAAGAGGCATCGAGCGTTGGGCATTGTGGTGCCGACATATCTTTGAGCTAGGTATCCGTATGGTCCATGGAGTACCTAACATAGGGAGGGCAAGAACGCCTACCTGCATCATAGAAGCGAGAGGAATATAGCGGAAGAGCCGAAAGTGCCGGTTTGGGCGGATGGGACCACGGTGTTATGTCTTCGGGCCTAGTTTACGAGCTCTAGTCACACTGTGCTATGCCATGAGAGTGTACTGAGGTACAGATACAAGGCGGTCCCTCTTAGGGTGGCACAGGTACAACAATTATCCTTACACAGTTGAGGGGGGAAAAAAAACCACCATAGAGGCATCATGCTCGATACCTTAACACAATAATAGACTTCCAGCCATGAGAGTGTACGTACAAGCATTTGCGGACAATCCGAAGTGGGTAGGAAAGAGAGTTTTGTCTGTTGTCTATTTGAGAGGGTCGACAGTCCAGATTTAGCCCGTTGACGCATTAAAGTGGTCCAACCCGGAGGGAGGATAGATAAGTGGAGAGGGTCATTCTCGACAGCGATGATGAGTAAGTGGGTGGACGATGAGGCAACATACAAGAATGAAGGGGGAAAGGAGAGGGGCTGAACCCAGTCTGAGGAATGCGGCAGACGGTCAGTTCCACTCTCGACGTGCCTTCGTAGTGCTTCTGTGCTTCTGTGCTTCTGCGAGGCAGGGGCCGCCGGTGTGAGGCGAGAAAAGGGTCGAATGACATAATCCGGCACGACATACGGTATATGCAGCAAATCATCTCCTTGGTGCCTAAGGCACACACATCTATCTCCTCAGCTCAACGCGGGCAGTATGCAGTCGCCCCCTCCCCAAGCTCCCGACCATCCCTAGCGTGTCCCAAGTGGCCCAAGTCCCGTTGCCTTCAACAGGCTAACACCACTTGCAGCACCCGATCCCCATCTTTTTACTGGGTCAAGGACCATAAGGCGCTGCTCGACTGCGTAACTGCCCTGTGAAGGGATGCGCTAGCAGTGTCTTACGTACACTACCTACCTACGGATACTCTGGATGGTCCCCTTTCTGCTCCACCCATTGGACACACCACTCGGCACTCGCTCTTGTCACTGCACACTCTACTTGTTCTTCCACTCCGACATAGAAACTCAACTTCCTTTCTTTCCCACGAACCATCTTTCGATACCACTTTCTGTTCTCCCTCCCCATTAAACAACCTCAGAAGACAAGACACGACAATCGATACATCAGCCATCGAACCGTTTACAACACTGAACATTGGACTATCGGCAAAATGCTGCTGAAATCACTCGCCGCCACCGCCTTGGCGATTAAGGCCACGCAAGCCTTCGTCATCGTTCCAGGAATCTCTCAGGCCGACAGCGACATCGTCAACACCCTCCCTTTCGAGCAGCCATCCTCCGAGATGGGCCTCGCGAGCCACCGCGTCAAGGTTGATTGTCCTGGATGCCCTCTCGCGATGCGTCACCATGACGGCCGCTACCACACCATGTCCAACATCAACAACCACCTTGAGCTGACCTTTTCCATCGACACCGACACCTCGGGCGTCGACCACCTCCTTGTCAATGACTTTGAGCTCTACCCCAAGCCCGCCTCGTGGTACAAGGCTCTCCGTGCCCCCCAGATCCCTGACTTCACCGAGGCTGCCACCAAGCACCCTCGCAAATCCAACCCCAACACTCCTCAGCTGGGCTACAGCCTAGGTGTCCGCCCCATTGCCAAGGACACCGACCAGCAGCTCGAGCTCGTCGAGATTGATCTCCAGATCATCGAAGTTGGAACCAATTTCGTCAGCGACATCCCCAACGTCAACGTCAAGTTGATCAAGACCCCCACCGGCAACCTCATGATCGCCAACGTCGAGCAGACCGAGACCTCCGTCCCGTCTCACCAGGATGAGGAGGAGCACGTCGAGGCCCCCGCCGAGGACTGCACCACCTTCTACTGCAAGTGGCGTGCCGCCATCCTGAACAAGATGCATCGCATGAAGCACTGCGGTGGCCGCAAGAACCATGGAGCTATGCGCGGACAGCACCGTCACGGCCACCACAACGGCCAGGTCAGACACCACCACCACACCTGGGCTCAACTGGCCAAGAATGTTGCCTCACACATCCTTCTCCCCGTTCTCATCGGCATCGTTGCTGGCGTCAGTGTTAGCATGTAAGTTTTTCATTCCCCCCCTTTCTTATTCCCCTGGTTCTCCTGGTCGCGTGACCCTGCTCCTTTTCCCGTACTGAGCTCCACTGACATGGCTTGTCAGCATCGGCATGATGGTCGGCACCTTTGTCGTCTGCCTCTGGCGCGTCTTCGTCCGCCGCCAGCCTCCCTTTGCCCGCCGTCACTGTCGCCGCCGCGCGCGCAAGTCTATCCACCGCGAGGCCGCTCCCGTCGAGGAGAAATCGGGGCTCATGGCCGAGACCGAGGATCTCCCTCCTTACAAGGACGACGAGGAGGTTTCCAAGACCGAGACCGCTCAGGTCTAAAGAAGAAGCAAATCCGATCTGGAATTGCAATAACAAAAAGAAAGAAAAAAACGGCTCAACTACGAGACCAAACTGATGATACCACTTTTCCTTTGGCTTTGTTTTCTGCTTGCTTTGCGCGTCTTTGTCTGGGCACCAAACAACACCTAGAAACTCAAAACATCACACATCAAAACACTCCAAGATTGGACAGGAGAGGAAACTACACAACTCATAAGAAGCGGCGTTTTATCTTTATCCACGGAACGGATCGGCAAGTCAGGGAGGATTTACTTTTGTCTTTATTGATCGTCATCATATGACATTGAGTCGTTTGGTATGCTGCGTTTGGACCCGGGACGGAATGTGTGCGGACGGTGCTACACACGACACTCTCACTTCTACCCAAATACGGAGTAACAACTCTGCTATCAGGTCGGCACGATGACCAAAATACACAAAAGGGCTGTGGCATCTGGGATTCAAAGAAATTGTACCGATAGGCTCCAAATACCCACATTCCTTGAATTGAGACTATGCTTTAGCGAATGGAGATTGCAAAACGCCTTTGTGAGACGCTGCCATATGACTGTTGCCTGTATCTGCCCACACCGGATTGGTATACTCCCAGGCCACCTGTTTCCTTAGCTCCCCGCTTCCGGACTTGCCGATCCTCAGCTCACCACCCCATTTAGATCTGATAGCTCAATCCGCTGGTGCCGGAGTCCATCGGACACAACGGACGGCGGGGCACAGACATCGATCAATGTCGGTGGGGACGGGAGAGGAGGGAACCACTGTCGCGTACCCTTTCGAACCCCGCCCCCATTCGTACAAGTGGCTGACTATACGGGCATGGAATCAAAAAAATCACCAGAGGAGGAAGGGTGGATAAAGGTAGAGTCCCTTTGAGCCGTTGCGTTGACAAAGTCGGCTCCGTCGGGAGCGGTGTCAGAGAGACGGGACGACGCTCATCGCGGAGCGCCTACTCCCCAAGGATTCACGCTTGCGTCCCGTCCCCTCGCGACTATTTCGTTTTCGGTCTGATGTCCAGCTGATGGCGCTCGAAAACAGTGGCCAGCCTGCTTGCTGTGGGCAGCTTACTCGGGGATTATATTTCAATAAATAAATGTTCTTAGAAATATTCCTTGCCCTCTACTACACCCCCAGTCTTTTGAATTGTACTCGCCCAGCTCGTCCAATCCTGATGCTGCAGACGATATTATGTCGTTTGAGCGGAGGGTAACCCATATTACACGCAAAGACGGAAATGCCCAGGTACTCGCAGACGGCAGAATCCATCGACGCGCTCACGGCCGCACTTTGTCCCCTCCCTCACCCCCCCCCCCGTTTTCAAAAGGCCAACGAGGTCTGGGGCCTAATGGAGTAGTGCATCGTCATGTAGGCGCCATTCTTCTTGCTGAATGCGAACGAGATGTACGCATGCGTCCCCGTGGTCTTTTCCATGTTGGAGCGGGGGCTGACGACGTCCATGATCAGTTTCGAGTCCTCATCCGGGAAGGTGAGGGGGGCAACAAAGACTTACAAGCTGCGGCGTACCGTGTCCTCGTACTGCTCGGCAACGGGCCAGCCTCTCAAGTGGAACGCATTGGCTAGGTTCGATGCGATGACGGCGTCGCTGTCGGCGTACTGCCACAGCGGCACGTAGGCCTTGACCTCGGGCCACTTGGCGCCGGGCTTGAGCTCGAACCCGTAGCAGACGCCCTTGTGGAGCGTGCCCTCTAGCCTTGGTTGCTTGTCAAAGTCGTCGCCGTAGGGCTCCGGCTCGTTGTGCAGCAGGTGCCAGATGCTGCGGAGGGCATCGAGGCTCTCCAGCGTTGCCTCGTCGTTGATCTGGCCGCCGAGCGTCATGACATGGCGCACAACACTGAAGGCATTTGATCGCGTACGGGCGTATAGCTTGGCGCAAGCGCCCGCGGCCGGGTCTATACAGTCCAGGGATATCATCTCTACGGGAATAGGGAAGGGTGCGTTCTTGAAGTACTCCTCGGCGGCATTGGCGGAAGAAGTGAGGTCGGCGCCGCCTGGGGACAGGGAGCGGATGGCGTCGAAAGTGATGTTTTCTGCCGACTCGCCCGTAGCTATGTGTTTGAGGGTGGGGAAAAAGTAGGCCTTGAAAATTGTCTTGTCCCCGTCGAGGTCGAACGCTAGGAACGATGTTGGTGCGCGGGTGCCCTTGGGAATCCTAGCGAGG
This sequence comes from Colletotrichum sublineola, assembly GCA_020631755.1. Classification (NCBI taxonomy): domain Eukaryota; kingdom Fungi; phylum Ascomycota; class Sordariomycetes; order Glomerellales; family Glomerellaceae; genus Colletotrichum; species Colletotrichum sublineola. Next base: position 4,334,103 of record JAHSQG010000006.1, on the reverse strand, counting down.
GCCGCCCTTGTCTCCGATTCAGTCAGGAAGAGGACAGACATGAACTGCTCGAACCACCGGGTGTCGGCTCCGTGGGAGACCATACGCAGAGCGGGGAGAATGGCGGGAACAATCTTTTGCGCAAAGGGATCTGACGCAGAGCCGCCGTGGCGGCCCATGGGCTCGAAGGAGAAGCGGATGAACGAAGAGCCCGAGTCGGTGATGGTCCAGGAGGGCTTAAAGGGGGAGCCGTCAGCGGTCAACAAGGATTTCGTTGGTGCAGTGGACGGATGGGGGCCCATGGCGGGAACGATGATCTCGGACAGAAACTGGAGGTGTGCGGCTCGTTGGGCTGGTGTGTAGGAGCCGGCAGCCTGCATCAGACAATCGAGGCTCTCGGAGCAACGGGCGGCCCAGAAGTCTTGATCGGGCTTGTGGATGTATATCGACTCCTGTGCCGGGAGACAAAGGTCCTTTTCCTGCTTGGCCATGGCCCGTGGAGACAGGATTTCGGTTTGGCCAAAGGCCATGGGCGATCTCACGCATCTCGAGGAGAGCTGCAGAGGATGAGGAGACCTGGTGGTGGCCGTGTAAGTCGGCGTTGCTATAATGGGCGCCATTGCTGCAGCTGGCTAATGTGTAAGAGAGGGGATCCGAAGAGTGCGAGATGAGATGGCGATGACTTCGCCCAAACCTTGGGAGCGGCGGAAGAGGCTCTGGGTCATTATATTTCTGCTGCTGCACATCTGGCGAACAGCACGGCAGCGCAGCTGAGCTTAGCAAAAGAGGTTCTGCAAGGCTAGTCCTAAAACTAGTTGCCATCGCGCATATGTCTAGGTCCTTACGACCTTCCCCATGTCCAGCAGGGACGAAGGTAGACCCATGACTTGGTTGGCCGAAGCCAGGATGGGTCGGCCGAAGTGTGGGCCGTCTCGAGGGCATGGCAATCCGGGATCTCGTAGTCAGCACTTTGTTGAGCGAATCCTTCGCACCGAAAGAGGCAAGGGCAAAGGAGGTTAATTTTCCAGTAACTCCCCTGTGCACGGGTCCGGACACAACTGTCTCCGCCGGACTGCCAGGTTGGGCAACCTGACGAGAAGACCCACTCAATCCGGTGGTGGGGTCCGGAGGTGTCCACCGGGACTAGGTATCTACAGCTCAGCTAGTTTGCGAGAGAACGGGCCTTCTTTTGGGTGCCCAAGTGCTATCTATTTATTGATTGGCATTGTTACCACCGGAAAATTATGTCCAGGCGTTTGTTTCTTTAGCAGTGGGCCAGGGCATTCACAGCCACTGGGTAGCCGAAAGGAAGAAAAGGCAGGAGAAGAAGAAGAGAAGCAAATGGATGTCGAACACTCAAGACATTACAATCAACATGCCAGTCGACCTGCAAGCTGCAGACTGCCAGGCCGCGCATGGGAACCAGCAGCCGCAGAAAAAAAAAAAAAGGGGGGGGGGGGGGGGGGGGGGGGGGGGGGGGCGTATGCTCTGCGTTTGCAGGTAGCGAAGCGTACAACTGCTGGCCCAGGCCCTGCGATCGAAAGCTAAAGCCAAACAAAGCACTGGCGTGCTAAGGAGGCGCAGATAGGCCACCCAACGCCGTCCTACGTAGTATACAGTAGCTTCTTGGGTTTACTCTTGGCAAGGACCATGATGGACGTCTGGCTCAAAGGAGGCAAACCTAAGTACCGGACACCCGAAAGAGTGTGACTATGCGTTTTTCGAGACGAGGGGTTGTGTATGAGAGGCTACGAAACCGATCTTCTGGAAGATTAGAGGTGGGATGAAGGCTCTACCACACGACGACAACAACAGGGTAGGGCACTATTGGAAAAACCTAAGGCTTTAGCTTCATAGGTAGGGCGGCGCACACACGAGACGATTTGTATACTGCAAATAAATGCAACGTCAGGAAGGGGGAGTCATGTGAAGCAAGAAGAAGGCGGAAACCGTTGAATGTTGTTGGGAAATAAGGGGCGGCACCGTGTGTCGGGTTACAAGTCTCCGGGTTACAGCTAGTACCCCTCGATAATCTACATTGACTGTGGGTGGCGCGTCTGTGAGTCGTGAGATCATCACTTGGTCCAAAGTTGGCGTGTGAGGCGGACTGCTTCGCTTCTCGGAGGAGTGGCAAACAGGCAGTTCGGACTTGACTTGGACATGTTCACACGTGCGGATTCGACGACAGTACGAGCAAGAGAGTCGTACGCGCACTTCATTCGCCTTTGGGCTGCCAAGCACAGTCGTCGCTTGAGACGGAGAGCTGAAGAGGAAGCGCACCAGAGGGCGGTAACTGCATGAGAGAGTCCGAATGAAATATCCAGATTGATCGTCCGTGGAGACAAACCACAAATAGATTAGGTGGTGTTGGGCTCACCATTTGAACGCGACAAATATTTAATTAGGGGAATGCCTGCCGATTTGCATCTCGGTGCATATTCTGCAGCGTAATGAGTGCCAACTACGAGACTCGTTTATTCACGACTGATCAAATAGAAGAAAGAGCATAAATCTGTCCTGTCCGTCTTGTGCTGGGAACCCATTCCAGAGAATGGAAAAAAAAGATTATGCAATTGCCGGGAGTCGAACCCGAGTCCCCAGCTTACTCATAGATGGAAGGCTGGGATGATAACCGCTACACTACAATTGCTGGCGGCTGCTATTGATAATCGAATGAGCTTGATCAAACATATAGGAAGGGGTTAACCCCACAAAGTCGCGGCGAGACAGGTACTCCATTAACCCCAAATCTATCAGAAGTGGGGCATATATGGGGCCGGTACCCACTGCTGCTTCTTCCAACCTCACTCGCTTGAGACCCGTCTCATGCTCCCATCTACAGTGATTTGTTGCTCCCTTCTGATGAATGTGCGTTTTGCATTCCTGGCATTTCCTTTTCGTCTGGTTTTTCTATAAAACGGACCTGAAGTTGGCGACATGTGTTTCTACGTAACGTGAGCAGTCTGAAATTAAGTAGTGGAACAAAACCGGTACCACTCGAGGAACCACTCCACATAACTCCTCCCTCGGGAAGACGATACCGTCAATCAGGCTATAATGAGGCGGTACATCACCTTCCGGGACATCCTATACCGGAGACAAAAATCATCAACCGGGGCCTTGGCATTGCACAACAATTTACCTCTAAGATTCACAACCTCATCAGCGCTTTAACGGCAGCCACAAGATAATGCACCACGTGATGCATGCCATCCCGATATTCCCAAGAGCCAAGACCGCCGCTCAGTCAACAAGCATTCTTCTTTTTCTTTTTTGTGAAGCATTTCGACAACGTTGCTTTCAAATCTAGTGAAAAATCAGGGCAACATTCCCTGTATCCAATTGAACCCGTCATTATCGAGCCAGGGTCAAAGCTAATCCCGCCTAGAGGCATCATGAGGATCTGATCAACACCCATGGCAAACCCTAAGTGGTGCGGGGAGTTGCATGAAAGGAGCACCAAATGGATGGTAAAGGTTGAAAAATCTCTCAGAAACGCGTATCTTACAGATGGATATGTGACAGCTCCTTACCCGTCGGCAGATCCGTCTATGAGCAACCACCAATTGTGCAGACTTGGAGTTATCCGCGAGCAGAATGCAACTAATGCAACGCCAAGCACGGGAAAGTGGTTTTCCTCAAGTTAGGGCCCCCGCCACCGGCCTCTGTCACACGGGGGAGGAAATCGCAGGCCCTTTCCGGGTGCCATGTTGGAGCAAGCGGAGCAGCGGAGAGACTTGGCGTCAAGACACATTTCCTCCACCACCACCCGGAAATATATAGACGACGTGCAGTTTGCCCAAACATACGGTAGCCCCGCATCGACAGTGGCGCGGTGTTGTCCCCGTCACGGCCATCAGTCAACCATCACCTCTCGCCGCCAACAAGGACCCCTTCGTTGACAGGGGACACAAACCAGAGAGTTCCAACACCGTGATAGCTCTGGCCAAGACTATCAGCCTCAAGCCCGCCATTGCCTGCGAGCTGCATGTCCTCTCCATCATCTACCACGGGCTGTGCGTCAGCAGTATGAATTCAAATTGGTTAAGTCCTTCGGCTTGGCTACCTTTAGCAAAATCATCAACTCCTTGGCCGCCTAACCAACACCAATAAAGATACACGAAACGGTTGACATCCTAGATGGACGTGTCTCCATACGAATCCTTTGCCAATGCTTGGTCCTCCACTCGACCAAAATCCGACGGGGGGCAGTACAAGCGAACGTGATGTCACCTCCGCCATCACGGGCTTCACCCCGAAGTCTCAGCAACGGTTGCGTCTTTTGTTTCCCCGTGATGACCCACAACGAACTGCACAGGTTTCCCTCCAACATACCAAGCACACCTAGCCACAATGCCAACGTCGAGGACCGAATGAAACCCGCCAGAGCTCTTTCAAGGCCACCCATACAGCTTCGGCATCTCCGTTTCTGTTGACAGTCCGTAGTAGCGTGGGATGGAATCTGGGATAATGCGGGGAAGGGAGATCATGTGCTGAGGGGGTATAAGAGCGCCATTCATTCACGTCCTCGTAGAAGAAGACGTACTACCCATAGCCGGGCTTACTTTCTTTCCTGGTCCACAACTTCAACATGGCGAACGACAAGGTGTCTGATGTGCCCTCGGGCCAGCAGCCTATAGCCTATGATGGCACCAAGGGAGACGAAGCGCCTCAAGCTGCCTTGAGGAAGGCCATCAACACGGACGACGAGCCCACGTTTCTTGAGAACTCTCCAATCAACAACTCGGAAGCCTTCAAAGAGGCTCAGAGGGCGAACGCCATCGAGGCCCTCGACATTCCGGACTGGCAGGCCAAGGAAAGAAAGATTGTTCGCACCCTGGACTTGACTCTGCTCCCTCAGCTGTGGATTCTGTACATGTTCAACTACCTAACCCGTACAAACATCGCGTAAGACTGGCATGCTTGAGCGAACAAACCACAGCTGACATTGAAGACAGACAAGCTCGTCTAGACGACGACTTCGAAGCGACTCTCCAACTTGGGAACACCGACTACAGCACCGCTGTTGCCCTGCTCACCGTCGGGTCAGTTGAGGTCCTTGTTTCAGGTGGAGTATGCTGACTCTAGTTGCAGCTATATGCTGGCGCAGCTGCCCTCCAACATGCTCATCACCCGTGTCCGCCCAGGCCTCTATCTCCCGACATGCGCGATCTTGTGGTCTGGAGTTTCCGCCGCGACAGCCGCCGTTACTAGCCCGGGACAGCTCTTTGCCGTCCAGTTCGTCTTGGGTATTATCGAAGCTCCCCTATTCCCTGGTGTAAGTTATCCCCTACGTCCTCCTTCGCCCTGACCGCCTACATCATCCTGCCCAATTACCCGCACTCCAAGACCGGAGGTGCCATGTGGTCCATGACCGAGGATATGCGGAGGATCGCCGTGGCGCGCATCGAGGCCGATCGTGTGGAGCGGCCCACCGACTCGACCGTGTGGCAAGGCCTGCGCCTCGCGTTGACGGATATAAAGACGTATATCTTTGTGAGTAGTTCCTTGACCCAGCCGCCCTTGTTCCTCTGACAGACTGCTCATGCGCCAAATGCCCAGATCTTCATGAACATTTTCATGACTTCCTCGTACGGTTTCAATAACTTCTTTCCAACGATGGTCCGCGGCTTCGGCCTGGGTAGCAGCACGTTGGCCCTCGTCCTTACCGCGCCGCCCTACATCCTGGGTACCGCGGTATCTTTCGGCATGGCGTGGTCCTCGGACCGCAAGAAGGAGAGAGGCTTCCACATCATGGCTAATAACTGCTTGTCCATCATCGGTTTCATCATTTCTGTAGCCACTCTCAACACCGCAGCGCGTTACACGGCGGCATTCTTGTACACATCGGGCTCTTTCTCAGCCAACGCTCTGGTAAGACTTTTCCACGCACAAACAGCCCCTTTGAATACTCCATGCTGACATATTCTATCACAGGTCTATACTTGGGCCGTCTCTTCGCTCGGCCAGACGCCCGAGAAGCGCGCAGCCGGCGGCGCCATCGTCAACATCATGGGCCACCTGGGTAACGTCATGTCACCCTACTTCTTCCCCGATAGCGACGCGCCGCGCTACACCATGGCCATGATCCTTCAGATCGTCTTCGCAGGCCTGACGTTCTGCACGGCCTTCACGTCCAAGACGTACCTGCGGAGGCAGAACAAGAAGCTGAGGGCCACGGCGGACGAGTCTGGTGCCGTGTACAACCCTTTCACAACGTAACGTCGTTGTGGTTCCTTCACCTTTGATTTTTTATCCGCTGTCTTGCTTGTGGAAACGTGGCTTAAACGCAACAAAAGTCTATAATCATCCCTACACGATCAAATATCGCCCACCGTTGCACAAACGGAGGGTGCATGGAACTTTTTTTTTTTTTTTAAAATTTTTTTTAAAAAATACATTTCCCACTGGGATACTCTGTAAGACTTTGTACTATAAAAGTAGAGCATTCCTTAGGGGCCTCAGATTACGTACGGTAGCTGTTGTGGAAGCTAGGCAGCTTGTGAGCTAGAACAAGCCATATCATATTGATGAGAAATGTTCCATACCGTATCAGTGCCCAACGAGATCCCTCTTTAGTCAGCTACCTGATACGGACCCTGGGTTGTGGCGGTGATCCTCGGAAGCAGTGGCTCCCAACAACACTCACTGGCTTGTATTTAGCTTGAATCCGGCTTCGGCATAAGACCATACCATCACGAACTCCTAACTCTCGACCTGGGGCCCAGCCTCGCATTTCGAGAAGAGCGGTGTGATATACCATCTGGCGGGCCCTGAGCGGCTTACTTCTGTGATTTCCAGAATCCCTTGGGGTCTGAGCGTGGCCCCAGGGTATATACCTAAGAGTGTCCCTCGAGTCCGATACGAGCGGGATGAGGCCTCCGACGCGTTTTGGGAAGAGCAGCTTCAGACCGAGGGAGGGGTGGTAGTGGGAAGGTCACGGGTGGGTGAGTTCGGCTGCAATATCTAATCGGGCTGAGGGATCCGACCCACGACATGGTGTACGACCCCCGAGGCCGCTCCGATCCGCCATCAGGTCTGATCGGCACCATAAAGTCTCCCAGCCATTCGAGAGGAAGTATCACGTCGCCAATCAATGTCGAGCGCGAGACGAGGTTGCACGTACTGCAATGGATTCTGGAGATGCTGCGTACGTTGACTGGCCCGCATGGGTTTAGACGTTAAGGTCAGTGGGCCGGCCGACAAACGGTTTGCAGACAGGAATAAACCCCGAGAGACACAGAGTCTCTGTGTAGAGGAGCACCGCGTTAATAGCGGACTCCTTCGCGCCTTGGGGCGATATCCTTGACTTTTCGACGCTGGCATGCCCGGAGTCAAAGTGAAGTAGGGCTCCATCACGTAGAGAAAGCGCCTTGAGTATAATGATGGCAGGACCGAGTGCGCACGCTACTAGGCTAAAGGAAAGCGACGAGGTATGTAACTGTCACCAAACAACGAAGTGGTCGGACAAGACTGAAACGAGCGACCAGTTGGGTTGTATTCGACCCCATCGGAGGCAACTGAAAAGGCTCAGGTCTCCTGGCATTGAGACAAAACTCGATGAAAGCAATGGTCATGAGCAACGCCTCCGGCTGGCCAACCAGCCGAATGATCCCGCTGTCCTTTGAATATCGGTTCATTCGGCAATGCCATCGCCGCACAAGACTAAGCGCCAGCCAGTTTTTATCACCCTGGCGTATAGGGAACCACGAAAAACAACATAGGAATGACGATTTCAAGCTAACCAAGTCGTCAGATTATAGTGCGCCCGCCTTACCCCAGATAGGTCATGGCAGGACAGGTCGTCTCCAGCACGAAGCGATGCATAGAGATTTGTACGAGCAAAACCGCGAACCACCAGGCGATTCCTCCTCAATCCTTCCCTCGTCCATCGACTTGAGGCCGTCGCCGACACATGCAAGCTTTGGACATGAACCCAAAGGCGACATGTGCAACAAGGTTGCTGATAACCCACGAACTAGAAAGCTGCCGATTCAACGGTGGCCGAGGGGCCCTCTTGTTTTACATGCCCGCTCTGCTCGCCGTAGGATAACTAGCGGGATCCCACGAGGAACAGTACGCAGGCAGCAGCCCAATTCGACAGAGGGAGAGAGAGAGGAAAAGCGTCTGCAGCGGGCGGGCGTAGCTTTGGCCCAACCTCTCATCTACTCACCCTCCCCCTCCCAACTGCACCGCCAAGCGAGATGCAAGGCGCGCTCACGCCCCTTAGATCCCGCAGTAAGCCCTACCGTAGGGCTGTCGCGCTAGCCATGCGCGGAGGATTGTGGGCGGCTGGGGGCTATATTTCCTGGTGTCAAGCAGTGTTGGATCTATATGTCACCATTGTTATGTAAGGTCGAATTGGGAGGGAAGTCGTTGGTTGATATCCAGTGCCCATGGTTGTGGCTGACGGCGCCTACTCAGGGCTGTCCGGCATATGTTTCACTCAGTATTCTCTTTACCGGCCAAAATTGCATCTGACGTCGAAGGAGAGGACCCATCATGTCTGGATACTCAAATGGCAGACGCACCTACCGCTTTGTCGCCGGTGGCTATTTTCGTACCATGAGCACATAAGCGGAACGTTTCGGTGCTTATTTTCGAACGGGAAAATTGCCGTTCGTTCTTCAAAAGGCAGTGCAGGTCAAATCTTTGTGTCCTTTTGGGGACCATCATACGAGGTAGGTGATGCTCATCATCTGGTTACGATAGACGTAACCTCGAACGACATTCATTCTGCAGTTCCTTGTCCTGTGCTCGGCCGCGTGTGACCCGCCAAAGCCCGGCCGTCGAGTGATTGGAGCCATGGCATGGCAGGATTCGTGAAGGGTTCTATTAGACTGGCAGACGATGAACAGAATTTCCTTTGTCACCGCTGTAGCGAGGGTGGCCCCAATACCCCCTGTGCCAAATATGCTCTGTGCCAACAAAGTTTGCTAAACAGCTGCCTGCTTTGGGTGTTCCGTGGTCCAAACCAACCCTCAAGCGGGGACGCCTTGTACTAGTACTTCAGTAGCCCAAACCAACCGGTGCAATTGTCCAGGACGAGGCATTGCATGCTGAGAATGCACCGTAATATCCAAGTCCTTCGGCCTCGATCAATAAGTCATTGGCGACAAGAACGGGAATGGATCAACGCCCCGCGCCTGGACATTGTTAATAACGGTTCCATCCTCTTCGGGGCATCGGCGCCGTCATCGATTCATGGCAATCGGGGGGCTTGCCGTAGCCGAAATGGAACAATGTAAGAGATGTCAGCCGAATGGTGATACCTAGCCGATCAAGACCCGTGAAAGTAAGTATCGTAGTGATGGATCAGTCGCAGGAGGCCACAAGAACTGAACTGGGACATGTTAAGCTATTAAGCTTTGCCAGAGCCAATCTTAAACCATGCGCGCCGGGGTCTCAGACAAGACCAGACGTCGGCGATGAACAAACAAGGCTTCTTTCTGTGGGGAACCGGTAGGGATTCAATGGTTGATTTACCCAAGCAGGTCTCAGTCCTTCTCGCCGGGTGCACGCCCCAGGAATACTCTGTCACGTATGATGTGTGTGGACAAAAATCTTGAGACAGAATCGGTGAGAGAATGGCGAGGCAGCCATAGCATCCACCGTCCGTCTAAGCTTTGGCTTTCAGTAGTAGTTCTGCTCCATGTGCGTGGAAACCATTGTTCGGGTTAAAACAAAAAACAAAAAACATGTGGATGCAGCTGCAAAACAAAGTAATCGAGGCTGTGATGACAAGAGCAACGGATCCTTGGTCACTTGGCGCACATCCAACACGTACACCAACTTCATAGAAGCCAGGCGGTGAGGGTGGGGAGACGCGTTGGGTGCGCATAACTGATTGTTGATCTGACGACGCGCTTGCCTAGGCGGCGTCAGCTGTCTGGAGGCATCCTAGGGCTACGCTACAGTTGGCGAAAACGGCTGACATGGAGTCCCGTAGATCAGCCTTCCCCCCGGGAGAGTGCCGGGACCATGCTTCGGTAGACGATGGCTCGCTCTGGTGAATAGCATGGACCCGCGGGTGCAGATCTGTTTCCGAGTGAGTATTAATGGGTTGACATGGTCGATCTGGCTCCAAAGATGCAGTTTAGTTTTGGAAACAAGGTGGAACGGTGGCCTTTGAGTTAGAGGATGCGACGACAGGGTCGACAAGTCGAGTCGGCGAGGGCAATGGTCCTGATGGTGAATACAAGGCGAGGAGGGCGGCCGCAGAGGGAGAGCAACCAGCAGACGGCTAAGACGGCTTGGACGGCGGCTTGGGAAGGCTGGGTAGGGGTATCTTTGTGAGGTTACTTTCCCCTGTGCAAGGAGGGCTGAGCAAGCTACTGATGTTCCCAAGGATACCGGAGACTTGGCTGCAAACTTTGTCATTCATTGCCTAGACATTTCCCGCCCTGGCAGTTGGAGGTGGCTGAATAAAGTTGTCAACCTGAGGTGGCACGGGACCAATGTGGCGGCCACAGGCACGTCTTGTCATTAACTGCCGTCATTGGCTACTGAGGAGGTACCTAAGAGTTGAGTTGCAGATGGCGAGGGAAAGGCTGGATGAAAAGGCTAGGCAGGTATAGCAGGTGCTGGCACAGTGCCCTCGGAGCTAGGTATAGAGCAATCGATTCGCTGAGCCGGATGAACTTCAATTCGTAATTTGCATATGAACCACGTGCAGGTACACTACAACGCAGCCATAGGTAGGGCCGTCAGAGGACCATTTCGAGGCCACGGCAGCGCTGGAGGGGATAACCTTGCCGGGGTATTCGAAGGACATAGAGCCGCAAGCCGGAAAGCTGATGCCGCTCAAATGACGCGTTTGCCCTGACGGAATGTGGTTACGATACAATACAAGGATGGGTGCGCCAACTACGATGGGAAAAGGGACAGATCAGAACGAGTGCGAGTGCTAGGTAGATAGATGAAGAGACCGTCCGACAAGACTCGCAAATGTGACGAAGCTGCTGCAAGCGGCAAGGGAAAGCTGTGAGGCATCTGTGAAGCAAGAAAAGATGGATTGGTTGCCCGTATATCTAAGTGTTGAAACAGACAAATCTATCTACCATTCAAATCCCAACCGGAAGGGACTTACCTACCTACCTACCTGCCTGCCTGCCTGCCTGCCTACCTTACTGGAAGTCGGGCAGGTATTTTGGCGTCGCTTGTCAGCCACCACTGCATCATTATGTGCCGCCCGGTGTTAGCTGACTCCCTCTTTCCCATCGGCATTCAACGGGAGTTCGCAAGAATGCTGCTCCTCGTCCAGGCAAGCGTGGGGAGGGTTGTTAGGGTTGCTCCCTTGGACCAGGCCGAGCCTTAGGCCTACCTACCTTACTCGACGCACCCCCTTTGCAAGCTTTATCTCAGCCATCCCGTCATCGGCGGTGAGGCATACTTGAGTCCGTTCGAACTAACTGCTTCAACGCAGGTCACAATACTCACTGCCAACATTCGGCCTAGCTTTTTTTCTTTTTTTTTCTTTTCTTCTTCTTCTTCTTCTTCTTCTTCTTTTATTTATTTATTTATATATTTATTTAAATAAAATTCTTTTTCAATTCGCCTCCCCGTCCTTATCATTCGGCTACCGTCGTAATCCATCCCGTCACCCCTGTCCTTTGCTCAAGGAAATCCCGCTTCGTACGAAGTCTTCAGTCAGGCCAGTCCCGTCAATAGGCTCCAACTCTGTACAGGGGTCCGCCATCTGTCAGAAGTGTCGTTGTGCCGGCAAACTTGGATCCAGCCATCGTTTTTGCTTCATTGATAGCAAGCTTACCCCCGCCGCCAAAATCCTTCTCCATCCCACCCGTGCATAATCTCGGCACCTCGTCTTCTGGAATCGCCAATGTGGTCAGTGGTCATCTCTCCCTCGTACTTCACTCCATCTCTTCCTAAAAACTCAGACGAGTCACAAACGGCGTCAAAAGGAGTAGTCCTTTCCGCGCGTCCAAAGGGCAGGCAGCCCGAGTCACCTGCCGCCGTCATCTCATTGAGTATCTAGCCTAATGGCTCTACATGCCGCTTTGATGCTCTCGTCTGGGAGGACCTCCTTCATTTGACTTTGATCTTATTTTGTGTTATACGACGCAGCCTTTTTGCCGGGATGACAGCTGGAGCCATGCTGCGCGTATGCCAAGGAATGCAAAGGTCAAAAACAAATAAGAAAAACAAATAAGAAAAAAAAAAAGAAAAAGAACCCCCCCATTGACGTGCGTTTATTTCACATCTGTCTAGCTTGAGTGTAGTGCGAAACACCGGCCGCGCAAGGTCTATTCAGTCCCCTCGGACATGATATCGACAAACCGTGATGGATGGGCTGGGGCCGGCAGAGCCGTCCAGACGAATGACGAAACAAGAAGACAGCGTTCAAGGGGTCCCTGACCAAGGGGACCCATCTCTCCACTCTCACTCACTGTCGGTCTCTCACGGACTCGCTAGGGGGGAAGGATGCGGCACTCTCTATAAAAGAGGCTTCCCTAGACAATCGGCCCCCCTCCGATCCCTCCGGACTCCATAACATCGATGCAGAAACTCCATACCGTTCGTTTCCCACCCCACAGCGCGCACTAGCGGCACTGAGACAAGCGCTCGAAACTTGCACCACCGGTTTGTCGTACCGGACCCCTGTCCTGTCCTGTACCTACTGTACTGTCCAGCCCTGTGCTGGTGTGTCTAGACCACTCGGCCTAGGTAAGGTAGGTAGTGTGGCGACTCGCTCTGTAACTTGAAGCCTTCTTGGACCTTATGTACTGCACCGTCTGGCGGCACGCAGCCCGGAGCACGCAGCAGGTTGGGTCGACTCGGCTTCCTTGTCTTCTCCATCAAATTTAGCGTAGCCTTTTCCAGTTCCTCCCACATCTGTCTGTCTCCACGTTCCTTGGCCCGCCCCAGCCTATTCTGACCTGTACACCTTACTCGGCTCCCCCGCCGCGCCGCTGTCGTCGCCGCATCTGTACATCGTACGCTACTAGCCCATCCGTCCTCCGCCTTTTTTTTTTTTTTCCCCTCTCCCTTTTTTCCTTCTTGTTCTTGTCCATGCCTGCCTATCTAGGGTACTTACAATAGGTAGGTACGGATAGCCTGTATATATGAGAGAGAGAGAGAAAGAGAGAGAGCTTTGGCCTCCGTCAAACGGGGTCCCCCCTCAACCAGGCGGCCGGACGTAGTGTACGCTACAGAGCCTACAGGGCACTAGGTGCCTACTTGACACCACGCCCTTGACCCTTCCGCCTTGTTCCAACAAGGTCTCCGCTCCGCAACACCTCCTTGTGCCCCGAGCCACCCATCCACCAACAAACACCGTTTAGGAAGTGCCAGCTATCTTAGTAGTTTATATCGCCCTGTCACTCACCTTACGACGCTAGACTAAGTGTGGACTTGGGACGCTACTGGCTCATTTTTACCGACACGGCACCTCGACTAAGGACCTTCACCAGTCTGCGCACCCCCTCATCAGCTTGTTCTCCCGCCCTGCCCTTCCCCTTCTGCACTTAGACTGGGGACCTTGACCCTCATCAGGACACGCCTATCCGCTTCCCATTTCCAAAACCACCCTTTTCCCCCTTCCATTATTCCTCACATCTCCGGGTGCCGACCAACCTTACTAGAGCAGATCGCGACCATGGATTTTTCTCACCAGTACTTTGCGCAAACGCAGCCCTACCAGTTCATGGGCATCCCGCCGCTCACGCCATCCCATTCCAATTCGGCGGGCTCAGATGACTTCAACACGACATCTCCACCGGTAAGTCATTGAATTCCTTTCCCGTCCTGGCCTTCCGAATACCCACCGGCCGCTGGTGGATTGGCGCTTAGCGCAACTGCGACCTGCACTTACACAAGCATGACATGAGCAGGACGTCTACGCCGAATATCCCAACGATCAACACTTCAGCACCTTTGATAACTATTCTGCTGCCCAGTTCAACCCACAGCAGACTTCTTTCCCCGGCCCTCCGGGCCCTCCTACCCCTCCAAACCATGGGCTGCCTGTCCAGCAGCCCGTCCAGCCGACACAGCACAACGGAATGAGTGCTTCTTCGATGCAACAGATCAAGCCTCAACCCGACGTCATCGTCCACAAGCAGGAACCCCTCGACGACCATTCTCGTCGGGGCCAGTCGAACTCGGACGATGAAGACCTGACGCCCGCCCAGTCGAGGAGAAAGGCCCAAAACCGCGCTGCGTATGTTGCACCCCGTTTGCCACTGCCTCCACATGCACTGACGAGACGCTTTGTCGTCTTCTGGATTGTTTGACGCCGGCATTCTTGTCTAACGCTTGCTTCTTTGATGATGGAAACTGGTACTGACACGAGTGCGGCACAGGCAACGCGCGTTCCGAGAACGCAAGGAGAGGCACGTCAAAGACCTGGAGGCGAAGCTTGCGACCCTCGAGGCGGAAGCACAGCAAAAATCGACAGAAAACGAACGGCTCAAGCGCGAAATGCAAAAGATCAGCACCGAGAACGAAATTCTCCGCGCCACCTCCTCCTTGAACGGCCATCATAGCAGCTCCTCCCCCGAGCCCCGGATGACTGGTCCCATGCACTACAACCCTAAAGACTTCTACTCTGACTTGCTCGCCCCGCACAACAACAAGACGCCCAGCCATCGGGTCGCCATCTCGTCAGATGGGGAGCGCTTGCTCGCCGCCGGCGCTACGTGGGACTTCATAATCAGCCACCCGCTGTTCAAGAGGGGGTTGGTGGATGTGGGCGACGTGAGCGAGCGGCTGAAGAACCAAGCTCGTTGCGACGGTCAGGGCCCGGTGTTCTCGGAGCGCTCCATCATCGAAGCCATTCAAGGCAGCGTCGCCAGCGGAAGCGACGAGCTGCTCTAGCCGGCGGTTCTTGGCGGGTGGGGCTCGACGTGGGTGCTTTGTAAGCGATGTGCAGCACTGGAATGACATGACGAGACCTGCAAACGACCAGGTTCGGCGTTTTGGGTAAACGGAGTCAAACGGAGGGAGAAACGCCTGATACAACGCCAGACGACGACATTAGGCTGGCATATTCTTCAACTCTTACCTTCTTTCTTTTTCTTTCTTTCTTTTTCTTTTGCATCCTTGCCATTCCTGTATTATGCTATTTGATGGGCAATACTGGGAGCTCAAGGGTACCTGCGATGTGACAAAAAATCTTACTAGATGAAACGGCGTCTTTTGTATGGGAAAACACAACAGCCTCGACCAGCGGCAATACAAGCCAAGCCACAAAGAAGTTGTCTGCCGGTAGGCTGGGGCAAACGGAGCATGATGATGACTACCGGGGGTGGGGGGAGTATGGAAGAAGGCAACGCTCATTCTGGGCCAGGGAGGGGAGAGGCTACATCCCCGATACACTCGGAAGTGTTGGCGGTGGGCAAATTGCATGGGATGCTTCTGGGGATTTACTCTGGTCTGCTTTATTCATCCATATCTATCTTTTCTGTTCGTATTCGTTAAGGAGAAAAGGTCCTTGGGGGGTTTGTGAGTTGGAAGGGTTCCGCCCGGCCTGCAGGCCTAAAGGCATACGGGGATCCATTTGGAATATTTCATTTGGGTACTATTCCCTCATCGAATTTGTTGGAAATACAATGTATCGATGCTCAACATCTAAACCCGTGCCCTGTCCGGTCTCTCTTCGCGCGATGGGAGAAGGGATATACTCTACATATTCTCTAGCTGCCAGTGTCATTTCCGGTCGAATATCACACCGAGCGGTGAAGAAAAACGTTGGGAAAGGCACGGAAAAATCCGATAACAAGGTTACCGTTCAACTGCCCTGCCTGGCTGGGACCTTGGAAGCGGGTGGAAATCATTAGTACCTAGGATTCCATCCATGGAGGCGGCGGTGGTGGGGTTCCGCTAACCGGATGATGGAGGGGGGTTCCCAATTGCCCGCCCTACGCCCGACCAGCCAACCAACCAACCAAGCAAACCCCGCTGGTTTCGCGGAGAGAGGAAGAAAAGAAGGTGGTGAGCGAGGTTCGACATGCGGTCGTACATGTGCCGGGGGGGCAACATATTGATAAGCTCACCAATCTGTTTGGTCTGGTTCCCCCTTTAGAAGTCAAGTGTCCCGTTTCTTTCTTTTGTTCTTCACTCCGTCGACCATCCATTCCCCTACGGGGGACCGCCTTGTATACGTACCTCACTCAGTACTCAGTAGACCACGACGTAGGTATTTCCCTCCCCATTCAGCCGTTGAAGCGCCTCTCCCCCCCTTGCGCGCCGCCCCTCGACCTGCGGTCTCTGCGGCTGAAAATTGCCCGCCGGGTAGTTCGAGCCTGCTGCGCCCACCTTCCCGCCGATCTGATCGCGGCTTGCACGGCGGGGAGGTTCCGAGGGAAGCGAAGGAAAGGAGAAGGAAGATTTGGGGAAGCGAGGAGGTCGGAAACTCGGCCCTCCACGTTCAAGAGTGAGATGTGTGTGTGAGAGAGAGGGAGAGAGAGAAAGAGAGAAGACAGAGACAAGATGGAGCTTAAAAAAGGGGCCGGGATAAGCTTGGGCGGGTTAGAGGTGGTAACGATGCTTCCCCTCTAACAACCCCCCCCCCCCCCCCCCCCCCCAACGTGAACATGGATCGAAAAGATGGAGGGATCGACAGCAGGTAAAAGAGGCGAGAGAGAACAATATCGGAACAGTGGGCGGGTGGTATCTCAGGTCTATATTCCATTCTGCATGCCGAACAGCGACAAGGAAAGAAGAGAAACAGCCTGGCTGCTGCGTAACGTGAGCCCAGAAAAGGGGCGAAGGAAACCGGAATAGGCAGAGCCATACCTCCTGTCAACATCCATTCGTGTGTTCCTCACGCCACCGGACAACCGGTCGTCGGCCCCCCTCCCCCCCTCCCTTTCCCTTTTTTTCTTCTTTCTTCGTCGCGTCCGGTACATGCGCCCGAACTCCTGACATATGCCGCTTTGCCGAAAAAGGAGGCAGGAAGATGAGCAAAACAAGAACTAATAACACAAATGACACCAGGAGCATCAGTGGCACTGAGCAATTTGAAGCGGAAAAAAAATAAACACCACACGTAGGATTCTCATCACATCGTTACTCTCCGCTCGGCTTCGTCACCCCCCCCGACCTCCGCCCACATTCGTTCCCAACCATCGTTTGTTCTCATATACTTGATCATACTCATTCTCCTCCAATTCCATGGTCTTGTTCGTGTTCGTCACGGAGAGTCATCGTCGGTGAAATGCCGGGTGACGGGCTGAAGCGAATCTCTGCTTGACATCGTCCGGCTTTGGCCGGAGACGTTCCCTCTCGTCATTTCAGCAGCTGGTCACAAGCAGAGGATGATATCACCTCTCCGTCAAGGTCGGAGACTCGACTGCCTCGTCTCTGCCGTTATCGTGGGTCCAGCTACCAGCACCTCGGTTAACCAAAATATTGCTTAGCTTAGCGCGGTAGCAGCAAGGTTTAGCACCCTCCCCCTTCACTGTGACTTCTTGCTGTTGACCTGGGCGCTGCCCTCGCCATCCTGACCCTCGACCCACGGATGCTTGATCGTCAAGCACCAAATGTCAAGGTAATCACAGATGGTGACAATGACATCCACGACAAAGCTGCCGTAGACGCCAACGGCCATGCCGAGCATCAGAAACATGAAAGCGACCTGGTAGACGTCGTCGCCCAGCGCACTGGGCCAGCCGAAGCCAAAGTACTCCTGCAGCTTGGGCCCCAGCGCATCGGCGACGCCAAACGCAAGCGGCAGGCCCAGGACGTTCCAGTACGGGAAGTCGAGCTTCACCAGATGCGCGGTGATCATCTGCCCGACGGAGTACGCGTTCACAACACCGGCGAAAAAGACGAACGGCACAAGATGCGAGTACAAGATGGTCGGGTGCAGCAGCAGGTACGACGCGATGAGTGTCCACATGCCGAAGAAGGGCAGCAGGCCAAGCAGCGCGCCGCGGGAGCGGTCGCCGCGCGCACGGCGAGCCTTGATGACGTTCCGCGCAGACTCGACAGTGTTGAAGACGAGCACGAGCGCGCCTTGAGCCATGTACCACTGCGTAAAGGAGAGCTCGTACACGGCTTTGGGGATGCCCAGCTTCTCGGAGACGCCAAAGGTGCGGAGGAGCGACTGCTGCCAGAAGGAGGCGCCACCCAGGTAGCCCGTCAGGGCGTAGACGCCGACGAGGATGAGGACGCCCTCCACGGGCCCGTTGACAATGCCCAGGGTGAGCGTCTTGGTGTGGTACTCGTCCCACGTCTGGACGTAAAAGGTGAGGAGGGCTGGCGGGAACGGTCTGTTAGGTCTGCTGAGAGATTGGGGAGGACGCAAGCGAAGACTTACAAGAAAAGAGAATGGCGACGGTCATCCAGCCTTGCCCCATGTTCTGGGAAGCGGCAAAGATGAGGGCTTCGAGCGAGGTGTTTAGCGCATCGACGCCATGATCGAAGAGCTCGCCAAGGGGTCCGGACTGATGGGTTCGTCGGCTGTCGTCGCGAGAAATCCACGTTAGCTTCACGTCTATCCTCCAAGGGGCTCAAGGGGAAAACCTACGCCTGCGACCCATCAACGGCGTCAAAAGTCTGGTACAGGAACAGGCCGATCGCCCACGAGTAGTACACCCAGCTGGGGCAGTCCTGGTCGAGCGTCGGGTTGTACCACAGCAGCGTAAGGATGTTCGCGACGACGAACATGAAGCCGGTTAGGGTGATGAGGTTTGGCGCCATGCTCATGGGGAAGATTTTGATTACGACGTTGGTGTAGAAGGGCTTGAGGATGTACTTTGACGTCAGAGAATGGTCGACGCCAGAGTACTTGTACTCCTTAAGCGCCGGGAGGCGGTCCTGGCGCACGTAAACCATCTTGAGCAAGAGTGTGCGTTGATCTTCCTTGCGCGCGTCGTGTGGTGTTGTGTTGTTGTTGTAGCTGAACAAGTCGAGTTTGCTAAGCGAACGGTGTTTGGTAGGTGCCGGGGACTTTTTTGTTTTTCTTTTCTCGGCTGTTTGGCGGATCGGAAGCTCTGATCTGAGCGGGGCTCCGGGGAAGCTAGCGAACGCCGTAGAACCAGTGGATGGGTCCCAGAGTCCACGTATCTGTTATTCTTCAAGAGCGGTGACGATGGCTTCAAACCGGGGTGTCGAAGCAGCCAAGGACTTTGACGGGGTAGTGGATAAGGTAGGCGGGTTAGAGTAGGAGGAGGGAAAGATTCAGAGAAGGACGGAGAGAGAGAGAATGTGTGGGGGGAAGAGTCAAGTCCTACCACAGAGACACTTCGAATGGTCCGAGACAAGCGACAGGAAAAAAACTCGAGGAAACAGGAGTGTAATGGATTCTTGAGCCTCCGAGCAACCGAAGAGAACTTGACATGTGGTATCAAGCTACCTAGGGTCGCGTGGCCGGCCGGCGTTCTGCTCGCGACCCAGCTCAAGCTAAATTTTTCTTGGACAGCTTGCAGGTCCGCGCACACGCAGCGAACCAGTCACGCATAACGTCATTTTCTCTCCCCCGTCTCCCCGAACTTCAGTTGATTTCAGAGAAGCAGGCTAGTCCTCCTTGGGCATTGGTCCCCACCTTGAGCTTCATGGCCCGTCTCCACTCGCCAAGCCTTTCCTGCCCCATTCCCGCCCCAGAAGGACCAACCAGCCACTGCCAACGCCAACCGCTCCGTGTCAAACTGACACGCCCCATTAGGCTTGACACACCCGGACGCATGACAGCTCCAAGGCAGGGGTTGGGTTGCACGCCACGCATTTGGGTATCATCGTATAAAATCGGACAGAGCATCCTTCGACATGGCAAGGGATCTGAGATCAACGGCATTCACGGTTGATTACAAAAATAACATGGTTCTACATCACAGTACAATCCCGCGGTAACCCCCTTTCAAATATCTTTTCGTGTCATCATTCTAGATGTACGCGAGCCACCAGTCTTCTTAAACGCGCACGCTTGCGTGCTCAAAAATGCTAACTCTCTCCCCTTTACTGCTGTGGCGGCGGCGGCAACGGCAGCATTGGCTGCTCGATGGAGTCGGCTGTAATAAAAGCGTACCCGTCTCTCCTTGACTGCCGTGCGTATGTCTTTGCTTGCTTGGAACATCTGACCATTGACATTGATCCCACAAACTCCGAACAAGTATCTTCTTTTTAAGCAACCGATGCCACAACAAGCGCCGCCACACCCTCCTCCTCGCTGCGAACCGTGATCTTCGTCGTTACACCAGACTTGGACGAGTAAGCCATCCGCACGTTGGCAACCACTCTGCCACCGCCAACAGTCTTGCCGAGCAGCTTGAGCGTATGTGTCGTCTGATTGACCGGCACATCCGTACCCTCCAGAGGCTGCAGCGACAAGACCTTGGCCAGTTGCTCCGTTGCCTCTGTATTTTCGTTAGCCCCAATCATGCGTTTTCCATGCAAAGACAAAGACTCACCTGCTATGCTCTTCATGCTGCTGAGCTGCAAAGTCTCCTCGGCCTCCTCGCCTGCCGCACCCACCTGCTCCCAGATGTGGTTAAAGTTGCTGGCAAACGTGGGAATAACGTAGTCACTCCCCGTGAGGTCGAACTCGGCCACCTCATACTCGTCGTCGTAGCCAGTGTCCTCGGGCTCGTTTGTCGTGGGGTCGATCTCCTTGCTGGTGAACTTGAGAACGTTGGAGACGCTCGTGACTGGCATAGAACCTTCTCCGTTAACCTTCTTGAAGGCCACATACAGCTTGCCGGGCTCGTTTGTGGCGAGCTTCTCGGCCTGGATGATGAAAACCTCCTCGAGCTCCTCCTCTTCGGACGGCGTCGCCACGACAGACACGTTCTCGAGGACGGTCGCATCCAGCGTGTTCTTGACCTCGTACTGGAACACAATGTGCTCCTTGAAGATGTGCTTGACAACTGTGACGACGTACTCCATCTCCGACTCGGTGAGTTCGACGACAGGTGACGATTTCAGGACGCTGCCAAACTCCTTCATCTCGGGAATCTGCATCAGCTCCTGGGCGTAACGCTGAGTAGCAGCGTTTGCTGACGCAGCAGCCTCCGCACCACCCGCAGCAGCCTTTGTAGGGCCAACCTTAGGGGGCTTGAGAGACGGGGCAGTCGCTGTGAGCTTCTTTGTCCGGTCTTCGGCATCTGCCTGCTCGCGAGTAACGACAGGGATCTGAGAAATGTCGAAGGGGCTGTTGAACGCGGACTTGTCCTCCGAGGTGACGTACATGACGAGCTGGTGCTCGAAGTACGGCAGGGAGAACATGCTGTCTGTAAAGGGGTCAGCATCGATTGTTTCTTGCACGGTTTTGGTCATGGGCATACCGTTCTTGACAAATTTCTCTGCGATCTCATCCTCCTGGTGCATGAGTCTGAGGTTGAGTGCGGCACGATCTCTGACTTCGTCATCGACATCGTCCAAGCATCTGGTAAGGAGAACCTCGACACTGCGCTTGACCTCAGGATCCTTCTGGCCAACACCGAACTTGGCAAGAGCGGTGACGGCAGCGGCACGCACAATGGCGTTCTCTAGGACCACTCTGTTGTAGATGTAGCGGATGTACTTGGTAGGCTGGGAAGTCTTGGGGCCCTCGAGGCCAAGCAAGTGCAGGATTCTAACCGCGAGCTTGGTGAACTCGCAGTCTTCGATGAACTCGCACAAGTGAGCAAGGGCGTCCTCCTTGGACTCCGGAACAAACTTAATCAGGTCAAACATGCTCTCGACCACGGCGCGCTTGAACTCATAACCGCCCTCGTCGCGGAGAATACCGCTGAGAAAAGCAAGCATGCCAGCCTGCTTGCTGGGAAACTTCAAGCATAGAGTGCGAATGGCCTCGACGATGGTAATCTTGAACTCGTCCGTGATCTCAGACATGAAGCCAGAGATTTGCTTCATCAGGCGGTCGACGCTGGCCTCGTTACCCGTTTTGAGCAGAGTGGTTATGGCAAAGGTGGCAATCGATCTGTTGCTGTTGGAAATCAGGAGCTCAATGTCGGGGTTGCAGACGTTGACGGCGTTGGGCTTGAAAGAAGCGAAGTTGTGGAGGATTCGGAGGGCAGCGAACTTGGTTACGGCACGAGGGGAGGTGAGGAAGAGCTGAAGGACGTGGACAGCCTGGGAAACCTCGGCGTCGGTGACATCCCGCATGTCACAGATGGCCTTGGCAGCCTCGAAGTTAACCATCTCGCTCTTGTGGCGCAACCAGCCATCCAGCAGCTGCATCATGGGCTTTCTGAGCGAGGGGTCCTCCTCGGCGAGCTGAGCGGCCAGACGGACGAGCATGACGATCGCAGCAGAGCTCTTGACCGCGCCGGCGGCACCGAACTGCTGGACCATCTTGACGAGCGCCATACGGTCGTGCATGCGCATCGAGTATAGCAGACCAATGGCGTGGTACTGGGGCATGGTCGAGTTGTTGGCAGGCAATTGACCGCTCGAGGAGGAGAAACCCAAGGAGAAGCCGCTCGAGGACTTGGTCGAAGCGGCAGCTTCCTGTGTCTCGCTCTGCCAGCGGCGGACGACATCCTTGGCGATCGGGAGGAGGTGGTACGAAGAAACGAGGGCTGCGGACGATACGGAGGGATTCTTGTCGACAATGGCGGTCTTCATCACTCGCTCAATGGACTGGACAGTGGTGGCCTAGAGGCTGAGTTAGCATGGCGCCCCTCCCTCCCTTATAGCTCAAGACAGCTTTCAGCATACATCGATGATGCGGCACAGGGCCCTAATGGCATTAGGTCGGAAGATGGCATCGGTGCTGCCGCCAGTATCCTTCATGATGGTGCTAGTAACCATGATAATGTCCTCGGCCGAGTGAGCCAGCTCCTTGATGACAAGGTGGACCATCTGTCGCAAGCTGGCATCTTTGTTCTGGAACAGCTTCGAGATGCCAAAGAAGAGAGTTGTCGCTTCGTTCGTGGGGAACTTCTCGCCCGTGTAGAGAAGAAGGGCAATCTTCGTGAGGAGGATTCGACATCTTCGCGGCTGAATGGGAGAGCTGTTGAAAAGTCGTGCTGTTGGCTCTGGGATTAGCCAGCTTGCTCGCCTAACGAATCTCGAAAGGGTGGGCGATGGAGCGGTATGGGCATAAGTGTATTTTCCTCAGAAACTCACCTTCTTGAAATACCTGGGTCCTGTCCACCTTCACCAGGCCCAAATCGGCGTCTTCGTCTTTCTTGCCGTAGCTCATGTTGGGCAGCGGTGTTTGGCGGACTGCTTGAGGTCGGTCGGCGTCGGTGGATTATGAAGTTGGCTCCGTGTCCTTGGGGATAACGCCAGTCAGTCCCACACCCCTTGAACTCGGTGGGGCCAGTCACGTGCACCACCCGACCTCACTTCTGCGAACATGCAATGTGGCTCTACCATTTAATCGCCCAGCGTGTTTACCATCTTCTTGTCTTTGTGTCTCAAAAAATGGTTTAACAAATTGGCATAATCAATCCTCTTGATATATTATATCTGTCAAACTTTTTTTTTCCTTGAAGGGGTTTCCCTTCATTTTTGTGCTACAAATGACATGATCAATGGCCAACTAAATGACAGCTTGTCGACAAGCGAGAAATCGTTTTCGTCGAATTTCTGTTGCTATCCTACTACCCTACGTTCTCTGTTGACCCAGAATTTTTCTTGCTTTTTTCTTTTGATCGCCCAAATGAAGATTTGGCGGGTATGGTTTGTTTTTGGTGTTTGAATCAACCGCCGAGGTAAGCGTTCTGGTTGCTCACAAACACGCTCACTCATGAGGTGTCAATGAGTCTGAAGATATCTAAGTTTCTGAGTCCCTATCTGCAAATAATAAACTGGAAAAGACTGACGGGCCTGCTTTAATGCCCTGCGTTGCCGTCAGAATCTAGTAAACTCGCTAACAATGTCCTTCTTCAAGTCCCCTCTACCCTGTGCACTTGCAACTACTGCTGCTTGCTTCGATATCCACCCCATTCTCAAGACCCCCCTCAGGTGATGCACACAACAAGGGCCAAACCAGGTCCTCATCCAAGCAGCGACGCCAACGAAGCCAAGGTAACTGCAAACTCGGCTCAATCCATGCTTCCATCCGTTTTCTCTCAATGTCTAAAAACCGACTTGCGTCCCTCAACGGACTTGTCAACTTTGCTTGCCTCGGGATCCTCCCATTGGTAAAACTGTAGACTGTCGTACTTTCCCTCGATATGGTTCAACAAAGAAGACACACCCAAGGCAACCAAAGGCTCAGCTGCCTCCTTGTTCGTCATGTTGTTGGCCTGTGGAATCGAGATGAGAGGGTGCTCAACCTTCTCCAGCTTGGCCTTGGGCCGTCGGTCTCCGATAACACCGACCTGGCGCTTGAAATTATTGAACTCGGCATCTTTGACGACAGACTCCAATGACTTTCCGAGTTCGCCTGTACCCGCGTAGAAAAGCTGATTGATTCTTTCAGCGCGTCGTCGGAGCTCGTCCTCCGCGATCGTCCACGTACCTTTCGCCAAGCGAGAACGATCCGTCTTGGGGTGATCTATCGCCCATCTTTCGCCAAAGGTTACAGGAAGGTCGGGCTCTGGATGACGATATCTGCGTTTGTAGTCATTGGCGATGGTGTCGGTGAGGCCAAGATTAATGTACTGAAGGATTTTCTTCATGTCCTCGTCGGATAGCTTTCCGGGATCGACGGGACTCTGGTGTAAATGGTCCGTGTCAGGCGTCGAGTTACACAGAAGGGAATGAAGTCCAGACTTGAGCTCATTAGGCGTCTTCGAGCCGGCGAGTCTCAACGCATCAAGGGACGTGTTGTTATGCACGGCGTTGGCCAGAGGATGAATGTCGTCGTTCACGGATCCGTCGTAGGACATATCAGCCTTGGACCCGCCGTTGAGCACCTTCATGTTGGAATCGAAGGTTGATGTTCGATACTGGCGCTGGCCTGGAGGGCCAGCAGTCAATGGGCGAGGGGCTCCCGGGCCAGTCGCGAGAGTAGACTTGTACGTAGAATATGGAATGCTTCTTTGTACGTTGTGGGCAGGAAAGAGACCTGGGGGCGGGGGTGGCGTTCCGTCGTTGACTTTCCAGGACGTGTCGGGGTCTCGGAGTGGTCTCTGGTCGACCTGTAGCTTTAGGACGGCATTCGGGTCGATCTTGGCAGAATGAAAGAGACCCGGGGAATTGGAATCGATCTTCACCACATCGGGCGTATCGAAGAACTGGGTTCCATAGGATGGAGTTGCCGTGCGACTGACGTTGCCGGTGGACGGGACTGGAGTGGCACCCGGCCGAGCACGAAGGAGCGTCTTCTGGGCCCTCTTCTGGTTCGGGTTGGGGTAGGAGGCCAGATTCTGGAGACCCTTGACAGTGAAATTCTTGAGAGGGTTCTCGCCAGTGCTCTCGTCATCTTCGTCATCGCTCGACTCTGCATCAGCACGTTTGCCCACGGTAGGGGTAGGCATGGCACCATCAACAGGCGAGACCTGGCTGCTGTTCATGGTGTATGGTGGAATGCGCGAGGAAGGGAGACTTGAAACATCCGAGTCATTCAGGGACTCGCGGCTGTTATCGGTGACGGGACTGACAGCACGGTCGTAGTTCTGCTGAAGGGGCGAATATTTGGGGACCTGATGAGGGAGTGGGCTCGTGGATGTAGGGGCGAGGTTTTGTGACTTCAGTGGCAAGCCGGCGAGAACAGACTTGGGAAAGAGGGAGAGCTCCGAAGCGGCAGCGCTGACAGGCGGCCACTTGAGGGTGCGGCCACGACGAACGGGAGGCTGGAGCGGCTGAGAGTTGCTTGGGTTGTAGATGGTACCAGCCGTTGTATAGGTTTGCTTAGGGGCATCTTGCTGGAAGGTGCTGACAGATTGCCGAGTATAGGTGGTTGTTCCCGTCGACGACGAGGAAGAAGATAGATGGTCCATGTTGATAATCAGAGGCATCCGCAATATCTGAAAGCCCTCAACAAAAACGTGTATCCTTTGATACGGATACGTGCTCGGCCAAGCATGAATTGTTCTGTCGATCCAGTCAGGGATATGGCTCAGACGAAGAGCATCCAAAGGAGTGATATGCTGCTTCTGTTCACTGTGGCGGATGAAGAAACGACTAATGTTGAGACGGAGGAAGGTGACGTCCAGAAGCAGAAAAAAGAAGAAGAAAAAAGATGATGCCAACTGCTTTGAATGTAACAACTTCAGCTCATCTCGGCCAGAAGTCGAGAAGGTGATGAAGATGGGACAAGAGCAATCCAATTATTGACAGAAATCGCAAGTCAAGGATGGAGAAAGCGATGGTTTGAGTATTCGAATGTGTCAGGAGAAGGGGGGTTAAGGGCGAAGAGAAGGGGGATCGATGATGCGGAAAGTAGGGATTTATGCGAGACGAGCAGGACCACAGGCTGAAGGCCAGATGGAAGGGACGCACGTGGGCGATTCCTGGGCAGGAAGGCACGATCTACAGGTGAAGCGAAGCCGCAGAAGGCCGCTAGGTGGTCTCGTCAGGAAAGCGACTCTGGGGCTCTTTTCTGGTGCCTCGCCCGAAAGTATGCGGGCGGTTTGTGAAAGGGGGCAGGAGCCCAGATGGCGTTTCCTTTTGCCTCTCGCTTTCTCTGGGGTGTAAATGGTCCGATATGTCCTGTCGGCAGAGTAATAAAAAATATGAGGATTGGACTGGTCGCTTCATCGCCATCAAGGTATACATATGATGGAGTGAAGCCAAAGGAAATTTTCCAAGAAACCACACTTGCAGGCTGCATGAAACGGGCCGATGAAAGCGAACCCTGTATTCTATCATCAACAAGAAACCCGAAGAAGACTTTGAGATTTTGCAACAGCCCTCTTCAAGAACCCCACGTGGACATCCTTCGAGAATCCCCCAGATCCCGCCAAAGCCAAACACCTTGATATCTTTTTCAAGCTCGGGGAGGACCGGTGGCGGGAGCTGAAACGCCCATAAAGAATGCCAGCACAGCTCTCCGTGATTTATGTCTGCTCTATGGATGTATTTTCATGAAATGAGGCAAATGATATCTATTGCGTCTTCCGCCAAGCATTGAGCTTCGTGATGGTTTCTGTGAGATGCCATTAGGCAATATAACAGAGGGCGAGCAGATTAAGAGAGATGGATTCTCAAGTAAGGTGACTCTGAAGGCAAGTATCGGAAACCCAAGCTAGAGGCTAATGCGAATGCAACGAAGCTATGCATGGATATCTGCGCTCTCCAATTTCCGCTCACAGCCGATCCCATATAGCCAAAATACTTCGAAAGATAATCTTCTCGACGACGTCCTTCGACTTGCCTAGAAACATGTCAAGCGAATTTGATAGCCTCCGCCGCCAACCGTCTCTTATCGCCAACTCTAACGACCAACACCATTAACGAAAAACCCACAGAACCTTGAGGACAGACGTTCCGTTGACCGAAGGGTGCTTTGCAATGCCACAACCACCGTCCACACCAGCTATCAAATGTTCCTAGGCTCAATCCTCCAACGGCGGCGAAAGCGTCAACGAAGACTTGAGGGGTGCCTACGTCATCCCTGAGCACCCTATTTCTTTGTTAATTCTCCAGCCCAACGAGAGAGAGAGAGAGAGAAAGAGTCTTTTTAGTGTTTGGGTCAAGCATATTTCGATTCCGGGTATCAAAAAGCGCCCAGCCGATTGTCTCAGATGTACGCCACAACCAACGAGAAATGAACAAAAACCTGACCGCTTGGCTAGGCAACCCCTCTGTATCTAACAAAACCCAAAGTCCACAACGCGTTTGTTTGGCCTCTCTTGTGCCTCGGGTTCATCCCACAGAGGTATAATTATAGCGTGGCCAAGGATAAAGCTTGGTGAATCTCAAGGTTTTCGTCTTCGTCATCGTCCCAAAGGGCTTTGGGCACAGACCCTGATATCTGGCCGGCCCGCATCCGGCCCTGTTTGATGTATTTCTCTCGCGCTTGTATGATTCAAATTAAGTCTATCTAAGTGAACCACCAGTTCCATCGTGTGTTGTAACTGTCGAGATGTGGCAGAGAGTCGCCCCGTCGCTGAGTCACGAGGAAAGTGCATCTGCCTGCAGCCGTTCTACACCTAAATAGAGTATCGGGCATATTACTTTTACCGTGTTTTTTTAACAGTGTAACTATCAGTGTGTACCTGTGCGACCTCAAGAGGGACCGCCTTGTATTAGTACCTTGGTTCTACACCTAAAGCCGTTCCAACTACAGACACTCTCTCGAGGTTGACAACGATGTCGTCTAGCCCCCCTTATGTTTCCACTGCAAGGGAGCGGCATCCAGAGCACGGTACTGCTCACCCAACCGTCATAAGCGCAAGGACATAGACTAGCTAACCCAACAAATCGCAACCGTGGGACGTCATCCATCCGAGACTGGACGACAGCCGCGGCATTCCAACTGAATGACAACCCATCATCTAGCCGCAGGGACCGCTGGCAAGCCCGAGCCCCACTTCCCTTGACTTCCGGGAGAGGATCCGGCTTGTTGTCCCCTCCCCAGGCGCCCGTCGTTCTCCAGGCTCCATCTCGGCGGCTTTCATCCGGAATGATGTCTGATGTCAAGGCCCCGAGGCAACGCCTACCAAAAAAAAAAAAAAAAGCCAAGCCGGCCTCTTCCTGATCGATCTGTATTTGCCGTGTTGGTTTGATCAGCGAATGGGCTAGTGGCCAAGATTCTTCATCTCTCATATGTCTGCATCTAGATGATCAACGATTGAGTACTAGTCGCGTTACTTTGTCTGAGGGGTGGCGCCAGGGCTGTTGACCCGTTGCATCACACGAGTAAGTTGTCTGAGATACCCACACGAGACTCCACGACTACAACGCTTGTACGAAACTCGCTTGCATGTCCTTTTATTGCCGCAAAACTAACCGACTTCATGGAATAGAAACACAGGCGGGTTACGATTCAAGTCATGATTTGGACGCAGCAATTTCTCAGATTCTTCTAGCCACTACATATGTTGCTCCGCGATTACACGCGTTCAAGACAACGCGCAGTGCGTCCATATGAATCGACGCAAATATGCTCGCTGTACCCCGTCTTGCTCCGCAGAAGAGCCGTCCACATCTTCACCATCACATACAAGAAATCCAAGGCGGGATTCAAGAACCAAGCCAATCATCCTGAAACTATCCTGTGTATTCGTGTCCTGCACACGCCAGGCTCCTCAAAGCAATAGGTGTCGCGACGGCAACCGTGAGTAGATAGCCTCGTCATGCCTCAACAATGCTCCACCACATCCCCCGCATGCCTCGTTTCAGGATCAGACTGGAGAGACCAGGGGTAACCAGCGAGTCTGCTGCTCTCGTAATACCGTCGGGAGAGCCCACCGACAAAACTTCTGGCTACATCATGAAAAAAAAGGACCAAGTGTCCATGCGTTTGAACGATTTGATAGGAAGATTTTGGGGAATGCCAAAATGAAAACTCCGCTGTATCCACTGCTTTAGATGCAAAGAAGCTCGCGTTAGAAGAGAAATGCCCACTTTGAGTGAATCGACGAGTCTGGTGTATGTACTGGGCGGGAGAGAATCGAATGTTGCTTGGGGTATCGGCTAAAGGACATGAGTATATAAACATCATGAGCCTGTGCTGACTCGAAATGGCGGCTCGTGTTGCTGAAGGAGGGTCGAAAAATGAAATGCCAGGCATCCCCTGACCGGTGTATACATGCGGCGAGTTGACTCAATTATGAGAACGGGTCCAATTATGGTCGAGTGAAAAGAGATGAAGATGTAGTAATTAGAACCCCGGTGGATACGCACTGCCAGGTATCATACCATTGCCTCCCATTCGAGATGGGGGCCCGAGGCGGCTACCGGGTAGTTCGAAGTCGGGGTTGTTGTTCAACAGCATGTCTTGCCGCCGCTGTTGAACTGGCCGACGTGGCGGCATCTGCTGATGAAACCCAGGTATCGGAGGAGCTGGATTCCATCTAGGGTTTATACCCCTTTGAGATATCGAGGTGAAGTTGGACCGATCAGACTCGGCGCCAGGGCTACGTGCACCGGCATCGGCATGAGCATCATCATACATATTGGGCGCGGGTAGAGGTACCTGGAGGGCAGGCGGGGCGCCTGCTCTGGAAGCTGGGGCAGGGGGGGGAGCGTCCGCAAAGCGCGGATCGATATCTTCATAGTAGTCGCTGCCCGCCGGCGCAGGTGAGCTACGAGCAGGTAGCTCGGAACGTTGCAGCGGGGACGCCGTACGCGATGGGTTCCCGTTTTGGTTCCAAGCCTGACGTGGCGGGACGTATGCCCTGGAGATTCTGGATTAGTATAGAGAATGTGTGCAGAAATCTAGTAGACTCACTCATCTGTGCTGTACCCGCTTCCCTCAGTGATGTATGTATCATGTCTCTGAGGCGGGACTCTATTTCCGCCATTCTGCTGCTGTTGTAGTCCAACCATGCCCGCGATATCAGCGTCACTGTCTCGGAACTGGCCAAATCCTGGGGGTGCGTGGGACGGGCTTCCCGTCACTGTGTTCATCTCAACCGCTTGACCGACCATTAGGGGCGGTACATCGCCAGGAAGAGGTGGGGGAGATTCGGCTCGCGGCAAGCTCGTACGCTCCGGGTTATAGGCCTCATAGCCTTCCTGCTGCTGGGGGATGGACGGGAGTGAGGGGTTTGTGCTGTTGTTTGCAATCATATATCCCGGAGCCATGTCCATGGAGCGGCGTGCATATGGGCCACCGGGAGGGGGGGGACCACCATAGCCATTGCCAGGACTTGGTCTGCGGTCGTAGGGTCCAGGACCACCGGGGCCAGTTTGGTAACCCGGTGGAGGTGGCCGCCCGCCTCGCATGCCATTAGGTCCAAATCCGCCACGGGGCGGCGGTCCGTATCCGCCTCGGCTACCAGGAGGGGGCCCACCGTAGCCTCCTCGCCCCGGAGGGCCATAACCGCCTCTTCCTGGAGGTGGCGGTCCGTAATTGTTGTACCCACCCCTGCCGTAGCCACCACGGCCGCCGCGTCCTCTAAATCCGCCAGGCGGCGGGCCGCCTCTACCTCTCATGCGCTCTTGGGAGGCAGCTCTCCGGGGACCGAACCCATCTTGTGGCGGCATCGGATTCCCATACGGATCTCTCTGGTAGGGCGGAGCAGATCCAGATCGTGGGGGGGGCCCATCCATCGCAGTCGCAACACCTTGGAAGCCATTGGTGGGGCTCCTAGAAGTCAGGGGGATGCGTTCATCGCTAACCTGATCGTCCTTCTGGGATTCGAATGAGGCAAAGGCAGGCACCTTGTCAGTGCCATTTCCACCGCTTATAACGGGCATGGTCGGCTGTGGACCGGCGGAAACAGTGGTCTTGGATTGGGCCTCGCGGTTGTAGTAGTTCTCTCCGCTCATCTCAGCATTCTCGGCGATTCGCTTCTTCCTAGCTTTTCTGCTAACCAGCATACGACGCATGGCGCAGGCCACGAGCCCACTCATTCCGACAAGAATTGTGGCGGCAAGGACAATGTATGAGCCCCAGGCCATATGAGGGACGAACAAGAGAACATCGACCAGGAAGGCCAGGAGACAGATGAGAAAGTCAATGAAAGAGAAGATAAAGACAGCAAGTAGGTACCTCGCTGAGTGAGATGGTGAGTGGAGGTGGGCGACGGCAGCCATGATGAACATGATGAGCGTCGTGAGGGCAGCGACAGGGTGAACAATCAAAATGGCCGAGAGCGTGTTGCGGGCCGAGTCTGGGAGGTCGAAGGCGCCCTTTTTGTCTCCAGCTGTAAAGACATTGGCTGGAGAAGGTGTCAGTTTGGGATCATCAACGGGGTTACGCAGAGAACCACGACGGTCGACTTACTGGTGTCATAGCCAATCTCGGGGCCTTCGCATCTGCCATTAGCCTTGCAGACGCCAAACACGCCAAAGTTGGCGCCCTTGAAGCTGCCAAG
Source organism: Colletotrichum sublineola (assembly GCA_020631755.1). Classification (NCBI taxonomy): domain Eukaryota; kingdom Fungi; phylum Ascomycota; class Sordariomycetes; order Glomerellales; family Glomerellaceae; genus Colletotrichum; species Colletotrichum sublineola. The sequence continues at coordinate 4,302,340 of JAHSQG010000006.1, read as the reverse complement.
TGGGATCGGCTTGATGATGGGTGTCGACAAGGTGGAAAGCAGAAGCAGGGCGAAGGCCGCAAAGAGCAGCACCGACATGGGGGTCGCCGGGCGTAACATGGTGGCGGTTCGTCGTCGAGAAAACCTGCTTCAAATGAGGAATACGGGAAGCCGGCGTCGTCAAGACGCGGCAAAAAGCGCGTGGGTTGTGCCCAAAGAGATTTGGTATCGTCGCCGAAAAATAATAATAATCCGGAGTTGGCTAATTCAATAGGGAAGCGTCGCGCGGCATCGTCTGTTTGGCGGGAGAAGTCGAGATGGTCAAAATAGTGACATGAATGAAAGTGTCGAAGAATGACAATCGGGGCGTTTTGGTTCCTGTCCCTCTTTCTTGTTTCCAGTCCGGTTTCCTTCTGCTCCTTTGTTCCCAAGTTTTGTTCAGTATTGGCGTGAGGTCGTTGTGGGCCTGAAACAATGTCGCAAAGTTGCTGTCGAATTCGGTCGAGGCTATAAATCAAATCGAAGCGGACGAAGTAAAAAGGATGAGTTGGGGGTTTCGGTCGTAGCCCACGAATGCAGGGTGTATCTAATGTTGAGGGCGAGATTGAGGTTGAGGTTGTGCAGAGTGAAATGGGATCGAGTTCCCTCGTGTCGACCTGGAGAGGAAGAGGGAGAAGGAGACAAAGGTACGCACGATCTGGGGAGGAAGACGATGTGGGCAGGAGAGTGGGAGAGTGGACGACTTGTGTGGAGGGAGCGAGGAAGAAAGGTGGGCCACTAACCGTGGATGCAGCATGGGTGTGCAGTTTTGGGCCACCGACAGGGGGCCTAGGGTGAGTTGGGAACAGGGGGGTGTGGGCAAGTGTGGGAAAGGGAGTGTGAGGCAAGAGGTTAAGAGACAGAGCGAGCACGTTGCGTAGCTGGCTGTGGCTGGGGCACCACTATGGAATGTAGGGTAGTGTAGGTAGTGTATGCGGCTTGCTGCTTCTCAGTTGCCTTGCGATGCTCGTTTCTGTGGCTTGGATCTTCACTTGAGCAGGTTCTGTGCGGTAGTTGCGTAGAAATGATGGCTTGTCTGCGAGACTGACTGGCCTATGCCCGGAGCAATTGTGCCTCGAATGCGGCACATACCCTGTAAGTAGTCCGTAGGCGAGTAATCGGACATGTGTAATGTGAACATAGGTTCGTACGTACCTTGGGTAGTAGTGTTGGTACGTAGTGCTATGGGTACGGACACATTTATCGATATAGGTACCCTCAGGCTCCATCTGGGACGCCCTGTCGCGGTGGGAGCATGAGAAAACCGGGTACGTACCAGCCAAATGCAAGTGCACAGCCCACCAACACTGGCAGGCAGGTCGCAGGCACGAGGCAAAGCAGATTGCCAGAGACCAAGTGAAGCGACAAGATTGGGGTATCCACAAGAGGGGGGGACAGAGTGAGTGTGCCTGGACCAGCAATTGCCCGAGCGGGGGCCTCTGTACATGTAGAGCTTCAAATCAAGCTCTACATGTGTACACACATTCAATAATTGTCTTTGCCGCTGACGTGCAGCATAAGTGTCACTGTCTCCTAGTATCAGTGGCCGCCATTCCATTCGCTGCTATGGCATCCCAGCCATAAGGTATCTGAGATGCGCGCAGACCGTAGCGTCGGCGTGAGGTATCTTTTGTTCCTCCAAACATGTATGTCTCTGGGTACCCGCACTACAGGTACTTAGGTACCTAGGGACCTACCTAACCTGAGTAGGAATTCTCTCTCCAAGACATGCCGCTACTCAGCGCGTGGCATTCCCAAAAGGACATCTTCGCCGCGCTCATTCAGCACAATGCCCTTGTTCCTTCTCAATTGGTGATAAGAAACCAATTGCCACCAAGGATTGGCAAGGGCACAGGGCTTACAGCAAAGTGGCATGGCGGCGCCGCTTGTTCGAACCCAGAGAGTCGGGACCAAGCTCGATGCAGTCAGTTGCGGGCAGAACACCACCAGAAACGCCGACGGACCAAAAGATGCCATGGTCGGCGACCATGGCATCTTAGTTTCCCAAGTCGCGGCTGATATCACCACGATGGATGGGGGAAGAGAGGAAAAGAAACCCCCAATCCGTTCACAACTAACGGCCCCATCTTCGTTTAGGGTAGTGTAAAGACATAATACCTATTAAGGTATCCGTACTAAGGTATCTAGTAATGGTGCGGACACAATAACACAACCAATACTTAGCTTGGCCCACCATCTGCAACCGAATGCACGCAATCGCGTGCTTTCATGGCGGGTCCTGCTTATCACTTGACACTCAGGCCGCGCGGACCGTCTATATTGCCTGTCTATATCCAGGGACCTATTCGTTCCTGTAATCGCACACGCCGACGCCGGCACAGCGAACTCGTCTCAATCGAGCAGGTAGCGATACAGTGCTCACGAACCCGTTGGCCTTAATCCATCGAAGCTTAGCAGGATGAGGGTTGCGATGGGTGCCCTTTCTTGCCCCCTATCTAGGTACATATCCGCTATTACCTACCTTAGGCAGTGTACAATGCTATCCCCCGATGCCAACAGGACCCCTACGGGACATGCCAGTCCACCAATCGCCTGCTTTGAAGTTTTGAACTTATCCAGTAAGCCGGCATCTTGGTTCCCTGGCTGGGAGGTTAGGCACCTACTTCGTACATATTGCCAGTCTCGTTGGCAACTTTCTGAACCATCATCCCGTAAGGCACTTCCCACGCTGGCCGCTCTCTTCATGTGGTTCACCGAAGGGCAAAAGATTTGTCACAAGGATTCCAGGTTCAGCAGTCGAACCATTTTCCAAAGGCATTAAATTGTGAACCAACCCCCCCTTGTCGGACTGGAGCAAGTGGAAACTGTGAGCGTCCGAATTTCAGGGGTCTACGTTTAGTGCACACTACCCAAGGTAGTGTGCGCAACGTCGTCGTCGGTCGCATCCCTACACTGCAATTACAAACATGCACCCGCTCACCGTCGAGTCGCAATCAACCATTGTTACAATGTGAATGCTCATTTATTTTCGCTGTTAATCGCCCGTGGGCTGCTCAGTCCCAGTGTCGCTCCACGCTCTAAGTGGTTCGGCCACTCTTGCGATCAGTCTAAGGATGGTTGAATGTCACACAACTCGGCTGCGTTGCCTGGCTGTCCCTTGATTAGCGTCCTTCATTTGTCGGCCCTCGTCAATATGAAAAACTGAGGCATGCTGGGACGGAAAGCAACGACCCCCAGTGCCGAATGTCAACGGGCGACGATGTGTGGATGGCCACACTTTGGGTCGAAACCAGATGGCCCCGCTTACAGATGGAAACTAGATCCTGTTGGCGGCAACAACGCATATCAACCCTATCCCGGCCTATTTCGCTATTTCAGGAATCCAGCCAGCCTGCCGAAGCCGTGCTCCGTGCTTTACATTACTTACCTACCTAGTGTACCATTCCGCAAGCCAAACGAGCCACAGTTGTCGTCAGAGAACTGGACCAAATTTTTGGCCGCAAAGAGCAACGGAAGCCAGAGCCACTCCCTTCGCTCCCCGCGGGGGCTCGCCTGGTTGGGGAACCCAATAGGAAGCCCTGTAGTTCCCGCCGTTGTGGCTGTGGGCCTCGTCCTGATGGGAAACTCTGAGGCACCTGGACTTCATGTCTACAGGCCACTTTGCGTCACGGGCGCTTCGCTGTCTCGGATTCTGAAGCTAACACCAAGGTTGTTCGCCTTGCGTGTCCCGCTGGCTTCCATGCCAATCCATCCCCGACAGTCCAGCCCAGTAGACCGGCGGCTACAGTCGAAGTCGCCGCCCGCTGTATATCAACCCGCCCAGGGAAACCACAACGAAACTGGGGGAGCAGACGACTAGTCGATCGTCTTCGTTCTGACTTCCCCCTAACCTGTCTGTTACGCAGCTTACAAATTACTACCCTGGCGGTGTTCTACCTGGACGTAACTCATAAGGTATCGGGCTGCTTGGCTGCGCTTCGGCAGGTCGTTACCTCTGCTCCGTACACGATGCCTGGTGATTCCTCTGATGAGACTTGATCAGACGGCGCCAAGCAAAGTCAGTGGCAACCAAAAGCCGAAGCGAGATCAGAGAGAGTACATCACCAAGGTTGCCAACTCGTCTTGATGTTTTTTGAGGAATTGGCTGACCGCACGGCAAACAGGTGTCTGTGTTCAACATTCGAGGCATGCCCGCATGGCAGTCGAGTCGCGTCGACTCGTCGCACCAGTAGCTGAGTATGTAGCCGACCAGTCCAATTGAAACCAACCCTGGAAAACCATGCATCGACTTCTGCCCCTCACCTCACTCCTAGCAGTAGCATATACCATTGCCTACACTGGCAGCATCCAAAGAAGTCTGGTCCATCATGAAGCGCCACCTAATCTGACGGGCATTATTCGGTTGTTTGCATAGTAAAGTCATTATTTGGACTTCGACAACCGAATATCTGATCGGCGCGCAGGAACGATGGATTCATGCATTCGTTATGAATCAGACCTCTCCCAGCTCGAACGAAAACGTCACACCTGCTGATTACATGCGTCATGGCGAATGGCTGCAAAGTTCTCCTTGCTTCTGGGCCGCAGAACCTCTTCCTTGTCCAGTATGCAACCACGGCTGGTAGCTCGACAAGCAAGAGCCCTCCTCTGGCGGTCAATGGAATTCAGATGAAGGTACACCGGTACTTTTGGGAAGCGTTTTGTCACGTATCGAGAAAGTGGCGGGAACGGCCGCCGCTTAGCTGCATGAGGGAGGGCCCTGGGCTGGTCCAAACTTTGGATTTCTTATTCTTCGGATCCTTGGTTCATGACACGGCAGGCTGCAATGGCGCGACTGGTCGAGGTTTCTGTGGAATTCCGACCCCCAATCTCAGTTTTGTTTCACTTGATGTCAGGCACCGGACGTCGTCGATCCCTCGGGCCTCAGAACAAGCACTTCAGACGGAAAGCTGACTGGCCATATCAGCGAATCTCCAGACCCTGGAACAGAACCGTCGCGGATCTTGGTTGCACCGTCGTTTGCAAAACTGTGTTTGAGATCATGAAGATGATAGGGCCGATCGGGGGCGGAGATTGTTGATGCGTGATGCTCCCTCAGGGTTCTGGATGAACTGATGATGAATGGCGATCCTCAGCGATCATCTGCTGACATTCGTCTGGTTGACTATTTCTACCCCACAGCACCAGTTTGCAGGTATGTGTCAATATCTGGCGCACCTCGGCGAGTAATGAACTCGTCTTAATATTGCATGTTTTAGCGGGAAGACGGCGAACTCGGACCTGAGTACGACCCGACTGGTCTCGGAATTATGCAAACATCCGATATCGTCCGGATACCTCCAAATACCCGGTGAACTGACACGGTTAATATAGTAGCTTTCTCTTGTATTGCCCAGAACTATAATGTGACTGAGAAGGGAGAACGGGAGTGATCTGGTTGCTAGCAGGCAAGCTTGAAGGTTGAAATAGTTAACGGTGCAGAAACAACGTCTTGACACAGTCAAAGACGATAGGGCTTATGATAATGAAGGAAGCGTCTTAGAGAGGTCGGCACCAACACTTTTCTTTCTATTCCACAGCTCGTCCGTCAACATTATTATGTAGAGCACACCGAACTGTCGACTAGAATGGCTAACTCGCACTGGTCGCGCACCAAATCACAACGTCGTCGCCCGTCGCGAGAGGACCGAGGTGGGCATCTGCAACCGGTGCCGAAAAAGATTGAAGTGGGGCCGGTGATAAGCAGATGAAGCGGACCTCATCGGTGCGCTTCATGATTCGCCGACGGCTTTAACTGCCCATGCATTGGCTCCTAGCTATCGTCATTGATGTTGGTGCCCCCCCAAACCACGGAACCAGTGGCGCATCCGGTGTGTGCGCGCCCGAACCGCATGACCTCAGGCTTACCAGTTTTTATTTCCCCTTCAAATTTCATCCCTTCTAACCGAATCGAGGGTGATGGTTCGAATTCCACCTTATTTCCCCTCCCCTCCATATACCATCAATAACCAGCTATGTTACGTCAAAGCATAGCTGGCCTCTCCGCGAGGGCACCGGTGCAGAGACGTTTCCTCTCCGCCTCGGCCGCCGCCATAGGGGGACGCCATTCACTCCGCACTTTGACGACGATACCGACGACGACGACGACGACGACGACGACGACGACGAGGTCGCGATTCCTCTCCTACACACAAACTGCGAGCATACGCACGAGCAGCCGCCGTCAAGCCCTCATCCCCCCATCGCCCGCCTCGCTTGGCGCACCGCGCAAGGCACGCACATACCCGCGAGGGCGCAAATGGCTGCGTCGACTCCTCGTCCTCTCCGCCGTCGGCGGCTCCATCTACCTCTTCGACCGCCAGGTCTACGCCTCTGGACTCGGCCGCACCCTCCGCACCTTTGGCATGGGTCTTATGGTCGCCCTCGACTACAAGCTCAATTTCCGCCCGCAGCCGCTGACCGGCGGCACCGTCCAGGACCTGCACCACCGTAATGCCGAGCGCCTGTTCGAGCTGTTGCGGCACAACGGTGGGCTGTACCTCAAGATCGGTCAGGCCATCGCCATGCAGAGCGCCGTGCTGCCGCCCGAGTTCCAGAAGATGTTTTCGCGCATGTTCGACGACGCGCCGCAGGATGACTGGCCCGACATTGAGGCCGTAATCCGCGAGGACTTTGGCGGCAAGAGCGTCGAGGAAGTGTTCGGCGTCAGCTTCCGCGGGGAGGAGGGCAAGGGCGTCATGGAGAGGCGCGCGAGGGCGAGCGCCAGCGTCGCGCAAGTGCACTGGGCGCGGCTCGCCGACGGCCGCGAGGTGGCCATCAAGATCCAGAAGCGAGAGATTGCCAAGCAAATCAGCTGGGACCTGTGGGCCTTCAAGACGGTCGCCTGGGTCTACAGCAAATGGTTCGACCTGCCGCTGTACAGCCTCGTGCCCTTCATCACGGAGCGGCTCGAGCTCGAGACGGACTTCCTCAACGAGGCCAAGAATTCGGAGACGATGCGCGAGCTTATAAACTCGGAGAAGAGCCTGCGCGGCAGGGTCTACGTGCCCAAGGTGTACCCGGAGCTGTCGACGAGGCGCGTCATGGTGACGGAGTGGATCGAGGGCATCCGGCTGTGGGACAAGCAGGGCATCAACGGGCGCTGGATGGGCGGCTACGGCAACGGATCCCCCGGCGTCAAGGGCGCGCAGCTCCAGCCGCCCGATCTGGCCACCGTCCGCCGCGAGCTCCGCGAGCGGCCCTACGCCGAGCAGATCAAGCCGGAGCGCGACGAGTGGAAAGGCCGGCGCGGGCGCGGCGGCCTGGGTCTGTCGAGCAAGGAGGTCATGACGACCATGATCGACCTCTTCGCAGCCCAGATCTTCAAGTGGGGGGTGGTGCACTGCGACCCGCACCCGGGCAACATCTTTATCCGGCGGCTGCCCAACGGGCACGCGGAGCTCGTCCTGATCGACCACGGGCTGTACGTGTACATGTCGGACAAGTTCCGGCACCAGTACGGCATATTCTGGAAGGCTCTTATGACGTTTGACAACAAGACGATCGAGCGCATCACGGACGAGTGGGGCATCAAGGCGGCGGACCTCTTCGCGAGCGCGACGCTGCTGCGGCCGTACGAGGGCGGCGACGAGCGGACGCGCAATGGGCTGATGAAGGAGCTCGAGGGCAAGACGCCGGCCGAGCGGCACTATGAGATGCAACAGCGGATGAAGCAGGGCATCCGGGAGATTCTGTCGGACGAGGAGAAGTGGCCCAAAGAGCTTGTCTTCATCGGCCGCAACATGCGTATCGTGCAGGGCAACAACCAGTACCTCGGCAGCCCCGTCAACCGCGTCAAGATGATGGGCGAGTGGGCGAGCCGCAGCCTGTTCGAGGACCCGAACCTTCCGTGGGCGCAGCGCGCGGGCAACGCTTGGCGGCACCTGCTGTTCAAGGGCGTGCTGGCGCTGACGGATGTGGCCTTTTACTTTTTCAAGATCAAGCAGTGGCTCGGCCTCGGGGGCGGCATGGAGGATGAGATGGAGAAGAGGATGAAGGACATTGCACAGGACTTTGGAGTCGAGCTGCAGCATGAGGTGTTTGAAGGATAGACGTCATTAGGAAGAAGAGGGAGGCGCGGATGCGTCTTATAGAAATGCGGTAGCCGGCAGCCAGGTCTAGATTTGGGGTTTTGCGGTTTAGAGACTCGCCGCGAGAGTCTTTTAGACTTTTTTTTTTTACTACAGGACAGATACCACTCATCTACTTTTTATATCTTTTTTTATAAGAAAAACCACGTCTCGGTCGGAGTCTCTCACCGTTTTGTGCAGGGAGACAAAGCAACAGCAAATGGACGTGTGGGTTTCCAGACGTACCCAACCGTGGCCAAAGAGGCTCGATAATTTCTGGCTGTTGTTGCACCGAACAGGCGAGTCTTGGTCTTACAACAGAGCAGCTGAATTATGCGCCCCTCTTGGAGGGATGTCTCCGTATTCGGAAGAGACACACTTCCCCGGTACTCGCCTCTGACCACGCACCAAGGTGCCTTGAGAATTCAAGGAACAGCAAGGAGGATAGCCTACAGGCCAAGGCCGAGTGGCTACCGTGACAGGACTGACTGCCCTCGGGCCGACCCGCTCATCCCCTTTGACGGGGTCCCAACCATGTGCAAAGTTAACGTTCCGGGCGAAGTACTCTTCACCTCCCGTGATGACGGCAGTCTATGGCGGTTCGCAGAGGCATGTTCTAGCTCTACCGATACATGCCTTTATATTAAAGTTGCTATGAACAGCAGCGGGTATCATGAGCAAGAAGCCGTGCGAGGGGACGTACAGTTCACTTCGTCAAGACCCTAGAGCCGCTATGAGGTAGCGTAGTCTGTAGAACCGGATCGTCCATGGTCCCTGGGCGGATCGAGGGACCATTTCCGCGTTGGAGTCTGCTCCATACGCTTCCCAACTACCCAAGCCTCTATTGACGGACTACGACGGATAGTTCATTGTGGCGCCGAACAGCTTACAAGTAACCACTTCATCCGATGGGTTAGAAAGGGCCGAGGAGCTAGGTCTTCATCAATGCGGGTTGCACATGCTCGGGCCTTTTGTTTACCTCAGCTTCAGAGTTTTATACGACAGTGGCCTGGCACATCATCACCTCGGAGGAGGGGGGGGTAGCTCGCACTACTTACGGCAAACGATGCACGTCTCCCTGAGTGCCCGGCCGTTTTTGTTTCTCTAACCATGCTACGGTCTACGCGGATGTTGTATGCTAGGGGCCAGCGGTAGAAGAATCGGACTCGCCTGACTGCAATACAATGTCTGCTCTCCAAGCCGTCTGCTGGCGAGGTACACGATATCGCCCTTGGGTGAACCAGGCTTTTTTTTTTTTTTTTTTCCATTTCACATCTTCACAGGAGCATACGTCATAAGTCTGTGGCTCAGCGGGGATCCTTGGTTTCTATTTTGGGCCCCGGTGATAGCCGCTAGAGAAGAAATACCAACAGCTCGGAGCAGGCGAGCCCGCCTTTCGTTCGCGAGATATGCCGGGATCGCATCCGCCGAGACGCTGGGCATCGCTGATCGTGAGAGATGAATAGGAAATATGTGAAGGGGCGCAGATGTCAATTTTTTAAGAGAACAAATTGTAATAAACAAATGAATAGTGAAACCAGTCCATACCCAGACTGCCGGCTCTCCCGAGAAAGGAACCAGTCTGGAGAGATGCAAAACAAGAACCCCACGTGATCTCTCTTGAAACCGCCTCGGCTCGCAGTCGCAAGCGGGAAAGGCTTTGCATTTCACCGAGAGTATAGCGGCTGCTGGTATATATGATAGACGTGGGCAGATATAGCCCCCACCGTATGCACGGTCGACACCCGACATCTTTGAGCAAGCAGCATTGCTGAAAGCAAAGACAGAAGAGGAGCCGCCGTCTGGTCTCAAGGAACGACAAACAATCATACAACATGGCATCGATTTCAAGCAACGTATACATGACCGAAATGAGACTGGATTGCAGACTCGAGTGAGGATCCTGTGGCGGCGAGGCTTTACAGTAGGAGGCTCGCGGGACATTCTGCATGTTGAGCAACTTCGGGCAAAAGCAAGACGGGCAGGTGCTGTCATGGGCTGCTGGCCTCGGCACGACGAGCTGGCTCATCTGTGTAAGGCTGAGCTGAGCAATCACATACGAGCACCGGCTAAGGTCGCCCCGGCCCGCTGGTTGGCTGGCTCGCAGCGTCTTGAGACATTGCGTGACGATGTTATTCGCCAGCGGGTGCAGAGAGGTCGGCGCCTTCAAGCTTTGAGTAGCTGGTTGGTGAGGTTCAGGTGGATACAGCAACACGGCATGGCGTCTCTGGCCAGCTGGCCTTCGTAGCTCAAGCTCGAGTCGATCCTACATGACAGCGGGCTGAGGAGGGGCACCACCTGGGCGAGCAGGCTTCCTCGACCTGATCGAATGAGATGGTAGGTTGGGAGGCCGTGAGCATATGACCAGTCCGTGGAAGCTGCGCAATGGTGAGAGGAACCTCGATATTCACTTTCCGTTCGTATCTTGGACCTGCATGAAGTCGGGTTAAGCTTGGGCCTGTGAAGGGGATCAGCGAGCAGAGCGTAACGAGGATGTATGGTGGATATCATTCAGTTCAGCACCAATGTCTTGTCTCACATGGATGGGGGGCAGGTAGTCACAGGCTACCAACAGAAGGCCCCGCGCGGGAAATGAGAGAAGTTGGGAAGAACATGGGGTCTCGGGGCCCCTGAAGTGAGGTCGTGTGCATTGTTCCACAAACTAGGGCAATGTAAAATTGGAGCGGCGATCGATCTCGGACAATTTGGAAAGAAATTTTCTGGGAAGAGAGGGCATAAAAGAGGGTGTGGTCAATTTGAAACAAGGGCCATTTCGGCGTCGGCGATCCACGGTTCACGGGGAATGGGAGCCAAAAAAACCGCGAATGAGGAGGGGAGCGAGATTGTATCCCGGCTTTGGGGATCAAGTGAGAGATGATGGGCCGCTTGGGGGGATGCTTCGGGGAACGAGCGAGTTGAGAGACCGTGGGCCTTGTTGACAACTGAAGGACCGTGAACAATGAACAGAGCGGTACCTCGTCTAGATGCAGTGATGAATGCCCGTGATTGCAAGCTTGAGAATGTCAGTCCTGTGACATATCGATGATCTTCGGGCGGGCATAAGACGATTGCATCCGTGCCCACGAGCCCTGCAGCCTAGGCAGGCGGGCAGGCAGGTAGTGTAGATGGCAGATAGATTGCGCCCACGCATGCCAAGTGCTTGCTGCCGGGCAATTGGCAAGGTGCATGGCATTGTAGACCTCGATACTCGTACATTTGAGAGACGACTACCTAGGCGGAAAGGCTGGCATAAGATACCTACCTAGGTAGGTGGTAATAACTGGTAAGTGCCTAAGATTCAATGCTCTCAGCGGCAAGGAGGAAGGCACCGCCGGAGCCACGCGTGACAGGCGCGCGGAAGCAGGAAGCAGCAGAAAAGGGGGACTTCACTTTAGCCATTCATCACCTTAAGGTAGTGGGGTGGGTGGTCTGTTGATTGGTCCGTTGGGGAAGTTGAGCGATGCTGAAATACCGGCCAACCTTACCTAGGTACCTAGGTAGCCAAGGCAGGCCGTTTGATGAGGGGAAGGGCGGCGGCAGCTTTGTCTTTGTACCCAGAACCCTCCCGAGGAGAAGGAAAAGTACCTAGGTAATTAAGTGAGCGAGCAGCACACGGCAGCGTTCCCGCAGAGCCTTTTCTTCTTTGTCAGGAGAAAGTTTGCCCAGCTGCAGCAAGTGATGTATGTTTGGGAGCGGCACGGTTGGGATGAGAGGAAAGGGGTTGACGACTGACTCTTCATCAGACGGACCGTACCTCCAATGTGCCGACACCGACATCCCCCCTTCTCAACCGCCGTTGTCCGCGATGCGCGTGTAAACCACCTACTTGGAGGGCCAGCCGCCAACTGGTCACCACCATATGGCCGGGGGAGCCACATACGGTTGAACACCAGTGCATCGATCGCATTCTGCATTTGCCGCATGTTAATAGGCTCCGGCTAGCAGACAATGGTCTTGCGACTGACCAGTTCTGTGTCAGAGCGGCTACGCCAGTCCGGCAGCAGAGTTCAAACGGTGTTTCTGGGATAGGGGCGGGGGGACTCACGAGTGAGAGAGCCCCCTTCCCTCGTGGTGGCTGTTGATGAGACATAGCCTTTTGGGTACCTTGGCTTGGGGGCTCTGGGAGTCCCCGATGGCGTTACTAGTTTGGCTCTCACGCGAGTGAGTGGCTCTGGGAAAGGGGAAGGGGAGGCCCCTGGCCGGGTTAGCGAGCCTGCTGTTAACAGCTTGGCTGCGTTACACGCCATGCGGAGAGGGGTTGGAAGGGGTATTTTTTCTAGGGGTTTCCCCCCCTTCTTTCTTTTCTGCTCACGTCTCGCTCCTTGCTACCTACGTGGTCCATTTACACTCCCAGAGGAGGCAGGGTACATAGATAGATACCTCACCTACCTACCTCCTAACCTAGGTAGGTACGGTGTACACACAGTTTAGGTACGACGTAGTGGTAGGCCGATGGAGAACGGATAGGTACATCGGCCTCAACCCAGTTTAGCGTGGCCCCATCTGTACCTGCGTCGGGGGAATTGCACCACTTGCAGGGTGCTGTGCGCGGGCTGCTTCCCAGCGCTGGCCAATGAGAGGCTCGGATTGGTGTTGCTTCAGAGAGTGCATCCCGACCCAGAGGTGTGTATCGTTGGCGCAAATTGGACGGGACATTGGATCCAGCATGGGGGGGTACTTACCGCGACGTCTGCTACCTTCTCTTTCCCTCTTAATCGGCGAGTTGCCTGTTGCTGTTCTGTCTTCCGTTCCCGTCACCGCCTTGCTTGCATAGGTATATCATTGTCATTGTCATGCGCCAGCATACCCGACAGGCGAAGGAGCAAACAGCCGTCGATGCAATTGGCAAGATTCATGTCGTACAAATACTCCCTATCTAAGGCACTGACCTCATTCTAGTCCCCGTTCCCATCTTTGGCGTGTAGGTAAGGTTGGATAGCTGCTAGCCACCTTAGGTAGTTTTATCTACTTAGACGTGTACGGATGGATACACATGGTTTTAGGTAGGTACGCAAGGTACCTAGGTATGGAGCACTACCTCGCAAGCCTACCTACCATGTAGGTAGTTAGTGCACCCCTCCACTGGCATAATTGCCATCAACCCGCCCACTTCCCCTCGCCCTGCTCACTTATCGCCCATCGCGCAGCTGCATTGGGCCATCCGTCATATTCCACTCCCAGTCGGCCCCCGATCACCCCCTTCACCCCCATCCACGTCAGGCTCCGCGTTCAGGTCTAGGCCACAAGACGAGGTCGACTACGCATCTGGCGGACTCTCTCCCAACCAGCTATCGCCCTCCTCCATTTGCCAACACAGGACTCTTCCTTGTTTCTTTTCCCCATCCCACAACCCGTCTAGTCTCTGTGGCCTATTTGCTCGTTGCGCCCACCCGTGCGTCTTTCCTTTTCGTGCCTACCCTTAATTACGCCTCTCCCCCTCGCCGACGACTTCCAGCCCAAAGTTCTGTCCATCCCTCCTCGGCATCGTGTGAGGTACCTGGGCTTCTCAGACTTGCACGCACGTAGGCGCAAACCCAACCCACACACGACCCTCTCCGCGCGGCCACCCATCATCTTTCGTCCGATCTTTCTCATTCATCCTTCGACCGGAAACACTCGTTGCCTTCGCCCATTCGTCTGACGTCTAGCTTATGGTTCTTGGACCAAACCACTTGCACTTAATTTATATGGCATTGCTCCTGTAGCATCGCAATAGCAACCTCGCATCCACACTAGCTCGCCGTCTTCACAAAACCGGCGCTGTTTTTTCTTGGGTAAGTGCGCATCAGGGCGATAATCTCGCACTTTTGTCTCCTCACCACCTACTTGTCGCTTTCCCCCCCTCTGTACCTTGTTGCGAACCCGTCCCTCCTTCGTACCCTCCGACGGCAGATCTCCTGCCTAAACGACGGTCGTGCATCGCAGTCTAGCCAGGCGGGAAGGGGAAAAGCACTGGGAACACCCACACCCCGAGAAGCTCGACTTTGGAGCTGCCTTGCGCGCGCGTTGGTTTCTGCTCCATCTTTCCCCTTTCTCTCGTCTGACCTGGCATTGGCTTCCCTCCCACTCCCAAACTCGTCTCGCCGCCATTCCCCTGTTATATCTCGCAGACGCCGCCCAGAATCACCCGCTGCCATTCCCTGCACCTCCTGCTTCCACTTCCTGCGGTTGGCTGAGAGAAGGGGATGTTCGAGTGGCTGGTAATTGCGTACGGCCTAGTTTGTCGTCACTTGGAAGCTGACTTCAATTTACTAGACACTCTTTTTTCTCTCCGCCATCACCTCATTCAACCATCAGCCCCCCCCTTTTTCACTCTTTCCCAAGGAAATCTCAACTCCTTCCATTTGCATCAAGCACGAGCGCCAAAACCCAGGCAAGTCCGAGCGTATTCTCTCCCGGACACGTCAATTGTCAAGTTGCTGCAGCTCTTTCGGATTCGCGACCCCACACAGCGAACCACTCGATCCTCTCTACACTACAGCCATCCTTTTGGTACCCGGTTCACGCTCACTGCTTGTACGCAACATACCCAGAAACTCAAATTCAAAAGAAAAAGCGCGATCGACGGTGCAGCTGGTTGTGTGTTGGCACATTCCACTCGCCCACTCCGTTCGCGGTTTCCAGCTCTGAAACATTTGTTTTATGCCTAGGACCCCAGATAATGAGCCAGCCCCGTCGCTCTAGCTTCGGTATGCTTCTCAGACGCTCCAAATCCGGCGACTTGGGCAAGGGTGGTAAGAAGGCCCAGGCCCAGCGCCAACAGCAGGAACGCGAACTCGAACGTCAGCGCCAGGCGGCCGTCTCTCGGATTCCTCCCAAGCTTCCCGAGTTCTACAACGCCAATGACCAGCTCTCCAACTCGATCCCCTCCGACCTCCGCTCTGAAGAGGGTTCCATCATGCCCGACCACACCATAGGCACCGCCTATTCCACCCGGCCGTCTATAGAACCCAGCCGCAGTGTTGCTGGATCCATTCCGCCAATGCCTCCGATTCCAGCCAACGCCTACGACCCGTACGCTCGCACCGAGAGCATGACACACCGCGGCCGATACAGTTACGCTAGCAGCGCCATCAGCACCATCAACAGCCCTAGAAGGGTCCGGAGAAGAAAGGATCCCACCCCTTTCAAGTGAGCCCCCCTTCCAAGACATGAGACATGGCCCCGCGTGCCTCCGTCGCCCTAGCTTGCCTACTAATCCATCTGCAGCATCCTCATCATTGGCACCCGCGGCGCTGGTAAGACATCATTCCTCGAGTTTCTCAAGACTGCCCTCGCCCTTCCGCCCAAGAAGAAATCTCGCCGAACTGAGGTCGAGGAGGACCCTGTTCACAAGTCACCACCCTCTGGCAACTTCATTCCCCATTACCTCGAGACCGAGATTGATGGCGAGCGAGTTGGCCTTACGCTCTGGGATTCGGAAGGTCTCGAGAAGAACGTTGTCGATCTTCAGCTTAGGGAGATGTCGGCCTTCCTGGAGAGCAAGTTCGAGGAGACTTTCACTGAGGAGATGAAGGTGATCCGATCGCCTGGTGTACAAGATACCCACATCCACGCCGTCTTCATGATTCTCGACCCTGCACGTCTCGACCGCAACCTGGCACCGGGGAAGGGTGTTGTGGCGTCCAATGGTCACAACGGCAAGTATACACCTCCCGATCGCATCCAGGGCGGCTTGGACGAGGACCTGGATCTGCAAGTGCTCCGTACTCTCCACGGAAAGACGACAGTCATTCCTGTCATCGCCAAGTCCGACACAATCACCACCAAGCACATGAATGTCCTCAAGAAGACTGTCTGGGAGGCCATCAAGAAGTCGGGCCTGGACCCTCTCGAGGCATTGGGACTTGACGAGGACGACGACTCGACCAGAATTGAGGAAGAGGAAGAGCTTGCATTAGAGGACGAGCCGGCTGTCTCTGACGACGAGGACTTACTCCCCCTCCAAGGACGTGAAGGCACACCTGTTTCGCCCGGCTCAAACCGACTTTCCACCGCGTCCATCCGCCAGCACAAAGCCAAGCAAGAGACGAAAGCTGACGAGGTGCCGTTCCTTCCGCTCTCCATTATCAGTCCCGACCTGTACGAACCCGAGGTCCTGGGGCGGCAATTTCCCTGGGGTTTCGCTGACCCCTACAACGAGGAGCACTGCGACTTCACCAGACTCAAGGACGCAGTCTTCAGCGAGTGGAGGGCTGAACTCCGCGAAGCTAGCAGGGAGCAGTGGTATGAGGGTTGGCGCACTTCGCGACTTAAGAACAGCCCGAATGTCCGTCGGCGATAGACTACTTTCGAACCGACCCGCAAGGTCACCTTGGGGTCACTGATAGATACCCTTTCTTTTCTACGTCCGCCGGTTTTTCGATATCGGCCTTGCTCATGTTTTCTGCACTTGTTGAAATTTTGAGAGACCCGCGCAGCATACCCCCGTTATCCCGTTTTTCCTCTGTCACATACTTTTTTACGAACTTCTATGGTTGGAAGGCACCCAAAAAAATACGGCGAAACGACAGCATCTTCAGGCCGGTCCCGCATGACGAAAACCCTTTGATATCCTCGGACGCTTCCTTGCCAAGGCATTGCTTGCCCGACAGCTTTGCATGGTCTACTAGCACTTCTGACTATACAGCGAGAACCTGGGAAGGGGCATGATGCCCGCTGAGACGCCTGTTGCACAGGAGAGGGTTGTGAAACCAGGTTCACTGTACTTTTGGCACACCGAAAATACGTCGCCCCGCTCCCGATTCAGCAGCGGTGGTGTTTCTACCAGACTTAACTTTTTTTCCTTTCATATCTTGTTTGCTCTTTTTTTTGACGACTTTCGAGACCCCGAAAAGGGAAAGAGTAGACGGAGTCTAGCAGGTGCTGGAGTCAGTAAAAACTCGGTTGGAGAACAGGTTGACGGAGAGAGTCCCGTGTTCCGGTTCAGCGGATGGAAGTGAGAGATGCAGCAGAGATGGGTTAAAATTGGCCACGGCGATTTAACCAGGGGACGCCGGTTGATATCTGTAGAGCAGCCTTTTTATAGGGACCGGATATTCCATTCACTATTTTGATTTTCTCTGATTCGCAGTGGATGCCCCCCCCCCCCCCCTAGGCGCCGTACACGCCAAGCAAAGGCAACAGTTCGTGACTATTGAAAAGAAAAGAAAAGTACCTCGGTGCTTGGTAATAGTAATAGTGGGCTTTGTTCTGAGTTATGCTAGAATCAGTTATTCCATGTTGCCTCCGGTGAATGCCTTTGGAGCCTCGCTCGGCTCTAGTATTCCCGATCCTGTCACTCTATGCATGCTCAAGGCTCCCTTCCCCGCCTCTTTGCGCCCGTCGCCTGCTGCCTCTCCAAGGAGCCGGCCCGTCTTTCCTCGCAGCAGGAAAACAAAGTGGACCGTTGCGTGAGCCACCTCAAGGCTCGAACGCCTTTCTTTGCCCTTCGTCAGCCTCGTAGTCGCCGCCGAGGGGTACGTACTCGGTATGCGTCGGGGCGCCGTTCACGTCGACGTCGGCCTCGGTGCGGTCCGGGTTCTTGCCGCGGCTGATGAGAACCTGGCGTTCCTTCTTGCCAAGGGCAATGCCGTCGAAGCCGGGGTAGAGGTTAAGGTCGGCTCTGCGGAATGCGTCAGTACGGCCGCGGCTGGAATCAGGGGAGAGAAGGGGGACGTACTTTAGTATATCGACCTTGAGGTTCCGCGCCTTGTCACGGATGGCCTGCTGGTCGCGTGGGTGATCGAAGATGCAGTCCTCTAAGACCTCCGGTCCCGGGTCGCCGAGGCGGTGCTCGGGAAGCTGGCGCTTGGCGATGCGCGCCCAGAGACAGTTGTGGTACTCGATGAGGCGGATGAGGCGGCGGGTGTCGCGCTCAGACCAGGGGACGCGTTGCTGCGGGCCACGGGAGGCGGCGCGGCGATTCATCTCGCTGAGCTCGCGGAACGAGCCGACGCTGCTGTTGGTACTGCTGGGGAGGGAGTTGCGCGAGGACGCGGCAGAAGACGCGGGCGGGGGGACGGGCGCGGAGCCGTTGGGGGGTAAGGCGTGGTCTGCATGCCCTGGGGGGGATGACGAGAGCGGCGCGGTGGACGGCAGACGGATGCGCTTCTGCGGGCGGGACGAGGGCGGCGGCATGTCGCGGCGGTCGCGGTCGAGCCGGGCGCGGCGTTGTGGGTCAGGCTCTCGATCGTCGTGCTCGAAGCTGTCGTCTGCGTCGTCGACCTGGGAGTGGGTACGTTTGGCGCCATTGACGGGGGTGAAGCTGGAGCGGACGAGGGGGGCGTTGACGGGAGTGGGGGCGGGAACATCGCCGTTGCTTCTAGGAGCGGCCTCGGCCGGCGAAAGCGGAACGCCGTTGCGGGAGATTGCGGTGCTGGGGAGGTCCGCGAGGATCCCTTCAATGTCAGTGGGCGCGAGGGACGCTTCGCGGCGACTGTCGTCTTCGTGATCGTCATCATCGCCGCCGCCGTTGACGGTCGGTTCACGGGTGGTGCCTCGCCGGTGGTTTGTCGAGGCCGGGGATGAGCGTGTCACCTGTGAGAGCTGCCTTTGCCGGGAGAGCGTTGCGAGAAGGTGCACGTTTGACCGCGAGAGTATGTCTTCATGTCTGCGGGCGCGTTAGCTTCTCAGGTCCCTGGGACGGACGGAAAAGGAAAAGACATACACGTCTTTGCGGACTATGTCCTGCGCCGCAGACGAGGTCAGGGAGTCTGTTGGCGAAGATTCCCTCGGCGGTAGCGGTAAACCCCGCAAGCCCTGTTCGACATCGTCAATGATCCTGCCGCACCATGCAAAAATCTTGGTGACCAAATCCGCAACTTCGGGATGCTTATGAGACCCGTCGAGCGGACTTTTGAGTGGAAACCTCTCCTCTAGGGCCCAGATGGCCTCTGTGAGGGTCTTTCCGTTGACGAGTTCGAGGATCGTCTTGGCCCTCTCGCCAAAACGATCCGCCTGGCGCCCCTCAATACCCTTGTAGGGTCCGCTATGCAAAGCTTCCTCGATATCGACCGAAGCCTGGACGGTGCAGAAGAGGTCCGCCAGCACGTCGGCCGGGTGCTGCCGCTCGTCTTGCTGGCTCTTCAGCCTAATGATGAGTCTTTGTGTTCGGATGTCAAGCGCGAGCTCGACGTCCTTCTCGGCGATATTCTGATCCCAATCATCACTGGGACAGAATGGTATTGGGAAACCTCCGTCCAAAAGTTCGAGTAATTCAGAAAAGTGGTCTTCTTGGCGATCCAGCACCGCCTCCGACAGCGCGTTCAGCAGCGCCGCTGCGTTGGCCCCTACGATGACGGCCCGCGCCTTGGTCTGATTCTCCTCGCTGATGTGCCGGACGGTCCGGAGCACGTCGATGAACAACTCGTTCTCGGCCGCGAAGAAGACCCTGGTGCTGAACCAGTTCCGGCGGAACACATCGAGCAGCCTGCGCCAGGACTGCTTTCTGGGTTTGGGGTCCCGGAGCAGCTTTGCGAGCCCCTCAGAATTGTGCCAAAGGGAATCGAGGGCGTTCTCCTTAAGCTCCGCCTCCTCTCTGTACTGGCTCTCGTCGACCTCCTCTTGGGACAGGTGCGTCATGTCGCCCATCTCGGATGGGTCGTCGACGCCATCATCTTCTATTCCTGGCAGACGCTCTAGATCTAATATTTTGTCAGTGCTGCGCTGGTGAATCTTGGACGCCATATGGATTCATCTTACCTCCATCATGGCCTTGTGCCATTGGGTCTGGTGGCTGGGCTACACCTAAGACAGCATGAGCGTTCGTGTTGTGAGGATAAGGAGAGGGGTATGCAAACGGACTAGAATACCGCGTGTATCCCGTATTGGCGAATCTGGGTGTCATATATATCTGAGTCCCCGCCACGCTCTGCGATCCCATTTCTGTCACCGCGTCAGTCAGCCATCAACCACTGTATCTCACAACGTCTCGGCGGTTGAGAAGTGCGACAGATGACAACCCACCACTTTCACTCGGCGGTGGACTCATGCTGCCCTTGAACACATGTCGTGCATTGAAACGAGCCGGAGGCTCGTTCCTGACTTCGATTCCTTCGTCTGCTTCTCTCTCATCTTCTTCCCTGTCTTCTGTACCATCTTCTTCTTCTTCTTCGTCGTCGTCGTCTTCTCCTTCTTCCTCTTCCACCTCCTCTTCAGTAACGCTCGAAGGAACGACCTTTGCTTTCCTCTTACCCCGAGTCAGCCGGGATGTTGTGCCTGCGCCTGCGGCGGCGGCCGAGGCGCGTCCCACCGCGGGCTCCTCATCACCTACGCGGCGTCGTGTCAACCTGGCTGAAGGAGCGACGTCGACGACATTCTGCTCGGGGGCACCACGGCCCGCTCTCGTCTGGACCATTTCCGGGCCTGCAGTCTGGTCGTTCCAGAGATATCGCAGGGGAATGCGTCGCCGGCGCGGAGTGGTGATAATGTGTCAAGGTAAACATGTGTCTAACCCTAACCCTTGCGAATTTAGGTGTTAGCAGCCGCTGGAGGTGGTGCCCTCTCCCTCCTTGGCTTTGATATCCCTGCCTGAGGTATCCACACTGCTTAGCTCGAGAGGGGCTCAAGGTTTGAAATAAGCAATTGACTCTTAACTCTGCAGAACCCCCCCTCTGCGCTTTTTTCTTCTCTTTGACGCAACAGGCGCACAAGGTACCTCGTTCGAATGGGTTGAACGGATCATATTCCCAAAAGCACGCCGTTCTCTCTCTTTCTCTCTCTTTCTCTCTCTCTCTCTCTCTCTCTCTCTCTCCCTCTCTCCCTCTCTCTTTTATTGTTTGAATTGCCGGGTCTGCTATCGTTCCAACTAGGCGGCTGTCAGGGTGGAACCTGCCGGTTGGTACCTCCTGCACCCTTGAAACAAGACTGAGCCCCATCGCGTTGGGTGGGCAATCCGGCTTCCTGTCTGTCCGTCGCAGGCGCAATACCAGCCAGTGGTTATTTGATTATTATTATTTAAAAGAAAATAGAGTTTTCCAACACAGTCGACTTGTCATTGAGTCTTTGATTGTTCATCTAAGGTTATTCCTCGTCTCGCTTAAGTGTAATAGAAACAAAGCACAGCACATGGGGTGGGCCGTTGGAAGCCATTGCCTCTTTCGGCAGGCTGCCCAAATCGCAATGGCTGGCCATCTAAGCACACACGCTGTTTCGATCCTGTCGCCGATTTAATGACACAAAGACAGCCTACACAATATGAGACAGAGCGTCAGAAGATGCTAGATTGATTAGATACATTTCTTATAGGGCGGCTCTCTGGTGGCCTTGTATCGACCGCCTCCTGTCGACGACCCCTATTCCTACCTTTTCTGCTTCCTTCTCCGGAAACAACGTCTCACACACACGCTTCAGAACACCGTCGTATCCTGGTACATATGCCTTACGGAATCCACTCGTTCATGTTCACTGGTTTTTTCTTGTCGTCTTTATCGCAGACACATCTGGACCGAAGAGCCCTAGAAGGTATGCTGTCCTTGTCAGACAGAGGAACGCCTACGCGATGGTTAGTGCCGCAGCTCATAGAGGCTCTGCGGGTGGCCGTACCGTTACTCCTACATTGCCCCAAGTCATGGCGTTCCAATGCGTAACGTCCAGAAACCGGTCGAGACCCAGGACGTGGTAGCAGGCGTAAATGTGGCCAATGTCGGCTACCCAAAGAGCAACGAGGTAACCGCGCACAACCTTGATCTCGCTCGTGAGATTGAGCACGGCAAGACCGATCATGGCCAGGAGCAGGTAGAGGTTGCCAAGCTGAAGTGCCACGAGGCGATCATTATCAGAGGCCGGAATGGGCGGGACGGCCGAGCCCGCGCTCCCCACGATCTGCTCGGATATGAACCAGTCCGGATCGATCACGGGTCCCAAGAAGCCGCCGACGCTTGAAACATGCACACCTTCAGCTTGACGGCGCCGTGGGGAAAATGGGCGATAAGAACGAAGGGGGTACGTACAGTGAGATGGGCTCGAAGATGGTGAAAACCAATCGGGGGAAGGCTGGAAGAGCAGATGCCATAATGAAGATAAGGCTGGATGGTGCTGTGACCGAAGGCTGGTGTGGGAGGTATGAGTGAGTGTTGCAACAACTTACGAACCTTGGTTGGAGATAATGATCAGGGATGGGCCAGTGATGGAGAGGGGCTAGGGTTGTTGGTAGATCAAAACTGTGAATTCGCAAATACCTACTCTGTACGAGACATGCAAAAGGAAGGGGGAGGGCCAACAAGCAATACAGTTGATCCGACCCCGAGACGTTATCAAACATTTAGTTCAGCTGCGGGCTGGTGGATGATTTGTGTAGAATGTATTGTGGTGGTCAAGCGCTCTCACACTACTGCTGCAACTCTCATTGAGACATGGGGTGGAGGTGGGGACGACTTGGGGGGGCATGGACGCAGGTAGGTAGGTAGGTAGTTTACTTCGTATGTCGTTGATACCTTGCTGAACCTTCCCCTGGGTTGGGTTGAAGTTGTGCTTGCGTGCCCCAAATCAGGCTCAGGGGAATATACCTAGTCCAGTGCGGTGAACCCGAGGTGGGACGAGAGGTGTGCACGGTGAACCATTCAGTCAGTGTTGCTCAGAGCAAAGTTCGTGTTGGGCTTGCTGCTTAGGCAGCTACCGCCCCTCGAAATGTCTTGTCGACTGAGGCTTTTGGCCAGACGCTGGTTGCAAGAAGCTTGCGATCTGGCCTAGGGGCTTTCGTTGGGGGGTTAAGGGGGGGGAGGGGGCGACGGGAGAGAGGTGACAACTGGAGGTGCCATCAGTGCGCTGTATTGAAAGCTTCCAGGCGAGTACACATACGCTGTTTGGTCTTCCGTCCCGGGTAGTCTGCAGGGCTGTCCAGTACCATTATCTGTACGGTGTACGGAGTAGAGAGTTGCTGTTGTCCAGTGGCGGCATGCGAATTGGGCGTCAGCCAACGATACTCTCAAAGTAGTTGAGTTACTTGGCACACTCAGCGTGGCTGCCAGACCATAGCAGCAGATACCGCTTGCCCAACCGCGCTAGTCTGTCTCAATTGCCGCTCTTGTACGTACTTGTACTGTAGTGGGGAAATCTTCACGTGGAACTCCTCCCATCGCAGGCAAACCCCCTAGATCTTTTGCCGTTCAGTGTGGGAGTGGCTTGTTGGTGAAGCCGCCCGTCCACCCGCCAGATCGGGCCCTGGAATGGTTGTACCCCAATCTATTAGTTGCTGTACCCTTGCCTCCGCCTTTCGGTCAGTCACTGCGAAGGTTCTCTGTTACCTGATTGAGTACCTGATTGAGTAGGTAGGTACCTACTTACCTTTTTGCACTCGTTGAAGACTCTTGAGCCCTCCTCTTCGTCTTCTTCTCCTCTTTGCTCACTCCTCGAAGCTTTCCACGCCCTACTTCCACCTTCGACACCACTGACATTCTCTCTCTCTCTCTCTCTCTCTCTCTTTATCCTTCTCCCCGCCCCCTTTTGCTTCCTTCTATCTCTTCGCCAGTGCCATTCCCTTACCTCCAATTCCAAACCAAATGCCCACTCCGGCTCCTCTCGCCCACGATGGCCTACATCGAGCCACGCCTCATCCACCTGCTGAACGATTCCACCACGCCGCAGCTCGCTCACGCTGATCTCCCGCCCATTCGCCTGGCCTTCTCCCGTCCCTCCGAGCGACCCTTTCCTCTCGAGCCCGACACGAGCCATCGCGAAGACCAGCCCAACGCCCCGCCGCCTCTCGCCACCAGCCACGGAGCTGTCGATGATGGCTTCCTGGGACGGGAGCAGAGGAAGGAAGATGACTCTATGCTTGATCGAGGCGCAGTTAACGGCACTGCGCAATTGCAGCTAAGGCTGCTTCTCGGCGAAGATCGAGACACGGTAGACTCCTCCTTCTCTATAAGCAAAATTCTCGATGAGGTGCCCGACAGTAAGGACGACACGGCCACCAAGAAGAGGCACCGCACTATCACAAACAAGGACGACTTTGTCCAGCTGCCACAGCCGGTCAAGAAGCAGAAGCCGATCCAGCCCCAAGTCATGCCGGCTATGCCGCCCATCATCAACGGCTTACACGAACCTCCCCCGGACGCTGCTCTCTTCCCACCCATTGCCTCCAATGATTTCAACGAACCCGAGGCCAACCAACTGAAGCCGATGCGGGACTTCGCGCCTGTACCGGAAGATAAGGAGACGGATAAGCCCACCGAGACGGAGCCGGCGTCAAACAAGAGTGCGAAAGCCAACAACAGCAAAACCAGGAAAAAGGCCATGAAGCCGAGGAGGAAATGGTCCGAGGCTGAGACGAATCACTTGCTTTTGGGAGTCAATCGCCATGGCGTTGGCAAGTGGACCGACATCCTCGCGGATCCTGATTTCAATTTCAACGACCGCACCGCTGGCGATCTCAAGGACCGCTTCCGCACCTGTTGTCCGAACGAGCTGCGTAGGAGCAATAGTGACCCCAAGATTGCGTCTATTGCCGTGCCGCCGACGACCCCGACGGAGCCGAAGGCCAAGACGAAGGCGAAGACCGGGCTCTTGTCCGAAAACATACTCATTGCACAGGAAGAAACCGCCTTGGGGGATCAGCTGCAGATGGCACAGGCCGACTCTGACGCATTTCCCAAAATGAAGAAGAGCAGGGCGCACAGGAAGAAGTTGGAGGACTTGGCCGAGCTAGGCATTCACGGACCATTCAAGAAGTCTCATAGGCGCGAAAGGCGGCCATTCACGGACCAAGACGATAAACAGATACTCGAAGGCCTGGACAAATACGGGCCTGCGTGGACCAAGATTCAGAGAGATCCGCGCTTCAGCCTCTCAGGGCGGCAACCTACGGATCTTAGGGACAGAGTGCGGAACAAGTACCCTAGCGTGTACGCCAAGATTGAAAAGGGCTTGTTCCAGCCCCAAGATGGCAGAGGGGGCGACACACTCGAGCCTACCGTCAGCATGAGCATCACCAATAACTTACAACCGAACCGGCCGCCCCCGATGGAAGCGACACTTAACCGGGTCAACTCCAAGGAGGATTTGCCCAAATGGCCACTGTCCGTCCTTGACAACGGTGAATTGCCCGTTGTTCCGCAGGTCTTTGACTTTGGCGAAACCACAACAGTTGCATTCATGGGCAGTGCGGGTGAGATGGACATCTCCCGTCTGCTATTGGACGACTCGCAGGTCGGCAGCGCGGCGCGGTATGCGCCTGATCAGACGTCAGACTCGACGTCACCCTGAACATCACCATCGGGAATCAGGAATGGAGGAACTCCTGCGGCTTCCGCCGTGCGATGACTCGAGGAATCTCTTGGATGAGCTTTCCTTACCAACGTGGTCCAGCCTCATGCTTTGCACATATACCACGCATGCGCCTGGACTCTATTTCTTTCTTTTTCTTTTATTCTTCTTTTGAGACGCCGGGCTTTACATGAAAATTCTAGAATCAAAAGCGTCGCGGATTGTTTGCTTTGCGTGGCGTCTATGGGGGACAAGGCGCTTTGCTGCCTCAACGGTCGTTTCTGGACATATCACTTATACCAAACTGGGGTCTCCGTACCAGCGTTAAGGAGACATGGCGCATAATCAGTTACCTCGGGGCAAGGACGGAGAAAAAAAAGATTTGGATAACTAGAGGGACTACAGTCGTTTTCTATGCAAGAACGTGGGTTCCTGCAGCATCACTGCTCCAGGGCTTCGAATCGGCTGTTCGAGTAGAGTATCAAGAAGGCCATTGTGAGCTAGAGCACCAATCGCTAGATGATTGACTGTACTTGACACTCGTGCTGTGCTTTTGCTATTTCCCGTGGAAGAAAGACCACGGCTAGGTTGTCAAATTCACAGCGCCGCCTGATACCTAGCTACCAAAGTTGATACTGTGAAGGCGCACCAGGACAGGGCCGGAATATGACCGCTCCTTCCTGGGTTGCACTTCCTGCAAACGTTCCTGCCCTCCAGGCGCAAGGATTGAGACTTTGAAACACACGGACCACCTCGCTTATTCCGGCCACTGAACAGCGCCGGATTATCTAAGCCCCGCCCCCCTCTATTGACCGACGCCTACCGCCCACAGAAGGCCGTAGGGTTCGAAAAACCTAGCCACGAAAAAATTGTTGGCCCATTCCTCGTCGGTGCACTCCCACGTCTCGAGATCGAAATCTTGAGTATCCTCGACTTCGACCTTCACACCCACCGACCAGATACCCCCATAGACTAACCGGCAGTCAGACAAGATGGGCAAGGGACTGTAAGTCGAATCAAACCACCCTTTTCTTTTCTCTCTAGCCATTTCACTGGCGATGTCGATGCGAGACCAATGTTCCTGCCGCGGCACCGGAGGGTTGTAGCACCTCGACGTTGGGCGAGGAATCCCAGAGGCGACCGCGGCCGCTGCACCAGTCTTTCAAGTCACGAACGAGAATCTGACAATGCCCTCATAGCAAGAAGCACCAGAAGCGCCTTAGCGCGCCTTCTCACTGGCTCCTGGACAAGCTGTCTGGAACCTACGCGCCCCGCCCCTCGGCTGGTCCTCACAAGCTCCGCGACTGCCTGCCGCTCATCGTCTTCCTGCGCAACCGCCTCAAGTATGCGCTCAACTACCGCGAGACCAAGTCTATCATGATGCAGCGCCTTATCAAGGTCGACGGCAAGATCCGCACCGACACCACCTACCCCGCCGGCTTCATGGACGTCATCACCATTGAGAAGACTGGCGAGAACTTCCGCCTCATCTACGACACCAAGGGCCGCTTCACCGTCCACCGTATCCAGGCCGAGGAGGCCGAGTACAAGCTCGGCAAGGTCAAGCGTGTCCAGCTCGGCCGCGGTGGAATCCCATTCTTGGTCACGCACGATGCGAGAACGTGAGTCATCACCTGTTCTGTCAGACATCATTCAGCCGTTGGATCAAGCTTTGGTCGATTCGCTATCACCCCAAAGTACTCTTGGTTGCGTCTATTTCCTGAAATAAGCCTTCACTCCCCTTTGCGGGAGGAAGCGGAAGCAACGTTGAAAAGAAGAAGATTGGCCGATAACGAACAAGAGATTGGAGCTACAAACATCCGACGGCTGTAATGTATCGCCCCCGTAACGGAACCCCCTTTGCTGACCTGTGCCTCTTTCAAATATAGCATCCGCTACCCTGACCCCCTCATCAAGGTCAACGACACTGTCAAGATCGACCTCAAGACTGGCAAGATCCAGGACTTCATCAAGTTCGACACTGGCTCCATCGCCATGGTCACTGGTGGTCGCAACATGGGTCGTGTCGGTGTCATCACCCACCGTGAGCGCCACGACGGAGGTTTCAACATCGTCCACATCAAGGATGCTATTGACAACACCTTCGCCACCCGCGAGTCCAACGTCTTTGTCATCGGCTCTGAGAAGCCCTGGATCTCTCTGCCCAAGGGCAAGGGTGTCAAGCTCACCATCGCTGAGGAGCGTGACCGCCGCCGCGCCAACGCCCTCGCCGGCAACTAAGCTTCTCTTCTCGAGAGAGTCGTGAGAGTGACTGCTGCTGCGTGCGTGCGGCGTCCCCTCCTCGTCAATACGTGATGGGGCATGGGACCCGCTTGACGCACTTTCGTGATGTCTGTCCGGGACAAAAACGGTTGTTTGGGTCGGGCAAATGGGATTGAGCATGATCAAAAAAATTAACGGAGTCTAGGGCTGATTTTAGAGTTGTCGGCTTTGACTACCCGGCAGATAGCTGTATTGCGGCCAATACCAAGTCATTGAAGGTCACTCTTCCGCCCACTCCTTGAGTTCCCATATATCATATGCATGTCTCCGATTGACGTGATCTTGTGTTTTGAGTGACTACTATCTGGGCATAGCTTATTCCGCTGGCCGGGGGGTCTAGGTGCCCTGGTGTGCCCTAACTCCAAGAAATAGGCTCTCTTGTCCACACGAGGGGCCCGTCGTCCGTCGTCACCACCCTGTCCGAGTCCTTTGCTCCAGTCACGCCGAACCCGCTCAGCCCACCATCAGGATACCCTTCCCCAGCCTGCATAGAAGGATCACCGCCCATGCCCGGGCGTCGGGAACCAAGCCCGCCACTTGTGTTTACTCAACATCCCAATAGGCCCTGCTTATCCCCTCCTAACTTTCACTCTCTAAGCCTAGGCCCTCGGACCAACAGCGGCCTGGGGCCTCTAACAACACGCCGCTTGCTTTTTCCCCCCAATGTTTTTCGCGGGGTCTGGAAGACTGTCTGCTCATCTCCCAAGGCCGTCCTTGTTCTAGACTAAGGTACGTTGCCAAGGCGGTCCCTCTTAGAGTCGCACAGGTACACAATGATAGTAGCACAGTTGGAAAACCCTTCTCCTGGACGACACCGTATCAGTAGCTGCCTTCCATGCCCCCCCTCCCCTCCCCTGATCGCCCGCCCCGCGTCCATCGCGGGGGAAAATACCAAGCGGTCTCGTGCCCCTTGGTGCATGTTTATACGACGCAGGCTTACTTCCGCAGTCCGCAAGACCGCCTTTCCACGTCCGCGGCAGGCGAAACCCTGCTGTATTTCTTTTTTCTGGACCCGTCGGTCACTGGGGTTGTCTCCCCTCTCCCCCCTCCCTCCCCCGAAATTGGCCATTGTATTACGATATCCCCGGGTACCTAATAACGTCCCCTTGGGTGAGGTGTTGAGGACGGTTACCCCTTGCCCCTGATGTAGTGGTGACGGTGGCGGCGGCGGCTCCTCGTGGTGCATCAGCTTGAGACGTGGTGCCGCTTTTGCGACTTCATGGCGTCAGTCCCCTTACCCCCTCTTCCCCGGATCTATTGGCGGCTGTAGAGTTTCCCATCTACAGGGCCAGAAGTCGTCACAAATCGAAATCGGCTTGCACAGTGAAAAAGCCTCTCTCCCGCGTCTGGGCAAACACACGGCTGGTCCGTAGCTCTGGGACAGTCCGCCAGGCAGCTTTTGGCTCTGGAAGGAGTGGTTCCCAGCACTGACACGCCCAATGCTCCCTCTCAATGGTCGACAGGCGTCTCTCCAATGGGGTGACAGGGTTATAAAGAGCCACTCATGACATTGTTTCCTGGCATGACTATTACATATTCATTGTCTCTGTGCAACATTATCGACGTTTATGAACGGATACAGGTGGCCCAACGTTTCCTTTCTACGTTGCCCGCGTAAAAGCAAGACAAGTCTGAACGGTCCGGAGCCTTTGCAGCGAGGCGGGGGTCTGGAGTTGCTCTTTCCGAGCAGCCTCTTGGGATGCTTCTGTGCGGATGGTTGGCGTGACGTTACAACACCCCGCCTTTGTGGTCCCCCCAAACCCCGCCTCCGCCACCCACACTACCAAAACGCCCTCAGCGGGGGATTTCTGCTGTGCTATGGCCATGCGCTATTTTGACCACGACCACCCTTATTGTTTGTCCCTCGCCCCTAACATGCCTCAATACATACGGTGTAGGTCCTCAGGTTGGCACAGCTAACCGCTTAGTGCTTCTGGTGAGGACGGGGGCGCCTGGCGCTGAAAACTGTCACCTCCCGCACTAAGTTTCCCTACGGCGGCAACCAGCCCCATGCCGCGAAAACTCTTCGAGCGGTTCTTACCGCCGCCTTTGAGACATTGGTAGCCAGTGAGAGTGCGCCGGGGGACGATAGTGCCGGTGCCCCGAACATGCCTTTTTTTTTCTTCGTTCCGGAGCATGCGGGGGCGCTGCAGGCTTGGAAACCCTGGAGTCCGACCTGACCTAGAACGGGACCTGTTTGTCTAGCACTTGCATCCCAGCAATGGTCGGCATGGATGACCGATGTTCCACGACTGCCAACAGTTTTTTTTTTCAGCCTGACGGGAGAAGGGCATCTAGCCGCATCTGGAAAACCACAAGAGTAGAAAAGAAAAGAAAAAAAGAGCTAAAGGGGTTAAGAGTCCTATGTGTCGCGCAGAATGGTCGCTTGGTGGTGTCCAGCTGAGCAGGTCTCTGGCCGTGAAAAGATTCGTCGGCACACAGCTGGTGGGTGTGTAAGCCATATCCGTCTTGTCGACGGATACGAGGAACGCTCGTCCCACGGTGATGGCGTGCCATTGGCTGTCCCTGGGCCGACCTCGATGCTTGTTGCGGCCTCTCTGGGCAACGAACTCCAATTGGAGTTGTGATATTGAACCTAAGCTTCGGCCTGGAGAATCGCACGGACCAGGGAAGCCAAAGGAAGAACATTCGTCACTGCAACTTGGGAGATTTCTCGGCGGCTTTCTTGCCTTGGCCATCCGGCCTCTCTCACAAGGTCTGTCCTTGGGGATCCATCTACATAGTAGCTTTCTAAGCTACCTAAAATGGCTGTCTATGATTGTTGAATCTCATCGATTGTCGGGATTTGCGGAACGTGGAGCAAGGTAGGGTTGCGCTGCAGTGTGGGAGGCAAGCGCCTAGTGACGCACTAAAAATTCTCTGGACAGGTTGTCAGGAGGGCTGAGCGGGCGTTGGGCCAGCTTGCTGTGGTTGTTCATGTTATCAGACGCACAGTTCTGGAACAAAACCCTGCAGTCGAACACTTGGATGTGGTGCGATGGAGCTGGTGAAGAGGGGGTGCTGCTCGCCATTCAACGGTCATTTGAACTTTGTGATACCCGAACCCGCGTCGTCTCGTCTCACAGCACAACCAGTCTGGGGTATGAAGTATGTGCGACGTGCGAAGCACGTCGCATGCAGCCGAGGGCGCCTCGCTGAGTAAACCGACTTCGAAAGGGTGACACACAGTGAATTTTGTGGTCAGAAAACGACATTGCTGCTTACCACTCTCTTCACGATACTACAAACACTACCGAGCTTATGTAATTCCGCAGTCCGGATGCCATATGGTAAGGATGTGGGTGCCAATTGAGGCCCCGGTGAAGAGGCTCGAGAGTGTAAATTATTAGATCCTCATTTGCTACGAGGACAACCCGGCTGTTGGGAGGGGGGGCATCATCTTTATTCTGGTGACATCTGTCTCAGTGAGAAGCCATTTGGAGAGGAGCGGACTTCCCGGGTGCTCTCACTAGGCGGTAGCCAACAGCAAAATACCTACGTGCTCGAGGGGGCGGAGCCTTCCTGTTCTTCCTGGCCAGGTGGCTGCCGGCAGGAGTCTCGCAGGCATGGTCAGCCCCAGTGTTCGCTAAAGTCCGACGATCGATCGGTAGGTTTCGACTTCGCCAGCATCGCACAGAAACCTGCAGTGAATAATGGACGAGGAGTCCACAAGTCAAGTGAGCTTCACACCTGCGCCAGGGCTGCGAGACAGCAACCATGGTCAGTGGATTCATTGTGCTCTGCCGGAGGCCAACAATGGGCTTGCGTCCTCCTCGACTCGACGGCCACCGTCAGGCGAGTTCCGCCCCATCGCCGACTCTACACCGACAAGGTCGGTGCGCGGGGGGGTTCATCGGAACTCAGGGCCCTTTTGTTGCTCACCAAAAGTCGGAAATCGCGGTCACGGGATTAGCCTTGGGTTTTTCTAGCCGCACATCCCCCCCTTGTCTTCCCCTGTTGCTCGCCCTGTTGCTCGCCGTTGGGGGGAGGGGTGCTCTGCTGGTTGGGAAGCATGGAGCCTGCTTGTCAGCGCAAGAATACCCAGAGCAACGACGCCGATGCCATCTCAGGACAACCAGATTTCTGGGTCTCTCTTGAGTTGGCTCTTTGGTCGGGCTACCATTGCCGAGTTGATGAAGTTGGTGTGAAGGTCGACTGAGAGAGGGTGGGATGTCGTTGGTAATCTGACTCCGGGTCGGCTGATTGCCCAAGGTAAACTGTAAAAGACTGGCTGTTGCTGTTGCTGCCCCATCCACTACACACGTTGTGCCCAAAGCTCCCAAGCGACCCCACGAAATGGGGGTCACACCTGCATCGCATCGCAACCCAGCATCGGTTTCTTGTGATGACGTGAAAGCCTCTGTTATTTTCCATTTCTAGTGCCGTCGTTCCTTGGCAACCTGGTCTTTTGGGCCTGACCATCCTTTCCACATCAACCTTGACAGCCCCCTGTTTGTTGCTCCCCATTTGTTGGGTTTATAGCTGTCACTCAGCGTCACCGAGAATTGGTCAGTGGCACAGGATATGTAAGCGAGAGGTCGCCTTGACTCCACTCGGTCGTCGTCGCCGCTGCCGCGTCTCTGCCGAGACCGGATCGATGAGCGGTTCACCGAGGAGAATAACGGTTTCGGAACCTTTCCAGCTTCAAGACTGCCCCCGCCCGCTCTCCCCTCGACTGCACGAGCACTCAAGGGCCCAGGCCCAATGTCGTCCTCTTCCTTGTGTCTCCAGCAAGTTGCAACGAGACAACCCAAGTTCGTTGCTCCACCCGAAAGCTTACACTAGCTAGACTGGCGCTAACAGACCAAACCATGTACTTCCAAGTACCTACCCAGTCGAGCACCAGTCAGTCTGGCATCCCACACCCTCGCTGACGACTCAGGCATGCCGCCTTTGCTCACTCGGTGGCCGTGCTTCATGCCTTGTGGGCCCTCCGCTTTTTTGTTTCTTGACTTTTTGGGCCAATATCTTACTTGTTGGGTGTGCTGATTGGCTGATGGGTGGTCGTCTGTCCGCACGCTACATTCACCCTTGCTGCACCACGTTCCAAATCAGGGAAACGGTACCCCCAGATACTTGATGTTTGGGTCATGCTCTCGACTCCTGCCACGAAAGAGAGGGCAAAAAGCATCGTTATTAAAAGAAGGGCCCCGTCGCCGTTTATCATATCCACTTGCCCCAACCTTTTGGCTGCGTAGTCTCCTTCGAGTTCGATTGCGACATCGCCCGTGGACTTTGGATCTTATCGTGGACAGTTCCGCTCGTTTTGGAATATAAACGTCCCCGTTGTCCTTTCCCCTTTCCTCTTCCTCTCTCTGCCGAGTTCGCACCTCCAAATCGACAGCACAGATCAACTCAACTGCACTTCCGCCTGGCAGTTCTACGGCACATTGGCAGCGGACTCGATTTCCGGACATATCTCCAGGTTACGGCGTCGCAAAAAGGCCAGCGCCAAAAGCTCGTGGTTTTCGATTCCGACTTTTAAAATCCGGCTCTTGCTATCGCCAAGGACAAACATCGGCATAAATCCCAACGCCGACGCAACCCATCCTACCAACGCGACCCTCGGCGTAACCCTCTGTACCCCGGTCGGCCTGCAAGCCCATAACAGGCAGCGGCCGCATCTGCATTGGTGTCAATGTCCTTCGTCCCCTGCATGTGGGCCAGGTGCGCTGCGAGGCCCCTTCTGAGCCATGGCTTGAGGGGCCAGCTCGCGGGGCCTACCGCCCGTGCCGGTCGGAGTTTCTCGGCCACGGCCACTCAACGGAGCGGCTCTAAGGCCAACGTCGGCGGTTCGGCCAATAACGCGCAACCCGGTTGGAGTGGCAGGTCGGTTTTGGCAGTCGCTTTGGCCACAGGCACTGTCGGATGGGGTCTTGCCAGCTCGACCAAGGACAGCTCCGCTGGCGCTGGCTTCTTTCCCCTGGGTGGCGGTCTGCTCTCCCCAGAGAGTCAGTCTCGTCCAATCAACTACGCCACGATAGCCGAGATGGAGCAGGTTGGTTGTTTCCTGTATTGTGTAGTGCATCGCGGCCGTTGACTTTTTGCACAGGCCCTGAAGGAAATTCGACAGGAGCTGGGCGGCGAGGACATCATCTCCACCGATCCGGAAGACTTGCACGCCCACGGATATTCAGAGTGGTCGTCATCCAACCCTGACGGTCTACCCGTCGCTGTCGCATATCCGCGCTCGACAGAGCAGGTGTCAGCAATTGCCCGAGTATGCTTCAAGTACAACGTTCCCATCATCCCTTACTCGGGAGGTTCCAGCTTGGAAGGAAACTTTTCGGCCCCTTATGGAGGAATCAGCGTCGACTTCGCCTTCATGGACCAGATCCTTTCATTCAACAAGGAGGACATGGATGTCGTCGTACAGCCCAGCATTGGATGGCAGGATTTGAATGAGAAACTCGCAAATATGGAGAGCGGCCTCTTCTTTCCCATTGACCCAGGTAAGGAAGCATCGACGCCGTGCTATTGGTACCGAGATCTTGATGACTGACCCATTGGAAAGGCCCAAGTGCTAAGATTGGCGGAATGATCGGTACAAACTGCTCAGGTACTAATGCGGTCAGATACGGAACCATGAAAGACTGGGTAATCAACCTCACTGTTGTGTTGGCAGACGGCACTGTGGTCAAGACGCGACGACGGCCGAGAAAGTCTTCGGCAGGCTACAACCTCAACAGTTTGTTCGTTGGGTCCGAAGGAACGCTGGGATTGGTGACAGAGGGTTCGTTGCTCTTTCCCGCTTGCGCGGCCAGCACTTGCCGATGCAACTTCCCGCCTTAACCCTCTTATCGAGATACTAACATGATCACAGCAACCCTCAAGCTCACGGTTGTACCTGAGGACTTCTCTGTTGCGGTGGTGACGTTCCCCAGCATCAGAGATGCCGCAGCTGCTGCTGCCGAGGTAATGCGCAATGGTATCCCTGTGGCGGCCATGGAAATCATGGACGAGGTCCAGATGAAGGTTGTCAACATGGGAGGCGCAACGGCTCCCCGCGTCTGGAAAGAGCTCCCGACACTGTTCTTCAAGTTCTCTGGCACCAAGGCTGGCGTCAAGGAGAACATCGGCCTTGTCCAGAAGATCACCAAGAACCACAAGGGTGGCAATTTTGAGTTCGCCAAGGATGCTCTAGAGCAGAAGCTGCTGTGGTCTGCGCGCAAAGAGTCGTTGTGGTCTATGTTGGCGTTGCGAAAGGATGGCGAAGAAGTTTGTGAGTCTCCTCTTCGGGCTTGAAGTTTGCAAGGACATAGTGGACTAACAGCGCGCAGGGAGCACGGATGTCGCGGTTCCCTTCAGCCGTCTGGCCGATCTAATCGAAATCAGCAAGAAAGAAATGGACGACATGGGGCTTTTCGCGAGCATCCTGGGTCATATCGGGGACGGCAACTTCCACGAGAGCATCATCTACAACCGGACGATCCCTGAAGAAAGGGAAAAGGTCGAAAAGTGCGTCCACAACATGGTGAAGCGGGCGATTGAAATGGAGGGAACCTGTACCGGCGAGCACTCGATCGGCTGGGGCAAGAAAGACTCGCTTCTCCTTGAGGTCGGACCCGACACACTTGACGTGATGAAGTCAATCAAGCGGGCATTGGATCCAAAGTGGATAATGAATCCTGGTAAGATCATGGATATCCCCCCCGGTTCAAGGACGAGCTTGAGCTCCTAGACGAGACGGTTGTCGCCTTGTCTTTGGTTCAGCCCCAACGTAGCCGCGACCGGAATATTGTAAGCATTCTTCATGGTAGTTGGATCGATGATCTGGGAAAAGGAGCATCAACAGTTTTGCCTCAAGTACTCGGCCCTTGAGAAGAAAGATCATGAAATATCATTGATCAGTATGCAAAAAGGGGACGAGTACACAATACATACTTGCATGCTTTTCATGGCCGGTGCGTCCAGAGGGGGTTAGAGGCATGGGGAAACGGGTAACAAAAGCCTGGAAGCCATCTGTTCTATTTCCAGTATAAATACTCATATCAAATAACCTATCATGCTCGTTCATTCTTGAGATGAAGTGCGTGCTCCACTTTGGCACTGTTCTGCTCAGGCGATGCCTGGCAATGCTCCATGTACTAGGAAGCATCATTTCATTGCAGGTCTATCTAGTACATGCCAGGAGGTCTTTATGAAAATGAAAACTAATTGGCGCGCTTTTTGGGTAGTTAAAGTTACTTGCCGCGCTCGAAAGCAGGCATCCAGCGGTGTTGTGGCTTTACAGATGTTTCCGAGGCGGTGAATGATAGCAAGCAAATTGTCAAATAGTAACGGCTAGCTGCATTGGCACGGAAAACAATTACATTGGGAATCGGGAAACGACGGCCATGCACTCTTTCTTGTTACTACCTAGGTACCTAGGTAGAAAAGGGACAGAGGGGGGAGAAGAGCCGAGTTTCTCGCCTCCCGGAACCAGATTCAGTCTTTATCAGGTATATGGTAAGAAACTGGCGTCACTTGACACTTTGGCTTTTCCCATCCCCCCCTCAGAGGTGATACCCATCAGAGTACCGACTCAGACTGCCTCTCTCTCTGCCTAGACTACAAAGCGTAAGTGTCTAAGTTATCGACTCGGCAGGTACTTGCTTCGCCTCCAACCTTCCACCGCTAGCTACTCTCAGCTTGTTCCACCCCGCCTTCCACACTTCAACCTCCATCCCTTCGGTTTTGGCGATCTTCACCTATCAATAACTTCAAATTACACCCTCCAAAGCCTAGGTAGGCAACCATCCCCTTAACCTCATTGCATCCACTGTACTTGGCCTCTCTGACTGGAAACAGCAAGCATGAACCCTCACACCATGAGCGCCGCTGGGGATGAGTCTTGGAGGACATGGCCAGATCTCACTATAAAAATCTCTCGCCTTCCCTCTACTGTAACCCTTGCCGAGCTATACGATTCTTTCGCACGGCACGGGAACATAGCTTGGCTCTGCATCGACGAGAACCGTAATGGTGACCGAAATGGATTCGCCAAGGTCCGTTTCGAGCCCCCGCCCAAGCTCAATTTCTGGTCCTCGAAAATCTACACCGTCAGACATGGCAAAGGCAAGAGCGTGCAGGTCAATATCAGAGCCAACAGGGACCCCAATGAGACGTACGAGGGTCTGGTCAAGAGTCCCGCCAATCCCGACATATGGTTCAAGTCCGAAATTTCCCTACAGGCAGATCGCATGGATTTTGGCTCTAGGATTCAGAAAAATGAGATGGTGGTGCTCAAGTCGGTCACTTACGGTGTGAGAATTGACGCAAATCTCTCAAAGAAGAATCTCTCCATCTATTTCGACACTTGCACTCAGGACCAAGAATCTGCTCAGGCTGTTGAAAACCTGGTTGACCAAATCCCCGAAGACGATGATATTAGCCACCATAAGTGTGTTGTTGACTTCGCTCGCCTCACAGGAATACTTCGAGCCACTGAAGAGAACGAAACTACACTGGTAATTCCGTTAGAGCTTCCTCCGATGTTCTGGACCAAGGCGAACAGGCGTAAGCGGAACCAGATGGCCGCAGGAAAGTCATC
Source organism: Colletotrichum sublineola (assembly GCA_020631755.1). Lineage (NCBI taxonomy): Eukaryota > Fungi > Ascomycota > Sordariomycetes > Glomerellales > Glomerellaceae > Colletotrichum > Colletotrichum sublineola. Next base: position 4,265,254 of record JAHSQG010000006.1, on the reverse strand, counting down.
TTGGGGCAGCCTGGACATGTGGGAGCGACAAACGGTCATACTAGACGATGAGCAACTGCCTCGAGATTTCCCTGTTACTCTCCAGGCCGACTTTGACGATCCGAACTTCATCAACATTGGCCGTTGGACCACCTTTAGATTCATCATCCAAAACACGGGAAACCATGTTGACGAGTTGCTGGAGGCGCTGCAGGCCTACAACGTTGCAACCACAGTCCTGAGTCAATTTAGATCCGTTCCTCCGCGCTCCCCCCTATTGGGCACGCTTTTCCGAACACCAACACCAACGTCCCACGAGTCTTCGACCAACCACTCGCTGCTGTCTGGAGGAGCAGCCTCTGATCACCTGAACTTCGAAGTCTACTATCAGCTGGAAGTCTGCATCTCTCGCGGCGTATTGTCGGAGTATTCTATCACTCAGACGTTTGTCGATGAGTTATCTCGTATGGACAAGGACCGGGCAAAGTGGATGCTTGAATACTTCGCAGACCAGGGAAACAGAGTATGGGACCCGATGGAAATGTTCGAAAATGAAGACGCCCGTTTCTTCTTTCCCAATGCCAGTATGCCATACTACTGCACGACTGTCCGAAAGATCATGGTTACACCATCGACAATGCATCTTTGCTCGCCAAACGTGGAGTCGTCAAACAGAGTCCTTCGAAAATACAATTCCTATCAGGATCGTTTTCTCAGAGTCCAGTTCACGGATGAGCTCTATAGGGGCAAAGTTTACAATGATGCCGGCACCGAGGTATTCAACAGGATCTATCGTGCCTTGAAACAAGGCATCAGAATCGGCAACCGTGTCTACGAGTTCTTGGCGTTTGGAAACTCACAGATTCGAGAATGCGCTGTTTACTTCTTTTGTCCGACCGCCTACATTACTTGCGACGATATTCGGCAATGGATGGGAGAATTCAGTCACATCAGAAACGTTGCCAAATACGCCGCACGCATCGGCCAATGCTTCTCGACGACAAGACAGATACGAGGAGTCACTGTTCCTCGAATTGTACAAGCAGAAGACATTGAACGGGGCGGGTACTGCTTTAGCGATGGCGTAGGCAAGATCTCCAAACTATTGGCGGAGATGGTCGTCAACGAGATGGGCCAGGAATCAGTTGGCATACCGTCGGCTTTCCAATTCCGGATGGGTGGTTGCAAAGGCATGCTAGCAGTCTGGCCCGATGCGAAGGGTCTCGAAGTACATATTAGACCTTCACAGGAAAAGTTCAAGGCGCAGTTCAACGGACTAGAAATCATCAGGTTTGCGCACTATTCAGTTGCCACACTGAATCGTCAGACGATCACCATTCTCACCACTCTCGGGGTCAGAAGCGAGCCCATCTTGCAGCTCGCTAAACAGCAGGTTCAGAATTATGAGAAAGCAATGAATGACCGAGTTGCGGCTGCGGGTCTACTGGGAAGGTACGTCGACGAGAACATGACTTCACTGACGATCAAGGACCTCGTCTGCTGGGGCTTCATGGATATGGAGGTGCAAGAGCCGTTTGTTCTCACAATTCTAAACCTCTGGCGAATCTGGTCTATGAAGCTGTTGAAGGAGAAGGCCCGTGTTGTTATTGAGCAGAGCGCTTTCCTTCTTGGATGCCTCGACGAGACCGGAACTCTGAGGGGTCACTCGAAAGCAACGGAAGGGAGGGAGACACGGAATACTGAAGATATCCCCCAAATATTCTTACAGATTCCGAACCCTGACGATGGGAAATACTACTGCGTCACCGGAGTGTGCATTGTCGGGCGTAATCCATCACTTCACCCAGGTGACATCCGAGTCGTGGAAGCGGTTGATGTTCCCGCTCTCCATCACCTCAAGAATGTCGTTGTGTTCCCCAGCATTGGCGACCGAGATGTGCCCAGCATGCTTTCAGGAGGGGACCTCGACGGCGACGACTTTTTTGTTATCTGGAACCCGGCCCTCATACCTCAGCAGTGGCATCAGCCGCCAATGAACTATGTGGCGTCAAAGGCCCCCGTGCTGAAGCGTGGGTTCGTCAGGGTATCAGACCTGAGAACTTTCTTTGTTCGCTACATTCAGAATGACTGCCTGGCCTTGGTTGCTATTGCGCATTTGGCACAGGCCGATCGATCCCGAGCGGGGGCAAATGATGGCAAATGTGAGTCCTTAACCCAAGGCGAACACAGAGGATGCTAACTTGGACCAACAGGCCTAAAGTTGGCGGAGCTGCACTCCAAGGCCGTTGACTATGTCAAGACTGCGGACCCAGCAGTCTTTCCCCCGGACCTTCAACCCAAGATATGGCCTCACTTTATGAACCGCAAAAATACCTACAGGTCATCAAGCTCTCTCGGCCAGATCTATGACATGATTCAAGACCAGGCACTTGACCCGCTGTATGAGAAGAAATTCGACAACAGGATCTTGAATCGCTTCACGCTCACAGATGATCTACTCCAAAAAGCGCGCAAGGTCAAGAGACAATACGACACCTCTTTGCGTCGCCTCATGAGCCATCGCGACGTGAAAACCGAGTTCGAAGCCTGGACAGGCTTCGTACTATCAAGACCTCGGGTTGGCAGCGACTACAAGCAGCAAGAGGACATCGGCCGGGAGTCGGCAGCCCTGAAACAGAGATTCCGTGAGATATGCTACAATGAAGCCGGTAGCAGGAACTATGACGACTTTGCCCCCTTCGTGGCTGCAATGTACAAAGTCACCGAAGAGCAGGTCAATGCAGCGCTGGCAGAGGAGTATGAAGACGAGGAACACAAGCGACAATCGATGCCCCTGATCAGCTTCCCGTGGATCTTCCACTGGATCATGGGCCGTATCGCCACCGGGCACGTCAAGGTCAAATCAACCATTGACCCAGAGGCCCAGCCGATGACGAAGAAGTTCTATCCCATCCGCCGCGTCGAAGGAGACATGGTGCAGCAGGAGACTCAGCTGGACGGGGGAAGAGTGGTCCACCGTGGCGAGCTGTTGGGGGTGTTCGAGAGCCCTACGAAGGAGGACTATGGCGAGGTTTCACAAGCAGCAACCGATGACGCCAACGCTGCTACTGGTGGAGAGGAGATACATGTTGAGGAGGAGAGTGCCATGGATGCCATGGACCGGCTGATGAGCGGCGCCATGGGCTAAGGAGGCGCAACAACGAGAGCTTTTTCTGCTGCGACAGGGGCGTTCGACAGGTCATTCCCGCGGTCCCAGTTCATTAATCACGGAAAATTGGAAAAGAGACAGGGCGATAAGGGAAAGGGGGGGCTGTCCGGCCAGGCCTTTGATGCCCACACACCGCCAGCTAACCTTTTATTACAAGACATTGGAGATAGCAAATTGCACAATAGACCTGCTTCGTGACGCAGCATTGGCCAGTTTCCCATGCCAGTGTGATCTAAGGAGCACCGTTTGGCGTCGTCAGAAGCACCCTCGTGCTCGAGCTGCTGGACAGTCCACGCCGCGCTGCATTTCGACGGAACAGCTCCCTCCCACCCCCCGCTGCGAGAGGGAATGGGCAGACCTCGCTGGTTTTGGCTTCGCCGGTGCCCACTCGGGGAACCGACGGGAGGTAGCCAGGTCAACCGCATCTCGACGCGGCCTTTCCGGCGTTCAAGGGGAGGAAATTATGTACCTGTGCGACCCTACGAGTAACCAGAACGAACAGGAACAGAACACGCTGTGGCCAGTATTGGCAGCCAGCAGGAGGAAAAAAAAAAAAAAAGAGGGGGGGGGGGGGGTGTCTGCCGAGGCCCAGCCCAATACCGCGGCGTGCACATCAACCAAAAAGGAATGAACGCCCCACGACCGGTGCGGCGGCAGAATTGGAACGATGGGAATATTTGGGGAGGGGGGACGCTTTCTTGCACAGGGTTTTCCCGCGTCGACGCATCATCACTCGAACGACTGTCTACTTTTTGCACACACTATGGGGAACGTTTCGTTAAGCCCTTGTTTGGTTTTGATGATTTGCATTCTATTACGCAGGGGAGAAGTTATACCTGAAACTCATCTCCCTCTTCTAGAAGACGTCTTCCAAATCCTCCCGACTCTCTTCGGTTCCTGTCGAACATGGTCGATCAAACGGGCAACCTCATCGGCCGCGGCATACGCACAAGCAGCCGACAGGTCACTTAACCCGTAACGTAACACTTTGAGCCCATCCTTCGCTTTCGTTTCTTTCAAACGATCCCGAGAGAAATCTGGTCTAACTAAAGGAGCGGGGCCCGGGGAACAACCCGGGTTAAAAAAAAAAATGATCGATGTGTTCGAAGAGGAGTCCAGATCAGAGGGGCGGGCCGTTGCTGTACCAGAGCAGCGGATAGGAAATCGAAATCAACGTGTTGCAATCGCTCTCCACGTCTGAGTGTGCAGAAGGCGGGACAGGCAACGGGGAAGACCACCCGTGTTGCCTGATGCCTGGCGTAGATCGTCGAAACCCTTCACTTCCTGACGCAAAGATCCGTCCTCAACACCCACTTCTCGCCTGCGGTGACTTCGCGACCCTCATGCTGTTGATAATTTGGATATGTGTCAGTCTGCAGGACCTGTAATGCAGCAAGGAAGGTAAAAATAACAGGATCAGGTGGAAGGGAATAAAAAGGGGGGAGGGGGTATGCTGTTTAGCATGCAGAGAGGGGGGTTGGACAGGTCAGAGGCTGAAGCGGGAAGTATGATTGGGGGAGTTGGGGAGAGGAGGTGAGGCCGCAGGCATGATGACCGCTATTGGCCCATGTTCTACGCCACCAAAAGCAAAAGAAAGGATAGGCAATGCTACAGCAGAGAGACTGTGGTGGCAACGGTCGCATAGAAACATGCTCAGGTGAGTGCGTCTTGCCCTGGAGCATTTCCGGGGATCAGGGGAGGATGCATAGGCTTCTTAGGATTATGTATGTTGATATGGGGGGTTTTTTTTTTTCTTTCTCAAGACGAGACTTACCAGCATGCAGTCGTCGCCGTGCTTGTGAAGAAGAAGCATGCCTGTCTCGAGAGCGACCGGGATTTCCTCCTTGGCGGAACGGCGGTCGTTGGGAAAAAAGACGGTTTCGCCGCCTACACAGCCCTCCACGGAGGAAGTGAGATAAAGTAGCAGCGTCCAGGTTGTCTTACACGTGACAGGCCCAGCCGAGGGGTCGGGTGTAAGCGAGACGTTATTGGAGTCATCGTCTGCATGGGGGTCCAAAAATTAGCTGGGTCGATCATACAAAGGACAGGACAGCCTGCACGGAAGACAGGTGAAGGATGCAGAAGGAAGCAGACTGAGCTGAGGGAACAGAGAATCATCCTGTACTGTAGGTAGGAGGGAATCTCAGAACGCTTGTTGCTGAATTTCTTGTTTGGAGGAGACGATGCGAGGTGTTGAGTGGCTCCGCTGGATCGGACTCGAAACTCTCGGACAGTCCCCCGCCTGACCCGAAAGGACGACGCCTTTGGGTGGGTCCACATGGACCGATTCGCAGGGTTTGGGTCTGTGCAATACATCGATTGGTTCTTTCGATCCTGGGATAAGAGTCCGTGGTGGCAGGACGAGTGTAAACGAAGAGGACTGAGCGGAGGGGATGAGATGTCATATATCAAATATGACTATCGCATGGCTAATCAATGGTCCAGGCACTTGCTGCGGAGCCTAGCATCGTCTTCAAGGAATAATGGGTAGGGATCTCAGATTCTAGCAGGATTTCTCCACGAGGCGTTGTAAGTCATGATCGTCTTCAGAGACCTTGGTTCCGGGCCTGAGGAGATTAAGACATGCATGCATGACTTGGATACCGCTCCGAGTTCGGCGCCCATATGGACGAGTCGATGAAGGCAACTGTGACGAAAAGGGAGGAAACATATGGGCCAAGCGAGCTTCTCTTTGCGCAATCTGTTGTGCAACACCTGTTCAGGACCGAACGCTTGGGCGAAACCGAATGTCTTGCAACGGTCTTCAGGCACAATGGCATTGCTAGCCCAGGAAGAGTCGGTATACGACAAGGTGGTACGGTGTGATGTCATCAAGAACGACGCAATGAAATGCTGGCGAGCTCTGTCCCTCCGTTGCCTCTCGAGTTCGGCCATCCTAGGGACAGAAACAGATGCTCGTGGCACATTGTCCGAGGTCGGCCAATGCTCTTGAATGTAGGCAGGCAATAATGGAGGCCTTGCCCCGTAGCTTGCAGACTATCCATCGCCTTCGGCGTTTGTGGCGTATGACAGGTCAACGATAGGGTTTATGAGACTTACAATGTGCATCAAAATACTGGCCCTTGGAGTAACGATATATACGGATATTGGGATTCAAACCAACGACTTCGCCGCCCCTAGTAAGATGGAATGAACCCTTGTCAGCAAGTCTCACAGAGTTCCCGTTATAAGAATGCCCTGGCACAAATGCGGTTATTCTTCTGTGTCGGTTTCATGTTTGTTATAACTGTTTTGGAAGTTTTGTTGCTTGTGCGCTGACACGGGCGAATCAAGCCGAAAGGCGTAGGATGGATGCACTGCTCAGGGCAAGGGTCCCGAAGGAGGGCGGAGGCGGCAAGGGAGAGAAGGCAGCGCACTCACCATAAACCCTGAACATGTTCCTGACGCAGTGATTCGCGCAGCCCAGTCTCCTCCCAAAGGCGCTGGGCGAAGGCATCATCCTGGACTTGAAAACGGTCGTTTACTCTCACCGCATCTCCCCGCTTGGGCCGTCCAGGAGTAGTGATCAGCGGCAGGCCCCTGAGGAAGGTGACATAGGAACCGCAAAGGGACTTTGGCCAGAAGTTGCGGATCAGGACAACCTTATCAGGACAAGGGCCGAGTTTGTCAGGAACCAGGTCGGTAACTGGCAGTGGTGGCTTGAACTGGGGCCAAGCGGGTGGTGCACCGGGGGTGGAAGACGTGGTCGATTTTGTGTTAGTGCCGGCCGCAGCCCCAGCTTTCGTCTTCGCCGCGTTACTACTTTTCGGTTTACCCATGGTTTGGGGATTTTATTGCGCGGTACAGGATGGAACGTGGTTCGGGATGATGTGCAGCGACCCAAGTAAGTAGTAACCAACCAGTGACTTATGGTTCCTGGCGGCTGTCTAGGACACAGCTGAGGCTGCCCCACTAGCGTGTTGCAAAGCGGCTTGACACACGGGAGAGGTAAGAGCCGACTGACTGGTTCCGTCAAAGAGTACCAGGAGGAGTGTGATGTTGCGGTGAGCAGTTGACTTGCGGCTGAATGGTCCGTCCACTGGCATGTATTTGGAGCCGAGAGCCGCTGTCAGGGTGTTGATGATGCGCACGTGAGAAACGCGGGTGGTGAATAGCCAGATTGCGGGTGCTTTGATTCAGATGACAGCCCCTGGGTGGGCACAGCGTTTGATGATGACGCCTGACCTCGGTGCCGACCTAAAAGATTGGTGCGTAAGTAGATAGGTATCGTATGGTAATATGGGGTAATTGCGAGTTGGTGGACGGGGGAAAAGGATTGGAATGAAGTGGCTCTGAGTGGTGGTTTGTTGATGAGTGGGAGTGGGGTTGGATGACATAACGACACTGTGTATTTGTACAGCTTCACACACCGTGCAGAGCCCGTGTGCGTGCCGCGCGACTGCAGCCGCTGATTTTGATGACCCATATACGATGTACAACTGTAGGTACTTTAGGAGTGGATTTCCACGTCACCGGGGGTTCGGGGCGCCTACGCCGGTGCCAGGGCTGGGAGAGGGGTCTGTGACGCTAGCTGCCTACCTAAGGACTGGTCTGGCTCGATCTTGGAAACGCGGTTTGCACTGACGTCTCACTACCTGGTCCAGTGGTCCCTATTTTCGTCACATCTCAGCAGCAGCCAACCTCCTTCTCTTCCTGCCTAGGTGCTCTCTCTCTCTCTCTCCCTATTTTTTTATGATTATTAAACACCAGAAATGACATTTGACCAAGTTTCTGTTTCTACTCCTGGTGCACCCATCCCTTCTCTCCCATTTGGACTTCGGTCTGTGCACAGCGCGCCATCCAGTTGGTGCCGTGTCGCCTCGGAAGTTGCTTGTCGAATCTATGCATGATGCTGAGTCGCCATTACACGTCCCGATGACTAAGCGGACTGGCTGGGGCTGGATGGGAACCATTTAGCACCTATCAGCAAACTTTCGGCAACGCGGTTGCTCCCGCTTCTGACTACCTAGATAGGTACTACATACAAACAACCTTAGAGCTGCTGCTAAAACCGTCACACAAACACAACGTTTTCCTACCTACCCAGGTACCTGTACAAGGTTACACGAATAATTTGATCGTTTGCATTCCGACAGCAGTCGTCGGCCCGCCCGCGCTATTTGCGAATTTAGGACAAAGGCCGCATTGACCCATCACGCATCGATCTTGCACGATGCAATCTGATCCGTGACCCAGTAATGTGGTAAAGCAATCGTCGAACCTCAAAGCCCGCGCCTTGGCGATCGCCCAAATGCCCACATGCGAGCTGCACGTTGAGGCGACTCGCAAGCACCTGTTTAAATCCCTCAGCCACTGGAAATTCCCAGCGGGGGGACCCGTTGGATTGAGGTAGAGAAGCATTGTCATTGGGCTTAGTGTAGACTCGCTCGTGACCATTACCTTTCTTGGCCGAGGTCCTACTACATACACTAGATCTTAGGAAAATGTGATACATGACAAGACTCCCGAGTCGCGAGTCTGCCTAGGTAGTAGGCCCCACCAGCTGCCCGCTTGCTAAGATCTCTGCAATCAGATCCCATCAACCTTTTTGCTTCGACACTGCAGGGCAGGATTCATCCTTGTTTAAAAATGCAAAGAAGACTTTTTGCTGCAAGTAGCCCCTTCCATGATGGATGATTGTCCCAATCTACCCCTGACAATGAAGAAGACAATGGCCTTCTGACGAGATTGGGTTTACGATGTGAGACAGTTTGGGCAAATCGGAACTCATCACTAGCTGTGCGTCAACACATGTCTCCCATCCAACCGACTGTGGCTTGTTTGTCTTGGAGACCAACTTTCGATCCAAGTGCCTGATTGTCGGGACAGCCCTCTCTCCAACCCAGGCCATGTTGGGAAGAGAGAGGTAAGCCTGCTGCGCTCTCCATATGTAACGCCCCCAAGACTCCCCCGCCGACAATTCTTTTTGCGGTGCACTAGTCTGCGACTCACCCTAACATCGCTTCTTACGAAGACGATTGCGACAGACTTTGTCCACCTCCCTAAACTGTCCATAATCCCGACGAACCATGTGACCATGCACGGTACTGACCCGATATTTTGGTCATCTTCTGGAGCCTGAGTCGATTCGTGCACTATTTGTCCTAACTTATGCCAAGCGCTACTTGACAGCATTGGGAAAAGCCACTTCATTATCTCGTCATTGTCACGCCCGCGGGGGTGGTGTGGCAATTCTGAATAATGCCTTGGCCTATTGTCGTCTCGCTGTCTTGTCTGACAGGGACCGGGAAACCAGGGCCTCCGTTATGCCTAAGTGAAAGGACGGTTGTAGGCCCGTTGCAGTGACCCCGCCTCAGACAGCCGGTGCAGATAGCTTCTGACCTCAGCCGACACGATATGCCATGCACAGAAATCACCCGGAAGGTCGCCGTCAAAAAGTGACAATATTTGACCATTTGCCTGCTATCGATCCGGCACACCTCACCCCCAGCAGCACGCACGTATGGTGGGGACCCCATGGCATGGCAAGATAGAGAACCGATTGAGTCTCAAAGCATTTTCAGATGCCATCGACGATCTAGCAATCAAAATCTCGGGCAGCCGATCGCTGCCAAGACAAGCATGTATCGTGCCTTGCCCTGTTTGCAGACTTACAGGTCATAACCTGTGAAAGTAACGGGCCCAGGAGGCGTCGATGGTGGTGTGCGTTTATGTAACTGAAAACTGACGTCTGATGTGTCATTTTGATGGTCTCGTACATGTTTTTACTGCTGTGGTACAGGGCGAACTGGTGTATGATACGGCAACACCAATTCATTCGTCAGATGTCTTCGCAAAAGGCAGATGGGCAGGCCCCGGGGAAGCCATCCGATCATCTTATTGGTATGCCATCTGAAAGGTGAGGAGGCTCATCGTATTTGTGTTGTGGTCGTCGCTGATTGGACATGGTAACCAGGGGCAGAGCGGCGTGTGCCATTGCTCGACCAGGGCTTCAGTGAAGTAGGTGCATTTGGCGCCAAGGAGGGAGCAGGACATTTGAGTTGGCCGCCATCATGCTCCCTCCCCATGCCAAATGCAGTCATGACGACGGGTTGGCTGCCGCGGATGCAATCAAGATTCCCGTTCTGCAGTTGTGGTGTGGTCGGCTCAGCTGTCATGTGCTGGATTTGGAGGGCGGCTAATCGAAGCGCATCTTCTGCACTTTGTGTAGTATCGACAGTGGGCCTACATGCATTTCGTCCGTAGTCAACGGGGTTTGGCCTTCCCCCAGCGTAAATAGTGCAAAATTTACCAGCATTTAAAGAAGTCTCGATGTAGGGTTTGATAGACAGAGAGTACTGGAATGAACGAATAGGATGCGCGTCAGTGAGCCGGCCGATCGCATAAGTCGAACAATCCCGGTGATGCACCACTTCGGTGGATACATATAAAATAATCCATAATATGCACGATCACCAATGGCGATATCGCTTTGTTGAATAAGGTGGCTTGGTCCACTCCTTGTAAGGGTCCGAAAATCTAAGTGGCGGAGACTTTTCTTTCCCCGATTTTGAGCCGTCCCGCCATAGCTCCGCTTTACCTCTTCCCAGCACGCGAACCTCAGCTGCCCGAGGGACCGCGACTCCATCGACTCCTGTCTTGATCGATTGACCGGCCCTTGCCGCTCTAATCTGGTAAGCCTTGCTGTAAAAGCCACGGTGGATGCTCTGTCTGACACACTTTTGCGCAATCTAGGAGGCAAAATTCAATGCTTGCCCAACACTCTCCAACAGCCATGGCTTCGAGCAACGAGTCCCAGGACTCTCGATCGGCGAGGTCACCACTTCAACCAACGTCCTCTCTTTTCCAGGCAAGAGCGACGAAACAACTAGGCCTCTTCTTCGCCGGCGCTGGTTTCTTCCTGCTGTCAGCCATGATCACGCGACGTTCCGTGGTACGCAAACAGCTAGCTGCCTTCCCAAAATTCTACCAGCCCAGCCATTACGCGGCAGGCAAGCAAGGAAACCCCGAAGGAGGCATGATTGCCTTTGAGGCTTTGAATCTGGCGACGCTCAATGTCTTTAGTTTTGCCATGATGATGACGGGAGGCGCCGCTTGGGCATTCGATGTGTCTTCGGTTGACGACCTAAGGGAAATGGCCCGAAGGAGCCTTCGCGGAGCAGCTGCCCAGACGGACGAGGCTGCTGAACGAGAATTCGAAGAATGGGCTGCCAAAGTCCTGACAAAGTTTGGCAAGATGCCTGGCGAGGGCTCAGCAGCAAATAAGGACAAAAATGAAGTCGACTCCAAGACAGGCAAGGAGGGACGGTGAGGTGGCAATAGTTAGCTAGACCAACATCCCCCTCTTTTTTCTTGTCACGAGTATAGACGATCTTTGGGCACGTCCCAATATGGATGCTGCCATATCGTCTACGATGCGACAACATGTACACAATATTATAAGGCACAGACTGGTTTTGATACACCTCTCTACCATGAATCGACTCAACAGAGAACATGAGCAGGCGTGGTTTTCGTCACGTCTTGCCATCCAGCAAGACTATCCGCCATCGTGAGGGAGCGAGATCGGAGTTTCGGTATGGAGATGACGAAGCCACAAGATGGCTATGCCAACATTGGTTTCAGCCCGGGACGGCGGCGTGGTCATCTACGCGAGCCCTCCCGTCTTGCCACGGCAGAGCATTCGAGTTCTGCATCGCAACAGTCCTAGCGCCATACGCCCATCTGCTATGTTGTCTTGCAGCTGCCTTGAATCCCCAAAAATTTGCCAGCCGCGCGCATCCCCGATAACTTCATAAAAAGAAAAGGGAAACAGGAGCTTTAGACGCATGTCCCCTCATGATTCTGGCGGGGCCGCCGCTTAGAAGCTAGTGGTCGAGGAGGGTTGGCAGGCGTTCGGCTCTTCCACGCCCGCGCCTTCAGGATTGCGGCTCGGCATGGTTCACAGCCAATGGCATGTCTTGCCCTATCAGTTCTCAGAATTGCCCATTATGTTTCTGACGTTTCTTTTGAAACGAGTCTCTGTCTGCAACTGAATAAGTGCTTTGTGAGCTGTCACGAAGACTTTCTATGGCGCCAAATAGGCCGGAGCGGTTGACGCAGATGACGCTTATTCCTCTCCCGAGACGTTTGATTTGAAACTCTTTCTTATCTCGACCATCATCGAGGATCTGGGAGGCCAACTACAAAACGGATGGATGATACGAGTTGGCTGAAAAGCCACGCCCCAGTGCAATGGGGCCGGGTACGCAACATCGAGGCACTGGCAGACTACATTGGCAGCGAACGACTTCCCTTCGGAGGTGGGGAAAGGGTCCGAGACAACCCGTGGCATTGCAATACCCCGGCCGTCCCGACTTGCCCCGTCACCATCCCTGGACTCTCGTCAACAAGGATTTGTATCTTACGGCCCTACCTGTGTACCTAGCAGATCGCCTTTTAGTGCTTCTGGACTTTTGACTACCCACGCCCATACCCCTGTCCACTACGGACGCAAGAATTGGGAGGGTGTCTACAAGGATTGGCATACGAAAGCATACAGTCGGAAATGCAGAGAGGCTTCCGCTGCAGCTATACTCTATGATCCATGCTCTGGGCATCGGACCCGAATCGACGCCAAGCCGTATCTGGCTCCATGAAGTCCACCAGGCGGTATGGCGTTCGCAGCTCTCTCTTGTTTCGATTTATTTTATAAACTTCATCACTTCCTCGACAGTCTTGTCGCCATCCTCACACATTTCTTCAACCATAGCATTCTGCTTTTACACCCGCCGCTATCTTTGATTGAAAGCCTTTTCTGTCCGACTCAGGTACAGGTCCGCCTTGACGCAGCCTCCGACATTGAATCTTGTCAAGCAATGTGCCAGGTCGAAAGTCAACTTGACTCTTGGTGGTGCTAGTCCTTGTGGTTCGAGGCTCATTCATTCTTTACACTTGCTTACACCAAACTCGAGTACATAATCTGTCAACAACAACAACAACAACAACAGCAGCAGCAGCAATCGAAAACACAGTGTCCATGGAGTACACAAGGCATACGCTTATGACCGGCGAGCCTACGAACGCCAAAATGCACCACCCAGCTCATGGTACGCTTCTCAACGATGGACAATCTTTGGACGGCCGCGAGTACCAGCGTGGAGACCCAGTGGCAATCGTCGATGACGGTGCAAGAGAGAGTCTCGCAGATGCAATTCAGATTCTCAACCTTCGAAACAATGAGTACATGCTCGTGTTACTGAAAGCAGTATGCTGGGTTCCCACTCACAGCGAGCAACGGTCCGGTACCACATTTCTGCTCACCCTGTACGGACCCAACCTGGACTTTCGTCACTCCAACTCCGAACCTCCTCAGATGGGGTATCGCGGCATCGCAAGTCTTTTCGGTTCTTGCGTCTACGTTGGGCGTGAGGTTGTGCTGGAGGGCAACCTTTCGAGGGTGAACCTGGACCCCGCAAACCGAGTTTCATTATTTACAGCACAATGGGATGCGCTTTCGGTCCACTCTGAGCTGCAACACCCGGTCTTGACTCCTTCTGCCTCATCCTGTGCATCATCGAGATGCCCATCCGAGTCCGGAGCCGACTCTCCACCTCCCCTATTCTATCGTCTTCAAGGACGTAGAGACTCTGCCATTGAAATCCGGGACCCCGAATCTCCGATCTACAAGTCTTCTACCGGACTAAAGGTAATATAGAAAAATGGCCCATGAGATTGTGAGCACAAGCTGACGGTTCGTGGACAGTCGATGTCACCCAAGCCCCTCTTCATCCGCACTGCTTCCTTTGCAACAAAGTATGGCAACCGCATTGCAACGCAAACCCCCTCGCCCAAACATGTACAATACGAATCCAACACGCCTGCTTGGTCAGATCTTGGATCCGATGATGACCTCGGCTTCAATGTTGATGCGGCGTTCGGTTTCGACCCCTCGTTTCCCGACAACCTTGATCTGTGCATCAACGAGCCTCAGTTTGGGGGTATGATGACGGATAATGACTTGCAAGTCAATTTCGTCTTTATGCCACAGAACGAGAGTGACAACTTCGCGCCTGGGCATCCCGAACAACAACGGACAGATGGTAATGTTCAAGAACCGCTGTGGCCCACACACAACATCCCAGGAGGCCCTGAGAATGCTTGGGATCCTCTGCAGATACCACCGCAACATGCATCGGAAATGAGGCAGCAGCAACTCCCCGTGCCTCAGCGTCAGCAGCAAGTGCCCGCGAGGCAGGGAACTCAAACGGATTATTACGAGTCGTACCGGCTTGCGGAGGATCAAGCCAGCTCTCAAATGCACTCCGGGGTTGCGACACATCATTCTCAACAGGCAGAAGCCCCGCATATGTCGAACGACCCCCGAGTGGGTTATGCACCATCTCAGCAACCCTCGGCGGCTACTCCTCAACCCATTCAAGGGTTCCAGATGCAGTCGCGGCATCAGGAGCAGTCTAGCCGGTTACCAGCTCCGATTGCCTCAACCAGCTCCTTTCCTACTCAGGAGGTTCATATTATCCAGAGCAACCGCCACGACCCTCGCCAGCCTCGCCCCCTAGCTTCCAACTCTTACAGTCCGGTGCAGGAAGGAACTCTGTCGTCATCTTCCCGTAGTCAGCGGCCGCGCCGCAGCCCTCTGCCCGAGGAGTCACGGGCTTCAAGCGCGCGGGGTACGCCGGTCATGGCTCGCCGAGCACCGGCACAGCCCATTCATACATTTTCGCCTACCAGTCTGATCGATTCCTTCCGCCAGAGTTCCCAGGCGCACACCAGTGCATTGGAAAGCCACTATGAGCAGCTACAGCAAAACTCCACCGGTGATGACCAGCTTCGTCGGGCTGGCGAGGCGTTGCAGGCTATCCGCCGGACCACGGATGACTCTTTGCAGCTCCTCAACCTATTGCAACCCGTCACCGGCATTCCTTTGAAAGGCACAGAAAAGAGACTCCAGTCCCTGGTTGATCAAATTCTTGACACGATGAAGGAATTGCTCCCAAGCGCCTCAGACTCTTCCGAGCAACATGCCCAGAAGCTGGGCCAGAAGTTGCAAAATCTCAAGGACTTCATCGAGTATGTCGAGGGTGTTCATCCCGAAGTGGTCAAACGCTTGCAAGACCCCGCTGTTCCCACTACCAGCGAGACGATCAAGAACACCTCAGTCGCCACCACTGGCCGAATTCCCTCGGCTCCTGCCTCGGTCTCTTCGCAAGCAGCAGACGAGTCTGACTCTTGCCGCTGGGTTGATGGCCAAGCTACCCCGCCACCAGACCGGTCATCCGCAATGGCACAGAACCGAGACCGCTCGCGCATGTTTCGTGGCATGACCAATTCCCTTGGTCGTCGTCCGGAGCCTCGCGCCAATACTGGTTCGGACTTTTACCCTCCAACAAGCTACAGCCAGCCTGCATCTCGAATTCACTCGCCGATGGCCAGCCATGCCGCGCCCGCCGAGCCTCATCCCAGCGGACACGGTTTCTACCAACAGACTCTTCCGACCCCTCTCCAGCAGACTATGCAGGTGCCGGACTTTGGCGCACCGGTGCAGTCTCGACCGATGCAGGCTTACCCACCGCCGAGCTCGGTGGAGATGATGCGTCCGATGCAGCATGGCCCGAGCGTGCCTCCTCAGCATCATTACACCACTCAGCAAGAGGCCTCGTTCTATCTGCGCCCGAACCCGTCCCACGGCCTCTACCCTGCGAGCGGAGCAGAGATGTCTCAGGCGGCTTACGCCCCGCGGTCCCCGCTGTCTTTCCAGACGGGACCGGCCCCGGCTCATCATGATGGGTATTATCAAGACGTGAGGTCCACGCTTCCGGACCGAAGAACGATTCGTCATGAACGTCCTGGCCCTTACTCTCTCAACTACAGAGACCAGAGACGGCGTAGGGGAAGCCAGTAATGGCTGGTCCTCGAGGCCCTAGTCTCGCTCCCGTGCATGTGCACACATTATCCTGTTTTGCTCGCGTTGGTTGCGCGGAAATTTCCCGGCACTTTTTCGTTTTAGCTTGGAGTTAGCGAGTATCTGATATCCCATTGCATCGTTCTTGGCGAGGCGTTTTCTCAGTGGCAAAACTCGGCGTTTCTTCTGCTCTTCCTACTTTTATTTTTTATTTTTATTTTTTTACAACGGCTTCGGAGATGATAAGGAATAAGATGGTACATTGATTCTAGCGTAAGCAGATCTATGGGGAGTGCTGGGGGGCGGGGTATGTATGAGGAGTCCAGTGATTTGTTTCTGGGGCGTTGCTGGGATGGTCACAAAAAGTAAGATATTTACATTTAGTATGAACAAAAGATTGATCCGTAACTTGTCTACCATGTTTGTGGCTACCAAAGAAATCAATTGCGAGGAGTGACACATCGTGAAAACAGACGTAAATCCACAGATGAGCTAGATCCCGGTGTGCGGTGCCTTCTGCGGGACTCTCCGGCTGGCCGTGATCGTGTCGCCGGGGATCGGACCCCGAGGTAGTAACGCACGAGCCCCGGGCTGCCCCCTCCCCGCCCGCGGGGAGGCCGGGATTCGCCCGGCACTACCACCCCCCCCACACGTCAGCTGAAGCAGACCAGTGGCCCGAACCGGCATATGCTCCGCTGCCGATCCTTGGCTACGACCGACGTCTGAGGTCCTCTCCCCCCGCCTGTTGCCGTTTCGTAGTTCGAAGGGGGAAGGGGGCGGAGCAACCTCCCACCACTACCGATCTTTGGCTTGGCCCGTCTTGTTGTTCATGCCTCGATAGATGATTCCGCCCTTCGGCTATTCTCGACCGGCGGTGTGTTTATGCAACATACCCATCGGCCCACAGCGATCGGTGGAGTTCTCCCCCTACGTGTCCGTCGGTGAGTTTGAACCAGACATGCGTTTTGTGGTAATGACTCAACTGATTGACGTTTCGTGGGTTCGCGGCATCAAGTTTCTACCTGACTTGCATTTTGGCCCGAGTGGAGGAGGGCCTTGGATGGGAAGCGTGCTCCGTTTTCTCTCCGGCATGGTGAGACGTAGATTGTCCGCTGAGCCGGGGACAACTTCCTGTGTCGGGGCGACGCCGAGCTTGGAAACGCATATAAGAACGAAGAGAAGTCCAATATTTGAGTAGGCTGGCGACATAAGATATATTTACTCATCTCACACCAGTCCAATTGTCCTCTTTCGCACTCCACTCGTCGCAGGCACGAATCATCACGCACGAACAAAACAATCGTAAACATGGCCATCACCAGGATCGGGCTCATCGCTCTCGCCGACGAAGTCAAGCAGGACGAGGCCGTCGCGAGGTTCAGCAACTTTGCCAATGATTGCAAGAAGGTAGAGCGAACGAGAGTCCTTATCCCTTGCCAAGTCTAGAATGTGCGGAGGCTGATGCTCTCGTGACCCATAGGAAGACGGACAGACGTACATTGTCGCTTCCAAAGCCAGCAAGTGCAAGGTCTTGACGGATGTGCCGGGCTCGCAGCCGTGGACCGTGGTTTACGAAATTACCTTCGCAAACGAGACGTCAGTGTTGTCCCAGTTCCCCAAGGAAAAGAAAAAGAAAAGAACAGAAAGCTCGTGTGGTTTGGAATGTGCTTGTATCTGTATGTTGATGACTGACGATTTTGATATAGGGATATGGTGTACTATCAGACCAAAGATCCCATCTTCAAGGAGCTGATGACGCAGGCAGCAGAGGGCAAGGCCACCGGATTCATTGCGGTGTCGGCGACAGGATTTTAAGGGCTGGGCTACCATTGACTCTAGCATTTTGATGAATTTGAGCGACTTCTTCGATGAGTTGACTTCCATCCCGGACGGAGGTTTTTGCCCTGGCCTTGGGCCAATCAAGACCCAATCAAACATGAGAGCTTTTGTGTCACTCCGTAATTTTAAGCTTCTGCATGTGTTGCATTCGTTACACAATGTCCATAGCAAGCCGCTTCATGATGTCCGTACATCTAGTGGGTCAAACAGTTCTTCACTGTTGACGGATTGTCTTTCAGTGAGATGGAACTGCGCCCAACAAGCCTAAATGAGTGTTCCATACACAGTCGCGAATAGCATGCAGGAATGCAACAGTTCGTGCCTGTAATGGTTGGCTTCCTGGTGTCTCTCACGTCGAGCATGGCATAGTCTACAGAACGATCCATTTCGACTTCACGTTCTGAAGCTCGTCTACTAGGGTGACCAGGAGAATGGCACAGTCGACGTAGGAGGAGTTACTTTTCCGTCAGGCCCCGTCAGCTCCGTCTGAAACAGTAGGCTTCTTACTTACGATGCCTCAATTTGAAGCCAACGAGAAAGGGTATTAATTTCGTTCAAGGTTGCGAGCCTTCTGTTTAGCGTTGTAGGTCAACATACCAAGCCATCACTTAGCCCTGCTTTTTCTCTTTTTTGGGATTAAACCTTGTCACTATTAGGCTGTCTTCTATGACACTTGACACTCGTTTAAGAAACCAATCTAGACAGTCTTTGATCTCATCAACCTGGTTTTACCACTCGATTCCCTCGAGGCTGGTTTCAAACCAGGACCAGACCTCAAGCTGATGACGCCACCCTTATTCTGAAACGCGTTCATGAACGGTCTCAGTACCGAATGATCGGACAAGTCAATAGCAGTACCAGCGCGTAATTTCTTGGACATTTGTAATGTGTATTAGCAAAGCCTATATTTCGAATGGCGTATAGAGACGAATATTGAACGGCATGAGGTACTACGTGCCACAATCACATTCACCGAGTCCTGAGTCTTGTCACTATTGCTTCACAAGAGACAAGTTCTCATTTAACGCTATAGGCGATAGAAGCTGGTCTGCGAAATATTACCAAGAGCTTCTGTCTATGAGCTCAATATGGCAAGCATAGCGCCACTGTTACGGTAGTCGTTTCTATGTTCACTCACCAGGAGGGGCCTAGAATTTTAACCGGATCCCGTGAGCCGAGCCTGTAAAAGTTCAGCTAAACCGTGACAGTTTCTCCATGTTCTAAGCCGTTCTTTTCCTTAAGCTCCTCCGCCCCTCCAGCAAGTTACCAACCCCGACCCCGCTGCCAAGCGGCCTGTGGCGAGTCTAGAGCCAGATAGCATGGTCGAAAAAACCACGAGATGAACTCTGAAGACAGATAGTGAACGTTCACCAACAAGGCGGACTGGCAGGCACCTTGATACAACCCGTTCTTACGCCCAGAGCCTTGGCGTCAGCATGAACAAAGAGGTCTGGGCCCTGTAAAGCATAAGTACGTGGCATGGTCCTTGTCGAATCACCACGGTTGTGTTACCGAAACCGAGAGTGACCGGATACCTAGCCATGCCGTATACCTAGTCTTGTTGACAGCCTTCCCGCCAAAGGTGGGCCTCGTATCGCCTCAGCCTAGTTTGGACGAGAGTTGCCCAAGAGTTGCCTCGGCTCCCTCTCCGACACGGTGTTTCGGTGATCAACAGTGCGGGACTAGGAAAAGTTGCCCCATGGATCGTCCCAACCTTTCTTGTAGAGCTTTTGGAACAAAATCGCCCAAATGACCTAACTTACTTTCCCCCTTGTACAGTCGACGAAGGCTGGTTGACGCGTAAGGGCGTGCGTTTGTGCTCCCAGCTGCCTAGAGGGCGTGGCCGGAATGGTGATCATGCTGGCCCCCTAGGCGACAAAGGCCGCTTTGGAGTAATTCTGCTTTCGAACGATTAGTCGTATTTGCCCAGACCAGCTTCAACGTCCACCAACTCCCTGGAGGCAGCCAGACCATGAACAAGTTGGGTAGTGCACTCCTACGCTCTATTGTGAGCATAATACCTATATAGTGTTGACTTGGCTTTGTATAGCTATCATTATGTATCCGTGCGACCTTACAGGGGACCGTCTTGTATACATACCTCAGTACACCCTATCAGACATCTCCCGTACCATGGCTCTGCGACTTCTTGTGAATCTTCCCACCAGCCGCCATCTGTGCTTATTTTGACTGATGTGTGTCCGGTTTCCAAACCCTGCGCTGATCGACGGGAAAGAGGGCACGAGAGAGGGAGGGCGGACAAAGATTTAGACCGCGCGGCCGAACGATGCGGTCCTCGCATGCTCCGAATCCCGGCGCGCCGACGGGATGTAGGACCGAAAAAAGCCCGAGATGGCATCCGCCGTGAATCGTGATCGAAAACTCAGTCGGCGTCTGGGGGAAACAAGATTCATCCCGGCAGCATGTCGCATCCAGGATGGTGCCGGCTAACCTTAAATTCCTCCTCGCCGCCCAACCTCCAGCGCTTACCGTAGTGCCCGAGACGGCGGTGCGGCGGTCGTCACCACCAGCCGCCGCTTTGCTATAGTACCGGCTGCCGTGTTAACCGTCTCTGTGCCCTGCTAAGAAAAATCTATGCCCTTCGCTATTCACAGTTCTCCGCAGCCGCAGTGTGAGCCCACATACTGTAAGGAAGAAAAGTAAGTGTGGTCCATAATCTAACCCCCGTCTTCGTCTGAAATTTACCCCTTGCATGGGTGAGGTTATCAAAGTATTTATTGCCTAGATGTTTACAGCGGGCCAATAATCTTGCTGAGCCTAGTGGAGAACGAGGCTCTGCGCAGGCTGAGATGCCCCTCCAGCTTGGGTTTGTTTGTACTACCGATACTATGTAATTAGTCCAATTTGGCGGTGGAGGCTCGTCTCCAAACCTTACAGTAGATCCCAGGGCATTGTACTCAAGGTTTTGTGTAGGATACTTTGACTTTTTTTTGGATAAGCACGATGGGGAGCACTGATCATTCCCGAGGCGAGCCTTATTACTTGTCAGTGTACCCGCAAGACTGGGCTGCGTTGTCAGTATGTCATTGTAGTGACTGACACCACCACTGAAGTGTATGTCGTGCGATTCGAGGCCGTGGTTTCAGGTAGTGGGCTCCTTGCTGCTGACGTTGGATTTAATGAGATCCCCCTTGCGTTGGTCGACTCGTTAAGTCGAGACACAGTCAGCCATCACTGACGGTTACTCAACAGTAGGGCATAGCAAGTCCGAGACTCCATCATGCAAGCTACGGACGCCAGTCAGCGAGATTTGGATAGTACATGCACATCAGCCCCCTTCGATTTAGGTGCCCGTAAGCTTACAGCCTTTTGCTTCGTCATACCGCTTCATATCGCATTCTCTGGCACACTCAAAATGAAAGCTTGTGCAACCTAGGATAGGCATGTACACGGGGTTAAGGTGCTTATGATCACGAACAACTAACTACCTTTAGCACGACCCGAACGAGTGGCACTGAGGGCGCCAGCGCGACATAAGATTTTCGCCGGGGTCTTGTAGCTTTCGGTAGAAAGTTGACACGTCTCTGGCATTCCACCGTGGTCAGCCAATGGCTTGGGGGGTGGTACTTGGGCAATTCTTGCTGTGAAGACGATCTTACCGCAATCAGCATAGAGTTTGGCAACGTCTAGGGCAGAGATTACGCCCGTCAATGATCGTCAATGATGCGGTAAACTAGTTGCTCGTGATCAAAAATGATATTCAATGGATTGGAAAGTTCGGTTTCTGTCAATGACATTAGCCTTGATACAGGCTTCGGACAAGGGGCAACCGCTTTTCTGTTGAGAAGGTTCTTGTGGCTAGCCGACAGCCGGCTTACAAAGTCTCCAGGTGACCATTCCTAATAACAGATACCCAGAGCATGGAAGACAGGCTTCGACGCCCGCATAGTCATAAACGCCCAAGGACGCCGGCTGCCAAGCCATCGATGATGTCGCGTTCATGGGGCATTGAAGAAGACCCCCATGAAGCGGATATGTCTGTTCTGCGGCGGGTCCAAGATTGGGCTGCTCGTTGAGGCCCCGCTCTAGGTTTTGGGTATTCATGAACCGAGCATGGTTTAGCAACAGAGTTCACCCCCATATGAGAGTAGTGGGCGGTACTTTCGATAGCCGTCGTCTGATCATCAAGTGGAGGGAGGCGAGTGCAAGCGGGTTTGGCCCGCCATCTACCTACCTAGCACATCACCTCGATTGTCGCCCGGGCGGTGCCGACTAGATCAGGCATTACCCATCATTGCCAAGGCATGGGGCGAGATCCAGAAAGAAGGGTCCTCGATCGCGAGACCACACCAGGCAGCTGAGAGAACATGCAAATACATCAAGAGACTTGTGTCAAGTCACTCAAAAACCTACCAGACACACCCAGGCACAATAGGAAGGGTGGGATTTGGACCTTGGCATGAGGAGGTAGCCTTGGTGCGGGTTGACTAGAAAAGAATAGCGATTTCTGCGACGGTGAGTGACGAGATGCTGAAATGATGCCTGCAGGCGCCAAAAGAACCCCAGTCACCGCCTCGGGGCAAAGAGTCGGCCAAGACGAGTAGTTGGAGCCAATGAAAGAGAGTTCATCCGACGAGACAAACAGGGCTGAAACGGGCACTTAGTACTGCTACCGTTTGCGGCCAGCTGGGTCGAGCCACAGTCGTCGTTGGCAAGGTTCGTGGTTGCTGGGTACGCGGCTGGGCAATGTAGCAGTGGCGGCAACGATGGCAATGTCGGGCGAAATCGACAACGGGAGTGAGAACGAAAGAGGCTATGCAAGGAAAGCGAGAGACTTGGCAGCATTGTGGGATAAGGTGAGATGAGATGGAAGCGAGGGGCCAAAACTGCTGGCTGTTTGTTTGTCTCGAGTCTTGACGCTAATTACTATGCGTCGACTAAGCCATCTCGTCGAATCGGAGACTTTCTAGTTTGGAAATGGGGTCTGGAGGCGACGGGGAGGATTTGAGTATACAGTAGGTAGAACTTGTATACTCGAGCTGTGGCTGACGGGTCTTGCTGCATCCCGCGTATTTTGCTGCATCCCGCGTATTTTGCTGTATCCCGCGTATTTTGCTGTATCCCGCGTATTTTGCCCAGTTCAGTCGTTGATGCAACTGCCAATCAATCACTGCCGTCCAGCTATCTCCCCTCCTTCTTGGTGCGAAACAAAGGATTGAGTCCCAGGCGGATATCAACATACCCACAGAATCCTCTTGCATGGCTCTGGCCGCAAACGTCTTCTCTTGACATCTTATCGGATCCGAGCAGGGTCCATCATGGCTCTCGTCCACGAAGCAGCGGGGGCCACCCATCGGTTACTTCGTTTACTTCGTGTGGCAACCAGCCAAAAGACCGCCCCTGTGTTGGGAACTGGCAGCAGAATCGCATATCTTGGCGACATCACGAAGGCGTTTAGATAATCCCTCGTCTCGCTGATACCGCACCCCGTCCACGTGGACTCGCGTGGCTCGGCCGCCACAACAGCCACTTTGCGCGATCCTTACCAACGGCTTGCCGCTTGGCGCACCCCCGAAGAAAAAAAGAAAGAAAGAAACTAAAAACTTCCGCGTAGATACATCTACGAAGACGTGTCCTTGAACATAATCGGCCGTCGGCCTATCCCAAAGGCTGGGCGGATCCCAAGAGGACCCCGGAATCCTTGATCCTTGACGGCGGAAACTCACGCACCATCGCCCCCATCTCGTGAACCGCATGACCAATAACAAAAGGTAGTACCAAGAAAGACCAAGACAAGCGCCAATACAACATGTAGCCGTCTTTGCACAAGCGCACCTTGTCCCTTCGTCACGCAGGGAGCCGAAACTTTCCAGGTTGTTTCTGCATCATATCGTCTGGGGGGAGGTCTGTCGTCTTGGCATCAACCCTGGTACATACAGGCTACCCGCCCACCATGAGGCTCCCAAATTGGAGAGCTCAGATTGGGAGGCCCTCGCTGGCCGTCGCACCCCGGCTGCTCCACTGTGGATAAGCCGTCCCCGTTCGGCATCGCAAGCCATCGGTGCTTGCACAAAAAGACGCGTTCGTGTTCACAATTCTTCTGCCAGCGGCCGATCCTCTACGATCACCTGCCTAAAATACGGGACCCCCTTGTCAGGGAACCACCCACCACGTTGGCAGTTGGTCATCAACCGTATGTACCCATTCCTCTCCGTTCCCGACGATGTGGACAGGATGGGATAGGGTAAGACGACATTGCAGTCCGACTGGCTGCTTTCGCTATAGGGCAACATGATGGGTGGGGGGGGAAGTCGAGAAGGAAAAACACAAAACAAAGAGGGGGGTGGGAGATGGGACGATAATAATTAACAATATCCCAGCGGGTTTCGGCCTCTCAACAGCGAAGTTAACCCACCCATGGGCCAATGAGCAAAGCAAAAGACCATGGGAGAAGCCGAATGCGATACAATTCGAGTGTTGCGGCACAGATGGTATGGTGTTGAGTTCGTGCCTTGTCTTGGACGAGAATGGGGGCTATTTCGCCCTAAGCATTATGAGTTTAACGGCTTATTTTCAGGCTCTACTCCGTATAACGTGGACAGGCATGGGTGACAGCCGATCATGGTTACCATTGAAAGCCGACGGAAACTGACGTTTAACCACCATCTCATCTCGTTCAGGAGAAGAAATGAATGAATGGGCTTTTCCCAAACCTAGAATGGCACAACCCACAAGGTGTTTTGAGTCCCAATCAGGCCGGGTCCACGGGGGCTCCCCGGTATACTACTACAGCTCAAGACATTCGGCCCAGGTCACCAAGTGAACTCACAAGGTGCCGTTTTCAGCAACTTGCCTTGGGCCCCTTCAATCATTGCCATCGGCCAAGTCGGGGGGTTGACGAATGACACAGTATCCTTTGGCACTTGCATGAAGTAGAAGGTGATTGACATGTTCCCCCATAGGCCGAGCAAAGCCAACTGGAGAGGCATTTCCGTGTAAAAAAAAAAAAAAAAAAAAAAAAAAAAAAAAAAAGGCGACTCATCATGGGGCCGCCCAGCCTCGGCTCACGGAGTTTGCAAGTCTCCGGTTCGCCCTCCGTCAAACCCCGACATCACATTTTCGATTTCCAAGCACTGAAAGGCCCCTTTTCTTTGACACGCAGCAGATGGTCAAACACAGCCCTGCCCACCACGCCATCATCCCTTTTTCCGCAAACGTAATCTGGGTGGCATCATCGCGCCGTGAACATGCCGTGTTTATTGAAGGTTGCGGCGCAAGTAGGTACTGGGGGGCGGCGGGCGCATTCAGACGGTTTCCATCGTGTGCCTGAAAGGATATTCTGTTCCGGTGGACTGACCATGCCTCTCACTTACTGTGAGGGGATAATGCTCCTCATTCTGGTGTGCGTGTTCTAACTTCTGGTATCTGCGCCCCATCGGCAAAATGCTGCTGCTGCCGCTGCCGCTGCACGGCAACCCTCCCCGACCGGCGCCCCTTGATCGCCCGACAGGGATCATGGATGCAACCCAGGTGGTGGTGGTGGTGGTGGAGCAGCAGCAGCGGCAGCAGCAGGAGTAAGTAACCTTTTGCCCAGTGGCTTAGAGGTGAGGGGCGTGACGACGCCTGACCTCGCCGGCCGCCCGCCGTCTCGGCGGACTTGGAGCATCTATTTCGTCCGCCTCCGACGTCGACTTCTGCGACCGTTTGCGCGTGTCTCATGCAAATGTGCTGTACGCCCGACAAGGCGGGGGAGTCTGCCCCCCGCCGGCGTGGATGACATTAGTAAGCCTTGCCCGTGGCTCAACTACTAGGGAAGACGGCGCGCAAAAGAAGAAAGGAGAGAGAGTGAGTAGGAACTTATCGTCTATCTAGCCACGTCCAGCATGCTGTTTCGGGCCCAACCCTCATTTCATGTACCTGATAAAGGAGATGTTATGAATAGCTAGCTGCTGGCGCCTGTACGGCCGATCAAATCACCCCAAGTGGGGGGTGGGGGGGGGGGGATGGGCGACAGAAGCTTGAGGAAAATCTGAAATCAAACTGGGGAGATATTTCCCCTTCTCTCGAGATTGAAGGGGGGGAGGGGCTGGGTACGGTGATGGAATCTGATGGAGAGAGGTTGTTCGCCCGCGCCCTTCCCCTGCCTGCTCGGGGGCTGGAGGTGATTTGCAACAGTGGAAATATGTGCCTGGGGATTAGGGAAGTCGTAACGTGAAAACCCTTTAGCCCTTGGCAACTCTAAGCGTCGCATTCGCTATAAACCCTCCTCAACGCCCTCCCTCTCGCCCCCCCCCTCCCCCCCACCCTTGCTGCTGTTGCTGCGCGCGAATACCAAGGAAAGCGACGAAAGCAACGGAGCTGGCTCCTGTCCATTTTGAAGGGTACGAGGAACGATAAAAAGGCGGTGGGGGTGGGGCGGGCTTTGTACGCATGCACGTTTGTTGCGTACCGTCGCCCGGTTCGGGGGAAACGCTCCCCCTTCCCTTCGGTACGTCCTTTGCTGCAATATCTACTTCATCGATTGATTGTCATAATCGGTAGTGGATGATGAGAGGGGTGGGATAAAGAATTCAAAGTAGTGCGCAAAAAAAAAAAAAAAAAAAAAAAAAAAAAACCCAAGTAAGATTGCACACATGAACCCGGAAACCTTGGGTAGAAGAGAGAAAACAAGATTACGTTTTGTTTTATTTTTGGTTTTCCTTATGACTCTCTCAGCTACTCGTCGAAGAAAAAAAGACAGAAAAGACAAAACAAAACTAGACAGCACCTTATGAAGCTGCTTCTTGGGTTCTTAATCAGGTAATGTGTGTTCGTCGTCACGGCGGTGGCGAGCAGCAATTTTATTCAACTGGCAAAATTCTTTTTGGTTGTTGATGAGTGGTGGTTTGGGTAAATTTCTTCCTCTATCTCGTCCTTTCCACACGCATATACACACACACACAACCGCGCCCCCCCCCCCCCCCCCCAAAAAAAAGGCTAATGTACTTTGACCCCCAGCCTTATGCAAGCTCTGTGTGCCCGTCCCCAGAAGAGAGGCAAGAAAGGGGTGGGATGAGGAGAGGGGCGTTAAAGGACGAAACTTTGTATGCGCAGCAGACTGACTGTCCGAACCTGCTCATGGATGAAATGTGTGGTGAACAAGAAGGGGAACGCTTTGTACAATGGAATCGATTTGTGTTGCGCGTATCGGTTCATCGTAACATGGAATCGTTGGCCACCCTCCAACCCCCCCCCCTCACCTTTCCTTCGTGCAGGGCCGTTTCCTACATTTCCAATCGGGTCCTTGATGGTGATTAAGCTTCCTCAGCGAGCAGACACTCCCCCACATCCACGACAAGAAACGAAAAGAGGAGGAAAAAAAGACAATGAAGAGAAAACCAAAACCTCGAACGCCCCAGGGCGCCGCCATATTCGTCTCGCGGGTCGGGGGGGGACCCTTTACCCTGTCAGAAAAGCAACGCCTTCGCGGTGTATCGTTAATAAAAACAAAAGTCAAATAAACGCAAACCGTTGCCCCGGTTCTTTTGCGCCCAATGCCATCCGCCCGACCCAGAAACCCAAAAAACTCTATACCTCGTAAATCCGTGACGATGAAAAAAGTGCCCCAAGGCATGAAGTATCGATTGGTCGGGCCTACAGCCGCATTGGCTCCCCGTCATAGCCTCCGTAGATCATCGGGTCGCCCATGCCCATCATGACTTCAGGGTTCGGACAGTTGAGCACGTGTGGTTTGATGGTTCCAAACTCGGACTCGACGAGGCCCTGGCTCAGCATATCCATGCCGGCGAGGGCCCCCGGGTGCTGGAAGAACTGCTGCGCGAGGTCCATAGGAGCGGGTGCCGCCTGTCTGGGCATGTTCCATTGCTGATATGTGTTCATGGGTGGGGACTGGTTTTGCTGGAACATGGCGGCGGCCGGATCGATGGGCGAGGCGGCCGAGTCTACGTCGAACTCGGTATAGCCTGTGGAGAAGCTTTGCGGTGACATCGTCATCGGGTTGTTGTGGCCGCCAAACACGGCTTTGCGGTAATCGGCCTCGAATTCGGAGTGGTCGACCTCGGAGGAGCTGGCGCGGTCGGATCGTTCGCAGCTCGAAGTAGAGTCGGCCTCGGCCTTCATCACCTTCTCGATGTAACGCTCCTTCTGTTGCTCTTCTAGTTGGCGCGCCAGTTCGGCCAAGCCCGCCTCATCTTCGGGGAAGACGGAGTGCACCGGCAGGTCAATGTCGCTGTTGGGGCGGATGCACCCTAACTTCTGGGCAATATTGTGGATCACCGGCTGTCCTCTGTCGTTGAGTTCGGGTTCGCCCAAGTCCCATTGCTGCTGATTCCTGACCATGGAGTAGAGCTTGTGAACGGTGGCGATGAGGGCGAATTGAGTGTGCTCCAGGACCTCGGCGTATCCTCGAGGGAGCTGCTTGTATTCTGTCTTCTTGCGGACGCCAGCAGTGCAGACGAGGCCATCGTCCTTGCACCTCTTACAGGGGAATTCTCCGTCGCACTAGATGTGTTGGTTAGCCTTGGGGGGTCATTGCGGAAGGATAGGCAGCGAAGCAAGCGCACCTTGGTCTTCTTCATACGACATCTCTCACAGGCCTTCCATACTCTCTTGTGGCGACCATCGGCAGGCATGCCTTGGGCGGCATGGTCGTGATGTACTTGTGTTGCGTTGTGAGGGCCGGCGCGCTTGCCCGTGTGGCGGTTGGGCTTGATGGACTTGGAGCTAGACGAGCTTTTTCTCGGTTTCTGGTCCTCCAAAGGAGGGGTAGGTAGACCGCTTCCCATTGTGAACGGCTAATATATAGATGGATATATTTGTATATTATGAGGTGGTGCAGAGAGGGAGAAGAGATGGTAGTGTGGAGGAGGGTGATGGTGCTGTAGACCGAGGGGCAAACTGCATATAAGTGTGTGAGACGCAGATGGGTGCCGTGTAAGTCAAAGTGTATAATAGCGAGAGCGAAAAAGGGCCCCAGTTTGGGAGGGATTAGCAGGAGGGTCGAAAGACTCGGGATGACACAGCCAAAAGTCCACGGTGCTAGGGTCAAGCGGGCGGGAAAGTCAGCACAGCAAGGTACTGGGGTGCAGGGCGTGGGTAAATTATTAATGTCGAGCAGCAACGGGGAGACGTAGGCAAGTAGACGGGGTGCGTCTATTGTGCGCGCGCGAGATTATGCAATGCACAAATACAATGGCCGCCGAAGCTTCAGTGGTTGATAGAGTTTGGTCGCTCGCAATGCTAAGCAGGGCAGGGCAGGGTGTGTGTGTGTGTGTGTGTGTGTGTGTGTACGTGGACGGTGGACGACATCCAGCGGGCGGTACTGGTACTGTACGAAAGTACCTACAAGAGGCTACAGGTGGTGCTTGTGTGGATTCGCTAGCCAGGTCTGGCATTAACGGTCGGCGACGTCTTTATGTCCGAGATGCGCGGGCGGGCCCCAGTGAGTTCTGGAATGGGATGGAGAGTAGGGATCCTGGCGCCGTTTGTGCTCGATCGAGTGTTTGCGTGTACTCCGTACCATGCGCGTCGAGACGGCACTTGATGTACACTAGGTAGAGCCTACCTAGAGGTATGCCAGTACGTAGCTAAATGGAGGCATGTAGCTTGTCGTAGCAGGGGCGCTAGCAGCCTTTTGGTGAACTGGCCGCCTGGAAAGAAAAGTCCGCAGCGGAGTTCAGAAAGATGGGGAAAGGGATTAGGGCGTGATTTGAAAGCTGGCCGGACGGGTTTTGGTGTTTTTACGCATGTAAGGCTTATTTGCCGTTGATATGATGGCAGGTTGCTGACTGCAGAACCGAAGCCCCCTCGACCGAGCTATGTTGTCGGGTGTGCTGTGTGCTGTTCTTGGAGTATTGTGTTGCTGGTCCCCTCTTTCTCTATTCGTTGGCAATCAAAGTTTCCGATGGGATGGCGAGGAGTCGACGGATTTTAGCCCGTTTAGAGTAACAAAACGGTTGCCTAGTTGTCTCTTGTGTGCGAGTGAGATGAGACGATGGTGTGTGGACAAGATGAATGTTTCCCACGAGGGCAAACTCGTCTTTTCGAGGTTGTGGGTGCTGTGCTTGGGAAGAGAGATCTGGATGGGTTGATATGCCCGGAACAAAGTGGTTTTTTTGCTTTCTTTTTTTTTTCCCCTTTTTTTTTTCAATCGAAAGTCGTTTCATCGGCGCATCGGAGCCGTCAATGTCAGGTCGGTGAAGTTTAGCTGGACAGTCATCTGCATCCTCCGTTGTAGGGAAACCAAGATCCGCTTCTTATATCCAGGAAAGAGGATCAATCGCAATTCTGACAGGATCCAGAGATGACAGCTTCCCATGCCCGTACGGCTTGGTCATGATAAAGACATGACATGGCGCTGCAACTATGTTAGCCACGGGTCGAGTCTGGGCCATCTGCCCTGGGTAGCGCTCGACGAGGACGAAGAGTGTACGGCTCACTAAAGTGGGTTGTGCAAGAGCAAGGCTCGTAATGGTGCCGTCAAGGGACAAGGCAGGTTTAGCGGGCCCTTACTGCTACGGACCCGGTACATGATAGTACATCGGGTGTGGATGCGGCCAGGTCCCCGACAACGTGAGTAAGCTCTGCATGTGGGCAATAGGACCAAAGAATGGAGTGGAATACATACCCCCCGCAAAGAAAGAAAGATATGTAATCGTGTACATTGAATTCCGCGCCGAGAGCCTCCCCCGCTCGTCTGTCGCTCTGTTTTCTGCTTTTCATGCTGTTGCTTCTCCCAGAGAATTCCGCGATTGGGCACTTGGCGGAATTCGGCGGGCCCGCCGACCGTGCGATCAGGGCTAGCTGCATTCCCGCACGCCGAGTCCACGGCCTGTTGTTGAGGCCGGCACCGAGAGCGGGGCCTTAATTGACTATAGGCTGCGCTTTCGTTGTCAACAACAAAGGCAGTCGAGATCAATCGACCAGAAACCGTAATGGTGGACGGCGTTGGTGAGGAGTTAGACTCGACTGCGGACGTGATACGGCATGTCTAGCTTGATGACGCCAAAAAGGCTAGGGTCTGTCAGGTGCTGCTGATACGCGTGGTTGGTCTCTATGTGGAAAGCCACACTTGTTCAAATCCCGACAGGGAGCCAGGCTTGATGAATCATGATTGATCACGACTGCTGGGATGGGCTCAAAGGGATGAGCTGCTGGCCCATGCCCTGCGCCTTGCGGCAAAAATAGCTTGGACTCCTCAATCTTGTTGATACAGTACCGCCCGCCATCAAGGCCCAAAACGGCCCTCCAGCTCTTGTCTGCCTGATTGGTTGGTTAAGGTAAATGGTCGAGAGAGGGTGCTCTTGTTCGCCACGACCAACGGCATTTCTTGCTGGTAGGGCTCGGGCGCAGG
Organism: Colletotrichum sublineola; assembly: GCA_020631755.1. NCBI lineage: Eukaryota > Fungi > Ascomycota > Sordariomycetes > Glomerellales > Glomerellaceae > Colletotrichum > Colletotrichum sublineola. The sequence goes on along the minus strand of JAHSQG010000006.1, from coordinate 4,234,093 downwards.
GCCGGCCGGCTGACTGCAAAACGGGTTCGGGGAACAGACGTCGGGGAATGGTCGAGCTCTCTTCCATGCAGGGACTTCCTCGTTAAGGTCGACAACGGGCGCCGGCAGCCTGGTGTGGGATGGCCGTGGCGAGTGGACTTTTGTGTCATCCTAAATCGCCCCGTGGCAAAGATCCCATGCTGTCGGTGCGTGCCAAAGTCCGGTTGCGCCAAGAACGGCAGCTACCCCCCATTTGGTCAAGGTTCGTGATGCTTCGGGGAGCTGCATAGAAGTTGCTCATGTTGTGCCTGACCGCCAACTTTGTGGAAGCTCGTGGACGGGTACGGGGTTGCCTATGAGTGTTTGTTGGAGCACGGCCGGTATTGAGGGCGAAGCAAGGAAGTTCAGTTCAAACTCGTGGAACGGCGCAACACACAGTGCGGCAGGATCGTGCAGGTCGGTCGGTTGTGGCTACCATCAAAACCCATCTGATACTATGACACCGTCCGAGGGTGCACAAAACGTCACGGTGTGCAGTTTCGAGTAGTTGAGTTTAACCCAAAGTCAACGCTGTAGAGCCGCTCATTCTGTTTCTTTATCGAGCCCAACCCCGACACGCGAAGCCAACAAGGTTGGTGATCGACCCCCAATGGTCGGAGAGGATGGGCTTGCAGAGAAAGTCGGGCAAAGACGAGGGAGGCAGTGGGAACGGAGAGTGATAGGCTATTCGCCGATGGCAGGCGGGAGAAGCGCGGAGCACGGACACGATTGCAGAGCCCGTCGTCTAGCCCGCTCGCCCTTGGGATAGCGGTGGCGGTCTAACCATCATCGAGGTCTCGTGAGGGTGAGGGTGGGCCGCACAGGGCAGAGGCTCGCAAGGTCAACTGGAGATGACTGGGGTTTTGTTTGAGCTGAAGGTCGTTCGCATGCAGGTCAGATTTATGCGATGGTAGTCGCGACGTCTCAACATGTTGTTGGCTTCCCTTCTGGCGGTTGAAAAGGCGAGGCGAGGCACATGCATGAGTGTCCATGCCGACTTGCTGCTGCCCGTGGTACGAGTTACCGAAACGGCGTCCGGGCGGTGGACGGCCGGGATGAGGTAGGTAGCGTAAGCAATGGAGATGGAAAGCCAACTGGCTGCTCGTGCATAATAATTAGAGCCATTGACGTGGAGTCGCAAAAGTACGTAGTGGGGAAAATGAAGTCGAGACTGAATGTCGCTGACAAGCTGGACGACGGAGTAGTGTAGGCACGGCACGTACATTGTAAACTATTTAGGTACCTAGGTACCCACCTCGATGCTTACTAGGTACGTACAGTAGGTATCCATCTAAGGTACTATACGTAGTGGTGATTATGGGCAAAGGATGGATCAGGAACGACCCGCTTTGGGTGTGGTAAACTACCACGATAGGCAAGATGCCTACCTACCCTGATTAGTGGACGTGGAAGCTGCACCTCACCTTCCACAGCTTACAAGAGGTACCTAAACTACCAGGTAACAGTAGGTGTGTGGGACACAAGGGGAGATAACGCTCATGCAAGAGATGCTTATATCCGTCGGGGTGAAAGGTGGGACTCTGACAGATGGATGAGCTACCTGTACACTAGTTAGATAGGTAGGTAGGTAGGTAGGTAGGTTACAGTACCTAGCTGCATGATATTACTGACCGACATACTCACACAGATTACACCACAACAACCTCATTGTGACTCATGCCGCTACTCCAGTTGAGATCCCAGACGATGCATTTGCATCTGCATCTGCGTCTGTCTCTGTCTCTATCACTTGCTGTGGACAGGAAATGGTTCCCCAGACTGATTCGGCCTGGGAGTGTGGAACGACTCTGTGTTGTTGTTGGCTGCAGACAGTTTCCACCTCACCACTCACGGCGGGCAATACCGAATTTGACTCCTTTTTGCCCGTCTCCGTTGGACGAAACGCAAAAGGGGCCATCAGGGCTAGCCTGACATGGCGTGCTCGTACCGAGGCATCGCTCTCGCCTTAGCACGCACGACCACGACAGTGATATCATGGTGACTCGGCCAGGGAGCATCCCAACCATGTGTAGAGCAAACCCACAACGAACCGCAGTTACTCAATCGGGGTCTATGGCCATCGCTATCCCCGACCCCCTTCGGCCTTGGCACGGAATGAATTAGAAATCTCACAGCGGGAGAAGAACAAAGCTTAGTTGATCGCCGGGACCAGGTGGCATCACAGCCGTCTCCCACAGTACCTCCACAACCTACTAGTACTCACTTCAAAGGGCACCCGACGAAAAGAAAAAATTCGTTGCGGAGCCTCGTCTGAGTTACCGAAGAGCGAAATACCACCGGCAGAACGGACCCATTGCTTCCCAGTCTTCATCAGCCTAAGTGGAATCATCATACATCGTCGATTTTTTTCATTTTTTTTTTTCCTGTTTCATTCTTCTAGAAGGCCGTTCGCGGGTCTCTATTGTGGTGCGTGCTAATGTTAGTGGGCCGGTCTTCTCCACGCCTCTGTTGGCATGGCCCCAAACCCGTGCAATTCCCTAAGAGGTGCGAGATACATAGATACCTTTAGGTACCTAGCTTACTTATATACAATAATGTACCTGTACAATAATGAAGAGTGCCGGCTCTCTTCCGCGCCGCGGCTCTAGTCCAGTACATACTCCGACTCCTCTTAATTCAGCTCAAAGGGTTTATTGAGTGCCTCACTTTACATTTGGCACGGACCTACGGTAGCGCCTTGTTCCCATCTCCAACTGCCGTTTCTCAACATCATGATGCCACTTCAAATTCGCGCACCATCAACCAGGTCGCCCTGTTGCTACCCGACTAGCCAGCCTCGGGCTTCATCGGCCTTATCGACTCTCACTGATCAACACCCGCAGACCATCGACTTCTCTTCGCTCTCTGGCTTTGGTACATTCCAACACCAGTTGCGCCCTTCACGTTGCGCCCTGCCCCCGTGCCATTTCAAACCAGATCTTTACCGAAGCAGTCATCGGGATTCCCCTTGTCTGTACCCCCGTCTGGTCCCTGGGTGAACCAACGTCTTTCGTCCGCTGTGGACGCGCTGTCAACAAGCTAGAGTCCGCTACGCAGGGGTTGGCTCGGATCAGTTTCCGTTAGCATATGTACGGTATATGGTGCAGCTGACTTGCACAAAGTTATCCCGACGGATCCCTGGCAGATTAGCGCTCTGGAGCAATCATCTTTCGGCAACAAAGGCGGCCTTTCGGCCTCCGACTTACGCTCCCGACCCCACCGGAGTCGAGACCCATGCTTTAACCCCCCCTTTTTTTTCTGCTTTTATTTTCCCTGTGACCTGGAGAAGGTGGACAGTGTCATGGTATGGTTTGCCGTACTGTGCCGCTTTTACTCAGTATACATTCACTCAGGCAAGGGAAAAAATGGCTGGTTGCTCTATACCCACCTACCTACTAACAGCACACGACTTCTACTTTTCCTTCCTCTCACCTAGAAAGGATCCAAGAAAAATAAATAAACTTCCCAAATACATTGATTTGATAATAAAAAGACTATGTAGCTTATTTAAGATGATGCGGTTGAGATATACTTCTAAACCATAAGTATGCTGCTGTTTTGGTGATAGACATTAGTTAATACCAGCATTTTTTTTTTTCTTTTCTCTTTTTTTTCTTTTCTCTTTTTTTTTTTCTTTTTTCAATTTCACCCGACCAATCATTCGCGGAAACTGTGGTATCAAACGGCATTGCCTCCATCTTCGCCTCAACAACGGACTTCGGCTTCTGCTTAATTCCCACTTCAGCCCAGGCTCGGCCCCACCCATAACGTTATCTATGACGTCTAGCCGCCTTGGAGCCTCATGACTTGTCGGCGAGGTTTCCAGATTATTCCCGCTACGCGATGCCTATCCCAACATGACGGTTTGCCCGCCCCCTTTGTCGGTCTGGCGGGGTTTCCATTGAGCCTACTACACTTTCCCCCCACAGATCCATGAGCCGCTGGCCGAGTTGGGTGTATCGAGCTTGGACCTTTGACATCGGCATGCGCAGAGAAATCGTCAAGCCATCGAATTGCGTGCGGGCCAGCTGTCATGAGATGCCGAGATGCAGAAGACGTCACTCGGTGTCAGGAGTATTGAATTTGTTTAGTCTTCTGTCGAAAAAGCTTCGGCGTACCATCTCAATGTGGTGCCGTACTCGTGCCCCTAGATCGCGAGGAACTTCGCGCTTCATGAGGGTCATGTACCCCAAGTACTGGACGGCGGTTCCAAAGCATATGGGTCATCGGCCAGGATAGATTCTCTCGCTTTCTCTAACGAACCGCCCCCCTTTGATGGTTCCGCTTCATCTGGTACCGGTTTCCAACTGATACGCGCCGGGGTTGCACGTCTTCCCGCTCCATGTGAATTTTAGGGGCGCATGATCGCGCTATCCACACTCGATTTTTCAATGAAGGCACAAGTTTACTCTTCAGCCAAGGCAAGATATGGAGTCTTGGATGACCGAGTTTTCCCGTACCGCACTCCTTTTGCATAATCTCGAACCCGCAAGAGCCGCGGGCGGGATTACGGAACTGATGAAGACGGATGCCTTGGCACCGGCGACGGAGTCCGGAGCATCGCCGTACTGTATCCACCATCCCGGAGCTGCCCAAGGATGAAGTACGCACGAACAGATTCCGTGCTTGATCCACCAAGACGGAGGGTAGGTTTTGTCGAATACAGTACCATCCCGTCACGGGCACCGGTTTGGGCAAACGTCGACGGCGCCGACATGGCACACAAGTACAAGCACCAAGTGACGTGGTCCCACACTAATCAAAACCGGCTGCCTTGTTTTTGTTTCTGCCAGTGCTATCCCTTCGTCATATATCCATTCAGACGATACGTGGGATCTGGAGCGCCAAGGTACGTTATTCACTCAAGGCATTTTTGAAAGGAGCTGATGTGCTTGGTAGCGGAGCACAGTCGTGCCTTGACGAAAACGAGCAGCGTTTTGAGTCCTGCCACCGACTCCTTGCCTGAGAACAGGCTCGGGGAGGTGGAGAAGCCCACCTCTCCGTTACTATCTCCGGGCTGGAATCCGGAATTTCAATCGAAATCGTGTGCAAGGCCACGCAGAGGACTTTGGGCGGTACCGAAGCCGCCAGTGGGGGAGAAGGGGGGGGGGGGCGCAATCGCTTTCCTATTCCCCTTTCTCTTGAATGAGCTTAATATATTGACTGACACGCGCTGTCCCTCGAGCCTACTCCATTCAAGCATGGGCTGCCTGTTTGTGACCTGTCATTATACATAGAGCGCATGGGCCATGAACCAGATCGCACAGGGCCTGGGCCGACCTGATGATGCACACAGTTGTGCCCTATTCCGCAAGAGGGCAGATTCAAGATCCGCAATGACAGCCTGAACGTGTCAGTTAGATGCAATGACATTGATCTAATGATTTGCAAATGACTGACAGTTTGTAGGGGCCGAAAGTTGATCGCTACCAGGGCGGACCACGACTGCGCGAGTCAAACAATGGATTTCACATCACGCTGTGCATCATGACCCCACAAGACAGCGTTTTTTTTTTCTTTTCTTTTCTTGTCATTGAAGGTCGGGCTGAACCGACTTCTGGAACTGCGCAAGGAGCTGATTCAGCCTGACCAGGGATATTTCATCACTTATCTCCTGGTTTACTAGAAGGGTAAAGCAACCGCCAGGAAGGGAAGGGGGCTCGAGAAAAATTCTCTCTCACGACGCTAGTCATCTCCGCGGCGCTCCACGGCGCTCCGCGGCGCACCGGGATTTGACAGGGTCACTCAAGGCATCACTGACCCCGAACGTCTTCCGACCCAAGCCCGCCTCGCACACCCACGCCTCGGGAGGCGCCAGCGATGCTTGAATGTGACTGTCACTTGGCACGCAAGGGTTTTCAGCTGAGGTGGGGGAGAGGTACACAAGGCAAGCCTGGTCGGTATCCGCCGTCACGGAGTAGCCGGTGGTCCCTCTTTGCAACTTGCTAATGTTTTTCCCCGGTCGTCTCCCGGCGTCTGGTACCGGCAAAGCCACCGGCTCCCCTTCTTCGGCAGCATTTTGAAGACTGATATTATGAACAAACTGACCACAAGACAATTATATGGCCAAGTGCCATATTCTGTGCTGACGGTAAGTATGAGGCACATCACGTCCCTTGCGCCGGATGCGGGCTTGCCACTGGTCCAGGCAACTCACCACGTATTGACTCCTTAAGAGACATGTTGGCTTATGAGAATATTTCTCGGACAATAAAGCTCTTTCAACCTTCGAAGGTCTATTCCCTAGATGAAGAGAAGAAGGTGACTTCTCTCCATATGACGGTCAGGCAATACATTCCTACAGTATGGCAGAGAGTCGCTGTACTTCCCCTTGCATTGACGCTTAACCGAAACATTTCTGCTGACATGCCGTGGACGCGCATGTAACGAAGGTCAAACTTTGTTATCGCGTCAAGGCTAAGTCAGTCGGGGCCCTGGGATAGTATCACCTCCTACAGCTCAGTGAAGGGCCCTTGATTTTCTTTCCTTCCCACTGACAGTGACTGTAGGGTACTATCTGCTTCCGATTTTCACGTGCGTGATGGAACCCTGTTATATGTAACCTTTCTCGTCCGCCTCCCCTAACTCAGTAGTGAGTTAGCCCAACCAGATTAGTCAGCGAAGACGCGCCGCTGACGACGGCGCATTTTGGCATTCGTGGTTGTTGTAATGCTACAGAGGGAAAGAAGGGGGGCGTCTCCTCCTTCCTTCCTTCGATGAGGCCCGGCCACGGGACGCTCAACTCACGGTCAGGCGCACAGAGAGACCTCGGGGTTTCCGCGGAGGGCCATCTGTGAACGGTCCTAGAGCCAACGCCCCGAGTCAACGTCCGCTCCCGATGGGATAACTCTAAAAAAGAAAATTATAATCTCTAGCGCCCGTCTGCTTCCTTTTAGGGGGAGGGGGGGTTGTGTTTCAAGATTACCGAAAGTTGACTCTACAACGTTTGAAAGGTTCGTCACAATTTCTTTCGGTCTTCAAAGGGGAGCAAGGGACCTGGCCTTGACCGGGCGTCCGTGCTCCAACGGTCCTACTGAGTAGAAACTACCGTAAACTATTTATGAGGAGGGGCATGAACCGTCTGTGTAACCCTCAAACACACGAACGTTCGTCGTAAATTTTTGCTTTCTGCAGGAAGTACACGGCATATCACTTCGTTTAACAAGTCGTCCTCCCTCGCCCTGCATCCTCCGCATTCCGTATCCCCACGCTTCGAAACAGATACCATATTCGGACTGGGTTCGCGGCTGGCTCGCAACACACGCCCCCTCGGCGAGCCTCCTCAGTATGCGCCAAGTATCCTAATGGCTGCGGGGCCCGAGTTGAATCCTGGCGTTTATTGTTCGCCGACCATGTCACTTAGCCCTGGGCGGCGGGATAGACAAGGCCTTGGCCATTTTCCAATACGTAGTGAGCCGGTGGCGTGCCAATGGGTGTGGTGGCGTAATGGAAGCATCACGGACTACCCTTCCTTCCCCCATTCCTTAGAGGATTCGCAGCTTGACTCGAGTCAAACTGCCGCGAGCATATCAGTATGTTTGCTACAGCAAAGCGGGGGAGAACTTAGGAGTTAGACGTAGGAGAGAATCGTTCTGGTCCCCGCATAGCGGTTACTTTATGCAGCGAACAGCTTCTAGCAAACGCCTGAGGGCATATCAGTAAGGTTGGGAGCTGTATTTCAATGTCAGGTTGCCTATTAGAAAGGAGCCGGTGTGTAGTTATAGATTTCTTCTTAGTAACTTCATTTTAGTATAACTACTATAGGTAGGAGACTAGAGTAAACACATCTACAAACAAGTAATTAGCCAGGTGTCTAAACTTACAGAAAGAGCCCGTTAGGCTAGATAGACATCAGTAGGGCCCTTTACTAATAACAGGTATAGTATACTTAGAAGCTACATATAATTAAGGAGGTATAGCATAAATGCTAACAGGGCTATACCAAACCAGTCCTTAATAATAAGATGCTGAGATAGAGTTATAAAACATAAATACAACCAAAAAGTCAAAAGAGTTCACTCCCCTGGTGTCGAATGGGAGCTACATCTCTGGTGCACATGCTGGGAAGAAGTCATCGCTAGCCTGTCGTCGAGTAGGCTGTCCGGTGCGGTATTTTTTTTTTTTGTTGACCCGGGTAGGATTTGAACCATCGACCTTGGTGTATGCCTTGAAACCACAGTTTGACCTGAGCCCCCTTGCCTAGGGGGCCGCCTTCTGGGTTGGCGATAGCTGGAGGAAGATTTCTTGACCAAGTAGGGCCTCGAAGGCCCGGGACTCTCGAGGCCGTCAGGGTACGTTGGATTGATTACCAGGGCTGTGTTGAAGTATAAGAGGAAGGGGCACCGGTGGTTCGCGCCTGCCTGTTGTGCTTTCATCCAGTCTTGCTTCTCCCCTCGAGACCAGAACGCGAAAGTGGGGCGTGATGGTTGAGCCACCGTCCCCATAGCAACTGGGGCTCTGGCGAAGATGAAAACTTAGTGAGCTCTGAAGGCACGTGATGACGTTTCCAAGGGCGGTTAGTTGTACGTTGGGTACCATGGTGGTTGGAGAGTGGTGCTCAGATTGACCCGACCCGAGATGACTGAATACCTACCTACCTAGGTAGTCAAACATGCTTGGCACCACACTCCACAATGCCCAAACCCCTATTTAGTATGATTCTTGGAATTCTCCCTCGGCCGGTTTGAGTGGAAACGAGCTACATTCTCCTTCCTGCTGGTTCAAGTGAACGAGAAAGTCATCAGTGTCTCGTGGTGTAAGAATGCGTGAGCATTGAGCGTGGACCAACCAATGTCACAATCACACAGCAACACCCACTTATCCATCTATGGCCAGCTCTGCGAAGCAATGGTGTATCGTATTGCGTGAATGTGCCGCCCTCATGAACCGACCTGCTTGACATATACCACAAGACATGAGCTGCTGCGCCCTTGAGGCATGCCGTCAGGATGGAAACTCAGAACTGCTCCCTCCGTCATGCTGGATAGATTTGGCTCTGTCCCTGGACTAACAATCACTAGCACATGCTCGACTACGAAAGTATTGTTCTTAGTCAACCTGTTACGCTCCACATGGCAGGGACCATCAGATGCGCATAGATATATCAGTTGTATGGTATAGAAACATCTATTTCCATTCATTGCATCCGGTCGTGACTGCACTATATTATAAGTAAGGACTGTGGTCATCTCCCACCAGAGACGTCTCATCATCAAAAAAGTTACACACAAGGTATCCAGCCTTATTAACATGTCCCGTCCTCCAAATACTCCGGGTCATTAAGGAATGACGTTGAAATAGACACAAAACCTTGCCCCACAATAGACACCAAATCATTGACCCCTTATATTTTCTCGAGTCATTTTTGCAAATCCCGTTTGTAAAGTACACAAACAAAGGAAAGGGGGATAAGGTATACAGGTTCAAGGTTATTGAGATGGCCAGCCCCCAATGGTGTCGGCCCTTACATCAAGCCGACGACGGCAACGACACCACCCAAGACAGCGCCGGCAACCTTGACGGCGCGATTGGAGTCAACGCCAGCAGCAGCGTTCCTCGAGCCCGAGCCGGACGAGCTGCCCGTCTCCTGGGCGGCAAACGCGCCCGTGAAGGTCGTGAGCAGCGTGCTGCTGCCCGAGACGGCCTGGGCGACGGTGGCGGGACCCGTGATGGCGACGCCGTTGACGGTGCGGGTGATGGTGACAGTGTCGGTCTTGTAGGCCCAGCCGGGACCCATGCCGCCCCACGCGCCGCCGGGGCCCCACCAGCCATCGACGGGGCATCCCGTAATGGTGACAGCAGCATCAGTCTTGGAGGCGCCGCCCCACCAGCCACCGCTGTAGGTGAAGGTGCTCGTGCTCGCGCATGAAGTGAAGGCGTTGCAGACGGAAGACGAGACGGAGGTGTACGACGCCAGGGCCGCCGTGTCGGTGGTACAGGCCGAGAGAACGCAGTCGTTCAGCGCCGGGGCATCGGTGCAGAAAGCTTGGGGGGTGGGGGTGGCGGTCGCGAAGTGGGAGGAGAAGCAAGAGCTCTGCAGGTGGAGAATGTGTCAGCTGTGTGGTGAAAAACATAGTTTTGGGGAGCATTGAGCAATGATGGCGGAGGGTTCCGGGCTTGCAACAAGACGGGACAAAATGTTCCGATGACAGGAAAAGTGTAAAACATGAGACTTACGGCGCACTGAGCAACACCATTGCCGAAGCCGCCGGGGCCAAAGCCGCCCCATCCACCGCCATATCCGAATCCACCGAAGCCGGCACCGTTACCGGGGCCCCAGTTTCCGTTACCGGGTCCGTTGGGCGCGGCGACGGCAGCGGCGCCCTGAGCCAGGGCAGCAGCGACGATTGTGGCCTTCATTTTGTTGGTGTTTCTTTTTTGGTGTTCGAGGTGATGTCTTTGGCACGATGAATGAAAAAAAGGAGTTTGCAGATGAGTGTGTGCTTGCGACAAAGATAAGATGCGTCCCGAATTGGTGTGCCGAAGTAATGACCAAACAACAGATGATGCAGAGTTCGAATGGCTTCTCTTTATATCCTGCGAACGACATGGCCGCCTCCTCGCCTCAGACGTACGCACACAGACACATACAACCAAACGCCTCTCCGCCCGCTGACGTCTCCGGCAATTCTACTACTGCAGACTGTGGTGGTAAGCCAGAGCTTCGGTCCCGAAAGGACGCATGGCAAAAAGCAATAACATGGTGTCTTGGTGGCCCCTCCGTCTCCTTGGTGAAGGGAACCGCCCCCCGGGCCACGGACACTCGCGTGGTACTCTTTGAACTCCCCGCAGATCCTATCGGATAACGAGGCCGCTGGGTCGGTACGACGCTCAAAAGCCTCTCATTATCTCCTCCATCCCTCTCGCAGGCGGCCTGTCTGCTTGCAATTTCAGCACGGCGCATCGTGCAGCCCGCCCTGTCCTTCCACCCACCCCTCGCATCAAAGCCAGGGCGCAGCCCTGCATAGCGCCCCATGGGTTGTGGGACAAGAAAACATGCGAAGAGAGAATAACGCGGTGTTGCCCGATCAAGAACTTCGTTCAGAGGTGCCCGTCTCTTCACCTGCATCAGTCAGACGAAATCCAGTGACTCGTCGGCATTGTATGCTTACCCGCTTTAGCCCAACGGGGCCGCGTAAACAAGACAGTTGAGTTGGTGATGTGATACGCCAGGTAGGAGCCCGGGATGGGGTTTGGGGAACACCGGCCGTAGCGGGTGCCTAGTGTCGGCCGGCGATCAATGGCTGTCCAAGCCAATCAACACTAATCCCCTTTCAACCAGCACTTGGCTCGGTCCCCCGGGTAACTCCCCTTGGTTTCCACTCACTTCTGTTGTGGCAGCGGCCTCAGGACCCCGTTCTTTCTGGAGTCTCTCGACGTTGGTGCGCCGACTCGTCCGAAGGTGAGTGCGCTGATGCTGACGTTGGTGCGTGCTCCTTGTCTGATACGACTCATAACCAGCCCATTGGGATCACGCTGCCCTTCAGAGCCGGGCCAAAGAAAAGCACAGAGCGAAACATTGTCAGCGGGGGTTGCTGTCTGGGGCGCCGACAACCTGATCACCGATTTTGACTGGAGCCTTATTCCATTTGTTTCAGAATATGTGCTTATGCTGCTGCTGGGCTCGGGCTGATCAAGCCCCCGTCCGCCATCTGACTAGCCGCCGTCACAAAGGGCAACATTTTTTGGGCTAGCTGCCGGCGTTCCGATGGGTCGAGGCTGGTCATATCGGCGTGGACTAAGGTAGGTACTCCCATAAGGTCTCGCATCATCAGCCTCAACAGATGACGCGGCAGTTGGCTGTCACCGCTATACTGGGGAAAGCTCACATATTTGAAAAAAGAAGAAAAGATCAGTTCTCTGCGTTTGTCTATCGTCTCTAGTCCCACGTGTGTCGGATGATCGGCCGTCTGCAACGCCGTCCCATACCCTTGACTTAATCCCAACCGGTAGAAGGACCCTGCTTGCTTGATGCGATGCAGCAGGTTTGTCATCCCAATCCCACCCTCGCGCAAACTCCAGTGCGAAAAGAAAGTCCAAAATCTCGTCTCAAACATGCCGTTGCTGCAGTGTAGTCCAATCCCAAACTCGTACAAGTAGCCCCCCCATCCCCAGCACCGCCTTGTCCCCCCTGCCATGACGTCTATCTCATCATCATCATCAATGGAAGCTGTCAACTCCAAGCTCAGCGGTAGCTCCGCTGACGAAACCACTGCCATTCCGTTCTTCGCCACACGGGCTTGCTCTACAACATCGTGCCGAAGGTAACCTCTTCTTCCTCCTTGAACGGTATCGGCTTGCGCGGACTGACATCGTCCGTGGTTTTGCGGTGACGGAATGTGAAGCCAACGAAGAGACTCTTGCCCATCTCGTCATCACGATCCGCCATGGTTTCCAACGCCTGCTGTTTGTCATGCACCTCCTTGTACTTGGCCATGTCGGCCTCGTTGGAGAAGTCATCAAAGTATCCTGCGTCAGTCTCCGAGTCGAGCTCGGGCACAAATGGGGCCTTCGTGCTCCGTAGCGTGTTCCAGTCAACCTCGGCGAAGTAGTGATGCTCATATATCTCCTTGATATTGGAAAAGCGCCTGGACCGGGAGTTGATGCAACTAAGGTCCGTAGTCAGGTGATGTTGTACAAAAATCTTGGGACGGAAGGGGCACTTACGTTGTGATGAAGTTCCATGTGCGGTTGCTGAGGAAATAATTGGGGTCCTCCCAGACAGGCCGCTTGAGAACCTCTTTCCAGTGCTTCAAGTTTCGCCAAGTCTCATCGGGGGTGGAACCGGCAAATGGAGGGAATCCCGTCAGTGCCTCGAACAGCATGCAGCCCAAACTCCAGTAGTCCACAGTGTAGTCGTACTCGTCCCCTCGAAGAACCTCAGGCGCCATGTAGTCAGGCGAGCCAACGATAGACTTGGCGTAGTTCATGTCCTTTGCCCGCATCGTCTGGTAGCCTTCACGTCGCTCCGCCACAGTCCTCTTATCCATGGGCTTTCCAAACGGCACCGATGTCTCAGAAGCCTTCTCAAGACGGACTCGCATGGACTCGATCTTGGCTGGAGCGAGCATTCCCGCTGCCAATCCAAAGTCTGTGAGCTTGACGTGCCCAGTGGAGTCAACAAGGAAGTTCTCTGGCTTCAAATCTCTGTGGATGTACCCAAGCTGATGGAGCGCATCAACAGAGCAAAACATCTCAGCGATGTAGAAACGCGCATGGCGGTTGCTCAGAACACCAGTGTTATTCAGCAGGGTGCGGAAGTCTCCACCTGGCACATACTCCATGGCAAGATAGATACTCTTGTCATCCTGAAAAGAGTAAAGCAGGCGAACCAACCAGTCACTCTTGGCAGTGGTGAGAATGTCGCGTTCTGTCAAGACATGCCGGACTTCGTCTAGCTTGAAGAGCAATTTCTTGCTCATCACCTTCAGGGCGCAAACCTCGCGAGTGTCTTTCTTCTGGGCGAGGAAGACCTGGCCGTAGCCCCCCTGTCCCACCTGCGTCAGGATCTGGAAGTCACCCTGACGAAGTCTAACACGTCTCTTTCTCAGATTGGCGCGCTCCCGGCCCTTATACTTCTGCCACAATTGACTGTATGTCGCTTCGTCAGTCTCGGGCGGGGGCGGAATTTCCGACTGGAAGGCAGTCAACCGGTTCTGTCTGGAGCCAACGTAGGTGAGGAGGTCGAAGTAATAGTCAAGAAAGTCTGGTCTTCGTCAGTTGAGCGGCAGCAAGTTTTGAGGGATACAACATACAAAGCTGCGTCACGTTGACCAGTCTTCGAACATTGGGGCGTTGGAGGATCTCCAACTCTTCTGGGGTAAGAGCTCTCTGGGTATTGAACTTGTTTCTGGGAGTTGCGGCCTTCTCTCTGGGTTGGTACAGCTCATGGCGAGAAATGGCGGCATGACTTTGCTGGTAAGGAGAGTCGGTCGCTCCCAAGCGGGAGGTGGGAGGGGTATTTTCCTGTCCATGGGACTTCTTCAATGGACTGCCCGTAGAGGTCGTTCCCTTGTGCAACACGCTGTCGTCCACGTTTGGGCTGTTTTCGTTGCCTCTTCCGGGAGACTGCGGGGTAGTGATCACGCTCAAGGGACGGTCGAGTCTGGGTCTTTCGAGTACAGGAGTGCTCAGCTTGAGCGCATTGTCGAAAGCATCGGGCAGTTCGTGAGCCCCAGGAGGGATTGTTCTCTTGCTGGGGCTGCCCTGGGGCGTGTTGGATGGGTTGATGAAGCTGTTCCTTGTGGGCGTCTCTGGTCGCGACGAGGTATGAGTGTCTCTTGTCCCTCCTGGGAACAGGTTGGCCATGAAGCCCGACATCGTTGCGACGTTGTTGAACGGACAGGCCGCGATTGACTGAGGGAGGGGAAGTGAAGGGGGGCACGAAAGCCGAAAACAAAACGAGCATACAGTCAGGGGCTGATGGGGACTAGTCAAAAGGAATAGAATCGCTGCTGGGTACGAATAAAGTTGCGTGCTTTTGATAGAGGATGACCAGCGCGGCTTATTATGTTGTTGTCTGCTCCGACGTGGGGTTGACTTGGGCTGGAATTCAGAGCGATGGATGGAGACAGACTGCCCAAGATCTATGGGCCTGAAGGCTGATAGAACCATGCACAGTCGATCGCTGCCCGGGTGGGCACTCCACCCACGGTTTTAGGGGGACGACAGGGAACAAAGGACAATGTTATTGGGTAATGCGGGGCATTAAAGTCAACAATGTTGCAAGGGCAACCGCTAGGGGGCCCCGTCAAATAGTATGTAGTCACGTGAAGCGATAAGATAACGCCAAATCCATCAGTGGTCGAGCAGGTAGTCGGGCTTCTTGATGGCCAAAGCTTCTTTCCTCTGATATCAACTTTGACAACGATCTCGGCGCGCCGACCAAATCATCCCATACAAGCTCTACATCCCAAAATGCCGAAGGAACGCAACTTTAACCCTGTGCAAGCCCAGCGCAAGGCTGAAAAGGCCAAAGCAATCAAGAAAGGTACGCCCGAAACCCTTTGCTCGCCCTTATTGGTGACGTTTTTACTCATGCATCAACCGTGCAGGCAAGGCTGAAGTCCAATCCCGTCGCAATGAGAAGCTTGCCCGTCGAAATCCCGAAAGAATCCAGAAGCAGATAGACGACCTCAAGGCCATTGCAACGGGAGGTGGCAAGCTCTCTCGCCACGAAGAACAAGTCCTCGAAGGTCTCGAGAAGGAGCTGCGTGCAGTCAATAAGGCCCGCGAAGCATTAGGCGACAAAGCTCCTTCATTTGGTCATGGAGGCTTCAAACGAGGTGGTGATCCTTCGAGGGGCGTCCTTGGAAAGCGGAGAAGGGACGACAACGAACTCACAAGCGATGAAGATGTCCCTGATGATGTTAAAAGTATCCCCATGCCGCGAGATACCCCACCGCCGATTCCAAAGGAAATGATGGATAAATGGTATGCCAAGAGACGAGCTCGCTGGCAAGCTGAGCATGCTGAAACCAAGAAATCTGAGGAGAAGGAAGAAAAGCCTGCGGCGCCAGAGCCGAAGACTGTGTACGAGGCCAAACCCGTGGTTCGAAACCTAGCGAAGGAGGCAGTATCTGCATTTGTGCCTACCGCCGTCAAAATAAAGATGGACAAAGGCAAGGGCCAGGGCGGCTTGATGGAACCTGAGGAAGCAGACAGGCTCGAGCAAGAGGGTTACTTGAAGGCACTTGCCTCGACAGACGAAACCGAAACTGCTGGACCCAAGAGGGTTATGGTTGAAGATGCTGACGATGACGATATTTGATTCGGGGTCAATTGCACATTCCCGTCATTGTTATCCCCATTGTGCCGATAGCACAGTCTGAGGAGGTCTGGCAGTGAGATGCAACTGCTCACAGCTCAGTCACATCTCGCATAATGAAGCTCCGCAGCTTTGCACAGCACACGAAACCGGGCAAGCACCGAGACTGCTCCCGCCTGGCAGTCTCAATGACAGCCTCTTTCGCATTTGTAGAAGCGGGACGTTTACAGCCTACTTTTTTCCAACCAGACTCAGACTGCAGGATGAACGCATTGCTTTCTGGCGTCGCATCCGGAAATGAGATACGGAGAGCCCTAAGTGGCGACGTGCGAGTTATGCGGCACAGGGACCACTCGAAAGTCCGGTTATCAACGTTATGAGAGCAACAAGGGCATGGCTGACCATTCCTCGTCCCAGTTGCCCAATTGTGGTATGGTCTCTCCTGAAAATTGGTGCTGGCAGTTTATCAACCTTCGTCGAAAATTGGTACAACCTTGAAGAAAACGAGGAAACCGATCACTGCACGACCATTGCCACCGAATCATGCGTCGTTTCCGAAGAAGCATATGCAAAACGGCGTGTCTTCGACCCTGTTGGTGGCACTCAGGCTCTAACGGTAGCTCTTCGACTCGGTAGAGGATACGACAAACTCAAGTTGCTGCCGTATATAAACAGCGACATTCAGGGTGTGGAGATACCATAGAGGATATGTCAAACGAGAACAATGCCGACCAAAGCGAAGCTGCTTGATATTCCGTGAAAGCGCCAACATTTCTCGCAAGGATCTCAGCGAGCTGCTGCAGGTTCCCGGAGCTACTAAGGACTCTGGGGGCCTTCCGCAAACAGGAAAAAGAAAAAACTCCACATTGGCACCCTGAAGACCAAGTATACGTTTGGCTTCTGGTGGGTCTCAGCGTGACCACCCTCAGTGACGCAAGGCGGCGCCCTGTGACATATGACATGCGGGCAAGGCGCAGTAACGGTTGTGTTATGAACGCCACATTTGGCAATACGCAAATACGGCAACGCCATTAGTCAGAAACCCAGGAGGAGGCTCCGAATAACTCGATGTTCTAATTGGCTCACAAGGCCTGTATTGACTGTTCCCTCAGGGATCAACGTGACCGACGTGGTCGACATCTGACGTCGATGGCCATTGTATCGAGTTATTCGAGCGCCTTCAGCGATCTTCCTTGCCGAGTTCAAACAGGATTTTCAACTCCCTTTGGTGCCACGTGAACGGAGCCTTCTCCGAACACAGGCATCCTAGCGAATCCCCGGCCAGGCCAATGTGTCCAACCTTTGGGGCAAAATGGAGTCTTTTCGATCAGCAACTTGGAATATTGTTATCGGTGAACTATCCGCCTCCATTGATTGACATTGGAAAACCCTTTTGCTGTATTGTGTGGCTCATTGGTGCCGTATGTGTTCGCGTAGTGGCGGCGTAGGCACTTTATGCCCGTTTGTCGCTGGGTTTCTGTGTTCATCTACCCTAGGTACCTAGGCAGTTTGCAATATCAAGACAGCGGATCGAATCGTCTGTTCAATTTCCACCTGTCTGCCTGCCCCAATTACCAAGGACGATTAGTATTGTAACTGAATTTCAAAACTGCACTCTCGAGCCAAAACCCTCCCCGCTGGATTATAACACTAGCAGCACGCTACAAGTACATATTCATCGAGACCAGGACACTGCGAGCCATGACGAAAATATTCATCAAGAATGTTCGCGTCTTCGAGAGCGAGGTGATCCGTGACGCTGGAAATGTTGTATTTACTCGGTCGGCTGGCAATGTTCAGGACCCCATGGCCGATGCCTCCGAGGCCGAGACGTCTGATTACGTGGTTGACGGGCGTGGCTGCACGTTGTTACCCGGCTTTATTGATACTTACGCGAACATCAAGGGTGCGAATGCAGCTCTTGGTGCGTTTGCAAGTCACGGAGTCACCACCGTTGTCGACTTGAGCAGCAGTACCCAACAATGCCAGGCTCTACGGGTCTACGCCGCCGGTAGGACTGGTCTGCCCACTTTCTTCACCTCTGGCACTGAGGCTGTGCCTGCTAAGGACTACCAACCGCAGCTGTACGACAGCTCATACGAGTTCGTCATCCGCACGCGCGAAGATGCCGTGACTTATGTCTCGGGGAAAGCGAGCGGCCCGGACCAAGCAGACTTCATCAAAGTCGCTGTCGACATCCACTCGCTTACGGACGAGATTCTCAAGACCATTGTCGACGCCGCTCACGCCCAGGGCAAGCTTACCATCGCCCGCACCGCCGGTAAAACAAGCTACGAACGCGCCATGCTCGCCGGGTTCGATATCTTCGCACATGCACCCCTCGATGCGGCCCTGGGCCCCGCCATGGCGCGCGAGATGGCCGCCCAGGGCAAGGTATTCGTGCCGACGCTCACCATGATGCTAAGGTGCGCGATGGCCCATGAGTCAGACAACTCGACCGCGACAACCACCGACACCAGTGAAAGGGACAGACCATTCGGCATCCCTTTGCAGCGCCGCGATGTTGTTGATGACGACGGCGCGAATAGGGATCACGACGATAACTTGGCCGACCTGGGCTCGAGACAGTATATCAATACAAGTGCCACAGCGGGAGGCGACTACGGCAACGCGACAGCTACCGTGCGCACGCTGCACGACGCCGGCGTCACCATCTGCGCCGGCACGACGGCGAACCTGATTCCGGGAGCCGAGATACCGTTCGGCGAGAGCTTGCACGAGGAGCTGCGCCTGCTCGTCGACGCCGGCATGCCGCGGCTCGACGTTTTACGTTCGGCGACCTGCGTGGCCGCCAAGGCGTTCCGGCTCAGCGACCGTGGCATCGTCCGGGGCGGCCTTCGGGCCGATCTCGTCCTCGTCGAGGGGAACCCGCTGGAAGACATCAATGTGACGCGCAACATCAAGAAAATCTGGATACAAGGGGAGGAGGTCGACCCTGTAAATATTGTGGAATAAGGTGGACGGCGTATCTGATGATTATGTGCAAAGATTGGTAGGTTTGGGTTAAGATCTCAGATGGTGTATTGGCGTAATTAGATTGGGAGGCTTCCATCAAATGTTCCTTGGATTGCCACACTACGGTCTTACTCGGTAACTTGATAAGTTGAAGCATAATGTAAAGATCTTCGTGGCTCCCTATAATGCGACCAGAACCATTGCAAACAATGCCAGTGCTATGGGCAAATCCTACGGACGTAGAATGAGCTCCAAGGCACCCTTATTAACCGAAAGACTTTCCAGAGCTATGACAAAAAGAAAGCACAAACGCCGTGCATCATCAGGATGGCCGGTGCACATCATCAGGATGGCCGGTGCACATCATCATCCGTCGTCCCTCCGCCGGGGCCTTCCGGCCGTACGTGCTTGATAATCTCCCCGAAGCCGACCATGTACGTCTCGTCCTCGGGGCCCAGCATACCGCCCTTCGCGCCATCAAAGACCTGCACTCCGCTTACTATGCATGCGGCAGCACCCTTGTGCGCTACCAGCTTCCGCCCATACGATGGTAATTGCACCTTCAGGGCCCTCGCCCTCTCCTGGATACCCGCTAGCAGCTCCTGCGCGCGGCCCGAGATTCCGGCGCTCTCCATATCGCCAAGCACGCAGCACGCGCGGCCGATGGTGTCTTGGATCATGGGTGTCGAGATATCGGCCTCCAGTCGGGGAAGGAGGGCGTGGGCGACAAAGGAGCAGTACTCGGCGGCCCAGTATTCGTGTCTGATGGTGTAAATACCGCGGTAGATCCAGAGGTTCGTCATCATCGAGCTCGCGTGGTGTACCTGGAGGGATGCAGCGTTGCGGCCGTCAAAGAGGCCGGTGCCGGCGTGGCTCGTATAGCTAAAGAGGAGCTTCAGAGCGACGAAGTCGTACGTTGCTCTAGTTTAGAGGGAAAGTTGTCAGTCAGGGCTCTCTATAGAAGCTTTCTTATCAGGCCCCTGGAAGAGCCGGAGCAAATCGCTACTTACTGGAGCAACAAGCCGGATGGAGAGACACCGTTACTCGTCATGAGGTGGCCTGGAAGTGTCAGCTTCCAACAAAGCAACTTATTGTAAAGTGCCGTGCAGTGGCTGCTATCCAAGAGCGATATTGTGTCATCCTTCAAGAATCTCGACATAAATTGTTCGGCAAACTCGCAAAGGGAGCACTTGGCACTGAACACTTGCAGTTGGTATGATGTGTGGTTGGCGGTGACATTCCCACCGGCGGAGAACGAGTCTGGTGCGCTGGGTCCTGGGCGGGGTTCCAAGTTTTCGAACGACTTCATAATGAGTGGCCTCGAGACTAGCATATCTGGCGAGAATAGCAAGGCCATTTTTCTGTGGAAAGAAACAATTCATCAGCCGCAGTGTTCTGAAGGCCGGCCATCCCAGGACGGATTAGTGAGGACATACGCGAAGAAGCAGTAAAAACCCCATGTGATGTGAGAAACCGCCTGTCGAATTCTGATGTTGTGCGCATCCTCCTTTCCGGAAACCCCAAAGTGCGCGGAACTGCCGGTGCTGAGACCAAGTGCAAGCCAAGTGTGCTGGAGTAAGTCCCTGAGGCTCGCGCACTGCGTGCGGGATGCTTGAGGGCCTCGGTTGCTGGCAAAGAGCCAGAGGATTGCCGCTCCCTGCAGCAGGGTCAACGAGCTGACATCCTTTTCCGACTCGAGCAGCTCAAATGCATGACTGGCGAATCTGTGACCTAGCGCAATTATGTCTCCTGAATACGACTCGGGCTGCTTCCTCGTCGCGTGTAACTGCGATCATCGGGTAGAATTGTCAGCGTCAAGGAACCGATTAAGACAAAAGGACACGTAGAAGAGGATCGGAAGCACACACAGAAGCCACGGCGAGAATGGCGTTCACGAGGAAGGGCGAGCAGAAGCCACGGTTCTGGCCATTGGAGGAGTCTGGCTCGGCGGCGTTCAAATCCCCAATAAATAGCTCTCGATCGATAAGATTGGACAAGGTATCGTCCCAAGTCCAAAAGAGGTCGATGAGGTAAGTCAACAGCTTGTTGTCTTGCGAAACATTTGTCCAGCGCGAGGCGGGCAGTATGGGTTTGAGATCCAAGCTGCCAGCTGGCAGGGCCTTTGCTGATCCGCCGGAACTAACTCGGCGGGAGGTCAATAACATCAGCGAGAGTCGGAATTACTGATCTCCAACGTACCTCAATGCCAAATGTCGAGTTTCTGGTTCCCGATTTAGGTCTCTCGGTTGATATGTGAGGTCTCCGAGGTTTCCTGAGTCTGCTGCGATACCATGACGTTAACGACTAAAACAACCCAAATTTTCCATACACCACAGAACACGGGAGTGCCTACTCCTCTGGTTGTAAACTTCCGGGAGCAACAGACTGGCGTCAACTATGGACTGAATAGCCTCATCAAGGTGTTCCGAGTGCTGCAATTGCTTCAGGATATCTTGAGAGGTCCCATCTCGACTCACTCGGAGTAATTCTAGGACCCGCTGGCTTTTCTCGTGTGCCATCAACACATGACTGAGCTTCTGTTTCTGGGCCTCCCTCTGTGATAGACCCTCAGGGACGGGGTAGACACAGGGTACATTCGATGCCTTGCAGGCGTAGCAGCACGGTCGTTCGCCATCGCACTGGCATCTTTTTCAGCCGGCGTTGGTCCTTTTTCGAGTAGGTGTACACCAAAGGTAACACGATGGGACAGGAGAAGAGCTGTATCTACTAACCTTGATCTTCTTCTTCCGGCAACCTGAGTATGGCGTTGGTGACACAACTTTTTCAAATTCTGGGCGGGAGAAGCATACCATTGCACGCCGCTGGCACTGTGAATCTCTTCCTCTTGGGCGCCGTTGCAATGTCGGGGGCCACCGACAGGCCACTGGCACTGAGCGGCAAGAGTGGTCTGAGCCTCATTGCATTTTCCATCCTTTAAGTTCCTTCGTAGAGAGGGGCCGTCAACAGAGCTTGTGTAGAGCACGAGTAAGAGGAGCTGGGTTGAATGGTTGGCGGATTGA
The DNA here is from genome assembly GCA_020631755.1 of Colletotrichum sublineola. Classification (NCBI taxonomy): domain Eukaryota; kingdom Fungi; phylum Ascomycota; class Sordariomycetes; order Glomerellales; family Glomerellaceae; genus Colletotrichum; species Colletotrichum sublineola. Next base: position 4,212,313 of record JAHSQG010000006.1, on the reverse strand, counting down.
GTTGCTGCCCTCAGGTTACTGAGAATAGGAAATTCTGGCGATCTATAGCGCCCACGCGGAGTAGCAGAAGTTTAACCACAGTTGAAAGGATGCAAGGGTTTGCAAACGTATTTTTGCTTGGTCCGAAGGATACTGACCGTTGACGAAGCCAATATTTGTACTTGCGATCAGGAGCAAGTGCGGGCATTAAGAGAACTAGGGAGCCAAATATGACGGGACACCGTTTCTGTCAACATTAGGTAGTTTACAGGATGATTCAGGATGGCCTCGAAGGGTGCCTGAGGGCGTAGGTATCTCGGGGTATCCATATCTACCGGCACAACCTCGGGGCATGCGACCCTTACGCCAGGTAAAGGAAGAGAAAAAAGACTACCGCGACTGAGATCTGGAGGAAATTCCTTGTCAGAGCTAAGCTGCAACCTTGAAGCCAAACCAGAGGCACAGTACGAGAGAATTGGAGGCTTGAGATCGGTCCCGGGTATCTAGGTAGGCTCATCACCAGTCAAGATAACGCAAGGGAACGGCGAGGGGCAATCCCCTCTCCTACGGAGGCGATCTGAACCCTGCTCTAACTATGGCTGTCTCCACATAAGTGAGCTCTCTGTCAGATCATCGCACATATGAAGCTGGAACTACCACCGAGTCAATGTCTTGCTCGGGGATCCACTGATCAAAAGGCTGCTCCAGGCAGGCAAGAGCAGGGAGCTAGCTAGAATGGCCCTCTAGAGGGGGCATCGATGTCCAATAACCATGCCGTGCTCAAGCCCAAGTAGAGTGCATAGTATTAGCAGTCCTGGCAGGATTTTAATGTACATGACTCCTTCCCTGAGAGTTCTTGTTCCCATCGTTCAGGGATCTGGTCAGTCAGCCATATGCGGGACATCGGAGTTAATCCCGAAGCCAATGACGGCTCCTAATTCGGTGAGATAGGACAGGCCCTTTTGCGTATGATGTACAGTGGGGGTTCAAAAGTATCCGAGCAAGCCCACTTACGCCAGCCACCAGCATTTTCACCCCCTCACTTTGCCTAGCTAGAAAACTATCAATTTTATGAAATATATGGCAAAAGTATGATTAAATTAAAGCGTAGAGTTTCCTAATTAATATCATGTATACCAACCATGTGCCCAGATAACTGCCTCTAGGCGCTAAGGCAGAGATTTAATTAGCGCCTGGATTTTCTTCTATAGGGTTGCCTTCTATACCGCCTGTAATTACTCCTTAAATTTCTTAATATCTAACTTATTCTTCTTAAATTTAAATGCTTTAGGGTACTATTTTTTTATATTATCCTTTGTTATATGCTAGTAGTACTTAATTAGGTTAAGATTATGTTACAGGCTAAAAGGGGCGTATAGCCTATAACCCTAGATAGGTTATAGCTAGTTATATACCTATAGGTATAAGTAGCTATTAACTTAGGGAGTATTATAAGTTAACTATAGAATACTACTTATACCTAATTATACCTACCTTTTATCTATACTATTATTACCTTATACTTACTTATTTATTATCTTTTACTACTTTACTATTCTATTTTACTCTCTTACTATTGTTGAAGTGAGTTTATATGGCGATTATCCTTGTTCAATTCGTTGATGTGTATATGTGTGTATCTAGGCCCATAAGTGCCCCTATTTCCAATTGCCTAAGGCCAAATGCACGCGTCATTGTTTTTCCTTGTTTTAAGTGGGGATTGCCTATAGCCGAAATGCGCCTGGTATTTGCCTTATAGATGTGGCCGGCGCCCCACTTTGTGGCCTATTTGTTGCCTATACTTTAATATGCCCTCTTAGATTAAAGCTATTTATAGATTTAACCTGACTATATTAGTAACTATATTACTACCTAGCTGTAATTATAACTTCTTTTAACTACTACTCCTACCTATATTAAAGAGTAATTAACTAATAATTAATAACTAATACTAAAGTACGTATAGTTAAGTAGTTTAGCCTACTACTAATAACTTATAATTATAAGATAGTAACTTATAATCTAAGCTTAATAGGTTTAATCCTAGGTAGAGGTAAAAAGACTTAATAGTAGTTATATCTATTAAATCCTACTAGTTAGTTAATATATAAGTCTAAGCCTTAATAACTATAATATATAGGTAAGGTTACCCTTATTATAATTCCTCTCCTCTAGTCTATTAATTATATAAGGTAGTAAATAGACTTTAAAAATTATCTTACTACTTTCCCTTAAAGGTAATTAGTAAGATTAATAAATTATCTCTTAGCTAATTATCTTTTAGGGTTTTAACTTTTATAGTTATAGTTAATATTAAATTATAGCCCTAATTAAGGTAATTATAATAGTATAATTACTAACTATAGGAGATATATAGTTATTTAGATATTTATAGTTAAAGTTATTAATAACTTTAGCTAATTAATTATCTTTAATATTATAAAGTTTAGGCGTACCTATAGCTACCCTACTTTAACTATCTATCTAGTATAACTATACTAATTAACCATCCTAGTTAGGGCTATACTAGCTAGTTATTCCTCCTCTACTATAGTTACTATAGTTATAATTACTTTATTTCTCTTTACTTTATTATTATTTAATTTATTACTACTAGTTACTAGTAATTTATTTACTATAAGCTCTTCTTTATAGTTATATAATAACTATTTAGATTAATTAACTATCCCTAATTAATCTATAAAAGTTACCTATTTCTACCTTAGTAGTACCTTTATTAATCTATCTACTATTAGCTTAGCTAATAGAGTATAGATAACCTTAACTTATCCTTTAGTAATCTCTTAATATAACTAGTAGTAATAGATATCTATATAGTAAAGTTACGTTTAGAGCTAAACTAGCTCCTTTATAACTAATCTAATAGTCTATTAATTATTATATTAGATTATAACTTTTAGGCTTAAAGTAATTATTTCTTTACTAGCTATTAATTTAGTAATTAATTAGCTTATAAATATGGCTTCCTTTATAGCCTATAATAGAGTAAGTAGCTCTACTTCTATTATTAAAGTTTTAACTATTTGCTACTTATTTACCCTCTATCTAATAAGGCCTCTAGATAGTTTAATAGTATATACTTATAAGCTCTTATAATTAATTAAATTATTACTAAAGCTTATATTAGACGTAATTATTATTAATCTATTAGTACTAAATTTAAGGTAAAGTCCCTTTATTTAATAAAGGTATTATAGTATATAATTTACTACTTACTAGTAGGTAGCTAATAGATTATAATTAAATCTTACTAAGTAACTAACTATAAATATAATATTAGGTCTTATTATTATTACTATATATAGGATTAAACTAACTTTCTACTAGTATCTTACTACTTTAAAGTTTATAGCTATCTTCTTTAAGGGAAGAAGTTCTTTATTACCTATTAGTATATTATCTAGTAGTAGGTAGTTCTTATTATTAATTAGCTTTAATATTTTCTTAATATATACTACCTATAATAACTATATCTTTTATTAATCTTAATTATATAGTATCTCTATACCTAAGAACTATTATATCTCTTTACTACCCTCTAGATAGTATTATTCTTTTATCCTATTAATTAATTTATTAGCCTCTTACTACTATAATTTAGGGAATATAAAGATATAATTATTAATATAGAAGAAAAATATAATAGCTCCTTTCTACTAATAGTAGGGCTTACCTATAACTAGAGTAAATCTAAGTTTATAAAGTCCCTTTTTAAGGTACTTTTACTATAATAGAGGTAATTATTATAGACTATATAGGGCTTTTTATAACTTAATAATTCTCTTTTAGCTATAATTAGGATACCTAGGTAGAAGCTTTATAAATACTATTTTATCTATATTAGTATATATAAATATATTTACTATATTAAATTAAATTAGCTTAAGATCTAACTTAGCTACTATTATAATTAGTAATCTAAATAATAATCTAGTAAGTATTACTATATATATATCTTAGATTATATCTTTTAGTTACTAATTACTATAAATAATAAGGTATACCTTTAGCTTTATAAGGTATCTATACTTATTTAACTTATAGGTATATACCTATTAGTAATTAAGAATCTAATTATTACTAGCTTCCTGAATTCTAACTTTAACCTAGCTGTTTATTACCTTATAGCTTTATAAGTAATCCTTTTTAGCTTAAAGGAAGTTATCTATAAATAGATAATCTTTTAATTTAGTATGTAATCTAGGTAGTCTAGGTAGTTCCTTCTAATAAATACGTCTACTAGCTATATTATCCCTTTAAGGGCTTCCCTACTATCTTAGCTCTACCTTATCTTTAGAGCTTTTAGAGGTTACCTCTCCTACTAATTAATCTATATACCTACTATCCTAAGGGGGCTAGCCTATAGGCCTATTAGGTAACTTAATCTACCTTAAGGAATAGTTATATTTTAGGTAGTATAGGTATATAACTATCCTAGCTATAAAGGTAGCTTTCTATAATTTATATAGGTATATATATCTTTATTAGTTAGTATAATTAGTATAATAGACTTTATTATATATTTTATTTATATATTACCCTCTTATAGTAATAGTATCTAATAATTATATAATAAAGAATGCCTTTAGTAACTCTAGAGGGGTTATTAATATAAAGTATAACTTTATATAGTCCTATAATTTACTTATAGGTTCTTTAGGTATTTAATATTAAATAGTATTAATAAAAACTTTATCTATATTAATACTATTAGCTATATCTATAAAGTTCTTACTTAATACTTTTATAATCTATTTATTAATAGCTACTTTATTAGTATTTACTAATTTATCTACCTATTTATCTTCTTTACTTAAGAAGTAGTTATCTTTATTAAAGATTATATTACGTAAAGTAATTACTTTATTCTTTAGGGGAATATATATATAATACTACTTAGTTAATATATATCTAATAAGGTATCTAATATATACCTTAACTTTAAAATATTATAGATAATTATAATTTAACTAGGTGTCTAAAGTTATTATATATACTTAGTATCTAAATACATATAAGTAGCTAATATATAGTAGAGATAGTTACCCCTAAGTAGTATACTATATCTTATATAGTAATTACTAACTATATAACTCTACTAGTATGTAATTATATAGATATACTACTACCTTTAGGATTTCTAGCTATAGATATAATAGTAGCTTTAATTTTAACTATAGTATAGTTCCCTTTTACTTAATAACTATTATAGTCCTTTTAGCACCTCTATTTTAAGCTTATATATTTAGTATAGATAGTTTAAATAGGATTCCTAGACTTTCTATAGCCTCTTTTACTTATAGATAGGAAGTTATAATCTTATTATTACACTTAAACACTATAACTTTAGTCCTTTTATAAACCTTAACTATCTTAATAAAGTTAAGAAGTATATCCTTAATAGCTTTAGTTATCTATTATTATATATAGTAGTCCTATATAAATCCTAATTTATAGTTAGTTAATAATAAGGCTAACTTATATCTACTATAGCCTTACTTAAATAGGTAGAAATTAAGAGCTACTTTATTACCTACTTCTACTTATTTAATTAATTCCCTTAGCTACTATATAACTTAGCATTTAATCTTACTTATTATATAGACTTTATATTAGTAAGTAAGTATTTCTAGTATATTTCTATATATATAGGCTCCCCTTACCTTTATTATAATATAGTAAAGTATATAGCTACCTAGGTGCCTAAGCTAGTTATACTAGTAAGTAGCTTTAATAGCCTATAGTTGCTAGTATTAGCCTAGGTCTACTATACTTATTACTACTAGGTATACTATAAGAGCACCTCTTACTATACTACTAGCCTTAATTACCTATTAGCCTATAATTTCTTCTATATTAAATACTACTAAATAGTTATTTACTTTATAGATTAAATTATTTAATAGGCTATTATCCTACTACTAGTTATTATAATTCTTTAGCTATATATATAATACTAAGTTATAGGATAGTAATAGGTAGTAAGTAATATTATATAGGGTAATCTTAACTATATAACTATCTTACTTTACTCTAACTACTACCTTTTCCTATCCTTTAATTAGGATTATTATATTACTAGCCTAAATAAAGTTATCTAAATTTACTAGAGATATACTAATAAATTAATATTATAAGTAGAAGATATAAAGTATAGCCCTTAAATTAAGGATAATATAGTCTTTAAGTAGATATATAAAAGCTATAAACACTACTAACTATATTATTAATATACCTCTACCCTTTAGTAGTCCCTTTAATTATTACTTTAAAGGTATTATAGCTTTAGCCTATAATCCTCTCTTTAATAAATCTAGCTCCTCTAATTTCTTTATAACTACTATAATTAATATATCCTCTTTTTAGAGCTTTTCCTTTACTTATAGATTATTAAGTAACTTCTTTATATACTTAATAGTCTCCTACTTTAGCCTCTATATATACTATAGTTATATCCAACCTATAAAGAAGTACCTTTTTACTTTATAACTAATTATATTATAGAGGAAGTACCTTTTATATATTTACCTTCTACTACTATTACTATTATTATTACTATTACTACTACTACTATGTCGTCTAGTAGGCTCTTTTCTTATATAGTCCTTAAGGTCTGCTATAGTTACTATAGATACTAGCCTAAATACTCTATATAATACTTTTACCTATAGTTAATCCGGCTTTACTATAATATAGGCATATATATCTAAGATTACCTTATAATAGGTAAGAATCCCTTCTATTACTTAGTCCTTCTTACTACTCTTATATACCTCTACCTATATTACTATTAGGGTATATCTTAATATAGTTATTAGAGCTAAGAACTATTTACTAGATTTAACTATAGTAGTCTACTTAATATAGATACTATAGAAGATAGTATTCTCCTAATCTATTACCTATTATTCTATATCTTTTATATTAGATATCTTATATTTAGAAGGCTAGCTTATAACTCTATTATACTTTATAATTACTTATACTTTATCCTCCTATAGCTAAATACTAATATAGGCTTCTAGTTATTTAATCTATTTATAGATTAGGCTTACTAGTTTATAGTACTAGGATATTAATATTAGGTTAACTATTACTCTAATCTAGTTAGATATATTATAGACTGCTTTTACCTTTTGTTTATATTACTTATTATTAGCCTAGTATTTTTCCTTTAACATCTTAAAGTACTTTAGGTTATCCTTACTTAAGTAATAGATCTATAATACCTTTATATTATCTTATAAAGGTAGTAGCTAGCTTAGTATAGTATTCTTAGCTACCTACTTATTAATATAGGTCTAACTAGCTATTTAGAACTAGTTAAGTATAGGATAGGTAAGAGGCTTTAGTAGATAGTTTATTATAATATAAATTAATCTATCTTATAATAGGGTAATAGATTCCTATATACCCTATATATACGCCTTTTGCTTAAGTTATTAATACTAATTAGGCTAGTTAGTCTGGCTTTTTAACTAAGTATTACCTATAAGCTTATTAGCCATAGTAGTAATAGTTAATAATATATATATTACATATAAGCCGTATATTACTTCTAGTAATATTAATTAGTACTTTATAATTTAGACTATTAATTATTAAAGTAAGTTTATATAGTAATTATCCTTATTTAATTTATTAATATGTATATATATATATCTAGGCCTATAAGTACCCCTATTTCTAATTGCCTAAGGCTAAATACATGTGTTATTATTTTTCCTTGTTTTAAGTAGGGATTACCTATAGCTAAAATATGCCTAGTATTTACCTTATAGATATAGCTGGCGCCCTACTTTATAGCCTATTTGTTACCTATACTTTAACAACTATATATCTCTATAACACTACTATCTATTCTATCTAGTAGTATTAGTAGCCTATTTACCCTAATAGATTTATAATAGCTACTAGGAGGGCTATATTAACCTAGGTAGAGGTATACCTTATTTTCTTTAGTAAAATCCACCTTATAGTACTTATTATTAAACCTCTCCTTCTAAATTACTCCTATAGTATTAATAAGGGCTAGTACCTCTATATAGTAAGTCTCCTAAAGGACTTTTAGGGACTTAAAGGGTATTACCTTACTACTAATATATTTTAGTACTATATAAGGCTAGAAGCTAAGTATAACTTTATTTAGTAAGTAGCTAATTATTACTATAAGAGAGTTATTAAGTATATATTATAGTAATAGGATTATATCTATCTATAAGATATCTAGGTTAATATATATATAAAAGTAAATTATAATTTTAACTATTTAGTTTATCCTTTTACTTTATTTATTAGTCTAAAAGTAATATATAGTAGATATAAGAAGCTTTACCTTAAGAGTATTAAATATTAATACCTAGACTACTAATATAAACTTTAGGTTATAATTACTAATAATTACTTAAGGTAGGCCCTAATTATATACTATAAGTATCTAAAGTAATACCTAAGCCTAGTAGTAAGCTTTATACTAAATATTCCTAGGGATAAAAATAACCTTCTTATTAAACTTATATATTATAGTATAAAGGGAGTCTAGTAGGTTAAAGTTAGGTAACACCTAAAAAGTCTATTAGCTTAAAACTAATAATATATCTATTATAAAGTCTATTAATATAGTATAATAGGGTATACTAAGAGTTATAATAGGTTAGAGGGATCTTATAGCCTTTTAATAGTCTATTTAGTTTTCTTAGTAAGCTAGGTAATAAGTAATATATTTCTTAACTATCTTCTTCTTCCTATAGATATAAATACCTCTAAGCTCTACTAGTATTTTATTAATACTAAAGTAAAACTTCTTATTATAAGTAAGTTTTAGTATATATCCTACTATTAGTTTAGGTATATAAAGTTTCTTAGTACTATTAGTACTAATATAGTATAAGAGGCCTTATTTATTAATTTCCTATAGGAGTATATAGTAGTATTATTACTTTTCTTAGGGCTACTAAGTATTCTCTTTTACCTTATCTAGCGTAATATACTCTATCCTACTAAAAAGTACCTTCTTTATTAGTCTTAGTAAGATATATAACCTCTTATTACTTTAGTACTTAGTAATAATATTATATATAAAGTCCCTACTAAGTTATACTATAGTAGTATTAGCCTTCCTTAGAGATAAGGGTTTATCTCTTATATACTATACTACTATATTAGTAAAGGTATTTAGGATATTATCTTTATTATTAATATTTATAAGTTTATCCTTATAGGGAAAATACTTATTAAGGTTAGGATAAGTAATAGAGAGGTAGGAGAGTATATTTAGTACTATATTAAGTTTCCTAGGTATATAAAATATCTTTAGGTAGAATTAAGATAAGTAATTTACTATATTAGCTAGCTTAAGGTTTACTTTATTAAGGTCTAGTATCCTTAGTAATATATAAGTAATAATACCTTTTACTACTATATAGTCTATTAGGATAATAACCTTATACTTATTAGACTATATAAGTTTCTAAAGTTTCTTTATAGCTTATATAATAGTAGTAATCTTTACTTTAGTTATACTATAATATTTTTCTACTACTATTATAGTATATAATAAGAATAGAATTAACTAGACATACTCCTTTAGTATATTAATTCTAGGTAGTTTCTTACTATTCTAGTTATAATCTAGTTAAAAGACTATAAGCCTAAAGCTATTAATATATATATCTATCTTAAAGAAGAGGGGCTTTTTAGGGTTATAGTAAAATTATATAGCCTAGGTATAGAGTTTCTCTTATAGTATCTTCTAGGTATTAAGTTTCTTAGGCGTAAGGTTAAAAGTCTCCTTAGTAATAATCTTTACTTAGGCTTAGTATAAGGTTCCTAGCTTAAGTATATTATCTTTTTATAGCTTTACTACTAGCCTTATCTTCTTATTATTAAGAGGGGTAGCTATTATATTAAACTAAGGTAATTTAGTATATAGCTAGCTACTAATCCTAAGATATATTTCTAGGTTATATAGACTATATAGAAAGGTAAGTTACTAGAAGGCTTAGATATAGTCCTCTATTTTCTAGATACTATTACTATCTATAACATAGCTAAGGAGTTTTACTAATAGGAAGCTAGTAAACAACTTTAGTACTCTAATATAGATATAGTATTTATCTAATAGCTTTAGTATAATCTTAAGGTACTAAAGGTAGTCTTTATCTATATTACTAAAGACTATAATATTATTAATATATATATAAATAAAGTAATAATATAAGAAGAATAATTAATCTATAAATTACTAAGTATATATAGGTAAGTTTTTATACCCTATTATTATAATATTAGAGTACTTAAGTCTATAAGGACTTATTATTACTATTTAGTTTCTATACTAGGGATATATACTAAGCTAGTAAAAGAACTTAGAGGTATTAAATATTATTATATGCTTTTTTCCCTTAAAGTAACTATATAATATCTTCTTAGTTAGGGAGGGGGTAGATATTAGGGGATACCTACTTATTAAGGGGGTATATATTAACTACTATACGTCTTTTCCCTTTTATCCTATCCTCCTTATACTTCTAGATAATAAAGATTAGGTATATAAGGGCTACTAGGCTAATTTACTAACTAGCCTTTTCTTTCTTATGTTATTTCTCTATTTCTTTATTAAGGAACTCTATATCCTTAAGTCCTAGTAGAAACACCTTAATATAAGACTTTTAGTTCTACTAGCTATTAATAAGCTTAATCCTTATCTTCTCCTTATTTAGGATAGGTATTATTCTATAGTTATAGTAGATATAGTATTAGTTAAGGAGGTTATAGAGTTTTTTAGTAAATTTTAGGTTATCTATATAGATCTCTATACTATAGAAGTTAGTTATTATAGGGTAGATATCTAGCTTACTAATACTATAGTTTAATACCTCTTTAGGGATTAATAGGACCTTATCTATTATCTCTATTTTCTTCTCTACTATTTCTAATATTATTATAAAGTCTTTAGTTAGGTTAGTAAAGTTTATAGTTATGTTATTAGTAATTTATATAAATGTTTCTTAGCTAATCTACTATACTATTTCTTCCCTATATATTAGTATAATTTAACTAACCTTAGTACCCTTCTTAATAATAATAGGCTCTACTATCTTATTATATATTAGTACTATCTTTAGGGTCTTATAGTCTACTACTATATTAAGGATATATATATAGGTAGAGTAAACCTAGTAGGTCTTATTTATCTTACCCTCCTTAAATTATTTAGGGAGGTTAAGGTAGTTAACTAGTAGGTAGTATATTTACCTAGGGTATATAATAGTATTATACTTTACTATTAACTTTCTTATTACTAGGAAATAGTATTTAATTAATATAGGGATTACTATATTATATATAGAGTAGAGGGTTATAGTTTTCCTATTAAAGTCTACTATTATACTATAGTTATTATAAAAGGGTATACTAAGTAATAGCTTAGCTAGGAGGTTTTTAACTACTCCTATTATAACTATAGTATATACCTTAATCTTTATTTCCTTTACTATTCCTATTATATATAGGTTAAAGGTAACTTTTTCTTATAGGGTAAATAATAATCTAACTACCTCTATTATCTATAACTTTATTATATTAAAACGTAGGTTCTTTATAAAACTTATTACCTAGCTTTAGTCTACTAGGATAACTAATATACCTATATCTATATAAATAGTATAGTCCTCTAATTCCTTATTAGCCCTTACCTTAACTTAGAGGTAAGTCGTCTTATAGTACTCCCTTTTTCTATTAGGCTTAATAACTACTTTAATAACCTCTCCTTACTAAAAGGTAAAATTTACTATATTTATGTTAGTTAGTACTTTAGTTAACTTATCTTATAGGGGTTAGGCTTAAAGTATATTCTTATCTCTTATAGACTCCTCTACTTAGGTAAGGTACTCCTCTACCTTATCCTATTAGGGTAAGGTTTCCTCCCTATCCTATAGGATAGCCTTTATCTCTAGTATAGGTAGGTTACTATTATAAGTTTATAGTTAGGTAGTAAAGTTAGTAAAGTCTACTAGTATAGTAGGTATTTTATTAACTTTATTAAGGATAAAGCCCTTATTAATAAGTTAGTTAATAATAGTATCTATATTTAAGTTAGTTTCCTATATAAACTAGATGTTATCCTTAGAGTTATTATTTCTTTAGATATAGTAGGCTTACTATTTCTACCTACTATTCTATTAACCTTCTCTTTAGGGTTAGTAGTCTCTTACTTACTAAGTAGGATTACCCCCTATCTCCTTCTACTAGTTATTCTAGTAGGGCTAGTCCCCTTTATAGCTTCCCTATCCCCCTTAGGTGTTTTCCCTTAGGTTCTAGTTAAACCTTCCTTAGTTAGAGAATTAGCCCCTATTTTACTAGTATACTACTCTATTTAGGTTGTCCTAAGGTATATCCCCTAGGATATAGGGAGAGTTTACCTCTATCTAGGTAGTATTTATTATAACATATAGGGTATCTACTATTATATTAGTTATATTTAATAGAATATAGAGAGTATTTATTCCTATATAAAGTATATTACCCTAAGTATAAGGAGTATTTCCTACTATATAGGGTGTATTCCTTATAATATATTAGGTATTAGGAGTTATATTACTACTAATATAGTAAGTATTATTAGTAGTATTTCTTAATCCTTAGGGTATATTACTTTAGTTTAATAAGATATCTAAGGAGGGAAACGCTATATATTAGTATATATAGAAGTTACTTTACCTATATATTAAGTTATTCCCTATAGTAGTATTTACCTATCTTTAGAAGTATATATTATTAATATATATAGGGTTATATCTAGAGGTTCTTACTATATCCCTTATAGCCTTTTTATATTCCTCTATAAGGGTAATATAGGAATCTAAAGTATTTATATCTATAGGTTTATAGAGAAACTATTATAGCTATAGTATAAGGTAGTAGTATAGGTAAGTAAGTAACTACTTATTAGAGTAATCTCTTTAGGTATAAGCATACTTAAAGTACTCTTAGGTAAAGGTATAGATATTACTATCCCTAGAGACCTTCTCTATAGAGAAGAAGTTTTCTTAGAACTACTTCTATATATCTCCTATAGTAAGGCTAAACTAAAGTTTTATTTAGTTTATAATTATTCCCTACCCTTATGTTTTTAACTATATTCTTTTACTATCTAATAGCTAAAATTCCTATTAGTTCTATATAGATCCCCTTAGGTATTAAGTAATATTCTAGCTAACCTTATTAATAGCCCCTTAGTCTAGTAGTAGGCTTTTTACTACTTAGATCTATAGTTTAATATCCCTATAGTATATAGCTTAGTAGTTATAAAAAATAGGCTTAGGGGAGTACTTTTTTATATCTATATTAGGCTAAAATATACCTATATAGGGTTTAGCTAATACGTTATAGGCTACTATTAATAGGGTATTTATTATTACTAGGGTAGTATTTAATAGCTACTCTATAAGTACCCTTAGTAGGTTCTCTACTAGTATATCTACTTAGGATATCTATAGGGTGTTAATTATTAGGTCTATTAGAGAGGAGCCCTACCCTATTAGTATACCTAGTTATAGTAGTCTATTAAGTAGTAGACCTTACTATATTAGTAGGCCTATAGGTAGTTATCCTTAAGGGGATAGTCCTATCTATACTATTAGGTTTAGTAGAGGTATAAGGCCTGTCTATAGTATAGTAGGTTTAGTCCCTTAGGGTAGTATATACTATACTATCCTATTAGATAGAGTTACCTAGGTAGGGGCTTAGGTAGTTTATTTTAGTAGTATATATACTATCTAACCTAACTAAGGTAGTAACTACCCTTAGGTAAATTAGCTTACTTAGGTTAGTTAAAAGCCTAAAGGGCCTAATAGGTATAGGCTAGGCCTATACCCTTAGGTGCTAGGGAATTATCTAGGTACTTAGAGTAAGGGCTTATATTACTACCCTTAGGTAGGTTAGCTTACCTAGGTTAGTTAGAAGCCTAGAGGACCTATTAAGTATAGGCTAGGCTTATACCTTTAGGTGCTAGGGAATTATCTAGGTATCTAGTATAAAGGCTTATATTACTACCCTTAGGTAGATTATTAGGAGTAAGGGAATTAGGTCTAAGGGATAAAGCTATTTAGAGCTTATTAGGTAAAGTAAGGCTCCCCTCTAGTATAGTATAATTACTACTATAGGTTACTTATTTTTACTAATAGGTCTTAGCTCTAGACCTCCTTCCTTTTAGTAGTCTCTAAGTTTCTTATACCTTCTATTAGTAGATTACCCTAAGATTTAAGAGAAATTACTAATATATCCTTTTCTAATAGTTAACTTAATATACTACTTTAGTCTAGTAGGTAAGGGTCTTAAGGTTTCTATAGTAGGTTAGGCTCCTAGGTTACTATAGTCCTCTCTAGTATAACTAGGTAGTTTAAGGTCTATAACGTCTAGGAGTTTATTTAAGATAGAGGTTTTAGTATTAGGGCTAAGCTAAGTTTACTTACTAGTTTTAGGTTTTCCCTTATAGATTAAATAATCCTTTTTACTAGCTAAATATATAACTTTATCTAGTAGTTATTATTTTCTATACCTAGTTTAAGTTTAAACCCTTTTTACTAGTTAACTAAGCTATAATAGGGTTTATCTATAAGGAATTTAATATAGTAGAGATAGTTAATATCCTTATAAAGGTATTTTATAATATTAGTAGCTAGTAGGTAGGTTAGGTATTTCTATAGCTATATTAATAGTTATTAGAGGTCCTTAATATAGCCTAGCTATAGAAGTTATATACCTACTCCTTAAGGATCTCCTTAGGGTAGGTATATTCCTTTATAGTCTAGCTATAAAGAAAAGAAATTTAAGGTTATTTAAATTAAAGTAGTTATACTACTACTTAATATAGCCCTCCTAGTAGCTATTATAAATCTAATAGGGTAAATAGGCTATTAGTACTACTAGATAGAATAGATAGTAGTATTATAGAGATATATAGTAAGAGAGTAAAATAGGATAGTAAAATAGTAAAGGATAATAAATAAGTAAGTATAAGGTAATAATAGTATAGATAAAAGGTAGGTATAATTAGGTATAAGTAGTATTCTATAGTTAACTTATAATACTCCCTAAGTTAATAGCTACTTATACTTATAGGTATATAACTAGCTATAACCTATTTAGTATTATAGGCTATACGCCCCTTTTAGCCTATAATATAGGTAAAGGATACTTACTACTAAGTAAACCTAAAAAAAAGTAGTTACTATAGTATATAGGACTTTTCTAAGTTATTTATATAGTTAGACTAAGAGTATATAAACTTAACCTACTAAAATACTAAAAAGTCTACTTAGTAGTTTTAATAGTATAGCTCTAAAAGGTAGTATAAAGTAAAGACCCCTTTAGTAGAGAGGAAAAACCCCTAAAACTAATAAAGGTTAATAGCATACTAGAGTATAAGGTTAAGAGGCTTATTAATTAGAAAATTAAGTAGTAAAAAGAGCAGCCTATAGTTAAGTATCTTATTAAGTAGAAGGGATATTTACTAGCTTTAAATATATAGGAACCCTATAAGAATCTTAAGCTAAATACTAGAGAAATAGTTACTTTTTATAAAAAGAAGTAACCTATTAATTAGGTAGCTAAGGAAGGAAGGAAGTAACCTAAGTAGCTTACCTATTAAAAGCTACCCTCTCTCTACTAATAACCTACTTATACTTTTCCTCTATTAATAACTACTATTATACTATAGTATATTATATATCTTTAACTACTATTATAAATATCTATATATTTATACCTTTTAATAAAAGCTTTATTATCCCCTAGCTACTATATTTCTTTATAAATAATACCTATATAGGTATGTTATTTCTTAGTATAAATAAATATATTATTACTTTCTTAAAGGGAAGGTACCTATCTTTTACTTTCTTTTTTTTAAAAAGCTAACTATTATTACTTCTATTTTTTAATACTTATTATTTAGGGTATATTAACTTACCCTCTTATACTACTTACTTTTCTATTTTTTAGACTTTTTACTTACTATTATTTCCTCTTTCTATTAAGCTAAAATATTACTAGTATTATTACTAGTAACTTTACTTCTTAACTATAATAACTTATACTAGTACTACTATTATTAATAGTATAGTTAGTATAGTAGATAACTTAAGAGATTACTAGTAGTATAACCTTAATAAGGGAGGTATAAACTATAGTACTAATAATATAGAATTTAACTAAGATTAGTATAACTTTAACTAATATATTAATCCCTAGCTTAGTAATAAGATAGTTACTAATTAGGATTCTCCCTATAGGCTCCCTCTAAACTATAGCTTTTACCTTATTAACCCTATCTTTCCCCCCTCTACTATACTAATCCCCTTAATTTATATTAGCCTAGTAAACCTTAGTATTATTATAATAGAATAGGATAAGAATATTAAGATAACTAATACTAGTACTATTTAGCCCTAGTAGGATAAGGTATAGTACTTATAGGATGCTATAACGTACCCACATAGCAAGCGACGCATTAGGGCAAGTAACACACCTTAAGAAAAGTAGGGTATTTCTAGGTGGACTACACACAAAAGTACTGTTATGTAATTGTTAGACCTCCTTAGCAATTATGTAACAGTACTTTTGCGTGCAGTCCACCTAGAAATACCCTACTTTTCTTAAGGTGCGTCACTCGCCCTAATGCGTTGCTTGCTATGTGGGTACGTTAGTCTAGCCTTAGTTAACTAATAAAGACCTTATTAACCCTAACGATATATTTAAGGAGTAATATAAAAAGACTAAGGATAATAATACTAAGAGTCTAGTCTTATTAGTCTATACTAAGGATATTAAGCGCCTAAAGGGTATAAATAATTCTAGTAATAAGTAGGAGGAGTATATTACTAAGAAGAAGATTAAGGAATACCCCTATAAGGTTAAGGTATATAAAGTATACCTTAAAGAGTATAATAAGGCTATAAATACTAGCTATAAGCTACCTAGCCTATAGATAGTAATAAGACGTCTTAAGATAGCTAGATATAAGATAAAGTAAGCTAAGCTTAAAGAGGTATAACTTAGCCTTATAGAGGGATAATATAAATAGTAGGGCTAAACTACCTTATAGACCTTAGTAGTTATACTCTACTATACCTAGTTAATTCCTATATTACCTAATAAAAATAAAGAGTATATTCCTACTTAGGCTAAGGCTTTTACCTACCTTAAAGAGGATTTTAAGTACTACCCTAACTATATCCTTAAAAAGGAAACCTAAGCCTAGCTAGAGGGTTTCTATAATACTTATATAAAAGTATACCCTAGTAAGTATTAATCCCTTATATTAGACCCTACTTTTTACTATATACTAAATATAATAAATAAAGTCTATAACGCCTTTATAAAAAATAACCTATAAACTAAATACCTCCCCTTATATACCTACCTTTTAGGTATACTTTTTATCTACTAGAAGGGTAATTATAGTATTAAGGTTTTTAGTACCCTCTTTCTTATCTAACATCTAAATATAATCTCTATTCTAAAGATATATTATACTAATGTTAAGGGAAAAACCTTAAGAGCTATTACCTAACGTATATATATAGTAAGTTACCTATTATAGTAAGTTACCTATTTTCCCTACTTTCTACCTCTTTAACCTTTATACTAGTTTTTCTTAATATATAAATATATAAACCTCCTTAATTAAAAGCCGTATTATCCTTACCCTTTAAGCTATTTAAAAAAACCTAAAAATGTCTATATAATAGGCTGCTTCTACCTTTAAGGTCCCCTAAATAACCCTATGCAACTAATATACTAGACGTATTATATAAGCTAAGATGTGTTTAAAATTAATAAAGATAACTATATCTAAAGAGGAGGTAATTCTTAAATAGGTTATTAACCTAATTAATTAAGGGTTTCCTCTATAATAAGATAATATATAAAATATAACTAACTAACTCCTTTTTAAATATAACATAATATATATTAGACCCTAATAGGTAGGGAACTTTATATAATAATAACCCTAATTAAAAATACGATTTTAATATTAAATTAACTATTAGAGGGCCTTAGCTAAGGATCCTATAATTATATAAGGCTAGTTTATACTTATATAAAATATAATTATAAAGTATAGGATATAAGATTATAATATCTATAATTTTAATAAGACTAGCTTCTTAATAAGAATACTATTATATACTAAGGTTATTATAACTTCTAACTATAAGGGAAGGCCTTATATAAAGCAGCCTAATAATTATAAATAGGTTTCTATTATTTAGGGTGTATATATAGATAGCTAGGTAATACCTCTATATATTATTATAAAGGGTAAATATTACCTCCTCTCCTAGTATACTAATAGCTAATTCCTAGCTATATAGTATATCTACTTAAGTAAAAATAGATAGATAATAAATAAGATTAGCCTAAATTAGTTAAATTATTTTAATTAATATATAAAGTCTTATATAAAGGGTACTTATTACCTCTTAATCCTTAATAGCTATAATAGCTATAAATTAACTAACTTTAATAAATACTATAAGAAAGAGAATATTATTACTCTTTATATACCTCCCTATTTATTATATAAGCTTTAGCCTCTTAATATTAGGTGTTTTAGCCTATTAAAGTACTTATATAGTAAGGAAATTAAGAAGATAATATAGATATAAATTTTATATATTATAAAGGATAACTTCTTTCCTACCTTTAAAGTAGTATTTTTTACCTTAATAGGTAAAAGTAATATATAAGCTGGTTTTAGATAGGTAGGCCTTATACCTTTTAACCCTAAAGTAGTTATTTCTTAACTAGATTTTAAGCTAAAGATACTAATACCCTTAAGCTTACCTTTAGGTAGTAATAGCTCTTAGGACCTAAAGATACTAACTATAGTAATTAAGGGTATATAAAGCTATAGTTCCCTTAAAAAGAAGATCTAGTAGTATTAAAGTAGCTTACTAATAGTAATATATAAAGTAATTAACTTTTAGGCTAAAGGTATTAGTAAGTTAGCTTATAGGGTTACTATTCTTAAGGCTAAGAATAAAGGACTTTATATAGGGATAGAGGTACTAAGTAAGTACTAGAGGGCTAAAAAGACCTAAGTATACCTTAGAGGGTTACTTAATATAGCTAAAGTAGAGGTGCTATAAAAGGAAAAGGAAGGTATTAGTACTAAAGGTAAGGAAATATCCTAAAATAGGGGTTATATAGAGGGTAGTAAACTACATATGTAATAATATAGTAATTATAGGAAGACTAGACATAATATATAAACTTATAAAGTAGTTTAGGATAGTAATAAGGAAGAGGGTAATAAGTAGTTTTAATTGATTTTATATGTTATAGCTTAATTAACTTATAAGAAGTATAGAAGGGTAGAGGAAAGTAGGCGACTTACTATAATAGGCAACTTACTATATATATATGTTATATAGAAGATAAGATTATTAATATAAGGCTAAAAGTTAATAAAGCTATTACTAAGGCTAAGGGAGTTAAGGCTATTACTAAGGCTATAGAGAAACACACCTTTAATACTAAGGATAGTACTAAAGATAACGTACCTACATAGCGAGTCGGCCAACATAGCGAGCCGGCCAGTTCCTTATTATACCTTAAAGGCTACTTTTTAAGCTATTTTTTAAAAATTTAAATTAAGCCTAAAAAAGGTCTAGTTTTAGGCTATAAGTAACAATAAGAGTTAAATTCTAAGAAATAATAGTAGGAAAAATATTATTTTACTTTAACCTCTATATCTCTTATCTAGGCCTTTAGATAAGAAGTAAGCTTAGTATATATAGGTTAAAAAGAGATAATATTTTCCCTACTATTATTTCTTAAGATTTAACTCTTATTGTTACTAAATACTAAAAACTAGACCTTTTTTAGGCTTAATTTCAATTTTTAATAAATAGTTAGAAAACACGGTTTTTCTAGCAATAAGGAGTAGCCGGCTCGCTATGTTAGCTAACTTACTATATAAGTACGTTATAGCTAATAATATTAATACTATTATTAAGAATATATATACTAAGGGTAATAAACTTATTAAGCTAACTAAGAAGATTAATAATATAGTTATTAAAGTTAATAGGATAAATAAGTATATTAGCCTCCTTAAGTATAAGGCTAATAACTTAGATACCCTTAATAAGTTTAAGGGTAATAAGTTTTATACCTTAGTCTAAAAGGTTAATAATATTACTATAAAGCTTACTACCCTTACTAATACTACTATTACCTTAACTTACCCTACCCCTATCTTACTAGCTATAACTACTACCCTACTATACTACCCTACTATAGAGAAGAGTACTAAGTAAGCTATAGAGCTCCTAGCTTATAACCCTACCCCTAAGAGATTATAGGTATTAATTAATAATAATAATAAGTAAGGAAACTATTAAAAGGATATAAGAGAATTAAGAAGTTATATAGAGATAGAGGGGAGTATAGACCTATATATAGATATTTTATTCTTAGTACCCTAATAAGTACCTCTTTAAGGGGGGGTACTTATTATAGGCTAAAAGGGGTATATAGCCTATAACCTTAGATAGGTTATAGCTAGTTATATACCTATAGGTATAAATAGCTATTAACTTAAGGAGTATTATAAGTTAACTATAGAATACTACTTATACCTAATTATACCTACCTTTTATTTATACTATTATTACCTTATACTTACTTATTTATTATCCTTTACTACTTTACTATTCTATTTTACTCTCTTACTATATATCTCTATAACGCTACTGTCTATTCTATCTGGCAGTACTAGTAGCCTATTTACCCTATTAGATCCATAACGGCTGCTAGGAGGGCTGTGTTAGATTAGGTAAGTAGGTAGGCTACTTTAGCTAGGAAATCCCCTAATTTAATATCTACTTAGTAGTCTTCTCTAAGCGATAAATAGGGGTATTATTATATATAAAATAATACGTGTTATCTCTATTAGGAAGATAACTGTAAGGGGGCCGTGCGCCAACAGGACATATGGCCTGACGGGAACACCCGAGGTGTTCCTTAGCTAAGGGTTGGTAAAGCCTTGCCAACTTAATGCTTAAGGCTGAAGTTAGGAACTTAGAATCTTTAGCTTAAAGTCTTTATACCTAAATAGACCTACCTTCTATACTGTTGAAGTGAGTATATACGGCAATTATCCTTGTTTAATCTGTTGATGTGTATATATGTATCTAGGCCTATAAGTACCCCTA
Organism: Colletotrichum sublineola; assembly: GCA_020631755.1. NCBI lineage: Eukaryota > Fungi > Ascomycota > Sordariomycetes > Glomerellales > Glomerellaceae > Colletotrichum > Colletotrichum sublineola. The sequence continues at coordinate 4,191,086 of JAHSQG010000006.1, read as the reverse complement.
TTTCCAATTGCCTAAGGCCAAATGCACGCGTCATTGTTTTTCTTTGTTTTAAGTGGGGATTGCCTATAGCTGAAATGCGCCTGGCATTTACCTTATAGATGCGGCTGGCGCCCCACTTTATGGCCTATTTGTTGCCTATACTTTAACACGCCCTCTCGGATTGAAGCTATTTATAGATTTAACCTGACTGTATTAGCAACTATGTTGCTGCCTGGCTGTAATCATAACTTCCTTTAACTACTACTCCTGCCTATATTAAAGAGTAATTAACTAATAATTAATAACTAACACTAAAGCATATATAGTTAAGTAGTTTAGCCTACTACTAATAAATTATAATTATAAGATAGTAACTTATAATCTAAGCTTAATAGGTTTAATCCTAGGTAGAGGTAAAAAGACTTAATAGTAGTTATATCTATTAAATCCTACTAGTTAGTTAATATATAAGTCTAAGCCTTAATAACTATAATATATAGGTAAGGTTACCCTTATTATAATTCCTCTCCTCTAGTCTATTAATTATATAAGGTAGTAAATAGACTTTAAAAATTATCTTACTGCTTTCCCTTAAAGGTAATTAATAAGATTAATAAATTATCTCTTAGCTAATTATCTTTTAGGGTTTTAACTTTTATAGTTATAGTTAATATTAAATTATAGCCCTAATTAAGGTAATTATAATAGTATAATTACTAACTATAGGAGACGTATAGTTATTTAGATATTTATAGTTAAAGTTATTAATAACTTTAGCTAATTAATTATCTTTAATATTATAAAGTTTAGGCGTACCTACAGCCACCCTACTTTAACTGTCTGTCTGGTATAACTATGCTAATTAACCATCCTAGTTGGGGCCATACTGGCTAGTTATTCCTCCTCTACTATGGTTGCTGTGGTTATAATTGCTTTATTTCTCTTTACTTTGTTGTTATTTAATTTATTACTACTAGTTATTAGTAATTTGTCTGCTATAAGCTCTTCTTTATAGTTATATAATAACCATTTAGATTAATTAACTATCCCTAATTAATCTATAAAAGTCGCCTATTTCTACCTTAATAGCGCCTTTATTAATCTATCTACTATTAGCTTAGCTAATAGAGTGTAGATAACCTTAACTTATCCTTTAGTAATCTCTTAATATAACTAGTAGTAATAGATATCTATATAGTAAAGTTACGTTTAGAGCTAAACTAGCTCCTTTATAACTAATCTAATAGTCTATTAATTATTATATTAGATTATAACTTTTAGGCTTAAAGTAATTATTTCTTTACTAGCTATTAATTTAGTAATTAATTGGCTTGTAAATATGGCCTCCTTTGTAGCCTATAATAGAGCAAGCAGCTCTACTTCTATTATTAAAGTTATAACTATTTGCTACTTATTTGCCCTCTATCTAATAAGGCCTCTAAATAGTTTAATAGTATATACTTATAAGCTCTTATAATTAATTAAATTATTATTAAAGCTTGTGTTAGACATAATTGTTATTAATCTGTTAGCGCTAAATTTAAGGTAAAGTCCCTTTATTTAATAAAGGTATTATAGTATGTAATTTACTACTTGCTAGTAGGTAGCTAATAGATTATAATTAAATCTTACTAGGTAACTAACTATAAATATAATATTAGGTCTTATTATTATTACTATATATAGGATTAAACTAACTTTCTACTAGTATCTTACTACTTTAAAGTTTATAGCTGTCTTCTTTAAGGGAAGAAGTTCTTTATTACCTATTAGTATATTATCTAGTGTAATGAGATCGCCGACCGGGCGCGAGGCACTCGGCGGGATCCATTATAAGGGCATGTGTGGTGCAGTGCTGGCACTAAGTGCCAGAACTGGTTGATCTTTTGGTCTATTGGTCGAGTTGGCACACCACCCGATTCGTTACAATTGTTCTGGCACTTAGTGGGTCTTCTGGCTGTTGACAGGGGCTGGGTTCGAATCCCGCCTGTTAGACTCTCTTGTTGTGCAGGCCCGCCCGGGTAGGGTTAGGGCTGGCGAGGGTCACTCAATCGGCGACTGGTCGGCCTGAGAAGCGCCAGACGATTGACACGTGGCTTGGCACAAATGAGGGGCAGCTTACGTTGGGCTCAGAGGGACTAGGTGCAGGGAGGCAATCCTAGTGCCAGCCGGGGGTCCCCCAGCTGTCGCCAGGTGCCAGGCTGCCCAGGGCCTTCGGGGTCAACATGACCTTGTGCTCCAGCGCACGGTTACCGGCGCCAGTGCATGTGGGCCTTGGAGTTGCGACTCGGGACGCGTCGCATTAGAAGGGGGGCAATTGTAATGAGATCGCCGACCGGGCGCGAGGCACTCGGCGGGATCCATTATAAGGGCATGTGTGGTGCAGTGCTGGCACTAAGTGCCAGAACTGGTTGATCTTTTGGTCTATTGGTCGAGTTGGCACACCACCCGATTCGTTACATCTAGTAGTAGGTAGTTCTTATTATTAATCAGCTTTAATGTTTTCTTAATATATACTACCTATAATAACTATATCTTTTGTTAATCTTAATTATATAGTATCTCTATACCTAAGAACTATTATATCTCTTTACTACCCTCTAGATAGTATTATTCTTTTATCCTGTTAATTAATTTATTAGCCTCTTACTACTATAATTTAGGGAATATAAAGACATAATTATTAATATAGAAGAAGAATATAATGGCTCCTTTCTACTAATAGTAGGGCTTACCTATAACTAGAGTAAATCTAAGTTTGTAAAGTCCCTTTTTAAGGTGCTTTTACTATAATAGAGGTAATTATTATAGACTATATAGGGCTTTTTATAACTTAATAATTCTCTTTTAGCTATAATTAGGATATCTAGGTAGAAGCTTTATAAACACTATTTTATCTATATTAGTATATATAAATATGTTTACTATATTAAATTAAATTAGCTTAAGATCTAACTTAGCTACTATTATAATTAGTAATCTAAATAATAATCTAGTAAGTATTACTATATATATATCTTAGATTATATCCTTTAGTTACTAATTACTATAAATAATAAGGCATACCTTTAGCTTTATAAGGTATCTATACTTATTTAACTTATAGGTATATACCTATTAGTAATTAAGAATCTAATTATTACTAGCTTCCTGAATTCTAACTTTAACCTAGCTGTTTATTACCTTATGGCTTTATGTTAGAAGTAAGAGTATTCTCTAATACTCCTATACTTCTTTATCTTATATTTCCTCTATTATAGAGTTTTATATATAAGATATATATATATATATAATCTACTAAACTAGTAGATTAATATATATATTGATTACGTAAGCAGGTGATTACGTAATCACATCCTGATGCTAGAAGATTCTATTAGGAGTAAGATTGGCTTTACTACTCCTCTCTCTAACTATCTAGGTTATCTCTTTAAGTTAGGGTTATTTAGTTAGGGTTAAGTGCTTACGCGTCTATCTAGTTGATTTCTAAGCAGCTTACGCAAGTATGGAATATTCTAGTAAGCTGGATACGGTTATATAAGGATGGGAATCTCCTATATTCTACACTACTGTCTTTCTCTCTAAGTAAGCAATATCTATAGTAACAATCTAACTACTATACTCTCTTTATATCTTCTATCCCTTTAACCCCTTATATTCAATATATCTCTACCCCTGTTATCCTATATTCTTGCTTCTATAGGATATATTCTTATATAGGATATCTACTATCCTATATATCTTTACCTATTGTTCTAAGAGGTTATGAGCCCAGGTCTTTAACCTAGGGTATCTACCTATACTATAAGAGATAGTATATCTCTTTAGTAGCCTATTTATCTTTATCTATATATTCTATAGCCCTATTTATATACTTTATTATAAGAATAATAAGGCAGAAAGAGTAAGCCCTTATTATCTCTTATAACTAAAGGAATATAAGTAACTATAGAACTAAGAGGCAACATAAGTCCTTTTTGGCTGTAATAAGACCTCTATATATCTGCTTTATATATATATAAAGAGGCAGAAAGAGTAAGACCTCTATACTATTCTATAGATCTATATATATCTATAGAAAATACTAGTAAAATACTAGTAAGATGGCAGATATTATTAAGGCTACTACAGGCTGTATAATGCCTGCAGAACAACGTCTCCAGGGTACTAAGAATTGGAACTCCTGGATAACAACTATCTATCTCTTTTTTAAACTACTTAATATTAGTAGTTATTTTGAAAAAGAAGAGGAATATAAGGGGATTCAAGAACAACAAAAAACACAAGCCCTATTAATAATAAGGCAAAATCTACAAAAAGAACCTTTATCTCTTATTTTTGATTTAAAGGACCCTAAAGAGGCTTTATCTATATTAAAGTCTTCCTATGAGGGTACAGGCCCTGTTCTAAGGCAACAGTTATACTTAGAATTTCATGCTATTAAACTAGAGGCTTATAACTCTTTAAATGAGTTTATTAGCTCCTTTAAAGGTTATATCTCTAAGTTAAATAACGTAGGGGCTAAGATAGAAGATATAGACCAAAAAACGGTCTTTATAGCTGCTTTAAGCAGCTATTTTCCAGTATGGGCAGAAAGGCAAAGAAGTGCTCTAAGGACTAAAGAGCCACCTTCTCTACAAGCCCTTATAAACGATATATTAGACGAAAATAGGCGGGATTTAGATACCCCTATGTCTAATAATAGTAATAATTATCCTTCTAATAAGGATAATAACCCTAGGGGATATAAGAATCCTTTTAATAAGGATAAGCCCTATAAAAGACCTAAAGGAAAGGTCTATAAGCCTGATTTGAACCTACAGCCTCAAAATCACACTAGAAAGGTTAAGGCAACCTTTATTACCAACCAGACCAAACAGACCTCTCAAGAGGTTATTCAGAGAGGAAAAGAATATACCTATAAAGCCTATTCTTTCCCCTTATCTCATAGGGATCAATGGCTCTACGATACGGGTTCAACAGTCCATATTTCTAATAATAAGGACTATTTTACTAAATTAACTATAGAAAATAACATACCTATAGTTAATACAGGAGCAGGTCCTATTAAACCAAAAGGAATAGGTACTATTCTATTACCTATATGGTTTAAAGGGGAAATTAACTATATAAGGTTAATTAATACCTTATATATACCTGAATTTCCTATCTCTATATTCTCAGGTCTTTTACACTATAAAGGAGGCGGTTTTCTAATAAACTGGAACCTCTGTGATAGTAATAAGGAACCCTTTGCTAATATAGATATAGCAAAAAGGGGGTTTTACCTTAATATTGCTAATAAAAGACCTATTAATAGTAACTCTACTATTCTAGAAGATAAAATATCTCTAGAAGAAGAAGAGACTATTAATACTATAGAAGATAATAAATCTTCTAATATAGAAGAAAACGAGGTTTTTTCCTCTATAACACAAGAATGGCATGAAAAATTAGGCCATCCCTCTTACCCTTATTTAGTTAAAACAGCTAAAATAACTAAGGGTATTCCTTTAGATAAACTAAAGGAAAAGGACCTATATTGTCCTAACTGTATAAGCTCTAAGTTAACTAGGCAACAGCCTAAGATTAACTATAATAGAGCTACTTTTCCGTTAGAAAGGATCTGTATAGATACCTTAAAAATAACGCCTACCTCTATTAACGGAAATAAGTATGCTATACCCTTTACAGACGACTATTCTAGCCTTAGAGATATAGAATTCTCTAAGAATAAAGAGGATATAATTAATATCCTTAAGAATAAGCTAGAATACTATAAAAATCAAGGATATAATTATCCTAAGAAAATACGCCTAGATAACGGTACTGAATTTAATATAGGGGAATTAACCCCTTATATTAAAGAAAGAGGGATTATATTAGAACCCTCTACACCCTATACACCAGAGCAAAACGGTATAGCAGAGAGAACAAATAGGGCTATCCTAGATAAGTCTAGGACTATTATAGCAGCAAATAACTTACCTAAGTTCCTATGGGATATTATCCTTAAAGAAACTACTAAGTTATTAAATTATACTGCTATAAAATGCTTAGAAAAGACCCCTATAGAGGCTTTTCTAGATCACTTTTATCCTAATAAGGATAATAAACCAGATTTATCTAATATACGCAAAATAGGCTCTAAGGTATATATATATATACCTAAAGAGAAGCGTATACAATCTAATAAATTAAATACCTATACAGAAGAAGGTATTTACTTATCTCAGGAAGGAAATAATATATATACTATATATATTCCTTCTAGGCCTTATAAGTCCTCTATAGTAAGGACTTCACATATTAAATTTATAGAAAGTACTATAAGAGAGGGAGAAAAAACTACTATTCCTTCTAGTACTTCTATAAAACCTCCTCTTAAGCCTATAACTAATATAGAGGTTAATATACCTTCTATATCTAAAGAGGATAAAGAAAAATATAAGGCCTATTCCTCTAAAGTAGAGGATATATACTATAATATTATAAATTATAGTATAATACCTATAGAGCCTACTACTATAAAACAAGCTCTAGAAGGAAAAGAGAAAGAAAAATGGCTGGAAGCTATATATAAAGAAATAGCTATAATTATCCAGCGAGGCACTTTTCAAGCTGTTAACCCAAAGGAGGCCTATAAGTCTTCTAGGGTACCTTTAACAGCCAAATGGGTCTTTAAGAAAAAGATCAATATTAATGGAAATATTGATAAATATAAGGCCAGGCTGTGTATAAGAGGATTCCAACAGAAATACGGAATCGATTATTTCCAGACCTTTGCTGCAGGATCCAATCCAACCACTTATAGGGTCCTATTAGCTCTAGCAGCAGCATTAGACTGGGAAATCCAACAAATTGATATAGTTGGAGCTTTCCTATATGGGGATTTAGAAGAAGAGGTCTATATAGATCCTTCTAATATTCCTCTAGCTGATTTCTTTAATAAATATCCTAATTTAAATACTATAAATTGGGATAATAATAAAGAACAGCTTATTCTATTAAAAAAGGCCCTATATGGTCTAAAACAAAGTCCTAGGCAGTGGCAACTAAAGATAAAATCTATATTAAAAAATATAGGTTTTATACCTTTAAAATCAGACGAGGCCACTTATTATAACCAGGATAAAACAAATCCTGCTTATATTATTACCCACGTTGATGATTTTCTTATACTTAATAAAGATATTAAGTATATAGAAGATATAAAGGGTAAAATCTCTAAATATATAGAGATACAAGACCTAGGAGAAGTTTCTAAGTTTCTAGGGCTATATATAACAAGAGATAGATCTAAAAGATCTATAACTATCTCTCAAGCCCACTATATCCAGCAACTTCTAGAAAGATTTAATCTTCTAGATATATCACCCTCTAATATTCCTATATCTCCAGGAATATTAAATACCTCTTTAGGTAACGAATTAAAAGGATATACTCCTTCTAAGGACCTATTAAAGGACTATCAACGCCTAATAGGATCCCTTATATACGCTATGTTTATGACTAGGCCAGATATAGCCTATAGCGTATCTTTTACCTCTCGTTACCTACATAACCCTTCAGAATACCTATTAAAACAAGGAAAAAGTATATTAAGTTATTTAAAAGGGACTATTAACTATAATATTACCTATAAAGGTAATATTAATAGCCCTAATATACCTTATTTAATAGGTTATACTGATTCTGACTGGGCTAGTTGTAAAGAGACTAGAAAATCTACTTCTGGTTATCTCTTTACCTTATTTGGCGGTCCTATAAGCTGGAAATCTAAAAAACAGTCAACTATCTCTTTATCTACTACAGAAGCTGAATTTAATGGCTTACAGGAAGCTATTAGAGAAGCTATATGGATAAAGGGTCTATTATCTGAAATAGGGTATAATATAACCCCTATATCTATTAAAACAGATAATAACGCAGCTCTAAGCTTAGCCTATAACCCAGAATATCATCAAAGGACTAAGCATACTGCGATATATTACTACTATACCCGCCAAGAGGTTGAAAAAGGCAATATAGAAGTAGAATATATACCTACTTCTTCTATGCCTGCAGACGGCTTAACAAAACCCCTTCCTAGGGTTAAATTTCAAGGATTTGTTAAGCTTATAGGCCTATTTAATAAGGATATGCCTATATAATATACCTATATTAAGGGTATATTTTTCCTAATATTTTTAGGAATTTCTATTAATAAGTTATTAAATAAGATAACTTATTAATATTTTAACTCTAGGGTAACTCTTTTACCTTAGAGGTTTTTTAACCTCTATAATAGAGTAAAAGAGGGAGTGTTAGAAGTAAGAGTATTCTCTAATACTCCTATACTTCTTTATCTTATATTTCCTCTATTATAGAGTTTTATATATAAGATATATATATATATATAATCTACTAAACTAGTAGATTAATATATATATTGATTACGTAAGCAGGTGATTACGTAATCACATCCTGATGCTAGAAGATTCTATTAGGAGTAAGATTGGCTTTACTACTCCTCTCTCTAACTATCTAGGTTATCTCTTTAAGTTAGGGTTATTTAGTTAGGGTTAAGTGCTTACGCGTCTATCTAGTTGATTTCTAAGCAGCTTACGCAAGTATGGAATATTCTAGTAAGCTGGATACGGTTATATAAGGATGGGAATCTCCTATATTCTACACTACTGTCTTTCTCTCTAAGTAAGCAATATCTATAGTAACAATCTAACTACTATACTCTCTTTATATCTTCTATCCCTTTAACCCCTTATATTCAATATATCTCTACCCCTGTTATCCTATATTCTTGCTTCTATAGGATATATTCTTATATAGGATATCTACTATCCTATATATCTTTACCTATTGTTCTAAGACTTTATAAGTAATCCTTTTTAGCTTAAAGGAAGTTATCTACAAATAGATAATCTTTTAATTTAGTATGTAATCTAGGTAGTCTAGGTAGTTCCTTCTAATAAATACGTCTACTAGCTATATTATCCCTTTAAGGGCTTCCCTACTATCTTAGCTCTACCTTATCTTTAGAGCTTTTAGAGGTTACCTCTCCTACTAATTAATCTATATACCTACCGTCCTAAGGGGGCCAGCCTACAGGCCTATTAGGCAACTTAATCTACCTTAAGGAATAGTTATATTTTAGGCAGTATAGGTATATAACTATCCTAGCTATAAAGGCAGCTTTCTATAATTTATATAGGTATATATGTCTTTATTAGTTAATATAATTAATATAATAGACTTTATTATGTATTTTATTTGTATATTACCCTCTTATAGTAATGGTATCTAATAATTATATAATAAAGGACGCCTTTAGTAACTCTAGAGGGGTTATTAATATAAAGTATAACTTTATATAGTCCTATAATTTACTTATAGGTTCTTTAGGTATTTAATATTAAATAGTATTAATAAAAACTTTATCTATATTAATACTATTAGCTATATCTATAAAGTTCTTACTTAATACTTTTATAATCTATTTATTAATAGCCGCTTTATTAGTATTTACTAATTTGTCTACCTATTTATCTTTTTTACCTAAGAAGTAGTTATCTTTATTAAAGATTATATTATATAAAGTAATTACTTTATTCTTTAGGGGAATATATATATAATACTAGTTAGTTAATATATATCTAATAAGGTATCTAATATATACCTTAGCTTTAAAACATTATAGATAATTATAATTTAACTAGGCGTCTAAAGTTAATATATATACTTAGTATCTAAATATACGTAAGTAGCTAATATATAGTAGAGATAGTTACCCTTAAGTAGTATACTATATCTTATATAGTAATTACTAACTATATAACTCTACTAGTATATAATTATATAGATATACTACTACCTTTAGGATTTCTAGCTATAGATATAATAGTAGCTTTAATTTTAACTATAGCATAGTTCCCTTTTACTTAATAACTACTATAGTCCTTTTAGTACCTCTATTTTAAGCTTATATGTTTAGTATAGATAGTTTAAACAGGATTCCTAGACTTTCTATAGCCTCTTTTACTTATAGATAGGAAGTTATAATCTTATTATTATACTTAAATACTATAACTTTAGTCCTTTTATAAACCTTAACTATCTTAATAAAGTTAAGAAGTATGTCCTTAATAGCTTTAGTTGTCTATTATTATATATAGTAGTCCTATATAAATCCTAATTTATAGTTAGTTAATAATAAGGCTGACTTATATCTACTATAGCCTTAGTTAAATAGGTAGAAATTAAGAGCTACTCTATTACCTACTTCTACCTATTTAATTAATTCCCTTAGCTGCTATATGACTTAGCGTTTAATCTTACTTATTACGTAGACTTTATATTAGTAAGTAAGTATTTTTAGTATATTTCTGTATATATAGGCTCCCCTTACCTTTGTCGTGATGTGGTGAAGTACGTAGCTACCTAGGTGCCTAAGCTAGTCATGCTAGTAAGCGGCTTTAACGGCCTATAGTTGCTAGTATTAGCCTAGGTCTACTATACTTATTACTACTAGGTATGCCATAGGAGTACCTTTTACTATACTGTTAGCCTTAATTACCTATTAGCCTATAATTTCTTCTATATTAAATACTACTAAATAGTTATTTACTTTATAGATTAAATTATTTAATAGGCTATTATCTTACTACTAGTTGTTATAATTCTTTAGCTATATATATAATACTAAGTTATAGGATAGTAATAGGTAGTAAGTAATATTATATAAGGTAATCTTAACTATATAACTATCTTACTTTACTCTAACTACTACCTTTCCCTATCCTTTAATTAGGATTATTATATTACTAGCCTAAATAAAGTTATCTAAATTTACTAGAGATATACTAATAAATTAATATTATAAGTAGAAGACATAAAGTATAGCCCCTAAATTAAGGATAATATAGTCTTTAAGTAGATATATAGAAGCTATAAATACTACTAACTATATTATTAATATGCCTCTACCCTTTAGTAGTCCCTTTAATTATTACTTTAAAGGTATTATAGCTTTAACCTATAATCCTCTCTTTAATAAATCCAGCTCCTCTAATTTCTTTATAACTACTACTATTAATATATCCTCTTCTTAGAGCTTTTCCTTAACTTATAGATTATTAAGTAACTTCTTTACGTACTTAATAGTCTCCTACTTTAGCCTCTATATATACTATAGTTATATCTTACCTATAAAGAAGTACCTTTTTACTTTATAACTAATTATATTATAAAGGAAGTACCTTTTATATATTTACCTTCTACTACTATTACTATTACTATTACTATTACTACTACTACTATATCATCTAGTAGGCTCTTTTCTTATATAGTCCTTAAGGTCTACTATAGTTACTATAGATACTAGCCTAAATGCTCTACATAACACTTTTGCCTGTAGTCAATCCGGCTCTACTGTAATATAGGTATATATATCTAAGATTACCTTATAATAGGTGAGAATCCCTTCTATTACTTAGTCCTTCTTACTACTCTTATATGCCTCTACCTATATTGCTATTAAGGTATATCTTAACATAGTTATTAGAGCTAAGAACTATTTACTAGATTTAACTATAGTAGTCTACTTAACATAGATGTTATAGAAGATAGTGTTCTCCTAATCTATTACCTATTATTCTATATCTTTTATATTAGATATCTTATGTTTAGAAGGCTGGCTTATAACTCTATTATACTTTGTAATTACTTATGCTTTATCCTCCTATAGCTAAATGCTAATATAGGCTTCTAGTTGTTTAATCCATTTATAGATTAGGCTTGCTAGTTTATAGTACTAGGATATTAATATTAGGTTAACTATTGCTTTAATCTAGTTAGATATATTATAGACTACTTTTACCTTTTGTTTATATTACTTGTTGTTAGCCTGGTATTTTTTCTTTAACATCTTAAAGTACTTTAGGTTATCCTTACTTAAGTAATAGATCTATAATGCCTTTATATTGTCTTGTGAAGGCGGTAGCTGGCCTGGTATAGTATTCTTAGCTACCTATTTGTTAATGTAGGTCTGACTAGATATTCAGAACTAGTTAAGCATAGGATAGGTAGGAGGCTCTAGCAGATAGTTTATTATAACACAAATTAATCTATCTTGCGATAGGGTGATAGATTCCTATATACCCTATATGTATGCTTTTTGCTTGAGTTGTTAATACCAATCAGGCTAGTTAGTCTGGCTCTTTAATTGGGCGTTACCTATAAGCTTGTCGGCCATGGTGGCGATAGTTAATAACGCGTATATCGCGTATAAGCTGTATATCACTTCTAGCGATATTAATTAGTGCTTTGTGATTCAGACTGTTAATTGTTGAAGTGAGTATATATGGCGATTATCCTTGTTTAATCCGTTGATGTGTATATATGTATCTAGGCCTATAAGTGCCCCTATTTCTAATTGCCTAAGGCCAAATGCACGCGTCATTGTTTTTCCTTGTTTTAAGTGGGGATTGCCTATAGCCGAAATGCGCCCGGCATTTGCCTTACAGATGCGGCCGGCGCCCCACTTCGTGGCCTATTTGTTGCCCATACTTCAACATATACCCTTCCCAGTCACAGCCCTTAGCTATATACCCTTATAGTAAGCTCCTAGTACGTTTGCTAGAAGTAAACTCAGGCAGACCTGATAATAGCCCTTTTCTCCTGCTTTAGGAGTTTCTCTAGGCGCCCTTTTTAAGGTAGGGACTTAATGCTATAGTTCTGGCGGAATTAGTAAAGAGTATCAGCCACAGTGCTAGAGGAGCAGCCATACGCGTCTGCAGCCTGGCGGTATGTAAAACCGGCTGTAACTGACGCAATAATAGCGATACGTTGAAATTCCGAAAGCTTATCTTTTGGCCCACGATTTTCTGATAAAAGAGAAGTGTCAAAGTATGGGCAACAAATGGGCCACGAAGTGGGGCGCCGGTCGCACCTATAGGGAAAATACTAGGCGCATCTCAGCTATAGGCAATCTCCACTTAAAATAAGGAAAAACAATAACGCGTGCATTTGGCCTTAGGTAATTGGAAATAGGGGCACTTTTGGGCCCAGATACACACATACACATTAACAAATTAAACAAGGTTAATTGCCGTATATACGTACTTCAACAAGAAGAAAGTAACTATAAATCGCCTATATTTTAATTAAGTTATGGTAGTTAGAAGAAAAAGAGATGGCTGGAGGGAATCGTGACGCGACGCGTAGGGTGGAGTTTGCTCGGATACTTTTGAACCCCTACTGTAACGATGTAAGTTGCGGGCAGCGGGCCAGAGATGCTAATCTACCAAACTATAGTTAATAGTGTGCACCTTGTCATGGTTAAAACAGAGGGACAAGACACACCGGTACCAGAAAAGGTGCCATTGATGATATAGTTCACTGGGTAGAATCTAAACAAGTCTGTGTGATTCAGCCACAGTCTTCTGAAGAGGAAGCAAGCAATTTTGAGCCTGCCTCAGTATTCCGATTGTGATTTCTGGCATTAACCAGGTTTGCTTCTTCCTAATCATCCGTGGCTCCATGGCCAAGCCAGAGCTGATGTTGCATTGGCACGCTTGGTTTGCCGCCTGGCTAATGTACTTAAATGCGCAGTCGCATCGAGAGAGCTACGCGTGTATTGGAGCAGGCTGGACCTTTTCGCTGCAATGAACAAGTTTTATGAGTAATTGGGAGTGAGACGAAGAACAAGGTTTGCATGTACATAGGTAGTACTTGCATTTCCTCCTCGTCGAGGGGTAAAAGGTAATGGCAGAGAACTCAGGTTGCGGCGCAGGGGGGCTTCGTATGCAATCTTTACTGTAGGGAGTCGGGTTGAATCCGGCTCGGAAACCCACTATGTACTCTTCTCTTGTGATTGGGAAAGGTAAGAGAAGAAGGAAAGTGTTACCTGCAGTCCTACGTCTCTAAAAAAAAAAAAAATAGTGCATCTAGGTAGGTAGGTAGACCGTGTTTCCTTCTAATACCTATGTACCTGAGCGACCTCATGAGGGATACGCCTGGAATTGATACCTCGCTTTCTTTTTTGTGTTTCTAGGTGTGCACGGGGTCCGGGTGGCATTCAGACATGGCCAAAAATCAAGAATTACACTACGGCTGCTGCCGATGCGAGCTGTCACATATTGTCGTAATGGGGCCGCGACGGGCGATATCAAATTCAGTTTATCTATGTATTTGCATTTTGATGCACATTTTCTTTCCGTTCTGTTTCTCAACACAATCGACTTCCGTACTCAGCCCCTGCTGCGCGCCCAGAATTCGTATGTGTGGCCATACATAGACCCTGAAACCACAGCATCTGGCATGATCAGTGGCGGTGTGTACATTAGGGAAAGAAGTGGTAGGTCTTTTCTAGCTGCCAGCATGGCAAGTCAAGTTAGGAAGTAGGAGCCAGTGACGGTGCCAAGACACATGGCGGCGCTGAGATGGCATCTGAAAGGCGTGATGCCTATGGTGTCGGCAAGCCGGCGGTTTGTGTGGCATTATTTCTGGTCACCTCGAAGTGCTTCGAGCTGCATGGTACACTAAATTGCAGCAGTTGATTCGAGATGAGAAGGCTACTTAGTAAACCACTTGTGGTGCGGCTCCATCGAAGGTCGTTTGAAAAGCAAGGAGAACTGTATCCCTCAGTGAAAGGAAGAAGACGAGCAGCCGGGCTTCCAGGGAGGGTAGGATGAGAGCCATGCCACGAAACCCTCAGTCATCAGATCATCGGGCCGTAACCAAGATGGACAGACAGACGAGACCGAGATCAGATCCTGTCACGAAGAAAGAAGGAACGGTAAATGCACTCGGCACGATGCTGCGGGTAAGCTATACGATGATGAATGCCCATACAAACGGCGCTAGTGGAATCCTACAGTAATGTACAAGCAATGACGTGCCTTAGTGTATTTGTAGGGGCGAGGCCAAGTACACGGACCCAGGTATGTAGGTATCTAGCTACCTACCTACTAGGTCCATGTGGGTAATGGCAGGCGTCCAACGAACGGCCTAGTATTTATCTACATAGGTAGTGGACGTGTAGAAGCACGCCCTAAGGCCGGGGACCCTGAATACTCACTGCATGCGTTTGCTGTGCTATCTAGCATGATAAGAAGGCCATTAAGTATTTCATCTTTTTATTCCCCATCGGCCACTACGTGGACACCCCCCTCACACCCGGTCCCTTTCACTCTTGATGGGTGCAATACCTATGAACCAGATAATGCATATGCTCCAGGGTCAAGGCAAGCGTGTTCGTCCATGTCCGACGTAAATAGGGCAATTCCTCCGTGGCTGTATCTTTGGTCGTGGGGCGGAAAAGCAAATGAGAAACAAGACGTTGGCAGTTGGTGCGAGAAGAAAGACAGTACAAATAGGGAAAGAGTTTCGTGCTTTGTAGGAGAACAGAAGGAGGGCTAGCTTTCCTTTAATTAGTATCTGCGGTACTAATCTACCTACATAGGTAGGTAGGGTAGGTACCTAAGGGACCTAGGTTCACAGCATTGCCGGAGTCGTGTCCGTGACCAATCACAATAGCGAGAACACGCCGGAATGCGTTCCGACATGTCTCACGCAACCACTGGCCGATTGATCAACTCGCTTGCCTCAGAACCTCCTCAACAAGTCTATCAATCAGCAAACCACTTAGTTAACGCCCAATATTCTCACAGCATCGTCTTCTTGTACGTCTTCTTGTGCTACTCTGAACGCCTGCATGAGGTACAGTCGTGTGTAGTAGCTGAAGCCTGCGATTACCATATCCCTGATATCGCTACTCCCCCCCCCCCCCCCCCCCCCCCGCGTTGCTCGTTTTGCTTCTGGATATCATTGGTTACAGACCAGCCCTGGCATGTCTAGATGACGAGGCCACCCCTACGCGGTTGGCGACCATGCATCGGGTTGCCAGCCAGTCATCCATTCCATTTCTATCGTCCCTCGTTACTCCCAAGCGGATAGTACCCTCGTCTCGGATATGGCATGTCCATAGTCTTTCTCGATAACGACCAGGTCCCAGTCATACATGCTCTTGCCGCCCCCCAGTCTTCATCGTCGTTACTCAAACCCTGGTTTCTCTGTTGTCTATGTCTTCGTTTAACTTGTCACTTCTTTCCTCACGTCAGCAATTGAACCTGACTCCGGGCTATCAACACAAAGCGTTTTCCTGCTCACCCAACGCCTCGCGGTCACCCCTTATTTCCCTTTGTCGAGTCAGATCTGTCAGATAACAGGCCAAGAGAGCGGCTACTGAGACTGCCGCATTTACTTTTCCTAACCATAACGACCTTGTTATGGTCACCAGGGCGGCCCGTCCTGAAGGTAACCACCCCAAACCTACAGTGGTCCCTCACTCATGACCATGGCCCATCTTCAGAACGCAACTAAGCTAATCTCTGTCGTAGAAAGATAAAATGACTAGTTCAAGCTATCCCGACACATTCTCGATGACTGAGGCACAGCACATGGCCCTGTCGTCGGATGCTACATCGCTGGGGCAGACGTCCTTCCTGTCGCACACTAACAACAATCAGCTCTGTCAGCAGTGGCCGCCTGGGTGGGATCACCAAACCTATGAGCCAGTCTTCTCTCCGGGTATCTCCGCAGGATCGATGAGCTCCGTTGAATGGGATGCCGAACGACAGAGCCACCAGTCCTTCGAGGCTATCGGACACCCGAATTACACAACTGCCAGCTGGCCGTTGCAGCCGGGAGACTGGTTTTCGTACCAGCAACAGCAGCAGTACCTTCAATCGCCACAGTCTGCCATCCTCAGTCCGCCGCTTCAATGGCCGGGCTCTACCTGTGACCCTCTCACGGTGGACCCGGCGCAGCAGCCTCCTCCTAAAGAGAGTCACAACCGATCAGAGCCGGAGTCAGAACCAGAGCATAGAGCTACTGCAATGGAGGAAAAGGCAACGACGCCCCTCAGAAAAGGATCAGACCCGAATCTTGCGACTATGAGACGAAACCATTCCAAGAAACCGCGGGTCGGAGCTGGCGGTGCCAGACAACCCCCTTGCGCCAGCTCGATGCCATATGATGGCAATGGAGCAAGGACAGAGGACGATAACGAGGGGGAAGACAGCGACCCATCATCAGTACCAGCAGGGCCAGATAGTAAGAGGCCATATCGCGTCAAGAACCGAGCGGCTGCCAAGCGTTGTCGCCAAAAGACAAAGCAGTACGAGATCGATCTGGTTAACAAGGAAAGGGATGTCACAGAGGAGCGCATGTTTCTCGACGCTTGCGTAACGTCGCTCAAAAATGAGGTGCTTTCCCTGAAGAACGAGATCCTCCGGCATAGCAGCTGCGACTGCAGTATGATCCAGGATTATATTGTTAGAACAGCCAGCACCGTCAGCGTTGGCGAGCAAAGCGTGCCTGTGACATCGCCCCCGTGGGCTTGAACCCCAACACGGAACAGGTTGGGAAGCTTAGTTGTACTACGCTATTAGGCGTGCGTGGCATACGTACACGCGACGACGATACAACAATGGTTTTGAGCGTACTGAGCCAGGTATTGGGAGCATTGCGAAGTGCAAAAGGGAAGGAGACTATGATCTCGGGGTTTTTCTTTTCTTTCTTTCCTTTTCCTTTCCCTTTTCTTTCCTTTTTTTTTTTTTTTTTTTTTTTGCTGCCTCTGCCAAAGGAGTGTTCCGTTGCCGGTGACACTTGCAGAGGGGTGGAGGACTTGTGCCATCGGGATACATACCAAACGTAAGTAGGGTTGGGGACGTTCCCTTCTTCCTCTCTTTGTTTCTCTTTTCGCTTTTCTCCTGGCTATCCCTTTCCCCTTGGGTGCTTTGCATCCTCTCACTGCCAGCTCTGTTGAAGGACGTCTTGGCTGCGGCTAATTTGCCTTCGAATGTTGGTTTGACTCCTCTTGGGTTCCTTTTGCTGATCATTATTATGGAACAGGTTTGGTTCTTTCGTTAGCCACTGGAAGATGATGTTGGCGAGTCGAGTTAAGCCGAGTACGGGAGCAGCGACGTCTAGATATCATAGGTATGGCAAGCTGGTGGTTGGCTGGTTCCTCACTGATACGTCTTTAACTAACCCACTGTCACGGGCCTGGCCATAGCGCACTCACACACACGATGCGTGCTTCGACAGACGGTTGTGAGCGTCCAATCCTAGAGCTGCTGACAGGAACCGACAGCTGGGGTCCGATGTGCCGGCAAACTCTCGATAAGCATAGCGGTGTCTGGCTCCCTGCGATACCCTTGCCCTGCAGTGGGTGAACAGATCGCACGGCTGCTTTTCCCAGCTGACGACCTGATCTAGTCGTGGCCAGACGGGTCCATGGAAGTTTGTACAGCTTTACAAGGCTAAGTTAACGTCTCAGTCCATGCCGTTATTTTTTTTCCCTCCCCAATTCCATGTCTCGTGCTCTCTCTTTTGTTTACTATTCATATTCCTCATTTTCGTCGGAAGGTCCCGGTGCGAGAGCATTGCCGCCACTGGAACAATCAGAGGGGGGAGGGTCCCGTCCCAGCTAGCACTAGCACCAGCAACAACAGCGCCTGCACCACCAGCCAGCCAGCACCTCTCTGTTCTTTTGTTCTCTTTTCCTTCTTCTCCCCCCAGCGGCTACCACCCCTGAGCACTGGAGTTGGCAAGAACCACCACCGCCGCCGCCGCCTTGCCCATTTCGTCATACCCTTACCTCACAGGCGCTCCCAGGCAATTCCATTCGCGACAGGACGTGAGGTAGCATTTCAACGTTTTCAAAGACCAGAAATCGACAAAAACCAGCACGGCACACAACACATCAACTCCGACCCTAACCCCCAATCGTCAGAATGGCCGGCGGGTCGGCAGTATGACGCGCCCTATTCCAGAAGTTCGAGACATTCGAAGCGAAGCAGCGGGCGGATCTGCTCCTGCGGTTGAGGCCCGCTCTGGCTCTGGCTCCGGCTCTGGTTCTGCCCTCTCTTTGGATTCGCCCACCTGCGCGCCCATTCCATTTCCTGCCGGAGATCTTGCCGTCACAGCTACTACTACACGCCTACGCCTCCTATAATCAGCCCTCGGCGAACCTGGTTGCCCACCAGGCCCGTCCGTGGCCTTCCTGTGCTCAAGGCCACTATGAAACCCCAACGGGACATTCTGCCCGCAGGCCCAACAGCAGCCAGCAGCGCCTCATCGGAGCGGGAGTCGACCCCGCAATCCGCCACCGGTACCACGTCAAGTGCACCTAGGCGACGCCCTCAGACCAAGATCGCTTGCACATCATGTCGTCGAAGGAAATCGAAATGCGATGGCATGCGTCCAGTGTGCTCCCTATGCGCCGGCATGGGTCGTACCAAGTGCGAGTACGATGCCGGTCCAGACGTCACCCGCTTTGCCGCCCTCAAGACTAAGCATGAGGGGTTGCAGCGACGCCTTGCCCTCTTTGAAGAGCTCTTCCGACTGTTGTCCATGCGCTCCGATGCCGAATCTCTCGAAATCATCAGCCGTATGCGCACCGCCACTATCGAAACAGACCTCGAAGATCTCGTCAAGTTCATCAAGAACGCCGACTTGTTGATGCAACTGTCCTCCACTCAGTCGGATCAAACACCTCCTGCATCGGGGGCACCGGGTGCTGACACACATCTGCCGAGCACGTCCCTGAATGACATATCCTCTCTCCTGGAGCTATTGTAATAATTGATCTAGCCTGAGGGCTCTTCCATATCACGTCTTTTTACTGACAGCAAAATATCAGGAAATCGGTCGTTTCCAAACTCGATCCCTCGGCTCGGTCTGCGTTTCTGGACATTATACGACACCAAATAGACGTCTTCACCTCACACGAGAGCGGCCGGCCCGGCTCTGCTCAAACAATCAAGCTAGATGACATGCCGGGCAGAGACGCACGCGCAAACGTGGATGGCGAACGACCCCAAGAGCCAGGGGCCTTTCTCAGGCACTTGCTCAACGATGACACGAGACCGAACTGAAGTATCCATGCTCTTACGGCGAAATCGACAAATTCTGGTATCGAAGGAAGGAGTTGATGAAGTTAACGAAAGACGGCAATGAGTCGGCATGAAGGGTACATAAGGGCGCCCCTGTTTTTATTGGAAAGCTCGAGGTGTAGTGACGAACAAGGCGAAACTGGCGGTGGATTCTGGAGAACTTCAGCACAGTAAAGCCTTGGGGTCTCTTCTGATATTGGTATTATCTTGCTGAAGGTGAAAACTGTTCTCAACGAGCAACGTTTTGGTAGGTCCTTTGTGCGCGGTGTTTAACGACTGTTACACGAGGCTTCAGCTCGGTAATTCAGTGGTGGCCCACATGCTTGGCGCCGAAGACGACACTATCCGGGTGGCCTCGGATCGAAGCTCAAAAGGGGCGACAGAGTGGTGGTTGTTGACGGAAAGGTTGAAAGCTCTTTTCGTGGCTGAAGTCACTCGGGAAGATGGAATGCAACAGGTATGGTTTACAGCTGCAATTATAAGGTCATTATCAAGTGAAAATCTTGGCAGCTAAGGGAGGCTGAGGAGGAACTCCCAAGAGACGCTCTGGTCTCTCACGAGCCCAGATGATGACAAGTGGCGTATCACAGTAGCATAGTTGTGGTGGCAGACTTGAACCAAAAGAAAGGAAGAAAGCAATTAAGGAAGATTGAATGTTGATCACAAAGGCACGCGTTGCGAATATCACCCCCCTCATTGATGAGGCCTCGGAGCTCCTATTCTTTAGCTACTGTTCCAGGCGCCGTCCTCC
This sequence comes from Colletotrichum sublineola, assembly GCA_020631755.1. Taxonomy (NCBI): domain Eukaryota; kingdom Fungi; phylum Ascomycota; class Sordariomycetes; order Glomerellales; family Glomerellaceae; genus Colletotrichum; species Colletotrichum sublineola. Next base: position 4,170,398 of record JAHSQG010000006.1, on the reverse strand, counting down.
CCCCTAACCAGAGGCAAAGGGCAGTCCCTCGTGAGGTCGCACAGGTACACCATGGCACGAAAACAAGGCAAAAAAGGTTGTATGTGGTGAGCGTGTGGTTGTTTTCGTGGTTGGTCCATGCCCATGCGCTAAACCAGGTCGGTGAAGAACCGGTCTCATCCACCGTTCGTACCATGGCTAGGTAAGGGAGGCATGACGGTGTTTGGCCCGAGCACGACCTGCGAAACAAGCTACACCGAACGGCTTAACAAGGCGACGCATGGGGCTGGCTACATGGACAGCCCTATGGCGCGTGTGTGCTGGCGGACGGTGCGGCGTCATGTTGGTACGGGTCTGGGCCGAGAGCATGCGGATGACCATGGAGATAAACGGGGAAAACCCGAGCACAGAGGATGATGACGACTGGGCAGATGGAACACGGGCTTCATGTTCATTTTATTGTATGTCTTCCCCGTCCGCTTCTGCCCCCAAGCATGTTCAAGTCGATCGAACGAGACAAGTACCGCATCTCTTTCCACAGAGAGGCGTAAGATGAATACAGGGCTCTCGCTAGACCGTCACCAGCCCCCCCCCCCCCCCCCCCCCCCCTTTTTCGAATGTGAGCCAGGCTCTATCCACCCTTACCCATCCACCGCCTCCCTGGTTGAATCTCGGACTCGACTGATGTGATCTTTTCCCGTCTTTCCCGCCGTCTTTGTAACGGTTTTTTTTTGTTCTGCTGGTCGACTGGGGAGGGAGGGATAAACCTTTTTCCCAGCCAACTCATGCACCCCAGGCGCGGTAGCCGCCAGATATTTTTGTTCTTCTTTTTCTTCTTTTTTTTTTCTCTCTTTATCTCGGTTTCTCAGCGGCTTGCAGATGCTGCGGTGAAGAGGAGGACTGAGTACCATATACGTACGGCGCTGTGACGCTGCAGCAGATCTCGTCCTGCAAGATTCGCAAAGGGGATTGCAGTTGTGGGCAGTGTTTCCGAACACACACCTCTGGCACGCCTTGGTCGGTGTTTCGGCCGACAGGTCAGCTCCGGAGCGAATGGCAATATAACCATTCAGCATACTCCAGCCGACGGTGGTGGGGGGGGGGGGGGGGGGGGGGGGGGCTGTTCGGCCATGTTCAGCCCAGGCCTTGCCGTCGTGAGCGTTATTAGCCCTCAGTATCACTTTCCGCGGGTACTGCAAGCGGGTGCAACATCCATTAAGGGGCTAGCTAGCCTTTCGGAGGTCTCTCGCATGGTTCTAGGTCGAAAGAGGCAATAAGAGGGGTGGGACAGAAACTCCGCTATGGGGGGGGGGTTGGCCTTCAGGGCTTGGCTGGACTCTGGTCTCGATCCACGCTGACATGGGCGGCCCCTGCCCGTGCGCATCGCGATGACAAAAGAAAAACCAGGAGATGAAGAGAAAAAGGAAAGGATACAAAGGGTGTGGGGGTTACGGCAGGCAGGACTGACGACATACAGGTAGCATGGGCTATGTGACACGGCGCGCGCGGAGCACAACACGAAGTGACGACGTGGCGGAGGAGGAGGGATCTCGTCGATTTGGACAGGCGACAGGGGCATTCCCCGGCCCGCACTGGTGGTCGATGATACGATAGTGGGGATACTAAAGTACTGATCCAGCGGTTCCTCTTGAGGTCGCTTACTATGCAGGCACATAATAATAGTTACACGGTTAGAAAAACACAGTAAAAGTATCATGCCTAATGCTCAACACAATAAACGGGGTTTCTAAACAGATAGATAGAAACACAATAACCATAGTTTATCGTAACTTAACCTCCTAGAGCTTTCAAAGATGGCCCCCCCTAATTGTTATACTAAATGTCTGCTGCTGTGGCTGTCTTCCTCTCTATTCTTTACCAACCACATCAACCAAAAGCTATGTTGCCAAAAACAATCAACACCAATATGCCAGCCCCTTACGTATCATTCCTCCTTAAGAGCATAGCTCCAACCAACGCAACTCCTCCTAATCCAGAGGATATTGCCCAGAGAGACGATAGTGAGGATAGAGCTGCGTATCGACCCCTTTCGTGCTGGATTGTAGCGAGTGCGGAAATAGAGTGTTTTTTTGGGCAGATTCAACTTGAGCCAAATACTCGCACGGGTGCAGGGGTCAACTATCATGATGTTTGCGTTATGTAATAATGTGGCTTGGTAGATATCGGCCAATCGGGTAAACTACGGGATGAGCGGTGAGAGTTGAGGCTGGTGAGTAGGCAGCGGCTGGGGCCGGCACAAAGGGAGCGGGGGAAAGAAAAGAAAAGCCTATGGGTCGACAAGGAACCCCGAGCCCAGCATTCCGCTACCGGCCGAACGCCGATTTACGGGTGGTCATCCCCTCTTCCAATTACCCTTAGGTAGGTAGGTAATCCTCCTCTTCTCACGCCTTTAGCAGGCTTGTCCATTCGTTTCTAGACGTCACTGTGCTCTTTGTGGTGTGTCTAACACTCTCACAGCTAGCCGTTAAAAGCAGCTGGTTCGAGGAAGATGTGTGGCACCAGGACGTTATCTCATCTCGATGGTTGAAGAGGCCAAACTTGGTTGTGTGATGGCGTTATTCGACCTGCGTATCTGCTTCGTTTGTAGTGCCGTTGCATTTATGCAGTTGAGCAAGCAGGCAGTCAACCAAGCGATCGCGATATTGCGATACCGGGGGGCTGCGGAGCCTTCGCCAGTTTTGTGTCCGTGACCGTTGCTGTTAGGCATTCGTGCAGTAATCGCCGCCATGTGTCGAGCCGCTTATGGTTTCCCCGGGCGGCGGCCGGTCGGCGAAGTTGGGCGGGGTTGGCGGGAGAAAGAAAAAAGAAAAAAAAGGTCAAGCATTTTAACGACTAACTGAAACACATCATTGGTCCGTTCGATCACAATGTGCCAGTCTGGCCTCCTGACTCACGACTACCAACCATGTCTTGAGCCGCTTCGCAAGCACTGATAGTGACATTTTGCAGTCAACCACCCGCCACATGACCGGAAAGGAAACAGCGACACCGACCTGTCTATTCCCATCACGGCTGTCGTGCCAAGCGCCTAACCCTATCAACCAAATTGGATGAGAGGAGACGCATGAAGGCATGTCTTTCAGGCCCTTCGACCTAGAAAAAGGTGCGCGGGTGCGGGTATATGCAATCAGGCGATGTTGGCCCACATTCGAACTCACGAGGAAACGCGAGCCGATAGTTGAAGCCGGGCCCAAAGCAGCACAACCCCAGCTAGCGAAGCGTCTGGAACCAACTTATCTGCCTTACCTATTCACAACGGTTGTCGGTCCCCCGGCGCCGAACGTCGGAACCCGATCCAGCGCAACACGGACTACGAAAGAGTTTTCCCATTATCTCTCCCTATACCTACTGACGAGCGGTTCTTCCCTTAGCTCTCTCGCTTATGTTGCACGTCATTCGCCTCATCCTTTCATACGGTTGCGTAGTGATGATTGAATGAATGACTGGATAGTTGCATCGAATTCACCTAACCCACCACACCTTGTCGTCCTAACGCAGCAGCCACTACCCCTCCTCCCTTCCTCTCTTATGACCAGTCTAATTTAGGTGGTCGAGAGCGACTAAGCAAAGAGTTGGAGGAACTGAAAAGTACAAGTAAATTCGTTCGGCCGCTTCGCAACGGGCCGAGTCGGGGGCTTCTTGGATGTTTATATTAGTCGACATTTGTCCCAGACCCGTACTGTCCTACGAGGGACGGAGTGTTCCCATCTTCGCAGCAACCTTCTTTCGGTGACACACCTTCTAGGCTTACTCGCTCCAAGAGGGCGCAATTAGCAAAAAAGGGAACGGTGGGAAAAGAAAGTCGGTCCAGAGGGGGGGAAGGGCATAGGCAGAGTATATACGGACGGAAGGGAAGGAAACGATTACGAGACGTCCGGAAAAGAAAAGAAAAAGAAGACGTATAGGTTCCTGAAAGACGAAGGAACAGGAACTTCCAAGCCAGGCAGCACGAGACATATTACGAGTTCCCGCCATCACTTCATTTCCATCCCCTCATGGACCCGGAAAAGCACGCCCAGCGCACGGGCGGCTACCTCAACCCGGAGCCCGACTACGGCAGCTATGACTTCCCTCTCCCGAGCAAGACCGAGAGCGCGGCCCACGACGGCGCCGCGGCCGCGCTGGGCAACGATCTGATCCCCTCCGTCTCCAACGCCGTCGCCAGTGCCGGCGGCGACGTCTACGGGCAGGACCCCCGCCAGCAGCAGAGTGACGACTATCTTGGCCGCGCCGACACAGCCGCCGAGGACGAGGCATACCCCGAGGGCGGGCTCCGTGCGTGGTCCGTCGTGCTCGGGTCGTGGCTCGCGCTTTTCTCGGCGCTGGGCATCATGAACAGCCTGGCCATCTTCCAGACGTACGTCGCAACGCACCAGCTCGAGGGGTACAGCGAGGGCACCATCGGCTGGATCTTCTCCGTGTACAACTTCCTGTGCTTCTTTGGAGGCATTTACATCGGTCCCGTGTTTGACCAGTATGGCCCGCGGTGGCTTGTCCTGTCTGGAACGGTCTGTCTCGTGACCGGCGTCATGCTGCTGAGTATCTGCACATGTAAGTTGTCTTCCCGCCCTCCCACCTAACTGCTTTCGCCATGGCAGTGGCTCATAATCCTGCAGTATATTGGCATTTCATGCTCGCCTTCGGCATCCTCTGCGGCTTCGGTAGCTCCCTCGTCTTCACCCCCTCGATCGCCGCTGTCGGCCACTGGTTTAAGCTTCGCCGCGGGTTCGCAATGGGAATAGCCTCCACAGGCGGCTCCATCGGTGGCATCGTCTTCCCGCTCATGATGCAGTCACTCTTCCCGCGCATCGGCTGGGGCTGGGCCATACGTGCCGTCGGCTTCATCTGCCTGCTCCTCTGCGGCGCCTCCAACTTTCTCATCCGCTCCCGCCTGCCGCCCGCGCGCAACGCGAGCCCCCATCCAGACCCGCGCATCTTCCGCAGCACCGCCTTCAGCCTCACGACGGCGGGCATCTTCCTCATGGAGTTCGCGCTGTTCATACCTCTGACGTACATCTCGAGCTACATGCTCAGCGAGGGGTTCAGCGAGTCCTTTGCCTTCTCCATCCTGCCCATCCTTAACGCCGGGAGCGTCGTCGGCAGGGCGCTGCCCGGCTGGTGGGCGGACAAGGCGGGTCCTTTCAACAGCAACATGGCTGCCATCGTGCTGGCCATCGTTGCGTGTTTCGCCATCTGGCTGCCCTTGGGCTCGACCACGGCGGGCGCCGTGGTGTTTGCGGTGCTTTTCGGGTTCGCGACCGGAAACAACATTAGCATCAGCCCCGTGTGCGTCGGCAGGTTGTGCAAAACGCAGCACTATGGGCGATATTATTCGACTACGTACACCGTCGTGTCAATTGCATGCCTTGTCGGCGTCCCTATCGGTGGCGAGATCGTTACGGCGACCGGCGGCAGATACTGGGGCCTCATCCTCTTCACCGGCGTTGTGTACGTCCTGGCCCTTGTAGCGCTGATGGCTGCTAAGATTGTCTGCGTGGGGAAGAACATTTGGGGAATTTTCTAAGGGAAAGACGGAAAGAGAAAAGAAACTGCTGTTGATCTGATTACAGTTTGAATCGGATTTTATGAAAGATTGTACATAGGCACGAATGATGTTGTATGTCGACCCAAGATTGTGAGCAAACCTACGTAGTTGCAACCGAATCTATTATTTTGCACATGTGTCGTCTTGTTACACCATGATCGAAGATAGCGGGTTGAACTCTGTATAATCGGCTATCGGTGCCGAGTGGGAAAAATCACACGCTGATGGGGAAGTTGTGTAAGAAATGTTGCACTGCGACACAAGTGATGGGGGCCGCCGACGGGACGTCGTCACGAAGCCCCGAAGCAAGCACGTTCCCAGAAATCCGCAGCAGATTCCATCCCGGAGATGCGGGTCGGTGGTGCACGGGCCTCCTTCCGGCCGTGCGGAGGAACCGAACCGGCGATGGAAACGACGGATTAAAACCCTCGTTACTTCCTTCCTGCCCTCTTCCTTCACGATCTATCTTTATTCGATCGGCTCGCTTGTTCCATTGTAAACTGACGGAGATACTGCACAAGCAGTCGCATCGTATTCACTCTTAAATCTGTGGTTTTCGTGCCTTGCAAAGACATTATAAACACTAGGTGAGTGACATGTAAGCCACGTCATATAAGATTGCAGCAGAGGGAAGAGGTGTTGGTTGAAGAGGGAAGTCGTGCTGGGTCAGGTAATGGAGCCGCACTGCTTACACGGTTTACACTCTTAACGGACTGTTCCGCAATCGGAGATACCTTCAACGGTTTGTGTTTGTGTATCAGTTCCCTGACGAGCCCGCAGATCTTACTCATACAATCCATCTCACCTCGTCCTCCCTGGCATTGATACCAAGCATTTTCTTGCATATAGAGAAGAGCATCCACTGCCATCTACAATTGTATTTTCTTCACCAGGGCCAAGATGTCAGTTCCTACAGAAACCACGCACCTCCAAGAGGACGCCTACTTCTCCTCGCAACCTCCCCCCAAAAACCTCGAGTCCCATGTCGCCGCCGCCCGCTCCTTCATAGACCACCACGCGGCCTCCTCGCGGCGCATCGTCCTCGTGACCTCGGGCGGCACGACTGTGCCGCTCGAGAAGCAAATGGTCCGATTCATCGACAACTTCTCCGCCGGAACCCGCGGCGCCACCTCGGCCGAGTACTTCCTCGAGGCCGGCTACGCCGTCATCTTCCTGCACCGCCAGTTCTCCCTGCAGCCCTACTCCCGCCACTACTCCCACGCCACCGACTGCTTCCTCGACTTCTTGGCCGAGGGCGACGACGGCACCGTCGTCGCGAACCCGGGCCACCAGGAGCGCATGCGTGCCGTGCTCCGCAAATACACGGCCGCCAAGCGCAACAACATGCTGCTGATGCTGCCGTTCACGACAATCACCGACTACCTCTTTGAGCTGCGTGCCATCGCTGGACTTCTCAGGCCCCTGGGCCCCTCGGCGCTGCTCTACCTCGCCGCCGCCGTCTCGGACTTCTTCCTCCCCCAGGATCGCATGACTGAGCACAAGATCCAGTCCACCAACGCCACCGACTCACTCGGTTCGGGGGCCGCAGCCGCGCCCGTCAAGTACAGCGGCAACGGCAACGGCAACGGTGCCAACCCGGAAGACGAGGAGACCTTCGACAACTTCGACTCGTCCCCCAAGGTCCCTCGCTCGAAGCGCCTGATAGTGGACCTCGACCCCGTGCCCAAGTTCCTCCAGAATCTCGTCGACGGCTGGGCGCCGCAGGGCATGGTCGTCAGCTTCAAGCTCGAAACGGACCCGGCCATCCTCGTGCACAAGGCCAAGTACTCGCTCGAGCGGTATCAGCACCACCTCGTCATCGGCAACCTGCTGTCCACGCGCAAGTGGGAGGTCGTGTTCGTCGCCCCGGGGCAGCCCGACCGGTGGGTCCGTGTGCCGAGCGCCCAGCGCAAGTGCCCCGCCGGCGACGGGTCCGAGACGTGGGAGGACAAGCCGCTTGACCCAAGCGCGTTGCCGGAGGGCGACCCGGAGGTGGAGATCGAGAGCTTGATCATTCCCGCCGTGCAGGATTTGCATTCACAGCACATTCAGTCGTTGCAGAAGTGACACTTCAGCTGAACAGGAGACCTTGTGTTTTTTAAACAGATTTTGGCGAGCGTCACGTATCAAACGGCATAGCGCGGATATGCAGTAATAGAAGATATTGGTTACATCTGTTTTGTCTTTCTGAGGGCTTCTAAACTATTCGCTGTTTGATGCTATGTAGTATTTAAATCGACCTTCTTTTTTCTATGCACAGTCAAAGCGGTCCTTATTTGGACGGCGACAAGCGCCACGCCTTCATGGGAAGCGACTGCAGATGCAGGACTCTAGGGCGAATGTAAAGCATAAATGTGACGACGCCGAAAATAACGCAGATGATGTTGACAAAATAGTACCCGTCGCGCACCATGTGGCAAGTACCACCGCCAGCAATGCACCTCTCCTTCTCGGGTTGCAGGGAGCATGAGAAGGGCTCGGTGATGACTGGACCCTTAAGGGCGCTCACATCCGTGGGGTTGCCGGGATAGCAGGTTGCAACGGTGAAGTAATCGACCAGGCGAAGGACAAAGAAGCGCGGGAAGGTACCGCCAAGGTTGCAGACACTGACGATATGTTAGCATAGCACTGCAACAGAAGGCAAAGGTTGACTCACGTAGCCAGGAGAGTCATGTAGGTGCCGCCGATGACGGGGTCTGCGATCCTAGCGTGAAAGGCTGAGACGGCAACAAACATGACCGTGTTGGTGAAAGTCGAGAAGACATGCTCGCCGATGACCACCAGCATGTACCAGGGGGTGACGCCGTCAGCAGGGAAAATAGTGACAGTAAACTGGGCGATGAGAGCAGCAACAAGGCGGCCCATGAAACCCCAGCACCAAAGACGCATAGGAGTATACTCTTGCGACCACTTGCCGGCGTAGTATCCGAGCGCGATTTCAAAGGGGAAGTCGATGAGAACCGTCAAAGCCATATTCTCCTGACCAAAACCCTTGTCAATGAGCTTGAGGTTCGTGACAGCATCGTTAGCCTGGAAACCGATCTTGGCGATGAGATGGACGATGATGATGGTCTGGATGTTCTCCAACTTGAGGACACCCCACATGATCTTGTACACATCCCAAATGCCATCCTCATTCTTCGTCTTCTCCTCCCGTTTGAAGAGAGACAGCCCAATGGTGATGGCAATGTAGGACCAGCCCCAGAAAGTAAGATATCCCCCAAGAGACATCAGTCCATGCTCCGAAGGAGTGCTGCGGAAGTAGCGGTTCGCGAAGTCCTTTGAGTTGAACGCCAAGAAGACTGTGTAAGACAAGAAGTGACCAGCAGTGAGACCCACAGTCTGCGCAGTAGACGCGTAGGAAACGTTTCCGGGTGTCAGAAGCGTCAAAGCCCAGCCGTCCACAGCAATATCCTGGGTGGCGCACATGAAAACTAAGAAGAACCACCACCCAGTGAAGTTCCACACGGTAGGACCTCCGGGTTTGCCAGTGTTGGCCATCATATTTTCCACAGTGGATCCGAGCCACAACATACCCAACCCGGAGAGCAGCTGGATGGGAAGAATCCAGCTCTTTCTGCGCCCGACCTTGGGGCTCCAGACAGCATCCACAATAGGACTCCAGAGAAGCTTCAAAGAGTACGGGTACGAGGCCAGACTGAAAATTCCAATCTCGCTGTACGACATGTGGTCCTTCATGAGGAAGGGCACGGAACCGCCCGCCAAACCCATGGGCACGCCCTGTAGAAAGTACAGAAGCACCAGCAGGAGAAAATTCCTCTGGTCTTCTACCGGCAGCTCGAAGAAACCATGGTTATTGGCGATGGGGGTCTTGGGGACGGGGTCATCGAGGGAGAAGGATTCGCGCGACATGAGGTTCGCGGTAACGGTGTCGGAGTCGGGAGCCTTGGTTTTGCGCCGGTACTCAACGCTGTTCTGGTTCATCGTGCCGTTGGCGTGACCATTCGTGCCGTCCGTATCTACAGCTAGATCGGCCAAAGCTTTTCGCTTCACGGATTTGTTCCGGCGTGTTCGAACGCTCATTTGGGGCTTGAGTTGCAATGGATGGCTGTTGGATTGAATCTTACGTCGCAGCTCTGTATTGTAGCCGGAAGCGAACAATTCTGCGGCACGTAGCGATATTGAAAGTGTAGGAATAAGGATTGCGAGACTTTATGCGACAAGTTTGATGTCGTGAGAAACTAAGTTTCTTTGTCCAAAGAGGGAGGACAAGGTAAGGTTGAGCAGCGTCTGTGGGAGTCAAGGCCAAACTGTCTTAAACAAAAGTCTTGAACCAATGACAGGTGAACTGACGTTAGACAGCCGGGCAATCAAGAGCCTGGCCTCTTGTGCGGTTGTGCTGGTTGAAGGAAGGACGGGAGGAGAAGAGCAATGCTCATGGGATGAGTGGAAGCGCAACCGTGGCCTTTGGCACTTTTTTGGAAAACGCCGGTGGCAAAGAGGGAATGAAATGTGACCGATTGGTAACTGCGGGGCCCAGAATAAAATGATGATAAGGAGGAGTAAGAATGGAGTCTGATGGGAGAAAAGGACCCGAGTCCAAAGTGGACTGAAACAATGTGAATTTTACCGAAGCACCCCAAGACAATAGGAGTGTTTTCTTGAATGCGACGATAGTTCGAAGGTGAAGGACAAACGGAGAAGATGCAGAGAAGCTTATCCAGGTCCAGATACGCTCCACTCTAGCAAAGCCACCCGGAGATGCTGCCTAGGACCCCTGGCGCCATGCCTCATTTGGACACCTAACCGAGAAGCGATAAGATAGAGGGAAATGATTAGATAAGCTTCCCCGCGAGCCGATTGTTGACGGGGTCCAGGTGTGTTTGTGCTGCGCTGCGCTGGGCTCCTGGGCTATTAACTAATGTCAACTACCTACCTCACCAAGACGCGTCAACCGCGTCGAGCACCCGGATCACGTCATCGCAGACCACGACAATCATTTGGTTCCCACCGTATCGCTGGGGCTCTGCTTTCCAGTCGCACACTGGATGCACCATGTCAACCGAACCGAAGGATACTGCCGTCGAGGCCCTCACCCAAGAGATCAATGACCTCCGAGCCAAAGGTGGGCGATCAAGCCACTCAAATTCCACGCAGCTCCTGACTGTTGTTGCGACTAGCTGCCTCTTTGAAGAAAGAGTTGAAAGTGAAAGCTACAGCTCTCCTCTCCTCCGAGTCGACGCGGGCCCTTCTGCAAGACGACAAGCAGAAACGCAGTACCCTCGCGCTTCCCTCCGAGTCGAACCCGGCCCGCGACCAAGTCCTCTCCCGATCCAAGGCCCAGGACGCACACGATCAGCAATGCCTCTACCGAGCCTGCGCGACAGTCACGACCTTCAAGGTCCAAGATCCTGATCCCAATGCCGTTGATCGTGGCCACGTACTTGGCATTCGCATCGAAATTATGTCAGACGCCAAGTTTCGCAGGCCATACTATGTCATGCTCAACCGGCCATACAAGGACTCTCGACATCTGCGAGTCCACCGACACACCGTACCTCCTTGTATTCCACTAGCAGCGCTTGCCGCACGTCATCTTCCAGCACCAAAGCCGGCCGATGCCGAAGGACAGAAGCCTCAGGACCTATCTCGTTTTGTCCGGACATTGAGAAGAGAGATTGTGAGGTTCCACAATCGGACCGCCGTTATCGGCGACTTGCAGAAGGCTGCTGGTCTACGTGGCAGCGGGAATGCAGGTGAAGACTCGGAGCAGGCGGTCACCAGTATCACAGCCGCCGATATTGAAGCCAAGCAAATCAGCATCGAATGGGCTGACGGCAGGGCAGGCAGACTAGTCATGAGTGAGGATAGGCAAATCCAAAAGCTTGTTGTGCTTGGTTCAGCAGGACGGGATCGAGAAGTGACAAGAGACCTTCTTGGCGATAGCCGTCGCGTAGAGGATGTTGCACAGCGGCTGGCAAGCACTTGAGGTGACGGTGGAGGCAGGAAACGACAGGTTCGGAATATGCCGTTCAGATTGAAAGCCAAACAACGTGCATTTGACTTATCTCCCACCGGGTCGTCCACAGGATCCTGGTGTTACCCAATGGATACTTTTATGAGGGAAACCGGGGGCGCTCTCAAGTCACATCATATCGACTGGAAACTTGATGCACCTGGATCCTGACGAGAAGGACCCGGCTCGAAAAAGATGTCAATCTTATTCCGACAACTTTGGCCTCTCGAAATGGTTCTATGGGTCGAGTCCTCGGAGCAGCAACCGGTCTCAAACTGTCGAAACTTTCCGCGGCCGCGAGTTATGCATATGTTACATAAGGCTGTGCTGTCGGGTCCCAGCACCAGAAATCATTACCGAAGGCCTTCTGGCTCGTATGCGGAGAGATTGGGGCCATCCGTAACTTTGTTTAAACGCAAAACAAAGGAGCACTTTCCACTCAATCTACGGCACCATGCGACGGGAACCCGATTTAGTCTCTCGATTTCAGTGGCCTACAATCAGAATTGTTTACTACAGTAGGAGGTTAGGTGAGGAGAGATCAATGAGGGTTGGATGAGTGATCGATCTGCCCCAGGGGCTCCCACAGATACTGTACGTCTGCCATTGATCCTCAATCGTTGAAATGCGGCATAACCAGAATCACACCGTGCTGGCACCCCCTACGGCGACGGCAACCAGTTAACTCCTTCGCTAAGCCAAGCACAGTGGCATCGCCTTTGAAGCCAGCTCATTGTAGAATGCATTCACATGTGGATAGCCAATCACAGGGCTTGTCTCGAGACCACGGGTCAACGAGTGCAAAGTATTCAAAATATTGAAGGAAAAAAAAACACATAACCCGTTGTATTAGCCTTAGCTAATCAGATAGGGTTTCCTAAAAATCCAGAGTTATACTTCCTCTGTGCCCGAGTTTGCGAAGCCCGCCCGACGCCGTTTGAATGAAATCCCGAAATCGTTTATTGAAACCCAGTCATTACCCATAAGTCGACGTTGTGTCCACAAGTATCATGATGTACCTCTATTCCGCCCGAAAACCCGTTCCTGGGCTTCATTCCAGTAGCACGTATAAAAGCAAAGATCAACGAGTCTGCAATCACCAGGAGTGCTCTCAGATGAAGGCAGCAACAGCAAGGACGGCGGCGGCGACGGCACCTCCCGCGCGCTGGGCGTTCTGAACAGCGCCGGCAGGGAAGATGGGGCTCGTGGTCGCGGTGGGGTTGGGCCTAGTAATGGTGCCGATCGTGCCGATCTCGGTCCTGGTAGTCGTGGCGGCAGGGGGATAGAAGGGCGGGTTCGACGGTACCGGAGGGACAACGGGAGCGGGAGGGAGACTGGAGACGGGGACCGCAGGCGGCGCCGGGGGAGCTACAGGTACCGCAGGCGGCGCAGGCGGCGGAGATGGCGCCGGAGGAGCATCGGACATCGAAGGTGGTGCAGGCGGCGCAGGCGGCGCCGGGGGGGCAACAGGTACCATGGGCGGCGGAGGAGCAACGGGCGCCGTCGTCGGAGCGGGAATTGGCACGACGGGGACAGGGCAGATCGTTGTCGTGGCAGGAACAGTGATAGTTGTGTAATGGATGCCTCCCTTGCCGGGGCAGTTGGTGACGGTAGGTGCACAGCTGATGACGGTGGAGATTGTAGTTTTGGTGATGGTCGAGGTTGTCCACACCCATTGGGGAGTGGTTGTCGGCGCAGGCTGCTCTGGCTGATAAGGTTGGTCGGGCTGGCCCGGTTGAGGGGGTTGAGGAGGTTGAGGAGGTTGACCTGGATGTTTGGGCTTGTCGCACATATCGCAAGGCTGATCGGGCTTGTCCATACCAGGCTTGTCGCATTTATCGCAAGGCTGATCAGGCTTGTCCATACCGGGCTTGTCCATACCAGGCTTGTCGCACTTATCGCAAGGCTGATCGGGCTTGTCAGGCTTGTCCATACCAGGCTTGTCGCATTTATCGCAAGGCTGATCAGGCTTGTCCATACCAGGCTTGTCGCATTTATCGCAAGGCTGATCAGGCTTGTCCATACCGGGCTTGTCCATACCAGGCTTGTCGCACTTATCGCAAGGCTGATCGGGCTTGTCCATACCAGGCTTGTCGCATTTATCGCAAGGCTGATCAGGATTGTCCATACCAGACTTGTCGCATTTATCGCAAGGCTGATCAGGCTTGTCCATACCGGGCTTGTCCATACCAGGCTTGTCGCACTTATCGCAAGGCTGATCGGGCTTGTCCATACCAGGCTTGTCGCACTTATCGCAAGGCTGATCAGGCTTGTCCATACCAGACTTGTCGCATTTATCGCAAGGCTGATCAGGCTTGTCCATACCGGGCTTGTCCATACCAGGCTTGTCGCATTTATCGCAAGGCTGATCGGGCTTGTCCATACCAGGCTTGTCGCATTTATCGCAAGGCTGATCGGGCTTGTCCATACCGGGCTTGTCGTCTGGCTTGTCGCTGTCCTTAGGCTTGCCCGGATGGACCCAGTGCCAGCCCTTGTCCTTGTCATTGTCACAGTCGTCAATGTAGACGTTCGGGTGCGGCGGGTGCCAGACGGAGATGCAGTCTGATGGAGGGCCCTGTGATGGGCCGAAGGTCTCGACGATGAAGTCGGCGTTGCCGCCGGCCATGCCAAGGGGCTCAATGCCGGGAGGGTAGCTGAACTTGCCGTTCCATGTTGCGGAGACGACGGCCGTGAGGCTGAGGATGGCGATGGCGGAGCAACGCATTGTGGTTGGTGGCGCCCTCATAAAAGTGAAAGAATGTGATGAGTTGGGTTAGAGATGAGATGAGGTAGAGAGCGTTGAATGAGGCCAAAAGTATTAGCGAATGTGATGGTATCAGAGATACTGAAGAACAGAAAGAGAGAGGAAAGGCGTAGCCCGAGTGACGGCTGCCCCTTTTCAAGCTTTGACATCGCCGAAGCCTCACAGGAGAACAGGCATTGTGAAGATGGTGACGAGACGGGGGGGCAGGGATAAGGTCGCTAGACCCAAACACTCGAATGGGCTCGTGGAGTTTCTCGTTGAATCGCGTACTGGCTTAGCCTCACTGGCAACCATGTCATCTTGTCTCCAAGAAAAGTCCTTCTCCGGCCTATGAGGTTGGAAGAACAACACACTTGCAGGGGGGGTTCCGCTGGCCCATCGAACGTCTCCATGGCTGTGTATATGCAACCCGTCCATGGGCTTTGTTGTCGATCAGGGGCGTGATCGCATGGACGACCTAGGTCGGACGGAGTTTGGGCTGAAATTACCTGGGGTCAAATTCGGACGACAGATGCAGATACGGGAGCTGCAAGCCGGGGGGCGCCCATGTCTCTGGCACGGGCAGCGATCTCTTTTGAGAAGAAAAAAGAGAAGCATTGAAAGTCGACAAGGGTCATGATGGGCGACTTGTTGCATGAGCGCACCCTCCCGCTAGGTTCTGATACAGAAACGGAGCCAGTTGGTGGATGAGATCCCTACATCCCTGTGCAGAGCAGAAACTCTAGATCTTCGTCCAAGAGAAAAACAGGGGTCTAGAATCAAAGGCGGGAGAGGGAGTTTCGACAATGTCACCTCCGACAATAAGGAGGCGCGTACCCCGACAGGCGGGTAACAAAAAAAGCCGCGCTCAGTAAAGTTGACTTAAGGTGGCCTGTGCCTTAGGGATCTACGATATGTTAGAGAGATAGATGGCCAAAGACCACCTAAATACCCCGAATTCTAGCGTATAGGTACTTAAGTTAACCACTATAATTTGTGTGTGCGGCTTTTTTTGTCACCCGCCTGCCCGACTCGAACACTTCCCACGGCGGGGACCCCTGCAAATTCGGCGCTAATGGTGTTGAGCTTAAAGAGACATCGACCACGGGATGGGCTGACCCCACCCCTCCAATGGTGAGGCAGCACTGCCCGTCACCCGCACATTTGAAACACCATGGGTCCCTCATCCATTAACACGCTCAATTACTGAGGTCAAGCGCCAGGCACGCACAAGTTGGAAGTAACCTTCAATTCAGAGAACTTCGAGGTCTTATGGAGCCAGGTGTTCGTTCACTGGGGTGGTGGTACACCATAGCATGATGTCAATGATGAAATGGGACGGGATTGGAGGTGTTCCTTTCTTCCCGGTGGAATTCTTACATCTCCAGCCAAGGGTTGGCAGTGACCGACTGTTGGTCTTTGTGCACTCAATCCCCTGAGCTCCATCACCCAAAATACTCATAGCAATGGTGGTTGGCCAGCTTTTGGTGATGTTCTATCCATGCAGTTCCCTCCTTCATGCAGTGAGCTCGCTGGCGGCAATCAACTTTTTGAACTGAACGGACAGCCATGACTTGCTCCTGCATTATGCAGCCAAACCCCTGACTACGAAACTGCTTCGCTACCCCGTTCATCTCCAGATAGTCCAATCGACGGCAGAACAGTCACGGCAAGCGTCGAACTCGCGGTTCAGCTCCGATCTTAAGCCTCGCACTCGCCAAAGCCCCATCTACACAAAGGGCGAAATCCTGCGAGGGAACCGAGCGCAAGGTCCGATTTAACTCTTGCGCTAGAAGAAGCGAGGGATTAGCGGTAAAACTCCGTCATATCAATACAATTTGCTCTGTAAGCATGTTGAGTAAGCATATACTGTCCCCACTCGGCACAGCCTAGCGGCACGGCAACTTACTCGAAACCAGCAATGGCTCGGGCATGCTCATGATGTAGGACCGGCGGCACTGTCGACGAGCGCTTGTCGAGTGGCAAGATCTGCCCGAAGCCTTCGGTTGTAAAAGTAAAACAAAAATCTTGGTAAACAGCTTAGTCGTCTTGGCGACCTCACCAGTCTAGAGGTTTCTTCGTCTGTGGCACGGCGGAGCTTGGAGCCCTCTCCGGGCTCGGCTGCCTCTCGTGCTCCTGCGCGTCGCCGATGGCATCAAGGACGATGCCCCACCGCTCAACCTCGGCATCCGCGACCTTTGTCCATTTCTGGATGAGGGGATGGGCGCGGGCTACGTCGGAGAAGACAATCTCGTCGCCCACGTGCTCGTCGACATCGAACTTCCAGGTTCCGTCGGTGTTCCAGAACTCGGGCGTGAAGATGGAGTCCGTCCTCAGCTCGGTTCTGGCGTCGTCCAAGGCCTTGCGCGCGGCCTTCGCGACGGTCTCGTCCTGGCCGACCAAGGCGGCGGCAATACCCTCTAGGACGCCGACGATCTGGCCAGCGAGCGACCCGATCTCGGCTCCCAGGCTAAAGCCCTCGTCGAACCCCGTCTGGATGCTCTGGGCTTTGGCCACGGTGACGCCCTCGCGGTACCCAGCGGTGGTGTGTTCCGCTTGCAGTCTCGGGATATCGCCAGGATGCGTCCCTGTGGGTGCATCTTGGGGCATGTTGGTTGGCGAGCCTGGCTCCGAACCCCAGACGTCGTCGAAGATCTCTTGCGCCTCGGGCACGACGGTGATGCTGGGGTCGGTATCCATGGCGCTGGTGAAGGGCTCAATCTCCGTATTATCGATGGGCTGAAGATGCATGATGAATGGCAGCGTGTTCTTTTCACAAACGCTTCGTACCTCGATCTTTACGAGTGGCAATGTCTTTGGTGGCGGTTAGTTTCGCAAGTGGTGGTTGACGAGTCTGAATGGCGAACTTCGTAAAAAAATTTGGAAGACGATTTGCAAGAAACCTTCCCCCGCACGCTTTTCGCACTGTAAAAAATGCGTACTTCAGACCTGCCCTATGTACTGTTTACAAATGTTTTGCGCACAGTCTCCTCAGCATTTATTCGGCCCGTCCCACGGCCTGCTGTGTCGGCTTGAGAAGATCTCGCTCTTTACGCTTACTGTTGTTCTCAAGAACGGCCTCAAACGAAGACGAAGTACACTAAACTGCTTTGTTTTATTTTATTTTGAATGATACTCTGAGCTAGCCTATTTTTCTTCACCGATTCTATGCTCTACTCATTTGCTTGTCATAGTTAACATCAAGGTAGCCACGTCAGCTTTGAAGTGAGGTGGTATTGAAAGTTGGATATTCTAAGTCGCTTTAAAAACACAAAGTCTTCCGTCTTGCCCGCGGTGCCATCCGTCGGTCTCACGCTGTGTCCAGAACAACCACCTCGGCCTCGGCCTCGCCGACGCTCTCGACGTTTAGCTTGTCCCCGGCGTTGACGGCGTCGACGAATGCGCCGTCTCCCTCGGACAAGACGGCATCGTCGCGGCCGTCGATCTTGACCTTCGCCTTGCCACTCTTGGTCATCGGCAGGTGGACAAAGACCTTGCGCTTCGTCTGTTCCGTGACCTTGGCGCCGACGTTCCACTCAAAGACCTTACCGGGCTCGATGATGCCCGCGCCCATAACGAAGTCGGCGTGGATCGGGATGGTGTCCGGGATCGCCGGCTCCGCGGCCTTCTCCTCTGCCGCCGTGGCATCGGGCCCAGCCTTAAGGGGGGAGAGGATCGGGACGAAGCCCTTGCGCTTGTCGTCCTCGGAGAAGTGCCGCGTGTGGTAAGTGGGTGGCAGGCCGCGCTTCCATGGGATGGCCCAGATCTGAAGGAAGTGCACTGTGTCCTTGTTGTGCTCGTTCATCTCCGAGTGCGCGATGCCCGTGCCGCCGGTGGTGAACTGGACATCGCCACGGTGCATGCGGTAGAACTTGTCGCTCTGGCCGCCCTCGGCGCCCTTCTGCAGCATGGAGTCGCGGTGCGTCAGCTCGCCCGACAGGATGTAGCTGAAGATCTCAAAGTCGCGGTGGGGATGCGTGGGGAAGCCCGAGTTGGCCTTGACGCGATCCTCGTTGAGCACGCGGAGCGCGCCAAAGTTGTTGAAGCGCGGGTCGTACCAGTTGGCGAACGAGAAACTGTGGTAGGTGTTGAGCCAGCCGTGGTCTGCATGGCCGCGGGTGCCACTCCGGTGCGGCGTGATCTTTGCGTGATGGAGAGTCTTGGACATAGTGTTCTTGACTGAGTTGAGCATGGGAGGAATGGACAAGTCTGTGGCTATGGCCGGAATTGCGGTGTCTGGGTTTGTTGTTGTGTTGGTGGTAAATGAAGAGGTGATGTCTGCGAAGAAGCTCTTTAACTGTGTGTTGTAGATGATGATGGAAACGAAGACAGCGATAATCGCAGTGAGGGTTGCGATGCGAGGCATATATACTTGAGGCTCGGGACTTCTAGCACGACGAAGAAAAGCTAGGATGATCGAGAATCAACATGAATCCAGTTTGAGATAGTTGTTCAGCATTTGCAAATATCTTATGGTAGCTTATATGTCGCCATGTCCTGGCGCAGCAGGCTACTGTGAGGGTCTTACACATGCCCCCAGTGAAGCTGTCTAAGCGATTACCTAAGGTGGGCGTCACTGCGGGTGATGACTGGCTGATTTTTCAACAACTGCGCTGCTCTGGGACTGGATTATTCATGCTGACAGGTACCTACCAGGGAATGCTACCCCACAGGCCCGGTACCGTACCAGAGTGGGGCTTTGGTGCACAGAGGGAGGTGTGACGCAATGGTTCAGCCCGAGAACCGGAACATATTCGGCCGTGGACCGGAAGCTAAGTAAATTTCAACCACACCCAACTGGACTACTACTCACATGACACTCAGGTTGACGATTCCTCGGAACGAGCTATCCTGTTAGTTCTCTTAAGCGGGCTGCGGGGGCTCCAGGTACACTTAGACAGTAGTAGACAACACGAGTTGTGCATCCGCATCTTCTGAAAGTCATGGATCACGGCAAACAGTCCGTTCTACTTTGCAAATCTAGCACGTCTCAGCAATCCAGCCGAATCAACTGCTCGGATGGCCCAACCCATCTCTGAGACGCAACGCCCCTTGGAGTACGAGGGCTTTCATGTTACCGTCGATGTGGGCCGCAAAAGAGTCAACATTTTGCAATAATCATATGAAAATCGGACTCCATCAGTACCCGTGTGGTCAGAAAAGTTGTCCCCTACATGTTGGCCAGGCTACACATGGCATCTCGCAAGCAGCCCAATACCGAGTGATATACAGGCTCTTTGTATCGTTCCTATACAGCACTCATTATGCTCCTCGTCGACACATCGATGTACAAGAGCAGAAGCTGAATGATATTATCAACGCAGCACGTGGAGTTGCAACAGTCTTCGCAATAAGGTCGGCCCATAAGGATCTTGCCTCTCCAAGCGGAATCGAAGGCTCGATACTTCATTCTCGTCTCAATTCTATTTCATCATGTTGAGTCTTTGCTATCTCCTTCTTTTCTTAAGTCTTCGTCCACCTCTCTGCGTAGAATAAGATGTTTGTCGACGGACACCCATAACCAGTCATGGGGGTAGCTGTACCGTCAGGCTATAATAAACATAGTGTTTTCCACCTGCCTGGAAGACTAACGACGGATCTGTGAATTGTCTGGTCCCCGCCTAACTGTATGCAAGTCACACAGACAGCAATACAGCCAATAAGGCTTGATCGTATAGCGTTCCGTGCGGTTGTCGACAATCCGGTTTATTTTGCGACCTGCCTCTCTATTGTACGCGTTATTTGTACACCCGATAGATACATCTCAATCAGCTGCATTGCTTTATTTTTTTATTTTTATTTTTATTTTTTTGCTCTGCTTGAGAGCATGGATATGAAGTCGCCTGCCCTTAACGCGTCAAAAGGGACAAACTGCAAGGCCGGCAGGTCCATTGAAGTGATGATTGGGTCGATCAAAGAAACGAATTGGGCTTCTCAACAGATTCGGCGACAGCTACGTTGTGAAGTTCTACACAACGTGTGCCTCTTAGCTGCTCGTAGGCCACTTTCTGTCATATGAGGACCCCCAAAACACTCCCGCTTCGAACTGCCGTACCAGGCCACACACTTACGATGAGTACACATGATGTATCTGACATCCTACTCGTCGCTTTCGTCGCGTGGGAAAAGAAGTTCCATAAAATATAGCACTTTAAAAACGACGACATGCTGTCATTCGTAGTGCCTGGGGCTTAGAACATGGAACACTGGAAGCCATAGGCTACCTTTGCGCACTAATCGCCAGCATAAAATGCTAGCTACACACATCATTCGCAAAGACGTTGTGAGGTATCATGCACAGCCAACACATGACTTGGATGCCGGAGACGGAAACAAACCGGTGACCAAGAGAGTGACCTTTGTCCGCACCGATCATTGCCCAGCCGGGCTTCCCGAATCGCAAAACTTGTTTCGCGGCTCAACGACGGCTTCCTCCCGAGGTCAACTCGGACTACATGGCGTTGAGCTTGCTGTTCAGAATCGACAGAGAACATTCTTTACAGCAAATATGGAAAGGAGTTGTGGTATTCCTTTCGATTCGTTGTTTTGTAATGTGCAACCCACCTAGCCTGCTGACACCATTCTCCAAGCCCCCTGAACTTGGTAAATTTCCACTGGATTCGCGGACCAAGTAATACATCTCTTGCTTGGAAAACTGACCACCCCGCCTTTCTTTTGCGAGCGGCACACGGCCAAAGGACCAATCGCCAACACCAGTCGGCAGGTGTTCTCCGTCCATCTTGATCACTGATGTTATGTCAAGGTACCACATCAGTCTGTCAACCATGTGTACAGTATCCAACATCCTGTGGCCTTTTAGAGGCGCTTTCCAGCGCCTGCCACTAAACCCACACTCGCCCTTTCCATCAGCAGTTTGTAAAGTTCCAGGAATTATTGTGCGTCGGTAATCATGTGCCGAGTAGTTTCAACTGTAAGGCCTGGCTCGTTGCCGTCTAGAAGTCTGTCGTCGGGGCGTACTCCAAGATAATGGGATTTAAATCCGACCACCCATGACGCTATGAATCATATGCAATGTTCGGTTCGGTTTCGACATGCGGTCATGGACCAAATATTGGTAGGGTGATTTTCCTGTTGGCTCAAGAGTGAATAACAAGCCAAGGGCAACGGAGACGGTTATTCGACTCCCCTCGGTTTGCTTCCGAACCATACGCCACCTTGGTCCTTTCCGTGAGCCTACATCTTTTTTCCAGCATACCAATATATCCACGCGGCTAGCAGTCCATACGTAAGAGAGACTACAAAGACCACAGGAAAAGGCCAGACTTCCGCTGCCCTTGACGGAGGGGGCCAAGCTTGGTGATGGCGGTCAACATGGATATTCACTGAGCTGCTACATTGACACCTATCAGGGAGTAGGTTTGGGAGGGGCGTCGATGAGCGGTGAGATCTCGCATCGGGTCGTATCGTATCGGGCTGAAGCTCACGGAATCGGTTCGATATGGTAGTCTCAGAGTGGCAGCCCTTACTTTCGGGCTTATCGACAACAACATTTAAGTGCGGCCCTGCAGCATTAGTGGCAGTAGGTATGTTTAGCAAGTGAGG
The DNA here is from genome assembly GCA_020631755.1 of Colletotrichum sublineola. Classification (NCBI taxonomy): domain Eukaryota; kingdom Fungi; phylum Ascomycota; class Sordariomycetes; order Glomerellales; family Glomerellaceae; genus Colletotrichum; species Colletotrichum sublineola. Next base: position 4,148,570 of record JAHSQG010000006.1, on the reverse strand, counting down.
CTGTGTGCTACCCGGCCCAAGTACTAGATAGATACCATCTATGAGATGTGTGAAAGAGTGTTCAAGCAAACCAACTCGGCGACACGACATGATTAGGGGTACCTGGGATTTTCGCGAAGCCTCCAGAGGAGACCTGATGGAAGCCAAATCCTTCTCGGTATAGAGTGTAAATTCGTTGACGTTGGATCACGTTGGATTGATCATGTCTTCTCTGCCATCGGGTATCCACTTGGTCAACGAGCCGATTGTATTGTTCGTAGAAATCGTAGTGCTGCTGTTATGGCTGATAGTTCAAAGCCAGCGATCGTTATCGGTATCGAAAATATCATGATACTCTAGGAATACGCGGTTCCCGTCGGGCCAAAGACTTCCTCCTAGTCCGTGCTTCCGTATGGTTCGCAGTCCGGCTTCGTCGTATCAGGCAAGCCAAGTGTTGTATTTCATGAAGTCATCGAGTGAGAAGCGCTTTTCTCTCACTGAGCGGAGCTGATGTCTCAATATGGGGAGTATCGAGGCGATTCGAAAGCCCTCGGTAGGCCGGGGAAGAGTATGCAAATGGTTCCCTCCCCCAGGAGAAGTTCCTGCAAGAACAGCAGCAGCAGATTGCATCTATATCTCTAAAAAAGATACTACTCCACCGGCAAGCCATGTCCGGGGAAGCGAAACCTGGAGAAAAGATAAGGGTCCGCTTCCGCTCAGACGAGATAAGAAGGTCGCTTGAGATGCATGCCCACCCGATGCGCCAAAAGATAAAGAATTTGACAAAGGTGCAGGAAACTGCCCGGCACCAATGTCAAAACGTGCCTAAGTGCTTGTACTTGGCCATACATATGTGCACATTGATGCACAAAGGGATTGTGTGCGGCAGGCAAGAGGTTATCTCGAGAGAGTGAGAGAGAGACACGCACAAAACCCTTCTAGTAAAAGGGAGTGACCAGCATGGCAACGAAGGTGGGCAGACGGAAAACTCAAAAGCCCGCAGATAAGAGTCAAATGCTTAAGCCAATTATGTAAAGCAAGCGATTCCCGTTTCCTGGCTCCCTAGTCCTGCTTTCCGGGCAGATTGGGCAGGTCCAAGAAACGCATATCAAAGATAGATGGGCAGACTGATAGAGAGATAGATAGCGATGCTACGACAGGGTCATGATTGCGCACACGAGCCAATTGCTGGTGGCATGGCCTTCGCAATTTGCTAGAAGAATGGTGCAAAAGAGTCAGCTACCCCCTACCTGAGCCGGTCTTTAGGAGTAACCCTATACCTCGATGAACTTGGTACAAGAGATAAGAGCAGACTTATAAAGCACCTTCACTCTCCTCTTGTTTTTTCCTTCCCCGGTTTAAGCAACCGGACTTCAACGACTTACGACCATCTCGTGGTTAGGGCACCATCCCACCTTGGGTCACTTTCCAGGCTACTCGCAATGCCGAACGTGAGCCTAGCAGCAACAGCAACAGCAACAGCAGCAGCAGCAGCAGCAGCAGCAGTAGCGACTGCTGCCCCGAAGAGGGTCCAAAGACGCGGAAGCGTCATTGAACTCTCGAGCGGCACGAGGAAACTGCCGTCCTCCCTAACCGACGAGTAGCAGCGCAACCCACGCAGGGCGTCATGGTGGAGGGAACCGGTCCCTCGAACACGAGGTTGTGGCTTCATTCAGCAAGGTGAACTGGTAAATTGGTGTTGATCGACAACCAACCAACCGCATGCCACGCCACAGGCTTCCAAGTCGCAGCCGGCATGCTCCCTGCGCGCTTGGCCCAGCCAGAAGAGAAGCAGACCCCCACGCGGGGCACCTTCATGCCCGACCGGGGTAGTCCGAGGGTTTCGCGGCGGAAGCACCTCTTTTCAGGCGTGATCAACCATACGTCGTCCCCTCGCGCCATTCCCTCCGAAATCCAGGACGGTTTAAATCCGTCCCTTGGGATCAGCAGCCCTTTCGAGAGTGGTGTCGGCCGACTCTGCCCGGTAGACAGGCCATGGAACCACAAGAAACCAAACTCGTGTGCGAGAAGATGACAGCTCCACAAGCGACGCAACAAGATTATCCCGTCAGGACAACCAAAATTGGTCCTCGGCCGAGAACCGCGAGATGTTTTTTTGGATGACAATCGAGGGTCACTTGGTTGGCTTCCAACCAGCACCGTTGCTCGGAGCAGCACACGACAAGTCCCGCAGGTTGATGGTGATAGTGGGGGGGCACGCCATTTGACCGAGATTGCCGGGCTCTAAAATACGCATGTGGGGGTAGCCTCGATAAGAGACATCAGCCAGACCAATAGGGCGATTACTCGCTGGTCCTTGGTCGAAACGCTGACTTTGTTCCCAGGGAGGTGCAGGGAAAGCATAGCATGGAGGTCGTTAGCATATCATCCTAGCGCAGCCGACTCGTGCTGCTTTCTCCATGCCGACCCAGTGTCGTTGGCCAACATTAGTAACGTTGCTGGGGGCATTGGAGCCCACTCCTATTCACCGCCATCCACAATGACTCTCCAAATACGGAGTAAATTGCGCGGGTGTTAACGGGCATGACTATCGCATCTGCTCCGATTTATTTCGAGAAGGCTGTGGCGTGCGAGGCACTGGGCTCGGTTCCCCTTGTGAACTGTGAACACTTGCAAGCCGCCTAGAACAGTCGCTGCTCAAAAGTGGCTTGCGCGAACGTGGCTGTCCATCCATTTCTCGTTGACTGTGTTGTCATCCTGGGTAGGTGCTGACCCGCCTCTGCCCGTACTGGAGAGAGCGTGAATGTCCAAACCATCAAGAAGCACCTTAGTTGCACAACTCGATGTGCCCATCTGGTTGCGGCTCCATGTTTGCGCGCGCTCTCGTGCGTCTCTTGGTCCGTGTCTGTTGGTGTTGAGGTCGTTTATGCACATCGTCAAAACCGAACCGACACCTTTGCCATCATACACGGGGTGTCAGGGTCATCATGTATAACTTGTTGGATGATCTGGAATCCGATGATACACATGACGCCCATCGGGTCATATGTCAAGCTGGCGCCCTCAGAGGTCAAACGCGACGTAGTAGACAGAGATTAGCGGTGGAAAGAAAATGAAAAAAAGCCAACTTGTTGCACCCTTTTGAAGCCATGCAAGGCCCGGCAGTCACAACAACAGCAACAACCACCCCAAAAGTGGACGCTATCAATATGTTAAAACATGCTTCGACCTCATAGCCACACGAGCTACCAAGGATCGAGTTCAGGCCTGAGCTGCCTGATACCAGCCATGTCTTGCATATTTCGGTCATGGAGGACTGGAGGTTGGGTAGCCACACTGTTCCGCTCCATTTTCGTCAGACCCTGGGCTTTGTAGGTTAGCAACAAATCCACCGAGGCGGCTCTACAATACGTGCACACGCCGAGCGGGTGTGAGAGTTGACCATCCGTTCTGCAGACGAGGATCTGGAAGTCGGGAGTCGGTCGGAGGAGAATCACAGCGTTTCACCCTGGTACCGATGTGTCTGTTGCCGCGTTGCAGACGCCCTCGCAGCCTCCCCGGCAGCCTTCAGGGCCAGGAGTTCCACTCTTGATGCGAGTTGAACCAAGTTGAGGATAGACCTGCATGCATGGTCGGGGGTCGGATGCATAGGCCGCTGGGCACCGCTGTCGCTATTGTGGGGATCGGTCCGTTGGGGGCAACACGGCACAGCGCATCCTGCATCGAATCAAGAGCCCTGAATGGCTCGCGGCGGCTTGGGAGACCTCGTAGTCGATATCGGACAAACAGAATTTCGTCATAAATTTGAGTTGCCTCAGTATCGCGAGGTCAAAGGCTGCCAGATCTAGTCGAGTGTAGCATGGAGCAAAGCTGACTGCAGAGTAGAGGAGTGCCCATATCGCAAGGTTTGAAGGCTGGTTATGCGAGCCCACCACGGTGCTCGGTACCAATCTCACTTGGACGAGTCTTACAGTTTTCTTTGGCGGCAGCCTCCCCGTACGCCTTAGCAATTTTGGAATTGTACGTACGTGAACCTTGTCCTTGAGTATTATACGGGGCACACCGATGGAGTCAAGGGTGAAGTTCAGTATCGTATGCCAGTGAGCATGCCAGGGCTCAAGACGAGCTAAGCCGAGGAGAATGAAGCGCGCGGCGCCATTGAATATTGTTGCGGGCGCCATGTCCCCACGTCTCAGTAGTGTGGACAACTGACGTATGCCAGGCGTGATGCTGTGGTGTTGAAAGAAGATCACAATCATGATCTCGTGGTACATGAGATATTTGCCCCAGAGGATTTGCTATGTTGTCCGATGTTGTCATGTGGAATGGGGGTTGGGCTGAAAATGCCCAGCAACCAAACTTGAATCGAAGAGCGTCCATCAGCCGGAGAAAATCCTTGTTACGAACGCCCGCCAGGTTCAAGCTGAAGCCAGGGAAGTATCCCTACTTAGACCCTCTGCCACGAGGCATTGTGTGAGTTCTGGGCAATTCGCCCATGCCTGACTTGTGAAGGGCGCCATGGGTGTCGGTAAAATGACTCGCGGGCGTAAAGAAAGGCTTCTGTTGTGACGGTTGGCTCACCAATTACAGGGATGGGTGATTTGGTGCGGAGCTTTCTTTGTGACGCTTCGTTAACGATCCAAAGACGACAGGGACATGTAGGGGGAATCGTGGTCTGGCTCGGGTGTAGTTTGGGCGGGCAAAAAAGGAGGGCAGTTTCAAGCAAGGCGGGTATTGGACGTGAAATGAAATGCCTCGGTATAGATTTCTCCAGTATCGGATACGTGGATGCGAGTAGAACGAGAGGTTAGATGACACGAAAGATTCCGGTAAGAGGGGCGGGGAGGCTCCGTGAATGTGACGCATGTCTCGGACAAGAGGGCGGAGACGATTTTGTTCGAGTGTTGGTTAGACGCAGAAGCATCGACAGGAACCATAGGGAGGTAACGTTGGATGGGCGAAAGAGCACGCAACCAGCATCATGAGCAGCCTGAAAGTGAGGAGCAATTTATGGAGACAGCAAGGAGGCAGGCATCCGTACGGGGACTGGAAAATGGAGATCGGGAGCGGGAACGGCGCCTGTGGACGGGGGAGGGGAGACAGTACGGAGAAGGCCGCGCGAAGGAGCGTCCGAGACCCATTGATTTAATGCTGGGTGGTTTAGGGGAGAGTGAGATGGGCAGTTGATATCCAATGGCGACTGTCAATTGATGAGATGTCAAGAGAAGGGTTTGACCTTGACCAGCTCATACCTACTTCCAACGTCTGTCTGTGCGTGCATCTTACCTACTAGGTACCTTACTATAGGTAGGTAAGTAGGTAGGTAGGTACCTTAAGAGTCTCAGTGGCTCACACATAACTAGTTTTTTTTTATTTTATTTTATTGCTGGTGCTTCATTCGGGTCTTGGCTACATAAAGTAAGCACAGCTACTAGCTACCTCTTACCCTTACATACTTTACTGGCCTGAATATTGGTCTACGGCCTGCTCCTTCTTCTTCGTCATTCAAGGTAGAAATTCATCCGTGGGCTACTGCCTAATACTTAGCAGTACGGTCTCGTGTGGGGGTCTCGTGCAACTTCCCTGCAAACTGGCTGCAAGTGCTCAACAAGCCCCCCTGCCTGCCTGTTTGGTCTGGTCTCGGATACTTGACCCAATGCAAGTAGGTAGGTAGGTACGGTAGGTACGTACACTAATTACCATCTGCACACTACCACACGCCATGCAACAACGCCCTCCATCTCGTCCCGTTGTCTTCACCTTCGACCTGGCCTAGCCCGCTCGGCCTTCCCTGACCTGTCAATTTAACTTCTAAGCCAGCAGAGTCTACGTACTAATTACCAACCTACCTACCTACATGACTATGCCGCCATCGAAACCGTCTGCATATGCTCCTTGTTGCGCCTGCAAGCCAAGCCATTGCGTCTCGTTCCGCCCGGCGCATCTTGACGCCCTTCCTTGGTTACTCCCCTTCCAGTGCCGGTCTAGTCTCCCAAGTGGCAATGAGACCTGCAGCGGCGAGCGGCTGGAATGCCAAACACCTTGCGCCGGTTGATGAGGCACTTTTCCCGTGCCACGATTTCTCCTCATTATCCGCAACTGCGCGCGGCCTTTGCCTCTCGAACCAGAGCTCGGTTTTCTTCCGATCATCGAGAGTCTAAACTTACCCCAGCCTTGAGCTCCCCCACCCTTCCGAGGGAGGGGTCTGAAAGGACGTGGTTTACACACACACGCAGCTCCTAATACCTACCTAGACACTGCCTTCATTAGCCTAAAGTCGTTGTCTGGCCTATTACGGATATTGCTTTAACAAAGTCGCCGCATCCGTGCCTTGTGGCTAACTGGGTGCCCGGGACCTAGCGATGCACGGGAAGCCAGGTCGACGCATCGTAGCCGTGCCACCGTTGTCCTCCTCCCCTGCCATTGTGCCAGCAAGTCTGGCGCCGAATTGGGGATAAATTCCCGTGTCCTCCAGGCCTAAGGCTGAACAGACCCGTTACCACCACCAAAAACCAACTACGGATTTCTTCCCACTGCAACTGCTCCTGCGGCGAGGGGATGAGAGGAAGGGGCCTTGCCGCTACTATCTTTGGCCTGTCCGCCACCCTCATGAGTTCCACACAGGCTCCATCAACTCTTCAGAGAACGACCGAAAATGCAGCGACCAGAAGGTGTCTACATTGAAGTGACCCGGAGGTAACCCCCCATCGACCTTGGCCGGCGTTTTTCTTCTTATCCTTCTCCTCCTTCTTCTCCTCTGCTTAGGTCGACTTTGTGGCGCTGCGCATTTGGAACGAGTAACAGCCGTCAAACAGGTAGCGTGGGGTGACAGTCCGGGGAGGGGGGACATTGTGGCCAATACCAGCTCATGCTCTGTCCTGGTTCTAGACGTTCCATGAAGCCAAAGAACAAGAGAGGCGCCAATCACGTATTGTGAGGTACAAAGTACTTTGTGGACTCATTTGAATATTTATTACGAGCGCCTCTGATTGGCCGCAGCGGAAGTGAGAAGCAGATGAACACTGGCAAAGCCGTGGGGCTTTTCAGACGGGCACAAGCCACGGTAGAAATACGCCCGAATTATCGCTTGCTTCGCCGTGGATGCCCCCTGCCGGGATCAATCAAGCAACGGATTCGTAATGAAGATGAGATGAAAGCTCCAGGGTGCATCGGTAGCGGTTAACAGGCCGACAGATTGCGGGACCACACCTAAGTCAGCAAAGTACTGGCCTAAGTACCTCTCGCTTAATTCCGCACAGACCAACTCACCCACCCCTTTTCTAAGGAAAATAAGAAAACAGCTCTATCTCTCTCAGCTTTAAGTGCATCTAAAATTTAACAGCACAAATCAACTTTTTAAGCGATTTTGACCATAGGAGAGATCTCTTGTATTCAAAAAGAAATGTGTAGCTGGCTATATAGTATAGGAATCCAGGCAGTCAAGCCTATAGACTTAAGAGCTAGAGGATATAAGGATAGAGTAATGGCTCGGAGGTACTTAGGAGTGTGTGGGTCAGTACTTTGCTGACTTAGAAACAGCCCCATAAAGCCCCGCAATCTGTCGGCCTGTTAACCGCTACCGGTGCATCGCCTTGCGAACTCGTCATGCAAGTAAACTAGTGTCGCTAGCACCATCAAAGCAACCCTCATCGTCGCATCCCAACGGGCGTAACGCTCACCACTAACAACCGACGACCTGGGATGAGTTTGTCCTGGAACACGAAATCTTACTTTTTAGGGCAGGGAACCAACCTGTCGTGAGTTGTGCTGGCAACCTTCTCTCGACGGCAGCCCGAAGCGCAATAACACATAATGCTTCTCTCTTCTTATAGCGCAGAGTATACTTATTATGCGCCATATACGCCTTACACAGGAAAACATGTTCCCAATTTTTCCTGGGAGCACGAGCCATAAGGAAACACTAGGACACTAGGACCCTGAACCAATACCCCGGCAGCATCCGTCTCCTTCTCGAGGCTCCGACGCGTACCGCAGTCTACGAGGACTCGAGGAAGGCGAAAAAATCTGTCTTCAAATAAGATTGCTCAATGCTTCGAATGCCGCAGGAAACCGCAAGTACCAGTATTCACCGAAGCAGGGTAGGTAATGGGAGCGGGTCGCGATTTGAGGACCTCGAGCAGGCGAACGGATGGGGAAAGATCTGATGAACCAAGGACGGAATCAGCTCCTGGTGCCGCGGCCCATTGTCCGGAGTAGTTGTACCTAAGATGCCGCTCGTCCTTCATCAACGGCCAAGTTGGCCAGCACCTCTTCAGCTAGGGTGGAAAGCGCACCGAGACGCAGGTAGACGTAACAACTTGGCGTGCTCTGTTGTCCTGGGACCAGGACATGGCCCACTGGCAACGTTGGGCACGCGAGTTGGCGCTGTACCACACGACCGGGGACCATCGTCCATCGTCCGGCACGGCTTACTGTGTGTCTCGATCCGCTCCTCTTTTTCTTGCCTGCTTAGCGTGAGTTCGAACTTGTCCAAAGTGGAGTTCCACCAAGATGGGACGTCCTCCCTCCAAGGGGGCGGGTTTCTGGCCGTTCCTTGCTTGTTGCAAGTTTCCTCCCATTTCCCCAACAGAACCCTGAAATCCGAACAAGCAAGCTGACGGCGGCATCATGTAAACCATGGTACTCCGGTCCAGCGGCGCCGGCAGCGTCTTGGGCCTTGGAACAGGTTGTTCGGGCGGGCGAGAAGGGAACTCGGTACACCTTGGAGAGGGATCGGTCTCTCGAATGTGATACTGAGCTTCTACGGACCTTCTGCGGGACGACTCGAAGCATGCGCAGGCGTGAAGCGGAGCAAATGAGGAACTCTGGAATGTCTTCGGCTCATCATCAATGACGCTTGTCTGTCTTGGGTTCCAGCCTCCTTAGAGAGGACGAACGAGGAAGAGCAGCAGGCGTCCTGGCAAGCTACCTAGATCTCTTAGTGTAGGAATGCTGGCGGCCGGCCATAATCCGAACGGCAGGCAGCCCAGAGTCAAGCCCTGCTACCTTTGCTCGGGTTCGAGGGGCGAGCCCCATTCGTGCCTGGTGTGCCGACATTCGACTTTAGTGGCCTCCACATCTTCTCATTCAGTCTAACGTCCGCTGTTTGGCACACTACCTGGACCACAGACCAGTCCGGCTCGGTGCTGCCGCCTCCAGAGGGAATGGCCTCGTCGCATCGCATCGTACAGCCAAGCGCCTTTTTTTTTTTTTTCTTGCAGCCCATTTTCTTGCCGGTCCACGGCGCTTCGTAACCAAGGCTGGCTGGCGGGCTGGCTGGCTAACAAAGGTGTCCGTCTGGCTCGGTTATTGTACTACAACGCAAATGCTGGGGCTTACGACAGGGTCTCGCCGCCTCGGGGAAATAGGCGGAGCAGCAGCTTTTCCTGTCAACCCTCCGATCCATAGCAAAGGAAATAAGATTCGGATCAGATGTCAGCACTCGCTCTCTACCCGTCAGAGTAATCGCCTGAGCACCTACCTAGTTCCGGAAGAGGCCAATGAAGCGTCTTGCGGGGAGCGTCCGACATGTATCGAGTATCCAAAGAAGCGGTATTGGGTAGAGGGATATACCCAGATCGGGTTGAGCCAACGCGACGTCGGTGGAGGGGGCTTCAAAGATGGCTTCTCTAACGATTCGTGATGCTAATCATTTTTCCATGTGCTGACCCTTGGAGGCCAGGAAGGCCAGTCCGCCGCAACAGCTGCAGGCTGGGATCGGCTATTGTCCCGCCCAAGGACTACGAGGCAGTGGCTCCAATGGTCCCTGAGGAGAGAGGGCCCGATTGCCTGGCCACCTCTGGAGAGGGTGGGGGTTGGAACACCGGGCGAAGCGCCAGCCAGCGCCAGGTGGGCAGCAAGTGTCTCCAGCGTGCGCGGGGGGGCAGGCAGGTCCCCTACAGAGACGCCCTCCCTGCATCTATTTTCATGCTGGTCTCCCCTCTCCTCCCCACTGACACCTGCAGCAGTCGCAGCGGCGGTTGAGTGTTTTCGGGACATGTCCACTACTCATTAGCTTCTTTCTGTCTGTTGCAGAGAGAGCCGAGATGGGGGATGGTGAGAAGGAGAGGGAAGAAAGTATATATACATATATATACATTCGATATAAAACAGCGATTGGAAGGAGTAGGGCTGGCCGGTCAAGTGGCCGCATTTCAGCAAGCAACTGAACTGTGTGTATACCTAACAAACGTGTAGAAGTAGTACAGCAGATGAAGGAAGTCTCACAAGTCAACAGGAGAACAAGCACTGGAACGGGACTATTCGGCCAACTCCACACCCACCTCCCGCATTCCGCAGCTGAGTGTGAGCGAGAGGAGAGTGCTTTTTTGGCTATGGCCCTGGCTTTTTCTGTCCATCTCTGGAGGAGGGCCCAGGTCAGGTCTCATCCATAGACCATGGATGACCCTCCTGCTCCACCCACTTTGAATCCCACTCCGACTCCAACTCCCACGCACCCACGCACCCACGCACCCACCACACCTCTACATCACCCCCCCTCTCTCCCTCGGCCCCTGCACGAGGTACGGCACAACTACGTACTCAGCAAGCGACACCAACTGTGGACAAGAGCCGTCCTCGCTCTACGCAATCCTGCCCACTATCCCACCGGGTCTACTGCGACAAGAGATCCCTCCCGACATCGCAAACTGTGCGATGACTTCCTCCCGATTTCCCCTCGACGCCGTCTGCACTCGCTCTTGATCAAAACTCAAGCGGCATCGACTCGGTAGCCCAGCCATCAAAACCTTCTTTCTCTTCTTTTAACTCTTCCTCATCTTTCTTCGATATCCAATACCCCAAAGACACTGCCAGACTAAACACCTAGCGCAGAGGAAACACGGCTATAGAGCGCCTTGCTAAATCGGCGTGCCCATCTCTCTGTACTCGTGGAGTACCAGGTACCCACCGACCCTAGCGACCGAGTCGGCGGACAAGCCACCCAGTCAGCGAAGTCAAGTGCAGTAGAGAGAAAGAGAAAGACAGAGAGAGTTGCGCAGCCAGGCGAACGTGGGGAAATTCTTTCTGGTGACCCTCGACTCGCCGAAACCGAAACCTTCACTTTTCCCAAGGAAGCTCTTCCCCCCCCCTCTCTCATACCACACACAAACCTATTCCTCTCTTCCAAAGTATTGCTCGCTTTCACATGGCCGCCGGCATACCCTCTCCCATTGCGGCTTCAAGTCCCTTCACATCGATGAATCCCACGACAACAGAGCACGACTTTCGCTTCCCGCGAAGGCCTGACGACCACTACAGCGATACATCACAGTCACAGGCGCATTTCAAGGCCAGCCCACGCGACCTACCCGCCGGTCTTCGGGATCTACGACTCGACCTCTCCGCGGCTCTGTACCCAAATGCGCAAGACAAATTATTGAAAAAATCAGACTTTCCCCCCTTCCAAAAGGCAACCATGGATTCTTGCCAGAGTCCCGACGACATGCAGAAGGAGGACCCTCTGGCGACTCAGGTGTGGAAGTTCTTCAGCAAGACAAAGCACATGTTGCCAAATCAGCAACGCATGGAGAACCTGACATGGAGAATGATGGCGTTCAACTTGCGCAAAAAGCGGCAAGAACAAGAAGAGAAAGAAAGGTCAGAATTCTTACCTTACCAATGCGCCATCTGTTTTCAATTTTATTCTCTTTCTTTTTTTTCCGCCTCTGGGCTTTACCCGACGGCCTCTATTCGTGTGCCATGCCGGTGGGACTTAGCTAACCTTTGTGTGGGACGATGCAGGCTCGCTCGATCTGCGCCGGCAGCTACACCACAGGCTACCGCCAACCCCCCAAGCGGGATTGCTCAATTGCGCAAGTCGTCGGAACAAAACGTGAACCACACAGAGCCCATGAATCTCGATGATTTCATCTTTTCCGAGAATATTGCAACGCCTGTCACAAACCCATCGCCTCTGCCACACAAGCAGGAAGAGAAGAATCAGCACCAAGCGCACTCTTCCTTTCCGTCGGCCATTCCTATCAAATCGCGCAGAGACTCAGTCATCCAGCAGCATTTTGTCCCGCAATCAGTTCCTTTCCCTCCCCATCATCAGAAGACCCATGACGAATTCAACTATGTTACTCGGCATCACCGTAAAACGAGTATTGATGAGCGACGGGTGAGCCAACTTTTTTTTTTTTTTTAAACCATTAATCCTGCGGCGAATCAGTCAAATGAGGCGCATGTCGCCCCCCCCCCCCCCCCCCTCCCGCCTAAACCTGACTTCTGCGTTTCTTTTAATTCTCCTATCTTGCGCACCCCCCGGGCGCTGTATCGATGCACACCCCGATATCGTGTTAGTGCCTATTTTGGTTTCGCCTGAGCTGACCCCGATCGCACTTAGACCCGTAAACGTCCGGCCGACTTCTCTCCTCATGTGTCTGCTGTGAACAGCACCACGGCAACCTCGAGTGACTTGGATGCCGACTCAGAACTACACGAATACTCTCTCGATAACGCCAACGGATCCAACATGTCACAAAATTCGCATCAGACGGGTGTTCCCTTCCCTCTTGATACCTACAACATCGAGAATGATCCTATCATCACATCTGCCGGCCCCTTCCAGCAGAACTTCTCCTTCTCGCCTTCGACTTCTCCCATGATATCCCATGGCCCATTTTCCACCGTCTACAATGGTTCTTCAGTCCAATCCTCCTCCCTGAACCCGTCCGATTTCTACTCTCCGCCAGGATCGGCTTATCATTCCACTGTATCGACGCCGCACCCCATGCCCGATAACGATGGCTTCTACTTTGGATCGATGGATATGCGCAGTCAAAGACAGCAATCTTTCCGCCAAGGCCCCCAGAACATGGGAAACCAGATGAACGGGCAGTTCATGTACAACCCGCAAAATGGAAACCCCATGTTCCCGGCATCAGCACCCGCCACCGAGAACGTATCTGCCTTTAGCACCGCGCCCAGCCCTTTTGGGCACATTGACCCGACCCAAGTTTTCCAGCCAGATCACCCCGTCCGCTCCCCCGGCATGTCTATGCCCAATGAGGGCATGTTCACATTTGGCGCAGATTCTGATGAGGAGGATGGCGGTGCCTTTGCCGACCGCAACATGGTCATGTCTCAGGACTTTTCACCCAGTCCCATGGATGATAACAGCTCGCTTGGCTGGGATCCGTCCCTGCCCGGCCAGTACAGTACACAGGCTGCGCGGTACCCCGGCGGTCCACCCCGAAAGCAGGTGACTATCGGTGGCACCACAACAGATTATGTCGAAAACAACGACTGGGAAGGCGGCAACCTGCCGCGGTCGCAGTCCTTCAGGCAAGGTTCAGATAGGAGGGGCGGTAAGGTTCCACGCACGGCCTCGACGCCCGCAGGACATCTGGGCAGAAATGGAAACCCCTTTGATCGCATGGCACAATCCACGCCTAACTCTCCACCGGAGAACAATGGCGCAGTGTCTGGGTTCTCTTCCGTCGCCCCTAGCCGGCCTCCATCTCCTCCTGGTTCGAAGCAGGGTTCCACGACCAATTTGCAGGCGGCCGCGGGCAGCCAAGGTGAAGGAAGCGCGCCAACCACGTGTACAAACTGCTTCACTCAGACAACACCGCTCTGGCGCCGGAACCCTGAAGGCCAACCTCTTTGCAACGCCTGTGGTCTGTTTTTGAAGCTTCACGGCGTTGTTCGGCCGTTGAGTCTGAAGACCGATGTCATCAAGAAAAGAAACCGCGGCTCAGGCGCGAGCTTGCCCGTCGGTACGAGCACAAGGTCGAAGAAGAGCTCTGGGGCAAGCGCTTCCGGGTCTGTCTCCCGCAAGAACTCAACGCTTGCTGTTTCTACCCCGGCCAACACCGCCACAACGCCGCCTGCTGCCACTCGAGCCGGTAGTGCAAACGAAGGAGAAAGTCCTGCCAGTGGTCCGGCGTCGGGAGGCAATACTGCGGGTAGCACGCCGACGAGTTTCGGAACCGGTTCGTCAACCGGTGCTGCCGCTGGCGGTAAGGGGGTCGTACCGATTGCTGCCGCCCCACCCAAGAACACTCCTGGTCCCGGTGCTGCCGCTCTATCTCGCAACGTCAACACATCCTCGTCTTCTGGTTCCTCAAAGCGCCAGCGCCGTCACAGCAAGAGTACTGGTAGCGAGGGCACCGCGGGTATGGATGTTGATAGTCCCGAAACTTCAACAGGCTCTCCCAACGAGGCTGCAAAATCCTTGGGATCCACCGCCGGTCTTACCAGCATGCCGACAGCTGGCTCACTGGGCCTGGCTAATGGATTTGGCATGACCCAACGTCCCATGATGGGTACGGGCATGATGGGGATGCCTGGCGGCCAGAATGGTCAGATGTTGAACCCAGGCGGCCCTACTTCCGGTCCGCAGGAATGGGAGTGGCTCACAATGAGTCTTTGAGGCCTCTGCGCTCTACCTTCATCTCGATCATCGATACAATTGCAAGCTCAAGACACCACCAGCGTGATGTCGCAAAAACGACCTTGCTGCCGGGTCTTCTTTTTTGTTAAAGCCCCGTTTTTCTTTCGATGATATATCGATGCCGGGATGCGCTCCTTTCCCGCTGCATGTTTTGAAGGACTTGGGAGTCTTCGTAATGCTGAACGGTTTGATTTCCACGGGTTGATATTTCACGAATTCTGCTTGATACCACCACAACCTCGAAGTTGGCCTTGTGCGACGGCCCTGTTTTTGGGCCGCCTATGTATGGGAGATAATGGGGGGCAACCTGATTTGATTACTCGATATCCTACAATTGTGGCTAGCGACTTGCAGGGGGTTCCGTGTGCACATCTTATCACGGGATCCCCGGCCCACGTCAGCGGCGATCTACGACTTAATGCGCTGAGGGATGGGAGATTTAATGAAGCCGATGGAAGCTTAGGATATTTATGACGATGTTTAGAAGAGCGGCCACTTCTTCCTTTACGAGCATGATACGGAATTTGTTTCGTCAGGGTACCATTCAGCGTATGGTTTTTTTCCCGGGAGGGGGGGGTTCATTTTTTTTCGCCTGGGCGTCTTCAGACTTTAGGGCGGAACGATTTACTTTTTGTGAGGCGGCCCGAACGGCTTCTTTGGATGTCCTGTTGGTCTACTGGAAGCAGGATTATGTGCCTTGAAGATTTATTATACCTAGCGCTATGCACCCGAACGACATCAACTGAGATACCTCCTGATTCTTCATCATACCCTCTCGCGTGCCGACTGTCTATCTGTTCGGGTCTGTTTTTAGATGGCACCTAGGTGTCTGGCTAGCTTTCTTTGAGGCAGATATAGCAAAGCGCGGGATCGACGCTGTGCCACACCCACATTCCACATGTACGGACGACGGTTATTAATTGCGCATTGGTAAAAAACACGGGCTTTCATGGTTACGTGGTCCCGGGCGATGAGATTGACGAACGCGAGCTCCTCACCAAACGCACTTACGAATCGTTTGGTCCCTGGTAGGATATTTCTAGGCAAGCTGGGAAACCCAGACTTGCCTAGGGCTTCCGATTACGAGCTGAATGGAATTCAGTCACTGCAGGTTCTTTCTTCTTCTTTTTATTATTTGTTGCTTTTGAGGTGCCGCAAGTTTCCCCACGGTGACACAATCCGGAGAAGATGGGCTATTACGCTTTCTACCTGGAGCGCATGCCGGTCTGCCTCCCGCGTTTAAATTCCTTCGCCCGCTACCATCGCCATTACAGTGTGACAGCCAAGCCAATCCCCTTCGCCGTAAGCATACAAGGCAGACACCCAAACTGTTTCCCATGAAATGTTATAGCCTTTCCTAGTCATCAATGTTCACTACCGCATAGAGGAAATCGCTGCGTTTTCCTAGCCAACTGGGATTCAAGGGTGTCGTTTGGCACGAAGCACGAAGGGGCGTAGACTTCTCGACGTGTTTCGGGCCGTATTTCCTCTCGCTGCGCTGGTAGTATCCAAGTTCCCCAGTATGTAACATTTGTCATGAGGTTCTTCCAGTCCAAGGTATCCGTTCGTTCTTTGGTCTCCAGGGTCAGGAGCTTTCGTCTACGCAGGAGTGGTCGTCGCAGCCAGGGCAGCGCTGGACGTCGTAAACCATTACTGCAGCCATCTGTTCTTCGGAAATTCTTCTACTTTGATCATCAAACGCAAGAAGTTGCCCACCAATGAGGTATTACAGACCCTCTCAAAGTAGAGTCAGGTTCCATAGCTTCAGACGCACTCACTCAGCCAACTTGACTTGCCATCTCAGTCTTGATCTTTCATGGCTTAAAGGACATCAAAAGAGAATATATCTGGAGCCATCCTGACGGCCAAGCGTCTGTACCTGGATCCAACATAGGCACTCGTGAACAACCTGTCGGCTAGGTCATCGCCATTAAGCTTGAGTATCTCCAGCTGGTATCTAGGAGAGACGGGCGACATCTCAGGTGGCTGTCTTGCTTTCAGCGCAAGTTACTCCAAAGCGCGATGGCGCCGTCAGTAAGCAATACCGAAGAGGCGATCAGATACGAAACACTCAGTAGCCTCCATTAGTTCGTTGTTGGTAGTGTAAGGCCAGTAACCATTATGATCCAAGGGGTTAAAGGTCCATTAACAGGCCAAAAGCAATTAGTAAAAGGCTATCCCTAGATCTCCTAGTACTTCCTATGGCTAGAAAACGAAACATCTCAGGGCATCTCACGAGATATAGGAGCTTCATGACATTGCCATCACCAACGCCTATGGGCAAAAGCAATATGGCTAGCTGAACCGCCAGGAAAAACTGGCCACCCATAAGCTATTACGTATACGATGCGACCAAAGACCGTTCATACTAATTTCGCATCAACCCGGATGTCTGTACCTGTACCAGGCGACGCTAAAGCTTCGCATAGTGAGCCGTTGGCCAGAAGAGCGTTAGGGGTATGGACCGTGGTGTTACCAAAGCCAAAAGGTCTAACGGAGATAGACGCCTCAGTAAGATCCTTTTACCATTAGGATAGGTCAGCCGTGGCCTTCTTTCCGAGTAACTGCCCAGTTTAACAACACATTCGTCCCTGCCGAACAAGACGACTTGGAATAACCAAACACCAGAACATACCGTCCGGGGAAGGGAAAAAAAAACAAATCACCACCGCAATGCGCCTCATCGCCCTTGCCGCCCTCCTCTCAACACTTCTTACCAGTATCGTCGCCGGCCTGGCCCTCCCCCGTCTCGACACCCGCCTCGCCATCGGAGGGGAAGAACGCCAGAACGCCAAATTCCCAAAGGACATACACCTCATGGAGGAGCTCCTGAGACGGGCCGAGAGGTACTGCCCAGGCGCGCACGGCGGGGACAAGAATGAGTGCTACTGGAAGCTGCGCGGGGCGTGGCCGGGGTACCCGGACGACTTTACATCTCCCCTTGGCGGATGAGTAGGTGTCAAGGTCTGATGGAGGAGGGGTCCTGGACAGAGCCGGCAATCGGATGTTAGAAGAGCGGGGAGAAGGCAATTTGCTAGCCATCTTTTTTTCTCGTCAGAGGGTCGTGAAGCTGGTTTCAACCGGGTATGCGACTGTATTGAATATTGTGCGGGCGAAAAAAAAGAAAGAAAAAAAATAGTCAATTTGAATTGTTGGCCCAGTCAATGTTGGGGCCTGAGTCCGGTAACAAGATGCAATCACCCGTAACCATGTCAATGTCCACGACGCCGAGTAAAAATGTGTCTGTATAGTCTGGAAACCCCTTCCTGTTCGAGGCGGACTGAAAAGTTGGCGACGAGTGTGCAGGCGCTAAAAACGGTCAAACATCTGGCGCTCTCAATAGTCAACGAAAGTCTTCACCATTATTCGGATGTGCTTTTCTCTACAAACGGTTATCATGTTGGGCCACTTGAACAGAGCAGAACAGACATGCAGATGACCGAAGAAATATCGTGTATTTCTCCCCGAGCGGTGGCAAGCCACCCAGCCGCCTTGGTGGCACTGGGCGGACTCACGACTTTGGAGGCATAGGCAAAAGCAAAAAAAAAAAAGCGAGTTCCCCATTTCCGATTTTGAATGCCAGAAAACCAAATAGTTTTACGTATTTTTTGCTGTACGCATTCGTTTCTCTTGTTGCTTCGTCGGGCCGGGTGGGAAGAAAAGCATCTACACCACCCAAGCCGCACCCAGTCTCACGCCATCAGCAGGCGGAGGGGGAGAGGGTGGGATAAACAACCCTGACCACGACGGCGATTTCCTAAATTTCACCAAATTTCGCCAACCACCCTTGAACTTAATTGTCCGTCGATTCCACTCTCATGCCAGTGGCCCAAACGTTCCTAGAGTCGTATCGAATGCATAGGGTAAGAGAGACAAGGCGCTTAAGCGGTAGGGTTGGGGTTCATCTGAGAGTAGCGTTAGTCACAGAACATCATTGAAGCGGATCTGAAGACGGCTCGGCGGCGGCCTTGGTCGAGAGGAGGCGTACCTTGCGCTTGCCACCGGTGAGGGTGACGTTGACGAAGCGGCGGGTGTATGTGAGGCGCTTCTTCGCGCGGCCCTTGGGAGTCTTCTTCTTCTCCTGGGGCTCAACCTTGGGGCTATCGTGATTGTCAGCGATCGTAACAGTTTGGTTCATGAGAATGACAGGCTTCAGCATCGCCCGGCCAGTCATCGCGTCCGTTGAATTCGTCATTTCCATCGTCGCCAACCGTCGACATCTAATATCATGTTCCATCTCCCTTCCGACCGGCTTTCCCTCTTGTCTTCGTCCGCGATGACCGGGTTTTGAGCGGTTGCCACCTCCCCCTCCAAAAGGGGGGGAGCACTTGGAGATGGGCTGATGACTGTCTGAACGGGCAAAGACTTACGTCTGAGACTTGACCTTTCCGGCACGCGCCAACGATCCGTGAACCTTTCCCATTGTGGCGGTTTGACAAGTTGCTGCTGCTGTGGTGTTTCGGTGAGTTGGTTGTCGATGGAAATCGAGAGCGGTTTGTCGACTTCTGCGCGGGCGGATGGGCGTCGGGTTGCGTGCGAGTAGGATTTGCGGGACTAGCAATTTTTGGCTCACTGAATTTCTGTGTGCACGTCACGTGTTGGCTGTGGGAAGGAGCAGGGCGGGCGAGGGGGGTTTTCCTTCCGCTTATGAACGCCCAGTGGGCCCGCTTTCTCCGTTTTCGCCTCCCGGAAGAAATGCACCGAAAATCTCGGACTTAAGGAGCCATGGCTAACTGACCAATCATCTACACGGAGTTGACCTTGCCTCTGGCCGTATGGGTGGTCTAAGCGTACCAAGTGACGATGAATCATTCGGCGAGGAAGCCTGAATTACTCACTCATTGAGAAGGTAGAACTAGTCTAAGGACAGTCAATCCACTTGCAGTTGTTGATGCTTATTGAATTTCTTCCAAACTACTTGTACTATGCAACCTATCCAACCATCCCGTTTGTATCCGAACCGGCCGTGCAATGTGCGTACTCTACAGGGTATCTTGACATGTTCTCGTATGACTGCATCAGTCATGCTCTCGTCGTCTATACATCGTCTCCAAACGAACCCCAGATCTGCTCTGCGCTTTTGGGATGTGCGCAGTATCCGTTGCACGCTTTACACTTGTCCATCTTCTTCGACAGCATGTCCTCCAGCGAGTTCGGGTGGAGAACGAGGTCTTTCGTCTTCAGATGCTCGTCAAAGAAGACGTACGGTCCGCGATAGTCACCCAGGTGAATCTCGGGTAGGAAATTCAGGTCATGGGCTGTGTTCTTTTTTGACACTTCCGCCCACGCCGCTTTCACGTCCTTCTCCACGCGGAAGTCCCAGGTGCCCTCCCAGGAGGCTGTCGTTGAAAGCGAGTCAACGCTGTAGCGGAAGACAGCGCCCCCAAACTGATCTGTCTTATAAATCTCCAAAATCTGCAGCACCGGCATATGTTTTGCAGCATTGGCCACCATGCGAAGGGCATTGTTGATGAGCTCGGCATCGACACCATCAATCATCGTGTTCGACGTCAGAGCAAGACGACGGAGGTGCTTCCACACGGGTGGCGAGCGGTTGCGGGAAATCAGTCCCTCGAAGAAGTCGCCCGCGTCGGACACGTTCGAGACGGCCATTTCCTCGGCCTGAAGACTGAGATGGCCCAGGTTGTGACCCAGACTAGGGCAAGACGTTCTCGGGACATCGCCCACGTCCTCGGCCTCGGCCATGGTGAGACCAGGTGCGGCAGAGTCCGTGTTTGCTTCCGTTTCATTTTCGTCGCCAGAATCAGCATCCTCCCATTCGCCTTCGCCGCCATCGGCAAAGGCGTCGAAGTGCTCAAAAATGCTGATCCGCTTGATGTGAGACGGCCAAAAGGGAAGACTCCGGGCGTGATCTAAAAAGAGGTAAGCTTCCGTTGTTTCCTTGTCCATCACACATCCGTTCAGATAAGAAAGAGAGAGGTACATACCTGAGTCAACTTCCAACTGTGCCTCCATGTCCACTTGATGCCATGGCTCGAAGCGGACTTCCAGAAGCCGAGGCAGGCTTGAGAAAATGGTGAGGAGCGCACGGGATGAGAAGTTGCGATGGTTGCGGCGCAATACCTGGCAGCTGCTGATGACCGAGACCTCGGGCAAGCCGTGCCGTCCAATCTGGTCGCAGCCGGCGGTGATGAAGCAGAAGTCGAGGTCGTGGTCGAAGAACCGTGAGTTGCCGTCCTGGTCGAGGCCCATCTCGCCAAAATACTTGTTCTTATCGCTGGGCGAGGCAGCACTCAGCTCAAGCTCAATGTCCGCATCCGAGGGCCCCCACTTGCTCAGGATGTCAAAGAAATTCCAGACACCCTGCGTGAAGACTACTTCGTTCTCGTTTTGCTCGACGTCAGTTTCCGGTACCTTGGCGAGCTTGTTGGGGTAGCGAGGCAGCTCGATGCGGAGCGAGACGCGGCGTAGGTAGGAGCGGCGGGCGGGGTCCTGGAGTATCTCGTCAAAGCTGGCGAGGTCCTTGGCGGTGTTGATCTCGAGGTTGCTGAAGTTGATCTTCTCGATGAACCCCTGCCACTGCCGGCACACGACGGCGTAGCTGCCCATGTCATGGCGTTTGCCCTTGGACTTCCAGATTCTCGAGCGTCTCTCTGCGACGGCGCTGAATGCCAGATGCTCGAGGATGAGACCCCTGAGCTCGACAGGGAGACCGTTCCATGATGCCATTTCGGTCTTGTTTCCCATGGCAGACTTGGTGATGCCGAGGGTGCAGTCGGCTTCTGATAAGCGCGATGGTTGAGGCCCCGGTTGGTCCTGCGAGTAAGGCAAAGTCCCTCAGAGACTCGAGAATTTTCAGCGGGGCAAAGAGTGAGACAATGGGCCCTTTGTGTGTCTAAGTGCCGGCTGGATCCTCCGGAAAGCGACCAAAATATCGGGAAACGGGATGTAAGACCTTTAGAATGAATGCTCCGGTTTGAAAGGGGGGCGGAAGGGCGCGCCTTCTTGGTCGTTGTCAACGATACTGTCAGGCGAAGGCACCTTTCAATGCACTGGCTGGCTGTGTTGTCACTGAATCTGTGTTGGCTCGCTGCAGTAAGAGTTGCGCCTTTCGGCTGAGGTACCAGCAGAAATGTCCGCAAGCCAATCAGAGTTTGCCAAGGTGGAAGGGCGTCGTGTAGCGGTACCTCCTACTCAGAGAACTGCCAGAGTAACTTCCATCTTATCAGGTACCGGCACCCCGCTGGAACTCCAGCACACAGTTTGCATATCGCAGCTGCGACCGATACGGAACTGTAAGTACACACTGTACCCCTCACCAGGCGATAGGCGGCGCTGAGTGCACCCGGCATTCAGCAAACGAGACATTGATAAATAGCACCCGGAAGGCCGTCCGTTCGTCTCGATTTGTCCTATTTTTCGCCCTAGCCCTTCCATACACCCGGGGCGGAAATGATTATGAAACCCAATTTGTTCAGGGCACACAGTCTGTCCCAGCCATGGTGCCGGAGACTCTCACCTCGCATATGTATGTAAACGGCGTGCCTGGATATGGCGCCCGAGTGGATACTTCTGGCTTATCAGATCTGACCCCGGGCCTCTTTCCAACGTCTCATCGCAGGCATCACATGGGCCCTTCCTCCTCCTCTGCCGAGTGTGCTGCTAAACCTGTCATAAGGTACCTAACCTAACCTTCTGACCAGCGACAGCACCAGCCCACCGTTGCAAACCAACCGCCTCTGCCGCTACGAAATCCGACTCGTCGTGGCTGTCCAAAAGGCCCCGATAAGCTTGTTTCCCCCTCCTCCGGCGTTCCCTGGCGGACCCTAACGAGAGAGTTCCCTTCTCCATCGGCTTCTTTCCCACCGACGACAAAGGAAGCCTCTCCCGAAGCAGACGTCCCCCACCGTGAGTGCACTCCATAACACGTCTTGGTTGTCCTAGCCTCGCCGAGACCGCTCCGCACTCCAAAAGGCTCGTACGATCGACACAACCCCCGTATCCATCCGACCGCACACCTTGAACAAGGACTTTGCTACCAAAACCTCGCATACACCTACCTACGTTCGAACTGTCTCTCCCCGCCCTCTTGTAGACCTCGAGTAGTCTTCCACCCCATCCCGTCCGAGCATCCCGAAAATGAAGACCTCCGCGCTCCTCGCCGGCCTCGCCGCCACCGTGGTCACCGCCATCCTTGAGCCTGGCATGCCTCTACACCTTGCCTCCAATCCTTCCCCCTCCGACGTCGACGCCGCCCGCATCCCGACCTCGTACGAGTCCGCCGTTATGGGCCGCCGCATCCTCTCGCGGACCAAGCTGGCCGAGCTCTCGACCGTCTTCCCTGCCGGCGCACACTCCGCCTTGGGCGGCGACCTCTCCGGTATGCCCATCGGCTTAATGGACTACGTCGCAGACTGCGAGGAGGGCGGCAACCCCACCATACTGGCCATCACCATCGCCACCTCCTTCAAGAACGTCCGCGCCGGCTCCAACATCTCCCTCTCCATGCACTGGGTTCCGCCCTACCCGCCCGCGAAGCGCATCTCCCTCTTCTCCTCCCTCAAAAACAAAATTTTTGGCTCCTCCGACGCCGCCGCTGTACCCGACACCGTCCCCTACTCCGCCGCCAATCTGCCGCGTTTTTCGCTTCTTGGTTACCTCGAGAAAATCCCCGTCGACCCCGTCACCTCCCTCAAGCTTGCCCACTGCTTTGTTGATAAGCACCCGGATGCCAAGTACTGGCTCCCCGGCAGCCCCGTCCACGAGTCCGAGTGGGTCCGCTTCGTCGTCACGTCCATCTACTGGATTGGCGGCTTCGGCGACCGCGCCTACATCGGCTGGATCCCGCTCGACGAGTGGCAGAATGTCACCCGCGAGGAATACGAATCCATCGAGCTTCCCGGCGAGAAGCCTGGCTGGAAGGAGTGGAGCGTCGATAGCTGGTTTGATGGCGCCGACCTCTAACCGAAGGGCCCGTTGGGGAGAAGGGGGCGGTTCGGTGCGGCACGGCCTACAGCGAGTGGGTTGATGACCACGGATTTTTCTATTTCGAGCGGGCGGTGCGCGTCTTTTCTTGAGGAGTACGATATCAGTTCAAGGCCGAACGGAGTTTCAAGATCTTTTCTCTTGGGGGATCGACCCAGAATCTACCCAGGTGCACCTGCAATTTTCTCTGGTGATGCGTATACGATTTGCGTTTGTTTCCCAGCTATACGAACTGGGTCCTGTTACTGTAGTCTACAATTCAGATTTTTGGCTTGCGCTATCGCACAAGACACACCTTCGCTAGGTAGATAGATTCACACAGCAATATCAAGGGAATTCCACATTCCGCGTTACATGACAAAGATGACCATTTAGAGGAAACTCATCATTACGGCGTGTTATATCAGGAGGGGTATCGTGCATTACAGCCCAGAACGTAAGAATGCATAACCCTTGTCCATGTTTTACCTCCCAGTCTGCCACTCCGTGGAAATCAACGCTTTGTATGCCTAGTGTGTACTTGGGCATGTGTACCTCGTGAGGAATTATCCCTGAATCCTTGACGCCGGAGCGACTGACATCTCCATAGCCTCTAAATATACATAACGAAAAGATAAAAAGAAAAAGAAAAATGAGTTGGTATAACGTTAGTCAACACGAATGACGACTTTCCAGGCAAGTGCGCCGGCCTCTCTGATGGCGCAAGCGAGGCAGCCCCGCCTGCGCCTTGAGATAATGGCGTTCCAGCCCTTCTCCGCGCACAAAGCACGGACTAGAATCTCCATATCGCTGCCAAACTGGCGACGCCGGGTCTCGAGGTGCATGTTTGTCGTCGCGAGGTTAGCACCGTTGGAGGTACGCTCAAGAATGGGAGAAGTGGGCGTCTCCTGTGTGGGGGGCTGACGCTTGAAGCCAGTTATGCAGTCAATCACCAGAACACGGGGTGTAGTGTTCGCAGTGGGGGTGTAAGAGGGCCGTCGCACGGATGAAGTGCTGAGGAGGAGATCCTTCAGTGAGGCGTCGGGCTTCTCGAGGAGCTCGGAGAGATGAATGACGGTGTACGTGAAGAATTTGTGTAGAGGATGTCCTGGAAATTGTTAGTCTACGTGGATGCATGAGGTGGAGTGATCTGTCTTACCCGTGATGGTAACCGGCTTGGAGCTCTGGCCGCCGATGCCGCTGCCGTCCACATCGATTTGCTGAATAGTAGGACTGGATGGTGATTTCAGAACCCTGACATGAGAAGACGGATGGCATGGGTGAGCTGTGACGAAGTGTATGTCCTTGAGCAGCGAAAAGGTGTACTCCTTCGCCTCGCCCCCGAGCGGGCCAACAGAGAACGAGATAGACGATGGATATGTGTAGAGTTCGGGGGCTCTGGTCACATCAGAGAATGGTGTCATCACTGTTTCTTCTGTCGGAGTGGACAATGCTGAGTCCACGGGCGAGGAAAGGTCAAGGGACAGCAACGAGATACTCAGGCTAGGGGGCGGCTCGGGATAGTTGTTTTCGTAGGGGATAATAAAGTCGGCGGGCAGCACCGAGTTGGGATCCGCGTCGCCCAAGACACAGGATTCGCGCTCGACATGGGTCTTGTCCCAGAGCCTGGACTGTTTGCCGGTCTTCTTCATGTCCTCTGAGATTCTGTCAGCGCCATTCGGCAAGACCTCTTGAGATTCGCACAAACCTGATACTTCAGCAACGTCAATATTGACCCAACCGTCCCCGTGGCCTTGGGGGGTGATGTCGCTAGAGATCCATCCCATGCACTGAGCGGAACCCTTACCAGCGGCTAGAACACGGCCGATGATGCATGCTGTACTCCAGAAACTCTTTCCGCGATACACAAACCCACCACAGAGGTTGGCCATTGGGCCCAGCTTGGCAATCGCCTCCTTGTCATTCTCCAATAGAGTGGACATGATCAAGTGATACAACCCTTCACCGGGTAGCATCAAGCCAGATACGTAAGACTTTGACAGCCAACCTGATGGGTGCAACGCAGCAGAGATCTTGTGCTTTCCGGACGGATGGCGAGTGACCTTTGCTTCAGTTCGACCGCCTCCGAAATAGGACGACCTTGTCGTATCGATGCTCATTGGCGTTTCTGCAGGCGTGTGAATCGGCGTTGCCTCTGAGACCTTGTTGGCCGTCTCCGAGATCTGTTCGGCGTACGAGTCCAATTCAATGTCGGGCCAGCGCAGCTTCCTCGCAAAGTTCGTCAGACCGTTGACCTGTCGTTCGCTGTAGCGCCCTTGGATGGTGTAAATGGAGACGTCATCATGGGGATGAGCGTGAATATCATTGGGATGCAGACTCATCTTCCCTGTCAAAGATGCAAGCCACCCACCCGAGTTACGCTTTTGGGTGTTGGCCGGATCGACCTTCTTCTCGATTATCTCAATGTTTTCGAGCCAAGCCCGCGCGAGGTGCAACGACCACTTGACTGTCGCGTTGGCATCCTTTTCGAATCGTTTGATCTCGGCTGGTCTGATGCATTCGGTGCCCAGCTCTTCGCCCTCGGTGATGGCGTCTAGTCTGATGAGAAGCTCGCATGAGAGGAGTATCTGGAGCAAGAGCCAATACCGTTCTTCCTTGCGCTCTTCGTTTGTTTCGGCATCGTCAATGTCGATCTCGGTTTCGACGTCGTCGCCCTCGAGAGAACCCCATAAGATCTGGCCCAAGCGGATCCTCCATTCGACGTGCGAGAAGTCAATCCAGACATTGGGTGCCGCAAGAACCTTGACAAGGGCCTGGATCTGCACAGAAAGACTGTATGGATCTTGGTGGTCGACGACACGGGTCGGGGGGTGCAAGATGCCCAGAAAGAGTTCGTTGTACAAGGTGTTGTGCATCTTCCTTTGGACCTGGTTTTCTTTGTACCTCTCGCTGTTTTTTATAAGCTGATCCAAGATAGCCGTCTCCTCAAGGCGGCGAAGGCCATCTTTGGAGGCCAACATCCTCTTACGTTGTTCAACGATGGCATTGGCCTTGGGCCCGAGGCTTCCGAAGCCGAATTGCTCTTCCTGCAGGGCATCGCCAACGGGCGTCTCCAGAGCAGCTTGGTACCCCATAGTGCCCTTTTCTAATCCTTGCATGCTCAGCATGTTAGGCCGTTCTCGACATCGCGGGTTGAAGTGGGCTCGCTTCCTCTCTTTGGCGCATCTGATGGCGGCAGGGTTCGAGTTCATGTCCCTCGTGATGTGAGGCCAGGCAGTGATGCAGCTCCAAGCGGCGTCCTCGATCTGGACATGGTCGTTCAGATCGCGGATCTCGAGAGATTCATCCCATGGGAAAGCGACCGAAGGGTGCGGGGCACCGGTGTAATGGCCTTCTGAGCGAGCAAAGTACTGAGGGGCACCCGAGAAGAGCTTCTCGACATCATCGTCGCTGAGAGTCGCCATGATCTTGGTCAGCTTCAAGACTGGTTTAAGCGTCGGGCCATCGGCTTGCTGCTCGTTGTCGAGTGGAGGCGGGGAAGGGAGTGGCTTGTTGGGGTTAAGAGGGGGCGGCGACCGAGAGGAACGGGACTCGGCGCTGCTCTGCGGAGGGGAAACCTGGGGTTTGCTGGTAAGACACAACGGCTTTTAGAACAGTTGGACAAAGAGGATCGGACCAATTGACGGGAAAGGCTGGGTAGAGAGACGGCAGGATGCTTGACTGACAGGACTGCCTGCTTCGTTTGTGTAAACGAGATACCTTTTCTGACTTGAATGACTTTGAGAGGCTTGAAGTGATTAAACCAGGCATAGAACAGCTTGTAAGGTGAAGAAAACCGGCGAGAAGCAGAAGTTGCATAATATAGGACAAGAGCAGAGAGGGTGGGAGTTGAAGCTCTGAGAGGTGGTCACGCGGTACAAGAAAAAGGAAGGACTAGCAAGGGAGCAACGAGACGTAGATCGTCAGAGTCTGAGCAACTCGAACGGACGTCACTGCTAAGTAGACCAAGCAGACTACTAATTACCTAGGTAGGTTTTGTACATGCAGGAGAGATGGCACAGCATGAGCCAGAAAGGAAGAACTGGGCAGATCAAAGTGGCCTGATGCAACTCCCATTGATGGACTGGATATAGGATGACTGCGGGGAAGTGACAGGGTGTGGGGAGGGGAATGAGGTGACAGCTACCTGCTGTGGTTCCCGGGCCGTGTCATGGTGGCCCAGCCCGGTAGTGGAGTGGGGAGGGGGAGAGGAAGGCCTGGAAGGGCAAGCCACAGGCAGAATGCTAATTAGAACCAAGAGCAAGGAAGAGGAGCACACCACTTGGGTAATGGGAAAGCGACAAGACCAGTCACCAGAGCATCAGCTCGGGCAGGGGCTCAGGGGAGAACAGAGCGGGAAGGCACCCACGCGTACATATTGGGAGCCGCTGTCCTGCGCCGGAGGTCTGTTTGTCCATCTGTCCGTTTGTCTGTCCACGACTTGTCTGTGTCTTGCAGTGCACGGCATATCCAGCCTTGAAAACCCCCGCTGACAATGGCTCCGGACTCGACCGGCTCAGCCTGGTCCGAGGGAAAGGGAATGAGTGACAGTGAACATGAGGTATGGGTGGTACTGGTTGTGCATACCGAAGTCGTAAGTAGTATTGCATGCTGAAATAAGTGTGGGTTGCGTGTGCATCTTCCGAGCATGTATGTATGCTGCTATTCTGAGGACTACCTCATCTTCAGCTCAATCGGCAGGTGCATTGGAACATCGGACTTGGAGCCGAGACCAGACACCAGATCGATGCGCTTGCTTCAGGAGCCTAGCCTGGGGAGATAATGCGGACGGAGAACGGGAACCACCAGGACCACAAATGAGATGGGAGATAAATTGGCAAGTGACCTAAAGTTCAGAACAAGAGAGGAGGAAACGGGGAAGTGGACGACGCGCGGTGTACACTAAAATTGATTGACCTGAAGGAGGCTTTCAACTTACAGGAGGCTTTGTCGGCGACTCGGCACCGGTTCCCCGTCCGGAGTTTGTTGATGACGCCGCCCTCGACGCGCTGCTATTGCTGTTCCGGCCTTTGCTGCGACTCAGTAGCCCTCCAAAGAGATCCCGTGTGGAGAACTTGCGCTCTCGCACTTCCGTCCCCCCGGGCCCTGACGAGTCCGACGGCCGTTGTTGAGGGCCGTCTTCTTTGTCATCCTCGTGTCGTGGCGACAGCTGCGGCGGCTGTTGTTGTTGCAGTTGCTGCTTTTGCGGGGATATCGGTCGTTGCTGGTCATGTTTGTGCCCTCGCCTAAGCAGCGATAATGACGGCATCATGAGTGTTGAATCGTTTGTTGTGGTGCTGGAAGTGTCGCGATGGGATAAAGGCTTGTTACTGAGTTCGTCTAATCCGTTGGTGCTGTCCCTGTATTCTTTTTTTCCAACGCTTCTGCCTTGGGTTTTCCCAATCTGTAATTCCTCTTTCTCGTTGCCGCTGGAAATCCTGTTATCTTACGGTAACTTCCAAGCTTTGCGAATCTTGGCTGAGGTGGCTGATCAAAAGTGGCGTCCTTCGTTGGAGCAGGGGGAGGGGCTGACGTCTTATCGCCGACGACGGTGGACGGTGCAAGTCCAAGTTTCTGCAGCGTAACCACTCGGAGGTTGCAGCGGGAAGACAGGACGCGATTCCCAGACAAGTCGTCGTTGCTGCAAGATACAGAGGGGCGAATGCGAGTGAACAGTAATATGTTGGGACTCAAGCAAGTGAGGGGAGAACTAAGAAAATAAGCATGAAGAAGGGGGAACTCGTGGGTGATAAAGAAAGTGAGAGAGAAAGAGACAGATGCAGTTTACGACAGTTGACAGATAGGCAACGGGTTGTTAAAACAAGAAATGGATGCGAATCAACAAGAGAGACACGGCCAGATGGCTGCCAAGGTAGAGCGGGGTGGCATTTCGTTCTTGTTATCGTCCACTCTTCTTGGTCCTGCACTGGACTTCATCGAGAGAGGGCAAGCCTAAAGGCCGCCCCCCCCCGGGGTCCAGCCCAAAACATCAAAAGGTACCCCTCTGACTGGGCGGACGATTGGTGCAAAACACGACGGGATGTGACAGACGAGGACCATGGCCGTGTCCACTTTGTTGATGTACCCCTGGTTCCGGCCATAAGCCGCATACAAAGTACATCAAGCAAGCGCAGGGTGGGTTTCCATGTCCAGCCTCTACTGCGAGAGAGTGTTGATTAGGTACTCCACGTATCTGAATATAGCAGCCGGGCCTGGAAGCTTGAGTTGGGGGTAGAGAGGGCGCGAGGAAGAGGGAGCCGGAGCCGGAGCCGGAGCCATGGCCCGAAGTCAGGTTGCTAGCAAGAGAGGCGGGGGCAGCACGGCAGTCTCAGATGTCTTTCTTGGTCAGTCCACGTCAGATACCCTTGGTAAGGTAGGCTGATAGGGAAATTAGGAGCGTAGTGGAGACGGCAGAGAAGAAAAAGCATGGGGAAATCAACAATATAAGAAAAAATAAAAAGAGCCCATTAATGAGCTTCCTTTCGTTCGCCGCCTGTGGGACCAGGTGCGTGAATGTGGATGTTGTGCCTCTGCAGGCATGGATGGATGGCATGGACTCCCTCTCCGTCGTCGTGTAACCTACCTACGTGTTGTGATTTCATCAGTCACCCATACCATACGAGCTACCTACTACGTAGTAATAGTGGTTAACATGCTAGGCTGCAGATTCAACTGACCCTGTCTCCCTGTTCCCCCGCCTTGTGTTGGCTTTCTGCCTTCCCGTGGGAGCTAGCGCAGAACGGAAAAGGATGGAAAAGCAGGAAAACAACAAGAGATGACAGCCAGCCACGGCCACAGGGAAGGAAGGAAGCGTCATGTTCTTTTCGTTTTTTTACGACTGCAGCTCATTCCACCGGAACAGTGCCAGTTAAAGTTATGCCCGTCCTCATCATCGATGTCAGACCGCATGGAGGGTGCATTACAGCCCTGCCGCGCTCACCCTCTCCTGCTTTTGCATGGCATGGCTGCACTAATGGCAAGCAGACAAACCAGATAGATGCGCAAAGAGTCTGACAGCGAAGAAAACTCAGTGGACAAGGGATGCATGATTATCGGTTGCAGTAAAACACGACGTTCGAGTCCCCTGTATCCTGTTGCAACTCACCGGTGGGCCTGGGCTTCTGGAAAAAATAGAAAGAAGAAAGAAGCCGAAAACCCCGAGGAAGCATGGGGTCGGCCCCATCTGTGGAGGCTGTTCGGGAAATGAAGCGAGAAATACCTAATAAACCTGTAGCAGATCAGAATCAGGAAATGTCGAGGGCAGGCGCAGCAGCCAGCTCGTGCGAATGTGAATATTCCCAACACATGATCCTCGCTGATCCTCCAGGTCAGGGGTCTCTCTCTCTCTCTTTCTGGGCGTATGTGTCTCTTTTGGGGAGAGCTCTGATTAGTAGGTGGTTATGAACGATCCGCATCCCACTACCACGGGCGTCAGAATGTCATGTCACATTAGTGTGGTATCGTGCACAAGGATAATTGAGGAATGGAGTCGTCGCGTTGCAGCTGGGGTGGGCTTTTCCCCCATGGTGTTTGCTCATCTGGGTCGTGTTTGTTTCCACTCTGACCTTTGGGTAAACAAATCAAGGCAAGTTTTACCGCTCACCGGAATCTTCGGATTTCGTCACGCCCCTCATCAAGCACTTCTCTGCAAAGCATGCACACGACGAAGAAAGAGCACCCAAAAAAAGGGAGGCGTGTGTGTGTGTGTGTGTGTGTGAGAAAGTTGGGTTGGAAGAGAAGCAAATATCAATCTAATTGGGGGTCACATCTATATCTGCTAGGGGAAGGTGCAGGAGACGTAGGTACAACGCCTACAGAAGCTACTACAGATCTGGAATTAGCAAGGACCGGTCTAGGGTTATTGGGCCAGACATCAAGATGGATGTGATCGACTTGAAGCCACCATCATCACTGTCTTTGCCAGTCCGTCACACACCTTGGGAAGGTGGACCCGGGCGCCGTGTGTGGCTTGAAAAGTTATAGGTACAAGGCGGTCCCCGTGGTCACACAGGTACGCTTTATTGGCTATAGCTATAGCTATAGCTATTTACACTACCTATCTCAAGACAAGAACACTGTTTGTTTCAAGACGTAACCTATATAGGAGAAATTATTCATTACACTGAAGAAGGCACCCAACCTAAGAGAGCTTAAGGATTCTAAGGGACTTGGTATATAAAGAAAATGAGAGGTATCACTGTAGAAGAGAAGGGTACACCCTAGAAAGCCAGGTAGTCTGTGGGCTCCTCTAGCCGAATTCGAATCGACTCCCTCAGTGTTGGGTGCACTACAGGGGATCCAGACCTCGACCACTAGGCCGCGGAGGACTGTGTGGCTTGAAAACGTGTCCATCTTCAGCAAGCCAGCTAAGCCAGCCACACCCGGAGCGCAAGCTTCAAAGATGATTATCCCCTTTGCTTCGGTCGTGTTCTCGAACGTTAAGGTTCGGCTGGGCCGTCAAGAATACCTGAATGGGTGGGTTCACAAGGGCCCGTTCCTGACGATTCCTGACAGAGTCTGGCCGGGATGCTGGGGCAAGCTTCTCTCAACTCAGCTGATGATCAGTTTCGGAAGTCTGCAGCGCTTGCTATGACCCCCTTCTCTCGTCCCTGGGGTCTCGTGTCTCTCGCCTACTGGGACTAGTATTTCAAGGCTGCTCTCGCGAAAGGACCGATGACAACGGGGAGCTTAACTGCACGCGACAAACGATAGCCATTACCTACCTCGCTGCTTCGGCGAGGACGACAAACGGCACACATTGACGGAACAGGGCCCCCGGCCGTCTCCACTTCAAGCATAAACACTGGGCAGTTGGGGGCCTAATCTGCAATGACATGAGACGACGTGCTAATATGGTATGGAGCTTGGCAACCATTAGAACCTGTACGCTACTTACTTTCCCCATCGTGCTCGAACATCTTCGTCTCATATCCTTGAGGGATTCAAAGGGGAAGGGGTAAAATGAGAAGAAAAAGGAAAAGAAAAAAAGGCGGGGAGGGGGGAGGAAGGAAGGAAGGAAGGATGGAAGGATGGAAGGAAAGAGTCGGTGGCTTCGACTAGGCTCCATGTATCATCTTGCAATGGCATAACCCAGTAGCATAGCAGAACAAGATCTCACGAGACCATGGAAACTGTCCTGAAGTTCCCACACGTCACAGAAAACATTTTGATGATGATGTGATGGCCTGCTGATAATTGGTCAAGCTCTTCACTCTCCATATTGACGCGACTTGAAAGTCAAAATTTACGCTGTCGAGTAAACGTCGCCCAGAATTGGAAAAGGTTTAAAGGAAACCAATTCCAATTCTCTCTTTACGATAAAGTCTGTGCGGGGCCCATAAGCCCAGGAAAGCCAACGACTCCGTGAAGAGACTTGCAGTCGTGCCCCACAGTGCCGGCAGGAACGCGTAATGAAGTTGGTGAAACGGCTGCGCCGAAGGTGCGGGCGGACTCGGACTGCCGAAGGGTCAAGATATCCGGACCGACCGAGCGTGGGTGTGTGGACGTGATACGAAGTTCTTCAAGGGGAAGAAAGGAGCCTTTAATTTAGGTCCCTGGCGGTGAAATGGGGCACCACAGTTGAGCATAGGTTGGGGGTGGGTGTTGATCAGCAAGTCACGGCACCGTCCCAGCCTTGATGCAGCCCACTTGCTGTCGTTCGGCTTGGGATGCCACATATCTCGGCGCCGGCACCATGATGTTTGTGCCTGTCGGCGGCCCGCTAGACTTCGGGGTGGTATCAAGCAACTAACCAGTCGTCCGGCTACTATTAGTTCAGGGGATTTCAAAACCTTACATACGATGAGACAATGGCAGCCGGGACCAGCACGCGGCGCACGAATCATTTGCCGCGAAGAGATAATGTATGCTCTGAATCATCAGAGGGTTTTCGACCCGACTTGAAGGACTTTTGGAGTAGGTTAGAGTGAACATGGTTAGGGCTCTTTCAATGGTCTTCTTGGTTTTTTTTTTTTTTTTTGAAAAAAGTTTTCACTTATAATTCACCCTGATTCAAGCTGCCCAGCACGCGCAGAACGGCTTTCCCGGCTTCATTCCGGACCTAGATTGGAGGTGAACTTGATGGGTAGTAATTAATCCTAGGGTATCATTCTTCTTGCGCCTCCTCAGCCGTTCATGTCCTCTCTATTCGAAAAACTTTGCGCGCGTGTCTACGCGCACGCACACGTATGTATACACGTGCGAGGCCTGGAGCGTAGGCAGACTCCAGTTTTTACCAGAGACCCTTGGAAATGCGCTTGTGCTTAAGCAGGTCAACGGGCAACCCGCTTACCATTCGGCCCAACATAATGAATATTCGCATGAACCGCTTATTCCTGGTATGGTCAAGTTAGAGGCATCGTGTGGCCCAATTCGTGACAATGAGTTGGCCTTTGCCATTTTCAGGCCGGCGGTGTATCGTGTACCACGATAAGGAGATATTTCGGATCAGGAACAATGACCAGCTCCTGTTTCTTCGTCCGTAGCCTCAACAGCTTCAGCTCGTCCTGCTCCCAGTGGTCAGCGCTCCATCCAAGCTTTTGACACGTCGTCACCGTTAAGGGGCCATGTCCTCTTACCTCGGTATCCAGGTCCAGCACAAGAGTACCCGACGCATTAACCCAGTTCCATACCTTAGCCGCGAAATCCTCCAGGCCCTGCGGCTGTTCCTCGCCGTTTTGTTGTTGCTGCTGCCCGGCGGCGCCCTCGCCAGAGAACGAACCCTGCCCTGTGGCTAGGGTCGCTGCGTTGAAGGAGGAGAGCTGGCCGCTTGTCCGCAGGATCGCGCCCGTGACTCTATCGAGGATGACGGTGGCCTTGACGCCGGGTTTCTTGGAGAGTCGCGTGAGGGTCTCGTCCAGCACGTCGGATCCGTTGTTCTGCGAAGGGGGGCACATTCTTGTTTAGCTATGACGCCATCGCTGTAGAGGGGTTCGAGGTCGCTCTCACGGTTGCTATTGTGTCGGCCATGGTTGCTGGCTAGCGGTGTCTAGAGATCAAAGACGGCAGGGGGAAATTCGCCTGTACGTCTCGTCGAGAACTTGGGATTTGAAGTTCGCCTGGTTAAGGGAAATGTAAAGTTGTGTTGTCGAGGCAAATTTGTGTGTTCCCAAAAACCCGGGTCGGCTCTCTTGTCTAAGGCTGGCTGGATCAGCCAAAGTGCCCAAGGAGGTAATAGCTGTAGCTAGGATTCACGGGGTAATAGCCTATCAACGTCTTGGTGGGGCTGCTGGAGAGCTTGGTTTGACATTCTGCCGTTTCTGACCGCTAAAATTTTCCGCTCCCGATCTGGCAAGGGTCCGACCCTTTCAGTGTGAGCAAGCCATCTATCTTATCTCATGTGAAAACTTATTGCCATTGCAGCAGCCGTGACTGCAAAATCCTACCAAGATAACCGAGGCTTGTGGGTCTACTTTATCATTCGAGAAGAAGAAAAAAAAGAAAAGAAGAAAAAGCCTTTAAATCCAAGGCCTCTAAACTACAGTCATCATGGGTTCCAGCACGAGAAAGAAGAAGGAAAAGGCCAAGGACTTCGCGGTGAGATCTCAGTGAGATGTGGTTGAACCGCATCGAAGAGCTCCCTTTTGTGTCTCGGTGTATCTAATGTTTCCTCACAGAAACCTAAGTTCAAGGTCGGAAAGACCAAGGCCAAGCCTGCCAACTTCACAGACACCAGCTTCAAAGCAAAGTCCATTGCTATGGGCCATCAGAAGCTTTCGACTGAAGCCCCTGACAACGCAACCCAGTTCAAGCACAATCTCTCCTTGGCATCGACATCACGAGCAGATAAGCAGCGTAAGGAGTCATTGGCACATCTGACCAGCCAAGTGTTGGCTGGCAACAACCCCGTCGGAACCGCAACAGTGTTGGGCAAGCTTCTGCCGCTGATCTCCGATGCTTCGGGGCCGGTACGCACCCAGTTGCTGAGGCTTTTCAAAGCCCTGCCCAACGCAGAAGTCAAGCATCACGCCGAGAGGTGCATCATGTACATTCGTGCCGGTATGACCCACCTCTCCGCCGACATTAGCAACGACTCTCTATCTGTCCTTGAGTGGCTATTGGATGTCGCCGAAAACGAGATTGTCAGCTGTCCCGGCGGCTGGGTGAAGACCCTGAACAGCTTCTGTGCGCTGATGGGCTGGACCATTAAGACGAGCACTGGGTGGTCAGCCGCACCCAAGACGGGTCTGCGAACCAAGGACGCGCAGTCTCATGCAAGGCAGATCGCCGTTCTAGCCAGGTTCCTTCAGGCCGGGCTCAAGCCCGAGGTCACCGCGCTGATCAATCCCTACGCTTGCGTCGATAACATGTACCGCGTTCCTCGGACACCGAACCCGTTCGCGTACCTCAATCTCTTCGGAACCCGCCGAGACGAGGAAGCCGAGATGTACAACGATCGCGAATCCCGGCAGCGCGTTTTCCATAGGAGGTTCTTGGACTCCTTCAACCGTGGCGTAGAGCAGGCTAAGAAGGAGGGCGGTGCCATCGGACGGTCGGCGGTTCAGATGGACCTGGCCCTGGCAGAGGGTATGGCAGGATATGAGGCGACGTCCGCTGTTGAGCCTCAAGACCTCCTTGACATGTGGTGAAGTACTGAGCCCGCACTCGCTCAGTAACTATCCGCAAATTTGGCACCGTGAAACCCTGCAAGGCGATGTCATTGTGTATGGACGATCATGACCTTCATCAATCTAGCGTATTCCCCTGTATGATTCACGTGGCCCAACATCCCACATATAGTGGGAGTTCGGCATCACATATAGACGTCAGCAGCGGCTGTTCTTCTTAGTGATACAACGGCTGGCAGGGGAAGGGAGGCGGTTTTTGATATTGCGATGCTTATCCGTTCCTCTTCGAAGAGAGACCGTCTACACGAGGGAAATGACCCTTGAGGAATACGGTGCCAGCAACACGCGAGGCGCCTAGGGAATTTCCGGTCTATTGGCTGGTACAGCATAAAACGTTCGCTAGATGGATACAATGATACCCGTCTCACTTTGGTGGGACCCCTGTTCTCTATTTACCTATGCTTCAAAATTGGTGATTGGGGAAGCAGTTCCTCAGAATAGGTAGGTACGGCGACAAGCATCATCTGCCTGCCTCCAGCATCCGACTGTCTTACGTGTCAAAGAGGGCCGTTGGGGCTTTGCTCATGTTATCAAAGCAATGGCAAGCGAGATGCTTTCCCGCAATCCAGTCATCTACAAAGAAAATCTCACGTCCTTGGGTTCTTGCCAAAGCCCTGATCAATACTGTATTAGTTCAGAGGGTGACTAATATACAGCTCTCGGTAGACGAAGAGCACATGATATTCATATCTTCATAGTGCCAGCTTGTGCTGGGTGTTTACTCTGGCACATCGCGGGATGGCTAATCACCTCACTTCGGCCGGGCCGGGCTCTCCTGCCTCAAGGCGGAAGGGTCCATTGTGCCTTCCTCCTCCTCTAAAGGAGGAAATTCTGAGCTGCCTTCGCACTTTCCTCCGGTCCACTGGCCTTCCTCATCCGTATTTATACCTTTTATTGCTCCCACCCACCTCAACTTCCTCCACCCCAACCGCAGTCTGTCGAAAAGGATCTCACCAGAAGGCCACAATTTAACATTCTCGAGCCTGATTTGAGAGGTAAGCGACTTCAGTCCTTTCCTTTCCACGAATCCATCTCTCTCATCCTTCCCTCCAGCGCCATTATCATCATTGTTTGGGCAACTTTTTGTCAACCGATTCTGCACGTCTTTGCAGCTACTTTCCGAGACGCTTCCTCGTGGAACGGTTTTACCCGCAAATTCCACCAACGGCAACTTCGCCCTTACACTTTCTTTCCTACGGACACTGAGATATACATCTATCCCAGCTGATATTCCTCCCCTTACATTGTTTCCTTCCAGCCGTACTCTCCTTCCCTGTCAATTCAGGAACAGTTCTCATTGCGGCTTCCCCCACGCCGTTTCCACCGCACAATACGACTCTTCCCTTGCAAGCGCTACTTCCCTTTCCTCTCTACTTGGTTAACTAGAGTATACACAGCCAGCCAAAGGTTTTCGCCCCGTCTAATTCTTTGATTAGCAAAACTTGCATGCCTCATTGGACAAACGATCTCGGTAAGTTGGCATAAACATCGCATTTGACGGTCCTGGATAATCTAATCGTTGAGGGCGAAACAGACTTTCCTCGCTTAGATATGTCTGCCTTTGACACCGCCGATATGCAGTTTGCCCTCCCGTCCGAGGGCTTGGGCAAGAAGACTCCTGCCGCTGCCCTCGACAACGAAGGCAAGCAATGGACTACGCCTCTTCCGTACAACTACGAGGAGCTCGCCCAACAGGGTCCCGTTGAGACCACTGATTGGGAGGGCAACGGTGCCGTCTACGAGTGGAACGATGAGTTTGGCGATGTTGGCCCCAAGTTCCCGGAACTTGAGCTGGCCCTTTTCGGCGACCCTAACACCCGCCGCGATCACACTGGCATCGATTTTTCGGCGTAAGAGTTCCCACCCCAAGTCCTGAACGCAACTAACAAATTCTAGCATCTCCACTGTTGAAGTCACCCAGGAGGGTTCCATTCGGGTTGATCCTGTTCACTCCTACAAAGACGCCGGTCTGCACCCCGTCATGATTGAGAACGTGGACCTCGCCGGATATGATGCTCCCACACCCATCCAGAAGTACACCCTGCCGGCCATCCACAAGGGCCTTGATGTGGTTGCTGTCGCTCAGACTGGCAAGTTATCTCGCCACTATGCTTATATTATTTGACCGTCATGGCTAACATCCAAACCAGGTTCCGGCAAGACCGCCGCCTACCTCATCCCGGTACTCAATAAGCTCATGGGCAAGGCTAAAAAGCTGGCTGCTCCTCGACCCAATCCTGCCCAGGTCGAGCTTGGTCAGGCGTGGGTTCGCGCAGAGCCTCTGGTGGTTATTGTTTGCCCCACCCGCGAGCTCGCCATCCAGATCTTCAATGAAGCTCGTAAGTTCTGCTACCGGACCATGCTTCGTCCTTGTGTCGCCTACGGCGGTGGTCCAATTCGCGATCAAATCCAGCAGCTTGGCAAGGGATGTGACGTCCTCATTGCTTCCCCTGGTCGCCTCTGCGACTTCATTCAGCGTCCGGATGTTCTCTCGCTTCGTCGACTGCGGTACATGATCTTCGATGAGGCTGATGAGATGCTTCATGATGACTGGCGTGAGGAGTTCGATGTTATCATGACTGGTGGTGGTAAGTAACATGTTTCACCCTTTACCACTTGTATCATAGGCTGATGCTTACTTTCTCTGCAGAGCAGCAGGAGGGTAACATCAAGTACATGCTCTTCTCGGCCACCTTCCCTAAGCCTCTTCGCGATCTTGCCAAGGAGCATCTCTCCTCCTCCAGTGTTCGCATCAACATTGGACGCATTGGCAGCACCCATGCCAACATTATGCAGAGAGTCTTCGAGGTGGCTCCCTTCGACAAGAAGACGGCTCTCAAGGAGCACATCAACTCATTGCCTGCTTGCCGCACGATTATCTTCGTCAACAGCAAGCGCACTGTCGATGATCTTGACGACTTCTTGTACAACCTGGGTTTCCCATGCACATCGATGCACAGCGACCGCACTCAACTCGAGCGCGAGGCTTCCATGCGTGCTTTCCGCGCCGGAAAGTCCCCCATTCTGATTGCCACTGGAATCAGCGCTCGCGGCATCGACGTGAAGAACGTGAACCATGTCATCAACTATGATCTTCCCAGCATGGACCATGGTGGCATCGAGGAGTACAC
Source organism: Colletotrichum sublineola (assembly GCA_020631755.1). Classification (NCBI taxonomy): domain Eukaryota; kingdom Fungi; phylum Ascomycota; class Sordariomycetes; order Glomerellales; family Glomerellaceae; genus Colletotrichum; species Colletotrichum sublineola. Next base: position 4,109,550 of record JAHSQG010000006.1, on the reverse strand, counting down.
CCACAGAATTGGTAAGACGCTCCAGCTGCTGCTCTGCTTGTCTTGGTTACACAGCGCTAACAACCAGAAAGGTCGCACAGGTCGCATGGGCCAGCGGGGTATAGCTACCTCCTTCTACACCGAGCGTGATGAGCCTATCGCTAGTGTTCTCGTTCGCACCCTCTTGGAGACCAAGCAAGAGATACCCTCCTTCCTTGAACCCTACAAACCTACCGGAAAGGGTCTCGAGCATCTCAAGTTTGAGACCGAGAGCGATTTTGATCCGGAAGAGGCTGGTGTAGCCCACCTCGGCGTCTCCGGCGGTGACGGAGGCTGGTCGAATGAGGGTTATGGCGGTGACGATGCTTCTGTTCCTGATGGTGAGTGGGGCGGTGGTGGTGACGGCCGTGGCGATGATGCTAGCACCGAGATCAAGAAGGAGCCCGAGGCCGTTTCTGCCTGGGTTGCTCCTGCTGGCGGTAATGCTTGGTGATTAGATATACCTGCATTTTCCAGCGAGCCTTGATTTACGTCGAGGGGTGGCGATCTTACGGGAGCAAGTGTGCAGAAAGAATTGGGGGTGGTCTATTCAGAATGCTTTGATGGGGTTGCCAAAATGGAATAGGGCTGCAACTAATGATTCGTATCCTTCTTGATACAACACTGTTCATTCCTCGCTCAGTGATTGATTTCGTCATACACCCTATATCTGCCCATGTTGGTACATGTTGTGCTGTCTCCTAGATTGCAGCCCGACGCCTCGTGAGCCTGACACTAATTTTTTGCAATAACAAACCGTGAGCGGATGATGGTTTGCTTGCTCGGCTGTCGATAAATATACTGTGACTACTCCTGCATGTACCGACGCCGCCGTCTCTCGGTTCTGCTCCTTAAGGCAGCCGACTTCCCCTATCTTGGTCTCGGCCGGTCCTTGGGTATGTATGTAAAGGGCGCTCATGGGGCACCTGAACATTTGCCTCAACACCGTCGGCGCTATAGATAGCCCACAACCTCTGTGAGTGCAGACGGGCGCAATTCGAGAGTGTTGTTGCGGAAGAGAGACGAATGTGTAGACTATCGCCATAACCCGTTTCACCTGGGACAAGGAACTGCGGAATAAAATCAAAGTTGGGTAGGGAGACAAATGCGTAGGAATTGGAGCGGCCCGGCTGGATGGAGGCAGTTCGGCAACGTTTGAAGCAATGCGGGATGCTTTGAGCTAACCCTGTGCCTGAGCTTCTAGTCTGCCACCTCTCAATGCTCTATAAACGTTATTACGTAGCTCCCGTGTACAGCACTCCTCAACCAACGAATCAAACGTTCTTCATAATGTCGGAAATTCCCTTGAGCTTTCCTATAAGGCCCTGCGCATAGCCCACTTTTACAACTCCTCTTGTGAACCGCCAACTGCGCTCCTGATCCGGCACGGGATACCTGACAGGCGGCGGGATGGAGGTGCGAATCCCCAACCAACCGAAGCGGTCAACACAAATGCTCTTGATGTTGCAGAGGCCCCTGAGGCCCTCTTCGCCGGCGAAGCGTCCGTAGCCGGAGCCACCGACGCCACCAAATGGAAGCTGTACGGCATAGGTTGCGCCAAAGTCATTGACGGCCACCATTCCTGTATTGAGGCCATTGACAACGACGTGGAGAACAGGATCGTTGTCACTGCCAAAGATGGAAGCGCCGAGACCAAAGTCTGGCGCGTTGGCCACGGATAGCACGGACTCGGCATCCGAGCCAGGAGCGCGCATGATGGTCATGATAGGACCGAAGCATTCCTCGTTGGCGATATCCATGTCCGGAGTAACATCAACGAGAAGTGTGGGGGCGAAGTAGTGACCTTTGGGATGTTCTGGATGGATATGGCGCTTGCCACCGGCGAGGAGACGAGCACCTTGTTTGACTGCCTTTTCGATGAGGGCCTCGAGCCGGTCAAAGGTAGCATCGGAGATCATGGCTCCCACATCTGCAGTGGGGCCCAGGCGGAGGGCCTGCACTTTCGGTGTAAGCGTGGAAACCAGCTGTTCGTAAAGCATTGGCGTAGCAATGATTCGCTCAATACCAATGCAGTTTTGTCCGGAAGCCTGGAACGTTCCGCGCATGAGAATATCCACAATACGGTTCAAATCCTTGACGGCAGAGTCGAGAATAATAGAAGGATCCTTGCCACCAAGCTCGGCGAGGAGAGGCGTGAGAGACTTGGCAGCTGATGCGGCAACCTTCAAGCAAACAGGGCGAGAACCGATAAAGGTTAAGTGAGATATCTTGGGGTGGGAAGTTATGTGGTTCGCTGTCTGGGGCCAGCACACCACCGTCTGGATCAAGGCAGGGTCGTGTCCGTGAGCGATGAGGGCGCCCCTCGCGATACTCGTGAAATACTGCGAGCTCCATGCCGTCTGTTCAGAGACCTTGACCAGGACACCATTCCCAGCAAATATGCTCGAAATGATGGGCCCAATGAGGTTGTGGAATGGGTAGTTCCAGCTCACGAGCGCTCCAACCACGCCGAGCGGTTCATACCGCACCTCGTTCTGCTTGTATGCCATGAGGAGGTTTGTGGGCCGCGGGCTCGGGCGGAGGGCTTTCTCGCCGTGGTTCAACGTCCAGGTGAGCTTCTCAACGGTGACAAGGATCTCGCCCAACTGTGCATCGACCATGGTTTTGCCGGAGTCGAGGCAAGCAACACGGCAGATAGCTTCCTGGTTGTCAAGGACGTGTTGTAGCATCGTACGCAGCACACAACGGCGCTCGCGGAAGGTTGTCTTCTTCCATTTCGTCTGCGCTGCGTGGGCTGCATCAACAGCACGGTCGATGGACGCCGGAGTAGAGGGGTTGATGAAGCCAAGAAACTGGCCGGTAGCCGGGGCGTAGCACTGAACTGCGGTCGTGCCGGAGATCTGGATGAGCAAAGTTTGTGTTAACCATCAGGGGCACTATGCATGCTTTGGTATTGTGGTTATGTCGTACTTTGACCTTGGTCTCTTCAACGATCGAATGCTCGTCAGGAATCTTCGGCGGAGGGACGGTGTAGGCGATGGCTTTGTCTTCGTTCCATGCCTGCGCCAACAGCAGGAGCCAGACACTGAAGGCAATAGCGATCGCAGCGAAGAAATACTGGGGAGCGCCGGGCCTGCCACCAACACGTCGAGTTAGCTTCAGTTTTGGAGAGCCAGAAGTGGCGCCATTCGGCGGGCCGTGGCATACGGGATGGCTTCAATGTACGAGTGGAGCCGCTCGGTGACCTCGTCGAATAGTTGTGTGTCCATCTTGGAATTGACCTGAGCCGGATGTTGCAACGGCTTGTTGCAAGAACGTCGTCCTCTGAGGTCGCAATTGCGATTTTACTCCTGTGGATAGAGTGAGAGAGACCCTCTCCAAGCGGATCCTTGAAGTCGCGCCGCGAAATCAGCAGAGCTCGGGGGAGCTTGCCCCGGTCGAGTCCCGCGTCTGCGCTAGTCCCTCTTGCATATTGTGGATAATTAGCATTTTGCAGGGGTCAAGCGGCGATGCAGGGGCCACAACGCAGATCGTACCTTCATTTTAAGCAATGAATCCTAGTATCAGGACAGTAGGATCCCAACGGCTGTGTTTGTGGGTTGGGCGGTATGGTTGACATTGAAGATGAGATTTGATGGGAAGATACATGGGTAGATTTACATTTAGTCACCATGGATCGGGAGTAACATCCTATGTTAACAGTTCAAGTACCAGTTGACTCCTGTCTCCCTTGGTCGTCTCCAAGTTACTCCTTCCCTTACTTATTATGTTTTGGTTTTCGCGTATTTCTCTTGCTGTTCGCGCCTATGTACAAAAAGGCATCGCCTGGCTTTGGTCGGCCCACCAAGCCACCAAGCCCCTGAGGCCCCCAAGTAGAGATTCCAGCGTCTTCAGCATGGACTGTTTCCTAGCGCCCCCTCTCCTCTCGATTCTAGGATGCACATCAAAACTTGCACGGAAAATACCCTCCGAGTCTTCCATCCCTTTGCTTCCGTGAACGCCGTCGCAATAGGAACCCCTATACGATATAAAGAAAATAAAAATAAAAATAAAAAGACCAAAAAGAGAATAATAAACCTGTAAGACCGAATAAGAAGCAGACCGGAGGTCGAGGGTGACAAAGCATCGGGTGTTGCTGGTACGCGAGGGTGGGAATGTCATAGATCGCTCATGCAGATCGTGATGCATCGGGGGATATCAACAAAACAGCAAAAACAAACAGGGCCCCTGTTTTGAGGGCGAGGCGAGATATAATACAAGGAGAATCCGAATCGGTTGTGAGACGGAGAGGTCGCTACATGTTGGCGCTCTTCGTCAACGACAGACCTCGTAGCCTTCGAGGATGGAATCGGTCGCTATAGGATTGGCTCGACTCTATACGGGAAAGACGGGCGGCAGACGTAAAGTCGTTGCTGGCCTCGAAACTGGCTCGTGTGCGGTCCATCGAGGCGCGGATTCGGTCGTAAGACGGTCTGGCTCGATCGTAGGAGGGACGAGATCGGTCGAAGGAGGCTCGCATCGGAGGTGTCATGTCCAAGGACTGTGTTTGCGCCATGTCCATCGATTGGCGATGGCCTGTGTAATTGGTGCCATCGCTGCCGTTTTGGCTGCGCGGGTTGTGCGTCGTGTGTGTCGCAACTGAAGGTGGATAGATTGGCCTTCTGTCCTCATCCACACTGGCATAGTGCATATGCTTACCCTTGCGCGAGCTGTCCGACGAGTTTGACGGAGTCTTGCTCGCCTCCTGTTCCCCAATGACCGTTGCTTCGTCGCCCTGCGTGAGGCGAGAAAATTTGCCTTGCCGCTCTTGCTCGCGAATGATGTCGACGTCGTAAGGAAAGTATACCTTTTGAATCGCCTTAATCGCGAACCGGGGGAAGAGGCTAATAACGGGTACAATGAAGAAGACTGCCCAAAACGACGCCTGGGCGTATACCTGCGGAGCGGCCTGGTAAAAGAACACGGATCCCTCAGTGGCCGTGTAGATTCCGGTGACGATGAAGATCATGAGGTCGCTCAGGACAACAATCGTAATCATGATCCAGTCCCAACGGTACGTGTTGATGAGAATGTAGGCGTTGATGACGAAAACGGCAGGGTGCGCAATGTACGCACCGAGTCGTGTTCTGTCTTCAATGTTCAAGCCGTTCTTGGTGACGAAACTCGTGCTAACCACAGTCAAATATGGAATGTAGAAAACCATGACGGATTGGTAGACACCGTCAAGCATATATAGCCTATAGTCAAATTAGCAACCGCATCGACGGTCACAGCTGTGACCAAACTTACCAGAACTTGGTCTGCGTCCACTCGGCTCGTTCGATGCCCCGGCGATACAGCTGGGGCACTGCGAGCGAGACCTTGTCCGAAACGTCTTGGTCCAAGACCCCCATGACTACGACCGGGACCGAGGTGAAGAGTAGGTTGAAAAGTAGGATGTAGGTGTACTCGTAGATATACGTGACGTCAAAGTCACAGTAAATTTGGTACCAGAAGATGCCAAACACCCAGACCACGTTCTTGTAGAAGAAATTGGCGACGGTCTCTCCGAGGCGGCGGTATGACCATCGGCCATGAACAAGAACCAACCGCGAGAGGAATCGGAATTGGGCAATCGCATAGTCTGATGACATGACGGCCTGCCGACCCTCCTCGCCGGCAATACCGACACCAACATCCGCCTCTTGAATCATGGCGACGTCGTTAGCACCGTCTCCAATGGAAAGGGTCATGACGTCGAGGCCGTTCTTCACCATGGACACCACGGCCGCCTTTTGAGCAGGGCTGACGCGGCAGCAGAGGACCGACTTGCACTGCTTGCAAAGAAGCAAAAACTTTTGCTTTAGGGCGTCATGAAGAACCCACTTGAGAGAGAAGCCATCAATGACAAGGCCGTGTGTCGGGGCGGGTGGTTCGTGGTTCTTCTTAGCCTTCGCCAAATCATCGTCGTCGCCCTTCATGCCGAATTCCTGGAGGTACTTGTCAAGTTCCTGTTCCAGAATACTGAGAAAATGGTCGTCGGGAGTTTCGCCGGTCTCGTCTTCGTCAACTTTCAGATGGATGAGTTCCATGTCGTTATTCAAAAGGTTACAGGAAAAACCGATATTGATGGCTGTTTCAACTTTGTCGCCAGTGAGAACCCAGAGCTTAATACCAGCGTCACCAAGGAGAGCGATAGTGTCCGGCACGCCATCTTGCAGCCTGTCCTCAATGGCGGTGCCTCCGAGCAGAATCAGCTCGCGTTCGAGATGGTCGGCAACCTCCTCCATCTTCTCCTCTCGATGTTCCAGGGCCGAGGCAGCGGCATCGTATTCTTTGCGCCAGGCCTGGTATTGCTGCTCGGTAAGCTCGCGCTGCGCTATGCAAAGTGTTCTCAAGCCTTCGCGGGCGAACATCTCAAGGTGCTCGGCAGTGACTTTGCGGAGCTCTTGCTGCTCACCCCGCTTGAGACGCGAATAGATGATACTGTCTGCTCCCTTGCAGATGAGAAGGATGCGGTTATCGGGCATCCGCACAATCGCGCTCATCCGCTTTCTGCTCGAGTTGAACTCGATGGTGTCCAGAATGGGATAAAAGCGGTCCTCGCCCATGACGTTCAGGTTGATACCTTCCTGAGAGCTACCAAGCACCGTGAAGCCCATGTCGCGGGCCGTCGCAACGAGCGCCGCCTCATCGGGGGACTGCGCCTTGAATATCATTTTCGGCGGCGAGCCAGGTACCTTCTCTGCAATAACTGTGTGACACAAGGCAAGACAAAGCATGAAATGCTCGTTCGCTAATTGTTGCTCCTTGCCGGAGTCGCCCGCCAGGTCGGAAACGAAGTCGGGAGCGATGAAGGTAAGATCCTCATCGTGGAGGTAAGGGTTGTTGTGCAGGTTTCGGAGGCTCTCAATGGCACGGACTTTGGCATCTGCAATCTCGGCTCGAGCTTCAGCAGCCTCCTTCTCAACATCTACGCCCAGTCGCTTTTGCATGCCAGCCTGTGCCTCCGTATAAGCCTCGCCGTAAGGCTGCCCGTTGATGGTTGCTTTTTTGAACTCCATGACATTCTGGGTCAATGTACCAGTCTTATCGGAGAAGATGTATTCGATCTGGCCCAGATCGTCGGAAATGTTCCAGGACTTCGGGATGCAAGGTTGGTCGAGCGGCTCGTAGTACATCTCCACATCACTGTAGATGAAGATTGCTTGAAGCAGTCGAACAATTTCGAGGGTGATGTAAAGTGCGATGGGGATCAAGTTTTGAAAGACTATGATGGCCGCCCAGAAGGTGATAAAGCCGGACATGGGTGCTGTGCCTCCTATCGACCCGAAATCGAAGAAATGCAACGAAGCATCTGTCTTCGCCCACGCAACACCGTTGATAATGGCCGACAAAATACACAGGATGAACAGAATGCCGAAGTTGCAGATGACGTTGAAGTTCATCTCCCGAGCAACTCTAGCGCGCTTACTGGGAGTGATACCAGAGTTGATCATGATCTTGGTGTCGTGTCCAGTAAAAGCCACCACTCCGAGGGCCCAGTCTGTGTTTCTGAGGTTGCATCCACGGAGGAGCATATTGTCGATAGTAATAGGCTCTGTCATCAGTTCGGGGTCCGCCTCGTCGTCGAAGGATTGGTACCACCTGATAGCACCGTTATATTTGTAAAGGTTGGGCTGGGGGGGTTCACTTTCGATCCAGAATTGCGCTCGTTCGCAATCCCTCGCGTGCTTCAAAGACCTGCCGCACCTGAGGGCCTGTCGCACTTTCAAGTTCGTCTCACCATCCAAATTCTTCGTCTCGACGTAGCATGCGCCGTCTGGGTCGGATGTGGACAGCACAATGACGTCGGCTGGGAGTTCATCATCGTTGTAAATGCGCACGAAGTCACCGACTCTAAGGTCTTTCCAGTGATCCTTGTGGAACCGAGCTTCGCCCTTGCTCGGCAAATTTCGGTTGAGCACATCTCCTTTGCGCTGCATCAACTCTCTCGCCCGCTTGTGATCGTCTGGATGAGGCACTTCGAGGTTCTGGCGCGGCAATGGAGAGGGGACTGGTGTCATTTGAATGTCCTCGCGCGCAGAGACGAACGAGTCGCGACCAGAACGCGGCGAAGCGATAGAGTCTCGGTACCCGGCGTGGGTTTCGATTGAAGGCCGCGGCGCGTCGGCGGATTGGGGGTTCTTGCGCATGGCAAGCTCTCGCCTCGCCTTCTTCGACCAGGCGCTCTCGATTGTGTGCCAGATGAGGCCGAAGAAACGAGTGTTAGCCTTCTTGATGCGTCTCCAGAGAGAGACGTTATCCTCCTCAACATTGACATTATTCCAGCTGCCCAGACGGTGGACGGGGGCATTGTTCAACTCAATATCGAGAATAGTCCGGCGATAGTCTTCGACGGCGTCCTTGATGGCTGTAACGACAACGATGAAAATCAGGGGCACAGAATTGAGGCCTGGATTCGTGCCACCAAAGATGGGGAAGAACTACAGAGAGTTGGAAACATGTTCAAAGAAGTCGGGGGGCGGGGGCACGCCTCAAGTTCGACTTACCACTAGGATAACGAGGAAAAGGAAGAAGATGTTGGCGATATTTTGGAACTGAAACCACAGGTTCTTGGGTACAAAACTAAGGGGTGTGTACTTGGCAGTCCGGATCTTGTTCCTCGGAAAATGCTGGATTGGGTGGCCCTCCTCATCCAGAAGTTCCGGGGGCAAAGGGAGGTTGAAGAAGACTTTCCTGCCGCCATTGGTTTCTTCGGGGTCGGATTGTGCGGTGTTGTTTTCAGTCTGCAAGGATTCGGTACCGCCGGAGCTACGGCTCTTTTCACTGTTGTTCTTCTTGTGTGTGGCGCGATGCATGAGAGAAAGCCTCTTCTTGTTGCTGCTCTTTATCGTCATTTTGCGAGTGGCCCATCTTGTCCGCAATGTGGGATTCTCGGGGTCATTGGCAGTGTCGTTGGCAGGGACATTAGCGGGATCGAGAACTGCGTTGGGCCCTTGTTCGATCGTGGGCGCCATCGTGATCTCTTGATGTGCGGGCGAGTAGCCCGATCAACCCGAGTGGTCCTCCAGGATGGCCTCGTCCGGCCGCAATAGTGGTCCCGGATGGGAGAAGGACGGCGTGCTGCTTGTCGGACGATCCAGTGTCGGCAACCTCGAACGTAAAAAGGGAAAGTAGGGCGGATTGTCGTCGAATGGTATGTAGGAGAGAAAACGAGCGACCGTGGGTGTTCAGCGTAACGTCGTCGTCGCCGTCGAAGGCCGCCCGAGGTTTGCGTTGTGGTGTTGGTTAGGAGGAGTGCGGTTCGTGCGAGGGAGTAGTAGAATTGGAAGGGAGTGGTCGGAAGGGGGCAAGACTTATTTTGGCTGAAGGAGCCGGGAGGTGCTGTCGCGGTGTTTGATGACAGCGTTACCAAAAAAACCCGCTGGGAGGGGGGAGAGTGCTTGTCGCTGGGTTCTGGGTGCTAGGAACAGACGATGGATGGGGAGGTACTTCGAACCGCCCGGGTGTGGGAAGGCAAGGTACCTCAACTCGCCCTTTAGCAGTGCACTATGTCTGGGAGCAGGCCGTAGTTGCAGCGAGCGTGTGTGCTTTCATCTTTTGGAGGGGGAACGAGGGAAGATCAAAGACAAGTTTATCCAAGGTTGGATAAAGTACCGCATGTATCTCGCCCTCTGTGCAATGGCGCAGGGGGACGAAATGTGAGTCTGGTCGGTACGTATCGGAAGTACCTAGAGGGAGCGTGGCGCTGGAAGTACCTGACGTTCCGTTGGAGAAGGGAATTGTAGCAGGAATAGCCTGAGTGGGTACGGATTTCGAGCGCGGCAGAGCATGTACTGTCTCTGATTGCCCTTGTATCGTGCTTTTTTCTCTGCGCGGCGTCTGGTCTATGGGGACTGGGTCTGAGATCAGGGTCCGGAGATATGGACATAAGAGTCTCCCGGATTTGGGTCAAGGCCCCGCGTCTCAGCGGAATCTACGGAAGTACAGGGGAAGCAGAGGTTAAGTCGGAGTGCGGGAGAGGGATGGCGGGAGCAAGAGAAGAGGGAGAAAGAAACACGGACACCGGCCAAGGACGAGGATTAGGAAGGAGTGAAGGATGGTTAAAGAAGAAAGCGAGTGACAAGAGAGGAAGGGAGGGAGGGGAGGGAGGGAGGAAGGGAGCAAGGAGCACTGCGATGCAACCGAAGAGCGAGCCCGTGGTGCGTGCCGTGTCGGCCAGGCTACCCAGTCCCACCTCTCACACACCTTTTTTTTTTTTTTTTTTGTGCAGATGGAGTGTTGTAATAGATGCAAGGCTTACCTTAAGAGCAGCAACAGCAATCAGCAAGCAGTCGCTGGGGTCTCCACACATGCTCCGGTCCAGACGGCAAACTTCGAAATCTCTCTTCTGCTGTTGCGTGGTCACTCGCGTCACCGATGGACACTATCCACTCCGCAAGTCGATGGGCCGCAGGTACAAGGGGGGGGGGGGGGGGGGGGTACGACCAGGTGGAAGCCTGTCCGGATGGCCCGGGGTGGCTAACATGACTCCACCATCCGCCTCTGCTATTTTGTGTATCCATCATCTGTACCGGTAGTGTAGTGGACTGGGCTAAACTAAGTGTAGCGGGCAGCAAATCGCACATAGTATGTGGTGCTCCAGGAGCAGAAGAGCGGTTTCCGTCTCGTGTCCGGTGCGGTGAACCATGCCGTCACGCAGCCGTCTGGCAGTCGAATCCCAACTTGCGAACAGTCAACAACCAGCAACCCCTTGCCAATCAGTTGTTGCGGGCTCGCGGGCGGAGACTTCCCACAAGTATTACTGGTATGTATCCGTACCCGTACCTACTTTATAAACACTACAGGGCCCCGTCGGGACATGAGTACAAAGTACATGGCTACTGGCTAGGTGTATTACGCACTAGCCCGCTTGGTGGATGAATCATTCCGAGTGATGCGCGCAATTGGTAATCAAGATTGTCCAACGTCGCGCCGCCCGCCTAGGTATACTCCGTACCTACCTACACACAGGTACATTACACTGGCCTCTATGACCCCGGTGCCGTCCCTCATTTTTGCTACCACAGCGACAAGCAGCAAGCATGGAGCCCGAACTGGGCAATGGAACTCTGCCCATGTTTTCTCTTTGCACTAGCATCGGCCCCATAGAGATTACCATTTCCCATGCAACCAACTTTGCGACGACAAGGTTGTGATTAGCTGTTCCCGCAGTGTCTATCCGTACTTTACCCAAAGTTCTGTGTCATGGTTGACAGGAACTACCTACACTACAAGTATATACGCATATGAGGTGTGCATAAGCAAAGCAACTCGTCCCCCTTTCCCTAGTGCATCTGTAACCCAGTCGTCCAAACTCCAAAGGCCAGTCAGTTAGTAGTTGTTAGAGAGTACCAAGTGTACCGTCGTCTTCATCTCGCAAAGCATTGCATCTAGGTAACTCCAACAACCCCGCCAGTAGACAGAATACTTGGTGACGGCTGCGGCTCATCAGGGCCAAGCACAAACAGGGAGAAGACCAGGCCAAACGAGCACAGAACGGACCGTGGCCATGGCCCTAGACCTCGCAATGCAACGTCTTACTGACAAACCAGCGCTAGTAAGCCCAAGCCCGCCTCGTCACGAACCAATCCCTCGCGGCGCAAACTTCGAGTGACTCTGCCGGGTATTCCGCGGGTGCTATGTGTAAGCTCTAGGCACGTATCTCCCGTTGCATTCCACCTAGGTGCCTTCCGCCCAGCCACACACTGCTGTAATCTGGTAAGTAGGTAGTGTAATTCAGGGCTCCCTTTACCTCCCCTATTCCCCTAATGACTCCGGTTGCTTGCTTCGTCAGCAAATTCTCAAGGGTTTCACGCGTATCTGTACCTCTCTAAGGAAGGCAGGGCCTCCCGGCAAGTTGTCAAGGATTTGTTGCGAAGGAGGAGGAGCAGGAGGAACCCTCCCCCCAAAGTGGCAGGCTGGTATGCGACGTGATGATCGCTCATCCAATCGATCCGCATCCAACCCAACCCAAGTTCACCTCTTCTCCAAGCACTTGTCTATTCAGCCCCCTTCACCACTAAGCACCCAGAACCCACCTTCGCCGCTTCTCCATCTCCTGCGCCGGCTTCCGTGTCTGCGCTGTACAGCTTTTCGTTTCCCGCTTCGTACGCCTCTTCCTTTCCGTCCGCCGTTTGCGCTCTTGCCCCGTGGAAGTGGGATCAATGGTTGGTGGGAATCTGGACGAGGCAAAGGAAGGCAAGGAGAAAAGAGGGATGGTTGCACAGCCCAGCCACTGCTTACTCGTACCAGCCAATGCTCAGCCGGCCACCAGCGTTGTGTGCTGGCATGATGGCGAGCAGGCTGACCTCAAGAGCAACTTGCCCAGTGACTGGCTCATTCGGACAAGCTCCAGTTATCGTTCCTCGTCGCAACAAGGCAAATCCCAACCGTGAGGCGGCAACCAGACGGTGACTAGTTAATATGGGCCACGGCGAGCCAGCGGTCTAGGATCAACCGAACCAATTTACGGTACCTGTATTTCAGTGTTACCCTGTTATTAACGGCTGCTTTGGAGGCTGAGCACTTGTGCGCGTTCATTACGGGGCGCAATCATTGTCATACTGTCCCATTTCCATCTTCGTTCCGGCCCAACAGGGTACCAAAAGGGGGTCCGTTCCAGGCGTGGGCTGTCGCTTCTTGCCAGAAATTAGACTTGCTGGTTCTCACAACGACCCATGCTTGGCTGCCCCAGAAGAGAAATTGGCCAAGAACGTGTTACTTGGAGGAACGCTCGCAATAGGACCCCGGCCTTCAAGTCTTGTCTTTGATGAGCATGAAACCCGACGCCTCATTACGAGCCACCGCTGGCCAAACCCGGGCTCACTGGCTCGGAGTTGCCAGTGTGGCCCATTTTCCATCTCTCACGCGCCTCAAATAGCAAGCGATGACAACGCTCCATTGGCCAGGCCAGCGATGGCGGTGGGAAGGGGGGAGTTGGGTCTCAGGGTTCCATCGTACCCACGGGCGGGCGGATCGCGAATCTTTGCGCCTGTGGCACTAGGGCCTGTTTGGCATGCGGGATTGAGATGCGCGTTCAAGCAAGCGTGTTAGTGGTCATCACCTGAACCAAGCTTTCTTCGTCTGTCATGTCAAGTCCTTGACTTGCGCGTCCAGAGAAACACCGCTTCATGGAGCAATGTCGACTTACTCGGCACAAGATGTCCATCAAATCTATGCGAGGGAGCGACGTATCGACATCAATGGCATAGCGAACAAGAAAAAAGAAAAGGAAAAAAGAGGGGGTGGGGAGAAAAACTTACACACAAACACACCCACACAACCCAACCTTGGGCAGCAAACGTGAGGCTGAGAGGGGCATTGCTAGAGAATCGCAGGAAGGCAAACCCGTCCGGAGCTCACACCTCCATCAATCCCGTCCTAGCCACACGGGAATGGCACCATGAAACAAATCTACAAACCGCTACGGAAGCACAGAATCAGTCACTCAGGCACCTCTCAACACTCTCAACATGCTTCCCGCTTGAGCTTGGCAACCGTGTCCGGAATTGCCTCTGCCCACAGAGCTGCCCGTATTCTTCTGCGACTGATGGAAGAAATGCTAGAACGAACACCTCAGGTAAAGCAGGGGACACACCAACGTTGTCAACTTCAATAGGTCTTGTTGACGGATGTCAGGGTGTCCCCTGTTGAATTTCTCTCCCAAAGCATCTGCCTGAACGGCTACGCTAGGCTTGCTGCTGCTGAGGCCAATTATTGCCAGCAGTCCGCTAGCTTCATCTTCACGTCTGGGGGCTTATCGCCTAGCCTTCCAACTTCTACACGTGTATGGATACGGTGTGTGATAAAGGGGCGTGCGGCTGGACTCTGAATCGTAGCTGGGAAATGGGCAGGAAGTGGAGGGATGCGCAATCGGGCATTCGGGGCTTCGACATATTCCTTCGGAGGAAGGACGGAGGAACAGCGGGGACTTTAAAGGCACCCAGCCAGTCACCAAAGCTGCATCCACGGCGCTGACGGAGCCCATTTGATGCCGAGGACGAGGTGAGTGGAACAATGTGAAACGTTCGCACGCCGTTCTCGCCAGCGAACGCCGCGGCTTCTACACGAACCACCCGCCGGCGAAAGGCAAGTCAGACAATTGATGGCTTTCAGTCTTAGCAGTCAAACGAAACTTAACCTGATGATTTTGCACGACTCGAACTCAAACACGGAATAGATTTCACCCAACACTCGAGTTCCCCACGCCGAATTCATCGGTCTCATCCAATGCAGGCTCGTGATTCAAATAAGCAATTCAGCAAGGAAACGGACGGAGGACAACAGATGCATCCCAAACATGAAAGAAGGATGGGGCCCATGCAGCTCACTCGGGACGCGGGTTGATTAACCTTCTAAAATGACTTTTTCGGTCATGGCCCAAGGTCCTGGAACAGGTCCATTGATGCACCTCTGATCCGGACTGCCGTCTTTGCGGACGGGATTCCCGAGCAGATTTTAGTCCGATGACAGATCTGGTTGGAATTTCGAGAGTGTCCCATGAGCCGGGATAGTGGGGGCCAAGACCCGTTTGCAGGCTATAACCTTCCTCCTCTCTCGCGATGTGCTGAGCTGAGAAAGGACGGAGATAAAAGGGACTAGCACATAGCAAACTCCCGGGCAATCCATACCTGCCTTCGCCGCCGCCCAGGAACTTCAAACCATACCGTCATGCAGCGGCAACGGTCATGACTGGTGGCCCCTAATCTGACTCCTGCTCTGTCCAATAGATCCGGAGCGACAAATAAAGAAAAAGGTTTACAATAAAACGGTCTCCGATGACTTCGGGCTAGGGTTGGTTCGGCCTTGGCCACCTTTTTAAACCTAGCCCGTGGCCCGCGTTTTTCGCCGTGATTCACAAGCCTTTACGAAGTAGGTGCCCCTCATTATCTGTTATCCGGGGCTTCCGCAGCTGCATTTCAGGTTTTTCTTTTCTCGACAAGGACCAGGAGAAGGAAATCATGCACCTCCGCTAGCGCCGAATATCTGTTCGTCTGACTCTAACTTGAATCGAATCGTTGCTGAACCTCGCACACAATAGCTAATGTTATGTGCAGTGTGGACTGAATCGAGCAACAGAATTCCTGGTAAGTATTATCCATCAATGCTACGCAGATATCGCCGCTCAGTCAGCAACGTCGCAATTTTGCATTACTTATGTAATTTTTCAATTCCTTAGATCACCCTTGAAAACCAATCTGCCTACCTATTCGTTCGTTCCCATCAGTTACTTCCGAAATGCCTCGTGACGTTGTGGTTTGAAGAAGCCCTCCTATTGTCCAGTGCCTTACTATGGTATGATGGGTAAGTAAAAACTCCCTAACAGGTAGTGTGGAGTTATGACCCACATGGGTAGAGACTCTCACTGGCTAGATTTGTGCTGGATGTGCACAAGAACCTCAAAGTACCAGCTGCTGAGATAATCAAAGAAGCACGGCCATATTTACCTGACAATAGGGTTAAATTTTGGCCTGATACCGTAGTAGTTGATTGAATCCGACCTTGTTCCAATTGTCTGTGAAACGCGTGACCGAACCCAAAGAACGTTCATGATGACATAATTTTGTGGTGATAAGATAAGAGCCCCTACCTTTAAGTGGCCCACTAAAACTCCCGTCCAACGCCCGACGCGAGAATGGCGTCGCCCACGCGTCGGCACCTCGACGACCATTCATCCTGTGGTGCTACCTGTGTTTTGATGTGACTGAGCTGTACATCACGGCAGCCTACGCCTTCCATTCAATTTTCAGGGACCTACGCGATAGTTTGTATCGCAGCCTGGAGACGGCTAGAACAAGAACTGCACAAGGCTGCACTGCACCTCCACTTACCCTCCGTCGGCCATGGCTCGGAAATCGGGCAGCACTGCCCAAGCTGCAGGCGCACACGGCAGCCGAGATATTAGGAGCTTCTTCGGGGCTGGTCGTACATCGAAATCCACCGCGCCCACGGTGTCATCCTTGCAGGCCTCCCAAGAATCCAGATTAGGAATTTCGAGATCGCAGTCGTCCGATGCCGCCGCCCCGGAGATACCAAACCGTGCCGGCGACCAGGCCCGGAATGTGAAGCCGCCGCGGCCAACGACGACCAGGAGTACCCGTTCAAAGAAAGCACAAGAGGGAACCTTAGTTGCAGATACCATAGTTGTCGCCTCGGGTCGGGCTGTGTCTCCAACGACAACGGCTCTCACATCGTCAAGTTTAGATACTTCGGCATCGTCACTATCGGAACTCCATACTACCCCGCTCCTTCCGACATCATTGCGGCGTCTTATATATCAGACACCAGGCCGCAGTAGACCTCGATCGCGATCGCGCACTCCAAGAAAGGATGCCACCCCCAGGAAGTCGCCCTCGGGGCAGAACAGCGGCTCTTCACGAAGGATACGGTTCTCTTCGCTACCCACGTCAACCAAACAGTCTCCTGAGCCGGAGCAGGTCACGACACCTCGGCGGCGGCTCTTCGGGCAGAGCCCGGCCAAAAGGACGGCCAGCCAGAGCCCAACCAGGGTTCTGTCGGTTGGCATACCCCTTGACATATCATCATTGCGGAAGAGCAGGCCGTCGAGCACATTCAAGCGGGACAGCTCAGGGGAACCAAAAGACACAGGGACCCCCAACAGCTTGCCGTCCCTCCCTAGTCTACCCAGCTCTCCCAGCATTCCACCATCTCCATCAACAGCGAAGAAGCGTTCCACTCTCACTAGAGACGCGGTGATCAAAGGTTCTGACGATGAGGATGACGACGATTCATTCTCTGATGATTCTTTCCCCGATCTCGACATGCTGGGTCCGACCAAGCCGAGGCCAGACGGCACACCAAAAGCTAAGAGACAGGCCAGAATTGTTCACAAATCGCCTCTCACTATCCAGCCAAGGCATAAATTTGATTTCAAGACGCTGGACGCGCACTCGCAAAGACATGATGTACTATTTGACAGCCCCAAACGGCCAGCGGTGCCCGAGGTTCAGGACGAAGTAATGAAGGACCTAGGGGTTAGTCCCAGTAAGGCACGTCAAAAGTTGATCGAAATTGCTGGCGTCAAGTCAGAAGAGGATGCGGATAAAGCGATGAGGGCGATGGAGCGGACGGGTGCCGGTGCGTCCAGGACCAAGTGGTATTTCTTCAAGAAGGACGGCAACGCTCTGAGCGAGCCCGCTCCTTTTCCAAAGAGGTGCGCGAAGGGGCCCTGGTCTTTTCTTGCGAAGTCGGGAACGCGAGACCGACACATTTTGTCCGGGATGCTCGCCAGCCTGGCAATCGTCATTGAACTTCCAGACGACCTATACCTCTGGATCTTGGGCATGATCACTGCCGAACATGTCAGCGTCCTCCGAGAGGAATATCGCAGGATCGCCGCGGCCAGCGCGAAACATGTCCAGCGGCTCATCACGCCCCAGCGGCTCGAAGAAATCTTGCACAGGCTTGGCGCTGCGGAATATGTTGATGACGAGGTACTCAAACCAGTCAGAGAAGTCCGAGACGCATATGCCGATCGTGACTGGCAGCCTCTTCAGTCGTTCCTGGAATGGCTGTATTGGGTGGCAGCTCAACTCGGCCACGATTCGGTAGTCTTCGCCGTAAAGATGCTCCTCCGTATGGCGGCTGACAGTGTGGTTCTCGAGAACGCGGATATACTCACACATCATCAACATGCCCTGGAGGGCTTGGTGAACTCAGTGGCGGACGATGTCTGGAATGGCTTTGTGAGTTTTGCTTCACGGCATGGTCTGCGGGCCCTTCTGCTAACTTAGACACCATCTAGTGCTTCGAGATCTGCTCGTCTCTCTATCATGGGTTCGACAAGACATCACTCCGGATACTGCCGCTGCTCTGCATGCCGGTTACCTCGTCAAAACTTCATGAGTTACGCAGACGACTCGCCATTGCGTTCTTCCTCCGGGACGCAGCGCTGGCCAGCGAGCACCCCGATGACGTCGTTTCTCTGCGTTTCATCATTGCCCGGGTAAAAGACAGTGACTTCCAGATCGGCCACAGTACCAACTACACCGAGCTGAAAGCCTTAGTGCAGCTCCTTGACATAACCGTGGACGACGGCTCCTTCGTGCATGGCAAGGATGACCATGGATATGAAAAGGAGTTCAACGGAGAGATTGACGATCTTGCGAAGCGCCTCAAGTCCATCTGGCGCGGCATCAACGACACCGGGGCCGCGAACTTGGCGCGCACAGAGGCCAAGAGTGTCCTCGAGTGGGTCGGGGAGCGCCTCAGCTATTCAGTGCGGACGAGACGTCCGCCCACGCAAAGCATATTTGGCGACCAAGGGCCGTCATCCGCGAAAAAGAAGCGGCAGCGGGACTTCATGCACAAATTTGTTCACTCGAGGAAAAACAAGCCGGCCGAGGTAACAGACGCAAAGGTCGAATTACCGTCGAGCGAGGACGACACATTCGTCACGGCACTCGGTGAATGATGATTGACTCGTAGTATAACGATAACTACCTAATACGCCAAGAGTTGGCCACGATCATACAGCATCTAAGATACACCACAGGAAGGGGGATTCAGAAACAGGTTGGCGCCGGGAGTTTCCTTCATGCAGCATTGCGTTTGTCCAGCCCCGGAAGCGGGAGAAAAGGGGGAAGGGGCTATGTAGGTATTTGCAGGGCGCGCGCTCGGTGAGAGGATGTGCTTCAATCGGTGAACCTGCGGTTGGGATTCTTTCCAAACAGAGTCTCGCGGACTGCCGGCAGAGCAGTGTCCTGGAGAAGGCTTAGGCGTTCCTCGAATGTGTTGTTGATTTCAATCTTTCCCTTTCCGCCTACGATGAATGCACCACCGGCGCTGTTCCATCTTCATTAGCTTTGATTCCTGCGGGTACAGTGATAAGTGCATTGGAGGGGGGAGAAAACACACCTCTCCGCAGGTAGAGGGTTGGACTCGTCAATTTTGGCGGACGTATCCTTGCCGACCTCCTTCTTGTATTCCTTGACGGCGTCCTCGATGGCCTTCTTGACGGTATCAAAGTCGGCTTTCCGCGCACGGATGACGACCTCGGGCTCGGCGAGGGCGTAAAGGCCCTCGAGAATCAGGTTCTTGAGGGTGGCCTGGTACTTGCCCTTGTCCTTTGTGGCGGAGGACAGCTTCTTGCGGGCGTCCTCAAAGATGTTGTCGAGGAGCTCCTGGCGGGCGCCGAGGACCTTGAGGCGCGACTTGTTGGAAGCGGTGGAGCGGGTGATCTGCTGGGACATCTGGGCCTGTTTGAACTTCTTCTCGTACTGGCTGTCGATGGCATCCGTCTCCTGGCGGACGAGCTTTGACTTTTCGATTGCGAACTCCTCGTTGGCCTTGATCTCGATCTCACGGGCCTTCTCCATCGCCTCCTGCTTAATGAACGCCGTCATCTTGCGGAGCTCCTGACCGACCTGTTCGTCCCCCCCCTGGAGTCAGTGAACGTCTTTTGGAGGCATGGTGCATTCTTGTGTCGTCGACGACGGGCGGGCGATGCGGGGGAGCTTACTTGGTCGTCGGTCAACGGTTGGTGCGACATGATGGGCGGCTTGGGGGGTTTGCGTCGGGGTGAGCGACTTTGTTTTCGGAACCAATTAGGTTTGTGAGGAAACGAGGGCGACGACGGGCAATGATGGATCGCGCGGAATGGGTGGTGAGAAGGTGGTTGAGCCCGTCGGTGGTTGAGGCAAGTCGCGATGGGAGGGGGGGTCGGTAGGTTGAATGAAGCTGTTGTTTGACGAGGCCTTGCTACCTAGGTAGGTACTCTAAGCCGCCGCAGCAGCGCACCAGCCGGCAAAGCATCACTGGGTTCGGCCCAGCTTCAGCAACCTGCACTAACCCACACCCATAGGCAGGTAATCTGTCAGCCACATCGACTTGGGTAGACGCCCACCCGCACAAGGACCCGCTTGGGCAACCTCAAAGAGAGAGAAAAAAAAAAAGAAAAGAAAAAAAACATAAGCCACATATGATCCGTGCATGTCTGACTAGTGGGCCTCTATCGTCTCTCCAGCCACGTTTCCTTTCGAAGTCGGTGACATCACGCACGACCTGAGGGAAAAAGATAAGATAGTGTTATCCGGCTGTCAGGTGACGCCGGACCGAGAAGCAGCCGCACCGCCACGAGCACTGAATAATGCAATGCAGGCGGGCCCTGAAGAGTGGAGAATCACAACCTGGCTGCAGTATTGTGGTGGTTGCTGCGTGTACTTCGTAATCAGTACCTACCATGAGGGAAGTGCTGTGTCCCTTACTCTCCTCTCGGGGCACTTCCGCCCTGGCCAGACCCGAACCCCCGACCCTCTCTTTCTCTACACCCATTGTCGTGCAAGACAAACATACGTCTGTCTGGTGTTTCGAGCTGAGGCCACGATCTAACAGAGGAGGCCATGTTAGTGGAAATTCCCATGCTTTGATAATTCCCATTCATTTGGTTTATACTCAAGCATCTCTCCCTTCAAGAGAAGAAACGTTTCTGTTTCTCCTCAACTGTTGTCAGGAAGACCGACCTAGGCCTGGACCTTGAAACCCATCCGCAAGCTCTCTCTCTTGGCGGCTATTGGAGGGAAACCCAGCAGCACACCTTGTCGCCCAAAGCGTGGCGATCTGTATTCGGCCAAACGTTCCTAGCTACATCTTTTTCCCCCTCACAACATTGAAGCGATTCCCGCACCACTCTTCCCTCCTCCTCCTCCTCCATCCTATTGAAACCCGATCGCCCGCCAAATTCGATTCCGTCTTGTCATTCGCAAAGAGAAACATTACCCCCTTGCGCCAACCCAACACCCCAACGACACGAACGCCAGGGCAGACCGAGGAGAGGGAACGAGGGACAAGAGTTGACCGACGATATTTCATGACCCCGACGGCGGCTGCTTCAAACCCAACCACCGGCGCCGCCAAATGACCGACACCTAGCCGGTTCCTGTGCGCGCAATGGGGTCCCTTGGCGGCATCTCCCCCGGGGGAACAATCGCCGTACGCTTCCCAACTCCATTTGCGCCCGGCATCCGTCCCCTTGAAAACAGGTCGCTAATATGTGCACCTTGATGCAGATCGGAATCATCGTCGGCCTCTTATCCACCAGCGTCCAGAGCCTGGGGCTCACCCTGCAGCGGAAATCCCACATCCTCGAAGACGAAAAGGGCCCGCACGAGATACGCCGGCCACCGTACCGGAGGGGCAGATGGCAGCTGGGAATGGGCATGTTCATCGCCGCCAACCTTCTCGGTAGCTCCGTTCAGATATCGACCCTCCCTCTCCCCGTGCTCTCGACCCTGCAGGCTTCGGGCCTCGTCTTCAACTCGATATGCGCCACCCTCATTCTCAACGAGCCCTTCACAAGGTGGTCGCTTTGGGGCACGCTGCTGGTCTGCACTGGCGCCGTGTTAATCGCCATATTCGGTGCCATCCCCGCGCCCGCTCACAACTTACAAGAGCTGCTGGAGCTGCTTGGCCGGAAGCCGTTCATCGTATGGATGAGTATGCAGGCATTGCTGGTCCTCTCCATAGCCATCAGCATCGACTGCCTCGATCACTTTACAAGCATGTCGCTCAACTCGAAGTTCCGCTTCGTCCGTGGTC
The DNA here is from genome assembly GCA_020631755.1 of Colletotrichum sublineola. Classification (NCBI taxonomy): domain Eukaryota; kingdom Fungi; phylum Ascomycota; class Sordariomycetes; order Glomerellales; family Glomerellaceae; genus Colletotrichum; species Colletotrichum sublineola. The sequence goes on along the minus strand of JAHSQG010000006.1, from coordinate 4,087,992 downwards.
TTTCGTATGGGTGCATAAGCGGCATCCTCTCGGCGCATTCGCTGTTAGTCGCTAAGTCAGCCGTTGAGCTGATCATAAAGACGATCGCGGACGGCAACAACCAGTTCGTCCATTGGCAGGCTTGGGTCCTCGTGCTGGCGCTGATCACGTTGGCTTTGAGCCAGCTCTACTACCTGCATCGCGGTCTGAAGCTTGTCTCGACCTCGGTGCTGTACCCCTTGGTATTCTGTGTCTATAACATCATCGCGATCCTGGATGGCTTGATCTACTTCAAGCAGACGGACATGATCAGCCCCCTACGCGCGTGTCTCATTGCGCTGGGAACGGTGATTCTGCTAGCCGGCGTCCTGGCCTTGTCCTGGCGTCTCAGCGACGAGCAACACGCACCTGGCGTTGGCCAATCATCCCTAGCGCCCGGCCTCGGCCTTGTGGAAGATACAGAAGACGAAGAGGAGTCTCTTCTGGGTGGCGACGACCTATACAGCCTCCACGAAGAGGACGATCCCTTACCTGCAACGACCTACTCGACATTTAATATGGCAAGTGGCGAGACATCGCCGATGACTCCAACACTCAGACGCAAAAAGACGGGGATGAGATGGCAAGAACGCGCCGAAATATGGGACGAGCTTGAGGACTGCGATACGCCCACTGCGCCCATCCCGCGCAGGCGCTCCAGCACGATACCCGACGCCAGCGAATCGACATTACTACTCCCGCACCGCCGCGGCGTGAGCAGCGGCAGTGGCAACCAGTTTCCCCCACTCACTCCCACCTCAGATGCAGGACCTGACAGTGAATCGCTCTTATTACGCCGGCCCTCGGGGCGCAGGAGACGTAAATCTACGGGGTTCCCGGGGTTCACGGCCCGCCGGCGGCGCAAGAGCCAGAGCAGCATGTCCACGTTGCAGGACGCGCTGGAAAGCATCTGGAAGCTGAAATGGTGGCGGTCCGAGCGAAGGCCCGGCAGCGCGGCAGCGGACGACGGTACAAGTAACCCGCCGGGAAGCAGTGGGAGCGGCAGTGCATGGCCTACGTTCCGAGACGATCCTCCGCCGCCGACAGAGCAAGAGGAAGGGGATGCCGGAGGAGGGAGGGAAAATGGCAGCGGCAACGGGTCCCAGGATAGGGGGCGGAGCAGCCAGTCGAATGACGATTCGCTTGTATGACTATCGAAGCATTATCATGTCTTCATTCCTTTTCGAAACATTTCTGTTCTCTTATAATCCTGAACAGATTTTCTATTAGATCTACCGGAAAGTGAGTGAGTTGGCGATCCACGCGTGGTTCATTGAAAAACGTATCTTGGCCGACATATCAGCGTTCATATACAGTCACAAGAGCTCATTAACTGTATCATTAAATTACAGTCTTCAGCCCCTAATGTCGAGGCGAGCTCGAAACAGCACCTCAGTGCTATCACTCGGGTTCTCACCGGCTTCTCAAGCCATGAGTAGTAAACACAAAGATGTGTGACGGACAACACAAGCAAATTTGACTCCGCAGTAGGTTACCAGGTCTGATTTGTTTTTGTTTCCTTTTTTTGTTTGGTTTCTTTAATGGCGGAGGCCGTTAATGGTCCATCCAGAACATAGCTGCAGCCATGACAACCAATTCTGCATCGCCGACACGCGTATTCGTGGGTTCTGGTGGCATGTCCTGACCCTTTCTTCGTCAAAATTTTGAATACTCGAGGACGCAGGCGGTGCAGACCACGCGCGCGTGCGCGTGCATTGGGTGTTGGCATGTGTCCCGGGACGGCTCAGGAGGGCGCGAGCATTGTATTTCTACCTCATCTGCAAAGGCGATGAACGGGCTTCGTGCGCGCGTACCTAGTCTTCCCGCTACCCATTCTTTAAATTTTTTTATCGAACCCCATTCCGACTTCGCGGGTGAGCGTGCACACGAGCTATATTTATCACGTCAGAGCGGGAAAGCGACATTACGCGAAACCTTGTGTTGTGCGCCGCTAACCAGTGCTCGACGACGATGATGACGACAACAACAACAACAACAACAACAACAACAACAACAACAACAACAACAACACGGAAGGACGTCCGAGCGAGCGGGCGGGCTTGAGACTGGAAGCATCGGAAAAGGGGAGGAGGTGAAGGGTTTTGGTTTACTAGTAGGTCCTGGGTCTCAGGGCCAACACTCAGCCAACTGGCTAAAGGGGAAAAGGGAAACCATTCTTCCTCAACACGCGAGGACGCGGTCGTCGGCTCGCGAGCGCTGTTTTGCATGACGCTCGACATGTTTGGCACACAGAGAGTGGGATCTAAATGATTGATCCTCGAGGTCAAGACGCTCCTCCTCCCCTCCCTGCCGCGCCCGGCTTTGACGGTTATGCACTCCATTTGTTCCCCTACTCAATTGACGGCTCTAATCCCATCCCGTGGTATAACACCGAGTTGTGGGATCGCAGCTGTCCCCTTTTGCGTGTGTCTCCACAGGGACCAGCGCGGGCATCTCCACGCCCAGAGCAGCCGGCTCACCCACTCAAAGCCAGCCCACGCGGTTATCCAGATGGAAAGGAGAGGAAGAAGAAGAAGACAACCGCGACGTAGGACCGCGGCCATCAGGTGTTATTTGCGTAGCCACCGTCACCGATGCTCTCCCCAAGCGCCACAGTGCTGGAGATAAATGGGAGGCCCCATCCCCCGGCTCTTGTCCCGCAAAAGATTGGCCCCCTCAGCCCCGTCCCCGGTTCGTTTATACACGCCGGGGCAGTTTGGATTTTTTCACGCCAAACCACGGACTGTCAGGCCTGATATTGGTTACCCTCTGAGAAATGGGTTGTCTATCTCGATCAGTCTAATATAGAATGCCGTGTCGAACAGGGCCTTGATGTGCTTCCCTTCCCTTCCCCCTTCCAGCTCTGCCACCGAATGAACCAAGATAGACGTATTCGTAGTGGTGGCCAAATGGGTCAACCCCCAACGTGGGCACGAGAGGTTTCTTGGCAATGTCTACCCCAGACGAAGGCGCCCATACTATTTCGAGCTAAGATGACTCTTGCCTGCTATCTCTGGGGATCTCCAGGCCAAATACGCCAGGCTCCCTTATTTCATTTTTCCCCCCCTTATCTTATATATAGAGAGAGAGCCCAGCGACCTCGTCCATCCCCAGCCGATAGGGAACGCTAATCAGATATATTGCACGTCTGTCTTGGCTGTGTCCACGTCTCTCACGCCATTTCTCCACGAATAGACCCATAAGAGTGGTACGCGCACACCAAGCTGACAACCGAGATTGTTGTATATATGAGCTCATCTCGTTCGTCATCTTCAACAAGTCCTCAACGCACCAGCTCCGATGGGCAACTGGGAAGCACCGCCACCCCTATACCTACATATCCCATGACTCGGAGTCCGCATTCGCTTGCTTAGGCACGCACAAAGTCGCATACACCCACATACGATAAGACGAAAGAGTAAGATTCACGTGTACACACTACATAACATTGAGAAACAGGTTTGATTTCAGGGCAAGTTTCCCCCTTTGTACAGAACGGAGATAATCGACACTAAAAGTCTATGATATCCACACCAAGTACCGATAAAAGGTTGACGTCGGTCTGGCTCGACAGATAAGACGATCGAGGTAAGAGGGGGAGATAGAGTAATGGGCCGTCAACAGAAACAGACTTTCGCATCAAGTATCTCCGTCCCAGATTTTTGTTTCGACGCGTCAAGCGGTCTTGAACCCCCTCAATACCCCCGACGACAAGACAAGAGAGGGCTCTGTAGGATTGCAGAGAAAAAGGCGGGGTGATATCTTGATTATGCCTGTCCACTGTCTAAAGAGCAAGATTAAGCCTATTCAATGACCGCGGCGGTGAGGCAATCATCACTTCATTCTCATCCGAAAGAAAAAAGAAAAAAGGGGGAAGAGTGCCACGCTCGCTCCCCTAGTACCACACAACAAGAAAAGGGGGGGTTGTTTCCGAAGAAAGAAAAGTTCCCAGAACGAGAGATGAGAAAGACACGGGTTGCCCTATCCGCGGCTTGCGACTTTGCCCGAAAACCGAAACTGCTAGGACTTTAGAAACCGCGGTAGCCAGACTTTTCATCAATGTGGCGGTAGCGTTCGCGTTCCTTGCGGTCCTTGAGAAGCATGGCCGTGCATAAGACAAGGAGGGCATCAATACCGACCATGCCGAAGACGGCGGTGAAGATGTTGTCGACGAAGATGTTGGCGAAGCTCGTGATCGGGGTTGCGCAGCCACGCTGCAGGGCCGCGGCGGCGGGACTCGGGCACTGGGCATTAGTGATGAAGGCAGGCGAAGTGCTGTTGAAGTATCCGCAGCATTTGAACTGTTGATTTCACGTTAGTCCCAAAGATACTTTATCGATGGGTATCGCGAGGGTCACTTACAGCAGTCTGCATGAGGTCCTGGATCCTGGGGTCTTGAACGTTCCAAGTCTGTCCGAAATCGTTCTTGGTGGTGAGGGTAATGACCCAGAGGTAAACGCCGAGGATGAGACTGAAGACGCCACAGAAGGTCGTCATGTAGCCTGAGATCTTGAGCCAGCCGCGAGTCGGCGTGATCATACCGGGGATGGTGCTGATGAAAGTAATGAAGATGAAGACGGCGTTGGCGATGCCGGCTGCGGCCGAGTCAGTACTTATTACAATCAACATCACCCCACCACGAGATGCGAGCGGGCTTATTCGCATCCCTCCATCCCTTACGCACCTGTCAATGGGAATTTGGCTGTCAACAGACGCATGACGGCATCAGTTCCTTCCGTCGGGGTCTCCTTCACGAGGTTCTGGTTGATAAGAGAGAAACCGAGGACGAGGGCTCCGGTGATGAGGAAGACGATATCGGCGGCCACGAAGGCCATGAGAATCTTGTTGGCCATGACTGATGGCGTTTCTCAAAAAAATAAAAATCGAGCAGCCTAGAGACCCGACAACCAAGATGTCGCGCGGAGAGACTTGGCTGCTCCTCTTTCCTTCCCTTTCCTCCCGATTCGAGATGTTCCTCCTCTTACGAAAAATCCTTTTTTTTTTGTTGCTGGAATAGGTTTTAGACTTAAAAAGATTGGTGAGTTTGACGACCGGCGTCTTTCGATGTTGTTCGATACGGATTCGGTTGTTCGTGCGTCGTCTTTGCCGCGTCGGGGGGTAAGGACTGTCTTCGACCAGCAAAAATCAAGGGAACTTCCACCACACAGCGGGGACAGTCGAGCGCACACCAAAAACCGGACAGGGGAAAAGAGAGGTTGACGAAAACGTCGCGAAGAAGAGAATAAGGAGGTATTGAACGATTGTACAGAAGAATGTGAAGGTGGATCAAAAGTCTCCCTCCAAAGAGAAGCGCAACTTGCTACACGAAACAAGAGAGGAGGGAGAAGAGGTTCCTGGTGCAGGCGGTGGTCCGTAAAAGGCGACCAGAGGTCTGAGCTTCAAGGGCGGGAGAGCGTCTGGTAAGGGGGGCCCATAAAACTGTCTCGGACGATACTTGGGCTGGCAAGGGAGGCCCCAGAGAGAATCACCAGATTCGATCAAGCAGCAGAGGGGCGCTCTATCGAGAGGCGGCTAAAGGGGATGATGGTGGGTGTCACCATCTTGCCTGGTTACGTAGGGTACTGGCCGTGTTGTGGTCAGGGCCCTCCCCAGTCTTGCCCACGAGCTCTCGAACATTGGCCGCGAGGATGAGAAACGCACTGAAACGTCTTGGGACCAGTCCACAAATCGCACACTGTAAGCGAATACCTGTGACGTCCACCAAAAAACGGTGCGAGATCTGCACAGCCCACATGGAAAGGGAGCACTGGAGAGACTGTGTGAAGGGGAGGAAAATGGGCTGAGGATGGTCATGATGAATCCGATTCCCTGACGAGATGCGTTTCAGGACCGAGGGGCGATCTCATGCAGGCAGCAGGGCACACCCCAAACGAGGACCGGTGCCGGCGCCAGCGTTTACGACTGTGGCCAATCACGACGCTTCAATCATCCAACAGTCGCCTAATTGGGTGAGGTCGCCCGTTGTGCCAATAGCTTAGGGTTACCATCAGCTGGCTTGGTCCTTGTAGCACTTTACCAGAGAGTGTGTGAGAGTGTGCGTCTATCTCGAGGGCCGGGCTTGCGCAGTGCAGTGCAGTGCAGTGTACTACGTAGTGATACTCAGTACCTACCTACCTTAGTAGGTAGGCAATAGGTCCCTTTTCCCATTTGGCACCACTCTCCCCCCCACATTCCGCGCCGAAACATAGCCCATGCCTGCGACCATGAGGCTTACATCAGCGGCCGGCGGTCCCCAGTGGTGGGAGAGAGACGAAACTCCAAGCCTCAAGGCGGTCCCTCGTAAGGCTGTAAGGGAGAGAGAGAGAGAGAGAGAGAGACGAAAACCCAGAGGGAGGACACTCGAGCCGCCCTGGCTTGATTACATCATCGTCTAGAGACGGGAAAGAGAAACAGGAGACGAGCTCAGGAACCAATGCCTGGAAGGCGTCCACATACCGAGACATGTCACAAACTCGGCGGGATCCCACCCCACGCGCGTCACCATCCCACCAAGCCCGCAACCTGTTCCCGCTAGCATGCGTGTACCTAGACGCCCGGTTTAGACTCCTATGCGGCATGTGAATGGAACCGCCCCCAACGGGACACGATGCAGAGTGATCCTTTTAATCCTTTTAATTAGGGGACGGATGTGAACCACAACACCCCCATCGTCGCACGGTTTGGTCAGCGGTCTTGCCTTCCATCGACTGCGGTGGCACGACGTTACCGCCGCCTACGTCCAATTTCCAAGTCTTTGGCCGCCCTGGCAAGTTGCAATTCATGTTCATCGTCCCCACTACCTTACTTTGATAAGGTAACCCGGAGATGGATGTCTAGCGCGCACTAAAAAGGCAATTGTCGGTGGGCTTCCGAAACCGATGCTGCTGTTGTTGCTGATGTGACCCTCGGAGACGCCTCGAGGGGTCATGCATGCGCTGGGCCAACCTCGGGGCCTTTTCTTCCTGTCTATTTTGTCTCCCTTGGGATTTCCACCCATCCATTGATCCGCTGAGACTCCGTCTTGCGCAGCCCTAGGATACGACAATAGCACGATATATTGTCCCTGCATGCGCATGCCGCTCGGAGGACCCGGGCTGGGTTGGGACGCCCAGACCTGTCAAAATAACACTGCCCAACTCTGGCCCCCAGCCAAAGGAAAATGGGGCCAAGGCGTGCCGAAATACTGTTGTTGCTGCCTCAACTACCGCCGCCAGTTTCCATCGCTTCGGCACAGGAGCCGAATGGGGCGAGGGAGGGTAAATATTGCCGGTAGATGTCGAGAGGGACTGCCTCATGCTGTTTCGTGCGTGCCCTACAACATCGTTTCGTTGCGGGTGGATGTCGGATATTCTCCGTGGAAAGAAACCAATACAGGAACGTGAACCCGCACAGGCGAGACTTCGACATGTGTGAACGGCCGGGCCCCCGGCATTTCAGAGCCGGTCATGTCGGCAACAGACGGACGCAGGTGCTGGCCTGTTCCAGGATCACGATTCGCGAACAGTCGATCGACCACTGGGTAGGGAAACGTCGCCTCGACTCGCCCAATCTCTCGAGACGGCGGCAGTTGTATCCGGCTAGAGCATGACGTGCTGCAAACAATCACTTGCAGCGTTGCTTGCCTACGAAGTACGCATGCAGATTAGAATTCAACCCACCTAAATTCTGATCACGCCGTTGCGAGGCACAAATCGGCACTTCGACGCCACCGATCAAACTCGGTCAGTAACTAACGCATACTAGCAAATCGTCCCCACACCGAAAGGCTGTGGCGCATTAAGCTTTGATCAACCAATGGCCGGGCTCATTTTAGACTAAGTTATCAGCAACATTAGGAAGAAGATAAAAAAAAGGAGGAGTGAGGTTAAAAATGAGTTGGGCCCTAACCAGGGATCGAACCTGGGACCTCTCCCAAACGAGCAGCGAGTCGCAACCCTAAGGGAGAATCATACCGCTAGACCATCAGGGCTACTTGATCTAAGTGATGTTCTTTGAATTATTGGTGGATGCTCAAATTCCATTGAAGTTGGTAAGGTGAGTGCCCTGCTGTACTACAATTTTGTACGACTAAGGACAATCAATGGGGCAGGGATGTTACGCGATGCGATCGAGAGATTGGGGTTTTAGATAAGTTAACGGTGCGGGTGCTCAGCCTCCTCTCTTCATGCCTCTCTTGCGGTACGATATGGTTTCAGCCACATCTCTGACACAGGAGACTCTCGTTGGGTGCTTCTCAACTCGATTGGCAGTACTATGACAGTGGTATCTTGGCATTGCCAGACCCTCCTCTCTGCTGCCACCTGGACGTATTTACTCTCAATACCTCATTTGTAGGGCAGATACGCCAAAGAAGCCACATTGGTGAACATCCGGCTGCCTTTTGCTAGTCGGATTCAACACGCACTGATGGGTCCAGGGAGCGATTAACGATGCGAATGACACCTGTTAATACTACAACCAACTTTCAATCCCTTGAATTTGCCACCCTGGATTGAAAGCCTATACCTGGATTAACCCTTGCATCCCCCTTTGTGACCACAGCGTCGTTCAGCCGCATCTTTTCGTCCTTGGACCTACATGCTGACGTACAGACATCCACTAACCCACATGGATCCATGTCGCGGTGCCTTTGGAGTGCACACAGGAGGAAGCTAGGGTTTAGAACGGAATGGATGATACGGAAGATTACTAAGCTACCGCTTTGCTTTAAATGTCGACACAAACATCTTGACACCTGCCCCCATATCCTTAGTGAAAGCGGTGACTGAGGACATGAAGAAGGGAAGTCCAAGGAGAATAGGAGGCAAATGCCAAACGCCTCGAGGGAGGCTGATGATACATTTATTCCATCATTCTCGTCACATATGTGGGGGATGCTAGAGACATTACGAGGTACACGCGGATTCGTGAAGAATATCAGTGAGCGTGGCCAGGTCACCTTTGGGGTTCTGGGGAGGACGTATGTCCCATCAGACATCGGCGCATATGATGGCCGTTTTCTATCTGCGGTGTCTACTACTGAAATACCCCCGAGGGCGAATATCCTCTGAATGTTGGAGGGTGTGAGCAATGCTTATCCGAGAATCAGTAGTTCCAGCCAGTACAGACAAGAACGGTAGAGAAGCAATAGAACACCTTAGAAGCTCTTTGTATGCTTGTCTCAGATGCACAGCTGCAGTGAGCTTTGATATTTGTGCCTTCAAACAACCATGGTACGGCTATAAACCAGCAAGATTGACGCACAACTGCTGTCCCATGAGTAAGTTGTATCCATGATTCCTGTGACGGATGCCCCTGTTCTTGCTGCTGTAGCCTCTGCCCAGGGTTTAGCGAGCCTCTTAGGTATTCAAAACAACGTGATAGTGCTATGCATTTACCTAGAATGTTAACAGAACCCTTTATTGTTATACTGATGTTGTATCCTGGACCCAGGTCTATGTTAGCTTTTAGGTTCAGCTGACTTTTGGAAATAGTCGGAATGAAAGAAATTAACAGGACATGAATGCTACGCCAATACACTACCTGAATCCTCAGAATATTTTGTTGCAGCCTCTATGCAGCCTTCCCTCCTTGCTGAGCACCGGCCTGTTGTGGCCTGCGACCAGCCTTAAGCCGAAGCAAATCCCGTATCTCACTCTGAACGTCCTTCGTGCAATAAAACCGTCCACAGAAGCAACAAAGGTACAAAATAGGTTCTCTTTGATAGCCTGCACGGCATGGAAGCTTTGAAGTCGAAATCTGCAGATCCTCTGCCGGCCCCTTTCCTGACAGAATTGGGTAGGTCTCTTCCTTTTGGGGGGGGGGGGGGGGGGGGGGGGGGTTCATCCAAACGCAGGGCTCTGTGTGTCTCCCACGGGTACCGTCGAGACCACTATGGTATGATTTGATTGTCGTGTCATGAAATAGTGGCCTTGGCTCCCTTTGTGTGGCTTTTGGTTGTTTTATTATGACGGGCGTTAAGTTCCCCACGCTTCTTCTTCAAAGTCTCGAATAGAGCTGCTCAAGTCGTCCTTGACTACCTTTTGGAGGCTTAGAAGAAGGTTCAGAGAAGAGGGAATAGTATGGTAATGTAGTCACTACTTTGCTTTTCGGGAGTCATCTCTAATAAAACGGCTATCACTGTGGTAGAGCATCTTTTCAGGAGACGGCCTACCCACCATATGTGATCATGCCAAGGCTTTGCTAGCGAGCTTGAACTGGAAGTCTGACAATTTCGGAAGCAAGGTTATGCGGGTTATCGTCAAGCTTTTACTTGGGCAACGGTGTCTATATGACTGACCAGCGTACCAAAAGCCATCTGCTAGACCGATGATATTGAGTGACTCAACCACATGATCGGAATAATGGTCAGGAACTGCAAGTTCTCTGTGGAATATGATATCTCAGTGCTCAAATATAACATACTACAGGCATCGCTGGGCATGGCGCGACTTATCCTCGGGCAGGCCAAGGCGAGGACCCCTAAGAGTCTTCCCGTAGGGATACTATGGTAAGAAACGTCGGGCCTAACTGTGGTTGTTGCCCTCGATCTTTCATCCGTTCGTGAAATTTATGAAAACAAGAATGAGTGTCTAGATTCATGGATCAACAAAGTGACATTTAACAACGGTATGCATACGGCCAGACAGCCATTGTCGGGAGTTGGTTGGTTGACAACGTACTTTCTGGCTCGGGGTCTCCAAGGCGCTGGTGCGCAAGCCGTGTTTCGACCTTTCATTATCATACACATACTCTATATCCAGACACTGAGGTCAAGGAGAGCTATTTCGAATGGCCAGAAGGGCAAACTGGATCTCATCTTCTGTCACATACCGCGCAACGTCGCCCTGTGAACTGAGAAATAGATGCTCGTCTGTAGTAAAAGTAACTGACTAAACACGTAGATGTAATGAGGACGAATCCAGGATAGATTTCTGATGAAAAAGCTTTTCCAAATCTAGTTCGCCTTGCTTGTTTACTTCTATTGTTACAGCGACCGACTTGTGCCAGTATCTGAAAGCAAATGAAATTATGACGAAGGATCTCGGTATATGCTTATTACTGTCAACTTCAACTTCAGTATCATAAGAATCCCGGTGAACTGTTGTGAGGTATAGAAAAATACGGCCGCGTCCATCTTGGGAAGGATGTCTGGTCATCTATTGACCAGAAGGGTCGAGTGCGTGCCTTCTCATACTTTGTCCTCGCTTTAGAGCTCCTGAGGCTGTCCAAGAGCAATACACCCGAGCACTTTCGCAGTAAATATTGTTCTTATAACGTATCAAAAGCCGGTTTTGCCTTATATAGTGTCGTTGATTGATGAGATTAAGTCGAGGTATTCCATACTACAGATCCTAGAGTCACAAGAACCGTCAAGTCTTTGATCCACGCACACGAGTGATCTCAATACAGAATTATGAAGTAGCTACCCATTTTTAAGAGATAATCAAAAGAACATGGCCCCAGAAGACTACTTTAATATTGAGGTCTCTTATCACAATGTTGAGATCAAGCTTGTGCATCCAAGCGACCGTGAAGCCTTATTGCGTTTCTCGGAGTTATGCTATACTCCAACTGAGCCCCTTACACCGAATGAACCCATGGCTTTCGCGGAAAAGTTTGGTCGTACACACTACTCGTGATTTCTGAATCAGGGAGTGCATATAGTCTGTGATGGACCCAGGAAACGTGCGTGTCAAACCTCGTATCCGTCGAGGTAGCGCGCCGTTGTCAGCTTCCAACGGTAAGTCCATTGACTTCTGGGCAAACAGATTACCGAGTGCGAGACTGTGAGGACTTGCAACTCTATCATCCATGGTATTCCCTTTGACGTTACAGCCCATTACGGCGCAAGCAGTGCCATACTGACACTCACACAGCCAAGTGCCGCAGCTCTCTCTAGAGCAACACATTGAATGAGATGTGACAATGAAATGCGAAAACTACTAGCTTATCAAGTCTGTATAAAGCTCTGTGGGAGGCCGTGAAAGGCAAAAGGAAAAGGGATCTGTTGCGGTCGATCGGCGTTGTTTTCACCTCCCCTAGCTTAGTACCCAAGACTGACGCCAGGAGACAACGGAAGAATTGGCAGGAGTAACAAGGGCAGCAGACTGCATATATAATAGGCTCCGAGAGATAATACTGTCAGAGATGTATTGGAGGGGTGATGATCATGAGGTAGTCTCTGCTCCCTCGCCGCTCGTATAGTAGACATGACATCTTCCAACGGGCGAATCAACTCACTGCGCGCAGTTTCCATGCAGACGGGTGATTGGACACGAAGGCACTCAAATTGGGCAAGTTGACCCCGAGTAACAGGATAACAGAAACGGACTGTTGTCTGAAGCGTCGTAGAAGCCTTAACAGACCTTGAGCTTGGGATTACCTGTAAGACTCAAGGAACTCCACCCTGCAAAAGGGAGCAACGTAGGGGGCATGGCGATGTCTCAAACCAAGACCAACGGGTACATAATGAGCACACTTTGCCTATAGAACATGGATTATAGGCTCCAAGGTGAAGTGACTTCACTCTGCCGTCGTAGCAACCGTAGCGAGACTTGATGCTACCGCAGGCTCCGGAATGTTATCTCACAAGGACCCGTCCACTGTCCTCCTGAACCCCAGCAATCGCGTTTGTCTGTCCCCAGGAGCCCCGTGCCTCCTAAGTTTTACTTCAGCAGGCCGAAAACATGCGTCGAGCCAAGGCTCGCGTTCTGTCTGTGGATTCTTCAATCACTCTGGGCCGGCGGAATGAAGCCTGGGGCCCTAGAGCTTGAGCGTGTGGAGCAGACTCTAGAGAGGGGCCGAAGCGCTCTGCGTGATGTGGGAGCCCAGCTCCTGGGACAGGGTGCCCAATTGTCAATCGTTTCCAGTCCTCTGAACAGTCTGAAGCCAAATGTGTGTCCCTCTTAGCTCTTAGGAGTGCGTCTGTTGATGACCGCGACCGGGAGGCCTGGGCTCGGTGTTTTCTCTTGTCTATGAATGCTGTTCCGCCTGTGGCCCGCCAGGCTGACAGACTTGGCTAGGCGCTGAAAACGTCAAGTTTGGCTTTTGCCGAGACCCTGCTCAGGGACATCCCCTGAGGGTAAAGCCGCCAGCAGCACGGTCTAGTCGGCGACAGTGCACACGTCATGCAAGCCCAACGAGATCGTTCAAACCCTGCGTCCCAGAATATGGCAGCCCCGGCGCCGAAGACGTTGAGTAGGGCAGTTGCCAGCGCCGATCAAGGTTGTGCGGAAGACTTGCAGGATATGGTCTCGGCCGATAGGCACTAACAGCAGGGCCTGTGAGATCGGATACACCAGGGATGTTGACGACGGGCAGATGAAGATTGATCGGTGGGAGACGCGGCTCTGCAGAGCAGTAGGTAAATGTGATTCATAAATGCTTCTTGATTTTCCAGAGACTCGTTACTTGCATGGGCCGCGCTCAAGTTATGAAAACGTACCGAAGCGGTTCCTTCGGGCATACCTGGTAAACAAACCATCAGCGGGCAAAAGAGAGTAGGCAGACAGTGTTTTCAGCTAGGGTGCCTCGGATATTGATTCTCTCTGAGCCAAGTCATCTCAACCAGTCAACACGGCCATCGATGGCGAGATACGGACGGCCTGAGCTCGTAGTCGAGGATGATATGGCCAAGTATATCCCCTTCTGTCTCCAAGTTACCTGCCGTACCATGCTCTTATCGAGCGCTTGGCAGAGAAAAAAGTGCTCCGGGCGGCTTTGGATCAGGATGCCCAGCAAGGCGGAGCGGAGCGTATCACCTTTGTATACTCCGTACAGTAGTTGCACATTCGGGACCTGGGAGTGATCGTTCAGTATCGCAGGATTTGCGAACCCTGAGATATTGAGAGATAGAGTCCGTGCCATTAGGTCGGCTTGAAACAAGACTGTGGTCCTTAACGAAGACTATTTGCATCGGATCGGTGACCGGGATATTCAGGCTGAAAGCGATACCATCAATACTCTCACAAGCGAGCATGCAGTTAGGCTCTAGGCATGGTTTAACCCGAGTCCTTGACTGCATAATTTGCCTCGTCCATTTCGACTATTGCTGTCCGTCGAGGCTGCCATCCAGGATACCCAGGAGGCTGGCTCAGCAACCGTCTCATGCACCTCATGTTGCAGAAAGCGAAACGATATGGAGTTTAGAGATGCTTGAAAGCTGCATGGACTCATCACGCACAGTCAATCAACGGCCACCCACAAGCATAGTGGGATACGTGTACGAATGCGTAGGTAAGGGGCTTGTCGGCTTGAGATGGTCGATGAAAAGGTGAAAGGTAGACATACTAGGCGTGCGTGCCCGACAGGCGCCGGCGATTTGGTAGGTCGGACAATCAGTCGAACGCGACGAAACGCAGTGTCGGTTACAGTCCGAAATGTGCACGTACACTACTCTGTACTGTACCCTATACCCGTACAGAGTATTCATACATAGACACTGACTGCGCCGGGCAGAGCGGCTAGGAGGGGTGGAGCTGGGAGGACTCAGGAGCAGGGTGTGGAGGGGGGAATCAGCAGAGTAAATCAGTCGCAACATTACTGTCACCGGATTCTGTGGCCAACCCCTGGAAGGCCGCTTGGGAACCAACGTCACGTGCGCGGGAAAAGGCAGACTCACCTAGCAGCGGTAGGGTAAGGGAAACCGTTCTTCCGCTAGCCCTCCTCAGAACCTGGATCGAACACCTCATATTTGTGTGTGAGAGTATCTGTACAGGGACTTTGCCCATTGATGTCGATTGGGATGCTTACCTTGATGGGCAATGGCAAGACCTGCTACATACCTACCTACTACGTAGTATCTAGTGAGATAGGTAGGACGCATTGCTGCGAAGCACACGGAGAAGCAAAAGTTGCAAGGTTGCTGACGCCAAACGAGCACGCTGCCCGCGCCGCGCCTCCCCACACGTCGTGCAGCTAGCTCTTGTGCCCTACCCAAGCAATCAAGGTATGTGCCTACCTGCTTGGCTTGTGTGAGGTTGTGCGGCGGCGAGATGCTGCAGGACATGCCCCAAAAGCACACTACAAAGAACGGAACTGGCAATGAACGGGCCACACAGCAGCCCCTGCCCCGCCCGTGACTTGACACCAAACACCCAGCTTCTGTTGCGCGCCCCAAAGTCCGAGTTCGTTTGATTATGATTGGGTCTCCGGTCGGTCCAGCCAGTATGGTGGCATGTCCGCGCTGGGAGTAACTAAGGTATAGAGAGTCCCCATGGAATTGGCGTGTCTGCCTGCCTGTCTGCCTCTGTTCCCTTGATCCTTGGAAATGCAGTCGTCTACATGTTGATGTAAGTGAATGAGTGAAGCAATCAATCAACCAGGCCAGGCCATGCATGTCTCGACTCTCGAGGCACCCGCATGCCGCCCATTTCACCAAACGTGCTGGGGGCCGCCTCTGCTCGCTGACGGGTGATCGATGGGGAGGGAGGCCCGCCCAGTCTCGTGGTTGTTGTTTGCACGGCGATTCTCATCGCCAGGACGCAAGGTGGTAAGTTAACCCTTTACTCCAACCCACATGCACACAATCTGCAGGAAAGGGGAGCAACACCTGCAACCCGGCACGCACACAATACATTGAACATTGACTCTCTCCTTTACTGTTGCGATCCCCCCTCGACTCAAGTACCTTTACGGGTAGCGGATCGTGTACCCTCTTACATAACCGGCACTGTGTGGTCCCATCATCTAGCTTCCTGATGAGGCATGGCGTTCCACCTTTCTGTTCTCCTTTCGCGGGTGCTAGGTACCTATGTACCTGTATTAGTCGCTGGTAACCACCCTGACCTGGGCTGGGCTGACTTGTCTCCCCTCGCATGGTCTAAACGCCATCAATGTCAAGGGTTGAACGTGCCTCAGCTCCTGCACACCAAAATGATGAACGGCGACGTCGAGGCCGTGGAAAAGGATACGTACTATTAACTTCTCTTCCTGCGGATGCTCGCTCGTCGTTACTTTGCGCGAACTTGCAGCGTTGCCTGCCCGGGCACGTCGTGTGGGTAAAGAGTACGTACCTCCCCTGCTGAATCCCGTCCGTCTCCCCTCCTCCACCCGTATCGATGTTCTTTCCTCATCCTGGATAATAGGGTTGGACCAATCTTGGCCCCCTTGCCCCCCCGCTTCGCTCCACCCCATTCCACACAACCTCGTCCACCTCTTTCATCGACTTTTGGTGCTCCGAAAAGCAAAGAAGGCTCCTACATGGTGCACACACCACCCGCCGATCTTCTGTCGTGGCCCCCTAGTAAACGGTTGTTCCCACCCAGCTCAGCCCAGCCCAGGTCAGCCTAGTCTAGCCCACGTCCAGTAGAGCACGCGCCCGCCGAGGTTGACATGCCCGGCGATGCCCCAGGTCTGCGGTCCTCGAAAGGCTGTCACCTAAGCTGTAGAAGACGAATCGAGCAACGGCTGGATCTCTCCTTCGGGAGCACAAAAGTCAAATTCGACACGCCTTTCCTTCTCCGGCCTGACATACCACCTTGTCCTTCCTCACCAGTCCCATGATTCCCATTTCACGTAACAGCCTCTTCAACCTCAGTCCAAGTCTCTTGCGACTTCAACCGCACCATTCCGAACTTCACCAAAACCTTCACTCTCCAACAATCGCAGGTGCCGAAAAAGGCACTCGGAAGACGAGAGCCTGTCCGAAACTTGCTAGGCAACCTGTAGCATTCGTAGAGCTTGCCCGACGCACTATCGTGGACGACCATCTACTTGACTCTGATGTATTTTCCCCACGACTTGGCGGGAGCTTAGTGCAGGCTTCGACACACGTGGGCCTGTACGTTGATTTTCGTACGAATGTGACTGCAGTCTACATTCTGACCCATCCCTCCCTGGCGATATCGCGAATCTGTCTTGTTTTGAACGAAGCATAGCGTAATGCAGCCTCACATTACTTCATCTGCTATCCGAGACACACAGCGGACGTGGTTGAACTTTGGCCTTGCATAAAGCACCGATACTTCAAGCACGAAGCATATATCCTGCATCCGCGGAAGCATGGGAAGAAAATGATGCCCTTGCCACCCGATTTTTTGCCTGCCTGCCCGCCCTGACAGCCCCGTCCGCCCATCAAACATGTGCTCCTCCAAGATCCGCTTCGAAGTATCGAAGTCTCTCCCAGCATTAGCCTGGCGCATTACTTCGGTCTCGAATTGCATCCATCGGACAATCCTTGAAGGAGAGAAACGGGGACTGCAGCATACAGTACCCTATCTACCTACCCACGCCTCCACGCTCACAACATTTTTACTATGTTGCCCCCCCCCCCCCCCCCCCCCTCTCCCCCCTCCCCTGCAATCACACACTACCCAGGTATCCTTAGTTCGCCCTGGCTGTCTCCGCTCTGGGGCCACGTTCTCGACAGCACGTCCTATGTTGAGCGCCAGAGCCTGAAGCACTGTGTGCTGTGCCGCAACGCGACCGCGTTTCCCCATCCACCTTGCATCAAACCACCAACCAAATCCTTGCCACAAGTCCCCTGTCCGCGTCGTGTCGTGTCGTTTGATTTCGGTCGGCGGCGACAGCGTGGGGCATTCATCGAGCGAGCGAACGAACGAACGAACACCCACCAGCCCACAAGCTCTCATAGTACCCCGTCCCCGTCGCAGCTGGGTCTGGCCAGCACTATCGATTCCAAGAGAATGGATGCCCGCCTCGAGGGGCACACAAGCACAATCTTAGCCCATTGCCAATTTCCGCCAATCATTGATTGGCCGGACTGGCCCTGCGTTGCCAATTTTGGTAGATGATGGAAGTCGTCTAATCGGGAGCGCCAAATGTCGCTTCGGTACCTAGACCACCTGCCTAGCAATTGCAGCATCAGGACAGAAATCGACATCAACGGTCTTTGGCGCTTCTGCGAAACCCAGCGACTCACTGAGCCGCTGCTAAGCCCGTGCAGTTCGTGGCTTGTCTCGACCGCTGTAAGAAGCTTTCCAGACTGCGTCAAGGTCCTGCCGAAGACCAACTTTTCAGCTGGTCTATGAGCTACTTACCCTTTGCGGATAGCATGCCAGCGCTGATTGAGGCAGGCTTCTAGAGCGCCACTCAAAAATGGGCGCAAATGAGCCTGGCCAAGCGACAGCTCTCCAAACCAGGAAATCAGCTTCGGGGCGACATCTGGGAACACCCCTACACCTTGTGCAGCAACGCTAAGCCAACCCGTGTTACAGTGCTCCACACATGTCCTGCCTGCCAGAGCATGTGCGTCCAAGAACTCCAACGCCGTTGTTCTGCGAGCGCCAGCTGCACGAAGGTCCGCTCGGAAGCCTTACGCGCAGCGTATCTAACAGGCCCCACTGAGGGTATCGTCATGTCTTTCAGCTATCACGGGTGGTGGTCAAGATTTCTTGTCCTAATCGTCCTTACCTAGCTGAAAGCAGCCAACCAAGCAGGCCAGTCAATGAACTGCGAAAGACCGAAGACAGACCAGGACAAGCCGAGGTCCTCGATACCGCTAGTCGCGGTAGATGGCAGGGGTTCAATCTCGTACCCTACACACCAGTTGTCGCACTGGGGCCTAATCATCAAGCCAAATGGGCGCTCCACAAGGACACCAGGACCTTGGGACCATTGATTATTGTGTTGGCGTGCTTGTTCAACAGTGCGTGCTTGATGGTTCTCTCGTGTCTCTACCTCGAGGTCTCAATGTCAAAGTCCGGATTCGAGGTTGAAAGAGGACCTTAAATGACACTCGAGTGCTTTGCCCACGCTGTTTAGCCCGGGATTGGCTTCCTCCTTGCCCTCTCTCTCTCTCTCTGGCTCGCGTGCGCGCACTGGCTCGTTCTCACATTGCAGCTGTTAAACCATGATACTGCTTTGACCATCGTTGTCGGCCAAAAAGGAAGCATTCGCGGTGCACACCACACATACGCACACACACACACACACTCTCTCTCTCTCTCTCTGCGATGGTCGCTTATTTCCAATGGATGCTACTAGCAGCCGAGACCTGGGATGGGGAGGTGTTAAAATTGAGGGGCAGAGAGCGGGAAAAAAAAAACCTCATTCATGGGGTGTTGGCTGACATAAGCTGTCTTCTGTACGAAATATCCGATTGACGAAGGTACGAAGCGCGTGGCCGCTCAAGCCAGGAGAGGATGGAAGACATAAATGTAGTTCTGAATGCGACGATGCGAAAATGGTTTAGGTTTTTCTGACAGGGCGCCGACGTCTGGGCTCTTGCGTTAGCTTGGTACACGTCCTCTAGAGAACAGTCTTTTACGGCGCCGGCACATAGCAGTGAACAGGAACGGATCCCAAACCGGACAAGTCAGGTACATGTTCTGCAGACAACCCGACCACGAAGAAGCATCAGTAAAAGGCATAACAACGGAGTTGCCCCGAGAAAGCTGGTAACGAAGTGTTCTGCGTCTCAATGGCGGATGGTCTTTCTGTATTGCACCCAGGAAGTACTGAAGAGTTTACTGATACTCAGACAATAGACATGGGAGGGCATTATTGGCAGAGTTAAGTCACGAGTGCAGAACCCACCGCCATGGGTACTGGATTCCCTCCAAGGAGCAGACCACACTATCGCTGGCCTGGTGCGGTCGGCCGCTACCTGACCGAAGGGCCCCACAAGTAGAGCGGGACGCAACCTAACATTGCCAATGGGAAGCAGGGCTACCTCTTGGCATGGCTCCTGCGCCGGCACTGTCTGTCCCAGGGACTCCAGAGTCGCGAAGCTGGCGGGAGCCGGTGTTGGCAAGCAATTCCCTGGCTCTCCAGTGCTTCGTCCAGACGAGTCGGATGACGGCCCGCATGATGATGCACGGCATGAGTAGTATAGTCGAAGAAAAGGGTGAATGGCGGACGAATAGGCGGGAGGTGAAGTAGTGGTTGCGATCGTACTGCTGAGAGCAAAACCTTCGCGGCCGGGCTGCAGGCGGATGCAAGCTAGTATCTCTTGTGCTCATCTCTTGTTCCTAGGTTATCTACGGGAGCGGCCCTCGGGAGGAAGGAGGAACAGGACGATGCAGGCCGTTATTGTGTTTATCACCCTCCCTGCTCCGGAGGATGTTTAGGAGTAGGTATGTGATATATCGCGCTGATACGTCTGAGGCGAGAAAAGGGGAAGAGAAGATAAGCCGCGCCGCGCGATGTAATGGCTGTAGAATGGCCTCCTTCCGTTGCGAGTGGCGGAGACGACGACAGTCAGTGTGTTAAGAGGAGGAAGGTCACCTCCAGAGGCCCCACTCTCCTCTTTCGACGCCATGCATGACACCTCGGCCAATCGTGTCGACGCATGGCTAGGCTTCTTGCTTGCCTTTCGTTCCTCTGGGTCGTTCTTTCCGTATTCTGGCTCTCGCTCCCTGTGCCCGCTCCTGGAGTGTGTCCCTTGACACACCTTAGATTTCGTCCCCCATCCCCCTGATCTGCTTCTCCATCTTGACTTTTCGGTTCTCTCCCAATCGCCCACAAACGTGTACTCCCTCCTCCTTCCACCTTCTTTTTTTTACAATTTTTTATTCAATCTCCTAGTGTTTATTTTATATGGCGTTTCTCGGTACATCTGAGAATATCCGGTGCGTGCACGGAGCGGGAAGCGGGCCGAGGAGCGAGAGGAATCTGCAAAATACAGGTGTTAAACGGAGTATATTTGCATTTGTCCTATCTGCATTCCTCTCAGAGCAGGTGCCCATCCACCCACCCACCCACGAGACACACATCCTACACTAGGTACCTAGGCCAAAAAGTACGGATACGGAGTACATGAGGCAGTACGTATACTCGACGGGCTTGAAGTACGTACACACACCACCATCTCCCCATGCCCTCCCAGGCTCCCAAGGTATGTCGAGGTATCACCGTATCGCGCACTGTACGCTACAACGCAGAAGTCGACACCCCTGTCGCCTTCCCAAGGGCCCCCGTCGCGAGGGTGAGATATCCGTAGAAGCCTTGAGTCCAAGCCCGCCACCCACCCCCCCGCCTTTCGTTTTTCCTTAAACTGTCTGGTTGTGGCCGCAGCCCGTGCTACAACCTCACTATTCTCTTTTCATTCACTCCGCAGTTCCCTTTCGCATTATTCTCAATCGAGCTCTTTCCCTAACTGACACTTGTTGCTTGTTTTCGAGCAGGGGAAACCACTTGACGACCAAAAACGTTTATCGATACCAACGTGCTACTTCGCGGTCCCGAATACCTGCGGTTTGCTTCTGGCTGGAGCAGTCAGAATCCCGTTCGTCGGCTCCGTGTCTTCGATTACATTCCCGGACGAGAGAGAGAAAAAAGAACCTCCCGCCCTTGGTCGACGTTGGAGCTCGGCCTTGCCTTACCACACCTCTATCTCGGCTCTCTCTTCTCCTCTCTCGGTCAAAAAACCCCACACCCCTCCCCCCCTCGAGTCGCGTTTTTCCTTTTTCTAGGCGACTATCCACCACGGCCTTAATACCTACCCTCTGCAGCAACACGCCAACCCGCTCGGCTCTTAATCCGCACTGCAGCCAGTTTTTTGTCCTGTTTCGCCAGGCCAAGCCATCCCGCTGTCGCTGTGAACCACTACCACCACCCACGCGCTCAATCCACTACTTCCAAGACCAGTTCTTTCGACAGCACGTCGGCGCCGCCTGTCAAAAGATAGTCACTTTCAACTATCGACTGTTTGGGCCAAATATCGTCCGTTCACTGACACAACCCCTCGACAAGTGTGAAGTGCATTGCATGTCAGGCACGGAAGCTCCAAAAGTCAAACAAAGCAAATAAAAAATTAAACCAGCAAATTCCTCGCTTCCGTTGGTCGGCAGGGGAGAAAAAAAAAAGGTCACTACGACATCCACACGCACCACTACCAAATCGCCCGAGTACCTCCACCTTGCCTTTTACTACCCTACCCTACCCGTCTTTCAACCTTCCCTACCTTTCCCACCTCCACCTCCCGCAAAAGGCACCGCACCGCATCCGCTCCGCACCAGACTCGATACAGGCTACGTCCCGTTCTGACCTGGTTTTTCTGCGACAGAAGCCCAAGCTGCACACAGCAGCACCTCTTCCTCCCTGATCAAGTATAGATCAATCGGCACCACGCTCAAAGGAGTATCTCCACCGCTTTTTACCTTTTTCTGCCTCGCTCGTGATACCGTCCGACAATTTCACAATGGCCGACATCACCGACCAACACGACCAGACTTCGCCCACCGACCTCGACGAGTCGCAGGTCGGCAACGGCAACGTCGCTGAGAACAGAGGCGTCAAGCGCCAGCGTCCCAGCACCGCCGACGACGATGATGACGATGACGAGAAGGGTGGCCGCGAGCGTCGCAAGATCGAGATCAAGTTCATCAACGACAAGTCGCGTCGTCACATCACCTTTTCAAAGCGTAAGGCTGGAATCATGAAGAAGGTGAGCATACTACGCTCAATCGTCCCTGCACTCTCGCTTTTGTTATGATCGCTCACTCTCGCGCGCGCGCGCGCGCCCTCGATCGATCACATGCGTGGCACTTCCTACCCATCAATTGCTGACCCGGATTCGCTATAGGCTTATGAGCTTTCCGTCCTCACTGGTACCCAGGTCCTACTCCTCGTCGTTTCCGAGACGGGTCTTGTCTACACGTTTACGACGCCCAAGCTACAACCGCTTGTGACCAAGGCTGAGGGCAAGAATTTGATTCAAGTATGTTCGCGTTCTTTTCACTCACCACGATTACCTGTTAAGAGACAACGCTGACCTTTGATACAGGCCTGCCTGAACGCCCCCGAGCCCTCTCAGGGTGGCGAGAACGGCGTTGACGACTCGAACCAGGTTGACTCCCCCGAGGAGCCTCCTCAACAACACCTACCTCCTCAGGCCGGCCGCCAGGGCATGCCGCAAAACCCCCACATGCCTCCCAACTATATGCCCAACGTTGGCATGGACCCTTCGCAGGCGCTCGCGTACCAGAGCTACGTGCAGCAACAACAACGAGGTGGTGGCTATGCCATGCCGCCGCAGTCTGGTCTTCCCCAGCACACATCGCATCAGTCATGATAACTAGGCTGTCCTTTGACTTGTGCTTTTCTCGCTTATACCAGGCACACTCTGCATCTCCCAAACCTCGACCGTCGGTTCTCGTGTTTCTTCGTTCCACCTCGAGGTTCTGGCTGTTTGGCGTTATAGATCGGCGTTGCCACTTTACTGCACCTCGTCGCGCTACGGTTCTTTAATTCCATTGATTCCGAATTCTTCTTGCCGCCATTCGGATTCCGCAGACTTCAGCAACTCGACTACCCTGACTTGATTTCTAAGGAACGCAAGGCCCTGTATGTCTTCCTTACAGCGGAGCGAGCTTCAATGATGAGCAGTGAGGGGTCACACTGGGATAGGCTATGAGAGACACGGCAACATCGGGGTGGGCATCTAAAAAGACAGAAGACCGGGGAGACATGTCGAAAGAGGCAGCTTTGTTGAACTCGGCCTTCAGCTGTGGAATTAGTTCAAGGGCTGATTCCATGCGAGAGGCTTGTGTGGATCGAGCTTGTGTGGCACCATGAGCCAAATCCCTTTCTCTTTCGTTTTCGTTTTCTCTCTTTCTCTCTCTCTCTCTCTCTCTTTCTTTCTCCCGTGGGCGGCGGAGGTTGCGATGCTCGAGAAGTCTATCCGGAGGAAAGGGCTAAGGGGGGTTCCAGCATGGGAAAGGTGGTTTTCGGCATGAGAGCATGATATCTCACGGCTGGGGCAGGCATGTCTTCTTTTTTCCCCCTTCCGGAATGGACTTTGACGCTTTTTCTCAATTCGAGGATCAATGAGGACCAGACGCGCGCGCGAACTTTGTTTTTTTCCATCTCGTAGGGACTCGGCTCGATACCCCCCTTCTCGGCCCTTGACAAAAAGAAAAAAAAAGCACAAAAGCCCCCATGTTTACACGCACATGTTGAACGCCATCCCTTGGCAATCCGAAGGCAGCTCGGCCGGGTAGCAAGGGGACAGAAGGAGAAAAGTCGAGGAAGCAGCTGCATATGGAAGAGGAAGGAGATGCAAGAGAAGAGCCAACTTTGTATGATAGTATATCCCTGGGGGCACGCTTACGTTTTTTTATCGTTTTCTCAACGTCTTTTCTAATACTACCGCCACCATCACCACCGCTACTGCTACTGCTACTACTACGACTACTACTACTACTACTACTACTCCTCCTACTAGACTAGGTAGTCAGGGCCTGGCAAATGCTAATCTTTCGACGCTACCTACACTACCTAGGTATAGCCATGGACCCTTCAGCGATGCCTGTGACCTTTGACCGCATTCTTTTCTAGAACCTCCTATCATCTCTACCAGTGTGCTTCGTCATACGATGGCTAACTTGTGGCCCGCCTCGGCCTTTTTTTTTGTGTGTTTTTTTTTTTGGTGAGAATTTTGCTCTGATGTCACACCGGTTCGGAGGATCTGGTTTTGGGCTTGGACACATGTCTCTTCCCGTTTCTCTTCCGCCAGCCTGCTCGCATATTGTCCACCTCCCCTACGTTCGTTTGCGGACAGGATCGTGCGTCAGTCTCTGCCCCGTGCTGCCCTCCTGCCCGTCCACTCTCTCCCTCCGCCACCCGGTGCGGCTGTGGACGCGCATTCTGCCACGGCGACATGACAAGTGACTGAACTCTAAAGAAGAATTCGAGACACTTTGTCGGTTTTCTTCCCTCCCCCCTCTGCCTCCCGCCGGTCCTCAACTACTCCCTTGCTTCCCTATTCCCTTTCCGTTCCCTCCTCTTCCCTCATTTTATCAGGATTGGTTCTTTGCCGGAGTTCGTGATGGTTAATCCCACAAGCCCATATGGTTGTGCAAAAGCACGTTTCTTGTAGCCCATCCGGAGGTCGGCTGCCATGACCAACCCTGATTTTCTCACTCTTTGATTTTTCTCCTATTTCTTCTTTTGCCGTCTTTCATTTGTGCTCTTCCTCCTTTGGGGCCATCCCAGTCAGATTCAAGCTTTAGTCGGGCGGGCAGGCGGCGGTGTCGCGTGCGCCCGTCTTTCATTCAGGCCAAGCTATCCGTTCCCCGACGGCATACAGGGCAAGGCGGCCCACGTGGGTTTGCGGCATCCGGGCGTGTGTGTATGTGGAAGGGAAGGAAAGGGTCGATAGCGGTTGTTCTGGCCAGACACCGAGACCTTCTCTTTTTTTCTTTCCTTTTTTTCCCTCCCGAGCCGCAGACTACCGAGATACCGGAGATCGGGATGCAAGGATCTGATGACGGATGGATGGGTGAATGATTCGAATGCTGTTTTTGGCCGTCTGCCGGACTGTGATTCGGCGATTGCGTGCCCCGCCCGTGCCCCCCGGGCGGTGCAGCCTAACCGCCGCTGGTGGTGGGCAGTACCTAGGTAATTGACAGCTTTGTGGGACCCCCCTCCCTTTCCCCCTTCGGGGGTCCTGCCCTGCTAGCCGGTGTGCCTGCCCGCTGCCAGTCCGTGTACCCAAGATAGGTACCATAGGTAGGTATGGTGCGCACGTTCGCAAGGCGGGGTTCGGCGACGGCGCCGGCAGTGGGGTTCAGCAAGGAAAGGTGCCGTTAGGAGGGCGGGGAGTGATGATGGTAGGGGATAGCCAGCCAGCCCATCCGTCTTGGGAACCAGATACTGTGGAGGAAAAGATGCTCTGCATCACTGTTACATGCATCGTTGCACTTTCGTCCCGTGTTCTTGGCGGGGCGGGTGATGTAAGATCGTTAGCTGTGCCCATTTCCCCGGATGGCCTGCCGCTAATGGTGATGGGTGGAGGGTGGTGGTCCTTTCTGGATTCGGACATGACGCAAGGACAGCTCGTTGCTTGTTTGAGCCTGGCGGACATTGATGGAATGCGAGTCGTCGAAAGCCGCGATGAGAAGCCATGTCCACGTCAACAGCACTGAGAAGAGCGAGTTTACAAGTGTTTGTTTGGGCTTCACTAAATGGTCGTCACGTTTGGGTGTTCGAGGCCGCAACTAGCCTGCGCTGGGAATCGAGTGGGCGTTGCCACAACGGTCTCTTCCATCCTCAATGCGTGGTTTCTTATTATCCCATGGCCTAACGGGGAAGAGCGAGCAGGTCCGCAGACGCTTTGTAAACCCCAGAGCCCGTCGGAGTCTGCGTATCATGTGCTCCGTCTTCAGATGATTGAAGAGCGATGCCTACCAAGACGTTGTCTTTTCCGCATAGGTGGGCTTCGTGCTCGTTCATCTTTGTCCCGAACATCGGAAATTGCACCGGGTCCTCTGTCGCAACTTTACCTCGTCGCAATTCTGGTCGCCAACCGGACGGAGGTTAACCAGGGTCCACAAAAGACCTAGGGCCGGAGATGGTGACTTGTATCGCACAGTGCTAGGAGTTAGGTATACTCTCTACCAGTTGACGATTGTCGGGGCCAGAAAGATAGTATCGACAAAATGTAAGATTAAGGACTGGTATAGCTAACATGTATCCGTCACCTGTTGTCGTTACTTTATCAGAGCACAGCCCGGCTGGAACGAAGCGGTAGAGGAGCGATAGGTTAGGTACGCCTAGGTTGCCTATTGTTCGCCAGCAACCTAATGTTGGCAACCTTGGGTAACCGCGACGGCCAAAAAACGCCTAGGAGGCACGCAAAAGGAGCCCCTCTGCCGCACCGGCCTCCTTCCGTCTTCCCACGTGGAACTTGCCACTCAGCTTCGTTTCCTGCTAAACGGACAGACGAAACAAACCAAACGGGGAAGGGCATCGGAGCAAGGAAAACTCAAGGAACCAAGGAAATAGCAGTCCGGATGAAACGGACAGAGACAAGCTTTCTGGAATACGGCCCTTGGGAAGAAGAACGGATTTGAGCAGATGCTTTTACCATCCTAACGGTACAACGCATAATGTCATGATGGATGACTTTCTTTTCCATCAAGGAAGGCAGCTCAGAGTTAGTTGTCTGGTTCTCGTAGGGAGGATGCCTGTTCATGGACGGATGCTACGTATCCGTACTCGCAAGACATTAAGCACCAATGCCTAAGGAAGCGATACGGTGTTTGTCCCAGAACCTAACTGTTCGTCATATCGTGACCTCCCCCCAAGGTGGCCATTCCTTGCTCGCATTGGTGTGTCTGTGCAGTGCGGGTTGAGCTGTGGCCATTATGCAGCGACGGACCGGTCTGGACAAGACATTGAGCGGTATTCTTGGCTGACGGCCCTCGACGAGCTAAATGAGTTTTTTGACAGGCAGATCAAACAAGATACGGTTCAACAACGAACCCCCCCCCCAAAGAGGCGATGCAAGAGGAACCTCGAGGTGGATACCGGTCGTATGGGGGGGAGGCGCCATTGATTGCTTAGCCTTAGTACGTCTTACGACCCTGAAAAGTGGAGACACAAGGGGAAGCGAAGGAGCCGGCTGAGGGGTTTTGAGAAGGTTTCTGCACGGACCAGTTAGCGGCGCCCAATGACCCCTGTAGGTACCCTATACCCATATCACTATCAAAGTCAAGGGCAATACCTAGGCACAGCAAGAGGAACTCATGATGGGAATCAGAACTTGCGGCGCCCTTTTAATTGTCACAGCTTCGGGTTTAGCTGTCGTTCTCTGGGACGGAGAGTTTACAGGAAAGCAAGCGTAATACAGAAGTCCGTAGCAAACTGGTAGAATTCGTATGCAAGAAACCTACAAAAGAGGGGGTGGAGGAAGGAGAAAAAGAAGAGAATGATATTCCGGAGAATAAAATGTAAATAGTAAATATATCAAAGACTTGGTCTGAATTTCTCGTTAATACTCTCTCGTGGTCGCGTTCCTTCATTCTCGTCTCCTTGGCAAAGCTACTGATATGCCCGCAGGCTCGGTATTACGCAGTAGGAGCAAGTAAACCGAGTCGTCGACATTCTTTCCCTAGCCAGGCATCTGATGGCCTCTAGTGCTCGCCCAACGTAGCAAAACGACCGAGGGCAAGACTGCCAAGGAAGACGCCAGCCAGAACCGAGAGCAGGTAGCCAACATTCATGGTCATGACAGCCAACATGCTACGGTCATTGTCAGTTTGATGATGCACGGGGATAAGAATGAGGCCACTTACAGCAAGTACCCGACACTAGCAATAGCGGTGTCAATTAGGGCGCGAATGGGATCGACCGAAAACCTCCATGGCCTCCATATTCCGTGCTGCTTCTGGACGACAGTCACGTTCTCTTCGATTCCGTTCTCCGAGAGCACCATATTTTTCGCCATGGTATCCGACGACACTTGACCGGCCATGCCCATCTTTCCGTTGACGCTGACGTAGCGACGCTTGAAGTCCTTGTCCAACCATCGCTTCTCCTGAATGGACTTGAGCGCCAGCATGCCACGCATGCAGAAGGCGAGGAAGATGAGGAAGATGCAGGTTGCGGCGTAGGTGCCGACGCTATTCGGGGTCCACGCCTCGGTGTACAGAGGAGTCTTGATGCTGTTCTGGAAGATGCTCATCATCATCGTGCTCATGCTGCCGCCGGCGCTGCTGCTGTTCATCGAGCCGGATCCCATATCCATTCCCGGCATGGCATCGGCGGCGGTCGACGCGCCGAGGTCCTCGTCCCCGTGCCTAGCCATCAGAAAGCTGTCCATCACGGCGGTGTTGTGGTTAAAGAGGTTGACGCTGGAGGCGCTGTCGTGAGGAGAGAGGATGGAAGAAATCCGTAGACCAAGGGAGTGACAGTGTAAAAGTTAATGAACAAACCAGGCTCCAGTCCCGGTTGTTGAGATATCTGTTACTTCGGATTGAGGATAAGGGAGGGGGCGTGTGTGTGAGTGAGAGAGAGAGAGAGAGAGAGAAAGAGAGCGTTCTTCAGATGGAAATGCGCCAAGATGAAGTGGACAAGGCGGCGAGTGTCGGTGTTATAGATTGGCAGTGAGAAAGATTGCGTGAGATCTTCAGACGCTTCGAGCAAGGGGGCCGTTACGAATTGGGTTGCAACGATAACAGGGCGAAACGAGAGAGCAAGTTCTCGGCATCAATGGCAATTGACTTAGCTTCTAGAGATGCCGAGGCCGGGCAGTGGTGACTTTTTGTTGCCCACGCCGACCTGAGGACGAAGACTGGATGGCCCCTGATGGTACCCAGGACCAGACCATTCTCTACCTAAGATGTCGTTAGCAGACGAGTGCCGTGAACCACACAACATGGTGTTAAGGAGAGGCGGTTGCATTGCTAGTGCACTGCCTGGCAAGGGTGCTCCCTCAGAAACATGCGCACTGGTGGAGTATGCGACAAAGCCAAGGAAAAAAGGATAGTAAGCGGGCCTGGCCTCGTTTGCTGCGTCTCATTGGCCACTGTTATGCCAAGCTTCGCCAGCGCAGGCAGGGCCGGAAGTACCGTTACCCCCTTCCACTAACAAATTTTCCGCCCAAGTGATTACCACACACTCAACTTCCTTCTCAAACAAACTGCTCACCTTGTTACAGTCCGATTTCAGCCGCTTACCTATTCTGTACCTTCTTTCCGCGTTTCGTCCTTGTCGATCCTTGAACGAATGACCAGATGAGATAAATTACATTTGTTGAGCTGAATGTTGTTTGTTGCCTTTTGCTTGCTGCCTGCCTGCCTACTAAGTACTTCTTACCCTATTTTCGTTGGCACAATGTTACCAATAAAGGATCTCTATCGCACTTCCTACCTACAGACAGGATATCTTGAATAGGTACTTAGGTAGGTACTCCAAGCAAGAGGGTCCGTCTGGATAACGTACCTAAGGTCGGCAGACGGCCGGATCGACTCCGTGTCTGACATCAAAACTCGACCCCCCTGCTAACCACGACCATGGGACTGGCCATTGTTGGTATTTTGTCAACTAGCCAGTCGGATTCCGTAATGCTTGGTGGGCCTGGCACACCTGGAATCGATATGCAAGTCGACCCTGCTGCTACCGTTCGAAACGCGTGCAACGGCTACCTTGTCCTCAAAGGAAATAAGCACATCTAGAGGTCTCATGCGCTGCCAAGCTCAGAGTCTATCCGCCTTTCAAATACTCGTCTGATTTCGACCATGGCCCGGTCCATTCTTGTCTGTTCTGCCGCCTCAGAAAGGAGTTCCCCCGCAACCCTGCCCTTGGACCGCCAATCGCAACCATGTTTTGCGGTCTCTTCACAAGATAGATACTGCGGTATCAGGCCATAGTTCAACCGCCTCATCGGGCGAATATCTGGCCAGAGAGTCTCTACGTATGTCGGTTACAACTCCACAGTACCTGTTAGGGAGTTTCCACTTACCCATCACACCATAGTAATGACTGGTCCGCCGATAAACGAGCATGCTTTGACATACAACATGCGTGTTATCACCTGAAACTTTCTTCCTCATGCCCCAGCCCTTGCATGGCGCGTGATTTTCGAGTTCCAGCGGACGAGTCCCATGGTCTCGGACCGGTTCGGCCGAAAACCATAATCCCGTTGTACTCCATAGTGACGTCTACTGCAAGCATCAGTCGTGACTTGTTTGGGCATTCGGATCTATTCTGTGCGGTTATTGAGCATCAAGGAAAGCATTAAACGTCTACGACTGCTGGAGAAATCGCTGTATTTACATGAACCACCGAGCCTGGAAAGTGCACTACTTATGCAGACACTGACGCTCCAACCAAACATCAACTTACTTAGAGTTCTCGGTGTGCTTTTTAAGTGTCCCTGTCCCTAAAGTGGTTCACTGACTAATTCTTCTGGGCAGATGCTTTTATAACTGCACAAGCGACCGATGTTTCACCAGCGTTGTAGTCTGAAGAATGCACGTAGAGTAAACACTCTCGGAGGCACGGCAAGTATCAAATCACCTCCGTGTCGACAATCTACAGCAGAGTCAGTTTACGATTTCTCATTCAAGTTATGAATGTTTTGTCGTCAATGCGGGCACGTGTACGACAGACGATGAGTCAAGATCTTTGCCAGCCGTTGAACCAGCATCCAGGCACCACCTTTTTTTGTATACAGACTTTGAACCTTCGTGTCATGAAGAGGCTGTGTTGAAGCTCAAGCTGCCAAACTGGGTGCTAGCCCTCCGACTTACTAACTTGGGCAAGGGTACATTGAAATAACCCGCAACAACGTCCTAGAAAACTTGGCGAACCTCCCTGCAAGAAGACAACCTAAAATGAATAAAATAAAAGGAAAAGAAGGCCTCGTTTGGAAAACCAGAAAAGACACTTTGGGGAACCACCCGCCCTAATAGCTATCTATTGTTTCGCCTTACGAAACAAGTCGATGAAAAACTCGATTTCCATTTTATCGACGCCCTTCTGGACCAACTACGTCGACAGGGCGCGGTGCGACTGGTGATGATGCGGTATCCTTCGTGCCCGATCTCCACATCGGGAAATGCACAAAGCTGAGACTCAGGTCAAACCGAGCGAAGGTTTTCTGCTGTTTATCAGAGGGGTGAAGCATCCGAGTTCTTCCCTGCGCAAGATATTTGTTTAGTAAAGCCTCGCTTACGCTATTACCGCCCCTAAACCGTGATGGAATCAGGACGCAACTTTACACACGATCGGGATCGTCGCTACCGCACGACTGCGGAACCCCATGTTGCAGGGGTGCCTGGCGATCACTGATCCGAATGAATGCAACCATTGACGACATAGTGCCTGCTGGACAGCCCGTCGCATTTCTCCTTGATAATTCAGTAGCGGGACTGCAGCAAAATGCGCTTCATGGCTTTGAGTCGGAAAACCAACGTCTCACGGTGTTCTACAGCCTTCCGCGGTGCATGACCGTCGCTCTGTCCATGTTCGTCGTCTCCGTTCTCCTTTCACGTCGGTATCGGATGGTTCCCACTCAGTCACAAATCACTTTGGTCGCGGATATTTGTCTCCATCAGACATGGAGACCCATCTGCACCAGGCCGCAGCATTATCCACGGCAAATGGGTGATTGAGGCCACAGTTTTAGTCGAGGGTGGGGCCCGTCTGCACCCAACCTAAACCGCGGGGCCGGGATCAAGGGGTGGACAACGCAAGTTGCCGAGCCTATTTTAACGACTTGCAACGGATGCCCTTGCTCCGCAAAGTGGCTGCTTATCATTAGCCTGATGACTGATGGCCAGTTGGAGGGTGAAGCCTCAGATTTGGATTCGCTCGATGCTTATTCCTGTTTACATACATGTACGTATTGGGTTACTAAGTCGACGTTCAATGGCGACCGTTGCAGTCTCGGCGACAGTCGAACACTAGCAGCTATACTGCTCGAGGGAGTGGGATTCCGTGAGCTCGAATAAGACAAGCATCAAACTGCTCGAGCCAAGAGTTTTATCGACCCATCAAAGCCGTCGCGGCGTTGGCATGGAACTTGGCTCGAAGCTTATGGACTTTCCCTCGGTTGCACGTGCAAAGCACGGCGGCCCCATCCTCTTTATTATACTGTCTTGAACAGCCACGCGAAAGGAGAAGAGTGATGGTTGATTCCCACCTCGGCGTTCCATAGCCACCACTTTCGACTATATCAACATGAACAGCACAGCCGGCGTATGGTTAGCGTATATCAACGGTCTGGGCCAATTCGACACGCAATAGGGAGCAAAGAATCGATGTGCTGGGCGTTACGTAACACAGGTTACGGCATTACAGTGAACACCATCTTTCCACTAATCGGCCACGGTCCACCAGCAGGGGTAGTCTCGCCCAAAGGAGGCGGTCTGTCCATGAGGGAAATGATTGTACCACGTGGGAGACGTCGACTAAGCGAAAGAGGGGGCCTTCGACAGCGCAACAGATTCTGCCCTTCCGGTGTAATGACACGCAATAACTGATACAGACTCAATGGACGCGATACCCGCCTCCACTATGAATACTCCGTCGAACGTAACGTACTGGCAGTGAGAGTCAGTCAGTGCAGCGTGGATAGTATCAGAGTGTCGAGTTCCTGCCAGCTTTGCGAGGAATCCGAACGGCTGGTTTGGTATGCCATGTCGACGAGGAATAACACTTTGTTCGTCAGAAGAGAAAGAAACAGCCCGCCAGAAGAATGTTACCCGGTCATATGGGTAAATTGTGGCTCAACGGGGCTGGTCGTTCAGCATGACGAAGATGATAAGCCTCAAAGACGAGCTATGTCGAAAAATTATCAAGTGCCAGGATTATCACATTCAACTTTGGTAGGTTGAAGATGACATACCCCGGAGAAAGAAAAATAAAAATAAAAAACACTGCAGCCGTTGCAAGGTTTGGAAATCAGCCAATTCCATCGACCTGTACGGGTTGGGTTGACTTGAATGATCTCATGGGTCTATCAAACGCAGAAGACACAAACCTGGTGAGAACACATAGGCTGACAGAACGGTGGGTGTATGAACGTCGTGGGGTTCCCCCATTCCGCATCCGGAGGTTCAGCCTCTGCCACCCTGAGAGGAAACTGCTAGACCCGGGTCGTATGGTGCTGATCGGTCAAGGCTCTCTTCAAAGACGCGGCCACGTTTGGTACGCTTGAAAACGGACTGCCCTGTCTCCCGTAGCCATGGCAAGGTGTGGGTTGTTTATCGTCTACCCAGACAGCATTTGTGTGGCGCGACGGGCTTTCTCTTCGCCAAAGGGCTGTAATGCTCTGGTCTTTCGAACAGGTTTCTGGATCTTTTCGCCTCGGCCACGGTTGGCAAGGCGTCTCCTCTATCCCACGTTGAGCCGGCGAAAGAAGGGGCACGAACGTCCGCCACGCCTACGAGTGATTTGTGTGTGTGGTGTGAGGGGGAGGGGGTTCGGGTGAGGAGGTTTGGTCGAGCATTCGGCCTTTCCGCAATGCAGAAACGAGAGGCTCCGGAAAACGGGAGCAAGCCTGCCCAGAGTCACTTCGCCAAGAACCAGACACCGATGTGCGGCATCGTGCGCCGGCCCAGACAGATGATGTTCACTTTTCTCCGGCAGCCCTCCGGCGATGGCGTCAAGCACGGTAACGACGTCAATCTGGTTTGTTATGGAGTATGACCTCGCCACCCCTCATCCAACACTTTCGCTGCGGAGAGGGGGGGGGGGTTCTAATGCATCGCGGAAGCCATTTCCTATACGACAGTGTTGGTACAGGGCCATCGATTCCAGAGCCCCATCCCAGGCGTGCTACCTGACTGCGGCTGGGCGACCGGTTTGTTGAGCCCGCGTGCCCGCATGGAGATGGCATAGTTAGCTCGCTCACTAGCGATGCCGCTGGTTCCGAGGTCAGAAGGGAACCAGGGGGTAGAAAGTCCCAGGGTAGGCGCCTCGCCGATTGTTTGTCAGCCTTAGTACTCGCTTCACTTCCGCAGCCGGCTTGCTCTCACCTGTTCCCTCCCTTCCCCCAGGCAGCAGGGCTTTGTGCCTCCCCTGGATCGGAGATTCTGACATGCGCAATGAACGGACACAAAGTCCGAGGTGGAACGCAGCTGTCCGCCTGGCCCTGAACGGTGCTCGCGTCGTGAACGTCGCGAGCACTATTCCGGATTCGACCGAAGCCGAAACCCTCGCCAGCATCCTGAGGTCAGCTCGGACTCTCAGCAACGAACCAAACTGCCCCACCTCCAGCGCTCGGGAATATTGTCATGACAAGCTTTGCTGGTACCCCGGGGTGAGAAAGCCGCCTACTGTTGACACGGGAAGCGTAAAGACTAGCCCCTTCTCCCCCCTCCCCGATTCGCTTCGATTCAAGCGCGTCCCGCCGGAAAAACAGAGAGAATGCAATAAAAAGGGCCGACGTCATTTGTTCCGACACGCAAACGAGAAACGAGGACCCATTCCTTGGTCTCCCGCCTTGGAGGGGAGGAGGAGGGGATCTAGGTTCCATGACGTTGCGAATCATCATGCCATCTGATGTTTCGATGGTGTCTAGGTACCCCATCTGCCATCCCATCTATTCTCCCCTAACCAAGCAAGAGCACGTTCCCCTTTCCCACCTCAGCCCTCGATCTCGTCCGTCCACGCCATCACCTCACCTTAGTCTCGCCCCCCCCCCCCCCCCCCCCCTAATACACTTGAAAGACCTAGGCCCTAAGGCAGCCTAACGTGCTGCATTCTCGTACAACTCTCAGACATCTCACTAAAATCTGTATCTTCACGGATCTCAAGGGGAAAGGGGGCGAGAGTTCAAGACCATTCGTGTTGGGTAGGGAAAAGGTGGGGGTGGGGGGGGGGTGGATAAGTCTCGTATCCTTTCGCCTCTATCTCTCTATCTCTTTCTTTCTTTCTTCGTTTTTTTTCTCTGCCGCCCCCATCGCAGAGTGCACACGGCCGAGGGTACTTTCGTCGCCGGTGCCTAGCCCGGAAGGGGAGGGGACGAGAACAAAGATGGCCGAGCTAAGTCTCTTGCGAATGGCCGAGCCCGGGCAATGGTTCTGGTCTTCTTCACATGCCAGCTAGTCCCCGGTTTAGGGCTGCCCTCCTCGTCTCCTGGAGTCTCCGTTGTCGCGTCACGTTGAATGGGCCAGAGCACCTTTCCAGCTTGGGTGTAGACGTGCTGACAGCGAGTTAGTTAATATTTTGCATTTTTTTAGACCTCGAAGCGCACGCACAGCGTAATAGTACATGGTGGTTAACCTTTGATAATCTTGGTATCTCACAAAACAGTCCCGTGAACCCAACTCCACCCTACCTTGAGGGGTCGATTCGTCCCACAACTCCAACCCAAAGTCCCATGCGTCCTTCCAATTTCTGTCTGATCCATAGCTCGATCTTTATTCCTGCTCTCGTATGAGATCCTAATGCCCATTGTGAACCGCCCCAAACCATGGCAATAACTCCCTCTTTTCTCCAACCTTGGGACATGATATACCCCTGATTCGTAACCAGTTCTCGTGCCAGCCATAGACAAAAGTCTACGCTGTATCAATTTCGCCGTGAATGCCAGCGTGCCTGTTCCATACAAGTCCTCGTAACCTTTATCGCAAACAAGTTCCCCTGGAAAGCAAATCATGACAATAAGAAACTTTGCATGGCGGGGAAAAAAATCGCCCTCTATGACCCTGATAGTGCCTTACCCATTAGTGTGCCGTGGTATCGGTAAAGCAACAAATTATGGCTAGTCGTGTGTGGCCAAGCGCGGTGAGAACGAAAGACGAGGATGAGGTTCGTGGTCAAAATGTAGAGAAGAAAGGGGAAATTAGAGGGCTTCGAGTCGGTCACTTTTTGATAACGCCAAATATGCCTCGCTCTTTTGTTTCTTTAGACCATGTAGCCTGCAAAGTGTGGTTATTTGTAGGTCTGTCGTGATACGTCTCTGCTTTCGAGCGTGATGGGCCGCAGCCATACTTGCGATGGATTCGTTCACCAACTCCTCGGTGGCAACTTTCAATGCTCATCATGGCATTGGAACCACGTGCTGGTCGCCTCACTCTCGCCTGAGCGGCGGTGTTCCGTCATCGGAGTGTTCCTGCGGAGAGCGGCGGCCGTTGTCGTTTTGGTTATCCCCGTCCTTGTTACCACATCCCTTAACAAGCCTGTGTCGCTATGGCAGTTGTTAGCTGTCATCTGTCTCAAAATCGATTGTAGTAGCGGCTGTCGCCAAGCATTCGGAGGGCATACCTTCAGAGCGTCTTTGCGGGAAAAGCTCTTATCGCAGAAGTTACAGGGAAACGGCTTGACGGCAAGATGGATACGCTTATGTCTCTTCAAGTCGTGGTTTCGGTTGAAGGATTGAGGGCACTGGTCGCACTTGAAGGGCCGCTCATTTTGAGTATTCGGCTGTCCACCATGTCCGTACATTGAGGCTCCGAGGTGATGTGCCCCGTATCCACCGGGAACGCCCATGCCAGGAACAAGTGACAACGGATGGCCGGGTGATGTGAGGTTCGACATGATCGATCCTCCCATTGTTGGTACGTGATACGTTGAGTAGCGGTAGGAACCCGGGGGGGCCATGGCGGAAGGGTGTTGAAGAGAAGCGAGACCTCTTCCGGGACCGCCCGAAGTCGTCGGGGAATGGGCTGTTGGCGATGTGTGCTGAAAGCTGGGGAATGGCGATTGCTGAGGAGCGGAAGATGTCGAGTAGTAGCCGGGGGTCGCTGGTGGACGGGACTGCGTATACGTGTCAACGTGTGAAGGGACACCGCCGGGCGTGGGTGGCTGCGTCGAGACTGGGGCTTGGGATCCGAGAATCCCAGCCTGGGGCGTTGGGGGGCCCTGGGAAGGCAAACTAACTGGAGTAGAGCTCGCTCCTCCTGTAGAGTATCCCGACTGGAAGGACTGATGCTGTCCGTAGGGCGGTGCAGGAAGGCCCTCGCCCCCCGTCGCGGGAGACTGCGAAGTGCGAGAATACGACATTGGAGACTGCTGCTCATAGGTGCTTCCCCGAGGCGCGTACTGTGGCGGTTGGTTGAGGGATTGCGGGTTCCCAGAGCTAAGCTGATATGAATTGGAGGGAGTCGGCCATGACCCTTGAACGCCCGCCGGGTAGTAGGAACTTTGCGAGCTGGCGGTGTTGACGCCCGAGGAGAGCGGGCTTAGCCCTTCACCTGGCACTCCTGAAGGCGATGTTAGACCAGAGCTGGCGGTATTGGGAGAGTGTTGGGTATTTGAGGCGGCGGAAGAGGAGGATGGCGGGGCCGACGGCGTGATCATTGCCGGGGCTTGCCACGTAGATGGTGATTGAAGAGGCTGGTTGTGATAATTAAAAGGGTATTGATGAAGGTGTCTACTCATACTGGGTATATCTTGGGATGACGGTAGATGGAAAGGCGGCAAAGCCTGCGTGGCTTGTCTCCGAGCCGTAAAGCTTGAGGAAGTCTCCATGGCCATGGTGGGTCGGGTGTCGAACTGAGCAGGTGGTGCTCGTTTCTGCTGATCAAGCTGCTATCTATTCTTTCTCTGAAGCAGGGCCAACAGGCACCTGGAGAGTACCGTTGTAGGATCAAAATCTGGTGGACCAAAACCCTGAGGGAGGAGGCGCAGGGGTGCTGAGGTCTTCTTTCCCCTTGGGTTTGAAGGCAGGGCAGGGACAGCGGGCGGATCTCGAGGAAGCTGCGTCAGAGCTGGAAAATAAAAAATAAAATAAAAAAGAAGCTGGTACTTCAACACGAAGCTCTGGAATGTAGCCGGGGGAAACTCCTGGCCGCTACTGGCTTTATTGACGCTCGCCAGTGACTCGCGACCACGCACAGTCAGATGTCCCGCAAGGTCGGAATTCCGCAACCCTTAAAGGAAGGGAGATGGGGGAGACACTTAGGATGTTTTGAGGCAGTAGCCAGGCCCCAAGGAGGTGGTGGTAGGTGGGTCGCTTGCCTTGATGGATGGACAGAACGGAGAGATGGATGGATAGATGGGTGGGTGAACTGGGTAATACTGAGTAAATAGACGACAGTCCTTGTGGACGGATTCGCAAAGAGGCTTTGTGTGCAGGTTTTAAGCTATCCTGGAGCGAGATGTCGAAAGGAGTTATCGTGCGTCGATCACCTTAGGGCGACAGTCCGTTCTTCCAGTGTGGAGAGGCGGCTGTCGAATATATGTAGCTCCTTGATGGTGCGGGACTTGGACTGGGGAGCTAAGCCAAGATCTCCTTAGGCCAAAGCCAGCCAGGCTCTAGCTCGGGAGGGCTGAAGGGGGCTTGTGAATGGGCAGTCGAACACCAAAATGCTACCGGAGGACCCTGGGCGCCTCAGCTCCAAAGTACCGGGGGTGGGTGGTTGTGTCTGACAAGCAAGAGAGGGGGGAGAGAGACGACGGTGAGCGATGTACTATCTGTCTGCCCTATGGCACGAAAGGAACAGAGCCCCCTGGCTCGGTCTGTTATTTTCTGTTATGCCGTGTTGGCATCAGCGGGAACTGTTCGAATGTCTGACGAGGCAAATGATAGCGGTGGAGAGGAGAAAGAAGCAGGATGAGAGATGTGATCAAAGTAGTGCTTTTCTCTCCCGGTCAGTCTCTGTCTCTCTAGGAAGTGTGTGTGTCTCTCTCTCTCTCTCTTCTTTTTTTTTTTTTTGTTTTTTTGTTTTTTGTCTCTGTGCCGACCCCGCCTGGCATTCATCGAGGACCAGCCGGGGCCAGTACCAAGATGCAGCAGTGTAAGGTAGCCTCTGCAGTCGAGGGACTCAGCGTTCTGCTGCTGGGCCTACCCGTACCTGGGGAGGTGGGTAGCAGTGGCGTATTGACCGACCTTTGGTTTGGGACCACAGGGTCTGGGCGTTGGATGTCGAAGGCGGAACACAAGCAAGCTGCTGGGACGGCGTGTTTGGACAAGAAGGGGGTGGGTTGGTCAAAACTAGCGGCTGTCCTCTGGAGATTAAAGGTTAATATTCCATTGACGGACGGCCCAGACTGAAGACAGCTCTCTCGCTGGCGTGGATCAAGTAGGTATCAGGAGCGGGCAAGGCTCCTTGCCTTGGGGAAACACACAGACGAGGAGGGTGAGGACAAGGAGGGAGGGCGCGAGATAAGATTGGCGGGCATCAAGACAGATAGATGCCTCTATCAAGGGGGGTGTAGGCGTGAACGTAGCCCAGCTGTTGTAGCTGGATTGGGACTGGGAGATGGGAGTGAGGGTTGGATTGTCGGGGAGGGAGTGAGAGAATTGGGATGTTCCAGCCAGGTCTGTCATCATTCAGTTCGCCATTGCCAGAAGGAGGCCAGGAAAGGGGGGAGGGGGTGCGAAGTTCGACCTGGCAGCCGGAAAAGAAACAATGGAAGAAGCAACCGGCGGCGTGTGTGGGTGAAGGAGAAGAGACGGGGGATGGCGTGAGAATAGGTTGCTGGTACACTACCCGACTGAGCCGCTGGACGAACAGCGCAATGGCAGAAACGAGACACAGAGAACCGGAGAGACCTGTAAAGAGGCAGAGACAGCAAAGCAAGAAGAGATGGGGAGAGAGAGAGAGAGAGAGAGAGAGGGCCGGGGCCAGGACCGGGGCCAGGACCGGGAAAGTCGATGCTATAGGCTGGAACCCTTGACCCTGTCAGTCTGGCTTGACGCTCCGTCACGGCGCAGGTGAGAGTCCCCCCCCCCCCCCCCCCCTTCACCAAAGCCTAAGCCAAACCGAACCGAACCCACCAGCACCAGACACTTGGATCCCATCTCCCTTGTCCCCTGAGTGAGATTGGCTTTTTCAGGCCAAGAAACGAGACGCATGTGCTTTTCTGGCACTGCCTTCCCAATCCCGGGGAGACCAGAATGAGAATGGCCGTATCGCTTTCCTGTTGTGAGGCGACTTAATCGGGATAGTCCTGTCGTCGACAATGAGATGGCCCGTTCAACCCTATCTCTTCAGCCCCCAGATCATGAAGAAGACATGGGACGATCTGGCAACTGGTATTGGCGTTTGGCTGTCCGCTTATAGATGGCATCGTACGGATGCCGTAGGGTCAAGGCGCCTGATAACCGAGACTGACAGACGAATATAGTCGGTACAAATGGCGGCGCTTGTCCAATTATCCATTAACAACTTGGGACCCGCAGTGCCGCCGCACCAGTCGATTGAAGGATGCCCGTGTCGTGCAGTACACCTCCACTCGGAACTCGGATGGTGAGTACGGAGAGTGAATCCCATCAGCGACAAGCAGCGAAAAACCCTGCCCTCAGGCCCTAACTCCTTCGTACCTTGACCGTATTATGACATGGCCCACTCTGAGCTATTGTCTTCGGGCGCGGTCGTCCCGGAACAGTGAAGGTGCCTACTTGGGACAGACCACTTTGCTCTTCTGCTTCGCCCAGGATGGACTCAGCCCAGATGTGGGTTGCGTCGGGTGTGCGTCCTTGGGCCGATATCTGGACACCCCCTGGGGGTCCGAACATTAACCAAAGCGATTATGGGGTGTGCATTCTCTCAAGTTAAGTCAACCCCTGGTCCTGCATGAGCTCAACTTTTTTTTTTTTTTTTGTCCTGACTTGAGGTCACTCGTTGCTTCCCGCACCGGCATGCATTGTATGCCTGTACGGCGGTGTTGCTCTCCCGCTCGCTCAGAAATCCTGCAATGCTAGCTGGTCTTTAATCGGACGAGAGCGCCATGTTCAACGTGACCTAATGACTGCATTGTGGTATGAAAGATCCCATTAATTACCTGCCTGCTGCCGTCATATCGCTGACGCGTGCCGGAACAGTGCCTGTAACAGCGGCCCTCTTACCAGCAGATCCTCTTAAATGACATGGCAGATAGCCGAAAATTCCGCCTGGTCCGGGAGAAAGTCCAGTCACGTCCCGGGTGTCATCTGTGCTTGGGGCAGATGGCTGTGAACGCCGCGGAACACTGCCGTTGCGACGCGATGATATGAAGACTGACGCTGAAGATCGTCCGTGCGGTTGGAAAGTGCGAAACGATCACCAAGGAGGGTTGCCTAAAAACCCACAAGGGTCGTTCCTCAAGGCTCCGTTGTCATCTTGAGGCTCATGGCTTGTCCCTTACACGTCAAACATGGGAGTAACCTTGACCGAGGGAGGCTTACTGGAAAGTGCAAGAACACAAACTTTACCAGCACCTCGGCGGGTGGTGATCCCTTCAACACGGCGAAGAGAACAAGCAGGGGTGGCGGTGTCCCATTGGGAAGCTATGTTGCACTCACTGTAAGCTCTTCGATTGTTATTACGGTGGCCTTGTCGAGGAGGAAGGGGGGGCTGTCAGCAACCACTATTTTGAGTCCGTGTCCGTGGCCGTTGGTGAAGCTGTAGCCTATGATCGATGCTCACCCTGGTTCCCAGCTCTCAACGTGCCGGGGTGAGGCCC
Organism: Colletotrichum sublineola; assembly: GCA_020631755.1. Classification (NCBI taxonomy): domain Eukaryota; kingdom Fungi; phylum Ascomycota; class Sordariomycetes; order Glomerellales; family Glomerellaceae; genus Colletotrichum; species Colletotrichum sublineola. The sequence goes on along the minus strand of JAHSQG010000006.1, from coordinate 4,046,466 downwards.
GGAAGCTGTGCAGAAACCCATGCGCGCGCCGGCTCTTGTGTCCAGTCCCTCTCTCAGCGTTGGGCTTGCTTGCACACGGGGAGACGGAGACGATACGATATTTGTACATACCCAACTTCACTTCCCAGACTCGTGATGATCCACAACTCCCGTTCCGAAGTGAGCTCGGACAGTTTTGCACCCCAGTGCCATCTGATCTGGCCATGGCTCATGGCCCGACTTGACAAGCTGTCATGGACGCATGTACATACCCGTCGCAACTGCTCGAGTTCTTGCGCCATACAGGATGTATGCTCATCTGTGCACCGTTGGTGCGAAACCAACACAGACAGAGTGCACGACGACTATGTGGTCTCGGTGAGGCTGAAGAAAGAAGGAGTCTCGGACACATTACTGAGGATACGGAATGTTGGCTGTTTTAATCAATAATAGCAAGACAACAATCGTCTGCAGACTTGGAAAACTTCCTGCATAAACAGGCACAGTTGAGATTACCTCGTCGAGTTGCCTTTTGTATTTACGTTATCGGCAGTTAACACATTCTGTCCCTGCTCTCATCCTCTCGTTTCTCCCTTTGTCACTATCCTCGTGGCTGCCCACACGTTAGAATCGATACCACTTTATTCAGGAATTGCCTGGCGTCTCCGTGCCTGCCCTGGGAAGCGGTTTGCAGTGCTGTCTTTGCTTGTCTGGCCAGGCTCTTATTCATCACCCTCCAATTCGGCCTAGGTTTGGTCGCCGGTTCCGTGAGCCAGGCTTCGCCAAAGGTTATCAGGCTGCCCACTGCTTCGCAAACCGCCACACCCTTTTAGCTGAACCATTCACGCTGCCGCACTTCGAGATACGTATTCGCCCACCTACTCCATTCGCTGGTTCCAGGGCTTCTCCTTGCACTGGAACCAGCCGTGTCTCGCTCCGGTGACCTTTCTGCCAGGTGCATCCACTAGCCGGCTGCTAAAGGCGCCACTACTGCATGGTCCAGCTGCATGAGAGCGCATACAGCTTAGCACCCTTGAGTATGTTCTACGATACTATGGTGCCAGTGGAGAGGGGAAGTGTCTCTGCATTCTGATCGGTATTGCACTTTGGCGATGTCATGTCCAAGCTCAAATTGAACGAAGGAACCGACATTGGAACACCAGCGAGACGCATCCGTAGTGATAAGTCATTTTCTCTGGGCCCAAGTTCGGCACCGTAACGACCAACTGGTTTCCCACCTTGGAATGTTCTGTGAACAAAGAAAAAGGCTGCGTAAGCGATCCATCTGATGCATGCTTCGGCCCTGCACCAACCGCCAGTACAGATTGTGCCCTCCTCGAAAGCGAGTCGACCAGTCGCTAGCCACTACGGCTACTCAGAGCTCAAGCAAGTAGCAATGCGAGTACCTAGCTTGCTGCCATGCATGCAGGGGTTGCCTCTTTCATCACCGGGATTGAGGGCCTTGTAGGTTGTTGCATAGGCGGGAGGGGGGATGGTGACGCTTTCGCAACCCACCGCCCTTCATCAAGGACAGCGATGGTCTCTTCATCTTCCGTCCATTCGCCCAAGTGTTCCGCAAGCCAAGTGCCATCATCTGGCATTGCAGACCTGGCTCACCATCCCTCGGAAGTTGACAGGCACGCGCCGACCTTGGCAGAGGCCCAGGGCGAGAGACGTTCGCGTTTCTCTCATCGGAAGTTTGGGTCATCTGGTCCTCCATTGCTTGCCTGTGCAAGCTTATGCATCATCCTTGCACGCGCCAACTTCCCAGTCGCACTGGTCTCCCAGACGGGAGGGACACGGGGATTGCATGTGCATGGTGTCTGTTGCGCACTGGGACACTCCCGACACCGCGTGCTTTGCATGCCTCCCTCGCAACTCTGATGAAGCTAGTGACTATGTATTAGGTGTTGTCGCGTACCAAGAACCTAGCCCCTAATTAGATTAGAGTCAGGACTGGGTCACGGGCCTTACCTTCATTGGGGAATATTTGACGAGCCGTAGGGAACGCGTACAGGGAAGGCACTTTCATCTCTGACACGAAGATCACCGTGAAAGCCGATATTAGTCGAGCCTCAACTTCATCAAAGAAACTGCATCCTTCGAGTCGGCATTGCGGTCGATATATGTAAATTGTTTCCAATTTTAGCGTGTTCCTGTGATTGAGCGGCGTAATGTGAAAGCGTTACATTGAGCAGGCCATCCTGCCATAACTGCGGGTGAAAGTCTCATCTCGTGTAACCCGAGCTTGACGTCTTGTTGGGCAAACACTGGAAGCGCCGGACAGTCGACAAGGCAGAGAGCGTCGGCCTCTCTTGTTACCGACAGGATGTACTGTGGGATAAAGGATTTCGGAAGCCGAGGCCTCACAGCAGTCCGGCTACGGATGCCCGCCTCTTAGTTGATGATACCCAGCGTAGGTCGTGTCGGGTGCAAGAACGTGACGGAGAGCCAGGATTCGTATCTTGATCTCACTACCATTGAGTGCATAGAGCTGTAACATAGGCTTGCATAGTAAAGGTATCCCGCAAGTATGTCGGTTTGGTGCATGTTGAGGCTGCAAACCGACATTGGATACCTCCCTGCCGTCTTGCCTCAAACGGCAGGGGCTTCTTCTTCTCTTTTTATTTTTTATTTTATTTTCATAGCATTTTTATAGCATTTTTTCGTCAGACAGCCACGTCGCCGGGCACGAGCTGATGACCACCTCATGGACCACCCCCTTATCGTTTTCCCGGTGCGCCAATTAACGGAATCCAGCCGCCACCAAGAAACACTTGGCGACTGGCGCCAACGGAAATGGGCGTGCGGTAGGGGAAGCGGTTTATGGGCAAGTGGGATTTCCAGGCCAGTCGCTGTGCTCCCCCTTTTCTTTCTAGCCGTCTCGTTGTGTCCTGATGTGCTGTTGGATTTCCAATGATATATATCATTGCACCGATCGGTTGCTAGCCAGCATGGCTCTTGGAAACTTCAATCACCTTTCTCCTCCTGGCGCGCCGAGTCATTTGTGTTGCGGGAGCCGTATTTTTCTTCGGGTTCGGGTTCGGGTTCGGGTTGATGCAAAGCGATAATTCTCGCAATATCGGTTCCTTGAAGTGCCAGCTTGTATTTGACGAAGCGGGCACGTTGCAGGTAGAACAGAAACGGGAGTCCTGTGATGAGAAAGCCATCATTGCAATTGATGACTGTCTCGGGCTGCAATACGAATTTGGGCCCTGCGATGCTCTGATGCCGTCAAGGCTCATTCTCTTGTTCAAAGTCGTCACATCCAAGAAGCATGGGGGACCAGGTCTGGCAGCAACAACTTGAGGGGGTGGTTCTATCTGATGCCCGTAGGGGCAGGCCCTGCCGGTACGCCATTGAGCCAGGCAACCACTCTCAGCGATACGGACGTACGATGGTTGCGAGCCCTATCACAAACCCCTACTATGTAGGGCATGGCGCCGATTTGACTAAAGGGAGGTTTCCGACCCCTCGGGCTCATCGGAGCGTCTCCGCTTGGTGAGTGTCTGGACTGGGAAGGAAAAATTTTCGGTCGATTATCTCCTCCGTACGTGGTAGACGATGGGCGACGGCAACGATGCACCGTGATGACGGGTGAATTTGCGGGTTACTGGATCCATGGGCAAGCGCCTGGAAACCGAGAAGAGTTCATGTACATCGCCGAGGTGGCATCCCGCAGACGCATAATAAGATGCGGCGCGAGGGAGGCGTTTTGGCTTTGCGGGAAGAGGACCAGCGCCACCAAGAGCGTCGACAGACCGTGCTCCTGGATGGCGTTTTCCAGGGGTCGGACGGGAAGGCTTTTGAGCTAGACTCTGGTTCACACACCGGGGAATTATGATTGACCAGAGGTTCTCTCGATAGGAAGCAGCGAAACCGGGTGGGCCAAAGTACGAGGAACGGGCTGAGGGAGTAGCAGAGAGACGAGCGCTGGCATTGGGAGTGGAATAGGTATACATACGCTAGGCCAGGTGGCCAGGCGAGGTAGGTATGATGGGATGTGGTCTACCGGAAGACCGGGGGGTCCTTGACCGGACAGGCGAAAGAAGTTGTCCGAACTCGATATGTGGTAGGGGTGAGAAGCAAGCAGTGAGTGACTGTAATAATTCTTGCGGGGTGTGGGCGACGCAGATCGGGGCCAGTCGCTTGGTGGCAGGGTCGGGTAGCAGACGTCTTTCAGCTACAGTGGGGTGCACCGCTTGACCCATTCCGGGAGGGACTACCTTGGTACTAAACGAGGGTAATGTAGCCGCGACGACGGTCCTGGGTCCTGGCACATGGGAGTAAAAGGTGGTGGGGTGAGTCGGAGCAGAAAGAGGGAGGCGGGCTGGCCAACTAACAGGAAAGGCGGATCATTGAATGCTGCCCTGGATGGATATTGCATGCGGAGGCGTGACCTGGCTCGCTCGCGATGGGGGGTTGCGTGTGTATAACATAATTAATCATTGGGTTTGGCGGAACGGGAAGCCAAGCACGATGAATGCCCGGCCGGGCGAGCTAGCTACCGCTACTGCACCTACCCTAGCAAGAGGGGAGAAGAAACAAGCTCACGAAGATTGGGAATCCAGGTAGGTACTACGTGTGAAGGGAAAGGTTTGGGGTATCGGAATGGAGGGGCTGTGGGTTGGCGTGGTCGGGGTACGGTATCCTGGCGAGCGTTGGGGATTCCGAAGACTCGGTCGAGCTACAACGGTCAGCAAGCCATGGATGCAAAAGTGCCATAATGAACGCGGAGACGACTCGGCGCACGAGGCGTTTTCTCCGACGATGACGATGAGGAACGAACAGGGAAGGGGGAAAAGAAACAGAAGAAACATTATGCCGCAGTGGGTGACACTTCGGCAGGTTGAATAGGTACAGTGGGGGAGGGCGTGGCTACCAGGTAGGACTTCAATACATAGGACATGCACACACACGTACCGGACGAGGGTGCGAGACCGGGCTGGCCTGGCCTGGTATGGTAGGTATGGTGGCATAGGTACTCCAGTTGCAGCCAGTGGAGAGGAGGGGGGCTGCTGACCTGTGCTAAGGTAATCATGGGAAGGAAGGTCTACCTACCTAGGTAGTCTGGCAGGCAGGCATGTTGCTCCTCGGTCTCTTCCTCGACAGGCACAGTGAAGAGAAGGAGGAATGGAATGTCTCGTATACTATGGTATGATGGGTAAGTAAAAACTCCCTAACAGGTAGTGTGGAGTTATGACCCACATGGGTAGAGACTCTCACTAGCTAGATTTGTGCTGGATGTGCACAAGAACCTCAAATTACCATTTTGGCCTGATACCGTAGTAGGTAGTAGATAAGCAGGTGAGGTGCACCGAGGCAGCTGCATTGGCCCGGCTTACATAATCATGACGGGCAAAACTGGTTAGTGGGGGCACGCGTGGTCCGTGGAGGAAAAGCAGGGTCAGTATCGTGTTTGTGGGACTGTAGCAACACTGGGACGAACATAGCCATGGCTTCAACTTTAAATGGAAGTCCCGGTCGGGAGAAGACCACCTGAGACTTCAGATTCAAGCTGTCGCCGCTTACCTCTGCTCTGGCCTGATTTGCTCTGGGAAGAGTACGTGTCCACCGGCACTGGTCTTGGCCGAGAACCAAAGTCCTTTTTTTTTTTTTTCTTTCCCTCCAGGGCAGTATTGCACCCGACCCTGACCTCCTTCTTGCCAATCCTTAGGTAGTTTAGGTAGGTACCTCGCGGTAGGTCGTAGGTACCTGGACGATGGACGAGTATAGAGGTGTCTAGGTACCTAGATATGTACATACATTACCTTTGTACGTACACCAACCGTATCTTCCAAACACTTGCCTTTATCTAAACGCTCTAGTCTTCCTATGTTTGTTTTATTCTTTTGGGCATTCGCTGCGAGTCTGCCGCCGTTTTCATCACTGCAAGCAAGCAAGCAAGCATCTTGTCGTATCCTTTTCCTGCTCCTTTTCTTTCTCATGCATGCCTCTCCCCCTTCTACCCCTTGCCTTCCACGCGCCACTACCGCTGCAACGCATCGCGAGGCATCGTGAATGAAAGCATCCAAGCGTCCCCCCTCCCTCTTTGAAGCAACGCCCGCCCGAACAGCCGGACCGCACCTTGCCTTGCCTAGATAAGCTACCGTGCCATCGTAGACCACACTAGATGCAGTGATGCAGGCTCAACCATGTTGGCCCCTTTAGTTCTGACATCGATCGTCGTGTGTCCGGGTGGGAAATGCTGACCCGGACCACTGGACCCCTTGGGAATTTGACGCCTCCTAGCGCCCCGTGCTGCCGCCGTCGCTCGCCGCCGCTTGCCATCTCATCCTGAGGTTGCACCGTTCCCGCACCCTCTTCTGCTAGTGACCCAGCTGTCGGGTTGCCTTTGCCCAGAAATCGAGAGTCATGCCTATTAGTACCATACCTAGGTAGGTACCTACATCACAACAACCTTGCTCGCAAAAAAGATGACAGCAGGCAAGCGGCTTCCAACATGCGTGGGTGCGTGTGTGCGTGCCTCTCTTCTTCTGTTTACTATACAACCTATAGCAACAACACCAATACCAAGCCTGAGCTCCCAATCCGGCAAAAGGTAGCAAGCATCATTTCTCAACCCCCACCGATCTAGCCAAGTACCTCGGTAGGTGGCTACCTCTCCCCATCCGTTGATCACTGATCATCTTCAACTTGCGTCGTCTCACAACAACACTCGGGCCGCTTAGTCGTATTCCGACAATCCCATTCTTGACTAACCACCCCCCCTAAAACCAACAAGTCAAACTCCCTTGCTCCACCGCAATCCTCCTGTTCGTGCCAGTCTATCGGCGAATTGCCTAATTCGGTCTTCACTGTTACTGGACCCTTACAGATGGAGCACTAGCGCACGGCATACTCCCTTCTCCCAGCTTCGCCCATCCCCCCCCCATACGACTTTGTCGCCGTCCTGGCCTTTGGGCTCAAGCATTGCCCTCTCATCTGCCCTACCAATGACCAACACATCGCGCTGCAGCTACGCTACCAGTGCAGTGACCCTCGCCCGCCGCGATCGTGGCAGCCGTCAACTTCCACGCGTGCCTCACTTTGGGGGCCAGCCACCAAATCTTGTCTGCAAGCCCTATCCATGCACATCACTCTTGCATCCAGCCAGGCGTCCTCTTCAGCCCCTTTCATCCCATATCTGTAGGTTAACCTCGGAGCTTGACGGAATTCATCTGTCCTGCCACGGCTTTCTCCTCGAGACCAGACGGGGCCATGCTTGTCACCTCCATTACCACCTTCAGCAAGGAGACTGCTTTCGTGACCCATCACTGTCGTCGTCTTTTTCTTCAGAAGTGTCCGCTAGATGCCGTGCTTAGTGTTCTATGGAAGACGAACTGCAAAGCTCTGCTTCCGACAACCATGACTCTCAGAGCCCAACCACCAGGATAGACGTCACCAGCACACGCCGTGTCTGGCTCTCAAGTCCCCAGTTTCTGCGTCAACGCGTCCCTCTCATTACCCTGTCATCTTCCCACTGTCCCTGACTGCCATTCAGATCGTCGCCGTGGATGCTACGCGGCTTGCGAAACCCACCTTGTTTGTCTTCGCACTATACCAGCAAGCACGCTGTCGCCCGCGATTGTGTTCTTAGCAACCCAACTCTGAGGTGTGCGAATCGACCTTTTCGTCAAAATTAAACCCTCATGGCCTACCCTGCTAAATTTTCTGCATTACTTGGGATTGTTTCTGACCACGCCTCCTATGTAATAGCGCTGCCATTCTCGTGCATATTTCCCTTTGTCTAGTACACGCTACAAAGGCGGTATTCTCCCCTGCGCCGCATCAAAAGCAGTTATCAATTTCGAAGTCAAAGATCGTGGAAGTGGATTGTGTGGTGCATACCAATGTACTGACTTTCTCCCAGACTCCATCCTTTCTACGCCTGATCCATCCATCGACAGACATCTCATATCCGACTGGGTCCCAGTATCAACTCCTTTCAAAGTCATGTCCGAAGTAACCTTACCAACCATGGAGTGTCTCGAACGTTCATCATCATTCATCGAACATGCCTTACAAGATGTTTCCGTTGTTATTTACAGATTGCACCAGACGTTCTGCCTTTCGGGTGTTATGCAGATTATCTGCGGCGCCTCTCTCGGCCTGATATGGCCATGAATTTCCATGTCTCACTCTGACCGGCTTGAGTCTTAGGATATCCAAATGAACAACCAGTCCTGAAGTGTCGACAACTTTGGATACGCGGAAATATCATTCTTTGTTTTGCATCAGCCCTGTGCTGTGAGACAAGCATAGCTTTTTCCCGCTTAGAAATATTCTCAGGGTCTGTCTACATGCGCAACATTTTTCATTTTTGGTCACTGAACCCGGTGGCAGCTTTTCGATTTGGCCCAATTCCGCTCTGTCAGAAACGTGGATCATGGCCCTTCTTGATGGGCTCAACTTGAATTTAGACATTCCCTAAACCAGCCCAGACTGTCACATGGTACTTTCCCTGCTGGATGAAGCACATCACATTGTCTTTGCTTCGAATTCCACTTTCGAATTGCATCAACCACACGAAAGGAAGACCCAACCCGTTTGATTCGGCGCTCCTATGAGACCGCAGTGCGTCAAAACCTACTCACTCAATAGCTGCCGGGATAAATTCCATTGCAGGGGATTTTATGTACGCTAGAACCCCTTACTGCGGTCTCCGCCATCGGTCATTGCTTTCTACCACTCTTCTCTCTTTCTCTGGATATCGCGGTGGTCGAAACGCTGCCCGCATTCTCCATCTCACGGTATCAGCTACAGTAGATTTATGACGCTATTTTGTCTCGCAGGTCGCTGAGAGAGGGTCCGAGACGCAGAGTTGCTTTTGAGAATTTAACAACACCAATATAGGATTCTCAACGCTAGGATGGCCGCTAGTCTCGCCTCCCCATCTGTCATATTTTGCGTCTCATACATTCTCTCAAATGTTTGGACCATGGAAAGCCTCAGTCAATCTGCGCGTTACTTTTGCCAGTTCGACTTTCATATCGGGCATGGAGTCTTGTAGAGGGGTTGACGAATCGTTCACAGTATGTGTGTGTGCAGACCCTGATTTTGGCCATCCGCTTGCACGGTTCATGATGTCGCAGAGTAGGTGCTTCGATTCAGTTACACGACACCGGGCAATTTCATCGGTGTCGCATATTTCTTCTTTTTTCACCGATTGCATGGTATCCATAACGGACTTTCGGCAGGGGTAAAACGAACACCAATCGGTGAAGGCTACCACCCGCCCTCGTGGTTTGCATACCACACCCGAGGATCGAAATAATCAAGAGTTGCAGCCAACAGCAAATCCCACCAAATTATCACACCCACAGCTTCTCGAGACACATCATGAGCAGTATATTTATTTCAACTTTGGCCGATAAGCTGCGGTAACGATGTCTCAGCCCACGTAAAGGTTTGATGACAACCAGGGTATTTTGAAGGTATTTGCAAATAGGCACAGCGAGCACCCTAACTCTGACATTGCCTTGGAAATGGAGCTCGCCTCTAGTACGAACAAAAGTGACTCTCACCGCGTACGCCAAGGAGAGAAGAGGAAACGCAGCACGCGTCTATATGGCAACTTGCTTTTGATATCTCAAGGCTTAAGGACGCGGAGGGGGGCAAGCGAGGGCCCAGAGCAGCGGCAATGGGTCAAGACACTAGGAATGGCTTTCTTTTCCTCGCTTTGATCTACCGACCCAACTCGAACTGAGAGCAAGCCCCTGGTGTTCGGATCAGAGACAAGACATCTGTATGCTCGAGCTTGAGCGCTTTCTTTCCAGGCTTATCGGGCCAAATATCGTCCCCAATCAACCAGTCATGTCGCCAGGACCTCTCCCAATGCGGCGCTTCCTGGCTCGCCATAACGTCTTGTGACACCGATTCATCACAAATGACCAAACTTTCGGGACCGGGAACAAAAGAAAACTTGCCCTCACCGCAAGGATTTGATGTCATCAAGCCAAAACTCCTCGTTTTAGATCTGAATCGCTTTTGGCATTAGTATTCAGCGCTTTCCGCGGCGGGCCCGTCTGCTGATCCGTCGTTTGTGGTTGGTATCTTCACCTAGAAATGACCCATCACATTGTCATGACTTACTGCGACGCATAGCGTAGATGGTCAGATTCAATCTCGACCAACAGTAACCACAGAAGGAACTGAGATATCACGGAACGAGCCGAATTCGGTTACATGATGCGAACACTGGGCAAGGGAACTGAGCTCCATCCCCACGATGGCAATCTCGGAAAGGGGGCATATCAACACACACGCCCTCCCACCCTCCCCCCAAGACCAGCATTAGCTCAGGTCGAGCCACGCATCTCGAGGCTCCTTTTTGAAGATGGCGAAGAAGACTGAGGCGATTGGATCATCCTAAAAGAAAGCCCCGGTCATTCGACCGGCCAAGACCCCCCACCTCCGTGGATATTCTAGGTCTTCCACCCCCATGAAGACAAGAAAGCATCACTGCTCCAACGATAGCTGATACCCCACTAGCCGAAGAAGAATACGATAGTACAGAGCCTCTCAAGCCAAATGATTTCGCCTTCGCCCAGATGGCCCGCTCTGGGCTCGTGAGGCAGCTATACCCTGGCCGGCACTTCCATCAGCCTCCCTCTGCGGGTCACGGGCAGTCTCACTCGCCGTCTGGAGGGCACGATCATCCCACTATGCACTGAAACAATCCGTTGTGACCTGTCGATATGACAGAAGAGCGACAGCAGAGGCAATCGGGCATTATTCGCCTCCTCCCAGACGGCATACTAACCCACCAAGGCACGCCAACAAGGCAGGCGGTCCATCACTTGCTCGATATCCCTCACTCACCATGTTGCACTACGGCGACGGGCCCGCCTCCAGCGGGCACCCGATGTCCGGCCGAGCCGTCCATGAATGACACCCTCTAGCGTTTCCCGGCCAGAGCCGTCGCGCACTCTGGCCCTGTGCTAACGTAAGACGTCATTGACGCTCCTCGGAGGTAACGCCGGCGAGGAAGTGAGCGAAGCACGATGCTCGACCTTCATGTAGGGTCCAGTCACGATGCAACTGTCTATCTGGATGACCTTCTTTCTTTTTTGTCCGCAGATCACACACACACACACACACACACACACACACACACACACACACACAAATCGAGGACGTACAGTCCACCCTGTTGATGTGGTGTTTCCTTGGTCAATACCCCCCTCCCCCCTGGAAGCGTCGTCGATGGTTGATGGACGCGAGGGCTTGCCCTCGCGATCGGCCCGTCTCGCCGTTCGTCAACAACCCGTCTAGACCTTAGGGCCAAGAGACCCATCTTTGGCCCCCCGTGTCCGCGGAGAAAACCTTGCTGCTGCATCTCCACGTAACCACGAAGCCACAGAGGGGCTCTCTCAACCAACCAAAAGGAACCCCGTCAAGCCCACGCCCGAAGCCACAGAGCAGCCTCCTCTGCACCATTGGTGGAGAGAGGGCGTTGGAGGACTCCGAGACCTCGAGGCGAACGGCGGTCCAAGTACGCCTTGAACAGATACCCGGTAGAGTCGTCATTTGAAAGAAGAGGGGGCGGGAAGGGGGAGGGGGGGTGCATGAGAAGGAAAGAAAGGATCTCAATCTGCATTCATTCTGTACACTGGTGGACCAATACAAGAACAGGTTTCCCACATCATGGCCGTCAATCTCCCCCCTCCCCCATCGCAACAAACGTGGTGATCCAAACGATTTGTTTTTTTGCCTCCCCCGAGACCCATCCGTCGGTGAAACATACACTCTCGACTCATTCCCGAGCTTTGATTCCGCCTGCCTGAGCCAACCCAGTGGATGGGTTGTGTTTTGTCAACCAGACGTTCCAATACGCATCACAGATTGCAAGCGCGGGGTCTCGTTACTCCCCGAAGCTAAAACATTTCGGCTAGCTCCTACTCCTGCCCCCCTCGCCCAACAGCTCACAACTTGGCAGCAGGGCGTGCGTTGACCACGGTGGTGATCTCGTTGTACAGCAGGCTGTGAAGAGTGATTCGTCAGCTCGACTGGCGTCTCATCAATCGAAGGCCCGGAGCATCAAGATGGACAATCTCCGAAGGCGCAAAAAGCCACTCCAGTCGGGACCACCGACGAAAAGCAATCAAACGCCCACCGCCGAGCGGTGGCGACGTGGCGACGTGTAAACATAGGGCGGGCAGCGTGGATGGATGAACGGATCAATGGGGTGGGGGGGGTTAAGTGATGGAGATGAGAGCGTGGAAAAGACTTACGTGGTCAGGAAATCGGCGTAGTCCTCGCCGGTGACCTGGCCGGCAAAGTACTGCGCGGCAAGGTGGAACTTGTTGCCCTTGGGCGCCTTGCTGGACAGCTCGTCGGTCGACTCCTTGAGGAGCTTGAGGGCGTAGGCCTTGTCGACCTTCTTGCCCTCGGCCGTGGACACGCCATGCTTCACCCACTGCCAGAGCTGGGAGCGAGAGACCTCGGCGGTGGCGGCGTCCTCCCTATGGTGGGGTGTGAGTGAGTCTCCTTTTGCGCAATTGCTTCGCGCGGTGCGCTGCTCTTTGGGGGGGCTGAACCTACATGAGGTAGTTGATAGGGACGCAACCGATGCCGCGGATCCAGGCCTCCATGTAACCGAGACCAATGTTGAGGTTCTTCTTGATACCCTCCTCGGTGATCTTGCCGGGAACGTTCATGTTGAGCAAGTCGTTCTGGCCGATCTTGACGTCCTCACGGCGGACGAACAGTTGGTTGGGTGTCGGCATGTTCTTGTTGAAGACGTCGGAGGCGATGGACGCCAGGGCGGGGTGGGCGACCCAGGTTCTGCGATGTTCATGTCAGTGGCTTCTGGCCCCCGTGGCGAGGAAGCACGAGGCAGTAGGCAAGCGAGGAACAAACTCACCCGTCGTGGCCGGCGCGCACTTCACGTAGCTTGTCGGCACGAACGCCCTCCATGGCCTTGTCGTTGGCGGCCTTGTCGTCCTTGATGGGAATCTGGGCAGCCATGCCGCCCATGGCGTGAACGCCTCTCTTGTGGCAGGTCTGGATGAGGAGCTTGACCTGCGCAAAAGGTTAGTCTGATATTTCTTTCATCCTCTTCACAAGCAAACACGAGGGGCGGCAGGTCCACTGACGTAGGCGTCCATGAAGGGTACAGTCATCGTCACAGCGCTGCGGTCTGGCAGGACGAAGTTGGGGTTGTTCCTGAACTTCTTGATGGTGCTGAAGATGTAGTCCCAGCGGCCGCAGTTGAGGCCGGAGCTATGGTCTCTCAGCTCGTAAATAATCTCGTCCATCTCAAAGGCGGCCAGGATAGTCTCGATCAGTACGGTGCCGCGGATGGTACCGCGGGGCAGGCCAACGTAGTCCTGGGCGAGGTTGAAGACGTCGTTCCACAGGCGAGCCTCGAGATGGGACTCCATCTTGGGGAGGTAGAAGTATGGGCCGATGCCGATCTTGAGAGTCTGGTGGGCGTTGTGGTAGAAGTACAGGCCAAAGTCGAAGAGGGAGCCGGAAATGGGCTCGCCGTCGATGGTGACGTGCTTCTCCTCCAGGTGCCAGCCGCGAGGGCGGACGATTAGGGTGGGCAGCGTCCGGTCGGTACGAAGCTTGTACTCCTTGGGCCCCTGCTTGAAGTCGACCTGGCGACGATTGGCATCATAGAGGTTGACCTGGCCGCTGACCATGTTCTCCCACGTCGGGGCGCTCGAGTCTGCGGTGCGGAGTTAGCATGCCGAAAAGGCCCGTATCAATGGACTGGCAAAGAAATGGGGATTGGCACAGACTCACCCTCGAAGTCAGCCATATAGGTCCAGACATCCGAGTTCAGGGCATTGACGACCATCTTCCGGTCGGTCGGGCCGGTGATCTCGACCCTGCGGTCGACCAGGCCCGGGGCGGGCGGGGCACCCTTCCACGTCGAGTTCTCTCTGACATGCTTGGTCTCGGGGAGGAAGTCAGGGAGGATGCCGCGGTCCAACTCGGTCTGGCGGGCCTTGCGGCGCTCAAGCAGGGACTTGCGGGTGGTGTTGAAAGAGCGGTGCAGCAGAGCAAGGAAAGCGAGAGCGTCGGGTGTCAGGATCTTGCGCTGGGCGTCCGTGACGGTGCCCAGGACGCTGACGCCCTGGAGAATCGATTCGGTGGACGGCATTCTTGTTGTGTGTGCGGAATCCTGGTGTTGGTGTTTACGATGTAAATCGTGCGCTACTAGGATGGTCGCCTACGATCAGAGGCTGCTTTACGGAAGCACCTCGGGTTGCGACAGAGAGGTAGGTGGCAGAGAGTTTTTCACGTGCAAGAGGAATGCTCACAAGCTTCTAGCCGTGAGACAGCACGACGCTTAAGGTAAGCGTCTTGTGCGAATTGAGGTCTGTGGAAGGTATCTTTGGAGCTTCAAGAGAGAGGCAATTGATATGGGAGAGGGCGTTGTGAATGAAGAAAGGAGCCTGAGATTTTGAAAGAAGTAGACGAGGGAGAGGAAAATGGTCCGCTTGGGATGGGGTGACGAGAAAGTGATATGTAAGGCACTGCGCAATGGTCAAGAGAGAGACGATCGACCTCGACGAGTGCTGTCGCAAGCTCGGCTCAGACGAGCGAGTCGAAGGGTCGGCCGGCGCGCAACCGTAACATGACATGGGCTGGTAATGATGCATGCGCAACCCCGAGGACAAGCGTAGGGGCAAAAGGGACCCTTGGAGACCTCGACGGCCCTACACGAGGTACATGCAAACAGGTGGATATCTACACCGACGGGGTAGGTATCTGTGTCATCGTGGGCGATGTACTGGGGAGCAGTACTATGTAGCGTCGTCAAGGAACCAGAAGCAGCCAGCATCCCTCCCGTCCGTCCATTGTCGGCACTGATCGGGCTGGTTCGGGTGGAGGGAAAGCTTCAGAGCCGGACGGCGGGGAAAGAGGAGGGAGCAAGGCGAGAGGAGGGGAGAGAGAGAGGAGAAGACCCAAGCGTCGCGTCGCCTTGTTGGAGATCGGGTTACAAAGGAAGCCTCGTCAAAGGGAGACAAACAAAGTTAGAGGCGGTGTTACTGTACGGGCACGCTTGTGAAAGTGTGGGGAAGCTGCAGCATGAAACCAGAGAAAAAGAGCCGAACATTCTGTTCAAGCCAGCAGGGGCAGCAACTTTGCATGTGCTCGCCCGCCTCGCTGGGAGCAATGTACCCAACATTCCGTCACAGCTTCAACCAGATCATAAGCAGCTCGAGCCAAGGTTCGAGGCCTCCCCAAGCGGCTCACCACAAAAACAACAAAAGAAAAAAGTGACATTTCTGAAGCAAATTGGAGACCAGTCGACCGTATTCGCAACCATACAAAACCAAACTTACTCCGCGATTTGGCCTAATTAGCAAGCGGCCAGCGTTCCATAGGAATAATGTTTCTTGGTCGAGTGGACGACAGGAAGATAGATACAATTTATCGACCCATAATATAAGACGAATCACCTGTGTTTACCTTCTGTTACTAATAAAGGCTTACTGACGATCCACCTATAGGACGGAGAATCGTGGAGTAGGTTTACTCTTATATGGCATGGCCGTCATTCTTTGGCTGGGTTGCCTTTGGCCTGCCTGCTCCAAAGTCTTTCGTAGCCAGTGTAGGTCGCCCCATTGCCACCGTCCTAGCAACATCGCCTACCAGTGACCTCATTGGAATGCCTCCTGGCAAATTTCATTGGATTGAAGGGGACAACACGGACGAGAGGGGGGTAAAGCATGTATCCATGCACGCATGGTGGGGTCGGACGGCGATAAGACTTGCAAGGGAAATCGACAGCAAGGCACGAGCAGCGCAAGCAAGCAACGCTGAATCAGGAAGTGCCAGGTGATAACGCAGTCCTTGGTTGGGCTCGGATCTCTCGACAGCCTTGCTTGGGGAGGGGGGGTAAACCACTAGAAATCATGAGGGGGGAAAAAGGAATAGAAAAAAAAAATCTTCGCTTCTTGATGGGATTCTGCATGGGTTCGATAACGCAGAGGTGTTCGAGTTCCCCAGTCAGAGGTTGGATCCGGCCGCGATAAGGGATCGCGGCGGACATGCGCATGTCGCCGCCGGCCAGAGCCACGGCCACTATTGAAGAGGATCAAGGCGGCCCGCAGTTGAAGCACTCTCTCCCCGGGGTAGTAGTACCTACCTAGTCTAAGGGCCGCCAGCCAATTGAGGCTGCGGTAATCCACTTTGCTCCATTAATTACCATATAGAAGGTTGGGAAAAAGAAAAAAAAAAAACAGCGACAACTTTGCGGCAGGTAGGTAGGTAGGTTTCGAGGAATGTTCAATCGGCGGCGATATCGTCCGGACCGGGGGATTGAACCACGTCTCATCACCAACCAACCTCCATCATTCGCATGCATTTATTCATCAATGTCAACTTGCCGTGCTCCCAGTGTATGACGCAGTACCTGTGGTTCAAGCTATCCGCGTCTACTTAGCACACTTAGTTCCGAGTCACCGAACTGCCGAGGTCTACCTCTCCACGCCACTAGTCCAATCGGCGTCTCCACGAATGCCGACAGTTTCCGGCCGTTGCCGTCACACATGAGAGTGGCACGCGGTCTCAAACCTTACGTAGCAATCAACTTTTGGGGTACCTAAGCAACTTGACTCTATAAACGATGCCTTCTTGACCTTTCAACAACACAAAGAAGCTGCGTAGCGGTAGCTCTGGGCGGGCCAGTCCGTCTAAACTATCAATACAAGCCACAGCCATAATGCAAAAGCCAGGCAAACCATCCAACAACAATTATCCATCTGCCGTTCCAATGCTCATGAGACTTTGTATGTCGAGCCGTAACCATGTGTCTCAATAATCAAGTCTTCGTCCGCCAAGTATGTGCCCAGTCAATGCTCTGAGTCCAGGCATATCATGCCCGGTGAGAAAGAATGTAAGAACTGAAAGGGAGAAAAAAAAAGCAGAACCTGAGGGCCAGCTGGCCCTCCTCAGTCGAGCAACCTCCCAAACCGGCCACCGAAAATGGAACATCGCTGCCAACCTTCTGACGCCAAATGCAATCTTGTCCATCCTCAGGAATTGAGCGTTTTGATCATCATCTTCTCCTTGGACTTGTCGGCGACAAGCAGGCCGCGTGATTCGAACACCTTCCAAATCGTGTCCACCACCATATGGAAACTGCTTGCCGCCCCGCGCTCCTGAGTCAATCGCACAATGCAGAGCGGCCCCTTCTTCCCGTGCTCGATCACGGTCATAATCTCCGCGGCAAATGCAACTTCTTTCATGCCTAAGTCTGGGCAAGGTTAGCCGATGGGAAACTCCTGGACATTATGCCAAGGTCGTTCAGGAAGACTTACAATTCTCAGCCCCAACACGGGCAAACACGATGTTTCTCTCCTTGTCGACCTGGATATCTCCCATACCGTAACGTCGCCAGCTTTTGAGGAGAATGACGAGTTCCTGCCGAGCTCGCTTTCGCGATATGACCAGGCACGCGTGTCTCGTTGCCGGCTTGACCCCAAATAGCCGGGCAAGCCAATTCTGATGAACTTCGATATTCCGGACAGCTCTATCCGAATCTTTGCAGCCCTTAGCCGACTGTCGGCCGGTCTTGTGTTGAATAGCCGGTCGCTGCTTCGGAGAAGACGACTCCTCATACTCTGGGCCTGTAAAAGATGTCAGTTGTCCGTGCTCTACCACTTCAATGCTTCGGATACTTTGCATACCAGCGATCTCCATCTTGATTTCCGGCTTGACTTTGTTGCTCCTCCAGAAGAGTAAACCGAATCCCTTCTTTTTAGCCACCATTGACGGAGGTGGCTCGCGAAACTTCGTCTCCGAACGGCTCGGGGCTGTGGACTGGGTCGTCATACTGCACGCGTGTGTTTCCTGCGTTGCCTCGGTATGAATGCTTCCCTCTCTAGAAGTGCTGTCTTTAGAAGTACGCTTGAACCACGACGACTTCTTCTGCTTCGTCGGCCCACTACTGTGGGTTGTAGTGGAGGGAGTCGGCGGCTCATCTACACCCGATGCCCCGTGCATGTAGACGTAGCGCTCATCGATCTGATCGTAGTGGCCTGCTGGCTCTGTGGACTTCTTCCGAACGTTCAGAGGCTTGGGAACCGGACTTGTTTCGCTCGGTGAGTTGACCACGCGAATCGTCTCGCCCGCCCGAATCAGGTAATCCAGACCCTCCTTGTCAGTTTGGCCGCCAGGTGTTTTGGGCGGCGCTGACACAATCCTGTTCTTGTCGTTCTCACCCCAATGATATGATGAGTCCGAATCGCGTCCAGTCTCATTAATAGCTGGCAAACGACTCGCTGTCTTGCCGTGCTGTCCTTGAGGGGGTGCAGATACGGTGCGGCGGTCTTGCTTAGGCAACAATACAGGGAAGGCCAAGCGGTTGACTTGATCCACGAACTTTCCAACACGACCATTGTGCTGCTGTTCATCCTCAGAATGACCTTGGGGCGTTTCGATTCTCTCGGTTATAGGTTTCGGGGAGTGTACCGACCCGGGAGCCGGCAAAGGGGGCAAGGGCCGTGTGTCCCATGGGTGGTAGGGGTTATTCAAGGCCTCAGTCGATGGCCTCGGCTGTCCTAAAGACAAGCCCGTAGATTCCCTCTTTATGCGACCGGGTTTATCCAGACACATGTCGCCTGGCTCGTCGACGCTCATGAAGCTGTTGAAAGCTTCGTCACAATCCTTGGCGATGCTGTTGCTGAAATTGCGCACCTCCTCGTTAACTATGACCACAGGATCTCGGGGCTTCACCACTTTAAGCTTCGGTCTGGGTCTCTCCATGACGGGAATGTGCTCAGGGGGCCTTGTCGGAGACTTGGATCTCTTGAGGCGTTCATTGTCTTCGTTGATTTCGGGGACTCCTCGGCGGCGCTTATCTACGTACAGATCGGTAGACCTCTTTCTTATGTGAGAAAAGTCAATACCTCTCTTGTGACGAGAAGCTGGCCGGGAATAAGAGGTTCCTGGTCTGCTGCTATGAAGCGAGTTCATGGAGCTTCGGGGTGACTGGAAACGGCCAGTGTTGTCTGTTCGCTGAGAGTTGACCCGCGAATGACGCAAAGTCGAGCCTGTCTTGATACGTGAAAGTTGTGATGTCTGAGTGTTTTCTCGCTTCATTGATCCTCGGCGGGTACGGTGAACCACAATCTTGGCATGGCTGGCCTGAGAATTTCCTCGCATCGGTCGACTTGAGTTGTAAGGATCATAGCTCTGAACAGTACCGTCGTCAGTTTCCGCAACGTGCGAAATGACTGTGAAACGTGAGACACTTCTGCCAGTGCCATTCGCTCTTGGCTGGTTGAACTCCACTGTCGACACTCGTTTCTTCCATACAGGCTCGTGAAGATGATGGTAGTCGCTGGGTGACTGGGAAAGTTCGGGGAGAAAGTTCTCGAGCTGCTTCTGACGGTAGTTGTGAAGAAGCCAATAAAAGAGTTTCTGGTCGTTTTTTCTGGTCATTGTTAGTTGTATTCTCGGAAAGTGTAACCCGGATAGCCACATACGCAGAATCCATCAACTTCAATTTTATCTGATGCTCAGTGAGCATGTGCCACAGAGATCGAAGCTGTCTGACCAGATGGGGGTCGACTTCATGGGGCTTCAAGGGGATGTAGTGAAAATCCTTGCGAAGGTCGTGGAGCTGGCCGTTGTGGCCGAGGTCATCGAGATAGTTGTACTTGCGAATCAGCGGGTGCTGCCACATCTCCTTGATGCTGATTCTGGTGTCAGGATTGGCGACAAGCATACGACGAATCAGGTCTTTAGCCTCTGAGCTCAAGAATTCCGGTATCTCGTATGTTCCTCTTTTGGTCTTCTGCAGCAAGGCTCCAATGTCCGGGTCATCGAAAGGTAGACATGCGGCCAGAAGTGCGTAGAGAATGACTCCTAGGGACCAGATGTCTGCTTTGTCTCCGCGGTAATGTTTGTGCTTTAGAAGTTCTGGGGCGGCATAGTGAGGGCTACCACAAGCTGTTTCAAGTCGATGATCTGAAGATTGGTGCAAGGCGGCCATGCCAAAGTCGGCAATTTTAACTTTGTTGCCGGACTTCAAAAGGATGTTTTCGGGCTTGAGGTCACGATGACAAATATTGAAGGAATGGCAGTATTGGAGAGCGCTCATCATCTGTCGAAAGATGAACATAGCGTCCTCCTCTGAGAAGCGGCCGTTGGTATTGATGTAGTCGAATAGGTCGCCCTGTTCGACATACTCTAGTACCAGATAACTACCCTCCAGTCAGAACGAACCACTCAAGGTTTAGCACTATAGTAACCTACATTTCTGAACGATTCTCCCAAATATCATACACCTTCATAACGTTCGGGTGGTCGACTAGCTTCAAGATGGCTACTTCTCGCTCGATTGATAAAGGCACACGCATCTCGCCGTTGATTCTTTCGGGCAGGCTGTCGTCGTAATCGTGAAGCTCAGCGAGACTGCCAGCTTGAATCAAGTAAGCTGTTTTCTTGGGGACAATTTTGACGGCAGCCAACTCCCCAGATATGCGGTGCTTGCAGAGCCTCACACGGGCCGACGAGCCCTTTCCAAGAGTCTTTCCCAACAACCAGGGACCGATATGGGTCTTGTAAGCGTAACCGCTGCTTCTTTTGCTGGAGGGAGCCGTGGAATCCTGAGAGACCTGTGACATGCGCTTCGACGAGTCGGTCTCGTGGGACGCCCTCGCTCTTGCCACAGCAGGATTACGTGAACTGGATGCAGCGTTCGCCCTCGCCCCGGTGACCGGCAAGTCATGTTCGTCGACATAGCGTCGACGATCAGAGGCAGTGGTGTGGCTCGGTTGACTGGCAGCTTTGTCGCGTGACTTGTAAGGCTTGACGGGGATTTTGGATGAAGCATTATTGATGCGCTGAGTAGCATCGGCGAGAGGAGCCCGGGCATTAGATGCCCTCGGCCGGCCAGTTTCGGACATGTCGGCGGCAAATTTGTGATCGCAGTCAGAACATGATCAGGCTTGAGTGATACCAGCCGGGCGAATCTTGTGTGTCGATTTGAAAAAGGGAGATGGTCTGACAGGGAGATAAATCCTGGATGGGTTAAGCGAGTGAGGAAGAAGAGAGAGTGATGAAGGTCAGGATCTGAACGAATGGTTGGAGTTTGGATAGAACAGTTGCCAAAAAAGCCAGAAATTACGGAGAGGAAGAGAGAGAAAGAAAGTGTGTAAAGTGGATTGGACGGTGAAGTTGGGAGAAAGGAAAGGAAGCGTGGCTTTCAGGGTGATTACTGAGAAGCAAGACGTGGAGACTTAAGGCAACTGTTGTGAGAGAACGGAATGCAAGTGGGAGTCAGAGCACCGAGGCAGGTGAGGCAGTGGGAGAGCAGGACAAAAAAGAGATGGATCGAAGGGAGGCATTGGGCGAACGTTGCCCCCTTCCCCCCCATGACTTTGAGGGCCGTTGAAGGGACGAGTATGGACAGCTGCAAGGTCTCACCGGGTCTCACGATCCGGGCTGGCTAGTGCAGCTGGAATGTGGTAGATCCGCTAGTAGCATCAAACCAGCAGACCTTCTCGCCAGGAAGAGGGAAGGAACGAAGCAGACCAGTATGCGGGTTTCCTAAGAAGGCCTTCTTTCTGCTTCAGACGTCATCATGTATTTCAGTAGGTACCTATCGTAATCCCATACCCAAGGACATACCGAACGCACTTTCTCAAGAATGCATCGTGAATATGCGTTAAATCACCATATTTGGGTTAATCCATCCTTTTACCTAGACACAATCATATTGTAACCTTGCCAGGCCTGCTCTGCAAATGAGCTCCATACCCTATCAAGGATCTGCTTTTGGAAGACCAGACTTCTCCAACATCGGTACGCGCCGGAAAAAAAAAATCATATGATAGGTAGGTTTCATGGGGTGTCAGAAAACATTCCTGGCTTGTGGGCCACTGGGCGACGTACAATCTCAGAGGTAGGCGCGGTTGGTCGCATTGGACAACGGATCACCAACCGGCGTGGAAGGGATGGAGTTCAAAACTACCTGGCTACTATCAGCCCCCCCCCCCCCCCGCGGAGAGCTGCCAAGTTAAGCTCCACCAACCGACCCCGCCACGCCAGCAACCCGGCCGCTTATGTAATCGGTGGCTTTCACAACGTGGCGTCCGTCCAAGCTCCTGCACCTAAAGGGGAGGGACGCGGGGAGAACAGACCCGACGCGTGTAAATTAGTTTCCCTCGCGTCGCACTCAACCACCGAACGGGCTACCCACGTTACCGATTCACCAAACGTAAATGATGCCGAAATCGATAGCATCTACCACGTACATCTAACTTCGGATCAACCGTAACCGAAACTGAATTTCCCTTTCTTGTTATAGCCACTTGTCAATACGATCAATATGTCTTCTCGTCCCTCGGGTCGCCGGAGGCGACGTGATGTGGAGGACGATGATTCAGAGGACCGCTCTGATGCGTCTGAAGGACCGAAGCGACCTCGCCTGGAACGACGTGATGGCGAAGAAGACCCAAAACATGGGGCTTATATCAACGGCGTGAACGGAGCGACGAGCCACCTCGACAAAGACGGTTTTTCGCCTGGCGCCATCCGGCGCGTCAAAGTCGAGAATTTCGTTACATACGAAATGGCAGAGTTCTTCCCCGGGCCGAATCTCAACATGGTCATCGGGCCCAACGGAACGGGAAAGAGTTCGCTCGTCTGCGCCATCTGTCTGGGCCTTGGCTTCAGCCCGAAGCACCTCGGCCGGGCCGGTAATGTGAAGGAGTTTGTCAAGCATGGCAAGTCTTCTGCCATCATCGAGATCGAGCTACAACGACGCCCCCAAGACAGATCCCATCATGTTGTCCGAGTACAGATCGATCGTGAGCGAAACAGTCAGAAATGGTGGCTGAACGGCAAGGATACTACACACAAGACGATCCAGGCCCTCATGAGAGACCTCAAGATCCAGGTCGACAATCTCTGCCAATTTCTGCCACAAGACCGAGTCGTCGAGTTCGCATCGGCTACGCCTGTCGACTTGCTACACGAGACCTTGCGTGCCGCTGCGCCGCAGGAAATGCTGGATTGGCAAAAGAGCCTTCAGGACTTGCACAAGGACCAAAAGGAACTACAGCGTGGTTCCGACTCGGCAGCCGACCTTTTGAAGCAGCTCGAGGATCGACAGAGCGATATGCAGCAGGATGTTGATCGGCTACGCGAAATAGAAGAGGCTCAACAACAGATTGCCGACCTCACTGACGCCCGGGCCGTAGCTGACTATCTTGAGTCCAAAGCGCTTTACAAAGAAAAGAAGAAACTTGAAAAGCTCGCTCAGAAGAATTTGCAGAAGCTTGAGCAGGAGGCCGCCCCATCTTTGCAGGCGGTTAACCGGAAGCAACAGTATCACGAAGAAGTGGCGGCCGTGGTTCGCAGACGCAAAGACGTATTGCGACGGGCAGAAGCCGGTGCAGATACGGCGCTCAATCGCATCGAGGATGCTGACGAACAGGTTAAGGCGGTAGAGGCAAACATCGAGGCCAACCGGAAGAGTTTTGAGGCCAAGAAACAAGAACTAGGCAAGATCCGAAGTAGAATAGGAGCTCTGGAGAACCAAAAAAAGAACAAGCCTCCAGAGTTCAACGCCCAGGAACACAACACACAAATTGTAAGTGCGGTTCCTTTGTATCTTTGTAGGCTGTACTAACGAGTTACGCAGCGAGAGAAAGAACACCAGCTCCGAGAACTCGAAGCTGAGCAACGCCAAGTTGAGGGCAAAATACGAGAGATCAAGGAGCAGGGCCATGCCAAGATTCAAGCGAAAAACACGCTTATCAAAGAGCTTGAAGGGCTCAACTCTCAGCAGGGCCAGGTTATCAATTTCATCCAGAAGAAGTGGCCCGATGTGGCCAAAGGTTATCTTTGGCTCCAGGAGAACGCCAGCATGTTCGAAAAGGAAGTCTTTGGGCCACCCGCCCTCTGTTGTTCCGTCAAGGATGAACTTTTCTCGGACCAGATCCAAGCACTCCTGCACAACGATGACTTCCTCTGCTTCACGGCGCAAACTCGCGAGGACCATAAGAAGCTCAGCCATTACTTGTATAAGGAGTTGAGTCTTTCCGTCAACGTCCGCTCGATTCTTAGACCGCTAGATGACTTTCGGCCTAAGGTATCCCGGGAAGAGCTCAACGCGTACGGACTTGACGCATTCGCGCTCGATATGCTGGCTGGACCTGAGCCTGTCCTTGCGATGCTCTGCAACGAGAAGAAGCTCAATGCCTCGGGAATCGCGCTGAAAGATGTCAACGACGCCCAGTACGAGCGCATTGCTCAAGGAGAAGCCATCAATAGCTGGGCAACGGGTCGGCAGCTGTACAGAGTTTCTCGGCGTAAGGATCTTGGGCCTGGCGCCGTCTCGACAATGACCAGGGGCATTCAGAAAGGCATGTTCTGGACAGACCAGCCGGTTGATGAGGCAGAAAAGAATGAAATTCGGCGTAAGCTCAGTGAGGTCGAAGCTGAATACGACATCTTGAAAGCCAAAAACACAGAGGTCCGGGAACAGATGGCTGTGTTCGCCAACACGAAGAAAGAGATCAATGACGATCTGGTAAGGCATGCTCTGTATGACTACGACCAGCAAGCTAACCAAGGGCGCAGAAAACGCTCAGAGAAAGGAAGAACGAGCTTCAGAAAGCCCACAACGCCTACCAGGGGATTCCTGACAAACTGGGTGCGTAGTAGCCTAACCCCATGCGTGATAACAGGCGAACTAACTTTCGCGCAGAAAACGAAAAGAGGGCCTTGGACCAGAAGAAGAAGGAAGTCGAAGAAGCGAGAGCAGCCAGCTTGCAACTCAGCTTCGACCTCGACAGAGCCATTGTGCAAAAGGCCAAGGCCACCCTGCAGCATCACGCAGCCATCGCAGCTATTCGAACGGCACAGGAGGTGCTTCTCGAGGCCCAAATTCGTGAAATCGAAGCCAGTTCTGACGTTCAGGGCCTCAAGGCCAGAAACACTGAGCTGATGCAGATGCTGGAAGAAGAAAAGCGGAACATTGTCGCCTTTAGCGAGGAGTCACAGCGGGCCAGACGTCGTGCTGAAGAGGCCCAAGGCAAGGTGATTGAGATCTTTGCTAGAGACGAGACCCGAAAGGACCTTCTCGAAGACCTGGCAAGGAATAAGACGGTCGAGGACATTGACAACGAAATCGCTGCCAGACAGGCCAGTATCGAGCTCATTCAAGTTGCTAACCCGGGTGCTTTGCGTGAATTCGAAAAGCGGGCTCGAGAGATTGAGAAGCTACGCTCGAAGATGGAGGCATCGACAACCAAGTTGGACCACTTGAGTCGCCAAATCACAAAGATTCGCGAAAAGTGGGAGCCAAAGCTTGATGAGCTTGTCGGCAAGATCAGTGATGCCTTCAGCTACAACTTTGAGCAGATCAACTGCGCTGGCGAGATTCGGATCCACAAAGACGAAGACTTTGATCAGTGGGCACTGGACATCATGGTGAAGTTTAGGTATTCCTTCCGTTCCTCCACTGCTCAGCGCTCGGCGTGCAAGTTCAATTTCCTAACAAGCATATAGAGAGAACGAGACGCTCCAGCAGCTGAACCAACATCGTCAATCTGGTGGCGAGCGAGCTGTCTCCACCATCTTTTACCTCATGGCCCTCCAGTCCATGGCCCAGTCCCCTTTCCGTGTGGTCGACGAGATCAACCAGGGCATGGATCCCCGCAACGAGCGCATGGTGCACGAGCGTATGGTCGAGATTGCCTGCCGTGAGCACACGTCACAATACTTCCTCATTACACCCAAGCTGCTCACCGGCCTGCGATACGATCCGCGTATGCGCGTGCTCTGCATTGCAAGCGGAACGCATATGCCCAAGGATGGGAAGAAGCTCGACTTTGCCCGTTGCTTGAAGATCCACAAACGCGTCGCGGCTGGCGCATAGGGAGGTGAGATGTTGGCAGTATCAGGGCGAACGAGTAGGAATACGTTGACCAGTTTTCCTGGTGGAGTTTTGGCGTCTTTAGGGACAGGTATCATTCATTGACGATACCCTGGGATCGCGGTTCAACGCAAAACCGATTTTCTTATGAATATAGAGGTACCTACAGAGAGCCCCTGCTCAAGATGTAGCAAGGTATATGGCAGGAGAGTAGTCTCATCCGAGTTCTACCCATGGTCAGTAAACATTTGGCATTTTCTTCTTGTATCTGATGAAAAACCAGAGGGGATTCCGCTCAGTCCAACGCAGGCAACCGCAAGGCTGCAACGTCCACTTTCGTGTTGACGGTCCTTGGCCGCTGGATTCAACCATGCAGGGAGGCGGCCGGAGATGCACGACAACCGACGCCATGCTTGAATGGGAATGCATGAAGCAATGCCCGTTAATCGATGCCTTCTTAGCCCATCCCCACCTTGAGGAAAATATCGGCGGACGAAGTGACGCGGGCCCGTCTCCCCTTAACTATAAACCGACGATCTAGTTCAGGCAAGTGTGGCAGTGTTGACGAGAACATTCCTGGGGAGCATTCCAAGGCCCCCTCTATTGGACCCGCCTCGTTCGAGCTTCGTGATGTATCCCACCACCTCGCCCTCTCTCTGGTCATCTTGAAATGAGCCGTGGAGACTACTCAACTTGCTTGGAATCCTGCAAAATAGACTGGCAGAATCTTTTGGTTAAAATATTAACAGCAATAATATCAAACCCCCATATTTCAAGCTGTCGATCTTACGACAACAGTCGGGGGCGCGCCGATTCTCTGACAGATTATTACCATTTGAGCCTTTCCAATCCGAACGACTACCTAAGCCAGATTGATCACCTCTGGCTCCGCTTTCCGTTTGACAATCCTCGGCGGAACAGGAGTTGGTCGCGGAGGAGGAGCCGGTGCTCCGGTCGCCAGTATTGTACTCCCACCACTCGGCAAAGGTTGCGACAGACGGCTTAGATTCGCCGGCGCAAAGACCCTGCTTGGGGCTCCCCAATAGGCAGTGGTCAAAGAATTGAAAGGCACTGGCACATTGGTTGGTGATGGAACAGCAGGCATGGCGGCGGCCGGTCTTTAGCTCTGGCACGGTCTCGGATTGCGACGGGTCCGCCGCCGGTATATGCGTGGCCCCCCAACGTCCCGATACCAGATTCACTGGCCGCTTCCACAGCCCCTGCGCGATGGCAGGATAGTCCTCGCCAAGCAACAGCCCCAGCTTCGTCTGGTCAAACTCCTGGAATCTCTCGGCCGCCTCCTTCTGCTTCTCCGCGTATTTTCTCTCCTCCATTTCTCTGAACTTCGTCACGACCAGCGTTTCCGTCCGCATACTACGATCGGTCTCGTGCGAGCACTGTATTGCGTTGCTGATGCAGATGATACCGTGTTCGCTTATCTACAGAGAACCGGCAGACGTACTCGCCAGGGTTCTCGAGGAAGCGGTTCAGTGTACAACAATGATGGCAGGCGCAGCGCGACCGCGCGTGGACGTGCATGTCACCGTGAAGCGCCGGCGCCTGGGTCACCTGCTTCTGGCCAACGTAATTATCGCAGTAGGACTCAAGCACGGCGCCGAATATTTGCTGGTAGCGTGGTATGGTGAGAGGGATCATAGTTTTTTCAAGAACAGCCACAAGTTGCTGCAGGAAAGGAATCCATAGCGGGTTGAAATCGGCGGGCTGCATCTTCGGGGCGAAGCCAACGAGCTTCATGGCCAGCGGCATAACCAGGTCCTCGTGTGGTGGCCTGCTCAACTTTATGAGATCGAAAAAGAGATTGAGCAGGGAGGTGGGAGCCACGGCTAGATTGTTGTGGGTAACAGTGGTGGACTCTGGCGCAGTTTGACCATAGCTGCGCCTTGGTGCCTTCGGAGTCTGCTCCTCAGTCTTGGTGCCGTGAACCTTGCCAAAGTCCAGCTTTGCCACAAAGTCTTTGACAACTCTTTTGTACAGCTCCAATGCTTCCTTGACTGGGAACTTTTTTCCCCTGGCGTAGCTAAATAACGTTGACAAGAACTCGAGGGTAAAAGCTGGCATGATGAACTGATCTTCAATAAGGGGCACGACGTTGTAGAAGGAGTGAGCTCGACGTCGAGATGGAATGGTCTTACGGTACGTACACAGAGGAAAGCCAGTCGAAGTCAGCATATTTCTTCGTGCTTGCGATTATCGACTTGGCATCATGCCACGTGAGACAAGCAGACTCACAAGAGGAGGATGTCAGGCTCCTAATGAGGGTTTCTCGCACCCATTATCGAATATCCTCGGCCAATGGCTGATCAGCCGGAGCAAACAATCCTAAAACGGTGCGTCTTTGTGAGAAACGTCTGCATCCGAGAATGTTGGAGACCAAGCTGTCGAATGCATACATGGTTAACGCGGTCCTCCCACGCCACAGGCTCAGACGGAACGTACCCGGTTTTGACCTTGTCAAATGGCGCCTTGCCTTCTACAACCTGCTCACGGAGCCATGTATAATACTCAGCGGGCAAGTTACCGCGAACATTTTTAGCGGTGTTCTCAAAGAACTCCCACTGCTCTAGTTGAATGGCGGCTTGCAGCATTTTGCTGACGGTCTTGACGTCCATCTTCCGCCTCGCTGTTATGGCCAGAGCACTTGCCCTCATCCAAACATCCTTGAGCGTGCTGAAGGCCGATTCCCTGTTGAGTGCGCCCTTCAGTATCGGATCCGCGAGGTAGTTCATCAGGAGTGTAGTGCTGGCGTCACTATGATATGAGCCCAATTCAAGAGATTCAACAAGAAACTGGGCAATGCTGTCCCGCCTGATGATCAATACAGCCTGCGCTCGTCATTAACCAAGCGGCCCGGAAAAAATCGTCCCATACTTACCGTCACGCGGTACCAGTGGGTAGCTGTAGCGCCCTGAAGATTCACTTCCCGGTATGCTCAGCGACTTTATAGTCATTTGAATGCAACTCACCGAATTGCCCGTAAATCCTTCAAACTCCTCTCTTCGACCGACCCCCTCAAAGAAATCATCAGCTTGAAGACAATTATCCTGCTCAAGCGCCATATTGCGAATGATGGGACGTCCACTTAGGTCCACGAGCACCTTGACGGTGAGTTGTCTATCATAAACTTCGTCAATCTCATGAGGCGCCAACTCGTCTTCTTCACGCTGGCGGCGTGAGGGCTTGTAAGTGTCGTAGCTAGGATCGTAGCCGTGGGGCTCTGCGGAACCCATCTCCATCTTCTCCGTCAGGGCCAGAAGCACATCGAACTCAAGCTCAGAGGCAAGTTCCTGCAGAGTCTGGACCACGGCTAGATCCCGCCCCTTCAGAGTTTTCAAGGAGACGTTCGCCTCGGTGTATTCGTGATCCAGGCCGTAATAGACATGGCTCACCTCCTCGCTCTCGGCTCCCGTGCGCAGCCACCTCCTCAGGGTGTGCCGCAGCATGCGTGTCTCACTTCGCAAGAGCCCGGCGGATGGCCGCTCTGCTGTCTGGTCGATCGTGAGGTTGTACGTCAAAACGACGCGGTAGCCATGCATGATGGGTAGGACCTCGTGCTGGACGTCGGAGTACCAGCAGGCAAAGGACTGGTCGACCTTGGAGGTCTTGAACGTCTTTGTCTGGCCGGCATGCTAAGCTGTGAAACAGAGTCAGCTGCTGCCCGATTCCGCGCATCCGCCCGGCACCTACTCGGTATGGGTCTTGAACATGGCCCCTTTCTCGTAAACCAGCAGCTTATACAGCTCCGCGCCGACCGACGACCTGATGCCCACGTCGCTAGCGACGATGGCACAAATCCTCTGGAGATCGCTTCCCCAGCGGGGACTGCGCAATTCAAATTGCTTGGGGTCCAGCTCCCACGTGTTTCGCACCGTTGTGTCGATGATGGTCTTGCTTCCCTTGCCAAAGGGCGCCTGAATGGCCTTGTCGATGACCTGCCGGATCTGTGGTTCCTGTAGCGGCAAACCGATGGGCCCGACATCGTGCACGAATAGCTCGGGGTCTACACGCTTCAGCGGGTGAAACGAGGCGAAAGACCCCTGCGTCTTGACGTTGTCCAACGCTTCTAGAAGGTCGCACTAGAAGGACCCAAAGCTCCAAGCCTCCGTGCTTAAAGCGCTGCTAACCTCACAGGCGACGTCGTCGTTGTCACAGTCGACGGCTCGTTGTTCGTGTTAGGTTGCTTAGGAATCTCAAAGTCCCGATCAGCCTCGGCAAGGTCGGCCATTGCGGCATCTTGGGTGGGCCGGTGGCAAGTGCCCCGGATGCTGGTGCTTTGGTCGTGATGCCCTCCGACTCAATCGTAGTCGCAGGCGCAGGTGCGTCTTGTGGATTTCGCGATGGCTCTGCAAAAGGGACTTCTGCCATTTCCACTTTATCGGTGTCCATCCCGACTTCCGGCATCCCAGAAGACATTGTCCCTCACAGAAGATTCGGAGCAGCTAGAATGAGATCATCGGCACCTACACCCTTCATTGGTGATGGCTTCAAAAAGCAGACGCGACGCGTCAAGGATTTCTCCTCATGCGCCAGGTATCCATAGGCAACTACGGATACACCATGCAAGACAAATGCGGGGCTACCCTGCCGCCATTCACTAACATACTAACCCTACCCAAATCCCCATTGCTCCCTCTAACTATACCCAAAATCCTAACTATCCATATAATAGCTTGTTTCTATAATTTTTTAGTCGAGTTTCTATGTACGGATAAATTGAGGGAAATTGAAAAGTGGAACACATTTACGGGATTTAGTGGAATTTGGCGGTAGGCTAGCGCAGTAGACGGTAGTATATCCAGGGTGGGGATACGTTGCCGCCAACTGCTGCTAATCTGCCACCAAAGCCCATAGAATCCCATACAATCCAGGATTCTGTTCCTCTTTTCCCTCGCTAACATCTCAACCTGCTTTATTTCATCTAGAAACTTCTCTAAAAATGACAGAAACAAGCTGGAAAATAGAGCTGGTTAAGGTGAGGGCTAGCATTAGGCATAGAATTAGCGGCAGGGTATACTCGCCCCATATTAATGTCCCTTGATAATCCCTATCAAAGTCCAGGTAACTTGACTTGTTCACTGTGCAGCAAGCCCTGCTACCAACCACGTCTACCCTGGCGTACACGGAATTCTACCTCAGTCCGACATGAGACTCCGGCCTCACACCTCCATTTAGAGTTTCGAATTCGTACTGCGAAAGAATAGAGAAGACGAAGGAAAGCTATCATTTGGTTATCGAATCGGGTTGTTATCTAATTAAAGAAACAGTCCATCGTTGCTGCTACATGGCTAAATGGAAGCGGAGACATCCGACACGACCCCACCCTGATCTCTGGTCTCCACTCCTAACCGGCCCCCACCAGGATGACCTAACGCTCGAACTCTGTGCCAAGTAATTTCGACCGCAGACATCATCAAACGAGAGGGTGTCTTGTTCTTTGAACGACGACTGGCCGAGGCATAGCGTTAATCGAAGCCAGGGAGCGATCTCAAACCGAACACGTAGTCAGCCGCTGCCGCGGTGAGGGTCTCGTGCGCTTCCAGACGGCGGACTGCCACGGGCGGGGCCGGCAACGCGCCCCGTATCGTCGGGTCCAGATCGGCCTAAACTACCGGTGATTACTACTCACGGGGTGGAACAAGCATGTGCCTTGCAAGTCTAGGTGAACAGACTCATGAATGTGAAAGACCGGGAAAACAGGGAAAACCGCTTTCGAGGGAGGCGGCGACGATGTATGATCAACAGCGGCGAGGTGATGCATTCTTCATGCACGATAATCACAGCGCAGACGGGCTCAATCATAGGTAGTGAATATTGTTGCATTCGTCTAAAGCGGCCGTGCCGAGCTTGGAGACCGTTCTGCCATCTTTCGCAAGGCTGCAAGCCAGTGGGTTGGCCCGTTTGCCGGAGAATTCCCTGACTCCGTGTCCATCTCTAACCAGACGTTTGTCCCTTCGACCCAAACCTGTCGCGGAAAAAAAAAAGGAAAAACTCCCAAATACCATGACCAGTCTCAAGGGTATTCCCAAAAAGAAGCTCCCAATTTCCTCGATACCAAAAAATCATACCGAAAAAAAGTCATGTCGTGTACTGTGATGCCGCCCATCACCTGCTTTTCCTGGTTTGGTGGTGGGTACTGAAAAGAAATAAAAAAAGTCATTGGCAGATACATCCGTATTTCGTTAGGCCCCTTCTCCTTCCGTAGGGTATATCCGAGATTTGCGTTGCTTGTATGCCGTGTGAGCAAAGGGGAAAATGAAAAATGAACAAAAGGCTCGGCCCGTCCAACGGGGTGATCGCGAGCCCATGCCAAGACGTCAGAGCTGTTGTCCGAACGTCGATTGCGCATGCCGGAGAAGTCGTACATAGGAAATTGTCAACAGAAAAGGCGCAGAGTAGCGCCAAGCAGTGCAGGTTAGCTTGTCTGTTCAAATGCTCCTCTTTTTTCGAGAGAGGTTCTACGTGATAGAGCTGGTCATCACGAACCGTAGATAGTTCTTGTCTGCATACTGTAAACTGCTCAACCCCAGATGGGAACGTTACGGTAGGCAGGCGAGTTATAGCTGTGCAATACGCGAAAAGGCGGGTGGCCGTTGGCATGCATACTCCGGCTGCGGCTGTGGCCCCGAAAGAGGCTCGGTTGAACAGCGTCAGGAGAATTTTGTGTCTGCCGCTCCCATTGTTGAATCTCCACAAGATGTTGCTGGTAATACCCACCGCCCTGGGTGGCGGTAGAGGGTCCCCGAGCAACAGGCCCACGGTGCTGGCTGAAGCTGTCGTAACTTGAGCGATGACGAAGATGCTGCTGCTGCGCTTGGTGCACAGCTGATATAGCTGACCCATGCGTGGTCGGGAGAACATCTTGGTTAGGTTCGCTACCCCAGCCGTTGGTTGGGCGCCATTTGTTCTCGACGCTCATGCGACGTATGGCGTGTCGTTGCTCAAGCATTGCCATGCTTCTTCGAGGGCTCATAGGGGGAATGGGCGGTGCAGACAGCGCTTCATCCACCGCTGCTGCCGATGTCGATGGGTAGCTGTGAATGGTCTCGCGATTGCCCTGTCGAGGCAAAGCCGACCGCCCCATCGAGGGAGTCGCTTGGCTGGAGTGAGCCGACTTGGGCCGAGGAGCCTGCTTTCGGGTATTCTTGTTCCGGGTGTGCAGACTGATCGGCGGCGATGACCTCCTCTTGGCGGTCACATCCATGTCGTGCGAGTATCGTGAAGCACGTAAAACGGGCTGTTGAGGGGTTGGAGACGTTGGTTCGGCGGGGTAGAATGACCTCCTCATTTCGCGCTCCATTTCCGCCGTCAGTGTCATGGTTCGTTCGCGCGTTGAAGGAACTGGCTCCTGAGTAGACAGCGCCAGGAAGGCCTGATAGAAAGTGCCGTTACCGACATCGTCGCCGACGCTGTCAATGGCAGCAGTGTTGGACTCGAAACCGACCTGAATCTCATCTGCGTTCGCCTCTACAATCTCCTTCCCGACTTTGGGAGTGGAAGGAAGCGGCTTGCGGTTGATGGGAAGCCGAGGCAATACAGAGGCTGCAGTGTGGGCGATGGAGGCTGGCACCGATTGAAAAGATCGACGCCTAGGAGTCTTGGGCTTCTCGAGGGGCTTAGGTGTTTCAGCGGCGGGCTCCTTGGTCACCTGAATACTATTAGCCGGAAGCAAAGGCCCTTGCTTGTCCTCAGCGTGACCAGGGAAAACACTGCCGACACTCATGATCGTGTTGAGCGTGTCCTTGCTGGCCCGGGGGCGAAGACTCAGTCGCCTGGTTGTCGTCGGGAAGCGCTCAGAGTGCTGGTCAAGTTTCACCTGCACGTCCTGGGGCACAGAGGGCACTGGCTCGTCAGAAGGATGTGTCGTGTGGACGGCAGGCGGCCCTCGCATGCCGGATCCATTCATGAACCTTTGGAACTTGCCTGCGCGTTGTGAGCCGGTACCGATGCTCAAAGCGGAGGTCGAATCGTCGGGGCTCATGTCCCCCGACAGAATGGACTGCGGCGATGTGGATCCCTCCTTGGCCGGTTTGGCGCTGTCAATCGCAGCAGGGCTCTTTCGGTTTTTGCGGAAAGAATGACCGGTATTGAGGTTGAAGAAGAACCTGGGTGACGAGGCGGTTGTGGGGCTTTTGGGGGGAACGACCAAATCGCCCTTGGGCTGCGGAGGCGAAGACGTAGAGGATGACGGTTGCATCTGGTCAGTAGCGAGGCCGTCGTTAGAGTTGGAAGGACCGGCGATTGGACTTTTGTTGCCGACAGCGGCAGTCGGGGATACGACGCTGTCCGACTGTTCATCACCTGAATCATCGGACACGGTACAACGACGCTGAGCGCCCTTGGCAGCTGACTGCTTGGTATGGAAAGATCTAAGCGAGACATTCGAGCTATAGCCGGAATCCGCCTTTGAGAGCGATTTCGGCTGCTCAATGGTTGGACTAGCGACAATGCCGCTATCAGTGCGGACAATTGCCTGGGAAGTCCTCTTGGACTGTTCAGAAAGCAGTCGCTCCAAACTAGGTTTCGCATTCGGGTCGTTCCTGACAGTTAGAACTTCGGCGGAGTACTCCAGTTGCACATCATCATCTTCAAAAAGCTCGTCTTCCAGAGCAGTGTGCTTGGAGGTGGTTTGTAACTCGGGACTCAACGGTCTAGATGGAGTCAGTGTAAGCCGTCTCACCGTGCTTTACAAGAAATGGTCTTCTGCACGAATTGGCAAGGGAGACTACTAACGAATTGGGTTGCTGACTCCGCGATTCCACCCCAAGAAAAGAGGTATCAATGGAATTGAGAGCAGTACTCGTATTGACTGCTGACGCCAACATCTCCACATCGATGTTGTCAGAACATGACTCGCCCAGCTCAACATCCTGAATGAAGTACTCTTCCTTCCCGCCTTGTGACTTCTCCGTCACTTCAGCCTTGGCCTGATGCTCGAAATCCGGACTTGGTAGGGGACTGGCAACTCCGTTTGTGATACGTAGCGACCCAAACTTCATGGCACCGAGCGGCCGGTAGTCCATTTCTGAAGGAGTCAAGGCCCTTTCAACTGGCTCTGTTGCCGGTACGGGCATGTAATCGGGTTCGGAGAAATATTCGGTCGAAGAGTCGGTCAAGGATTGCTGTATGGGAAAGTCACTCGATTCGATCGAATTGAGTCGCGAATGCCCGCACGCTGGCGTAGTCGCAACACTGTGGCGCAAGCTCGACCTTCTCGAAGCAGAATATTCCGTCGGTAAGCGGGTTGCAAGGCCCGGCGTCTGGATCATTGAACGCCGTCGCACTGGCGCATAGAGCGATACCTCGGAGTTGGCTCGGGGAAGCTGGGGAATGGCTGGCTGGGTTGGATGAGAGCTCTTCCACGTGCTGGGCGATAACTCGAACTTGCTTTCGGACATTATGGAGCCTTCCTCGCAGGCTGTAAGATCCTCGGTCAGATTCAAAAGCCTCCTTGACTCGTACGACATCAGATTGTAGTTGATGGATTGCCGGTTTCCAGGCATTTGCCAACTGTATCGTCAGGAGTCAGCTAGCGCACCATGCAGCAAAGTTATCGAGGGCACCGTACCTTTCTACTTGCAATTGCCTCGAGGTGTTCATCTCTTGCTGGGTTTCCCAAGTCATGGAGTTGGCCCTCGACATCCTGTCCGGGAGCGGAGGACTCGTTGTTACAGAGTCTCTACGCTTCCCAATTCTTGACTCCTGAGAACTCTTGGATCGAAACAAACTAGCCCTCCGCTTCCAGTTCTTTGTTGGTCTAGGCTCAGGCTTCGCGGCAGGAGAAGGCTCGTCAACCGTGACAGGTGCGCTGACTTGCGACTCGCTCAACGCCTGCACCGGTGACGGTGCTGATGAGTGGGCTTGTGTGTGCTGCGAGTTCGATCGAGTGGGTGGAAGACTGGAGGATCCAGGACGGCCATGGGAGCTCAACAGGCGCGACGCCTGGTTTGTGGGGATCGGAGAGGCATGGTTACCGACTCTCGGTTTCGACAACTTGTGAGGTGATCTCTTGCTGTTGCTTTCGACGTGGTCCTCTTGATAGTCCGGTGACTCGATCGAATGTGTGTTACCCATTTTGGCACAGAGAGCCGGGGCTGGTAATGCCTTGGTGCTTCGCCCTGGTGGTGGAAGAGATTGCAGTGCGTGATACACACAATGCAATTCAGGCAGGTTCGAAGATGAAAACGGCCGGCGGGGCTAGAGGTCGCGGCCAGCCGAGAGAAAATGTTTGTTACGAGGACGAGATTGAAGCTGCCATGCCGAGAGAAATGCTCTTGGGCGTGCCGTCTTGTATCCGGAACTTGGTGTGCTTGATTATATTATTACGACTCTCGAGTGTTCTGCTGCGGTGAGGGTCGGTACAATGGCCTGATGTGTGTATGTATGCGTATGTGTATGTGTAGATCGGCTGTGGCCTGTGCCTCCTAGAGATAAAAAAAATGAAAACCAAAAAGAGATGGTAAAAGGGAGAACAGGGCCCGACGCGATCAATGGGAAGCTGGAAGGAATGGGGACGTTGGAGGGGTCTAATAGATCACCAGCGGAGACCAGCGCGAACAGAAAATGGTTGTTGTAGTAGATGGAGGGATAGATGTAATAATCAAATGCATAGGTGGCACAGGCCCGAGCATTTACGCACCGAACCAGACCGAGCGAGCGTCTATCGATTTCGTCAACTCCACCCAAGGGAATGTAATGCCCGGTCTTCCAATAGTCAGTCGCCGGGATCAGTGGCGAGTTGTGCAGGTTTATCCAGCGGATGGCAGGCTTTGCATGCGGGAACAGGTGTCTGTCTGAGAGGATTGGACGGATGGGAGATGCAGGAATGGGCCTCAGATGGCATCTGGAAGGAAGACGGACAAGCAGAGGACACCAACAGGAAACCAGGAGGTGGAACTGACGGTGACGACGTACATGGTTTGAGACGCGCAAGGTGGGTTGGGGTATAGCGGAAAAGGGACAAAGTACCGCCTGCGGCAGCGAATGGGCGGGGCTATTCCAAGTTCCAAGACAGGCGTCGCTGTTGGCCCATGCAGGGCTGCAGTGGCATGCATGCGCCTTGGCTGGTGGAAGGTGGATGGGAAAAGAGGGGGAAGATCAGAGCCACCAGGTAAAGTTGGTGTGTGTGTGTGTGTGTGTGGACGGGGATGGGCGATTGCCAATTGGGTGTCGGACGGCTATCCGTAAGGGTGTAGCAGCATCAACTGACATCGAGTCCCCGGTAAAGGCGGAGGCGAGACACATAGACGGACGAGACGAGACGAGACGGGTGAGGTAAGATGAAGGTCAAGGTCAAAGGCAAAGAGGGGGAAGGAGACAAATTAGGTATCGTGCACTCCGTGTAATCTGTGCTGGCCAGGACATCGGGGACAGTGCAGGCAGTGCCGGCAACGGTTCTTGTTACGGATGGAGTGCCGGCCAGGATAGGATGGGTGGTGATGGATGGACGACTGGACGGGATGCGGGTTGGTTGGATAGGTAGGTAGGTATGGTATTTCGTCTGATGCCGTTTTGCGGTCTGGCTGGAAGTGATCGGGAACCTTGGCAGACAGAGACTAGGTAGGCACTCGAAACGGCCCTTGTCCAATGTACGAACCTATTCACGTTCAGGTAGTGTCGTAATGTCCCGTCGAAATACTCCGCCAGCCTCTTCCGCAATAGTGTATCCACAATTCTTGATTTTCGTGCAGCGGGCAGCTCTTTACACTCACTACTACCTACCTACACCACCACCACCGCTGCTACTACTTGGTCGGCGATGGCCTGCAGCGGCAACACCTGTTGGTGAGGTCTGGAGCCAGCCACGGCTGTCCGTCTAGTCCGGTCCGTGGAGTAGGTACAAGTTTGGCTTTGCCCCTTGCCGAGAGGCTTCTGCGTCCTCTGGCTGGCGTGTGCAGTTGGACATCCAGCTGGTTGGTTGTGCGCGGATTTTGCCTCTCTTGGCGTCCCTCCGGACAACTATTTGCTGACCTGGTATGATCTGACACAGGCAGATTGACCAAGCTCGCTAGGACCGAAGCTTGGGGCTGCCGAGTGGAGTTTGATTAGGAGCGTCTGAAATGTAGCAATGCAGCCACGATACGGCCGGTCAGGGGAATCTGGAGGAGAGTACAGTATTGACCCATATATGTGAGGTGAGAATGATTCATTCAGATGTCTTTGATGTGCCAAGGTAGGTCCTTTCAGCTGAAGGAAGAGGGCGGCGGCAGGGAGGAGAGTGTCGACGCTCGGCCGGAGGAGTTAATCGGAGCAAGGGCCGTATAGTCAACGGACAACCCGAAGTGGTTGACGTCGTGCACACTAGGTATGAAAAAGAGAAAAGGCACAGCAGGCCCAGTGGAAAAAGAAGGATAAAAGGGGTAAGTGGACGGTGTGGCTTGCATGTGGCCTTCCTCGGGCATGAGGTGATGTGAGTTGAGGCCTTCCCGAAGCTCTGAATCTCGAACCAGATGGACCCGCTTCACTCTCGGTTCGTTTCCTTAGAACATTTTACTACCTACCTAGGTAGGTAGGTATGTCATGTGTATGTATCGCTGTGGAAGCGTGAAAGTGTAACTCCATAGAGGTTAGCAAATGGGGGCGTCATACTCGCACCAAACGGCGTCTTGGGCTTGTTCTAGGCCATTGCTCAAGCCGTCTGTCGGTCAACTGTGAGCCATCGGGGT
This sequence comes from Colletotrichum sublineola, assembly GCA_020631755.1. Classification (NCBI taxonomy): domain Eukaryota; kingdom Fungi; phylum Ascomycota; class Sordariomycetes; order Glomerellales; family Glomerellaceae; genus Colletotrichum; species Colletotrichum sublineola. The sequence continues at coordinate 4,007,949 of JAHSQG010000006.1, read as the reverse complement.
TATACTGCAGATGAGGCACGCGCCATCTGTATCGACAGGCATAGGATTGCGGCGGTAGTATTTGTAAGTAGGAGCTTTGCGAAGCCCCGTCGCTCTTACCGTACGATACTGAATGTCCCTGGTAGGTACCCACCCATGGACTCAGGTACCATGGAAGGTAGGGAGGTGCCTACCTGTAGAGACAAGGTATCCCATACTACTACCTACCTACAGGTCGGTGGGTAGCAGAGGCAGGATCCTACCTAAACTACCTTACCTATGGTAGGTTCGGCTAACCTACTTGCCTTGATTTCGCTCCACAGACCTGTTCCTTCTTCCCCTTCGCTTCCAGTCTCTCCAACGATCGGGATTGGGAAGGGAAGTTGGACAGGAGGAAAGAAGCAGCAGAGCCACCAATGCCGCTCCCCTTGTTTGGAGAAAGTTCTGAGGCGAGGCGAGGCGGTAAGATGAGGTGAGGTAGGTAGGTAGGTAGTGTAAGGCGCAGGTGCAAACAAAGTATGTACATGGATCGAGGCAAGCCACCACCACCACCACCACCACCACCACCACCACGTTGCAGCAATTTGCCTGTACCGTGTTCTTGTCTGTTCCGTTCCTTGATGCATGCCACTTCTCTATTCTTCCAATCACCTCTCTCCATCGCCTCATCACTCGTTGGCGAGGTGCCATTGAACCTGGAGCTTTATCACACTCTCTCCCTTGCAAGCCATCAATCGTCCATTTTAGCTAGCTACCTAGCGTCCTTCATCCTGCCCCCTCCCCTCCCTGCCTTGGTTCACATCCGTACCAGATCTTGCTGAAGGACGGATTAGTCCTTTGTCATCCACCTCCTCACCTCTCCTCCCCTTTCTTCTCGTGGTCTTGTTTTCGGGCTTGCGCGGCGCCAACCTCTCTCTTTGACAACGTCCAGGTGCCCCTCCCAACAGGGACCGCTAGTTTACTTTCGGCAGACGCGCGACCGAGTACCTTTGACGTCCCATTGCGTGTCCGTGGAAAAATCAAGCGTTGATCCAGCTCTGCTAGCGTAGCGTAGCCCCCGTCTCGGCCGCGGTCCGACATGTCTCTCCCGCGGCCATGGGCTTTCCTTCTTAACCGCCGCGCCTTCTTTAACCGGCGCTACGCAGAGTGGCGTGGCAGCACAGCACAGCACAGCACAGCACAGCATTCCTCCTTGTCTGCGGCTCAGGCTCATGCTGTTTGCGAGCGGGGGAAAAAAAAAGGAAAAAAAAAAGGCACTCGTTTCAGATTGTGCCACTTGACCGTGGCGCCCTCCCAGAACTCGCTGAGTACCAGGATACCTATCCTCATGATTAATTGTGCCACTCTGCCAACCAACAGGCTCAGGCAACATGCTTGGGCCAGGTCACCAGCCAGCCAACCATCATCGGCCCCGATGCAGTTCGTGCATGCAAAGGGATGCCCGTCGTCAATCTTCAGCCGCCAGCAGCCACTCTTTCAACGTCTGACAAAATAACCCGAGACAGCCCACACACCAGTACCTTTCACCATTAGGTATTACTTTGTCATCGTCTGTATCTATACAACATCAGACTTGTACTACGCATGACGTTGCCAAATATGTAGTTTACTTAAGTTAGGTGCTGCCGTTCAGAGAAATGGCCTGCCAGCGGGCTCGCTTTCTGAATCGAACCACCTTGCTTGGCCATGATAGCCTTCGGCCTGTTTTTTAGGTACATGCCTACACTAGGTAGGTACTCCTGAGAGCAGCGTGGCACGCATGCCATTGGGTACCGCTAGTATCTTTCAGGAGACTGAGACAATACCCATTTGATCGCTGTGCCACGCACTGACTGACTATTAGCTCCGCGCCCTGAGATAACCTCATCCTGGCCCAGGTGCCGCAACGGGACAATCCCTTCCCACCATAATTAGCGCAACTCTCCCGGCGAGCATGGTTCAGGGGGGACGTGAAATTGCTCCTCTGCCTTTACTTAGGTCACTTCCTCATTTAATTATCCATACAAGTGCAAGTTATGATGGAAGTATGGAACAAACGAGCGACAACACAAAGAGCATTGGCCCCGAGTTTTCATCACTCAGCGCTCATAGTTCGAAGATCTAATTTATGTCGCTTCCCCACATCAAACGGGAGAACGGCATTCTGCAAGCCACGTTTGCGTTTGTGGAACGTCATGTTTTCGCAATTCAAGGACTCTGCCAGGCCGGTTACAGATATTCCACACAGACAACGGGCCATTGTCCGGATCGCCCATCCTCGGACTGCACACTTGCACAATTCGACAAACCCGGTGGATTATTATCCAAGCGACCGGTTTGACAGCAAACGTGACGGGTCTTGCCCGCGCAGGGAACCCCCCCCTAGCGGCATTTCACGGTTGCAGTCACCAAAGCGCGTGCGTTTCTTCCAGCCTTCCAACTTTTCTGTCTGGTCTCAGACATTGTCCAGGAGAGACACTGTGCCGCGCTCGCACCGAGCTGAGCTGAGCTGAGCAGAGCTGCCGCTTTCACCCTCAACATCATGGACTGATGTCCATGCTGTTTCGCCCGCCGAGAGCTGGGCATCCCGACTTAGGTACTACGAGCTGCCAATATGGTGGCGCCATTGAGGTTATCGTTCGGCCAAAACTGCAGCCAGTCAGTTCCTTAGATTATTTCCCAACATGGTCCCAAGGATTGTGCACGCCAACCAAGCTACGAGAACGATCGTCACGCCGAATACAACATCTACTCACTTTGGCTTGAACGGTGAGCGGCGTTGCCATCGTTCAAACTTGCCACTACTGCTGTTCCATTCAAACGAACCCCGACAGCCGCCCGCAGTATCGCTGAGACTGCAATCGTGTTGTCTCGCCGGTAGCGTTTCTTAGCACCATCCCTGTCTGCTGAGGTTGCCCTGCCCTCCTTGACGAGGATGTTTGCCTGAGAATTATCAAGGATAGGCGGACTTTTCCACGTCCAATACCGCCGTCCACTTACTGGTCGATGGACCCCGACTGTGTTTCTTCAAACATGCTGCGTTGCTGCACCGCGACGTCGGCCAGCGTCCGTCAAATCTTGGCCAGTCGTGGCCGCAGCGACGATCAAGCAAGCACCGAATCCGTTTCTGTTTGGAGCATCATCGGGGCATTTCACGGTTTCGACACGGTTGCGCGGCAGAGCTCCATATTTTAAGGTCCGATGATCATGCAACCCGACGTGTTTACGCCGTCGACTGGTGCTGTCGGAGCAAGATTGATCGGCGCCCCTCCCATCTCTTGCCAAGGCTGTTTTCTGCTTCTTGTATGCACGACATACACTGGCTGTTCTCAAAAGAAAATGCTGTGGCTGTCTACGACTCATCGTACATTTGTCTCGACGCTGTGTCGATCATGACTTGCAATCCTCTCACACTCAATCTCGGGGCGACATGGACTGAGGTACTTGATCCAGGCGGTCTCGCTTGAGGTCGCACAGGTACACAATAACACTCTAGGAGCCACCCTTAACGTTCTTGCGCGGACAAGCTTACGTCCATGGATCGGTCTCGAGTCAAGGACTGTTATTGGCCAGAAAATGACTCGAGGCTGCTAGAGCCTCTAATGAGTAAGGCCGTCGTCCAAACCAAGCTTCAAGCCAGACACGATGCGTCGCAGAAGTTACTGACAGACGAGACGGTGAAAAAGGGACATATCGGCCGGCGTCCAAGCGAACGCAGTCAGCATAAATATGCATGCTATACTGGAGATTCCGGACAGACCGCACGCGACCCGAGAGAGGGGGAGGGGGGAGAGAGAGATGATCACTTGCGTCCATCTAGACACTATCAACCGCAAACGCCCTGGATTGCGCGGTCGAGGATAGTAAGGAATTTGGATGGCGTTGGCCGATACTGTCGACCCGGAACTCGTGGTAGCCAAGGCTATCTGAAGGCCGCTGCTCGGATACCTGGAGGCAACGCCTCTCCGAGAATGAACAGTGTCCGCCGCTAGCAAGGTCATGGCGGCACGGTCTAACCCGTGGGGACTTCGAGTCAGGCTGCACAGAGCAGAACAGACGATGCCTCATCATGCCCAAAACTTCGGGCAAACCGGCGTTCCATGGGCCTTCCGGAACGTCTTAATCGCCATTGCTACCGAACGAGTCGGGGAGAGGCGTCAAGGCCGCACAAGTGAAAAAATTCCTTCATGTTTCAAATCCGTTTCCTTCACGACGGGAGCGCGATTTTTTCTCTCCACAAGCATTCGTGTAAGGGCGCGCGGGCTGTGTGCCGGCTCTCTTCAACGCGGCCATCCAGTTTCCTCAGCCGATTACCCGAATTCAAGAGGCAAAGGCCTGGGCCTGCCTTTCGCAGGAGTTCCGCAAGGACATGCACATCTCCGCAAATTGACCGTAGTCGTGCATCGCATACGCTTGAGCAGGCCTCTTTATAACCCTCGGCGCAGCGATTCCGGCCCAACTTTAGGTTTGAGCAGCGGCGACAGGAGGCGAAAGCGTGCCAACAAAAAGGCTGGATGTGGAACAGCTTTTGTCGTCAGCAGACCTGACGGACTCGTCCGGTCGGTGCATGGAGAACTTTTTTTATTATCTTTTCTTCCTTTCTTCCCGTCTCCTATCATTAAAAAAATAAAATAAAAAGATGGGGGGGGGAGGGGGCTAAAGCCCCGGCCAGGTGTTCGAAGGTCGAAGTCGGCAGGCAGACACAAGGCTTCTATTTAGGGCACGCATTGGCTCAGAGCAGAGTTCGACCTGGTTACATTTACAGTTTTGTTGGTGTCTATGCATGTAATCACGCCGTTCTAGAAATTTTGCCATGTCATAGAATCAACAGCCTCTCAGGAACACCCCCATTCAATCGTGAGGGTAGACTAGCGAGCTGGGGATTTGCCTAGATTTCTATTCGAGCTTCTGGCTCAAAGCGAGGGAGGTTGACATTACATGCAAGAGAAGAACGGAATCAAACGCCGCTTGGGATCCCAGTGCCCCAGCGGGAAAGCTATCATTGTCGACAGGATTATTCAAAGACGCATGCACGCACATTCCCTCTTACTCTCCAATGACGTAGGTACAGCCCTCATCGCCAATCCAGACTTCATGCACGCGGCCGGCATCGACATCGACGCGGTCGCCGACGGTATATGTGACCTTCCGAGGAGCCTCGTCGTTGGGATACGTGATGGTCAGGCTACCGCGGAGAATCAGATGGGTTGTCAGACCGCGATGCGAATGCGGAGGGTAGTGGGCATTCCTGAGTTTTTGGGCGTCAGTTCGTGCAGCAGCTCGAGGGTGAGAGGAGTCCGGAAGGCTAGCATCACGTACGGTCCATCGGTCCAGGTGAAGACGTGGGGAAACCCCCATGATTTGACCTCGGCCTCGCTGGCTCGTTGTGACATATCCCTCTGAGGCATGGCGACGACGGTGACTGAGACACGTATCCGAGGCGTTCCTGTGATGTTTGTCGAGGGCGGTCGACGTTACAAAGGATGTTGAGGGGGCCTACAGGTTACGTCACGGTTGCAATATAATTATCAAGTCGCGGCGGGTGTGGGGTGTGCTACCTCGAATCAAGGTCCGGGGGTCACAACGGCCAGCTGCTCCGACACAAAACGGGCTTGAGATATATGTGTACGACACTGATCTGATGGAAAAGATCAGGTTGACAGGAAGAAAAAAAAGCCGGCGTGGCGTAACGGACGGTGCGGATGGTTCAGGGAGCCCGCGACAGTTTACCGATGTGTCGATGCTAAACGCTTGACTTGCAGTGCCGCAGGCTCGAGTGTTCAAGCCTCCTTTCCCCCGAGTGCCCCGATGCCGTTGTGGCGACTCGGGAGGCGCAGCAGAAGGGGCCGCCGATCCAGAAAGCGACACACAACACACGCTGAACACGGAAGGGGTTCGTATTGGGAAACCCACGGAGAGACGCCCGGCGGGCAGACGGACACAGGCGAAGGTTTTCAGTGGAGACTTCTTTTCGAAGTGGGAATGAATGCAGGTCTTGTTCATCCTTTCCCACAATTTTTATTTTCGCTTCAAACCCCCCTAGTCATTGTTGGCTGCCTGGCCCCCTGGATACCAACGTAGTATCCGTATTCATTCGTACTATGTAAACTACCTAGGTACGTAGCAGCCCAGCCGTCCGGAGGTCAGTGTAGCAGTTCCTCCACCTCAGCATGCCCATGATATCACCGTTTGATGGGGATCGTCCTCCCCATACGAAGCGGCGAGCAACATTGACGGGTTTCCACCCCACTATCTGTCCGCTCTACCCGGACGGGATTCTATGTTTAGCCCAGATGACGGATCTCGAGACCTCACGATATCGATAAGGGGCAAGCCTGGCGGACGCGTCTCTTCTATCAAGACATCAAACCACGTCGCCGATAACAGTTTAAAATTATGCCCTGCCATCGTGGACAAGCTGACAAGGCGACGACTTCACGGGGCAAACGAGCTGAGCAGATGGACAGATGCGTGCTTTTGCATCTGCATGCGTGCCCTAAGGGATGGACGAAGTTTGCTGGCTGTTATTGTCCAACAGCTTCTGGACGATGCCAACCCTCCCCCCCTCCGTGGGACCAGCCAGAAACGACAGGGCAGATTCAGGCTTTGGGGGCTGAAATCAGCCGATGGAATTCCCAGTGTGACGCTCTAGGTCGCGCGCGATGCAAAGAGAGGCTGCTGAGCAGGCAGGCGGCCAGGGCACGCAGACTCCGCCCCCAAAACCAGCGCCCATCCATTCGTTCGTTGCCATCGACTGTCAGCATTCATCCCGTCAACGGATGCCTAAGATGACACCGGCATGCGCCCCCCGGTCACCGAACATCAATTCCCCCAAGTCAAGGGAGGCCCAGGGCGGGCGGGGCGATTGAAGCACCGACGTATTCAACAAAAAAAAAAAACACGACGAAACAAAGCAGACAAGCAGACACAAAGGGTCGAGGCCGTTGGGGTCGTTCCCGTTCCCGTTCCCGTTCCCGTTCATCTTGTTGCCATAGCTTTTTTTGGTAAATACCTAGGTAATTCACCTGTGCTGCTCTCTCTCACCAGTAGACAGGGCCTTAAGGACCGAATTGGTGGGTTGGAGGGGACAGCCTCGTCCGATGGGGGTACCATTTGATGAGGGCAACCAATGGGGAAGGGCACAGCACTGCCCCGATGGTCCGGATCCCTGCTATGGGTGGTCCCGACTGCCCTGTGAATGGTACCTTTAGCGTGTTGTTCCTTGCCGTTGAGACACTACCCCATGTCGTCAGCTATGCTGACATGCATATCCACGCCTCCCACTCTTTGAAATCACCCTTTTTCGCTGGCTGTTCCTCTTGAATGTCTTCGTCCTCAATCCTCTCTAGACGTCGCCCTTGCAGCTAGCTAGCTGACTTTTCTTACCTATAGACTCCGTCTTCTTTCACCTTCGCTCCTTCATAGTCAAATGCCATTCTCTCCAATGGGCGGATGACGCTATTCCCGACGCTGCGAAGCCGTGTCCCTCTGTCTCTCTTTCTTAGCATTAGACTAGCACTAGACCAGGCTGGCCAGTGAACCAATCCCCTTCCCTCCGTCAATCGACCAACTAGACACCCAACCTGCTCAATCAGCATACCAAGGTCCTGAACAGAGGTTGAGATCAGTAGGCAGGCTTCTCGGCCGGTGCACGCGACCCAACATGTGTCTCTCTGTACGTTGTCCATTGAAACCCGTGCATAGAGGGGGAGGGGGGAGGTGCTTGATGCAAGGCTCCAAACTCGACCTGCACCGTTGGATGCCTCCCTCCTGCAATCCTCACCACTCAGATTTCTAGTTCGTATGCAGCTCCCGTATTTCAGAAGCCTAACAAATGTTCCAGTTCTGGCGCCGCAAGGCCCCAAACGGCGACCAGCCTCAGAGGAAACGGACCCTTACAATGCCCCTGTGGTCCACGTCCAACAAGACCTCCTCCAACACCCTCAAGAGAATGGTTGGTCTCACCACCATCCTAGCACCTACTCACGACGGTTTCCACTTCAAACCTCCTCGGCCGATGCCCCTAATCAATATCACAAACGTCGACGGCGCAACCGACCCGTCCTCCTCTTCATCTGCCATCACCTCCGACCCGAAAGATACTCCCGCCGCTTCGGACCCCGACGAGATCCCGCTCAGTTTCGCCATCAACAATCGGCTCAAGAAGATATTTGACGACCTGCGCTCGCGCCGCTCCTCGTTGTCCCGCGACCCCTTCGTGACCCGCGAACAGCTGCTCGTGTTCCTCGAGAAAACCCAGGGCGAGACCGGCGTCGAGAACGTCCTACCCGAAGGGAAGGAGAGATACAAGTATGGCGAATTCCTCGAGACGTGGTGGAGGCATTACGGTTGGGATGCGGTCCGTCCTCTGAAGGGCGAGGACAAAGACTTGAGCCGCCCCATCACGAACTACTTTATCAGCAGCAGCCACAATACGTACCTGGAGGGCAACCAACTCGCCTCCAAGAGCTCGCCCGAGGCCTACAAAACGGTATGCTCGTCGTTTCCTATGGAGGCTGGTGGAAGACTGGTCCGCTAATGTGATTATAGGTTCTCCGTCGGGGATGCCGGTGTATCGAGATTGATGTTTGGAACGGAGATACCGTGGACCCAACTCAAGATGGCACCAGGTCCGACCATTCGAGGAACCTGTCCGGCTCCTCTCTGCCCAGTGTGGCAGCAAGCATCAAAGAGACAGTCGAAGATATCTTCGCAGATCGCAACGGCCACGGCAATGGCCACAGCAGGAACACGAGCGCCGCCAGCAGGTCTCTCAACCCCCGCGATAGCAGTACACTGCTGGGACCCGGCGAGTCCACGGAATCCCTGGGAAATACCCTTCGCCCCCAATCCGCAAGCAAGAACCGCCCATCATATCCCAGAGACGAACCCATCGTCACCCACGGCAGGACACTGACTACCGTGTGTGGCTTCCGCGAGGTGTGCAGGGCTGTCCGCGAGTCCGCCTTCGAGACCAACGAACTGCCCATCATAGTAAGCCTCGAGGTGCACGCTGGCCTAGAGCAGCAGGAGGTCATGGTCAGGATCATGAAGCAGGAGTGGGAGGGAATGCTGATCGACAAGTCCTGGGAGGGCATTGACCCTCGTTTCCGTCTCCCAAAACTTGAGGAGCTGAAGCGCAAAATCCTCGTCAAGGTGAAGAAAGCGCCCACTAAGATCGAACTGCCTCTTAGCACAGCCGCGTTGTCGCCCGTTTTTACCAACGACGAGGATGCCTCAGGCTCTGACGATGAGCGGACCAGGGAAATACCGAAAGCACCAAGCACGCCCAAATCGGACGCTCCTGTCAAGGTTCACAGCGGGAATGAGCCGTCCAAGGGCAGCAGGGCCATCTGTCAGGCACTCAGCAGCCTGGCCATCTACACGCACAGCGAGCACTTCAAGAGTTTCGAGACTCCGGCAGCCAAGAAGCCGAGCCACATCTTCTCCATAAGTGAGAGCAGGATCCTCGAGCTGCACACGACCAAGGCTCGAGAGATGTTCACTCACAACAAGAACTTCTTCATGCGGGCCTTCCCCAATGGCGCGCGCGTGGACAGCTCCAACCCTGACCCTAGCCTGTTCTGGCGGAAGGGCGTGCAGATGGTTGCCCTCAACTGGCAATACCTCGACGAAGGCATGATGCTCAACGAGGGCATGTTCGCCGACGAGGAGGGGTGGGTCCTCAAACCCATCGGCTACAGAAGCTGCGACAAGGACACCATTACCGAAGTTGACGCCGCGCCGCAAGGCGACCTAGAGCTTGCCGTCACCATTATCGCCGGCCAACACATCTGGGCCGCTAGCGACTCTGACAGCAGCAGCAGCCGCGCCAAACACCTCCGGCCATTTGTGAAATGCGAGCTTCACGTCGAGATCGGGGCCGTGAACGGCAGGGCGGCTGACGAGAATGACTTCAAGCTCAAGACGGGGGCGAAGAAGACAGACCACCCTGAGTGGGAGAACGGGGTCCGGCTCAAGTTCCCCAAGATCTCGAGGGTGGTGGAGGAGTTGAGTTTCCTCAGGTAAGGACTTCTTCTCTCGGATTCATCATGTCCCGCAGGCGCGTATCGGTCGCACGGCTATCAAGTCGTGTGTACACGTGCAACGCGCGGCTCCGCGGTTCCCCTTTCGTGCAGCGTGTCCGACCCTCTTGCAGAACAGTCCAGACGGTGTAAGGGCTCCCGGAGGCAGTGACCTCCCAGTTCTCAGATGGCCTGATGTATTCGCGGATGGCATGCTTTCCCTCGTCACGCTCGCGCCCTAGGTGCAAAGAGGCTGTTGTATAACGAAAGTCGGCAAGCCGTCGTCGTTCCATGCAGTATCACCATCTCATCCCGCACAAGCCGCCAATATTCGGCTACCAAGGCGGGCCGCCGCCTTTGGCAGGCCGGGCCGTTGCACACCGCAACGGCATTGACGGTTCACTGCCAATCCACGGGAAGATATTTTTACGGAAAACACAAAGATGGAGCACATTGGAGTTGATGGCTGACGTTTACCGTTTCCAGGTTCAAGATTGAAGACGACCCCATCGTGGGCGGAGACGAGCTGCTGTCGTGGGCCTGCATCCGACTTGACCGGCTGCGTCCGGGCTTCCGCTTCATCCGGCTCATGGACACCAAGTACCGTCCGATCGACGGTGGAAAGCTGCTCGTTAAGATCGAAAAGGTGGTGCGGTGAGGGATTCATGGCACTTTCACAGTAACCTGAACCAGCTATGACGAGGAAAGAAGCGACTCTACTATACCACGACTTGGGACAGGACCACCGGGAGCAGAAGACGGGCGTCCTTTGCCCTTTCTTTCTTTCTTTCTTTTTTGCTTTTTTTTTCTCTTTTTTATTTTACCCCTTTGCATTTTCTGGTTGGTTTCTTTTCCACCGTTGACGCTCGCGCATTTTTTACTTTTTTAATTTTTCGCTTTGGCCAGTTGCAAATAAACCGATACCTTGGGGGAAGAAAAGGAGCATGGAGAAGGCGTTTTACGGAGCGATGGAGTTTTTCATTTTTCATTATACAGTCCCGGAACCATTTCCTTTTCTCTTCCTGTGGCGCACGAGATACCTATCTTCTTACTCGGCTCTTATCACCCCCCTATTTTTTATCTTGTATTTTTTTATACCATGTTGTTGGTCCCTTCTTGGTACCATTGCTTCTTTCTCTTTCCCCTTCATCAAGCGTGCACTCTCGCACGGTGGAGAGATGGAAAGATGGAAGGAGACGGGCCATGGGATTCGTGTCTCGGGGAGTTTATTCTAGGTTACCCTCCCAGCGAGTGGCCGGCGGCCAAGGGGGGTGGGATCGGGTTCGGGAGTGAGGGCGCCTCCATCTCGTAATCCTCACCAATTCCCATCACCTTTTTTCTATAACATTGTAGCGGACATTGGCTAGGTGGGATCGGGAAGGGCGCTGCAGCCCCAAGGAGAGACAATCAGTCATGAGAGCGAGTGGGTGTAGAAGGTCGTGCTTGCAATTTTTTATCTTTCCGTTGGGGGCCGATGGCGGCAAGAGAAGAAAATGGGGGGTGGGGAAGGACCTTTAACGAGGACTAAGAGACGAAGCGGAGATGCTGCATGAGAGACGTGAGTAGGAAAAGCAGAAACCCGGTATGAACAGTACACACATGAACCCGTTGGGGTCCGGTCTTGGACGAGAGGTGTGGTAGGACCACACCACGGGCGCGCTTGAGGTAGCTAGATGGAAAGAAATAACAGCCAAGGAAATGAACAAACGTAGTTGAGTCAACCATCTCCACCTTTTCCCGTTCTTGTGTCTTTCCATCTCCCTCCAGATTGGGGGCCGAAGATCCAAGCCCACTTCCCTGTGTGTGTGTGTGGATATGTATGTTTCTCGTCAGCTGCCCCTCCTCCTCTTCCTCCTCTATCCAAACCGACGTTGAGTCCCATCTCTTGGCCTAATATCGGTCTCAGTCTAATGGGACACGGCGCGGACGGGCTTCGTGGCCGCCAGCCACACCAGAGCAGAGTCCATGCTTTCTCGAGTCTCTTGGCCGGGCTTTGTATGAGGCATATATGTCTCGAATCATCTCACGTCACAGACAACCTTTGAAAAAGAAAAAGAAAAAAAAAATGATCAAAAAATTCTCCAAACCTTTTTTTTCCCCTTCTCTTTTTTGTTTATTTTTGATCCGCACAGAAAAACAAACGGGTATTCGCGGGTCTCGCTTAGATGGACGACATGAAGAGACGCGTATGTTGTGGACGAGGAAATGACTTGTTGCGTCTGTTGCATCTTTTTTTTTTCCCCGCTGGCCCCTTCGTAGCCATCAAGGCCGTAGCTGTAGCTGGCCCGTCCCGTATGTTGTGAAATGCCCGCGGTGCTTATTCCATCCAGCTTCGTGTTGCACCCGGCCACGACACGCTGCATGCTTCTCTCGTCGTGTGACGGATCCGAAGCGGTCAAGCAAAGGAGCCTCCCCCCCCCCCTTCTGCCATGGAGCCACAACGTCATTGTCGTATCCTAACTGTGGCCTTACGTTCCGAGTTGATGGACGCCCACACATACAGGTAGCCGTCCCGTCGCTCACATATTCGGCTGCGGGCCGATTGGTGCTACGGCAAGGCGTACGTCACGTCCATTCCGAGTCGCCCCCAAATCTCTTGCCAAGACGACAGTCCATTTTCAAACCGCGTTCGGAAAGGCACGTTTCTAGACCGTCCCTCTCCATTCCTAGACTGCTGACCGATCGTCTGCGCATGTGCAGCGCTACTGCGAGCCCGCAGCCTACAGGTTCATCAGAAAGTGCTGCAGCCCTGCCCGGTTGCTACAGCTTGGCAGAGATGCACGATTCACAAGTCGGTAGCCCCGATACCTAACCCGGTGACACCAGTTGCAGACTGTAGGTTCGGCATTAGTCAAGGATGCCACCCAAAAGAACAGACGACACCCGGCGGGAGTTCGTCGATCCCAGGCCGTCTTGATGTAGGGTGTGGGCATGACTGTATAGCCATAGGTATTCCAAGTCCAGCGTGGCCGTTTCCTGTGGGGCAGACTACGTCCTCAGAGAAGCAAGCAAGGGTTGAGACTGGCTAGCAGGTCCCTCCGATGCTTCTACATGAGACAACAAGAAGAAAATATGATCGTCATGTGGGCTTGCGATGCCGGGAAAGAGGCTGCCTGTGGCGGCCCGCCAGCATATGACTTGTCAGTTATCACCGAGATTCGATGTTCCGGTACAGCTAGTCCAATTGTAGAGACTCCTCCGAAAATAAGCAGCCACCAATACAGGCTTTTCCTTTGGGATATTGCATATCTGTACCATTACAGCCTCGTATGGCCTGGCCAAACGGTACGGCAGCTCAGGCGCAGATACACGCTCCTTTCCGAGCCAAGCAAGGCGCACAAATCCGGTCAAGCAAAGTTGACAGGTAATCTGCGGCGGGTTGGAACAGACGAGGTGCGGTTACCTTGCGGCGCGGAAACCAGGGCGGTGCAACAAGACCGCATCAGCAGATTTGATTAGCACATGAGCATTGAGGATTGGGTACTTTGCGCATGGATGGCTATTACAAACCCCATATACGAAGTACAGAGATTCCTGGCGGTGAGACACTTGTTTGTTCTGTCATGCCGAACTTTCGTTCGGCGGAGTCGCCATCGAGATGAGAATTCTCGACCCAACCTTCTTGGTAAAGATCATCCGAATCGGAGGCGGTCAAGATGCAACAGCCCGCTACTGTCTCTCGGTTGTATGTGTGACCATGTGGTACAGTAACCGGAACGTTAAAGGACAATTCCGACAGCTTGGTCGACTAGTCAGGTATGCCTGTCGTTGGCAAAGAGGCAACTGAGAAACCGGTGCCAGATATGGAGTCGTCAAGAGACCGACCGAGGGCGGCATCGATCGTGGATCATCGGATGGAACCTCAAACTGGGGCCCGCCTGAGACCCAAACTTCCAAGGTTGAGACTTGCCTCTTGTAGCCTCGACCTATGGGACTTGCAGGGATTACGTGTCAAGCAGGGTAATGGCCGACCGAGAACACGGAATAGCAGTCCTTGACAAAAACGCTGGCGTTTGACGTTTGGGGCTTGATGAAACTAGCCCGCTCCCAACCTGGGGCTACACGGCGTCACGTCTTCATGGGTGGTTACATCCGTATGCCAGTATCATTGCAAAAATAGCATTATTGCCAACAGCGAACCGTCGAGAATGTGAATAGAATGGTTGCCTGTGCTGAATTGAAACTTCCTGACTTGCTGGTGGGCTTGACATGTGATAGATGTGTAACCGAATACCTTAGGGCAAGGGAGAAATCTTGGGTTGCGGTCAAACAGGCCGGATGTTTGTTCAACGAGATTCGATCAATGTCTCGCTAAACAGTCATCAAGCCGAGCCTCTTGATGCTTACCAGATATCTCGTCATCGTGACTTAATGACCAGTCGGTTGGCCATGAGTTTCTTAAAAGGTAACAAATCCAGTATATAAAAAAGCCAGCTCAACGACTGGACGATCGTGGCCGAAACCGGATGTTGGTCGGGCGATGTAGCCGATGTGATATGTCGTTTTCTCGACGAAGTCCTCAATGGAATTGGCTGGCGTGGCTAGTACATCGGTGGACTTTGACGGATTTCTGCACAAAACCTGATCATCTGTGCATCTCATGTTCCCTGTATGTGACAGGTCATTTCGACGAGTTTGCATGCTCGACATGCACGCACTAGATGCGTATTGGAGCGCTGAAAAGCCCTCGTTGCCGGTCATTGGATGGCCTTACACACACACACACACAGCGGCGCCTGCACCACTATGTGGACTAGCCAGGAGGCGCTGTTTGGAAGCCGCAGGGCGTTGGCATCTCGGTAAGTGGCTCCATTCAGTCGTTGATAAGATTGGAGGTTCAGTTTGTGGGTTGCTAGCATTGGTCAGAAATGACAACGATGGGAATTTGCTGAGAAAAGCCGATACATCAATCTGCCTGGCAGGCAGGCAGGCAGGCATATGAAACCATGTAATATGAGACAGCAGATTTCTGATGGCGCTCTTGGCTCGATACGGGAAAAGGCTGATTGAGATTTCGGGGACGGACGGATCGAGAACTGGAATCTAGACTCAGCCTGTCCACACCACGATCCGATGCAACCGCTTGTTGGACCTCTGGACCTATCGTCAGAGATGAGGGCCGCACACATGACCGCCGTGATCCATCGAGGGCGGCACAAGCCGCCACTCCGTAAACGATTGACCGAACAATGAACATCGACCCCTGGTTGGTTGGGCGGGCCTTCGTAGCACAACAACATCAGGCTTGAAGAGGTGACCAGCGCCATTGCTTCGGAAACACCATAGGACACACGCGACAGCATTCGGAACTGCAACCGGTGTCCCCGGAATCAAAGATTCGAACCCTTGGGCGAAGGTCGTGTTGCACAATGGCCAGCTGGGTGGCGGAAAAGAAACAACGCGACGTCGCATGGTGAATCGCATCGGCATATATGCCAGCCTCGTGTGCATCGCTTGGACAAGGGAAGGGAGCTCGCGATACACAGCCACCGGCGTCTGACCCTCGTCATAAGCGATATCGCCTTGTGGCGGCAAAGATGCATGGCGGGTGGTGACGTCGGATCGCGGCTGGTGACGGCAGATACTGCACAACGTCAAGCCGGATATGTGATAGGCGGGCGGCGGTGCGCCCACCTCGAACCAGCACTCCGGGATGAGGCTAGACTCCCGCCCTTTGCATTAGTAAGTGTACCGTGGCCAGCAAAGCTAGGCTGGCGTACAGCTGGAACTACAGGGAAAAATGATTCTTTTTTTCTTTCTTCGATTGTTGGCGGCTTCTCGTGTAACCCAGTCGATCGGTCCAGGCCGGGATGGGCGTTACGGCTGATGAGTGGCATTCCGCCGGCTTCAAACGCATTTGGCCGCTGACAAACAGGCAGGCCGATTGTTGCTCGACAAATGCCCAATGAAAGGAACCCTGTCGCCGTCAAGCCGTGCCGCCTGTATACGGTGGTTCATGTTGCTTCAGAGGATGTGGGCACGATGTGGGCAGCCAGCCCTCCTCAATCTCCCAGCACACCGTTGGCCTTCATGCCAAAAGAGCTCATGACCCTGTCCGATCGATGCGTGACCAAACTGTTGCAGAATGGCACGCTAAGAACCCACGGTGGGAAGAAGGAGTGGATGGAAAAAAGAAAAGAAACAGCGATTCCAAGCAAGGGAAACCTGGAGCAGGGGACGAAAAAAAGAAAGCAAAATGGGAACACCGGGTGGGGACTTTTTGGGGTGAACCAAACGCAATCTGTGACTCGCCGGGGATAAGGAAGCATGGCGGACTCGCGTGGTCCATCTCAAGGGGGGGAAAAAGAACGAATATAACTGGCGAAAATTGGTAAACAAAAACAAATGGTAAGAGCAGCGCTGGAAAGGGAGTGTGTCTGAAGCTTGCTTTGGAGCTCCAGGATCGTACGTTTGCACGGTGGTACAAGGAGGGCCAAGGGTGTGGGAAAGGAAAGGGATACTTACTAGGTAGATGGAAAGAAACCACATCCGAACAAGGAAGCGAGGTTCAGAGGAATGATAGCGTTGGTGTTGATGTTTGCCCGAGGTCTTGGATCTTGCAATCGGAGATCCACAGTTCGCGTATGGGTTGCGTTGTGAGTTTAGGCTTATCTGCTTTCCTTCATCGAATGAATTAATCGGACAGGAAGCCGCGGGGACGACAAGAAGAAAAAAAAAGTGAGCAATGTCTGACACAAAGAAACGACGTGTCGGTACGAATTACCTGCACCATCTCACTCGGATCGCGAGGCGTATAGGTACAGTCTCCAAACACTCTTTCCTAGACGGGCGGTATGTACACTTGTAATACCTCAAGTAGGTAGTAGGTACCTGATCGGCGCGGGCCTGTAAAGGTAGTTAGTTACGATGTGATGCAAGAGTAGGGGCACATAGAAGGAGTGTGATTGTGAATGTACGCGCAGATGTGGATGCGGTGGATGCAGTGGATGTGCTATGTAACCTATCTACCTACCTAATGTGCCTATGTATACTTGACACTGCATGACTTCGTTTGCGACTTGCCTTTTCCCCTCCCGCCCAGGCTTGATACCGTTAGTTTGTACCTCGTAGAGTCGAGAAGCATGAAATCAACTCCTCCTTTGCCCTGGGGTGTCTTCATTGCCGCGGCTCCCTTTCCTCTACCCCTCGTTCGTTTTCCCTTCCGCGAATGCTGTTTCGCGAGAATCGAGAGCCGATTGGTACCTATGAGGTGCGTGTGGACTGGTATATCGAGCTACCATCGCCTCAGATCTGAGCTGCTTGCTTGTAACAGCCCCCCCCCCCCCCCCCCCCCCCCTTTCCTAGCCAAGGCCACCTAGCACTTGTCTACCAACCTACCTACTTGACTGAGTACCCACATACCTATATGTATATGGTCTGACCGGCTTGTAATGACAGCTGAGGCTTAGTCTTTGACTACAGATGACCCCGATACAGTACAGTTACGATACGATATAAGGCAAGACAAGGCAAGAGCGTCAGGGCACTCGCAAGAACGCCGGGCTGAATCAAGTGTTCCGGCTTTCCTTCAGCTTCCGGTCGGCTGGCTTGAGGGGTATTTTCACGAGTGGGAAGGGGGGAATAGGAAATGTATTACACAGCATGACGGAGCACGCGGTATTTTTCCGACAAGTGACAGAATCCAAATGGAACGCACCGATCAAACCAGGGTAAGGGGGGAAAGAAGCTGAGATGCGCGCCACCCATGCATGCATCGACCACCCAACTCGAAGAGCGGTTGCAAGATCCTTATCGGAATGCAGGCTCGATCAGAATATGACCCTTCCCCCTGCCCCTGCAAAAAGAGGTGCGTTGGCGTGAGTGCGAGTGCAAATGTGGTTCGGTCTCGTATGATTTTCAAAAAAAACTGCAAAGCCTGGGCAGAAGTATCGACAGAGTAGGTACACGAGATTGATCAATTACCGTACAGAGTTAACTACTACTACCTAGTAGGAGGGAGTCGAGAGATTTGCGGGTGCCCATGTCATTAAATGAAGCCGCCAATCGGGGCGGTCACCGGTCCCCAACCCCACTTTGAGCACATCAGCGCCATCCGCGCTGCCAAAAACATAAACTCCCCCTTTCCTCCCTCGGTCTCCCGGCCCCCCCGGAAGGGCTCTTCCATATCCCCATATGGCCAATAGGACCATCCGATGTTTGAAGGGACCGGGGTTGTACTCGTTAGCCTCCTTGCTTTGCTCGTCACAAACCCTATATCCCGTCAGTGTCAGAGCTCGTGTGACTGCTCATAAGAAATGACACGACGACTTCAGCCGAGGCTCGCCGTCCCTCTTTCTCCCCGGGCCAGCCCCCTTTCAAAGAGTACCCACGTTTAGGTAGGTAACTATTGTACGCGGTAGTCGGTGGGCCAAATTTAGCATTGACCCAACGCAAAGCAAACGACGACAGCGAAGGCGACGGTGATGACCATCGGCAATTACCAAGGGGGGAGGGGGGTCTCACCGTTCATCCTAGCAATCCAAACAGAGTTTGATATTGCTCTTGATCCTGACCTGTTCGCAAGCGGAACTATCGTGTCGCATGCCGTTCTGAACCACGCTCTTGTTCGTTCCCCTCGCCCATTGCCGCCTCTGCTCGATCGCCATATGTCGTCTGCTATTAGGTCTCTTCCCCTTCTCGCTTCGCACAAGTCCCGGGCCCCGGACAAACGACCCCTGGTCCCATGGCAGTTGCATGCAGTGATCAACACCACCGACGACGACGTGCGTTGGCTACCGCTCTTGATGAACGCGAATGCGACGAATGACGCACGGTACCAAGAAATGGGTAAAAAGAAACAAGTCATCCACCTTCCGGCCCACCCTCTTTCCGTTCTGTCTGTCGAGTCCAATCTTCAGGTTCGGATTTCGCCAAGCCCTGCGCTTTCGCCGTCAAGGGTTCGTCATGAAACTGCCGGGAGCTGACTTGTCGGGGAAGGGGTCTTCTGACTTCGTCTTTCGAAGCCTCGCACGCCGCGAAAAGCAAAAGTGCAGAAGAAGAAGAACGTCATCCAGGCATTTGGGGGCGATGGCACCGTTTGAACCGCCCACATCGATTGCGGTGCGGGTTACACCGGCTCTGCAGGGTTCGTTGGCGGTGTCGGCGAGGCGTGAGTATGTAAGTAGGCAGGCAGGCAGGCAGGCAGGCAGGGATCCTTGGCTCATGGCATCGCATGATGCTACGCACCAGCGCGCCGTCCAACTTCGCTCAGTGCGTCCAATCAAGTACCAAATATACGGGATTGAATAGGGAAAACCTCGCAATGCTTCAAGTTGCCTGGTCAAGAGCAATCGCCATTTTCGGCTTACCGTAAAGTTGCGTGGCCTAGAAAGAAATCCCCTGGGCGAATCCCGGGGCAGATCGAACAGAGGCCTTGATCCACTCGCCTGGGTTCTTCTTGTACATTCATCGTACATCGTACTCGCCCCCTGGCCGGTTGACCCTTGCTGCAGTAGCCTTTCGATCGACTGCCTACTAGGGGGAGGAGGGGCCAATGGGTGAGCCGGGGAGCCATGGGGGATCGGGTCGGAGAAGGGGAGAATTACATGGGTGACGGGCGTGCGCTGGAAGGGGAACTGACTGACTGGTCAAAAGCGATACCGGCCGGTACCTGAGGTTTAGGTAGGTACCTAGGTAGGTAGGTAGGTAGGTAGGGTACCTATGTTAACGAGCATCATAGCGCTGGCTCACCTTGCTTTACACTACTTGTGCGTTGCTTTGCTTTGCCTTGCCTATGTGTGTGTACGTGTGTGCGTATGTGTGCCCTTCCCCCCGTTCCTACAAAGAACGAATTGAGCACCACCAACCTCGAGAAGTTGCAACGTGCCTCAACAAGCCGAACGAACCCCCTTCACCCGAACTACCGTGTGCCGCCCTTTTGGGGGCTTGCTGATCTGGCTCGACTTTGTCTCACAACCGCCAGAAACTAAAATTGTGAAATAAAAACGAAGGAAAATAATCCGATGAGGCAGAGCGGCTGGTCTCACTCCCTACAAATTCTCCCACCCCCCGAGCTCCCCCTCCCCCTCCCCCCAAAAAAGCCAGGAAACGCCTGTCAAGATCGAGAAACCATCCAGAAAGAAAAGAGAGAGACAAGAGACAGATGCATGTACACACACCCCTTCCCCTCTCTCTACGCACACATACGCCGGTTCCCGATGAACAACAATTCTTCAGCCATCACCCAGGGCCTGGCACACCCCACCCTCCGACAGAGGAGTCGCACAGGGTACGTCCCCCTCGTCCATCGCTAGGAACTGCTGCCACTCATACGCCTCCCCGGGTGGGGGGAGGGGGTCTTGCTAGTATAGTCCCGCTCCAAATGTCATATGTGCCATCTGCACTGTACCAACCTGCCAGCCTGGGCCTTTTTTTTTTTTTTTTTTTTTTTTCGTTTCTTTTGCTTGCCGTGCTGTTGCTGGCCTTCCGCCGCTTGCTCGCCGATTGATTATTATCAGATGCCACTGCCATGTTTTCTTCTTGCACTAGTAACCAGAGCAGGGACTTGGAACATCCACTCCCGCTTGACCTCTTCTCCCTCGCCTTGCCTTGCATACCCGGTCCTTGCCAAACTGTCCAGCCCAGCTAGCACAGTGCTTTGTCCTCGTCGTGCAAGTTCAAAGGAAACAGCAAAGTATAAGAGACCACGGGCGCCGCCTTGAGCTCTGCCTCGACTGGATCACCATCATCGCACATCACCAAGAGAGTCCAAAGCCTCGCTTGAAGTACCACACTCACAGTTTCAAACTGAACAGCTCCCGTAACTCCACCAACCACACCCACACATTTCGCCAACTGCATCTTGCAGACCGCTCAGTCCACCATTTTCACTTCTACATCCCGCCATCATGGTCTGCTCAACGCAATATCAGGTCGACAAGGCCGCCTCCCGAACTCAGCAGAAACCCTCATCGTCCAAGAGCGGTTCCAAACAGGTGAGCCCATGACTGCACTCCACATCCACACAAGGTTTCCACCCAATAAAACTGACACTTGTCGCAGCATCTTCTCCCGGGTATTCGATGCCCTACGTGCCACGCCTCAGGTAAAGAAGTGTGGGTGCTACCCGGAAAGGAGTGCGGCTACTGCGGAACCCCCTGCGGTTAAACCAGTTCGTGTGAGTTTCTTTGACTTCTCCCCACGCCTCATCGGCATGTGGCAGTGTGGCTGACTTCTTCAACAGGCCATTATCCCCCTAGTCAGGAGCTATGTTGCTCGGACTGCGATGCGATGACGGGAACCCTCAAAACAATAACGATACCCTGGGACGACAGCGAACGGCGACATACGAAAGCTAGAGATCGAGAGGTGTGTGCGGACATGACACCGGATGGGGTCTGCTCGAGTAGGAGAATGACATTTTCATCTTTTTTTTTTTCTTTGTGAGGGAATGGGGAAAAAAGGGGCAGATCAAAAAGACTGGGTGGGCCGATCTGGGTACTGGCCCTGTAATGTTAACGAGCCATGTCTGTCCGATTTTTAGATCGGTTTGCGCAATTGGAGGGGTACAACGGGCGGGACGACAAACAGAAATCGGAAATCGGCATGGCATATAACAACCGGCGCCTGGGAATTGAAGCTTCGGGGGTTGGAGTTAGGAATTGTAATGATAGCCGCCTGGAGATGCTTGCTTTCTGTTTACAGTATAGACACGAATGAACAAAAGTAGAAACTCCCTGTTTATCCCAAAGCCGTTCTGATCCTGCTTGACTCTTTGGAAACCGATGGTCGTCGCAGTGCGTGCGGAGGAGGATACATGTGTGGTACCTTGATGTACTAGTAGTAGTAGGCAGGATGCTCCCCCCTCGATCTGGGACCATCGATGGCGTGGATGCAGGCTTATCAGTATCGGACATGATGCGCGATCGCGACACCGTCGGGAAAAATGCGGGAGGTGCTCTGCTCGGGGATAAGCCCCGAAACGTATTGATTGGTTGAGTTCGAGTCCGCATCGGCGACGAGTTGCTGCAATGCAGGCTGCAGCTGCATGGTGAATGTCGCCCCTCCCCTCCCCCCGAAGTGTATATCGGTCAAGATCGAGGTGGTATCGCGGTGAAGAAGCGAAAAGAGACGATGAGCGGAAAAGCAAAGAAAGTACATTGGCCATGCATTGCAGTGTCGATGGTTTGGTATTGGTGGTAGACTCGACCCGAGAGTCGCCGTCTCAAACGAGATGGCGTTGAGATAGAAAAGAAGCCTGGGATTTGGCCGTCTTCGTTCAAATGTCCAGGATTAGCACCACGTTGCGAGTTATAGGTACTGCAGCCCGTTTCGTTGAACGGTGACAAGTCGTTCCAGTCACCCTTGTCGCTCCATTGCACGCCGCAGGTCCCGGTGATTACGTAGTTTTATGAGTATGTAGGTGGTATGCATATGTTTCTACAAAGCGACGATGGGTCGAGTCCTGTAACAAGGAGGTGACGTCGATATCGCGGCCAGAAAAAGCGAATTGTTTGCCCTGCGTCGAAAGCGAGGTCACCCCGTCAGCCCAATCGGTCCCGGTTCCACGGGTCCACTGACACCTATAGCTGAAGCTCGGAGCTGGGCCTGGCTCGTTACACCAAACGGTCTGCAGGGTGGTGGTGCATGAGCGCGTCGACGTCCTGCAACGCTCCACTATGAAGGAAACGCGGGTCCAGAACAAGAATGAGAGGGAGAAGGGCGGGGGCTAAAAGAGAGGGATAAGGCCAGCTGAAAACATCCCAGCTGAGATGCCAATTCCTGTGCAGGCCAGCTCAGCTTCCAACTGGCCAGATAGACGGCTGGTCGAGCCAGCATTCGAGGGTACGGCAATCAGGGCAGCGCCCAAGGTTGAGGGAATCGTTAGTGCAGAGTTGGAGGGCGGTAAGCCGTGTCGCGGGAGGTATGCCGGTGGTTACTGAGCACAGGACGAGGGCTGTGTAGGCTTTCTTGTCTTGCGCCGTAGAGAGTAAGACATGCGACCTGTCACTAATGACGACACGGGTAGTCCGGGTCTATTCACCAAGGATCCATAGAAAGTAGGAAGACGAAGGGGATGCAAAATGGACGACCGGCAAAGCTTGTTCGCGATGTCAGGCACAGCATGCTAGCCACAGGGGGTCGTCTGCTCTCTGTCGCAGCAGACATGGGGGGAAACCCCCCCCCCCCCCCCGGTGTTGTTGATGAAGCCAGCGAGCAAGATTAAGCAGGTAGAGGAGAGTACATACCTACCTCAGCTGACTACCTACCTATGTTAGGTACCGTATCCACTGGCTCAACTCGTAAACCGCACATACCACACGCTAGGCCTACTATAGCAGGCAGTCAACCCACCCTTCCACCCATCCACCCACCCATTACCGCCGTTAACTTCGCCAACCTACTAACCCACCCACCACGATATTCACGATACCTAACCGCCAGCCGCTAGGCAATATCAACCTAAATGTTGAAGTATGGGCAACAAATGGGCCGCGAAGTGGGGCGCCGGCCGCATCCGTAAGGAAAATGCCGGGCGCATTTCGGCTATAGGCAATCCCCACTTAAAACAAGGAAAAACAATGACGCGTGCATCTGGCCTTAGGCACTTTAACAATAGGGGCAATTATAGCCCGGCTAGATACACATACATATTAACAAATTAAACAAGGTTAATTACCGTATATACGCACTTTAATAATTAATAGTCTGAATTGCAAAGTACTAATTAATATTACTAGAAGTAATATACGGCTTATACGTAATATACACGTTATTAACTATTACTACTATAGCTAATAAGCTTATAGGTAACGCCTAATTAAAGAGCTAGACTAACTAGCCTAATTAGTATTAATAACTTAAGTAAAAGGCGTATATATATAGGGTATATAGGAATTTATTACCCTATTATAAGATAGATTAATTTATATTATAACAAACTATCTACTAAAGCCTCCTACCTATCCTATACTTAACTAGTTTTAAATAGCTAGTTAGACCTATATTAATAAGTAGGTAGCTAAGAATACTATACTAGGCTAGCTGCTACTTTTATAAGATAATATAAAGGTATTATAGATCTATTACTTAAGTAAAAATAACCTAAAGTACTTTAAGATATTAAAGGAAAAATACTAGGCTAATAATAAGTAATATAAATAAAAGGTAAAAGTAGTTTATAATATATCTAACTAGATTAGAGTAATAGTTAACCTAATATTAATATCTTAGTATTATAAACTAATAAGCCTAATTTATAAATAGATTAAATAACTAGAAGCCTATATTAGTATTTAGCTATAGGAGGATAAAGTATAAGTAATTATAAAGTATAATAGAGTTATAAGCTAGCCTTCTAAATATAAGATATCTAATATAAAAGATATAGAATAATAGGTAATAGATTAGGAGAATACTATCTTCTATAGTATTTATATTAAGTAGACTACTATAGTTAAATCTAGTAAATAGTTCTTAGCTCTAATAACTATATTAAGATATACCCTAATAGTAATATAGGTAGAGGTATATAAGAGTAGTAAGAAGGACTAAGTAATAGAAGGGATTCTTACTTATTATAAGGTAATCTTAGATATATATACTTATATTATAGTAGAGCTAGATTAACTATAAGTAAAAGTATTATATAGAGTATTTAGGCTAGTATCTATAGTAACTATAGTAGACCTTAAGGACTATATAAGAAAAGAGCCTACTAGATAATATAGTAGTAGTAGTAATAGTAATAGTAATAGTAATAGTAGTAGAAGGTAAATATATAAAAGGTGCTTTCTCTATAATCTAATTAGTTATAAAGTAAAAAGGTACTTTT
The DNA here is from genome assembly GCA_020631755.1 of Colletotrichum sublineola. NCBI lineage: Eukaryota > Fungi > Ascomycota > Sordariomycetes > Glomerellales > Glomerellaceae > Colletotrichum > Colletotrichum sublineola. The sequence continues at coordinate 3,983,193 of JAHSQG010000006.1, read as the reverse complement.
TTATAAGTAAGATATAACTATAGTATATATAGAGGCTAAAATAGAAGACTATTAAGTATATAAAGAAGTTACTTAATAATCTATAAGTAAAGGAAAAGCTCTAAGAAGAGGATATATTAATAGTAGTAGTTATAAAGAAATTAGAGGAGCTAGATTTATTAAAAAGAGGATTATAGTCTAAAGCTATAATACCCTTAAAGTAATAATTAAAGGGACTACTAAAGGGTAGAGGCATATTAATAATATAGTTAGTAGTATTTATAGCTTTTATATATCTACTTAAAGACTATATTATCCTTAATTTAGGGGCTATACTTTATATCTTCTATTTATAATATTAATTTATTAGTATATCTCTTATAAATTTAGATAACTTTATTTAGGCTAGTAATATAATAATCCTAATTAAAGGATAAGGAAAGGTAGTAGTTAGAGTAAAATAAGATAGTTATATAGTTAAGATTACCCTATATAATATTACTTACTACCTATTACTATCCTATAATTTAGTATTATATATATAGCTAAAGAATTATAATAACTAGTAGTAGGATAATAGCCTATTAAGTAATTTAATCTATAAAGTAAATAACTATTTAGTAGTATTTAATATAAAAGAAATTATAGGCTAATAGGTAATTAAGGCTAGTAGTATAGCAAGAGGTACTCTTATAACATACCTAGTAGTAATAAGTATAGTAGACCTAGGCTAATACTAGTAACTATAGGCTATTAAAGCTGCTTACTAGTATAACTAGCTTAGGCATCTAGGTAGCTACATACTTTACTATATTATAATAAAGGTAAGAGAAGCCTATATATATAGAGATATACTAGAAATACTTACTTACTAATATAAAGTCTATATAATAAGTAAGATTAAACACTAAGTTATATAATAGCTAAGGGAATTAATTAAATAGGTAGAAGTAGGTAATAAAGTAGCTCTTAATTTCTACCTATTTAAGTAAGGCTATAGTAGATATAAGTTAGCCTTATTATTAACTAACTATAAGTTAGGATTTATATAGGACTACTATATATAATAATAGATAACTAAAGCTATTAAGGACGTACTTCTTAACTTTATTAAGATAGTTAAGGTTTATAAAAGGACTAAAGTTATAGTATTTAAGTATAATAAAAAGATTATAACTTCCTATCTATAAGTAAAAGAGGCTATAGAAAGTCTAGGAATCCTATTTAAACTATCTATACTAAATATATAAGCTTAAAATAGAGGTACTAAAAGGACTATAGTAGTTATTAAGTAAAAGAGAACTATACTATAGTTAAAGTTAAAGCTACTACTATATCTATAGCTAGAAATCCTAAAGATAGTAGTATATTTATATAATTATATACTAATAGAGTTATATAGTTAGTAATTACTATATAAAATATAGTATGCTACTTAAGGGTAACTATTACTACTATATATTAGCTACTTATACGTCTTTAGATACTAAGTATACGTAATAACCTTAGACGCCTAGTTAAATTAAAATTATCTATAACGTTTTAAAGCTAAGGCGTATATTAGATACCTTATTAGATATATATTAACTAACTAGTATTATATATATATTCCCCTAAAGAATAAAGTAATTACTTTACATAATATAATCTTTAATAAAGATAACTACTTTTTAGGTAAAGAAGATAAATAGGTAGATAAATTAGTAAATACTAATAAAGTAGCTATTAACAAATAGATTATAAAAGTATTAAGTAAGAACTTTATAGATATAGCTAATAGTATAAATATAGATAAAGTTTTTATTAATACTATTTAATATTAAATACCTAAAGAACCTATAAGTAAATTATAGAACTATATAAAGTTATACTTTATATTAATAACTCCTCTAGAGTTACTAAAGGTATCCTTTATTATATAACTATTAGATACTATTACTATAAGAGGGTAATATATAAATAAGATATATAATAAAGTCTATTATACTAATTATATTAACTAATAAAGATAGGTATACCTATATAAATTATAGAAAGCTACCTTTATAGTTAGGATAGTTATATACCTATACTACCTAAAACAAGACTACTCCTTAAGGTAGATTAAGTTACCTAATAGGCCTATAGGCTAGCCCCCTTAGGATAGTAGGTATATAGATTAATTAGTAGGAGAGGTAACCTCTAAAAGCTCTAAAGATAAGGTAGAGCTAAGATAGTAGGGAAGCCCTTAAAGGGATAATATAGCTAGTAGACATATTTATTAGAAGGAACTACCTAAACTACCTAGATTATATACTAAATTAAAAGATTATCTATTTATAGATAACTTTCTTTAAGCTAAAAAGGATTACTTATAAAGCTATAAGGTAATAAATAGCTAGGTTAAAGTTAGAATTTAGGAAGCTAGTAATAATTAGATTCTTAATTACTAATAGGTATATACCTATAAGTTAAATAAGTATAAATACCTTATAAAGCTAAAGGTATACCTTATTATTTATAGTAATTAGTAACTAAAGGATATAATCTAAGATATATATATAATAATACTTACTAGATTATTATTTAAATTACTAATTATAATAGTAGCTAAGTTAGATCTTAAGCTAATTTAATTTAATATAGTAAACGTATTTATATATACTAATATAGAGAAAATAGTATTTATAAAGCTTCTACCTAGGTATCCTAATTATAGCTAAAAGAGAATTATTAAGTTATGAAAAGCCTTATATAGTCTATAATAATTACCTCTATTATAATAAAAGTACCTTAAAAAGAGACTTTATAAACTTAGATTTACTTTAGTTATAGGTAAGCCCTACTATTAGTAGAAAGGAGCTATTATATTCTTCTTTTATATTAATAATTACGTCTTTATGTTCCCTAAATTATAGTAGTAAGAGGCTAATAAATTAATTAAGAGGATAAAAGAGTAATACTATTTAGAGGGTAGTAAAGAGATATAATAGTTCTTAGGTATAGAGATACTATATAATTATAATTAATAAAAGATATAGTTATTATAAGTAGTATATATTAAGAAAACCTTAAAGCTAATTAATAATAAGAACTACCTACTACTAGATAATATACTAATAGGTAATAAAGAACTTCTTCCCTTAAAGGAGATAGCTATAAACTTTAAAGTAGTAATATATTAATAGAAAGTTAGTTTAATCCTATATATAGTAATAATAATAAGACCTAATATTATATTTACTATTAGTCACCTAGTAAGATTTAATTATAATCTATTAGCTGCCTACTAGTAAGTAGTAAATTATATACTATAATACCTTTATTAAATAAAGAGACTTTACCTTAAATTTAGTACTAATAGATTAATAATAATTATATCTAATATAAGCTTTAGTAATAATTTAATTAATTATAAGAGCTTATAAGTATATACTATTAAACTATTTAGAGGCCTTATTAGATAGAGGGTAAATAAGTAGTAAATAGTTATAACTTTAATAATAGAAGTAAAGCTACTTACTCTATTATAGGCTATAAAGGAGGCTATATTTATAAGCTAATTAATTACTAAATTAACAGCTAGTAAAGAAATAATTACTTTAAGCCTAAAAGTTATAATCTAATATAATAATTAATAGACTATTAGATTAGTTATAAAGGAGCTAGTTTAGCTCTAAACATAACTTTACTATATAAATATCTATTACTATTAGTTATGTTAAGAGATTACTAAAAGATAAGTTAAGGTTATTTATACTCTATTAGCTAAGCTAATAGCTAATAGATTAATAAAGGTACTACTAAGGTAGAAATAGGTAACTTTTTTAGATTAATTAGGGATAGTTAATTAATCTAAATAGTTATTATATAACTATAAAGAAGAGCTTATAGTAGATAAATTACTAGTAGCTAGTAGTAATAAATTAAATAATAATAAAGTAAAGAAAAATAAAGTAATTATAACTATAGTAACTATAGTAGAGGAGGAATAACTAACTAGTATAGCCCTAACTAAGATAGTTAATTAGTATAGCCATACTAGATAGATAGTTAAAGTAGGGTAGCTATAGGTATACCTAAACTTTATAATATTAAAGGTAATTAATTAGCTAAAGTTATTAATAACTTTAACTATAAATATCTAAATAAATATGTATTACTTATAGTTAGTAGTTATACTATTATAATTACCTTAATTAGGGCTATAAGTTAATATTAACTATAACTATAAAAGTTAAAAACCTAAAAGGTAATTAGCTAAGAGATAATATATTAATCTTACTAATTACCTTTAAGGAAAAGTAGTAAGATAATTTTTAAAGTCTATTTACTACCTTATATAATTAATAGACTAGAGGAGAGGAATTATAATAAGGGTAACCTTACCTATATATTATAGTTATTAAGGCTTAGACTTATATATTAACTAACTAGTAGGATTTAATAGATATAACTACTATTAAGTCTTTTTACCTCTACTTAGGATTAAACCCTTTAAGCTTAGATTATAAGTTACTATCTTATAATTATAATTTATTAGTAGTAGGCTAAACTACTTAACTATACGTACTTTAGTATTAGTTATTAATTATTAGTTAATTACTTTTTAATATAGGTAGGAGTAGTAGCTAAAGGAAGTTATAATTATAGCTAGGTAGTAACATAGTTACTAATATAGTATAAGGGGTATAGGTAGTGTGCCACACCTAATAATAGACTATTCAACTAACAGACTAAAAGATCAACTAGTTCTGGCACTTAGTGCCAGCACTATACCACATATGCCCTTATAAGGCCTACTAACTAGTTGCCAACTAATTATATCCTTATAATTACCCCCCTTCTAATACGACACGTCCTAAGTCGTAACTCTAAGGCCTATATACACTGGCGCTAGTAACTATGCGCTAGAGCATAAGGTTATGTTAACCCTAAAGGCCCTAGACAGCCTGGTACCTGGTGACAGCTGGGAATCCCCTGGCTGGCGCTAGGATTGCCTCCCTACACCTAGTCCCTCTAAGCCTAACGTAAGCTGCCCCTCTTTACTGCCTAGCCAGCTAATTACTTCTGCCGTACTGAGGCCGATTGGTCGCCAATTAGGTTATAACCCCTAGCCCCCTTAGGCCTATACTTAAAGAGACGGTCGCAGGCGGGATTTAACCCAACCCTACTCAGCCAGGAGACCTACTAAGTACCAAAACAATTATAAGGGGTATAGGTAGTGTGCCACACCTAACAATAGACCATTTAACCAACAGACCAAAAGATCAACCAGTTCTAGCACTTAGTGCCAGCACTATACCACACATACCCTTATAAGGCCTGCCGACTGGTCGCCGACTGATTACATCCTTACATATAGTTAGGTTAAATCTATAAATAGCTTTAATCTGAGAGGGCGTGTTAAAGTATGGGTAATAAATAGGCTGTAAAGTGGGGTGCCGGCCGTATCCATAAGGAAAATACCAGGCGCATTTCAGCTATAGGTAATCCCTACTTAAAACAAGGAAAAACAATAACGCATGCATCTGGCCTTAGGCACTTCAATAATAGGGGCAATTATGGCCCGGCCAGATACATATATATATTAACAAATTGAATAAGGTTAATTGCTGTATATTGTCAAAGCGCCTATAAAAGTGGAGGCACCCCTATTTTTAGGGATACTTTAGTTGCTGCTAAATACTCTGGCTACTTTAATACACCCCCTTAGGCTTATACGTCATACTAAGCCTGATTTTTATGCCAGGGGATTTACCAACCAATAAGCTCTTATCCACCCTCTTAGGATAGTCTAGGTTATAAAGGATCTAAGTAGTGATTTCTAGATTTCTAGCTCTTTCTAGATCTTAGTAGATTTATTAGTTGTCTACCCCTTAATTTGGCTGAACTTAAACTTATAGCCTATAGAATTTAATAGTAGGGGGTAGGTATTAGACGCCTACTAATGCGGCTAGTAGCTTAGACTATTAATTATTAAAGCGCCTATAAAAGTAGAGGCACCCCTATTTTTAGGGATACTTTAGTTGCTACTAAATACTCTGGCTACTTTAACATATATACGTACTTTAACACTAAATATACTACTGTTACGTAAGAAAATAGGTAAAAAACCTAAGCCTATTACTAAGTAATAATATATACTAAAAAAACCTATCTAGTAAGTTTAAAGGTTGTATAGGTAGTTAAAGTAAGTTAATATACTACTATACCTTAAGTACTACTACTACCTAATTAATCTATCCTACTAATAGTAGTAGTAATAGGCTAGAGATACCCCTTTAGACCCTACTAATAGCCTCTACTACCTAACCTTTTATAAGGCTACTACCTACTTTAAAGTCCCCTTTATAATAGTAGCCAGTTAGTATTAATAATAAGGTACTATTATTAACCTAATAGTATATAACTAACTAAAATAGCCTATAATAAAAGTTAACTTATATAGTTATTTCTAATAACAACAGGCTAGTAATAAGGTGGTTACTACTAGATAGTTTAAGTAGAAAGCCTAAGCCTTTTTTGCTACTAGATACCCTAGTACTTTTACTAATAGGTATCTTCCTACCTACCCCTTCTAATTCTCTATAGGCTAGTTCTATAGTTTCCTTATATAATAGAACATCTTATATTACTAGCTTATAAAGTAAGCCTTAAAGCTACCTACTAAATACCTTACTATTATTACTAGCTTCCTCTACTTTAACTAATAGGTTAGTTAGCCTTTACTAGTTAGCAGCCTATTAGCAGCCTCTATTTCCTACCTAACTATATTATTAACTTTAATAAGACCCCTATACCTTTTAAATACCTTAATAGATCTATATAGGCGCCTAAAGGGTCCTATATAGTAGCTAGTAAGACTAACTAGAGTAGCTAGAGTAAGTAGTAAGCTACTCTTATCCTCTATATCTTTACTAATAGGGTCTAATAGCTACTACCTAAGCTAATCTTCTATAGTATACCTATAAATAATAGTAGGTTAATTAAGGTAAAAGAAGGTAAGAAATATAGTAAAGAGGTAATAGTAGAATATAATAATATAGCCTATAATAATAAATACCTTTTTAGGTAGTAGCTTACTAATAAATTCTTCCCTCTTATAGTAAGGTAAGAATACCTTCTTATTATAGACGTTATAACCTTTTATAAGACCCCTTTTATACTATTATAACTTTAATCTAACTATATTACTCCTAGCCTTATACTACTTAGTACTACTTCTCTCCTTTAACCTCTTAATACTACTATTAATAAGCCCTTTAAGTAGTAGTTATCTAAGGTAACAGATAAATATATATAGTAAGTAGAGTAAGTAGTAGTAGCTAGCTAGCCTGCTAGTAAGCCTATTAAGTAGTCTACGTTAATAAAGTATATTATAGTTACCTATACTATAGTAGTAGCTACCTGTTACCTAGCTAGTAAGGCTAAAATAGTCTAGTAATCCTTTCTTTAGTATAGAATTAGTAGGAATCTAGATGGCAGTAATATTAATAAGATATAGATTAAGGATATCCTAATTAAGAAGATATTATAGGATAGCTAGGATACTTTTAATTATAATAGATACGTTAAGAAAGAGGTCTCTAATATAGAGATACCTAACATTAATACTAATAATAATAGTCTTAAGTATATATCTATAGTAGAAGACGTCTAGCAGACTATTAGAAATAATCTATAGGCACCTATTAACTTAACAGGCTATAGCTAGGTATATGAAATCTAATATAACTATAAGGTTTTTTTTGCTAGTCCTTATACTAAAACTAGCTTCTAACGTATATAACTAACCCCTGACTTTACCACTCTAGATCCCTGTTTCTGCCAGCACGCCAGCCCCTTTTCAGCAGCCCGCGGTATGTGCGGTTTACGAGTTAAGCCAGTGGATACGGTAACCTAGCAGCGGATGCGCTGCGGCGTGAAAGGACAAGGCTTGGTTTGCTCACCGTTGGTTTCGGAGGTACGTGGACGACGTACCTACCTACCTAGGTTGTTTAGGAGGAGCCTGGCAGAAGAGATGGCGACGAGGGAATGGCAATGAAGGAGGCAAAGAAAACAAATGAAAAAAGAAAGAAAATAAGGGGCGAAGAAAAGTGTGATTGACGCTGGCATGTGCAGAATATGAGATTTGACAAGTTCTGCGGTCCATATGACACCTTCCATCTGTAGCCGGGGGGTGCTGATGTTGGTGTTGGGTACCGGGCCCCTGCAGCTGGCTCAGAGTGCTTGCTTACTTTCTTCACCGTGTGTTTCTTCCTCCCCCTCTCAGTCTCGGACTCGGAAGTAAGCACGCGAGCAAGCAAACAATTATCCACCCATCACAAACGAGTGCATTGCCCCTTTGGAACATCTCATCCTCCTCTACCAAGAACCTTCTCACCCGGGAAAGGGGGGGGATTGGGCCAACTTCCGAGTTAAGACAGGTTCGTTCGATCTCCGGAGATGGAAATGTGGCCTGGCCGTCTGCCAATGATCAAGTTCTCGAGAGCACTGTGGAAGTCGAGCGACAATAGAATCATGAGCCCGCAACATGCCGAAGCCCCGACCACACTGCGACAGCCATCTTGTTGACGGACATGGCGGCTCTTATTTGATTAGCATGATTATCTTTCAAGCTGGAGACTGTGCCGTACTGTGCATACAGAGAGCGTGATTACTACCTCGATTTACCTGCCTCTCCGAAGCAATGCCCAAACCTCAAATGTTCCCATTGTTCGGGCTGATGGGCGAACCAGTGGCCATAGGAGAGATGTGCGATGGATTTGATTTCCACAGCCTGCAGCTGTGGAAAAATACCAACACAGTAAGTAGGCTTGCGAAACGAAAGTAACGGGCAATTGCCGGCACTGGGGTTAACCCCTGAGTCTTACTCACTCATCTCCCCTTTCTTTTGGAGAGTTTTGGCCTGGCCACTTCAGCCCTGTCTGGCTTGATGCTAGATGCTGCAAGCGAGGCTCTAGTAATTAACATCATGTTTCGAGTCTCATCGAAATGTCTATCTCGGCCCGTCAGAGTACCTACTGCCCTTTGTCATTCTTGTGTCATTCTTGCCGCTTATTGTCAATGGTCGTCAGCTTTGTTCTTGCATTGGATTCTGGATTACCGCCAGCGTGTCAGCACGATGCGCATCGCAGGGCCATGCCATGTTGTTTGTTGTTGTCACCTGGCTTTCTTCCCTCAACACATTTCTTTTTCCTGTCTCAGGCGCTTCAGATTTATCCAAGGTGGCTGGCCTATGGGCTTCATATAGAGGAGAACCAGAAGTAGTTGTGGACCAAGCTGACATGGTTCTGAAGTTGCAGCTCAAGCCATAGGATGATAATGAGCTGTGGTCAGACTTAGACTGGCACCCTCATGACAAAAAAGATGGCCTACCTTAATTTCGTATACTCGTATACCCGTCCACCCCCCCTTTACAAAGTTCGGGACTAGAAGACACAAAATGGCCTGGAAAGCTACTTTAATTATCACAATTCCCCAGACCTATCGCCTATTAAGAATTACTAGCAGCTACCTAAAGAACTGTCAAAGCGCCTATAAAAGTGGAGGCACCCCCATTTTAGGGACACTTTGGTTGCTGCTAAATACTCTGGCTACTTCGACACACCCCCTCAGGCTTATACGTCATACTAAGCCTGATTTTTATGCCAGGGGATTTGCCGACCAATAAGCTCTCATCCACCCTCTCAGGATAGTCCGGGTCACAAAGGATCTGAGCAGTAATTTCTAGATTTCCGGCTCTTTCTAGATCTTAACAGATTTATCAGTCGTCTACCCCTCGATTTAGCCGAACTCGAACTCATGGCCTATAGAATTTAACAGCAGGGGGTAGGCGTTAGACGCCTACCGACGCGGCCAGCGGCTCAGACTGTTAATTGTCAAAGCGCCTATAAAAGTGGAGGCACCCCCATTTTAGGGACACTTTGGTTGCTGCTAAATACTCTGGCTACTTCGACAAGAACTCATACGGCAGTATTTATATTAGTCAGAGGGTGAGGTTACAGAGCTAGCAGTTAAGGGCTGGGAGTAGTTATCATAAGAGACTATTAACAATTAGGTTAATTTAATACCGACCTGACTATAAGAAATAATTAATATCAATAGAAAACGTACACAATAGTAGATAGAACTGCTTTACATAGAATTTAATTAATTTATATAGGTATATTTAAATATTAATGCTGTGCTGTTTGCGATACATAGGTGTGGTTTTTTAAGGTGGGCTATCTTTTTTGTCATGAGGGTGACTGGATGTGTCCACGCACGCGCACCAAGCATCAGTCAAGCTCTCTCTCTCCCTCTTAAACAAGTACAGGCCGTGCTGGCCAGCCTGCCAGTCAACCAATCACGGCCAGGGAGAACCCAACGGTCCCATTGAGCAAGGAGAGTCTTGGCCTTTCTTGGTCTGGTCCCTCTAAACCCCGCAAAATACTTGGGGACAAGCGGGTGGTCGCCAAGTTGGATAATCGAGGTACCGCCTCATACGTAGCTCCGCGGAGGAGTACCTTCTCCCCGCGAAAAATTCCAGGAACCCCCCTGCCCCCCAATGCCGTGCTCGCCGTCCAGTAAAGTGTTTCTTGCTTTGCCCACCCACTCGCGACTGCCGTGGCCAACCCGCCACTTCCCGGTGCCCGATGCCCTGATGCCGACGTTGCTGCCGTCGCAAAGACTTGCGCCAAAGAGTTTCTACAGCCGTTGCCAATTCAACGGAATACCTAACGCACGTCGGCCACCATCCTCTTCCCCCATCCCGCTCGCCTCCTGCCGTATGTAACATGAACGGCATCGACATCCTTTGCGATGCCGCCGGCTCCGACATGCTTAACCCACTCTACTCCCCGCCCGACCTCCCAAAACAGCCGGCCCAACCTCCACCTCAACACCTCGGGAAGCGCAAACTGAGCACGTCCGACGCCTCATCCTCCGCGACACACGTCTGCCACATATGCAGGAAGGTCTACGAGCGAGCCGATCATTTGACCCGCCACCTACGTTCTCACGAGAACGCTCGCCCTTACCAATGCTCCCGATGTCCCAAACGATTCAACCGGGCCGACCTCCTCACTCGTCACGAGACAACTCACGACCGGGATAACACGGGCAAAGGCAGAATCTTCATACGGAGAAGCGATCGCGCCGCCGAGGCGTGCCTGAATTGCGCCTCCTCCAAGTCCAAATGCGAGGTAAACACTCCGTGATCTCCATCACCGCCCCCCCCCCCCCCCCCCCCCCCCTTTCGGGCGACAGTACACACTGACGCCCACCTAGGACGCCAAGCCATGCTCTCGCTGCCGCTCCAAAAATCTGCCATGCGAAGTCCCCTCCAAACGTACACATCCCAGCCGATCCTCCATAGACGGTATCTCGACACCGTCCGAAACATCTACGATGCAATGTATCCTCGACGTGAACGGAAGCATGGATCCCGGTTCGGCTTACGACGGCCACAAGATGGCACTCATGCCTCTGCATCGCGACATGAGCCACGAAATGGACGCAACTTCGTTCATGGCGGATGGCTTTGCGAACACCGCCATCGACCTGGTCATGGACGATATCGTCAACTTCAACCCCATGCACAACTACTTCCAGGACATGGACTTTTCCTCCTGGGACCTAAATTTCGACGCCATAACCATTCCACAGCCCGAGACGAACCAAACCCCCGAGTCTACCACAACCAGCCGGTCAAAGTCGAATACGCGAAACGCTTCCAGGGCACATGCCGCCTTCAAACGATCGCCCTGGCTGTGGGAGCCAGGCCCGGATGATTACGCCCTTCACCACGCATCCCCTCACGACAAGGAACGCCTTGTCCTGGACGACGGCACCCTTGCGAACTCTCCCGCTTTTGACAAACTTACCAGCACTCCAGGTACAAAGTTCAAGATGACGTCTTCGTCAAGAGACAGCCTGCTGGCCATGGTGGTGGCCAGCACAGTCCCAAAGGGCGCTCGCCAACGCACGCCGTCCTTTCCGTCTTTGGATCTCCTCAACTACCTCGTCCAGGCCCATTTTATTCATGACGAGCACCAGGGCGACAGCTGGATTCACCTGGCTACCTTTGATGCCACGACGGCGATACCTGAACTGCTCGCTGGCATCATATCCAGTGGTGCGACATACATATCCATTCCGGCGGTTTGGCAATTCGGGTTCTCGCTCCATGAAGTTTTGAGACTTGGGCTGGCAGACTTGGTACGTGTGACTGCGCTTGCTCTTTCAGTCTCGGTCGATAGCAGGGCAAATCCATTAAGCGGAGAGAACGTTGCTGACACACCTCACAGTTCGAAGGCTCAAACGCTTTCACGAGAGACCTCGAGGCTCTTCAGGCCTCCATGCTCGTATTGGACACCGGTATCTGGAGCGGGTTCAAGAGGAAGATGGAGATAGCAGAAAGCTTCTTGCAACCCCCAATGACCATGCTCAGACGCGCAGGTAACTTCTCGGCCCAACCCGACTCACCCACAATGATCCCAACACTCGAGGACCCTCCCGACGTATTGGACTCCAAGTGGCGCAAGTTTGCCAAACGTGAATCCTATAAACGGCTCGTTTTGCACATGTTCTTCCACGATATACAAACGTCCATTGGGTTTTGCAAGAATCCCTTAATGTCATACACCGAGCTCAACTTCAGCCTTCCAGCCTCCCGAGATCTGTGGCGAGCTCGATCTGCGGAGCAATGGAGGAGCCTGTATTTGGCTAAAACCAGTGCTGCGCCCGATCGCATCATCCCTCGCGTGTCGGAGGTCATGCATTGCACCGAGATACTCGACGACTTTGAGCAGCTGGTCGATACCGAACTCTGCTACATGGCCCTGCTACATGGATACTGGGGCCAGATATCAGCGTATCGTGAGGCAATCAAGTTCTACGCGGACGGAATCTCGAACAACAGGAACGCAACCCACCGCCTCTGGCTCAAAACACAATACCAGGAGCTGTACCGTGATCTCAACGACTTTTCAACCATGATCCTCACGTCCAAACGACCGACAGCCCAGCTCGCAGTCATGTCGGAGGTTCTCATGATGCTTCTTCATGTTTCCCCGGATATCCTGCAGACTTTTGCGGGCAAGTCGGGCGAGGACGAGGCTCGCAGAGTCTTCAGTAATCTCGAAGAAAGATGGGTCAAGACATCTGAAGCCCGCCACGCCATATGGCACGCTGGCCAGATCTTTCATCACGCGCGCCAACTCCCGCCCGCCTCCCTGCGCGAGTTCAACGCCATCGCAGTGTACTTTGCTTGTCTCACACTCTGGGCTTACGGCTTGCTCTCCTGTTCGTCATCCGGGCAGGGCGAGGACCCGGAGGCGGACAATGGCATTGGTGGCAAGTCCAATTCGGCATATATTCTCATGGACTCTGAAGAAAGCCGCGAGACGAGGGCGTTCTTGCAGTTTGACCGTGGCGTGCCTGGCCTGATACTCAACGGAAATCCGACTGATGGAGTCGAGTCGCTGTCGAACCCAAGCATGGTGCTGTCCGTTGGAAGGGACATCTTCCGAAACAACTTCCCTGTGGTCTCGGAGCCGCTCCCACCCCTAGTCGAGAGCCTCAGGAGCCTTCTGCAAGACTTGGGCTCTGGAGCAGCAGGAAGGCCGTCTAGGGCGGCGAGCGAAGACTACCCCCATGTCTGATTTTTTTCCCCATCCTGTCGATTCTCGTTTTGTAGAATGCCGGTAGCGGTCGAAGTCACGAAAGGACGAATGGTATTTGACTGCGACATTTCAAGCCGGTCATGAGTCCTATAAACATAGGTTTCCGGGCATCACGAGAAATAGCGATAGTACAGCGTTGTTTTTAGCAGCAAGGACGTCAGATCAACTGAATACCACGTTTCTCTCGAGAAACCCTTCTATTATGGAGCTATTGACTTGGTGGGGTAACCTTTGTATAGAATGGAAGGTTGCTGTAAACCCGCCGTCATACTGAATCAAACAAGCCGTTTCGTAGTCTCGATTGGGCGATTCCTCATCCAGGGCCTTACCTACAGGTATGCAGACACAGATCGCCTCTGGCACCAGCCCTGTTCTATAAGCCCTGTGAGGTTTCACGAGGGCACTGCGAGTCTGTGGTGGCAGACGGCTTTGAATGCGTCGTTCTCGCATCAATATCCGGGGCCGGTGTATCGTCTATTCCCAAGGACGAGAAGACGGTCAAAGGTGGAGGGGGTGGCGCGAGATATCCGATTCGCTTACCTCGTCCCAAGGCGGTATACCATGCTCAGCCTCAACCAACGAGGGGTTGGCCGTGACTGAGTTTTTCGACTGCGGGCGACAGGCCGAGCCATGACCTCCCCTTTCGACCCCTAAACCGGAGCTTAATAACTGTCCCACAGCAAAGGGGGAAAAGCGAGGCGGGAGCCGTTCGTCGAATGATGAGTCGCGCTTGGTCTTTCAGCGGTACCTTTCTGATTCTGACAGCCAGGCCACGTAGGGTGTTTGTAGGACTGCGCCCGCAGCGATGTTCTTGTTGACGTTGTTGAGTTTAGGGTTAGCCGGCGGAGCCAGGGAGGGTGGCATTGGACCAAATGGCCGGGCACCAGTGCAATTTAACACGCATTAACAAGCCGGAAAGGAACACAGTTGACAGCTCAGGTTTCGTGGTCACAGGGCGGCGCGACCCAGTCTTCATTTTGCGGTTTCTTCATGCCCCCATTTGCATTGCAGACCAATTCACGGCAACCACGTAAGAGGAAGGGCCCGGGCGGGCGACCCGTCTGACAGTGGGGTCATCGGCCCCGCCCAGGAACCCCGGACTTGGGGCGGGGAGGGGCGCAGCAGTTGGATGCGCGAGAGGTCTGGATGATCCGACTACACATCCGGGCCGCGGTACCTCGCTCTCTCCTGCCCACCAACAACCAATTACCACCACCTAGGTACTCACTCACGCCTCCAATTATTCGGCCTTTCCTCCTTCCTCTTCGCCATCGCTCGGGCCAGTCTCATACCACAGCTCCTTCTCTCTTTTCCCTTGCACCCTCGACCCCTTTCAACTCATCCCATGACGCACATCTCCTCACGAGACCAGGAAGTCTAAAGCCCAATGCCGTCCATTTGATACAATTAACCTGAATCGCTCCTGTTTCTCTTTTCCCTTCCTTCGACCGCCTTACTTGGCACACACGCACACCCACAGCCACTTTGCTTCCCCCCTCATATACCCTCTCTCTCTCTCATCCATTCGCATCAACCGTCCATTAACATCAACACCTTCATCACGCCTTATTATACCCAGAGATACCCCCCTTAAATACCCATACCGTCTCCTTTTTATTTTATTTTTTATTTTATTTTTTTATACCCGGCACTACGTAATCTTCATTCCGACACCATGGAGGCCATTCGCCAGAAGATCCAGATCCCCGACTCCATCAAGCAGCTCCCCGACCAGCTCAAGCCCAAGTCGCCAAAGGCTCTCGACAAGGGCTCCGATTCTATCCCCACCTCCCTTACGCCTACACCCGTGTCGCCGCCTCTTCCGACTCCATCCCACGGCGATGTTGGCGCCGTCTTGACCATCGCCTGCGCGACGCCCATCGCCGCCAAGCCCACCACCGTTCTCGCCACCGTCCTCAACCCGGCCACCTACCCTACCTGGAACACCTTCGTCCCGCGCGTCACCATCTCTCGCCCCTCGGGCCTCGCCGTCCCGCCCATGCTCGCGGGCGAGTCCTCTATCGCCAAGCTCCAGCCCGGCGAGCTCCTCCTCGAGGGCACCCACGTTACCTTTGAGGTGCACTTGACGCTTGACCCCGCCAAGACGACGACCAAACAGGCACTCGTCGTCACCAAGCTCGAGGAGTTCACTCGCGCCGCCGCCGAGGCCAACGGCGAGACCCACCGTGGCCGCAAGGGCTACCGCGTCTGCTGGAAGACGGGCGGCCTCGTGCCCCCCTTCGTCCTCAAGTCGGAGCGCGTTCAGGAGTTTCTCGAGACCGAGGACGGCAACGGCACCGAGTACCGCTGCTGGGAGACCTTTTACGGGCCCCTCGCCCAGGTCATGCGCTTCACCATGGTCAACCAGCTCGAGACCGGCTTCGCCGCCTGGATGGACGGGCTCAAGAACCACCTTGAGGGGACGGCGCCCTCGAACCCTGCCGCTGCCGCTCAAGCCGCCGCCCAAGCCGCTGCTCCGGCAACCACGCCGGCCGCCACACCGGCTTCGGCGCCCGCCGTTGCTGCTGCTTCTTGAGCTGCGCGTGCGCTGGTTAGGCCCCTATGGACTCACATGGGTCTTATCTTTCCTCAGTTGTGTCTGTTTCTGTCTTGTTAGTTCAAGGATTGTCGTTCACACAATACGAAAACGAAGTGGCTAAAAAAAGATGGGGTGGGGGGTTAGGTTGAGATGCGGATGCAGAGGGAGGACTGGGGACGGAACGATGGTCGTTTTTCTAGGAGGGTTCCTATGTATGCAATGTAGCTTGATACCTGTCCACAACTGGCAACAAGGATTCTATTTGATATTTCTTCCCGCAGGACCACAAGACAGAACAGCAAAACTGAGAGAGGATAGTCCCTCCAATCACGACAAAAGGGTGTGGAGCCGTGCCGCGGAGCTCGCACCGATTCTAACTAAAACGAATCGTCAAACTCTCCGTTCACTGCGGTACCTTTGGCCCTTTCCCACTTCATCCCCCAACATCGGACGGCCTATGACCCGCCCGCCCCTACACACAATTAGGCGATGAATTTGGGCTCAAAGTATACGGACAGTAAGCCGGCGACGGAGAGCTTCTCCTTGGCGTAAACCTTGAGGGCGGCGTGAGCGGGGCACTCGTCGTCGTAGTACTTCATGTCCTCGAGCGAGGCGAATTCAGACTTGCAGACGACGGTGAAGCCCTGGGCGCGCGGGTCGTCGGCGGAGTGGCCGACGACCAGGCTGAGGATGTAGGGTTTTCCGTCCTGCGAGAGGGTGGAAAGGTCAGTCTCGTTGATTCCTTGATAGTGGTTTTTTTTTTCCGCATCGAATTACAGGCTCAACGAACAAGCGCGTCTCTCGACGTCCCTGATGTAGAGTTGGGGTAGGCATCGATTGCTGACGGTGGGGCCGAGACACGGGGAATCCAATCTGATGGGATCCACGCTGCGAACCGGAACTCCGGCACTCCCACCGAGTAAACACCCCGCCCAGCCGGCGCCAATGGAGTAGTGAAAAAGAAAGGGAAAGGGGAGGGGGTTGGAATGGTCGGTCGCCAGGACGTACCTTCTTCTGCGTGCTCTGCAGAACCTTGTACTGCTCAATCAGTTCCTTCTGCTGCGCCTCGTCGGCGATCTTGAACATGGTGACGCGATGGATGCGGCCTGCCATTTTGTCGGTGGTTTCGTGGTGTTTTGGTAATCGGGAGAGGGGGGAGTCCGAGAGAGAGGGTCTGGCGGTTGCTGATGTGCGCGCGGGGTTCCGAAGCTGGAGGAGGGGTCGATGGCAGTTGGCGGGGGGGAGGGGTGCCGGTGTTATACCTATCAAGAATGTAAGAAAGTAGCGAGCAGCAGCAGAAGTCGAGAGAAGTAGGAGGATGATTGATGGGAGTGGAAGAGGGGGAAGTCGACGGAGCGGCAGGGAGCGAGCGGCGGGTTTATATTCGGAGGGGAGAGGGGGTTCCGTCTGTAGGCGTTGCTGCTCAGTCTCCGATCGCTATGCAAGCGCTCGGCTGGCGATGGAGGGTGCAGGCCTTCCTACCGCCGCTGCAGCGCTCGGACGGAGGCGCCATGTGGGAGCTGTGCTTGGCGCCTAACGGTACATGGACAGACAGCAGCAAGTTGGATGGATCACTCTGGCCGAAATCTTGGTCAGAAACTGACTCCATCACCATCTACTAGGCCAGTTTCTTAGACACTGTTTCTCCATACCGGTCTGAGTTTGCCATCGCAGAACTCTATAGCTTACAACATACCAGCAGGCTACGATAACTGTCGGGCTGAAACAAGGTTCATGACTTGGATGGCTCCTCCCATAATGATTTGCTTGTATGGGAGGAAAAAAGAAAGGAAGGGGGGGGGGAGGGAGAGGTTCCTCGACAGACGGTACCCCATAATAACAGTTGGATCACGATATCCAAGCCCGGCGAACATTCGGCAATATCAACCAGAAAGGCAATGTTGCGAGGCGATGGCCAACTATACCTAGGCAATCTAAGTTGTCGATCTTGGCCCTGGGGAATACGTTACATATGGTACCTGATCTCACTTATATCTGTATCACTTAGTGAGTACACAACCACCGACTCCACCAATTCCCCCGCCTACACCCGCCCACAAATCCACCTCCAATGACACCAAGACGCGGGGCGGTTTTTTTTTTTTTTTTTTCCCCTTTATTCAGCTCCCGCGAGTCCGAGACAGGAGCTTCACGCATTTACGCCCGTCTGCCCTCCTACCCGACTTGCCCCGGGCTGAAAGCACCCGAGCCCCCCGAAAATTCTCGCGTACCGCAGACGGGCGAGTCACGGACCTCGTCCCCCCCCCCCCCCCCCCCCCCCCCCTCTTCCATCCGCCTTGCGAGGGGTAGGAGACATGGGCGGGGCGGGAGGCGGGCAAGGCCGTGAGGAAAACGATCATCCGAACAAAGCTTGGGTGCATATCGTATGTTAAAAAGTCGCCGTGCAGGGCGCGGCAGAACGCCGCGTCCCCCCCTCTCCCGTCGCGCCCTCAGACTCATCTGAGCAAAGAGCTGTCGACCGCGGGGCTATTGCAATGCTGCATATGAGACGGACTATCTCACATGCCGAGTGCCCCCCCCAATCTCTGTCTTGCCCGCCAGGAATTTCCACCGCCTGGGAGGCCAGGCTGCCTACCTGAGCCGTCTCACAAACGGCGGGAGGGTAGGGGGAAAACGGCAAGACGAGCCGGGTGAACTAAACAATCACCAATTTCTTCGCCTCTCCAGAGTCGAGCCACTTAATATCGTCAGCAACCACTTAACCCCCCCCCCCCCCCCCCCCCCTATATGGCGTTGGAAATGCTCAACAGATCAAGCCTCGGGCAGCAAGCGCAGATTTCCAACCAGCCAAATAACTACCGTAGTAGTGTGCTGGACAGCGCGTCAACCACTCAACCCTTGAACAGTACTGGCTCGGCCTGGTGGCTTGGCTACACCACACGCAGGACGAGACATCACCCACAAGCACGAGGTCTGAGGCACATGCACATCAGGTTAGGCCGTTCTGTTATTACTCCGTCCTTTCATCCATGTCTTTGCTCCCAGCCCAAATGGCCCTATCGCTTTAGCAGAGAGTTAATTTGGTCGTTATATGTGAGATTATCTTCCTCCCATCCGTTGCAACACCGGAGGCGTGGCCGGTGCTTACCGCCTACCATGGCTCGACACCAAGCCTCTCCTGCGTGTGCGATATCCAATGTTGGGGGTATTTCTGTAGGTCAGCAGCCGAGCCAGATCTGGTATCCTTGTTCCTCCTCCCGACAGGCAATCATCTTATGGCATAGAATAGGCGTGACCAAGCCAATACCCGGAAGCAGTCCCTGTCCCCGAGTCCAGTCCCGCTGGGGTTCCCTTTACCTTTACGCCATGTTCGCCTTTGTATCATCACCAACACTTGGCGTCCTGGGTGGCGGATCCTGCTTCCCATCCACTACCTTCCCGGCAACATTTCCAACATCACCCAATAGGCGAGCCGGGCGACAGACCCCCCATCCGCCGAACGACCATTTGCATCTTCTCTATCAACTCCGGCATCCGGTAGGGCTTGACGAGCACATCGTCGCACCCCGCTTTCTTGGCGTCTTGCATCTGCTCCGGCCTCGCGTTGGCGCTGACGGCGATAATGGGAATTCTTCCACCGCTGGCACAAAACACCCTCCCCCCCTGCTCCAACTCTCGGATCCGCCGTGTACACGTTAAACCGTCCTGCACCGGCATCTCGATGTCCATGAGAATCAGATTGATAGGCACGGGGGGCGCCTGAGTGTCTGCGGCGCTCTGGGCAAAGTAACCCTCCTCCTCGTCGCGTTGCAGAGACATGGACCGCATGAGTCTCTCCAGGGCCTCGACTCCGTGATTGGCCACGTCGACGGTGAATCCCCTATCCTGCAGACCCCGGCGGGTGATTTGCTGGTTAATCAGGTTATCCTCCACGACCAGGATGCCGTTAAGCCGGGGATCGAGCGCTTGGGGTTTCGGCCGCGAGCCAGGTGTCCTCCGCCCGTTCGTGGGGGCTCTGACCCGAGGGACGCTCAGCGGGGTATTGGCCGCGGTGGACAGAGTCGCCATCCTTGTGGCCGCGGCCGCAGACTCGGCCTCTTGCCGTGACGCTTCGGTCGGTACGTATGCCTCGATGAAGAAGGCGAAGGTGGAGCCCACCCCTGGTAAGCTGGCCACGCCAATGGCTCCATTCTGCAGCTCCGTCAAGCGCCGCGAAATATACAGCCCAAGTCCGGAGCCTCCATACTTGACATGGGTCCGCGAGCTCGCCTGCACGAACCTGTTGAAGAGGTTGGACTTCTCGTCTTCAGACAGACCCTGACCAGTGTCCTTGACCTCAAACATGATGTACACCGGGTCCTTGTGGATGTTGAGCGCAGGCTGCTCATACTCGTACTCCTCCTTGCAGGATCGGGGAATGAACGTGACGGGAGATGTCTCGTCCGTTGGGCGTTCCCGGGATGCTTTCATGCAGACCGAGACATTCCTGATGGATCCGGATTTGGTGAACTTGAGGGCGTTGGTGAGCAGATTGATAAGCACCTGCTTGACGCGAGATGGATCAAGATCGAGATAAACGTGGCCTAATTCCTTGTAAGACTTATCGACAGTCATATTTAGGTCAATGTCTACGCGGCGTGCCTCCACGTCGAACATCTTAATGGCCTCTTCCCCAATCTGCACCGGGTCGACTGTGCAAGGGGTGACGGCCAAGAGCTTTGAGTCCAGCTTGGACATGGTCAGAATGTCGTCCACGATGCGTTTCTGATGTTGCGCACATGCCACAATGGTCTCGGCGTTCTCGATGCTATCCGAAAGGAGCTGCTTCACATCAAAGTGTTTGTCGCTGTTTTCGTCGGGTGATCTGAGGACTGTCGGACTGAGTGGACGGTTGACGAGTTCCTCGCACCTCGCAAGAGAGGCAATGATGGCGTCGGAGCAATGGATGATGGCACTGAGCGGATTTCGCATCTCGTGGGACGTCATGTCGATGAAGTTGTCTTGCTGTCGCTTCGAGTCGATGGCTTCCTCGGTCCGTTTGGTCTCCAATTCCAGCTGCCACTTCTGCAGCGAGACATCGCTGACGCAGCCAGTGAACGACTGGACGATGCCGTCAGAGCTGCAGACCGGCATGAACGTCGCGCTCACCCATCTCGGCGCCGCGATCTGGTTCCCCCCAGCATCCTCTGCTGTCCATGTGGTCTTCAGGCGGATCTCGGCCGTCTGGGGCTTCTTCTCCGACACAAGCCGGGTTATGCTCTCGCTCAGATTTGGAAGGTCGTCTTGGACCACCGAAACCTCCCACGGCCGCACCTCATGTTCCATGGGATCTACCTTGCTTATGCCGCACAATTCGAAGAAGACATTGTTTGCGCCGAGAAGACGCCCTCCGGTATCCATGTCAAACATCCCGACAGTGGCAAGTTCTGCCATTCTCTTCAGGTTCTCCGCCTGCTGTGCTCGTCGGATCGCTTCGTTAGCGGTTCTTTGGTGGGCGGTGACGTCCGTAAGACAGGTAAAGGTTCGGATGATGGTTCCATCCATGGCTCGTTCTGCCTTGGCCTGGGCCATGACGTATCGTTCCATATCGTTGTCCAGGTCGCTATACAAGTCGGCTTTGAAGGGGGATCTCCGTGTTAACATGTTATCATTATGCTCAGTTCCCCGCACGCGGAACTCAAATTCGACTTCATCTTTGGTTTTCAGCTCTTTGTACGCCTCTCGAATTTTCTCTCGGTCTTCCTCCAACACACAGGAGAAAGAACCTTCGTCTTCGGCAGTTGCGTCGGGATATCCTGTTATACGGTACCAAAGGTCATTTGCAAAGGTAATGTTTCCTTGGTGATCACCAATCGAAAAGCCGTTGGGGATGAAGCCAGAAACCGTCTGGAACAGCCGTGTGTACTCTGTCGCCTCCTTTGTCCGGCGCGCCAGTTTCTCCTTCAACATGGCCTGGTCGTAGGCAGCTTGTTCGGCGGCATTTCTTCCCCGACGCCTTTCCTCCTCCAACAACACGGTGCATGCCAGCGTTGACGTGAGTTTCTGTGCAAGGAGTTGGATGTAGAGCGTGTAGGCATCATCATAAGGGCGTCGGGGGTTGAGGCCCAGCAACAGAAGCCCCATGACCTCCTCCTCTTTCGTGGGTCGGATGGGTAGGATGATGGCGGCCTGGCAAGGGTCGCCAAAACCACGCCATTGCAAACCGGCCAGTAGTTCTTTCGGTAGACTGCCGTCCGATGTGTTAATTATTAGAGGTTCCCCGTTCCGCAGGGCAGCTCGGAACTGTGGCGCTAGACCCGCGTCGGTTTCTTTTAGTTGGAGGGTTTCAGGGATGGCGGGATGGTCTGCCGGAACCCCAAGAGCGCCTTCCAGACGGCATATGTAATCAGACCTGAACCGTGCCTCACTTCCGGAATCCGACGATCCGTCGCATTCGATCGAGTATAGCATGGCGAGCGGTATATCGTACGCAGGCTCACATTCCGAAAGCTCCTTGATCAGCTTGCTCCAGTACGACTTGACATCCTTGGCGGTACCCAGCTCCTCTCCCATATCGACCAGCATCTGGATCCGTCGGCGAAAAAGATGGTACAGAGTCGTGTCTGTTATCAGATGGATGAAGCCAAGGCATTCGTTGTCGTGCAAGACGGGAACAATGGACCATTTCAGGTACGTCTCCAGTGGCGGCCTGTCACGCTGCTCAACGAAGAACCTGAATACCTCTTCGTTGTTCGCCCGCCGCCTCTGTCCTGGGTTTTCCATCATGTCTCTGAGTTGGTCTGCGATCTCGGGGAACACCTCGGTGACAGAATGGCCCATTAAGTCGGGGTGCCGGGCTCCAATCATCTCTCCGTACGCTTCGTTGTAGACTGCAGTGAACTTATCACCCCAGTAGATTGCTGTGGGCTGAGAGTTGCATAAGATCTGGCTGTACGACTGATGGAGCAGTGACGGCCACCGGTCCATGGGCCCGAGGGGCGTTGCGCTCCAGTCGACGCTATCGATCATGTCGAGAAAAGGCTCCTGGTCCGGCATGAACTCTGGCAAAACCAAGGGCGGCTCAGCGGCTGCCCGGATGATTCGGGGATGAGACAAGATATCCTCTTGAGAGGATTCTGGGGAGGATATGGACTGGGCGGCAGATGCGCGAGAGGGCAGTGTCCCACGGATGGTCACTCTTCCTCTCGACGCGTCGGCGCGGGCCTTCCTAGGCGGCTCTGACGAGCTGGGGGAGTCGTTGGAACTCACGACAACCCACCTGGAGAGCACGGGGTTCCGGGTCCAAAAACGGTTGTTGTACCGCAAAGACTGAGACGAGTCGGCGTCCTGGGCGGTGATCCAGTCCCAGAACCTCGCGTGATCGCGGCTCGTGATAGAGGCGAGGACGTCGTAGAGGGCCGGTACACTGGAGAGAGCCGGGTTGCTGTAGACGACCTCGGCGATGGCGGAGTCCTTGGGCGAAGCCGGGATCTCCACGACGAAGCTCGGTCGCGGGTCGGATTCAAGCAGGTCGACAACGCCCATGCCGAGGAGCGGGGGAGGATGCATGGCGGCGGGTAGGGTGTGAGTCGTCCACTCAGCCAAGGGATCGGCTGATCTTGTTGTCAGTCTCTATCTCTTCTCTCATCCTCAACCAATGGTCGTTTGAATATAGGATCAGGATCCTCCGGGCGCGACTTTTGGGCGCTGTGTTCTTGCCGTGGCTTTTCTCCTCAAGAACCCAATAAAAAAAATCAGAAGAGCAGGGGAATCAGGTCGGACCCGCCGAAGAAGGTAAACTCTGAGTCGACAGGCGCGCGGGCTAACCAAGGGCAAAAGCAAGGTGAGTGACGCTTGGGGGCAGCGATGTAGCAGAAATAGATAGGGGAGGAGAAGGAGGAGACAAGGTGAGTGGCCAAGAAAGAAAAGGCTTCGGACGCGAACCGGGGGGCCGATATGTGCGAGAGCGGTCCAGAGTGGATGAAGTGGACGAGGGTGTTGCGCTACTCGCAAGCTGCGATGCTTCCTGGGTGGGGGCAATGGGCGCACGCGGCGGCACACCCAGTCTATCGTTTACAGACGAAAAGAGAGGGAACCAAAGCTACCTAGTTTGCACTGGCGGGTTCAAACTGGATGTTCGGCAGGACTCTCAAATCAAGCGTGCCGAAGAGAAAAGTCAACACAAACGGGATGTCTGCGGTGAATGTGTTATGCGGGTGGCGGTTGTATCTGGTGGGTATCTCACATGGGGTCTTGGCCGATTTTCTGGTCGCGACGGGCGTGTTATTTCGTCATGAAAAAAGAAGAGGAAGAGAAAAAAAAAAAAAAGGCCAATCAGACGTAATGTGCCTATTTCGGCTCGTGTATAAGGTGGCTGCAGCACGATGAACTACGGCGCCTGGCAGAGCAAGGACGACGAAATTAAAGATGGCAAGCGGTCTTAGATGGAGGGATCAAGGGGTAAAGCAAAATGTGATCCCTGATGGAGGGGTACCCGTTCTCGGGATGAGCGGGCGGGCACGGAGACAGGGGGTTAGCTTTTGGGGGCTGAAGGTTGGACGTCGCGTCGCAATAATGTGGCTTGTTGCGCAGATGGCAGGGTCTCGTCAGAGATGGTTTTCTGATCTTTGTTGCCGCCTGGTGTCAATCCGTACTGGTGTGAAAAACAAACAAATGTCCTAGTGCAGGTCCTGACTGACCCCTGGGCCTGGTGAAGGGGATTATTAGGAGGTGTCGAACTGGCATTAATGGTAATGGTAATTTTGGGAGAGCAGCAATCGGACTGGACACTAGGCAGACAAGAGAGGGGAAATCGGAAGGTAGTCCGATGACGACGGCCGCTGCGGTATCGTGACCCTGGTAAAAACGAGAACGAGCACGAGCGTTAGCGATGGCCCGACGGTCTTGAGAGACAAATGGTTTAGAGCGCCATCCACTTTCAGCCGTGCGTCTCAGCCCTCTCCCTGTGGGAAGGCACCGTCTCCTCGCGACTCACTTTTCTCTAACGCGGTAAAAGTACAGTCAAGATGGTGACCAAGTGAACCAAAAGCCACAAGCGCAGAGCGCAGACTCGATGCCCGCGGTCGGGGCGTAGCCGTGGGCGTGGGCGTGAGCGGTGAAGACGAAGGGTCGTCTTGCGAGACCCTCCTGCAAGTGTGAGCGAGTGAGTGTGTGTAGTATTCAATCGCCCGATGATGAAGCAGACGAAGCGGACGGACGCCCTCATATTGGTGAGATTGGATAGGATTCGGGCCTTGAGACCACTTTGGCAGCGATCAGCAGAACGGCTTTCCCAGCTCTGCAGATTCGGACCAAAGTCGGACCAAAGAGGGCCGTCCTCCCTCGAGTGAGTGTGTTGGTCTCCGGCTCTGGCTGCAAGCTGTGGAGAAAAAACACAATGGCAACAGACCCGGGGATACGAGGCGAAATAGAAAGTGGTGGTATTCGCACAAACAGGAAAACCGCCTCGGCCGCTGTTCCCACAACGGAACCTACATCGTACAACGCAACCGCGCATCCCCTCTGAACGTCTCCCAAATGAGGAATGGCGGTAGTGTAGCTTTGTACCTATTTGTTTGTACCTTGGGGTTTACCCAGGACCGGTGAGGAAGGAGGATGCGAATCCTTAGCTATGTATGACTGTCAGACTTGCGCCAAATCGGATCGTTCTTCTTTGGCTTCTTCCAACCAGGCCATTTTTTTTTTTTCTTCTTCTTCTTCTTTTTTCCCAAGCCCGCCACCCGCCCCTCCGGAGGATTAACCCCGCGAAACATGTCCCAGCATAGAGTGCTGTCTGTTGGGCTCGCCTAGCTGGTATACAGGGTACACGACCTCGCTAGCTATGGCAGTTATCTACCCAGGTAGGTAGGTACCTTAGTAAAGCCTTAGTCGACAGCCCAGTGTACAGGTAGCCCACCGCAAAGCCCCCGCTCATTTGTCAGTGACGTTGCTCCACACACGTCATCCCGACCTCGCACGTGGAGTAGCAGTACTGAGGAATCCCTCCCCACTCTTATAAATTAGGTGTGCTAGTTGACACAGACTCACTACGCCTATTTGTTTTGCTTCGCCTACCTCACTATACCTATACATCTGCTTGGTGTGCTCTCATCCCCTTCCCAGAGGCTTGACTTGATGCTTCCATTTCACCCACGGGTACAGCAGCCCGTCGTCAGATCGCTTTCCCCACCAGAGAGTGTAAGCGCGGCTAGCGTGCTCCTTGTGACGTCACATCGCGCTGGACTAGAACAACACACGGCCCCCAACCAACCGCAGGCCGCCTCTTAACAACCTCATCCAGCTGCTCACCGACGCGTGATGAATTGTGCGTCCAATCACGACAGTCTTCACCTGCGTTCACCTGCATGGCTCAAAGCGGTCTTCCGTCAACCTTTTTCGAGCGGAACAGAGTCCGCACTAAATACTAGATAGGAAACTAGTATCAAATCGATCGGCACGCATTCCATATCTGATGCCCTCCCTCTCCACACTCGTCTTTTGTGTCACTCCCGTGTGTTTTGGTTCTCTGCTTGCTTTTCACTGTTCGGTGGGACTTGGAATCTTTGGTTATCCCGCGGTGTCAACATAGGGGCACTTCATGTCAGTAGTCCCGATGGAGAGACATGCACTCTCTCGTCCCCCTACCCTCGTTTGTGGTCCAATCACCCACCGTCTTTCCGCGTTGGGGGGCCACGGACGCGCGGTTGCACTGACGGGGGGAACCGCCTGTCTTTATCAAGGAACTCCCAACGTCATTTACCCCAAGCCGGCTCGTCTCATCAGCGAGCGGGCTTGATGGGCAACCAGAGGTCTTGCTTACCAAGCTCCCGAGAGCTAGCCACATCGGTGCTATCCTGAAAGCGCCAAATCTGACAAACGCCCAATGGTCTGTTCATCGACTAGGTATCTCCCCACCCGCCTAGTGCGACTCCAATGAGACGCCAAATACGAGACCGGTGTTCTTTGAACGCGAGTGCGAGATCATCAGGCTCGGCCTCAAGCTTGGCATCAGATAAAGATACCGTAGGGGAAGAACTGCAATGCATTTTCTGGTCCGGGGAACGTTACCCTTGGAATCCCTTCCTCCTGGAAATGGTATCTAATCTATCTTACGGTATTCAAGACATCTCAGCCCCGTGACGATGTATGAATCCTCTAATTCTACTGTATCGCATCTTAGATATGATTCTCGCCACGTCCCTAACGACTGCTGTAATTGTGAGAAACCAACCCTCCCGTCTGTCTCCCTTGTCCTGCCAGCTTCCCCCGCATCCAACCCACCCGATGGCTTATACCACCACTAAACCGTGCCTCCCCTACCTTTAACGCGCCGCCACCAAGCTCATGTAAATGCCCCAAGCAATACCAGCGAGGGAGCCAACCAGGTTCCTGCCCTCAATGCTCTTGATAAAGGCAAAGTTGACCAGGCTGACCAGGGGCCACAGCTTCAGGCCGGCGACGAAGATGGGCAGGAACTCGAGCTGACTGCTGCGGACGACGGCCCGCCAGTCGACCTTGCCGTAGTCGATGGCGCCGCGCGAGAAGAGGTACGGTCCCGAGTGGTGCGCGGCTGTGAGGTGCTCCGGGCAGGCCATAGCGGTCTGGATGCTGTGCATGAACATGCTGAAGGCGAGTGTATTGAGGGCGGCGCCGACTGTCTGGTCGAGAACCAGCTTGATGAGCGTGTTGCGGATGTTGAGCTTGGGCTCGACCAGCTTGTCCTCTCGCGCCTCGCGGTCCAGCTCCTTTTCGTCGTTGGCAGCTGCCGAGGCGACGGCGTCCTTGGTGGGCGAGACGTGATACGCCGGGAAAGTCTCCTCAAGGAAGCCTTGCCTGTGGGTGGGGTAGCGGGGAAGGTCAGCGACGACATTCAAGCGCTGTGCCGGGTCTTAGGGGCCGAGTGAACAGGCGTAAACCCATCGACGCTCGTGTGAGAGCGAGTGTGCTGGGGTGGAGACTCACCACATGAAATTGGGCGGCGTGCTGACTATGGTGTAGAGGATGAACTGGAAGACGGGTACCCAGTCGATGACCAGTGGTCTCTGGTCGCCGGATTAGCAACGAAATGTCGAGCCACCGTAAGACGGCGCTATGGTATGCGGCGACGCAACATGGCCTTTTGGCGACCCTGGCTTGTGGAGGAGGTCATCATACATCGGTTTGGTAGGCCGTCAGGGCCTGGGCCAACAGGTTCGACGTGCCGCTAAGAACAGCAGACTGCAGCGTCGCCGTGAAGATGGGAGAAGGGGCCATGATGAGGGCTCTGAAATTGTTCTGATGAGTCGAATTGAGAAGCGTTAACGGCGAAGTTTTATGAGCGGCTTACGAGAACCCTTCGTTGTGGGATGCGATAAGCGATACTTTGTGCAAACTGACGATACAGGGCGATATGGTCCCTTTCGCGAATACGGCCGTATAGGATGTCCGAGCTGACGGTATTTTTATATGCCGAGGCGTTGCGTAGATTTCAATGCAGTCTGTTCAAAAGAGCACCTTCGAGGCTGGCGATTTTGTAATTACGACAACTTTCGATGGGTTGATGAAACGGCATGGAGGCCCGGTGGATTGAAGATTCGGCACAGGTGGTTCGTGTGGAGGAATGGGGAATGGGGGAATGGGGGAAAACGGTCTCCCCCGGTTCGTGTGGAAGAGGTCGTCGGCCAAAGTTCGGATGCAAATAAAGGAGCAATGCTCGCACTCCTGTGGGGCGACGGACAGCTGTCATTCCAGCTTCCAGCAGACATGTCGAGCTTTGGTGGGCAGCTTTTAGGCAGAGGCATCGGGCCGGCATCAAAGACATCTGGGTTCTATTGGCCGCTTACGCTTTCGATGCAGCCTTTGAGCCAAAACCAGATATACTATACCCTAGACCGTTACTGGTTGTTTGTCCTCGGGAGATATTCGTATGCAGGCAGCGGCAAGGAGGGTAATTCGAAAGGAGCTTGACGTGTCAGCCAACGAAAGCTTGTAGTACTATAGTAGCAACTTTGCCAAGCGGCACGTCGTTTGCATGATCATACGTACGCCACCCGTTGAGTGCATTGCAGGACCACGATGCAGGTTTCTAATGCTGACATGGATGGCAGCTCTGTTCGATTTGTACTTGTTCATCTCAGCCTCTGCTTCGCAACCTGTTGCCGGTCACTCCAAAATACAGGGATTGAGCTTCCTCGACTCGGGGCAAATCTCAACTGCATAACAGGCTCAACAGCAAACAACTCCAACTCGCTCTAAGTACGTGACGTGTCGCATTATCGTACACGTGTGTTCAACTCCCGGAGTAAACCCTCGCCTCTTGTAAAGGGACCCCGTCCTTCTCATTGGCTTTATGGCATGTTACGGCATGTTTAAGTCCAGCTGCGCTTGGATTTTCTTTTCAATGCCAGCCTTTTGGATCCGCCCGTTTTGTATCATTAACCCTGCTTGGGTTATGAGTTCAAGGCCTCGTCAGAATCCACATGAACAGCAGCTGGACAATGTACGAGTAAAAGAACAGGAACTGGGTCCTCTGGTTCCGCTTAGCCCGGGAACCGCCGGTCTGCATGGGGCCAGCGCCATTGGCCGCATTCTCGGGCAGAAGGACGTACTTCAGAGACCGCATCTGAGATGAAGTTAGTCATGACAGTGGCGAAAAGGGGAACAGTGCAAGCATGCATACCAAGAACAAAGAGTTGGCCAGGAAAGTGTAGAGGAACACCGACCAGCCAATCCAGCCACCTGTGCCCTTGCCGCCGTTGAAGGTCTCGGCCACCGCAACGGTAACAATGATACCAACAAACTTATAGCCCGAGTACGCGATCAGATCGTAGAGCTGCGAGTCGTTCGAGATACCCAACAAATAGCAGCCCAGCTTCAGACCCAGGATCTCAGCAACCACTATTACCAGAGCGGTCGAAGCCGTGTATCCGAGAAGTTCTGGCTGGAATTGGCCGCGGAGACCGGCAATGAGGGTGGACAGGAGGATGTACGTTACGACGGCCATGACGGGGATGTACATGTCTGGGCTGTTGATATCGTCACGCGGCGGAAGATACCACCCCTCCTGGCCGCTAGGTCCAACGGACTGCTTGCGCGACCATGGCTTGTGCCTCCAAGGGAAGAGGACGAGGAATAGCTTGTTGATGACATAGGAGTTGGATACGTTGAAGTAGTGCTTCAGCGCGTTGACGTTGACGTATCGGTTGAACTACAACAAGGGTTAGCATCGCGAAGGTCCAACGCATCTTGCAGAGCTCAAAAGCTCTGCCAAGATCCGTGTATGGGGGGTTTTCTCTCTCTCGCGCGACGTACGTTCTGCTCCACGTACTCCTGGCCGTGCCTAAAGGCAGACTGTCCGAACTGTGCTGCGACCTGCGCCGTGGGGTCGTTCATGAACTGTCCATATGCGCCAAAAACGTTCCCACTCGTGCCGCCTTGCTGCTGGTATGGGCTGTTGTAGCCTTGTTGCGATTGCGATTGCGACACGGGAGGAGGGGGCGAGCGCAGCTGGGGAACCGTCGAGACATGCTGGGGTACAGGGTGGTGCAAGGGAGGCGACTGCCCGTACGTTTGTGGACGCTGCATGATGGGCGAAGGAAGGCTTGTGTGAATTTTCGTTAATGTCGGGGAGAGGTATCGCGAGGGCTTTGGTCAGGAAGCCGGTGAGCTGTGTTGAAGAGGACGTTCAGCGTTGCGGGTGTTACGATGCCTCCCTTCTGTGAGTCCACGTCGTCTTTGGCGGGCCCCGAGCTGAGGTGGATGTAGCTGGTATGGAAATGTGTTTACTTCCATGTCATTCATCAGCAGGGGGCCGAGCTTTAACTTCACACTGTATAGACAGGCCCGCATATGCAGAGGCATACAGTGTGGAAGTCTTGCGGATTATCCTCACCTCCGGATCTTATCGATAGGGGCCTCAAGCGATGCGGAAGCAGCCTTCCTGCGAAAGGGTGTATCGCCCGCACGCCTTTACGGGTCTGCGCCACAGGCCAGCTTTGGATCATTGAGGAAGTCGCCCTAGACCAACGGTTCTCCCCCCGCCTCCTCTTTCGTCAGTCTCTCCAAAAGCTTTCCGTGTCGCAGCAATTCAAGGAACAGAAGCGCATACACAATGTTGGACACGTTCGAGATCCTGACTACCTCCGGTGTGGTGCTCTGGTCCAGGACCTATGCGCCTGTCAACCCGTCTGTCATCAATAACTTCATCGCCGATGTCTTCATCGAGGAGAAGGGCGGCGCCGCCTCGAGCCAGTCCTCAGCCAGTAACCCACCATACAAACGCGACCAGCACACACTCCGTTATACGTTTGTTAAGGAATTAGGTGTCATCTTCGTGGTATGTTCCTTCGGCACTCAATGCGCCCCCCTCCTCATCCAGCCGTGCACGGCACTGACGGACTTGCGGGCAGGCCGTTTACAGATCACTCCTCCACCTTTCATGGATTGACAAGCTTGTCGACAACATCAAGACGATTTTTGTGGACTTATACGGCGAGCAGTTGACGAAGCCTCACACGACGTTGGTCGAATGCCACAAGTTCGACGAGTATTTTGATCAGCAGGTCAGAGAACTGGAGACGACGGGGTCCAAGGGCGACTCGAACATATCGGAAGCCGAGTTCGCCAAGGAGGAGAAGACGTTGTCTGGAAACCTCGGCGACGAACCCCCCCTCCCCCCCGGTCTGCATTATAGGGGTAAGCCGAATGCGCCGCGCACTATAGTATCACGCGATCAGTGCTAACCGGCGACCAGGACGCGGTCTGAACGCTGCGAGCGGAACATCGAACGATTCGACGCCCATTGCGACGCCCAGCACCTCGCGGCCCTCGACTCCCGGTACCAGCAGTGTCATAGTAGGAAAGGCCGGACCCGTAGCCAAGATGTCGCGCCGCGCGCGCAAGGCTGGCAGCTCGGGGCCCGTCTCGTCTGGAGACGAATCGGCCGGCAGGAGACCTAAGGTCGCGACGCGGTCATCGACGAAGAAGGGCCGCAAGTGGGATGCGGACGGTATGGCGGACGAGGACGACGACGTGGTGCTCGACTACTCGGCCGCTCCGAAGTCGGCGACGAGCGACTCGGAAGCCGAGCCAGTCGCCCGCTCCTCTGCGGTCGAGCACGTCGACCACACGACATGGGGATCCAAGACGGCAAAGGGCCAGTTCGTGCTGAAGGACCTGGACGACGAGGTGCACAACATTCTGGCCTCGGCGCAGGCCAAGAACAGCACCTCGGCCAAGACGGAGGCCTCGGGTGGGCTGATCGGGTCCGGTCTGAGCACCATCGGCGGCCTGTTTCGTAACGTTGTCGGCGGCAAGACGCTCACCAAGGCGGACCTCGACAAGGCTATGAAGGGCATGGAGGAACACCTCCTCAAGAAGAACGTGGCGCGCGAGGCCGCCGTCCGGCTGTGCGAGGGTGTCGAGAAGGAGCTCCTGGGTGTCAAGACAGGCAGTTTCGAGAGCATCAACACCAAGATCCAGGCCGCCATGGAGGCCTCGCTCACCAAGATGCTCACGCCGACGTCCTCCCTCGATCTCTTGCGCGAGATTGACGCCATCACCGCGCCGCCTGCGACCTCCCTGCGCAAGGCCCGCCCGTACGTCATCTCCATCGTCGGCGTCAACGGCGTCGGCAAGTCCACCAACCTGTCCAAGATCTGCTTCTTCCTCCTGCAGAACAAGTACAAGGTGCTCATCGCCGCCGGTGACACCTTCCGCTCCGGCGCCGTTGAGCAGCTCGCCGTCCACGTTCGCAATCTCAAGGAGCTCACGGTTCGCGAGGGCGGCCACGTCGAGTTGTACCAGAAGGGCTACGGCAAGGACGCCGCCACCGTCGCGCGCGACGCCGTCACGCACGCCGCCCAGGAGGGCTTCGACGTCGTCCTCATCGATACCGCCGGGCGTAGACACAACGACCAGCGCCTCATGTCTTCCCTGGAGAAGTTTGCCAAGTTTGCCCAACCCGACAAGATCCTTATGGTTGGCGAGGTAAGCCCCCACTTCCCCCCCTCTTGCACGTAGAAGAAAAAGAAGAAAAGGCTAACACGCGCTCCTCAAGGCTCTCGTCGGCACCGACTCGGTCGCCCAGGCCCGCAACTTCAACGCCGCCTTCGGCGCCGTCCGCACGCTGGACGGCTTCATCATCTCAAAGTGCGACACGGTCGGCAACATGGTCGGCACCCTCGTCAGCCTCGTCCACGCCACAAACGTCCCAGTGCTCTTCGTCGGCGTCGGCCAGCACTACTCGGACCTGCGCAACTTCTCCGTCAAGTGGGCCGTCGAGAAGCTGCTGAGCAGCTCTTAAACATTCATATAAAAAAAAAAAAAAAAAGGAAGAAAGAAAGAAAAAAAGGAATGTCCCATTGGTAAAACCGACACGTCTTCGTCACGGGCAAGGGAAGACAGGGGGGAGGGGGGGCAGTCCTCTCCGGGGCGCGGGTTGCTTTCAACACACATACCATACTACCTTTTTTTAATATGAACTTGGATGAAATGAATAAAGCAAAACCAGAAGTAAAAGCCTGTTTTTGTTTTTTCCCCGTCTCCGCATTGCAGACCAGATGATAGCCCCCTTATCCCAAACCCCCCAATGAGAACCCCCTAGCCTTGTTGACCTCTTTGTGTTGCGGTGAATTCCTGTGTTCGTTATACACTGGCGACATATTGCAATCTTGCTAGAGCGTCGACCTCGCATTCGCCACCTCCACAACCAGCACATGCCAAGGGGACAGACACAACGTTCAGGGATCTTGGTTAAGATAATACCCAGATCAGGCGTGCAAATTATTACTATATACGTTCTTGTGTAGTGTAGTAGTAGTGGTAGTTGGAAGGGGGCAGGCGAAAATAGTGTATAGTAAGGCCAGGCGATAGAGCAAGCGTAGTAGCGAGCGAAAACGTTGCAAGAGAAAGAGTCTTCCCTCCCCCCCCCCCCCCCCCGCCAAAAAAACATCCTTAGTTCATCAAATTTTTCTCCCGCAAGGCTTCGGATCAAATAAACAAAGGAAAATTAATTTTAGCCCTCGAGTTTCGATCCCATGGACAGACAGTGGTAACTGCAAGTGTCTGTTTACTTCCCCCAGGGGAAGGCTGAGGGGTAAGATACACCATCCGCTTGCGGAGATCTTCCATCTTGGTGGACATAGTGTAGTAGAAGTTAGTCTTGAAAAAGGGGGTATCATCATTCTAGTGTGTCCATTCTTGGGCTCAAAAGCATGCTGCGTGAAAAAGGTCGACTGTGGTGCGAGTGACAAAGGAAATCCTCCACAATTCCCACATATCTTCCCCACTCGTCGATGCTTCTTCTTAATCTTCAAAGAAGTCGGTGTCGTCAAAGTCGCCTGGGTGAGCGTCCGAGTCATATGCACTGGACCGCATCATCGGGGGAGTCATGGGTTGTTGAGAGCGACTCGATGGGCGACGGCCAGGCGGGCTCTTCAGGGGCATAGGCTCGGATGGCACATCGGTAAACGACGGCCCTCGGGCTCTGTTCTGAAGCTGCTGGGCCGTGTACCGACGGCCGGTAGTCTGGAAGGCCGTCGGTTGGGGTTCCTCCGTACTTGTCGGAGGGGTCTGGCGGAAGCCAGAGGCTGGTGGCGTCATCAAACCATTGGCATTGTTACCGAGCGATGCCGAGGCTGTTGATCGGGAGGGGGTGTGATTGTTGCTCAAGGCAGGTCGTGAGGTTGAAGGTCGGGGTGTTCGTCCGCCTGACGCGAAGATTGGTTGTTGGGACTTTCGCCAGTTACCCCACGCGGCAGCCAGAGGGCCGACAGCTTGAGCGACGCGGGGCGAGGCAGCCTCACGAAGAGACTGCG
Source organism: Colletotrichum sublineola (assembly GCA_020631755.1). NCBI lineage: Eukaryota > Fungi > Ascomycota > Sordariomycetes > Glomerellales > Glomerellaceae > Colletotrichum > Colletotrichum sublineola. The sequence continues at coordinate 3,948,292 of JAHSQG010000006.1, read as the reverse complement.
CAATGTTGGGCAGGTTGATAGCCGACCCACCGTTCATCGCACGCTCGCGCTCTTGCTCCTCCATTTGAAGGTTAGCCTTGAGACGAATGGCGGCATCCTTGACAGCTTCTCTGTCAAAGTCCTGCGCGGACACGGCAAGGATGATATCTTGAAGGTCGCCGTGTCTCACAGCAAGAAGCTCACGCAACCAGGTAATCTCGTCATCCCGCTTGGCAATCTTCGTCGGCGCTTCGGGGTCGAGCTTGTCGACGGTCGACTCGAGCTCTTCGATGCGTTGCTCGCGGGCCTGCAACTGCTCTTGAAGGACCATAATGGACTCCCGCAGGGCCTGGGGCGAGATCTTTTCGGGAAGCTCCATGGCTTTGGGCATGGCGGAGGCGGCGGCAGCGGTAGCTGCAGCCTTGGGTTGGAAAGCCGCAGCGGTTTGCACATGTGGCTCGACACCGGCAGACTTGGCAGCTTGCGCGGCGGCACGAGCAGCCTCCTTGGCGATCTCAAGCTTCTCCTCCAGGTGGGCGACACGGTCTTGCAAGTGCTCGGTCTTGGATGTCGAAAGACTGAGACGCTCGAGAAGGTGCTGCTCAGTCTTCTGGCCATCCTCGACGGCATTGCTGAGCTGGCGCTCCCAGCGGGTCTGGAAGTCCTCAAGCTCGTTCTGGTGTTTGCGCTTCAACTCCTCGATAGCTTCGGCCTTGCTGGTCTGAGCTTCCTCCATCATCATTTCAGACTGAGCCTTGGCAGTTTCAACATCCATGTTGGCTTGGTCGAGCTCGGCTCTGATCTTGACAATTTGTTCCTCAAGTTCCTCGCGGACAACGTTGACGTGGTGGTTGGCTTCGTCGATCTCGCGCTGCATAGCGGCGCGTGTTCGCTGGACCTCGTTGATACCAGACTCTCTGGCCTCCTTGAATTCGCTCTGGTAGCGCATCGCAGACTGGTGGAGCTTGTGATTCTCGGTCTTCATCTCGCCGAGCAGGCTCTCGAGACGCTTGCACTCGCTGACAGCACGCATTCCCTGGCGCTCGCCGTTCTCCAGTCGCTCGATCTCGGTCTCCAGACGCTCACGTGTGCGGGCCTCGGCTTGGAGCTTAGCGTCCAGGACCTCTTGACGTGCGAGCAATGCCTGTTCACGCTTGGTACGGCGGGCATTCTCCTCTGTGATGTCGCGAGCAGCTTGAGCCATGTCTTCCTGGAGAGAGACAAACTTTGCGCGCCAGCTTTCTCTGATGCGCTCGTTCTCTTTAAGCTGAGCTCCAAGGGAATCGAGGAACTTCTGCAACTGCTTGTTGTCATTGAGAGTCTCGTTCAAATCGATTTGCTGTCGGCGAGCGGTCTCAACGGCGCGCTCCGCTTCGGATCGCCAGCGGGTGGCTTCTTGGGTGGCCGCACGCAAGTCATCGTCCATCATGTTGAGCTTATTGGTGAGCTCAGTCTGGGCCTGCGTGGCGTTGGTCTGCGAGGCCTCCATAAGAGCCATACGCATAGTCTGCTTGGAAGCGGCCTGCTCAAGGGACTTGATCTTCTGGTTTTGCTCTTCGACCTCTTCTCTGAGACGGTTCTCTTCTTCGGTGGCAATGCGGAGAAGCCGCTGGACCTCGGAGAGTCTATCTTCGGCGGTACGGCGGCCATCCAGCTCTACCTGAGCTCTCTCCTCCTGATTCCTGAGCTTCTCCTCGAGGTCAGTAATGCGGTTGTCGAAGATGCTTCGGTTCATGATTTCGACCTCAACGCGGGTCTCGGCGGCCTGCAGCTTTCTCTCTAGCTCTGCCGCGAGATCTTCAGCAGCACGACGATCAGTAACCTCCTTCTCTGTCTGGTTTCGCTCGACGTAAAGGCGTTCTTCGAGATCAATGATCTTGGCCTGGAGCTCACTCAGCTTGTTATTGACGGCCTCGTCGGTGTCGCGATCAGTAGTGGCCTGCTGGGATGGCGTCGGCATGCGTTTCTCGACAGCCTCCTCGACAATGTTGCGCAGATCCTCGCCGCGGAAGTCAAGACGCATAGAGGCGCCAAACTGCTCCCTCATCTCCTCCAAAGCCTTGAGAACGGCGGCGCTGGAGGTGTCGTCGGAGACGGCAGGGGCGACAACGGGGGCCATGGGAGGAGCGCTTCGCTGCTGTACCGCAAAAGCGTCGAGGACGGCCGCGCGGATCTGCTCCATGCGCTTGTCACGGCGCGGGCTCAACGAACGGCGAGGTACAGGTTCTTCATCTTCGTCATCGGCATCACTGTGCTGGATGTCTGCAGAAACACTGCGGCGAACGGAAGAGGAAGCTCTTCTAGAACCGCCCCGGAGCGAATGTTTGATGGAAAGAAGAGTCTTCTCTAAGGGGCCGAGGCGAGCGGCGAGCAGATCGCTGACGGCTTCATTGACACGACCGTCGAAGAATTGTACACGCTGCTCCAGCTTGGCCTGTTGCTCATCACTGAAAGCTTCCTCCCAGTCACTAGGCGCAACGCTGTCTTGCCCGTTCAAATGGGTGATGGGAGCATTGAATGACTGCCTGCTCGTAGGAGGATCGACGAAAGGATCCTCTATTTCCGTGCTTGGCATCGCCGAGTTGTCGGCAGGGAGGTCGCGGTAGTGCCGGACAGGGCTGGATGTCCTGCTGCGGTACTGACTGCCGGCTTGCATCTTATAGGGCGACAGGTTGGTAACGCCAGTGACCTGGATTTGCCTCTTGGGACTAGGCTGGTGCCAGTTGGGAGGTTCGGTAGTGTTGGCCCTGTTAACGCCGAAAGTTGGGTCATTCTGGTTGAGGTGATCCATGATGGCATCGATCTCCTCAAAAGTCGGCTCGTGGACCTCATCGTTGGCGTCGTTCGCGGGTTGATCGCCAAAGGAAAAGTCGTGAGCCTGGGGCTCGTCGACATGCTCTCCGGCGTCGGAGACGACATAGTCTTCAGGAATCTCTCCTTCTTCAAGCTCCTCCTCAACTTCGCGAGCGGGTGAGGGAGATACCGCGAAGCGAGATGCAGAAAGACCCTTGGTCTTTGGCGGACTGGCGAAGCGAGAAGAGCCCAGTCCCCTGGAAGCGCCGAATTTGGGAGGGGTTGGTGCGCGGGGAGACGGCTCACGCGAAGGCGACGACTGGACCGGAGCCTCGGTGCTTGGCAGGACAGGCTCGACAGTGTCTTCTCTGTCGCGGTCGTCCTCTTCGTCTTCCTCGGTCTCGGTTTCGGGCGCAACGGCCCAGCCGCCGCCGGGAACGAATGCCCTGGCGGTGGCAGACAGTGACTTGTTATGACCCTTCTTGTAGGTGTCGATACCGAACGGCCGAGCATCGTTGAAGCTCTGGACATCAGACTTTGACTCAAATTCGAAAGGTGCCCAGTTCAATTGCTGCTGATCAGGGGAAGTATCCGAAGGGCTAGTAGCAGTTACAGCCTTAGAATCAGAGGCGACGGTAGAGGACATTGTGGTGTCTGCAGGCGTGAAAGCTTGCTCGTCACTTGACTTGTGCTCGGAAGCATCCTGGTCTTCTTTTGATGCCAGCTGAAGCGACTGCATTGCAGTAGGCTCAGGCGACGGTTCGGCAAACAGGGGAACATCATCGCCATCCCCTCTCGAAGCCTTGGCCCTCTTGATGCGCGACTCGTCAATCAGACGACCGTCTGCATCATCGGGAAGATCGTCCTGAGATTTGTCGTCCTTCTTGTCGGTGCTGCTAGGACGAACGATCGGGATGGCCTTGCTCTTTTTGGGAGGCTTAACAACGTCAGAAAGGCTCAGATCAATATTGCCGAAAATCGAGCTGGTGCGGTTTCCAACGCTTTCGCTGCCCGACACAGGGCTGGTGACAGAGTCCGAAACATTACCGAAGGGTGTGAAGGCTGGCGCATCCGGTCGGAACTTCGGGCCAGAGGCAGAAAAGCTAAATTCGCTCTGGCCGGGGGAGAAGACAGGGGCAGCAGCATTAATTTTGGAGATGGACTGTGCGCCAAACGAATGTGCCGATGGCGAAGCAACAGACGATGCGAAAGATCCGCCGCCCGCCTGGAAAACAGACGGGTGGAAACTATTGTTGCCACTTCCGAAGGTGAAGCTAGCCTTGGACTCGTGGCCCGGGTTGAACTTGAATTCGGGAGCCTTGACGTTGAGCTTGGACAGTGACGGCTTGCTGGCATGACTGGGTCTTCTCGGCATGCCCGAGTTGCTCGACGCCGACGAGACGTCGTTCCACGGGTTGCTTGCCGTGGAGAAAGAACGCTGGTGCTGCTGCAAGAGCGTCGTGAGGCTGAAGTCCTGCACAGGCGTACCAAGGTTGCTGGGGTTGGTCTCGATTTCGGCCGCCTCGTCGATCCGGTTAGGGTCAACGTCGTGCCATCCGGCCAAGCTATCGCCACGAGCCCGCGTCTCGTCGTGGTGGGAAAAGAAGTTCTGCGACAGGGAGTGGCCACGGCTGTGTGGCCGTGGGTGGTGAAGAACAGGGCCGTCGCCAGGTTGCTGGACAAACTGCTGTTGCAATTGCGGGTGTGGCTGAAACTGGACGGAGGCTTCTCTCGCATGCGACGGAGGCTGTTGTTGAGAGAAATCGGCAAGCTGCTGCGCAGCGGCTTCCTCGTTATGCGGGCTATAATCCTCATGCTCCAGCTCGTTGCGCATCTGTTCCTCCAAGTGGTACTCGGCCTCGTCAATCTCGGCCTGGAGGTCATCGTCATTGACCTGCGAGGCCTCCAACGGCTTCGCGGGGCTCACTTCTTCTTCTGCCTCCTCCTCATCTTCTCGCACCTCCTGCAGGCGTGGGGATGCCCGCGCAGGTTGTTGTTGCTGCATGAACTGCTGGTGGGGCATTATGGGGTACTGCAAAGACTGGTGCCGCTGGTGTGCGTTGAACACAGGACTGCCGGTCGGCGCGAAACCCTCAGGGGTAAAGGGCGAAACGGGAGAAAGAATTCCATTAAGCAGCGAAGGCGAGTCGGTTCTGTGCTGTGAAGGCCAGCCCATTGGGGAATGTTGATTTGACATCTGGAAGGGCGAGTGGCCCATGGGGACCGAGATCGACTGTCGGGCATTGTATTTGGCTGGGTGACTCCCAAACCCAACGGGAGAGGCCATACTCGGGCTTTGACCTGCGGAGGAACGGCCGCCAGGCATAAACTGTGACGGGAAAGGGTACCCTTGCACATGGTTGCTCGAGGCCGAGGACGTGGGCATGGGCGGAGAGAAGGGCAGAGGCGGGTACTGCGCCGAGGCCTGCCGACTAGGCTGTGACGCCGCAGGAGATATTGACGGCGCGGGTGGGTCGTCATCGCCGAAGGACACACCGAGAGCTCGCAATTTAGCTTCGTTAAGCTCATTCACGTAGTTCTTCCAAGCTGCGATGCATTTAGCACGTTTGTCATCTTGACATCTCAAACTCCCAGCTTACCATTCAAGTCAGGCAATATGACCTTGTACGAGTGTTCCGCACGCTCTCTAGCAACTTCGTCAAAGTCGGGCCAGGCGTCTCGGCTCTGGGAGTACCCCGTACGGGCCTGGTACGTGCCCTCTGCCACATCCAGGTCAAACCCGCTGATATCGTACCCAAGCTCCTGCCACGATCGAAACATGCCTTCAATCTCGGCCTGGTTCAGCGGCTTGGGCGCTTGTCCGGGGCGTCCGCGCTCATCGTCTTTGGGAAGAAGAACCATAATATTCTTGCCCTTCCACGGAACCTTTTTCTTCAGCCGCGGTGTCATGCTCGGCTCCTTAATCGAAACCCTTGCTGAGGCACTCCTCATTGGTGTGGTGGGAGCTTTTGTGGTCTCGCCATGTGCAGCACTTACGCTCCTTCTGGGGGTTGTAGGGATTGCAGGAAGGTCTGGGAGCTCGCCGGCCAAGTCGGCCTTTGAGAGGTCTGGGCTTTCCATACTTGCGTCTGCGACGTCGTCTGGAGGCTTCGCGTTTTCGGGTTTAAGTGTCTCGACACTGGAGCGGGTGCGAGGGTAGCGAGGTTCGGTGAGCGATGCACGGTCAAGGCGCGGCCTGGCTCTCGGCGTTCGTAGCGACTCTTTATCGTGCCAGACAGCTTCGTCGCCGGATCCTGAGCCGCTCAGTGAAGAGTGCTCGCTTCCGTCGCTGAACCAATGCCGACTTTCTGAGTTTTCGCCCGCTGTGTGTTGGCGAATCCAATCCTCGGTCAATCTACGTGCGGGTCGTCGAGCACGATTGGCGAGGACTTGAGCTGCGCTGAGGTAGGGCTCGGGCGAATCGTCGCGGTCAAACGAAAGCGCCGGGGGAGGACGGAGAAAGGGGGTAGTGATGGCAATGTGATGGATTGGCGAGTCTTCGGATTGATCGCTGCCAACACTTTGAGGACGGAGAAGTCTCGTGTCTTGGGTCGAGTACGGTGAGCCCCAACTGGCGGTAACGTATCTCTCCTCTTCTTCGACGTTGGGTTGACTCCTCAGAATTTCCCGAGCTCGGTCAGGGAGCCTCGGCGCAGGCAGCGAAGGCAAGATGGGGGAGGACCCGAGGTCCTCGCCGTCGGCAACAGTGGACGTCGAAGAGAGGGCGGGCGACGCGGGCGGCGAGTTGAGCGGTGGACGATGAGGTCCTTTGCCGTCCTGTGCAGCAGATGCAGCAGGAGGAGAATGGGATTGCTGTTGAGGAGACGTCTTCGAGGAACTCTGTTTCAATCAGGAATGGGGCCCAAGATCAGGGTGGCGTCCACCGTGGGCTGTCAAAGGTACCACTGAGGAGAGGGGAATGTGAAGGCAAGGCAAGGTGAAGTTGGATGAGGTGAGGTAGCTTGACTTACCACGGTGAGATCAGCGCAGACGTTGAGACCGTCTGCAGCCAAGTCTCTTGAGGTTTCGCGTCGAGGACCCTTTGTTCACAGCCCTCAAAAAAACGGCAAACACAACATGAAGCAGGCCGAGAGAAAGAAAGAGTGAAAATCACGGAATGAACAGGCTGTCGAAGTTGTTGACAGGAATAAAGGGGTGGGAGGAGAAGCGGCCCGTGTGATTGGAGCCAGCTGTGTGTACTTGGGGCCTGGGTCGGTTTTTTTTGGTCGCGACGACGCGTAGGGAATTTTTTGGGGGGGGCAGGCGGGCAGCAGGGGGGCCTCTATGCTCTCTCTCTCTGTATAGCCAGCCAGCAGGAATAAGGTGTTATTTGCACAGGTGGCCCGGTTCAGGGATTAGAGAACTGGGTGTGGATGCAGAAGGGAAACTGGGGGAGAGGGAAATTATTGACTAAGGAGCGACATGAATGCAAAAAAGCGGGAGCTCGCGGGTACCGGACGCATCGGGATCACAGCTCGAGCTCAACGATGATACTGATCTTGATGGCTTAACAGGTCGTCGTCGGTCTTTTGAGACGGGAGTCTGGTTGAGGAAGGAGGAGGGAGGAGGAGCAAGAGGGTGGAGGTGGGAAAGTTTGTGTGAGCGTAGGTGAAAAGAAGGTGAGGATTGGGCTAGCCGGACTGAGAGAGCAAGGCGAGGCGAGACGAAGAAGAGAGGTGTGACACTCAAAGCAAGTCAAGGCATTGCATGGCATGGCACGGGAAGCTAATGCGAAGGTTTCCTACTGTTCTTGGAGATGATGGTCGAAGCCGTGTGGTGTGGGCGAAGGAGGACTCGAGGTACTATGCACAGACAAGGAACGGGGATTTGACAGGACAGGCAAGGTACAGGTACAGGTACAGGTACAGGCAGGGACGGTAACGCAACGGAAAGGAGCAGGAACAGCAAAGAGCTAATTAAGGCACGGCCAAGCGTGAGCTTTGGCGCCAGCGGCAGAAAAAAAAAAGCCCCAATAGTTGAAAGTCTTCCTTATAATATGCAGCAAAAAGCCTCTGCCAAACAGATTTGCCAGCCCAGTCATCAACTCAACAACCAGTGACAACCACGTCGATCTACACCGTCGGGTGGGAGGGAATGAATGACTGGACGAGAGCGAAGAGACTCACTCTTCTCCGGGCCGTTTGCGTGGAGCCTTTTGGAACCAGCGGCACGGCGAGATTGGACGTTTCTGGCGGAGAGGAGGGCCAGAAACACCTGGCAACTCGGCTGCCGGGTCCAGTTCCCTTCCTTTCCACTCCACGCCCTTTCAATGGAAGAGCAACGCAAGCAGGCAAGCCAGCACATGAACCACGACGGAATGTCATCGGGGATTGGCAAGACATGGGCAAGAGAGGGATAGAGAACGAGAGTCGGGGGAGGGACCCTGCTTCCCAATGGGGTGGACCAGGGCTTGCCAGGGACAGGCTGGCAACTTTTCGGCCAACTTGAATAATAACCTTCTAAGAGGCCACTCACTGGGACGCCCAGCTGATGTTGTTTTAATGAGCGCCCCCCACTGCACCACAGGGCCGAGCTATGGCCAGGGGACAATCTCTCGCCTTGCCTGCGTACTGTTACAAGGTACATATGGATGCATTGGAACTCCTACACAAAAAGATGTATTCCCTAACAGATCGCTCGCCCCAGAAAATCGCTTGCCCTACGGAGTACTATCGCATCACTTCTGAAGCTCTGGGTGATTTCCGCTCAATGAAGCCGCCCCACCCGCTTGAACTCGTAGGCATCGTGTTATTTGCCAATGGCTCGATGCTCACCCGGCCTGTGACGCTCGTCGCCCAGATCGCGTCTAGCTGGCCCGTCGACTCGTTCATGTTCTCTGCCAGCTCGGCTCACACCAGGCGTCTCGGAAGTCTCGTCGTGTCTGGGAGCGGTTGTGTCTTATACGACGACGACGACGGCGACGGGCGGACATCATGCCCCGCAGCAAGGGAAACCCCCCCCTTCCCCCTGAGAAAATAACTTTGAGTGGTCGGTGTCGGTCGATTTGGATGTTCTGCTAGACCCCGTGTACCTTTATCCAACTTTTTTTTTTTCTTTTCCCCCTTCTTGCTGCCTGAAACAAGCACTGTCGATTGATAACGGCGGTTCGATTTCCAGCCGCATCGGTCAGTCGCAAAGACGAACTGAAGGATTTGAGATTCTTCAAGAGTGACCCTCGACGCTGGAGAAAGGGGACAATAAAGCCCCTTGTGCCCTTGGACCCGGCGATCTGCATGACGGGAACCCCCATCCTGTCAGGATTCCGGGGTCCGTCCCTTTTGACGCACGTTTCCCGAGGACCTTCGGGCTCGGCATTCAAGGGCGGTTGCGCTCTGACGACGCGCTTGCGGTTTCGACTCAAAAACGAGATGGGGGCAGAGAGCGCAGGCAGTTCTCGGGCGTGCGGGAACAGACCTTGGGCATTTCCCAGTGGTTTGGTTCCGACAGGAACTGATAAGTTGGGATGGGTGCGCTCCTTCCCCCTCCTCGTCCTTCAAAGACAGCAATGTCTCGTTACTAGAAGCGAAGGGAAGACACGCAGGGAGGGGGGGGGGGGGACATGTTAACCACCGGGGGAGGCGTAAGGAAGCTGGAGGGAAAAAACGAGAAGAAAAAAAGAAAAAAGAAAAACACAGCAGCGTTCAACCTGGGGTGGTGGTGAAATTGGATATCGCGGGTGATATAGCTAATCAGGGCCGCCAGGCATACCCATCGAGAAGGTGAGATTAAGATGGAGGGAGCGCGGGAAATGGTTCCTTCGTGATAGCCCCCCTTTTTTTTTTTTTGCCTTTCGGTACCGTTCATGCGTCTGCGATCCTTATCTCGTGCAGGGCCACTTGCTCCGGCCTAGGCTGGAACTTTTTTTTCTGCAGCGGTTCCCTCCAAAGGGGCGACCTGTTGGCAATCTTGCGTATCAACCTCTGTGCTCGTGGCGTCTCACGCGTTTTCTCCCAGTGACGACGTTCCCCCGCCCTACCTGGCTCCGGTCCTGGTTCTGGCCCTAGGTCCTCGCTAGGAAAAACGAAGGTATTCAGAGATGCTATAATACAACCAGACGAGGTACGCCTGTTCGATTAACTACACCAGCACGAGGTCCCGGGCGAAATTCCAGATCCCGCCCCCACCTGGTCTGGTTTTTTTGTTCTATCATGTTCCAACGTGATATTACTCATAGAAGAAGCCTCTCGCTCGTCGCCTTACGACTGACAGAGTCCTGGATATAACTTTGTGCTTTTGCCCTCGAGCCCTTATAAGAAAAGGGGGGGAAGAAAGAAAGAAAGAACGCCAAACGCCAAACCCAGCTTTCAACATGTACAGCTTGATGTTCGCAACAGCCCTTCCTTCTGGCCTAAATTTCTCTCCTGACCCAAGCCCAAGCGGCTTGCGTTTCCATGGCCATGGTGACACTCCTTCCCGTGCACATGCGCCGCATGTTCCCATGGCCGACATCGCGATGTGTTTCGTACAACGTCGACCAATCTATGCTCCCCCTCCTCTCCTAACCCAACCTCGCTGCTCTGCCTCGTGTAAAAGAGACGACGGCTCACTTATGGATCACAAAAGATGTCAAAGTTGCCATCTGTGCCCACGAACACCGCGTCGCTGAAGCTCTGCTCCGGAGCACTGCTGATCGCCGCCTTGCACTTCTCTGCATCCGTCACCGTCATGGTCAGCGTGCTGCTTCTTCTCGTCCACCGTGTCCCGGGGCCATCTTTGTCTCTTCCTTCTGGGCTCCTCACTAACGAGAGTTCCGAGGAGAGGGAGGAAGGGAAAGGGCACCAGCCGCGGGGGCTGGACTGGGGCCAACTTACCGGACTGCTTGTCACATTCCGACACCGAAAACTTTTTCGACCCGTTGTTGGCGGCGTCAGCGCACTTGTTCTTCTGGTTGTCGCACGCTCTGTTCGCCGCTGTCGCGAAGTCGGGCTGGTAGTCCGCGGCATCAGCTTCCAAGTCCTCTCGGGTCCCGAGCAGGTGGAGGAGGTGTTTGCAAGCTCTCCTCCAATACAACAACACGTCAGACTTACAAAGGTATCGCCGTCGACCTCGAACGGCCGTTCAGGGTTGCTCGACTTTGTGATCTATTCGCGTGTCCCGAAGACAAGTCAGCTAAAACGTCGTCCCTTCATCTTGATGCATCTGATCGCGCTTCTTCGGACTGAAACCACGCACACCCCCGAGGTCGCCACACACCGGAACTCCCACCCGGAAACCCGAGCCCGACGACGTCAGCCACCGCCAGAGAAAGGAAAATGAAGAGGGGAAAAGGGGAAACAACGTCCTGATTAGGAGACAACACTAGATAACGTACCGCGGACGCCTTGACGCCTCCCAGATTGCCGTCAAAAGCCTGCAGATTTTGCGAGTCCTGCCGCGGCAGCAGGCCCATCTTCCAGCCCATGCGCATCTCCTCGCCCATGTCGAACGCCATCACGCCCGCGGAGGCGACGGCCGCCGCCGAAAGGCCTCCGATCAACGTCGACGTCCGCATCACTGTGCGCTCTTTCTTGTATTGTCGTTGTTGTTGTTGTCGTTGTCGTTGTTGATGATGCCTGTTTCCTCCTTTGCTCCTCCTCGTCGTCGTCGTCGTCGTCGGGTGTGCTCGGTTGGTTTGTCCGTTCGGGTTTGGTTCGTCCCGTCCTCCTTCTTTTGCTTGAGTTCGTATTCGTGATCGTGATAATGGTCCTCCTTGGTAGGACCTCCAAGGTTCCTGTTCCTTGAAAAGGGATGGAGATCGCCCCTTCACCGGCTCATTAGATTGGGAAGTAGAATATTAAAAACGCGTCCGTAGACAGAGGCTCAACCTCGTTGATTTTGTGTGTGGCGTCTTGCAGTCGTGGTAGCGGATTAACTCATAGACGCAGCGTTGAATCAAAAAGGAACGGTTCGCGGCAGGGCAGAAGTGGGGAAAGATCTCGAATGAGAGAGTATGAATATGAACAGAATCGAAAGTCAAACTTTCATCCCTTACACTCCAGCAATCTATTTTTCGACCGGTGAACGGATGTACGACGAGGCCGCAGCAGATAAAGGACGCGGAGAGGGAGGGAGGTAAAGGCGTTTGGTTGGCTCTCACGGAAGGGGAGCGTACCTGAAACACCAGAGGAAGCACCAAAATGTGACACCCCTAACCGCGTACACCCCCGAAACACCACTGAGACGGGTACGTCCATTACCACGGTCGAGCCCAGCCTTGCACCTGCTGCGCAGGGCATGCTACCATATGACGATGCCTAGACGCGATGGTCGGACCTGGAGAGGGCGATGCTTCTGAAAGCCCAGTCGATCAGATGGCAGGCGGATGAGAGACAGCGATCGTGCTGCCAATGATCGACATAGACTTAGGGGAGGGGTGACCCCGAAACAATTAAAGTATGTCACCTGGTCGTTCCCCCTTTTCTCTTCACTGACAGACATGACTTTATCATTTTAAATTTGGTATGTGCTCGGCCTTTTGCCTTTTATCCCTTGGGCAGAAAACCTCTTTTGGCGGTCGTGGTATTAAAGTAGTATTTAAGGTGCAAGCCATGCAAACCTAGCATGGTGTACTTCTGACTTGCATTGTGTTGTCTGTCTCTGCTGTTGTCGATACCCCCCCGCCTGGATGCGCAGCTCGTTTCGAATGAGAGCCACGCTGATCGGGTTTGGTCATCATCCAGAAGTCCGGCTGGTAAAGAAAAGGAATCCCGCACTCTATGTACATGTGTTCTACCCATTAGGCCTTAAACTATGCAATCATGTCCGCCGTAGCAAATTTGGCGATCCGAAACTCCTTTTGGCTGGCGGGGGGAAAATGCCAGCCGCAATGTTTGATAGAAAAGTGAAATCATGGTGTATACCCATTGTTGGGCGAGACCGGGGGAATCAACGCTTTCTTCCGCAACAAACAATCATCAAAAGACTCGGGTCAGCATCGCCTTTAAAAGTTTGACGATGCGTTGACTTGGTTCGGCGCATGGTAGCTCTCCAGAGTGGACTGGAACGGGGTGCGGCCGGCTCCCTGGGCGCTGCCGATCTCGGCTTTGGGCTCATTGCCGTACTGGTTGTTGTACTCCATGAGACCGTCATTCTCCTCGGCATGCTTCTTCTTGCCCCAAATTCTCCACGCGACAAAACCGAGGGCGCCGAGAACAATGGCACCACCAACACCGACGACAACACCAATGACAGTGTTACGGGTCTGGGTGGACATGCCAGAGGAAGAGTCGCCAGAGTTGGCTTCGTTCAGGCCCGGGGTGGAGGTGACGGTGGACTCCGAGGTGAAGGAAGTGGCCTGGCCAGCGGAGTTGGTCGTGATGATGACGGTTCGGATGGTGGAGGTGACGGGTTGAGGAGTGGTGGAGGGCTTGGAAGAAGCAGCAGCACCACTGGCGCGGCTAGTGGTGGACCCTTCGTTGTCGGCAGCCGACGTGGCACTGGTCTGGAGGGTAGTGGGAGCGTTTGAGTCGACAGGAGTGGTCGTTGCGGGAGCGTTGGCGCTCGTGGTCGGGGCCGGGGCCGGGGCGGCAGTGGTAGTTATGACAACGGCAGTGGTGCTCGTGACAGGTGCAGGCGTGACCGTTGTAGTCTCAGCAGGAGCGGCGGAAGAAGTCGGGGCGGCAGTTGTCGTGTCGGCGCCGCTGATTCCTGTTTGTCTCTTGACGACCTCATCGCGGGGCTCGGCTCTGAAGTCGAACCATGATGCCTGGGCAAGAGAGGCGGCAGCGAGAACCGGGAGCACGCTCGTGGGGCGCATGATGAATGACGGGTGCAGTGGAAGTGAATGGTAGGGGAGAACGGATGGTGTCTTCGGGCCGGGGATGGAGGAATATTTGTATCAATATGCGCAGTCGAGGCTTCTCCCTCCTGTTCGTCAGATAAAAATGCGGCGAGTCGTTGATGGGTGTGCCGAGAGCCTAATTGATTGGTACGTGTTTCGGAGATGGGGCGTGGCAAACCAAGGCGAGTCGGTTCGTCTGGAATTCTCGGAAAGTTCTTTTCCTCGGGGTGGTGCCTCGTGGGTACAAATAGGAGAGCGGCACGGGTCAAGAGGAGAAGGAGAGAGCGAGTGGTACGTAGATAAGTATCCTAGAGGTTAAGAGAAATTGTAGGTAATCTTTTCTTCGGGCAAGGGCGAAGTAAGAATGATGCAGAGGGAAAACGAGAGGAAGGGACCAAGAGAAGAGTCACAATAGGAAAGGAGAAAAGCGAGCGAATGGTTTTTAATCAAGCGAGGGATAAGATGGGATGGGGTTGTGGTTGTTCGGTGGGTGGTGTGGAAACGGGCCAGAAAAACAAGACTTTTTTTTTCTCCCCCCTCGTATTCAAGCACGACAGGAAGAGGGAGGGTTATACACTACAAGGGACAGTATAGCACACTACCTACCTGGGATGGATGGTCAGTGGGCGGCGTGTGGCTGGCAGGTGTGCATGTGCCGCCAGTACCGTTGCACCTGAGGTACTGACTAGCGTTGGTGCTAGGGAGGCTGTCTGTCGCACTGTCCCCGCGTGGTGGCTGTTGTTGGTTTCTTCGCAGACCACCAAGCGTCCATCGATGGGAAACCCAAGCAAAAACATGCATCCGCTACGTTGCACGGGCACACACCAAGCACCACAGGAAGACCGGCAACGGCAGGTACACTGCATACTCCCTACAGGTACGTAGTTCAGGTACTTTACCTCAGGTAGGCCATGTCAGAAGGGTGCACCAGACAACGGGAAGTAAGTAGGTAGAGAGTAGTGCAAGGGGCGATGTCCTTACGGCCTTGTTACCTAAGATGTCAGGCCCAAACTTCTCAGAGTGGCTCGCTTGCTGCGTGATGACGACCATTGATTGGCTATGGAGTGGAGACGTTGACACGATCAAGTGGCGAAGTTCACACGACGATCGATGCAACAGCCACTCAGAGGAATCAGAAGGGAACAGGTAAGGAAGGTAATTATGTACCTACCTCGGTACATGCGATTTGTGTTGTGTGTGCCGACCCCACTCCTCGAAATCACGACGAATGACGTGGGTCTTTCAATTATCCGTACCTGACAAAAGCACCTTTTCATTCACACAAGGTCAGCACCGTTTATGGCACTGGGCACTTAAGGTACCTCTTTAGTGGGCATTCTGCACTACTAGTGTAGGTAAGATTCCTTACTGCTGTGGCCGACACCGAGAAAACAGCCGAGAAACAAGCCCCAGACTGTCAGCGACGCCTAGCGGCCACACCGTTGGGCAAACGGCCTCTTCTAGCCCTTCTAGCCCAGCAGATCACCCGCGTATTCCGACTCTGCTGCATTCGCTTCCTCGGTTGGCGCTGTCCTTTTTGTCTCTCATTGACAATAAGTGTTTTCCATGCGCGGGAAGACCAAGGCGACATAGATGGCGTGCCGGCTGTCTGTTTTCTTTCTTCAACAGAGGCCGATATATGTAAACAGCAACTACATAACATGATACTTGGTTGGGTATGCACTAATGGCCCAATGGGCCACTAGAAACGACAGCAATGCAATCAATAAATGCCAAACACAGTGCCGACGGAAACTTCGCTCCCATCCAGCGCAATGCAAACAATGCATCATGCCTGCTCTAGACCGATCTTGTCTCTATTTTCAGCACCGACCCGTCGCTCACGCTCGCCCGCACCTCCACCTGTGTGCAGTGTGTCTTGTGCCCAGCCTAACCGGGCTGTTTTCCATTCAGGGTCTTCCAGGCCCGTCCCCACTGCCCACCACCTAGGTAAGTACCGTCCACCGCCCCCCGGCTACCCTTACAGCCTTCGTCATTCCTCCCGGCTCCCTTGAGGAATCAGGATTCCGCTGCCTTTCCAGAGGGCGGCATTCGTCGGCTGCTCTCCGCTGTCTCCTTTCTACATTGCCAATCCTCTGGTATATTAAGGGTCTTATAGGGGTCCCTGGACAAGCATATTGTAACTTGGACGCCGAACTCCGCCTCACTGGATCATTTAGACATGTTCTCCGCGGCGGCCGACGTCACTTCTGCACTTGAGTGTCCTTGCCCTTCCTTCACCGACCCGTCCCTGGAACAACATGGCCGCAGCATGCAAAATGATGCTTGTCCACAACCATGGCTGTGGACAGACAAGGCGCGCACTGCAGCTATGTCGTCTGTGGCGCGACCGGCTCGCGTAGTCTATAGGGGAAGAAGGTTGATCTGCCAGATACGCTCGTCGGCTCTTGGAAACGCCCCCTCCAGTGTGATACGGGTGCAGCCGCGAATGTCCAGATGAACCTCCCAAAGATGAGTCAATGTGAAATGAAAATTCATGAACCGAGGATCGCGGTTCGTCCAGTTTCCACACATCAGGGCACCCACGACACCCTTGCGGAAAGCCCATCTCCTATGCACAACCCTCGTCGTGAGCTCCTTTTCTTCCCACACCCCGGAGACACGGAGAAGCGGCAGCAGCCAGAGATGCTGCTGTAACCACCGCTGACCCACTCCCGCGAGCGGACACTTTCTGGGCTTCGCACGCCTCATAGCCTCTCAACCCTCAACAAACGGTGGCTGACCGAGCAACAAACTACGCTCGAACCGGCCGTTCACCTTAACGTGGACTTGTTGTTTCCTCACTATTCTGACAGTTTGGCCACCTCCATCCAAGCGTAACAAATGGGGAAATTCGGGCGCGAGGCTCCCCCTACCAGCAGCCAACGTTCGTTGCCTCCGTGAGCCCTCCTGGTACCGGCCGCTGGACCCGACAACCGAGCTGCCAAGAGCGGTTTAGCTCACGCGGAGGCCGTTCGTCACCCTGCAATCAATACGACGAGCCCAGTCTCACGCCCAACGATCAGTTCTAAACTTCAATTTATCTCCAAGTACATCATGAGACGCTTCACTTAGTGCCTCTGTTTGAGAGTATTTGTTTGGCCAAACCTCACAACCCAAGAGCCACTAGCCAGGCGTCGCATCAATCTTGAAGCATTCTCCCTGAGCAACGCCATTTCCTAAGCATCGCAAATATGGGTTGCGGGGTATCTGGTTCACGCATCACATTACACACATCCTTGCTATTCAACGCTAGGAGAAAATCATTCGACAAAGACATCTCAATTGTCGTTGATTCCACAAGGGGCACCATCGAGGACGTATATCATCGGACAGATGGCGGCCATCTCATAGTGAATGAGAGGGATATCGACCTTCGCGGGAGAGTTGTTATGCCCGGATTTGTCGACGCCCACACCCATGTGTTTTTGCATTCATACGAGTGAGCCGTGACGGACTCGGACTACCGTGAGCCTTTCATCTGACTGAGCTTAGTGAAGCTTCGTCCACCGTTCAGATGCGAGACGAAAGCATCGTGGAGCGAATTGTTCGTGCTACTAATCATCTCCGCGTCGCGCTGCTGTCCGGCTATACCACGTACAGAGACCTGGGTACCGAGGGGATGCGGTCGTTTGACGCGAACCTTCGAGACTGTGTCAACCGAGGGCTTCTTCCGGGCCCCCGGCTGTTCGTCGCCACCGAGTGCCTTGCGAGCACCGGCTCTTATGAGGTCCGTCACGAGAACACACTGGCCAAGCTGCCACGCATCTCTGATGCTTGTGATGGACCAGTCGGCGTTCGGCAAGCAGTCCGGCGCCGTACGGCTGACGGCGCGGATATCATCAAGTTCTACGCCGACTATCGACGAAGAGTGATGCGGTTTCCGCCTCCTATCCTGCCACCGCGCGATGCGATTCCGTTCCTGCCCGCCAATCCCAATCCAGCAATGGTCATGTTCAACCAGGAAGAAATGGATGCCATCGTGCAAGAAGCGAAGCTGGGCGGTTTGCCAGTGGCATGCCACGCGGGCACCGCGAAGGGCGCGCTCATGGCCGTCAAGGCAGGAGTCGACACCATTGAGCACTGCAACGAGGCGACCGACGAGGTCTTCCGTGAAATGCGCCGTCGCGGGACCATCTTGGTCCCTACACTGGCGGTGCTTCGGACTTCGCCAGACTTTGCCAACATTAGCAAGCGGGTGAAGAGAGCGCACGACCTCGGCGTACGCCTTGCTGCAGGTGGGGACACGGGAGCCTTCCCGCACGGTGAGGGCGTTCTGGAGATGGAGCTTATGATCCGGGCTGGGGTTCCCGTAGCGGATGTGTTGGAAGCATGCGTCATTGGAGGCTGGGAGAGCTGTGGTAAGGAGAAGAGCGGATTTTTGTTCGGCTCGATTGAAAAAGGGTACCGAGCCGACATCATTGCCTTGGAGACGGACCCGAGAACGGATACAGGGGCTTTGCGGAAAGTCGACTTTGTCATGAAGGACGGCAAGGTCTGGAAGAAGAACGGTCGGCCAGTCGGCTTCTTCGAGGAGCAGACGGCTAGGCCACATCGCGAGGAGAAGTGGGACTGGGTTCTTGTTTGAATGCCATCATATGCACCTATCGGATGCGTTTGGTCAGTTGGTCCGTATGCACCAGCTAGCCATCAGGCGTAGTCAGGTTACATTATTGCAGTCATATCACCTTCCATCATCGACGGATACAGACCGGATACAACCGAGCAGTCTCGGACCATCTATCCCCGTCCTCGGCACTTGTATTTCCTCAACCTTGCGTGCTCACGGAAAGGGCATCTCGTTGGTTCGCCGAGAGCCACAATAGAAACTCTCGAAGAGTCTTCGATGCTTCCTAGCTACATCGCACGTTCGGATCTAGTCCCGGCTAACGGCCGAGGCCAACCAACTTGGAAAAGTGCGGTAACTCGTCCAATGGTAAATGATTCCACCCAGACTCCGCACTGTTCCCGTGGAGGAGGCCGACAGAGCGTAACGCAGTCTCTGCTATCCGCTTGATGCCTGGTATGGATGCATATGTTAGGACAAGCTTTCCAAGCTTCACGGGCATCGGACGATCGTTTCGTATGCAAAAGCCTGTCACACCCGTTCTTCCGAACACCTTCCATCTTCCTCATAGTCTCATAGCACGCTACTGCACCTTCCCGGATCAAGATGAGGGGAAATGAACTTGCTGCTTGCTAGGAACATGATCTAAAATACTGAAATTGCGCATAAATTGGTGGCAGAGCACCTGGAAGGATTTCGGGCTTTTAGGGGTCCACGGCCGAAAAGACCAGAGGTTCATCAACATATATGATGTACTGACGGCACCACGACAAGCATTCTCCTTCGACAGTCAAGTTACCAAGCCGTTGTCATTCAAAATGAGAATATCATCATTCCCAGTCGCCGCGTTGGCTCTTGGCATCTGCTCTGCCTTATCGACGGGCGCCATAGGAGGCCAACTTCCTACCCTCATCACCGACGTCCACGAGAGAGACCAGCTTCAGGATATAGTGACCTGGGACTCCCACTCTCTCTTCGTCCGGGGCGAGCGCGTCATGATCTTTTCCGGAGAGATCCATCCCTTCCGTCTGCCCGTCCCGTCACTCTGGCTCGACTTGTTCCAAAAGGTCAAGGCCCTAGGCCTTAACACTGTCAGCTTCTACGTTGACTGGGCTCTTCTCGAGGGCAAGGCCGGTGACTTCAGCGCCGATGGTGTCTTTGACCTCCAGCCGTTCTTTGAAGCCGCGACCAAGGCGGGGGTGTATCTCATTGCACGACCGGGGCCTTACATAAACGCCGAGGCCTCCGGTGGCGGGTTTCCCGGGTGGCTGGCGAGGATTCGGGGGAAACTGAGGACCTCGGATCCCGAGTTTCTTTCGGCGACGGATAAGTATGCTCTTGCACGAGGACTGGCTGGTTGGATGAACCGCGTGGCTCACCTCTCGTACTAGCTACATGGCGAGGATCTGCGGCATCATCGCCAAGGCTCAAATCACCAACGGGGGACCGGTCATCTTGTTACAGCCGGAGAACGAATACACCAACTTTGAGAACGGCAGCAGGAACGACGGGAAGTATTTCCAATATGTCATCGACCAAGCACGCAAAGCCGGAATCGTCATCCCGCTCGTCAACAACGATGCCAGACCTGCGGGGAACAACGCGCCTGGGACGGGTATAGGAGCCGTGGATATTTATGTACGTGTCATTTGCTTCCAATGATGGTTCACAGCTAACGATTCCAGGGACACGATTCTTACCCTTTGGGCTTTGATTGCGTGGGCAATCCTGACAGCATTCCAGGCCGTGTTGCATGCCTTACTAACCGTTGATGCGCAGTCAAATCCGAATACATGGCCGGACAACGGACTACCTACAATTTTCCGAGCACTGCATTTGCAGCAAAGCCCCACCACTCCGTATTCAATACTAGAGGTATGACCATCGAACCCATCCAACAAGAGTAAACTCAAGTGCTGTAGTTCCAAGGTGGCTCCTTTGACCCATTCGGCGGGCCTGGTTTCGAGAAATGCACGGCCTTGGTTAACCATGAATTCGAACGGGTATTTTATAAGAACAACTTCGCAGCCGGTGTCACCATATTTAACATCTATATGGTTAGTGGCGCTCCCTTTCCCACACATCTTTTGAGGCCACCGCGAACTGACACTCTCAGATTTTTGGCGGCACAAACTGGGGTAACTTGGGCCACCCAGAAGGTTACACATCCTATGATTATGGCGCAGTAAGTCCAAGATATGTTGCAGGCATGGTGTCAAACCGACTAACGCTCGGCAAGGCGATCACAGAAGAAAGAGGAATCGGCAGAGAGAAATATTCCGAACTGAAACTCGAAGCACAGTTTATGAAAGTTTCGCCCGCGTATCTGACCGCAACGCCCTACAACTCGACCGTGGGCATCTATAGCAATGCCACCGACATTACCGTGACGCCGCTGTTGGGAAACGGCACGGGCTCATTCTTCGTAGTGCGCCACAGCAACTATTCCAGCTTGGCCACGACAGAGTACGCCCTCCGACTACCGACGTCCGAGGGGGATATCACGGTTCCTCAGTTCGGCAAGCTGCTCCACCTAGGACGCCGCGACTCAAAGGTCATGGTGACAGACTACCGAGTTGGAAACACGACGCTCTTGTACTCGACGGCGGAAATCTTCACGTGGAAAGAGTACAGGAACCAGACCGTCCTCGTTGTTTATGGTGGTCCCGATGAGACCCATGAAATGGCGATCAGAACGAACGCGACGCCTGTCCTTATGGAGGGAACCAGTGTTGACCACCATGATGTTAACGGTTCTTTGGTCTTGTCCTGGGCGACCTCGACAACTCGGCGAGTTGTCCAAGTCGGTCATCTCTTCGTCTACATCCTAGGTACGTGCGGCCCTGCAAAAGTTACAAGAACCCGAGGCTTTCCGCTGACGACAAGTAGATCGCAACTCCGCGTACAACTACTGGGTCACGGACAAACCTGGTGCAGGCAGTCAGCCCTCTTATGGGACGTCAGTTATGAATCCTGATTCACTAATCATAAACGGCGGCTACTTGATCAGGTCGGTCTCGACACAAGGCGACACGCTCCGGGTTCAAGCGGACCTTAACCGCACCACCGAGCTAGAGATCATCGGCGTCGGCACGGACGCCATGAAGCTCGAAGTCAACAGGAGGCCACTGAATCACACGACAAACAATTTGACGAACTGGGTAGCGCAACCGCTTCTCGTGGACATTCCTTTCACCGTCCCAGACCTGAAGACGCTCAACTGGACTTTCCTTGACTCACTCCCGGAGATCCGCCCAGGCTACGACGACTCGGCCTGGCCGCTCGCCAACCACATCGCCACCAACAACACAGTCGCCAACCTCACGACCCCCGTCTCCCTCTTCGCCTCCGACTACGGCTTCCACGCGGGCACCCTCGTCTACCGGGGCTACTTCACCGCCGCCGGGACCGAAGATACGCTCAGCATCACGACCCAAGGCGGCTCCGGCTTTGCGAGCTCCGTCTGGCTCAACGACACGTTCCTCGGCTCCTTCGCCAACAGCCACGACGACGTCGCGGAGGTCAACAACTCAAATTACACCCTCGCGGGCCTGACCGCCGCGGGCGCGACGTACGTCCTCACAGTCCTCGTCGACACGATGGGGTTGGAGGAGAACTTTGTCATCCCGAACGACACGATGAAGACCCCGCGCGGCGTCACATCTTACAGCATCACGTCGTCCCCGCCCGCGGCCGCGTCGCTGTCGCCGCCGTCTACGACGAACGTCACGGCGTGGAAGCTGACGGGGAACCTCGGCGGCGAGGACTACGCGGACCGGTTCCGGGGCCCCCTGAACGAGGGGGGCCTATTCTTCGAGCGCCAGGGGTACCACCTCCCCGATCCGCCGGCGACGGCCTTCGCGGCGCGGCGGTCGCCGATGGAGGGTACCGACGGCCCCGGCGTGGCGTTCTACGCCGCGACGCTGGAACTGAGCCTCCCGGCCTCGGACCTCGACATCCCCCTGGCCTTTGTCCTGGACGACATCGACCCGTCGGCCTCAGGCGGCGGCGCGTACCGGGCGATACTCTACGTCAACGGGTTCCAGTTCGGCAAGTACCTCAGCAACGTCGGCCCGCAGACGAAGTTTCCCGTGCCGGAGGGCGTGCTGCGCTACCAGGGAGCTAACTCGATCGGGCTGGCCGTCTGGGCCCTCGGCAAGGGCGGGTCGCGGGTGCGGGACTTCCGACTTGAGGCCGGGGAGGCCGTGACGACGGGACGGGAGGAGGTGAAGGTCGTCGCAGGGCCGACGTGGAGTCCGAGAGCGGGGGCGTACTAGACGGAGATTCTTGGAGGGTTCGCCGTCCCCGACACATGGTCACAGTCATTATCATGTAATTGCGCGTAGTTTTTTTTAGTTTTTTTTTTTTTTTTTTAGTTTTTTTTTTGATAGCCGAGGGTTCACAATTAATGAGCTGGTTGGAAATTCCATACATCGGCTCATGGTCATCCCACCATGCCAGCGTTGCTAGTCACGAAGCCTGTCTTTCCCAACCCTAGAATGAAGCATGCTCTCAAATTTGCTAAAGGATTCCCTTTTTTTTCTTCCCCCCCTATGAATGTAGTTGTGGACCGAATCAAACCCGTCGATCCTCAGTTTTTATTTGTGAAGGTCTCTCTCTCGCTCGCTCTCTCTCTCTCTACACCAACATAAGTAGTTATATAAGGATTGTTACAACCGGTATACATACTTTAGTATGTTAATAAACAATGTTGCTTCAGACCCCCTATAAGCGGTGTAGTGCATATAACCCTGTACATGTATCTTGGGTTTCAATAACACAATGCAGGCACCTTTGACTTTTGCCATACCTCTATCTTTTAAAGCGGCATTCTAATATCGCAGAGTAACTGCCGAATCAGACTTCACTTGAACTAGGTATGGCGCAGATAACGTTAGCGACAACCTTGGAAAGTCGCTAGGCCGTAGCTTGACATGCCGGCGATGGACACTGTTGAACAAGGTTGAGTAGATTTGCAGTGACGACGGGACGTGAGCTCTACGGGCCTTGAAATCCGGGCCTGGCGGAAGTGGATGTGATCGGTTCGACTTGCAGAGAACCGTCCGGGCGATGGGCTTGACTTGCAGGGGGGGTTTCTAGGCAACGGGGTCGGATCAGCAGGGTGTTTATGACGTGGGGTGCCTGAGGGCGAGTTTTCTATTTTGTGACGTTAAGTGTAGAAGATTGAAAACCTTGGACAAAGTGTAACAATATTTATTACTTTGCCAAGAACCTGCTGTTATAATTCAGGCAACTAGGGTGCCCGGTTAACGGAAGTGCCAGATTGTTGAAGTGGTGTTGTTTGCTGGTGAATGGGCGGGTAAGTCAAAGTGAAAGCTGTTAACGGTAGAAACTCTAAAAAAAAAAAAAAACACAATACAACGCCAGAGGCCTATACTTAAACATATAGTGCCTGGGATCATGAGTAATTTGTATCGTTATTGTTGCAACGCTTCTAACCTTTCTTTTCTAGAAGAAAGTGGGTAGAGCGGGCATAGAATACTTCTATCTTGACTTGGGCATGTAGCTAGGACGTATAAAAATGTAGACGTCTACCCCCTTTGGCGCCCATTTTTCTACATCACATTCAGAATTACAACCTCTTCATTAAATATCTTCAAGTTGAAAACCTCAAGACAACCATCATGCGTTTTACAGCTATTTACATTACCTTGCCTACCTTTCATCTATCTAAGAATAAGGCTGTTGACAATACGTATACTAACAAAGAATTCTAATAGGCCAAGCGTTGGAATATAAGTGGATCGGGTATGGAACAAATGAAATGCTGGCATCCGTTTGCCGGCCCATTTCTATTTAGTATCTAGTTACTCCATGTTCTTCCTTCTTTTCCCTTCTTCAGGCAATACGAGATATCATCAAGAGACTACTGCTTCACCCCGAGCGGTTACCCCTGTGATACCAGCATTTATCTGACGCCGGCGAATTCCTGGAAAGAACAAGGCGTCTGGGTAGCTAGATAACTCCAATACACACATGTTCCAGTCTAAACATACTGTATTCATTACGTCTTTGAGCACGTTAGTTATTGGTGCAAATGCTCGTGAAAAAGACCCCACCACATCCAGATTGAGTCACTGCATGCAAAAATATAACCCAAATTTTGACAAGACCTTCCCTCCTTCGTGTAATCCTAACCTAGCAAAGTGAGGCTTGCAGGTTGCCGCAGCTTACGAGCCGAGAATACCACCGTCAACGTGCCTCCAGGGTCAGAAGGTGGTTTAGCCCCTGCTTCTTCGTGACGGGACACGCTCCTTTGCGGGGCTTCAGCCTTTGATCCCTCGCGCAGTCGCTTTTGCTATCAAGTATATTACACAGCGTGCAAATGTCTCTACTACCAACATGAAGTCGACAGGTGTGCAGGATATGGTAAACGGGGGCATTCAATTCAGAATCGGACTATCATGATTGGCTACGCCTGCACCTATCACTCAGGGAACCCTGACCGGGATACGACAACGTTGTTGTCGTTGACGCGGGGCGAGCCCTTGAGAACGCTAGAGGCTCGCCCGCAAGACGACAGACCACGGGACGACAGACTGTGAGATGACAAAATGCAGGACAACAGACCGGCGCGCCGTGATTAGACACCTTCTCGTCGCGTGTCAAAGTCAACCTCGGGAAGCGAAGGCGACGCAGGAGAAAGCGTTTCGACGCGAGGCCGGACCCAGCTCGACTCGCTTCCGCTAACAGACTACACATCTGACTTATCAAACTTTGTCATATCAAATAATGACACGTTGAGCAGTGAACAAGAGGAGCATGAGATGCAAAACCGCTAAGGGGCAAGATTTGAGGACGCACCGGAACCGAATGGTAGGTTGGAGTCCCCAGTAGCCACTTGTGTGCGCGTAGTGACAACTCAACGAAGGCCAAGAGGGCCAATCAAGCCACTCAGCCCGCCCCGTCGAAGACCCCAAGCTACAAAAGCTCTGGCGCATGGCCCTGGGGCGCTTCCCGGACAGCCGCTCTGCAGAGGAGCAAGTGGCCGGCTGCATCGCTGCTTATGTTGACCAATTGAAGCAGTGGGCCGAGACGGCCGGCACAGATCCAGGCTACGGAGGACCTGGAAACCTTGCAGCCGCAAGTAGTGGCATATCTCATCAATACCTACTACACTCATAGAGAGTCGACACAGATTGCGAGGCTCCCCGAGAGGGACGTCTTGAGCGAAAGCCCGGCCGGCTCTGTCCAGGTCCGCAGAGCTGATGTGTCACGGCTGGAGACATGAGAACGAGCTCCTGGAAGAACTCAAACGACGATTAGATTTCCTGGGAACGACGTCCGTATGGCACGGTAGTTCTTCTATATTGACGTTCTTCAGGGTCGTGACTTGCATTCAGAACGCCGTGGACCGCCGGAAACGCCGCAGATCCGTGGGCATCTTTCCAGACTCGGGGGCGGGGCGGATTGAGTGGCGCTGTGTAAGTTGAACATTATGCATAACCCCCTTCCGCCCGACTTGAGCGATCGCAATTACATAATACGATAACTTTCACAGCCGGCATGCGGCATGGTCGTGATAGACGACTACGTCGAGAACAGCCCTGCCGCCCTCTCTCGGCTCCAAGAGCTCCTGGACAGGTATTCGACGTTGAGATGGGAGCGGCCAGCCCGCTCCGTGTCGGCAAAGCAGTCAGATAATCCTCAAACGAGAGATGGTAGTGGGCCCAGTGGTTCCCGCCGCTGGAGTACCAGCTGGGCAGACGCATCTCGTCAACGAAACCTGCCCCGTAATCGTGAAGATTCCGGCTCCGTCAACTACGGCGAAGACCCCGAGTCCTGTAATGATCCGAGGCAGCCGCCGGATCAGACGTCCAGAAAATGGCACATCTCCGTTATGCTATGCATTCCTTCCATGCGATGGGGCACCAAAGCCCACCAGCCGGACGTGTGTGCCGTCCGGTCTGGCCAAGGCTTCTTCCGCCTCCTGCGCGTCTCCCACGCCGCGTACAGGGCGCAGCACCCGTGGAGCTGGCTCAAGAGAGTGATGCTTCTCAGGCTCATCAAGCTAGAGTTACCATTCCAAAGTTATTCACATTACCGGTACCTGTTTCTCACGAAAGCGCCAACCCCAGTTCGAGATGTTCCGGAACAAGCTGGTCAACATCTCCCAGTCCCCCTTACTGCCCGTCGGCATGGGCTTCAACCACGAGCCAGCCGAAACAGAGCCGCCCATCGGGGCTAACCTCACGATGCCCCTCTATTAGAACCCCGACCACGCCGACATCTCCCTGTTCTCTTCAAGAGGATATCCCGGAAGCCGAGGGCGAGGCTAGTGGCGTGCCCCGTCAGGGGGAGCTCGGTGGGCTGGGGCGTTCAGAACGTGGAGACACTGGACGGGTTTTACGTGTTCTTGTCCGGCTGCCTCGGGTTCCTGGCTTGCCTCGGGATGTCCATCACGTGGACGGTGGTGAAGAATGACATCCAGGGGGGTTCGCAATCGGCGGGCTTGTTCTGGCATTTTTGCTCTTTCGTGGTGGCATGCTTCACTCTTATGCTACTTAGCACCTCTTTATGGTCCCAGGTGGGTGACCTAGATCGGAGCCTCTCAGCTGGGTGAAGTAGCGACATCTTAATTGATGATATCTACTGTTGCCTGAAGAAGGGAAAAGAAGGAAGAAGGGGAGCTATCTGTAGCCGGATAAAAGCGGGCTCCTAGGCGGATCTCGGTATCCCAGTTGTTCTGGACCCATGATACCTCTATTCAAATATCTGCAAAGCCCCGGGGGGCCCAGGAAAAATGCTGTTAGCCATTTGGTGGCCTCATTTGCAGCACCCAGATCGCCTTACGCAAGGGATACAATTAGCAAAAAGTAGAAACGAAAGAAAGAAGAAACGACAGAGAAACATAACTAGCAAATCAAGAGAACTAGCCATTCTGCGAGCACCGCAGAAATGATACAGAGCAATCGTCATCCTGGAAATATATCCGAAGCAGCTTAAAGGAGGGGCTCGAAATCCCAGAGTAATACATCGCGTGACAATCTGAAAGGCTAGCTACACAACCACCATACGGAACGTACTCAGTGACACTCCTTGCAGACTGCTTCCACCCGCTTACTCCCGGTCTCCTCTTGGAGCAGCAGAGATGCGCCTTGAAGCTGGGCGTTTAGGACCGTTATTGACAGTGGGACCTAGCCACCGCGGGCGCTAATAGTGACAACGAAGTTTTGCGGCTTCACAAAGGTCATGTTTTTCGTTTTCCACAACGCTTCGGGTCTTTCCTGGAGCTTGAAGTCAAAGTCGCGAACGAGGCGCGGGACCAGCTTGGCTATCTCGAGCATGGAAATGTGCCTCCCAATGCAAGTCCGACTACCAAGTCCAAACTGGAGGGCGAAGAGCGTTAGCCAAGACAAATGCTCCAGATTCGTGTTCTGTGGGTAGGTGTGGTGCTTACCGGAATCCAATGGCGGTTCATGAGCGCGAGCTTGCTCTCGTCTTCGATGAGCCACCTCTCCGGCCGGAACTCATCGGGGTCCTCGAAAATGAGCTCGTTCCTGTGCTCCACCCAGCAGTGAATAGACACCTTCTTCTGTGAGTTCTGGTTAGCGCATGATGTCACGAGATGAACAAAGGGGTCATCCTCACGCCCGCTGGAAAGAATCGACCGGCGATAGTGGCACCGCCTTCAGGTACCACACGCTCAAGGGGCACTCCGAACGCCGGGTGGATTCGCAGGGCCTCCTTAATGACGGCCTGCAGAAAAGGCATGCCCAGGGCCTCGTGAAAAGTAAACTCGTTCTGCCGAGACGGCTGGACCGCATCGGCTTCTTCTCGAAGCTTCTGAAAGCAGTCGGGCCGCTTCAGCAGGTGGTAAAAGATGGCAGACAGGCTGGTGCCCGTTGTGTCAGAGCCCGCTGCTACGTTGGCCGCGCTACCAGAAAATATGTGCATCAATGTGAAGTTTGTAGGGTCCGCCTCGTGTTTCTGAAGGAACTTTTCAAGAAATGACTGCATTTTTCCGCTTTCTTCCTTCTTTGTCTCTCGAGTCGCCGTCTTGGTGTCGACACGGTACCTTTCGATTTTCTGTTGGACAAATCTGGAGACGTAGGCGAATCCGGATTTGCCTCCAGAGAGCCACCTTCGAAGAAGGGCCACGGGCACGCGGAGGGAAGGATACATGGAAATATGGAAGGAATCATTTAGCGAGGTTTCAATGGCAGAAATGATCCCATGAACATCCTCGCCCCGGTCGAGGAAGCCGAATCTGCTCCCGTATGTGATGAGGCCGATCACGTCGAATGCATAACACTGGAGCCAGTGGCCAAGGTCGATCGGCAAGCCGGCAGCAGAAACCTCTTCTAGACGCTGTTTGAGAACACGACTGCACTCATCCACATATGGCTCGTAGGATATGAGAGCGGTCAAAGAGTACGTGCTCTGAAGTTGCCTCCGCAGCTGAGAGTGCGGTTTGGGATTTTCGACAGCGAACATATTCCAGTCTTGTTCACCTGGTAAGGCGTATGAACGATACAACGAGCTTTTGACAAAGGAATTTCCGTGACCGTAAATGATCTTGGGCGCCTCTAGGTCCTCGATGCTGTATCTATCGGGGCCGTATCTTACAATGGCGCCTGGGATTTCAGTCAGAAACAGATCAGGGTACGAGTGCTGGTTTGGGTCCGTTACCGTGCTTCTTATGGAGCGCTATAAAATCTTGCTCGACATGGCCACGGTACACTCGCCATAGAAACCACGCGTCGGTGTAACGCGCGAGGAACGGCCCCGAAACGGAGCGCAACGGGGACAAGAAAGGTCGCACAAGGTAGAATGCGCAAACCAGCCCAGCAATAGCATAAAATAAAGTGTGAGAGCCGGATAGGATTGGAACGGCAGTTGTAAATAAGCCAGAGGATCCCATTGTTGTTTTCTCAATAAGTTGCCCTAAGAATACAAGGTTTCTTCTCTCGGTAGAGTTGAGGAGGGAAACACGAGGGCTACATGGTGTAGCCGAGGGGCATACTTCTTTTATACTATGTACATCAATCAGTCGATAGACTTAACTTGATCTACCTACCATGTTACTACCACACAAATACCCAGACTATAAAAAGCGGGAAACGGAGAACGGCGAAAGCTGATAATGCGGATAATGCCATCTCTACAGACCATATAATTAATGTGGGTACGGCGAATTCGGGTCTCTTTAACGATCCGAGAGACTGAGCATGGTTACTGGCTACCCACCAAGATCCATCATTCGGTGACATGGTTACCTGGAGACGGTGCGAAAGTAGGTACAGTCACTACCAATAGGTTTGGAAACCTAGGAGGTAGTGATGTATGTGGTGCATCTTAGATACAAGGTTTCCAGACTTCTTGGTGGTTACTGTAACAGGATGACGCCGATATTCCCCGCTCGTTGTTGGGCTTTGAGACCCCGAAAGAAAGAAACCCTGGGTGTTCCCTTTCCCTCAATTGATGATCCCTGTACAAGGAGCCGTCGGACGCAGATGGAGAGGGTTAGACAGACCGGACACTACCCATATCGCTCATCTCAGTGCCATCGTTGTCGGGTCCGCGCTGCAGGCTCGTCTTATCGGCTATTTGAACATGACTGGCGAGGCAAGTGATGGGTTTGGGAGACTTCTCCCAGGTGAAGGCCGCGGCGGCCGCCATGAGAGAGCAGGCAATGATCATAAAAATGATTTGGTCCCTGAATGCAACGGCATAGACGTTTTGTATAAGACGCAGCAAGTTTTCGTTCCAGTGAGCAGATGCTGTAGGCGTTTGGTAAAGGACTGCAAGTTGTTCCTTGGGAAGGTGCTTGTTCAAGGCATCGAGACGTTTGTTGAAGAGAGCAGTGCAGACGGCGACGCCAAGACAGCTGCCGAGAGCACGGGCTTGAGCCAGGGCTCCTTGGGCGACGGCATGGTCCTGGGTGGAGTCGGTCTCCACCCCGGAGAGTATGGTAGCAGAGCCGAAGACAAGACCGACGCCGATCCCGAAAATGAACGTGAACCCGTAGGCGGGAACAAAGGAGGAACCGACAGGCGAAACGATGAGCATCAGGCTGATACCAATAAGCTGCGCCAATGAGGCGACCATCATGACAAGAGCGGAGTTATTGGATTTGGAGCAGATTGCTCCGGCGAGGAATGACCCCAATGCGCAGGCGCCCAGCATGGGAAGAAGGTAGAGACTCGATCGGAGGGGCGTTTCTTGCTCGATGACCTGCATGCGCTCCGGAATGATGACAGTCAAAGCCACGTACGGAAGCCCAGTCAGGAAAGTGACAGCCAAACCGCCCATAAAAGGACGCCGCCGAGCCAGTTGGACGGGGAAGACGGGCTCGATATGAAGGCAACCAACGTGGTCAGGATATTGGCAGTATTTGACAAAGAGATAAGTTTCGCTGATGCCGAAAAGAACCCAATTGACTCCTGAAACGACGAAACTGGTGATTACGCTGGGATGGTCCCAGCCGTAGAGAGGAGAGCCGCCACGCTCGACGGCAAACACAAGGAAGACGGAGGCCGCAAAGAGGCTGATCATGCCACACAAGTCGATTTTTTTCAATCCCTTGAGGGAAAATATCGTGAATACACGGCGGTCTCTGGGGTAACACAATGCAATGCAGAACATGGCGGCAATGCCGAGAGGGAGGTTGATGCCAAAGATCCAGCGCCAGGTGATCTTGGACACAATGGCGCCTCCCAGAACCGGACCCAAAAGAAAGGCAATGGCGAGGGTGGCTCCGACGAGGGCGCCCATAAGGGGCGGGTTGTGGGCGGGACCATGCTCGAGAAGACAGGTCTGGGCGAGGCTGTAGAGACCCGAACCCCCGATGCCCTGGAGAGCGCGGCCGACGATCAGCATTGGCATGCTGGTAGCGGCAGCGCACAGAAGGGAGAAGAGAAGGAAGACGGTCCAGCTGTAAAACAAGAGGGTCCGGCGGCCATAGATGTCACTGAACTTGGCGATGACGACAGCGCAGCCCATGTAGGTGAGAAGATAGGCTAGTAGAACCCATGGGGCATTGCCGTAATCGTTGAACTCTTCAGAAATGGTGATCAGTGAAGTGGCGATGATGGAGGTGTCGAGAGTAGCGAGGAAAAGTCCCAAGAGCAGACTTGTTGTTTAGCTACCTAGTCTACAGTCAAGGGTGTGGGCAAAGTCTTACCTGGTAACAACCAAGACCTTACAAATTCGGTTTTCACGCTTGGAAGCCACAGGATTCTCGACGGGTCGTGGATGTAGGTTGGACGCGGCAAACCCAGCCGTGTCGCCCAATGAGGGATTCGGGTATGAAAGATGATCAGACATCTGACGATCGAAGCAGGTCTGGGCGGTCATGGTGACGGTTGCCTAGAGGCTGTATCAATGACGAGATGGCTGACAACGTAGAGATCTGAATCGGGCTTGGGTGACAGAGGAGAGGTCGTCTTGAGTCCTTGCAAAAACGAGTTCTGATAGTTGATTGCAAAGTCGACGGGGTCAATGAAGATGGGAGAATTCGAGGTAGGGTTGGGAGGTGAACAGGAGGCCAGGAGACGGAGCGATTCGTTGCTTAGACCACCACCTAGGTACTTAAGGGAGGTAGGTAGGCAAAGGACGTACGTAATGAAGCAGGTAGGTATCATTCATCCAAAAAGAAACAAGAATGTTGTATATCGTGAGAAAAGGGAGGAAGACTGCTCTCGCAAGGAAGCAGTAACACCCAGCCTGGTACTTGCCAGGTGCGACTGTCTTTGTTGAAGCAAAGCTAAGTAAGTACCTAGTTAGAATATCCAAGGAAGGAAAGAGAAGGTGGGGTATTTCGGCAACAGAGCCAATGTAAACTGGAGACAACTCGAGGATGGTACCTGTGTGTGTGTGTGTGTGTTGAGGTAGGTAAGTCGGCAGTTCGCAAACTTCCTCGATTCAACTTTTTGGTGATGATGCAAGGCAAAGAGATCAACAGCTACAGACAAAGACGGCCAAGTTCACGATAGGTAGAGAGCAGCGGCAGTCGACTATACATACCCAGGTAAGTAGGTGGATATACCGGCCGTTTCCCAGTGCCGTCATCTCAGAGCAGTGCCCCCACCCCGCCTCACATGCACTTACCCACGAAGCCCAAGACACTGGTTCTCATGAGGCGTACCCTATCCGGTCTTGCGAGTTTTGACGTGAGATTTTCTCTGACAGTTCCACCTTGGGTAGGCGAAGACGCGGACAATGACG
Organism: Colletotrichum sublineola; assembly: GCA_020631755.1. Lineage (NCBI taxonomy): Eukaryota > Fungi > Ascomycota > Sordariomycetes > Glomerellales > Glomerellaceae > Colletotrichum > Colletotrichum sublineola. Next base: position 3,916,004 of record JAHSQG010000006.1, on the reverse strand, counting down.
GGTGTTGTGCAAGGTGTGACCAATCTCGAGGAAGAGTCAAGACTGAAAAAGGAACTCGTCCATCCGGGATGGCAAACAGCACAGTATGTCGCAATCAACACAGCTGTAGCATCGACATCCTCTTCCAAGACAAAGAATGCCTTTGTGGAGGTTCTGTGGAGAAGCGGGGGAAGGGTTGATGACTGTGCCCAGCTGAGATGGAACTTCATTTACAGATATCACTGAGGTATGCAGGTGTCCCAGTTCCCGTCTCTCAGTTAGATACAGGACTTGACACCACTTTTCTAGGAACCGTTCCTGTTGTCGCACGACCCCTGAACACTCCAACGTCCCTGGCCTTCCTCGTAAACAAGCCACTCAAGCTAGCCATAGGAGGGAACGAAAAAGGATTATATCAAGCAGCACTGTTTTGTTTTGCACTGAGTTTCTTGTGCTGAACCGACGGGCAATTGACTGGCTATACTTGAACGATGCCGGGATCCGACTGTGGCACATTGCGCACACCCAGCTTATGTTACAGGAGTGACACGTACGAGGAAGAAGTGGACGAAGGGGCAGCATGAAGACAACGAATTATCTACCGGATCTGTGTATCCCCGACCAACACTACGTCTGCAACGTATACACAGCAACCCTCATTTGGTTCATTGTGTTCCCAGATGCCTCGTGGTAGAAGCGCCACAATCTAACCCCTGCCTCCTGTGAGGTTGAAACAAGTCAGCATGCGCACCACCAGCACACTGTCAACTCTGACGCTTCGACCGGCGCTTTTGTCATTTCGAAAGTGAGTGAAGAAAGTGTGTCCCTTTGAAATCGAGGGTTAGGCCCGTAGAACAGACCCTGACTGACCCCGGGTCGCGAGTGCGACCTCGCCTCCGACTTCCCTAATAGTCGCCAAAGTCCCGAAAATCAAATACCGTTTTTGGAAGGAGGGTTTTCGGGTTTATTTTCTGTTTGAGAGTGCCGCCAAAGAGAAAACATGCTGGACGAATACATGATACGGGCTCCTCTCTGTGCCATACTAATGCGTTCCACATGAACTAGGGGTAACCTGCCCCCTTCTTGAGTTCTCAACTGTCGTACGCCCGCCCGTGGAACACGAGCACGCTCTTCTGGTGGCTCAATCGGGCCACCTGCGGGCGGCGACTCTACCCTCCCCATGTCCACTTCGAACTCGGCTTTTTTCGACAAGTTTGCCACAAAGACTTGATTGTTTCGTCAGTCGAGGAGCCGCAGCCGTCTTCCAGAGACATTTCTACGAAACATCATTGGCGGAGGCCGTCGAGAGAGGAAGCTTGTGCGAGAGGCAGAGACAAACACTGTGTGCGTGAAGTCGGGGTGGATTATCTAGTCGACCGGAGTTGCCCAGCCGGATGCAGTCGGGCCTTGGCAATGCGGACAGGACACACAAACACCAGACCCTCCTAGAGAGTCTTCCCACGGCTTATGGAAGCAACTGCGGAAGCACCTACGGAACGATACAGCTCAAAACGAAGTGTTTGGCAACGACCAAAAGGTGCCCAGTGAGCTTTCGGCGTTGCTGAAAAGAACGATAGACCCATACGACGTGTCCCGTCCTACCCAATGTCATTGCCACCGTTTGATGGCCAGAGCTGTCTTTATCCTTTCACTACAGGTCAACTGACAGCTCCCATGTATCAAAGAGATCCTGCAGATAACCACGTGGAACCCCCGTAATAGTGCCTGTATGAAATCTCTTAAACCTGACTACTGGAATGCTGCGTCACACGGCCTTGACAGTCGTGATCATTGAAGAAGGCCAGCAAAAGGGCCATATGTTGAGAGGATTGTTGCATTGGGCACCATAGCAAGTCTGACCTCAAGGGACTCCCCCCAAATATTCGACATTCAGCATTTCACAGGGCGCTGCTACGTTACTAGCGTTTCTTGCTACCCCCTGACGAGCCACAGTACACCTACTGCTTCTAACCTTGTTCAACCTGTGAGCATCACAATCCTACAAGCAGATCCGGAAACCTGCCCCATCGTCGTGTTCCAAGGCCTGTCCTTCTCCCTGCCCCCCAAAACAGATCGTACAGCCTGATTATCCAAGCTTTTTCTTTCTTTCTTGTTTACTGTTCTCTCCTTCCTCCGTGGGACGACTGCTCTTCTAGACCGAATCTTGGGAAGGACAATGCCACGAGGAACTGGGCGTACAGAGGACAGGAAACTCTCTCTTATGGGGGAAATTCTCATGTCATACTGTCAAACAATCCATCGAATATCCAGCAAAGCACAACTGGTGGCCACAAGCTGTGTCAATTGTGAATGAAAATTACTGTAATCGACACTGACCCGGAAGCTAGGCTCTGTGTCAGGCAATCTACCAGCAATCATGACTGGTTACGACTTCAAAATCAAAAGAGCACCGTGCTTATGCAAAGAATCAGTGTTATTGTTTTCGTCTCCTACCCAAAGGCTTGAGACGTCTCCGTTTGCGGTCGACAGCCGGGAGACGGCACCCACAGATTAGGCTGGCCATCAATGAGGGGGTAACTCACTTGAGCCTCCGTTGATGGGATACGCAACAAGTTCCTCTGTAAAAATGGTGAACCTCGGTGGTATTTTAAGGATTCTCTAGTTAACTGGATAATTGCAGGCCAAAACCGGCTGCGCCCCGAGGCCGTTCTATTTCAAGCGTAAAGTGATTGCCATCTTCCCGTCTCCCAGAATGTTAGTAGCCTTGCTTGTCGGTCTTATTGCATGTGGCCGTTGAGCCTCATAGGCCATCACCTTGCACAGATACACTCCCAGAACAGCAAAAGCTGACAAGGGGCTATGCCGTGAATGTTTAAAGGCCCGATACCTTTGGAGCTCTGATTCTCTTGGTCTTGCAATGGGACCCGGGTCGTCGTCACCAGCCTTCTTGTATATTAAAGCCCCTTAATGCGCCCATGCTGACCATCAGATCACCCAGCTCATCAAGCTCAGAACCTGATGCTGATTGCCGAAGCAAGGCTCTGCTTGATGCCGCGTTCTCCTGCTGCCGTATACGACTGAAAGAAGTGGACACCCTCACTTGGCAGCTGCTGCTTCAAGCATCAGCCGCACAGTAGTATAGACTTCACCTTGACTTCACTTCACCTCACCACACCCCAGGACATCAGGGTACTCTCCCATTTTCACTTGCACAAATCCTGTGAACTGAAAATTCAGTCAAAGCAGCTCCTACCGCTCCCTCTTCATTTTTTCAATCCTTCTCAATTTCCTTTCTACACCTTGGCTTTCTGACATCTTTCCGTCCTCACCATTCCTATCAACTTTGCCTACAGAAATCTCATCTTCTGCCCTTGCCCTTGTACAAAACCTTCAACCCTCTCCACCCATTCGCTGTTAGGTCGTCACGCCTCTTTCCCCTTCTTCTCCTTCTACCAACACGGCTGGTTGAGGCACAAATCAGCAACAAGTCTCTTCACCACGTCGAGACCGTCAGGATGGAGGACATTGCTATCATTGGTATGGCCTGCCGCTTTCCCGGCAATGCTACCTCGCCGGAAAAGCTTTGGGAGACGATGGTCCAGAAGGAATCCGCGTGGTCTGAATTCCCCAAGGACCGTCTCAACATAGATGGCTACTATCATCCGAGTGGTGACCGTCAAGGCAGTGTGCGTCTTTCATCTCATCCGCGAACTTCATTCATCGGTCGTCTGAGCTGACCTGCTACTTCTAGATCTCATTTCGAGGCGCCCACTTCCTCAAAGATGATATCGCAGCTTTCGACGCATCTGTAAGTGGAAGCCTCATTGATCTTGTACCGGGGTCTCATCTGATCCGGACTTCTCTAGTTTTTCTCCGTCATGGCCGAGGACGCCAAAGCCATCGACCCTCAGCAGCGTTTCCTGCTGGAGGTATCCTACGAGGCGCTTGAGAATGGCAAGCGAACCCCCTTCCTCTTGGGGAAACAGTTTGTACTGACCTTAGGTAGCTGGACTTCGCATGGAAGACCTCAGAGGCAGTCCCACAGCCGTCTATGTCGGCTCTTTTGTGAAGGGTCAGTCTGCACCATGCTGTATCCTGATTACTCCTGCTGAGACAAGACAGACTACGAGCAGATTTGCTTACGCGATATGGACTGGCAGCCCCAGTATGCTGCCACAGGCACAGGCAACGCCATCATGTCCAACCGCGTGTCCTACACGTACGACTTCAAAGGGCCCAGCATGACGATCGACACTGGCTGCAGCGGAAGCCTCGTGGCAGTCCATCTAGCCGCTCAAGCCCTCAGGGCCGGCGACTGTTCCCTGGTGAGACATTCTGTTACGTTGTCCTTCTCTGACACTAACCTTTACAGGCTCTCGCTGCCGGAGCCGGCCTCATTTTCACGCCTAATACCATGATGCCCATGACGGCACTCAACTTCCTCAGCCCGGACGGCAAGTGCTTTGCTTTTGATGCCCGTGCCAACGGCTACGGTCGTGGCGAAGGCATCGGTTTCGTCGTTCTCAAGAAGCTGTCGGATGCAGTCCGAGACAACGATACCATTCGAGCTGTCATTCGTGGTACCCATGTGAACCAAGACGGCCTGACCACCGGTGAGCTCTCCGCATCCAAAGCACACAACCCGTCGAAACTAACGGTTCAACAAGGCATTACCCTTCCTAGCAAGGAAGCCCAGGTAGCCAATATTCGCGCCCTTTACACCAAGCACAACTTGGACATGAAGCAGACCTCGTTCGTCGAGTGCCACGGCACGGGAACCCAGGCTGGCGACTTCCGAGAGCTCAAGGCCATCTCTGAGACACTCGCTGAGGGAAGGAAGACGGAGAACCCCGTGTTTGTGGGCTCCGTCAAGACAAACATTGGCCACCTTGAGGGCGCAGCTGGAGTCGCAGGTCTGATCAAGGGCGTGCTCACCACCGAGAAAGGTCGTATTCCGCCCAACATCAACTTTGAGCTGGGGAACCCCAACATTGACTTCCAGAACTGGAAGGTAAAGGTAAGCCACTGGAGATCCACCGGTTAGTGCGTAAAATGTTGACGATGTTGCTAGGTACCTACGGACTTGACAGAGTGGCCGGTTGATGGTCTTCGAAGAGTCAGCGTGAACTGTTTCGGCTTCGGAGGCACCAATGCACACGCCGTTCTCGACGACGCTGCTGCGTATCTTGCAGAGCGCGGCATGACAGCCAACCACAATTCCGCCCTCGACGATGCCCAGCGTCGTCAGTTAGATGCCGTCCCCGAGGGCCATGGCCCGTTCTCAACCCCCAAGCTGTTCGTGTTCTCCTCAAACGAGCGCAAGGGTGTTTCTCGACTGATGGAGACACATCTCGGCCACATCACCGGCCTCAAGGACATGACCGAGACTGATGCCGACAACTATGTCTACACCCTGGGATGCCGTCGTTCGAACATGGAATGGAAAGGTTTCGCTGTGGCCAAATCCGTTGCGGATCTCGCCTCGAAGCTACAGTCGAATGACGAGACGAGCTTCTTCCGATCCGGCCGCGAGAGCAAGCCAAAGCTCGGCTTCGTTTTCTGCGGTCAGGGGGCTCAATGGGCTCAGATGGGCCTCGAGCTCATGCGTTTCGATGCTTTCAAGAGTAGCATAACGGCGGCCTCCCGCCATCTCAAGACGCTCGGCAGCGACTTCGATCTTGTCAAAGAGATCGCGAAGGCCGAGACGGAGTCGCGCATCCAGGATCCCCAAATCTCGCAGCCGGCGACGACCGCAGTCCAAGTAGCACTTGTTGACTTGCTGCGTGCTTGCAACATCACCCCCAGCAGCGTCGTCGGACACTCCTCGGGTGAGATCGCGGCCGCGTACGCGTCGACTGCCATCACTCGCGAGGCAGCCTGGGCGCTGGCATACTACCGTGGCCAGAGCGCTTCTCTTCTCCCGACTGTCGCCTCTTATCTCAAGGGTGCAATGTGCGCCGCCAGGATGACCAGCGCTGAGGCCCGCCAGTACATAGAGAGCCACGACAAGGACGGCAGCCTCCAGGTCGCGTGCATCAACAGCCCCAACTCGGTCACCATTTCCGGCAACCGTTGCGACGTTCTCCAGATGCGGGATGATCTCAAGTCCCGCCAGGTTCTGTGCAAGGTTTTGGACGTCGACGTCGCGTACCATTCGAGGCACATGCGACTTGTCGAGGGCAGCTACAAAGACTGCATTCAAAAGATTCTCCCAAATGACCCCATCGAGAACATCCCCTTCTTTTCATCGGTTCAGGGAGAGATGCTCCCGCACAACCTGCTCGACCCGTCGTACTGGGTGCAGAACTTGGTTTCTCCGGTCCAGTTCGTTGCCGCCATCAAGGCCATGATGACTTCCGATAGTCGTCCCGATATTCTGGTTGAGCTGAGCCCCCACGCGACCTTGGAATCCGCACTCTCAGAGACCATCTCTGAGCTTGGTCCCGGATCCCAAGCAACGTATCTGCCGCTCATCCGACGCAACAAGGACTCTGCGGTGACTACGCTCCAGGCTGTTGGTAAGATTTGGGCGCGAGGCCACCCGGTCGATATGCTCAAGGTTTGCTCTAAGTAAGACGTCTTTTCCTTTGAAGATCTCACCCGAGAACTGGCTAACGTTTGTTCTAGGGGCGCCAATGCACAGACTTACAAGACGCTGGTCAACCTGCCGTCTTATCCCTGGAACCACTCGAAGGTGTTCTGGTACGAGTCCCACACGTGCACCGAGCATCGTTTCCGGAACTTCGGCCGCCAGGACTTGATCGGATCTCCTTCCCCGGACGCCACCACCTTCGAGCCCCGGTGGAGAGGCTTTTTCCGCATCTCCGAGAACCCCTGGATCCAGGACCATCGCGTCCAGAAGACCATTGTCTACCCGGCGGCCGGCATGGTCACCATGGCTCTCGAGGCTGCGAGCCAGCTCTCGTGCAGCATGACGGACGTTTTGGGCTTCCATCTCACCGGCCTGCGGATCGAGAGGGCAATGATCATCCCGTCCTCGGCCTACGGTCTGGAGTACTCGCTCAACTTGAAGCAGCTGCCTGCGAAGGCAGGTGCGGACCCGGAATGGGAGTTCGCCATATACTCCAAACCAGAGGATGGACCTTGGATTCGACACGCAGACGGCAGTATCAAAATCCGAAGACAGACTGGAGCTCTCCCGACCACCAGCGAACATGCCTACAGGTACACCCAGATCCAAGGTCTCTGCGACAAGTCGATCCCGTCTCGGCAGCTGTATGAACTCCTGGACGTTGTCGGTCTCAACTATGGGCCATGTTTCCAGAACGTGGCTTCCATCTCGACCTACGAGAACGCCTGCATCAGCAAGGTTCGCATCCCTGACACGAAGTCCAAGATGCCTGCCGGCTTTGAGTTCCCCCACGTTATCCACCCCGCGACCTTGGACGCCATGTTCCAGACGCTCTTCGTCATCGATAGCAAGCCCATGGTTCCGTCATCAATCGAGAGCATATTCGTCTCTGCACAGATTCCCCACGGCGCCGGCCACGAGTTCACGGGCTTTGCAACAGCCGAGAGACACGGTCTCCGCGGTGCGGTGGGCTCCATCGTAATGGCATCCGACGAAAGCAACTGGGATACGCCGTTGGTTATGGTTGATGGCTTGAAGTTCACTGCCCTGGCAACGCCATCGATCGAGGACGGCGGTTTCATTCCCAATCATCGCAACCTATGCTCCGAGGTCATCTGGAGGGAGGACTATGCCAGAGCCGTGACCGAAGACTTCTACGACATGCTCTCGCTGATGGCCCACAAGTACCCTTCCCTGTCAGTTCTTCAGTGTGGCGGCAGCATGCAACTTGCACAGACCATCCTGGACACTCTCTCGGAGGGCGTCGCCCCGAACCTGTCTCGGTATACATTCACCGACCCAGACATTCTGACCGCTGCTCAAAAGGCATACGAGAAATCAACGGTGGTCAATCTGCTGGAGCACCGCAACTGGCCAGCTGTCCAAGATTATACTGCTCGATACAACCTGGTCATCGTGGCCAGAAATGCAGACGTCAACCTCGGCGACGCCAGCAACCTTCTGCTACCAGAAGGAGTTATTCTCAACGAGACCACGCCACCAATGACCCCGACCAGCACCGACTCGATGCTCGCGGCCGAGCTCGCATTCGACGATCCTACCACTCTCCAGCTGCCTTGTGAAGTAGAGCCCGATAACATCATCCACTGCGATACGTTGGACCAGCACTTTGAGGCCAGTGTCTTTGTCGACAAGCCCAAAGCTGCTTCGTCGCCCGGCATCCTCATTATTATGCCGGACGCGTTTGGTCCCGAGGTGGAAGAACTCGCCAAGTCGCTCAGCGACCTACTCCTGCAGAGGGACTTCAAAGTGAACATCGGCAGCCTGCACGGATGCGACCCAAAGGGCAAGGCTTGCATCGCCCTTCTCGAGGTCTGCGACAGCTTCGTCTACGAATGGACGGAAGCCCAGTTCTGCTCCTTCCATAACCTGCAGGACGCGGCCAGCAGCCTTTTATGGGTTACCCGAGGCGCGAACCGACGTCCCACGAACCCTCGCAGCGCGCCCATCATCGCGCTGGCCCGGACAATTCTCTCCGAAGATCCGCAGAAGACCATCGTCACCCTCGACCTGGACCAGAGCACTTGCCTCGCTTCGCTCGGCCTGCCACAGACCGTTGAGTGGGTTCTAGATTCTATGCTGAGCGGATCCGCCGAGGCTGAGTTCGCGGAAGAGGGAGGGCAACTCTACATACCGAGACTGATGCCCCTGAAGGAGCTGAACAAGATGATTGAGAGTGACTCGAATGTCGAGATCGTTCAACAGTCCATCTTCCATCGCCCCACAGACCAAGAGTACAAAATGACTATCTCTCAACCGGGGATCGACAATGGCAACTTCCACTTTGTCGAGTGTTCGCATGCGTCTCAGCTTGGCCCCTATGAGGTTGAGGTCCAGACCCTCAGTGCCGTCCTGCACCCCAATGACCTGCACACCGCCATGGGACGGACCTCAGGCGACAGTCTCGGTCTGGACGTCTTGGGCATCGTCAAAAACATTGGCTCCCAGGTTAGAGACGTCCGGTGCGGCGAGCAGGTCCTGGCCCTCGTCCCCGGTGCTTTCAAGACCGTCCACCGCGTCGACCAGGGCTTCGTCAAGCCCGCGCCGCTTCCCTTCGAGTGCTGCCAGTACACGCCCAGCGCCCTCATCGCCGCGTACTACGCGCTGTGCACTGTCGGCCGTCTCACGCCCAAGAAGAAGGTGCTCGTCCACGCCGGCGCTAGCTCGTATGGGCAAGCCGCCATTCGCGTAGCGACCTTCTTCGGCGCCGAGGTTTTCGCGACGGTTATAGGCGAGAACTCGAAGGCCCAGCATGCGACTCTGGTCGATGCCCACCGTCTTTCAGAGGACCACATCTTCGATGCCACTGGAGAGTCCTTCGTCGCTGATGTCTCGAGATTCGGAAAGTGTGACGTCCTGTACAACCCCACCCAAGAGCACACTGCAGCCAGTTTCAAGTGTGTCAAGTCATGTAAGTTATTTGCCGTTTGTTTCATTACTACGCACGGCGCTGACCATTTATAGCCGGCTGCGTCGTCCAGCTCACCGACAGGACTGAGGGACCACCCAGTGTCTCCGTTTCCGCCACGGCATACATCAAGCTCGACCTCGGCCTCCTCGTGGAGGAGGACCCCGACCTCGTCAAGGACCTGTTCAGCATGGTGGACCGCTTCGCCTTCGACTACCTGCGCACGAGCTCCAGTCTGCAGTGCCAACCGGTCCACCGGTTCCCCATGTCAGCGCTCGAGGACGCGTTCAAGCAGCTCGAGAGAGACCCGCACCACGGCCTGACGATCGTGGAGGCGAACCAGGACACCCTTGTACGAGTGGCACGGGCGGCGCGAACCAAGCGCCTCGCCGACGTCGTCGATCCCGAGGGAACATACGTCCTCGCCGGCGGCCTCGGCGGTCTGGGAAGGGGCATTGCGAAGCTTCTCGCCGACAACGGCGCGAAGAAGCTGGTGTTTCTGTCGCGGTCTGGTGGCGGCGCCAAGGCCGACACATTCTGCAAGAGCCTGTCCGGTGTGGACGCCAAGGCAATCGCGGTGGACATCACCGACCGGAAGGCGCTGGAGGCACTCGTTCCCGGCCTGGGCAAGGTGTCGGGCGTCGTTCAATGTGCTGCTGTCATCAAGGTAGGCCCCGGTCCCCTTGTCCGCGAAACTTGTAGACGATACTGACAAAACATGCAGGATGCTCTGTTTGAGAAGATGTCACACGCCGACTGGGTTGCCGCCTTTGCCCCCAAAGCCGTGGGTGCCATTAACCTTGCAGAGGTGTTTGGACGAGGACCGTCCTCCACCGCTGGCGACTTGGCCGGCTCCTCCTACCCCCACGACCCTTGGTTCCTCTTCTTGTCAAGTGCTTCGGGCATAATCGGCAACCGAGGCCAGGCCAATTATGCCGCGGCCAACGCCGTTCAGGACGTCCTGGCCCGTTCCCTGCCGCGGGCCGTTTCCCTTGACCTCGGCCCCGTCCTCGAGGCGGGCATGCTCGTCGAGGACGAAGAGACGCTCAGCAAACTCCGGGGCGCTGGGTTCTACGGGATCCGCCACCGGGACTTTCTCACAATGGTCGAGCGGGCCATCACGGGCGAGGTCGCCCCGGGCGTCGCCACGCCGGCCCAGATCGTCTCGGGCGTCGGCACCGGCGGCCTGATCCGCCAGAACAACCCCGGCGACCCCTTCTGGTCGCGGTCGGCCATGTACTCATACATGAACACGGTCGACGTGCCGGTCGCCTCCCCTGAGGAAGCGTCCGGCGGCGGCGGCGTCCCGAGCGAGGCAGACGTCAAGAGGATGCTCGCGTCGTGCTCGGATGCGGAGGCGGCGGCAGCTGTGGTCTGCGCAGGGTTGGTGCAGCTGATGGCCAAGGCGATGACGCTCCTGCCGGAGGAGATTGATCCGGAGCGGGCGCCGAGCGCGTACGGCGTCGACTCCCTTGTAGCTGTTGGCGTTCGGAACTAGATCTTCCGCAACGCCGGGGGCGTCGACGTTTCCGTCTTCGAGATCCTTGGGGAGACATCTGTTCGTGGGCTGGCTGAGGTGGTTGCCAGGAGAGGTAAATGGTAGAGGCTTGAGGCACGGATGTGCATGTGTGTGAGATATGAGGGGACCCATGAATGACAGCAGCGAAAGACGAGTTAGAGCAGGGGAGAGAAAGGATAGAGGAGACACAGACCGCGCTCGGTTGGCTGCTTATGTTTGACTTATAATTCATCGCGTTAGACACTTTCATACGAGTCCTTGCCGTGTTGTAAGCTGCAATGGTCCGAAGTACCTGGTAGGCATCCCCAAGGTGCGTGCGCTTTCTGGTCCTTCATTCGTATTTCCATTCTCCCCTTTGGCTGAAAGGTGCTCGATGAAAAGTCGTTTTGGGGAGCATAGACTGCGGCAATGCGTCACAGTGGTTGGAGGGTTACAGATGTTGGACTTTTTTTCTTTTCTTTTTCTTCTTCTTTTTTTCTCTCTCCAAGTTTTGAGTTTTCAAGTTTTTGCGGTTGAATATCGAGTGGCGAAAAACATATTATTGACAAGGTATGTTGGTTCTAGTATTAGGCACGATTGATTATCGTATGAATGAGACCGCATTTGCCGGCGTAACACGCAGGATTCAGCGCGAGGCGAGAGAAGTCGTGGCCTAGTAACACGAAATAATAGACTCGGCGGCAAGTATCCGGGTTAACCAGACATTTTTTGGTGAGCTTCAAGCTGGACGGCCTGAAGTGCAATATGAGCTGTTAACCAAGAGTATGAGTCAATCTCAGACAAAGTGGCCGTTTCCTAGTTCCAGTTACAGTTCCAAGTACGGAGGGAGGAAGCATTGTTAGGCCAGGCCGAGATGAGGATTCAGAAGCCTAGCGAGACGAGGTTTCACTGGGTGTATTAAGTCCAAACGAACGGGGTGATAGGCTGCAGCCGTCTTGACGCGGTTGAGACGTTGGGCAACAAGGGACGAGAAGGCGGAGCACGATGATGACGACACACCGAGAAACGACATATGCGATTCTCAGAATGCGCCGGACGATAAGAATGCAAAAAGGTAGCCTCACTAAGCCAGGAACAGACAAGCGCCCATACACTGGGTTTGCAGCCTGACACACAGGTCGGCAGGGCAGAGTACCTACTCAGGTACCTACCTAGATGGGTAGCCTGTACCTGGCTAGGTAGCCACAGTAGACGGGAACCTAGCTACTTCTTCCGTACACGGTACGGATACACTCAAAAATTTGGACTAACATTTGCCACAGTACCGCAGGCAGTGCTTGGAAGTACCTATTAATTAATAGAGTGCGCGCCTCGACTCACGCGTCGCGCCCAGGCAGTCACCACAGCTGCGATAAGATAAGCACACGTTCAACAGAGCCATCATTCCATCATTACCTACCTACCTACCTCTACTTACCTCTACTTGGTAGTACTATGGTTGTTTGGTACCTTACCACCTCCACGGGACCTGGTTCATTGATGATGACAATGTAAACCTAGTCGGTTTGCCGACCGAAATCACACTCTTTCAACCCACCGACCCGACTAAGCCTGCGGCATCGTGTCTAGCAGCCCGTCTTCTCGACAATCGAACCATCGAGAGCTCTCCTTGCCTTTCATCCCGACCTTTTCGCCGCTCTTTCCGCGCTCTGAGGCCAACTCCCCTGTTTCCATCTCTGTCACAACCACAATTCTCGGCGTAGCGCGGCGCGACGACCAAGGTACTTACCCAGCTGCAGCGCAACCTCAATACCCACCAACGACCAACAGATGTTGCTGCACCGCCCTCCCAACTCTTTCGCCTGCAGCTCGCCTCATTTGAGAACGTGAATACCACGGGACACACAACGAACCAATACCCTGCCCCACGCGCAGCGCACCATGGACGACGACCCAGCCAGCACCCACGTCCGGGATAAGGAGGCTCTCAAGACCCTCGCCGACGAGCTGCTCGAGCTGGAAGGCGACCGAGATCTCAAGCAAGTCATCGTCGAGTCTTTCGAGACCGCCCCCAACCCGGAAGCCTACCACTACGAAAGAAGGGACGCCCTGCGCGATCTTCAAGCCGTGAACGACGAGATCGAGAACAAGAAGCGTCAGAAGCGCAACCTGGAACAGCGAATCCAGGCAGCCAGGAGCGCTCAACGTCAAGCCACCAGAGACGCTGCCGCCGGTGAAGACGGCAACATGTGGGAGGCACGGAACCGCTGGGGAACAGGTACGTGGGGGGTTTTTTTTTTCTTGTTATTTATCTCTTCTGGTGTGATGTGATCCTCTGGATGCCGTCGAATAATTTGATGCGCCTGCATTCGCCTGTCGTCCTAGCCTCGGCTTTTGCCCCAAAGCTCTTCAAGTGAACCAGCTCGACATACATTAGTCTACAGGCTGCAGCGCTCGACCGAGAGCGACGCTATGCTCCATCCAACATCGCAAGTTCTTGATTTCCAGCGAAGGCCGACGTTGATCTGGCTGGATCTGCCTCGATTTCTGCAACTCTGATCTGGAGCTGTTGCCCCCGACAGACTGGCCATGGAACATCGACGATGTCGCTCTATATTTGGAGCTTCACCGCCGAGATTTAGGCAAGGCTGTTGCTGCTGCCTCTTGGTTGCCGTGCCTGCCACACCACATTGTCACCCCCCCCCCTTCCTGCCTTGCCTGCCTACCTTACCTACCTGCCTTTCGTCTGCTCTCCTGAGCGCGAGGAGTTCCTGCCTTCAACTGGGACCTTCATCCACCTCTTCCCTTCTCTTATAATCTCATTGAATTCAAACCCCAGATCATTTCACTCGTACTTTCTCATCCACCCTTCACATCACGATCCCAACACTCCTTCGGACGGACGGACCAACCTCTATCTCTTCCGGATCATGATAAGACAGCCTTGCGCCTTTTTTATTTGCCCGGCTATTTGATCTTATCTGACGATTGACCGCACTCTGATATCATCATCCAATTTATGATCTGTAGCTAACACTTTCCAGCTGCGGTCCCATACAGGACATCATCAGGCTCTCACAACTCTGATTTCTCACAAGGAACGTCGCGTATGTCCAACAACATGAGCAACGCGACGTCGGGTCATGCTAGTCCGTCTACTTTGACGAACAATTTTCGAGGAGCTGCCTTGGGCCAGCCCAGTCGAATTTCCTCCTTCACCAACAACAAGAGGTCTTTCGGAACTGCTTCCGACTCTCTCTGCCACTCCAGCCCCGGCCGAAGCAAGTCCCAGCGCACTCTTGATGTCTCAAGTGATGTTATCGACCTCACTGGGTAAGTGGAATCTTCACACCAACAGTCTTTGGACTCTGACTCTGAGCGGTCCTTGTTGAGTTGGACATTACCGATTATTCGAGACTAACTGTCACCGCAGAGACGATGATGATGCCGACACATCAGTCTCACGCTCGAGGCAGAGAGAGGCGATGGCACGAGGCAATAGAGCTGCTTCTATGGTGCGTCAATCCATACCCTACGGCTCTAGATCTACCTCGATGGCCTCCCAGCCGGCCGCCAATGGCTTTCTTGGTTCTGGGGTCTCCAGAGGAAACTGGGACTTAGGTGCCATTCGAGGCCAATCAAACTCTCCCCTGTCCAACTGGAACTTCGGTGACATTCGAGGCCAATCGAACTCTCCAATGTCGAGTATGACTTCGACCCCCGTCGCTGACTTCGTCCCGCGGATGCCCGGATCATTCATCGATGATGATAACCCCTTCGCTTCCCCGTTCGTGCCCGCAACCCAGGTATACGGCTCCAACATGTACTCCAATGCGTACTATCCCACCAACCGATCCTCTCTCAGCACCGCCGATGTGATCAGCAGGACCAACAACTTCAACTTCATGGACCTCACGGATGGGTCCGGAAACCCCCTGGACCCTCGTGTTGCCTCAATCATGCAGGATATCAACGACGATCCCCGTAAGTCGAGGGAAGAGGTCGAGGCACTCCTGCGCAATGTGCACGCTGGCATGGAAATTCCAGAGGAAGACCGTGACGGAACACCCGATGCTATGAAGTATCCCCTCTATGCTCATCAGAGAGTAGCCTTGACCTGGATGAAGCGCCAGGAACAAGGCACCAACAAGGGTGGCATTCTGGCCGACGATATGGGGCTGGGGAAGACAATCTCCGTCTTGTCCCTGATTGTATCAAACAAGTCTACCACACCTGGACGCAAGGTGGGCCTACAGACCTGTAGACTTCCTTCATTCATATGCTAACCCGCTTCCCAGACAACATTGATCGTGGCGCCCCTTTCCCTGATTCGACAGTGGGAGGATGAAATCAAGAAGAAGATCAAGCCAGAGCACAGCTTGTCGGTCTTCGTTTACCACAACACGCAGAAGGTCAAGGCTCAAGAGCTGATGAAGTATGACGTCGTCCTGACAACGTACGGAACACTCGTTTCGGACCGAAAGAAGCTGGTGGCCTATAGGAAGAACTTGGGCGCGCGACCCATGAACTCCAAGACAGACCCGAACCTAGCCGGCTCGGTTTCTCTCTTCCATCCTGACTACTCCATGTTCTACCGTGTCGTTCTCGACGAAAGCCAGCAAATCAAGAATCACAAGGCACAGGCGGCTTTGTCGGCCGCCGAACTGATGAGTCAGTATCGTTGGTGTCTTTCCGGAACCCCGATGATGAACGGCGTCGATGAGCTGTATTCGCTCTACAGATTTCTGAAGATTAAGCCCTACAGCGAGTGGGCCAACTTTCGCAGCGCTTTCGGCGTGCTCTTTGGTAAGAGGGGAGACCCTCAAGCTCAGGCGATGAGAAACCTGCAGGTCCTTCTCAAGGCGACGTTGCTGCGTCGCACGAAGACGTCGCAGATTGACGGCAAGCCCATCTTGCAGCTCCCCGAGAAGACGGAAGAAGTGGTGTACGCAGAACTGAACGAGGACGAGCGCAAGTTTTACACGGATCTGGAGACCAAGTCGCAGGTTCAGATCAACAAGTACCTGCGCAAAGGCACTCTCGGCAAGCATTACTCTCACGTCTTGGTGTTACTGCTTCGCCTGCGCCAAACTTGCTGTCACCCGCACTTGTTGCTGGAGGCGGATGATGCTGTCACGGAAGTGGACGACAACATGCTCGAACGCGTAAAGTCCCTGTCTTTGACTATTGTCCAGCGGTTCATCGAGAAGTCCCGCGCGCTCGAGAATGCCGACGCTATCAACCAGGGCTTCGAGTGCCCCATCTGCTACGACATGATGCCCGATCCAACCATTCCGCTTCCTTGTGGCCACGAATTGTGCGCTGGGTGTCTGAAGCAGCACGTCGACAATGCCAGGCGCGAAAACATTAGAAATGGTGAAGACGAAGGCCAGGTCAAGTGTGCTGTCTGCAGGGGCCCGTTAGACCCGGCCAACATCATCACCTATTCCGCCTTTAAGAAGGTTCACATGCCGGAAGAGGCCAGCGGAAGCTCTGAGGACGAAGAGTCGGATGGGTCCGTGTGGAGCAGTGACGGCGAGGAGGACGAGGAAGACGATGAGGAAGCCGACGCAGACGATGCCGATAAGAATGGCAATCTCAAGGGTTTCGTCATCCCAGACAAATACGCCACCATTAGTGATGACGAGGACGAATCGTCTACTGTGGAGACCAAGCCCATGACACCCAAGAAGAAGCAAAAGAAGAAGGGAAAGATGAAGGCGACCGTCTCCCCAAGTAAAGAGTCCAAGAAGAGGCTGAAGAAGATCAAGGGATCCATGTTGCAGTCCCTTCGAAAAGACGCCAAGAAGAGCCTTGCAGCCTGGAGAGACTACACCAAGTACCTCAGCCACCATTGGCTCGCCTCGTCAAAGACACGAGCCTGTATGGATCTTCTCCGCAAGATCCAGGAAACCGGCGAGAAGACCATTGTTTTTTCCCAATGGACCATGCTTCTGGATCTTTTGCAGGTCGCAATAAAGAAGGAGGGTCTCGATATCAAGCACTGTCGGTACACTGGAGAGATGTCCATGGCGCAGCGGGACGACACTGCCTTTAACTTCTCGACGAACCCGGATATGAAGGTCATGATGGTGTCTCTGCGCGCCGGAAATGCTGGCCTCAACCTCGTCTCAGCCTCGCGCGTCATCATCATGGATCCTTTCTGGAACCCATACATTGAGATGCAGGCCGTGGACCGAGCTCACCGCATCGGCCAGCAGAAGCCGGTGAAGGTGTACCGCATTCTGACCCAAGAGACGGTGGAGGATCGCATTATCCAGCTTCAGGAGAAGAAGAGAGCAACGGTCGATGCTGCTTTGGACGAGCGCGAGGGCGCCAAACTGGCTGGTCTCAGCTTGACGGAGCTCCGGTTCTTGTTTAACCTCTGAGCGACATTCCACTCATAATCACTCCAATTCGATACCCCGCAACGGTGTTTTTATCCACCAAGCACACTACTACGATTTACGACAATCTGGGTCAGGTCTCTCCGACCTCTTGGCACCAGATCTTTTCAGCCTCGGGATATTGGGAGGGGTGTCTGTTTTGTTGAAAAAAAAGTACCGGGAATGGTACTTCGGCTTGCTCAGGATTGGCTTTTTGGTTCACTTGCATTACTAGATGGACCAGGGACTGCGGGAAGCGGGGAACTCTCACGATACACAAGATGTGATTCACAGTCGCACCGGGGAGGAATGGTAGAGAGTATGCCGACCATGCTCTCTCGCATCTTAACCCCCTCCTTACTCTTTTTGTTCTTTCTTTTTTTCCCTTCTTTTTATTCATGAGAACACCGCTGCGGCGTCCAAGGCTCAGGGTCAGGATCAATTTTCGGGTTCGCGAAGGCCGTGCAAGTGCATGCGGCCTTTGCAGCACGCGAGAGCCGTTCACGGATAACTCGGTAGTAGCTAGGTTCGATAGACAACATCAATCAACTCGCTCATCAAGAAAACATGTTTGTGCCTACTTGTGTCACAACACTAGCCAAGATGTGTTGTCAAGCTCGCCCGTAACTGTGCTTTTATTTTTGTTTCACTGTTTCTTTTTGCGTCCAAACGGCTTCATTGTCCTCTGGCTGTTACCGCCAGAGGGACATGACGGCATCCCTCGTGATACCGATGTGATAGTGTCCGAAGAATCACACCAAGAAAGTTCCATCGAAGGCCGTATATGTGCGTGCGTGCGTGCGGGCGGGCGGCCTGGGCCATGCGCGCGAGGGAGACGGCATCGGGATCGGGCCCAGGTACCCGTCGCCTTTCGAGAGGAGGAGGGGACTGCTGCAGCGTGCACTATTGGCAACGGACGGATGCCGAGACAGGGTAAACCCTCGGTTCGGTCGATAATTTCAAGTTTTTGATGAGGGTTTTTTTTTTTTTTTTTACCCTTCTCGGGAGCCCCGTCGCCCGTAGAAGGCTTTTTGGTCGTCGGGAGCGGGTGGGTGTACGCCGGCAAGAAAGGGGGTATAATAAGCAGGCACGGGAAGCAAGGGTTGCTAGTTAGTTCTACGTCGATGCTTCCTCTGCAAGCCGTCGCTGTCTTATGGTCGCCTAGATCTCCTTGGACTGGACGACGGCGGCGACGATGTCGCCGACGTGTGGCTGGGTCGCCGACTTGCCGGCGTTCTCGCCGATGGCCGGCCATGCCCACCGCTTGATGAGCGGCTTGTCGCCCGCGCGCCAGGCGGCGCCGATTTGCAGCGTCAGGCGGCCCTCGTGGTCATTGCTGAGGACGTCGAAGCGGATCTCGCGCGTCTCCGAGTCCATGTCGCGGATGGCGGTGCCGCGGACGGATTTGCTCCATTCCCCGTAGGCGGGTTCGGAGGGCTGGGTAGGGGCGGGGGGGACGAAGGACATGGCGAAGTCGGTGAGGGCGTGCGCTGCGGCGTTGGCGAGGTAGAGCTGCACGGAGGAGAAGTCGGGGTAGGGGTCGCGGGAGGGGGGGTAGGACGCCTGGAGGGAGCTCGGCGCGTGTTCGGCGCCCGTGGGCTCGGCAAGGCTGGGGAGCAGTTGGAGCTGGAACTGCGTCGTTGTCAGGGGGAGGAGAAATGTGCGGCCGCGGATCTGAAGGCGGGATGTCGGGGTAAGGGTCAGCTCGACTTGGAAGTCGGCCGGCGAGGTGAGCATGTTGGTGAGCGCCTGCGAGGCGTTGGGACGGTTGGAGGCGCCGCGGGAGGTGTTCTTCAGGTCGGCGGTCGGAAACGGCGGGGTGTTCAGGGTGAAGGAGGCGGCGTGGACGCCAGCACGTCGCAGGACGCGGGTGAGATCGCCGGCGAATCTAGTGACCTGTTCCACCGAGCGGTCATGCAGTATTTTGGCGATGATGGGCCTGAGCAGGTGGTACTGGTTTTGTGCCTGGTTGCGTCGCTGGTGGGGAGGGGCTGGCCGTAAGCGCTGCAACTCGTTCAGACGATGGGCATGACTGAGGAGGATATGGAGACTGAGGTGTGTCGCTTCCGCGAGCACGTTGTCCGTAGATTCGCCCACGGCGGGGGCACCATCGTCGAGGGTCTCAAGCTCGAGCGTAAGGCTTGGGCCTGAAACTGGATTAAAGTTGATGGTCTCGTTGTTTGCGCGTACTCCGTAAGAGGCTAGAGAATGCGCTTCACGGTGCAGCTCATGCCAGAGCTCTTGCGCGAAAATGGTGTTCCGGGCTTCCAGAACATGATCCGGCAGAAGAGCCGAATCCGGGACGGAAGATCCGATGGCTAGACGGCCGGTGGTCTCGCCCGATCTGCTCACGGTGACGGAGAGACGTTGGGAACCAGCTCCGACTCTACCATGCTGCAACAATGCTGTACCGTCGTCCCCCCGCCTCAGGGGTGCGAGACTGCTATTCCTGAACTCGGGTGAGGCTGGGAGGGTCAGGGACGCCGTTCTATTTGCAAAATTGGGGGGGCACCAACCTTCCGAGAACCCGAATCTCACACCAAGAGTATGGCGTTCCGCCGGCAACCGGCACATGGACCACCCAGCCTGATGCACCGACAGCACTTCGTCCCAGTACTTGGCTTCGCGCTCCACCTCCTTGCTCAGGTGGCTCGCCGCCTTGTCGGCCGACTGCTTTGTCGTCTCGATATCGAGCAAGGCCCATCCCAGAGACACGTCGTGGTTGTCCTTGGCCCGCTCGGCGTCTCTTTGCTTCTGCTCATCGTTGTCTTCGCGCTTGGCGATGCCGAGGGTTCCGATGCCGGTCCAGTCGCGCAACGCTTGGGAGAGGGTGACGCCAGCCTGGGCGGGGCTTTCTTTCGAGAGTAGCAGCGAGATGAAGTCGAGGGTCATGAGGGCGGCGTTTTGCGCAACACTAGTAGTATCCCATCGTCAGTGGTCAGTCCATGAGGTGGAATGGCCGGTAAACCGACTCGATGTTCCTCAGCACCTCCATCCGCGCGGCGGCGGCATCCGGCGGCTCCTCGTCGTCGGCGTTTCCATCGCTCATCGCCGTGTCTTCGTCCTTGACTTCTGCGTCGCCATTTTTCTGTTTTTCGGCCTCCTCTTTAAGGCTCTCCTCAGTTACGTTCCGGAAACCGCGTTCTGACTGTACGCGGGCGATGAATTCGCCGAGGCTCTTGGGCTTACGACCGCCTGTCGGGACGGGGTGGAGGGAGGAGAACGGCATCGAGCTGCCGGAGGCCATAGTGGGCAATTTCTCGGTCGCGCTATCACGTGCTGCTAGCTCGGTTGCGTTTGCGACAGTCGGAAGGTCAAGATTTCTGTTTGTAGAGCGGCAGCATGTCCTGGAGGGAATCGATTCTGCGTCGTGAAAAGTAGTGAGGCCCCTGGGCAAGGCTGCAGGTGAATGAGAGAAGGAGCTACGGATTGGCTGGAGCGACCGGGACGATCCAAGCTCCACTGCACAAGCAGCCAATCATTATGCGGGCTTGCTCGGTCAGGACTGGAGCACATCGAGGGGCATGACCAACTTGACGACCTACACCGCGAAAGGGGATAGCTTGCCAGTGAATGAGAGAGACTCGAGACAAAAATCTGAGCTGTACAAGCCTCGATGCACGCACGATACGTCAGATCTCGGTCGAGCCATTGTTGGGCAACAAACGTGGTTGGCACATGCGACGTATCGGCGGAACAATCAAAAGAGAGAGGCCAGACCGTAGCAGCACGTGCCTCCGTGGCATGGTCATATCATGACGACTAGTTGGGTCATTTTGAAAGAGAAGAGATGTCGGATGACTTGTGACTTGATGTCAGATTGAGGTCCGTCTACCGTCGCCGGCACTTCGGAGGGATATCCCTGCATCCCTGCGAGAGGCTGGTCCTCCCAACGTCTCTCTGTTTCTCTCAAGCGCCGCTTCTCGGCCGGGAGGGCAAGTCAAATGAGGGATATGTGGGATGGAACTTGGTGGAGGGGCATTTCGAGGTTGGTGTAGGTTAGTTAGTCTGGGCATGGCAACCGCGGTGGGGTTTTGGGTGGAAGCAGCCCAGAATAAGCCCGAGATGGAAGAGGCCGAACGGACTGGAACCCTGCCTGCTGTCGGTGTTGTTTAAAACCCCTCATCGGTGACTGGAGGAGAGACACTGACAGCCCGTATTTTTTGTGTGTGCATGTGTGCGTGCGTGTGTTTTCTCTCGCTATTTCTCGTGTGCCCAGACGACAGACAGGTGATATTTCCCTCACCACAAACAAGGCTGCAAGGGCTACCTGTTATCGGGTGTCATGTTGGAGATGGATGGTTCTGCAACACATCACACCACAGGCAGGCTGCCCAGCTGAAGACAACCAAAACCCACTCAATCACCGTGATCGGGCTGGCCTGGCCAGTCAGGCCGTCGCATTGAACCTCATCCGGCAACGTGAACGGTTTCTCATAGACTCCCTGCGACGCCGGGCCCTGCTCTGTGACGACGCTCGACGGGCTTTACGGCCCTTTTTGGTTTTTATTTCTATTTTTTAATTTTTTTTGCTGGGCTTGGCCGGAGCTCCCCCGCGCCACGATAAGAGCGATAAGAGCTCCCAGTCTGTGTCACTCCCTCAACCCACGTCACACACTCTTGTTGGGAGGGGTCCGGTGGGTGGTGAGGTGCCCTTTTTTCCCCTAATTTTTTTCCAATTTTTTTTTTCCTGCTATTTTTTTCCCAAGGTGCCGCGTTGGAAGGTGTGGCACCAGCACACCAGCACCAGCACCAGCACCAGCACCTGGCCCCCCTCGCTGTAAAACAAGTTGCGCTATAATTATCTTTGTATGGCCTTTTTCTGCGGCGTATGTGCCCCTCATTGCATGCCTACCTGGGTACCTTGCCCTCCAACGCCAAAAAGCCAAAAGCCAAAGCCAAAGCCCCCGCCAAGTGTGTCTCGCAGCTTCCCCTCCGATCTATTCCAAGTTCCAAGTCCAAGCTTCTCCAACCGCTCCGCAGCTCCTAAGTACTTGGCGCTTGCTTCGTCTCTCCCACTGGAACTCCCATCATCTATCACCTCTCCCTTTCCCTTCCTCTCTACCTACCTAGATATTATACCCTTGATTACGCGCGCACGGCCGGTCGACTCGTACCATCATCCCTTCGGACATATTGCGACCAATCCTCCTGGGTAGAAAAACCCCAACCCTCCCTCCTCCTCCTGAGGCCCGTCGCTCGCGCCGGCTGACTCTCCATCTCTAAAACGGCCTCTTTTCTCCCTTTCCCCCACTGACTCCGAGACCCCCGACAACCCGCGAACATCACCCTCCCCCCCAACCACCATCCTACGCCGCAGCTATGGCTCCCCCGGCTGCTAAGAAGAAGATCGCCGTCATGACCTCGGGAGGTGACTCCCCGGGCATGAACGGTGTGGTGCGCGCAGTAGTCCGGACTGCCCTGCACATGGGATGCGAACCCTACTGCATCTACGACGGATACGAGGGCTTGGTGGTGGGCGGTGACCAAATCCGCAAGGCATCATGGGGGGATGTGCGCAACTACCTCGGACAAGGCGGAACACTGATCGGAACCCGCCGCTGCATGGCCTTCTACGAACGTCCCGGCCGATTGACCGCCGCCAAGAACATGATCCTCAACGGCATTGATGCCCTCATCATCTGCGGTGGTGACGGTTCCCTGACCGGTGCCGACAAGTTCCGCGCCGAGTGGCCCTCCCTCATTGAGGAGCTCGTCTCCTCCGGCCAGCTCAAGAAGCAGCAGGTCGAGCCCTACAGGCACCTCAACATTGTCGGTCTCGTCGGCTCCATCGACAACGACATGTCCGGCACCGATGCCACCATTGGCTGCTACTCTGCCCTCGAGCGTATCTGCGAGATGGTCGACTATATCGAGGCCACCGCCTCTTCTCACTCAAGAGCTTTCGTCATCGAGGTCATGGGACGCCACTGCGGCTGGCTGGCCCTCATGGCCGGCGTCGCCACCGGTGCCGACTTCATCTTCATCCCCGAGAAGCCTAGGGCGGAGAACTGGGAGCAGGAAATGTGTGATATCGTCAAGAGGGTAAGGATACGAAACCAAGATGTGTTGTTCTGATGAGAGAGAGGCTGACATGCTCCAGCACCGAAGCTTTGGAAAGCGCAAGACCATCGTCATCATCGCCGAGGGTGCCCACGACAGTAACGGCAAGAAGATCAGCTCCGAAATGGTCAAGGACCTCCTCGCCGACAAGAACGGTCTTGCTCTGGATACCCGCATTACCACCCTTGGCCACGTTCAGCGAGGCGGCACCGCCGTGGCCTACGACAGAATGTTGGCCACGCTGCAGGGTGTCGAGGCTGTCAAGGCCGTCCTCGAAGCCACCCCCGAGACCGAGACCTGCTTCATCGCCATCACGGAGAACCAGATCTGCCGCAGACCACTGATGCAGGCCGTCAAGGACACCAAGGAGGTCGCAAAGGCCGTCGAAGAGAAGAACTTTGAAAAGGCAATGTCCCTCCGCGACACCGAGTTCGCCGAGATGTTCAGCTCTTACATGATGACCACCAACGTCAGAGTGGACGACCACCACCTGCCGGAAAAGGAGGTCCGTAGCCCTACACTCGATTATTAGCAACAGCACAGGCTAACTGACACCTTTGACAGAGGATGAAGATCGGTTTCATCAACGTCGGCGCTCCCGCCGGTGGCATGAACGCCGCTGTACGGGCGGGTGTCGCCTACTGCCTCTCGCGCGGTCACGAGGCCGTCGCCATCCACAACGGTTTTGCTGGATTCGCCAGACACCACGGCGATAAGCCCCTGGGCGCGGTGCGACCTTTCGACTGGCTCGAGGTCGACGGTTGGGCCAGCAAGGGAGGATCCGAGATCGGCACTAACCGAGAGCTCCCCTCCGAGTCCGGCATGGAGCTCATTGCCAACCTCATTGAGAAGTACGAGTTCGACGGCCTGTTCCTGGTTGGTGGTTTCGAGGCCTTCCACGCCGTCTCACAGCTGCGGAAGGCTAGAGAGCTGTACCCTTCGCTGTGCATCCCGATGGTACTCCTGCCCGCGACGATTTCCAACAACGTGCCCGGATCCGAGTACTCGCTCGGCTCCGACACGTGCTTGAACGAGCTTGTCCAGTACTGCGACAAGATCAAGCAGTCAGCCTCGGCCACCCGCCGTCGTGTGTTTGTCGTCGAGACCCAGGGTGGGAAGTCCGGATACGTGGCGACGCTCGCCGGCCTCAGCGTCGGGGCGAGCGCCGTCTATACGCCAGAGGAGGGCATGGACCTCGAGATGTTGGCCGCCGACGTGCGCCACCTCCGCGAGGTCTTCGCAAAGGATAAGGGGCAGTCGTCGTCCGGTCGCCTGATTCTCATCAACGAGAAGGCGGACGACGTTTTCAACGCCAAGCTCATCGCAGATATCATCCGCAAGGAGGCGCGCGGCCGGTTCGAGTCCCGCGACAGCATCCCCGGCCACGTCCAGCAGGGCGGCGTCCCCTCGCCCATGGACAGGTGTCGCGCAGTCAGACTGGCTATCAAGTGCATGCAGCACCTCGAGGAGTTCCGTCCCAAGTCGCATAACAGGTGCAAGAGGGACCCCATGAGCGCCTCCGTCATCGGCATCAAGGGTGCCCAGGTCACCTTCACGCCCATCCTGGACCTCGAGGACCACGAGACGGACTGGAAGAACCGCCGGCCCAAGAACGTCCACTGGGCGCACATGGGCGACGTCGTCAACATGCTCTCAGGCAGGCCCCCTCATAACAAGCCGGAGCGGAGCCTCAGTGGCATCAAGGCCAAGGACGTCAAGAGGGGCCTCGACGACTGAGGTTGACGTTCGCACCCGCATCCACACATATACACACACACGTCAGAGAACGGAGCGAGCGAGTTCTGATACAGGAGGAACAAACAAAAAAACGCGGGGAACGGAACCGGTGCTACTTTGACTTAGCAAAGGGAGTGGGGGGAAGGGATGGGCGTGTCGGGGTTTGTTTGGCTTTGATTACCTAGGGACACTTTTTTTTTTTTTTTTTACTAACGAAATACATTTTTCCTATCAGACGACAGGTCCGAGGACCGTACTTGAACCAATCGGGTCTTGGCAACTAGACTTTTTTCCTTTGTTTTTTTCCTCTCCTTTTTTTTTCCTCTCCTTTTTTTTTCCTCTCCTTTTTTTTCCCCTTCTGCCGTTCCTCATCTCGTCTTTGTTTCGTGCCTGGCCATGGCTTCGCGCGCCTCTCATCACGGACCTTTGTCCGATCTGCCCGGTCAGGGCTGTGCCTGGCTTGGCCCGCCCGGTCTAGACCCCCCCAGCCTCACGAACCTTGCCCGTCGCAACAGGACCCTGCCATGGCCTTGACATGATGACATTGTACGGGGGAAGAACAAAAAAATTGAAGAAAAAAGAGTTCAAGAGCCCGCCCGTTCCGGGACATGGCCGCCCTCACATCTTGGGCTGGGCGTGTGTGATCCGGGCCACGAGGGGGGTCTCTCCTGCCGTCGTGGTCGGGGAAGCAAGACAGCCGGCCGGCCATGTGGCGGGTAAGTGGTTGCAATAAGTATTGACTACATACCGATTAGGCAGTACGTATGGTACGCCCACACACGCAGAGAGAGACAGGGTCGACTGATCAGACGACACCGTCGAAGGGGGGGTTGGCTCGTCCTCCCCAGCACGCACCGACAATTTATCGGACCGCAGCCCTGGGGGGGCCAGCAACTTTTTTTTTTTTTAATCTCTCTCCCCTCAGCCTGGAGGCTTACTTGGTGGGATGGATTTTGACTTTTTGGCTCCCGCCCTTAGTCTTGGGTTGTCTGGGGAGGATGGATTGGATTGGCTCACGGGACGTTGCCGTAGGATCGTCCGTGTGCATACGAATAGCCTATCTCAGCCCAATTCCTCTCCCTTCCCCAACGTCCTTTTTCACATTGGGACTGCGGCGATTTGCAGAGAGAACGCTTGCTGACGGGCGATCAGGGAGGGAAGCCGTGTTTTCTAGGTGACCAGACCACGAGGAAAAAAGCAAGGTATCGGGGGGGGGGGGGGGGGGGGGGGGGGGGGGGGGGGGGAGGAGAGGAACGAGAGGGCATGCAAAAAAGTGCCGAGGGCCGTCTGGGCGATCAGCTTTCTTACCTTGGTGGACCGGGGAATGCTGCGCCGTGCTGATGTAAGAAAGGGCGTGTGTAGCGTGTGTGTGATAATGACTGCCACTCGACAGATGCTGCTGCTGCCGCTGCCCACCCTTCTCGCAATCTGCGGCTGACGGACCTCCCAAAGAGCAAATACAGCAAAAGATCTCCCCCTCCGTCAAGGGCTTGGAGTCAATGAGGAATTGAACGCCAGATGCGGCGTCCCCGCTGCAAGGGAACGCAAATACGCCGCGGCTGGAGCATCGAGGTTTGGGGGGGGGGGGGAGTCGTCGATTACTCAATCGCCACAGTCGAGAAGGGCTGCCTGCTCCTCGAGGGACCTCTTTCCTACACTCGGTTCGTCTCGAGGGCAGGATAGCGCGTTTCTTTTATGGAAAAAGATCTTCCAGCGGCCCCCTCGAGCTTACATAGTAGCTTATCAAAGGACCGGCCACCTGACTGAGCCGACATTGTGCTAAGTAGTCCAAGTATGTAGGTATGTTTGCTTGCTGAAAACTGTTCGAGGCCCCGAGGACCAGTGTGAACGAGCCCTTGTCAGGGGTGGGTCGGGGTGGCTCAGTAAGCAATCACCGCGAGATACATCTAATGTCCCGCTTTAAGTGGTCTCCCTCCCCTACCCTCCCAGGTAGGTATCGTGCTGCGGGCTGAGGTTGCAGCGCAGACCTGGAGGTGTTCCAACGAGGAAAATAAAAGCGAGCAATGTCGAAAAAGGGCCTTTCTGGCCCATACCCCCCTGGTCCACGAGCCCCCCTCCCCTCCCCGTGGCCATGGATAGGGAGAGGTTGGTTCATCTTGGGCAGTCGCTGGGCTCGTGGCAGAGAACCGGGGACAAGTCGAGGACAGGGCTGTCGGCGGCCAATCCAACTTGGCCATGGTCGAACCTGAACCGTTGGGCTGATGAGACCAGTCATCATTGTCTCTGTCAAAGTCCAGCCGCAACACTGCGGCCCCCAAATGGTTCGGCGCCCGGAAACCGGTCTGGTTTAGCATACAAGCCTGTAGGATTCTTGTTGGCCTATCCGGACAAGCTCTCCAAGCCCTACCGTGAACGCCACTACCGAAAGTTCTGGAGGCAGAGCCATGCAGATACACACCCATGGCCTATTGGGCTTGGCCTGCGCCTTTCTTCGAGACCCTTGATCGCGGCAACAACGCCTTATTTGTCAAATACCTACCACGTTAGGTGCTGCGTTTGCCTACCCAATCACAGCCGCCCTTGCGCTGACCCCTCCTCGAAATAATCACACGCGACTTCCGGGGGTCTTGCTATGTCAGCAACAAGGATGCTATCCGTAAAACGGGCTGAACGGGGTCATTTGGGCCAACGAGAGCTCGGGAGGAACCCGTCGAGGTGCAGTCAATTGGCTTTTTGGGTCGCCCTGAGGGTTGACCGGCAGTAGTTCTGCTGCAACTCGAGTGACGGTTGTGCCTACCGACCTTGTCGCAATGAGATATCGATAATCTTGAGTGTCCTAATGCAGGATGGTGTGGTTGAATACCACCCCGCCGGAGGCTACGTGGACCAAGCAGTGATAAACCCATCGATCCCCTGGTTCGGGGGTCATTTAAACTCTCCGTCTCGCTTCTCTGCTCGAGCCGACAGTTCCTACGCACGACTTTTAGGTCCTGGCCCACACACACACACCATCGAGTGAGTTCGTCTTGCGAGGTCAAGTCGCGCTCGACTTCGATAACCAACCAGGCCGAGCACCCGCGAAGCGTTGCCGGTCTTTCCTGTCGTTTACCGCCAAACCTTGCATCATGTCTTCTATGACGATGCAGGGATTTTTCAGATATTTCCTGGGGGCCGTCCTCCTCCTGGCCTCCCCAGCGACTTGTCTCACGGCCTGGTGGACAGCGCTGAGCCCTCATATAGCGATGCAAGACCCGCAAACGGGCGACATCCTATACAGTGCTTGTAACAGCAACTCCACACCCATCTTCCCTACCGACAAGCTCAACGCCTTCCGTTTTCAGAGGAAGCCTCGAAAAGGCACATCCCTGGCCGCCGCCGGATGGTACGATGTAGAGGAACAGACGACCGTGGTACGTCTGGCAGCGTCAAGCACCACGTCACGCCGTGACTGACATCGTTTCGCAGGCTTCCATGTTTTACCAAACCGAAGATGGCTCCATAGTGAACGGCTACTTCGTCTGCGATTTCGACTCGGGCCATTACGTCGTCAAAGGCGAGTTCACCATCTCCGCGACGGCCGGCGTCACATCTATCCACAACGAGACAGGCTTGTCGGTCGCGCTGCTAGGCGCCGAGAGCGGATACCGCGTCTTCTTCCACGACGAGAACAGGAAGGTCAACGTCATGTCATACACGACCAAGACCGACTGGCAGCTGGACGGGGCCATCTCGCAAGATCCGGTGGGAGGAATGAGCCTGACATCGTCACACGCTGGCTCGCTGAACATGTCCGTCGTCTATCCCAAAGACGGGGAAAACTTGGAAACCGCAGGGTTCTTCAAAGACGAGACCTGGCGTCTTGGTTCGTTCGCCCTACCACCACTCGTTGCATACGATGCAAATGCTGACTGTGATGAAGCCACGCTGCCTCGACCCCTCGTTGGTGGCGAGGTGAACGGGAAAATCAACGCGTCTAGCATCGTCCTCGATTCGTCTCGCACGCCCAACTTCACATTGCCCGCCTTTGCAAGTAACCTGACCGGACTAGACGTGATAATCGATCGGGGCTATTTAGGCAGCATCCTCTATCTGGGAACCGATGCAAAGCTGCACCAAGTATCAAACGTCGACGGCCAATGGAAGCTGATGCCGGACCAGGACTCAGGCCGGTGGCCCGTGGCGGATGCCGCTTATGGACCTTTTGCGGCGACGAGCAATTTCGAGACGAGCGAAGCATGGGTATGGTACCAGTCCAACGGCAGTTTGGTCCAGCTTTACCAGGGCGGCGATGGATCGTGGACGCAGGCCGCAACGGTGCCCAGCGTTAACGCAACGTCGGGGGCTTCACCGAACGGGGCAGAGAAACCGGTGGTGCTTTCAACCGGGGCCAAGGCAGGGATCGGCATCGGCATTTCCTTTGCAGTCGCCGCCGTTGCCGGTGTCGGCCTTCTCCTCCTCAAGCGAAGAAGACGAAAGCAAGCGGCGGCGGCTGAGGCGGCCCGTCTCAAGGAAGCAGAAGCCATGGCCAACGGGTGGAGCTCCCATTCGCCGACGGAGAAGCACGGGTCCGAGGTGTTTGAGGCGGACACCGAGACGGCCCCCCAAGAGCTGATGGATACGGTCGAAAGGTTCGAGCTCATGGGCGAGGGCCATTGGAGAGAAATGGACGCGACAGGGCAGAACGGAGCCAGGAGAAGCATTGGAGGCTGGAGAGAGGCGCAGAAAGTCAAAGGGATGCACGACGAGAACAAGGTCGTGAACCGGACCAGGGAGTGAGTAATGACTGAATATGATAATGATCCACCCTTCCTCCATCAGAGCGCGCGAAGGTTGTTTTCTTGTGAGCGATGTATATCTATCGCCACCCACCCAGCAGGCTGGTTCGGCCGCGTTGGGCTCCCACGCTTCGAAAAGTCTCAAGTACTCGGCTTCTCTGCTGCTCTGCTGCATGAGTCTGGCAACCCGGTGTGTGGTTGGCAATGAAGGCTTATCAAGTTTGGGCCTGGCTTGAGAGCCTTGATTATCAAAGTTGGGGTTTCGCATGGTACCCCCTGACCGCTCAGCACAGGTCGCACGTGGGCAAAGGGTACATACACTGTACGTGAGCGAGTGGTAAGGTTGTAGTAAGCTGGGTGAGTGAATGGCATTCAGATATCGTTTGTGGTGTGTCTAGGTGTATTTTGTAGTTGTCGACTAGCCACCGACAAATGGCTCCCCTGCAATTCTGAAGCCATCCCGAAAAGGAAAGAAAAAAAATGATATTATTTTAAAAGAGGTCAACCAGGATGGTGTCTCACGATAGTATGGGATGCCGCTGGATGTCAGACCAGCTCGTGGACGGGCCGGATGATGGCATGTCTCTCTTCAGGGTCCTCCAGGATATCGGGTCGGTCCAATCAGGGAATGGCTTTCCTAGCACCATCCCATCCCAGCAGTCGAGGTGCGGATGAGATGATTGATGGTGGAGGGAACCGAGAGCTACCGTGTACAATAGGCTTCCTCACTTTCTTGGGATGGGCATCTGACGAGCGGACGGGATAAGTCGTCATCGGATCAGGCTCTCGACTGACAGGGTTGGGGCCCTGACGATCAGGCTGAGGTTGGAGCAGCGATATCCTGGCGTGGTCGGCGAGAACCGAAGCCCAACTGCGGAGACTTGGCGACAAACATTTTTGACGACATAATGGCTTGTTCCGTCAAGGGCAAGAAGGGGTTGGGATTGGCGGCGGCACAGCATCCGTGGAGCAATCCATCCAGGCTCGGAACTTGTTATAGCATCGTAGACGGTTGAAGAATGGGCGGATGCGACACGATGATGGAAAGTGTCGGTTTGGAACAAGAAAAATCAGTGAGGGACAGGGCGCACTGTTAGTTAGCCAGGCACCACGGCGGCCGGCAGTTGGCAGGATTCCATCCAGTATTCGGCTTGAGGGTCTGTCTGTCAAATGCGCACAAGGTGTCGCTGCGGTTCCAGCCGTCTCTATTGCTGTCTAAAAGCTGCCTTGGCGTCAAGAAAAGCGAGAGTGCGGATGGAGTGGGGAGGGGGAGGGGGGAGCAGAGCCGAAGGAAAGTAGGTAAAGTGAGGTGAGGTGATGATGGTGTGGATTGGAAAGATGGCAGGCGGGACGACCAAAAGGGCTGGGGTGGGATGCAGGATTGCGTCAGTGTCTTTTTTGGCGATGGACTGGAGAGTTCCATGTACCTAGTCTAGGTATGTATGTACCTACTGTAGGTAGGTAAATAGGTAGGTAGGTAGGTACCTAGGTAGGTACGAATGTGACGGGGCTGCATTGGGGGGAGTGAGGGAGGGGAAAGGAGGGGATCCTCAAGTAGAGTAAAGTACTCGGTAGAGAGGGGAGGAGATGACAGATGACAGCCGCTGTCAAGTGTCAGCGTGGGAAAAGGCGCCTTCCATGTGTCGTGACTGACTGACTGACTGACTAACCGACTGACATGAATGACTGCTGCCGCTTCTGCTGTGCTCCTTCCTCTCCTTCGTCGCGGTGGTGGGATAGAATACCTCATGACAGAGAAAGAGAGGAGGTAAGGTGAGGTGAGGTGAGGTGGAAGGAAAAGTTGGACAGGTGCGAGGTGGAGGATCTCGTCCCACTCTTTTCTTCGTCTTAGCTCCTTCCTGTCCTTTCCACAATTAGGACATGTTCCTTGCTTGGCCCCCCCTGGTTTCACCGGAACTCCCAGCAATAGTAGAGAAATGCTAAGATCTAAAATCAAGTCTTTCTTTGGGGAAGCCGGTCTGCGTTTGGCTCCATTGTACCATGAACTTGGAGTGTGGCATTGCAAGGCACGGCAGGGCAGGGCAGAATGGAACGCTGGCCGAAGCAGCAGGGCCAGCCTGCTCGTCTGTCTGTCTGTGGTAAAGTAGAGAGAGCGGAGCACCTGCATGGAAAGGAAGTGTAAGACACTGCCTCACCATGGCAGTCATGGTACGAGGGTCTGATATTCAGCTTGCCGGCTTTTGCTATTTTCCCTCTCCCTCGTTATTCTTCAGATGCGAGGAAATGCCGCCGTCAGTCAAACCAGCATCTCCGTCCGAACAGACGTCATGCTGTCCGTAGTGTAGCTTTGAGGTTTCTGTCATGACAGACACCCGCCCGGACTGACAAGATGACTAGATTCGTCCAGTATCTTGGTCCCATGCACCTCGACCTGCAAGTCACTGGTCTAACACCATCCATCCATTGGGCACCGGATATCGGTGAGAATCCAGGCGCCAATTGCCTGTTTCTGCATCTCCTTAGCCTGCACTACCACCGCCATCACTACCATCACCAGAGCCCAAGTGGGTGCTTCCACCGACGCACCCACGCAAATGATGAATGCATGAGAGAGTGAGGAAGGATGCATCATCACATTTCTACGCATCTCGGTGCTTTTCTTTGGCCTGCCGTTGCTTCCGCTGCAATCCATCTGCTCGTCATTCATCGCTCTCCCGACGGCTTCTGCTGTTTGCTTGCTTGCTTTTGCTGCCCCTCAACTGCTTTCCCGTGTGTGCGGTATGGTATCGTTGGCCCAGGACAACGTCACCCCCTGAACCAAGGGTTCAGGCGTCTAGAGCCTTCTCCCGTTTCCGCCATCTGCTTCCATCTCTACCTTATTTGACTGGGCATCCAAGGGGTTCGCCCAACTCCTCGCGGTAGGACATCTTTACCGCCACAGCTAGCCCGGACACGCATTTGGCATCCGAACAGTCTGCCTTTCTTCGGCGAGCTCTGTCTGAATCGAATGTCAACCCAAATTGATTGATTGCCTTATACACACGCACACACTCTACCCAGGATCTGGACCAACCCCCCCCCCCCCCCCCCCCCCCCATCACATTTGCGACGGCATCCCTACCGTCCCGCTTCCCGCAGCAACAGAGTTTAGACAAAACGTCGGGGCCACCCCTGCTTGGTGACAGTCGTTCACGGCGCATGCCCACCCACACACAGCTGGGGAGGGATTCGAACTCGACAGAACTCGGCAGGATACCTACTCGCTGGCCGCGCTGAGAACAGGCTCGTACCCCGTTGCTCTTGAGCCGGCCAACCCCTCCCATTCTCCCGTCCCTCCCTCTCTTCCCCTCCATCTGTCCACCTGCCCGCCCAGCCAGCCAGCCAGCCAGCGCGCTACCTACGAAAGCCTCCACGAACGCCCAAGACCAGCAACACAGCCTGCTTGTTGGTGCGCCGCCCTATATCACCTGCCGGCCGCCTTTATTACATACCCACGTTACCACCGCCTTGCCCACATACACTACATCCCTACGTCCATAGATACATATCCTGCTTGTTTCTGCTGTGGTATGACGTTGCTCCCACTCTGACTCTTTTCCCTTCTTCTCTCGCTCACTCACCCACATACCTACTCACTCCATCCTTCTCTTCCACACCCCCTCTCCTCACTCCCTCACCAAGCCGGCTCATCTCTAGGCCCGGCCTCAGACCAAAGTAGATCGATCCCCCACTGCCCTGCGTCTTGTCGCGCTACAAGAGACCTTTGGCTCATCCTTTTTCTTTTTCAGGGTCGCTTCTCCCGTTTTCGCACGATACCCGTGTCTTTGTTGCTGTTTAGTGTCGCCAACGCTCACGCTATCGCCTGCGCTACGCAACCGACACCGCTTACGACCCCGCCATTCATCCCACCTACCCGTCCAGAGAAACCCTCAGACGTACACACACGCCCGGACGCCTCTCCGCCGCACCTCTCCCGAGCCGAAAGCCCGTTTGCGTCTGCCTAAGAAAACATGGCTTACCGGTCCAGCGACTTTGAGGATCGTTTTTACGACGACGGGCCCCGCCGACAGCGGCCCGAAAGCCGCGTTGCGTTCAATGAAGTCGACGTCCG
The DNA here is from genome assembly GCA_020631755.1 of Colletotrichum sublineola. Taxonomy (NCBI): domain Eukaryota; kingdom Fungi; phylum Ascomycota; class Sordariomycetes; order Glomerellales; family Glomerellaceae; genus Colletotrichum; species Colletotrichum sublineola. The sequence goes on along the minus strand of JAHSQG010000006.1, from coordinate 3,882,090 downwards.
CGTGAAGGAGCGCGAACGCGAACGCGAACGCGAAGGTGACCGCCTCCGTTTCTTGCGCGAAGAGCGCGCTCCTGATTCAGGCGCTCTCGTCTTGAGCCGCCGAGAGGTTGAGTCGAGAGAGCTGTCACGGCCCCGCCAACGCTCTCCGAGCCCTGTGTACCGCGAGCGGATCGTTCGCAGAGCCCGCAGCTTGACACCTCCGCACGTCCACCACGAGCACTCGCAGGAGATTGACCGCTCGAGGGTGCGCATTTCTGAGCGCGAACGTGAGATTCGCAGCCCATCCCGCGGTCCCCCTCCTCAGGAGATCCGGGCTCGATACGTTGAACGCCAAAGGTCGCCCTCTCCGCCGCCTCCGCCCAGGGAACGCAGCCGTGTAGGCGTGCGCATCGTTGAGCGCGAGAGAGAAAGAGAGCGGGTGCCGTCTCCTTCGCCCTCGCCGCCGCCACCACCTCCCCAGCCTCAGGTCATTCGCGGCCCCACGATCGAGCGGGAGGTCATTACCCACTACAGAGACATCGATCATGGTGAGTACAAGCAGTACCAGCAGGGAACCCAGGGCCCGGCAAGGTCTAATCTAAGGTATTCAGGTGTCACCCGTGTGCCCAGCCCGCCGCCTCCTCCTCGTCCCGCTCCTCGGCCCAAGTCCCGTACCGAAGACCGGGAGCTGGACATCGACATCACCACGTCCCGCAGGGGAACCGACATTGACATTCACCGATCCCAGAGCCGCCATCGCTCTCCTAGTAGGGAGCGCAGGTCTCCCGCTTTCCAAGACCAGAGGGAGCTTGTGGTGAGCACCGACCGCCTCCGGATTGAAGACCGTCATTACCACAGCGGATCGCGCCGCCGAGCCCACTCGGCGGCTGCCCGGACGCCTGTCGAAGAGGAGGGAGAATACATCACCTCCAAGATCGACTCACGCGGCAAGATGGGCGAAGCCTGGAACGGCGCTACCAAGGACTGGGCCATCATCGACGTCCCGCCCGGAACCGAGCGCGTCCGCATGGACGGTGTGGGCGGCGGCTCTGCCGAGGTCACTTGGCAACGCTACAACGGCGTGAGACGGGCCAAGTTCATTCCCGAGCGAGACGACGCTCCCATTGCGGCTCCGGCCCCGCTTCCCGAGCCCTCACCCCGAGAATCGCGGGACCGTCTCAGCCTTCAGTTGTACGACCGGGAGACAGAGATCGAGATCGAAAAGACCAAGGACCGCGCCCCGGCCCGCCGGCAGCCCAAGCGCAATGAGATGTGGACAGAGATTACCAAAGACCTCGTCATTCGCGATGCCATTGTTGAGCTCGGCTACGACTTTGAGGAGACTGAGTACTTTTTCTACATTATGCAGTACCTGAAATATGTTGGTCCCAACCCGCCCCCGCCCTCGTAAAATGAACAGCCGTGCTAATGAAAATCAGGACGACGTGCTCGAGCTCGTCCAGGTGTCGGACGACATCCGCCGTTACCGTAAGGACCGCGTTCGCGAGTACGAGAGGGAGTGGGTACACGACGACTGGGACCGCCGGTCTCACCACCACCACCACCACCACCGCCACGCGCCAAGCAAGTACGACGACGAACGGATTTACGAGCGCGAGGTCGTCTACGACAGCCAGCGGCCCCGCCGTTGGTAAGCATTGTATAGACAGAGACCCACGTATAAACCGGGCCGCCCGGCCATTGTCCGACCTAGTGGGCTTGGGATAGGACAGACAGACAGACAGACAGGCTGTGATTGGATTCGAATTACAGAACACATCAGTTTGGATGAGATGTACTGCCATTGGAGGCCCGGATCTAGGTCTGTTCGTGGGCGGGAAAACGTATGGGCGGCGCGTCTTCTTTTCTTATAACTCCCCCAACCTGTCGGTGAGGGAGGAGGAAGGGGGGGAGGTTCTGTCTGGCACCATGTGTAACGATTTATGAATGCAACATAGCAGCGGCGGACAAACAGGGGGCCGGAGTTTTAGATTGTATTAGGAGCAAATGACGATTTTATGACTACTTGACAGTCGTATGTGTGTGAATAAGCCCTGCCGGGTGTTTGTTTTGTTTTGATGCGGATTTGTAATAAACCCTTTGAGTCTCATCTCATCCCCGAGATCTCATCTCACGTGAGCGACGTAAGATGACGCCAGTGTCGAAACCATTGAGCTTAGGGGGGGGGGATTGAGGGGGGATAAGCAAAGCGCGCACCGGCTCGTCAGTACGGGAATTCCGAGGTCGAAAGGTCAAAAACGAGAAGACCCCCCTAACTACACCTGTTGTTGTAAGAAGCAAACCCCCCCCCCCCCGGGCGACCGAGAGATATATGGCCGTGCCCCGGAAATCCCCATCCCTCGGTGCTGAAGCGCTCTTCCGGCCACGGCCCGGGAGGGTGGGTTTCCTGCGTCGGGCGGCGGCTCCGCTGTACAAGCACACACGACCGCGTCCACCCCCTTCTCCCTCGGAAAAGACCTCTTCTCAAAGGACAAAGGCTCTATCTAGGTGGGCATGTGAGCTTTCTATCTACGCTTGCACACCCGTGAGTGGAAGACCAGGCCGCCCAACGCAAACGTATGTTGGGCACTCTTCGGCCTCAAACATCAGATCAGTCGTCCAATTTGGTGACGGTCCTCTGAAAAGGTATCAAGACCGCAATATCTGAATTAAGCCAAGTACAGCCGATTACCTCTCCAGAAGTAGAACAGAGAAAGGCTTTCATTGTGTCTTTTCTTTTTCCCCGGGGTTCCATGACCGTTTCCCCTGATCCAGCAAACAGATAACTAGTAGTGTAGGCAAACAAGTAATGTACAGACTCCCCTTCTACCATGGCAGCTTGGGGATGTTGTGGGTTGCATCGACGGGTATGAGTACGAAAGGACAGACAACGCAGAAACAACAGGGGCAGTATATAGACATCCGCGCGAAAGTCAACCTTCATCTCCAAAGACTCACTTGCGGGAACGGCCGGCACGGGTGGACGTGGGCTTTTCGGCAGCAGGGGCAGCTTTCTTGCCACCCTTGGCCGCCGCCCTGCCCTTCTTCGGCGCTGGCGCCGCCTCCTCTTCGGCCTCGGACCCTTCCTCGCTCTCCTCGACCTTGGCCTTCTTCGGAGCGGCCTTCTTCCCAGCGCCACGCTTGGGCTTAGGAGCCTCCTCCTCTTCCTCCATCGCGGATTCGGACTCCTCCTTGACGGCGGGCTTTCGGGCTCCGCGATTTGCCTTGGGCTTCGGCTTCTCGTCTTCCTCAGACTCGGCCTTCACAGCAGAGGCAGAAGCAGCCTTGCCACGTTTGGCCTTGGGCTTCTCGTCCTCCTCCTCCGGCTCAGCCTTGACGGCGGCCTTCTTAGTACGCTTCGCTTTGGGCTTTTCCTCCTCGTCCTCCTCATCAGCAGCGGCGGGCTTTCGGCCGCGCTTCTTGCCCTTGGTAGGAGCCTCCTCTTCCTGTGATCCAGCGTGAGCCTTAATGTGCGTCAGTGTCCACGGGGAGACAACTTACCTCAGCGTCTTCACCGTCGTCCCAGTCCTTGGGCTTCTTACCACGGATGCCGCGCTGGCCAGGCTTGTTCATCCAGGGGTCACCATTGAAGTCAGCAGGGTCAATGTGGCCCTGCTCGATGGCCTTGCGGATCTTCGCTTGGAGGTCCGGGTGGTCACTGGTTACGGATGTCAGTTGCGCCTATCTCCCCGTAAGTACCAAATGAAGGAATTAAGGAGGCCTTACCCCAACTCGTCGTAGCCGTCAAACGCATCAAAGTCGAACGTGCCGTCATCCTTCTGACATAGTTCCTTAACATGTGTCATTTGCTCACCACTGACACAGCCCCTATGCCACGAAGAGTCAGATAGTGTAGCTTGAAGCGGTAAAATAGTGGTAGGCGCGATGATGGCTAAGCCAGGCACGTCCAAGTGAGAAAGGGGACCGACCACATACCAGTGCTTCCACTTGAAGGACTCATGATCCATGATCTTGGTCCAGGTGCCGAAGCGAAGGGAGCCCTTCAGGCACTTGTTGCCCGCCTTCTTGCACACGCCATCAGTGCAACCGGCGCGGTTGTTGGGCGAGACCTCTGTTTGGGGGTGAACTGGTCAGCCACGCTTTTTGGGGGGGGGGGGCTGAGAGTGCGAGTTTGGGGAGGGGAGCCGATTGTCGAAGCCGGAGCTCCTCCCATGACGTAAGACATAGTAGCAGTAGCAGTAGTAGCTTCGACGCGTCTCCGAGTAGTCGACGCGACCGTAGCTCAGAAACCGGCCGCATCAAAGGGGAAACAACAATTTGGTTTCGGGGGGTAAAATAAAGAAAAACTCACCAATGCGATAATCCGGCATCTTGTGACGGCTCTGCTGATCCGGCCGAATGAGCGTGTTTCGTAGGATTTTTCCACACAAAGTGAGACGCGTCGAGGTTTTTGGGGAGGGGGGCGGAAAAGAATTCGGAAGAAAGGATGCGAAGGGCGGACGAGCAAGAAAAGAAAGGAGTTGTGATTGTTTGCTTGTGCCGATCGAGCGGGAAAGGGGGTGAGGTGGGAAGGTCGTTGGTTCAAGCAAGGCTCTCTCTAATTACCAGGGGCCTTGGTTGTAGTTCCTGCCTGCACGGCCCAGCCCAGGTGCCCCAAGCTCCCTGGAGCTTCAGCGGTCCCCTGTGCGGTAGGTAGCCTAGCCGTCACAAGGCACCAGCCAGGCCCCGGCCAGGCACAGCAGAGACGGACGGCTGGTTGGATTGCCCGCAGTTGCCGATAATATAGTGGAATGTTGTTGGTTGTCCAGTCTCCGGCACAAACACCAGAAACATCCTCACTCACACCAGGATATATATGCCTCTGATACCTAGGTGTGTATCGCAAGTAGGTAGTTAATTGTAGTTACCCCGGCCATGGAATCCCATGCTGACTGCATTCATGAAGAAATATGCCGACGGATTATATATACAGTAGAATTACACAATGTTGACTAGCACATGTCCTTTTCCGCATCCCAACACCAACTTAAGTCCTATCCTTTGTTCATAGCCATCGTCTCTCCATGAAGACAACCCGTCCCATCATGCGACCAATTTTCCCTTCCGACTCCCTAAAACTCCCCTTTATAAGAACGGACACCACCCAATATACATGGCCGCCAGATTCCTCGGGTCGACGGCCTGCTTGATCAGCTCTTCCACCTGCCCCTCCACACCCAGTGGGATCGTGTCGTGCCCCATCAGCCCCTTGACTTTCCGCTTGATGCTGTCCACCACGAGCTGCGGCTGCATCCGCGGCGCCCCGTCCTGCCTGCGGCTCGTCTTCTTCTCCTTCTGCAGATCGAGCGTGGGGTCGTAGATGAACGCCTCGAGGATCGTCATCAACGTCTCCTCCTGTTGCCGGAGAATCCCCAGCGTGAGCTCGCTGCAGTGACGGAATGGGCCTTCGTATCCGTAAATCCCCATCGCCGCCACCATGTTGTGCGTCAACCGGAACGGGACCTTCTCCGGCTGCGCAAACGTCAAGCCCTTGTCGAAGAGACAGTTGAAGTCCACGTGGAAGATGCCGCCGTTGTCGCGTTCCAAGAGCACGTTCTCGCCGTGCCGGTCCCCGAGTCCCAGAATTGTGCCGACCATTGACATGACGGCGCAAGACCGTGTGTACCTCAGCCGCGCCGAGAACCATGTCGAAGGGTGTGGAAACCGCTGGACGAACCAATACTGCAGCACCGGCGGGAACGTTCCTAGGACGCCTTCGGTGAACATCTTGATGTTGTTCGGCCCCGTCACCGCCTCAGCCATCATCCGTTTGATCTGGTTGTAGTCCGGGTGCACCGAGCGAGTCTTGTACTGGTCCAGGAGGATCTCTCGCAACGTCTTCAGCCCGTCGACCCACTCAATGATGCCGCACTCTTCGTTCAACGGCACGACCGCATAAGTTTTGATGTACAGCTGGCGCCTGCTGGCCTCGGGATCCCGCTTCAACGACCTGTTGATCATGCTGTTAAACTCCATCAGACGCTGGTCGGTGCGAAGATCGTCTTTCGGTTTGATCATGAGCATGTAGTTCCTCCCGTCCGTTCCGCGAGCCGTGAGCCGTCGTGGCTTGGCCAATGACCCAAGAACCAGCACTTCGTCTAGGAACGAGTCGATGGTAATGACGTCGCGCGAGAACGCCTTGTGTTTCTTGACGTTGTCCGTCAACGTCGGTAGAGCAGCCGTCAGGCATGACTCGATCGGCACCACCAGTGGGCATGGGGTGCATTTGTGGTTGAAATTCAGATCCCGCGTAATGCTCGCCACAGTCGTCCTGTTGCTCTGGAAGTCTCCGTTGTTGCATGCCAGCAAAAGCTGCTCTGCAAGCTTCTCGCCCATCCTCAGGAGCGACCTGAGGTCATAGCTGCCTCCATCGACCTTCCGAGAAACCCCGCGGAGCGTCTGCAGTATTTGCTGGCCTCGGACCTTGCGCTCCGAGGCTTGCCGCGTTGTCATGATGCCGAACAGGCTCCATAGAGCTTGCCGAGGATGCGACTCCACAACCTTGATAACAATGTGCATCAGCCGCTCGTAGACGTTCGAGTTGGGATGGGCTATCCTCGCCACGATCTGGGGAAGCGCTGTGTAAAATATGTACGCCGGAAGCCGTACAATGTACTTGTCGAGGAACTGGTGGAGAAGGTTCAGTTGCTCCGTTCGCCTCCTATGGAGCTCGCGGGACAGCGAGACCTTGCCTTCAGGGGCCTTGTCGACCCGCGCTCCGAACTCGAGCCACAGCGTAAGGATTCTCGGCAAGGTCTGGTAGAGATACTTGGTGCCGTAATTCAGTGACCGAAGGTAATTTTCGATAATGAGCCTGGTGTATTCGCCCTGGATGCAGGGATCGCTCTGGTCGTCCGGCTTGAGCGTCTTTTCGGATTCCAGCACCTTCTTGTAATAGCGTCCCAAGTAGTAGTGTCCCTTTTCCCAACTCGACGCGGTTTTGGGGGGTTGTTGGTATTTTTCAAGCAGAGTGGCGTGATTCGTTTGGCCGGCGGCGTCTAGCCATTTGGCGAGCATCAACTGCGCTCTGGCCGTCAGCTGTCTTTGCTGGGCATCCATGCCGCGGATGGAAGAAGAGCTGTTGGCCTGCGTCATGAAGTTGTTGGACTCTATGGCGCCCTGCAGGACTTGGATAGCCTTGCGAGTATGGCCATCTTTCCATAACAGTCGAGCGTTCTCGATGACTGCTGCGCCATCGCCAAGTTGAGAGGCATGAAGCACAGCATTGAACGACTGGTGGGCTGAGTTGGCTTTCCTGGCCAATCGAGCGCTCGACAGCCACAGAGATGAGATGTCTAGATCGGAGAACTTGGGCCTATGCTCTGTTAGTTTCGGTTGCATGCATGATATGAACGGAACATACCGTGAAAGCTCCATGGCTGCTCTGCGGATGCCCAGCAGATACTGCTTGTCGCTGACATACGCCCCGAGGACCTCCAGGCGGCGATTCAGCACCATCAGCACTTCTTGGTGCGCTTCATTTTCGGAGGCTGGAGTCCCGGCAATTATTTCCAGGTCAGTGAGCACATGACATCTGAGTCTGAGGTCGTGACAGGCCTGTAGCGACGATGTTGCTGAGTGAGTCATGGCGGAAGCAATTTTCTCTCTCATACTCTGCAGCATCTGAGGGAAGGTCTCGCTGTCGCCGCCTTTTTGGTGCAGTGCGCTGAACAGCTTCGCGATGCTGACGTTGAAGTCTTCCAACGGACTGCCGTGGAATCGACTCGTGTACTTGGACAACGTATCCCATCTCCGTGTGGCCCAAGCTGCCTCGACGGCGTAGGGGACAATCTTGTTCTCTGTCGAAGGATCCGTTCGCATGCCTTCCACGTAGTTGAGCAGCACATCTTAAATCGTCAGCTGACTTGGGCCCTCGAAGCGATCCGGCATAGAAACTTACCGTGTTGACCAGATTGTTTCAAGCAGTTGAGGAGGTCAGCCTGCACATCGATATTGTCAGGCTCTTCCGCCAACTTAATCTCGTACCACGTCTGGGCGGCGGTGTATCTGCCCGCTTTCTTGTGACTAAGGATCTGCTGGTTGATATCTAGGACGTGGAGATGAGCTGAAATGCCCTCCAGCCCGTCGGGCTCGTCAATCTGGGTATAAATATCCTGTAGTTGCTCGAGGAGGAGCGTTTTCTGCCTTGGATCGCTCTTCTCGACCTCCATTTGCTGGGCATATTGTTCAAGATGGAAGAGCGCACGAGGGTATTCTTTGCAGTCCATGGCACGCTGGGATATAAGCACCGGCGGAATCGTGCTCAGAAGGTCCTCAACACGTGCTATTGCGGGTAAGTCATGATCGGTCTTGCGCCTGGCATTCTTCTCTTGAAGCCACCTGCTTGCGTAATCAAGGACTCGGAAGACGGCCTGGGTCAGTTAGCCAAAGTCTTGCTTGAGGAAGGGGGTGTGGTTTACCTCGCAGAACAGCTTCATGTCCTCTCGTTCGGAATATGGAGCGTCCTCTGCGGGTTGATGCTGAAGAATGCCAACGAGTTCACCAATGACATTATCACGCTCCTGACGCGAACTTCGGTGACCTATGATGACGTGCAGAACAAGATAAGGCAGCAAGAATTCCGCTACTGCCAGATCCTTGACTCGAATGGTGCGACACAACGGTTCGAAGATCAGATCCGCATGCCCGTTCTGTCCTTTGCGCAGGAGATCCATGTTGAATGAGCGCATCCAGTTTCCGTAGGGCTTGCCTGGCCGGAAGATAGGATACTCGACTGGCGCCACGTTCATGGGTGTCAGGAGATATTTGGACGTGAGAAATGGTGTAAGGATCATGCGAACGCTCTCCGGCAGGGCTAGCCATTTTCTGTAGATGGTGGCACCATCCCTCATGCCGGTTTCCTTCATCGCACACGCCGCCTTGATATCAACCCTGTCGAGTAGTTCCTGCATGGCGAACGACAAGAAACCCTGGAGTTTGGTGTCCGTCGTGGACAAGAACGCCCTGACCAGAATGTGCTCCAGTATGAATAGCACAAAGTCGGTCGTCTCGTCTGCGTTGTCAAAATTGCTCGAGATGACCATCGACTTCTGTTCGCGAGGCGCCTCGACCCTGTTAGAGTCTAGACAGCCTACAAGACCGATGCACTGCGTGCAGAGACTGGCAATATCAAGCTGCATAGAACTGTACTTTGAAGCACAGTCAAGCAGGGCTCGAAGCAGGGTGGGGACGACTGGGTCTGGTTGTTGACTGATTGTCGAAGTCTGAAGAAACCCTCCGCTTTGCTTGAGATAGGCCTCAAGCTCAGTCAAAGCCTGCAATACCACACCCGAGTTTTCATGGGATATGCGCTCCGCAAACAAGGCAAATGCTCTCCTGCTATCAAGCGCTGGGCGCATTGACCTCAGCTGCGCCTCAACATCCGCCAGCTCTGGTATATGGGCCAAAGACGGCAGTTTGCTAATGTTCTCGCCGAGAACTAAGTCGAACTCCGCTATCAGTGTTGCAATCAAGCATTTAGCCATCTGTCGAGTCTTGTCGTTAAACGGAGGCCAGTAGTGACTGATGACGAAGAACGTCGTTTCGAGCAAAACCTCGACGTCTTCCGACTCGAGATTTGTGAGCAGAGCTGCCCAGCAAGAAAACGCCGCTTCTCTCAAATCGTCTTGGGCCAAAGCTGATAACAGACATGCGGATATCTACACAGGTCAGTCTCCGAATAGCTCTCACACACCCGCATTGCTCACCTGAGGCCGCGCAATGCGCACATAGGCTTTGCAAAGTCGAATCATCTCCTCCATAGCCCGCACGCATCGCCTCTGCTCCTCAACTGGAGGCGACACGAGAGGCATGTCGTTGATGACATCGACAAGTCGAGCCATGAGACCGAGGATGTATGATTCAAGAAACCTTCCGATGGTGTTCCCCTTTTTCGGTCTCGACTCCTTGTTTGCCACCATCATCATGGAGCAAAAGGATGTGAGTGCTTCGATGACCTGCAGTAAGTCAGCAGCTGAGATACCCCATGACCTGGCAAACTTACCCGTGGTTTTCGGGCTTCATCCGCCTCACCGGCTGCCTTCAACAATTCGAGGACGATGCTTACGACCTCTGCTTGCATCAACTCAACCAGGCTAAAGGATTCCAGATGAGAAGCGACTTCGATGAGTCTTGACATGACAAACTGCTCAATATTCCGCACATCTTGTACGAGCAGCAGCGCAAGAATAGGACCAGCATTGGCGGTGTCCAGGATAGGGACCCATATGTCCTTTTCGCCCCGTGCTTCGGCAATCTTCTGGATGACGTCTTTCTTCTTCATCAAGACCAACCATGGCATCGCGTGGGTCTGGACAAGCAGAAGGAAATCGGTAACAGATATCTGCAACAGGTCGGCAATCGCACGAGTCATCTGCGGTCTAGAGATCATGTCCTTAACAGCGAAATATGCTAGGTTCCTCCAAAAGGGCTCAAACAACCGACGGGGTGTTCTGTTCAGTGCAGCTGCAAGGCTAAGAATCTGGAGGCATGTCAGCTTGTGTGGCTTTCAGGGACGACAAACAGCCGCCCTACCTCGTTGAATGCACAGGCTGCGGTCAGACTGTTACTGCTGCCAAGATACTCGAGCAGCTTGTGCAGCACGAGGTTGAGCTCATCCCCAGTCACAACACTATTTAGTCAGCTTGCTGATGAACAGATCTCGCCTTCAAAGTTAGGATTGCCCTTACCGTCCAAACTGACTCCATGCCAGAATCCCACTCTCATGAAATATGACCGCGTCAGTTTCCGAGGCAGCTTTGAGCAAGCTGAGTGCGTTCTTTCGGTTACGCTCGACTACAACTATATCAATCGTATCTGAACTGGTATCTTGCAGGAAGAGAGGGAGAGCACGCCTTACAAAAGCTGGTCAGCGTGGGTCAACTCGGAGGTCGCAAACGACGTACCCTGAAGCAATACGAAGCTCTCTAACCGAGCTATGTAAGCTTTGTAGACACCATTGTCCCAGAGGAGACGTCTCGAGGTCGATTAGTTGTGTGATGTCAGCATGATTGATGATCCGCCTCATTGCAATCATGGCAACGACTCTGGGGCGCCTCGACTCCTTGAACGAGTCGAGATGGATGAGCTTCGTAAAAATTGACTGCGCGTCGCTTTTCGCTTGAGCTGTAACGACCTTCGGTTTCTTGGTGCCTGTAGGCTTCCGATCACACAAGGCGCATTGGAGCCTCTTGTTCTTCAGGATCGGCTCATTGTTCGTCGCAACCATGTCCACAACACAGCAGCTGCGGGCCACAAGGTCGATAGCTATACACTGGTCTTCTTCGCTTAGTCCTGGATAGTGGTTTCTGGGAATCGTCAGCCGACAAGCCCAAGCTACCTACACAGTCCAACGTACAGGAAGGCATGCTCCAAGGTCCCATTCTCGGGAACAGGGTCTGCTTGTAAAACTTTGTAGAGCCGTTCGATCAACTTGCCAAGCTCCCCGGCGCCCAAAGAGACCTTCCTGCGCTTGGATGCAGGCTCTCTTTCCTCGCCGGAATGGTCTCCGATGCCAAGATCTTCGACAGCCTGGCGAAGTTCAGCATCGGCGAAGCATGTTGGCTGAGTTTCGGGGTCAAGAGACTCTGGCACGACGGGGTTTGAGGCCTGTTTCAAGACTCTTATAGAACGCTGGCAAGGTTAGCCAAGTTAAAGAGGTGGTTGCGGTCACCAACGTACCGAGAAATCATAGGCATCACCCATCGAATGAACCTCCGAGCACACCAGCTCGAGCGGGAAGACAATTTTGGGGGCCGCTATTCTGCCAATCTCTCGATCTACAAGCGACGCATGTGCCAGACGTATGAGAGCCAGGGACAGTGTCTTCCTCGCCGCCAGGCTCTGTTCATCAATGCCCAGGATCTCATCGGGATGCGCAGAAAGCTCAGCACAGAGTAGCGCCAGCAACGTGTACGCTTTTTGCGAGGCCAGCGATGTCCTTGCAGGAGAAGGCTTGTTGGGGAGCAGATTGAGAGCAACATCCAGCAAGTCGGCTCTAGGGCTGGGCGCAACGGCTTGCCAGGTGTTTTGCACAGCACGGATGGAAAGCAAGGAATCGAGAAGCCAGGGCGTCAGCTCCGACAGCGATGGTCGCGATATGATACTCGAATTTTTAGATATTGAAGGGTGTGCCAAGGCGGATATCAACGTCGTAGCCTGACGCAGGGCCTGCGAGACATGCTGGACGGTATATGTGGTCTGTTGGACAAAGAGGGTGCCGAGTTTCCCCAACAAGAGCTCCAGTGTAGCGGCTGAGGGCAGTGTGATGTCTATGGAAACGTCTCTTCCAGTCGCAATCGGTGCCGTTTCTTGCAGGCGGCTCAGGAGAGCTTGGGAAAGTCAGCGACGCTGTCATACCGGCCGGCCAGAGCTCCAACACTTACCACTGCTAGTCTCGCGCAGGTACAGAATCATGGGCGAGAGCAACTTCCACGTCGACCCCACGCGGATCACCGCGAGAAGCACAAACTGAAAGAAGCCCTCAATGTGCGCCGTAAGGTCGAGGCAGCGAGAATGCCCCAGCAACCTGAGGATCTTGGGGAAAACCCATATCCAGAGCGGCTCCTCCCCGCGGAACACAAATTGTTTCCCGTCCGTGGTATGGCTCAAGACGTTGGGCGTCTCTTCGATCGTGACCTTGAGAAAGTTGATGGCTTTGAGTGCCTCGCTCCGCAGGTGGTTCCGGTCGGCAAACGGGTCATCGAGCTTGATGCCTTCGAGGACGACGCGGGCGTAGACGTAGATGAGCATGTGGTTGTGTTCCGTTCGCTGCTCGGCGTTCTCAAGCAGGTCTGGCTCGTTCTTGACCCTCTCGATGACGGCAAACAGCCGCTTCAGCTCGGCGTTCTCGTCGGACCGCGTCGACTTTGATGACGCCGAGATGTTCTCGACCAGCTGCGCGGCTAGCGTGGAGGGAGGCGGCGCGTTCGGAGCGGCAGCGGCAGCAGGCCTGCCAGGGCCATGATGTTCTGCGGCCATGATGCCGTCTTCATCGTATGACCGGGGAAGCTCGGTCGGAGGGGCCAAGGGAGGACGTTCGTTGCTAGCACTGCACTTCAACTACTTACCTACCTAGGTACTCTGCACACCCAAAGATTGACGCGCTGGTGGGGTGGTCGCTGTGCAGCGCGGTGCTACACGCGAGGTCACATGTTCAATTAAGCATCGTTATGTAAGATATATGGTCCGTGCGCATCGATTGCCTTATGCGCAACGAACACCAAAACCATCTCCAATTCCGGCATTCCTGCCTGCATTTTCGACCTCAGGTTGACCGTCCATTCTCCCCCCTTCAGGGGACTTACTGATGACAACTTGTGTCAAATCACATTTTGAATGCCGTTTTTGATTTCAAAGCAATCCGAATTACTTGCCTATACTGGCGTAGCATGATTATCAATCATCGAGGTCATCCCCTGCGAAGCTGCAGTATCTTGTCTCCCTCCATGCCTCCATCACCAAAGTCGGTATGGAAAATTGACACGATGCTGCGCCACTAGGTATTCAGTTGATCCTGCAGCTTACGCCTTTTGCGTTTCGCAAACCCACCCATCACCAAACGTCAGTTAGCAGGGGTTCTAGGCCTACGTTAGTGTACTCTATAAAAGCATTAAGTTCCTGCATTGAGCCTGCTCTCGAGTCGTTTGATCTCAGTCTTGACATGCATTGTGTATGCCTTTCTAATAAGCCCTCAAGAACTGGCCTATTGATTGGATCTCCTCGTCACGCTGCGCCATGGACATCCCTCTCAACGAAGCTGGGGCGGAACCTCCACGAAGTGCACCTTCCCGCAATATCTCAGTAGCCAAGAGTGTCACAGTCATCATCACCCTTGCGGGCATCAACTTCCTCAACACCATGGGGTCCGGGATCCTGATCGCCGCCCTCCCCCGCATCGCCTCGGACGTCGGCCTCGACGAGAGCCTGATGCTCTGGCCCGCAGCCGTTTACAGCCTCGCCGCTGGGTGTCTGCTCCTCATCTTTGGCGCCGTCGCCGACGTCGTCGGCGCCAAGCTCATGTGGATGACAGGAAGCTATCTCTGCGCCGCCTTCACCGTCGTCGTCGGTCTGTCGCAGACAGGGATCCAAATAATCGTGTTCCGTACATGCGCAGGCATCTCCATTGCCGCGTGCCTGCCGACCACCATGGCCTTCATCACCAAGACGTTCCCCAAGGGCGGGTGGCGCAACGTCGCGTTCTCGATGAACGGTATCGGGTTCCCGCTGGGGTACGCCGTCGGTCTAGTCCTGGGAGGCATCTTCACGGACACAATCGGTTGGCGGTGGGGGTACTACATGATGGCCATCATCAACTTCTGCCTGTCGACGGCGGCGATCTGGTCTCTCCCGTCCGTCTACCAGCCCTCAGAGAAGAAGTGGGCTCGCCGCCTGGCCGAGGACATTGACTGGATTGGGGCCGTCATCATGAGCGTTGCGTTGGGCCTCCTGCTGTACGTGCTGGCAATGACAACATCCTCTTACACCAATATTAGTGATCCAGCGAACATTGCTCTGTTGGCGGTGGCGATCGCTTTGCTCGTTGTGTTTCCTTTCTGGATGAACTGGCAGGCCGCAAAGGGCCGCCCGGCGCTCATTCCTAACCGTCTGTGGCGAAATGCCTCATTTACGTCCATCTGTGTAAGTTCGATTCGGGCAGTAGGGTATTCAGGGCCTAACACGTTTAACAGGCTGCCATCTTCCTATGCTGGGCGTCGCTCAACGCCATACAGTACTTCATCATGCTCTAGTCAGTATCCGTCCATCACAATGAGTAGGGAGAGAATTCTGACAGTACTGAAAGCTTCCAAAAAGTCCAAGGCGTCTCCGCGCTGCAGAGCTCCCTGCGATTCCTCCCACATGTCATCATGGGCACCGTCGTCAACGTAGCAGCGGCATGGCTCGTCTCCAGGGTCAAGGTCCAGACACTAGGCGCCGTGTCGGCGGTCATCACTGCCGTTGCCCCGATCCTTATGGCCACGGTCGAGCTCGATGGGTATTACTGGTTCGCGCCATTCTGGGCCATGATCCTCTCGCCTGTCAATGCCGATGGTACCTATTCACCCCTTTCCGCAACCCCCCTTTGGCACAACGGAAACACTGACAGGACAAAAAACAGCCCTCTTCACCGTCTCGAACCTCATCATTTCCGACGCCTTCCCGGCGGACCTACAGTCCCTCGCCGGCGGCGTCTTCAGCGAGATCGGGCAGATCGGCAACGCCGTTGGCCTCGCTGTAACGGCGGCCATCGCGGCGTCCGTGACGGAGCACTCGGGCATTGTCGGCCACGCCGAGGAGGCGCGCATGGCGGGCTACCGCGCCGCTTTCTGGACCATCTTCGCCGCCACGGGGGCGGTGCTCGTCATTGTGCTTTTTGGTCTCAGGAAGGGCGGCACGGTCGGGAAGAAGGATGAGTAGGCGAGGGATAGTGCCAGGCTAGCGGGAAATCTTGGGCAGATAGGGTTTTAGAGGATGGGACCGCCGCTCCCGCCGGCTGATTTCTAGCCTCGGGATGAGTCTTTGTCGGCTTGAATCGACATATCATGACGTCCTTCCAAGAGAGTGCTGACATGTTGGTGTCTTAACCAGGCAACTATCATCACGCTTCTGCCAACTTTCTGGTCGTTAGTTCGTTCTATATGCAATTAGAGTTCTTGACCATGTGCAGTAGGATTTCAGTATGCATCGCGTGAGAAAAGCGACCATCTGGGACGAAATCGTGGCCTGGTATTTCTTTGGTCGTCAATGTAAGGCCTTTCAGTTTTGTCTGGTGTCGGCCCAGCGTTGGGGTTCGGGTGTACCTAGCTCATTCGGGCGGCGTCGGACTCATCCGATGTCTTACGCACGCTCTACCAGGAGACAGGCATGGCGGGCAGATGGTGAGTTGTCTCAAGAGGCCAAGACCAACGGCGCGTGGCCCCAAAGATTTAGGCCCAATGATCACCCTCGATCGCCTCGCGCGGTAGCGATGTCAACCTGCATCGGCAGAGGGTGAAGCAGAACCTCGCGCAGATCCCTCGAATGCTCTAGCATCGACGGTTTGCGTAGGCGAATGCCGTGCTGAGTCCCCCCCTTCAGGAGAAACTGGGCAAGATTGACGACACGATCACCATAGCAAAAGCCTGGTAAGGGAGGGGCTTTCTTTCCATCGATTCACTTGGGGATTTTGTGGGAACAGTGCCTGTTTTTGACAAGTCGGGTCTTTTTTCGACGATCCTCACGTTCATATGCCGCACACATCGTGCATCTCCCGCTCCGTTAGTCCCCGTTCAAGAGGAATCGAAGAAAAGCCCACACCGATGATGATGATGATGATGGAGGACAAAATCAAGAAAGTCATAATGAGACGCCCCCTCCCTCCCAAAAAAGGGCTATTCTGGGAACCGATCGCCCGGCGGCTCCTGTCTTGTTTTTGTGTTCCTTGGCAGCTTCCGCGGCCGCAGCGTCGATCCGGCATTATCTTCTGCCCTCCCTCCAAGCCATACCACTAAGGTATGTTGCCAAGGCGGTCCCTCTCAAGGTACCAAGCCATACACCTTCTTTTTGAATGGTACTGTCCACCACATATTCCGTGTTGGAGACGGTGATGAGTTTTACCGGCTGTTCGAGACCCCTTTCCCTCGAAAAGGGCCTCTTCACAACTTGCTAAGGTGTGTCGTGTGAGCTTGTCTCGTGTGTCGTGTGCTCATGTGCCATATCTGGCCCGTTACTCAAGCCACCATTGCCAAGCAAAGTTGATTTTCGGTTGCATCTGTTCTTTTTTGGCTGTCATTCGCCGACCGGAGGGTTTGTGTGCGCAGTGGCATGACTTCACATGCCTTCAACCTTGGGGTGCAACCAACCTGCAGCCCTGGTGAGCTTTGCAAGCAAGTGGGAGGCATCCCGCCGAAACCCCTCCGGAAACCCACTTGGCCCTGCACGGCGGCATCATCCAGGTTCCATCGTCTTCGGGACTTGATTTGAAGCAGCAGCAGCAGCAATAACACGGTACGGGACAAGACGGCAGGACAGGGTCGGCGGGATGGGAGACCGAGAACATCGGCCATCGGGGTGTGGGTTTCTTGCGGAAGGGCAAACATGAGTCAGGTTCGGTACGTGTAGGGCTGCCCGGGAGGGAGGTTGGTCGTCATGGTGGGTTAGACGGGCTAAATATGGCTCCAGTTAGCAGCATGTCGAGGTTGGAATACCCGCACGCGCCAATACGGTTTGGTTGTCTCGCAGTCTCCAGTAAGAAACACGCAGTTCAGTCTCAATCGTGCTTGATACCGCTCGCCAGACACACTCGCAGCCTCCAGATGTAAGACAGACAAACGGGTTGGTTGAGTGACTCTAGTATAACAACAGTAAGTCGAAGGATGTACCGTACATTACTGTAATCATCGCTTCTTCCCTGATAGCGGGGATTTGCCTCGAGTTGGCGCCATAGTGGAGCATCGGTGGGGGATGCGTATCGTATCGCACCGAAGCAGCTCCTCATCCTGCCGCGGTCCCGTCACATTCTGGCACCGCTGTCGATGTGGGATCGCGGAATGGCAGGGCTTGGAACCGGTAGCATGAGCATGGGCATGATTGCGATTGCCATCATGAGCAAGGTTGTGATAACGTTGTGTTTTCGAGCGTGCTCGTCTCTTCCTTACCAGGGTCCTCTGTTCGGTGAGGCCGTCAGTGATCTTATCCAACGTCGAAGCAGTCCGTCTCTGTTTGCTGGAGGAGTCAACGACGTGCTCTCTGTCTCGTTGCTCGATCCCTGCTCTCTGTTTCCAGATGTTTGGACAGGTGGAGAGGCCTGAGCAGGCAATCTCCCCGCTACCGCTCCTTTGCTATCGGAAAGCGCAGGGAAGAGACGAAAAGGTAGGTACGTATCGAATACTCTGGAATACCTAGGTACGTCGACGGCCCCACAAAAGACTGGAGTCTCCTCCGCAGACTGGTGTTTTCCCCTCCAAGACTTCCTTCGAGCAACCCAGCACAGAATCGACTGGCTGAGAGGAAAGGAAACGCAGCGCGGTGGTTTACGTTACACAGGCGAGCTTTCCACCGTCTTTCTTCTCGCCTCTTCGACGGCCGTCGCCCAGAGAGAGCCAAGTTCGAGAAGTCGACGACTTACAGCGGGACACATGACGGCGCAGACTTCCTGCCCGATGCAAGGGACATGTTGTACTCAGCTGCCCTTCGCTCGCTTGAGCTATTTTGCGCTCCTCGGCGCCCTCGGGGGTGCGGGGGCTTGCCTTCCTGTATCCGTACACTAGATGCATATCCTGTACTTGTATGTACTTGCGCGCGGGCTCGTGGATGTTGGAAGTGACGAAAAGACCAGGCTGGTGGTATTTTCCTACCTTATGCCATGCTGCAGCCCGAAATCCACTCGCAGTCTAGGTACCTTATACAGGTAGTACAATACATAACAGGGACCAGACGAACATGGAAACTAAAGGTTCAAAGTGGGGCCTTTTCCCGGTCAACCCCGCGCTTTCTGTCACCTTCATGCCTTCTCAGGCTCAACACACTCTCTCTCGCTCATTCACACATCATATCATGAGAGAGAGAGACGCGCCCATGCAACACTCTGTTAGTCGATGCTTTCTCTGAGGGATCGAGATACTCTAACCTTACGGGCTCTGTTCGGCGTCTTCTCTCTCTCTCTCTCTCTCTCCACCTATCTCTGCCTCTCCCCCTCTCTCTCGGCCTCCAAGTGATTCCCTCTTTTTATACTCCATCTCATAGAGATTCCTCTCCTCTCGAGTGAGAGAGCCCTTTTCCAGAATTCGCCTCCACCTACATCTCGAAACTGGTCCAGTTCATGTCCCCATCCAACCATTCCCTGCCCTGCTTTTTCTATCGCAGATTCTAGGCCTCCGCCTCTGTGACAGGGCGGAGGCGCTGTGCGCTCCTGTCATGCATTGTACCTGCCGTTCACTCCCACTTTGGCATTCATCGGGATTCTACTTGTACCTGTCCTACTCCTATTCTCCAAACCCTCCTCCGCCCGTTAATTTAGCACAATACCCCATTCGTCCCTCCACTCTATCCACGCCCCCAGTGACTGAGGCCCCCGTGTCGTCAGCCAATGCTGGGCGTCGGCACGTTTGCGCCAGGAACGAGACGCCATGAGGACCGGTGGGGACCACCTCCATCCGGTCTTTCCTGGTGCTAGGTAGGTAGCAGGGTGGGTAGGTAGGCATTGCATGACTACTGCTGATGATGTTTCCTTTCCAGACTTCTCCGGGATCTTCTGTCCTTCTGTCTGCCTTCTTGTCCCTCACCTCCCTTTCGCGCGAGTCCCCATCGACTTCTCCGTGTAAACGAGCTTATGTGGGATTCACAGTACTTGTGTATGCTTGCCACAGCTTCAGCTGTAAATTTGACCTTTCTTCCCCGATTTGTTCTGGACCTTCCCATCTTGATCTAGCAGTATAAGGCTATCTCATCTATGCCCAACCTGCATGCCATCCGTCCCTTTCCACTTTGTCCTCTTCCACTCCCTCGACCCCTCACCCCTCCCTCTGCATCTCAAAGAGGAAAACGACACATTCGACCTGCATCACTCTGCCTCGACACCACTCAACACACACAATAGAAGACATCCTGTACCCTGCTCCCGCCTGGGCCTCTTCTGTTATCGTTCTAGCTCCTCCCTCACTCACGTGTCGCGCACCATCCATCTCGTCCATGGTGAGCAAGGTTCCGTTTCTCTGAGTGCACTGCACAAAAATACATACACATACACACACGCCAAAGAGGCTCGAAGCTGCGCTACTGCTGCGCCAAGCTCCAACCTTCCACACGCCTACCCCTCCATCACGCACACCACACACCAAGGGCACCCACTCTTCGGACAGAGGTATCCCAGCTCCCACCGGCTCGAATTGGACTGCATCCATCACTGGCCTGTGTTATCCGTAGGCGACGTGCACCTCGCTTCTCTCTCGCCTCGTGCGTGACCGACTTCTTCCTTCCCTCCTCTAACACTCTTGTCTTGGAACGCGGGTCTTGGAAGGCGTCCCTTATAACATCTCGCACGCTTATTTCCCAGCCCGCTGCCGACTTCTCGCCGTCTTGCTGTGATCGAGGTAGAGTTGCCTTGCTACATACAACTCGTCCAAGGATAACCGCTTGATCTATCTGCCGCGCCTACCTTGGAGTTGTACTTGCGTCGTTATTTTGAAGGCCTCGGATCTTCCTCCGCCGCCATATGGTTATCGTATTCTCTTCCAACTTCAGCATCTCACATCCCACCGGCTACTCCTGAATATACAACGCCACGCCCGCTTACGATCTCGCCTTCTATTCAACCGACAAACAGTACAGCACTGCTAAAATGGCCGCCGCCGTGACCGAGCACTCGCGGTTCTTCCCTTCGCACCCCGACACGCTGACCGCCGATGACTTTGAAACGGCCTCGATTCGCTCGGCCGCGCCGTCTTACTGTGAGTTGGACCTTGTTACTGTCATGAGGGCCCGATACGTGGAATACCGGCGAGACTGTATCGTAAGGTGGTCCTGGGCGTCCGACGTGTCCGGGGTTTACCGTCTTTCAACGAGCCACAGAAAAAGAACTTGAAGCTTGCTGACATACAGCAAACAGTCTCAGATGCGCCCTCCTACCACTCGACCGTGCCAAATCCCGAGCCCATACCCGCCTATTCGCCGCCGGCCAACAGCAGCGATGTCAGCCGCGGCACCCACGGATCCACCCCGTACCCGAGCTCACTGCTTCCCGCCGCCCCGGTCTCTAATCGCTCCGGCAGCTCGACCCCCCAGCCCCACCGAGCCACCGGCCTGCCCCCGATTCCCCCGGCGCCACCCATGGCGCAGCTGCTCGATCAGTTCCGTATCCAGACCTGGTCGGCTGCGCACACGAACCCGACGCTCAACAACGTCGCCCGACGACGCATGAACCAGGGCGCCGACCCTGTTGCGCACCTCCGTCGCTTCATGTCCGAACGAATGGCCGAGGAGGAGGCCGCCCAGCGAGCGAGAGAGTCCCGACCGCTCGAGGACCCGCACCTGGTCGGGGAAGAGGCTGCCGCGAGAGCTCGTCGGGAGAGACTTGCGCGGGAGTCTGGCGAGGATATTCTCTGGGACGAGGATCGTCGATGGAACAGATTCCTTAGTGAGTTTCCCATCCCTGATATCGTGACTCGAGGGGCCCGGGCACTGACTTGCCTTTGAAGGCCAAATGCAGACGTGGGAAGACCGCGACCGGAGCTGGCGGAACCTGCGGCAACCCGCCCCGACGCAGCCGCGCAAGAAGCTGGCCCGTCGTCTCACACGTCTCTGGTAGGTGACGGGCCCGTGGCGGCTGTTCATGTGATATGACCGAAAAACGAAGGGTCACGTCATGCATCAAGGCGGAAAAGGAGTATTTGGGCCATGTTTCTTTTGTGTTTTTCTCATCATTCATCCATCGGCGTCTCGACAAAGAGCATTTCGAAGCCGATGAATCTTCCTGGAAAGGGTATGGTTCTCATCATTGGATTTTTCCTTTCTTTTCTTATCTTACAAATGGTATTTGCATTCGGCACTTTTCCTTCCAGATTGGGACAGTATTTGGACAGTCTCTCCTCTGGGCTTTTTCTTCTCCGTCCTCACACACTAAAGGCGTGGGGAACTTGCAAGCCTTTTTTTCCCCCCTTCCTCAATCGGCATCGACCAGGGTTAGAGGAATTTCTGGGAGCGGAGGATGGAACGGCTGTCGGCTCGCTGTCATTTCGTTTCTAGGTATCAGACAGTAGGGATATATAGCACAGGTACCCCCCCGGGCTTTTGACCTCAAGGGGGCAAGGAAAACGGGTGTATAAACCAAATTGAAGAACTATTCTCCACGAAGAAAAATAATCGCCGTAGCCGAACACTGTATGCACACACGGAGAGGCTGTTCGCGCGCCCGCAAGAATGGGCGGGCGGGGGGCGGATGACAGATGACGGGTAGACGGCAGTGGGGAAAAGGCTTGGCTCTCTCTTGGAGTATATCGCCCAACGCCATCCCGTCGTCTGTCATGGTAAGGGGGCGTACGCAATCGCGCGGGCAAGACGACCCTTGGTCTCATCGTGGACCACATGGATGATGGCCTGCGATAACGCGAGTGGGCCTCTGGGCCTACGGATGACTTGTCGGATCCGTGGAATCCTACCCAGCCAGATGTGTAAGTTGCGGAGTGAAAGTCGTAGCCTGTTCCGGGTTGGTCATCGTGTCAGGGGCAATACTTTTGAACGGAAACCATGAGTTTCTTCTTGGTAGCCCGGGTTTAAAATAGGTCTGCTCGGGGTGGTGAAAGTACGGGGATGGAGGGAGAACCGTTTGGTGATTTGCGTGTTGTTTCCCTCTCGCAGCCGGGGAGGCAGCGGTCAACGCATCCTGTGTCCAGCGTTCAACGTCAGCGTTCAACGTGTAGTCGAACAGTCAGACCATGACCTAAACCTCGGTCGACCCTTGTGGGACTCTGGAGGAAGCGGCGTCTGGTTTGTTATGTACTCTCGTCGATATGTAGGAACCTACAAGAAGCCGTATTATCGGTCAAATGAACTTCAAAACATCTACACGGTATGGATCTGTACGTGTCTGGCTTTTCTTGCGCAACCCCCCCCTCCGAAATCTCACCTAGAGAGGGGTCTTTTTTTTCCCCCAGCCCTGCCCCAACCATCACGGCATCTCGCCACTGACGCATGTCAGCGTTCCAGTCAGGACGGACGACAGCTCAAGCTTTGGCTGTCGCCGGAGTGATGAATCGTCCTGCGACCCTTGTCCAGCGCCGTGCTGTACATGGCAAAACATGAAGGGAAGGGACGGAGGGGAGGTTATCCGGGTTCGTCATACGGGCGAGGACCGCGAGTCATTCGGCGGTTGTTTCCGAAGCATGCGCGGCGTAGTGATGGACGTCTCTGGGCTCACGGACGATAGGGCATCCCTGTTTCCAGGGTCCTTCTATCGTGGCTTAGAAGCACGTTCCGCGGCTCGGCGGCGCCGTTCTGGAGGTTCACCGAGACCCGGGGTTGTGAGAGAGAGAGAGAGAGAGAGAGAGGGTTCTTGCTCGTTCTTCGAGAAAGGTATGGCTGGTCGGGGGTGGCCGCTCTCATATATCACCGGCGGGAACTAGTCCAATACCGATTGACGAAGAATGTTGCTGTTGACGTCTAGCAGTACGTTAAGAATCCGATGGATAGAACGCCCAGGGAAAGGACCCAGTAACTGTTGCTCCGTTGGGTACTCTCCAATCGCGTTGTATTTCGCACACCCTTTCGGCTTGCCTGTAGTGGATCTGTCGTCTGCTTTCATGTCTAAAAGATGCAGACGTTGCTCACCAACCACGCCGGTGGGTGTCGAAAACGAGACATTATAAACTGTTTTTGGACAACACAGCCAACGGCTTAAGAGCGTCTCGTCGATGACACGTCAAAGGGGATATGGAATAAGTTGCTTTCGACAAATTTCAAACATACTGGACCCGGATGCCTATCATACCTTCCACCGCCCCGTAACTCTCTTCTAGCCCCTCACAGGTAAATTGTACACGAGGGTCCTGATGTAACGCCGTGCCATATGCAGGTTTGGACCGGAAACCACCCAAATACACCCTCTCTTTTCATGTTTCTCTCCAGCCCAACGTCCGGCGGTTCCCTGGCTTAATATACAGTGGTTTCGTTGAAGGACGTGGCTAAGTTGTAGTGGTATTTTTGTTGCCGTTTCGATTATTCGAGGGACTGAAAGGGCGTTTAGCCCTTGGACTTGGTGTTCAGAATAAGGGCGACAATGAGGCTGGGATACTGGTTAGCGGGCGGATGACAGAGAGCGACGGGGCGCCATACCCGTAGAGACCCAAGACTTCGCCGAAAATGAGAATCAGAACCATGCCGACAAAGATGCGCGATTGCTCCATGTACGAGCGCACACCCTTGTCGCCGACGATGCCGATTGTGTAGCCAGCCGCGAGGCCAGTGAGGCCGACGGACAGGCCGCAAGCAAGATGCATAAAGCCGCTGGTCTATCAGTTAGCAAAACCGTCTCCGGAGCATCGATATCCCCCCGAATCGGGATAACTGACTTGAACAAGCTGTAGTTGCTTCCGGCGCCGGGAGGGGTCAAATCTTGGGCGATGAGGACGGAGATGACGAGGGAGTAGACGGCGATGATACCAGACATGACGACGGGAATCAGACACTGCACAAATGTTAGACGAGGGCTCCATTTGATCGAAAGGGGGGACGTTGGGGCAGCATGCCTTCATGATGAGGTCGGGTCTGAATGTTCCGACACCAGCGATGCCGATTCCAGACTTTGCGGTGCCAAATGCGGCGCCGATACCTATTTGATACGAGTCCTATTTAGCACATTGTTCCCTTGGTCGCGTCGGGAGGAGGGCGGCTAGGCCGTGTGGTAGAACGTACATCCGAAGATCATGGCAGCCGCAATGCCGGCCTGTATTGGAGCAACATCAGCACATGGTTCAGCAGTTGGTGTCGTAGCTAGCTAGCTTGCTTGGTTGACAGGACAGCAAAGGCGTCCGGGAGGAGAGGCGAATAGCTTACCATTCCGATGAACGGCGCGAACTTGGGGGCGAGGACGGAGTCTTCGGCCATGTTGGGCAACGATGTAGTCGAACTCGATGCGGAGGGTTTGTGGTGATGGCCGACAGAGGGGGGGAGGGATATGCGTGTCGAGGATCCCGCGATGGTACTGGCGAGTGGCTTCCTGGATTCCAGGACCTTGGAGCTTGGTGACGATGACAAGGTCCAATCAGGAGTTGCAAACGGGACAGGCTGAGAAACTCGTGACGCGGCGGAACCATGGGCCGAAGCACCAGCCTCACTTTTAACGGCAATGTGGCTGATGTGGCCAGTGTCGGACTGTGTTGAGGTGGAGCAGGCGCAGCCACGTTCTCCAGATGGCCCGTGTGAGTCGAGAGAAGCAGCTAGTGTTCCAGTCTGGATTCTTATCGGTACGGATACGGATACGTTCCGCCAACCTTCTGCCCACCCTTCTTCGCCCTTTCAAACACAATCTGCAGCCGCGTGTTATCTTGAGTGTTTTGGCCGTTGTTTCTCGTCCTTGCCCGATGGGGGAAGGGGACGAGCCTTGGCGCAATGGTTCAAGTTTGGCTTTTTTTTGTTGTGCCTCTCTAATGTCCTAAAGCGAGGGGAAATGGCAACCCCCGGTTGGACAACAACGGCTTGTGAGCTGGTGAGCTTCGTCAAAGCCTCGGTTACCCCGATTGGAGGGGATCCGAGTTGCCTCGAAGAAATATGCCGCCTTGGAAACAACTAGGAGGAGGACGATAACAGGCAGAGGGATCACTTGTGTGCTTTTGGTGGTGGTTGCGCATCAGCATGGGGAGGGGTGGACGCTGCCAGCCTCATGTAAGACGGTCCCTGTTCTACCTACCCAAGGTATCCATCCTGAGCCTGTTTCAAGCAAAGAAAGCAAAGAGAATGGTCTGCTTGACTGCAGATGCTAGCAGCGCTATAAGTCACACACCCGGTATATTCTTAGGACCCGAAGCCACCAAATCATGTCCGAGGAATGCCCAGGCTGGGCGAGTGGGCGTCTTTAATATCAGACGACGGAAGAAGCAGTGCGCGCGGCGACTTGGTCACGACGGCAAAGGGGGAGGAAACGGTGGATCGGGCCAAGTCCCGAACTTAAGAGTCCTAGCGCCTCAGTGGATCATCGAACTTGCACGTTTTTGGGGGTTGGCCGTTCCTCTTTTTGACATTGACTTGACTGGCGTTTGACTGATGGCGATCCATTTGGGGTGGTGGCACATGCAGATGATGATTCGGCTTGCAGTACGGATGGCCATGACTTGACTTCTTCCTTGGCTTGTCGTATTCTCGGGCTACGCGAACGAGATGACGAGGGAAGGAGAGAAGCAGGAAGGAGGAGGCATTGGGATTGCATTGCATTCATTGCACGTTGGACGTCGCATCCATCTTCCGTGGAAGAAAAGGCGCATCCGTCCAATCCGAATAACGCCGACGTATCTGTGCCTACTACATACATACATACATACATACATACATACATACATACATACATACATACATACATACATACATACATACATACATACATACATACATACCTTTCCTTTCCTAGCTATCTCACATACATACCTCCTACACTACGGATACGTAAGTAGTGAATGTACATACTGCCCCAAAAAGCGAGGTGGTTGGCCCACCCTCCCAACGGCATCCTGTCATATATGCCTACTACCTAACAAGGTACTGTCCATCCCAGCCTGAAGGTCTTCCCGTACCACCCATCCTATCAGATCAGACTTATCCCCAGCTTTCGGCGCCTGTCCCATCCCATCCCAGGTTTCCCATCATGGTCACAGTTGGCCCAGCCAGCCCAGTCTAACTCGGTTGTTCGTTTCTGGGGGTCCAACCTAGCCCAATGCCGATGGCCTAGTACCGCCGACGACCAACTGGACCAGTGGCACCCTCTTCCACCACCACCCCGAACCACCACTTTTTGTCCGCAGCATTCTCAACTCCGCCAGCAACCACGTTTACTCAGCATTGCTATCAACGCCGCATCCCTCTCTGTCTTTCTCCCCTGACGCTCCTTTCGCAGCACCTCGAAACCCCGAAAAAAAAAGAAGAAGAAAAAGAGGAGGAGAATAAATAAGGATTCTATCGTATTTTGCTTGGCGTGATCTTTTTTTCCCTCCTTTCTTTCCACCCCTTTAATACCTCGTGCCCGGGTCTAGGGCCCTGTGTGTCAAGCCATAGGCCCATAACGTCACCCAACCCATTGTGGAAAGGAGACGGGGGAATAGAACGAAGACGAAACGGAAAGCAACCACGACGGAAAAAAAAATCCACTCTCGTCGCCGGCCACCGCATCTACGATTTGTTAACGATTTTCGGCGCGGCCTCATTTTGCAAACCCTCAATTGTGCCCTTTGAGCGGCGTGGGCGGTTCTGTGTCTCCTCACCATAGCCGGCGGCCGTTAGGCCTCGCGTTGTTAGTACCGCACCTTTCTCTCAACTCTCTTGTACCACATTTTTCTCCACTTGGCACACACTCGCCATCTCTCTCTCTCTCTCTCTCTCTCTCTCTCTCTCTCTCTCTCTCTCTCTCCCCTTAAACCAATCCGCCAACACACACGATCAAAAGCTGATAAGGGCCCTCACTGCCGACTATCAGCTTCATCAACCCAACCCATCATGGCCGAATACCACGGCGACCCGAGGGGTCATTCGTCCAACTACCAGCGCGATGCCGCCTTCTCCAACATTTTCGGTGCCGCTCCCCCGCCGGGACGTTCACAGACAATGACCTCTTCCTCGATGCCTCCTCCGATGATGCCGCAACAGGGCAGGACACAGACAATGTCTTCCTCCACCATGTCGTCTATGCAGCGCCAACCACCCCCGAGAGCGCCTCCGGGCCAGTACATGGATCGCGAGCCGGGCTCTCCGAGAGGCGCTTCCCTACAGCCCAACGGGTACACCGCACAGCAGCGATCGGCATCCGGCGGTTACCAAGTGCCCAATCCTCAAGCACACTACATGCAACAGCAACAACAACAGGCTCGTCGCCCATACGGAGGGCCTGCCGGTCCCATCCCTCAGCGCGGCGATGTTAGAGGCCCGCCGGTCCCATCCCAGGGGCAATACGGTCCTCCAAGAACCGCAGCACAGAGATACTACCAGGCAGGAGGAGGCCCGGCGCCGGCTTTGAACAACGATCCCTACCGATCGCAGTCTCTCGCTTCCGCCCCGAGGCCGAACATGTACCAGCCTCCCCCGAGCGCCTACGGCTCCCAGCAGAACCATCAAGCCCCGGCCAACGCTTTCCGCCAACCTCCGTACAACCCGAGTTCGTCTCGAACCACGGCTCAAGGAAGGGTCGTGCCGGAACGCCACGATGATCGGGCCATGTCCATGACCGGCTATCCTTCTCATGACCGCGATATGCATCAATACCAAAACTCACACCAGACGATGAGTGGGCGGGTCATCCCGAATAGGAGGGCACCCGTGGAGATGCCCAAAACCGGTGGCAGCTTTGGGGGAGGCTACACACCGGCGCCCGGGTCTCAGACGAGGACGACCAGCATAGCTTCCTCGAATGGCGATGCGAGTAGCCAAAGGACAATGTCGATGGCGTCTACGGTGGCACCTACGATAACACCCTCTGATAGCGACGCGACAATCGCACACAGGCCCTCTATGAGCAAGTCCATCGAGAGTGAACGGCCGCCGACTGGCAAGATTCGACCTCCCCTGGTATATCCCGCATTGCTGTCGAGGGTTGCCGACTGCTTCCGACAAAAGATCATTACCGGCGATCGGACGAAGAACGAGCTCACATATAAGAATGCCTTCAGCGGTGCCGAGGCCGTTGATGTTTTGTCATACATTATCCGAACGACTGACCGAAACCTGGCCCTGTTGCTGGGACGAGCACTCGATGCGCAAAAGTTCTTCCACGATGTGACATACGAGCACCGCTTGCGAGATTCGACGTCGGAGATGTACCAGTTCCGCGAAACACTCATGGAAGAGCCCGAAGAGAAGCCTCCCGTCAACGGTGTCTTCGTCCTCCTTTCAGAATGCTACTCCCCGACTTGTACGAGAGACCAGCTTTGCTACTCCATCGCCTGCCCCCGCAGACTGGAGCAGGTATCTCGATTGAACCTAAAGATCCAGCCCGGTTTGAAGAAGGAATCCGACAACGCCGCGAACGAGGACGACGTCGACCAGACCGACGAGCAGAAGCTGTGGATAAACTCGGTGCCGAGGGAAGTGGCCGACAGCGTCGGCGACAAGGAGAAGAAGAGACAGGAAGTCATATCGGAGATCTGCTACACGGAAAGAGATTTCGTCAAGGATTTGGAATACCTTCGCGACTTTTGGATCCTGCCCTTGCGGTCCAAGGCTTCTCCCATCCCTGCGAATCGGAGGGAGAAGGTTGTCAAATCAATCTTCAGCAACATTGTGGATCACCCGAGTCTTCACGCAGTGAGCTCGCGGTTCGCCAAGGCGTTGACGGAACGGCAACAGAAGAACCCGGTTGTCAGCAACATTGGTGACATCTTCGCCGAGTGGGTACCTCAGTTCGAGCCCTTCATCATGTACGGATCCAAGCAGCTGGAGGCCAAGTTCGAGTTCGAGAACGAGCGTTCGGCCAACCCGTACTTTGCCAAGTTTGTGGACGAGATCGAACGCAGGAAAGAGTCTCGCAAGCTGGAGCTCAACGGTTACCTCACCAAGCCGACAACACGATTGGCTCGTTACCCGCTGTTGCTCGAGAACGTGCTCAAGTACACCGAGGACGGCAACTCGGATAAGGAAGACATCCCGAAGGTGCTCAAGTTGATCCGCGACCTGCTGACCAGGGTCAACGCCGAGTCCGGAAAGGCCGAGAACAGATTCAACCTGAGGCGCTTGCACGAGCAACTGCGCTTCCGGCCAAACGAAAGAGTCGACCTGCGGCTGACGGAGGAGGGCAGAGAATTGGTGTTCAAGAGCCAGCTGAAGAAGACACCGCAGGACGCTTCTGAGATCACTGCGTTCTTGTTCGACCATGCGGTTCTTCTTGTGAGAATCAAACAGGCCGGCAAGGGCGAGGAGATCAAGGCCTACAGGCGGCCGATTCCTTTGGAATTGCTCGCCATTCGGGAGATGGAGGAGGTCATACCCGACTCGAGTGCCATGAAGCGATCGTCGTCGAGCTTGATCCCCCAACTGCGGAACAACACGAACGACAGCAAGAAGGGCGAAGGGTGGCCAATCACGTTCAGGCACTTGGGCAAGGCCGGGTACGAACTGACCCTGTATGCGTCAAACCAGGCTGCACGTAAGAAGTGGCTCGAGTTCATTGATAGCGCCCAGCAACGTCTGAGGGCCCGCGCCGACTTCTTCAACACCAGCGTCATCTCTGCAGGATTCTTCATCGGTACCAACCAAGTCAACTGTGTCACGCCATATGATGGAGGACGCAAGTTGCTGTACGGCACAGACAACGGCATCTACCTCTCGGACCGCAAGAGCAGGGACGCGATACCGAAGCGTGTCATCGAGACGACGAGCGTCACCCAGCTCGATGTTCTCGAGGAGTACGGCCTCCTTCTGGTGCTGTCCAACAAGGCTCTCTACTCGTACCCTCTCGGGGCTCTCGACCCCAACGAGCCTGCTCTCTCCAAGCGACCCAAGAAGATCCAGAGCCACTGCAACTTCTTCAAGACAGGCATCTGTCTGGGCAGGCATCTTGTGTGCTGCGTTAAGTCCTCGGCTCTCTCGACTACGATCAAGGTGTACGAGCCCAATGACGCCATGTCCAAGGGGAAGAAGCAAAAGGGCTTTGGTAAGATGTTTGCTGGCCAGGACGAGCTCAAGCCGTTCAAGGAGTTCTACATCCCCACGGAATCGTCGTCCGTACACTTCCTCAAGTCCAAGTTGTGCGTGGCGTGTGCGCGTGGCTTCGAGGTGGTGTCGCTCGAGACGCTCGAGACCCAGTCGTTGCTTGACCAAGCCGATACAAGTCTCGACTTTGTCGCACGGAAGGAGAACGTCAAGCCGATCCACATTGAGCGCCTCAATGGCGAATTTTTGCTCAACTACTCCGAATTCTCCTTCTTTGTCAACCGCAACGGTTGGCGGGCGAGGCCGGAGTGGCGCATCGACTGGGAGGGAACGCCACAGAGCTTTGCCCTCAGCTACCCGTGGATCCTGGCGTTTGAGCAAAACTTTATCGAGCTCAGGAACATTGAGAATGGCGCTGTGCACATTGTGCCGCACAAGAACATTCGGATGCTGCACAGCAGTACGCACGAGGTGAGATGGTTTGGTTCTTTGGTGGAATGTCCCCTGACGCTTACACTTGCTAGATCATTTTCGCGTATGAAGACGAAAAGGGCGAGGACGTTGTCGAAGCCATCGACTTTTGGAAGACCAATAGGAGACCCGAAATCCCCTGATTGGCCTCTGCTTCGCTATAGCGTCTTGCCTGTTCCTCGGGGGAAACCATGTTTGATTAAAGATCGATACCAGAGTGATTTGACTCAACTTCTTTTGCAGGCTTGTCGTTGGCAGCATTTCTACGGCGACGAGGGCCGTGTACCGGCTGACGCGTGCCAGACCCTAGGGGCAATGATTTGGGAGGGGATGTCTCTTCTAGAGCAGGCAAGGGCAACCCTCTTTTGTCACGGACGCGTGATTCTGTTTTGCATTCTTGTTTCTATTTGGATGAAAGGTTTTTTTTTCTCGCCGGGTTTGGTACAGAACCTCATTCTTATCCAAGAGTTTTGGGTCGCGGTAGAGTGAAGGAGGGGGGCCGAGGTGGGAGGAGGAGGCCAGGGGCGAGACAAGGAGATAAAGACCAACAGAGGCGGGCCGAGAAGAAATTCCAAGCAAGCTGTTCCCATGCAGGTATGCAGTGGCTTGCGCGATCGTGAAGTGAAGGAGGAGAAGAAGCATAGCGTGATGCGTCGTCGTTTGAGCTTTCGAGGTCCGGGAGTTGCATACGGAATGCGTGGGGGCGGGCGGGCTGGCTGGCTGGCTGGCTGGCTGGCTGGCTGGCTGGCTGGCTGGCTGGATTGGATTCGACTTCTTCGTAATTGGCATGAGCGTGTTGAAGAATGAGACCGAGATGGTTACCGACGACGACAGGGTGGATGTCCTTGTGAATGGCGGTGACGTGAGGCCGTGTATCGAGGGTCGAGGTGCTTGATGTGCAGGTGTTGTGTTCATCACGGGTCATCTGGAGGCTCGGCGGTTGCGTATAATAAGGCTTGTTTTGAACTGCCAATGAGCCATGATCCGCCAACTGCAACAGTTGAGCACCGCCAGCCTCAAGAGGCTTCACTGCCTCGGCGCAATTTGTCTGAAGACGACACAGACTACTGCTGCTGCTGCTGCTCCTCGGCCTCCTTCTCCTGTCCCCTAGACCGTTCCTCAGCGTCGCCTCTGAAGTATCGTGAGTGAAGACTCGGGAGCAGACGGGCAAATTTGACTGAGAATCCACAGATGTGTATTAGAGGAAATGTATCGCTAATATTAGCCTGGTATCCCTCCTCTCCAACGTCAACATCCAAGCTTAGGCATCCCAGGAACTGAATCAAAAGGTAAATCCCATTCCATGGTGACACAATTCACCGGGGAATGGCCCGTCACCATACTTCGATAGCTCCACCCAGCTATTCAGAAGTGTCTGGGATCAGAGCAGACCAAAACTCAGAGTATACAATGGTGAAAATCCGAGTCTAGATAGCCCGGTGGTTGCAAGTCAAAGTTTGCTTGATGTCTCAGAGGCCGCTGCATTGATAAGAGGAACCTACCTACGTCGTCAGTGACTTCCCGTACTTGTTTTCAAGAGCAACGTACCTAGCGCGGGATTTTCGAGAACTTCGTGAGTGTAATGGCACCTTCCCTCACTACCATCCCACAATTATCCATGAAAAGCCCGGAAGGCTCAGCGAAGCTGCAGGAAACACCTTCTTTGCTATAGGTTCTCGACCATACTAGCATTTCGCGTGCCAGATCGGGATACTTGGTGAAAGATGTGAGAATGTGTGAGCTGCATTCATCTTTTTCGTTGCTGAAGACAATCCACGCAGTCTCCGCAAATATTTTACCAACGGCAGACTTGGCACAGGCTGGGTGAGAAAATACCATGTCTAGAATATTTTCTTCGTAAAATGCTGCCTCCTTTTCTTCGTATTCCTCCAAATGGTACATCAGGCGGTTCTCAATCGTTATCATAGCTGGGCTCGCCTGCAAACGGTCGGCCAAGATCCAAACTTCCACGTGAATTTTCAACTCTGAGTGGTCAAATTCGAATCCATGGTAGTCACTGTAGAAGAAGTCGATGAGGTGCTTCATGATCTTTGGGTCGATGTCGTCAAAGGTGACAACGCCTTTCTGTGCTTCCTGTGAGTGGATGACCGTCAGTTGCGATCTCGTCTCGAGCACCCAACGATAATCTGATAGTCTGACTAGGAAAGTAGTATTTACCTCCATGTTGCTGTCAAATAGGGCAGCAAAGTAGTCGGACTGGGGGTAGAGGACGGCCTTGTGGACACGAAACTCCGTATTCTGGCAGACGATGGTAAAGTCGCTGAACTTGCCCGTCTCAAGCAGCCAGGAACCATCTAAACAGCCCATCTTCGGCAATCCCCCGGGTGGTTTGATCGTCTTGTAGTTTGAATCTTGTGACGGCTCGATGTTTGGAAGAAATTCGAGGTAAAATTGAAGATGGGAGTTGAGCAGAGGGAAGAGTGGAAGGAACTAAATGCGTTTTTGTGTTTGAAGAGGAGGAACAGGCTGGGTGGCTCCTTCTTGCCTTGCAGATTCCCCTTCCGAAATGTGCTCTTTCCTAAAGGTTCTCGTCCAAGAAAGAAAGTGACAGAAGCTCTGGCGGAGAACGCGCTTTCCTCGGGTTTTTTTGCCTGTTTTGTTTTCCTTTGGAGTACGCAGAATCTGCCAGCAAAAGAGAAATGCGGTACCGGCAGCCTATATGCTCTGCTCGACATCTCTTGGCTTGGAACTGGGGACATGCTCGGTTCGCGACCAGAATGACCACATTGCCGCCGTAGGGCCGAGGCTTGATAGACGTCCGTTATGTCAATGGGATGAGCAAGCCAAACAGCCCTCACTCGTCTCGTAAGCGAAAGATCAATGATCCAGAAGTAGCTGACGATGATAGAACGAGCCAATCTCCCTTTTGCGGCGTCAAAGAAATTTGAATACCTTGCGTCTAAACCCTTGACCAGAATTTGAATGACTGTTATGGAAGGTTGTGTCACCCCAATGAATCCCACTCCCGGCAACGGTGCATCGAGTACTTCAGTCATGTGCATGGGTTTCACGGCATGTTCCAGAGACTAGAATCTGAGTCTCTCTGTCAATACCTTGTTGATACAGGCCGCATTGACTCCCCAAACGTATGACAGTCCAGCCTTTCCAACCTACCTATTTAAGAAATATTCAACAGCAAGGTTTCCAGCAGGCAGGCTAAGAATGCGATCTTTGCCGTATGCAAGGCCAGAGGACGCAGCCCATTCAACCCAGAATACACTAGCAGGGATACAACATCTAAGGCGACCTGGGAACCTGATGCCTAGATTTGGTCATTGTCTGCTCCTGAGTGTTCACTCACGATACTTTAAAGCAGACGGCAAGGAACAGTCTGGGGGAAAGAGGAGGAGAAGGAGGGGGCAGAGCAGCAGTAGCAGACGGCGTTCGTGGCTTCATGTGGACAGGCTCCAGCCCCCCCCAGCGGCAACAACTCCATGGGCGGCAGCTATAAACTTGGCAGAGGCTGTACGCCTAATTCCACTCACTTGTTGCAGCCTCATTCTTGAGCTCCGGTTGATTATAGCTGACTTGTCTCCCCTTCTAGGCATGGAATGGGGCGTACCCTCTGGTTCGGTTTCCGGGATGGGTGCTTTTGATGTTGATATTGGGGAGGAGGGCGGTCGGACTACTATCAGCGATGCATTTCTCCAATACGCATCACGATTCTCAGCAAAACCTAGTGTCGAGTTTATTGCGTTTCCGCAAGTGCTCTTGCTCATGGTCAAACTCAACGTTTCCAACCGCTTGGTAACATGTCATGACATTCGACGCGCAAACTCAGAGCGCCATGGTTGACTTATTATTACATTCTACATTTGGTATCACGATAGAAAAAAAAAACCAAAAAAAACCAGCAAGCGCCACCCCATCATGCAGCCCATCATGCAACCATGAAAATCATCAACGCGCGACGTCTTCCTATTTCTTATGACCGACCAGGTGCCACTCAAAGACGTTCCTGAACCTCTGCTTGCCGTCGCCCTGGATGACGTCGCCGTGGCAGGGGACGATGGTGTCAAAGTCCCAGGCGTCGATGCGCTGGATGCTCTCGTTGAAGGCGGGGCGGTCCTTGCTGCTCATGACGTACCAGTGGAAGCGCCTGACCCACTTGAGATCGCCCTGGGTGGTCTGGAGGCCGCCAAAGAGGCGGTTGGCGAGGCCGGAGGAGGTGTCCCTCTCGGCCTCGGGGGCGCGGGAGTACTGCTCGGTGGGGGGCAGGTTGAAGAGGAGGTCGGCCTGGATGAGGATGCGGTCGGGCTTGTAGAAGAAGGCGATCTCTTTGTTGGGGTGGGCGTCGACGTACTCGCACTCGAAGTCGGCGTCAAAGTCGGGGCCGACGGCGGTGGCGCGCTTGTCGGCGCCGGACTTGAAGACGACGGCGAACTCGTCGGCCGGGTTGATCTTGGGGTCGCCGGCCTGCTTGGCGCGCTTCTGGGGCAGGCCGTCGGGGCCGACGAGCTTGGCGGCGGGGAAGGCGGCCTTGTACTCGGAGAGGAAGATGTGGTGCTCGATGTCGGGGGCGACGATGTAGGCGAGGTCGCCGCCCTTTTCGGCAATCTTTGCGCGGACGGCGTCGGTCAGGGCGACGGGGGAGAAGATGGCGAGGGCGCCCGAGGTCAGGCGGACGAGGGTGGCGCGGCCGCCGATCTTGACGGTGCCGAAGCGGGAGAAGGGGAGGGAGAAGGTGGTGATGTTGGGGGTCAGGTCGCGGATGACCATGACGTCGGCCGGGTTCTGGGGGATGAGCTTTTGCGACATGGTGCCGGGCGCGAGGTGGTGGGTCTTTGCGGAGTGGAGGGGCTGCTGCTGCTGCTGCTGCTGCTGCTGGTCGGGAGAGTCAAGGGCGGCGTGCTGGCCCTGGTTGGGGGTCTGGGAGGCGTTGTTGGTGTTTGCGTTTGTGTGAGACGAGGAGGAGGCTCCGGCCGTCGATTCCTGGCCTTGGGAGTGAGCCTGCGACGGGTTGTGGGTGGCCGTGAAGGCTCTGCGGTAGATGCGCGAGGGGTTGAGGGCGCGGCGGGCGTGGGCTGATGTGGCCGAGTGTCTAAAGACTCTCTAAATGAGCGAGTATTAGAAGATGTGATGTGCTAGGTGGTGATGGGTGGTAGTCTTGTGTGTAGTTGACGTTGAAAGATCAGGGGACGGGGGGTTTATGTATGAGGTAGTGCGACGGCATTGGCATTGACTTGGCCAGGATGAAGCAGGTTCACGAGCCAAACAGGGGGCAAAGCACGTACCATTTTGGAGGGGGGAATGGAGGGATTCGGTCGTTCTAGAAGCGGAGCGTGGCAGTGGAGGATGCGTGTTGTTTGTACAGTACAGTCAGTACCTAGGTAGGTATTTTTGTCCGATTATCGTGGGCAACGGGTGAGAGTGAAGCGAAAGAGAGAGGGTGATTGGTGACGGTCACGAAGCGTCCAGCACGTGGCACATGGTATTTGAGATGTGGAATTGATATCAAATAGGTACGGGACAATGTATCCGTCGTAGTATCTACCTAGTCCAACATGTCATCCTCCACCTCCACCGGGACTGAACTGAACTGAACTGACAGGCACTGCGCCCGGGTCATGACATCACGAGCCGCGGGAGGGGTGGGAACCGCCAAGTACCTGCATGCCATACCTACACTACACTACACTACACTACCACACCACATTATGGATACATTACGCGCCGCAGTGCATCATTTGGGTCATGGCGGCCGAGGCACAGTCGGGGTCGGCCGATCGCAGAGTCCGTAGATGACAAGACACCCTCTTCGCCGTCTGGTCATTCCCCTCTGACAAGTCCACCCACCCACTGCTCTGCGCGGCTCTTGCGCGGGAACCGGGGACTCGAGTCTCTCCGTTTCGAACATTTTGGAATTCCGGCCAACAGGTGCCCCACAGGACAGGCTACAGCCCCCGTCCCACAGGGGCCGAGGCACTGGGAATCGGGCTAGGCCGAGAACGGGAATCTTCCAGACGCCCGGGGCGCCCTCCGGCCTGCGCTAAGCCTTTTCGCGGAACCCAACTTCCCAGGACCTCGGGACGGAGGGGCCGGCGCCGCTCTCGATTCCAAATCATCGAGCTTGCACGTCAAGGAACAACAGGCCAAGCAGCAACTTCAACCGGACAACTGGCCTTTGCTCTCTTGAAATCTGCATCTCTGGATCCACCCGACCCGTACAAGACCTTGAAGTGACCCAAATACCGTTGAACCAAAATGAGCAAGCCAACGTACCCCTGGCCATCCGAACGGAAAACAATTCACTGACCTGACTGACTGACTGACTGACCGACTGACTCTCCTCGAATCATCAGACGGTAAACCTTCTCAGGAACTATCCAGGACCACCTAACTAGCCCCCCTATGACCTGCCCAACCACCCCACCACCCCATCCCCAACGGCCGCCCTGAACGGAGCCGTCCCGGGCTCGCTTGCGAACCCGGGCAGCCGCATGTCCACCCCGCCGAGCCCGAGCCACGTCGACCTCTCCGGGTGCAGCGCGCGCTCGACAAAGTACGCCCGCGTGTACCCGTTGGCCATCTCCCACACCCGCTGCACCGCCCACGTCGCCGCCAGCACCCGGTACGTGTAGTACAGCAGCCCTAGCAGGAGCATGTCCTTGACCACGATCGCCACCCGCTTCGGCGGCGGCGGCGGCGGCGGCGGCACCAGCGCCAGCCCGGGCTTCCGCCGCCCCACCGCCGGCAGGAAGAAGGTCGCGTAGTACCACAGCCCGCCCACCCACCACCACGCCGTCTGCCGCCACGACAGGAAGTGCACCCACGCGCAGCCCCGGAACGCGAGCAGCAACCGCGTCGCGTAGTGCCGCCCCTCGTTCTGCATCTGCTCCCGGATATCCGAGTCGCCCCGCATCACGCCTAGCAGCCGCCAGAGCAGGAGCCCGTCGTCCTCTTCCTCCTTTCCTCCCGCCGCCGCCGCCGCCGCCGCCGCCGTTGCGCTGGCGCCGGGGCCGCTCTTCCCGCAGCATGAGCGGTATTGCGTGTACACCCTGCTCAGGTTCCGGACGATGTTCTGGGCGCCGGCGGGGAGGCTGTCGAAGACGGGGTTCACGGGTGCGCCGCAGAGGCCGACACAGGGGCAGGTGCACCGCCATCCGCTCCGGATGTTGCTGTCGGAGCCGTCAGAGCCCTCGCCGTCGCTGGTGTTGTGGTGGTGGTTCTCCATCCGCTCAACCGCCTTCTCCAGCTGCTCCTTGTCCTCGACCAGCTTCTTGTTCTTGATCTCCTCCACCTCCATCCTAGCCCTCGTGGCGATGAGCTCCTTCTCGAGCTGCCTCTGGCGTTCCTCTTGCGCAGCTCTGTCCTTGATAGCTTGGTCGGCGGCGTGCGACTGCTCTCGCAGGCTGTCGTTCTCGTGCTTGAGGGTCTTGATCATCTCTTGGAGCTCGCTGTTCGTGCCTTCTACCGAGCCCTCGGAGAGTTTAGCCTTGAGGTCCGCGTTTGCGGCAGCGGCGTCGGCGAGATCCTTCCGGAGGCGCCGGACCCTGACGCGCAGGCATTCGTAGTCTCCCAGACTGACGCCGGCGTCGATGAGCCCCTCGACCGCGCCCTGGAGCATCTCCATCTTGTCTAGTATCTTGTCCACCGTCGCTTTCCATTGGCTCAGGGCATCAAGAACGGTCTCTGGGATGCCGGACTTTGGGATGCGGTTTGGGTTGTCGTTGTCGCCGGATAGGTCGCCGGAAGCAACGGAGGTGGGTTCGCTGGCGACCATGACACCGGTGATGCGGTCCAAATCCTGCTTGCAGCCATCCGTGTACGAGCGGAGGCTGGCCAGCTTCTCCTGGATGAGGCGTACAAGCGCCTCTTGGGGTTTCTGGTGACGGGACGGGTTATCGAGGTCGCCATTATCGATCAACGCGTCGGGTTCGGGGAGGCCGTCGACTCCGAGATTTTGTTTCTGCCCGTTCGGGGGCCTTTTAGCCATCGCCTCAATCACTTCGAAAGACGGCAGCGGTATCGGGCGCTCGTAAGTCGAACCCTTCCAGCGGGCGGCTTGGGCGGTCAGCCATGCTCCATTTGCAAGGTAGCGGTATAGGGTCCCCTCTGGGTCGTTACCGAAGGTGTCGAGGTCGTCGACCCACTCGGCCAAGTCCGCCTCGTGCTCCTCGATGGCACTCCGAAGGGCCTTTTCGTCCTTGGCCAGGTTCGTCTTGGTCCTGTTGACCTTCTTCCTCAGTCTGGCGATCCGCCTGCGCATTGCGGCGGGGTCTGTTTTGTCATTGTCCGACTCGTCGTCGCTGGCTTCCTCATTGCCGTCCTCCGGCCGGGCCGTCATCTCGTCGGAATCGTCCGCTCCGTCGACTCTCTTTCTGAGGGCCTCGATCTCAGCCTCGAAGGCGACTATCAGTTGGACGGCGGAGGCCTCTTTGTCCAGGAACCGCTGTTTCCGTGGTCTCAGCTCCTCAAGTGCCTTGCAGGTTTCCCTGATGCCACGCAAGGTCGCGGTCCGCTCATCCTCCTTGTCCTCCTCGTCCTCCTCGCCCTCCTCATTCTCCTCGTTCTCATCCTCCTTGTCCTCCTCGTCCTCCTCGTCCTCCTCATTCTCCTCGTTCTCATCCTCCTTATCCTCCCCGTCCTCCCCATCCTCATCATTGGGCGAATTGGGCACCTGATCGCCGGGGGAAGATGAACGAGCCGAGTCATTCGTGGGGCTGCCAGGCGTCTTAGGGCGACTGGGTGCCCGGGTCTCTGAAGCCATTGGACTCCGCGAAAGGGCGGTGCGGCGAGCGACCTCCTGGTCTAGTTTATCGACGATGCGAAGCAGATAGTCCCGCAACGCGGTATCCTCCAGCTCCAGTGGTTTGATGCTTTCCTTGAGTGCGAAATATGCAACCAGGTATTCCCACAACGGGCCATGGGGTCCAACCTCGTATGGCCACCCGCCCGTCTTTGCATGGCGGGGCAACCTGATGGTCCCCATGGGCTCCGGACCCTTACGTTTCAAAGACTCACTCAGGGGAAATGGAAAACGCATACGCCCAGCGCGGCGCTGGGCCTCGACTTCGTCAATAGGCACTCTGTGCTCAGACTTGACCCTCGCTATTTCGGACGCGTGGCCGCGGCTCTCTTCTTCCGCCTTCCTGAGCCGGGCCTCGAGTTCGCCGACGATATGGCGGTGATGAAGCTTGATTCGTTCCCGCTCGGCCTTGTCCGCCTCGATGCGTTTCTTATCTGAAATGACGCCAAGCTCGAGTTCCCCCTCATAACTCTCCACGGCGAATTTGAATTCCTTCTTCAAATTGTCCAGCTCGGTCTGTGATTTCTTGTACTTCTTCTTCAAGTCGTCGAGATCGGTCAGCAGTTCCTCATTCTCCTTCTTCATATTGTCCAGCTCCGTCTGTTTGGACTTCAGCGCGGCCGCACGAGTGCCTTCCCAGACCCCGTGGTCTTCTACCTCACGACGCCTTGCCGCTTCGTTACTGGCGTTGAAATTGGCCTTGCTCAGTTGTCGCTGCAAGTCGGCAACCTCGTCCTCGAGCCTGTCGATTTCCTTCTGTGGATCGTCATCCTGGTTGTTGTCGTCCTCGCTTTCGCCATCCCGACATTCGTTCAGTGCGGCAAGCTCCTCCATGAGTGTCTTGTCGTGGGCGCGGCAGTCTTCAAGTGCTTTGCTCAACTCCTGGAGCTCTTTGTCCATCTTCGCGAGCTCTTCTTTCGTTTTTCGGATCACTTCGTTCGTCTCCTCGATGTCGCCGTCCATCTCTCGTAGCTCCTCGTTCTTGACCTCCTCTTCCAAAGCGGCGTTTGCCTGTCCTACGTCCTGCTCTGAGTGTCGACGG
This sequence comes from Colletotrichum sublineola, assembly GCA_020631755.1. Lineage (NCBI taxonomy): Eukaryota > Fungi > Ascomycota > Sordariomycetes > Glomerellales > Glomerellaceae > Colletotrichum > Colletotrichum sublineola. The sequence continues at coordinate 3,841,516 of JAHSQG010000006.1, read as the reverse complement.
GCCCTCAACTTCTCATAGAGCTGCTGCCTGTCTTGCTCCAGCTGGTTTCGTTGTGAATCAAGCTGCTCAATTGTCGCCCGAAGAATGGTGGCCTTGGTCCGGACATCTGCTAGTTCTTGGTGTGCTCTTCCATATCGATTTTCGGATTCTTCAACGCGTTGCGATAACGTCGAAATGAGCTTCAAATAGTCTTCCGAGTCTTTGGCAGAGCTGAAAATTGCCTGCTCATCGCCTGCGCCTTTTGCCTGCAGTGCAACTCGTGTCTCGGCCCATCTGACTCTGGCCTTGGCTTTGCTGGCCTCTGCCTGGACTGCCCCAATTTGGTCCTTGTGCAGCTCGTCAAGCCTTTGTTGCAGTGACTGGTTGTCTTTCAACTTTCTGAGCTCCCTTGAGCGTCGTCTCGCCTCTCCTTTCAATCGCTCAATCTCCCTGTCCGCCTGCTTCCGATGAGCCTGGCATTCATTGAGGTTGGCCTGCATGTCTCGCAGCTCGCCTGCTGAGGCCCCCTGAAGTCCTTGCCCGTCTCGCTTGGCGGCGTCTTCGTGCTCGGTCACAGCCTGCTTTGGTGTCTGGTCCCCGCACTCCGATGCGCCGGGTTCTTCACCGGAGCCTCTGCTGGTCCCAGCGGTAGCAGCGACCTCTTTCAGTTTTTGCATCTCGTCTTTCAACTCTTTGATTTCGTCCTCCTGCTTCTTCGTCTCGCCCTTCAGTTCTTTGATTCTCTGGGCTGCTTCGTTGCGTTGTCTTTGGCACTCGTCCAGCATCCCATGAAGCTTGACGGAACCTTCTCTGCTGGTCTCGGCGGCCGCCTTCAGTTTCTGAATCTCGGCTTGTAGCTCTTCGGTTCCTTCCTCTTGCTTCTTCGTCTTGTCCTTCAATTCTTTGATTTTCTGGTTTGCTTCCTTGATTTCGCCCAGCGCCTTCTGCAACTCAGCAGAGCCATCTGCGCTAAGTTTGGCGACCTCGGCGGCTTCCTTTAGCTTCTGGTTTTCATCTTGTAGTGCTTCAAGTTCGTCTTGCTGCTTCTTCGTCTCGCTCTCTAATTCTTCCACTCTCTGGTCTGCTTTCTTGAGATGGATCTGGCACTCATCCAGCGCCTTGACAAGCTCTGCGGAACCGTCTCCGTGGCCTATCAGAGTGTCTTCGATAGACTGAATCTTCATCAGCAACAGGCCCAGACAGGGGCACAAACGGCCAAACTTACTATGGAGGATTCTCTGCTGAATTCACCGAGCTCGGTTTCGAGGTTCTGTCGCACTGGCGGGCTCGTGGGCTCCGACGACTCTGACCCGTCCAGCCCGAGACCAGCGGCCGTCTCCCCCCGCACGTCAAACGCTTCCGATGATATCTGGGATATCTGATTGTCGGGCTCGACGATGGCGTGGAGGTACCTGTGGTACCCGCCTTCTCCAGCCAGGGCCATGAGCCTTGCGTCCTCCTCCGCCCAGGTGTTGAACATGTTTTGGGCGGCCTCGTCTACGGCAAGGGCGTACCGAGGGACGAACTCCTCCATGACCATCTGTCGAATCCCGTCCACATCCCGGATAGCCCTCTCGCGTTCCTCCTCTGCCTTTTGCAGTTGCTCTTCCAGCTTTGCCATGTCGCCCCTCACGTTGTCAAGAAGCTTTTCGTACTTGTCGCGCGACAAGATTTTGTTGTCCACCCGGAAAGTGACGGGCTCTCGTTTCGCCTCGGCCTCAGAGGTTTTCCGCAATTTCTCCTTCTGACATTGGAGCGCTTCGATGCGCTTCCGGTACTTAGCGTTTTCCTCTTGCAATTTAAAGAAGAATTCGTCTTGACGTATCATATCCGCGGCCCTGTCGTTGTCTTTTTGTCTTAGAGCATCTGTATCTCTTTCATATTGCCTCTCTAGGCCGGCTTTGTCGCTTTTCAAATCCCTCAGCTCCTTACGCAGGTCAGAGATCGTGATTCTCAAGGCGTCCACGTCCACAGATGGGTCAGCCTGGCGGTCGCTCTGTCGTGCTTCTTCCAACGCGATGTTGAGCTTCTGCAGCGATATTTCTTTTTCGTTGCGTTCGCTCTCAGCTGCTTCCAACTTCTTCCGAAGTTCTCCCAGCTCTGAGATAGCTTCATCTCGCTCAATGGCGCAGTCCTTGATTTGGGCTTTGAGGTCTTCGACATTGGACTCGCCCGTTTGTTGGGCCGCAGATTTGAGCTCTTCCAACTTGGCGTCCTTCATCTTGGTGACCTCTTCCAAGGCCAACTTCTCCTTTTCGAGCGTTGCCTGTGCTGATGTTGACATCTCCAGTTTGGCCTGCGCACTTTGCAGATTCTCTTCCTTGCCACGGTACTCCTTGGACAACCTAGAAGCAAAGTCCTTGAAGAGTGCGTCGATGGTCTCGGGTGTTGTCTCGGACTCTTCATCTGATAGATGCTCCATGAGTGCACGGGGAAGATCGTGTGCTTCTGTGAGCTCTCTTAGGTAGCTCTTCATTTCTTGAAGCCGCCCTTTTTCTGCTGCATGTTCTGTTCTTATGTCGGCCTCCGTCTTCGAGGAATCGGTTTGCGGCAAGGAAGTGATCTTGTACCGGGGACCGGAGACTTCCCGTTCTGAGACGTTTGGGTTTCTGGAGGGTGGCATGGACGTTGTGTCTTGCTCGCGAGTCTCGTCTGCCTGCGTAGGTCCTGACGGCGCAACTCGGCCAGATGGTGGGTGTCGCATAGGTATCGGATTCGTAGCTCGTGACGGAGTCTTGCCTCGAGAAGGGTCTATGGTAGATGATTCCTTGACCGGTTTAGCACCAGCAGCTACCTCTGCCCAGCTGAATGCTTTGGGGCCCTTGGTATTCTTTGAGGGCGGGACTGCCATGCTTCCAGTGGCATTTTGTTCTTCTTTCGACTCATGTGCCGGTACTGCTGAGGGGTTCTGTTGTGGGATAGGCCGGCCACGTTGGGGGGTCTCTTGGGGTTGGTTCGTAGACGATGATACTGCCCGGGAACCGGTTCGACCTGGGGAAGTGTCCCTTCTCAAGGCATCCCCTTCTGGGTCTCCAGCCATATTGCCGTCTTTGTCAGTGTCTCTCAATAGGGTAGACTTACAGCCTCTTGTGATCCTTTAACAAACCTTGGTCGTATGTGGGCTATCCGACACTTCCACTCTTGAAAGATGATGAGAGAAAGAAAGCAGGAAAAGTACATGAAAATGGTGCAAGACGGAGAAAGGTTACCAAGGGCTTTGATTCTTGAGCAATGCCAGACATACTTATGAGATGGCCCAAGTCCATGACTCTGAGGGTTGATCCGGCAATAAGAAGCTGGAATTGCGTGAAGCAAACTGCCCAACACCTCTTTCAGACCGTTAGGTACAATATTTCACGGTAGATTCAGAAAGACTTTTGAAGGAGAAAGTCCATTCGTCGGGCCTCGATGGATGTCAACAGCTCCGTTTGCGTGTCTGGATGTGCCATTGTTGTTGCCACTAGGGCCGTCGAGTCGCCAGACCTTGAATGGGCATTTCAAGCTTTGAGCTCAAAGGACCACTTGGAAGGGCGAGTATTCGTGCCTGAAAAGGAGCACTGTATGTTCCCAGGAGGTCAAACAATGGATTCAAGCGCCGGTAAAAGACTTGGCATTGACTACAACTAGCCCTGTAATTCTTGTCCGTCAATCGATGAACCTATTTGACTCATTTTTGGGTGTTATCTTTGTTTTCATTTCATTCATAGGACTCATGAAAATCGCTCCATGGGTCGCCAGTTGGTGTAGGGGAATTGCGTAAATGCCGAGTGCAAAGAAACTAGGGATTGTGAAGGGTATCTGCAAGGGGCACCACCAATCGCCCTTGAAATCCATTCGTCTGGTCTCGAGTCCTAGCTCTTCCCACTCCTCTAGAAAACGCCTTGGAAAGAAAACAAGGAGAAAGTACTAGATAAAGCTCATCCAGTTAAACGCCGTCACGATCTGCCAACCTGGTATTCTATACATCGTTCAGCACTAGGTGACGATGGACCTAAGACTCCCTGCCAAAACGCCATGTTTGCCGTCATGCCCACTCTCAGCTATACCATCCTCTGGCACCAGGAGCTTGTGTTGATCCTGCTTCTATGCGATGCGTGATCATGGGCTCCCGGATTTCAAAGGTGTCAATGATGTCTTGCCAAGTCTGCATGTCCATAGAGAAAATCGCCTGCTGTTTCGCCGTTTCGCGCTTTACTGCTGCGCGCCCGGCTGTGCCATCTTCATCTATGTCGTCGGCTTGAATGGGGCCTGGTGTCGTTGGTCAGTAGAGGGATACTGGCAGGGTCTTCGGGAACTGGCTTACTGAGAGACGGATATTCATCACTGTCGAATTCAATCTTGACTTTTCCGTCGCGGATGAGGAAACTGACGTAAAACATGTTCTCGACCGTCTGGCCGAAGGATTTAGGATTGACGACGAAACGAAGCAGATCAACGCCTCCAGTATCGCGAAGGCCGTGCCTCTGCATGAGAGCAACCTGTTCTTCTTCGTCCATGTCGCTTTTTTCAAAAATGTCGTAAAGCTTCGTCTGGATCTCTCCTTGGATGCTCTGCAGCTGCTTCAGAATCTTACCGCAGATGGCGGTAAGATCATTCTCCTTTTTCGCCAAGTCCTCAACGTTCAGTACTTCGGGTCTCGTCTCGGCGAGGTTGTTTGGTCTGAACGGCGCGGTTCTCTTCGAAATCTTCCGAACCTTCTTCTCAACGGACAGAGGACCGAGGAGGAAACCAGGTAGGGCAGGGCGGCGGATGTTGGGTAGTGAGGCGAACTGCCCGAGATGGGCCCAGTTGAATGCTTCGTCGTTTCCTTCGTCCTCATCGTCGTGTGAGCCGCCTCGGGTCCGGCGTCGCCGCCTTTGGGTGCTTGAGAGCTCTGGCGCTGCATCGTCGGCGATTCCGCCGGCTTGCCGCATGTAAGTGCAGCACTTGGAAATGAACTCGTCCACGTCGACACCTTCGGTGGAGCTTCCTTGCATCAGTCGAACAGTCTTTCGGTATGACAGGTCCACGGCGCTGACAAGCAGACGGGAATCGATGGTTGCTTCCGTGGTCTGCTTGACACCTCTGGCGACTTGCTGGGCCATCATTAAGGTGTCTTTGAGTCCTGTCGAGCCCGGCATCATGTACTCCTCCATATTCTCCGCGATGTCTTTCTGAAGGTCTCGCAGCTTGCGCTGGATTGCTCGGCGTTCCTCCATCGGCTGGTCAGGGTCGTAGACATCGGAATCGTAGTCCTCGCCTCTCTCGACGGAGCGTGTAGCTCTTCGACGGGCGGGATGAGCTCCATTTGCTGTATCTGCGCGCTTCCGCTTCCCAGCGGAAACATCACGACCCTTTCCTTTGTCTCTAATGGCGATTCGGCCACGCGCAGAACCCGACCCACCATCTTCACTCGAGGATCCTGAGGAAGGCGACGACGAGCCGTCCACCCTCGCCGGCATCTTGAGGGGGAGGAGGTGCTCGAAATGTGTAGTCGGTCGGCGGATCGGTCGGAAGTCTGGGCGTGCGAGTCTGGCGCATGTGCAAGTACGCGCGAGAGAGGCAGAAAAGAAAGACGCCGGTTTCTGTGATGTATCGTGGGTATCAACGGGTTGGATTTGAAGGAGGAACTCGCGCGTCAAATCGCAAGACATGGAAGACGCGACAGGCAATTTCCAGAGGGGCTCAACGCGCTAATGTCAATTAATTGAGGTACGGCGTGGGGAAATGTGGCTGAGATGGCGTATCGATACGAGATAAGGAGGTACGTATACCGTGGATCGTGGCTTGAGCGGGGCATCTCTTAATCTCTTAGTAGGTCTACACTACCTAAGGTGCCGGCCATACCCTGTTGGCAGCCACGGTACGTGCGCGCTCGCTCCACTGAAGCTTCCCGCTGGTGCTGTCTGTCAGCTGCCTATCGGTGGTGATCCATCCCGCCCGATGTGCGGTCGACTTGCGCTACGCCAACCTCCGACCACCTTCGTCGCATTCCCCCAAGACTACAACTATCTGCAGTTTCCCATCTTCATCGCATAATGGACTCGTGACCTTGGACAGGCTCCTGTTGTCAAGATGGAGCCGTTTTCATTTGCGAGCTCTGAGTCGCTGGATTACCCAGTGAGCATCCGCATGTATGTGCCCTTCCAGAGCGAGCGTTGTCCCATGTCCAGAGTGCGCGCCACTGACAGTGTTTCTGCCGTAGAATCAACCTCGAGGGCGACGAAACACCATTCCTACATTCGACTCTCCTGAAAAAGCCCGAGTTGAGGCACATTGGCTCCAACCAGAGGTACTGACCGCTTCCTGCGCCGTTGCTTGTCGCCGTCGCTGACTTGCTAGTTCCCACTCCGATCTCTACGTCACCGTCCAAGTATGGGCCGGCTCCAAACCCTTGACAGTCCCTGTCCAAACTGCCTATAAATCTTTCCGCACTGAGAGAAGGTGAGTAATGGAATCGGGACTCGCGGCCTGGAAAGACGCTGACGCGCTGCTGCTGCAACAGATGGAACGAATGGCTCACGTTGCCGATTAACTACAAAACTCTCCCTCTGAACTCCTGCCTGGCCATCACAATATGGGACTCGTCTCCCGCTGGTGGAAAACATGCTAGAGGTCATGCGATCCCCTTCGGAGGCACGACGCTGCCGCTCTTTGACCGAGACAACCAGGTGCAAAAAGGCCGACAGAAATGCATGGTACACAGGCACAAGAACGCCGACGGTAATGATAACACGACCACACCCGCGGTGCCCCGCAAGAAAAGAGATGGGTTGAGGAAGGGGGAGGCTCCGCCAGTGGATAAGGACGCCGAAGAGCTGGAGCGCATGGAAAAGCTGTTCAAGAAGCACGAAATGGGCGAGATTCCGAGAGTCGACTGGCTGGATCAGCTCGTCTTCCGAGGGTTCGAAAAACGTGGTTTGCAATCGGCAAAAGCTTCGTTGAAGACCATGCAACGTCAGAGGGCAGCAAACGGGGATGCGACCGAGAAGGAGGGAAACACGGAAGACGAGAACGGTGTCGTGGACACCGAGTCTCATCCGGGATTCTCCAAGTTCCAACTTAACGTGGAGCTGCCGCGATTCGATTTCCCCGTCGTTTTCGCCGACTTGGAGTACGACCCTCCGCCAATCTCGAACCTGCAGCACATCTCTGCTTCCCAGTCTAACGTCATGCTGAAGCCACCTCCCGAGGTACAGTTTGGGCCTGGTATCAACGCGCTTGGTGATGCGGCGGGCGGTCCTGGCAGTCGGCTGATGAAGGTCTACGACCCAGAGGTCGGCGCTCGCGACAACCCGGCCGAGAGCAAGCACAGGAGACTTGTCAGAAGCCAGCATCGCCATGGCGTTCTCGACAAGGACCTCAAGCCGAATGCCAAGGTCCGCGATGAACTGAACCTCATCATGTCCTATTCGCCAACGCATACCCTGACCCCCGAGGAAAAGGACCTGATTTGGAAGTTCCGCTACCATCTTACTCGCGATAAACGCGCCGTCACCAAGTTTGTCAAATCGGTCAACTGGCAAGACCAGAGCGAGGCCAAGCAGGCCGTGCAAGTTTTGGGACGCTGGACCGAGATTGACGTTGACGACGCCCTCGAGCTGCTTGGTCCCACATTTGACAACCAAGCTGTTCGGGCGTATGCTGTGGAAAGACTGCGCAAGGCGGACGATCACGAGCTGCTGCTGTACTTGCTCCAGCTGGTACAGGCACTAAAGTACGAGCATATCCGGGCAGACTCTTCCCAGGAGGCCATCCAGGACTCTTCCTTGGCGCAGTTCTTGATATCCCGCGCGGCTGGCAACTTTCTTCTTGGCAACTATTTCCACTGGTACTTGATGGTTGAATGCGACGATCACAGCCCCGAGCAAGGGATGGATAACCGCAACATATACCGAAAGGTGGCGTACGACTTCATGACCGAGCTGGTGAAGCGACCGGACGGTGTCGAGTCAAGAAAGATCCTTTTGAGACAGGCCGAGCTGATCGCGATCCTGTCCAAGATCTCAGGGGAGGTCAAGACGTCGCACGAGTCGATTGCGAAGAAGACTGATCGCGTCAAGCACTTCTTGGCAGACCCCAAGAACGAGATCTTGACCATCGACCCACCGCTACCCTTGCCCCTCGATCCCGCCATGCTCGTCGTTGGCGTTGTCCCTGAAGAGACGACGGTCTTCAAATCATCCTTGTGTCCTATCAAGGTCACCTTCAAAACGACTACGGGAAAGAAATACCCAATCATCTTCAAAACTGGCGATGACCTGCGGCAGGATCAGCTGGTGATACAGATCATCACTCTCATGGACCAGCTGTTGCAGAAGGAGAACTTGGACCTGAAGCTATCCCCCTACAAGATCCTAGCCACGAGCACGACAGCAGGCGCGTCGCAATTCGTGCCATCGGTCAGCTTCCAGAGCATCGCTTCGAAATACAAGAACAACCCGGCCCTGACGTACCTGAAATCCAACAACCCAGACGACCGACAACCCCTGGGTGTGCGGCAGGAGACGCTGGATACATACATCAAGTCCTGCGCAGGATACTGCGTCATCACCTACATCCTGGGCGTCGGCGACAGACATCTGGACAACCTTCTCTTGGCGCCCGACGGGCATTTCTTCCACGCCGACTTTGGCTTCATTCTTGGACGGGATCCCAAACCCTTTGCACCGGTGATGAAGCTCTCGAAGGAAATGGTTGACTGCATGGGGGGCGTAAACTCGGAGTACTTCAAACAGTTCAAGCAGTATTGCTTCCTGGCATATACTGCCTTGCGCAAATCGTCCAACCTGATTCTGAATCTGTTCAGTCTGATGGTGGACGCCAACATCCCCGACATTCGCCTCGAGCCAGACAAGGCCGTTTTGAAGGTTCGCGAGAGGTTCCACTTGGAGTTGACCGAAGAGGAATCAATGCTGTTCTTTGAGAGGATCATCGAAGATACCCTTGGCGCAATTGCCCCGGTTGTCATTGACAAACTACACGAACTTGTACAGGCTTTTCGGAATTAGCGGTGCTCTTTGGATGCAAGTGGCGCAGGGTACGGCGTTGAGTGTGATTCAGATAGTCAAAGAGTTGTGGCACCGCTGCGATGGGCGCCTTATGAATCAATCTTGTCTCACTACTTTGGATATACTGATGATCTGGACTCAGGCTGACTTGGCGAGGTGGCTCGCCGCACCTCCACGAAATGATGGAAGTTCCTTATGTGCTGATGACTTCCTTAGTGTTTATTGTTGCCAAGGTCGTCGCTGCTCTGATTTGCACATCAGTGACGGAGGGGCATCAACACCTCGCTGGGTCTTGCCAACCCGAGGGACATTTCCACGATGTCTGGCAAGCACTCTGAAGAGCTCTCTCCGGCGACCGAGTTCAAGAGGCGTGTTGTTGCCTGCACCGGACTATTTAAGCATGGGCTCGACCGCCTGCACACGTCGTCTTCTTCTTCCTCGGGAAAACAATACAACAACTTCAGGTATTCCATCACTGGTTGGAAACGAGACGGCAACTCTTAAACGTTCACGGTGTTCAACTCCGACTTACATAGCAGATATATATATCTACTTTGGACCATCAATACTTATCTTAGACAATGGATGTCAATCCTTTCCCCGCTTTTGAGGACCGCACTACCTGGCTGGCCAACGTCCAGAGCTTACTCGATCGGATCGGCCACGCAAACGTCATGAGGCTCCTCGGCCATGCAGACGTGGAACGGGATTTCAACTAGCGGGTGACAGCCTTACGTGCCCGCGTCCAGGCTTGCGCCGCCCCGTACGATGCCAACGTCGACGAAGAGACGGCGATACACAGAGACGCCATAGAACTACGGGACGATATCCACAGGGCCACCAACTACCCGACCTTCATCCGCCGTCTCCAGAAGACCGATGCCCAAAACCTCGCCGCGTGCTACCTCCCACAGCAATCGGCGATCCAAAATATACTGCGAAACCCCAGCCTTAACGACGGTTGCGGTTTCTGCAGTTTCTGCCCGTTTTGGTTGACCGGTGTCGAGCCAAACAGAGACTGCAGTTTCCTCACGAGGCCTCTCAGTGAGTCCTACACACTCTTGATGGAAGAGCGCCGGGAATTTTCTCGATGGGTTCGGAAGCAGGTGGTGGGCGCTACCGCATCTCCCCAGCCCCCGAGCCCGATGGACGACTACATCGCCCGTGTGGCCGAGTGGAGCCGGAGGCACAGCCGCGTCGACAACGTCTGGGCGTACAGCCGCATCCTCGACGTCATGCATGAGGCCCTATTACGAGTTCAGGGGCGTCAGCTCACCTGGCGGGAATTTTTGCAGACGGGATGGGAGAACACGGTCAAGAGGATCGACTTCGACTGGGGCACGACGGCGGCGCGCGTCCAAGACGTCCTAATGCCCGAATGGGCCGATGAGCTCAAGAAGGCGATCCACTTCGACGCGAGGATGTACTACGTGGAGACATTCAGTGTCACCGAGGACCAGCGGTGCGTCTACCAGCAGCCCAGGGGCTGGGTGCACGACGAGCTGCGAAGGCATCCCCCTGGGCCGTGCCCGTGGGGCGCCGACTGGCAGAAGATCTTGACGGTCGACCGCGTGTGGCCGCTGGTTGAAGTCGGCCAGAGCAGCAACGTGTTTGCGAAGGTGCAGTTCCGCGAGACCAGCCGTGGGTTCTGGCTGCCATGGTGGCTCGGCAGGCTCGACACTCCGGGGTTGGAGGGGTTGGAGCTGTCCGAGTTCGTCAGGTCCAACAGGTGGAACAAGGAGGCCAAGCGCAAGGCGGACGAGTGGGAGGAGCTGGATAGGGTGAGGGAGAGGGAGCTGGAACGGGAGAGGATGCTGGAATGGGAGAGGCAGCTGGCACGAGAGAGGGAGCATGAGGAGGGGAGAGGGAGGGGGGAAAGGAGGGGGAGGGGAAGGGGCCGGGGACGGGGAGAGTAAGGCAGGCCGCGGGGATAACGACATTGAACATGAGCCAAACGTAAATGTTGACGAAGCCGAGGACGGGGGCTGGGAAACGAATTGCGAGATGTCCGCTGACGAAGAGCACACGAGCGTTTCCGAGCGGGTCGTGAGAGAGATGTGGAAATGTAAGTTCGTCCAAGGACGGAGGTCCTGGGGGTTCAGTGCTGGGAAGTGCGTCAAGGGGGTTGAAAGTAGTATACATAGGTAGTAGTCCGCGGGGCACATACGGCCAAAGACCATTCTCACTTTATGCTTTCGTGGTGTCTATGCACTTCGGACACTTCACTACAACGTCCAGAAGCTACCGAGTGATGATGAAAAGCTGCCATTCAGGGGTGAGGGTAAATGCGCAAAACCCACGGCAGGGGAAAAAGATGAAAAAGCCCAATCTATCCCGTATCCTACAACAGCCACCGTCTATATACATACACACACAGACACACCGTCCGTTCGGCTCGCGGGGCCCGCCCCCCCCCACTCACGTCTCGCCAAAGACAAAGACGCCCTTACCCTTGCGGAAGCCGCCGAGGGCGCCCTGGACGGCGTCCTTGAGGAGCTTCTCGTCCGTGTCCCAGGCCCAGGGCACCTCGTCGACGGGGGCGTCGCGGAAGCGGCCCTCGCGGATCATGCCGAGGAGGTCCTCGACGGCGAACCTGCGGCCGCGGGGGTCGCGCTCGTTCCAGCGGCTCAGCCAGAAGCCGACGAAGCGCAGGTCCTTGAAGATGAGCAGGCCGGTGGGCATCATGACGGGCTGGCGGGCCATGCCGCCGTACGAGACCATGGTGGCGGACTCGCCGAGGCTGCGGGCGACGGCGGTGGCGGACTTGCCGCCGACGCAGTTGAGGCCGAGGCCGACGGGCTCGCGGCCGCCGCGGGTGATGTCGGCGAGGCGGTCGCGCCACTCGCGGGCGAAAAACTCCTTCTCCGTGACGACGACGTCGGCGCCGAGCGCGGCGAGGTCGTCCTTGAGGCGGGCCGTCTCGGCGTCCGTGTCGCGCTCGCGCACGACGTTGATGCTCCGCAGGCCCCAGAGCCTGCCGAGCTGGATGGCGGCGCGGCCGACGCCGCTGTTGGCGCCGTTCTGGATGAACCAGGCGCCGCTGCCCGGGTCGAGGGCGCGCATGGCGCCGGGGTTGGGGGCGTCGGCGCGGATCTCGCCGGGCCCGTAGGTGCGCAGGATGCGGTAGGCGGTGCAGGGGTTCACGCTGACGGTGGCGACCTGGGTCGGGGTGAGGCCGTCCTTGGAGACCTTCATAACGTCCTTGGCGTCGGCGACGGCGTGGGTGCGCCAGGTGCCGAAGGAGCTGGCCGAGGGTATGACCCAGTCGCCCTTTTGCAGGCCCAGGTCCTGAGAGCCGACGGAGACGACCTCGAAGACGCCTTCATTGCCGGGGATGGCGGCGGGCTCGGGGGTGCCGATGAGCTGGGTGAAAGGCGGCTTGGCGCCGTAGGTGCCCTGGACGGTGTTGATGTCGGCCGGGTTGATGGGGGCGGCGAGGGTGCGCAGGAGGACGGCGGAGGAGGGGATGGACGGGGAGATGGAGTGCGTGTGCAGGCTGGGGCGTGTTGGTCAGTTTCGTCACCTGGTCGAGGCCACCGGGCGGGGGAGGGGAGGAGAGGACATACTGCAGGACGTCGCTGGGCTCGCCCTCTTTGGAGAAGACGAGGGCCTTGGCCTGGGTGTAGCCGTAGGGACCAGACTTGTGTCGTCGGGCCAGCCGCGGGAGGAGCTGTTGCTGCTGCGCCTGTCTTGCGGCTGCGGGCCGCAGCGCAGAGGCCAGAGGCCGGAGCTTCGTCGTCGTCGTGGTACGCAGACTCGACGCCATTTGTGTCGGTGTGAGTGGGTTGCGAAGATTGGGGGGGTCCGGACAATTGTGACCCAAAGCGTGAAGTGTCGAAGGGTATATTTGTTGGAGGGGAAAAAGAAGCTTCTCGTCGTGAAGTACCTACCCAAGGTCGTCGTACCTAGCTCGCTCGGCAAAAGCTCACAATGACGTTGCCCGCCCATACGACGCCGACGAATCATGGCGCTCGGGACGTCCCCTCTCTCCCCTTGGAAAGGTCCCCGCTGTCTCCGCGATTGGCTCGAGCTTCCCTTTCCCACCACCACCCACCACCATCACCACCACTACCGCGCCTGGCAGCTCCGATGTCCCGGGAGAGGCACGGCAGTCGCAGAACGGATCAACGGCTTCCCGGGGGGGGGGGGGGGGGGAGTGTTTCCAGACGGGCGGGATATCGGACGGTCGGAGGGAGGAGGAGGGGGAACACAGACCCGGCCCATAGTGCCCGTCAGCTATGCCATGTACGTCAAAGTCTCTCGCCGAAAGTGTGCGCTGATGTCGCGCGGATGCAGGTTGGCTGACTGACTGACAGGTTTCTGGCATCCACATACCTTACCCCCTCAATGCCTAATGCATCCAGGTACTCCGTATTCTCCAACAGAAGAACCGGCTGGGGTTTCTGCACTAAAAAAAGGCGCCAGGCCAGCATGCATCTGCAAGCCTCTCGCCACATGATGTGTTCCCTCTTCCCAAGGGGCCAAAGCGCAGAAAGGATCGGATGCCGCGGGGTTTGTTCTGTGCCTCTTTTTGAGTGGTTTTTTTATTTTATTTCACTCTACTACCGTCAAGGTGAGGCCGTTGTGGTGGAGGAATGAGGTTGCAAGAGGAGGTCGAATCAAACTCATCATAAGCAAAAGTCAAAACGCCAAGACTCTATTGCGGCCGCATTGGCCAAAAAGGCACGCACCAACAGCGTCAAAGACGGACGGAACATACATGTTGTGACTACCCGCCCGCCTATGGCATGGCGTTTCTACTTCTCGTGGCCCGACGCCAATCATTCCTCTTCCTTCTGGTATCGTTTGGCTAGCCTCAAGCCATCTCGGGATCGACATTTGTCCCTACATCTTTTGGGCTCTTCTTGTGTCTCCCTTTTCCAGCCTTGGCCAAACCCTCAACAGGCAAAAACATGTACAGGAAAAAAAGGTAAGCCGTACGGTAGGAGAGGGTGCAACCAGCAAAGCCGTAGGTAGAATGCTGCAAATTATCGTTCCATGATGTCTTTTTGTATTATAGACAGCGCAACGAGATGAAGTGAAGAAGAGAGGGGGGGGAAAAGAAGAAGAAAAAAAAGAACAAAGGAAAATAAAAGAAGAAGAAAAAACCATAACAAAGAAAGGTGTAAACATCGTATGTCAGAATGAGCCCGTGGTGCGAGCTGGGTATCTTGCATAACTTCTTCCAATCTTGCCTCCGCTCTTTGTCACTTGAAGGCGCCTTTTCCCACCACCGCCCCCTCTTGTCTCTCTCTCTCTCTCTCTCTTTCTTTCTCCCTCTTATCCCCAGCTCTGGCTCGAAAAGAAGTTCAAAGTAATACGCTAGGAAATCGTGTGGGTGCATCCGCTCGGATTCGGTCGTTCGCTCGTCGGCGCATGTGGATTCGATTCGATTTTCGTGTCCGACAAGGCGGCCGGTTCCCGACTCCAAAAAAAAAAAAAGAATCAAAAAAAATCCGGCAAGCCTGTAAAGTAGATCTTGTCCGTGACACGTTGCGGGGGTTTCGCTCGCCGCCGTCGCCGCCGCTGCTGCCGCCGTTTCCGAGCAGTGGTTACTTGATGTTCTTGAAAAGGTCTTCGCCGAGACTGCCACCATCCATGAGGCCCACCTTGGCCTGGAGCGCGCTCAGCTCGGGGATCATGGGCGGCGGCGGCCCCTGGACCACCGGAGGAGCCTGGAGCTTGCTCGACGACGTATGGCTGCTCGTCTCGCTAATGTTGGGGTGCTCGTAGACGATGCTGGACCGTCTTTGCGGCGGGGACGATTCCGAGGACCTGAGTCTCTTGAACCAGCCGCCGCCGCTGGTGCGCTTCGTCTTCTTCTCGTCGGCGATACTGCTCGCGCTGCGGCTCATGGGACGGGACGGGGGTCCGCCGTTGGCGTTCGCGTGGTGTTCACCTTCTGCATATGCTTGGTTCAGTAAAGTCCGGCTGAAGAGACGACGGATGCTGCCTTGTCTACTCGACAATGCCGGAGAGAGTGGCATGTCTTCGGAGAATCCTTTCGTACCGTTGGTGGTGGCGGGCGAGCCTGGCACAGCAGCTACGGCATGGCCGTTCGTCTTGTCATTGACCTTTGCCTTGACGGCGGCGGAGTCGGACTCCTTGGTTTCGCTCACGCGCGGGGTCTGGGGAGGCGTGGGGACCTCCTGGACGGGACTGGGGAGCGGAGGGGGGATGTTGGTTCCGTCGGTCAAGGAGCCGAACTTGAAGTCGAGCTTGGGAAGCTCGAATCGCTTCGATGCGCCAGTGGTGGAAGACATGGCGTGTTGTGGGACGGGCAGGCGTATGTCAGTCATCAATTGACGGACTGACTGACTTGACTTGGAGATGGATGTAAAAGGCGAGGTTGGGCCAGAATGGGACTGAACTTTTGTCCGAAAGACGAGGTTTGCAGGTGCAGGACCCGGTTACAGATACCGCCCAGTTAGAACAGACGGACGTGTGACAAGGCAGTGAGTGCGGATCGCCTTGTGGTGTGTGTCGTTGGATGGAGACCAGGGGTAGTGGGAACGGGTCCAGTTGTGTGCGAGTGCAGCAGGTCCGCAGTGTAGTGTATGTAGTGTAGTGTAGTGTACAAGCGAGGCGGAGGGCAAGCGCCTGGAGACTGCTGGAACTGAATGACGGAAAATACAGAACAGTACTGTGGAGATGGGGATGCAGAAGGTTTCGATGATCTGATGGAACAGGGACGCAATGGACCCGACCCGGACGGGGGCTCCCTCGATGACTGTCGAGTGTAGGCAGGTAGGTAGTGTCGAGATTGATGGGGGACTGGACTGCAGGGTTCGTTCGCTCTGGAGTGAAAATTGGGTCCTTCTGCTGGCGGTGGAAAGGCCGGACAGGCGACGGCGACGGGCGTATCAGGCACTCGTGGAACTGCAGGGTAGTGCAGCAGGTTCGGGAGAGGTATTGCCGGCGTGCTGGGTTTCGTCCGAGGTGTGGTGGTGGAACAAGAAAGACGGCGATGGTATTGTTCCACGAGGGTGATTTAATAAGGGATTTGGATGCGTAGCCATAGGCCGGATTGACGTTAGGACGAAGGCGTTGGGACTCAATGGGCCAAAGCAGAGCTGATCAGGCGGGATTTTGACGAGTCGAGTCGAGTCGGGCGCTGGGAGGGCTCTTTTTCGAGTCGTGTCGTAGCAGACCAAGTCGTAATGTAGCAGAGACGACGAGATGACGAGATGAGGCGACAAGAACCGGAGAAGAAAAGTCTAGGGTCGAAAGGGGGCCAGCGGAGTAGAAGAATGGAACGGCAGCAGCAACGCAACGGGTCCAGAATGGGAATGAGACGGTACAAGAAGGCTATCCTGTCCTGTCCTGTCCTGTCCTGTCCTGTCCTGTCCTATCCAGGTTGTAAATTCACTCCAATCCAAACCAATCCGATCCAATCCAGTCTTGGACGGGTTCGGCTGGCGCGTTTGGCCGGGGTGGCTTTGGTGTGAGTTTGGGACGTGAACAAGGAGAAGGATGTGTGTGCTGTTTGGTTGATGCTCGAGTGTGCTTTCGGTACTAGTGTAGTGTAGTGTAGTGTAGAGTAGAGGAACAAGCTGTATGGGATTGGTTGGCTGTTGGGTAGCTACATGGAGTATTGTACGTATACGGATGCACTATAGTGTGCTAGGTATCCGTAGACCTCCCAGGTAGGCATGGACAGGGCAGGATTGGTTCCTGAGATATCCGTACGCTGCAGGGATCCGGCATTCTGCATCCTCGTTGGTGCTAAAACTACCTACCTACCTACCGTAGGTCCCTAGGTACCTACAGTAGAACGCCGTCACATACAGGTATGTACAGTACATCTTGGCCAGGGTGCTGTGTGTCGCGTATCAAGTATTGTGTACCTGTCTGAACAGCCACTTCTCGGGCTGAGATCGTGAAGTCTATGTACCTTGTACGTTCATGGCTGACAAACCATTCCTTCCTTTCTATTTTGTCTTTTTGTTCTTCTCCTTTCCCTTCCCCCTCCCTGGGTTTTTCTCCCTTCGTTTTCTCTCCTATCCCGTTTTCTTATCCTGCCAAACTCGGCGGAAACAAAAGACGACATGATGTGCATCCATCAGCCACTTGCCTCTTTTCCCTGCTAGCGATGTGCCTGATATAGGGGCGGATTGGCACACCACCATCGCCAGGATGGCATGGCATGGCATTGCAAGAGATAGAGGGAAGATGGAACATGGAAATGCCGGTTTGGGCTGGGCCCCCTCCCTGTCACCATCAATCTCGGGGGTTATTTTGCTGTAACAAAAGAGTTCCCTCGCCGGAGAGAGAGGTCGCGGCAGGCAAGGGACGTTCAAAAGATGATGTCAGCAACAAAAGCAATAAGACGGATGGCGCCTGTCACCTCAAGTCACTGCCTGCATTGTCATTTCATCTTGGAGACGGATCTGCGGGACCGAGCCAAAGTGACACACGGCCGAGTCTAGTCTAGTGTGTCCAAAGTGAAGTATCGCGTCTGGTCGAAAGTGTGAATAGGAGTGCTTACATAAGTGCACATATTCCATCCCCCCCCCCCCCCCCCCCCGCCCCCACCTGGAACTCAGGTACCGCAATACAAACAACACGCAACAACGCAATCTTAGCACTTGGAATTATCCACGTCCCAAAACACTACTGCCAACAACCCCCTCCCGCTCCGTCCAGAGCCCGTCGGATCGCTCCTCTTCCTCTGTCCCGTCATTCATGGACATGGCTGCCCGCAGGACCATGGTCTACTGCCGTAGTCGGCACCGCCGGCTTGACTTCAGACACTCGACATAAAAACCGTCCGTGGATCTGCACTATTACAATCCCCCATGGTCGCCAGTCCAGTCCAGTCTACCAACCAAGAGATGAAGGTCCGCGCGTCTGTCGTGTGCTGTGCTGCATATCGGCGCGTCGCAGCAAGCTTCGTTTGCTCTCTGCCTTGCATTCCACCAAATTATCTCCTCAGCAAGGTACCATCCGGTGGCCCCCCTCCCTTCCGCCTTGGTAACAAAACAACCGCCATCATAGATAGCGTTCATTCATTGCTCTATCTCATGGCCATTCATTCATTCCTCGGAACCATGGATTCACCGCCAAGCCCTTTCACACATGTGCCGGCCGTCCTGATTGCTGGCTGGCTCGGAAGCCCAAAGTCACCGGCAAACAGAAAGGGAACCCTCCACGTTTTCTCATTCCGTCATTGACGTCGCCGCCCACCATCGTGTTTTGGTACCGTTCCTGAGCTAGCAGGCCACGCCTAAACATCTCGGCCAACGAGCTTCACCCGCCATTAATTATCCACTTGCAGACCTTCCCTAGACGGACATGTGCCCGTCGCACTTCATCCAGCATTCTCGCGACGACGCCAAAACCCATCCGATGCTCGACGAGCTGTTCCGCCGAGCCCTGTCATCAATAATTCCGTTTCAGTAATCACACTCAACCGGGGGTCATCTGCCGCAGACCGGGCTAGGAGAGACGGACTGCATTGGCAGCCCGCCGCGTTTCCTACAAACATCAAACAGTCCCCTTCCCGTTGCCCTGCGCATTCGATTTCATGGACCGTGGCCCGGCAAGGCTTCCTGCAGCGACAAATGTCCACCGTCTCTCGACATTGCCACCACCAGCAGCACTGCCCTTCACGACACTGCCAAACATCGGCCAGCTTGTCGTGCAAGCACGAGTCAACTACGCCATGCCCTCTGCTCATTTTGACTCCAATACCGCCCGTCCTGTAAGCCTCTCGGGCAAGCGAGAAACATTGAAATCCCAACGTGGCAAGCGGCCCCATCTTGGACCCCTCGCTAGCCACAGTCCCACGACCAACGGTCCCCGACTCAAGACCCTTGATCCTTGGGTGTGGTGCGGTTCCTGGATCCTTGCCAGCAAAGAACAAAGTCAGGGGAACCCCCAATTTGCAGCAGCGTTATCCCCCCCCCTTCCTGTCATCTCTTCGCCAACGTCCCGTCTCTCCAACCCTGCTCTGTCTGCTCGGTCAGCTCTGGCACGACGGGACAAAATGTCAAGACCTCGGGGATGTGCAGCTGCCGGTATCCCACGCCGTCCTATCTGTCATGGCTCATCACCCTATCCATCAAAGGTACACACCCTTTCCTGCAGCCCAGACTACGCGGCGAGGTACCTTGTCCCCGCTTCCCGGATTCCTAGGCAAGCAAGGGACGTTGAAACATTTAATGGAAACATGATCTCGCTGCCGACCTGCAGGTAAACATTTTTTTTTTCCTCCTTCTATTTTCCGCGGCTGTCTCCAAGAAGAAAAGAAGATGAGGAAAAAAGGGCCGTGGGTCCATTGCATTCCCCACCGGAGGGACCTTTCCGGTCCGGCCCCCTCCCAAGGACCTTTTTTGCTATTGTAATATCCGAATGTCGGAATCTCTAGATCTCGCTATATCACCAACGTTACACCGCTCTCCACTACCTACACTTGAGACGTCAAAGCGGCCGCACCGAATAGGGCCCGGAGCTCCATTGCACCCTGATATACGGATACCTGTAGATATAGCAAGCGGCCGGAAGCAACCAGGCATGACCCATCACCACCACCCCTGGTCGTAGCAATGCTTGCGTGCCATGGTGCCATCGTTTGTGCATCACCTGGCATTGCGATTCACATCTAGAAGCCCTTTCCTTTCCTTCCTTCATGCGTCCCAAGAGCACAATGACTCGCTTGGATCCGGGGAGCTTCCCGTGCCTGCACTTGACCACTGGCTCCTGAGCGTCGTCACAACGGCAGTGGGAGATCACGTGTGGAGTCGGCGCGATATCCACGAAGCGAGGGAGAGAACTTCCCTACTGCACTACATAGTATACAAGCGTCGTCACGCACTGATTTGCGAATATCGGCTCGCACTGGCCTCGGCGGGCCGCGACGGCGCCATCGGACGGTGCCATCGGATGGCGCACATGGCCCTCCCTAGGCCAGGAGCAGTCCGTCTCACGCCGCCGTCCACAGCAGTAGCCGAATGGATCCACGGCCGGCCACGAGCAATTCTCGTCTGGGCAGCCGGCTTTCGCCAGTCTTCCTCGGGCAATCGGGCCACCAGGCGGAGAGGTTGCGTCACTATCTGCCTGTGGTCCGCGACAGTCCCATCGTCGGCTGCCGCTGCAGGTCACGGCTATAAATAGTCATCAATCATTCAGCCCCAGAGACACACGATGAGAATCGGAGTTCGGGGGTTACCCGGAGCACGTTGCAACCCCCTCCCGTTGTAGATGTCCATCTGACGCCTCTGTCGCGTGCCAAACGCCACAAGCGGTGCAGGGAAAAGGAAAGAATAAGAAAAAAAAAATGCCGTAGACTTTTCTTTTTTCGTTACCCTCGTCGACTGTGGTGTGCGTCGGGAGGTGGGAGGGGGGCATCGTTGAGTACCTGCCCTGTGCGACCCTCGGAGAGGCCATGGGTATGCGTATCTCAGTCCATCTCCGTTGACTGCGTGTCCAACGAATGGAGGTAGCCCACGGCAGTGGCGGATGTTGAGGCTTTGTACATCGTTGAAGGAGGGAGGGTCCGTCGTCCCGATCGTATGTGTGGCCCAATGCGTAGACCGAGGATGAGGACTGAAGACGACACGCAGCGAGTGTTGCTGCTGCTGCTGCTGCCGCCAGGCGCCAACTGCTTGAACAAAGACAAAGGACCACACATACAAAAAGCCCTCGCAAGGATCCAAAGGGGAAAAGAAGTGGACATCGGCGGTTTTTGAGGGTATGAGAGGACGGACGGACGGACGGACGGACGGGCTACCCTGCCGCCGCGCCCTTTACACGGGGGAAAAAAGTCCTCGGAGAAAGGAGAGGAGGGAAGGGGGAAAGATGAGCAGGTCGAGAGAGAGAGAGAATGTACCGGAGGGCTTCTCTTCCTCCGTCCGAAATAGTCATTAAAAGATGTGAATCGTCGCTTCTGGTTTCTGCTATCAATTCAAGAACAAGAACAAGAAGTAGAAACATCGCTTGGGGTACTCAATCACACACTGGAATACTTCTCAACAGGTGCCAAATTCTACACAGGTTGATACAAATCTCCCCCTTCCACAAGGGACCAGGGAACCATCGTGTGCGGCCCCGGATTTACCTCGCGCTGCGCCAACTGCCGACGGCGCTCCCGCTCCCGTTCATGACCGCTCCGCCTCCTCCGCCTCCTCCCCCGCCCCTCGTCCTCCTCAGGCTCGAGGCCCGTGTCCACGCCGCGGCGGTGTCGCCCGCCGACTTCTTCAGCCTGTTGCCCAGGCTGATCCTCGCGGCGCTCATGACCGCCCCGCCGCCCTGCATCCTGCTCGGGATCCCCGAGGCGCTCCGCACGCTCTCCCAGTCCCCCCTCTCGTCGTCTTCGTCGTCGTCGGCACCGGCGTCGACGGGCTCCTCGATCGCCGGCGGCGGCAGCATGAGCCTCCTGCCCATGATGTTCCCCGCCACGGGGGAATGGAGAGGTGTGACGCCGGACTGATGCTGCTGCTGCTGCTGCTGCTGCTGGCCCTTGCGCAGCGCCCCCATCATGGCGGCCCACGACTCGACCTGCCCCATGGATGCCTCCTCGACGCAGTTGCATTCGTCGCCCGCGGGGCACGAGGTCTCGCCGGCGGCGTGCCACTCGGCGAGGCACGCGTCGTGGAAGGCGCAGCCGCAGCCGAGGCAGGGCGGGTACAGCGCGTCGACGGGCTCGCGGCAGTAGACGCAGAGGAGTTGGGTCTGGCTGCGGTGGCACCGGTCGCAGGTGCCAACGGCGCCGCCGAGGCGCGTCGCCGTGGCCGAGATGTATTTCAGGGGCTCGAGCTGCGTCTCGTGGACGCGGCAGATGCCCGTCACGTCCAGGCCGCGGCCCGAGGCGACGAGGGCCTGGAGCTGCTCCTTCTTGCCGAGCAAGATCGGGGATGTGTGGTGCGGCTGTTGCTGC
The DNA here is from genome assembly GCA_020631755.1 of Colletotrichum sublineola. Classification (NCBI taxonomy): domain Eukaryota; kingdom Fungi; phylum Ascomycota; class Sordariomycetes; order Glomerellales; family Glomerellaceae; genus Colletotrichum; species Colletotrichum sublineola. Next base: position 3,819,670 of record JAHSQG010000006.1, on the reverse strand, counting down.
TGCTGCTGCTGTTGCTGCTGCTGCTGCTGCTGCTGCTGTTGTTGTTGTTGCTGTTGCTGTTGTTCGTGGTGGTGGTGATGCTGCTGCTGAATGGTAGTGGAGGTGTCGGCGATGCTATAGGTCTCGTTGAAGTCGTCGAGCGCTCCCCCGCCCCCCTGGGTCTGCTGCTTCTGCTGCTGGAGCACGTTAAACTTCATGATCTCGAGGCGGGCCAGCGGCTGGTTCCACATCTGCAGGATCTCGGCGTAGACGTAGCGGTACGTGGCATACATGTCGCTGTGGCTGGGCTCGAGGAGCGGCGCCGTCATCCAGCCGTCGTCGTCGAATATGGTCTGGTCCTCGAGATGGACCGAGACGCCGATCGGGACGAGGGAGAAGAGCTCATCGCGGCAGACCTCGTCGTCCGAGAGCGAGGTCCGTGCCGTGCCCGGGTCGCCGCCGCCGCCGCCGCCGCTGCCGCTTCCCATGACGGTCGAGTGCCCCCACGTCACGTTGCTGACCGCGCCGCCGCTGCCGCCGGGGGCGAGGGCGCTGAGGACCGTGTCCGCCGGGCTCGGCCGTTTACGACCGTGGTTCGGGGGCGACGAGGCGGCGGTCGTGGTCCCCGTCGCGACGCCGCTGAATGGGCGGGGGAAGTTGATGGCGAAGTTGGACGCCAGCCCCGAGTTGGCCCGCGACAGCATCCTCCCGCTGGGCGAGGTCGACAAGCTCGGCGGCGCCTGGTCGCCCTCGCCGAGGAACTCCCTAAAGCCCCTGTTAGGCGGGGTTTCGCCGCACGAGTACGAGTTGGAGCCCGGATCACCGGCCCAGAGCACCTCTTCGGCGGACCCTTGGGAGCCGGAGTAGCGGATGGGCGTGTGCAACGTCCTCGGGGTGGTGGTGGCCGAGGCGGTCTGGCTCCTCCCGTTCAAGTGCCAGAGCGACGCGTCCGTGGGGAAGTAGTCGAGCGAGAAGGCGGGGGTCTTCATCGACAGCGGCGTATCGGGCTGCGTCATGTGCGATTCGGCGTACGCGACGCTGTCCTCGGTGAAGGCTTCGCTGAAGATGCACGAGAGCATGGCCAGCATCTGGATGTCGGCCGTCTTCTCGTAGTACTCAAAGAGGTCGCCGATGAAGTGCCTCGCCAACGGGTGGTTGCCCCATTTCACCCTGCCGCTGAAGACGGCCGCGTCCTTGCCGCCGACGACGTCTTGGACGCCCGGCGAGTCCTCGTGGCGGAAACGCGCGAGCGCGTCGCGGGCGATGATCAGGATCGAGTTGTGATGGGTGTCCATGTTGGACAACTCGAGCGGGATATCCCTGCGGAGGATCAGCGAGAGGTAGCGCCAGACGTCGACGAGGTCCTGGCAGCCGTGCTTCTCGGCGACCTGGGCGTTGTGCTCGCAGACCTGGGCGCCGTCTCCGAAGATGGCGTATTCTCGGGCGAGCTCCTTCTTGGCGGGGAGGAGGTCCGAGGTCTCGTGGAGGGATATGACGTTCTTGGACCTGGCGCCGGGCCGCCTCCTAAAGGACCCCGTGCCCGTGCCCGTGCCCACTCCCGTGCCGCCGCCGCTCGACCGGACGGACCGGTTGTCGCTCCACGTCCTCTTGAACCGGTGCCGGGGCTGGTACCACAAACTCATCTTGTTGATGGACGTCGACCCCGAGTCGCTCGACGACGAGGACCCCGTGGAGTCGTCCGAGTCCGACTGGTCGTCCGTCGCCGACATGTCGTCCTGGCCGTATCTCTTGCCCGGCGGCGAGTCGTGCGCGAGACGGCCGAAGCCGGCGAATACCGGCTCGCCCTTTGTCCTCTCCCGCAGCGGCTCGACGGACGTCGAGAACAGGGCCCTCGCCTTCTCCTCCTTGGTCGGGAAGAAGCAGACGAGCCGCCCGTCGTTGGCGAAACGGGCTCCGCAGAAGCGCGGCAGCGGCGGGATGGTGGGCCGGTTGTTTGGCGCCAATGTGCTGTCGGCTTCGGCGTGGGGGGCCAGCTCCTGCGACATGGACATGGACGCCGACCCGCCCGCCGGTATGTCGTTCTCGTCTTCGCTCGAGCTCTCGGAGCCCAGGCCGTCCAGGGGGTCGTCGAGGTCCTTTACGTTTTTGAAAAAGTTTGTGCTCGCCGCAAGGTCGATCTCGCCCAGGAGGTAAGAGAAGGCGACGTCTAGGCAGTTCTGCTTGCGTTCCAGGAACTGCTGGCAGAGCTCGTGGAGCTCGTGCTCGATCTTCCTGTGCGTCCTCGCCGACATGAAGCCCGTCTTCTCGATGAAGAAGGTCGGGGCTCGGAACTTTGGGTAGTTGGACGGGATGTCGACGGTGACCTTGATGAAGATGGGTTCTCCGTTGGCGCCCCAGGGGCCGTTGAGGGAGGCCTTGAGCGTCAGGTTGTCCATGTCGATGTGCTCCCACTTCACCTTGGGGAGCTGCGTGCTGATGCGCAGGAACTCCTCCTGGATGGTCTCGGGCTCTCCCCACTTGTCGTCGTCCATGTAGCCGGGGCTGAACATGCTCGAGTCCTTGGAGTCGGCCCTCCGGGGACTGTCGGTGGACGCCTTCCTCTTGTTCATCATGATGCCCTTCATCCACCCGATGTGCGCCTGGCTGCGGTCCATCTCCTTGGAGGCGCTCGTGGCCTTCATGGAGGAGCCCTTCCAGGCGGCGCCGAGCTTGGAGTAGGTGGTGGGCCCCGAGCGCATTCCCATCGTCAGGGCGCTCTGCCGATATTGCGCGCTGTTACGGGGTTCGCTCATGGTCCCGCTCCTCCGGTCTCGGATGACGCTGTCGCCGACCGTCCGGAACGTCTTGTAGGCGGCGCCTTTGCGGGTGAGGACCAGGTTCTTGGTTGCCGGCATCCCCTTGACGTAGCCTACCGACTCGAGGATGGATGGGTCGACATGCTGCAGCCGCAGTTCGTTGTCCTCGCCCCAAGAGACTAGCTGGAAATCCCTCTCGTCCAGCCCGTCATCGGTTATGCCGCCCCTGCTTCTCCACAGGAACTCCTTGGCCTTGTGGTTGCCGTGCCCGGGGAAGATGGCAACCGGCTCCGTGGGGCCCTCTTCGGGGTCCTTGGGAGGCGGTCGCTGGTCGTACAGATACAGATCGCCCGGTTCGTTCTGGGGCATGGCCAGGAGACCGTGGCCGAACGGGGTGTGGCGAGCGCGCCACACGGGGAACTGGGTGCGTATGACGCGCTCTGGGACATCCTGGTCGCTGCCGTAGTCCCAAAACTTGATGTGCTTATCCAAGGAGCATGTGGCGATGCCGGTGGACCTGGTGCGGTTCCAGTCGATGCCGTAGATCTTGGAGGTGTGGGCGCTGATGGACTTGAGAGGCTCGCACGACCGTCGCTCGTCCCAGATGTGTAGCCACCTGTCGTGAGAGGAGGCCAGGATGTGCGGGTCCTGGCGGTTGTACTTGACTTGGGTGGCGCCGGCAAACCAGTCGCAAAAGGTCAAGACGGGCTGTCTCGGGCGGCGGAGATCCCAGCAGTGGACGTAGCCGTCGACTGCACACGAGGCGAGCTGGTCGGGGTGGTGGGCGGACCAGTTGATGTCGGTGATGGCCCTGCTGTGGCCCTGGAGAGAGTGCTCGATGGCGCCGGTTGCCGAGTCGTCTCGCAGGTTGAGATTCCAGACAAGTGCACGGTGATTAGCCGTGGAGACGACCCAGTAGTCGCGGGCGGCGAAGGGCGACCACTGCACGTCGGTGACGAGCCAAGGCGAGCCATGGCTGCTGAGCCGGCGAGGAGGGTTGTAGGGTGAGTCCAGGTCAATGATGGACAAGCCCTCGGGCCTGGCGGGTGTGTCAGCATATATAGGCTCTGGTCGAGTTGTGGGACTGGGCAACACTCACGATGCAAGTGCGACATCCCGACCAGAGGGTGAGATTGTGGCCGATCCGACCAGCCCGGCAACATGGATGGTGCCGTCGGCGTCGAAGCTCTCACTGTCAAAGGCGGACTTGATGGGCTTTCCCTTTTTGGGGGCGTCGAGCTGGTCGAAGTGCGGCATGGTGTGAATGGTTGTGGCTCAAGCGAGAGAGTGAGAGAGACGCCTCATGAAGGCATCTGTCGGCGATATGCCTTTGCCATGATCCGATGGCAACCGGGAGTAGAATATGTCCCAATGTCAAGGGAGTTTCCCGAGAGTTGATCCCCGTTTGCTGGCTTGAGAAGCGACTCGAGAGGGCGGGTAGATGGTGATGGGACTGTCGTCGTCGTCCGGTGGATGAGGCTCAGAAGCTCAATCAGATGCAATACAATGAATGGATGCACGCGACAGGATCAAAGTGCACAGCTGGTGCGGTGCGCCTGTAAACTGTACCTATGGATTGGACGCGGGACGACAGCTGCAGACCCACTATGGGACGCGATGTATGTATCTCCACGTACAAAACATGAGTCGCGGTACTTTGTCACTTTTCGGCTGTGTCTCCTGACCAATCAAATCCTCTGTACGTCGCGGTTCCCCACTCCTTTGACAGCTGTGAGTTGTGTACCTACTGGGATCGGTACGTATCTCGGTCCCCTCTGGCATCTCCCGCGGGGCATTGCAAGCAAGGCTCTCTCTCCAAAGCAGACAGACAGACACATGCCCACCATAGCCGGATTTCCTACCTTCGAAACACTGACCCCCCGAATCCTCGCTTTTGTTGCCGCCGTTCCGTTCCCATCTCTCCCCGTGCATCCCGATTGCAATTGCTCTTGCGACCTCCCTCTTCCTCCGGTACGAATAGAAGCAAACGACTGCATCCCATCCTTCTAGGGGCCCTTGCAAACCAAAGAACCCGGTTCCCCTCCCCATCCATTCACCACACTCTCTCTCGCTTGACCCCGCCGACGGCCCAGCTGCTCCAATACCCACCGTCATCTTGCGACCATCTCCAGCCTTTTGGGGGAAACACACAACAGCTTTTCTCTCCTCTTCGTTTGCTTTCACAAACAGTCCTACACAAACACACACAAACCCATACACACACACACACACACACACACACACACACACACACACACACACACACACACACACACACACACACACACACACACACACACACACACACACACATCGCCCAGTCGCCCAGCATGGCCTTGCCCAAGCGTATTGTCAAGGAGACCGAGCGTCTCATGGCCGAGCCGTATGACTTGCACTCCCACCCCGCCATGGCCGTTGCGACATTTCGCTAACAAGACCCCTTTTGCCAGCGTCCCCGGTATCAGCGCTGTTCCCCACGAGGACAACCTCCGCTACTTCGATGTCGAGATCCATGGCCCTACACAGTCGCCGTATGAGGGTGCGCATTCACATGTACACTTTACTTGCACCGGTCCGCAAACTGACGAGGTGCTCCAGGCGGTGTCTTCAAGCTCGAGTTGTTCCTTCCCGACGACTACCCCATGACTCCTCCCAAGATCCGCTTCCTGACCAAGATCTTCCACCCCAACGTCGACAAGCTGGGCCGTATCTGCCTTGACGTCCTCAAGAGTGAGCTATCTCCCCCACAAGAGTCTTGGCTTTATCCCGCGCGCATAGACACTGACAAAGAACCCCCCTCCCCCTCCTTACAGACAACTGGTCCCCCGCGCTGCAGATCCGAACCATCCTCCTCTCTATCCAGGCCCTCCTGGGTGCCCCCAACCCCGACGACCCGCTTGCCGCCGATGTTGCCAAGAGCTGGAAGGAGGACGAACAAGGAGCCATTGCGACGGCCAAGGAGTGGACCGCCAAGTTCGCCGTGCCCAAGTAGACGGCAGAGGTCTCGAGACCCGGGAGGAGGGGATGGGGATTTCCTTATGTGAGAGAAGAGAGAGACACGACGGGTTGCGAGGTCGGTGACGACGACAAGAGGCCTAAGGGGACGTTCGTTCCCTAGGTCGATGGCGTTTGGAGTGGATCTTGCAAAGACGACGGCAACGACTATGACGACGGTTTCTTTGGCATCCCAAACTCTGGACCTTTTTTTTTATTTTATTTTATGTTTTCCAATTAGTAGAGTGGATCCGATTCTGACGATCCAAAACCAGGAGCCACTAACTTGAGATGTGCATCGCGGTCGCTTTTCCGGGTGCGAAAGAGAGAGAGAGGATCAATGCATTATGCCTTGACGAACTTACAAGATGGATGGCACCCCCCTCATGATTCGTTCACATGGACCTTGGTCGTTGGGAGCGGTATTTCGAGCCCCGTGTGAGGTGCCAACGACCAACTATGGCCTTTGCCTGCTTGATCTGCTACAAACTACAAGTCGATCCGACGATGACGGGCGCCCACTACCGTACCTTGGACGATCGATGCATAGAGGGGGTAAAGGTGAAAGAAGCGTGACGGCGGCGGGACAGAGGGTACTAGGAATATCTGCTGTGTCGTTGCGAAAACGCAACGATGATCAGAAGGTGATGGTGAGGTGAATCATCAGGGATGGATGTTCTGGATGCGTAAGCCCGGCCCTGATGAGCGGTATTGGGAGCACCTCCTTACATCAAATGCGCCGATGGTTTAGTGGTAAAATTCTCCGTTGCCATCCAGCAGCGTCGGGGAGCCGGGGGTTCGATTCCCCCTCGGCGCATGTAATGTTTTGCATTTTTCTTTGCATGATCTCTCTCCCACGACGGCAGGCACGAAAACCACTCCCTATATGTATTTAAGATGCCTTCATACATCTATCGTTCTTCCATTCCGCAACTCTACCCCTATCAGCCTTTGTTTTGGCTCCATTGCATAATTCGCTTCACGCCGCGATGTCGTTCTCATATTATCCGGATTTGCTGAAAGAGATGCCGGTTCTCCGGCAAAGTCAGGCTGCTGAACTGTATATCGAACCCGTGCAGCTGTGTTTCGCCGACTATACTGAACGTCGCGCAGTCATTGACGTCTTCCCCCGTTCCCTCGTGGGCTCCTCCTGGGATCCCGCGCAGGATGAAAGGCGTACGGGCGCCCTCCAAGAGCCATACCTCGTTCCGGATCACGTTGTGGCCGACGTCACCCAACGCCATGGCAGCGGGACCCAGCCCGAGCCTGTGGTCATACGTGGTGTACAAGCATCTGTGCCTAAGATCCGTCAACACGTCTTGGTTGATGCAGTCGGTCGAGATGGTTTTCAGCAGCTGTCTGGCCAAGAATTTCATTTTGCCACACCCGTTCAACGTCGTCCTGTGTGTCCAGTAGTCGTCAGGCCACCCAAACATTCTAATAGCTTGAAGTAACTTTTCGTCGCTCGCCAGGCACAGCTCTTCTGCCGAGGCCAGGTTTTCAATGCGCATCTCGTGCCAGACCGCGGTGAGCCTTTCGTTCGCTAGCTGGTTCGCAGGGTCACCGTCGGCCCGGGCACAGCTCTCGAATCCCTCATACAGCAGCGCCGCTGCCACGGCATCCCAGAAACTGCTCTGGGGTTGGCCAAACAGCCTCTTGTGGGTTTCCGAAACCAGATTCCACACCGCAGCCTTCCCCTGACTCGCGCTTGCGCCATTCGGGTTGACGACGGTGGCCAGCTGGGTGCCGTACAGAAATAGAGACGAGCCTCTACACTGAGGCTTTCTGAGGATACCACTCCAGGCGTTCCGTTGAATGCTATCCAGGACTTCCAAATGGGTGCTTGTATCTATCGTGATGCCCAGATACCTATCCCATGAAGGGTCTCGGACTGCTGGCGCGGAATAGTCCGGCACCCAGGAGGGCAACCCCTTGTAGTTTCTTCCCACCTCGCTTTCGACCCGGGAGAGTTGGAACAACGATGGCGTCTTTCCAAGTACTAGGGCCGAGAACGAAATGTAGACTTCTTCGACACTTCTCTCATAGTCGGGAAGAATGGGACTCGATACGCCCAAGGGCAGTAGCGTCGAGAGCATACCCAGGCACCCGTAGAGGTGATCCCGGTCGTCACCAAATTGCGAGGAACGGAGCGAGCTTGCTATAAGACTGGCGCACATGAACCATGCAGTCTCAGCGTTGATGTGCCATTTACCGGCGCTGTCGACCATGCTGGTCCGACCGGCCGTGCTGGCCAGCACTGAGCGGATCCGGCTGATTTGGCGTATCTTGTCGCCAACGTCGAGGTGCCTCTGCTGCGCGTCCGCCCTGGCGCCTGGTAAGGCTCCATCCGAGATGGAGGGGTCGAGGATGGAAGCCAACGATGGACCAGGCCCGGCTTCGAAGAGAGGGTAGATCTGCTGTGCGTAGTGCTTCGTGAGCAACACACTCCAGTTCGACTGGTGCAGGAACTGGGAGAGCGCCGCGAGTCGTCTCCAGTCCAAGGCTGTCGTCCCGCATAGAACGAGCGCGCGGGCCGGGTCCGTCATGGTGATCTCCTGGACCACCCAGCCCCGGTCGAACCAGCGGCGGCGCTTGAGGAACCGGACTAAAGAGAACCACGCGGTGGCCCAACGGCTACATGTGTCGAGGCCGAGTTCGAGGGCTGCCTCGTTCGACAGGCAGAGCGGGTCCTTCTCTAAGTGCCGGGCGACGAAGTCCGGCTTCTCCTGGGTCAGCTTGGCCAGCCGGGGGACGAACTTGTCGTGGATCCACAGGATGCCCGCCTCCGGCTCCGACGGACCCATCCAAATAATGACATCCCGGGCCGAGCTGTAGATTCTGTGCATGAGGAGAACCTGGTGCTGCCTCTCGCCGTTGTTCCGCTGGTCGATGCAGAACGCATCGATCCACATAGGGAACCCGTTCAGAAGCCTGGCAGCCCGAGAAGCCAGTCTGGAGGAAGGTGACGACATCGACGACGTACTGGCGCCCACGCCGCGGACGGCGAGCGCGCTGCCAAGGAAGCAAAACAGGTTCTCCGAGATGCGCATCAGCTGGCCGTCGCAGGCGACCTCGAACGTCCGGCCCTCCCCCGGGTCGCTCCTGTCCCAGACGTCGGCGTACTCTGGCAGACGCCATGTGTAGGAGAGCGCGACGTACTCTGGTTGATCAGCCAGGCGCGCCTCTGCGAGAGATAAGAGCATGCCGTGAGGTTGAGACTCGTCTCGCGAGACGGTCAAAAGGCGGATAGAATCGGTCGCCGACAAGGCATGGTACTGGTAGTCCGCAGTGGGCATACCCATGGTAACTTTTGAAGGGTTCAGGTGTGTAAGCTTTCCTTGCTCTTGAATTCGGCTCAATCGAAGTGTACCTCAAGGGAAGACAGGCTCATGGTGACAGTAACACTTATCTGACGATGCGGTTGATTTTACCAGATATGTAGCATAGCCCCCCCCCCCCGTGCGGGATAATATGACGTGCATTAAAACCTGCGCAATTTGCTGACACCTGGGACGATGTCAACCAGTCAGATGCCGCTGAAAACCGAACAAGTGTATACTCGCAGGGCCATGCTATATTCACGGGACATCAACATCACAGGCGGGGTTCGTAGAATTTGAACGTTCAGACATATTTATTTCATCGCAAATACGTGAGTCATTAGCATAGTCGCTTTCACCCTAGTCGCCTTTACCCGCTTGCCTATAAAGATCCCAAACCACCAAATCTAGAATGCCCACTGCCTGCACCAGTTCTGCATCAACTCGGGTGTTACGGCCTGCATCTCGCGCATCGTCTTGCTGCTCTCGGTCGTCCGCTCCATCGCGTACTCGACGGGCTGGCCGCCGGCCGAGGACACGTCCTTGTAGAAGTCGAGCAGCTTGATGGCCGGGTTCTTGTCCATGTCGTCGGTGGAGCTGGCGCTCTTCTCGAGGATCCGCACCCACTCGGCGAACGGCACGACGTCCCTGATGGCGTCGCCGTAGAAGGCCTTGACGGCCCCCACGAGCTCCCCCCAGGGGGCGGAGCGGGGGTTGACGCCGTGGAAGTAGCCGTTGATGGCCTCGAGGGGCAAGGGGGCGGCGACGCCCGAGACCTCGAGGATGAGGTTGGCGATGCCCTCGATCGGGGTCCAGTTGACGGTCGACATGGCGCCGAGGTCGCTGGGCAGGACGCCGAGGTACTTTGAGCTGGCGATGATGGTCGGCAGCCACTCCTGGCGGTTCCAGACGCCGTCCTTGGAGGCGGGGCCGGCGACCTGGCCGACGCGGACGACGGCGGTGGGCACGCCGGAGCGCTGGGCCGCCTCGTCGAGGATCAGGGAGCTGACCAGCTTGGAGCGGCCGTAGCCGGTGCCGGGGAGGGACAGGTCGTTGAGGCGCTTCTCGGGCACGGGGCCGGGGCCGCGCCAGCCGTCGACGGTGCCGATGCTGCTGACGAAGACGATGGGCACGTTCTTGGCCGCGCGCAGGGAGAAGTCGACCCAGTGGCGGACGCCGCGGACGTGCGGCTCAAAGGTCTCGACGGTGATGTTGAAGTTGACGGGCCAGGCGTTGTGGATGACGCGGTCCGCCTCCCGGAGGAGGCGCTCGTAGACGGCGGGCTCGAGGCCGAAGTCGCTCTTGGAGAAGTCGGCGCAGAGGAACTCGGCCTTGGTCCACGAGGTCGCGAGGCCGCGCTCGGCGCTCATCTTGGCCTGGCGGCTGGCGCCGTCCTCGCTGCGGTTGAGGCAGACGACCTTCTTGACGGCCGGGTTGGACTCCATGAAGTCGAGGAGGTAGGAGCCCAGCGCGCCCGTCGTGCCGGTGACCAGGACGGTCTGGTCGCGGTCGGCGGGCGCGGGCTTGCTGCTGCCGGAGTTGTTGTTCTTGGGGGGGAGGTCGCTGGTGTACTTGGCCAGCTGCGCCTCCATGGCTTGGATGTCGTGGTTGGCGCCGTCGCCGTTCTCGGCCGTGGTGTCCCTGTTGACGCGGTCCATCAGGTACGCGGCCAGCTGGCGGGGCGTGGGGTGGGCGTAAATGACGCGGGTGGCGATGGCGTCGGCGGAGATGGTGGCGCCGGCGGCCTCGAGGCCCTTGCGGAGGAGGCGGGAGGCGTTGATGACCTGCATGGAGTCGATGCCGGCGCTGAAGAAGTCCGAGTCGGGCTTAAGGGGCCGGCTGCCGAGGGCGTGCTGGAAGAGCTGCTGGATGGAGCCGATCAGGGCCTCCTGGGAGCTGACGTCGATGTTCACCGAGAGGGAGTCGGCGCCCTCCTCGGCGTTGGCGTACCACTCGTCGATCTCGTCCTTGTACAGCTTCAGGGCCATGGCCCGCTGGATGGTGCCCTTGCCGGCGCGGGGGAAGGGCTTCTCGGGCTTGGTGACGCCGATGAAGGCGCGGCCGATCTGGCCGTGGGCGACGGTCTCCTTGTTCGCCTTGACGACCAGGGGCCAGACGTCGTCGATGAACTTCTGCTTGTCATCTTCGGACGTGAGCGGCTCGTTGGGCTCGAGGATGAGAAAGGGCTGGAAACGCATGTAGCCGGCGACGACGGCGCCCTTGACGCGGGGGTGGCCCGTGACGATCTCCTCGATGGTGACGGGGTTCAGCTTCTCGCCGTTGGAGAAGACGATGATGTTGTCGGAGCGGCCGTAGTACATCCAGTGGTCAGGCAGCGTCGGGTGCTTGCGGTACAGGTCCTTGGTGCTGTACTCGTTGATGTCGGGGAACGTGTAGAAGATGGGCTGGAAGGGGTTCCCTTCCTGGCGGACGATGACCTGCTCGTAGACGTCGTCGTCCTCGCCGCTCATCTTGCGCCAGTCGACGCCCAACCTCTCCGAGTCGATGATGAACCATTGCCACAGCTCCAGGTTCTTTTGGAAGAAGTAGGGCATGAGTCCAGTCCTACGCGGTTGGGGTTAGTATTGCAAAAATGAAAAGGGGGGACAAGACAAAAAAAGAAAAACAAAAAAAAAAAGAGAGAGAGAGAGAGAAAGAGTCGACAGGAACAAAGACAACGTACTCTGTGGCGCCGATGACGCTCGATATGACAACGCCTTCTTTCACTAGCTTGTTACCGGCTTCGCGAGCGAGGTTACCGCCGCCAAAGTGGACGCGCTTGAGCTTTCGAAGCGCCGCGATACCGTCGGGCATGTGGCTCATCTCTTCCAGGATGGCAGGGGGGAGGAGGGTGTTGTCGATGCCGGCGTGCTCGACGGCGTCGATGACGGTCTGCGGCGTCAGGGGCCGGTCGATGATGCCGAGGGCGACGGGGTGTGCCCACAAGACGGCGGCGAATATGACGATGAAGCAGCCGGCGGCGTGGAAGAGGGGCATGGGCATGAAGAGGCGGCGGTCGCCGGTCACGGTGGACTTGAGGCAGTTCTCGGAGCCTCGGAAGTCGTCGAGGTCGTGGAAGGCGTCGGCGGTGCCCACCAAGCCGACGCGGAGGACAATGGGCTTCGGCAGGCCGGTGCTGCCGCTCGTGTGCAGGACGACGACGGGGTCGTGCTTGGCCTCGTCAAAGGTCTTTTCGTAGGGGAAGTGGGGGACCTCCTCGTCGGACAGCCAGGCGTCTTGGGAGGTGACCATGATGGCGTCCATCTGGCGTTCCTCCAGGAGGGGCTGGACGACGTCCTTGAAGGACGAGTCGAAGCAGATCATGTGGCAGTCGGTCTTCTCGAACAGGTTGATCTGGCCCTCGAAGGAGTTGCGCGGAGAGATGAGCAGGGCCTTGTAGCCGGCCTTGATGCAGGCGACGGTGACGATGAGGTACCGCGCATCGTTGGGTCCGATGTAGGTGATGGTAGGGAAGCTCCCGGGCTCGGGCGTGCCGCACTTTTCGATGATCCTATGGGCTATGCGGTTCACCGCGTTGGCGACCTGCTTGAAGGTGATGGGCGTCCAGCCATCTCTGGGGTCCGAGGAGCGTGGGACGGCGAGGCATTCCCGGTTGGGTTCTGACCTTGCGGTCTCGTCGATGATGTGGGGGATCAAGCGCTTGCCATACTGGGGCTGTGCCATGCTGAGCTGATGTTGGGTGACGATGGTGTTGGGTGACGATAGTGCGAGAGGGTATTGTATACTGCTTTCGAAAAATGACAATAGTAAATAATAATACTGTGGTGATATGAGATTTGCGATGATGTCGATGTAGAATGTGAGAGTAGTGTGAGATGAGTGCCTCTTTTTTTCCATGACAAGCGGATGGAGATGATCTAGTGTTTTATATATAATACCTACCACCTACCGGTATTCTACAGGAAACTCTCTCCCCTCACCAGCAAGTACGGTTTGCTGGCCCTAGCTACGGCAACAGCCGGCCGCGGCATTTGTCCATGATGCTCAAGTCCGTTCACTAGGACGTAGCTCGGGAATAGTTGGGACGGACGACGTCATGCCCACATGGCCCCCCATTTCCCACCGTGCTGCTGCGACAGAACCCGACCCGCCATCAACCGGTCAGAGGTCAACGGTATGCCGGCGCCGCGTGTGGAGAAGCAGCTGGGTGCTTCTTTTCTTCGTCCCATCATGGACAGGAGAGGAGAGGACGGACGGACCTTGGGAAGGGCGATGATCGGTCGGGCACAAGAGGCGAAGCGCGAGCTGGGGGGGTTCGTACATCGTACCAGCCCATACCTACACCTACCTACAACGAGGGGCGCGGAAACTGGGCTCAGGAGGCACGGAATTCGACCGCTACGTGGAACGGTGATGCATGCGCGATGGGGACATGGCTGACCCCTTGATCGATGGGCCGGGGGGGGGGGCTTTTGCCGCACAGTTTCTGTTGAGGTGAGGTGTGGGCACGTGACCCCACCTCACCTCCAGTGGGGCAGCCTCGGAGCCCACATCTGGCTCCCGCCAGCCCATAGAGGGCTTGGTGGTTTCTCTTTTCCTCACCTACGTCAGTTAGCAACAATACGATATTGTTGCCTCACTTCGTTGCGTCTCTTCGCTCCACAGGTTATGAGCTCCAGGCCACAATTTTTTCTTTTAATCAAGCTGGTAGTATCTACCTCTCCTTTTAACCTCTTGATTACCTCGCGATAGCCACAAGAATCGCCCTTGTTGCCCTTGTTGATTGCCCCGCAATCGACGTGTCAAGCAACAGCAACTTCACCTCCAACTAACTCTAATAGTCGCCTTAGATCCCCATATGTTGACACATATCTAACCTCTTTAACTAACACAAATTTCTTGCTAATATAGTGAGATTCTTCCCTCTTTTATTTATATTACTGATTTTTCACTTTATAGATTATTAATTAATTAAGTATCTATTAAAGGGTAGTAATCTATAAAACGTCTATATATACCTTCTATCCTATAGAAGAAACGCCTAGGTTTATTATATTATTAGGCTACCTATGGCTTAATTAATTCTTTATATCTTTAGTAATACCTTAGTACTACCCTTACATAAGGCACCCTAACTTTATTATAGCAGACGCCTATAATTACTAATTAGTATTATTAAAGATCCTAACCCTTAAGGGTAAATCTAACTAGTCTTTATAGTTAGTACTTATTAACTCTATCCTCCATACAAACCATATTAAGAAATATATTAATAGTAATATCCCTAAGCCTGCTAATCTGGCTGAGAGAGTATTATAGGAAAATAATTATAATGTTATATATAACCTCCTTATCTTATTATGTAATATGTTAATTAATAAGCTTCTTAACGTAGGTTAGGAAGATAATGGTAACCTATTCATACTTATGAGAGCCCTTAAGAGATATATCCCTAAAGTCTCTAAGGATGCTGTTAGAGCTCTTGTTGCTGAATTTAGCAAGGGTGATACCTATAACCATAAGACTCTTTATAATACCCTCAAACATATCTAATACCTCTACGCCTATATTACTAGTCTCTATAGTAAAAACTCTAATTACTATTAGGCTATTCTTCTACTTAACTACTTTAAGGCATACTTACCTAATATATATAAAAGATATACTAATAACTCTAAGAAACCTACTTAGACTAATGTTATTAAGACTATCTATACCCTTACTTAAGATAAAGAGCAGAAGATAGGCCTTACCTTATACTATAAATCTACTACTTCTAATATAGCTACTTCCTCTAGTACTAATTTAGTACTAGCTAATCCTACTAAGAAGAAGGATTACCCTACTTACCCTTATTATAGTAAGGGTTATACTACTATAAAGTATTAGACTACCTATCTAGATCTAATCCCTATAGATTATATATACTATAATAACCTTCTTGCCTATACTATAAAGTATATCTATAATAAAGATTATAAAGAGACTTTAACTAATAGTAATAGTAATAGTAATAGATCTTCTGTATTTATTAAAGGCGCCTCTAGTATAATTAGTAGTTCTTTAGTTAGTAGACTTACCCTAAAGAAATCTATAATAATACTTAATAAGGCTATCTATATAGTAGTTAATAATAATGCTATTATAAGCTCTAATATTATTATAGATTTAGGTTACTCTAACCCTATCTTTAATAATCTTACCTTTTTTATATCCTATACTATTTATAATAATCTTTAACCCTTTATAGCTACTAATAGTAAGGAAGTTAAGCCCCTTAGATTTAGTATAGTTTTCTTTTAGGTTAAGGATCTAAATAACTCCTTATATACTATTAACTAGACTATTAAAGACGTTAAGTATAGCCCCCTTAGCCCTATAAATCTCCTTAGCCCTAGTAAGCTTTATAAGAGCTATATTAAATATAACTATACTACTATAAGCCTTATTAACACTTAGTTACGTAAGGGACTTACTAAAGTCTGCTAGATATCTAATATATATATTATTAATACTATTAATAGTACTATAATCCCTATAGATATAGTACTTAGCCTAGTAAGTATTAAGATAAAGTTATGCTCTATACTAGATCTTATATACTACTGCCTTATTTATACCTATCCTTCTTAAGTTATTAAGGCCTACTGTTAAGTAGGTATTTAATTTACCTAGGATAAGATTAACTCTTTCTATTATAAGGCATGTCATCTTATAAAATCTATAGAGATAATTAGCTATAATACTCCCCTTCTACTCACCCTTATAGGTAAAGAGATATATCTTAATCTTATTAAAGTTAAGCTACTCTTAATCCTTAGTAACTAATATGCCCTTTACTTTCTTAACTACTATAGTAGATATTACTAGCTTACTCTACTTAAGACCTATTATAGTAATAATATTCTTGCTATAATTAAGTAATTTAGCGCTACCTTTATAAATATAACTACTCTAAATATTAAGAGTTAGTTATATAATAATATACCTAAGTTAAAGAAGGTTCTTTATAATCCTTTCTTTAAAGGTACTTAACTTAACCTTACTATGCTATATACTCCTTCTATAAACAGCACTATTAAATATATAGGCCGTACTATTGTTAAGGCTATATATACCATACTTATTAACAATAGTCTGCTAGAGGAGCTTTAGGACTATACTGTTGATACTATAATCTAAGTGCTTAATCTCCTCCCTTAACCTAATAAGGGTAAGATAAGTACCTATAAGATTATTACGTAGGAGCTTAACCTCACTAAAGATTACAAGCCGCCCTATATTAAGCATATCTATACCTTTGGTTGCGTGGTATATATATATAAGAAAGGTAGTAAGTACCTGCCTTATTCTACTAAGATAGAGCCCTATGCTATAAAAGGCATCCTAGTTAGATATGGCTCTCTGCGTGGCCATATCTACTATATGTATATCCCTAATTAGAAGAAAGTTCTTTACTACTAAGATGTTTATTTCTATAAGGGCCTAGAGAAGATAGTCCTCTACCCCTTAGATAAAGATGCCATCCCTACTAAGATTAATTATAATATGCTCTTTAATAAACCTAACTTATAGATCTAGTATCCTAACTAGATCTCTTCTTCTAACTAGCCTGGTATAGATAATATATCTACTAAGGATACCTAGCTGGCTTAACCTAAGGATACTTATAATTAGGGTATAAATACTATAGATTATATAACTCCTCTACCTAATAATTACACTACTATATATATATCTTACCTAACTAATAATACTGATTTAGGTAATGATAATGATGACTTTACTAATGCTGTTTAACGCTAGGAAGCTAATTACCTTAATCCTAATCTAGATCCTCTTTCTATTAATACCCTAGATATAGAGGATTCTTTTATTACTATAAGTAGCTGACTGCGTTAATCTACTACTATTAAACCGCCTAGTTGTAAGGGGAATGCCTAGGGGGCAGAGCCTGGGAAAGCAATGGATGAATATCACGATAATAGAGGGTGGTAATAGGGGTCAGCCACAATGTAGAATTCAACTTACCCACTCCTGGCTGGTTGCTCTAGCGTGAGGGGTTTTCTAGATGTGTATGACTAATCCGGCCGGGCTGACGTCTTGCTGAGGGCCTGCCGATTGATCTATAGGCATCCCGCCCCTTGGCCTAGGGATATCGTTATAATTGCCCCCCTTCCTAGAAGGTCTGGTCCCCCAGGCTGTACTCCTATCGCCAGGTGCTCTGTAAGCTATTGCTGATTGTAGGTATAGATAGATTTTGTTATTTGTGCTTGCTGTTGGATTTAAACTATACTTTACTAGGTGCTTCTAGGCTGTTACTAGGTATTATAACTTTAGATTTAAACTGTAATATAACTTAATAAGGTTATATTTACTAGGTGTTTAGTAAGCTATTACTAAGTACTTACTAAGTATTTAGGTGCCTTTAATACTATTACTAGCTACTATTACTAGTATGGGTTTAATAATAATAATAGGTTGCTATATAATACTACTAGATATATACTACTAACTTTATAGATATAGAGCTCTTTTTGCTTTAGATGTGAATTAATAAGGTTATGTTTGCTAGGTGCTTAGTAAGCTATTACTGCCTAGTTAGGTGCTCTTTGGCTATTACTAACTATTAGGTGCCTGTTTTCTAATGCTGTTACTAACTGCTGTTGTTATCTGTAATCGCTAGGTGCTTAGTAAGCTATTACTAATAGATTTACTATCCTTTGTTAGAGGAGTCTAAGTCTACTTGTAAGCGTAATAGATACTTAGCCTGTATAGTATTAATAGTTATAGTAGCTAGTGCTTAGTAAATTAATATGATATACCCCTTCTTATTATACTTACTATAGACTTTCTTATTATAGTAGTCTTTAGCCTTATACCCCTTCTTAAAATAAGTTAGGTAATACTTTATATTCTTAATATAAGGCTTCTTTACTAGCAGCTTAGTAATAGTACTGTAATCTAGTGTCTTTAATGCTTGCTGTGATGCCTAATTGGAAGTCTGATCTAAAAGCTAGTCTGCTGCTATGGTCTGGTTAGACACCTAGGTTTCCTATAGGCGTTTAGTAGTAAGGGTAACATCTTGTAGCCTCTAAAGGCTATACTTTTAATATATTAATACCCTCTATAACTTTAGTTATAAATAGTAGAAAAATAAGAAGGCTAGTAGCCTACTATCTTTAAAGTCTTTAATACCTAAGGTATAATATATTACTAACTATTTAGTAAAGAATTATAGGGGTAATTACCTAGTCTTAGCCTAATAGGCCTTATAAAGCTAGCTATAAAGGTAATACTCCTAGAGCTCTAGGTTAATATATAATTAGTAAATAAATACTTTAAATATAGCCTATAGGCTTATATTATTACCTATTATATTAAGTATAAATTAGTAGTTATACTACTACGTCTATAGTAATAGGGTTACCTTTATAAGAGCCTATTTAATATAGTAGCTTTTTAAGGTAGTAGGCTATAGCTAATTGCTAGCCTATATTGCTGCTAGCTAGTCTGATACTTACTCTAGTGTGCTGTTTTCTAGTAAGATGCTATATGTGTATGCTAGAGGTTGCTTATATTGCTTCTTGCTAGTTGCTAGGTGGTTGGTAAGTAGCTATAAAAGTGATGTATTTTGCTCTTGTATTGTCTGTATTAGCTTAATTATTAATGTGGAGATCTCTAGTAGGTTGGCTGGGGTTAGGTTTAATAACGAATCTGCTACTAGTCGGTAAGTAGTCGCTAAGGCTCTTGTTAATTGTGATGATGGTGGTTATGATAATTCGTCTATTGCTTGGTTGGGCTTCCTCTAGGAGGGTTAAAGTTGAATAATTGTAAGGGGAATGCCTAGGGGGTAGAGCCTAGGAAAGCAATAGATGAATATCATGATAATAGAGGGTGGTAATAGGGGTCAGCCATGATGTAGAATTCAACTTGCCCACTCCTGGCTGGTTGCTCTAGCGTGAGGGGTTTTCTAGATGTGTATGACTAATCCGGCCGGGCTGACGTCTCGCTGAGGGCCCGCCGATCGATCCATAGGCATCCCGCCCCTTGGCCCAGGGATATCGTTACACTAGTTACTACTAAGAAATAGCTAGTACTTAATAATATAATAAAAAGGCTAGGTCTAGCCTAGATTATAAGATTATTAATAATCTTTATCCTTAATATACTACTACTAATAAGAAGGCTAGGAAGGCCTACCTTATGGCTAATATCTATATTAATAAGGATACCCTATATGTTATTAGCGCTCTAGCTGCTACAGCTATATCTAAGATCCTTCTACCTAGATACTCTATCCTATATACTATTAACTAGGCTAAATAGAGCCCTTATTAGTAATAGTATTAGAAACCTGCCTATAACGTAGAGATCTAGTAGATAGTTAATAAATATACCTTTAATCTAGTTGATCTACCTACTAGCGTAAAGTTACTACTAGGTATATAGGTATTTAATATTAAAACTAACTCTACTAATAAAGTTGTTTAATTTAAGGCCTAATAGGTAGTCTATAGTAACTATAAAAAGGGTAAATAGTCCTCTTAAGAGGTATATGCTGCTATTACTACTACTACTATGATCTACCTTTTCTTTATAATTATTACCCTCTATAGACTTTACTATAAGATATATAACTTTAATACTACCTTTCTTACTACCCTAGTCCCTAATAGAGTATATATATATATCTACTAGCCTACTAGATACTCTAATAGTACTAGTAAGGTCTGGTTGTTATATAAGGTGCTCTATAGATTATATAAGTCCCCTTTATGGTGGTTTTAGCTTATTAAGTTAGAGATAGAGAAGCTTAGATTTATACTAGTTAAGGGGGAGATTTACCTCTTTATTAACACCTTATTAGATATATACGCCCTTATATATGTTAATAATAATATAGTAGCTACTACTAATAAGGAGACTATTAAGAAGGTTTATAATATGCTAAAGTTAGTATGCCTACTAAAGGACCTTAGTATTACTACCTAATTTCTTAGCTTTTAGATATACTAATCTATTACTAAGATCTTCCTCTTATAGCATAAGTATACTAAGAGTATCCTCTAGTAATTTAGATACTATAATCTTTACCCTATTAAGACCCTATTACCTACTTATAAGGATCTACCTATTACTTAGGTAAAAGATAAGTACTCTACTAATAATTGTTAGACTTATATTAAATAGACTAGTTACCTTAATTAGCTTACTACTAGTACTAGACTAGATAGCACCTTTACTATAAGTAACATAGCCCTCCTAGCAGCTGTTATGGATCTGATAGGGTAAATGGGCTGCTAGTACTACTAGATAGAATAGACGGCAGCATCACAGAGATACATAGCAAGAGAGTGAAACAGAATAGCAAAGCAGTAATAGATAACAAACAAGCAAGTATAAGGCGACAATAGTATAGACAAAAGGTAGGTATAATTAGGTCTAAGTAGTATTCTATAGTTAACTTATAATACTCCCTAAGTTAATAGCTACTTATACCTATAGGTATATAACTAGCCACAACCCATCTGGTGTTATAGGCTATGCGCCCCTTTTGGCCTGTAATAAGTACCCCCCCTTAAAGAGGCACTTATTAGGGTGCTAAGAACAAAATATCTATATATAGGTCTATACTCCTCTCTATCTCTATATAACTCCTTAATTCTCTTATGTCCTTTTAGTAGTTCCCTTACTTATTATTGTTATTAATTAATACTTGTAATCTCTTAGGGGTGGAGTTGTAAGCTAGGAGCTCTACGGCTTGCTTGGTGCTCTTCTCTATGGCGGGGCGGCATAGTAGGGTAGTAGTTACAGCTAGCAATATAGGGGTAGGGTAAGGTAAGGTAATAGTAGTATTAGTAAACATAGCAAGCTTTATAGTAATATTATTAACCTTCTAGGCTAGGGTGTAAAACTTATTGCCCTTAAACTTATTAAGGGTATCTAGGTTGTTAGCCTTACGCTTAAGGAGGCTAATATACTTATTTACTCTATTAACTTTAATAACTATGTTATTAATTTTCTTATTTAGCTTGATAAGTTTGTCACCCTTAGTGCGTATATTCTTAATAATAGTGTTAATATTATTAGCTATATCTTTAGTACTATCTTTAGTATTAGTAGTATGTTTCTCTATAGCCCTAGTAATAGCCTTAACTCCCTTAGCCTTAATAATAGCTTTATTAACTCTTAGTCCTATATTAATAATCTTGTCTTCTATATAGGTAATAGCCCTTAAGGTTTTTTCCTTAATATTAGTATAATATATCTCTAGAATAAAGATTATATCTAGATGTTAGATAAGGAGAAGGGTACTAAGAACCTTAGTACTATAATTACCCTTTTAGTAGATAAAGAGTATACCTAGAAGGTAGGTATATAGGGGGAGGTACTTAGTCTATAGGTTGTTCTTTATAAAGGCGTTATAAACTTTATTTATTATATCTAGTATATAGTAAAGAGTAGGGTCTAATATAAGGGACTAGTACTTACTAGGGTATACTTTTACGCAAGCATTATAGAAACCCTCTAGCTAGGCTTAGGTCTTCTTTTTAAGGAGACAGTTAGGGTAGTACTTAAAGTCCTCTTTAAGGTAGGTAAGAGCCTTAGCCTAGGTAGGAATATACTCCTTATCCTTATTAGGAGACATATAAATTAGCTAGGCATAGTAAAGTATAGTTACTAGGGTCTATAAGGTGGTCTAGTCCTACTGCTTATGTTATCCCTTTATAGGCCTAGGTTATACCACCTTAAGCTTAGCTTACTCCTTTTTATATCTAGCTATCCTAAGATGTTTTATTACTATCTATAGGCTAGGTGGCTTATAGCTAGTATCTATAGCCTTATTATACTCCTTAAGGTATACTATATATACCTTAACCTTATAGGGGTATTCCTTAACCTTCTTCTTAGTAATATACTCCTCCTATTTATTACTAGAATTATCTATACCTTTTAGGTGCTTAATGTTTTTAGTATAGACTGATAAGACTAGACTCTTAGTATTATTATCCTTAGTCTCTCTATGTTACTCCCTAAACATATTGTTAGGGTTAATAGGGTTTTTATTAGTTGACTAAGGCTAGACTATAGCATCCTATAAGTACTATGCCTTATCCTACTAGGGCTAGATAGTACTGGCATTAGTTATCTTAGTATTCTTATCCTATTCTATTATAGTAGTGTTAAGGTTTGCTAGTCTGATGTAGATTAGGGGGATTAGCGTGGTAGAGGGGGGAAGGATAGGGTTGATAGGGCGAAAGCTATAGTTTAGAAGGAGCCTATAAGGAGAGTCCTAGTTGATAACTGTCTTGTTACTAGGCTGAGGATTAATATGCTAGTTAAAGTTATACTAATCCTAGTTAAGTCCTATATTGTTAGCGCTATAGTTTATACCTCCCTTATTAAGGTTATACTACTAGTATTCTCCTAAGTTGTCTACTATACTAACTATACTATTAATAATAGTAGTACTAGTATAGGTTATTATAGTTAAGGAGTAAAGTTACTAGTAATAATACTAGTAATATTTTAGCTTAATAGAAAGAGGAAATAATAGTAGTTAAAGAGTATAAAAAATAGAGGAAGTAAGTAGTATAGGTGGGCTAGTTAATATACCCTAAATAATAGGTATTAAAAAATAGAAGTAATAATAGTTAGCTTCTTAGAAGGAAGGAAGTAGAAGGTAGGTGTCTTCCCTTTAAGAAAATAATAATACGTTTGTTTATACTAGGGGATAACACGCCTATAAGGGTGTTATTTATAAAGAAATATAGTAGCTAGGGAATAATAAAGCTCTTATTAAAAGGTATAAATATATAGATATTTATAGTAGTAGTTAAAGATATATAATATACTATAGTATAGTAGTAGTTATTAATAGAAGAAAGGTATAAATAGGTTATTAGTAGAGGGAGGATAGCTTTTAATAGGTAGGCTACTTAGGTTACTTCCTTCCTTCCTTAGCTGCCTAATTAATAGGTTACTCCTTCTTATAGGAAGTAACTATCTCTCTAGCATTTAGCTTAAGATTTTTATAGGGTTCCTATATATTTAAAGCTAGTAAATATCCCTTCTACTTAATAAGATATTTAACTATAGGCCACCCCTTCTACTACTTAATCCTCTAATTAATAAGCCTCTTAACCTTATACTCTAGTATGCTATTAACCTCTACTAGTTCTAGGGGTTTTTCCTTTCTACTAAAGGGGTCTTTACCTTATGCTACCTTCTAGAGCTATATTATTAAAACTACTAGGTAGACTTTCTAGTATTTTAGTAGGTTAAGTTTATATACTCCTAGTCTAACTATATAAATAACTTAGAAAGGTCTTATATACTATAGTAACTATTTCTTCTTAGGCTTACCTAGCAGTAAGTATCCTTTACCTAGGTAGAGGTATACCTTATCTCCTCTAGTAAATTCTACCTTATAGTGCTTATTATTAAACCTCTCCTTCTAAATCACTCCCGTGGCGTCAATAAGGGCCAGCACCTCTATATAGTAAGTCTCCTAGAGTACTTCTAGGGACTTAAAGGGTATTACCTTATTACTAATATATTCTAGTACTATATAGGGTTAGAAGCTAAGTATAACTTTATTTAGTAAGTAGCTAATTATTACTATAAGGGAGTTATTAAGCGCGTGTTGTAGTAATAGGATTATATCTGTCTATAGGATATCTAGGTTAGTATACGTATAGAAGTAGATTATAATTTTAACCATCTAGTTTATCCTTTTACTTTATCTATTAGTCTAGGGGTAATACATAGTAGAGATAAGGAGCTTTACCTTAAGGGCGTTAAATATTAATACCTAGACTACTAATACAAACTTTAGGTTATAATTACTAATAATTACTTAAGGCAGGCCCTAATTATATACTATAAGTATCTAAAGTAATACCTAAGCCTAGTAGTAAGCTTTATACTAAATATTACCTAGGATAAGGATAACCTTCTTACTAAACTTATATGTTATAATATAGAGGGAGTCTAGTAGGTTAAAGTTAGGTAACACCTAGAAGGTCCTTTAACTTAGAACTAGCAGTATGTCTATTACAAAATCTATTAATATAGTATAATAGGGTACGCTAGGGGTCATAATAGGTTAGAGGGATCCTATAGCCTTCTAGCAGTCTGTCTGGTTTTCTTAGTAAGCTAGGTAATAGGCAATATACTTCTTAACTATCTTCTTCTTCCTATAGATATAAACGCCTCTAAGCTCTACTAGTATTCTATTAATACTAAAGTAAAACTTCCTATTATAGGCAAGTTCCAGCACACATCCTACTACTAGTTTAGGTATATAGAGTTTCCTAGTACTATCTGCGCTAACATAGTATAGGAGGCCTTATTTATTAATTTCCTATAGGAGTATATAGTAATACTGTTACTTTTCCTAGGGCCCCTAGGCGTTCTCCTTCACCTTGTCTAGTGTGATATACTCTATCCTATTAGAGAGTACCTTCTTTACTAGTCTTAGTAGGATATATAACCTCTTATCACCCTAGTATCTAGTAATAATATTATACGTAAAGTCCCTACTAAGTTACACTATAGTAGTATTAGCCTTCCCTAGAGCTAGGGGTTTATCTCCTATATGCTATGTTACTATGTTAGTAAAGGAGTCTAGGATATTATCTTTATTATTAACATCTATAAGTTTATCCTTATAGGGAAAATACTTATTAAGATTAGGATAAGTAAT
Organism: Colletotrichum sublineola; assembly: GCA_020631755.1. NCBI lineage: Eukaryota > Fungi > Ascomycota > Sordariomycetes > Glomerellales > Glomerellaceae > Colletotrichum > Colletotrichum sublineola. The sequence goes on along the minus strand of JAHSQG010000006.1, from coordinate 3,794,948 downwards.
AAGGAGATAAGAGAGTACGTCTAGTACTATATTAAGTTTCCTAGGTATATAAAATATCTTTAGGTAGAATTAGGATAGGTAATTTACTATGTTAGCTAGCTTAAGGTTTACCTTATTAAGGTCTAGCGTTCTTAGTAATATATAAGTAATAATACCCTTTACTACTATATAGTCTATTAGGATAATAACTTTATACTTATTAGACTATATAAGTTTCTAGAGTTTCTTTATAGCCTATATAATAGTAGTAATCTCTACTTTAGTTACGCTATAACGTTTTTCTACTACTGTTATAGTACGTAATAAGAATAGAATTAGCTAGACGTACTCCCTTAGTATATTAATTCTAGGTAGTTTCTTACTATCCTAGTTATAATCTAGTTAAAAGACTATAAGCCTAAAGCTATTAATATATATATCTATCTTAAAGAAGAGGGGCTTTTTAGGGTCATAGTGAAATTACATGGCCTAGGCATAGAGTTTCTCTTATAGTATCTTCTAGGCGTTAAGTTCCTTAGGCGTAGGGTTAAAAGTCTCCTTAGTAATAATCTTTGCTTAGGCTTAATATAAGGTTCCTAGCTTAAGTATATTGTCTTTTTACAGCCTTACTACTAGCCTTATCTTCCTATTATTAAGAGGGGTAGCTATTATGTTAAACTAGGGTAATCTAGTATATAGCTAGCTACCTATCCTAAGATATATTTCTAGGTTATATAGACTATATAGAAAGATAAGTCACTAGAAGGCTTAGATATAGTCCTCTATTTTCTAGATACTATTACTATTGGAATGGGGTGGGGCGAATCAAGCCCAGATTGATAGTCATGATCACGCGAAGAGGGAAGTGAGTCTTGGGGAATAGGCGATCAGAAGAAGCATATAAGGGCAGAAAGGTAGATAGACTGAAAACAACAACGAACTTTCACCCGATCATACCTACACCTACCTTCACCTTGTGATTGAACAAGAGCCTTTCTATTATGATGATTTACACTCGATCGTGATAATACAAGAATCCTGGGAGCGACACCCCCTATGATCGCAAGAATCCCTCTGCAGACTCACACGCCAAGGACTGTACCGATTGGGCAGACCAGAGCGAGCTGATCGAGCAAAGGTATTTGCGCTGATCGAGGGAAGCATCTTGTATTGCCTTAGAGGGTGTTGGTGTTTGCCCACAGCACCGCACCGCATAAGGTCCATCCTACCCTACACGTTTCCAATGGTCTCCCCTTCCAGAATGTCATGCTGGTGAAGACGACAGACGACAGACGACAGACGACAGACGACAGACGACAGACGACAGACGACAGACGACAGACGACAGACGACAGACGACAGACGACAGGCGATCGGTGAAAGAATTCTCACGGAGATGAGGATGAGCGATCACCGATCCACGGGATAAAAGGCGATTCAGACGAAAAACAGACGCGAGCGTGTATCGATCGAAAGATCAATTTTCAGGATGACGCGTGGAGATGACGATGGGGAACGAGTCAGGGGAAGGGACTCTGGAATCTTCCAACGAGTACACTTGATCATACGATTGAAGTGCTCACCGCCAGTTTTTACCACCCGGACCCTGGACTCTATGCCGATTCAGACGTATAGGACTCCTGGGTTGAGGCCATTCGCAGATCGACCTATGTGGCAGACCTACTGCCACCTGAGATCGAGACTAGAGTGGGTCGTTCATCAAGCATTACCGAGATTAGGACGACAAATACGAAGTGGGTCGACGATAGCTTTACGAGTATCCCTGACTGCGACGGCGATGGCTTTATGGATATTAGGACGAGCTGCTTCGGCTATCGGGAGACTCAGCTTGGAATGGTTGGACCAAGAGAACATCATTACCATTATCGATACACTGGAAAACCGATCGCAACAACACTCAGCTCTAAGGATGGGTGACAACTATCTTTCTTTCCCTGAGGGGAGCGCCTCCGACAACCGATCGGCTCCTACGGTTGACACTGATCCTGGCTCGGGTACTGGGCCTGGTATGACTGCCAATGCCTCCTTCACCTAGTACCGAGAGCCGCAGAAGATGGTACTTTCTGACGACGAGGGCGATGGAGATCCTCCTGTGAAGCCAGTGCAAGTGGCGACTCAGAAGACTCCATCCACCCAGTCGAAGGATTCAGATGCTTCGATCGACGCTCTCCTTGGTGCCATTGTTTCCCGGATCCGAGCTAGTGCTCCTCCAACCCAGGCCCCAGCTGCTCCATCCTTCGATCCTGGAGACAACGCGAACTTTTACAAGATCCCATTCCCTGGACAAGATGGAGCAGCTATCTTCAAAGGCGACAACATCGTGGAGTTTCTCGAGAAGTTTGAGGATCAGTGCGAGATTGCGCGGGTCCCGGACCGATTCAGGGGAAAACTTGCGGCCTATACGATGGGAGGAGACTACCAGACGCCGGTTAAGGATGCCATTGGGAACTTACCTTGGATTCAAGCAAAAGCCTTCCTTCTTGGAGAATACGGGAGACAGGACGCCAACCGATTCCTGGACGAGGAAGAGCAGATCGAGAAAGTCACTAAGGGTTCTCCTATCTCGTCTTCTGATCTGGCCTCAGCGCAGGCCCTCTTTACAAAGATCGACAATGTGATTGCGCGAGCCAAGCGACAGGATCTCCATACTATGACTGATAAGAGCTTGATCAAAGCAGTCTGTAAGAGATTCCATGTTGATATCGTAAAGGAGGCTGCGGAAGAGTCCGGAATGGCGCTAGAAAAATTCATTAGATCGACCAAGTACCCGACCTTTAAGGCAGGACTCCTCGATGCCATAGCCCACAAGAAAGAGTATAGCCCTCTTTTTGCTGTCGATTAATTGACGAAGGGCCCTTCCCTGCAGCCGACCGTACAACAGCCGCGAAATTCATACTCGAATCGGTACCAAGGACGTCAGCAACCTCGCCAACCGACGGTCGATGTTCAGGTGAATCAGCCTGTTTCCTCTAAGGTTGATCAAGACCTAGCCGATGGGATGAACAACCTGAAGATCTATCAGGGCAGCGTCTAGAACCGTGGGGGAGCGAGAATCTTCGAGGTCAATGCGATAAGGCCGGACAGGCCGAACACTCTTGGTCCTTGCGATCGATGTTGGTACTGTTGGTCGCAGTAATATTGCTTCATTCGGGAATGTGACTAGTACACAATGGATAAGGATGCCCACTTAATTATCCTAATCTAGGGAGCTTGGTATTATGGCAAGCGGGATGGCCAGAGTCCTATGAATACCATCCCCTTTCTAGTGATTGAAGAAGGACGAAGACATGGAGTGGCTGATCGAGTCACGCTCCTTTCGCATGTGGCCAACATGTCAATGGATGACGACTGCAAGACGCTTGCGAAGCAGATCCTTGACATGTAGTCTGGACTACCATGGCAACCTGTGCCGACTCTTCTATCGATTGGGTCATCTTCCGCTGTGAGATGTGTTCATGTTGTTCGCCCAGACTCGCCCGATAGAGACTTCGCAGACGTCTTTACTGTGCGCCGGGGACGCCCTCCAAAGACCCGCGCCCTTTCAACCGAGCAGCGTCAGAAGGATAAGTCTTGGTCGGCTTATGGAGCCAAGAAGCCTGACCCAGTAGCGCCGATCAAGAAGAAGGCTGTGTCGTTTCGGGAGGGGACAAGGGAGGTTATGGAGATCGACACTGATGACGAGGTGCATGAGGCGGCGGCCCAGCCTCTAACGCCTCCGAGTGGTCCACCCTCATCGGAGCCGAAAGTCTCAATTCTTCCCAGGCCCAAACCTGTAGTTGGTCAAAGCGAAGCCCCGGCCGAGGAGAGCCTTTTGATTCGGGATAAGGAAGTCCGTGGTACTGTTAAGACCGTCACCGCCGATCAGCCCCGGGAACTTGATATGGCTCAAGAGGCACGAAAGCTTGTGGAAAAGAAACTAGATGTGCCGGTCTCTCTCCCTGTGAATCTCCTACGAAAGATATGGCCGGAATTTGATGCCGCGATGGGAGCGGCGTTGCGCGATCATGGATATTTGGACGCAGACGGAATCATGATTGAGGCGCCTAAATCGCTGGTGAACCTTGCCGAGACGGATCAGTAGAGACGGGACATTGAGAAGCTGCTCGGCGAATACAACGGTGCTATTGCGTCTGGGGCGATCCGGACAGCAAAGGTCGGGCGAGTTAGAGGAATACAAGCTGTAACCTAGCTACTAACGTCGGTCATTGCGAACGCCCATCTCCAATTGGAAGTCTAAATCTCGAGTGTCGACCAAGAAAACCGCAATCCCACGATTATTGGAATCCTAGATACTGGAGCGCAAGTCAACATCCTGTCGAAGCAGTATGTTGAAGCTGCTGGGATCCCTTACACACACACGACGCTGCAGATGAGGACCTTTAAGTCCGATCCTGGCAGTCTGACCCGGTTTGACGGCTTCTGCTTTGTGGACATCTGGATACAGAAGTACAAGGTGACGACGTGCTTCTTTATTAAAGACGAGTGTGAAGTCTGCGACCCCCTTCTCCTAGGATTGCCGTTTGCGTAGGATTGCAAGCTTTCGTTCGGGTATGGCGAGAACCTGATCACAGCGGTTATCCATGCCGAGGACGCGCTCTTGAGAATCCCTGTTGGAGTGATCAAGACGAACAGCTTGTCGGAGGTAGCGGACATACTGCCTCAGCTGGATTGTTATATTGATGAGGTCTTTGATTCGGAAAACTAGATGCTGGTAGCACAGCCGGGACTGCTACCAGGCCTAGTGACTGATACCTGGGGCTTGATCTGGATGATGACGAGCATATTGCAGCGGTGATCGAGCAAGATCAGGCAGAGGAAATCATGGAGGAGCTGGCCAGGGACATGATCGCGCCACAGGCAGCCCAGATACGAAGAATCATGGCAATCGCGCAAGGAGGAGCCAGGAAGCATGAGCACCGGTCTGACCCTGGCGATGCCTGCCGTGACCTGACTAAGAAACCGGTGTCCAGACAAGAGGAGCGCGCAGTCATGCGCCGATTGAAGAAGCACTGGGACCAGGCGACTTAGTGGTTCAGAAGGACGGAGGAAAGCTTGAAGCGATCCCTCGGCAAAGCCGCCAAAGTCGACACGATGTACAAACGGAAGGACCAGAAAGTACAACTGGTGGATGATGCCCCCTCTGACGGATCGGTGCCTGATGGTGATCCTCACTGGAAGCTTAAGAAACTGGAGACGATTCGGGACAAGCTCCAGGATACTTCTGGGCCGTATGGTGACTTGATCACGCCAAAGTTCTCGGACATTGAACCCGGATCGAGGTTGACGGATGAACGAGTAGACAAGATCATGGAATCCTGTCAACATCTTCGGCCAGAGGAGCGCAGCTTGTTCAAGCAAATCTTGTTTAATAGGGAGAAGGCTTTGGCGTGGGAGTTTCCTGAATGTGGTAGAGTTGATCTGATGGTGGCTCCTCCACAGGTTATCAGGACGGTGCCGCACAAGGTATGGCAGGCGAAGGGCATCCCGATCCCCAAAGCATTACTCCCGAAGGCGTTTGAGGTTATTCGGAAGCGCGTTGCAAGAGGTATTGTCGAGGAAAGCCATGCGGCTTACCGGAACCCGTGGTTCTTGGTTATGAAGAAAGATGGCGACCTTTGATTGATTAACTCTGCAACGAAAGTTAACGCTGTTACCCTCCGGGATGTATGGTTGCCCCTATTGGCGGATGAGTTTTCGGAAGACTTTGCGACTGACCAGCTTGTTTCCTTGCTTGACTTCTTCTCAGGATACGATTAGGTCTCCCTTGATGAGAAAAGTCGCGATCTGACGACCTTTGCGACGCCATTGGGACTCTTCCGGATGTGCACGCTCCCGCAGGGTGCCACCAACTCAGTCGCCTAGTTTTGCCGAATCATGACGAGAATTCTCTACGACTTGATCCCGCAGTGCTGCAAGGCCTTCTTGGATGATATTGCAGTCAAAGGACCTCGGTCGAGATATGGCGATGAAGAGCTTCCTGGCTACCCTGGCGTGTGATGGTTTGTGTACGAACATCTTCGTAACGTTGATTGAGTCCTAGTTAATGTTGAGTTAGCAGGATGTACGATTTCAGCGCCAAAGTCATAGTGGTGCCAAGAGTCTGTAGTGATTGTAGGATATCTTTGTGGGACATTTGGGCGTAAACCCGACCAGGCGAAGGTTATCAAGATCCTGGAGTGGGAGAAATGCAGAGACGTTACTGAGGTGCGCTCCTTTCTGGGGATTGTTACCTTCTACCGCTGTTGGGTTGATCACTTCTCAATTCTGGCCGCCCCGTTGCACTACCTCTTGGGAAAGAATCGACCCTTTGAATGGGGTGAACCTCAGATCAACGCTATGGACGCCCTGAAGGTTGCGATCACAACTGCACCTGTCTTGGTCCCGCTGAGTTATGAGCCGGGCTCTGGTCGCATTGTCCTGATGACTGACTCTAGCGGCGAAGGATGGGGGTGCACCCTAGGCTAGATTGTGGAAGGGGAACGCAAAGTTGCTTGATACGAAAGCGGGATCTGGCGCGGTGCTGAACTTAAGTATGATTCGGGCAAGTTGGAGATGAGAGGGGTTCTTATGAGCCTTAAGCGATTGCGGAATTACCTCTTTGGCATCAATTTCCTCTTGGAGACGGATGCAAGGGTCCTTGTTGCTCAGATTAACGGGGCGGCGAATGATCTGCCATCAGCCATGATGACACGCTGGCTTTCTTGGATCAGGCTTTTCGACTTTGAAGTTAAGCATATTGACGGCAAGAAGAATACGGCGGCAGATGGGCTTTCACGCAAGCCTCCGGGTCCCTCGGATATCCTTGAGGCTGATCAAGAGGAGGATATTGAGGACTTTATTGACGCGCGGGTGCTTCGAACGCGTGTTGCGAGAAACTTCTTCCTAGCGGCCCACATGCGCGACGACGGCAGCGCCGATCAGTCCGGGGAAATTGATATTCCGGCCGATCTGCTGTCCCTGGAGGAATCTTGGACCACAACCTCGAAGTAGATCGCCTACTTCCTCCTTACTTTGAAGAAGCCACCGGGTGTTCAGCCGAATCGCTTCAGGGCATTCAAGCAAAAAGCGACGCGCTTTATCGTTCGAGACGGTCTCCTCTTCCGACTGGGGACGAAAACCCGACCTGAACCTCTACGGGTGGTCGATAGTGAAAGCCGACGGCTTGAGCTGATCACAGCGGCGCACAATGAATCTGGACATCGGGGACGAGAGGCCACGTACTACCGGCTCGCTAAGCGGTATTTTTGGCCAGGAATGTATGCCCAGGTCCGTGATTTGGTCGCCAAATGTGAGCCCTGTCAGAAAGCTCGATCAGCTCGACCTGATGACTACCATATTTCATCAACGCCGTACTCTCGCCCCTTCTCCAGAGTCGCCCTTGATGTCCAGCATATCGGCAAATAGAAGGTTGTCGAGGCGCGATGCGAATTCACTGGATACCCGGAAGCTCGGATCCTCAAACATGCCACCTCCGCGAACATAGCAAAGTTCATTTGGGAAGACGTGATCTGTAGACATGGAGTCTACAGAACCCTTATTATCGATAGAGGAAAAGAGAATGCCGGCGCAGTGACTGAGCTCAATCGACGGTGTGCGACGCGGCGGAAGGTCATATCAGCATATAACCCCCGCGCGAATGGTTTGCTGGAGAAAGGCCATCAGCCTATCGCCCACACTCTTCAGATCTAGTCTCAGCAGGGTAAGAAGGATATCCACCCTATGCTCGCAACAGCTTTGTTTGCCGATCAAACGACTGTGCGCGCACCCACAGGTTACACCCCCTTTTACCTTAACCATAGGTACAATACCATCACCCCGATTAAAGCCCGGACAGCAACATGGCGCATCTTAGATTAGGACACCATTAGGACTCCGGAGCAAGATATCCAGATGCGGCTTCAAGCGTTTTCGCAGCTTGACGAGGATCGGAAAGCGGCAGCGGCGGCAGTCGCCCATCGCCGTGCGCAGATCCGCGATCGCTTCAATCGCGCGCACGCTCACGCCCTGCGGAAGGACAAGCTCGGAAAGGGTGATCTGGTCCTTGTGTTTGATGTTCAGAGGAAGATCGACATGTCGACCTCAAGGAAATTAGATTACTACTAGCATGGGCCTTATAGGATCCACTCAGTTGCGCCCTACAGCTCATCGTATCAGCTTGAAACTCTCGCGGGGGACGTGATTACAGGAGCAACTTACGCTAGTAATCGCCTAAAGAAGTTCCAGAAGGCTCCAGACGGCCTCTATCTTTCGGCGGATGAAGCGGACTGCCGCGGCGACATTGCCGCCGACATTGAGGATCTTCTCACTGGGGACGAGGATCGTCCTTCTGGACCCGATCCTTTGGACTTTGGCAATGGCGATTGCACGGACTCTGGGGACGATGAAGGGACATTGCCCGATCACAGAACGACGCGCGCTCAACGAGCGACTCGCCTGTCCCGCTGACCCGATCTACCCTCCTTTCTGACACGCCTCCTTGTCTTTATGTGTGAATCTTTGCGGAATCAACCTCAAAGACTCAGGGGACAAAGGGATGACAAGAAGGCTGATTTATTTAAAAAAAAAAAAAAAAAAAGGGAAATAACGCAAAGACGACTGATGCTGGGTTGATCCCCCTCCCCCTCACCCTCGATATCAAAAGAGTCCCGATTCCAGTATAGCGCACACCTAAACCCAACCAAGCAACCAAAAGTACCGATCCTATCCAAATGACGACCAAGCGCTTACCCCGACTCCCTCTCCATCGTCAATCGCTGGTATTGCTCCCGGCCGAGCCAGGGGTGGTCATCTAAGATAAACGATGCGCCGCCATGAATACCCTTGTACTTTCCAAGCATGTCCCTTTTGGCCTCCTTGACGAGATCGGACAGCATGCAGATGTCCACGTTGGTCGTCCGGACATCTGGAGGGATCAGAGAACAAACGCCCTCGCCACTCTTCTTGCGCTTGACCTGGATCCCGTCATCGACCGCGACACCCGAATCAGCGTTGCTCCAGCGCTCCGGCTGCTCATAGTCGCAGTGAGCAGCCGACTCAGCGAACATGCAGTTGCTGCATCGATTGTTGAAATTGCCGGGGAGAGAGACACACTCAAAGTAAGGGTACATCAATCGAACGTTGTCCTCGCGCGATCCAGCAAACTTCTGAAAGCTCTTGGCACAGCAATGGCAGGGAACACCGTTCCGGACACCGTAGGCGTGAATCAACAAGGAATTCACAGACGGAGTACGGCTGGTCAGGCAAAAGAACAACAGGCCGAAGTATCCGGCAAAATCGAGGTTGACGAAAACACGCCTAGCCCAATTGAACTTGCCGTTACAAGCAGGACTCTTGAGAATGCCCTGGACAATGGACTGATTGTCGCAGCACAGCCAGAACTGTCTAGCCGCCTCCCCATCAGTCCATTTTCCGGTTCCAGCTTCAGGGTTCAGGATCATGAATTCGGCGTATAGATCACCGGCCGGGCCGGGAAGGCTGCCCCAGGCAGTCGTCTTCAGGATCTAAGGAAGAGAAGGAGCAAATCAGAATTAGGGAAGACACGCCGCAAGGAAAAAGGGACTCACAGTAAGGTGGCGGTTCTCCATCTGACAAAGCTCATAGCCGTAATGCTTGATCGCGGCTGCCTTAACCAGAGGAGCAGTAGCAAACCACCAGGGACAGATCTCTTGCTGAACATGGCGGTTAATGCGATAGCGGTTAGCCTTAACGGGATCAGACATCTTAGGTAATCAATAAGTGTGCTGAGAAAAAAGTGTGATGGAGGAAATCAGCAATATAAGTTGCAGACTAAAGAAGATAATAGAGCCTACGAGTTATTGTTGTTCTTGTTGTGATGGAAAGAAAAGTTAAAAGAGAAGAATCACAAGGAAGAAGGCTGATTTATATCCCAGAAGGGAGGATCGGCTGAAGGAAGGATCGAGTCACAAAAGGGAGGATATAGGCAAAGAATGAATCACAACAATGGTAATCAATAAAGGAGGAGGAGAAGATTTCACTAACAAACCGCCGACAACAGTAAATCACTGCTCTTTCTTTTCTTTTGGCAACTACGACAGCTAGCTCTTTCTCCAATCTAGCAACTCACAAAAGGATATAGATAAATACCCTCCCTTTTTCCAGCCAACCAACCCTCTCACTCACAACACCAGCAACAACTTTTCAGCTAGCAACCTCACCCTCATACTTCACTTCTTTTTACACATACTCACACTCTTCCCTCTATCACAACAACCTTTCTCACTCATCAATTTCATCTCCAACCTCTATCGCCTATCAAAAGCCGCGATCCGTTGCACCTTCCACCCAGGTCAGAACTCACGATGGCTTCTCCTTCCGCTTCACCCTCGGCCCACAACGGCGTTCCTCCTACGCAAATCTAGCGTCCCTTCACATTCACCAATCTTAAGGCTAATTCCGACAAACGCTTTGGTGATTAGGATCACCACCGCCATATCAGCTTCAGGACCACAACTCCTCACAGTATGCGTTCGGCCACAGACTCCCAGTTCATCAACAGATCAGCCTCAGAGAGATACACCAGAATGACCATGACTCACCCCAGAGTCATGCCCGACCGACACAGCTTCCCCCGAACCATTCCGACCCCAGCGAATGTCGTGTTCCCTGACTGGCTGCTCTGGGAGGACGCTGATCGATTCTTCAGCCAGCGCACCGAAGCGTTCAAAGGACCGCCGCACGACAGAAGATGGCAGGGCCTTTCATACCGAGCCGCGATTGACCTCTTGACCGACTACTACAACCTACAAGGACGATTGCTGCGGAGGGAGTAGATAATGAGGGACGAGCTTGCAGCGGCGCTGAAAATCATGGTTCGCGATCTCTCACCTGTCCGGAATGTCACGGTTGTCCCGATCGCTTGGCAGGGTTCCGCAGATCCAGGCTAGGTCCCCTCCTTACTCCCGCCGCACCAAGACGTGCTTCATCAGATCAAGACGTGGTCGGACCTTGTGCTGTTCCCTCTTTATGCCGACGGTCCTGGACACTTCACGGGAATGATCGTCGATCAGCGCGACGGCATGGTTTACTAGTACGACCCCATATGGACCAGCGGCAGATCTGAAGCCCTGTTCGTCAATAACATCAAAGCGCTCAAGGAGTTCTACACCAGAGCTAGAGCACCGCTTCACATCGAGAAGCTGATTGACGCGAGCGCATATGTGATCGATGCTGTCCAGCAGCCTGGGGGATGGGAGTGTGGTCTCTACGTACTCGAGTGGTTCCGGACTGCGGTACGCTATGGCCAACTCTACCCGACGCGGAATCCTACTTAGAGGGACCCCCGTCTTCAAGGTTCCTTCTGCAATCAACTCAGAGCGAACTAGATCCATTAGATCAGTTACGAGTTCAGGTACGACAGGAACCACAATCACAACGCCATACGAGATGTGCCGCAGAGATCCTACGACGAGGCGCGCGCCGGCCGAAGCCAGCCAGTTCTGCCCACCAGCGAGGGTGACAATAACGTAGACATGATAGTCCCAAAGACCCCAATCAAAGGAGGACCCATATCGCCGATGAAGATAGACACCCCGATCGGCCAGAAAACGCCCATTGCTCCGCGTAACCCCAGACTAGGAACACCAACAATCGTACCGCCTCAGAACCTGAAGACTCCTTCGCGTCTGCAAGCTACCCCGGGTAGAGGCACTGGACAACTGGTAACGTCGTCGGATCCATTGTCGCCCCTCCCGGAGCAGATTGACACCCCGCGCGTGAAAAACATCACTCGATCGGTGACCAAGTTGGGAATGAGAGAACGCGAGCTCACCCCGATCGTACGCGGCACGAGTAACACTCCGGAAGGACGTAAGAAAAGTGTTTCAATCGTAGAATCGCCAAATGAGGATACCCCAAAGGAAGACAGCCCGAACGAAGGATCTGGATCCCCTGAGTCGGGGGAGATCTGGTCGGAGTGGACCGAGCGGCGCAAGGAGCTCACTCCGGAGGAGCTCAGAGATTGGGAGAGAAACGAAGCGCAGCGGAAGGCCACCGCCGGTCGGCACCTCAACATCCTCAATCGCAGGAACCGGACCAAGGGCAAGCTTTCGATCACGGAGTGCACCATGAAGGAGTGGGTCGATCAGTATGATGACCCCATCGCGGAGGCTGCCTATCAGACTCCGGCTTACGCACCGTGGGTTCCTCCGAGTGTAGACATGGGCTGGGACAGATAGGCGCGACATGACGCGAGGGAGGCGTGGAAAACAGCAAATAGGATCGCCGGGACAGATGACGAAGGAGCCGATTGGTAGAGGCACTCTTATTGATCTGGGATCTGGGCTTGATGTTTTAGTAGTTTGATTTCTCTCCTTATGATTAGAAGGACGGACGACAGAAAGAAATCAAAGGGGACGATTGGAATGGGGTGGGGCGAATCAAGCCCAGATTGATAGTCATGATCACGCGAAGAGGGAAGTGAGTCTTGGGGAATAGGCGATCAGAAGAAGCATATAAGGGCAGAAAGGTAGATAGACTGAAAACAACAACGAACTTTCACCCGATCATACCTACACCTACCTTCACCTTGTGATTGAACAAGAGCCTTTCTATTATGATGATTTACACTCGATCGTGATAATACAAGAATCCTGGGAGCGACACCCCCTATGATCGCAAGAATCCCTCTGCAGACTCACACGCCAAGGACTGTACCGATTGGGCAGACCAGAGCGAGCTGATCGAGCAAAGGTATTTGCGCTGATCGAGGGAAGCATCTTGTATTGCCTTAGAGGGTGTTGGTGTTTGCCCACAGCACCGCACCGCATAAGGTCCATCCTACCCTACACGTTTCCACTATCTATAACATAACTAAGGAGTTTTACTAATAGGAAGCTAGTAAATAACTTTAGCACCCTAATATAGATATAGTATTTATCTAATAGCTTTAGTATAATCTTAAGGTGCTAGAGGTAGTCTTTATCTATATTACTAAAGACTATAATATTATTAATATATACGCAAACAAAGTAACAATATAGGAAAAACAAATAATCTATAAACCACTAGGCATATATAGGTAAGTTCTTATACCCTATTATTACGACATTAGAGTACTTAAGTCCATAAGGACTTATTATTACTATTTAGTTTCTATACTAGGGATACATACTAAGCTAGTAAAAGAACCTAGAGGCATTAAACATTATTATATACTTTTTCCCTTAAAGTAACTATATAATGTCTTCCTAGTTAGGGAGGGGGTAGACATTAGGGGATGCCTACTTATTAAGGGGGTATATATTAACTACTATACATCCTTTCCCCTTTATCCTATCCTCCTTATACTTCTAGATAATAAAGATTAGGTATATAAGGGCTACTAGGCCAATTTGCTAACTAGCCTTCCCTTTCTTATATTATTTCTCTATTTCTTTATTAAGGAACTCTATATCCTTAAGTCCTAGTAGAAACACCTTAATATAGGACTTCTAGTTCTACTAGCTATTAATAAGCTTAATCCTTATCTTCTCCTTATCTAGGATAGGTATTATCCTATAGTTATAGTAGATATAGTATTAGTTAAGGAGATCACAGAGTTTTTTAGTAAAATTCAGGTTATCTATATAGATCTCTACGCTATAGAGGTTAGTTATTATAGGGTAGATATCTAGCTTACTAATACTATAGTTTAGCACCTCTTTAGGGATTAGTAGGACCTTATCTATTATCTCTATCTCCTCCTCTACTATTTCTAATATCATTATAAAGTCCTTAGTTAGGTTAGCAAAGTTTATGGTTATGTTGTTAGCAATCCACGCGAATGTTTCTTAGCTAATCCACTATGCTGTTTCTTCCCTATGTGTTAGTGTAATTTAACCAACCTTAGTACCCTTCTTAATAATAATAGGCTCTACTATCTTATTATATACTAGTACTATCTTTAGGGTCCTATAGTCTACTACTACGTTAAGGACATATATGTAGGTAGAGTAAACCTAGTAGGTCTTGTTTATACTATCCTCCTTAAATCGTTTAGGGAGGTTAAGATAGTTAACTAGTAGGTAGTATATTTACCTAGGGTATATAATAGTATTATACTTTACTATTAACCTTCTTATTACTAGGAAATAGTATTTAATTAATATAAGGATTACTATATTATATATAGAGTAGAGGGTTATAGTTTTTCTATTAAAGTCTACTATTATGCTATAGTTATTATAGAAGGGTGTACTAAGTAATAACTTAGCTAGGAGATTTTTAACTACTCCTACTATAACTATAGTATATACCTTAATCTCTATTCCCTTTACTATTCCTACTATATATAGGTTAAAGGTGACTTTTTCTTATAGGGTAAATAATAATCTAACTACCCCTATTATCTATAGCTCTATTATATTAAAATATAGGTTCTTTATAAAACTTATTACCTAGCTTTAGTCTACTAGGATAACTAATATACCTATGTCCATACAAATAGTATGGTCCTCTAATTCCTTATTAGCCCTTACCTTGACTTAGAGGTAAGTCCTCTTATAGTATTCCCTTTTTCTATTAGGCTTAATAACTACTTTAATAACCTCTCCTTATTAGAAGGTAAAATTCGCTATGTCTATATTAGTTAGTACTTTAGTTAATTTGTCCTATAGGGGTTAGGCTTAGAGTATATCCTTATCTCCTATAGACTCCTCTACTTAGGTAAGATACTCCTTTACCTTATTCTATTAGGGTAAAGTTTCCTCCCTATCCTATAGGATGGCCTTTATCTTTAGTTTAGGTAGGTTACTATTATAAGCTTATAGTTAGGTAGTAAAGTTAGTAAAGTCTACTAGGGTAGTAGGTATCTTATTAACTTTATTAAGGATAAAGCCCTTATTAATAAGTTAGTTAATAATAGCATCTATGTTTAGGTTAGTTTCCTATATAAACTAGATGTTATCTTTAGAGTTGTTATTCCTTTAGACATAGTAGGCTTGCTGTTTCTACCTACTATTCTGTTAACCTTCTCTCTAGGGTTAGTAGTCTCTTGCTTGCTAAGTAGGATTACCCCCTATCTCCTTCTGTTAGTTATTCTAGTAGGGCTGGTCCCCTTTGCGGCTTCCCTATCCCCTTTAGGTGTTTTCCCTTAGGTTCTAGTTAAACCTTCCTTAGTTAGGGAATTAGCTACTATTTTGCTAGTATGCTACTCTATCTAGGTCGTTATAGGGTATATCTCCTAGGATATAGGGGGAGTTTACCTCTATCTAGGTAGTATTTATTATAACATATAAGGTATCTACTATTATATTAGTTATATTTAATAGAATATAGAGAGTATTTATTCCTATATAGAGTATATTACCCTAAGTATAGGGAGTATTTCCTACTATATAGGGTGTATTCCCTATACTATATTGCGTATTAGGAGTTATATTACTACTGACATAGTAAGTATTATTAGTAGTATTACCTAATCCCTAGGGTGTATTACTCTAGTTTGACAAGACATTTAGGGAGGGAAACGCTATATATTAGTATATATAGGAGTTACTTTACCTATATATTAGGTTATCCCCTATAGTAGTATTTACCTACCCTTAGAAGCATGTATTATTAATATATATTAGGTTATATCTAAAGGTTCCTATTATATCCCTTATAGCCTTCCTATATTCCTCTATAAGGGTAATATAGGAATCTAGTAAGTCTATATCTATAGGTTTATAGAGGAACTATTATAGCTATAGCATAAGGTAGTAGTATAGGTAGGTAAGTAACTATTTGTTAGAGTAATCTCCCTAGGCGTAAGTATACTTAAAGCACTCTTAGGTAAAGGTATAGATATTACTATCCCTAGAGACCTTCTCTATAGAGAAGAAGTTTTCCTAGAACTACTTTTATATATCTCCTATAGTAGGGCTAAACTAGAGTTTTATCTAGTTTATAATTATTCCCTACCCTTATGTTTTTAACTATATTCTTTTACTATCTAATAGCTAAAATTCCTATTAGTTCTATATAGATCCCCTTAGGTATTAAGTAATATTCTAGCTAACCTTATTAATAGCCCCTTAGTCTAGTAGTAGGCTTTCTACTACTTAGATCTATAGTTTAATATCCCTATAGTATATAGCTTAGTAGTTATAAAAAATAGGCTTAGGGGAGTACTTCTTTATGTCTATATTAGGCTAAAACATACCTATATAGGGTTTAGCTAATACGTTCTAGGCTGCTATTAATAGGGTATTTATTATTACTAGGGTGGTATTTAACAGCTGCTCTATAAGTACCTTTAGTAGGTTCTCTACTAGTATATCTACTTAGGATGTCTATAGGGTATTAATTGTTAGGTCTATTAGAGAGGAGCCCTACCCTATTAGCACGCCTAGTTGTAGTAGTCTATTAAGTAGCAGACCTTGCTATACTAGCAGGCCTATAGGTAGTTGTCCTTAAGGGGATGGTCCTATCTGTGCCGTTAGGTTTGGTAGAGGTATAGGGCCTATCTATAGTATAGCAGGTCTAGTCCCTTAGGGTGGTATATACTATACTATCCTATTAGATAGAGTTACCTAGGTAGGGGCTTAGGCGGTTTGTTTTAGTAGTATATATGCTATCTAACCTAACTAAGGTAGTAACTACCCTTAGGTAAATTAGCTTGCCTAGGTTAGTTAAAAGCCTAGAGGGCCTAATAGGTATGGGCTAGGCCTATACCCTTAGGTGCTAGGGAATTGTCTAGGTACTTAGAGTAAGGGCTTGTATTACTACCCTTAGGTAGGTTGGCTTGCCTAGGTTGGTTAGAAGCCTAGAGGACCTATTGAGTATGGGCTAGGCCTATACCTTTAGGTACTAGGGAATTATCTAGGTATCTAGTGTAAGGGCTTATATTACTACCCTTAGGTAGATTATTAGGAGTAGGGGAATTAGGTCTAAGGGATAAAGCTATTTAGAGCTTATTAGGTAAAGTAGGGCTCCCCTCTAGTATGGTGTAATTACTACTATAGGTTGCTTATTTTTACTAATAGGTCTTAGCTTTAGACCTCCTTCCCTTTAGTAGTTTCTAAGTTTCTTATGCCTTCTGTTAGTAGATTACCCTAGGATTTAAGAGAAATTACTAATATATCCTTTTCTAATAGTTAACTTAATATACTACTCTAGTCTAGTAGGTAAGGGTCTTAAGGTTTCTATAGTAGGTTAGGCTCCTAGGTTACTATAGTCCTCTCTAGTATAACTAGGTAGTTTAAGGTCTATAATATCTAGGAGTTTGTTTAAGATAGAGGTTCTAGTGTTAGGGCTAAGCTAAGTTTACTTACTAGTTTTAGGTTTTCCCTTATAGATTAAATAATCCTTTTTGCTAGCTAAATATATAACTTTATCTAGTAGTTATTGTTTTTTATGCCTGGCTTAAGTTTAAACCCTTTCTACTAGTTAACTAGGCTATAATAGGGTTTGTCTATAAGGAATTTAATATAGTAGAGGTAGTTAATATCCTTATAAAGGTGTTTTATAATATTAGTAGCTAGTAGGTAGGTTAGGTATTTCTATAGCTATATTAATAGTTGTTAGAGGTCCTTAATATAGCCTGGCTGTAGAAGTTGTATGCCTACTCCTTAAGGATCTCCTTAGGGTTAGTATGTTCCTTTATGGTCTGGCCGCAAAGAAAAGAAATTTAAGGTTGTCTAGATTAAAGTAATTATGCTACTACTTAACACAGCCCTCCTAGCAGCCGTTACAGATCTAATAGGGCAAATAGGCTGCTAGTACTGCTAGATAGAATAGATAGTAGCGTTATAGAGATATATAGTAAGAGAGTAAAATAGAACAGTAAAGTAGTAATAGATAATAAATAAGTAAGTATAAGGCGATAATAGTATAGATAAAAGGTAGGTATAATTAGGTCTAAGTAGTATTCTATAGTTAACTTATAATACTCCCTAAGTTAATAGCTACTTATACCTATAGGTATGTAACTAGCTACGACCTATCTAGTGTTGTAGGCTATGCGCCCCTTTTGGCCTATAATAATAAGCAAGCTTTACTATACTAACTTAGGCCCCTTAATTACCTATTAGTATATAATTAAGTATTACTTTTAATACCTTAAAGGTACTACTAGTTATAGTATTATATTTAGAGGTATGGATCCTTATGTAGATAAGTAACTTTTACTTTATACTATAGCTAACGCTATATTTATAGATAACTATCCCTTATGTATATCTACTACTAGATATGTTGTCTTCTTTGCTGGCGCCCTAATTATATAGAAGTTAAAGAAACAGACCTTTATTACTCTAAGCTCTATAGAGGTAGAGTTTGTTAACCTTACTCCTACTAGGATTACCCTTATATAGATTTAATAATATATTAAATAGCTCCTCTAATAATAGATTAGTATACCTATAATCCTCTTTACTAATAGCATAAATACCTTTATTAATATAATAAATCCTCTTAATAAGGTACATACCTATAGTATTAATATTAGATATAAGTAGATTATATAGGAGGTTAATAATAATAATACTATTGCCTTAAAGCTTATTAAGGGTACTAAGATGGCTACAGATAGTCTCATAAAGTCGCTTAACGTAATCAAGCACGCAGAGTTTATCAGGATGCTAGGCATGATAGATGGATTAGATTGATGGATACGGACGGATATGGGATCATATGGAGGATTCATATCGGGACTTCAGCATGTTGGCTCCGGATCAATCAGGCCAATTGGCAAATCAGCCAACCTTTTGCCGAAGTATTCAATACTTTGAAAACTCCTCAGATTTGGAGGATTTTGAGATTAGGCTGTTATTTTGCCTATTTCACCTTGTATGATAGATATATGGCCGCTGGCCGAGTCTGCGGGGGAGTGTTGAGGTGAGGTGTGGGCACGTGACCCCACCTCACCTCCAGTGGGGCAGCCTCGGAGCCCACATCTGGCTCCCGCCAGCCCATAGAGGGCTTGGTGGTTTCTCTTTTCCTCACCTACGTCAGTTAGCAACAATACGATATTGTTGCCTCACTTCGTTGCGTCTCTTCGCTCCACAGTTTCTGTCTTGCCCATGTCACATATGCTTATGGGGTGGATCGCCGTCAAGCTTTTTGATGCTCAGACGGCCCGGCTTACCCGCTTTTAGTCTCGGAGGCTCGGAGAAAACTTGGCCAGGCGGGTGGGAACACACGGCGGAGATGCCCCCCAGTCGTACCATACATCGTCTCAATCGAGATGCCGTGCCAAGTTGCCAGAGCATCCCCCCACACGTCTCACCGAAATGACGCCCCTAGACCGACTGGCCAGGGGGGGGGGTTTTGGCTCAAGATTAGATCGTGAAGAGAGAGCAGAGAGAGACAGAGGGTGCAGAATAGGCGGCTGGGCGGCGCACATACACGTGTACCGACCGGTATAGGTATCACCACCGATAGATAGTGCAAAGAGCTGAAAAGCTGAGGCGGCTGGAGCGCCAGAGCGGACGGGAAGCGATCGATGGCACTATTGGCATCTGGTGTAGGCCGGCCGTATTGCAGATCTGCCCCTGATTCAGGCACCTCGAGTCGGCCAGACACACACGGAGCTTTTGCAAAAGAGGATCAGAGTTCGGAGCCGGCGCAGAGTGGCGCACACGTCACAATCCCATGACCTCGGCGGCGCGCCCGCCCCGGGTAGGAGTTGATTGAGACATGAACAAAAACCCGTCCCATTGGATCCTATTGTCGAGCATCTTGTGGACAAGTTTCATGTGGCCTTTTAGTCCGATGCATTGCGGTGCCCCCGTTCACTTCATGATCTATTGGGTATGATAGATACCCTTACTGTGTTTTTCTAACCGTCTAACTATTATTGTGTGTAGGTATCTATCTGTGCGACCTCAAGAGGGACCGGACCGCCTTGTATTAGTACCTCAGTTCACTTATTGATCATCATCACTCGTTGGCAGAGAACGCCCACCGGTAAAGGATGAACGAAGGACGTCTGCGTCAACACAGACCTGGGATGCCTCGGTCCATCCAAGGTGATGAATAATACTTGTTTGGACATTTCCCTATTCGCAGATCGTGGACTTCCCGCTTGGAAACGGCCAGATGATTCGCCAGCCCTATCGGCTTCGGTGGAGACTTGGGGGCCGAACCCCGACACGTTCGTTGTCTGTTAGTCATGACTTGTAAGTCTGATCTCATCCCCCTCCCACTCAACTCTGTTCTGACTTTGGGGCGAGACACGGCTCGGGAATGGTAAGCTTACTTGGCGTTAACCCCGACTGGCCGTGTACACGATGCCAAGGAGCCTGCCAACTCATCCGAGGTAGCGCTGACAGATTGCTATACGTCCGTCCCTCTTGCCCGAGTGACCTCGAGCGACACCGCCGGGCATTGGAGACATGCGAACACGCCCCGAATCCCATGTCGATCGCGCAGGAAGGACTTCATTCACCACGGGACCTCGACAGCGGCCGACCCCGGAAGGCTCACCGAAGCACTGGCCGCAGCGAGACGACCGCCGCCGCCGCGGCATCTTAGCTTCAGTGACTAGGTTTTCGTTATTCTTGGCTTTGCTTGCTAAAGTCGAACCGGCCGAGTTCCGAGGTCTCGGACATTGACCATCACCCAGACTCAGAAAAGGCGGTGCCCCCTGAGCTGAGCAACAGAGGACATTTCTTGAGGGCAGAGATACCAAGAAAGAAGCTTGGGGACACGTGTTGCACTCGGATCGTCAGACATAGGGAGACGGGGGAAACGGTGCAAAAGTGCGACGCGGGAAGGAAATCTTGACCAGTGGCACAGCCGCCTCCCAAGACTGACCCTAACTGAGAGAGCGATCCGATGACGGCCGGGAGAACCCGGCCGACCGACGCAGTCATGCGGTACCGTAGGTATGCGTTTTACACCATTCTTTTCACAGACCATGCTGCAGTATTACTTCGGATCGGGTTAGTGGGACGAGGAATGACAAGGCAGTTATCAATGGAATGGATGGCTTTGTACCTGGCGCATTCTTGGGTGCTATAGCTACGAAGACTCCAATCCCTTTTTAGCATGCTCTACAATAACACCAATAACATGACAAGCCGCTCTCAGCCAAGAACCCTCCGAAGAAGAGTCTCTAGCCTCTGGACATCCTCTTGCCGCGTCGTCTGGCTCGTCATCACGTAGAGCACGTTGCCGAGCACTCTGCTGTGGACGTTCCAGCGCGCGCCCCCCGGGCCGTCCTCCCCACGGAGCAGGCCGCTCTGGACATCGGCGGCCGCGGTGCTCGAGTAGCCGGCGCCCTCGCTGTCTCGCATGTGGATCGCGAGGACCGACCCCAGCGCCCACACCCCATCCACGCGGCCCGTCTGCCTCGAGACCCAGTCCACGAACGAATGCGACCACACCGACCACACCGGGGATGTGCTGCCGCTGCTGCTGCTGCCAGACTGCGAGGCGCGGGTATCGGACGCGACGGGCACCGCCCACCCCCCGGTCTTGGCCCAGTCCCATTCTCCTCCGGCTTCATCCATCCTCTGCAGCTCCTGCAGTGACTTGAGGGCGACCTGGCACCCCACGGGGTGCGCGGTGTAGCTGTGGCCGTGGAGCAGGGCGTCGCTCTTCTCGTCGCTCTCGAAGGCGCGGAATATGCTGTCAGACGCGGTCGTCGTGCACAGCGGCACCAGACCGCCGGTGAGGAGCTTGGCGTTGACCACGACATCCGGGTGGACGCCGAGGAACGACGCGGCGGACATCCGACCGAGGCGGCCGAGGCCGGTGAAGACTTCGTCGAACACGACCGGGAGACCCGTCCAGCCGTTGGCGTCTGTCGTCTCGGCCGAGGGGGGGTCGTGGCACGCTGTGCCGAAAAGCTCCGGGTGCCGGCGCACGACCTTGACGAGCGTCCTTTGGAATAGAGGATCGCTGTGACGCACACGTCATCTTTTAGCAATGTTTCTTCGTTCAATAATCCTTCCTTTTTTTTTTTTCTTTTTTCTTTTTTTCACTTACGCCATGATCATCCCCCCTGCCCCGAGAACGACGGGCTCCATGACCAGCGCGCCGAACTTGCGGCCTTGGTCGCGGAGACGACGCAGGGTCTTGACGATGTACTTCTCGTATAGCCGGGCCTCCTGCCGCGGCGCCTCCTCCCTGCCGACGACATCAAAGACCTCGGACAAGGCGCCGAAGGCCCGGTCGTCGCCCCCCAGGTCCCCGCGCAGGGCCTCGGGCACGCAGACGTGCCACCTGCCGTCCTTGCACACGACCGAGGGGTAGTCGAACCAGAAGCCCTTGCCGTCGTACCACTCGACCTTGTCGTTGAACACGGACGGCTCCGTCGAGTCCATGGCGCCCATGGTGTCGCCGTGGTAGCTGCCCCGCAGGCCGAGGACCTCGAGCCTGTCGCCCGCCGCGGCGGTCCCGTAGCCGTACCGGACCCGGGCGGCGCGCAGGCCCATCTTGACGGCGACCTCCATGCCGGTGCTGCCGTTGTCGGAGTAGAAGACGCGGGTGAGGCGGGGGTTCCGCAGGCCGCGCAGGAGGGCCTGAGCGAGGGCGAGCGCCGGCTCGTGGACGGCGGAGGCGAACATGACGTGGCCGTAGCGGCCGGCGGCGTACGATGCGGCCAGGGTGAGCTCCGGGTTTGCGTGGCCGAGGCCCTGGGTCCACCATGAAGACGACCCGTCGAACGAAGGCTGCAGGAGGGCCCGGCTACTGCTGCTGCTGCTGCTGTTGCTCGCGGCGGGGACGAGGGTCTGGAAGTCGTCGCCGTGCGCCGAGTCGATGACGGTGATCTTGTCGGGCGTCAGGCCCTTGTGCTGCGTGAACGGGTACCAGATGGTGCCGTGGGCGTCGCGGGCCATGGTCTCCAGGCGGGAGACGCGAGCGAGGTGCCGGTCGTGCAGGTGCTCCAGCGTGTTCTTGACCACGCGGCTCGGGGCCGTCTCCCGGTAGTAGCGAGCCATGGCGTCCGCATCCACCTCGACGTCCTCGGCGCGGGACGGGGGCCGGTGCAGAACGCCGACGGGGATCCCGCGGTCGCGCGCAAAGTAGTCGGACAGGTAGGCGTGGTTCTGGTAGTAGTCGTCGCGGAAGAGCAGGATGCTCTCGACGTCGTAGCCGCGGAGCTGGAGCGACTCAAAGGCCGAGATGGTCTGCGAGATGCCGCCCAGCTTGGCGTCGCCGACGAGGACGACGGGGACGCGGAGCGGGGCGTAGAGGTCGGCCTGCGGGGTCCCGGACGGGGCCGGCGAATGAACTCCGCCGGCCGTTTCGATGAACAGCCAGCCCGGGCCCTCGGCGGCGCGGCGCGACGCGTAGTCGTAGATGCTTCGTAGGACTTGACTATTCTTCGGGACAGGCTTGGGTAGATGTTCGTTAGCAAAGAAAGAACCAGCAACAGTGTGCGATGGTGAGAGGACGGGAGACTCGTTCACCTGGTCCGAGGCTTCCGCGGCCAGATGGGGACTCGCCGGGATCTCAAATTGGAACAGCGTCTTCTTCGCGACGGCGGGCGCGAACCGCTCGATGTGGCTGGAGAGCGAGCGGGAAATCAGCGAGAGGACCACGACAACAGAACCTAGCCGGACATATGTGTAGTTCTATTTCCCATGTTAGCTCGGCGGGAGGGAACGTGACGCGGCGGGGTTCACAGAATCATACACCTATCGTCGGCCTCGGCAGCCGGGCCGGTGGACACGGGTTTCAGGAACGCCGTCTGCTCGCGCGGCCAAAACGTGCGGGCGGCGTTGCACAAGACCGAGGCGAAGACGGTCTTGCCGACGTCGGTGTTGGCGCCATAGATCTGGTACGTTCTGAGCGAACGCCAGAGTAGAGCGCCGACTGGTGCCATTGGACGGGTGGGTTGGTCGATGGCGATGTCAAGTTGCCGTTCGAGATGAGCTGTGTGGCCCTTGAAATAAGAGTAAGCCGCTTGGATCGCAGCCCAATTTGGCTCACTCAGGAACCCGTCGGTCGCTTCTTCATCACCTTCTTCTTCTTCTTCTGCTGCTTCTCCCGCATTATACTTTTACAGAGCTACAGGGGTCACTGAACAGGCAGCTCCGAGGAACTGGGGAGAGAGAGGGACAGAGTTCACAAGACAACAGGCGGGGAACCTGGCGAGTGCGGTATTTGTCGCGCCGAGAAACCAGGGGTGTCTCGCCTTCGAGCCTCCCAACGGTGCGGCCCGGAGGAGGTTGGATTGGGCCTGTTGGCGGGCTCATCCCTGCATGGATCTTGCATTGTGCGTCGTTTCCGGCTGTAAGCGCTGCGAGATCTTCAGGCCTTCCAGGTATAGGCCGAGTAAGCCGGCCAGGGGTAAGGATTAAAAAAACAAAACAAAAAAAGAAAGCGCGGAGAAACTCGCTCGTACGGCGTGTATGTGGTGTTGTATTGGTTGCTCTGTGGCAATGCCGAGTTTTCGGTGTTTGTACATTTGTGCTTTCTGCTCGCGCTCCCGTCGCGTAATTTGACCGAACTCGTGAATTCTCGTGTCCAAGAAGATGCCGGCCAACGACCGCCTAGACAAGGTCTTGGCGGCAATCCTGGCCCGCCGCGAATCCAAGGGTCAGCTCCGGAAGCTGACCCTCGTCCCGGCCGGCACCGTCGACTTCTCGTCCAACGCGTACCTATCCCTCTCGGCTCACCCGGACATCCAGCGTCGGTATCTCGCCCGGATTGAGGCCCGTCTAGGGTCGTCCGGTCCATCGCGAAACGGCGATGGCAAAGGCAACGACATCGGCACCGGCACCGGCACCGGAGACAACCCGCCACTCCTCGGCTCCGGGGGCTCGCGCTTGCTGGACGGCAACGTGTCCCTGGCGGAGTCGCTGGAGAATGAAATTGCGGCTTTCCACCGCGGCCCGGCCGGGCTCCTCTTCAACTCGGGCTTCGACGCGAACGTCGGCCTCTTCGGCTGCGGTCCGCAGCCCGGGGACGTCATCGTCTACGACGAGCTCATCCACGCGAGCGTGCACGACGGCATGAGGCTGAGCCGGGCCGGCAAGAAGATGGCCTTCGCGCACAACGCCGTGGAGCCCACGGACGCCGCCCGGAAGTGGCCGCAGAGCCTGAGCGAGGTGCTCGCGAGGGTGACCGACGGCGAGGGCGGCCGGCAGGTGAGGGACGGTTCCAGGCGCGTCTTCGTCGCCGTCGAGGGGGTCTACAGCATGGACGGGGACGTGGCTCCTCTGAGGCAGATTGTCGAGTGCGTCGAGCGGCATCTGCCCCGCGGAAACGGTCTCGTCGTCGTCGACGAGGCGCACTCGACGGGCCTGCTCGGGACGAGAGGCCGAGGGCTCGTTTGCGAGCTGGGCCTCGAAGACCGTGTTTGGGCGCGCGTGCACACGTTCGGCAAAGCAATGAGTTGCTCTGGAGGTATTTCGCCCCCCCCCCTTTGCCTTATGAGTTTTTGGTGATGTCCATCTCACAACTCCCACCAGCAATTGTCCTGTGCTCTCAGATCACTCGATCGTACCTCATCAACTACGCTCGTAGTCTCATCTACACCACCGCCATGCCCTTCACGACACTGGCGAGCATACAGACGGCATACGACTTTATCAGGGACGGTCACTCGGAGAAACTCCTCCGCCATCTCTGGTCCCTCATCAACCACACCAACGACCTGCTGCTGACGCTGCTGGACCGCCACCGACCAGAAAAGACCTTGATGCGTCTGGCTTCAGGCAGGCCGAGGTCCCCCATCGTTCCCCTGTTCACCTCGGACCCGCGTGGTCTCGCGCAGCACTGCCAGCAGCGCGGCTTCATGATCCGGCCCATTGTTGCGCCTACGGTGCCGGCGGGGAGTGAGCGGGTGCGCATATGCCTTCATGCCGGCAACACCTTTGACGAGGTTGAGGGCTTGGTGTCTGCGATCGAGGGTTGGCTGGTCGCCCAGCCGACGCACCAGGGGGAGCTCTTCGATCATGCCTTGATCGCCCAGTCAGCGGTGCCAAAGTCTCGGCTATGAACAGGATTAAGAAGGGAAAACCCCGAGTTGAGGGACATTATTAAAGGGTTGTGAGAGCGAATAGGGGTCAAGAAGAAATACATCTAAAAAGCAAGCATATCATGGACAGCTGAGACTGTCGCCTTCTATAAATCGGAACGTCGTAAAATCTCCACACCCAAAGAATAGAAAATTACCAAGCCAGCAAGAAGTGACCGACGCACACAACGAGCATGGCGGACAACACCCCCGAGAACCCGTACCCGATGTTCGTTGCAGAGCTCGGCGCGGCTGGCGGGCCCGTTGGGGCGGGGCCGGTGCCGTTCTTCTTATCGCCTCCCTTACCGCCGCCGCCGCCACCCTTGCCTTTCCCGCCTTCGCCCTCGCCGCCGTCGTGCTTCGTCCCGTTGCCCTTGCCGCCCTTGCCGCCCTCGCCGCCCCCATCGTGCTTGGTCCCGTTGCCCATGGCGCCGCCCCCGGGCGACCCGGACTCTGGGCCCGTGTTCTCCGCCGAGGACCCGGAGACCTTGGTCAGCTGCACCGAGGCCTTCTGGGCTTCCGTGGCCGGGGTCTCGATGAAGGTGATCATCGGGGCCAGCATCGCGCAGTTGTCCTGCTGGGCGGCGGGCATGCTCTCCATGGTGCCCGTGTTGTTCTGGAAGAGGAGCCTCTCCTTCCCGTCGACGGTCCAGGCCTTCCACTCGGGCATGTCGGGCATGATGGCGGCGGTGTTGGGGTCGAGCGTGCGCACGAAGCTGGCCCAGTAGGCCATGGTCAGGGGCACGATGGGCGCGTTGGTGGTCGAGTAGCTCTTGGGGGGAGCGCCGTCGGTGTTGTTGGGCCCGAAGACGGCGTTGAGCTCGACCGTGTGGTAGGCGCCGAACCCCAAGGCCTCCTGCTCCTCGTCCAGCACGCCGTACCGGTAGTTGAAGGTCTTGACGCCGTCGCGGGCCATGGCATCCTGGAGGGCCTTGGTGACGCAGTGCTCCCGGAAGTCCCCTTGCGAGTTGCTGAGCTGGCGCCACAGCTTGCCCGAGTCCGGGAAGACGGGTTCCGTCTTGTCGAGGTACGTCTCCTTGAGAAGCGCGAGGGATTCGTTGCTGAGGGAGTCGGTGGCCTGGTCGTTTATGAACTTGAGGGCCTCCTCGACCGTGTCCGTGTCCTGGGGCACGTTCTTGGTCCCCTCGTCGGTGCACGTGCCCGCGATGGTTGGGACTTTGAGGTATTTGCCTTGGGCGAACAGCTCCAGCGTCGAGGCCTTGACAAGGTCGTCGTCGATGTGGGGGTTGAACTGGCAATCCTCCGTCTGGAGAGCCGTGGCATTGACGCTGCGGAGACAGGCCAGGGTGTCTGTTTGCTTGTTGCAGCCGGTGGCGTTGGTGAGGCAGTTGTACTGCTCCTGGCCCTCGTCTAGGGTGCGGATGGTCGCGACCGAGACCGACTCCATGATGACGCCCTTGAACAAACCCGGGTCGTTTTCTCCGAACGCGGCGAGAAGCATGGAGACGGTAGTCGCGCCGGCCGAGTCGCCGACGGCAACTATGTGATCCGGGTCTCCTCCGAACTTTGGGAATCAGTTAGTACTGTCTGGCCTGGAAGGCTACGCAAAAGAGACTTACAGCAGCGGCGTATTTCTTCACCCACTTCATTCCCTGGATCGGATCCTTCAAGCCGTTGTTCAAGCTCCCCTGGGCCGCCACCTCCTTGCTCTGCAAGAAACCATAGGGCCCAACGCGGTAGTTGATCTGGACCACTATAATGTTTCCAAACGCGGCCAGTTGGCTGCCGTTGAAGTTGGCATTGGAATTGGACTGGTGGCCCCCGCCCTGGATGAAGTACATGATCGGCAGCTTCGACTCGGCCGTCGCATTGGACGGCGCGAAGATGTTGAGGTACAGACAGTCCTCGGCGACGGTGAAGCGTTTGTTGGGCTTCATTGAGAAGTCTGACGCGCTCCGAGGGAGGCATATCGGGCGGAACTGTCCCCCCGCACCCTCATCGTTAGCCGACCTAACCGTCACCGGTATCATTGTGAGAATAGGCCGCCTACCTTTGAAGCATCGACCACCTCAGTCGTGCTTGGGGGGTCCTCCGGCGCCGCGAACCGGAGCTTACCCAGCGGCGGCGCGGCATACCTGACCCCCAGCCATCGCGTCGCACCGCCCGCCTCGGCGACGCCCTGCAGCCTGGTGTAGCCAAGATCGACGAACGGATCAACCGCCTGGACTTGGCCGACGTATGCGGCCGACAGAAGAGAAACGAGGGCCTGCGTGATGGAAGGCATGGCGACCTAAGTGACAGGCAGACTAGATTTTCAAATAATAATAGCAACAGACCAATATAAGCATCACCGACGTCTGAAAAAGAAAATGCAATCTTGTGGCGGGCCTGCCATCTGTTATACGGCCTGGAACGCCGGTACCACCTACAACTCCCGCTTTCTCATCGCCGTCTTGCGACGAGCGCTGGCCTGCGCCTTCAAAGGCAAAAAATTTCTGGGCTGATCGCGGGACTGGGGTCGCAGTGGGGGTTTCAGACGGGGTTTTGATTCCGTTTGCCGCGAGTCGTTTGCTGTTCCAGATTGCGAACTTAAGCTCAGGAGCAATAGGGACCATCCCGGAAGACGAACCCCTTTTGCAACAGTAGGTAATTAGAAGATGAACTCGTCGATGGAACCAACGGCTCCCGCCCAGACAGTACGGTACGTAACAGCATCAGTTACCCGCAGAATAGAGTCTCGTCGCAACGTCCTCTCCCCCCTGCCCCCATATACTCTCTGGGATGACAGCCCTCATAAGATGAACTCCCCACAGGGAGGCCGGTGGCTTGTTCGTTTCCCTCGGGGCGAGGTTCTGCCTCTCCAGGCCCGACCTTCTTCTTCTCGAGCGTCATGTTCTTTTAACCGCTTTCCGAGCACACACCCTTGCGCCGTGCCTCCACGGACTGGCAGCGAGTCAGAATGGAGCATGCAGCTGCGACTTTCCGCGGCGAGGGTGCGTGCATTGTTCAAACGTGATCTGTCGGACCTGTTTTTTCGTAGTCAACCGGCTAGGGCTGTTCTTTGAGAAGGAGACTAGGTAGCTTGGTGATGTTGTACAGACAGACACAATGTCAACGTGGCGAGGAGCTGCAGTAGATACAAGAGGGCAAACTTAGATGTAAGGCTGGCGGGCCCAGTATTTGTTCACACAGCATAACGGTAATCATCCGGAGGCGCTTGTCAGATGCTGGATTTTGCCCAGTCTCGTAAGAGGGGAAATATCGACCAGGTCATTCAGAGTAAGCGTTCGTCTCGGGCGGGTGATCCTTCATGGTCGAAGTTCCAGAGATGTTTCTTGGTCAGTTACACGCGTTAGTCAAAGTCGTCGGCCGGAACTATTCGTGAATCATGTTCACGTACATGCTGGTTGGGCGAAGCCAAGCCACTGCTAGATCAAACAGGCAGGTCGGTTTGCGCGTCGTGTAGGATTCTTCCGTGGAGGTAAAGGGGTGGTAACCAGGGTCACCTCGGGGATATCACTGACAACCTGCTCAACCAACTGGTCCGACTCTAGCCGAACGCCAACCTCCCTACCCTGAAGTAGTCGCCTCCGTGAACGCTCATCTTGTTGCTCGGATTGTATCGGCGGTCACCCTGCGTGACCGTCTGGAAATACTCAATGGTGTCTGATTGAGAATCAGCTTCGTCGTGTTGAGGAACGCAGTGTATCGTGCGGCGACGGCAGTGCCTCAACAGCAGTCGTCTTGACGAGACCCATGCGAAGCTAACACACGCGCGCGCGCGATAGGTTTAACTATAGGTTTTCAAGCTATAGGGAACCTGGGGAGGTCCAGCATTGAGATGAACAAGCGCCTCGCCGTTGGAAATTGCATCCAATCCCGGGAGAAAACAAGCGCGCTGGGCTCGGAGGGAGCGAACACGGCGGCGATCGCCAAGAGGAGCAATGCGCATTGCTCGACGGGCACCATGTCGCCGGGACGGCTTGATCCGACGAGCGGGCTCGGAAGATACAAATCCAGATCTGGGAAGGGGGTGTTGCCGGGGATTCGCAACCGACGATGGTCGCTTTATGGTGTATGATCGGCAGACTGAAGACATCCGAGACGGCCAATCTAGTGCCAGGGCTCAAGCTCCTGACGGATCTGTGTCGCGCAGTCAAGGCTACTTATCCAGACCAAGCAAGCACAAGAAACAAGCACTTCGCGACCTTTTCAAGACCTGCAATCTCTACGGTCCGAAATAAACCAGTTCAGACTGCGAATTAGTCACAGGGCAAGACTCTAAGGAAACCCACAGGAGTTAGCCCGGATGTACCCCTACCTCTATAACAAACTCGTCACACAAGGATACGGCGTCGAGGAGTCTATAGATAACTTTAATGCCCTCAAACTCACATCAGAACTCTGATCGCAAGCACAAGAAACCGCACACCCAAGTCACACTCGAAACGACATCAGAATTCAAGCGGTAGGAAAAATAGTGAAGGGAACCCGTTTTCCTCCACCACAACTTCACACACGAAAATCAACTCCTCAAGACACCACCATAGTACGAGGAACCAGTACTAGCATAATGTTAAGATGTAAAGAATCATTGGACGACTTCGACCTATGAGGAGAGATAGAACAGGGAGCTGTAGAACAATAATGGAGATGAGTCGGGTAAACCCACCGGTGACCGGACAAACTGAGTCCCGAACTCATCATATCCGGCGATGGGCCAACAAAGTCACATTGCTGATGAAGAAGTATTGCTCTAGACCCCTTTGAGCGGTCTTGTAACAGAGTGTATGACAGTGTACACTATGCCCATAGATCAAGCAATACTCCTACCAACTGAGCTAAAAGATCTATTAATATGTGCACTCGTGCACACACTGCTGTTAACATCACCTATTAACCCCTTATACACATTACCCTCTGACACAGGCACGTCGTCAATATATATCCGGACCGTCTGATATAGTTCAGTCTGATGACCGAGTGATTGCTGGACCCTCGACGACGGGCTGTGCGACTGATTGAGATGACTTCGGTCGTTGCCCTTCAACAGGCCGTGTCGCTGTTTCAATCATGGTAGAGAAGAAACGTGTATAACTAGAATTGTACAGCTTCACAGCTTTAGATTCATACATTGATATATGTGAGCCCGTGCCGGGGCCCCGGCCGACTGGTGAGGCTGCAGGCCGCCTCAAACCTTGACAAACCACCCCTTCCCTATCTTCTTCGTCTTGACCACCCGGGCCAGCGCCAGGAAGAAAGTGCCGACCATCAGACAGCTCCCGGCAAAGGCCTGCGCGCCGAGGTAGCGGCCTCCGGTGGCGGAGACGATGGCGCCGGCGATGGGGTTGCCGGTGAGCACGGCGAAGGAGACGATGGTGAAGACCATGCCGATGCGCGAGCCCTGCTTGCTCGGGTCCGTCGTCAGGGCGCTGACGCCGGCGGGGAAGAGGGCCTGGATGGCGTTGCCGGCGATGCCGAAGAAGACGGTCCAGACGTAGAGGCCCGTCGGGGACTCGACGGCGATCCAGCAGTAGGTCAAGAGGCCCGAGAGGAACGCCATGGGCGTGAAGACGGTGATGGTCCCGATCTTGTCGGCGAGGAAGTTGGGCCCCAGGCGTCCGACGAAGCCGATGCCGTTCAGGACCAGGAGCAGGTTCAGCGAGTCCGTGTACGAGAAGTCGAGCTCGTCCCGGCTGTACGAGGCCAGGTAGTAAAACGCAAAGTATACACCCATGAAGGACTAGCAATTGGTCTCAGCAAAGTTTCTTTTTTTTAAATTCCCTTGATTACTCGGCAAGGTCCGATGCCGGCCCGACGTACAAAGAACCCTCCGGCCGTGTAGAAGGTGTACTCGAGCTCCTTGAAGGCGGACAAGTCCACCAGCTTGCTCGCTCTGCGCGGCGGGATCCGCGGCTTCAGGAAGACCAGGCCCACGGACAGCGTCGCGAGCTGGATGAAGCCGAGGGTGCGCATGGCCCAGGGGAAGCCGACCTGCGGCAGGAGCTCCCGGACGGTGCTCGGGAAGACCAGGCCGCCGGAGGCGCTCCCGACGGCGGCGATGCCGATGGCCAGCGCCCTCTTCTTGTCAAAGTAGGTCGACAGCGTGGCCAGGGACGGGGAGAAAACGAGGCCGAAGCCCAGGCCGACGCAGACGCCGTGGGAAAGGAAGATCTGCCAGTACTGCGTGCACCACGAGGTGGCGAAGATGCCCAGGAGGATCAAGAAGGAGCCGCACAGGAAGAGGTGCCGGAAGTAGCCCGCGTCCGTGAAGCGGCCGGAGAAGGCGCCGATGAAGAAGAGGAGAAAGACCTGGAACGAACCGATCCAGGAGATATCCGAAGGCGGCCTGTTCAGTTGCTGGACATAGTACGTTTGGAAGACGCCAAAGGAGTTGACGAACCCCCTGCATGACGGTCAGTCTCGGGAGTGTTTCCCGTCTACCGAGGAGGGCATGCCGTTGCTCACCATGTGTCCATGAAGATGAAGTGCGCACTCATTACTGAGGGGGGGAAGGCAATGGTCAGTTCCACTCATTCCACAACGGCGTCGGCACATGCTCACCGGCCATCCAGGCATCGTATCCTCCGTCCGGGGCGGGACCCGGGGCCGAGGTGGGCGTGGACGCGATGCGGCTCAACATGCGCCCGACGCGACTTCCGGTGCGGACGGCCTCTTCCCCGATGCCATCGTTCCGCGACGAGTCGGACCTGGTCTCTTTGTCGGCGCCGTCCATCGTGGCAGGTTGGGGCTGCGCGTGCGTTGTTGCCGGCGGGGACAGGCGGTTGCGGTCACAGTTAGACGTAGCCACGATCGAAGAGCAGAATCGGTTACAGTGCTACCGCATTCTCACGAACGGGGGGGGGAGGGGTTCCAAAGTGTTGTTATCAATCTCGAGACACAAAAGTTGTGTCAATATGTTGGTTTCTTTGACTCATCCAGGACGTTCCCGTTGCTTACCGAGGTTAAGCGGTGTGTGTGTGTGTGTGTGTGTGTGTGTGTGGCAAGGATTGGAAATAAGGATTGGAAACACCGAAACGAAACTAGCAATCAAGAGGCTCGGTTAGACGGCACCTGGAGACGCCGTTTCGCATCATACAATGAGTCATTGGGAACACAGTCGGCGACTTTGAAGTCCCTTTGAACTAAAGGTACTGAACCTATACAACGCGGTTCGAGTCCCTTTCAACCCGCGACCCGCACTCGCGATTCGCGTTTCCCGGCCGGTACCGGTCGGGGAGCCAACGAGATGCCGACTAGTTGCTCGGGAATGCGGCGGGAGTACCGGCATCTTCCCGTTTCCTCGCGTTTAGCGCCAGCGTGAGTGTCTGAGGCTGTTTGCAACCTTTGAACGCGTTTGGAGTCGTCTTGCGCCAGCTCCTCCTTTGCAACATGGCGGCTATTGGCAGCTCTTTGTTTGACACGCACAACCTGGCCCAGTATGACCACATCCCCCCCCCAAGTGACTGCTGTTTCATTTGGCTGGGGGTTTGTTGGTGCAGTTGCACATAGTATGGTGCAAGATGACAACTCCTCGGTTTTCAGCAACTCGTCGCCTGAAGATGTGCAGGGGGTGCATACTGCGGCTGGGATGTTTTCCGTGGCGTCGAGTTGCGATGCAGATGTCAACCATCGAGAGCCGCAACGGGGCGCACAACGGTCTTTGCTACGTCTCACTCTGACTCTGACTCGTACCAAGAGAACAGGCGACTGTGAGTCGAAAGATCCATTTCCCAATGGATACAGTCTCAGTACGGGCACCTCCCTCCCTTGGTCCCGTCATAGAAGCAGTGCGGCATCAAACGACATAGTACAAGAGGCATGCGAGAGCAGATTGAGGAGAGGAAGAAAGCATTCTCTGATAAACGATGCAACCTCGGAATATTGTCGTAGGATACGTCAAAGGGTGTAAATGTCGTCCGGGGCAGAGGCCGAGAAAGGCTTGTGTATCACCAGACGGAACGGCAACGCCCTAGAGGGAGGTAGGTCATGAAAGAGGGACCCGGCCGCACAAAGTCTCCCTTGGCCAGGAAAGACTCCTCATGGATCCTAGTAGTATCGAGGCATCTCGCCCAGTACGAGAAGCCTTCCCCTTTTTCCCGAGTCATCGCACGAGAAGCATCCCGGTTCGGCTCGGTGCTGCCCTCTCATCCCAACGACCATGCATCCCCGTCCAGAGATTCTGCGCCGACGAGGTGACGGACGCGTCCCTGAACGCGTCCGACGACCCCACGGCCATGAACGGCCGCTACGCGCGGGACGCGCGCTTCCGGTACAGGGACGAGGCGGGCGTCAACCACGACTTCGGCATCTCCTGGGAGGCCGGCTGCAAGATCAACCTCCCGTCGCAGTCGCTCCGGTTTCCGTTCGGGAAGGAGGGGCGGTGGAAAGAGCCGCTCTCGTGCCAGAAGCTTCTGAGGCGGGTATTTAGCTCTTGTGAGTGTGGCTTAACCCCCCCATGTGGTTCGTTCTACAAACACAGAGATATGAAACACGTTGGTAAGCGGAACAGACACGGGCTTATCATCGGATTTGGGGTTGTAGGTGACAATGGCGGCGTCGGAGGAACAGTCAGGGCGGGCTGTCTCGTCTACAACTACACGGGGGGGGACAAGCGTCATGGATCCCTTGCCCATCTGAGGGAGCATGAGGTCCGGGTGGCTTGTGCTGTATTCCCGTCGCCCTGGTTCCCAGCCGAGGAGAGAGGATATTGGCGATGATCGAAGAGCCCGCCTGCGGGAGAAGGCCACAGTCGTTGACGCATTCGTGTTGATGTTGGTTAGCAGTTTGTGGCGATCAGGCCACTACCTACTCAGCAGACGATGTCCCTTGTTTCTGTTCACCCTCCATCCCAAAGTTACCCCAGACCGTCTGATGTCTCATAGAACTCTGTAGCCATCTGGACTGCTTATGGCCGTCAGGTGCCGGCACAGCCTCCTTCAGGAGTCCATGACGTATGGGTGATGGCATTCCCAAAGGTTAATGAGAGCGAATATACATGCCGTGGTCGATACGTGATCAGCTCGCAGAGAGCGGCCAACTCACGGATACACCAAAGTCGTAGTCTATTGCAACATCCTGACGAAAAGGGAAAAAAAAATCACAGACCGCAGACGGCCCACCGCATCGAGCAGCCACCGATATGTCCGCAACAACACCAAACGAACCCGCGCCCGGTGTCCACGCCGGTGACAGCAGCGGCATCCATGAGACGCCCCTCGGCGGAAACCAGCACGTTCCATTACAGTGCGTCCCGCCGCGGCCGGCCCCTCCCCCCCGCATACAGGAGGATCCGAAAACGTCCAGACGCTGACACGCATGGACAGGAACACGGACACGCACGACATGGCCGCGGCCCACAACAACGTCGGCACAGGCCAGCAAGAACACCATCATCATCATCACCAACACCCACAGCAGAAGCACCAAAAGCACCACAAGGGCGAGATCTCCGCCATCGTGGACACCGTCGTCAACAAGGCGCTGGGCTTCGGCGGTGCGTCCAAGGCCGAGAAGCGCAAGAGCTTGGGGGCGACGTGATGGCTTCCCCTGGCGGCGGGGAGGGAATTCGGGGATGGACAGCCGGGACGACGGTTTTTGAATGGCCGTTTCCAAAAAAAAAAAAAAAAAAAAAAAAGTGATGATGATGTGCGTGTGCGTGATGGTGGAACGGGGGCGTATTGATACACACTCATTTCAGCCTGTTTAGCAAATCTGGTGACACGTTGAATCAGTTTTTGTTACGATACTTGTTCTGGCGGGATGAATTCTGTGCTTTGTTGTATTCTAGGCGTCACGATGGCGGGATCTAGGAGCATGTCACGGCAATAAAAGGATGCTCTGCGTTATGGCTTGCCATGTCATTATTCACCAAAACCATAGCAAGTATATGATGATCTATGTACGCAGTCCAGAAGCAGCATTCTCATACCAAATTTACAACATTGTTGCCAACTCAGAAACTGGATATCATCTCATCATACGTAACACATTGCCCTCCCAGTCTACCACCCATCAGCGAACACGAATCCCGTCTTCCGCGCCCACCCACGCACCATACGGCCGACGTCCGATCTCGCCATGCCTTATCCTGACTTGTCGGAGTATCATAGTGTACCTGTGCGACCTCAAGAGGGCACGTAGAGCAGCCGCCTCAGATACGTATCCCAGTCCCATCTCACCAAGGCCCGACCGCCCCGCCTCAGGGGATGTTTTTCAGCTGCACGCTGTTCTGCGAAGCCGAGTCCTTGCCCGCAGACCAGTGCTCCGACCGCCTCGCGCTCTCCTCCATCCGCGCCAGCCTCGAGCTGCGCTTCTTCTGCTGGCTCCGGCGGTACAAGAAGAGCGCGACGCCGATCAGCAGGCCGAACCCGGCGACAGCGCCAATGACGACGCCGGCGATCGCGCCGCCTGACAACCTGCCGCTGGACGACGACGACGACGACGACGACGACGACGACGACGACGACGACGACGACGACGACGATGAACCGCCGCCGAGGGCGGAGCTGCTCGCCGAGGAGTGTTCGGTGGCGGCGACGTCGTCCTCGCCGGGCTCGGTGGCGTTGAAGCAGGGGATGCGGGTGCGGAAGGCGGCGGCCTCGACGTACGTGATGTCGGCGCAGGCGTAGAAGGTCTGGTTGTGCGGGGCGTCCCAGTCGGCGCGGTAGACGATCTGCAGAGTGGCATTGGAGCCGGCGGCGGCGACGGAGGCGGGCGGGTCGGGGATCTCGACGCACGTGTGGCCCGGGTCGAGGTCCGCGACGGACCGCTCCTGGATGACGGTGGTGAAGTCGCTGTTGGAGGTCGGGTCTGGGGGTTGTCAGTCGGTGGGTGGGTGGTAAGAGGGGGGGGGAGGGGGGGAGGGGCTGTGAAGGGCTAAGCTGGGTTAGAAGGTGATGGCCTTTGTTCTTGGTGATAGGTGACAGGTGAAATATGGCATGTAATGCTGTCAGTTTATCTCACCGTTCTTGTACGAGATGGAAATCTTGGTGTTGTAGTAGTCGTCCTGGGCGACGAGGGCGACCTTTCCGTCGACTATTTGTTCCTCGTCAGCTCACGACAAACCCCCCCTTTTGTCGAATCCAAGAAAGCTATGTTATTTCCCACTCACTCAGAGGAAACTCGGTCCGGTTGCCGACGCCGGAACGGGAGCCGCAGGGCTCCTGGTTGTCCATGTCGCCGCTCCAGACTCTGTCGGCCGGCCACATGAAGGCGGCGGGGCCCATCTCGTCGTCGAGGGGCTCGGCGTCGTGCTGGGCGCGGGCGGCGCACGCCAGCCCTAGGGACAGGGACAGGAATGTTCTCAGCGAGGCATGCATCGCGGCGGTGGCGTCTTGCGTGATTCGATCACGGGAAGACGGTTTGGCAGGACGGGGGTTCTCCGGGGAAGGACAGGCAAGCTTATGGCTCTTGGATCCGCGTAGCGTGTGTGTACGGCCGGGATATAGTATAGGAGTTGACAGAGAAATCGGGATGAAGGGGAGACGGGGTTCTGCTATCCCGGGAAGCGAAGCGGACGGCAGCGGCGGTCAAGTTATACTACTGCACCCCTCTCTTCGACGCACAAAGCATGCCTCCCGTTTCTTTCCCCCTCTCCGAGCAACCTCCCACTAGCCACCTCCGCCGAGCCCGCTCGCACATATGTGCTTACGAAGGAAAGGTCACAGCGACGTGGACGACGAAAAAGAACGCAGTCACTCAAGAACTTGTGAAGATGCCCAGAACATTAGGAACCCATCCGCGGAAGCCCGCATATCTGCCGGCTTTCTGTTGGACGGACCACTGGAGGGCAATGGGGTAGTGGTGCAGGTGGCGACGGCGTGCATTGGAGAAAGTCTTTGAGGTACCGTTCTTGTTCACGACATGTTCCATCTCAAGCGGCAGTGAAAGGTCAGGGAACACCACTGGACGGCGGCTGGGCGACTAGGAATACGAAGGCGAGTCGGGTCTACCTCGACGCTGGCTCCAGTAGAACGGGATGAATCTCGGTCAATAATGTATACAGGACTCCATTCTGGCTGCCGAACAAACACCCCCCCCTCCCCTTGGCAAACACGCAAGGCGGAGAGTAGCGTGGTAACGGGCGCGACTCCAAGGTAGTGGATGCGACGGAGACAGAGACCACCCACAGCTTCTTCGAAAAAGCAACAAGCCTCTCTTCCAGGATGCGGTTTATCAGACCTCTTTGCCCAATAGGAGCACGCCGTCCGGGCTCCGCCGTCTCTCTCTTGGCAGCAGGGCCCGCGACATGTCTAAACAGGGAATGGCTCGCCGGGCGTTGTTGGCCGATGGCTGGGTGAACTGATGTGATTGATAAGATTAGATGCATCACTCCCCTCCCCCACTCTTCAGTCCTGTGAGGACAAGGATGGCGGTGGTTCCCTGGTCCGACCTCTCGCCCGCAGACAAACAGGCGTCTCGATGCGGGCCATTGATGGCAGGGCCCGACGATGTCGGCGACGCAACAGAGAGAAAGCCACCGGCCTGGGCTGCCCGTTTCGGGAAGGCCAGTGTGTTTTTCTGGCAACTTGGCATCAGCTCATCGGGCGGCGTTGTATGGATTCGGAAGACTCTGAGCAAAACGAGAGACCATGTCGAATCGAAGGGGTGCTCCACGCTCCGGGATCGATAGACTTATTGGACGCTCCGTTCACCATGGTGTTCGCCCAGTCACCAATTTACCCTCCCCTCCTCATCCTCCTTCTCCTTGTCTCTCCCCTGCCTCTCCACCCGTCCATCCTCCAAACAATATTAGTCAAGGACCCCCCCCCATGACGAAGTCGCAGTAGTACTGCGCATGTACTCTTGGAATTGCGTTGGGCTCGGCGGCTGATGGGGTCCTCTCCTCTATACCCGGGACCGACATGACCTTCCCACATCCCCCAAAGCCCGGCAACGGCAAGTCTTGGACGGATGCACGCGTGGTAGACGGACTGTTTCTGCTACCGCTCCCAAGGTAGTAGTAGTATTAGATAAAGCTCCAATACAAGCATATAACAAACCTCTTCTCCCAGCCATTCGTTTCTCCCGTTTACCCTCCTCCCCCCTCTTCCCGTCGCTTCATCCCACCAGATCGGCATCGAGACGAAACCTCCTCCTTCCTCCCCCAGATACCTCCAAGCCACCCCAGCAGACCAACTCCAAGATGCGTTCCTTCGTCACCTGCACCGTCCTGGCCTCCATCGCCTCCGCCGTCGCACAGCTCGGCCACCCCCTCTTCGCGTACCCCGACACCGTCCCCCTCGACAAGCGCCAGGAACCCGGCACGCCTCGCTACCAGTGTCACGAAGACTGCGGTGAGTAGACACGGCTTCCCCCGCCGGTCGATCCGTCCCTCACCTCATGCCATCGAGCCAACACACTGACACAAACACCCTCCTCGCCCCCACCGCAGGCGTCCTCATCTCCCTCGGCCGCCAGGACGGTTACTGCGAGACCGCAGAGTGGGCTGAGCGCTACGGCCGCTGCATGGGCTGCGCCCTCGAGTACGGCATCTGGAAGTACTACTCCGGCGGTGTCATCACCGCCGCCGGCAAGTGTGGCCTGACCCCGACCCCGAGCCCCTCCGGCGCAGCGGCGGCGACCACGGCCGCGCCCGCCCCCACGACTGGAACCTCCACCACAGCCCCTCCTGTTGAGAAGTCTCCCTCTTCGTCTGCTCCTGCCGCGGCTTTCTCCTCGTCAGCGGCCAGAGATGTCCCCGCCACCACCCTGTCCACCCATACCGGCACTGTCGCCTCCGATTCCGCTACCGCGCCCGCTGGTAGCTCCGCCGGGACTTCCGCCGCCGCCGCCACCCGCGTCCACTCCACCGGGGCCTCCATCCTCATCGCATGTGCCGTCTGGGCCTGGTACCTGCCGTGAAAACAGAACTTGCGTGAGGAGAAAAGAAGAAGAAGAAAGAAAAAGGCTCCGTGTCAACGTTGTTTTTCTTCCATTTATTTTTGTAACCCTCCGGGGCGCCCACTCCAGCACGGTGATCGCCAACCGCGGGCCCCACAACCGCCCTCTGGGCTGGCGGATCGAGAGCGTGTGTGTGTGCGCGCACTGGTAGCTGCGATGCTGGCCTTAAGCTGCATAATTAACTTGGACGGAGATACGGCCACATTCATATGTGTCTGATAGCGGGTTTGATTGTTATAGACCGGGGGAAAATGTACTGAACATAATGAGTCAATCTTGCTCCAGGTCGTTGTCCGCTGTGATCGGACTCGGGATCGCCCAGGAGCCCCGAGGTATCGTGATGCTTAGACTTGGCCAGAGGACGGAAGCTCAGCGCGTGAAAAGAGCGCTCTCGCAGGAAATACCGCCGCCGCAAGAAGCACCTACAGCCCGCGTATCCCTGCGGGCCCTTTAGCAGGCCCTACCCTGTTCACGGGGAATAAGGTTCGGAGGCCGTTGTAACCTGACTGTCCCCAGAACAAAAGCCAACGCCACTTGTTTGGAGATATGTTCGACTCAAATTCTAACATAACTTGGTATGTACATACGGTAAGTGGCTTGCTATGTAACCCACAACTTTTATTCGTCCCTGTCCCTGGATTCAGAGACGGGGTTCTCTTCGATACTGGATTCCTTGCCAGAGTCCATGGCTCCGTACCTGTCCAAGAGTCAGCTCCGTTATTCCAACAAATATGCCAACGAGAAGATGAGACTTACCATGAAATGATGCCCAGGCCCAAGAAGGCGGCGAGGCAGCTGAAGAACATGGCGACGTAGCCCTTGGGGGTGAAGCCGTCAGGAAGAGGACCGACGGGCTTGTTCTCGCCCGTGAGGTCGAGCACGTTTCTCGTGTTCCCAGCGGCGTTGCCCCGCGTCGGGACGCCCGCGGCACGGCACACGTCCAAGTGGCCCTTGGGAATCTCGCGTCCCTGCAGGGCCTCGGGCGCCTCAACGATGGTCGCGATGAGGCCCTGGTCCATATGCCACTCGATGTGGCAGTGGAACAGCCACACGCCAGGGTTGTTGGCTCTGAAGCGGATGACAAAGTTTCCGTTGCCCTCGACGAGGAGGGTGTCGCGGCGCATGGGGCGGCGCGGGGGGGCGACGCTGGTGCCGTTGGCGAAATGACCGGCGTCCTCGTCGGAGCGGTGGACGACCTGGAACTGGTGGCCGTGCAGATGGAAAGGGTGCTTACCGTCGTCCTCGTTGTTGAGGACGATTTCGACGACGTCGTTGTGCCTCAAGACGTACGGGATGGAGTGGGCGCCGTAAACGCGGGGGTCGGCGGCATGCTCGGCGCCGACGGTCAGTGCGGTGTAGAGCGAGGGGACCTTGGGCAGGACGTAGGTCTGGTCGTTGAAGAAGGCGCTGCGTAATGGTCAGTCGAGAGCGGTTCGCGTGCCAAGGGGGGGGGGGGGGGGGGGGGGGACGTGGACTCACTAGTTTGCGCCGTCGCCGAGGTTGTCCATCTTGACGTTGAGACTGAAAGAGTAGTCGACCTTGTCGAAAAGCTCCATCTCGTCAAAGGGAACCAAACCAAAGTCATCCAGGGGGTCAAAGTCGTTGACGGCAGTAGGCTCCGGGAGGGGCTTCTTGTCATCGTAGACGAGCCAGCCGGTGACGTTAGTGTTCAGACCCTCGGGCATCACGTCAAAGAGGTCTTCATCCATAGCGCCGATGATGGCGAAGTTGTGGGAGGCGTCCTTCTTGGTGGTCAACAGGACGCTGTAACGCTGGGCGGGAGCGATGTAGAGCATGTCGGCGTGGGCCTCGTGGGTCCAGACGCCGTCGACCTCGACGACGCGCAGCGAGTGACCCTCGAACCAGACGTAGTGAGAGGCGAATGCACCAATGTTGACCATGCGGACGAGGTAGGTCTTGCCGGGCTGGACGTTGACCTTTAGGTCTTGGGTGTCGTTCATGAGGGCCGAGTTGGGGACGGGCTCGGCGCCGGTGGGGTTCTCAACATTGATCATCTGCTTGATGAGAGAGCGGGTCGACTGGTGATACCAATCGGAGAAGGTGATGACGAGCTCCTCGTCGTATTCCCCCTCGTAGGGGTCCTTAGGGTCGTGGATGACCAAGGGACCGCGGAGGCCTTCTGGATACTGGCCATCGTTGTGGGCATGGTACCAGTAGGTGCCGACTTGGTCCAACTGAAAAGCGACATGAGCTCACTGGGGAAGAGGAGTATGTATAACAAGGCCGGTGAGGACTCACCTCAAAATCATATGTAAACGAGTTCCCGGGGGGGATGGCGCATTGGGTTATGCCGGCGGCACCGTCCATGTGGTTCGTGCCGTTCTGGAACAGGCCATGGAAGTGTAGACTGGTGCTCGCATTGCCTAGGTGGTTGTGGACGGTGAGGACGAGCCTGTCACCCTTGTCGGCCTCGATGAGAGGCAGGGGCCAGCGGCCGTTGACGCCGATGGTGGGCTTGTCGAATGCGCCATCCGGGTTGGCCAGAACCCATCCAACACTCCAGTCAAGCTCAATGGTCTTTGCCAGGATGCATGTGACGAAAAGCGCCAGGGCGGCGAATCGAGCCAAGAAGGCCATGGTGGCCGGGTAGGAGGGAAGAGAGAGAGCGTGTGTTGGCTCCCTTGTGTCGTGGGCAGCCTCTGCGTCTCTGTCTCCGTCTCTCTCGAAAGTGAAGTTCAAGTCAAAAGAGCGAGAGTTCGGTCGTGATTCATAGACTTGTCAGAATCCACAAAAAAAAAAAAAAAAAGGCAGCTTCAAGCTTCCACAGAAACGGGGCCGAGTGCGGAGGACATTGGACGGATCGGATATTCCCCCACTGTTACAGACAGACAGACAGACAGACACCTGAACTAGGATTCGGTAGTGTAAACGGCGGATATCGAAGGAGAGCGGCGGCGGCAAGAAATTCGGCGGACGGAATGTAATAATTACATGCCGGAAGCGAAGCGAGACACACAAGAGAGAGAAGAGAGAGAAATGCACACGTGAAAAGGGTCGCCTGATGACAAAATTGACGACTTGGCGATCTGATAAGGGAAAAGCCGCAGTTTGCGCCTTCCCTGTGGAACCATTCAGCTTAGTTAGGTACGTAGATACGTACCTCATTGTCCCCATAAAATGCCCCATTTTCAAGTGGGTCCACCCTGTTGTGCCTACTTTTATCTGATCCGACAGCGTCTGATGGTAGGGCAGGCACGATGGCGCATCGTCCCCTCCCTTACTGGCGTGTGACTCTGGGAAGAAAAAGAAGAGAAAAAAAACCCTTTCGGAATCCCCTCTCTCACACGACACAACAACAATCTTGTGCCCGAGTCCCGCCTCGCTTTCTCGACACAGAATTATAGTCTTACAGAGCCGCCTACTCCTGTCCAATGCTTCCCTGCTTCCTCCCCACGAGGTGAACCCATCGCATCTTTTCTTCATCCTTCTGTTATGCCATCACGCTTTACGCCGGTCCGCAACCTGCCTGCATACGAATACATACACGCTCGGCACATGTGTGTGTGCATTGCCTTTAGGCTCTACTGCCCCTTGAGTTCCAGTGCAGTGTCGTCGGGCCGTCTCTGATTGATTGGGCCATTCCGTCTCACCCTCACCCTCACCCTCACCCTCACCACGCATCGTCACGTTTCGTGGCACCGTCGGGTCGGTTCGCAATGGAGGACCTATTCTCCCTCCCCAGTACGAACAACCTCTCCTGACCTTCTCTCCCCCCACTAATAACTTCCAGTCTTCTTCATCACCTTCCGTGAGTCCCTCGAGACCGCCATCATCGTCTCCGTCCTCCTCGCCTTCATCAGGCGCACCCTCGCCACCAAGGATGACCCCGCTCTCCAGCAGAAGATGGAGAGGCAGGTCTGGCTCGGCACCGCCGCCGGCCTCCTCACCTGCGTCCTCATCGCTATGGCCATCATCAGCGGCATTCACAGCCTCGGCGCCGACCGTTTCGCCGCCGCCGAGAGTGTCTGGGAGGGCATCTTCTCCCTCGGCGCCTCCCTCGTCATCACCGCCATGGGCGCCGTGCTGCTGCGCGTCACCAAGCTCCAGGACAAGTGGCGCCTGAAGCTGTCCAAGGCCCTCAACACTGGTGGCGCCGCCCACCCCGGCCCCTTCCGCGACCGCCTCAAGTACCTCGGCGAGAAGTACGCCCTGTTCCTGCTGCCTTTCATCACCGTCCTGCGCGAGGGCTTCGAGGGCGTCCTCTTCATTGCCGGCGTCGGCGTGAGCGAGACCGCCGCCTCCATCGCCGCATCCGCCGTCCTGGGCCTCGCTCTCGGCGCCGTCGTCGGCTACTTCATCTACAGGTGAGTCCTGCCGCTAGCCATCACAAACGTCGTGGTAAACGGACATTTTTGCTCATTTTCTCCACGCAGGGGCTCCAAGAATGCGCCTATCCAGGTCTTCCTCATCGTCTCGACTTGCTTCCTGTACCTCATCGCCGCCGGCCTGTTCTCCAAGGGCGTGTGGCATTTCGAGCAAAACGAGGTGCGTCCTTCCTTTCCGCCCACAAGCTCGCGGGAGCACGCTAACATGTCGTCAAGTGGAACAAGATTGTCGGAGGCGACGCAGCGGAGCTCGGCTCCGGCCCCGGGTCCTACGACATCCGCAGAAGCGTCTGGCACGTAAACGTGAGTACACCCCTCCCCTGAATCTTCCACCATACTAGAGCAACCATTTGACAAGCTACCTAGTGCTGCAACCCCGACCTCAACGGCGGCGGCTTCTGGGGCATCTTCAACGCCGTCCTGGGCTGGCAGAACTCGGCCACCGTCGGCTCCGTCGTCTCGTACAACCTGTACTGGGTCGCCGTCGCCGCCGGCTTCTTTGCCATGATCTGCAAGGAGAAGGGCTACTGGCCCTACAACAAGAGAGACAAGCAGCAGCGGCAGCAGGGGGGCCGCGAGCCGGATGACCAACAGCCGCTCCTTAGTAGGCCCGCGAGGTAAGCTGGTCCACTTAACTTGG
Organism: Colletotrichum sublineola; assembly: GCA_020631755.1. NCBI lineage: Eukaryota > Fungi > Ascomycota > Sordariomycetes > Glomerellales > Glomerellaceae > Colletotrichum > Colletotrichum sublineola. The sequence continues at coordinate 3,750,202 of JAHSQG010000006.1, read as the reverse complement.
CGAGAGCCGGGCAACGACCGGAAGGCCCCCGATCTCGTCGTCCGTCATCCAGAGGAGGCTATCTTCAAAGACGAACGAAATTTTTGAATCATGTCGAGATGTCGAGTCCGAAGGCGCCTTCAACTATGTATATTCTCTCACCGTTTATCGTATCCTGTACATACGACCATGTATCCGGACATACAATAACTGGCCGCGTATCCTGACGTACCTTTCTAGACTACTCTCCATTGGCTTGGATGCATCTTCCAGCTGGTTAGCAAACAGGCCGAAACTGGCATGACCCATACTCTTCGCCATCTTTGAACCCCCCCAGCAGCCTTGTTCGTATCGCCGGTCCTGCATCCATCATCCTGACGGAGCCACATTCTTCTATGATGTCGACTCGGCTGCTCTTTGGATCTTCAGCAACCCCATGGTAATTTGGAAACGACGTGAAAGCGCGGTTCTCTTTTGTGATTTCCTTTTCTCGTGCAGGGTGATATTTGACTGTTTATTGTATTACTATTGGCATCGTTTCTCGTGTCGCGCTGAGGCGCTTTCCAAGACTGTGTACTATATACATCCCGTTCCCCCAGCCATCCGGTTCCGATGTTGCATGCCTGGGTCACTACTCATCGAAACGCGACGACCTTCACCCCCCCTTCCCGTCAGTCTAGGTAATCAAGCAGCTCGGCGCCCGCAGTCATGCCCACCGTGGTAAAGGACCAGCCCCAGCCCCTCTCGGCCGGGATGTCCCGCATCTTGTTCCTGTGGCGGCAGTGCGGGAACCTCCGGGCCGGGGCGATGGTCCGCAGGCACTCCGGGTCGAAGCCGAGGGCCCAGGGGTGGGTGTCGTGGCGCATCAGGCGCTCGAACATGGCCGTCTCGAGCTGGGAGAACCGGAGCCTCTCGAGGGGCACGCCCTCGCGCTCGACCCTGAGGTCGATGTGCTGCTCCATCATGGCGACGGCGTAGTGGTGGTGGTTGGCGGCGGCATCGACGTTGCCGGCCATCATCTCGAACGTGGTGAAGAGGAACGACGTCAGGATCACGCTCGGCAGGTTGTTGGCCGCCGCCGTCGTGCTGGCGCTGAAGACGGCCTTGGCGGCCCGGCCGTAGTGTTCCAGGGCCTGGTTGTACTCGGCGCTCAGCAGCTTGTCGTTCAAGACGTAGTGGGAGGGCCTTGCCCATGGCCCCGACGCCGCAGCACATCTCGCGGACGGCCGTCTCCGCGTAGGCGCACTGCAGCGTCACCTCCCCCCATGACGGTGTCGCCCTGCTCCGCGTTGAGGACGAAGGACTGGAAGTAGTCCCACTGCTTCTGGTGGCGGAACAGGGCCGCTTCCAGACCGGGGGTGACGAGGATGCGAGTGTCCGCTTCTCGATGAGCGCCGCTTCCCGCCGGGCGAGGGGCAAGCCGTGCCAGGCCGCGGGGTTTGGGCGGCGACGGCAGCAGAGCGTCTGAGTCGAGGGACCCCTCACAGGATCGATTGGCCTTTACGCACCGCATGCAGCGCGGCTTGGCCAAATCGCATTTGACGTGGCGTCGCCTATCGGCCACGGGTCAGACTAGTACGTCTACGGAATCCGGGACCCCGACGTATTCGGAACATAAAAAAAAAGCGTACCTGCATTCTTTACATCCGCTTCGGCTCTTTGGAGCGCTCGCTCGGATCTGTTTGGGCCGGTTGGTGAGGGCAAAGACCTGGAACTGGCCGTTTGGCGGACGTCTAGGTTTTGCCCGTATCGGTCAGCCAGGGGAAAAAAAGGAAAAAAGAAAAAGAAAAAAAAGAAAAAAAAAGGGGGGGGTTCTCATTGCCATCTGCAAAGTCGTCGTCGTCATCGTCTCTCTCACATGGCCACACTCCCGTCAAGCCGTCCCCCATACCACTTACGTGATCTCATCTCCGGCGCTCCCCCCCTGGCCAATCTGGCAGCGATCCGGATATTTCGTCATCGGCGACACGCGCAAACTCCCGGGACCCCGTTCCGCTGCCCATAGTAGCAGGTATTCGACGCAGATGCGGACAGGCCTGATTCAACGAGGAGACAGAACCGAAGCGCACCTGGTGGGAAAATCGGGCTCCCCGCTCCCCTGTGCTTCAAATAGAGATGGGGGCGGCGGAGAGCCATTCCGCCCCCCCCGGCGTGAGTCTGAGTCTGATTCGAGAGGGGCAGGGATTCGTCTTTGTGGCTCTGCTTGACCAATGGACTTTGTCCATCTGACGATTGACTCGTAGGACGACAGCCCGAGCATCACGCGATGGTCTGCATGATGACTTGGGTTCACGTTAACGTTATCCGTATAGTTGTGGCCTTGAAATTGGCTATAACCTAGTCCCTATCATGTATACGATCTAATCTATCTGTAGTTTGCTACAATGATGCTCTAACGCGGTCGGAGAAAAAAAACGCATTATCCAAGCAGGCCTACGTGGCCAATCAACAGCTTCGAACCCTTGCTTCTTTTTTTCCGACGTAGCCGTTGGTGCAAGATGGAGACACATTTCGGCCTCTCTCTCGCTCTCGGGCCCGGTCGTCGGAGCCGGATAGGCTTCACACTCACGGGCAGCCGGTCTAGCGGCCGCGGGTTCGGTCCCAACATCCCCCATCTTTGCCTCATGGCGGACGGAATAGATTCACTCGTTGGTGAATTGATTTGATGTGATGCCGACATGCGCACTCCTAGACTGTTCCGGTGAGCGCTTGAAATAACGATAGACATGAGCGTGTCATGCTTGCCAATTTATTATACCTAGATTCTTGTCTTGGATGAACTCTAAAAAGCCTGGATACACCCAGCGCGCCGACAAACGTATAACCGTCCACCGGGGCCTGCAAAAAGGTTATCGATCACGACAGGCCGTCCGTTGCTAAGCACGGCCAAAAAACGGGCCGGCGATGGATACCAGCGGCCGTTGGGAAAGTTTCGTGTCAGTTGAAGTTGCATTGAAGATTATGCACGTCTTAGCGGCTTCCCCGAGCAGTTAGGGATCGACACGTCTTAAGAACTGCCTTTTCTCCTCGCATGGGAGACCAGAGTAATGTAAGATTACCAGCCAGGGATGGCGGGCGGAGATGGCCAGCAGGCCATCCACCGTCAGAGTCGGCGTTGTAGGCGCATCCTTACCACCGTCCGATCTTTGAGTCAGTCCAGACGATAACCGAACCCTGATACCTAGAAGCGCCCATGGAAGCTCTTCGTGCCTAGGTAGTTTACGAACGGTACCCATGAAACAAACGGACTTTCACGGGGAACAGTTCCCCGCCAAACTGTTCGTCCCCCAATTAATCTCAAACCACTGCAAGGATCCCGGGGGTCGGCAACCAGTATAAGCCTTATCTTCGCTATTATTCAGAGAGTTATACATCGCCACCTCCGGGATATTCAGGGCCACAACTACACTTTGTTTGACAGCCCCCCGCATAGTGATAGGCGGGGAATGGGTGGAGATCCGTCGACAATGACTGCCAGGAGCCGAAAATTGAACGGGACACCGGCCATGGAGGATTCAGGGTAAGGTCGTACACGGCATTTGGCATGAAAACTTTATAGCTCATCTGCTCAGAGCTCAGTCCCAGGTCCAAGAGCATGATAAATAACGTCGCCCTCCCACCCCGCCATCCATCCGTTGTTGGGACAGCTTACCCTCACTCGCTCCATCACTCGCTCTTTTTAAGTCACTCTTTAATAAGTTCGCTATACAAAGTCACTCTTTTTGTCCAAGAAACCGAAACCACTCGCTTACAAACAACCCCCCCCCCCCCAAGATGAAGAGCTTCACCTCCACCCTCATCCTCACGGCGGCTGCCGCCACCGGCGTCATGTCCGCCGTCATCGGCAAGTCCGGCGCCATGGTGACGGACAACAACTCCGGCGCGACCTACAACGTCGTCGGCAGCGTCGTCAACTCGGCCGCCTACTCCACCTTTGACAACACTCCCGTCGTCTACCCGGCCACCCTCGACTTGGTCACCCGCGACGACCAGCCCGAGCCCGAGCCCAACCCCAACCGCCCTGAGGAGACCCCCGACTACGTCTACGTGCTTCAGTGCACCGAATCTGTAAGGCTGACATGGATCTTCCCCACGTCCGGGCCGATTCGCTAACAAGGACAACCAGGGCTTCCGCGGTGACTGCCTCGTCTTTGGCTCCCCCCCGGGCAAGTGTGGTAAGTAGTCGAAACCTTTGGTTTCCAAGACGGAAAAAAAAAAAGGAGGGGTGTGTGTGGCCGAGGTTCATAACTAACACGGCCTTCGTCTAGTCTCCTACTTCAACTTCCAGTCCGGAAACTCCACAGACATCAGCGACAAGTTCAACGACAAGGTCAACTCGCTGTCCACCAACACCGGCGGCATGTGCCAGTTCTACAAGTTCAAGGGCTGCGACAACAAGGGCGACGACCGCGGCCTCAGCTCTTCCTACAACTACGACCTGGCGACCGCCCTGCCGGAGGACCCCCGTACTCCCGAGTACGCCAACGAGATCACTTCCTGGAGGTGCTAAGCGGGCCAAGGCCGGGGCCGAGCCACGGTCGGACGGCGGAATCACCGCGGCGGGTGCTGCTGGGGCGTTCCCGCGCGGCAGACCTCCGACGGGCCTGGAAGTGGCCATTTTCTCCAATCTGTTTTCACGTTATACCTCGACTCTCTACGGTTACCTTTTATTAGACAGTAACTACCTTGATACCGCTGTGTTTTATTTAGCAGGAATATAGGAGCTTGTTTCTGAGGCCACAAGACCTTTACCATGCATTGTGATGATCTTTGTGGGCATATTTTGGCTCATTGCGTGCAAGATACGCAGGTGGACCATGTAGTGCTGCGGCGCCAGAGTACACGCGCCGGAAGACGATATACAGCCATGCCCCCCTCTATGTCCGCATCTTCTCATTGCGGATGCACGGTTCCATTGAAGTAGATCAATCCTCACCCTTTGCCAGAAGCATTTCTCATAGTGCTGCCAGACGATGGAAGCTCGAACTGTAAACTCGGCTTCCGTATTACCCCATCATTTCGCACTCGCTAGAGGCTGCCTCATCAGATTCATGTTGCCGTATCCGGTTCCGCACATTATCTCGACGTTCAGCCGCCATGCATGGCGCAGCGGCGCCTTCCAACACTACCTCGACTGCGCCAGTAGGGAAAGGCCTCATCCCTGAGCGGTCTCGTGCGGCTCGAATTCGCCCTGCAGGGCAAGTTACATCGCATCCTTCCCAGGGCCCCAGTAGTAAACAGACGCTCGAAATCTCTCCAGCGAGCCCGTCTCATGAACGTTTTACACTCTGGTAGTGAGAGACGTTTGGGCCTGGTGGGCAATGATCGATGACCAAGTTGCGCTCGAACCAGTTGACGAGCGCATATGGATTGGCTTCGGCATTCCGTCCATGTCGTTTTCTCCAATGGCGCGGTACGCTTCCTTGGTTTGGTGCTTGGATAATCCGGTCATGTTCAAACGATCCGGTCATGGCTGGAAACGCGTGGTCGCTGCAAAGTTGAGCATGAAAGGACAGGTCATGGTACCGTTTTCTAGGGCAATTGGATGATTTGAACGAGAACGCAAACTCATCCTAGGTATCCCAGCAGCGCAGAATGTCAAGGCTTCTTATTAGGGGTGACTGTGGTAGAACTTCACAGACGCCGAACCCCGTGGTTCCGATCCCAGGCTGATTGATAAATGCGTTGTTTTTCTTGGCACTTCTCGGTACCGAGCAATGTAAGAATTTCATAAATAGCCGGCATAACACTCTGGGCGAATCTAGCCCCGAACCGGATTGTCTGGACAAGGTATCTCTTTACATCACGATGTGAATTCCAACGCCGCGGGCAGTGACGGCACCATGCGCTATGTAGAAATGCCTCGTGAAGAGCGCGTGGCAAGTGTAAATCCATTTCGCTCGCCGGGATGGCGCCTCACCTGCTGCCGGGCCTATCAAGGACACTGCCGTCACGTCGCGAGTGAGGCTGATGCCACCCGAGCCTTGAAGCGTACTTTTGTCGTGTTCCCATATCTCGGCTCCTCCCGGACTGACAGGAAAAGTGGCCATCGGCCCATGCTGTTGCGACGCAGGATCAGATCGTGTTGGCTGCCAGGGCGGAAACTCTTCTCCTCATGTCCATGGTATAGACACCGCTCGCTACGCGGACTAGCGAAGCGCAACTTCATACGCTACCAAAACTGTCGGTGAAACGACCGGTTAAATGAGCCGTCGAAACTTTGACACCCTACTGAGGCGGGGGCTGCAAGTCGTCCATCATGTCAAGGTTTACGTCTCTCGATGATTGCTGCGGTTAACCGAATCGCGGGGATAGACCGGGGGAGGCAGATCGTCAGGTCAGTCCTCTCCCCCTCCCCTCCCGGTTTCCCCTCATGATTCCCCGCAGTCGTCGGCCTGTTCAACCCCGAGTTGCATTGGCCCGGATGTCACGCTGTTTCTGGGACGGGGCATTCTTGGGAACGTCATCGAGGTGCGCTCGCTCGTCTTTAAAGATGCCCTGACGCGGTGACGGCTCTCGCGCAGTCTCGCCCAACCGGCTGATGATTGGTTTCACTTTTTTTTTTTTTTTTTTTTTTTTTTTTTTTGGCTACTCGTCGTGCTGCATCTGAAGCAAGATTCAGCATCGGAAAAAGTGACACGGCACGATGAGACTTGGTTCGAAAGCCGGCGGCGGCCTTCTTTGGCTCGCTGCCTCGCTCTGCGGGTTGCAGGGCGTTTCGGCGCAAGATGTGGACTGGCCGATCCACGACAATGGACTCAACCAAGTCGTCCAATGGTAACCTCTCGAGATGAACCTCGGGGGTGGTTGATGCTACGTCGAGGACCCTACTGACGCGCAGCTCCATGCAGGGACCACCACAGCTACATTGTGAATGGCGAGAGACTCTTTGTCTTCTCTGGCGAGGTATGCATACCGCTTTCCCTGGCCGCTGAGCTCATCGGACTGACTGACCTCGTTTAGTTTCATTATTGGCGTATCCCCGTGTCCGTAGCCCGGTGCCGTTACACGTGTGCTAGACTAACACTGGGAAGCCCTGCACTCTGGCGAGACCTCCTCGAGAAGGTCAAGGCGGCCGGGTAAGACTGTCGCGGGAACAGCTTGGTGATGACGAAGCTGATTGTGGCTGAACAGCTTCAACGCATTTTCCATCTACAACCACTGGGGCTATCACAACCCCACGCCCGGTGTTCTGGACTTCGATACGGGAGCTCACAACTTCACCTCCATCATGACTATCGCCAAGGAACTCGGCATCTACCTCATCATCAGACCCGGGCCTTACGTCAACGCGGAAACCAATGCCGGCGGGTTCCCCCTCTGGCTCACGACCGGCGAGTATGGCTCGCTGAGGAACGACGACGCCAGATACACCGAGGCGTGGACGCCTTACTGGTCCGAGATCTCCAAGATCATCGCCCCCCATCTGGTCACCAACGGTGGGAACGTTCTCATGTTCCAAGTAAGAAGGGCCTGTGTCCTAGCGAGCCGAGCCGCATACACTAACCGGGAACCCCCAGATCGAGAACGAGCTCAACGGGCAGTGGAAGGACATCCCCAACCGGGTGCTCAACCCGCCCATCGCGAACTATATGCAGCTCCTCCAGGACAGCGCGCGCGAGAACGGAATCGACGTTCCTCTGGCCCACAATGCGCCCAACATGGTAAGATGCGCCCAAAGCAGACGTTTCAGTGTTGCGTCCACCGAGACTAACAGTGCGCAGCGAGGCTTCTCCTGGTCCAAAGACTTTTCCAATGCCACCGGGAACGTCGACGTCGTCGGTGTGGATAGTTACCCTTCTTGCTGGAGTTGCAACTTGAGCGAGTGCACGGGTACCAACGGGCAGTACACACCCTACGTACGTTGTTCTCCGACGTTTGCTCTGACGGTGACGGCTTGGCTAACCAGTGTGACCGCAGTTGACCCAGGACTACTACACGTGAGATTACTGATGAAATACGCTTAATGACTCGCAACTGACAATGGTTTTGAAAAGCTACTTCACAGTCCAGTCTCCGTAGGCAGGCACCTCAAACCACGAATCACTTCGTGTCGCTAACGATTTTGCAGCTCACAGCCGAACTTCCTGCCAGAGTTCCAAGGAGGCTCGTATAACCCCTGGGGCGGACCCGAGGGAGGCTGCCCCGCCGACATTGGTGCCGACTTCGCCAACATGTTCTACCGCGATCTCATCTACCAGAGGGTCACTGCCATCTCCCTCTACATGATGTTCGGCGGCACCAACTGGGGATGGCTCGCCTGCCCTGTTGTTGGTGAGTACAGCTATCTGACGCCATATGGACTAGACAACCGGGATGCTGACGGGGATGGGTAGCATCGAGCTACGACTACTCTTCTCCCGTGTCCGAGGACAGAATCATCGGCAGCAAGTTCTACGAGACGAAGCTGCTGACTCTGTTCACCAGAGGTACCAATTGCCCGATGCCAAATGAAGGCGAAAGCAGAATTGCTGACATCTTCAAAGTGGCCAAGGACTTGACCAAGACGGAGAGGGTCGGAAACGTGAGTCGGCCTGGACTCCCAGAGCGCCGTGATGCTAACTCGCGCCCAGGGCACTGGCTACACGACCAACCCGGCAATCAGCACATCGGAGCTTCGCAACGTCGACAACGATGCCGCATTCTACGTTGTCCGCCACGCGTACACGCCGTCCAACACGAACGAGGCCTTCAAGCTCTCGGTCAGGACCTCCGAGGGGTCCTGTGAGTCTCTCCTCTATCGTTTCTTTGTGTGAAATGCCATCATACTGACTGACCCCCAACCCAAGTCACCATTCCTCAGCACGGCAGCTCCGTCGCCATCAACGGCCACCAGGCCAAAGTGCTCGTCACCGACTTCGCGTTTGGCGAGAAGACGCTCCTGTACTCCACCGCTGAGGTTCTGAGCTACACCGTCCTCGACGGCCGGGAGGTCATTGCCCTTTGGCTTCCCGAGGGCGAGTCCGGCGAGTTCACCGTGACGGGCGTCAACTCTGCCGAGGTCGTCGGAGAGGCCAACGTCGGCGACTTCCGCGTCTACCCGGGCGAGGCCAATGTCACGGTCGCGTACACCCAGAAGAAGAAGGGGATCACCTTGGTCGATCTCGGCGACGGATCCCGCGCCGTTCTTCTGGACCGCGGCGCCGCCTACCTTTTCTGGGTCCCGACTCTTGACAACAACCCTCTGGCCCCGGCCAACAACACGGGTAAGCCGGTCAGAAAGGGCGTCGATGAAATCGAAACTGCTGACTCTTTATGTTCTTCTTGCAGTTTTCGTCCAAGGGCCGTACCTGGTCCGATCGGCCTCTTTTGACGAGGCCAGTCGCAGCTTGGCCCTTTCCGGAGACGCTGACAAGGAGACGACTGTGACGGTTTTCGCTCCCGCCTCCCTTTGCTCACTCACCTGGAACGGCAAGAAGGTCGAGATCATTTCGAGGGACGGCAACATCTTCACGGCCAAAGTCGAAGGCCCCGTCAAGTTCGAGGTCCCTGCACTGGGCCCCTGGAAGGTCCACGACAGCTTGCCCGAGATCGCGACCGATTACAAGGCCACGTCCGACAGCTGGGTTGGTACGTGTTGATTCCATCCCCTGGCCGACTTCGTGGCTAAGCAATCTAACATGCGTTCAGTTGCCGACAAGACCAACACTTCCAACACGGTCAAGCCGGCTCCCAACAACCCCGTCCTCTACGTTGACGAGTACGACATCCACGTCGGCAACCACATCTACCACGCCACGTTCCCGACCGGCCAGAACGCCCCGACCGGCGTCTTCCTCAACCTGACCGGCGGCCTGGCTTTCGGCTACTCCGTCTGGCTGAACTCGGACTACATCGGCTCGTACCTCGGCCTCTCCTACCTCGGGGCCAACGCGCAGGTGTTCTCCTTCGAGAACGCCACCCTCGCCGAGAGCGGGGACAACGTCCTGGTGGTGGTCATGGACAACTCGGGCCACGACCTGCGCGAGGCGGCCCTCGCCCCCCGCGGCATCTCCAACGCCACCCTCCTCGGCCCCGACGCCCAGAGCTACACGTTCACCGAGTGGAAGATCGCCGGCACCGCCGGCCGCAACGACCTGATCGACACCGTCCGCGGCCCCATCAACGAGGGCGGCCTGTACGCCGAGCGGGTGGGCGCCCACCTCCCCGGCTACCCCGACGACGATGACTGGGAGCCGTTCGCCTCTGCCGACGGGGCCCTCTCCGTCCCCGACGCTGGCATCCGGGTTTTCCGCACCGTCGTACCCCTGGACGTCCCCGCTGGCCTCGACGTCTCCATCTCGTTCCGCTTCGGCGCCGCGCCGGGCCACAACAACCGCCTGCGCGCCCTCCTCTTCGTCAACGGCTACCAGTACGGCCGGTACAGCCCGTACATCGGCAACCAGGTCCGCTTCCCCGTCCCGACGGGCGTCCTCGACTACCACGGGGAGAACACGATCGCCGTCACCGTGTGGAGCCAGGCCGCCGAGGGCGCCGGGCTGACGGTCGGGTGGCAGGCGGACTACGTCCACACCTCGAGCTTCGACATGGGCTTCGACAGCAAGCCGCTGAGGCCCGACTGGGACGAGAGCCGTTTGGCGTTTGCATAGAGGGTTCTTTGGGGGGGGGAGACGCTGGGTTTCTTGCTGATAGACGTGCCATACTGCTTGAATAAAACAGCATGAATATCGCTCTTGATTTGAACATCGTGCTGCTTGATGCTTTGATGCTGATGGCTTACAATATCGGCTGAAAGGGAAAGAGTGGCTTGACAAGCCGATGAAGTTTCGGTCTTCGTAGATACCTGCTGGCTCCGGAAGACCGATCGAGCCCGAACAAAGCAACGGTTATGTAGCTGGGTCTTGCAACTTGGCCGTTCACAAAGAGAGCTCAGTCATGATATCTTCAGGTCCAGTCTCCGAGGTATAGCACCCGCACATGTTTCAGTCTCTTCTTCTTGCAAGAACATTCTGGCTTGCGCGTCAGAAAGTTTCGTCGGGGCCAATCTGGATCCGTAGTCGCAGTCGAGCCAACATTCACCCCCGAGGGATAAGAATCAGCGCGCCCGTCCGCTTGAAGCTCATCAATTCCCGCAACCCAAGTCGAAGCTAGCCCCCTCCAGCCCTTGTGCCATACAGAATGACAGCCTTCGGTCTCTTTAGATTTTCTCCCGGTAGAGCTGCGTCTCAAGAGCTGGAAGTTCACGCTCCAAGACAAAACACTTTGAACTCACGCGCTGGACATCGCCCTGGATGACCCTCTGGGAGCGCATCCGCTATGTAGCCCACTGCATAGAAGGCAAGCTCCCCCGTCATCTCAGCCGTCAACCGCAAGAGCCGAAAGGAATCCTGCGACTCCATGTCCGCTTCCTGGATCCGCTAGCCCTCGCCAGCGAATCCCGCCAGAGCCATGGCTACGTGAATCCAGCATGGACAGCCTCGTCTTCCGTATACACGTCCATTATGAAGCGAGCGTCAGTCACGGAACAGGAGCAGTATACTCGCGGATACATGATCGACGTCCCTGTCTTGACCCAGGGCCTCCTCGGGAGCCAATACGAGACGTCCGGCTTCACGATGTCGACTTTGCAGCCCGCGTAAAAGACAGCATCGGCGGGAAAGACTCGAGCGCTGACGTCGGGTCCCGAGAAGCATCGGGCGCCTTCGGACTTCCGCCCCTTTGCTTTGCCAACCTGTCGGTCATATGGATCGTGAGCCTTTCAGTGTGCGAGAGCAATCTCAGGGCGCTCTTCGGATCAAGTCTTCACCCCCACTACGACCTCGGCTTCCGACACGCACAGTCTTCCGGTGCAGTCTATGTTCCCAGAATCCACATGGGGTGGGTAGATCACGTCAGGTCTGCGGGCTTCGCAAGAGCGTCGTCTCGCTTCTTCATTCGCATCCAACTTGTGGCCAAAGACCTCGAGCCGCCTTTCGACGTTTGGGCGCCTCTCGAGGATGTAGAGTCAGTACGTTATTCGCCATGGGCATTCGCGGCCAAGTATGTTGCTTTGCGTCTGGGGGAGGGTCAAAGCCGAGGTTAGCAAGGGCTGCTGCAAGACTCAGCAGATGTCTGGTCAACAGAGCAGAGGGAAGGCCTCGTCTGGTATATTGTGCCCACCCATAATGAAGCAATGAAGCGGGTTTTCGACATGTAGAGTACAGTCCATGGATGATGCTGATGCGGATGTTTAGGTAGTCCGAGCTGATACCTGGAGTACATTGGCATATCAACATCAACCGTAGTCAAACACACAAAAGTCGGCGGCTCAAGGTCCATGTGAATACTTGCCACGCACTCTCGCATTCTAGCCCGCGTTGCATAGGCAAGTCTATTTAGGCTGGTATGTTTCCAAAGTCCTAGTTGAACTCCGATATCGTCTGTCACTTTCACCTCCCCATTTCCTCTACCTTCCTTAAGCGGATATAATTATTGATATTCGAGAGCGGAAAGAGCGGTTCTTTATGACTTCTTTCCTTGAATCTATAGAAGGAAAGAAGAATATTTAATACACCATTTACAGCCTGGCCGCTTCAAACTTGTCATCACCATCAACCACAACCTCTGACCCAAGACGCCCGCTTTGGAAATAGTTTAGCAAACCTTTTGGTACGTTACGCCTAGTTTAGTCTGCTGGGTCAATCGTATGCTGAATTGTATGAAGAGAATCTGCAGTTTACTTCATCATACTAGACGACATCTATTCCTCTGACTTCTAGCAAACACCGCCGCTCACAGCATCGCAAATCATCGCAATCATGGCTTCGGTTCCTTCCATCACTCTTTCCGTCGCCCAGTACAGATCTTCAGTCGAGAAGATCGCAGACAAAGACGCCGATGAGATCATTGGATGGCTGACGAAGAACACCACGGACAACACGCCTTGGGTTGTGCGAGTCAAGTCGGAGTTCTACCAAATCCTCATGGACGCCTTCCCCAGTTACCTACATTTCATCAGCACCTCGCGCGACCACGGCGTGGTGAACGGAACCGCAATGATTTCGACGTCTCACCAGGTCCACACAGCCGGAGAACACTTACGCCCCCTAGTCCTGTACCGGGTCACCCACAGACGCCAGCCGAACAACGGCATCAAGTCCAGACTGGGGCGCGGAAGCGATCCAATCTTTTTGCAGCTTCATCTGCAGAAGCACCTGAACGTGCGATGCCGAGAACACAGCCCTTTCCTGTCGGCTACTTCTTTGCGATGGAAAGCACTCGAACTAGCCGCCAAGTTTGATGCTCAGGGCATCCCAGGCGTTCAGATCATCAAGTTCAAGACGAGCGGTTCAGGCTGGAACCATGACATCCAGAGACTCTGGCTTGCCAAGGACTTGCTTCAACAGTTTGGCCTGATGAGGCTGAGCACTAAACGTACCAAGGTGGACCACGAGTACCTTGTAGAGCACTCCATCCCTGAGGAGAGCATCGTCAGTCGCCTCGACTGGAAGAAGGACAAAGATGAGCTTGATCCTCAGGGCCATCTCGCAAGAAAGGCTGCCAAGCATGAAGAGGCCAGGAAAAGGGCTGAGAAGCGCGCGGATGACAAGAACAAGTCACCCGCAGAGAAGCGCAAGGCCGACGGCCTCGACAAAGTCGAGCCTGAGCCCAAGAAGAGACAGACTGGAAAGTGGGTTAAAGTCGGCATCAAGGTGGGCCGTAACACTGGCGCGTGAGTGAGCCTCTTGGAAGGGTTCGGTGCAAGGAGACGAATTCTCATCAGACATATTGGAGATATAGTTGGTGGCAGCATTCTGCGAAGCAGTTGATGCTTGAGGTGTGATTTCGAGATTCCGCAGGTTGCATTTGTTACATTTGGTCGGGCCATAGACAGAACTGGGGACCATCAGACGTTACATCAGCAGATACATAGACAGAAGAATACCGTTACTTCATCACCTTAGCCATCATTCCGGACATCTCGTCGTGCCGCCGCCGGCCTTGGGTCGATCATTGGATGACTTCCGTTTCCCTCTTCCTGCGACCTTATCCAATCAAAGCACAACTTGTTGCGAGCACGGCCTGGAATTGTCCGAAACACAGTTCTGGTAGACTTCGTCCGATACCTCGATCGACGAAGCAACGCCTCCCCCGGACCCAATGGATGGGAGGGGCTCTGAGCACAGTTTAAGGTATGAAACGACGACCTCGGGTTTATGCTACTTACTAAACACATGACGAGCTGGGCGCCAAAAAAGAGGCCCAGAAAAGAGACGCGAGGCTGGCCAAGATGACTGACGACATGGGAAACCTTTCATCATAGGACGACTCGACCTGAACTGAAGAAAAAGGGGACCGTCTTTTGGCGGGGATCCGCGTCTATTTTGTCCCTCGTCTCGCCCTTTTCACTTCGCAATCGGCAACTCTGTGCCTTGTTCTTCGCCTCACAGCCGCCCCAGTCTGCGTCTTCATGTCCGGCCGCGGCTTGTCCGGCGCCTCGCACTCCGTCGAGAGACTACAAGACCCCCCCGCGCGGCGTGAAACAATGGCCAGCTTTGAACTCTTCTCCTCGCTCCCCAAAGAACTGCGGCTCACGATATGGCGCACCACCCTCGCGGACCAGGGCCGACTCGTCACGGTGGCCCCGAACCGGGAACTGCTCGCCTGCCGGAGCGGCCTGCCCGTCATCTCGGCGGTCAACCGCGAGAGCCGCCACGAGTTCCTTCGGCTCTACATCCGCCTCCACGACGACCCGGGGGCCCGTCCCGACAGCAGTGCCCAATCCGACACGGGTGCCGTCGAGGACCACGTCTACTTCAACCCCCGGGTCGACTCCCTCCTCATCGGCTCTGCTACCAAAACGGGGTCGGCTTTGAAATCCTCCGGCGGGCTGGGCGGGATGCTCCTGTTCGCCCGCTGCCCTGTCGGAACCCTCGTCGACTCGCCCGCGCTGCCCAGGCGGGCCAGGGAGAAGGTCCGCAAAGTGCACCTCTACGACCTCAACCCCTCGCGCCGGATGGAGATGGACCCTTCGCTGAGGAACCGCAGGCTCAAATGGGGCCCGGAGCGGCCCGGGCCGATCCCCCTCCCCGACCTCCGGTTCCCGCACCTCGACACCGTCTTCATCGTCACCCTGCACGCCTCGTTCTGGGTCGGCAACTTCAAGAGCCACGGGAGACGGGGGAGGCACTTCAGGTACGTCGTGCCCAGCAACCGGGTCTACTACCAGGTGAAGGAGATGGACTACGGGGAGTGCTTCGGGGGGATCCGCCCCGCGTCCAAGATCCCCAACGAATGCCTCAAGCCCGCGCCGGGCCAGACCAGGGCTGTGCGCCTCGACATACTCCGCTCTGACGACCTCGGCTGGGTCACCAACGACTGGCATGCCATCTCGAACGCCGACGACTTCTGCCACGAGACGTGGCACATGGTCGTCGAGTATATCGCGATACGCCTGGGCAAGGAAGATGAGTAGTCCTTACAGGGACCTGGGACGGACGATACCGAGACTGAGCCGTCGGAAACGCCAATGAGATATGGCAGTCACTACGGCCTCAGGTACTCACGTCCATATAGTTGACAGTACATGGTAAGCTCACCCTTGTATGGTGTTTGACATTCAATGAGCGCTTTCTTAGATCGCCATCTGGTTGGATATAGTCCGGCAGTCACTGATTCTTTAAAGGACTGTGCTCTAATCCCCTGAGCCAACGTTGCTCTGTTGTTCTCTGAGTGGAGGGTAACGACAAGGAGACATGCTCTGAGGCATGGATGCGGGGATGAGCATCATGGTCTCAATCTGAGTTCTCTGTTCAAGATGCGACGCCTGAGCTTACGATATTGGAAATCTGTTCGGGGCAGGGCGAGGCCTCTGAGTGGGTTGTCATGGGGAGCTCGGCTCCAACTGCGGGCTCCTTGAGTTGGAGACGAAACCTATACCTAAGCAATAAACCTTTTGGCCTTTTGGTCTTCATATTTCTGGTAAACTCAATCAAGATACACCATGTTTTCTCGATGCGAGACGACTCTTTATTGTATCCATAGTCCGTTGGCTAGAGTAGGCGTCTCTTTCGGACTCCTTCATCCTCCTCTAGACGGCTAAAGCTTCTTTCGCGACTCTTCATTCAAGGCTGTTCACTTCAAGGATACAAATTCCCAGACCCCAAATCTCACAGAGGCCCAGCCCTATAGAGTTATGCGCTCCATTGACAGATTTGGCCAGAGCAACTCTCCGATATGTCAAGTGTTTAACAACAAGGGAAGAACACGCAGCTGTCATTGTCTACCATAATGCAAGGTTGTTTCAAACGCCCATAGACACAAATGAAACAACACATCATTGTTGTTTTGACCACTTGGCCAGGGCACACTACCTTCAATAGTCTGCAGTTTTCCTCACAAGTGAGGCGAGAGCAACGCATAAGTCTATCTATCCTCGTGGCCAAGCTACCTTCAACTTTGCGTGCAAGCACTGAAACCCCCCATTTTGCAACTAAGAAAAGCCCAAATTTCTTTTCAACTACGGAACAAAGTCACATACTAAGACAGCACTCAAATTCACGCTGAAAATATGTTGAAAGCAACTGACCATTGACCAAAGCATGGCCTCTTGTCTAACCAACAGACGAAAGGAACGTCCTGACTGTCCATTAAATCACCAAGAGAAAGAATTACACGATCAATAACAGCCTACATGTTCAACTACTAGACAAAACCTCATCACCAAGAAATACTCCACCCTTCTCTGTGATCACACTGGACAGAAGCATCTTGTAACTGAGCATGTTCAGGCTCTTGCTTCCTCCACCAGACGCGATCATCTGCACAATTAAACAAACCCACGATTCCCTCTGTTCACCAGACAACGTCAACTTGCGACCAAGCAAGCCCGCATCTCTGTGACTCAACCAGACGAGAGCAGCCCACGACTAAGCAGACCCCAATCATGTGATCTCTTTTCCCAGATATGGAATCCTCGAGGACCTCTGGACCTCTTCTTCCTTCCCCATCTCCTGCTCTTCTCTTCTCTCGAGGACAGACACGGACTCTGCTCACATACCCTGCAACCCCGCGCAAAGCTCAACACTAGCAACCATGTCTCAGACCGACTCCCCCGTCTCTCCCACGCAGTCCTCTGCTCCCATGAGCGTCACTGAGTCTCTTCCCGTCCAGGGAGAGCAGGCCGCCTCGCAGCCCGCCACGGAAGACGTCTCCATCGGCCACCAGATGACTCTGTCCCCCGCCGCCGCCGCCGCCGCGCAGGAGTCCCTCTCTGCCCCCGACCTGGGCGCCCAGAAGAACGCACTGGTCAAGACGGTCCGCATCACCACCCAGGGCTGGGACGCCGGCAGCCGCTTCGCCGACGCCGAGCACTTCTGGGCCCAGCTCGAGGACGAGGTCTCGGCCGTCTACCTCAACTGCTACATGTACCCCAACGTGAAGACTATCCACGTCACCATCCTCGGCCTGGAGGAGGCCTACCTCCCCGCCGGCGCGCCCGCCACCTTCGCCGTCGCCTACCACACCGGCACCGACACGGCCTACATCGCCGCCGTGGAGGATCGCGACAAGCCCGAGGCAGACCAGCATCAGCAGCAGCAGGAGGCCAACACCGACGACGCCGCCACGAGCAACGGCAGAAAGCGAGACCTGGTCGTCCGCATCGACATCAACCCTGTCTTCGCCGACGACGACGACGACGACGACGACGACCAGCACAAGAAACTCGACTGGATGCCCGTCTTCGCCAAGGAGGCCGTCGAGTGCGAGGACGCCTACCTCGACAGCCCCGAGTTCCACCACCGCCTCGTCTGGGAAATTGTTCACATGACCTTCGAGGAGACCCTCTGGAAGCCCTCTGCCCGCTCCACGCCCATCGTGGTCGGCAACCTCAAGCTCATGACCGGCCCGGCCGACGACTGAGTGTGTCCTTGCATCTCTTGTGAAATCGGGCGTTCTTGAGAGTATTTTCTTCTTAAAGTGAGTCGATGCGCCGACGTATAGGTGGCGCGGGAAAGCTGACGGGTTATCAGCAGCATTTGCTCAATGATTTTTTGGCAAAGGGAGTTGGTAAGCTTTTGGTCTTACCGGCAAGAAGTATATGGTACTGCGACCTGGCAAGCGACACGTTGGCAAAGGAGGCACAGAAGGACGACTGGCTGGCTTGATGTTATGGCAGGCCGCATATCGGCAACCAAAGAAATGGCATCAGAATAGCTAGGCATGGGAGAAAATTGACGATGCTTTCACAGAAAGGGCTCTGATCCCGTGTCCGTCTGATTCTGAGAGATGGGACTAAATGCGAGGTTATCGTGAGATGGGCCTTCTTGATCTATGACATTGCAACCCTCGAGTTGGCAGTCGTCCTCGGCGGCATTATGGGCTCGCCCCATCCTTATCCACGCCTAGCCTGCTCCAGCTTGAGGTATGGCGAATCGATAATGGAAAAACCAACATTTCCCCAGACCGTGAATCCTGCATGCAACATTGGCTTTCCTGCTCCTTCCAACTCCTGCATTCTCTCTCTGTCTCCCCCTCGGATGAAAATGAAGTCCGGATCGTCCAAATCATCCGAGTTGTCTGAACGTCCTTAACCAATGTAGCGACCAATCTCCCCCCCGAAGATCATCCACCAAAGCCGGTCAGGCAGGAGGTCGTATCCCAGCTCGTCCTGTCCCGCCGCCGCCGCCTCCTCGAACGTCTGCACGACCCTCCAACCGTCCGTCATGTCGGCGGGGGCCATGTCCCTATCACGGACGATGCGGATGGCCACCACGACCTTATAAGCCGACGACTGTTGAATACGGCTTCGTGTGATGTGCCGCTGGATCCTCCAGAACTCGAGTCTGGCAGGCTTCGCCATGTCCCTAACCATGACTCGGCCGGACGCGCTGTAGTATCGGAACTCAAGGAACTTGAGGGACAACGTTTTCGCAGTGTTGCGGTCGTAGCTGAGCGTCGGACAGCTCCAGGCACAGGATCCCACCCGCCACAACGTCTCCAGGGCCGGAAAGTCTGTGAGGAGCGCCCGGGGTAGCCTCATGACCGGATCTCGTTTGTGGACGGCGATCAGATCCTTCATATAGTGCGTGGGAGGTTCCCATACCGTCGGAGGGGAGCGCGGGTACCCCGACTCCCCTGTGATGATCATGGCAGTTCTGAGTGCCGGGTGCGGGTTGGCGATGGGCCGGGGCAGTAGGGGAGGCTCCAAACGCCTGTCTCCGTTGGTCGTCGCGACGTGGCTGCGGTACCTTCGGTGGATGTCATTCCGCAACCGAGGGTCGCCTAGCCGAGTGGGGTGGTCTGCGAGTCGCGAATAGACAACAATGTCCGTCTCTGGATTGAAGTAGACGCGCCCGGCGAGGGTTACCATGGACGCCCGTCTCCTGTGCTCTGCCCAAGATTCCCTGTTTGCCAAGGCGGCAGCTGCTGGGGTGTGTCTACGTGCCTCGTTACTGACAACGTGACCGCCGCCAAAGGCCAAGTTCCAGATTTCTGCGCGAATCTCGGCTGGCAGCTCCTCAAATTGTGTGAACATGGTGCTGTCGTCGCCTTCGTCCGTCTCTTTTTCTGAATATTCAATGAGTGTTCAACGGGACGATGAGGAGGGGCAAAGAAGAAGGGATACAGGAAGAAGGGAATTGGACAAAAAGCGTGATAGTTTCGCTGATCTTGTGGCCTTTGGATGGCTGTGTAGTTGTCCTATATATCTAGTTGAAGGCCGATTTCCGTTAACACACCTGCAAAAGCTGGCGACTTTCAAGTTCAGGTGGCCACCTAGCACCGCTAAGGTTGTTCGCGCCATGGTTGAAGGGAAGTTATGATTCGAACAGCAACCTTGTGGGCGCTCTCTAGTCGTACATGTATCTTGATATCCATGTACCGGATGAACTGGGGCCGCTTATTTTTTCAGTTTCTTTCGCAAACTGTCGCAGAGTCTGTTGATCTCCTCCTTGCCGAGGAGCGGCGGCAAGTTGGAGTTTATCCTGTGATGGGATGATTATTAAAGGGTTTTCGTCAGAACTATATTCAACAAATATCGAGGTGGGCAGTTGAAGGTGGTTGCTCCTTCTGCATCAGTCCGACTCCACTTGGTCCGAATACTGCACAGACAAGTAGACGGTATTTTCCTTGATACTGACATTTTATCCGAGTCTCGTCAGTGCATTTTCAGCCCAGTTTTGATGCCATATGGATTAGACAGCCTACCGCTCGTTCCGTCCGACGCCCTGTTCTGTCATCCTGTCGTAGGGGACATTTGTCTACAAAGGTTGAGACCAAGGTTGGGACAGAACATGGCAGCGTCTGTAGACAGCTAGGCGGAGCCTTGCTAATGTACTTTCAGTCGAGTTTTGGTATTCTCTGGATTGAACAGCATACCGGCCGTTCTGTCCGCCGCTAAAATCTTGGGAAGCTTTGGTCGATGGGAATCGGTGTGGTGATGAAGTAATGTGAGCGATGCCATGGTGGAAGGGCTGTCAAACAGATGTCAATCTAGTAGGAAGACTCGGAGACGGTGTAGAGTGTGCTGGGAGAGATAGATGTAGGATATTTAGGAATTTAAAAAGAAGAGATAAGGTAACAGATTGCAGGTAGATGGTTTGTAAGACTGCAGATAGCAGCTCGTGGTTCAAGAAAAGACAGGCAATACGTAAGAGGTATGGCCTCGGCAGCACGCCATCGCCATCGCCCTGTTCCTTCCTGTCCCGTCGCAGGAGACATTCGCCTGACGAAGGTCGGGACCAAAGTTGTGACCAAACACAGAACAGCCTCGGTCAAAAGTTTCTGGGTTCATACATGCCATGTCTGTGGACTTGGCAATATCAATACACGACGTGACATGACGTCGATGGTGGCCTCGCGGTCGACGTACACGACGAACGGGAAGCACTTCCGATTGACGGACCCAGTGTCGTGTCTTCGGGATGGTTCAGACGCATCCGCTGACCAGTACCTTTCCTCGGCCGAGTTCAGCGGGCGTGATAGCAACGCGATCGGGTTGGGTTGTATTGACGTGCGAGGCGGGCATCGGATTTTTGGCATGTTCGCCATCTGCCTCTCTCTTCGATATGGCGTCACATTCACAGTAGGCGATTCCTGGCGTAGGCGACGGACAGTTAGATAACAGCTTGCTGCCGAGTCTGTGCAAAAACTCTCGATATCGTCATTCTCGATTCAACTCGTGCATACCTTTTTTTCCGACAGAGAAAACCATTTCGGAGACACCGCAGGTGAAAGGCCATCCACATTCCAGAACGCACAGTACAAAACCAAGTACACAAACAAAATCCACTGGCTTCCATTGAGCAAAACTACGGCAGAAACAAAAAAGGATAACAGAAAAAAATGTTTGTCTTGCGACCTACCTAGGGATCGAACCTAGAATCTTCAGAGTATGACTTGGAGCAGCCGAAATCTGACGCGATGCCATTTCGCCAGCAGGCCTGATGGGTGCTTGTCACTGATGCGGAGCAATTTTGCTCATGTACTTTTACTGGCGCGAGCGACCGGGTTGTCCCACCTCACGATGTGGGGTGAGGGTCCTGGACAGTGGGCAACATCAGAACCTAGGTAGGTGCACGTACACCTTGACGATGGTCTAGAACGAAATTGTATGTAACGGTATACTACGGCTGCTAAGGCTCCTAAGCCGTCTAACAGGTGTCCGTCCCTTTGACGCCCTCCGGATCCCACGCCGCCTCGATGATGCTCATCCTGCAACCCGCGGGCCGCGTCACCCCCTTGAATGCGTATCGCTCATCCGCCGCTTTGAACAGCTCCCGATACTCGGTCTCGTTGCGCTCCTGCGCGTTCAGCACGGCCAGCATGACCATGTCCATGGTGCGGACGAGCCTCTCGTCCCACGGCGTCTCCTGTCCGGCCTCGCGAAGACAGTGGTCCTTGATGACGACCTTGGCGCCCGGCTTCAGCGCCGGAACGAGGTTTTTGAGGATGGAGACCGCGTAGGGCGTCGAGTAGTTGTGCATGATCCAGCGGAAGAAGTAGACTGTCTGCGGTCAGTGTCGTTGTCCGTACAAACGAGGAGCGGGCGCCTCGCACTCACCGTCGGCATCTTTGACCGTCTGCTCCTTGAAGAAGTCGTGCACGACAAAGTCGATACGCTCGGCGACCTGGGCGTCCTCGGATATCGGCTTCGGCGCCGAGTCGACCGTCTTTGGGAGGTCCTGCACTACAAACTTCATGTTCCTCCACTTCTTTGCCAGGTCGACGCACACGAAGCCATGGCTGCCACCAATGTCCACAAACGTTCCTCCTCTGGCGTCGATATCGCTGAAGTCGTAGTTGTCGACCAGGTGTTTGACTTCGTAGCCTTCGCCGCCCGTGAGACTGAGCATGGCGCCGCCAAAACGCCTGGCGCGGGCAGCATCCTTGCCAAATGTGACGAACATCGGCTCCTTGTCCACGGTGTCGAATGCAAAGTTGAAACCGGTGCGCGTGAGTGACGTCGCTTCCGGGTATGTTTTGAGAGCCTGCAGCACGCGTCCAGAAGCAGGGAAGTTGTCTTCGAGATTGTAGCCGACCCAGTCCTGTAACGCTTGGTCTTCGGCCAGGAGCCGCGACGCCGCCGTATGAGCAATGACGCCAGGCGTGGGCTCGCAGAATATGCGGTTCGTCATGACATGACGCAGAATTCGGGCCACGTTGACGGGATCCAGTGAAGTCTTGGACTGGAGTTCGGCGAGTGTGATGGTGCCGTCAAGGGGCACAAGCTTCGCTGTCTGGCATCAGTACCGAGCCTCGCCAGCGGGATACCACAACTTACCCAAGCCAAAGTGGTTCACAAGTTGAAGACTGAGACTGTCTTGATACTGCGGGCAGGTTAGAGTCTGCAATCCAGGAAAGGGGAAGGATCACTCACACTCCAGGCTTTCCACCTGACATCCTCTCTAGGCCCGTGGGCCAGAGCCTCGAGCTCCCTAGTCGCGTGGATGATCTCCATGCGGCTTTTCTGAATGTCGTCGGGAAGCTTGGGGAAATCGCTGGGCCCGCTGGGGTCCAGGGTGGGCATTGGTAGCTCGTTTTCCATCATGTACTTTTCGAGCTTTTCGGTTTCCGACGCTATCTTCTTGGCGAGTTGCGTAAACCTGGACGGCGACGACGACTTCTCTTGGCCCTCGGCAGCATCAAGGGGCGAGCTGGCGCCTAGCCATGCACCGAGCTTTAATTTGTTCATGTTTGCAACCGTTGGATCAGCTTAGTATGCCTGCTGCTTTTCAAGCCGTGGTTCGGGTCCTTCTTAGGTCAGCGTGAGTTGAGGTTGAGCAAGTGCACACTGTATATGTATAAGCTGCATGTAAGTTGGGGTGTGCGCCTATTAGTTCCCCAGTAGCCCACAGCGTCGCGTCGTCAATACGAACAGTGAGTCGACGGGCGGGATGTTACACAGCAGTGGCGACACGCAGGACTGTCGCAGCACGGACAGTTCCCGCGGACACGGGCTCGGGTTGATTGACCTAGGTCGTTGCGGGCCTGTCACACAGCAGGAAACAGAGGACGGGGTGAAGGTGAGGGTGCCAGATTAGAGATTTTCCAAAAGGGAACGAGAAGCATCCGAGACACAGCGGCCCGAAGGGCTGGGAAGGGGAATCATGTCCCTGTTTAATAGCTAATTCAGAATGGGATGGACCCCAGGCAAGTGGCCAGCCAGAGTTTCTGGCTCCCTGATAGCGGGCGTGACGGAACCGGGATGGGGGTGCTGGGTCGTTGCGATGATATTGACTAGCGGCGGTCCTTGCAAAGTATCCGACGCCGATGGGCTAGGATTGCCTTCTGGGCTTTGCCCTTCGCTTGTCCCATTGTTCTTCTCCCTTGGAGTGGCGGACGCTCTGGATTTGTCGATTCGGGGCGATCATATGCTCCGGTCCGGAGCTATGAGCGATGGCGAGACGGCAAATATTATGAGGCTGTTGAAGGAAGAGGACAAGACAACTCCGAGTTTGTAGGCGTGTAGGAAGGTGACGGCGGGCGGGCAGATAAACAACGACCAGACAACCTAAGCAAGCGTAATGGGATGGGTGGCTGCAGAGAGAGTCGTGTCGATTCGCCAATAACACCCTGCGCTGCGACGTATTTCTGTGCCTAGGTCGGTAGGCAATGCCGGTCTCTTGGTACCGGTATTCGGCCTGAAAGAAGCTGGACAACCATGGGTATAGCAGTCGGAAGTTGATGGATCCGAGTCGATTAGTAGAGAGGATGATGGGTAGTAGTAAAGTGGAAAAGTGGTCGTCTACAAAGTTAGGTAGGTAGGTACATGAGCAAGTACCTAGGTACCTTGTACAATGAGCGGCCCCTCTTTCTTCCCCCACAAAGACTTCGGCACTTATTGAAATGGCAGGGATGCGCACCAATGATACGCAATGATAACGTAATTAAGCGGAGATTTGGTCCGTGAAGGGGCTGTTTGGCCCGATCGAGATAGATACGTACCTATGATTGGTACCTAGGTACCTTCCCATCAGAGGAACCTGGGTAAGTAAAGTATTAGAAAGAGTAACTACCTACCTAGGTAAGCCGTTGCTCCTGCCCATGTAGGTAGCTGGATGCCAATAACATGCTTACTCACCCAATCTCGTCCGATACCGTCCCTCCTTACTGACATCTCACCACCTCGGACACAATATCATGCACCCTTCATCGATACGGTCTAGTCTCCCTTGGCAGTGACATTCCAGCCCTTCGCCCGCGTGCGAAATGAGCGTCCGTCGCCGAGGTTGTACCGTACGTACGTCCGTAAGAACCACACGACATCCATTAACCCGTTTGCAGAGCATCGCCGTCCCCACCGCTGTCACCAGCATCCCTAGACCGTCGTCTTGAAGCCTGCACGGAACCAGTGAGAAATGCGCCACCCTATTCTGTCGTTCGCCGTCCTCCTACGCTCTCGTTGGCTTCTGCGCATACATGATTCTCAACGGCATGTACATCAACGCCGATGTATCGTGATACGCCCTCCTTACGTCCATAAGAAATACCTCCGTCTGCTCCGCCGACCATTGCAGCCCCCTGGTGAAGGGCCCAAGAGCAATGGCCTGTAGCCCGTCGAGGAGGATCGTTCGCCAGTACATGCCCACCGTCTTGAGCACTCTGTTCCGTGGCCATGTCCCTATAGGCACATGGAACACCCTTTCCGTCATGTTGATGAAGCCCGCCTCTCGCATCATGTTGGGGAGTCGGGAGCCCGCCGCGGCGTTCAGGTCGATGCCAAGATTCGAAAGCCCTTGCGACACATAACCCCAGTACTGTGCCACCGGATGCGCTGCCGATAGCGGGTTTCTGCTTGCTGACATGGGGCAATGGTGGATTTCCTGGAGCTCGATCCAGCCACCAGCCTTGAGATGCCTGCCGATCACGTTGTTAGACAGCACGACGGCCCATTCGGAACCCCACAGGCAGGTACTTACTCGAATGATCTCTGGAAAAGGACCGGCCAGTCCTTGATGGCCATGACGGTGTGTCGAGAGTGGATGTAGTCGAAATGGTTGGCCGGATACAACCATGGGCTTTCAACGTCGTCCACCTCGAACTTGACGTTGGGCGGAACCCACTCAGGCTGGATCGGACTGAGGTCGACACCGAGTACTGTTGCGCCGGGGTATCGGTCGCCCACTGCGCCTTCGTCAGCATCACGAAACCTTGTCGTACGGCACTCGGCAGCATACTCTCAATGGCCCATGCTCCTGTCCCGGTTCCCATGTCCAGTATCTGCTGCGGCCATTCGCCCAGCGGCGCAAAGC
The DNA here is from genome assembly GCA_020631755.1 of Colletotrichum sublineola. NCBI lineage: Eukaryota > Fungi > Ascomycota > Sordariomycetes > Glomerellales > Glomerellaceae > Colletotrichum > Colletotrichum sublineola. Next base: position 3,724,550 of record JAHSQG010000006.1, on the reverse strand, counting down.
TCAGTTTCTGGTTGCACAGCAGCTTCACCATTGCATGCTTCATGTCCTCCCTCTCCTGCTCTATCTCGTCGTTGGGGAAATTGTATTGCCCTTCTCGAAACCGATGATATCGTCGCCCGTTCTCGTACAAGTAGTCTCGGACCGACGACTCAATCGACGTGCTGGCGTTGGACGCGATGTCGGTTCCGTACCCTCCATCAGACGAGCTTGTCTCGTCCGAATCAAATATAGACGACAGCTCATCGCCGTCTGCCTCGATGGAGCCCTCGGCCTGTGTCGTAGCCTCGGTGGATTCCGATACTTGCTGCTCGGTAGACATGCCTGGGAACATGGGGACGCCGTTGGGATGCGTCAGAGGCGACAGCGGCGCCGCGAAGGACCGAAGAGGCAGGTTCCGGTTTGCATCGTACGAGTTGAAGTTGGAGGATTCTAGTCGTCCAGGGGCAGGTCCGGTGCTTTCTGGCGAGTTGACACCGTCCAATGTTGTCGTAGTCTCGGGCACATGTTTGTTCTCGACTGTCGTCCCGACCGCGTCTGCCCCCATTTCTGGTCCTTGTCGCTCTGTCATCTGCATTATGTCGGTTGTCGGCATGTCGTGCATATGACGCGAAGACTGGGCAGTTTCGATGTCGTCTTGCGGCAATGTTGGTCGATCGGCATGTGCCACCTGTTGAGGGATGTCATCATTTCCTTCCATCGCACGAGGCGCCTGAAGCTCACGTCCGCGAGCAGTGAGTGTCTCAGAGCTCGTACTCGCGCCACCCGCAAGCCCTTCCCTTCTCTGCCTCGCGCTACCTGGCATGCTTGCTGCAGCCCAATTGCGTCTCGAATATTCCGTTGGTCCTAGTGGCGTTGCGACAATTTGTTGACTGGCGGAGACGGCCGGCGTGCTCAGCTTTTGTTTTTTTGGGAGGGGTCCGCCAACGCCTGAATATCGTGCAGCTGTTGCGAACTTCTCTGTGGTGTGTATTACTAACTAACACCCCTGTCGTATGTCATAGGATTTGAAGGCATGGGTGTAGTGCACTCGCAGATGACATCAAATACCGCCTCGCCTTGTGCTTGGCTATGATGCACCAACGGGCTCGGGGAAAAGTGCGACAGCTCGCGGCTTCATAACAGACCGTGGGGCCTGCAAGCTCAGACGCTAGGTGCGCCACTAGCTCCTCTGGCGGACCAGCATTATCAACGAACATGTCGCTCTAGCCCATGGGGCCAAGACGGGAGACTCTGCGGCATGGTATGGCGGAGCACTGCTTCTCGCGACGGAGGCTTCTTGATGTTTCGAACGGCGAGGTCCTCCAAGACCTAACGACTCCTATACTGCTGGCAGCATCGGCTCTTCCTGATCGTCGACACTCAAACAAGTTCTCATGAACCGTGTCCCGGACCCTTACAGTTAGTTGACTGCAGGATTCTTCTTGGCATGGAGAGAAGGGTGGAGCTTGGGCAGCTTTGGCTGTCGATGGGTTCGCGGGGAACCCCGTACCGGGCACATCAGCGGCGCCTAACATCTCAGGGCATTCGCTTTGGGCACAGCACCCCTCTTGGCCCCGACGAAGACCCCACCCCTCCCGAGGGTTCTGCTGGCCGGCCGGCCGTGGCCGCGCTTTCACGGTCCCGCTGGCTTTAGCTCCATCTGGAGGCCTTCTCACCTTTTTCTTCATTTCTCTCTCCACGATAATGAATCTGAAGATCTCTCAAGAGCAACCGACTTGCTTCAGGCAAAAGGCCAATTCCAGGGACAGGAAGATCGAGCCTGATTGCAAGAAGTCAAAAGTATACATACGCAGCATGTTGCTCCACGACCAGTGCTGGCAATAGATGGATACCTTCGTGGCAACATTGGTCTACCATGCATGCCCCTTGCCGCTGTCTTCTTCTTTTTCTTTTTTACTCCTCAACTCTACTAACCGCTTAGTGCTGTTCAGCGCAGGCTGCAATCAACCCGTCCAACCAACACAAGAAGCAAACGGATGCACTGCCGTTGATTGGACGCGAATCTGCGGGAGGCCAACCGTATCCTGCAATGTTACGCATGCCCTGCCTCCCGCCTTGCGGTCATCTTTGCCGCCGGCCGTCCCAACATGAAAACCGGGCTGCATGTTGGCAGGTATAAAGAGGGGGCGACTAGGCTCAAGACGAAGATCTGCCTTCACTAGATAGCATGCCCTTCATCACCTCGGTCCGCCATGGTCGACGAAATCGCACACGTCGTCGACCCGGGGGGCGATGTCGTCCTCGTTCTCCGCAATCCCAAAGCACCATTCGCGGTCTGGAAAGACTTTTACTGGGAACCGCAGCCCAAGACTAGCAAGAAGGACAAGAAGGACAAGAAGAAGAAGAAGCGACATTCAGAGCCCATTCCAGGAGCCCCCGCCGATGAGCCCGCCGCTGAGCCCGTCCCAGCCTGGCCCGACGATGAGCCCGCCGCTGAGCCCGTCTCAGCCTGGCCCGACGATGAGCCCATCCCAGAATCCCCCGTCTCAGCTTCGCCCGCCGATGAGCACGCCGCTGAGCCCGTCCCAGCCTGGCCCGACGATGAGCCCATCCCAGAATCCCCCGTCCCAGCCTGGCCCGCCGATGAGCCCATCCCAGACGCCCCCTTCGAAAAGTCCGTCCCAGAGCCCGCTGAAGAGCCCATCCCAGAGCCTGCTATTCATGAAATAGAAAGGCCTTCCATAGGATTTGGTTCGGTCGAAGGCTCACAACCTGCCCAGGACGCTCAATCCGACGAAGAATATGAAGTCAAATTTCTCCTCTCCTCTCGGCACTTGATCTTGGCTTCGCGTTATTTCAACGCCAAACTCAATGGGACCTGGAAGGAGGCTACACGTCATGCTATCGACAGACGCTATCACCTGGAAGCCTCAGAATGGGATTCCGATGCGCTGCTCATTTTGATGAATGTCATCCATGGTCGAACGAGGAGTGTTCCCCGCCACGTTGATTGCGAGATGCTGGCCAAAATCGCCGTTCTCGTCGACTATTACGATTGCCACGAAGCCATCGAGGTCTTCGCTTCAGTGTGGATTGATGCGCTGAAAGATCAACTCCCTTCCGAATGCAGCAGGGACCTCGTGTTGTGGCTCTTGATCGCACATGTCTTTCAACACGATATATTTGCGAAGGTTACCAAGACAGCAGTTCTCGCGGGCCGGGGCCCAATGCCCACTATGGACCTCCCGATTCCACCCATTGTGGCCGGTGAGTAGCGTCTGAGTTTCTGCGTGAGACCGTCACTAACTGTTGTAGATTTAATCGACTGGCGCAGACAAGATGCGATCGGGTTTATTTTGGACTCTCTCAATGCCTTGCAAGCATCTTTACGCAGCGGCTTAGAGGGATGCAATTATGTATGCTCATGTATGAATCTGGGTGCTCTCGACAAACAAATGCATCAAGAGAACTTGCTGGGCCTGAGTGAACCATACCCCGGTCAGAGCATAACCGGTCTGGAGACGATCGTACGTGGCTTCAGCACGCCTTCTCGGGGCTCTGGATGGCAACACCATCCGAACGGCTGTACCCTAGATATGATGATCAAGAATCGGTTGGATTCCGAGTTTGAGAAGAATAAGGAAGGGTTCAGTCTCGCCGAAGTTGCGATGTCCGATGTTTCGCGTCGCGAGGGCAGATGAGAACAATAATGAGACACCCAAACTGTCAGACGGAACGGAGCTCCTGGTTGCAGAAACACAACTTTGATTATTCTTCAGATAGGACATATGAATTTTATCTTGCCTTTTCATTTATTGGCTTTCGATAATTTGAACTCACGGGCTTTCATGAGTCCTCTTGCTGATAAGATATCTAACTACACTCACAAGATACTCCAAACACCTAGGGATGCCACGTAGTGAAAGACGCTCAAACCTCCACAGCTCACGATCTCCCTACGCGGGTAAATAATTCACGGCCACATTCTCAGGACAAGAAAAGCATCCAGGCTCGTTCATGGCGTAGTCTCCGTACGTCCGGTTCGCGACCGCGTCGTCACTGGGGACGTAGTTTGGGGGTAGACGGGTACGGACGGCGTCGCTGAGGTTGCCACCGTTGACGACGACAAAGACGAAGAGATGATGGGAGGCCACAGTCCGGGACGGAAAAGTCGTAGCAGAGGATGCTGGTACAGACGAAGGCGCGGCTGTCAGCCGTGAACGACAGTCTGCTGAGGTACGGCCTGGTCGCCATATCGTGGAAGTTGCAGTTCCAGCCCGCGACGTTGGGGGCTGAGCTGGAGATCGCCTGGCTGTCGAGTATGAAGTCGTAGCAGTTGCTGTCTGACAACGGGTACTTGGTGAAGGCGGATTTGGGGCTGTTATTAATAAGGTAGCCCCGGCCGTTTAAGTTGTAGATCAGGCAAGACTACGTCGACATGTCGACGGGCCACTTTCCCCTTTCCCCGGCTGACGGCGCCGCAAGCCTCGGCGCAGATCTGGATCAGCCGCTCGAAGTCGAAGCTCCGGGAGGGGCTGGTCGTAGAGCTGGATATCAGCCGGTGGAGTGACGGGGACATAACGCTACAGGTGGATAGGTATCTCTAACAAGGCCCGGATCGTTCAGACTCACATGGCAGTCTTGTCGTCGATGACTTCGGCATGCGCGTTTTCCACAGACGAGTCTTCCAGCGAAATGCTTGACGGTCCGAAAAGGATATCTGGTTGCGGTTCTGGGAAGAGAATGTGTCTATGATTCCGACGTGTTTGCAACGAAGGACGATATGGAGGCAGAAGAGGCAGAGGGCAAGGACGTCGAGACGACTTCGACCGCGTCGACGAAGGAGCCGGGCTGTAGCTGTAGAGAGCCAACCGGTCGAGACCTCTGCACACCTCGTTCGTGTTGCCCGAGCATCTCATACTGCAGGTTCCTCTGCTTCGGTACTGTCTAAGAGCGGCAGCGCTGGAAAACGAGAATATCCCGAGTCGCCACCTCAGACTTCTTTTGCAGGCGAGACACCACTCTCGAGAGAAAACGTCGTTTAGCTCATTCATCTCGTCCTTTAATACTCGAGCCAACTTTATCTGTTCATTTCAAGTCTTAGCCGTCGACGGGCGCGCCGCTCATTCGGGTGACGAACAGAGACCCGGAAGTTTGAATACGGTGTGATAGAGATGAAGGTGGTGGTTGAACCCGCGGATCGGGTTGGTCATGCAAATGTAGGACCATTTCCAAGAATGCACTCGTCTGTGTCTACTTTTTCTTGACTTTCCTACAGCCGTCAGTCTTGAGCAGACCGCATGCCTCATTTCCCCAGGAAATATGCACGACTCATGATGAGTAGCTTCCAAGTGATGCATTGTCGATAAAACTCATATTCGATCAACATGCTATTTGTTTAGTCTTGTCTTCCTTCTTCTTCAAGACCAGCAGTCCCAGCAAACAAAGTTGGTCTGAGCCAAACATCATGAGGTCAAAGTTTGCAGTTACCGTGGCCTGCGCACCCATCCGGGTCGTTGTCTACATTCAGACTACCAAACACCTCACATATTCACTGTGGCATCGAAGAAGGTAGCCCGTCATGTCTTCAAGTAAGTGAGTGGTACAAGCGTATCTGACCAAGTGTAGAAAAATGCGGTGCTCAACATCTAGACAGATATCACTCAAGCTCATCATCGACACTTCATTTCTTGTACAAAACCGCCAACTCACAATTGCCGGACATTGCAATGGACAAACGATGAGATTCTACTGGACAACGACGACATCGATGAGATGCTTAATCGCTTGTATCGGGAACTAGTTCGTCCCCCGCCGTGGATGCGGGACCTCCCGGAACTCTTGCCCGCGTGATGCGGAACCGTTGGCACCATGTGCGCGTCCACTTCTGGGCACACGTCTGCATCTGCGTCTTTGAGTACCTTTTCTTCAGCGACCTGTTCCTCAAGACGCTGTTCCTGATTTGGTTAGGGAACCACCCGATCGTGAACAACCGGTTGGTGTTTGGCTCGCTCGCCTTGCGGTACGCGGAGCCCGAGGTCGCCGCCAAGTTGGGCCTCGCGGCCCTGCAGTCGAGCGGCGATCTCGTCGTCGAGCTGACGCTCACCTCCCTCGTCTTCCTGCTGCACTATTGGCGATCGCCGGGCCAGCCGATACCGGACGACCGCTACATTGTCGCCTGGGGCGCCCTCTCGTCCGTCGTTTCGACCGTGATCGGCGCCGTGGACGACTACCAAGGGATGCGCTGATGGCACCGGTTCGCAAAGATCAACCCTGCGTTTCTTTGCACGTCCGCCGAGCCGTTCTCGCTGTACAAGACTTGCAGCCACTACGCAGCCCTGTGTCTCCTCGTTCGCGAACTCGACTTTACGTTTGCTAGGCACCAGGACCAAGTCGTGGAAGAAGCCGATGGAACTCCCGAAGAGGAGCTCACAGCGCACAAGATCTGGTCGTGCAGAGTCCGTTTCCTTCTTTGGGGGCTTCTGGTGCGGTTTTCGGTCAACGTGGCGTTTGAGCTAGTCTCGGACGCGTCGGGCAGTCTACAATGCTGGTACACCCAACAAGGCATGGGATTCTTGGACTGGCTTCCTCCCACACTCCGCCAATTGCCGTTCAGGGTGTGTGCTTTGGGTGTTCATTGTTTGTTACGATACCGGCTCATCGGCTGGCTGATGGAAATGGTGGACATGTGGGTAAACCCGGAAGCGCATGAAGATGACGAAAATGGCCAGGAGGATTGGGACTGGGACGGTGAGAATCTGGATGAGTTGGATGATGAGGACTTGGGCGACGACGACTTGGAGGAGAATTTGGATGACGACGACGAGAACGATGACGGACCTGCACAGGATGCAGATAGTACAGGCAGCGAGGGAATAATAGGCGAAACGGATGAAGACGAAGACGGCGCCGACTACCTACGTGTACATCCACCCAGACGACCACACGTACGCTGGTGAGCGCGACTACAAGAATTCTGAGAGCCAGGAGGACCGCCCAAGCCAAGGCGAGTGACGGGTTTGCTGAGCAAAGAGGCGAAGAGCCTCATCCCAAACGCATTTTTAAGAACACACTATACATGGACACAGACACACACAGATATATATATATGCAGCCCTTCAATTGTCGAGTACGCTTCGTCCAAGCTTGTGCATACCCAGACCTCTTTCAAGGCAAATTGCATCCTCTGTCTCCAGTAATGCCACAACCAGTACAGAGAGCATTGGTTCATGTTTCCATATCAACCCCGTCACTCCGGAGGCGCGCCGGGCTCCTGCCAAAAGCGGCCAAGGCCGTCCGTCCCCGCACTCGGCCCGACTCACCCCCAAATCCCCGATGTCAACCCCGCATCCCCGCCTCCCCCCCGTGTTCGGAAGCGGGCGCCCCCTAATTCCCGTTGAGTCTGACATCCGACCGCCAGGCATCCAAAACAAAGCCACCAAGAACCAGGCACCCGCCGTGTATAAATCCCAACAAAACAACCGACTTCACAACGTCGTCCTTTGCTTCCTTTACTCAGAACCACCACCGAAAAAAAAGGGCCATCCATTCCAACGCCCCGGTAGAGCTCAACCGCAACCAAACACGAAAGAAAAAACACCCCCCAAAAATGCCGCCCGCTCCGCCCTCCCCTCCCCTGTCCTACACCACGGCCCCCGCCGTGCTCCCTTACACCCTCCGCTTCCACCCCCACCGCCCGTCCTCTTCCTCGTCCCACCACACCCACCGCCTCTGCGTCGGCGCCGCCGTCGTCCTCACCTCGGCCCCGACAACTCCAGCAACCGCAACCGCAACCGCAACCGCAACCCCCAGGATCCTCCTCCTCCGCCGCTCCGCCCGCGAAAAAGCCATGCCGCTCCGCTGGGAACTCCCCGGAGGCGGCGCCGACGCCCCCGACGGCGACGCCCTCGCCGCCGCCGCCCGCGAGCTGTGGGAGGAGGCGGGGCTGCGCGCCGTCCGCTTCGTCGCCCTGGTCGGGTGCTACCAGTGGGAGGGCGCCGGGCCGGGCATCGACGCCGCCGCCGTCCCGGGCGACCAGGGCTGGGGCCTGGCCAACGGCGGCGTGGGGATCGTGGCCGCCAAGGGAGCCGATGCGGCGGCGGCAGCAGCAGCAGTGACCAACGCGGCAGCCGGGGCCCGCGACGCGTGGCGCAAGTACACCTACCTCGTCGAGATCGAGGCCCCGGCCGACGGGGCTGCCGTCGAGGTCGTCATCGACCCCGAGGAGCACGATGCGTTCGTCTGGGCCACGGAGGACGAGGTGCGCGCGGGCCGGTGCGGCCACGTCGTCCTCGAGTGGACCTCGGAGACCCAGAAGCTGGACGTGCTGAGGGCTTTAAAAATTTGCAAAGACGAAGCGTGAGAGAGCGTACAATAGTAGTGTGGGAGAAAAGGAGGAAAGAGGAATCCCGGCTAGAGAAAGGTGTTGTTTGCACGGAATAGAGAGTGCAGGTTCCAAGAATCGCTTATGCATGCGCGCGGGTGCTATGGATAGATAGATATAATGTATAGCTAGATTCCATTGCTTCGGGCTCGACCCGGCCCCCCTTTGCTTTCTCCAAAATACCCCCCTCATTTCTTCTTGGATCCGCGGCCGCCACGCCCGCCTTTGCCCTGCTGCCCCTTGGCGCCGCCACCCGCACCGCCGCTCCCGCCAGACATCATGACCCTGACCTTGCTGACCGGCACGACGTTGATCGACTCCTCGGGCTTGAGAGCCTTGATCAGCTCAACCTCCCGCGGCCACATCTTCTCCGTGTCCTGCGAGCGCTCGTCGAGCGCCCCTTTCCTGGACGAGTCCGACTTCCACCTCTCAAACACCTCCTTGACCGCCTTGCCCTTCTTGACCGCCCCCGGCTGCAGCTTGGCCTTGTACTTGAACTTGCCCATGGCGTTCCACGGCGCGCACACGGGGATCGCCTCGAGGATCTCGTCGCCGGGGAGCGGCGTGCCCACGAGCGCGTCGAGGAGCGTCATCTTGCCCAGCTCCTCCGAGTCGAGCACCTCGACGCCCTCCTCGTTCATCAGCCGCCGAATCTCCTCGTGTTCGGCCGTCTCCTTCTGTTGCTTTTCGTGCTGTGCCCGCCGGCGTTCCTTCTGGAAGGCGAGCTGCGCCTCTCGCTCCGCCTTGCTTTTCGCCTCCGCTTCCGCTCTGTTCTTGCCGCGCGCGGAGCCGTACAGCGCCTCCGCCGCCTCCCTGTCCTCTTCGTCTTGGTCTTTGTACTTGGCCGCGATCTTCTTGGCCTTGCTCCTCTGGCCTCGCTTGGCCGGTCGCTGCTTCTCCTTGGCTGCATTGCTGGCCTTGGAGCTTGGCGCACCCGCGGGCTCTGCTGGCGTCGATGTCTGCCCCGTGGCCGCCTGGTCACTGTCCTCATCTTCCTGCTCTTCGTCCTCTTCCTCGGCTGGCTCGTTCTCGTCGGCAGAGTTCTCATTGGTCTTCTTCTCATCAAGCCTGAGCTTGTCCATTTCTTCGGCAGGGGACTCTCCGGAAGCAAGGCCCTCTTCCGCATCATCTTGCTCATCCTCCCCAACGTTCTGAAGGGGGTTGTCTCGAGGCTTCTCGTCTTCGTCGTTTTCGGAACCAATGTCCGACGCGTCATCCGGATCTTCATCCCTGGCCTGAGCAGCATCCGCCGCAGACTCCCCGGGACCCTTGTCGGTCGCCGAACTCTGGAGGTCAGCGCCGTCGTACAGCCTGTGCTTCACATGCCTAGCCTTGCTCTCCTCGCTGATCTTGAACATGATGCCGATGCCGAGAAGCAGCTGGGCCGGAGGCAGGAAGTTCTTCTGCCCGCGAACCATGAAGCTTCCCGTGGGAAGGTACTCTCCTGTAGGCGCAGACTTGGAAACCTGGTCGGCGTTCACCCACCAGGCGCCCATGCCGGCCTTGGAGTCCCAGGCGCTCGAGCTGCACACCGCCAGCGTTCCAGCCTGAGCGAGCGTCGAAGGTGGGATTGGCGCATCGGGGGTGCTTGGGCTGTTCTTGATGATGACAGTAGCTGCACCGTGCATGTCGGCATGGACGTAGACATCTCCTTTGCGGAGGTAACGCTTGTACAGCATCTCGTTTTGCTGCGCATCCTTGCCTCCCAGCACCAGGTACCCGTCGGATGAGACGAACCAGATGAACTTTTCGAACCAGATCTGCTTCCGGATAGGCTGCAGAACAGCCTTCTCCGTCTTCAGTCCCTTCTTCAGTTCTGCCTGGATCTTCTGCTCGGCGTTCTTCAGCGCTATCACGGACTGCTGGACCGTCTTTTCCTCCTTCTTCGCGGCGCTTCGTTTCTGTTCGTGGTACTCTCTCGAGTTCGCCCAAGGCGACAAGGTGATGTTGACATCGACCTCCAAACGCTTGTCTGATTTCTGCTTATTGCTGTTCGCGTTGTCCTCGTCCTCGCTGTCAGAGGCATCTGAGTCCGTCTCGTAGTTGGATTCATCGTCTTCCATATCTTCCTCCTCGCCCAGCAACAGAGTGATTGTGTTCTCGGCCAGGTTAAGCGGCAGCTTGATGATCTCTGCAACAGGGTTGTGACGCTTCTGCTCGCGCTCGATGAGCTTGCTGATGTCGACCCAGTCCATGCCTTGCTGAAGGAGACCGTTAACAGCGTCCATTGCCTCCTGGACACGCTCCACATTGGCTTCGATGGCTGTGGCCTTTTGAACGTTGATGGATTGCGCCCCACGGAGACCTTCAATCCGCTTCTCCTGGTCAGACCGGGCGGCCTCAAGTTTCCTCCGCGCCGCTGCTTCTCGTTCCGTCAGTTTTGACTCCAGCTTTTGACCCTCCAGAGACGAGAAGAATTCGTCCACGGTCTTGTTGTAGCCGTCGAACTCGAGGACTTTAACCGTGGGGTCGTCGGCAAACTTCTTAGGCAAGAAGGGGTGAAAATCCTCGTAGAGGAGATCCGACCTCTTTGTCTCCTCTCCCTCAGCTGCTGGCGCGGCGTCTGGCGCGGTGTCGTCCTTCGATCGGTACTTCGCAAAGATGTAGCCCTTGGCTGTTGCCGATCTCGTCGCGTCCTCCACAATGCTGCGTGCCTGAGTCAACGCCTTCAACAGCGCGTCCAACAAAGCGTCGTCCTCGAGGATCTCGGCGGGCTTCCTCTTGCCGTCGAAACCGGTGATCTGGAACGAATGGTCCACCAGAATCGGGGGGAGCTCGGTGATTGTTGTCGCCAAGCTGCGCCTCAGTTCGTCGCCTGGCTTCACCTTGATTTTTTTGCCTGCCGCCGCGGTTGCCGAGCTCTTCTTGACCGACAATTCTAGCGCAGCCCTCACTCTCTCCTTGGTCAAGTCCGGAACGCCTTTGTAGTTTTGTCGGTTATCGAGGGAGTAGTCCAGGCCCACTCTCTGAGGTTCCTGACCTTCGCCTTCGGGAACATTGCGCAATAGTGTAAGAATCTTAAGGTTGGCGTCGGTCAAGATGACGTTTCCGCTCTGCGAGGAGACAAGGTTATTGACGTGTCCCAGCACTTCCGGCATGGGTAATAGATACTCACAGCAAAAAACTCGAGAAAGAGTCGGTACTGGCCGTCGCTAAACTGAAACTCCAAAATTCTGTCCGTTCCGATCTGTTTGACTGACGTCAGACGTCTCGTCTTCAGATACTTGCGCAGGCGTGCGACAAAGCCGGAGGGCGCCGCGGCCGTAGTCCGCGTGAAGTCTGTGAGGTGGCATCGGAATCCAGAGTCTATGATGAGCTGCTTCTTGTTGTCGGGTTTCGCAAACTTGAACAGCAAGATCTTGGACGAGAGATCGTAGACATTGGCCAGTCGCAAGGTGGTGAGGCTCTCTTGGAGCTCGTGGGCGATGACCTTGACGTCGATGGACGAGAATCGCTGCTTCATGACTTCTCTGGCGATTTGCTTGAGCTATACAGGATAGGCTATACGTGTTGCAGTTGTGCGCCAGGTGGTTCGTGGCGGCTTTGGTGATAGGAATCAACTGAGGGGCAGAGTCTGTGATGCGAATGAATGGCGGGGCAGTCGTGGCTGAAGAGCTTTAGAAATTTGTGCGCCACGATGACGTCACGTGCGCGGTCCTCAGCTGTCGAGCTTGTCTTTCGAAAGAGCTTAGCAAGATGTTGTTGACAGCGAATTTATTTCAACTTCAGAATGAATTTGCTGAGATGAAAGACTTGTGAGAATTATGTATTCGTAAAACGGCTCAATTGGGCGATACACAAGCGTACGATGCTGGTTCAATTCTCACTTTTGGGCTTTCCGTGATGACGCACGCCGAATTTGTAGCGCCACATTTCGAGCTTTATCAAAGACTTTTTGCTTCCTCTACCTCGTAGTGAGCCTCAAACGCCACCCCCGATACTGACAGCTCTCATGTCAAAGAAAAGAGAAATAAGAGCTCGGGCCGGGCCAGTTGGTTGGAGTTCTATAAGGCGCCATACTACGAATAGTCAAGCAGAGGCAACGACTAATCCAATCCTGGCGGAATACCGGTTCCATCATTTACGTAGACGGGGGAATCAGGTCTATGGTTCGCAAAAATTCGCATCGAATCAAAGCCAATATGCAACATCCCTTCTGAAATTATCTTCAACAGTCTTCAGAGCCAACAACGATGTTTAGTTGAGTTGCCAGCATCATGCTCAATAGGCGAGCTGTCAGAACCCGTGCATTGTTGCATTCCGTGCCATGAGACAGAACGACGGCTCACTTCCTTAAGTCCAAGACAATTCTCACTGGTCGGCGGACCCTTAGCCCTTCCAGCTGGCTCAAGAAATGGCCCTTGAAGCTTCACCATGGAGTTCTTAAAGCTCAAAAGGGTGGTTAGGCGGTCGCGCGGTGACCTTTCACCTTGGCTCGGATTGACCCTAGCGGGTTGCATTGGCCAGGGCAAACGAAACCGATAGTCGACGACTAAACAAAGCTTCGCGCCTGCGATTGTCAATAGTTGACCTGGCATATCCGGATTCAAACCCGCCGTTTCATGTTGCAATGCAATGGATCGATCCCTGGTCTTCCTTTTTTGCTTTTTCGAGTCCGAAACCGCCCTCTCCGCAAATTGCCATTTGCGCACATTGTGTCCGTTGGACCAACAACGGCATGTAACAAGCGGCAAAAAAGGTGAGGGCGAGGGAAGGTTTCATGTGATCCGACAACACAACCAAATCCCTTCCGCGATCTCGCCGGCGACGCAAAAGCGACATCGTCCAGTGTGCCGAAAAGGTGGTTTCCGTTTCCCTATGCGGTTAAAGCGAGAGCCAGGGTCCTGCCGTTGTCACGGCAACGAAGGCCCTTCCAAGGGAGCTCCCGTCCGTACTTCCCGACCGGTTCGTCTGGTTTGGTGGTGCCTTTGAAAGGCATCGAGAGAAAGAAAAATTCAATCGGGATAAGCCAGAGCTGGGAGGCTGGCAGTTATCAACAACTCCAGCCTCCTTCGTCCCAGGTTCTTTTTCGAACGAGGGCGAATCTGGGCGGGAGACGTTACTCCATGACTCTGGGCAGATTCTGGGTTTGAGGGGAAATGGGGGAATCCAACCCAACCACTGGCGAGATCCATCGATGGACATATGGTTTGACGAGGGCCCCACCGGGGCGCTGCGGGCGGGATCCGCCAGGTACCTACCTAAGTCAGGGTAAGGTGGGTGGACAGGTAGGGTACTAAGGCAGCCCCCAGCCAGCCTCGTTTTTGCATGTGCGACCGTCAACTTGCATGAGTTGTGCGGCGGCTGCAGACAGACAGTCCAATGGAGGGATTCCACGACGTAAATGACCCATTGTTCGATCCTCGTATAGGTGGGAGAAGCGGTCAATTGGTGGTTCTCGCCGGGGCCTCAGCAGCAGCCGCCGGGCTTCAACCCCGGGCAGAAAGGGTCGGGAGAGCGATGGGAGCTCGAAGGGTGGTTGGGGAAGCTCCAAGACTGGCCAATCGAGTGTCCGGGCTGCCACGGGCAGGTTATCCGGACCATGCAGACAGTCGATAGCGCGGGCATTTGGGCCGTGGACGGCGAAAGGAAGATGTTCGCACCCAGCCACCCCCGGGTAGTGCTCGTTGGTCGCAACGGACGTCTTGACAAGTTGGCAAATGTGACGGACGAGGTCTGCGACACGTAACCACAAAAGGTATCCATCCATTCGTAATGTCGCATTGCAATCAATCGATTCAGAGCAGTTCAGTGCGCAATCCGCGACAGCCGTCAGCGCTGCAGCAGGAGACACCAGTCCGTGGCGATATCGCTAGTGTCTGTGTTCCTCGCCTTGTGGTCGAGCCGGCGAAGAGAAGACAAGTGACAGTCGGCTGATTGGCGGAAGCTAGAGGTTGTGGCGCCCATCACGGCATCTGACTGGACGAGGCCGTAGGATGGGAAATTCGCAGGCTGCCTACCTTGATCCAGGATTGTCCCGTCATCTTCTTTCGTTCGTTTCGGCGTCGTGTCAGGGCCAGCCCGGCGACGACAATGGAGGTTTCTCCAGCCTCCGGTACTCCGTACTCATGGACCACAGAGCGCTTGCAATCTTGGGTGGAGGGAAGGACCCAGACAAGGCAAACAAGGCAGACCCGAACCGGGCGAAGACGAGAGAAGTCGGCTATCAGTTCCCCAGGGCCGTGGTCAATCTATGCTGAGCGGGCCCACTGCTGGAACTTGCGCAATCGTGGGTAGACTTGGAAGTCGGAATTGGGATGGTTGCTGGCGGTGCCCAGTGCGTCGCAAGGTACCTAAAATAGGTAGGTAGGGTACCGACGGTACCTGACCTTAGGTACTACTGCGTATGGTACCCGTACACTAGGCGGTAAGCGGCGCTAAGCGGTTGAGGTGGTTCTACTAGGTACCCACGGACACACAAAAAGCTCTAGGGCAGCCCGTCGTTGCGCCTCCCGTCAAGCTGACAGCTATGTTGCACGCGCTGGAAGACAGTTGGGTTGACTGTGGCTAACTTGGCTATTGGAGGCTTACATAACGACCATCCATTGGGTCAATTGGCGACATATCTCTGTTGTTGGGCTGCCAATTGATGCGGTCAGTCGCTGTGCTCTACCAGTTACTCACTGTGAGGTCGGGGAAGAGGAAGAAATGGAGGAAAGAGAGAGGGGTACGTACCCCAGGGCAGTGCTCACATTTGGACAGGCCCCACTCAGATAGACAGTCCAGTCAGGGTAAGGTAGGTACGGATGCACTACTCGTACTCCGGACCTTCCCATGTTGCATCAAGAGAGGAGGAACAGAACGGGAAAGCTGTGCTGTACCTGCCGCGCCAGAGAAAAATGGTGCCTGATTTAATAAGCTTCTGGAAACCTCAGATACAAGGCCTCCATCTTTTCGAAATGGGGGGTTTTTTTTTTTTTTTTCTTTTTTTTTCCCGCACACACATTCTCTCTCTCAGGTATCAATCAACCAAAGCTTCAAGGTGCAGAGTTACGTTCCTTCGCACCCATGTCCAATCTCCACCCTCTCAACCCCAGACCAATCCTGTTCAGGACAGGATAAACAATGCAACATCCGCAGCGAACCAATGTAAACATTCCCACACAGCACGCTCGCTTCGGTAGTCCTCAGTTTGCATCACCCCACCGAGACAAGACGACGACGAGCAAGGCAGGACCCTCCCCCATCTCGATATCTCGTGCCAAAAAACAAGTCGAGACAAAAACAAGCCGTCCAGCTCCCTCCTCGGTATCCACTCGTAGCCGTCCATCCATCCCAGTTCCAGTCCAAGTTCCAGCCCCAGTCCCACTAAGGCGCAGAATCTCCAAACACACTTCCAAGTCACAACATTCACCAAGCCAGTCCTTTGCCCCGGCAACCCTGGCTACCCTCGTCTTTCTGCATCTCATCGCTACTCACCTGCTTCTGGGCTACTGCTCCGTCCAACCATCGGTGCTCTCCTCCTCCAGCCCCCCCGTCTTCAAAACCCAATCCGCATCGCACATCTCGACCGACCCTCTTCTCCCTCCTTCTTCCCTCCTCCCCAATCCATCTTCAAAGCTTCAAACCGCCATCTCTGCCCATCTCGCAATCCCTCTTGTCGGTACACACCCCCTTTCCTCCAAATCCAAAAGAGAAGAGAAAAGCACAAGAAGCGCGCGTCACATCAACGACCGGCTTCTTCCACCTTTCCCTTCCCCTTTGTTTTTTTAGGAAAACGAAGCAAGAGGATACTCTTCTTTGCCTTCCTCACTCCGGGAACGCTTAGAAGATTCTCCTCTCTGCGCCCCTAGGCCGCCAATCTGGATTTTGAAGCCCGCATCCCCGTCCCCTTTAGCGTCTTTCCCTCCACCTACAAGGAGAGTGAGACACAAACCCAGACCCAGACCGTCACTCAGACTCACGAAGAGCTTGAGATCAAGCTCCCCGAGAAGAAGCCTCTCAAGCCCGGACGGGAAGGTCAATACTCTTCCTTCACTGCCACCGCCGCCGAACAGCATCTCCCTCCTAGGAAGGAACAGCGCTTCAGCGAAGAAGAGGTCCGTATCGAAGAACATTACCACCGTCCCGGTGTCCACCACGAGTCCCACCACTACCGTGAGGAGTACCGGTATGTCGAACCATTTTTACGTTTTCTGTCCTTTCCTATCTATCTTTCTCGCCTATCTATCTATCTGTCTATGGCGGGAATCGTCTGCTGTTTTTGTGTCCCCCCCTCAGCCGTGTGCTTGCTTGCTTGCCTGGTCTTCGATGGGCAGCAACAGCTACGGCAGACACGGCATCGACCGATTCATCCATCCAGCCCCCCAGCCTCCCCCCCCCCCCTTCCCATGCAGCCCCAAAACAAACAACACACACAATCACACGCACACACGCGTCACCGCCTCCTCCTCTTCTCACCCCATCCTCCGCCTCCCCTTGGCAACCCGTCTGTCTCTCACGCCTCGCTTCTTCCCTTCCCCCTACCCCCCCCGGCCCCCCGGGACCGCCTCAGCTCACCCCCCGGTATTTCGCCAAATTTCCCTCCTTGCCGCCAGTCATGGACCCTGGGCGCCTCCTCCCCCGGTACCCTAGTCCCCAGTTGGCCAAGTAACCGCATGTCACATCAAATATGTCTCCCGGAGCGAAAAAGCTTCCCCATCGAGCTCCCCCATCAAAACATCGACTGACCTCTCTCTTCTTTTCTTCCTGTCCAGCCCTGCCCCTCCCGTCCATCAAGAGTTCCACGACACTCACATCCACCACGACACTCGTGTTGAGATCGACAACCGTCACCACGAGCACCTGGTAAACCCGATTGATAAGATCGAACGCCAGTACCGTCAACGCTTCCAGCCTTCCTACCACCGCGAGGAAGTCACCGTCGAGCACTTCCCTGCCCGCTCTCACCACTCGGGTCACTCTCACCACTCCTCCCACTCTCACGTCGACGAGTACACCGTCGACTCCCACTCTGAGCGCCCCCGCCCTCAGTACCAGGAAACCGTAAAGGTTACCGAAGAGACCGTCGAACCCGTTCACGTCTCCCGCCCCAAACACAAGTCCAAGATGGGTTACTACGACGAGGAAGGTAAGCCATGAACCCCCTCCCCTTCAGTACTCACTCCGCCCCCAGTGCAGTGCTTTGCTTTGGCTCGTTTAGTGTTTCGGTTGCGCAGTGTGCTCTCCCCCATTTCATATGGACCGAAACTGAAAGGTGCTCGCACCGCCAGGTCACTATCACTCTTTCCGCCAAGGCCTGCACAAGCTGGCTGACAAGATTGCTCACCCTCATAAAGGCCCTGACCGCTACGAGGTCTCTGAGATGCGCTCCAACGTCTCCCGCCGCTCCTCCCCTCCTCCCGCCGCTGCCTCCAGCGGCGGCCCCCCCCTCCTCCCCAACACCGTTACCATCCCCTGCCACCACATCCGCCTCGGCGACTTCTTGATGCTCCAGGGCCGCCCCTGCCAGGTCATCAAGATCTCCACCTCGGCTGCCACCGGCCAGTACCGCTACCTCGGTGTCGACCTGTTCACCAAGCAGCTCCACGAGGAGTCCTCCTTCATCGCCAACCCCGCCCCTAGCGTCGTCGTCCAGACCATGCTCGGCCCCGTCTTCAAGCAGTACCGCGTCCTCGACCTCTCTGACGGTCACGTCACTGCCATGACCGAGACCGGCGACATCAAGCAGGGCCTGCCCGTCATCGACCAGTCCAACCTCTGGACCCGCCTCAACAACGCCTTCGAGTCCGGCCGCGGCAGCGTTCGCGCCCTTGTCCTGAACGACAGCGGCCGCGAGCTCGTCGTCGACGTCAAGGTCGTCCACGGCTCTCGTCTGTAAATGCGTATCGTGTTATGTCTGGGTATCTAGCAATATGTCATGTACGAATTACAGATGATCAAGGGTTAATGGAGAATTTCAAGACGACTTTCCTTTTTTACTTCACGGACTAAAAACATACCGGATACAGGATCTCGTTCGGAGTCTTTCGCGTAGATATATAGCTCTGTATATGATATCTCATCCATGTGTTGGTGTTCACTTTCGCTGCTCGTGTCTGTTGCGTCGTGATCTTGTCCAATGGCTTGCTTTGATGGGTGCTTGGGCCCAAGATGTTCTTTCGATGCCGTCTCTAGGAACGACCCTGGCACGAGATGTCATGTAGACTAATGCTAACATGTCTTACATCGGACCAACCAACTGCAACTCCAACTCCCTCCATCCTCGAGGACAGTGGTGAGTCCTGTGCATGCATTCTGGAAAGAGTATCATGCAAAGAAAGCTACATGGGGGCTGACGGCTATTGTAATTAGGGATGGTGTTCTTATTCTCGGCAAGAGTGTTCTATCTACATCGTCTTCGCTTGCTGCTCACATCTGCGGGCAGCACTTCTCCAGCGGCACCACCACCTCCTTGTACACCACCTCGGCGAGTCGCAGGTCGCCGCGGTCGTCGTCCCGGCCAAAGTCGAAGCAGATACACTTGCGGATCGCCTCGGACAGCGCCCCGCCGAGCTCTCTGCCAAAGTGCTCCTTGAGCGACTCCTCCGCCCTGCACACCCACAGGAACGCGCCGCAGAACCTCGTGTTCTCATTTGGTTGGCCGTCGTCGTCGAGCGACTCGGCCCAGGACGCCTGCTGCTCGAGCGTCTGGCCGTGAAAGAGCTCGAGCAGCACAACGCCCAGGAGGAGCAGCGACGCCTTGGCGTCCCACGTCCGGTTGCTATCCGGGGAGCCGGACGCCGGTGATGAGCATATGTCGCGCGAGGTCCGCAAGAAGTAGGGTCCCAGACGCTTTGGCATCTTGCCGCCTGGCTCGCAGCAGACGAGGAATACATCGTCCTTGGACGGCTGCGTCGGGATCCAAGACGATGTGGCCAGGCTCAGAAGGGTGAGAGCGAAGCTGAGGCCGACGGAGAGGCGGACATGTCTCACTTTGGTAGTCTGGAGGAAACGGTCGATAGATTGCGTGGTTGCCGCCTTGATGGTGCTCTGGTCTGAGGGCTCGGGTTTTAGTATCACCCGCCGGCCCTCGTCGAGTGGCAGCATGCTGCCTTTGTCATCGTGGGGAGTGTCGGCGCCGGTCACAAATTCGCAGAGACTCTTCACCTCTCTGTTTCGGCCTTCGTCTGCCTGAGCTGAAGATGGCTGGGTTTCTGCTTCGACGAATCGTACCGTCGTGGACGAAACGCTACTTGGAGATCGTGATAGTCCGTTTCTGAACCAGTGTTAGCCCCAATCATAAGGGGGAAAAGGGCAGGAAAGATGTCTTGAACTTGCTTCTGTGGGGGTTCTTTTACACTCAAGCCGTTCGCGAGTGTGGTGTTACTGGTTGGCAAGCAAGTCGTACTGAGACTGGAGAGCGACACTGAGTCGGTCGAGTTCTTGAGTCCCTGAGTACTGTCCGCGCTTTTCCGATGTTGATGCTTTCTCAACTTGTTCGCCGCGCTCTTGAGTATGGACTTCTGTGGCGTCTTGCGTGCCTGTCCCGATATCGACAAAGATGTGAGCGCCAGAGCGGAGATACTGTTTTCGCTCGCTGCGCTCGAGGCCGACTTTAGCTGGTTCCTGACGAGCATCTGACTCTTCAGTTCGATGGCTGCGTCGACTTTGATGATTGGGGCAGCCGGAGCAGGATCAAGGGCTGCTATGCATTCGACAGTTTTAAATGTCTCGACCTGCAGTCGTAGTTGCCTGGGGTTGGCTTCAGCTTCGAACAGGACATTGTAATATCCATGTTCGGCCGCCCGTGACGGCTTTTTAATGGCTGGGTGAGTCGTGATGCCGACCGTATGCGCAACCGAACAGCAGCATTTCCAATAGCGGGCCAGGCATTCGTAGAATGTGACGGCCTGATGATGCAGGTCGCGGAATGGGATCGTTGACTTTGTGGTAGTGGGCCTGGTCACTGTTGAGCCTCTGTCGAAGAATTGGTGCAGATCGTCGTTGAT
Source organism: Colletotrichum sublineola (assembly GCA_020631755.1). Classification (NCBI taxonomy): domain Eukaryota; kingdom Fungi; phylum Ascomycota; class Sordariomycetes; order Glomerellales; family Glomerellaceae; genus Colletotrichum; species Colletotrichum sublineola. Next base: position 3,704,297 of record JAHSQG010000006.1, on the reverse strand, counting down.
ATCCGTGATAAGCTTCAAGAGCCGGTCTTTTTCGCTGCTGAAGCTGGTTTGCAAGCGATACCGTTCGCTTTCGATATTAGCAGAATCCAGGTAGTAGACCTATGCATTCGGTCAGTCCCGAGGACTGACTTATGAATTGGTTATTTGGAAAAGACTGTAATGCAACATTGTCTTGCCTTGTCAATAGGAAGTAGGCTCTGCAGTCCTTCGATTGCCGAGTTAAGCTCCGACAGATTCCACATGAACCATGGGAACTTGTTTTGTGGCAGGCAGTGCCGCAACTCTTCTTGGATGTGCGGTTCTTGCCAAAGGGTCGACCTCGGATCTCTCAGTAGGTCGTCATACTCTCCGTTCGTGATATCCAAGGGATCTAACAAGCGCTCCAGGACTTGTATGTAGGCAATCTCCTGGGTGGCTATCGCCGAGACAAAGTTTTCAAAGGACGTCTCGAACTCCCACCATGATTTCGTCTTTTTGAACACCGTCGCGAGATCTTTGGCCGTGTCACAGAGGATAGGAAACGCCCCGAGGACCACACCAGCGATCTCGAAGCCCGACATGCTGTACCATCAGACGAGAATCACCACAAATGACTCCATAAATGAGCGGTCAATGGATGGAAACGACTCTGACGGCGATTTCCACGACTGTCAGCGGGGTGATCAGGCTGGGATGGGCCAGGCCAGGCCAGGCCAGGCCAGGCCATGCATTCCTTCATTGGTCCAAAGGCTGCAGGCTGATGAGGGGTCGTTCCTGATTAGGACTATCCACCTACCTATGTAGATATCGTCGGTATCAGCTATATCCTTCCTGGATCACTCGATTATTCTCGTCAGGTAAGTACTCCCGGGAAGTTTCTAGCAAGCGCATTCTGGGATGGACAACGAAGGTGGGAAGGAGCCTTCGGCACGCCTTCCGACGATATATTTGCTTGCTCATAGATGCCGCGCCTCTTTTTTCAAATTGTCCCAAGACCTCCCGACCACCGAGTATCATGACGTAGAGCCCAAGAAAACAGACGAGGCCGGGCGCTTCAACGTATGGGCCTTGAATATTGGCGCCCTCCAGAGGCCGCAGTCTTCAAGCTCGCTCGACTCGAGACTAGGGAGATCTGAGCGCATGAAAAACATTGTCATCTCTGGCCTTCAACGTCTTGAGAATGGTCTGAAGAGAGGTAAGATACGTACATGAATAGAGGCTTCCCAGTCCTTCTTGTCCAAATTCTTAGTCCAATCCTCATCCAGTTCCTCACCCAGTTCCTCACCCAGTCCCTAGTCAAATCTCCAATCCATGCTAACCAGCTTTCTTCAGCTAATGAGATCGCGCTGGGGAACATGCCTAATAGGACGACCAGCCCAGCCACTGCTGAAGAAATTATCAAGCACTCGGTGGGAACTGTTAAAAGCACTGATAAAAGAGACCACGACTTCACCACGGAAATCAACGAGTTATTCAATAATATTCAATCATGCATCACGTATCTGTTTACTCTCTCTACTCTGCTCCGTCGAAGTCACCCTCGTGGGCGCACATCGCAACAGGGGTCCCAAAGCTCGCAGTCGGATCCCAGACCCTTCATCACCAATGCAAAGGACAAGTTTCCGAAACTCAAACAGTCCCCATGGCTAGCAGAGAGAATAGGGCAACGCACTGCTCGCCAAATGGACTATATTCGATATCGACAGAACCATCGTGCGAAGCTGTCTCGAGTCGACGTCGGCCTCATACAAGACGAGCTGACTGAGCGAGCTACGACAAAAGCGACTTCTTTCCACGACACCGTCGCTGCATCCGACAGCATCAAAAAACCTGCTTCGGGGTCTTCTCGAGAGGAAAGTATATACACGGTGGCCACTTCCTTTGCTCAAACAGCCATTGGAGATACTTACTCGGGCCGAATCATTCCACAACTGACCGATATGTGGCTGGATGGACGGCAACTCGGTTACGGTGAACCCGTGGAATGCCCTTATTGCCGCACGATCCAAATTATTAAAGACCGATATCATTGGAAGTAGGTCTCTCGAACCTCTTTGTGACCGGTCAGGGGGCAGACGGCATGACTAACCATGTGTTTAGACACCACGTATATCGCGATCTCCAGACCTACGTTTGCTCGTTCGAGGAGTGTTCAGAGGGGCCGTTCCAGACTTCCCACGAATGGTTTCAACATGAAATTGACAAACACAGACGGCAATGGAAGTGCGTCTTGTGTCATGCAAAATGTAACTCCATATCGGCTCTGGAATCCCATTTCAACTCTCAGCATTCATCAGTCATATCTGCCACACAGAGGAAGGTGATGCTGAAGGCTTGCGAAAAGCCCCTCAACCACTTTGATACAGACTCGTGCCTTCTCTGCGATGATTGGAGCCCGTCATCAGAGACTGATGGTAACTCTAATAAGTTTCGCTCGCATCTCGCCAAACACTACCAAGACCTCGCCTGCGAAGCGATACCTTTGGCCATTGAAGGCCTTGAGATTAACGCTGCCGACAACGCCGACGATAATTCCGCGCCCAGTGACGGCGATGAACACAGCACGACGAGTGAGGATAGGAACCGTGCGCATACAGTACTGGTTGGCAGATACATTGCAGAAGGCAAGGTATGGAGGTGTGTTCAGAGAGAAGGCAGCAGGGACCGTTTTTGTTCTGCTACATATCACCTCTGCGCCGAGTTGTTTTGGCACTTTCAAGAAAAGCATCCACAGTCGAATCATGCTTTGGCTCTATACACTGAATGTGGCAGATGTCATCGAATACACAGTAAGGGCCGATGTGGCTGTGGCGACGCATCAGGTGAATATGATGAGTGGGCTATTGCAGACAAATCAGGTTCTCATATCCAATCCAGAACTTACCTGGAAAGTCGCCTAAAGGCTCGTCTAGAAGCTGTGGCGCGTCCGAGGCGAGGATTGAAATATGAGGAATTGGAGGAAGCCAAAGCGCGTCAGGAAGCAGCATACTATGAGAGATCGAAAGCAGAAACCGAGGCGCATCTAAGGCTAGGAACTGAATTGATAGCGAAGCCTGAGAGAATCCTTCTGGAAATGGAAGCGGAATATGAGAGAATGAGGGCAAAGGGTACTGACGCGGCCAGTGACTGGAAATGGCCTTCGCTGATCAGTCGCCCGCCTATCAACAACACCTCACCTACGACATTGCATGAAGCTCCAGAACAGAAAAGAGACCCGGAAGGCTCGGGAAAGTCACATTTTATCTTCTTGAATATTGTGTGGGACATGGCCGAGGCAAGGCTTCTGGTTCCTTTCCTCTTGGGCCGAAGTTGGGGTGTAAGTCCTATTTCCCGAACAGTCCATCAGGCAGCGATCTAACTCTACCGTACAGTACATGGAAAACTTCATCAAAACAAAGTTACCCGATCTTGACGATCTTGTATCGCGAGTAGAGAACGGCTGCTACGATTTGCTGGCTCCAAATGGAGAGGTCATTCGCCCTTCTGCATGGACAGAGACCGTTATGCCAGGCTGGACGGTCACACTGTCGGTGTGGACAGATGGCATGATACGGGCCAGGGATCAAGTATACGAGAATCCGGAAGAAGACATTCTACTCAACCAACAAGTGCTCGACAAGGTGAGTGCGGGACTTGGCCTTGCATCCACCGCGATCGGCCTTGGCTCGGCAATGAAGGGGAAGGAAAAGGACGAACGCCCCGAGAGGCTCGAATCCCACGGCGGACATACGGAACCATCGGGATCGGGCAACTCGACGTCTTCAGAACCGAAAGAGCAGGCGCCCTCTAGCGTCAAGCCTGCATCCTCCGCCATCGAGGATTCAGATGAGGAATGGGATGAAGACAACATGGCCGAACTCATTCACAGGCGACAGAAGATGAGGATGCAGCGGATGGAGACCTACGCAAACATTGGCAAGCTCACTATCTCGGAGCGCAGTGACTCTGACGACGAAGACTGGACGCCTGTCGACCCTGACGCTGTCGGCTCTAGCGCCCGTAGACTTAGACGACAAGTCAGAAACCCGGATTTGCAATTTCAAGACCCGCCTCCTGGGGGTGTGCAAACATTTGACCACGAAGAATCGATGCCTCCCGACTCTGAGGAGACCTACACCAAGTCTTCTTCCAGCGTTAGAGTCTCCATGGGCTCTCATCACAAATCTCCCAGCATTAAGAGCCACAGCGGCTCCTCCAGCAGCAAGCCCTCTAGCAGCAAGGAGGCAGGCGTTCAAATTGATGCTTGGGTCTGTGTTAGTGAACCCTTTGTTCGCTAGAAGCGCCTCCTACTTTTTATCTCCATACTAACTTTGCTTATCTTAGGACGCTTGTCACTTTGGACCGTGGAACATTGTCAACACGCAGTGCCATAACTGCGGACACCAGCGCTGTAATATGTGCACAACAAGCGTTAAAATTGAAGTTTGGTACTGTGTTAGTAAACTCCTTGCTCGCCAGAAGCGCCTAATGCTTGTCTCTATACTAACTTTGCTTCTTTTAGGACGCTTGTCGCTATGGACCATGGAACTATGCTATTGATAAACACTGCCCTAACTGCAGACACCAACGCTGTGAGGGATGCACAGTAGAGGTAATTGTACAGCGCTCAGCCAAGGCGGAAGTCGAACCAGTAGAGCCCTGATACTAGGTAGATAGGATGGCGAGCGTTAATTTTCCCTCAGAATGGATATGCAAGGGACGAGGAGAAAAGGCAGCGGGTAGGCGGGCTGGGATGGGCAAGGCCATCCGGCTGCATAAGCTAACCTTCTCCATTGTTCCAAGTGGCTGCAACTGAGGCAAGCAAGAGGAGGGCTTGTTCCTGATTAGGTATCCTAGGATTAGGATGCACTCATTGAGGCTCTTAAAGAAACGGATGGCATGATCTCTGCCATTCATACTGGTAATCTGATGGCTCAGATTCCTCTTATTAATGGATCCAAAGCGGCTGATGTCAAGCGATATATCATTTGCCCCCCCCCTTCGATATCCCCTTTAAAAGGCATCCTGAAGCTGAGACAGCGTGAGTTGAACACTCTAAATGGGCAATATGATGAATCAGCCTTGACCTGACGCGAGTGATAGAAGTGGATGTATTAAATTGTGCCAAGAAAGTGCGCTTGCCCTACACGGCAGTCGATTTTGGTAACCTTCGACACAGACGACGTGGGAGATATGCATCGCATGCAGTTCCACCACTCCAAGACTCTCTGTCCTCTTTCTTGGTTTTCCTGGAACCTTTTATTTTCTCTTTTACTCGTCACCTTGCTCATTTTCTTGTGGAAGGGGGCCCTCCCGCCATCAACCAACCTGCATGAACGGATTTCAACAGTGGACGGCAAATCTTTCCCCTCCGGCCAGCTGACTTGGTCCCGAAGCTTCACACCCCTTCCCTGCGGCAGATCAGCGGAGGAAGCAAAAGCGCGAAATTGCCGCTTCGAAATGATTTCAGCGGCTTGACTGCCGCCCAAGTGCATCGATGACGAACTAGTGGCCGAGTTTGCTGCTGTGCATCCGTGGCAGTTTTTCCGTGGTGCGAACGGAACAGAACAGCTACCTAACGATGCTGAAACACTGGGTTCTGAACCCGGAACTATCTGGACGACATATAGATGGCATTCGGCGCACTGCTTGTACATGTGGAAAAAGCTGAATCGAGCGCTGGTGAATGGGTGGATGACAGACGCGGAGACGATCAAGCAGGGGCATACAGATCATTGTGTCAAGACAATTCTTGGCATGACCAAGCCAGACGCTATTGTGAGTATGGTTGAGGTCATATTCCCACCATGTTAGAAAAGGCTCTAGTAGATTTCCCAATAAAATACGACAAAAAAACATTGCTTGTTTCCGATCTCAGTACAAAGACTCGCTCTGGTACTCCGTGTCATACCTTAACTGTTCCCAGCAGGAGCAACCGTTCTCCAAGGGGATTCACACATGTATTGTGCAGCTATTCATCGAAGACCGAGCTCGCGTTGAAATGCATCCACAGTAGGCTCACGACCAAGAAACTCCGTCAACATTTGCATCTCGTCACGACTGCCTCCCTTTTCCAATACGGCGTATCGATATCTAAGACCCTCATTCGAGTCCATTGGTGCCGCTCTGAAGACAGTGTGGAACATGTCAGCTGAGTAGACCTTGGAGCTAGATCGTGAAATCAGTATACGACATACAAAGTGTCAACGGATGGATGGGTGGCAGTCTTACAATAGGTAGCTGTAGTATCCCGCATCATAGTCTTCGACCAAGTGTCCTAAGCGAGCTTGAGCGTGGCCCCATTCATCACCCTCACCCAGGGCCACGGGGCTCTCTGGAGGGAAGATGTCGCGCCGAATTGTGTTATAGGTTTTTGAGATATTCATTGCCTCGATGGCGGCATGGGTTTCCGGTCCATGGACTACCATGTCAAAAATACCGATGGCAAGCTGGTTCAAGTGAAACAATGCCCCATTCACGTGTTTAGCTTTCGTGAGGCTCTCTATTATGTCGTCTGGCATCTGAGAAGGAGGAGGCGGCCGGCCTTCATTGCCCGCCTCTTGCCATGATTTCAGGTATGCAGGCGAAAGCGACGAATAATGCCTGGCCAACAGCTTCAACGGAGATGACATCCAACACCAGTTCTCGAGCATCTGGCTGGGAGCCTCGCCAAAGTCCAGCACAGTCTCTGTGCCATGAAAGCAGGCATAGGCGGTTTTGGACACGATATCGTGAATTCCGTGCCCTAACTCATGGAAAAGAGTGACCACCTCATCATGTCTCAAAAGACTGGGATTGTCGGGCGTCGGTTTTGAGAAATTGCACACCAAGGCTGTTGCCGGGTATTGGCGACTGCCATCCTCTCGGGTAAACCCCTCAAAAGTCCAATTAGCATCGATGCGACTCGGAACGGAAGGGATACGGGTTGCGTACCGGCACAACGTTGAAATTTGCGGCGTATTTGTACTTCCCAGTCCGAGGAAAAAGGTCTAGGTAAAGATAACCAAGAAAGTCACCACCTTGACTTTTATCGTTCCAGACCTCAAGAAGCTGAACTTCGGCATGCCAAACGGACACATGCTCAGAGATGCTACTGCTACTGCCATTTGTTTCCACAAACGCAAGGCCAAACATCCGCTCGAACATCGATAACATCTCGCTTACAACAGTCTGGAGGGGAAAGTATTCTGAGATTTTCAGGTGATCGACGGAGTATTGCTTTTCCAGCATGAGCCTGTTGTAGAATGAGTGGTCCCAGACAAAGTATCGACCATCGAATACCTCTCCGCGAGATTCAACATCTGCTTTTTTGAGCTGCCGAAGTGCTTCGGTTTCCTGCCGTCCGCCATCCGCCAAACTTGAGCGAAGGCCACTCAGGAACGCGTTCACGGCTTCTGGGGTCTTGGCCATCTTCTCATCGAGGCGAAACGCCGCGTGATTAGAATATCCAAGAAGCCGGGCTGCCTCATCCCGAAGGATGACAATCTCTCGGAAGAGAGGAACGTTCTGGTTACACCTGTTGTCCCCAGCAATGTAGATGCGTTTGCGCGCCTCGGCATTCTTTGCAAACCTAAGGATAGGATAGAAGTTCGGAGAAGCAAGGGAAAGAAGAATCTTGCCGTCATTTTCTCCTTGGCCTTTCTCCATTGTTGAAATGAAACGCTCAGGCACACCAGCGAGGTCTTGCGCAGAGAGCCAGATCTCTCCGGTTGACTCGGCCAGATTCTTTCTAAACTCGGCCGTCAAACGACTCAGCTGGCTTTGGATAACCATGAAACGTTCCCTCAGCGGCCCCTGCGGCAGGCTCAGCCCATTTCGAACATGGTCTTTGTGTTTCTTCCTCAGCAATCGAAGCGCTTCCTCACCGATGCCCTCATTCTTCTGGAGCACGGCATCAACTAGCTTGAACATGGCATCGTCCGTAGCCATAGTGATTTTGAAGTCGTTGAAGAGACTTTGTGCTTCCCGTGAAGCTTCCCGCAGCTGCGGATCTGGGGACACGGATCGGTAGAAGTCGATGACATGGAATTCTCCGGCGACGGTATTCTCTGCGTGCACCAGCGGCAGGATGACATTGGAACATGTCGCGCCATCTGGCTGGACTGTCTGTATAATGCGGTCCCGCACTGAGCGCAAGTGGTCAAGAAGACGCCTGGTATCTTGGAGTATTGAAAGTGGCGTTGCGCTGAAGGCGGGAGGCGCCTGTGGTGGCTTGGCTGGTTGTGCAGACATACTGATCCGGTTTGCGATGGGGAGCGATCCTGCATACAGGATGGACTGTAGGATGTTGAAACTGGCTGCGACTTCGCCTGAGTTCATCTCCATGAGAATGGTCTCTTCGAATCACGAACACAAGTTTGTCTTGCGATGGGAGGTTTTCTGGATGTGTCAGCTCCCCACTATTACGTTGTTCACATCACGAAGTACGAGGGCAGAAAAATGAATCGTGATTCAACTTGGCCCCAGGCAACGACTGTCTGCTGGCCGAAATTACTGTTTGGCCAGTCCAGGCAGGATCAGAGCGCAAACTGGCAATAAGCTGTTGGTGTCAACATACATATGCAGTTGGTACAAAGCAAAGGCTAGGGTGGTGAGGGATTTACGCGGGAGCTTGTGGGTATTCCAGCCACTTAGATGGTGATGATACCTACGATGGAGGCCGGCGGCAACTGTTGTTGGTCTTGGTGTCGTGCCCAAAGCAGAAGATGCAATGGAGTTGAAAGTGCCGACGTTTCCGGCTTTCACGATGTGACTCGCTAGAACCTGGGGCCGAATCCACCAAGGTCACATCACGACTGCATTCAAGCTTTCGCCGAGCTGGGTGGGTTCCTGCTTGGCCCTCAGGCCGGCGGCATATTACCCTGGTCGCAGCCAGCAGGCCGAAATTCGCAATTGTGTTGGTACTATCAGATCAGCATGGAAAAGGCGCGGCCATTGGTACAGATTCTGCATGTCAACCGAGACCCATGAGATAGATTGTGCCAGACTGATCGGTATTGAAGCACGGCTATTATTAATTCGCTTACGTCGCGTCGAAGCGAATAACCCCTTTCATATCAGTGCAATATACGACACAAGCTTCAGCGTACCTGATTGAATATTATGTCTTCAGCTTTTTGGACAAACAGCCTGCTGTCCAGTTGAAACGAACGATGTCGTCCCTTCTACCTCTTGCGCCCGGGCAGCGATTGAGGCTTTTGCTCGAGGACTAACACCGGACACCGCGAGAAGGGCTGCCATATTGTCCTACTGCTTTTTCAAGCAGCATCTAGTGTGCTCACTAGAAGCTTAACATCGTCGGTCTCTGGACCGTTGCTCCCTTCCATCAGGACCGGTCCAGTAGGGCATCGGTATTCTGGTCACACGTGGCTCATTTGATCCTGGTGGATCGTAACATACTGGTTGGGTAACACCATCGTTAATTCCGTGGTAGAACACTTTGTTAGTGTCACAAGATATATAAGCGTTAGTTACTACCTAGTCACTAATAATATCGTTTTGTGACGTGATAGTTAGCTCCTCTTTACTAAAGATGATAAATGTGCGTCTCGTTTGTGTGCTATGTTCGTGCTCAAGGTATTCTTTTGTCTAACTTCAAGCTGCAGCAGCCATGACCGTCACTAAAGAGCCACGCATCCTTCTCACAGGAGCTACTGTGTAACAGAGTGTATGACAGTGTACACTATGCCCATAGATCAAGCAATACTCCTACCAACTGAGCCAAAAGATCCATCAATGTGTGCACTCGTGCACACACTGCTGTCAACATCACCTATCAACCCCTTATACACACATACCCTCTGACATAAAGTGGCATATCATTCATAAATTTGCTGTCGTCTCAACCTTTTCTAATGGCGCTGGGCCTTTTTTAAACGTAGTTTCTGGACATAAATCTAGCTTGACTTTTCACAGCCTGACAATTTGTGTGACAATCATAGGGTTATTCCTCAACATCGAACTCGACATCCCCATCCAACTTGGCCTCGCTGATGGGTATCTCCTGATCCCGCGAGAACATGTCGAGCAACGATATGTAGCTCCCCATAACCTTGTGCACATCCCGCGGGCCGTACAGAGAAGACTGAAGCTTGAAGGTGAGCAACGGGCTCCTGGAAGGGTCGTCCGACATCTCCAACGTGACGTCGTACGGCGTGCGAGACCGCGACGCCAGCACCCCTACCATGTGCGCCTCGCCGAGGCTGCCGCTCTCGGCCTGGCCCTGCTTGTAGTCGAAGACGGCCTGCAGGAACTCATGTGGCTTGGTCGTGTCGACGCCCAGGCTCTCGAGGACGACATGCATCGGCACCCGCGAGTGCAGCACGGCGCCGCGCATGTGCTCCTTGGTCCGGGAGAGCGCGGACGCGAAGGTGTTTCCGGCCGCGTAGCCCAGCCGCAGAGGCAGCATGTTCAGGAAGAGACCCATGGTAGAGAGGTCGTCGAGGTCGGGCCGGTTGGCGTCCGCCACGCCGACGGCCATGTCCGTCCTGCCCGTGAGACGCGACAGGAGAACGTAGTACGACGCGAGGTAGAACTGCATCGGGGTGGCCTTGGACGTGCGGCAAAGGTCCCGGATGCGGGATGCGGTGGCCGAGCTCACGCGCGCCTTGAGGGTGTGTTGGTCCCACGTGGGCGGAGACTTGTGGGTTCCGGAGGCGGAATCTGACGATAGAGACAGGACGGGCAGCGGCTCCGGGAGCTTGCCGTGTAGAGACTTCCAGTATGCCAAGTCTGCATCCATGCCGCCCGTCTCGTAGGTCGCCCGCTGTCGGGCGGCGAAGTCGGCATATTGAGGGGCGGGCGGTAGGCTTTTGCCGTCGTATATCTGCGTGAGCTCCACGAAGAGCCTCTCGTAGGTCCAGCCGTCGCAGACCAATTGGTTGTAGGCAATGATGAGGATATGTTCGTCCGACGCCCAGTAGAAGTCGACCAACTTGAGCGTATCTCCCGCCGCGAGATCGTAGCTCTGGCCGTCGACATCCTTGAAACCCTGCTCGGCGGAAGCTCTGTCGGCCACCGGAATGGCTTCAAAATTGATGCTGGGCACCTCCATGATTATTTGCATGGCCTTTCCCGAGCTGGGAAAGCGGGTTCGGAAGATATCGTGGCGCTTCAGGACGGCTTGAAAGGCCCGAGCAAGACGGTCTATATCTATATATCCCTTCATGTACATGCCGATCGTCGAGTTGAATCTCGTGGGGTCGTCGGGGGACTGTCTTTGAAGCTTCCAAGAGTGCTCCTGGTTGAGGGACATGCATACTTCGCGCTCGAATGGCGGCGCATCCTCCAGTTTGCTCCCGGAACCGGTCGAAAGAGGCGAAGACGTTGTGGAAACAAACGAGGCCTTGGTGTCCGACCCAGATGAAGACGCCGAATCATCGCTGCTACTCTGGACGGCAACTGACACTTTCAATACCGGGTGGTGAACCAATGGAATAGCGCTGGGACGTAGTCGCTCGGCAGCCTCCTCGGCAAGGTCATTGATGGAGGCTCCGCCCAGAATTTTTAGCACGGGCAGCTCGAGGTTGAGATTCTTGGAGAACCTAGAAACGTAGTACCTATCAGAGAGTGTTGCCTCGGAAGGAAATTGTATCCAAGGGGGGAACATACCAGACTCCAATCGTGACTGCACTCAACGAGTCGACGCCTTGGTCGATGAGAGGAGCATCTTGCTTTACGCCGTCTTCATGGGTTATTTGCAGCGTGGTCCGTAGCTTGTCGGCCAAGCCGTCTGTGTCACCAACAATCAGCACAACTTCCCCCCCCTGTGATAAAGCAAGCACTTTGCGAAGCAGTAGTCAGCACCGTCATACCTGCAACAATCTGGCAAACCTCGCCTATGGACTCGGCCTCAAGCAGGCGCTCCTTGACGGACCCCAGAGTTGTGCCCCCCCCGGCGGCGTTTTCCCGATTTTCACTTAGGATAAAGTGGCCCAGCCGGGGATCGTCATAATGGGGGATGAGCTCCCTGTTCTTCGGGTCCAGGAACCGCATGCCGGTGATGACCTCGACGTCGTCACGCTGGCCGTTACTCGAACTGGGCCGGCCGACCACGACGGCCTCGGCGAAGAGGGCGTGCAGCTCCCGCTCCGAGACCTTGTCGAATTTGAAACTGATGGTCTCGTACTCCTCATCCCTGCCCTGCCTGACGATGTAGCCAACACCCCAGATGGCGCCCATGTCGATTGTCGACCCCGCCAGCCCGCGGGCGCGGCGCTGCAGGGCGAGGGCGTGCGTGTATGCGTTGGCCGCGCTGTAAGCGCTCTGGCCCGGGTTGCCGCATACCATGACAAACGAGGAGAACATGACAAAGAACTCGAGCCGGTTCTCCCGCTCGTCGAGTCGTTGCTGCAATAGGCGAGCACCCGTAGCTTTGGGATGTAAGACCGCCTCCATCTGGTCGAGCTCCATGTTCTTCAGGAGGACATCTTTCAAACTGCGTGAGGGGGGGACAAGTACCCGGTTAGAGATCGTGCCATGTTGAGGGGAAAAGAAAACCCTGGTAGGAAGACCCTGACTTACACAAGAGGCCCAAAGGCTACACCGCCGATGGGTGGGAATGACTTTCGGACCTTGGCCAACCCTGCGTCCAGAGATTGCTCGTTGGCAACGTCCCTGTGGTGTTAATTGGTGAGTGGGGATGCTGGGACCGACAAGAAGATAGGTTTCACAGCCAAGAATGGGCACTTACATTGGCAACACCAGCACGTTTCCACCCAGCACCTTCATCTCCGCGAGCCATCTGCTCTCAATCTGTGGGTGTCGGCTGGAAAGCACAACATGCTTGGCGCCATGCTCGAGCATCCAGCGACAGATGGAGCGGCCGAGGTCTCCGGTGAGACCGATTAACAGATACGTCTTGTCGTCCGAGAATAGCTTTCCGGAATCCACAGGACGGATCCGCGCCGTGACCACGTCGTGGACCGTCCAGTCGACGACAGTGGAGTAGTCGACGAGGCGCTGAAGCGTAACGAGCTCTTGCGCCGGCGTTGCGTGGACGTCCTCTGCCGCCCGCAACTGCGGTAGGGTTCCGGCGGCAGCAGCAGCAGCAAGACACGTCTTCACAGACCCGTCCAGCATCGTCTTCAGGGAGGTTTCGGTTTGTTGGGTCCACGCCGACGCAGTCAGAGACATGAGATGCTCTGCCTGGAAGGTCGGACAGCGCTGCGCGAGGAAGCGCTTAGATAGGACCTGGCCCGAGCCGCCGGGGCTCTGATCGACGGAGAAATTGTAAAAGGCACTCACGTGCCGCGGTAGTTTCCTGGAGAGCCCGAGCTGCGTCTCTTTCTCGTGGATTTGTATCCATGACGAGGGATGCTCGTCGGCCGTGTTGTCTTCCAGGGTTCGCGAATGGACCGTGGCGAAGGTGGTGCGGATCCCCTTTGCCTTGGCTCTTTGGGCGATGCGGTTTGCGTATATTGTGGGAGGGCCGTAAATCAGTACGTTCGCCCCCGGGGCGGTTTCCGCCACCAGAGTCTGCGCCAGAAGATCCGCCGCCACCGCGAGGAGGAGGGCAGCTCCGGCACGGCCATGTGCTTTGGTTTGGTCTGGTAGGTGAGCGACCCGGTCGGGGGCGGCATCGACCAAAGAGCTGTTTTCCTCGCAGAGGGCAATGACTTCTTGACCGTCGTTTTCTGAGATGCCGTAGACGACATTGAAGTATCCGAGGTTGCCGAGGCGGACAGCTCTTGCAAGGGAATAGAGGACTCGCAGTCTGGTGGTTGGGCGGTTGCAGCTGAAGCCTGGGCTCTCCTTGATATCCGGTGCGTAGGTATTGTTGAATTGGAGATAGGCAGCATTCTCATTTTGATAGAGGACCACTGGGGTTGTTTTTGGATCCGCGTTGGCTAATACTTCTCTGCGTCTTGAATTCAAACGGTCGTTCATGGGTCTGTTGGGCTTCAGACGGGGGATGCGAGCATGGCCCTGTGAGATGTAGATCTCCGGCTCCGATGTCCACAATATCCCAGCATCCTGCCAGTCTGACCCCTCCTCAAGCCGGAGGAGAGTTCCCGCCAGATACTCCGCGTCCAGCTTCTCGGTGTCGTCTATGTCTAGGACTTGGATGCTGCACTGGACGCATTCAAGGCGCAAGGTACGGAGGAAACCAATTGCCGTCGCCTTGACGGGGTCCAGCCATGCGTCTTCCATCACCCAGAGCATATGCCGGGCGGCGTCGCTGAGGACCTTGAGGGCCTGGAACCTGTCCTGGTTCATGTCAGCGAACATAGGGTCGTCCAGCTCCGAGAGAACCAGGAATGTGGGCTTGAGTTCGGAATCAAGCCAGCTTGAGCGCACGTCCTCGAGTCGCTCTAGAGTCTCGAGACGACGGGCTGGTAGCCTTTTCTGAATCTCTTGAGAGATTCTCAACGACTTTGGCGTTGCGCCGCCGACAACAACGATGGGTGGGCTCGGGTCCTTGGTAGGGAAGATCAGCGGCTCGTACAGCCGCGCCACCTTGTCGTTGACGGCCTCGGACCGGAACACGGACGTGGGGAATATCTCATCCTCCGGATCCTCAAACTTGCTAGCTACGCCGGAGAAGCCCGTCTTCTTGAGTATGCCGTCCCACCTCTCAATAGACACGTATGGCTGCAGCACCCGGTCGTCGTCGACACCGGCCCACCAGTCTGGGAAAAGCCCAAATATGAATCCGATACGGGAATGGCGCGGGCTGGTGAGCTCGACGACGACGACGTTCCCACCGGGCTTGAGCAGCGTCCTTACGTTGGTCATGGTCTCTTCGAGCTTCGGCGTTGCGTGCAAGACATTAGAGGCGATGATGAGGTCGTACGAGTGCGGGGTGTACCCCTGCTCTACCGGGCTGCGTCTGATATCGAGGGGCCGGAACTCCATCTTGTCATCCAACTGGGCAAAGGTCTCGTGAGCCTTTTCGAAGAAGCTCGCTGAGATGTCGGTAAAGGTATAGCTGTTGAACGCCGGAGCCCGATCTTGCCCCAGAATGTATCTCGTTGCTCCTCCGGTGCCCGCACCGATCTCCAGGATGTCCATCTTTTGGTACCGATGCATAATGGGGGCGAGGGCGTCCTGCATGTAGTAGTACGCCGGGCCGAATCCGGAGTCACTTCCGTAGAATTCCGTCAGCAGCCCGTCGTGGTCCATGAGCTCGAAGGCGTTCCTGCCGTCGAAGAAGACGTCCTGGAGGCCCTCACCGACTCGCTGAATCAACCGCACGTGCGAGTTGGCATTGTGTCTGTAAATGATGCTCTGAATATCGGCCAGCTGGTCCCTCTCCCACTCCGCCAGGTAGAACAGGCTCTGGCCTTGTCTAGCTTCGTCCATCTTATGTTGGAACCACCGGATCTGCGTCTGATGGTGGGGGGCGAGATGAGCCAGTTTCTCGACCGGGTTATTCTCTAAAAAGGACCGGATGTAGAAATAGACGATGCGTTCCATGGCAGAGGCCACTTCCCTGTCGGCGTCTGTTGCCGCATACTCGGCTTTGTTGAGGAGTTTATCAGGCACGAGTCGATCCCACTCCCAATGCATGAACATGATATGATCGTTGGCCTCTGTAGAGGCTGAGGCTGCCTTGGTGCTGATACCCTCGATTTGGAACATGATGTGCCCGGTCCTGGGATCGAAAACTTCGATGTCGCCACTGATGGAGCTGGTCTGGCCCATGGTACTGGCCGCGTTGTAGTGCACCTCCTCGCTGGACTTCGATACTTCACCGTAGAGCCAAGGGTTGAGCGCAACCCGGCCGATCGACGTAGGTACCAGCAGCGAGCGCATCAGTCCGTCACCCGGAGCCGACACGGCCGCTATGAGGGTCTGGAAAGCGTTGTCCAGGGTGGCGGGGTGAAGCAGTAGTCCGTCGTCGCCCGCGGATCCTGCATTGGGGAGCCTTATGGAGCCGCAGGCTTTGAAGTCGGCCCGCTTCATGCTGGAAATGCCGCGGAACTCGTTGGTGTAGCCATAGCCGACCGCCGAAAGCTCCTTGTAGAACGCATCGACGCTAATGTTGCTCATGTGTGGCGGCTCAGTATTGGCAGCCGGCAGGGTATCGGAAGCGCCCGGGCCATAGGTGATGATGAGTTTCCCGCTGGTCGACGGAGACATGGCGTCCTCTCTCGAGAGACAGCAGTCTATCCGGAAGGAGGCGGTGATACGATTGGCGCCAGCAGGTGCCGGATGGACTTCAAGGGACAGGTTCAGCTCGACGAGACTGCTCTCGTTGTCAAACGTCACGGCTTTGAATATCTCAATGTCCAACACCTCCAGAAGCCGCACGGGTCGGCCGCCGGCGACATGGATGGCGGCCTCGGCGACCATGACGACGTAGCCGGCACCGGGAAACACCGTCTGGCCCTGCAGTTGGTGACCGTCTAGCCACGGGATGTCTCTTGACCGCATTGAGTTGCGCCACTGCAAGGCCGTCGAAGTGCTGTCTGCCGAGAGCTTCCCCAGGAGAGGATGCGGTTTGGCCTCGCCTCCGCGGAGGGAGAAGCGAGTCCGCCGGGTATCTAGCCAGTACGACTTGGACCGGTCCCAAGGATACGGAGGCAGCGCCTTGGCGAGATCTTTCACCGGCGTCTGTGGCAGGATCTCGTTCAAGCTGGCGAGGCTCACGCTCTCGGAACCAAAACGCTCCCACACGTACCCAAACGCGTGAGCAAGAGCTTCGAGGTCGTCAAACCCCCGCCGCATACATCCGACGTACGGGAGCTCAGGAACTCCAGGCTCATTACAGTCTTGGATGGTCTTGAGACACGGGCCCTTAAGAGCAGGATGGCAGCCGACCTCAATAGCCAAGTCTACCGGCCCTTGCTCCCTTACCACGTGCTCAATGGCCTGAGAGAATAGTACAGGCGAAAGGAGATTGCTTATCCAGTAGTTAGCGGTAACGTCTTGCCGTCTCATGCGATGACCTGCTTGCACCGAAGAGATCCAGATCGTGTTAACGGTGCAGGTGTTGGCCTCGACGGCGTCGCAGTCTGAGTCTTGCAGAGCTCTTACATAAGGCTCTGCACAAGGCTTCATGTGGAACGAGTGATAGGCCTTGTCGACCTTGAGCTTTCTCGCAAATTTGGACTCGTCGTCCAGGACCTCGCGAGCCTCTTCGATGGCATCGGCATCGCCAGAGATAGTGACGCTATCTGGTGCATTACTTGCGGCACTACGTGCCAGGCAAAAGTTAGCACACTACTTGATGTAATGTTGAAGACACTGTTAGAAACGGCTTACACGCAGATCCGATTCTGGAAGACGTCTAATCCGCAGAGTTCCTGGGCGTCCTCGTAGGAGCAGCCTGCAGCCAGCATCGCTCCCTCTGCGCCGCTTGGCGACGCCGCCTTGTCCGAAACGAGACCCCGCAAGTAAGCGATGCGAATTGCCTGGGACGCGGTGATGAATCCTGCCGCGTAAGCGCACGCGATTTCGCCGGAGCTGTGCCCGACGACCACCTCGAACCTTATACCGGCTGACGCGAGAATTTGTACCAGGAGAATTTGGATCGCGCAGCAGAGGGGCTGAGAGAAGCGGGCGTCATAGACGTTGGAGTCGCCACCCTTGAGCATGAGCTGGTCCTGAAGGGTCCATGATGGCCGATAACTTGAAGGCAGGCTGCTCAACGACTGGTCCAGCTGCGAGATTACGTCGCGGGCGTGCGGTATGGTAGAGATGAGGATCCTGCCCATCGCGGGCCATTGTGCGCCTTGTCCAGTGAATATCCCCAGGACTTTGGGTTTACGGTTGGATCCACCCGAGGCAACAAGACCCTCTTTCTTGTCGATGGATGCAATGGTGTCCTCGAGGGCTGCACAGACTCCCTGTATCGTTTGCGCGACGAGGGCGCGGCGTACGGGTAATACAGACCGTCTGTTGGTCAGCGTCCATGCCAGATCCTGGACCTGTATGTCGGACCGCGAGCTGAGGTACTGTAACAAGCCTTGCGCGGTGGCTCTGAGTGAGAGCTCGGAGTTCGCAGATATGGGAATGGGCCATATTGGCACTGCGGAGGAGCGATGGTGTGTTCGCCGCAGGCCTAGCTCCGAGTCTGGATAGGCTTCGAGGATGACATGCGCGTTGGTGCCTCCGAAGCCTGCCATGTCATATTGGGTCAGCTATAATCATTCCTTGACTGATTTCGATATCGTCAGATTTGGGGTATTACCAAAAGAGTTGACGCTCGTTCTCATCGGAACGCCAGGAGCGAGTTTTGGCCACGGTTGCGCCTTTGAGGGAACATGAAGATTCTGGTAGAACGGGGCCACCCTAGGAGAAATCTTATCGAAGAGCATATTTGGCGGTATCACTCGGTGCTGCATTGCCAAGGACGCCTTTATAACTGGGAGTCATTCGAGCATGTGTTAGCACGCATGGCCCGGACCAAGCCATGGGTATCAAGGATTGCACATCACTTACGTCCGGCGACGCCCGCGGTACCCTCCGTGTGACCTATGACTGTCTTGATGCTGCCGACGTAAAGCGGCGCTTCTTGCGGAGATCGTTCCCTGCGCCCGAAAAAGGCCTTTGCTATGGTCTCGGCTTCCTGTGGATCTCCTGCAGGGGTTCCGGTTCCTGAAGTGATGCCAGCCCGTTAGTATCTTCGGATCATTCCTTATTTTCTGGTCATGTGCATCGACTCACCGTGGGCCTCGAAATACTGGCACTGGTCCTCGGTACGAGACAAATCGAGCCCTGCTGCCGCGTACGTCTCACGGATCAGAGACTCCTGTGCTTGATGGTTGGGCATTGTTATGCCGGGGGATCGACCATCTTGGTTAACACCAGTCTCTTTGATAATGCATTCGATGTTGTCACCGTCGCTCAGTGCTTGACTAAGAGTTTTGAGTACAACAGCAGCAACACCTTCCTATAGAACGTGAGGGGACATCATCAGCACTTCTCCAACAAGATGGTACCGCGACTTGGAAACAATCATGGTGTTCTCACCCCTCTACAAATTGAGGAGAAATCATTAGCGCTTTGTAAACCTCGTCATCACTGCTTCGGATCCTGGAATCCTCACCGGGCGTAGCCGTCGGCCTTTTCGTCCCACATGCTTGATCTCCCCGTTGGCGAGAGCATGTTCATCTTGCTTTCAACGACGAAAGGGACTATTTTCATGGAATTAGCATCTCAAGGTTCCTTGACAGAGGTAATCGACAGTAATGTACCTGGACCGAGTATGAGATTTGCCCCTGCCGCGATGGCAACTTTGCTCGAGCCGGTTCGAAGCTGCTGGACTGCATGGTGGACAGCAACCTGCCTCGCTGCGGCAGAAAACAAGAAAGAGGAATTAGAGGAGAACAGGAAGAGGGTCTACGGACCAAAGATGAGCTGCATGCTGTGTCAATGGTCATCTGGGCACGCGGTTAGTTAGAAGACGGAAACCAAAACCCTCTCGATCGGTTCATTTTGAAGGAGATTAACCCACACTAGGCCCGTGCCAATCGAAAAAGTATGAGATTCGATTCGAAATAATGCTCGCTGCCGTGCCAGTCGCTGCGTACGTCGGGAGACCGTCGAGGTCGAAGTTGACCAAGTCCTTGTAGTCGTTCATCATCTGACCGCAGTACACGGCAGTAGGGGACCCTCGGAGGTCTTCGACACGGAGGCCGGCCGTCGCCAAGGCTTCGTATACGGTCTCGAGAAGTAGTCGGTGCTGGGGGTCGGTGACTTCCGCTTCGTGGTGTTGGATGTTGAAGAAATTTGCATCAAATGCGCGAATGTTTTCATCGAGAAAATAGGCGTATGGTGCGTTGGTCCGTCCATGGAACGAGCCGTCTGGGTGGTAAAAGGAGTCGACGTTGAATCGCTCAATGGGCACCTTTTTGCGGAGGTCCCTAGGCTTCTCGAGAATTTCCCATAGCTTGGAAGGGCTGCTTGCGCCGCCGGGAAACCGGCAACCGGTCCCAATGACGGGTACTGGCCTTTACTCTGATGACGAGTTTCCTCTGGGAATGGATCACTTGATGCCGGTGTCACCCTATCCAACTTCAGCCTGTCAACACATGCCAGAACCGTCACAATCTGCCCTTTGTCAACAGGATTATGCTCTTGATATTAACCAACCCACCCCCCACTTATGAATAGGCCCCACATACGAACACCCACCACAACCCATCATCACCATCATCACCACCCCTATCACCACTTCATCTCCTCTAGCGAATGTCATCAACAGGCACTCAGGCAGTCTTCAATCTTGGCAAGCTACGCACCCAGCTTGCAAAGACACAACGGCAGTTCCAGGGCTTCGTGTTCGATTCGCTGAAGACGGTCTTGTTATAAAAGTGGAGGCACCCCTGCTAAGAGGCGACTTTAAGTTCTACTAAGTACTCTACCTACCTAGCTACTTTAACAGGTACAAGCCAAAAGGGTTGTTCCTCACTCAATGTAGCTAATGGACCTATGATATTAGGGGAATAGACTTTTGATCCCCTACTGGATGCTTCAGTGAAACAGAGCCAAGGAAGCTTTTGGGGAAATCTTATAACCGACAGGGGCATCAGCTTGTTACTTGTTTGTTGGCAGCGTATATGCACACTGGCGAAGATAAGATACTGTCACGTCTTATTGATAAGTTAGTTATATGGCCCCACTATGCGTGCAGCTATGGAATATTCCCGCTTTTTAGTTAGCTTTCTCCATGCAGCCATACTACAAACGGCATGTGTCGGTACCTAGTTCCAAGAATGGTTAGGTTTTTGAAGAAGAGGGTGTCCTCAAGTGCCCTAGAAGCCATTCTAAAGGGACGTGAGCTTTGCCGAGTAAAAGGCAACAAGCATGATATCAATATAACAAACCCTCTCAAGGTGCAGAGGTCTGGTCAGTACCTCTCAGACCATGCGTTTTTGTGCTTCGAAACCAGGACCATGGCGGCAGCACAGAATGTAAATAGTATCTTTACAAAAAAGCCGAACATGTCTACCTGTCAAAGAAGGAATGCTAATTGTTGCCGGGATTGAGCAGTTTTCGGTTTCAGCTTGTCGGGCGAACGGCTATTCCGCCGTATCTAACCCCCCCCCCCCCCCCCCCCCCCTATTACACTTCTCTTCTTGAGCTAGTAGTATAAGAATTTACTTTGATAATGACTCGTAAGCTGATGGTGTATGTTGTGTGGTTTTTTCAAACAAACAAAAAAAAGAGAAAAAAAAGTGTATGTCGTGTGGGTTCTCTTGCTAGATAGATAACACGACCAAATAGCATTTTGTCTGTTGCCGAATAGCCCGCATTATCCATGCAAAGCACACGTTCTTAGGTGCCAAGTCCTCTTAGGACAAGCTTTCATATGTGAATTATATCGTACGAAGGTCCAGATGTGCAGGAGACTCACCTCGACGAACCCTTGGGTGTGTCAATACGAGCGATAAGGGGGTTGCTTGGTGGTATAAGACGAGGAAGCACGCCGTGGCGCATTAATGAGTGGGCTGACATGGCTTGACAACATAGCCTCCATTTTGGACCTTCCACTTGCAGGCTACAACCTCCTTAAGTTTCGCTGTGGACACCGCGCTGAGCTCAGCCTTCGAGAGCCTACTGAAATAACGTCAACGGCTCGCTTCCCACTCTGGGTTGGGTATGTTCCATTGGGGAAAATGCTTCTCCCACCAGAGGAAACTGCGCTCCTCGAGCTCGACGACCAGCTCCGTCGCTCCGCCTGTGACCGTTGCCGGTGCCAGAAACTCCGCTGCGAGCGCCCCAGCGCTGATTCCGGCCCCGGCTCCTCCAAACCCACCGCCAACAATAATAATGATAGCGGTAGGTCCTCGGCCGGGGGCCCGTTGGCGCCCTGCCGCCGTTGCCAGCGGGTTGGCGCCGTCTGCAACACCAGCTTTCAGCAGCGGCCTGGTCGCCCGCGGCTTTCAAATGACTCGTCGTCTCGTGGATTGCGACGGGCGCGGGCGAGACGGGTGGTGGCACATGCCTCAGCCGATATCTGCAATCACAGCCAGCAGCAGCTTCAGCAGCAGAGTAGTGCCGCGGCTGCTGCTGCTTCTACTCATCGGCCCGAGACGCTCTGTGCTGAACAAGAAAAGCCTTTGAAAGCAACTCAGGGGCGACATATAGAATCATCACCACCAGTTGGGGAAGAGCAAAACCATGTTTCGAGCGGCCCTGGCGGCTCTTCTTCTTCTTCTCCTTTTTCTTCTTGTCTTGCCGCCTCTACTGAGGTGGATGAAACTACCACAGGAGGCGAGGACGATTTGGGCTTCTGGGCCTCGTGTCCTGAGGATATGCTCCCGACGTGGGAGTGGGACGGGGAGACCCTTCACGACCTGGTCTCAACGGACAAGGAAACGACCAGTCTCAGCAGCACCAGAGTGGCTGCTCTCGATGACGAGGTTGCCGACGCCACTGTAAACCAGACCTCGCCGCCGGACGCAGGAATTCATCCTCCCTGTGGCGACCACACAAGTGACTTGTGCCAGAAATTTGCCAATCTCAGCTATGCACTGAGCCGGGATCTCCAGATTTTGTCATCATCACCATCTTTGTCCTTGTCGGAAGCCGCCGACCTTGGCCCGGAACATGATTCTAGTAGCTGTATCCAGCGGGCTTTCAAGTCCTTTGAGACGCTCAAGTCCCTGGTCGACGAGCTGAGGATAAAGACGCAGCAGAGCCCTCAGGCCCCGTCCCAGACCGAGGCCCTGCTTACACCCAACAGCGATAGGGGCTTAAGCGACGTCTGCTTCACGGGCAAGGACGCCTACCAGCTCGGCGGGGGTTTTTGGGCAACCCCCAGCACGATGATAGCGATGACGCCTCAGGTGCGCCCTTGCGTAGACCACCACCTCGACATGATCATGGCGCTGCACATCTTGGCGTCGTACGTGTGCCTGAACCAGATCCTGAAGCACACTCTCGGCTCGATCCTCGCGACCGTCGTGTCCCAGAAGAAGGGCGCGGGGGACGGCCCTGAAGCCTCGTCCGCCGGCAAGCCGCTGTCGCTGCTGCTGCCTCGGTGGCCGAACATCCATATCGAGGGCCTTGCGAAGGACGACGACCACCTCCTGCGTCTGCGGCTGTTCGCTAAGACCTGCCTCCACATGGCGACAGGGATCCACAAGCGCATCGAGTCGCTCGCCGCGCCCACCAAGGACACGATGGAGGGCGGCCTCTCAAGGCCCATGAGGACCGTTTTGGGCAGGGGAGGCGGCCTTTGCGGCGAATACGACGTCGATATCAGCGGGATCAAGCTCTTGTGCAGTCAGATCTCAAGCGCTATCGAGAAACACGCTTGGTAACGGACGGTTCGTGCGCCGTTTGTGTGCAGTAGTCCAGAGAGAGTGCAGCCTCGGAAGAAATACCAGAGACCTACTATGGCAATGACTCTAAAAAGAATAGGCCCGGGAACAAGTATAAATAGAACCAGAGCAAAAAGTCCGGCAAGAGTAGAAAGATTTTGGATATTGCGTTCAACCCTCACTATTCCATACATGAGAAAAGGATGAAAACAGCATTGCTCGTCGAAATGCTTTAGTAGGGATTTTCCTTTCATTCAAGAAAAAAGCGGATCAAAAGTAACTTACTATACATTCACATCTGAGCCAATTTCCTAATGCGCTTCAGAACCTCGGCACAATCTGCAGTACTAGTAGGAACTTGGTGGCCGCCTTCGAACTCCAAAACTGTGGCCGCATTAGGCTCATAATGCTCCCTGACCAACTTCCGTGCCCTGGCCAAACAGAAGTCCTTTCGCCCGTGCAAATGCAAGGTCGGGACCCGGATCAGCGTCCTCTCGTGACGGGAAGTGGCCGCCGCGCCGTCGTCCATCATGTAAGCGCCGGCCTCGTCAGGGAAGAAACAGCATATAAGGACGGCAAACCGCATACGGGGCAGCCACGGCAGCCGCCCGAGCTGCTGCTGCCAGAGTAGCATCGAGGCCACCAAGGCGCCCTCGGAGAAGGCCAGGAGGCCGACGATCCTGGCGGCCGGGCCTGCTCCTCCGGTATTTCGGGACACCTCCCACGCTTCGACCGCCACGCGGACGGACTCATTGATGGTGTCCAGTCTGTCTTCGATGGTCGCACCCGACCCGCCAAACCAGCCGTAGAAGGGCGCCGCCGAGGCGAAGATGGGGAGAATGCCCGGTCCGGCAGGGACGGGGTACGGGGCGTCCATGAAGACGAACTCGAACTCGTCCTTGAGGGCCAGGCGGATCTTGGCGAGCTGCATGCGGAAGATGCTCGCTGTTGAGCCGGTGCCGTGCAGGCAGAGGAGGGCTTTGGACGGGGGGGCAGGCATGGTTCAAGACGAATTTTTTCTAATTTGTTTTTCTTCCTGGCTCGGAAAGAGTGGAAGTTGACCGGGTGAAGAAAAGCCTCAGCTGGAGAAAGAAAAACAGACATGCGGACTCGCGCGTGGGAGGCATCAACCCAATTTTGGCAGCCAGTGTAAATTGATTCTTCTGGGCAGAGGGCGTAGCCACACCATCATTTTGCTTGAGACCAAAGCTGGAGAGAATTGAACAGCATGTCTGGTGGCAGAAACCCGCAAATGAAAAAATGGTCAATGATAAATGGAGTGGCAGAAGTAAAAGACAAAGGAGTGTTTGTGTGATATCGAGTAGAGACTGGGGAAATGTGACTTAGCTTCGAGATGAAGAGTCAGGCACTCCCAGTAGGTGACATACTATGGTTCCATCAAATGAAAAATCCCCGAAGGTACAATTATGGCGCCGAATCAGTGATGTGTGAACAGACAGAATGGGGTTTGGATCGGAGAGGGGACTCCAAATGACCGATGGCGTGAGAAAGCTTCCGAGAAGAGAGGTTGCAGGGAAGGGTTCGGGCAGTTTTGTCATCTTCCATTGGCTTGCGTACCGGCCCCAATACTGTTGAACAATAGACTCATTCCCGAGAGTGCCAGGCAGTTTGGTGTAAGAAACTGAAGAGGGGAAACATTTCACGGCAGACTTCACTGCCTTGACGTATTTCGTTGGCCCAGCGCATGCCTGAATAGATTATCTCTCCCAATTCAACTGCAAACGGCTAGCGAGTGTCTGTAGAGCTTGCTTCCTCCGTCATCGATATCATGGCTATCAATACTGTGGAAAATGGACCGGGTAAGGCGCTCCCGAAGTATCATCAGCCAGCCGAAACTAAATATGAATGTGAGTTGCGTCCCCTCTTCAGCTTTGGTAATCCTGGGAATCTGAACTGATGCTGTGGCCTTTTTTCCGTGAACGAAGTGGACTGGGCCGATTTTGTCACCCTTGACCTGTCTCAATTTGACGCGCCCGGGGGCAAGGAGATGCTCGCAGCCCAGCTACGAGATGCCGTCCACCAGATAGGCTTCTTCTACGTCATCAACCATGGGCTCGACCAGGACGTGGTGGACGAGCAGTTCGCCATTGGCAAGGAGCTTTTCAAGCTTCCACTCGAGGAGAAGATGAAGTACGTCGCCGACATCGCCAACGGAAGCTACAACGGCTACCGGCCCAGGGGGACCAGGGAGCAGTTCCCTGGCCTCCGCGACAATGTCGAGTTCTACAACTTGTTCAAGATGAACGGGAAGCTGGAGCGCTCCCACCCGGACATCATCGTGCGGAACCGACGCAAAATCGAGGCCTTCCAGCGGCAAATCGTCGAGGATGTGACCTGGAAACTACTCGTGCTGCTGGCCATCGTGCTGGAGCTGCCCGACGACCAGCAGCTGCTCGAGGGCCACCGCTTCGAGGACGTCAGCGACTGCCACCTCCGTTACATGCTCTACCACGCGCGCAGCGCCGAGGAGAACGCAAAGTTCGGCAACGTCTACGCCGGCGGGCACACCGACTTCGGCACCATCAGCCTCCTGTTCCGGCAGCCAGTCGCGGCCCTGCAGATCAAGATGCCCGACGGCGGCTGGAAGTGGGTCAAGCCCTACCCGGCATCCATCACGGTCAACATCGCGGATGCGCTGCAGTTCTGGTCCGCCGGGTACTTGAAGAGTAGCATCCACCGCGTCGTCACCCCTCCTGAAGACCAGGCCCACCTCGACCGTCTGGGGCTGCTCTACTTCGTGAGGCCGGCGCGGGACCTCGACCTGAAGACGCTAGACAGCCCGCTGCTGGAGCGTATGGGGCTCAAGTCTGACAAGGACGAGACCGCGGGGATCAAGGCGGGCGATTGGGTTCAAGCGAGGGTCAAGGAGGATTTGCAGGAGGCGGTCGAGGGCGGACACAAGATTGTTCCCGTTCTTGGCGGTGTCAGTGTCAAGTATTACCAGTCATGAAGTTGGATGTGCAGATAATCTGGTCTCTATATTTCACATCTATGTTTTACTGCCGAGGCAGGCCGAGGGATGGGATGGCTGAAACCAAGAGATATCTCTCATTGACGAATGACTCATCTCCGGATAGGTTTGGCTACTTGAAATCGAGTACTTTGGCATATCTTGTATCCCTTGATGCAGTCATTCCAAGCTGAAATGCATACTAGTAGTCACTTATAGCGCTGCTGAACTAACAGTCAAACCCTAGCCGAGCCCGGAACAAACGTAGAAGATATCCGAACCGTGAGAGTTCGGACAGTTTTGATACCACGCCGACCATCAAAGTGCAGGATGCAGATAAAAACTCTTGGACAATCACATTTTGCGTCCATGCCGCTCCTCCTTATGATGCTACCGTCACGTTGATATTGGAATGGGGTGGGGCGAATCAAGCCCAGATTGATAGTCATGATCACGCGAAGAGGGAAGTGGGTCTTAGGGAATAGGCGATCAGAAGAAGCATATAAGGGCAGAAAGGTAGATAGACTGAAAACAACAACAAACTTTCACCCGATCATACCTACACCTACCTTCACCTTATAATTAAACAAGAGCCTTTCTATTATAATAATTTACACTTAATTATAATAATACAAGAATCCTAGGAGCAACACCCCTTATAATCGTAAGAATCCCTCTATAGACTTACACGCCAAGGACTATACTAATTAGGCAGACCAGAACAAGCTGATTAAGCAAAGGTATTTATGCTAATTAAGGGAAACATCTTGTATTGCCTTAGAGGGTGTTAGTGTTTGCCTACAGCACCACACCACATAAGGTCCATCCTACCCTACACGTTTCCAATAGTCTCCCCTTCCAGAATGTCATGCTAGTAAAGACGACAGACGACAGACAACAGACAACAGACAACAGACAACAGACAATAGACAACAGACAACAGACAACAGGCAATTAGTAAAAGAATTCTTATAGAGAT
Organism: Colletotrichum sublineola; assembly: GCA_020631755.1. NCBI lineage: Eukaryota > Fungi > Ascomycota > Sordariomycetes > Glomerellales > Glomerellaceae > Colletotrichum > Colletotrichum sublineola. The sequence goes on along the minus strand of JAHSQG010000006.1, from coordinate 3,677,173 downwards.
AAGGATAAGCAATCACCAATCTATAGGATAAAAGGCAATTCAGACAAAAAACAGACGCAAGCATATATTAATTAAAAGATTAATTTTTAGGATGACGCATAGAGATAACAATAGGGAACAAGTTAGGGGAAGGGACTCTAGAATCTTCCAACAAGTACACTTAATCATATAATTAAAGTACTTACCGCCAGTTTTTACTACCTAGACCCTAGACTCTATGCCAATTCAGACATATAGGACTCCTAGGTTAAGGCTATTCACAGATCAACCTATATAGCAGACCTACTACCACCTAAGATTAAGACTAAAGTAGGTCATTCATTAAGTATTACTAAGATTAGGATAATAAATATAAAGTAGGTTAATAATAGCTTTATAAGTATCCCTAACTATAATAGTAATAGCTTTATAGATATTAGGATAAGCTACTTTAGCTATTAGGAGACTTAGCTTAGAATAGTTAGACTAAGAGAACATTATTACTATTATTAATATACTAGAAAACTAATTATAACAATACTTAGCTCTAAGGATAGGTAATAACTATCTTTCTTTCCCTAAGGGGAGCACCTCTAACAACCAATTAGCTCCTACAGTTAACACTAATCCTAGCTTAGGTACTAGGCCTAGTATAACTACCAATACCTCCTTCACCTAGTACTAAGAGCCACAGAAGATAGTACTTTCTAATAATAAGGGCAATAGAGATCCTCCTATAAAGCCAGTATAAGTAGCGACTTAGAAGACTCTATCCACCTAGTTAAAGGATTTAGATACTTTAATTAACGCTCTCCTTAGTACCATTATTTCCTAGATCTAAGCTAGTACTCCTCCAACCTAGGCCCTAGCTACTCTATCCTTTAATCCTAGAGATAACACAAACTTTTATAAGATCCTATTCCCTAGATAAGATAGAGCAGCTATCTTTAAAGGCGACAACATCATAGAGTTTCTTAAGAAGTTTAAGGATCAGTACGAGATTATATAGGTCCCAGACTAATTTAGGGGAAAACTTACAGCCTATATAATAGGAGGAGACTACTAGACACTAGTTAAGAATGCTATTAGGAACTTACCTTAGATTTAAGTAAAAGCCTTCCTTCTTAGAGAATATAGGAGACAGGATACTAACTAATTCCTAAATAAGGAAGAGCAGATTAAGAAAGTTACTAAGGGTTCTCCTATCTTATCTTCTAATCTAGCCTCAGCACAGGCCCTCTTTATAAAGATTAACAATATAATTATATAAGCCAAGCAATAGGATCTCTATACTATAACTAATAAGAGCTTAATTAAAGTAGTCTATAAGAGATTCTATGTTAATATTATAAAGGAGGCTATAGAAGAGTCTAGAATAGTACTAAAAAAATTTATTAGATTAACTAAGTACCTAACCTTTAAGGCAGGACTCCTTAATACTATAGCCTATAAGAAAGAGTATAGCCCTCTTTTTACTATTAATTAATTAATAAAGGGCCCTTCCCTATAGCTAACTATATAACAGCTGTAAAATTCATACTTAAATTAGTACTAAGGATATTAGTAACCTTACTAACTAATAGTTAATATTTAAGTAAATTAGCCTGTTTCCTCTAAGGTTAATTAAGACCTAGCTAATAGGATAAATAACCTAAAGATCTATTAGGGTAGCATCTAGAACTATAGGGGAGTAAGAATCTTTAAGGTTAATACGATAAGGCCAGACAGGCTAAATACTCTTAGTCCTTACAATTAATATTAGTACTATTAGTCGCAGTAACATTACTTTATTTAGGAATATAACTAGTATATAATAGATAAGGATGCCTACTTAATTATCCTAATCTAAGGAGCTTAGTATTATAGCAAGCAGGATAGCTAGAGTCCTATAAATACTATCCCCTTTCTAGTAATTAAAGAAGGACAAAGACATAGAGTAGCTAATTAAGTCATACTTCTTTTATATATAGCTAATATATTAATAGATAACAACTATAAGACGCTTATAAAGTAGATCCTTAATATATAGTCTAGACTACTATAGCAACCTATACCAACTCTTCTATCAATTAGGTCATCTTCCACTATAAGATGTGTTTATATTGTTTGCCTAGACTTACCTAATAGAGACTTTATAGATATCTTTACTATATGCTAGGGACGCCCTCTAAAGACCTATACCCTTTCAACTAAGTAGCATTAGAAGGATAAGTCTTAGTTAGCTTATAAAGCTAAGAAACCTAACCTAGTAGCGCCAATTAAGAAGAAGGCTATGTTGTTTTAAGAGGGGATAAGGGAGGTTATAGAGATTAACACTAATAACAAGGTATATAAGGCAGCAGCCTAGCCTCTAACGCCTCTAAGTAGTCTACCCTTATTAGAGCTAAAAGTCTTAATTCTTCCTAGGCCTAAACCTATAGTTAGTTAAAGTAAAGCCCTAGCTAAGGAGAGCCTTTTAATTTAGGATAAGGAAGTCTATAGTACTATTAAGACTATTACTACTAATCAGCCCTAGGAACTTAATATAGCTTAAGAGGTATAAAAGCTTATAGAAAAGAAGCTAGATATACTAGTCTCTCTCCTTATAAATCTCCTATAAAAGATATGGCCGGAATTTAATACCACAATAGGAGTAGCGTTGCGTAATTATAGATATTTAGACATAGATAGAATTATAATTAAGGCGCCTAAATTACTAGTAAACCTTACCAAGACAGATCAGTAGAGACAGGACATTAAGAAGCTACTTAGTAAATACAATAGTGCTATTACGTCTAGGGCAATCTAGATAGTAAAGGTCAGGCAAGTCAGAGGAATATAAGCTACAACCCAGCTACTAATATTAGTTATTATAAACACCCATCTCTAATTAGAAGTCTAAATCTTAAGTATTAACTAAGAAAACTATAATCCTACAATCATTAGAATCCTAGATACTAGAGCATAAGTTAATATCCTATCAAAGCAGTATGTTAAAGCTACTAGGATCCCTTACATACATATAATACTATAGATAAGGACCTTTAAGTCTAATCCTAGTAGTCTAACCTAGTTTAACAGCTTCTACTTTATAGACATCTAGATACAGAAGTATAAGGTAACAATATGCTTCTTTATTAAAGACAAGCATGAAGTCTATAACCCCCTTCTCTTAGGATTACTATTTATATAGGATTACAAGCTTTTATTTAGGTATAGCAAGAACCTAATTATAGTAGTTATCTATACTAAGGATATACTCTTAAGAATCCCTATTAGAGTAATTAAGATAAACAGCTTATTAGAGGTAGCAGATATACTACCTTAGCTAGATTATTATATTAATAAGGTCTTTAATTTAAAAAACTAGATGCTAGTAGTATAGTTAGGACTACTATTAGGCCTAGTAACTAATACCTAGGGCTTAATCTAGATAATAACAAGCATATTACAGTAGTAATTAAGTAAGATTAGGTAGAAGAAATTATAGAGGAGCTGGCCAGGGACATAATTACGCTATAGGCAGCCTAGATATAAAGAATTATAGCAATCACGCAAGGAGGAGCCAGGAAGCATAAGTACTAGTCTAACCCTAGTGATACCTGCCATAACCTAACTAAGAAACTAGTATCTAGACAAGAGGAGCACACAGTTATACGCCAATTAAAGAAGTACTAGGACCAGGCGACTTAGTAGTTTAGAAGGATAGAGGAAAGCTTAAAGTAATCCCTTAGTAAAGCTACCAAAGTCAACATAATATATAAACAGAAGGACTAGAAAGTACAACCAGTAGATAATACCCCCTCTAATAGATTAGTACCTAATAGTAATCCTTACTAGAAGCTTAAGAAACTAGAGATAATTTAGGATAAGCTTTAGGATACTTCTAGGCTATATAGTAACTTAATTACACTAAAGTTCTTAGATATTAAACCTAGATTAAGGTTAATAGATAAACAAGTAGATAAGATTATAGAATCCTATTAACATCTTCAGCCAGAGGAGTACAGCTTATTTAAGCAAATCTTATTTAATAGGGAGAAGGCTTTAGCATAAGAGTTTCCTAAATATAGTAGAGTTAATCTAATAGTAGCTCCTCTATAGGTTATTAGGACAGTACTATATAAGGCATAGCAGGTAAAGGGCATCCTAATCCCTAAAGCATTACTCTTAAAGGCGTTTAAGGTTATTTAGAAGTATATTATAAGAGGTATTATTAAGGAAAGCTATATAGCTTACTAGAACCTATAGTTCTTAGTTATAAAGAAAGATAGCAACCTTTAATTAATTAACTCTATAACAAAAGTTAATACTATTACCCTCTAGGATATATAGTTACCCCTATTAGTAGATAAGTTTTTAGAAGACTTCACAACTAACTAACTTATTTCCTTACTTAACTTCTTCTTAGGATATAATTAGGTCTCTCTTAATAAGAAAAGTTATAATCTAATAACCTTTACAACGCCATTAGGACTCTTCCAGATATGCACGCTCCCATAGGGTGCTACTAACTTAGTTACCTAGTTTTACTAAATTATAATAAGAATTCTCTATAACTTAATCCTATAGTGCTATAAGGCTTTCTTAGATAATATTACAGTTAAAGGACCTTAGTTAAGATATAGCAATAAAGAGCTTCTTAGCTACCCTAGTATGTAACGGTTTATATACAAACATCTTTACAACGTTAATTAAGTCCTAGTTAATATTAAGTTAGTAGGATATATAATTTTAGCACCAAAGTCACAGTAGTACTAAGAGTCTATAGTAATTATAGGATATCTTTATAGGATATTTAGGTGTAAACCTAACTAGGTAAAGGTTATTAAGATCCTAGAGTAAGAGAAATATAGAGATGTTACTAAGGTGTGCTCCTTTCTAAGGATTATTACCTTCTACTACTATTAGGTTAATTACTTCTTAATTCTAGCCACCCTATTATACTACCTCTTAGGAAAGAATTAACCCTTTAAATAGGGTAAACCTTAGATTAATACTATAGACACCCTAAAGGTTGTGATTATAACTACACCTATCTTAGTCCTACTAAGTTATAAGCTAGGCTCTAGTTATATTATCCTAATAACTAACTCTAGTAGTAAAGGATAGGGGTACACCCTAGGCTAGATTATAGAAGGGGAACGTAAAGTTACTTAATATAAAAGTAGGATCTAGTATAGTACTAAACTTAAGTATAATTTAGGTAAGTTAGAGATAAGAGGGGTTCTTATAAGCCTTAAGTAATTATAGAATTACCTCTTTAGTATTAATTTCCTCTTAGAGATAGATATAAGGGTCCTTATTACTTAGATTAATAAGGCGGTAAATAATCTACTATTAGTTATAATAATATACTAGCTTTCTTAGATTAGGCTTTTTAACTTTAAAGTTAAGTATATTAATAGTAAGAAGAATATAGCAGCAGATAGGCTTTTATATAAGCCTCTAGGTCCCTTAGATATCCTTAAGGCTAATTAAGAGGAGGATATTAAGGACTTTATTAATATGTAGGTGCTTTAAACATGTGTTATAAGAAACTTCTTCCTAGTAGCCTATATACGTGATGATAGTAGTACTAATTAGTCTAGGGAAATTAATATTCCAGCTGATCTACTATCCCTAGAGGAATCTTAGACCACAACCTTAAAGCAGATTACCTACTTCCTCCTTACTTTAAAGAAGCCACCAGGTGTTTAGCTAAATTACTTTAGGGTATTTAAGTAAAAAGCGACATGCTTTATTGTTTAAGATAGTCTCCTCTTCTAACTAGGGATAAAAACCTAACCTAAACCTCTATAGGTAGTTAATAGTAAAAGCTAACAGCTTAAGCTAATCATAGCAGCACATAATAAATCTAGATATTAGGGATAAGAGGCCACATACTACTGGCTTACTAAGCGGTATTTTTAGCTAGGAATATATACCTAGGTCTATGATTTAGTTACTAAATGTGAGCCCTATTAGAAAGCTTAATTAGCTTAACCTAATAACTACTATATTTCATTAATACTATACTCTTGCCCCTTCTCTAGAGTCGCCCTTAATATCCAGTATATTAGTAAATAGAAGGTTATTAAGGTGTAATATGAATTCACTAGATACCTAAAAGCTTAGATCCTCAAACATACCACCTCTACAAACATAGTAAAGTTTATTTAGGAAGATATAATCTATAGACATAAAGTCTATAGAACCCTTATTATTAATAGAGGAAAAGAGAATACTAGCATGGTAACTAAGCTTAATTAACGGTGTGTGACGTAGCGGAAGGTTATATTAGTATATAACCCCTACGCGAATGGTTTGCTAGAGAAAGGCTATCAGCCTATTACCCATACTCTTTAGATCTAGTCTTAGTAGGGTAAGAAGGATATCTACCCTATACTTATAACAGCTTTATTTACTAATCAAATAACTATACGCACACCTATAGGTTATACCCCCTTTTACCTTAACCATAGGTATAATACTATTACCCTAATTAAAGCCTAGACAGCAACATAGCGCATCTTAGATTAGGACACTATTAGGACTCCAGAGCAAGATATCTAGATACAGCTTTAAGCATTTTTACAGCTTAATAAGGATTAGAAAGCAGTAGTAGCAGTAGTTACCTATCGCCATGCGCAGATCCGTAATTACTTTAATCACACGCATGCTTATACCCTATAGAAGGACAAGCTTAGAAAGGGTAATCTAGTCCTTATGTTTGATGTTTAGAGGAAGATCAACATATTAACCTTAAGGAAATTAGATTACTACTAGTATAGGCCTTATAGGATCTACTTAGTTACACCCTATAGCTTATTATATTAGCTTAAAACTCTTATAGGGGACGTAATTATAGGAGCAACTTATACTAGTAATCACCTAAAGAAGTTCTAGAAGGCTCTAGACAGCCTCTATCTTTTAGTAGATAAAGCAGACTACTATGGCGATATTACTACTAACATTAAGGATCTTCTTACTAGGGATAAGGATTATCCTTCTAGACCTAATCCTTTAGACTTTAGTAATAGCAATTATATAGACTCTAGGGATAATAAAGGGACATTACCTAATCACAGAACAACACATACTTAATAAGTAACTTACCTATCCTACTAACCTAATCTACCCTCCTTTCTAATACACCTCCTTATCTTTATATGTGAATCTTTACGGAATCAACCTCAAAGACTTAGGGGACAAAGGGATAACAAGAAGGCTGATTTATTTAAAAAAAAAAAAAAGGGAAATAACATAAAGACAACTAATACTAGGTTAATCCCCCTCCCCCTTACCCTTAATATTAAAAGAGTCCTAATTCTAGTATGGTATATACCTAAACCTAACTAAGCAACTAAAAGTACTAATCCTATCTAAATAATAACTAAGTACTTACCCTAACTCCCTCTCTATTGTTAATTACTAGTATTACTCCCAGCCAAGCCAGGGGTAGTTATCTAAGATAAACAATACGCCACTATGAATACCCTTATACTTTCTAAGTATGTCCCTTTTAGCCTCCTTAATAGGATTAGACATCTTAGGTAATTAATAAGTATGCTAAGAAAAAAGTATGATAGAGGAAATCAGTAATATAAGTTATAGACTAAAGAAGATAATAGAGCCTATAAGTTATTATTATTCTTATTATAATAGAAAGAAAAGTTAAAAGAGAAGAATTATAAGGAAGAAGGCTAATTTATATCCTAGAAAGGAGGATTAGCTAAAGGAAGGATTAAGTCACAAAAGGGAGGATATAGGTAAAAAATAAATTACAATAATAGTAATTAATAAAGGAGGAGGAGAAGATTTTACTAACAAACCACTAACAACAGTAAATTACTACTCTTTCTTTTCTTTTAGTAACTATAACAGCTAGCTCTTTCTCTAATCTAGTAACTTACAAAAGGATATAAATAAATACCCTCCCTTTTTCTAGCTAACTAACCCTCTTACTCATAACACCAGTAACAACTTTTTAGCTAGCAACCTTACCCTTATACTTTACTTCTTTTTACATATACTTATACTCTTCCCTCTATTATAACAACCTTTCTCACTTATTAATTTCATCTCCAACCTCTATTACCTATTAAAAGCTGTAATCTATTATACCTTCTACCTAGATTAGAACTTATAATAGCTTCTCCTTCTACTTCACCCTCAGCCTATAACAGCGTTCCTCCTACACAAATCTGGCGTCCCTTTACATTTACTAATCTTAAGGCTAATTCTAACAAACGCTTTAGTAATTAGGATCACTACCACCATATTAGCTTCAGGACCATAACTCCTCGCAGTATACATTTAGCCACAAACTCCCAGTTTATTAACAGATCAGCCTTAAAGAGATACACCAGAATAACCATAACTCACCCTAGAGTCATACCTAACCAACATAGCTTCCCCTAAACTATTCTAACCCTAGTAAATATTATATTCCCTAACTAGCTACTCTAGGAGGACGCTAATTAATTCTTCAGCCAGCACACCAAAGCATTTAAAGGACCGCCATACAACAGAAGATAGTAGGGCCTTTTATACTAAGCTGTAATTAACCTCTTAACTAACTACTATAACTTATAAGGATAATTACTATAGAGGGAGTAGATAATAAGGGACAAGCTTATAGCAGTACTAAAAATCATAGTTTGTAATCTCTTACCTATCTGGAATATCATAGTTGTCCTAATTACTTAGCAGGGTTCTATAGATCTAGGCTAGGTCCCCTCCTTACTCCTACTATACCAAGACGTGCTTTATTAGATTAAGACATAGTTAGACCTTATGTTATTCCCTCTTTATGCTAATAGTCCTGGACACTTCATAGGAATAATTATTAATTAGCGTGATGGCATAGTTTACTAGTACAACCCTATATAGACTAGCAGTAGATCTAAAGCCCTATTTATTAATAACATCAAAGCGCTTAAGGAGTTCTATACTAGAGCTAGAGTACTACTTTATATTAAGAAGCTAATTAACATAAGTATATATGTAATTAATGCTGTCTAGCAGCCTAGGGGATAGGAGTATAGTCTCTACGTACTTAAGTAGTTCTAGACTATAGTATGCTATGGCCAACTCTACCTAATATAGAATCCTACTTAGAGGGACCCCTATCTTTAAGGTTCCTTCTGTAATTAACTTAGAGTAAACTAGATCTATTAGATTAGTTATAAGTTTAGGTATAATAGGAACTATAATTACAACGCCATATAAGATATACTATAGAGATCCTATAATAAGGTGCATACCAGCTAAAGCTAGCCAGTTCTACCCACCAGTAAGGGTAATAATAACATAGACATAATAGTCCTAAAGACCCTAATTAAAGGAGGACCTATATTACTAATAAAGATAGACACCCTAATTAGCTAGAAAACGCCTATTACTCTATATAACCCTAGACTAGAAACACTAACAATTATACCGCCTTAGAACCTAAAGACTCCTTTGTATCTATAAGCTACCCTAGGTAGAGGTACTAGATAACTAGTAATATTATTAGATCTATTATTACCCCTCCTAAAGTAGATTAACACCCTATATATAAAAAATATCACTTAATTAGTAACTAAGTTAGGAATAAGAGAATATAAGCTTACCCTAATTATATATAGTATAAGTAACACTCTAGAAGGACGTAAGAAAAGTGTTTTAATTATAGAATTACTAAATAAGGATACCCCAAAGGAAGACAGCCTAAACAAAGGATCTAGATCCCCTAAGTCAGGGGAGATCTAGTTAGAGTAGACCAAGCAGCACAAGGAGCTCACTCCAGAGGAGCTCAGAGATTAGGAGAGAAATAAAGCACAGCAAAAGGCCACCACCAGTCAGCACCTTAACATCCTTAATTACAGGAACCAGACCAAGGGCAAGCTTTTAATCATAGAGTACACCATAAAGGAGTAGGTTAATTAGTATAATAACCCTATCATAGAGGCTGCCTATCAGACTCCAGCTTATATACTATAGGTTCCTCTAAGTATAGACATAGGCTGGGATGGATGGGCGCGACATAACATAAGGGAGGTATAGAAAACAGCAAATAGGATCGCCAGGACAGATAACAAAGGAGCCAATTAGTAGAGGTACTCTTATTAATCTGGGATCTAGGCTTAATATTTTAGTAGTTTAATTTCTCTCCTTATAATTAGAAGGACAGACAATAGAAAGAAATCAAAGGGGACAATTAGAATAGGGTAGGGCGAATTAAGCCCAGATTAATAGTCATAATCACATAAAGAGGGAAGTAGGTCTTAGGGAATAGGCAATCAGAAGAAGCATATAAGGGTAGAAAGGTAGATAGACTAAAAACAATAATAAACTTTTACCTAATCATACCTACACCTACCTTCACCTTATAATTAAACAAGAGCCTTTCTATTATAATAATTTATACTTAATCATAATAATATAAGAATCCTAGGAGCGACACCCCCTATAATCGCAAGAATCCCTCTGCAGACTCACACGCTAAGGACTATACCGATTAGGCAGACCAGAGCGAGCTGATCAAGCAAAGGTATTTGCGCTGATCGAGGGAAGCATCTTGTATTGCCTTAGAGGGTGTTGGTGTTTGCCCACAGCACCGCACCGCATAAGGTCCATCCTACCCTACACGTTTCCAATATTATCCTCAGCCCTCATCAAATCGACTCCGGTCAGAATTCCTAGTGCGAGAAGATGTCGGCGGCCACAACATCATTGTCCGACCACATCTGGTCCGTATTCCGACATTGTTTCAGCCCTAGCGCACTCCTCGTTGTGATTCTGTTCTTCTATGTGTTTTACGTCATGTACGATGTCAAATTCGGCCCTCTCTGCGACATCCCAGGCCCGTTCTGGTACAAAGTCTCCGGGATTCCGCTGGCATATATGCATGCACGCGGCAAAGAAGCCCAGATGATGCCCATACTCCACGAAAAATACGGCCCCGTTGTACGAATCGCGCCCAAAGAGCTATCATACAATTCAGGTGCCGACGCGTGGGAAGACATATACGGGTTCGAGAAGGCGGGTAGTCCCAAGCCATTCAAAGACCCGATCATGGCCATCAGCAACGTCGACAAGCATGAGAGCATCCATTTGGCCAGCGATCACAACAATCCACGCCACCGGCGGATGATGGCGCCTGCGTTCGGGGACACGGCCCTGCGTGCGATGCAGCCGGTCCTGACGGCGTGGGCCATCAAGATGAAGGACAAGATCGCGGAGCGCGTCGGATCGCAGACTCTTGGTGGCGCCGCACGAATGGAAATGACGAGGCTGTTTCATCTCACATCATTCGACCTCTTGTGTGATCTCACTTTTGGAGAGGACCTTCACATGCTCGACGAGGGCGACTTTACCCCGTGGGTGCAGACGTCAATCGACGGCATCAAGCTGGACGCCTGGATCCGCATCGCGAAGCACTTCAAGATCGGCAACGTGCTTGTTGATGCTCTGGTGGGCAACAAGACGGCTCGGGCGAAACACTGGGAGCATTTCGAGTACTGCAAGGACCGCGTCGATAAGAGACTGGCGCACACGCCCTCCCGGCCCGACTTCTGGTCCTTCTTCCTAAAGAAGGACGAAGACCAGGGCGGCCTCTCGAAGGGCGAGCAATACGTCAATGCCGCGATGTTTATGACTGCCGGCACGGAAACGGTACGATGTTCTGGGGTGCCTTGTACGATGAGGGGGGTTTTGTTTCTGAGACGAAAGTTTCTTTGCTAATGAAAACAAGCAGACTACTACAACCCTGGCCGGTGCCACGTTCTTCCTGGCCAAGAACCCGGAAACTTTGAAGACGGTCCGCGAAGAGGTGCGGTCTACATTTGGCAGCGTTGAAGACATGACCATAGACAGGCTGGCTGGGCTCAAGTACCTGAATGCGTGTCTCAGAGAGACCCTGCGGATCTATCCTCCGGTGAGTCTCCTCTCTCCCTTCTCGAATTCTGGCAAACAGCCCAGTGCTTGGCGGACACTAATCGAGGCCGGCCGGCGTGGTTTCTTCCAGGCCCCCTGTGCACTCCTGCGTCGTACGCCAGCTCAGGGAGCAACGATCTGCGGAAGGCGTATACCAGGCGATGTCACGGTGGGCTGCCACATATATTCGACCCATACGTCACCCACGCACTTCAAAGACCCCCTCGAGTTCCACCCCGAACGGTGGCTCGGAGACGCAAAATACGCCGACGACCATTTCGACGCCTGGGCGCCCTTCAGTGTCGGGCCGCGCGACTGCTTGGGCAAGAACCTGTCGTGGCACGAGTCACGACTCCTGTTGGCCACGCTGCTGATGCACTTTGACTTCACGCTCGCGGAGGAGTCGCAGGACTGGTCGCGGCAGCGGGTGTTTACCTTGTGGGAGAGGCCGCCGCTATTGTGCGACATCCAGCCAGTGCTCCCGTGTGTGAGTGCTGCGTAGAGTTAGGCCGACAAACAAACTTCTTCTTTCCGTGCGTTTATAACGAGGGGGGGGTGGCAACTTTGAGTGTGTACTGTTATGCATAGTTTAAAGTCTCTGCGGGCCATGACTAGAGACTCTGAACTCCACAGATAGACTCAAGGGGTTTACCCCCGGGTACACCTAGGTAGTGAGCGCTTTTATAAGATAACTTCCCTGCTGTTCTTTAGAGCATGTGAAAAGGACACAGCTACCGTATACACTCGACAAATTCGACTTTGCGTTAGTTTGAGCGTTAAAACTTACATTGGAAGGCGGTTTATCAGATCCAATAGGAATCTTCACTGATGTCAGCGCGAAGTCGAATTTGTCGAGCGTATACGGTACTGACTATTAGGTACAGATCGCAGCCTTGGTGTTCAGTGTCAATGTCCGAATGGTATCAAGGCCTGTCAATTCCCGAAGTTTACTCCGATTGGCGCCTTGGCCCTTTGCGTGAAAGGCTCATCTTGGACTGCGCCGGTACCTTTTGCCACTCGGTTGTCCCTAATGTCCGGGGCATTGAATATCATTATCACGAACACATCCCTCCCACTGAACCCGAGATCTGGTCCGAGGCGAGGTACACAGCTCACCAACTCTCTGTTCTTGTTACAGTGAAGTAGATCCTTGAGCTACACACCCCGTCTGCCTGAATCAGAACCATCCATCGTGCTTGCCGGAAGGCTGATAACCAACTAATCTGCCCACCTGCTACATTAACTCCCTGCATTCTCCTGCGAGACAACAAAAGAAAAGAATGGGCCGCTCCAAGCTCCTGGAGATAGCCTACCAGCTTGTTGACGCATTCAACGCTTGGGACGAAGATCGGATCATCGGCTGCCGGACCGAGGACTGCGTGCACGAATTCTTGCCCGCCAGCGCCAGCCAGAAGCGCTACGACAACGCCACTGTGAGGGCCGAGTTCGCCGCCACCAAGGAGGCATTCAAGAACTTCCACGTCCAAGTCGTCGACCACGTCGAGGACACCTCCGCGGGACGTATCGTCTTGTTTGCCCATGCTTCGATGGAGACGACCAAGGGGGATATGGTGCTGGACTACGTGCTCTTGCTGGACATCTCCGAGGAAAGTGAAAAGATCAGCCATATTTTACAAATGAATCATCCCAGGTTTGTCTAGATAAGGGGAGATATCCCCCACCAACCATTCACTGGAACCTGTATATAGTAAAAGTCTACGCTGTCGCCGGCTTGCGTCCTATAACAACGTGGAGCCTCACAATCAAGTTTTCAATGTTCGCCGCGAATGTCTCGTCGTAGTTCTTTCTCATGGCCCCCAGGGCCTCCGGGCTCCGCCGCGGGCCCGAGGTCCTCTCCACCACGCCCCAGTACGTGTCAACTACCGTGTTCCAGTACCCGTCCTCGCTGCCCCGCAGCGACGGCGGCCCGGCGTTCGGGATGTCATAGACGTCGCGGGCAACAACGCCGATGCCCGCGCCAGCCAGCAGCTCAGCCATGCGGCCCCCAACCTTCAGGTCCAGCCCAATATCCCTCGTGTCCTCAATCCAGGCGCAGAACCACTCCCACCGGTCCCCAAGCTCAGTCCCATGCGCCTCGCCCGCGCACCCCCTGTCTCCAGCGCGCGGCATTGAGTCGTACTCCTGCACCTCGACGAACCCGCCAGGGGCAAGCAGTGGTGCCACCACATCCCGCAGGTGGGCTTCCCACCCAACGATCCCTAGGATAGTGAGCCTCTGGAAGACGTAGTCGAACGTGCCAGCCTCAAGCTCGCCCCGCCCGAGCAGGTCTGCCACACTGCCGAGGAGAAACCGGGCGTTAGGGACGTCCCCGTGGCGGCCCGCCGGCACGGGCGACAGGTCCACGCCTATCACCTCGGCGGAGGGGAACAGGCGGGCGAGCTGCGCCGTGAAGATGCCCGTGCCGCAGCCGATGTCAAGGATCTTCCTGGGCTGGCTCGGGAAGCTGCCCGACGGCGGGGCGAACGGGGCGTGGAAAACCTTGCCGCCCATCACCTCGGCGAAGGCGCGATACTGCGCGTCTAAGCGCTCATGTTCTACGGCACTGAGTCGCTTGTGCGGTTAGTTCTAAGGGCGGTGATGGGTTGCTTAGGTATATCTGCTGGGAGGGGTGGTTCTTACTCGTTTGGAAGCTGGTAGGGGCCATCCTCGCTGGCAAAGGTCCGTCCCTTGGTGATGTCTGTCGCCATCTTCTTTTTTCTTTGTGAGGGTGGTGCCGTTTTTTGCTAATAGCAAAGCTCGTCCTATAGGTCGCAGGATTACTAACTCCTGGTGAAGTACTTGTCAATCTGGCGCTGCAATTAAGGACGCAGGCGTCTTTGCAGCAGAGGTACTTATAGCACAGCGTAAGAGGGACATAGGCCACCAGAGATTGGAATCGAGCTTGGGGTCCGGGGAAGCCCAACTTAGTCGGAGCCGGAGGGTTGTATTTATGCACCGACAAGGATGTCGGTCGGTGCGATGTTTGCACCATTTAAGTTCCGAATGGCAAGCCATATTCCCAATGCGAAATGTGTAATGAAGGCAATTTTTTTTATCTGCTTGGAGTGTTTTTGATGTTCATGTTGGGTGTTTGAACAATGATCACAAAGGGAAGTAGGTATTACAGGATTCGGTTTCGAAGTAGAAAACTACAGGTGGATGAAATTTTTCTCTCCGACACATAATGACCGCTTCCCATAATTTCCATGTTTGTTGCTTGCGGGCTATACCTTTCCAGTTATTGATGTTTTTATTCTTATTGTATGGTTTCTACGCCCTCTAGAGCTTTCTGTTCCATTCGGATCTGCTGTAATGAGACGGGCCGAATGGCCTGGCTTGAGAGCTTCCAATTGTCAGAGGGCATGTGTATAAGGGGTTGATAGGTGATGTTGACAGCAGTGTGTGCACGAGTGCACACATTGATGGATCTTTTGGCTCAGTTGGTAGGAGTATTGCTTGATCTATGGGCATAGTATTATAGTGTACACCGTCATACACTCTGTTACAGCAGGCGACTAGATTAGCAATCCTAGAGCACCAAGTCCAGAATCTGCAAGTCCATATAGATAACCAGCAGCAACAACGCAAGGGGAAGAAAGTCCCTCCATCCCACAATAGCACCTTGCAGCGATACCGGATATCCAGCAGGTGCAAAAGTCACTAGGTGATGGTATGCAAGGGATGAGGAGAAAAGGTAGCGGGTAAGCGGGCCTCTCCCAAAAGGGGGGTATGATGGCTCGTCACAACTAAGAACAACATGTATACTCATCCATCATCAGAATCCGTTTCGTTGGACGGAGGAAGTGTCCTGACTAATCACACGAAGTTGCGGGGGGCCTGGCCCTTTCATAGCGTCTTAGCTGGAAGGATGCGCTCAGTCCTGTACCAGTTGGCCTCGGGATCGCCAAGACATTCGCCAACGGGGACTCCTTTCAAGTTCTTCTCTTTCATAACTCGAAGAATATCGGGAAGCAAAACCTCGGCGGTGTTTTGTTGGACCTTGCCGCTTGTCAGATACGCGGCTCCCAAGTATAGTTTTTGGCTTCTCGTGGTTGACTTACATCGTGGCACAAAGCAAGGGTGCCACCACCGTCTACGCCGTCCTGGAAGAGATGGAGACTTGTAAGGTTACCCAATGAGTTGTATTGCCAGTCGTTGGTATCGATGTCGGCGCGGATGACGTGATACTTGAGATTCTTCATAATAGGTAGGGTCGCAGCGTTCCAGTCAAAGTACGGGGGGCGCATGTACGTTGGACATTTTCCTATGATATCAAAGAAGGCGTCCTCGAGCTTAGTCATCTGTTCAACCACGCCTTGATCGTCAGTGGTAGCAAGGTTGGCGTGACTCCAAGTGTGATGGCCGACTTGATGGCCCTCGTTGAGCATGCGCTTGATCCTAGCTTGGTTCGTATCATCCCTGATATCACCCAAGAGACTGCCTGTTACGAAGAATGTAGCTTTCACTTGAGCTTCGGCAAGCAGGTCGAGAACATGGTCGGTGTATTTGAACGGGCCGTCATCGAAGGTGAGGGCAAAGGTATTCTCGACGGTACAACTGCTGATGACGGTGCCATATGGAATCTGAGTGGGCGGGGTCGTCGGCGTAGTATTGTTTGCTCGTGGCTGGATGCGGAAGGGTCCGGCAGCTGCTCCCAGCGCAAGGGAAAGGGTAATGACCGTGGTGGAATGCATAGTGCTTACTGTAATGACGGGTGGGTTGAAAAATGAGCGTGGTGAAGAAACGAATGGGCTTCACATTTTCGATAATGGTGAAGTGAGCAAGTAGAAATATGAAAACACAGTACAGACAGAAAACAGTGAGGGTAACCTATTGACGAATTGCCGTAGAATGCTACCCCCCTTCCTGCTGCCCCATATGTTTTCGTCGCAATATACGCGAGACAGCAATAATCATGTTACAATGGTTAAG
Organism: Colletotrichum sublineola; assembly: GCA_020631755.1. Taxonomy (NCBI): domain Eukaryota; kingdom Fungi; phylum Ascomycota; class Sordariomycetes; order Glomerellales; family Glomerellaceae; genus Colletotrichum; species Colletotrichum sublineola. The sequence goes on along the minus strand of JAHSQG010000006.1, from coordinate 3,660,379 downwards.
ATGATATTGCAACCATCATGTCAGAAAGTTCAAGATATTGATGCAACATGCGTCCTGCAATATTTTTCAACGACCAGTGTATTCTGTATGTTCCTGCACTAAAGATAGGCTGTTGAGTACTTTGTCAAGCTTTACTATACCTAGTGAGCAGCCACGATCATACGATCATTCCGGCAAAAAAGTCAGTCTCGCGCCATTCCACTCCCCCGCCTGACACCTTATAGTACCCTGGCCGGACCCCGAGCTCGGTGGGCTGCCCAGTATTTATGCACGAGAACCGGATTGCGGTGTCTGGCCATGTGCGCTCGTGCGAGGGGGTGGTCCAGTTGATCTTGAGCTGGACGTCTTGCGCCCGCGGCCTGAAACCCCGACCGATTTGGGTTAATATCAACAGAAGCATCATCAATGGCTCGGTGCGGTGGAGGGCTGGCATGTTGGCCACTCCGTGGTGAAGCAGCCACGACCTTGATGGAAGATTCGGAGCCCCCATCATCGGTTCAGTGTGGCCGGCCGCGAGCCCGACCTTGTGGGTTCACCAGAGCCAGCACCGCGGGGAGCCGAAGTCATCGCCGCGTGGCCCGCTCTCAGCCCGACCGACCCCTTATCCCGCCGCCAAGGTTGCTCACGTATGGAGCCGTGGTTGAAGTGAAGTTTCTGATTTGGTAGTTGCTCTGCGTTCATGGATATCGAATACCGCTTTAAGAAGCCCTCCCACCCTTTTAGGTTATCTTTTTAACCCCCCCACCTGGCTGGCTAGCCCGATCGGCCTGGCGATGTTGTTTTCCACTCTTTAGGTCCTTTCCTCAGCCACGAACTTGCTTCGTCGGCTTTATCGAAAACTTTATCGTCAATTTTATGACTTGCATACATGTTGACTGTGGTCTCTAGTGCGAAAAAAGCGTAATTCTGGGCGTTGTTGAGCTTTTGCTGATCAGTTTGGGCAAGGCACCTATCGCTATTATTAGCTAGGGTTTCAGCAAGACACGGAGGAGTGCGCTACTCATACTCACTGTTTAGGGTAATAAGAGAAATCGTGGGACGCGTCCACAGGAGCCGCCGACCAATGTTTGAATCCTCCTACTAGGCTAGGTAGGTGTGTCATTTCGTGCAGCAGGTAGAATCCACCAGAAGGTCGCATAAGTCGATGACTCCCCCATTGTGATTGCGCGTACTGTTCCGTTGAATCTTGTCCGTAAAACCCCGATCGAGTAAAAGCGGACGGGCAGAGAATAATACTGTTGTCTTTCTCTTCTGCATACGCTACAGTGTCAGGATCGGCCTTGCATACATATGAATTTCCAGGTGTTCCGCAGCCGATAGATATAATGTTGTCGCCCCTTTCTGTAACCGAAGACACGTAGCTAGGAGCTGTAGAGCCTAATGCGTAAATAGGGTCGATGATATTCAGTTTCATATCAGACGCCAAGGCTCGGTTCCTATCTGGAATGAATGACGAAAATATCATAAGTCTTCTGTAGCTTAGATCGGGACTGGGATGTTACTTGCAACCAAACCATGCAATGAATGCAGCTGTTTGGCCCGCGTTTCTCTGGCCAAGAAATGAAGATGCCGATCCAGCGTAATAATGCATCCATTTAATAGCATTCTGTATGGCAGCAGCCTTTTTCGCGTCGCAGACGAATGGATTGCTCGCTCCCTCTTGACCTCCGACAATCCCCAGCTTCGTTTTGCTGCGAGCTCTCGCGTGTAGCAGCCGGGGTTCCAAAGCTGCACAATGCGCCGCCGTAACGAAGAAATAGACAAAAATTAGGATTTTATAGTCGCGCATTTTCCCCCCTCGGTATGTGTAAGGTGGATACAGAAAAGACAGAATCATATTTGCAATCAAACAACCACGTTCTACACTGGAGCTTTTAAAGTTTTGTTTTGTTTGTTTGTGTAGGAAACTAATTAAACGGCAATGCCGAAGACCAACTGCTTAATGGCAATTAAACCGTGATTAATATGTGCTACTCCATAGTGGTTCACTCATACAGAGCGGGTCCCCTTGTGGTTGGTGAATCGCACAGCGCGCACAGCGCGCGCACTTTGGCGTATCTCTGGCGCCGTGGCTATATACGTCGTCCTCGTGGGCTCTTTTCCGCGGTCCATGAGCCAGCTCGGCGTCTTCTGCGCGTCGACTGGGCCGAATACGCCATGCGACGTTTTTGTCTTGACCGATCTGGCTCCGCCGCAGTCCTTGCCCGTATAGCGGAGGAGACGGCATCGCTACTCTGTACGCATCAACACATCCTTTATGGCCAAGGTGCGTTGGTGCTCTCACACGTCTCAACCCATGGCGCCAATGGGATGGTATAGCTCGGCACCTTCATCAACGGCGGGAATCATTCGCTGGCGTTCGTCGCCAGATACCGCTTGACTCGCGTGCGGTGAGTCAGTTCCCCCCCGGTCTGAACACCTTGTATTACCCCAGCCGGATCCCGAGCTCGGTGTTCCCGGCCGCGCCCGTCATCCAGAATTCAGATAAGGAACGGGATCAAGATAAGATGGCCGCACTCATCAGTGGGCCAACATACCAGAAAACATCCAGCAGGCATGTATGTGCTTTGGTGGAACGCGTCCCGCTTCACCCCCATTTTAAGCTTGATCTGCCAAGCCGCAAGGACGACATCATGGCAATCCTCCGAGTCCCCACAACATCCAACACACCTAACCCAGCCAACAACGCAGACTACAAATCTAACGCAGCCTCCAAGAAGAATGCCAAGGTGTTATACACAGCCCTATGGGCTCTAGTGTTCCGCATGAAGGGAGAAATAGAGAACATATACCAGAAATGTTCCCAGAAGGTCATCACCCAGGCCATAGGCCGTATCGCCTGCGAGATATATCACACCCACCGTCCTGCACAACAGGACATCGACACGGTGGTCAACGCCCAAATCTTAACAGCACCCCTTGGATTGTGTCTATGACGGAGGTTTTCCCATCCGACAACCCAACATCCTGAGGGCCTCCCCATATCGCTACAGCCCGAGCGCTTCTCAAACCCAAAACCACACCTAATAACCCTTTGATACTCACAATCGGATAATGGAGTATGTAATTACATGACACATGCGAATCTCATAGATGAACTATCTTAGCTCCTGGTTGCCCCCCTCTCCACGAGCATCTCCACAATGTCATCGAAGCCTTTTCTGTGAGCAGCCTGCAAAGCATTGTTCAGCGCTGCACTCTGCGCGCCAAGATCCGATCCTCTTTCCAGGAGTAACTTCACTATGTCGGAAAACCCACGCTCCGAGGCGATCTCCAGAGCAAATCCACACCTGTTGCCTTCCGCCGTAGTATTTGCGACTCTCTTCAAAAGCATCTTCGCAATATCGCTAAAGTTCCTGGTGTGAGCGGCATGTAGGGCATTGTTGACATTACCACTCTGGGCACCAAAATCCGTCAACTTGTCCAGGACCAACTTCACGATATGAGTATTGCCTTTCTCCGATGCTGTCTGTAGGAGAGACCAACAATTGCAGCCTTTCGCGCCGAGATACGACCCGTTATCCAAGAGAAACTCCACGATGTCGGTTTCGCCAGCCTTCAATGCTTGATGCAAAGCAGAATATTCATCGCCGTTTTGTATGCTAGCCCCCCGCCTTAAAAAGCAGCTTGGCCATGCTCCAGTTGCGTAGGTAAAAGGCGACCTTCAGAGCATTACCAAAATAGCCGCTCTGTGCGTCGACACTAGCGCCTCCCTGCAACAACAGCTTCGCGATATCGAAGTGGCCATTATACGAGGCAGTTGGAAGAGCATCGCCATACATGCCAATATGCACGTTAGGATCTGCTCCTTTCTTCAAGAGCAACTCCACAACGTTACTGTGGCCGTCAGATACCGCAGATCCCAGAGCATCGTCAAGGTCGCCATTCCGGGCGTCGAGATCCACCCCCTTCTCCAAGAGCAATTTCATAATATCAATACAGCCGTAGCAGGCAGCATCCCGTATAGCATTTGCTTTGACGTTTGCCCCCCCCCCTCTCCAATAGCAGTTTGGTCATGTCCAAGTGGCCGCTAAACGCAGCGGCTCCCAGAGCATCGTCGAGATCGTCGTCGACCGCCCTCCTCTCTAAGAGCGATTTCATAATATCGATGCGGTCGTGGGAGGCGGCGGCCTGCACAGCTCTTGCTTCGACGTCCGCCCCTTCTCTCAAGAGTAGCTCCGCAATACCAAAGCAGCCTCTGGACAAGGCCATCTCCAGAGCAGTCGCATTCGTATTGGTGTGTTTCCCCAAGCGAGCCACTCTCTGCGAACGATTCACCCCCCTCGAGCGGGTGGAAACGCGTATTGACATCCGCTCCCCTCTCTAGGAGCAGCTTCACGATGTCGTCGTGACTCCCACTGACGGCGGCACACAAAGAGTCCCCGATAATTGCCCCCGAATCCAAAAGAATGTTCACAACCTCGAACCGACCATTCTCAATAGCAGCCCATAGAGCATTGCCGTAATAGTCATCCTGGGCATTGACGTCCGCCCCCCTTCTCCAAGAGTAATTTCACAACATCGCCGTGGCCGCCGGACGAGGCGCCCCGTAGAGCGCTACCGCCATGCCCGTTGACGTCCGCCCCCCCTCTCCAACAGCAGCTTCACCAAATCGCCCCAACCATGAAGCGACGCCGCCTCCAAAGCAATGTCGTAACCATCGCCAAGCTTAGCGAAGTTGCTGCTCGGCGCATTAGGATTCGCTACTTTCTCTAATAACAACCTAACGGTGCCAATATTTCTTTTAAACAATGCGGCCTGCAGAGGACTTCTGCCGTAATAGTCCTGTGCGTTGGGATCGGCGCCCGCATCTAACAATACCTTGACAATGTTGACATGACCATTATACGAGACGATTGACAAAGCGCCACCGTAGTCGCCGCTCCGTATGTTAGCATCCGCCCTCCACTTCAGGAGCAGCCTAACGGTGTCGGCATGACCGTGTTTCGAGGCGATGTATAGAGGAGTGCTACTCCTGTGGCGATTACCGTCCGTCCTGTCGACGTCTGCCCCATTTTCTAATAAAAGCTCCACGATGTTCCTATGGCCGTTTTTTTGAGGCAGCCCACAGGGCGTTGCCAGCGTTGACGTCCGCCCCATTGGCCAAGAGCAACTCCACAATGTCGGTATAGCCTCTCTCCGATGCGACGGACAGGACGGTGCAGTGGTCACCGTCGCCCGGCGTGTTAACGTCAGCCCCATTTGCCAAGAGAAGCTTCACAATGTCGATGTGGCCAGATCTCGAAGCAGCCTCCAGGGCATTATCGTAATCGCCACCCCGCATGTATATGTCTGCCCCCTTCGCCACGAGCAGCTTACAGATGTCAATGTGCCCTTGTTTTGAGGCGGCAGAGAGGGCAGTGCCATACCATCCACCTAATGTGTTAACATCCGCCCCCTTCTCCAGGAGCAGGTTCACAATGGTAACATGGCCTTCGTACGAAGCCGCCTGAAGTGCGTTTCTATACCGTGTGTTTCCATATATGCCGCCCTTCTTATTGGGATCCGCGCCATTATCTAATAATAGCTTCACAACATCGTCGTGACCACCGACTGAGGCGGCCTGCAACGCATTGTTGTAATAGCCACCCTCCGCATTGACCTCCACGCCCCCTCGCATCAATTCGTGTGCTACCCTTGTCAGACCCTCAAGGCAGGCGTAGTAGAATCTGGATCCTCGCGGAGGGGGGCGCCACTCATAAGATTCCCAGTCAGGTTGATGCAAGTGGCACCATCGCCGAAAAGTCACCTCTTGCTCTATGAATGCAAGCGATGCCTGAAACACCTCTTCGCAACTCTGCGACGAGGCAGCATGGCTCGTCCATATTTCTGCTGCCAATTTTGCAAAGGGATAATCATTCTCGATGGTCCTGTGATTACCCGAAATGCCTCGTAGGTATGTCAGGCAAGTCTTCGTGATAGTAACGCTGCTCGTGTAAGTGTCGAACCACTCCGCAGAGCGAAGATACTCCTTCACCGAAAAGTGGGCGAGATGCAGCTCCTTTCTAAGTTTTCCCTCAGAGAGTCCTCCTTCAAATAAATGTATACGCTCCGTCACTTCAACGATGGCCATCAGGCTCGGGCAATGGCCGAGTACTTCGTTCTCCCCGAATACTCTGCTTTCCTCGTCAAAGCCTGGCTGTTGCGCCCCTGTGTCCGTGGCAAGAATCTCGATGGCCTCGCCCAGCATGAGAGGTCGACGTGTATGAACGAGAAACTGTAACAGGCGTATGGCGTTGTCTTTGTCGCGTTTCGGGATATTGGAGAGCATTCTCTTATACGTTTCCTCCAGATCTTTTGGTAGGTTCCTGGAGTGCGTCTCGCATCATTCTGGGGCTTCTGCATTCGGCAAGACTATTTACCTGGCAAGCGGCCCATCTGAACCTGAGGCAGATGTCAACGAGCAGTGGAGGGTGTGGTCCGAACGTACTTACATCCCATCGGCTCCGCCTCCAACCTTCGCCACGATCTCTTGGATGAGGTTCGGCGAGAGAGGTTTCTCTTGGAACTCCCATCGGGTCGCGAGCTGCTCTGCAACATAAGCCTGGATGTCGGTGTTGACCGCCGTTTTGTCGAGCGAAATGCAACTTTCCTTTCCCATCATGCGATCAAATCGTACCAGAAACTCCGGTTCAGGGCGGGCTGTGCAAAGCAGCTGCACGTGGGCCAGATCCGGCCTAGCTGCAACGTCTTCTATCCATTTGAGGAGCTCACGTCTGCTCGTCGACTCATCCAAGGCGTCTAGAACGATACAGACCTCTGTGCTGGTGGCAAGCATCTCGCAAACGGCATCCGAGATCGCCTTCGTAGCAGGCTCGCGCCCACCATTCTCATGGTTCTTGAATAAGTCATCCAATCGTGTTGTGCTAGTTGTCGTGCTTTGGTACAGTTGAAAAGCTAGAGATCGAAGCATGCCATCTAAACTCTGTTTTCGCGTGTCGCTGAAGTCGAAGAAGAAACTGAGGACCCGTCCATCTTTTTTACTGGTGAGGTGGTCCAGCACCGTTGTGCTGAGAATCGTCTTGCCGCATCCAGCAAGTCCATGTAACCAAGAATACCGTCGTGACCCGGTGCACCACGACTGAAAAACTGGATGCTCCAAAAGCCACATGCCCGTTCCCTCGTGACGGAGCTTTCTTGCGTGATTAGCATTAGTAGACGGGTCGGGCGGCTGAAGCCAACGCTTAATCTTTTCTGCGTGGCGTTCGGATGCAATGGAGACAACAGCGGCCGCCGTCGCGGATGCGTACTGCTGCCACTGGTCGTTCTTATGGGAATCGGCGTAGTCGCAAATACCCCGGATCACGAGACACGGGAACTCGTCCATGAGGCCGGCCGCCTCCATCTCGAAGCAGAGACAGTCCTCGCCAATATTGTCAACGATCTGGTCGCGCGCCGCGGCGTCTTTGACGAGCGTGTTTCCTGATGCAATGATGCCATAATGAATCTCGGAGTCGGTGGAGTCTCGGGCGTCACGTTGGACTTCGCCAGCAGCGCTACAGTCCCGACATGCCGGCCCGTGGACGTGGTTGTACGAAGCCTTGAAGAGACGATCGTTTTCAATTCCTTGATAGGCGAAGCCAGGATCTCTCTTGCTTCTTCTTCTCATCATAGGATATTTCTCTAACATTCCTTGCACGAAATCGGTGACCTTTGAGTCTTCCCGCTTGTGGCGAGCCTGGATACTGGCAAGCGCATTGAGGAGCACTGTTGGGGGCGGTCTGAGGAATACTTTGCGCTCCTTCTTATTACCGTGCTTTGCTTTGAACAAGTCGTACTGGCAGACCCCGCCCGTCGTCCCATCAGGCTGGCTCACCACGATATCGCCGAGGCGAATATCTTGGCCCTCGTCCGGTCGGGCGATGCCACCGCCTATACCAACCAAGAGGCCAACGCGGATAGAAGGAAGAGAGGCAATGAGGCTTGATGCAGTTGTCGCAGCCGACGTGGTTCCGTAGACCCCAGCTGGGAGACTAGCGATAACCACATTATGCTGTCCCATACGGCCCTAGGTGTAGACGTTTTTGTCGGTATGGTGTTTGGTGAAGCCCGTTGGAGTCGCATGCTCCTCGTCTAGCATCGCCTCAGCAGCGGCTCGTTCGATCGAAAGGGCAGCGATCCATGCGACAGCATAGTTGTCGGGGCTGTCGAGAGCCTGGGGAGACGCCATTTATCGTACGGGAAATACTGAGCGGAACGCGGACTATCAGTCGCCACAGGATGAATGAGCTCTGTGGATCGATTCAAAATAGCTTCTGAAGAAGAAGTCGGTTTCTGGTTTTTGTAAGGACGGAGGGGGCGGCGGGAGCAGCCCGATCGTCGACTGTCGAAGGTTGCAGACTGTTGAGAAGGCGACCCTGGTTCGCGGCCGACAAATCCACCACAATGGCAACAAAGTGGAAAAAGGCGGTCTCTTTGGCCTGGACCGCTGCTGGTGGCCTGCATCAGACAGCATGACGTACACCAGTGGATACACAACACGTCGCGCATAGTTAAGGCTGAGGCAGTGTAGCCTGCCTTGCCTCAAGGCAGCTGGAAGACCGAAGGCTTGGCAAGACGAACATTACAGGAACTGCGGTGTCGAATCGTATGCCTAGACAGACAGACGTAGGGGGTCAAAAGGTGATGTGTATTGTGGGTGGTGGCTCTCTTCTAGCTAGCTGACCCGAATTTGGAAGGTCAACCAATATCACCGCCACAGCGGAAATCCGTGGCTGGTTTCTGTATTATGTAACCGAACTACAGGTGTTGCTACTATTCCGACGTTCCGCGGGCAGTGGGTCTACGGCACGAATCGTCCCGGCTTCGGTGCCACCGGTCGGCGTTGGTGCGGGCCCAGAGCTCCGGAAATGCGTGTAGAATTTCAACGAGGTTTTTGTCTATTGTGTGAAACGGCATGTCGATGTAGCCCAAGTGTATTTACAATATCCCGTGTTTTTATCAACATGTCTGGGAAGCATTCGCATACACACGATCCTGGCTACCCCTACGCGCCAGCATCTCCCTGTCGTCGGGTGCGCAGGCAAAGTCAGATAACGAGATTGCCGGTTGCCAAACAAAAGAAAAAAGCACGGTTAACCGACTCGCGGAACCAACAACGGCTCGTTTTGTCATCTTGGAGCCCCCCCCAGCACTGCAACCGGCACACGCACACATAACCGGCCGGACGCCCATCATGTGAGGATCCTTTGAGACCGATCCTCAAGCTCCCTGGGGACCTTGATGGTTTCCCGTATCGCGTGCTTGATAGTCTCTCCAATCCGATTGCAGCAATCCCTGTTCCACCCGTCCCCTCCCCCCCCTCGCTGTATGGCCAGGATCCCCCCACTACCCCCCGCCCGCCCGGCGAACTTCAAACTCCAACTCCAAACTCCAACTGATAAGAGAGACAACACGAGAGTGGCCGGCACCTCCGCTAACCCTTCCTGGGGAAAGCTTGGCCTTCCCGACCTCTGCTAGTGAGCGGCAACGCAGCCCGGCTATCTTCTGCATTCCTTCTCGGGTATCAGGCGGATCTGTTACTAAGGGATGGGCAGGGAAGAAGCAGACAAGGAACGAGGAAGGGGGGGGGGGGGGGGGTGATCCGGATCGGGGAGGAGGTTTACGACTCGCGTGTAACCTGTTTCTTGAATGCCACGACCTCAACACATGTCACTTGAAACAACTCCCGAGCTAAAGCTGAGCTCCTCTTCCCCTCTCCCCGTCTCTCTTGTCTCGTTCTTCTCTCTCTCTCTCTCTCTCTCGAGTCTGCACTGCCCGGTCGTCAATTGCATGACCGTGTGTCTCGTCTCCCAGCCTGTCAACGTCCCTCACGCAACACCGTTGAACCTGCATCGTTCGGTTCCGACAACGACGCCAAACGAACCAAGAAAACAATACCCGCCTGCGAATCAATAAAGATGGGTTCCCAACCGTCCAAGCCCGCCGCCGACGCGGCCAACGAAAAAGCCCTCATCGAGCGCCTCCGCCGCTTCCAGGTGGCCGCCGACGGAGACGACGGCGCCTCCTCCGCCGACGCCGGAGGCAACCCCGACAACGGCGAGAGCAACGAGAGCAACGAGAAGGGCGACGTCCGGCTCGCCCGCGAACCCGAGGGCCTTCCCGTGCACCAGACGCAGTCCTGGCAGTCGCGCTTCCTCCAAGACCCCAAGAACAAGTAAGCCAGCCATTCGTCCGTCCGCTGTGCAACGCGCGTCCTCTCGATCCCCCAAGACTAACAACGCTTAGGCTCGCCCTCACGGCCCTCAGCACGGCGGACCCCCGCGCCGTGCTGACGTCGACGCCCGCGAAGCTCGCCGACCCGCACATCTTCAACACGCGGATTCCCTTCGAGGGCGGGCCCATCACGAACCAGCGGTCGTCCGGGCGGTGCTGGCTCTTCGCGTCGACCAACGTCTTCCGCGTCGCCCTCATGCGGCGCTACAACCTCGACGCCTTCGAGCTCTCCCAGTCCTACCTCTTCTTCTGGGACAAGCTCGAAAAGGCAAACTTCTTCCTCGAGCAGGTCATCGACACGGCCGACGAGGACCTCGACGGCCGCCTCGTCCAGGCCCTGCTCGGCGACATCGTCAGCGACGGCGGCCAGTGGGACATGGTCTACAACCTCGTCCAGAAGTACGGCCTCGTCCCGCAGGCGCTGTACCCGGACTCGTGGAACGCCATGAACTCGGGCGTGCTCAACGCCATCGTCAAGAACAAGCTGCGCGAGTACGCCCTCGCCCTCCGCCGCCAGGTCCGCTCCGGCTCCGCCACCCCCCAGGCCCTGTCCTCGGCCAAGGACGCCATGATGCGCGACATCCTCTCCGTCCTCACCCTCGCCCTCGGCCCGCCGCCCAGCCCGCGCGACCACTTCACCTGGACCTACGTCGACAAGGACGGCAAGCCGCGCGAGCTCCGCACCACGCCCGCCGCCTTCGCCCGCGACATTGACTCGCCCGACCTGCGCGTCACCTCCTCCGTCATCGAGTCCATGGTCTCCCTCGTCCACGACCCGCGCCACGATCCGCTGACGCTCCTCACCGTCGACCGCCTCGGCAACGTCGTCGGCGGCCGCGGCGTCACCTACGTCAACGTCGACATGCCCACCCTCAAGGCGGCCTGCGTCGCCATGATCAAGGCCGGCCTGCCCGTCTTCTTCGGCTCCGACGTCGGCAAGTTCAGCTCCACCGCCGCCGGCGTCATGGACCTCGGCATCGTCGACTACGAGCTCGGCTTCGGCGTCTCCCTGCTCGGCATGGACAAGGCGAGCCGCCTGCGCACCGGGGAGAGCGCCATGACCCACGCCATGGTCCTGACCGCCGTCCACCTCGACGCCGACGGCCGCAGCGTCAGGTGGAGGGTCCAGAACAGCTGGGGCGAGGCCGCCGGCGAAAAGGGCTGGTTCGTCATGACCGACGCCTGGATGGACGAGTTCGTCTACCAGGCCGTCGTCGACCCCCGCTTCCTGAGCAAAGAGGTCCGCGCCGTCATCGGCACCGAGCCGACCGTGTTGCCACTGTGGGATCCCATGGGCAGCTTGGCGTAGGATCCCTCCGTGGTCTGTCTCTATGGAGATTGGCGGGGGGGGAGACTGGCTTGGGTGTAGACGGATGGATTCGTCCCAGACGTTATGATACGACCGATGATGATGACTTGGGATATGGCTTATGGCAGGGTAGCGTTTCAATCAATTAGTTTCAACCTTCATGCGCATGAAATGACAAAGATCACCCTCCCCCCACTCGGGTCGTTGTTTCTGACAGATTAGTCCAATATCAGCCTGGCCATCAACGCCCCACGGTCAACCAGTTCAGTTAGGAGCGGCCTCAAACTGCCGTCATGCGAAGCGAACGACCAATGCATCATCCAGGGGGGCTATCCCATCGACGCCCACTACCATGTTGAATGAGTCGTCCCCCCCCCCCCCCCCAAACGCTATTTCCGGACGGAGACGGTCCGATGGTGGCCGGATGCGTTCCCCGGCCGCCGACAACGAACCCCCGGATTTCCCGCCTCGCCGGATCTGTTTGCAACGACCCAAACCTCCCTCACCTGCGAATGAGTTTCGCACTCCCCGACTCAGGGTCCACAGAGTTTAGTGTTTCCCCTTGGCTTGTGTGTGCGCGCGCGCGCGCGCGTGTGTGTGTGTGTGTGTGTGTGTGTTCTCCGGCCCGCGAAAGTAATCTTCATTAGCCTGAAGGTTCCTTGGGGCTTGGATGAGCGGTTTATCGACCTTCTTGGTCCTCCGGAAGCCAAAGTGAGGCGAGGGGTGTCTCATGGGCCATGGCGGACCCCGGCGTATTGGTTATAGTTTAGCCGGCGTACGTGTCAGTTTCGGTACGCGGCCAGTTTGTCATTGATTTTGGTCGGAACCATACTGTAGTAAGTGCTTACGAAGCTCAACGGGTTTGTGCAAGAACGAGGGGGGGGGCTTTCATGCTTGTTTGCACAACAGCCGTGTGGGATGAGAAGGCGAGTCAAGACTCGATGCCGATTTTCTTTTCGGTCTTCTCCTGGGATCGTACCGGTCTGCAGGCCCGTACGATGAGAATGAAGCCCGACCTGCCACGCCTTTCAACCCCTGCGCCGTTGGACGGTGCAATGGTACTCATACTAACTCCCAAAGGTAACGCCTGGCGTGTGAAGAGATACAGACGAGCACTACATGCTTATGAAACCAGTAATGCACGAATTGCGGGCGTCATGGGTTGTTGATCAGTCAGCCGCACTGCGGTTTGGCTTCTGAAAGACATCGGGGGCCTCAGTTCAGATGGCACTGCAGCTTTGTCCTTGGCAACTCTGGCAACCCACGTGGGAAGACGACCAGTTCTGGCCTCAAAAGCTTCGGCGGCCAGAGCTTGACCGAGACTGGGGGTGGCCTGGCGCATCCTATTAGCACAGAAAAAAAAAAAAAAAAAAAGTATACCCGCCGCGTACCAAGCACTCGCACGTATTGCCTCAGGGCCCGCCGTCGACCGCCGATCTGGGTGAAACGCCGAGAGATCGAGATGCCAAAACAAGCGACTTCAAACTTTTTCACAAATCGCCAGTCAGACGGCGGCGCCTTCAGGGGAGGTTACTCGTGGGTCTGCAGCGCGAGAAAGGTAAGGTCGCTGGCAAAAGGGCTTCTGGATGGATGGATGGATGGATTGATGTGCCCGACCGAGCGGGCGAGAACCCAACAATATCCCTTGGGTCCTTGAGGATTGTCGAGGCCGGGGGATCCCCGTCTTGGGCTTCGGCGGCACGGGCTTTTGATGGAATGCACCCCTCCCCCCCGGGTCCGTCCCAGCCCAACGGCCAACGTTATCTGACAAAGACATAGCTCTGATGGGATTGGGCATCCAGAAGAGTTGTGAGAGACGTGCTGCTTGCTGGTGGAGGAAATTTTCTCAGCTGGCCATTGTCATCTTCGGAGTTTGTTGGCTAGGCGAAACGAGGCATTAGGAAGACGGCGGTTGCTCACGGCCATGTCTCTCGGCAGGGCTGTTTGGCGAATCTTTGGAGATGGGATGGTCCTTGTCGAGGCAGAAAACGACGGGCCATCGCATCACTACCATCGACAGGAGGTGGTTTGCGCGGATGGATGGACAGCCATCCCTTGTATTAAGCTACCGGTATGTAGCATCGCACAGTTAAGGCGTCGTGGGGGACGTTACACTTGTTGGCCTTCTGCATGTGTCCTGTGATATCGAGGGAAATAGAAATGGCGCAGATTGTCGGACAACAGGGGAGTCGTGGCGGTGAGCAGGCAACGGAGATTTCTCAAGTCGCATCGCATGTTTGGGGGCTCAAAGATGCGCTCCCCCCCCTTCCAACGACTCCACGCGGCAGTTGCGTGCAGTTTGCAGGTGGAGGAAGAGTCAAAGGGGGTTTCGAGTCACGGTGGACATACAGATAGATAGATGCAAGGCATTACTTGTTTAGCCGGGTGTTTGCACGCACGGTGGCTTAGCCTGGCTGTAGATGCAGAAAGCACGGGGATGCGTGTCACAGAAAGGCAACATGCTGCAGATGAGATGCAATGGAAAGGGAAAACAGTCCAATGTCCGAAACGGAACGCCTGGTTCAAAAATCTTTTCAGCGTGTCCCACAGTTGGGCGTAGTAGGTCTACCGTGCTGGTAGGCGGGGAGAGATGGCCAGTCGACAGGCAGTGAGTGAGTGAGTGAGTGAGTGAGTGGTCAGGCTAGGAGACTTGAAGGCGAAGATGGGCGAGGCAGCGTTGGGTCGAAATGGGTCATGGAGTTTGTCGATGCCGACGGCGGCGGGATCGAGGTGCAAGTTGCACTGGAGCCCGACAGACCAGGATGTCGAGACAAGCCCACAGCGACAAATGCACTCAGACACGGACATGGTTAGGTTAATCGCCGTATATACGTACTTCAACAGGAGAAGGGCTGACACTGGATGCGCCGATGTCCGTGACAGGAAGGGATCGTGGGCGTTTAGTTTGGCTCGTTGCAGGACGGGCAGAAAATGAGACAACAATGGGCTCGAGGCGGCCAATGGAGTCGGGTGAAGTGATGTCGATATTCCCTTGTGCGGCGAGGGGCAGAGGGAGGGGACGGAGTGGTGGTCGATGGTTTGACAGGCTGTGCGGGTGGGTCTCTGGATGTCTGGATGGACGGTCAAGCTGGCGTTGGTGTGTGGTGTTTTTGTCGATGAATGTTGCTGGTTGACGGCGTGAGATGACAAGAAGACGCCTGTCTGTCTGCCTAGGTGCGGTGCAGTGCTTGCCTTGCCTTGCCTTGCCTGTTTTGACAGGTTGGATGCACCTTCCCAGAAACTGCATCTTGGGCCGGACTCACCTTCCGTGCGACAAGTAGAGGTAGGTAGGTAGGTAGGTAAGCTATATACTGTACGTACCTGAAGCAGCATACCTACTTAGCTGCCTTAATCAAGCGAGGCGCCCACTATGGGTCCCTAGACCAGTCAATAACAAGTAGAAGCGTAGAGCTTATTTCCCTGAAGAACCAGCCGATGACACTTTTCTCAGCTATGGTTTGATTGGTCAGATCACCTTAGTCCCGAAGGTCTTATTGGTTGAAAATTACTGAATGGCAACTGGTCGACGGTTTGACGTCTGATAATAAGCCAGAGCTGTGGCGCCTGTGGCGGCGTGGCGCCGCAGGGCCAGAGCCCCTTGGGAATTACCTACCTGTTACTCCGTACATAGGTAGTAATAACCCCTGTATCCGTATAAAATGAGTATATCGAATGGAGGGCAGCAAAAGCGCCCGCCTGCAATTCATGCTCGCAATGCAAGATAGGATTGCGAAGCGTATTAAAGTGAAGAGTTAAAATCCATTGATTTTCTAAACACCTGTTTGATCTATTTTAGGTAATTAGGTAAGATATATAGTAGGCTGTTATGGTATGGTCACTACTGTCTCTCGGATGTGATTAGTTCTACTATGAGATTTGCAAGACTGTTCGGATGTCGGCATGGGATTCAATGCGGCCAACCCGAAGGCACGTGCAATTTCCCCTTAAGGTCACGCATTCGGGCGAAACCTCTCAGCAAAATATGTAGTACAGATAGATACAAGCAATTAAAGAAACTTCAGACCAAGGTAGGAGGCTGAGCGAGATCTCGTCTATACCGTTTGGCTATTACATATGAGTAGTTCGCAGATCACAACTATATCGCCCATGGCCCTATTACACATGCACTCATTTAAGTCCATTATACGCCCCCCATCATAGATAGGTAGGTATCTCTTGACGCTGCACGCTCTTTACTGTTTTCATATATATATATATATATTTTTCCCCTTTTGGATTTGTATATATACCTATATACACATAGTTATATCCCAAAAACGACGCTCTTTTCAACATGAAGACCCTCTTTATTATTCAAGCCCTTGCTGTCGGCCTAGTCATTGGCGATGATTGCCACTTCACCTATACCCGTTGCCGTTGCACCATGGCTGATGGCTCGATCAACAACGATATTACGGGGAAAACGGCGCTCAAAATGAGCATTACTGGCTTTAATGGCGTCTATCCTACTATCAAAGATAAAAATGGCACGGAATGGATCGCCGACTACTTGATTAACGGCAACGATTTTCTTCTCAACAACTGTGACGTGAGTAAGGAATGCACCAAGGAAGGCGCCACTGGCGCCGATGCTGAGTGCAACAAGAAGATTTTTTGAGGGTTAACGGGGGTTGGCCACGACAGCAAGTGAGCAGCAAGGCAGGCATGGAGGGACTGGGTGGACGAGGTTTTTCTATCCTTTCTTTGTCAGCCGAACCGTCTCGAAGCATCTTGTCAGTAACTCGTAGCTCTGGTAACGGTAATTCCACCGTCGTCAAATCATGCGGGCCTACAATTTAACAGCTGACTTGAGATGAGATGCCTATCGTACTGCCATGTACGTATCCAAGACAAATCTTGACGCTCCTGATTGACTCACCTTGATCCACGCCCTTCCAGAGACTCCCCCCCCCCCCATCCTCGCCACGCGCTAACACCGTGCGATCCGAGACCACCATTCATCATTACTGCTTCAACTGACTTGACTGACGTCGGCCAAATTCCAGCCTTCGCTCTGTTGACAGCAGCCGTCTTCTGTTAGTCAGGGACCCAAAACCCCCCCTTACCTACCTAGGTCTAGGTAGATAGGTACCCAGGTGGGTAGGTACCTTGACCCTAGCACGCACTCGGACGGCGTCACTGCCACTGCGCAGCATATCAGCACAGCACAGCACAGCACAGCACAGCACAGCACAGCACAGCACAGCACAGCACGCAGCAATCCCACCACAATGCATGAGGTGAGGGACAGCTGCGACGTTCGAGATGGCAAGCCATCATTTGACGAGCGAATGAATGAAGCAAGCAGCACTCGGCATCTTCACTCGCTCTGGCGGGCGTGGGCTTGTTTTGTTGTCTTGTTCCGGTTTTCTCTTTTTTTGCAGATCTGAACTGTGCCTTGCCCGGGAGGGGGGAATGGTTCTGGGCCTTGCTTGTCTTGGGCCCCCCAGTCACCGTTCAACAGGTCGTCCAGCAGGACGTCATTGTCGTGATCGACACGGACGGCAACCGGCTTCCCCAAACGGCAAGGGAGCGGCCGTTTGGCACTCCCGCGACACACCCTCCCAACAGCCATCAACCTGTCAACCGCCTGCAAACTCGCGCCAATGGCAAAAAGGACCTTAACCTTCTTGCCCTGAGGCGTGTCGTCGTGTCGCGTCGCCTCGCTTCTTTCACCTCGGAAGGGCCTGTCTGTCACTGTCACTGTTCCCCAACGTTTCACTCTCCTGAGCCAGCCCGCACCGTTAATCGAATCCTTGGGTCGAACTAGGTAATCCCACCAATCTCACAAGCGTCTTTCCGGCCTCTGGGAGACACTTTTACTCTGTGCTTCGAGACAGCCATTCAGAAAAAAAAAATCCGCGCAGCATCATCATTGTCTCTGATTACCTGCTGTCTCCTGACTCGAGACGTCAGCGCTCAGCAAAGCAACAGCCTGTGTGTCACCACACATTTCACCCAGGCCCGATGGCCTTCCTCGACCCGGCTACCCGCATCTCAAAGAACGACTCTGCAGAAGGACAAAGCCGGTTTTTGCGGCTGCTGCTGCTGTGCCTGATTTGAGGCCACGCTGCGCAGATGCCGAGAGGAAGGACGGCATGCAACCTTTTTTTTTTTTTTTTTTCCTCGTCTGAACTCTGCAATAACCACCTCCCTTGCAGAGACGAAACGACCCTAGCAAAGCAAGCCGCTTGCTTCTGCATGTGCCCTCTGACCGGCCTGACGCTTGTAGGTAGGTATCTCGGGTCGGAGCGGCTTTGAACTAGCTTCTTTGTGGCCAAGTAGCGACCTGTCTGGTTTAGTCGTTGCCTGGATGGGCTGAAAGGGCAAAACTAAACTAAACTGCAGAGATGGAGATTCCTAGGCCAGCCCAGTCATAGTTTATCTGTCGCTGACGGCGGCGCTACATCACGGCGTTGGCGTTGGCATTGGCATTGATGTTGATATTGGCATTGGTATTGATGCTGACGCACGTCCGCCCGCCCATCTTCTGCCTGCCTACCCATTCCATCCATCTTCTGAGTACCTCATACCTAAGCTACCTACCTACACGCAGCCTCGACAAGGCGAAAGTCGAGTGACACCTGGTCGCCGTCAAAGTCGGATAACTGCAGTCCCTCGCCGTCTTCCCAGGACCCTGCTGGAGGAAACATTCCTTTTTGGCGACCGCAACGTGCCGCGTGGTGACATCCTTGGCCTTATCAACCAAGTCCTTGGTTCTCCCCCCCCCCCCCCCCACCTGTGCTTCGTCAACATATGTACCAGTACACCTTCATCGACGGCACGCACGCAACACCACACCGGGAGGTGATTAATTGATTGCACTACGAGTGATACACCGAAGACAAGAGAAGCTCTCTCAGGCAACCAGTCAAGTTGCCTGGCCGCTTGCTGGCTGATTGATTGATTGATTGCCTTCCCCTTGGTCGCGCCCCCCTCCCCTCGGTGATAAAGAGAGAGACACGGGCTAAAGGGTGTCCCCGGACCATCCATGATTAAAGCAAACCCCTCTCCGCGATCCCTACTCTGCGTCGGCAAGGATCAGTCGACTCGTCGCGTCGTCACTGCGCCCAGGATAATCCCCCCCTACCCCTACCCCTCCCGAAAAATGACTTGACGTTGCAGTGTCTTTCAATCTGAGCCCAATCCCCTCCATATCCTCGTCTTACTCCCTTTTTATTCTCCAGCAGCTGAGCTCAGCCTCGGTGACGTTATCTCTGTCCCGACAACACTTATCCGGTGAGTGATGCTCATTTTCCCCTTCCCTTCTCAACATTCTCATCTATCCATCCTCCTCCTCCTCCTCCTCCATGCCATAAACCCTACACCACATGTCATGCGCATCGTCCATACTCGGCACCACCGTCTTGTTTTGTCTGGAACCTGTATGGGGACGGCGCATGGATTCATGTCTTCGTCCTATTTTTGAGCCTTATTGTTGAGCTCACGCCCATCCACACCCACGCCGACGTCCACTTCTGCCCTCGATTCTCCTGCTCCTCGGAAAGTCGACTCGCCCCTCCTTTTTTATTATTATTATTTTTATTCCCCCCTTTCACGGCGCTGCAGGTGCATGCAGTGTAGTGCTGCAGTACACTGCACTAGGGTACACCGCGCAGTACACTAGAACATCGGGCTTGGACGTTTCGACAACGATCTGAAGCCAGTCCCAGTCCACCCAACTCCCGCCCGACCTTGCCTACCTAGCCTGGCCTGGCCTGGTCTGGCCTGGCCTGACCCGAACCCGACGAAACCTAGCCCCAGTCCCCGTTTGACCGGGGGCCCCTCCAACACCCAGGAGGTCACGCTCACATAAACTCAAGAAAGACTGACTGGATATTGAATTAAACTGACGTGAACCGAGGGGAGCCCAGACCCCGCCATTCTCACAGCTCATACGGATACCGACGACTGCCAACCAAAAGAAGCCCACATAGCATCCCGCTTCGGTGGGCTTCCCAACGATTGCCCCTCCTCCTCCTCCTTCTTATCTCACTACATTCCCTCCTCGAAAGAAAAAGAAAAAAAAGGGCGAGGGAAATAGGGCTCCATCCGTTTGGTACCTTGTCTTGTCCAGAAAACCGACCAACAAAGTGAGACACCACAGCGCCCCCTCAAACGAGAAATAGGCCTCGAAAGCCACCAGACGCCAAAGCACACCACCAATCCAAAGCCACGGGTGGAACAAAAAGAAAAAGAAAAAAAGAAAAGAGGGAGAGCGAAAAAAAAAGGGACAAGGAAAAAAAAATCATTAGGGCCGAATCCTCACGTGGCTGCGACGTGATTCTTTCCCGCTACCTCCATCCCTCTCTCCATCTCTGGGCTATCTATCTAAGCCGGTCAGCGCCCAACCCAATTCCGGCAGCTCCCTCCCCCCATCTATTCCCCTCGCCGTGCTCCCCCTAGGCTCTTGGTAGTCTTCCTGCACAATACCAATACCTACTCTGGCGGGTAATACCGCGGCGGCGAAAGCGACGACATCGATTAAGACGACTCGCCACTGGCTTGGCCGCTAGACGTCACCATGGATCACCGCTACTCCTCTTCGCGATACCCATCCACCCGCTCGCGGTCTCCTACGTTCAATCCCGCAAGGGCCTCGCTTCCAACAAGCATCGGCTACAGCTCCCTGTACGGAGGAGACATTCATGTCATGCCCACCTCTTCGACTAGATACGCCCCGTCTACCACTCGGGGCCACCACCATCACCATTCCGCCACTCCGGCCACTACCACGACCACCTACGCCGTTACCAAGGATCCTCTGGCTCGTGGGCCAGGCCTGAGAGAAGCGAGCCGCAACCGCAGCCATCGCTCTTCGACGCTCGACTCTACCGCCGCTCGTCCAGTCATTGTTACTACGACCCAGACCCGTCCGCAAGCGAGCTCGTCGTCCCACCACTCTTCGAGCAACAGACACTCCAGCCCAACTCGCGAAGATTATCGCTCCAGCGATTCCACCTTTTTCACACAACCCGCCTCCTCCATACGTTCCCGAAGCCACCACCGCGGCGGCTCCTACAGTGCCACAATGGACAACGAAGAGTTCACTCGTCTGCGCGAGCGCACTCTCGATCCTACCCCGGCCAGGCACGACACATACCGTCCGTCGAGGTCATCCGCCGTCTACGCCAACATTCCCCGACACGCCAACGCCCCCATCGATATTGGCGGCGGAGACGGCTACGAATACACTACACCAAGCGACCTCGCACGCTACGACCTGGATCACAGCCGACCCCCATCACGATCTCGCCGGAGAGAAAGCGTCGACCGGGGCTACTACCGCCCCAGCGTCAATGTGACGACGGCCGAGAGCGCAGGCCGGCCCTACAACGATACCGGCCGATACGATAAGCGAGCTGGCCCCCCGCCCACCACCCGGGGCTTGGACAAGATCAACCGTTCGACCACGAATGTCTATGACCCAACGCAACCTATCATCCCTCCCGCGGCCCCTGCAGCGCCTGTCCATCTGCCCGTGCCTCCCAGTCCGAAAGATAGACGCTCCACTGGTGGCCCATCGTCCATGGATGTGGCCGCGCCGTCTGTGGCCGCCGCGACAGTCGCAGGTCCCACCGCCTCTCGACGTCCTGTGTCGGTATACCAGGAAGGTCCCCTGCGGTCCAGCCATCACGAGGACTATTACCGGAGCCGCGAGGACGACCGGGCCCAGCGGCAAGCCAGGGACCTCGATCGCAAATACGAACCTGTCTATGGTAGCGGCGATTACTACGATGACGGTGTAGCGACGCGAGGCTTCGGTATTCGTACCGACTCGGCCCCCGTCGGTGGCGACTTTGAAGACCGGCGTGAGCCGCGCAGAGAAGCACGCCCCGAGTCGCGGAACGGGTACCGCTCCGAGTCCCGCCCCGGATACCGGCCCGAGTCGCGCGGCGGCCACCGAACCTCCCCCTCGGACACCAAGAGGGGCTCGGATGATGAGTCCAAGCGTCGGGATGATAAGGACCGGCACCTGCGCCGCACGAGTACGGCGACTGAAGATGAAGCTGAGCGAAAACGGCTGCGCGACAAGCTGAGTGCGGGGCTTGGCATTGCAGCCACCGCCATTGGCCTCGGCTCCGCGGTGAAGGACAAGGAGAAGGACGAACGCCCGGAGAAGCTCGAGCGGGAGTCTCGCCGCCGTAGCGACGAGGAAGACGTTGGAGCTCGTGCTGCCGAAAGATACAGGCCTCGAGACGAGTCTCGAGACCCCCGCGACCGTGCCCCTGTCATCATCGAGACACGCAGGGCAACCGCGGATCAAGATGACGAGGCTCGTGACCGCGACAGGGATCGCGAGAGAGAGCGCGACCGAGACCGGAGCCGCCGGGAGCCCGAGGCTCGGCTCACGGGCGACAGCCTTCCTACGTCACAGCGCGATGACTCTCCCGACGACGACGGGCAAAAGTCCAGGCGGCCCAAGAGGCAGGCAATTGGCTTCAACCCTACCAACACGAATGACATCCGGGAGTTGAAGGAACAGATGGCGGCCATGAAGGACGACAAGCCCAAGGAGAAGGTACCCATCCTTGCGGACAGGTCGGACCGCACCGAACGCCCGGAACGTTCTGAACGATCGGAACGCCCTGAACGATCGGAACGTTCCGACAGATACGAGCGATCGGAGCGGCTGGACAGGCCCGATCGAATGGAGAGAGATGGCAGGTCGGACCAGCAAACGTACGCCGATCGAATGGAGAGAGATGGCAGGTCGGACCAGCAAACGTACGCCGATCTCTCTATCCAGGAAACGAAGGAACGCGCGCCTTCGCCCAAGAAGGAATCGCCGCCTCCGAAGCGGGAATCGCCCGTCTCTATCCCGTCGGCCGATTCAGGCGTGGCTTCCTCGTCCAGAGATGACTACCGCGGCCGTGACACGACGCCGCCTCGCTCGGACGAGAAGCAGGTCCGCGTTGTGTCACCACCGCGCGACAAGTCCGATGCGAAGCCTCTCAAGGGCATTCTGAAGGCGCCCAGCCGGTTCCCGGAAGAAGACAACCCCATCCGTGAGGGTGTTGCGCCTCACAAGGATGACAAGAAGCTGAAGGAGGTCCCGCCGGGTGCCCGATGGACCAAGATCAGCCGCAAGATTGTCAACCCCGAGGCTTTGACCGTTGGAAAGGAGCGTTTTGAGGTCCGCGACGATTTTGTCATCGTCCTTCGCGTCCTCAGCAAGGAGGAAATCCAGGCCTATGCTGCCGCAACGCAGGTCTTGAGAGGTATGTAAACGGCCCTGCAACTTTTTTCTTTTTTCTTTTTGCATGACCCGGACTAATAACAAAATGGTACAGAGCGGAGGCGTGAAGAGTCTGGCAAAGACCGCGACCGGGGTGATCGCGACCGGGACTATGACCGTGGCCGTGATCGGGATGGCGATGACGACGACAGGCGGAGGCACCGTCACTACAGGAGAGAGGAGGGCGACGATGACCGTTACGACGACGATCGCGATAGGGACCGTCACCGCAGACACCGTCGAGACGACGACGATTACGACGACGACCCAAGGCGTCGGGATGACTACCACCACCGTCACCACCGGGAGCGCGAGCGCGAACGCGAGCCTCTGGCCATTGAGGGCTGAGAGTGACGAAACCAATGTACGAGGAGAGGGTCATGTAGAGAAGCAAGTATGTATTTGTCATGACAGCATCTGACGAGGAGCTTATGAAGCGGGAAGTGTATACTTGATTTTTTTTGATTTTTTTCTAAACAAAAAAAAAAAGAACAACCTTTTTCGCATGTTTATCACGAGTTGGGGGAAGGAAGAGCGGTGATATTTATGGTTTTCTATCTACAAGGGAAGAGGAAAAGAAAAGGGGGGGGCTAGCGTCTATCAAGGCAATACAAAACTTTACAAAACACATGCATCTGAAGGCGTGGGTACCTTTTGTTGCTTTCTGTGGTCCAAGACAAAGACGAACATTCGGGGTTCTAAGGTCCGACAGGGTGTAAGTATGTCTGGTCTCGCGTCCGCGCGAACACCATGATGCCTTGGCTTGCGAGGGGGAGAGGGGGTTTGGGTTTTTTTCGAGGACGGCGGAAGTTTGCATGCTGGACCGGAAACGAGAAACGACGCAGCGGGGATTTGGACGATGGTTTCTGGTTTCTCGGGATCACGACGGAGACGCAGGAGATTTGTTACGGAGAAACAATCAGGTGCCGCCGCTATCTCGTGACACCTTGGGAATGCTCGTCAACACTAGAGGAGGGACCGCCGCCGCGTGTGACGTTTCTGGTGGCGTCTGGTCCCGTTGCAATGGAAAACCGTCCATCGCGGTGCGCCCACCTTTTTCTCCAACGGCCACGGCCGTTGAGGTTGGCCGTCCGCCACTCTGCCTCGAGAGTCACTCTCGCTTCCCCATCCTGAAGACACATATATGTCGCGTCCCGCCGATTCAAGAAACCGTATCCGCCTCACCCCTCGACTATGTGTAGTTGCCTGGGCGGCCCATCCTGCTTATACCATCCTCCCACCTCACATGGTACCGTATGGGGGGCTCCTCAGCAAAGTCGACCCGAGAACCACCTTGTGCGTCTCTCACAATCTCATCCCTTTCTCCGGAACCGCTCCACAGATGGCTATATAATGCTCCCTCCTGGCCGACATCTCTCTCTCTCTCTCTCTCTCTTCTCTTCCTTTCTTCTTCATCATCTACCGCTCACCAATCTTCAGACACCCCGACAACTCACAAAAGAACAACACACAGCCCCAAGATGAGAAGCGTCGCTTTCTTGACCGGCCTCCTGGCCACCGCCGGCCCCTTCCTGGTCGGCGCCGAGCTCCAGCCTTCGTCGGCCGTGTCCCTGACGGCCGCTGCAGCCGCCATCACCACCGCCCCCACTACTACCACCACCACGACAACCAGCAGGACCCTGCCCAGGGGGCGGAAGACCATCCGCACCGCGAGGAGAAAGTACTTCGTCCCGCCCGAGCTGCCGACCTCGTCCCCCCTCGCCGCAGCCACGGACTCCGGCTCCTCGGCGAAGCCCACGGCGTCTGCCACCGCAGTCGGCCACCGCCTCCTCGCACACCACGAGCGGGACGATGAAGACTCTCTGGCCCCCAGCACCAACACCATCACGGTCACTGCCACCGCCACCGCCGCCGCCGAGGCCGCCCAGACGAGCAGTGTCCTGTTCAAGTGCCCCCGACGAAAGAGCGGCCCCAAGAAGCCCCGCCTCCCCGAGCAGCCAAAGCCAACCACCACCACCACCACCGCCACCTCCGTCTCTTCCACCTCATCCCCCTCTACCACCTCCACCTCCACCACTTCTCCCGGAGCCCGCACCGTCACTGTGACGGTCACAATCACCCCGTCGCCGCGCTGCTGCACCGACACCGACGCCGCCACCACGGCCCCCGCCTACACCCCGACCTACATCCTCGACCCGCGCCCCACCGACGACGCCGCCCTCCCCGCCTTCGAGGCGCGCGGGGCCAGAGACTCGCCCGTCATCGCCGACACGCTCACCGAGCGGCTCAAGAAGACCATCGCCGACGCGGTCAAGCACGACGAGCCCATCCAGAACCTCGATCCCTTCGACCCCAAGGGCGTCGTCGACGGCAAGCTGAAGAAGCACCGCAAGCCCAAGGCCGCCGCCAAGCAGCACTGAAAAGCGTCCCAAGGCTCTGCCGCAAAAAGGATTGCTTCCCCCCACCCCCTCCTCGTGGATGGTCGTCCTTGACCAATCGACGGCAGCCAAGCAGGATGGCCAGTGTACTTTGATTTTTTTTTTTTTTTCGTCTCCTTTCTGGGGATCAGTGTTGCATCTGTCTTTCATTCAAGCTCAAGGGCGTCAGTCCGCTTACCGGACCGGAGTAATGGAAACGGGGGGGGGTTCGGGATGGAGTTTGGGTTCGACCAAAAAAAAGACAAGAGGCAAAAACGGCCATGACACATGGTTGACACGATGAAAGATTGTAATTTAGTGCTCTCTTTGATACAAGTTGCAATTGGCAAGACGTCACCAAAGTGAAGAGATGGCTTCTTTTTGTGTGTGTGTGTGTGTGTGTGTGTGTGAACAAACCCTGAATCTCGATTCGTTTTTACTATTTCCATCACAAGAGACTCGCCTCACGACCACAGCTTCTGGATCAGGTACTCCATCTGCTCGGTGCGGTAGGTGTCGGGCTGGACGCGCGCCAGCGAGGTGAGGTTGGCGTCGAAGCGGATGACCTCGGGGTTCTCGACGTCGTACGCGGGCCAGGCGACGTCGCTCACGCCGCCGTTCCGGTTCGGGTCGCCGTCGACGACGAAGGCGACCCACATGCGCGACATGACGTTGGCCAGCCGCTTGTAGGACGCGGGCTTGTCGGCAAAGGGGTCCACGGAGACGGCGGTCTCGTAGCCGAGGCCGTCCGTGTTGTCGAAGACGAAGGCGACCTCCTGGAAGTGGTCGACGCCCCGCGGGGGCGCCATGCCGTTGACGACGACGTTGAAGTTGTACGAGTAGACGGTCTGGTTGGCGGCGGCCCAGCGGCGGGCGAAGAAGCGCTGGGGCGCGTGCTGGGCCCGGTCGCCGGCCAAGGCGTTGACGCGCTTCCACATGGCGCCGTACGAGGCGTAGGCGCCCGTCGGGCGGCCCTCGAGGGTCGCCGGGTTGCCGAGGCGCGGGATGTCCGGGTACAGGGCCGAGAGGACCTCGATCGTGACGTTGCCGGCGCCGCCCGAGCGGAGGTAGGCCCGCCACTGCTCGGTGGTGTTGACGCCCTTGACGCCGAACTGGGTGCCCTCGTCGGTGTTGGTGCCGATGAGGAGCGGGACGCGCGTGAAGCGGCCCTCGTTGACGAGCTCGTGGCGCGCGGCGACGAGGAACTCGCCGTCGGCGACGCTGCCAAAGGCCGGGCTCGCGGTGGCGTTGATGACGTCGCTCAGGTCCCAGGCCGGCACGCCGCGGAGGCAGGCGAGGGTGCTGGCGGCCGAGGTGCAGTTGACCTTGTCGACGATGGCGTCGTAGTAGTCCTGCCAGGTGGTGGCGGCGGTGGCGGCGGTCTCGACCTCGCCAAAGTCGGTGTCGAGGCCGGTGCCGCTCTGCAGGATGGCGGCGCGGTAGAGCCCGTCGTCGCGGCCGCCGTAGGCGAGCATCTGCGTGGCCACGCTGCGGGCGCCGGCGCTCTCGCCCCAGAGGGTGACCTGGGCCGGGTCGCCGCCGAAGGCGGCGATGTTCTCGCGGACCCAGTGCAGGGCGAGGCGCTGGTCGCGGAAGCCGAGGTTGCCGGCGCCCTCGGCCTTGAGCTCGTCGCTCCACAGGAAGCCCCAGGCGTGCAGGCGGTAGTTGATGCTGGCGGCGACGAAGGGGGTGCCCATGCGGACGCCCTGCTCGACGATGAAGGAGAGGTTGTAGCGGGGGTCGGCGCTGCCGCCGTTGGTCAGGCCGCCGCCGTGGATCCAGAGGGCGACGGGGAGCTTCGCGTCGGCGGCGGCGACGCCGTGGGGGCGGACGACGTTGATGGTGAGGCAGTCCTCGGACACGTGGTTGCCCAGGACCCAGGTGTCGCTGCCGTAGCCGAAGCACAGCGGGGAGTACTCGGTGGCGTTGCGGGTGCCCTCCCACGAGGAGTTCAAGGGCTGAGGCGCGCGGAAGCGGAGGTCGTCCACGGGGGGGCGCGCATAGGGGATGCCGAGGAAGAAGTCCTGGTCGTAGGAGGAGCTGTAGACGCCGTAGTAGGAGCCGTTCTTGAGGTCGACGGTGGGAGCGGCGGCGGCGGTGTTGTTGCCCGGCACGGCCTGTCTCGGGACGAGGGCGGAGGCCGTGGCACAGGCCGTCGAGAGGGCCGCGAGCAGATTGAATCGAGCCATGGCGTTCCGGGGGAGGCGAGCTGCGGGTAGTGACGGTGCTTGACTGGCGTACGCTGCATCTCACACTTCCTCAACGGCGGAGAGTCGCGAGCATTATGTACCCAGGGAAGCAGTGGGTGGGGGGGGGCGGCGGGCAAAGGCCGGACATTGGCACCCAGGTTGGGCTCCATGCTGGAGACGATAGTCCACCGAGGCTCGAGAGCGGTGATCCCGGTATCGAGGCACGAGACCAGACTGGGCCGGGGTAGCATCCAAGCTAGGGCGTGGAGGCTACGTCACTGTCCATCGCGAAGCGGTCGTGGCCGTACCGCCGAAGGGTTGGACAAATGGCTACGGTTGCCAAGGCCGGGGCAGAAATTGAACAGCTTGCTGTGTTCATTCGAAGAAACAATGCTTGACTTGGAAAAAAACAAACGCGCCGCCCGATCCAATGGTTCGGGTTGTTTTACCCCGCAGTCGTCCTGCATAATCGGCCCTACCCTGGCAACTTTGGAGATTTGGGGTTGGGTGGTGTGGGGGAGAAGGGAGAGAGAGGTTCGGGTGGAAGAAGGGGGGAAAGCTGGGGTGTTTGGTGCGGTCAACTCCCGAGAAGGGCTGGGCTGGCTGGGTATTTTGGAGAAGAAGGAATAAGCCACGGACTCGGAAGATTTGTGCTAGCTTCCGGGTTCCGAGTCATGAGCAGCTAGAAGAAGAAGCCGGCCTGTGCGGATGGATCCTGTCGTGACATTGCGGCATGGCAACAGGGTACGGGGCCAGGCCAGCGTGCTGTTGATGGCTTACATCGTCAGAGGGCCGGCGGCCTTCAAGGCGCGGACCATTTTGGCTGAGAGAGATTGACAGTCAGATAGTACCAAGGGTCGGACAGAAAGCTAGCACTGGGGCGAGATGACGTTCCCAGGGCCTGGAGGAGCCGAGCAGAAAACCAAACCACGCGCCTCGAGCAGTTGGCGATGCGGCGTCATTTCTCCGCGTTTCTCCCTCCGCCTCGACATGGCGGGGAACCCGGAGCGCAGATCTGGCCCCCGAAACGCGAGCAAACGGTGCTGGACAAATTTTCCAAGGGCACCTTGGGTGAGCGAGGTAGGTAGGTATTCACGGGTAAGACGGCATGTTATTTCCAACACGGGAGGGAGCGAATGCGAATGAACTGCTCCCGACATAAGCAGAAAGGGGCATCAGTACAAGTCAAATCGCACGAAGTGGAATGAATCCATGAGAAAATAATCAATTGTTCATTTCCGAGAACCCCCAGTTGCTCCGTACCGTGCGTGTTCCGACACCCAAACAACGATTAGCACCGTCCAGGGTAAACCGGAAAAAGCGGGTGGGGGGTGGTGAGCTGACAGACAAGATACGAAAAGAAAAAGAAATATAAAAGGAAAAAAATAAAAATAAAAATACAAACTATGACGACATCCTTCCGCTCCGAGAAACACGGCCCCGAAAACTCGAGCTCCCAGCGCTGGACCACCAGGGTCCCGAACCTCAACCGCCCCGACGTCTCCGATCTCCCGCCCAGAGCCCAGCGACATCCCGGACATCCCGCATCTCCTTTCTGAGCACGACTTTCTCTCATTTCCATCAGTTCCCCTTTCCCCCCTTTGACCCAAAACGCGACAACGTCTCAGGTAAGTAAACTTCTCATTCTTCACACAATCTCCCCCCCCCCTCCTCTTCCTCTTCCTCACACAAAACTCACACGGCCCTGTTGTAGAACCCCCTCCGCAATGCCCCCGACCGCGGCCGCCAAGGGCGGCAAGTTCACCTACTGCGTCGGCAGCCCGACCTTCTCCCCGGACGAGTACGCCAAGGACGCGGCCCGCCGCGAGCGGGCCAACGAGCTCCTCGCCAAGGACGACTTCTACGGCGCCGTCGTCGTCTCCTTCGGCCTCCCCGAGCGCGACACCTACGTCTACCACGCCATGACCGCCGTCCGCCTCGCCGAGGTCCAGCGCGTCGTCAGCATGGGCGGCGCCAACGGCATGCACGCCTGGTACCGCGATGACCAAGGGAAGCCCGTGAGTCCGTCCATCCCTCTTTCTGTTTCCCGTCTCCTGTCACTAGCACGCTCCTTGTCATTTCTCATGCTGTCCCGCACCCCTTCTTCTGCCATAATGATGCCGTTGTGTTGAGGGGTGATGATGAGGGTCATGCGAGATACTCTCAGGTCACATTGATTTTTTTCTTTTTTTTCTTTTGTTATTACCCCCCCCCCCCCCCCCCAAAAAACTGACCGCCGCAGCTCGACCCCCCGCCCCGCGCCGACATCGACGCCTACGTCCAGATCTTCTCCCCGGCCACCTCGACCCCGGCCGCCCTCAAGTCCTTCCTCGCCAACGCGAAAAAGGGCTCCGTCCGCGCCGCCGCCGCCGCCCACCTCCTCGCCCGCCGCCACGTCCACCCGGCCCTCGCCGCCACCGCCCTCGCCGTCCCCCGCGTCAAAAAGTCGCCCCCCTCCGCCGCCGCCGCCGCCGCCGCCCTGCCTCCGAACCCCTACTGGGACTTCTGGGCCTGGTCCTGCCGCGCCCTCGAGTGGTGCGGCCCCACCCCGGCCACCGGCCGCCCCGGCGCCAGGCTGCAGAGCCACCACGTCCTCCCCGTCCTCATGCACCACTTCGGCTGCGCCGTCCCCACCCACGAGGCCCTCTGCGTCCTCCGCGCCCTCGCCGCCGGCCGCCCCGTCGCCGACGTCGGCTCCGGCAACGGCTACTGGTCCCACATGCTCCGCGCCTACGGCCTCGCCGCCGTCCACCCCGTCGACAACATGCAGTCCGCCTGGCGCGTCAACTGGGTCCCCGACACCCTCGCCGCCGACGGCGTCGCCTTCCTCCGAGCCCGCCAAGGCGGTCGCGACCTCGTCCTCCTCCTCGTCTACCCCATCGTCGGCGGCGGCGTCGCCGGCGGCCCCGAGGGCGGCTTCGTCCGCGGCCTCGTCGACGCCTACCGCGGCGACACCCTCGCCGTCGTCGGCACCCAGAACCGCAACGGCTACACCGCCTTCCGCGACATGACCGTCGACGAGTACATGGAGCGCGAGCAGCCCGCCTGGACAAAGGTCGTGCAGATCCCCCTGCCGAGCTTCGCCGGCAAGGACGAGGCCCTCTTCGTCTTCCAGAGGGGCGAGAGGGCGCCGCCCAAGGTTGCGGATGCGATCGGGGCCGACGCCGACGCCGAGGCCAAGACGTAGTAGGCGGGGGAGAAGGGGTTACACGTCAATCTGGGAGAAAAGATATGATTTAAAAAAAAATCAAAATCAAAATAAAATTAAGAAAAAGAAAAATAAAAAAAAAAGTGATAAATGATGTGTGTAATCACGGCGTACCATGCGTGCTAACGACATCAACCTCACCCGCTATCAGAATTACATACGTCACATCATACGGCATCGTCTTTTGCCTTGTCGTAATCATGGGAGTCTCTGCGCTTCTCATGTAGAAATCTCCCGGAAGAAGTGATTCTTTAACTGCCAAATCTATAAACCCCGTTCGTTCCCTCCAATCAAAAAAACAAAAAAAATACAAAACAATGGAAAAAAAAATCCAGTCCATGCCCGTTTCAGTCCTCCAATCCTTGGCTTCCTTATGCGCCACCGCCAGGGGTGAGGAAAAAGCATATCTCAATCCAGCAAGTACGCTCTCTCCGACGCCTTACAGAATCCAAGTTGGGGTAACCGAGGATATCATGTGCGGGCCGCGATGGGAGAAGACAAGAAAATAAACAAACAACCCCCCCCCCCCCCCTCCTCCCGCATAGTAACCGAAAGCGAGAAGGAACGAGATGAATGAAAGAGAAGGGGAGATAAAAATGTACTGAGAAGTTGAGAAAAACGACAGACATCACACGTCCATCCGTCCATCCGTCCACCTTCACACCCCTTCGCCAGAAACAAAACCTAGATCGCCTCAAACCAAACGAGAACGTCCAACCCGGAAAAAAAGAATAAAAAAAATGGAATGGAATGCTTCGAGAGTTTTTTTCTTTTGGGAGCAGGGAAAAAGCAGAAGTCCGCCTCATGTCTTTTTTGTCGTGGGTCCAAGGCGTCGTAGCAAAGCTCGTGTGCTGTTTGCTGCATGAATGGAAAAAATTGATAGCCTCCGCCGCGTAACGTCTGTCCAAATCTGTCCAGACCATTCCGTCCCCAAAACGCGACGGTTTTCACCGTTGGCTGTGAGAAGAAAAGAGAGTAGAGAAAAGGGGGGGGGGGGGGGGGGGGGGGGACGTAAAAAGAGCAGTCATCGTCATGTCGTCATCGTCCGAGAAGATTGGTTCACCGTTTTCCACCGCCCTCGCCTTCCTCTCTAGACCTGCCCGGGATTGATTAGGCGCGTATAATACAAATATTTTGGCCTTTTTTTTTCCCAGTTGTCTGGTCATGGGACATCGGTATTCAACAATGCGCGCGCGGAATGAGTTGAAATGAGCATTGGGAAAATGTATGGATCGGTTTGATGAGTGCGACTCGCTTGGATGATGCTGAATGGTGAGGTTTGTGGAAAATAATGCAGTCGGTCCATGTGCGTAGTGAGAAGAAACCGTCAAAGATGAACGTAGTGCTGGCAATCTCGGGGCGGGAATTGACCGTGAGCGAACTTTTACTCCTCGGCCTCGCCCTTCTTCATCCTCTCGTTCCACTTCCGCTTGCCAACGCGCGTCTCGTAGTGAGGTGCGAGTGTCTTGACATCCTGCATGATGGATTCGATAGCGGAGCGGGTCTTGTTGCGGTAACAGTCCACTGCTTCGGTTAGCGTCTCGCTTCTCTCAAACCTCTTGGACAGTGTACTCACGGGCTCTCTGGAGGAACACAGTCCGTCCCGCAAAGACACGGCTCTGCAGCCACGCCATGCGGTATCCGAGGTCGTTCAGCCGAACCTCCTTGCCCCGGACACTCTTCCTCATACGCGGAATAGCAACCTCGCCCTCGGTGTTCTCGCCGATGGGAACCTTGACCATGGACTTGCTGTTGCCGGCGCCTCTGCGAGAGCCTCGACCCTCAGTCTCCTCAACGCCGTCGTCCTCTTCATCGGCATCCTCTTGGAAGAATTTGGAGCCGGTGGCTGACGGCGGCGGACTCTGCATCTCGCGCGGGAAGTACGACCGGGGGAAGACGGACGCGCCCTTGCGGAAGGAGTCGGGAATCTCCTTGGTGTCGACGCCGTCGAGCGTGACCCTGACACGCAGACGGGAGCCTCGAACATTGTCCTCGACGAGGATGAACTTGCGCTTCTTGGCCTCGGGGATGTTGGGGAACAGGTCTTCGGGCTCGCCATTGTCGCTGCGGCTGTGGCGGCGCGCAGTGACGGCACCGCCGTGAGAGCCGCTACCCATATGGGACATCGAACCGGAGCTGGGCGCCGGGTAGCCGCTATGACTGCCGTAGCTGCTGGAGAATACCTGCGACTGTCTCACGTCGTCCCCGCTAGCCTGGCCTGCGGGGGCCTGGTGGTGATGATGGTGTTCGTCCATGTACTCTCCATCTCCTGTTAAGATATAATAAGTCAGCCAACGTTACAATAAAACGATATTGGAAACGTATGTGGGAGAGGCGTATGCGGACGAGCGGAGTACGAGAGGGGTATACATGTTTGATCGACAACCCTGACAACACGAACAAACGGCAACGCGAAACGCTCAAGACAACAAAGGGAGTTTTGAGGTACAAGAGTGCTATAGTGCTGTGGCATGAGCTCAAGGCTATGGTTTTTTTCGTTTTTTTTTTCTCTTTCTCTTTCTGAAAGTCTTCTCTTACGAGTCGACAACAGAAGCCAAGACGATAAGGGACGCGGAAGGATGGGGTTTGAATGCCAAAAACGCTAAGCAATGCGACTTTTTGCCGGCATCTCTTCTAAGAGATATACCGCATGTTGCCCGACAAGTTCGGGACAAGTGACTAACGACAGCAACAGTGGCAACTGCGTGCAGCAACTATGGTAATGTACAGATCTGTGCCGTAGAGAAAAGGAAATCCCTCTCAACCCGCGGCGAGCTTTGCTGTATCGTATGGCAGTTGCTTTGATGCGGCGGCTGAAACCCGGACGCTATACATCAGGAAGCGCAAGAAAACGACAAGAGTGCAACGAACCCATTCCCGAGACATCTGACCAACTAGCAGAGTAATAATGTAATAAAGGCACAGTGATATAAAAAAAAAATTGTGTATGTGATGAAGCTCGTGTCGTTCTAGACCACGGCTGACAGGCAGGTGATGAAAGGGGGGGAAAGGTATCACATAATCAACGATCATTGGGGAGGGTTTGTGCCGGGCAGTGTATGTGCGGTGCTGATGCAACGACAATCAACAAACAACGATGGGGCTCGCAAACGCTGCAGATGCTGAGGGCTTCTTAATCACATCTGGTGGAACATACCGACATCATCCCCTCCACCCGGAGCGTTGGCGTGCGGCATATGACCCATGTTCATCCCAGGCATCTTGGATGATGCACCCCCGGGTCCCATGCCACCTGCACCTTGAGGCATCCCTGGCGGACTGGGGCCGCCCATGTGACCACCGGGGTGAGGTCCTCCCTGAACCGACTTCCTGGTGTTCATCTTGGCCATACGGCGAACTCTTCGGCTTCGGAGCCGGGGATCTTGGTTGCTGTTGCGCCAGCTGTCCACGGCGCGCTGGATGAGGCCTCGCTTGCCACGCAGAGGAGGGTTCAGCTGAGCGAGGGCCCAACCGACCGTGTTGCACTCGGTCTCGTACACTTGGCGGTTGCCTCGGTATTGGTCCTTGGGGCAGCAGGCCCTGGGGTAAACACAGTTCTCCGTCTTGAACTCGGCCGACAGCTCATCCGTGTTGACCGACTCGACGTCGCAACGAATAGTGTATTCCATCTTGACGCGGTCGCGCGAATACTCGAATGCGATCCATTGAACACCGTTCTGGTCTTGCCTGACGACCAGGGGGGTGGTGGCGGGAATGGGGCCGGGGGCCGCGTTGGGGTTGACGCCTCCCGGAGTCGACCCGGTAGGGGTGTTTAGGGCGCCGCCGTTCTGGGGGTGCTGAGCGTGCTGCATAGGGGTCGTCTGAGGCTTCTGCAGCTGCAGCGGGACTTGGGGCTCCGTCTTCATCTGGCCGCGCGGGCTGTTGGTCATCTGGGCCTGGCTGTGTTGCGCCGCGTGCTGGGGCATGTGTTGCTGCTGCTGTTGCTGTTGCTGCTGGGACTGCGCAGACATCATCATGTTGGGCTGCGAAGACATGGACTGGTGCGTCTGGGCGGCGTGCTGCGCGTACGGCGACTGCTGAGGTTGCGCCTGCATTGATGGGTAGTGCGCTTGCTGGGTTTGGTAGTACATGTGCTGCTGGAGAGGCTGGGACGGCGGCTGGCCGTAGATACTACGGTGCTGGTCATGCTGGGAGGGCGACGCTACCGACGCGGGCGAGTTCGACTGCGGCGTGTGGTAGGACATGGGAGGGTAGGGTGGTCTCGGCATTTGAGCGGCGGCCATCATGTCGGATTGATCTGTTCGTTCTTGGTCAGCCCATCTTGCTTTCTCTCTCTCTCTCTCTCTCTCTCTCTCTTCATCTCTTCATCTCTTCATCTCTCCCGAAAGAAGGTATCCCTAGACGCGTCCTGTTGCGGTTTGCGCGCGCGCACGCAGGCAGGCAGGCAGGCACGCGTCTCGGACGAGTTGATGGGAAGGGGCGGGCAAGAGAGACTCACCGGCGGATGTGTATCCGCTTGTCGCGCCTGGAGTGCTGTAGGGACTCGGATGGGCGTAGTAGGGAAGAGCGTCCTGGGAGTGCTGGGCGCTGGTGGGCTGGCTCTGCTGCTGGTAGGTGGGCGCGATGGGATGTCCGGCCGAGGCGTAGGAGGGATGCTGCTGCGACTGAGCCTGGGGATGATGCTGTTGATGGACGATGCTCGAGGGTCGAGAATGTTGCTGGTGCTGCAGGTGTTGCTGCTGCTGAGTAGGCGCTTGACCCTGGGGCTGATGGTGGGGGTGATGCTGCATAGAGAAAAGACCCATTAGTCCCTCATCCAAAGACGCTTCGACGTATTAAAGTTGAGTGATAACAAGCAGAAGAGGAGGGAAAAAAACAAAGTGAGGCAAGGCAGGGCGCGGCGCGTCTGTATTTTTATTTTTTGCACCTTGACATTGTCAGGGACGGGGGGAAGGAGGAAGGGAAGGGGGGTCCAGCCCAGGTGCCAGACAAGGGCAGGTGCGGATGGTGAGAAGTGGCTCCTTCCTGCCCCTGTTACTCCTCCTGGGTTGCGCGGGTGAGGCGTGCTAGACCCAGTTAGGGACCCCTTTTTCTGGTATAAAGTGGATTTTTTTTCTTGTGCTTCGGGAAAGACGAGGCAGTTCCGGGACCCAGGGCCAAGCGCATACTACAGCGCGGTGGCCAGATCGGAGGCGAGGGTAGGGAATCAGGAGTGGAAGGATATTACTCTTGACTTTACCCCTGAATAATCAAGCAAAAGCTTCGGTTAAAGAAAATGAGCAAAAGGTCGGGCAGGAACGTAGATAGGTAGGTACCACGAGGGTGGCTCGAAAGCGGAACCCGTCGAGTTTCGAGAAGGCCGTAGGTAGGTAGGTAGGTAGGTAGGTAGTCTGGTCTGGCTCTGACGAATTCCTTGACTGGGGAGGGGGTAGGCAGATAGGTAGGTAGAGAGTACTTTTACGATGAAGAGAGATTGTAAGGTATAGAGAGTAGAAGTTGGGGAGAGTAGGTAAAATAGGCGATGCCGGGGGGGGGTGTCCAACGGTTTGTTGGAGAAGACGACAGGAACACACCACCAGCAAGAGGGTGAGGGACGGGAAAGATGCAATGAGATGACAAGGGGAGTATGAAGGAGGGAGGAGAAATGGCGATCGGAGCGAGGGTGCAGCAGGAATATGGGCAGGAGAGGGGATTGGGCGAGTGAGGGTACAAGAGAGGAACAGGGTAGCTATTTGAACATTGGAGCAAGGTCGGATTTGGGGTGGGTAATAATGAGGAGATGGAGAATAATGATTTGGGACAGGATGAGCAGATACCTAGTGCTGGGAGGGGGGGAGGGAGGGAAGACGAAAGGGCCGGGGTTAGGATCTGGATAGGAGGAGGGTTTGGTACGAGAACGGTTCTCTCACTCTTACTCGCCGCGTCCGAATCGCGTGTATCTTCTTTCTCACTCGAGATGGACTCGAACAGACAGACGGGGCCAAGAGTAGCGGAGGAATCCAGGTCCGGAACCAACCCGTACCACAATCCAGGAGAAAATGTCAAGAGCCAGAGCAGAACCACAAGAGCCAAAACAGACGATAGAAGGAGACGGGGGGGGGCACGCGAACGTAGTGGAGCTTGATGCGGCACCGCTGTCGTTTCTTGTTCGGGGGTAGAGAAGGCGCAATGCAAGGTAATACAAGAGGGAAGGGGGCCCGGTATCATTAATGGCACGGTACCTTGATACCTTGGGCGACGATGCTAGGGTGCGGCGCATACGCAGAAGGAGAAATTAGGAGACGGAGTGAGAGGGAAGAGAGAGAGTGTGTGTGGATAAGCTGAGAGCGAGATATCGGCGGAGACGGCGATGTCAACGGCAATGCCCTTGCAAGCGCGCTACCAAGGCCATGGGGCAAAATTCCATGTAAGGCAACGAGGACATCTGCTGGTTGTACACACAGGCCCGAGCTAGAGAATATGCTCGGTGTGTGATGTATATTGATGAGAGGGTGATGTGTAATGAGGTGATGTGAAGAGGTGTGCGTGCGGGTTGGGGAATGAATACCAGAGTAGTAATCGCAATACAATGCAACGCGCCAGACAAGTCAAGGCAAGCTAACGAGATGAAAAAGATGAGAATAGCGGGTTGCGCAACAAAAAAAAATATGCAACAGAAAGCCAGGCAGAGAGAATGTATGAAAATTGCAGCCAGGGTTATGAACGAGTATACGTGTGGGTGTGAGAGAGAGAGAGAGAGAAAGAGAGCGAGCACGTATACACACGCGCGCTGTTCTTTTTTTTCTGCCCTTGGTCTTGTTTCCGCAGCGACTTGTGCAAGCAGGAAAAGGTACAGGAAAGCAAATAGTCGGTTACCATACCAGAAGAGGATTGGAAGTGAGAGTGAGTTGTGTGAGTGAGAGAGAACGGCACCGAGTAAAATCGTGTCGGTTGGCGAACGCAGGTTTGATGCAGGACGGCAGAAGCCTGGCAGAGAAGAGCTTCTCGATGCTTTTTCTTGCTGCAACTTGCAGAGAGGCAGGCAGGCAGGCACAAAGCACGAAAGGCAGCGAGCGCGTGGGAGGAAGGACAGGACAGGACAGGACAGGGGATATAACGACCGGGGAGGGCGTGCATATTGGCAGGAAGGAGGGTGGGTATGGCATGGCATGGCATGGCATGGCATGGCATAGCATGGCGGCATGGACGAGGGCGAGGAAGGCTAGGAAAGGACGTAGAAGGACGAGGGACAGAAGGAGGGGCTGGAGAGTGCGATGCAGAGGAGTGGATAGGAGGAGGAGGAGGAGGGAGAAGAGGGGTGGGGTGAGACTAGCGAGCCTTACTGTAGAAAGGCACTGAGTCTTTCCTTACAGGAGAGCCCTCCTTCGTCGTCAAGAGAAGGTGAAGGAATGGTGAAGGAGGCTGTGAGGAGAGGGAAGGGAAGGGGCGTGTGGGGATGGATAGGCAGGAGGGGGGGTGTGGGGTGAAATAGTAAGTGGTGTAGGGGTGTGTTTGTGTACATCATACACCCTGTACCAAGTATTTCAAGGTAAATGTTGTGTGTGAGTGGGGTGTGTGTGTGTGTGTGTGGGACAGCTCATGGGAGAAACGTGACAGGGATTCGCTGCATTGTAGATTAAGTGACCAATGGCGGCATCCACTTGCAGGGGCCGAGCTGGAGTCACTACCCAATCAGGCATGCCTCGTCCGGGGCTAGCCAGCAGACCAGGATATTACCGGGATGTCGCCGGATACCCTCTGCCTGTCTCTGCCATTCTCTCTTTCTGGGTATGGGCATGGGTGTCGGTGTGTGTGTGTGTGTGTGTGTGTGTGCGCACTCTCTCTCTCTCGTGTCTGAGTCGTCTCCCATCATCCACTTGGAGGAGACACCACTTGACTGCAACTGCAAATACGACTGCAACTCCGCCTGGTCCACTGCCGTGCTTTTCCAGCCATCCAAAGTGGGGGAGAATCACCCCCAATAGAGAAAGCTTCCCACTTCGATTCCGGATCCCTTGCTTGAGCCCCCCAACCCTGGCCCAGGTCATCCTGCATCTGTTTGGTGCAAGGCGGTGTGGAAACCGAGGCGGAGAGGCCAAGACTCGGGAGAGAGGGAAAAGATGTGAGTGCGTGGGAGGAGCGTAGCGTGTGTGCCTGGAAAGACGCACCCTTCTGTGTGGGAGACAGACAATCGTCTGGACCAAGACCCTGGCTGCTTGGGATCTGGGACAGGAATCCCGCGCTGCCGCTTGCAAGCCCCCATGCCCTTCTTGATGCTGCTGCCGCTGCCGCTGCTGCTCTTCCTAGCCTCCTGGTCGGCTCAGTCATGTCAATGCCTGCTGGCACTGGGAGTTGAAAGGGATGGATGGCGCTGGCACTTGGGACACTTGAGACCTTGCCGATGACCCATGTATCACCCACGTCCCAGGGAGCAACCAGGAACCCGGTGCTGAGGGCTCGCAAGCCAGCTATGCGGGAACCCCGTACCCAATACTCGCTCGGACCGGCGTCTGATGGGCGCGCTCAGAGGTCGTCAATACACCCGCCCGTCCGTTCCCGCCCCAGAAACAGCCGGCTCAGGGAAGAAGAGGCAGAGAGAGACAGCAGATGGGGTCGCCATGGTTGCCACCATCCTAGCGCAGCCATGTCATCCTCCCCAGCCGTTGCCTCCAAAGCGAGAACAGTGGCCGCCGAACGACTAGTGTAGTCGACTGTGCGGGAGGACAAGGCCAGGCTTTTGTGCCCCGTCTCGTTTTCCCTGCCGCAGAGCTGGCGCGCGGGTCGAAACCCGAGCGAACGACTTCCGCTTCACCTCTCGTCATTCGTAGCAGTATCATCATCCAACAGAATCATGTTCCAAGCTTCCTCCTCCAACCATTACGCAAGGCGCAATCAGAAAGAGGAGATGAGATGGAGAGAGAGAGAAGAACCAAGATAGGAAGGACGCTCGCAGATTGACGCCCACCCAACAGCAGCCGATTCCGATTCATCATGGCAAACGAAAGAATGATGGATGATGCATCGGCTGGGGAAACACCCCTCCCTCTCAATGATGCTCAGCCACCCATGATTGGAGAAGGCTGCTGGCAGCCGTCCTCATCAAAAGACTTCTGTGTGAAGCGGAGCAGACCAGAGAGAGGACGAAGGGGGGAAGAGAGAGAGAGAGAGAGAGAGAGAGAGAGAGAGAGAGAGAGAGAGAGAGAGAGAGAGAGAGAGAGAGAGAGAGAGAGAGAGAGGGGGGGGGGGGGGGGGTGCACACCCCACCCCAACGCCTCTAGATCTCCACAATCGTCACCTCATCTTCATCTTGCTTTGCCAGGGTATGGCCGGCCAGACGGTGTGCGCTACATCCCGTGCGTGCATCGCGAGCGAGTTCATCGCCTAGAACGACGTCGCTGCTTGCTTGAGGCGAGCATGTCTTCCTCTTTGCTTTGCTTTTCTTTTTCTTTTCTTTTTTTTCTTTTTGTGACGTGGTTGTGATGCTGAGAGGAAGAAACCTGTGACCATCTCTGTTTCTCGCTCTCTCGCTTATCAAACTTTTTTTTTTCCACGTCCACGTGAGGGAAAGCGGAGTCCAAGCCCGAACGGCGTCAATGACAGCGAAGGGGGGGGGGGGGGGGGGTCCGGGCCTCACTGAGGCTAAAAAAGTTGAAAGGTTGGTACCCGTTGTACTCGAGACAGCACTAGGCGGCGCCTAAGCAGGTTCGGGTAGCCGTTGAAATGTTGGCCGCCGTTATTTTGCCTCGCACCGCCGTGTTTGTACCTCATTTCCAACGAACCAGCCACCTCTTGGCTCGCTCGATGCACTCGCCGTCTCTCTCCAATACGTCGTCGTCTTAGTTCACCGGGAAAAGTGAACAGCCAAAGTGAGCAAACGCGCCAAACTTGCGTGCCTGTGGCAGCCAGAAATAAATCTTGTTCGCCGCGTGGCTTGCTTGTCAGGGGGTGCCAGGAGCAAACATCCCTCCTCCCAGAGACTCGGCCAAAATCAGAGCTCTTGTCTTGTCTCCGAGAGGCAGAGGAGGGATGGAGGAGAGAAGGAAGCTTTCCCAATGTCTCCAAGGTTTAACCAGCCCCCCGGGGCTCGAACCGGGTTGGGTAGCACTCGACCATGCCCTGCCCAACCTGGCTTAGGCTTGTTGCCCACTTCTGTCCCACTCATTCGTCCACTCTCTCTCTCTCTCTCTCTCTCTCTCCAATTTCTCCCCAACTCTTGACAGGATGAAAAGTAAAAGGTTTTTTAAAAAAAAAGAAATTGGTGCAAAAGGGGAATAGCGGCATAGCACACTCTCTCCTGGCATGGTCGTGTGGGTCCACTCATGCAATGATGGCTGCGACAGCCCCGGTCATTGATGAAACAGGAGCCACCCTGCCCAATCTCACAGACTTTTTTGAAGTCCTGACCTGGTCAAGCTTGCGACAGCGTTGCCGTCTTCTGGAAGCCACGGAAATCCCAGGAATCTCCGGGGCCTCGTCTTTTGTCGACGCCAGCCATGCACGTAGCTCAAACCCTATCCCTGTTTGACCTCGTCTGCGACTCCCACTCGAGAGCTTCAGTCGAGGCCCGTGTTTGCCGCCTGCCTGACACGACTCGACGCCGCCAAAGCGAACAGCCGAGGGACGAGACTGCAAGCACTTGGGCCAGCTAGCCTCTCATGCTAAAGTAGACGCCATTATGCGCTCCCGCGATAGTTCGAGCAATGGGAAAATTGTGCAAAAGGGGTGGTCGTGAAAGTAGGGGAAACAAGCCAGCATAGACAGATAGGTATCACAACCTTTCGGCAGGCACAGGTGGTAGGTATTCTTGGAAACTGATTGTCAAGAAGGAAGGAAAAAAGGCAACTCACGTGGTCGGGTTCCTGCCTGTAGCCCCCAGAGGGCTGCCTGTTCTGGGCCATGGCTCTGATAGTCATATGAGTTGATGTCGGAGTCGTTTCTGTGCGCTCTGGTTAGCATCTGTCATCTGTAGCTAATGAACCTTGAACCAGGCTCTCCAGGCCTGCCCAGGCGCTTTCGGGCGGCCAGACTCCCAAATCATCCCAACGGGGATCTTCGTTGTCCGATAGCAGCCAGCCTGGCGTCATATTAGACCGCCGAGGTATACCTTCTGCCCGACCTCTGCCTGGTCCCCCGCACCGCTTTGCGCAAGGTTTTCCCCTCAAGTCATCCGGCTGAATGGACGCGTAGGCAAGGAGGCGACAAGATCCGGGGGGGGGAGGCAGGCGAACTCGCTCGCTAGCTGACTGGAGTAGACTGGGTGGGAAAGGCTGGCTTGCTAAGCGCACTCACCTTGAGGCAAAGTAAACTGGTCAGATGTTGCTATTGATGCGTCCGGTGAACCTCAGTTCGTTGGTGGATGCGGGCGCAGGCAAAAGTGAACCAGTGATGTTGGGCAGGTCTGTCCAATGTTGACGATGTTGTGAAACAAAGGTATCCCAGCTAGCTGCAAGTCGACTCAAGTCAGCATCTTAAGTGTTTTGTTTTCTCAACTTTGATCGGAGCAAGTTCATGCGACCGCGCGAAAACACGCGACCGGGTCCCGACGGCGAGCCCCAATAAAATAGCACACCCCCTTGAAGACAATCATACAAGGAGAGAGGTCCGGGGGGGGGGGGGGGGGGGGCCACGACACACAGGAGGGGAATGCGATGAGTCGTACAGGCCGACTTCATGCGCAGACTGCAACATGGGACGTTACCGAAATTGAAACATGGACGCGCTTGGGCGTCATGGAAGCCCTATGTGGACAGGCGCCGAACAGCAACGCCTTCAGATGATGCATCTTGAAATGCAATCAATCTCGGGCCCCGTCGGAAATACGACTGAAATCGGGACAGGACTTGACACCCGCCCGCGCTCGTCTATCCAAAGGGAAAGAGAAGTCAAGAACTAGAGATGAAAAGCACGTACCGTTCTTCGCAATAGAGCGTGGGACGGTGTCAAAGACGCGTTGGTGGGTTCTTTCCTAGTTGTATCCGGGTCCGGGTTTTAGGCAAAGGCTAGCTAACCACAGAGTCTTGGCTGGGGAGGGGGGGGACGGGAGTGGTTCTGGTTCTGCAGCGTTTGTTCGCAGTATGCAGTACACTCGTGCAGGGGAGGGAAAGCCCGGTGAGGCACGGGGTTTGAGGCTTGCGGGCTTGGGTGTCCCGACCTAGATCAAGTGAAGACTCTGACAGTGGGGGGAGTCCCAAAGGAACAAGTCGATGAATCTTCTGGCTTTTCTGGACCAAGGTGGCTAACGGTGGCGTGGACAGAGACTTGGGTGGTAGTTAACTCCTTGCTCGGTAGGAGCAGTACCCAGATGCTGGTCGAGCCGGTTTGGGTAGTGTGTGACGGTCTACCAATTCTCCGGGGATGGACCAGGGAGCTGGACGAACGTTGTTCGCCGGGGCCGTGCGGTTCAGTCTGGGATGTGGCTGCAGGCCTTGGTATGTCCCGCGGCTGGGGGACGTGACTTGTGCGTAGTTCTGTCTGTGTTCTGAATTAGCTTATGCAGGCCAGCCTTGCAAAGGCCACGGGTGCTGGTAACGCGTCTCTCTCTTTTGCAAGGGGAGAGCGGCTGGGGCGGCGGCTTGACCCAAGGTCCATGGGAGTGCATACCTAAGGCTGGTCAGGGGTTTCTTGTGCTAGTAGCACAAACAACGCTGGATTATGATGTAATGCTAGACCCTGAAGGTTTATGTCGAAAAGGGAGTGGCGAGGAAGCTAACCCAGTACTAGAGCGACTTGTTGATA
This sequence comes from Colletotrichum sublineola, assembly GCA_020631755.1. NCBI lineage: Eukaryota > Fungi > Ascomycota > Sordariomycetes > Glomerellales > Glomerellaceae > Colletotrichum > Colletotrichum sublineola. Next base: position 3,617,166 of record JAHSQG010000006.1, on the reverse strand, counting down.
TGACTGAGACGCGCGTGTGTGTGTGTGAGTGTGTGAGTGTGTGAGTGTGTGAGTGTGTGAGTGTGTGAGTGTGTGAGTGTGTGAGTGTGTGAGTGTGTGAGTGTGTGAGTGTGTGAGTGTGTGAGTGTGTGAGTGTGTGAGTGTGTGTGTGTGTGTGTGTGTGTGTGTGTGTGTGTGTGTGTGTGTGTGTGGTAAGTCAAGGCAAGGGAAAGCAGAGTCAAGTGGCGGGCGGCGTGTAGGAGATATTTAGGCAGAGCAAGGGGGACTCAAGTGATTGGCAACGGGCCTGAATAGGAAGAATGGAAACATAATAAAATAAAAACTGATTGGGAAAAGAGGATGAGCGATAACGCCCCTTCAGTCAACCACTCGGTACATTGATTAAGGAGAAGCTGGGGGTATCATGGGCAGCTCCCAGTGGATGTCCATTGGACGATGCAGTGACCCTCCAAGAGAAATGTGGGCGATAGCATCCCGGCTAAATGATTGTGAGTGGATAAGCATAGGGTTAGCCTGCGACAAGAGAGGCGTGAACGGAACGGCTCCCCGGTGCGACGACAGAGGGACAGAAGCGGGAATAGAAAACGTTGAAGAATATTGGCGTAATGTGCAGAGCCTAGACTAACGCTCATCTTCACCGCTCCAAAAGGCTAGAGATACGTCGTCGTAATGAGCACCCACGAAGCGCACCCGACCGCATGGGGGAGGACCCATCAACAGCACGAGGGTACAACGGGCTGTCCAGCTAGCTAGCTAGCTACGGGTAGCCCTCCAGCCCATGCCAGGTCAGTCCAGGGTAAGAAAAGTGACAGGTCTCTAGTCGAAGAAGGTGTGGCTGGCTCTCAGGAATATAAGCTTCGTCGACAGCTCGAGATGGTGATGCAAGTGGCAGTCTAAGGATCTGGGAGATTGAACGCCCCCCTGCGGGTGGTAAGGAATGGGATGGTTAGCCAAGTATGTACCTGTGCTATACTATATTGTATATGACGGACACTTGAGGGTAGTCTGGTGGAGCGTTGCCTGTCAGCAGTCGTCGTCAGCAAATCGACAGCCCTTGTTCGCACCCAGAAATATACCCTAGCTACCCAAACGTTGCACCTCGGGGCAAATGGGCGCAATGGGGTGCGGGTGGTGGCTACCTCAAGGAAACGTCAAAGAACCACGAGGGAGCTCAGACGTCGTGGGTTTGTTCTTTCGAGCCATGTCTTTGTAGCGTACTTGTACGTGCTCACTATCAACGCTTTGGAACGCGACGAGCTGTATCTGGCTCACTACGCGGTTGTGCCTGCACCAAAGGATGGCGGCAGTATTGCGTACAGTTCGCCCCCCACGCTTGAGCCGATAATGACGAGAAGACAGCGACGGCAAGCAAATGTATGGCTCGTGCTACTCATCACGGGCTTACAAGGGTGTCAGGTTCTGTTGCTACTGCAGGGCCCGATTGTGCCGCGGCAAGTTGATGCGAGAGTCGTGTGAAGGATCCCCTAATCAACCATTGGATGCGGTACGTGCTGTACAATGTGGAGGGCAGCATATACTCACACCAGTGCAGTCGTCTGCCATGCTGTGGTATTGTCTGTCTGGAGGTATCGCTGTGTGCAAGACGGTCCGGATTGCTGGATTCTTAGGTCGCCGTAGCACAGCGGCGTTTGCGTGCTCCTTCCTGCAAAGCAAGGCAAAGCAAAGCAATCACCGCACCGTTGGAGTAGCCCAAGGACCTCCTTGCTGGAGTCACACAGAAGCTGAGAAGCTAATGTTCGAGAATATGACCGGTAGATTGGATGGGACGAGATGGATGTTGTAGGATCACGGGTGGGCAACACAGAGTGTGCAGGGATAATCGTGGAAAGCTCTGGTTAGGTTTTTTCTGCGCGCTGTTGCACCAGGGTCCTAATTGGTACCGTATTGACCACCACCCAACCCCAAGCAATTGCGAGAACATCAACAGTCTTGGTCATATCCGCCATACTCGGACGGTACCTGTGCGGAAACAAGGGTGCCACGTAAAGAAAAAAGACAAACTAAGAGGACGCCGGCTCTGGTAAAGTAGTAAAAAGGCGATATCAGGCTCTTGCGGCTTCAAGATTCTGTAGTATGCACCCAAATCGATCTGCCAACGCATCCTGCATGACATCAAGCGCGGGCGGTTAGAGAAGCAGAGCGTCTCAGGGATTTAGCTTTGGCGACGGCGCGGGTTGACTCAGGTCAGGCATTCGGGGAGTTTGAAGAGCGATTAGCCAGCCCATGGTGAGTGGGGGATGACGGGTGGGCTAGGGATGGGAGGGGGGCAGGATGGCGCCGTCTGAAGTTGTGACCTGTGAGAGAAAACTCACCTTGACATGTGTTCGGGTTGGAAATAGGAGTCTACATCGCCTAGGGATATGGCCCGGAGACGAACAACATGTGTTTCAGCAGAGTGAGCTGGCACGTCGGCTCGCCTTTCTTTTCGTTTCGTCTCGAGTCGTCTCAAGAAAGAAAGAAAAAAGGGGGGGAGGAAGAAGGCTGAGTCGATTAAGGGATGCATTGCTCGGATGTTGCTGTGGGTGCGCGCATGAGCGAAAGCGTCTGTCTATAGTGCAGTATTGGCATGACGGCGCGGGTATGTGACGAGATCAAGTCAGACGAGTCTGACAACCGTCGACTGGGGCGGACAAAGTTTGTGCGGCGACTTGCGGGTGGTGTCGTCGTGTTTGAGGATCGCCTCGCCAACTGACAGGAAAGGAGGAACTGGTCTGCGGAATTTTTCCTGAAGGAAGTGATTGTCACACATCCGCGGGTGGTAGGGCAATCTCGTCAATCCGCAGGACACGGCCACGGCTTGCTTTGGTGATGGCCGCTGATGTCGAATTTGGAGTTGAATGATGACTTGGCGTTGGATGAAGGAAGCAAGCAAGGTCCTCGTGGTGCAGGGAATGGAGCGGGGGTAAGGACGGGAAGACCAGGCAGGGGAAAGCAGAGGCGCGGTAAGGCAAGGCAAGGAAGGCAGGGCAAGACACGACCAGGAAGGAGGCAAGAAGGGACAAATGGCCAGGTCAAGTCAGACCAAGCCAGGGCAAGAGCCAGATCGGGCATGGGGGAGTTGGCTGGGATTGGGGAGTTGGCATGGAAGCCGCGATGCAACTGGCATTTGTCACCAGCAGAACATGTGCGCTTTTGTCGATCGCGACGACGACGAGACAGGCAGACAGACAGGCAGGGCAGGGCAGGCAGGATGTACCAGGTTTCTCAACCTCATGCCTTTTGCAGAGACGCTGCATCAGATGCTATAGATACTGCACTCAGTGGCCTAGGTAGGTAGGTATGAAGCTGTGCTGAATCGCGACGAGTGCCAGTCAAGACGGGCAACCGCGACGTCTTTGGCATGAAAGCGCACTCACCTATTATTAGGTAGGTACCTCACAGAGTAGGTAGGTAGGTAGGTGGTTTCGGGTTATGATTTGGCCTAATCCACCTGCACTATCTGTCTACTCTGGGCCATTGATACAAATTCATAATCGGCTCAACATCGGCTGGGTTAGGTAGAGAACACACGGGAGAACAGCAAGATTGGTCCGAGGAAGCAGCACATTGATTTCCTTTATGGGCGACTTGTGCCTCGCGCCCCCTCTGGTCTCTTACCTACCTATCTATCTACCTTGCCCGCGCCAGGCACACAATCACTAAGGCAAGGCACAGGCAGTGTGTAGTGTGGTGTACGTGCGCGCGCATCCATCCATCCATCGCAGTTTAGTGCACGATGACAGTCAGCCGCGGCAGTAACAGTGCAGCGGAAGCAGGTGCAGCAGCAGCCTGTCAGCGGTACACCCCTTGGCCTTGGTTGCCACACGCGTATCATGATTGGCGGAGTCCCTCTCAGGGAGTGGGCAGCATTAATAAAAAAAATAAAGATAAAAAAAGACATACAATATAGAAAGAACGGAAAAGGAAAAAATACTTTCCAGTCGTTGGCTGGCAAGGTATGAATACACTTCAACACAGTTGGCGTATGCAAGCTTCAAGAGATATGAGGTCCTTCCTCAGAAATGTGGACATGTCGGTCCAAGGGTTCCATCCGTCTTGGGCAGATGTTTTCGCCTGGTTGCTGCCGGCATCTGAACACCTGCACTTCGTACCACTAAACTGGTCCTCCTTATCTACATTGGCAATGGTTGACGGTTCGCGGGCGGTACGATGCGATGCGGGAGGCAAGGATATCGGCACCGTCGAGTTGGGATTGATCTAGGCCAGTAGTGTGTACTGTACTACACACGTAGAGGCGAACAGAATAAAGGGCTACCAGGGGACCTATCGGTCAAGCATGGAAGTACCTACAGTATAATTGCACACCACCTGCGATCTGAAAGGCCACCAACGAACGACCCCAACCTTCAGGGCTCAGTAAGAGGGAACGCCTGCACAAGAAGCGGGCAAGGGCAAGGGCAAGGCAAGGGCAAGGGGATCGCAAAAGGGTGTGCTGCTCGGGTTCCCTGCAGCCCCCCTTTTCGCAGTAGCGTTACTGGACCTTTGAGAGGGCATGAGCACCAGTCGGAAACCCGGGGCCGGGGCAAGGGGGAGAGGGGTCAACGGCGAAGGACCAGGGCGACCGAGCACAGTGCCATGTACCTACCGTAGTGTACTGGCCTTTTAGCTCCAGCCTCTCCCATGGTCCTGGAGGAGACCCTAGACTGAGGCACATTGTGTGGCTTGCCAGGCTGGGGAATGTTGACCAGCTACCTACCTACCAGTGCTACCTTACCTTAGCTAGATAGCTAGGTGGCCTCCCCTCCTTGTCACCCCACGGATGATATGCCAAAGTGGCTTGCTGCTCACACCTCACAGCTGTGTCGGCGTCTTCATGCAGAGACATCCCAAACGGCAGCGTTTTGAAGAATGTCTAGGACTGAGGAACTGAGCGAGCAACTACTGCTTGCCACTACTCGTTGATTACTGCGCAGGCTTGAAAAATACGACGAGCTAATTACCCATTTCAGCCGCCGTGTTTCTTCTTCCTTGGTCCGCCCGCCCGCTGGCTTGTGTGTCTCCATCCTCCAGTCCAGCGGCTCGCAAGCCGGTTCGAAGAGTGACAGTAGACAGCGGGGCTGGCTAAGGTTAGCGTGCTGCAGTTTGGGCGGGGCTCATGATAGGTAATTAGCATTCGCAATTGATTGATACCTTGGTACTTTGGCACTATGAGTCGCAAACAACGCTCCACTCACAAAGGATTGAAAGCTTGCTGCTAAGCGATAGCTTAGCGCCCCATCGGTAACGGGAAACGCCGTTTTGTCCATTCGGATGTGAAAGAAATGCCGCCTGAGGCGGTGACGCTGAGACAGATGATACCCGACGCGTCAAGACGGCCTCTATTGCACCCCCCCCTTCATGACGTGAAAGCGCAAAGGAGATCGGCTTGTGAATACGGGAGGGCCGCTGCGCCGTTAGCGAGGCTTGCTGCTTGGGACAAGCAGGGCCCGAAAAATCTGTTGTATACTAAACCATCGGATTATGCGAGGGCACGGTCTCTGGCACCGCGTTGCCGAGGGTCGCGCCAGCGTTGGTGGTTACCGCGGGGGCTCTAGTGTCCGGCGTCCATGTCGGCAAGTTCTAGATTCGGCCAAAGTCTGCTTCTCGAAGCCAAGGGCGACTCGTGGAAAGCGGGAAACGTTGCGTTTCGGGTAATGAGCGACGACACCCCCTCACACAATGTTGAGAGCTACCGTGAAAGAGGTCATCTTCCCCGTGCGCAATGTAAGTAGCCCCCGATCATCCACGACTCGAACTCTAGACCGCCGGTAAGATTGGGGGATATACATTGTACGTAATGATGCCTGGCGCGCCGCGGGGGTCATATTATTGACGGAACCTTGACACCGGTGTGCAGCCTTGTAGGAAACCTGGGAAGCTAACGAAGCAGGAACAGGGCTGTCACAGCGGACCAAGTTTGCTATGCCGCTGCCATCGGCGACCGCAGTTCCGTCAGCATGAGCGTTCTTGCTGTGACCGGATAGGCAAACAGGAGAGGCGTCGTCGTAGGATAGACAGTATTGACGCTTGTTCCGCGGGTAGCTGGTAACCGGTGCTGGGCTCTTCGAGACGGCAGGCTGTGGCGCCGGCAGCAAAGACATGTTTTTCCCAGCCAGGAAGAATTCGCCTCGCTCATGACAGCCTTCCAACTGTGGCTGTGGCAGAACTCATAGTCGGGTTGGTATGGCCTTTTGGCTCGGACATGGGTGCTGAGCGCATGTCTTACTTCCTTGCCTTCTGTGTCACCTGCCATGGGATGCGTGAATCCGTACGTAGTAGTATCCGATACTGCATTAGAGCCATCGTCGTTGGTTGCACCGAGACGGTCAATTTGTGCGCCGCGCTCACTGCTCTTTTACAAAAGCCGAAGTACGGGCTAACCAAAGCCAACCAAATCATAGTGCGCGTGGCGGCCCATCCCATAGTTTCTTGCGACACGGAGGCTATTTTTAATGCTCCCCGTCTTGTGGCGTCCAGCCAGACGAGGCAGCATGACAGTGGTTCAATGGTGTCTTTTGAAAGTGCACAGAAACCAGAGGGGTTGGTAAGCTCCTGAGATGCCCCGTGTCTCTGATGCCGATGCACCATCGCATAGGGAAAGGCAAGGAACATGGCTCAACGCGCCGCGGAAGCGATCCGGCAGATGAACAGGAAATCTTCTGGATGGGAATTAGTGACAGAGGACGCGAGACCAAAGGGAAGGGAAGGGAAGACGTCACGGTCCAAGGAGCGGATGCCGTCTGGCACCAGCCTCGGAGTTGGGTCCTCGCCAGACTCGACGCGTCATTGGTGGTTTTTTTGTCTCTCTTTCTCAGCCGAGCTTAGCCTTCTGGGTCCAGCAATCCCATCTTTCTTTTCTCAGCCCGTGTATGCAGTCACTAGTGTCCAGATGTCTTGCACCAGGGGGGCAATGTCGTCCGAAGTGACACCGAGCTGATGACTGTGACCGTGTTACCGTGCGACATGATCTAGCAATCCAGGAGACTTGCTCAGCTAGACGATCTGTCGGGAAAGGGTGGAATTGGACTCGGAAGCCAAATACATCTCTGTCCGTTGATGCGCGCTCGTATGTGTAATGCATGTGCATGCAGACTGCAGTAACAGCGTCGAAGTTAGCGGCCGGCGTGGCTGATGCCCCCCCCCCCCCCCCGTCCTAGGTACGTAATGTCAGCTTAACCAGTAGAGAGGGAACATGCATGCATAGTTGATGGTTCACCTTTACTCACGGAATTGGGCAATTGGCGGTCGTCTGTTTTCCGCCCGGTGGTGGCTTAATGAAGCCTCGGATTGGGATTGTGGCATTATGTAGATAGGTACCTAGGTGGCAAGCAGGAGGGCCAAGTATGGATCGAGTACTAGTCTTGTTGCTTGAGGAAGGCGCGGCCTGCAGACTGACTCTTCGCAACTGCCTCAATCCCATCCTATTACAGTAGGCCGGCTTTGCCATCGTCCACAGCCGTCACCAGAGAGAGGAAAGCGCAGCGCCACGGACGGCAAGCAACATGTGGCTGGCTTCCTCCTACGTCTTTCGGTATACTTAGTATACCTCGCCTTCTTCGCCAGCACCATCTTCTTCATCACTACCAAACTACCTACCTAGGTACATAGATATATTTCGTTCCATTTCCGACATGGCATGTCTCAAAACAACGGCATCCTCAACATCAAGGTGGCCGATGCTCTGTCCTCTTCTTCCCGGCAGGTTCGCATGTGGATCGTGCCTCGGGCCTCCCTGCCCTGCTGCATACGTAGTATAGGCCTCCATTGGGTTCTTCAGCACTTGTGTCGTGCAGCCGGATCTCCAGGTCTCAACCTTGTTGCCCTACTCATGCCTCAACCTTGCCTCGAGATCTTTCGGAGATTTTGCCAACCCATGAATATTAATAGTTCGACCCATCACCACCCGTCTCTTCCTTCTGGTTGTTTAACACGACATGGGATGATGGTTACAGCCTTCGGGCTGCTTGCACACTTCTTCGCCCAGAGAGCTGTGTGATCTTAGCCAACACCTTTTTTTTATTTTTATTTTTAAAAAAAAAAGTCATGTATTGGGCCGAGCTGTTGAGCTTTGGCAAGTGTCGAAATCTCTGAGCACTTTTGCCGGCAACCGGACCCCCACGCCGGATTACTTCCCGCTTACCGATCGCTTCAATCGGCAGCGAAAAGAAAAAATAACAACGACGCTCCCCCCCTAAAGAAAAAACAATACCCTACAGAGGCCGTCATCACGTCCAACTTTGTGATTTGGATCCTACGGTTGGTTACGGCGCGACAGAGCGAACCGGTACCCTATACGCTGTAGACTGCCCACCTTACTTGAGGTACGTCAAATCTCCCTGTAATCTTCTAGTCGTTCGCTCACGAGCATGGCAAAAGCAACGACTCTGCCTGGGCAGTGAGTCCCTTGACGGCGGGTTCAGGGAATCGCCTAGGTACACTACGCAATAGGCTACCGATACCGACGCCCCCAGCCGTCTTTCCGATTCAGCCATGGCTCGAAACCTGTCTTACCACGCCACGGCGGCCGTACCAGGATTATTAGAACGGATAGGCAGGGGGGTCGAGCGGCCCCCTGGCTGTAGCTCGTGGGCTGCCCTGGAAAGTGGGCATGGGCTGCCGCGGGTGGGCATTCATGGGGCATCGTCCAGCATAGGCTATCCATTTGGACGACGAGAGGGAAGACGAGGAAGAAGGGGGGGGGGGGGGGGGGGGGGGGGGACCACCAAGCTGGGCTGGGCTGGACTAGACAAGGGAGGGCTGGGCTGCGTCTTCTCCAAGCTCACTGGCAGCCCCGAGAAAGTTGGGCTGACAGACCAGACCCCCTGCGAAGCTTGAACAAAGGGGTCTGGTCTCACATTTTGCTGCCTCCCTTGACAATGAGCTAAAACGCACTGCGGTCAAGGACGAGGATGACAGCATAGCAACGGTGTAGGCCCGGTTCTATGGCCACGAGACGACGACAGAGGAGACAGGCAGACGGATAACCTGGGGAAGACGGACAAGCTGCGTGCGCCCAACAGCTAGCTAACTACCTAGCTTCCAATCAGGACTCTCGCGAGTGGTAGGTGAAGAGCTACCCTGAGCTCGAGAAGCTACCCAGTCAGGTACCCGCTCGCAAGGTCTCCAGACGCCAAGAGCCCTCCCATTCTGGACCTGGTTTACCTGCACGGTACTTGACATACGCAAGGTAGTGAGTGGCACCTCCTCGATGCGTAGGTAGGGTAGGTAGGTACTTTACACAGTCGTGTGGTGCAATCAATGCATGCAGCACCGAGCCGGGGAGAGCGAAGACGCGAAACGTTGTTTCAACCTCGTATCTCGACGTTGGAGACGGCGTTGTTTGGGCGTAATGAGCCGTCGACTAAAGGATTAATTAATTAAGTGATCATGGATGGGATGAGCTGTCGTGTACGCAATGTTCGTTGAGGCACGGCGACACCGCGACGAGGCATAGACTCTCTAAACCTACGTCTAACACACGCAAAGTATTAGCAAGCGAGTACTAGCGGCGCGAGCGGGCGTTCGGATTGCGACGGGGCGAGGTCACAGTGCCATCGGAGACCCACAGGGGCGGCAACCGTTCTGAGGCCAGCGCCGCCCTTCCAATCACGGGCCCACCACGCCATACGACAGACCGAAGTACATGCTATTATTCAGTGCGAAAAACACCACTTGGACAGGTACCCGTCGATAGGTACTGTTACTGTCTGTACACTACCTAGCCTACCTAAGTAGGTGCTTGTTGTCGCGGGCCGCGGCACTCGTTGAGTGACAAGTCCACCCGGTACATGGATTCTCGTCGTCAATGTTGCCGCCATTCCAGACACACATGGATGTTGTTCCCTTCGCATTACAGACAAAGCCACTGTGGTCACGTCAAGCCACCATTCCCCAATGATTGATGGATTGTGTGCATCACATCATATCCGGTTGCTAAGTTCAGCCCACCTGCCAACCGCCGCCAACGTCTTGCCTTTTCTGCAACGCCATTTTATTCCCCAGGGTACATTCCACCCGCCGACGCCATCAACGGCGGCCAGCCCGGTCTGGAAATGATTAAGCACTACTGCTGCTTGCTGTACCGTCCTATGTCTTGCCCTCTTCCGGTCTCGGCCGGTTGTGCACGAGACAACCCGGCGACGGGAATGCGGCGTTGCCGTCCGGCTCATCAACCTCTCCCACCTGGCCGCGACCGGCTCTCACTGGACAGGGGCGGAGCTATGCCGGTTGGCACGCCGTCCAGAACGTTAAATGGAGCCCTTGCCGTGGAGTCGTCTGTCGGTAAAAAAAGGTCGCACACCCAGACCAAGTTTGTGTCCCCCCCCCGTATGGCGGGCACCACGAATCCCTTGCCCGCCAGGCTAGCTGCGCTGCGCTACGCTGCATGGCCGGGGCGCGAGGGCGCGAACCCTGACCGCCTCCTCCTGGTCCCTTTTCTCCAACGTCCCATTATATACATTCGTGGATGGATGCAGTGCGCATGCTACATTGACTAGGTAGTACAGGTATATGCCGAACCAAACGGATACCTCCCCCATGTTGCTCTTCCCAGTAAGTATCCTTGCAACAGGCCATACCCTGAAAATCGACGACACTCGTGAGTTCAACGCCATATCTCTCTCTGATACGCAGCCAGTCACTCTCAATTACCTGCCAAAAGTCGGGGGGGGGGGGGGGGGGGGGGGGGGGGCTCAGTTACACTTGCAGGCTGGGCACTCATGTCCATGAACCATATTTTCTCGGGTCAACGTGCCCGCACGTAGAGAGAGGGAGCCCAAGCCTAAGAGCACAAAACAAAAAACAAAACACACACACACACACATCTATCCAATGCCATTTCGACAAATCGGAACGTCACCCCTCGCGAAAGATGCCTGTTTCACCCAGGCGAGAGATCTTTATGTCGAAACTCGATTATGCACTCCGAGTTCTGAAGTTCCACAGCTCGGGGCCTTTTGAGCGAAGCATGAGGCGTCGTTCCCCCCCCCCCCGAGTGTCGGTGGACGACGGCGTTCTCAACGGCCCTTCGTCTTGTGTCGCCGCATCAACTGGCTTCTTGCTCGTGGCGTCGCCGGGGGTCCATGGCACGATCCCCAATGGATGGAGCATCGACCTTGCCCGTCATCCTGTCAGTCAAGGGCAACCCCGACCGGCTCGGCTGCGTAGGTAGCCTTGTCGGGCTGGGTGCACGGGAAGGGAGCTAGGACGACGTTCCCTCCCCCCCGCACATGGGTTGTCAACTCTGTTCAAAACATGGTCGAGGGGGCTACATGGACGAACGCCATACTAGGTCTTCATAGAAAACTATCGCGGTATTCCAGGAACGGGATATCATTCTACCGCATATCACTATCTTGGGGCCAAGAGCGCACCTGCAGAATCTCAAGGGCATATGACACGGATGCCATGTGCGTTTCTGGGAGATCGGGACAATCAAAAAAAAAAAAAAAAAAAAAAAAAAAAAAAATACCAACGATTGCCCCTCCTCCTCCGTCCGATGGTTCCTTTTCTGAGATGGCGCTCGAGACGGCTCCGTCTTGGCCATGAGGCCATCCTCCTTGTGCGTGTGTGTTCCGCACTCTTCATCGGATCGGCCGGTCATCAAATCAACTGTCCACGTCTGCCACTTTTTTTTTTTTTTTTTGCTTTAAATTTTTTTTTTTTAATTAATAGCGAGTCATGCCTCGGAGCTTCGCAGGTCTCTAGCGGCTGGACGTCAGGAATCCGTCCATTTCCATCAACGACAGGCTAAGCGACAGGGTGTTGCCTAATATCAATGAACACTTCGCCAATGTCTTGGTATCAATACCGGCGCGCAGCTTCAGTCTCCTTGGTGCCTCTGCTGATGACGATCATCAGGGCTAGACCCTGCAATATAATGGGAATGCCGTCTAGTGGCCGGTAGGCGGACATTTAAGACGGGACGGCCGGCCACTACACTAAGACATCTGCACCGTTTATGTGCGAAATCGAATGGAGAAGAGAGTACTCTCCCCTTGACACGGGCCATCTTTTTCTGATGAGGTATTGGCTTGGAAGTATCAGACTTCCGAGTAACGGATAATAGTGTCTGCGCCATCCCAACTATCGGATTCATCAGGCAAGACGGCACATTGCAGCCACCGGTCACGGTACGCGGGGGAGGATGGCCTGACTCCCACGTACTTCATGCCTCAATCATGATTCATGCCGGTAGCTCTTAGCGGCAAATGTCTATTATTGACCACTTTGCCTCCACGGTCCGTCTGCTGTTACAGCTGGCTCGCCCACGTCATGAAGCGTCGCGAGATGATCGTCTGCCGCAACAGGACATGATGACACGCGTTTGTCATACTATGTAGAGTACGCTCTAATGTACACTATAGGAAGTGAGACCGGATCCAATAGCATGCTCCATCCAACGTTCCCACTCCACTTGCGTGGTTTTGGGTATGTAGCTTTTTTCAAGTCTTTTTTGGCGTAGGAAAAAAATTTTCTGGCTCCGAGGCTCATGGCACAGACACGACGGATACGTGGGCATCGGATTCTTTGATCTTCGTTTCGATTCGGGTATCGCCAAGCAGTACGATGCCACCCAGTGGGTGGTAGGAAAGGCACGCCTTCACCCAGGCTTGTGCTTTCTTCTCGGAATGAGTTCCCCGCCCCGCGCCTCTCCAAGGTATGCCGAGATCGATGCTGTGGCATACATCACCAGCTCTCAGGCGGTGCCTCTGTTCGCCACGCGATATGTGATAGTGTACACTAGAGCAGACGCGTCATGCACCGATCGCGCTTCTGTTTTCCGTCAAGGGCTCTCCTGTTCTGGTCTTCCCGCTCCCCCAGTGAAATGAGAACGGCCCAGAGGATCCATCGCCCAGTCGAGCCTGCTAAACTCGGCCGTTCAGGAGCAGGCTCCGAGTCGAGTCTCCCCCCTTGATGTGCCCATGAAAGTACGCATCTACGTACTCGGTACCGAACGAGCGTCAGGACGGGTCAGAAATGAAGTGGGCAGCCCCTGGACATATCCGTGGACGCGGGGCGCTCCTCCTTACTCCAACTTCCCCCTGCATCATGCAGTGGTATCGGCTACAGGCATTGTTCCACTATAATTAGGTATAAGTACCTACGTCGTACGCAAGCAGTGGGAAGGGGGCGGGGGTTCGGCATGGGCGGGGGCAGGACAAGCAAGCAAGCGAGCTGCGCGGGCAAGGTATGCCGCCCAGGGAAGTACTTTGTACATGCATTATTTTGACAGAGAGAATGTTACCCTGGCATGGATGGATATCCATGCGGGTTCTGGTATGAGGTCCCGTCTTCTCCAATCTCCACGTACGTGGGGGGAAGGGGGGGGGGGGGGGGGTATGCTCTTGCACGCTCCCAGAAGTGGAAAAGCACGCTCAAGGATGTTTTGTGAACCTGCTATCCGCTACGCGTTCGAGAAGCCGCTGGGAAACGCCCACCCAGTCTTGGAGACGGCCCAGTGGAAGTGGACGCCCCTTACGCCTTCTGGTTTGGGAGCTATAGAGAATGGAAGGTATTGAAACGTACCATGTGAGGTTGGCAGTAGCCTGTTTACGTGGAACGGCGGCCGAGACAACGAGAGCTGGTTCAACGGTGACAGCTTTGAAGGTGATGCTACGTCAAGAGAATCAGGCAGGGGGACCCTGTTTGACAGCGAGGAGCCTGAAAAAAGGGTAAGGATTCGGGGGTAACGGGGTATAGGAGGGAGGTCGAGGATACCGGGAAGACGAAGTGGGTAGAGAAAAAGGGTTCTGGGGACCGGTGAGTGAAGATGGATATGGGCGACGCGGTTCTGGTTCGGGGTTCGCGGCTGGTGGGGCGACGCGTTTGCAGGGCCCCTGGCACTTGTAAGACGCGTCAGGCGACGAGAGGAGGGAACTGCTCGCGTTATGTCAACGAGAAGAGACGGTGAATAATGGGCTTTTCTAAATAGAGGCGAGAAGGGTGTTGAGAGAGAGAGAGAGAGAGAGAGAGAGAGAGTGTGTGTGTGTGTGTGTGAAGAGCCGGCGAGGCTCTGATATATGCGCCTTATCCAGGCAAAGTTGCCCATATGTGCACTTGTGCTTTTCCTGCCGCGGTAACACAAGACTAGGGCAGGTAGGTTGAAGCATCGACTGGCCGTTTTCCGGGGATTCGGTTCAAACCCTGGGCTCTCATCGCGAATCGGCCACGATCCGCTCCTGAGCTACCCAGATACAGATAGCTGGATCTTCAAGCTGCAGTCCATTGTTCCGGCACTGGCGCGTTCATAAGCGTCCTCACATGATTCGGATTCTCCGCGAACTTTCGGGCCGGGTGGAATGTATGCGGCCATGAATGAAGACGCTCTCGTATCACGGCGTGTAGTCGTATACGCCACTATTTCGCCCGACGACCTTGCTGAAAAGCTATGCGTCTAGCTCTCTTAAGCCCTGGCAAGTTAACTGTGACCTAGATTAGTGTGTGATTTCGCCGTGATCTGTGCTGCTTGTATGTGATTATTGGTTTGGATTCATAATGTCGTCTTCGGGGCTGCTGATAACGAGACAAATTAATAATATCTCACATTCAGCACATGCTCCGTGAAGTTTGGCTAACATGAACTGGTCAGCAACATCTTTAAGGTAGCGCTCGGTCTCTTGCGATGTACGCCCGCCAGCTCTTCCGTGGCCTTCAGCGTCTCTTCCACTCGGATGTGAAGCGCGGCAAAACAGTTGATGTCGTCGATGAAGATGAGGAATACTCCCTTCGGAGCTTCCACGGACCCTCTGAAAGCCATACCAATGCTGTGCAACCGTCTGCGACCTGGGTCCATGATACATTCAAGCAGCGACTCGGTGCATGTGTCGATTGGCTATAAAACCTGGCTCACAAGGAGTCCTGACAGACTAACGTATACGCTGGGCGCGAAGGGACGGCACTCCTCTCGGTCGTCTTCTGCAAGACGAAATCGAGTTTCGACTATGCCATCATATTCGAGAGTGTGTGCAACATGCCGAGGTCATGGGCCTTATCATTGGAACGACTTGACGAGGAGCCTTGGACGAGTACCCTTGAATAGGCAGCGGTGACGCTCATAAACGGAGATTCATGTTGGAAGGCCGACATGTTGGATGACTGTAATGAAGTTGATTTCCATTGAAGGGCCATCACCAAAACTCCTGCGAGTGAGGCCCAGCATCGTTGATATTGCACAATAATTGGGTATGAGTAATGCGAATACATACAAAATTACGTTAAAACTGGTGCGTCTGCCATCTGCTCCTACGGTTTCCCCTACAATAGCCCCGTGGCAATTCATTGGCAATGTATTCAGTTCACATCATGTTCCGCTCACTCGTGGATTCGCGAACAAGCACAATCAACGAATGTATATATGAATACTACGCAGTAATTCCACGTGGGCAATTATCTTGCTGGTAGCGAACAGGCCGTCACAATACTGAGAAATCCGTTAGCGTTTATCGTGTAGGCAAAGAACTGCCAGTATATTCTCAAATCCTCCAGATAGCTGTTGTATAAAACGTCGCAGAGGCAGCTGTGAAACTGGCAATGATGCCGTCGTAGCCTTCCCCCAAGTAGCGAGACCTATGTCCGAACCCAGCCGGCCATGAGGCGATGTTCGGCTTAATATAGACTTGCTTATGACAAGCAATGTGATTACCATGCTGTTCACAATAGTCCAGTGGCTGGAAACCCCGAGCCAGTTGATCATTATCAAAGCCCTAGACGGCACGTATTCCCTAGGGAGTGCCCTACCTACGTCGGCTTGCCCTTACACTTGCGCCGTCCCAGTGGTTTCCAAGACTAGTGACGTTGTAGAAGACAACGCCTACCACTACTCGCTCTACTCTCCTGATGAGGAAGTGGTCTATTTGTGCCAGGTCCGGAAGAGGCCTAGGCGTGGTAGGCAGTGCTGGTTATTGCAGCCCCCCTCTTTGCATCTTCTGCGTTGTTCCAGAATTGAACCATTTTGCCCGGGAGGGGGGCCTATGACAATCTGATTGCGCCATCGGCTTCTTCGAAATGCTGCGCATCGAAAAGTAGCATCGATCACGCTACATGCACGTTCGACGCCAGCGACTATCATCTCGATCAGAAGGAATATATCACCCAAAGCGGTTAGAGAATTGCCATCATCACTATCTTCAGGGAGGTTCCGCGTTCGATGATAGGGACAGCACAGTCTTCTGGAGTTCGACGAGGAGAGAGAGACCACTATACATTGCAGATCTGAAAGGTGCATGTGAGCGGCTGCTAAAAGGCGTCTCTCGACATGCCTTGCCTAGGACGAACCAAGCGCAGCTTGTATGCGCGTCTTGTAATACTCCAGACCCCTCTCCCACCCAAAAACATCGCCTTCGATACCAAGGTCCTTGATGGTGACAGTCGATTCGGGATGATAGCTGTACCAGTCTGGGTGCTGCTCGCTGAACCGTAGCTGCTTGGCCATGTCTGCCCCGAACACGGGCCCGTACATCTTCACGGCCGCCTCGTCCGATAGCTCGGCGTAGACGGCCACCTTGCCAGTGACCTTGCCCCAGCCTTCTGCGATGGCGGACCACGAGATCAGATCCGTCAGGACCGGCACGAACTTGCCAAACGACTTCTCGGCCTGTGCCAGGACCGCCTTCACGACGATGCCCGTGTTGAGCTCCACAACCCCGGCGACAGGGACGATGCCCTCGGCCTTGGAGGGCTGCGCCATGAGGTACTGTCCTATAAACGGCTGCGGCGCCGCGAGAGGGAATTTGACAAAGTTATCCACGTACCAACCCTCCCAAATCTCCGTCATCTTGGCCGCCAGCTCTGGATAGGTCTTCTTGACGTACTCGCCGCCTCGGGCCTTGGCATCCCAGTGTGGACACGGCAGCTTACCGCCAGAGATGGTCTCGCAGTTGGGCATAGTACTCAGAATCAGGTGTTTGAGAGTGGGCACTTTGGCGGCGGTGTCAGCGATGTTGACGAACTGCTTCTCTTCTCCCGCAGTGGCGGCCTCAAGGCCGCCCCTGAACGCGATCTCCCAGAAGTTTGTGGTGCCGAAGATGGCCACGGCGCCCTCGAAGGCGCGAGGCAGGCTCGACGCGTCGTCGAGGTTGGCGGAAACCATCTCTATGCCCAAGGCTTCAAGTTCCCGAGCCTTGTCGCTGTCTGCGTTGCGTGTGATGCCGCGGACTTTCCAGGAAGGGTCCTTTGCGAACAGGCGGGCGACGGAGCCACCCTGTGTTCCAGTGGCGCCAGTGACTACAATGAGTGACATGGCGAAGCCAACGTAAAATGCGGAGTGTCAACAAAGTATGTGCAAAGTTTGAGCGGTAAGATGAATTCGAGGTTTGATATCCAAATGTGGAGGAGACGAGGTTTCCACCGTCAGGTTACAAGCATCTAGTACTGACCTGTTGTATATAGAGAAAGTGCAGAACAAGGGACTTTAGCTGACTGGGGAAAATACAACGGTGAAAACAGCTTGTATTTACGCGAGATCATCAACGTAGAAGCTGGGCTGGCAACTGCAGAGTCACTATTGCGCAACATCCGATACACCTGACGTCGACGTTGGAGGAAGCCGGGAGTAGTAAGGATTGCGCACCCTTGGCAAGCCGTCATCTGAAGGAAATATGTCCGAGTGCAATAACTGCTAACCAATCAGTGCAATCAATTGTTGGTTCTATACATCTTGGTTGCATCCCGTTCAGGGGAGGTCATGCGAGGCACTTATGTGAGCATTTGCAAATGTGAGATTGCACGGGTAGGGCGACGTGATTCGTGAAACTGAGATAACCCCGCAATGCTGCAAGAGAGTAGTGATATCCAGAGCGGACTTTGCTCCCCCATGTAGCCCTTTCAACTTACATTCTCGGCCTGGTATCCTAATTCTGAACGGGTGTACAGATTTTTAATGGACTCAGCAGGGTAAAAGTTTGTGCATTGGGAGGGTGTCCCATTGTACGACAAACGTTGGCTCACTTCTCAAGAAATACCGGACAGGCAACCGCCATCTTAAAATGTAGAACCCGAAAACTAGAGAAAAGCGTCTTCAATATTTCGAACAATCTATCCATGCGCCACTATCAACTATGCAATTTCCATAAAGGCTCCCTTCTTACGACGTGGAAACATGGTATTACTCACCTTGAGTGCAGCCCAAACCTTACCTCACAACTGCTCAGGCTCGGGCTCGGGAAAATCCATGTGCTCTCCAGGCTTCAGACCAATTTCCCGAAATGCGCCCACCTCACACCTTTGGCAACCATTCTGTTTCTCGACACCATGAGTGATGCAGAATACTGGAGCACGCGCTGGTCGTGGGGGTACAAAAGCCCGGATCTCCGGTCCCTTGCGCAGGGCGCTCCCCGAAGACATCCGAGAAGCGGGGCCGAGGATATCCCGGCCCAGCTCGCCCCCCGATGTCGTCTCCGCAGTCTTCACGGGACAGTCGGAAGAAGATGCGTCGCATTACCCGTCCATACGATCGGAAAACCTGTGGAAATGTTCCGCTGGTTTAGCCAAGAAACCAAACTCGGTGACATGGAGAGGTGATACGGGCGGGATGGCTGGTAGTGCAACTAGTTTGCGACGGCTCGAAGGCGAGGGCGCCTGTGGAGTCGAGGGCTTGGAGCCGTTGGGCGATCTCTGTGGCGAGACGTAGGTCAAGGGGCGGATTCGTTCGGAGACGGAAATTGAGTCGTCGTCTAGATAGAAGTCGATCTGCTCATCGTTTGCGTCTTCCTCTCTGTCGCCCTCACCACTGTACAAAAGCTCACAATGAGGATCATCGTAACCCTTTGCAGAGTCCTGTTGGGCAAGCTCGTCTTCGATACGATGTACTCTGAGGGAACCTCTTGATACCTCTGGAGTATCCACTATGTCACCATACTGCGATCGCCGAGCCCGCCGCCGTTCAAAGAGAAGTTCATCAACCCCGCCAACCAGGCCTGCATACGAGGACTCGTGAAGTTGAAGGGTCTTACTTCTGCAGGGCAGCTCACAGAGCTCAAAATCGTTGTTTCCCTGCACGTGGCTGAACGGCTTATGTTCCCAGGCGCCGCTAAACCCCTCGAATAGTTGTCCTCTGGAAGGACCAGACAGCGGCGATGCTTGTGGTGAGGGAGTTCTGGGGGTTCTGGGGTGGGAGTTAGCACTGCAGCGCAAAATATTGAGAGGAGTAACAGCTGCGTTATGAGCGCTTGGCCTTGAAGTACCTGATGAGATACCCGCATCATCAAGGTTGGCCTGCGCCTGAAGCTCCCAGACTCGTCTCTTGTGCTCGGCCTCAAGCTCCTTGAACATCGCCTCGCGCTCCTGGAGGACTATCTTCATTCGCAACTTCGCACTGAGTTGTTTCGTTTGGCGACCCGCTTTCTTTTTGGGGACACGCATCGGGAAGTCTTCACTAGATACTGGTGAAGAGGGAGATATCTGTGGTACATGGTACTGCTGCGAAGGTGGAACAGAGGCTAGAGCCTCGGTAGGTCGGTTTTCGAAAGTCGCCAGATTCGCCTCCTCGGTGCACGGATGGCCCAACGCGCGGTGGACTCCGTAGGACTTGAATATCTCTTCGGAATACTTGAGGCTACACGTCCAGCTTATGGTGGCCTCCCTCATCCCAATCGCGATCCGATGAACATCTTGGCAATGCTTCGCTCGGCATAAGTCACAGGACCCCGCCGTGACCTGCTCGCCAAGAGCATTCACTAGCGACTGTACCGACAGGGCCATGATCATGTCCATACTCACCTCTTTGTAGGTCCGCACATAGCCGAACCACGACTTGCATAGCATCTTTGCAGGACTTGCGAGGGCCGAGACGGGGACACGGGATGGATCTACCGCGTAGTTCCATTTCTGGACCGCCTTGAAGGACCAGAAGTTCCACAGGATTCTCGTGGCGTTTAGGTCGGATAAGTCAAGCCCGGTGTAGGCGGCCTCGCACGTCTTGCAGAAACCGAGGATGATGGCCAGTGCTTGTGTGTGCTGGCAGAGTGGTGCGATACAAGCGTGGCGCCCAGTCTTGTCTGGGTTATTGCGGAACTTGTCGCACTCGACGAGGTCCACGGTGCAGTGAGCGCAGATGGTGAAGACGGTCTTTTGAGTGAAACACATCTCTGACAGCACGAAGAATCAATCGGAACTAGTTAATGTTAGTATAAGAGACAAGTGAAGATACCCGCCGTGGATCTGCTCCGAGACTAAAGTGGTCGTCGACTTTGCCTGTGGCTGTTACTGGCAATAAAGAGAAAATGTGAATAGAAGGATGCTGTTGATTACGGGAGACTGGTTCGTTCGGTTGCGAGAACTCGCAACTCTCTTATACCAAACGCTGCAAAAAGCCGCTGCAATGCGAAGAGCGAACAATGATGAGCCTTGCGCACCGAGTTTCATTGACACCATTGTTCGTGTGCATACCGAGACACAACGTCGATGTTACGGACAAAGATGCCTCCTGAACAACTATGCTGTCGGGTAGGTTCTTTCATAATGTTCGTAGATAAGTCTTAAGCCCGACAACTGAATTACATTGTCACTACGAGGAACTTGGCATGAGAAGGGTAGGCGCAATGTAAGTGCTCCGTCGTACGGTATCGCGTTGGTGACTGAAGGTTGCTGCCCGCTGGGCCAACAAAGAGGGACCTGTAGGCCAAGAAAGCATGATATGAAGTCGTTAACGTCATGATTATTGTAGATGCTACTAGGTATAATGCTCAAGCCTTGGTCCTGTTCCAAGGTCATCTTTCGGGTGTTTCGTGTTTATCCCTCCATCTGTCGAATCGAAGTCGCCGAGCTGCCGTTTTCAGGCTGTTCGGCCATCAGGCCGGATGGACAGTTCGCCGGCCGCTTCCACCAATGCGTTGTCGATGGAGAAAGCAAGCAAGCACTTAGAAGCCAAACTTCTTCTCCTTGTCCTCGATGGGAATCTCCTTGCCGGTAGTGTTCTTGTACTGACTCCGGATGAAGTCGGAGATTTGTTCATCCTTTGCTTGCTCAGCGGCGCTCTCGTTGTCCTGAGGGCCTTGGCCGAGAAACTTTTCCTGGACAAAGTCGACGGCTGTGTTTTACTGTCAGTATCTCTGCACGATGAGACTGTTGGATTGTGGAGAAGGAAGCTGGTACCCTTGTCAACACCATCCTCCTGCTTTTCGCTCTCGCGACCACCACCGGCCATGCCGTTGAGCTTGTCCATGAAGCCGCCAGACTCCTTCTTCTCAGGCTGGTCAGCCGAGGAAGAGGCAGCATTGTTGTTGCCTCCAGCAAGGTTCTTGACGAAGTCCATGACGGGTGTTTATTGGTGGTGGTAGGTAAGATTGATTGGTCGGCCAAGTGTGAATGATTCTAGAGGATTGGATAGCAAAAAGAGGGAAGAATCTAGAGGACGAAAGAAAAGAGGGACGAGATGGGCTACTTGTAGTGAAGAGGATTCATGTCGCACGCGGAAACCCGTCACCAAAGCGGGGTTATCGAGAGACACTGGTGGCTCAGACTAGTAGCACTTTCCTGCCTGTCCAGGTTGTCTTGGCAGTAGCCAGCCAGTCAGCTACAGTATTGGTATCGGTTTGGGAGTCGCGATACGATACACCATGCGCTTGCACGACCACCCGCAAGTTACATCATCAGCTGGGCAGGGGCCACTGACGCAGGCCAAGGTTCCGGTCAGCACGGGTAATAATAGTAGCAGTTGCAGTATCAGTATCAGTGAATTGCAAGACGTGGGGAAAAGCCAGCGCGACATCGTAACCGTACACCAAATCAATCTGGATAAACCTGACCTGGGAGGCTCCCTCCCGCCCGTTGCCAAGAATCGCAAACAAGCAATGAAGCTAAGACGGGAGGGCACATGGAGCTAATCCACGCTTGGTGACGTGATGCCCGCCATGTCGGTCGTGTCATATTCAGCTCGCTTCGTCGGGACCCCTGTTCGACTGACCTCGACCAGGTTTACTTACCTCAGTCATGGGTCGCCCGCGTCTCATTGGCTGGACCCACTTCCCATTTCCTGCACCGCCACGCATCGCGGGGTTCTGTGGCAGCAGCAGCAGCAGCAGCAGCAGCAGCAGCAGCAGCAGCAGCAGGTTGTGGCTTGACTCCACTGGCTTCAGTTTACCACTCACTCGCCGGCTGACTCAACCCTCCGAATTCGAGCTAGGTATGTATTCGTCATGCCGGCGAAAGTGCCCCGCCATCCCGCTCGAGCTTTAAATCATTGCGACGGCGCAAACGACGACGGCCGTTTGTAGCTGACCTTCACGGCATAGAACGAAACGACATCTGCATAGGCGCACAGCATAAGGGCCGTCAAGATGGATTCGAAAACGACACAGGACCTTCTGAAGCGACCGCTCTATGGTTCGTTCCCTCAAACACTTTGTCCCCCCCCCCCGTCGCATGCTAACTGAGCCGCAGTCTATGACCTCCCGCCCCAAGTTTTGTCGACACTCTCACTCAAGTCCGACGCCTCAATCCCCGATCAGACACCGCCGTCGCCCCCGGCCAAAGACTCGTCCAGTTCCGATCTAGTAGGCTCTCAGGCCTGCTCGCTATGCGCAACCACCTTCTCCTCCGTTCTCGACCAGCGAAGCCATCAAAAGTCCGACTGGCACCACTACAACCTAAAGCAGAAGCTGCGGGGCGCAAAGCCCGTGTCCGAAAACGAGTTTGAGAAGTTGATCGGAGACCTTGACGAAAGTCTGTCGGGCTCAGACTCGGAAGAGTCAGACGACGATGAAGACGAGGCGGGCCGCAAGGAGTCTACTCTCACAGCACTGCTAAAGAAGCAGGCTACCCTCGCCGAAAGGAACAGAACCCCCGTGTCCGGGGAAGACGACGAATCAGAAGACCCGGTGCGACGAGCAGGCAAGGGCAAACCTCCCCTGATATGGTTCACTTCCCCCGTTCTTCCCCCCAACACCTACTTCGGCCTGTACCGAGCTATTCTCACGGGCGAAGAGCTTCGCGAGGATGCGAATCTTGTAGACGTTCTCAAGAAGAAGCAGTTAGATCCTATAGCCGCGCCAAAAGTCCCCAAGGATGGTTCGGCACCGCCGCCAGCGGCTTATAAGGGCCCTCACTTCTTCTTGTGCATGATCGGCGGCGGTCACTTTGCCGCCATGGTGGTCTCACTCGCACCGCGTCAGAACAAGTCTTCCGTTGGGGCACTAAACAGAGAGGCCACTGTTCTCGCCCACAAGACTTTCCACCGATATACGACCCGTCGAAAGCAGGGTGGGTCGCAATCCGCCAACGACAACTCCAAGGGCAATGCCCATTCGGCCGGTTCCAGTCTGCGCCGGTACAACGAGCAGGCCTTGGTTGAAGATGTTCGCAACCTTTTACAGGAGTGGAAGGGCCTAATGGACACTTCTGAGTTGCTTTTCATCAGAGCAACGGGAGCGACGAATCGTCGCACGCTGTTTGGGCCGTACGACGGACAGGTCTTGAGGCACAACGACACGAGGATACGAGGGTTTCCGTTTAGCACGCGGCGAGCAACACAGAACGAGCTGATGCGATCCTTTATCGAGCTCACGAGGCTAAAGGTCAGAGAGATCAACCCGGAGGACGAAGCAAAACCGAAGACGGAACAGCCCACGCCTGCAAAAGCCGCGGCCCCCAAGCCCACGAAGCCAAAGCTCACGGAGGAAGAAGAGACGGCACTCCTGCATACATCGCAGATCCAAGCCTTTATTCGTCGCTCCAAACTCCCGGCACTGTTGTCGTATCTGAAGAGCAACGACGTCAGTCCGGACTTTCAATTCCAACCGCCAGGCCAGAACTACCACGCACCGACACCCCTGCACCTGGCCGCTCACCAGAATGCCGCGCCTCTGGTCCTCGGCCTCATCACCCGCGCCGGCGCCTCTCCACTCATAACCAACAAGGACGGCAAGACGCCTTTCGACCTCGCGGGCGACAGGTCGACAAGAGATGCATTCCGCGTCGCTCGCTCAGAGCTCGGCGAGAGCAAGTGGGACTGGGACGCCGCGCGCGTGCCGGCGCCGCTGAGCAAGGCAGACGCGGAGAAGCGCGACGAGCGGGAGAGGAAAGAGAAGGAGAGCAAAGAGACGGAGAGGAGACGCGCTGAGGAAGAGAGGCTACGCGCCGAAGGACCCAAAGTTGATGACAGGAAAAAGAGGGCGGGCGCTCTGGCAGCCGTCGCGTCAACAAAGACGGCCCAGGAGAAGAGAGAAGAAGAGGCGAGAGGCCTTACCCCTGAAATGCGGATGAAGCTTGATCGGGAGAGGAGGGCCAGAGCCGCCGAGGAGCGTCTCAAGCGGATGCAGGGCGGTGGATGAACCGGGCGTCTCGCCAGTACGCACTGAACGGCGGTCCGGACAGTGTTCTAAAAGGCATGCCACGCCTGCCACGAAGATG
Source organism: Colletotrichum sublineola (assembly GCA_020631755.1). NCBI lineage: Eukaryota > Fungi > Ascomycota > Sordariomycetes > Glomerellales > Glomerellaceae > Colletotrichum > Colletotrichum sublineola. The sequence continues at coordinate 3,592,821 of JAHSQG010000006.1, read as the reverse complement.
GGCAAGCACCTAGACTAGATGAAACGTCTGAATGAATACCCCTAAATGACCTTACGCATAATCAAGAGACATTAGAAGGGACTGAGTCGAGGATTGTTTGCATAAAACACACTTCAAGATACTCCAGAGTGAATATGGGGAAGATTGAAGTTGACTCCCCCCAGAATGTAAAACAAGACAGCGTTTGGCTAGCAGGAGTACAACGAGGTCCGAGTTCTTGTCCATGAACAGGCAATTCCTGTATTTCGCTAGTGACACACAGGGCCTTAACCACGATAGTATCGTTTTTTGGAGCTCCTCTCATGATGATCGACATGTACTATTGATATATTGTATTTTGCCTGCTTCAGTTTTTGGGGGGGGGGCTTCCTTGTGCCTCGTGCGGGAGTTCCGCTTCCACCAGCAAGAGTCACCGTTCCCCGCTCGACTTTCCAAAGACGAGACATTGGTGATCAAAAGGTTGTTGGGTCGGGTGGTGTTTGCACACACCGCTCTCTCGCCGTCGCGCTGCATGCCCACCCAGAAGAGCCCAAAAGGCACAGTCGTACAATGACTAACCCAACCCCGCCGACGCGTTCACCCAGAAGGAAGAATCCACATGGCGTCCACGTCGAGCTCCTAGTATCATAATCCCCTCGACCAACCTCCGAGACCAGCACACGAGGTAACGTATCAAGATGCGACGACAGGTACGATACTCACAGCAGGGGGTTTCCCTGCGAACGACACTTGATGGGCCGGATTCTGCCACCGTAGCATGGCACCTCTCAAGATAGCATCCCAGAGAGCGTGGTGTGCCGCGCCCCAAACTCTACACCAACGCGAGTCTCGGCCACAGCACATCGCACCATCATCGGCGTCGCCCAAGATATGCGGCGGCCGAGACAGTCTAGGGCTCGCACAACGTGGCGTCCGAGATGGCACTGATCAGCATCAGAGTATGAGATATCCAACGGCGGACCGTTCGGACGACACGGGGGTCCACGACAACGATGCGTTTCCGACTTCACTTTTCCCTCTCCCCTCCCGGCGCTACGGGCGGACGAAACAGACGCCCGCCACGACGAACATAAGGAACAACCACCCCCCTAGCCCCCGCGCCATCGTACGACGAGGCCTGCACCCATTTCTGTTTGCGACAAAGAGGCACTCCTGCTGCTGAAGTGGCGGGATGTCCTCTTCTCGCACTATCGAGCCTTCGCCGTTTACGCGGCGACGGCGGCGGTGGCGGCGACGGCGTTGTCTTGCATTAAAACCCACCGGCGACGTCAATGCACCGACACGCGCCCAATCCCACATTCGGTCTGCTTGAGAGATCGGTTGCCTTAAGCCGTCACCCTCCACCGAACAACTGGTCCAATGTTGGGCGGAGAGTTGTATCTTTCCTCGGGGCAGGGCACATACAGCAGTTCCCTCTTGCGATTCTTGCCCTTTCGGCCCGCAGAGGATAAAACCCTCTACTCCGATACATGCAGATAGATATACGACATGACCCGGCTGCGAAGACGGAGACGCGAAAGAATACTGTAAACGGAAGGCAACCGAGCCAAAGGATTACACGCACACCGCGTGGCCTCCTCTTTGCCCCTCCTTCTTTGCATCCGCAAAAAGCCGCCGCCCCCGTATCCAAGGCTCAGCCGGCCCCGCAGACGCCCGGGGTAAAAGTGATTCTCATGCGCATGAACTCCAGAGGACGCCGTCGGCAACACAACGCGGAAAAAAAAAAGACAAAAAAAGAAAAGAAAACGCTATATCAAGGCCCTTGTCAGCTATCGAAGGCCCTGACGAGAGACAGGCCAGGTTCCGCGCGGGAAATAATACCCATGGCCACGGGGAGGGATGCCTCGAGCAACACCCCACCATCGACGAGCTTCGTGTCATGAAACCGGCCAGACCCCGCAGCCCCCCCCCCCCCCCCCCCCAACTGGCGGGCTCATCCATAGCTACCTACCTAGGACCACGACTTTGCTCGTACTCTCTGCATGATCCTATCTTTACACTTCCTCGCAGTGGGAGGGGGATGAGGAAAAGAAAGGTGTTGGACACGATCTGCTAGACCGTACCAATGCTCCGGCCAGCCCTACTGCATGCAGAATTGCCAGGTACCTAGTTCTCTCCTCTAACAAGCTTCACAACCACAAACCAACTTCACCGTAAGGCCTCCATGGAGAACGCGAGCCTGCGTCCGGATCGGATATAATGCATGTTGGGCGGAGTAGGCCATCGGAACAATCGAGGAGCGCAGACATGGGGAAATGGTTTCCGCAAGTTCGCAAGTTCGGACAAAGTGCTTGATGCTCCTGTGTATACCAGTGTAGCTGTCAGGATGATTGGTATGGGCCTGACTGGGCCCCAGCAAAGAGTAAGAGAAGCCTGACCTATCGTAGATGCATGACAGAAACACACACACACACACACACACACACACGGAGAGAGAGGCCTTGTGCTGGCTGGCCATATCTCTCAGCCGAGGTTTGAAGTCGAGATGAATTTCGCCCAAGACGACAACCATTGTAGCCACAACTGCAAAGGAAACACTTCGTATCTGCGAGCTGAAACGGCCGAAACCTGCGTTGAATAGATTTGTTACCACTCAGTGTGTCGAGCCTGTATACGAGATATGGAGGCTATAAAGGGTGGTTGAAGGGGAGCATCGGTTGACAAAGATCAACAACTACTGTACAGGTAAGCTGGACGGACACTCGGAGATTTCGTACCCCTGTTGCAAGCGTTGGACGCGATCGCTCCTTTTGGCATATCAACGAGGAATCCTCCCCACCCCCGGGCCACCACCGTCAGGGTTGTACCGTGAATATTTCCGTTGGAGCACAGGGATGCCGGACCGGGTGACCCTGGCCCCAGGCCTTCACGCGCGTCCGTCCCTCTGCAGAGACTAGGTACTTGCAAGGTGCACCGGGGGACAGAGACAAGCCCAGCAACTGAGGCACATCGGCGCACTAGCGGTTAAAGGTCACGTTGGCCGGCCCTTGATTCGAAACGGTCTGTTTGGGAGATCACAAAGTGCCGAAGAATCAAACGCATCCTTGGCAGACAAGAAGGTGCTGAGATTAGAAGCTCAACGGGACTTGGGAAAGAGAAATGAGAAAACAGTATGAAGTCCGGTCGTCCATATGGCGGCCGAGAGCAGAGCGTCCCACAGCGCACGCCGACGGGTGGTAGCGGTTCTATGATCGGAAACGAGCCGTAATTGCCGTGTCTTTCTCCAGGGTCACCGGTTTTGGATGTCCTGATTTCCTCTTTTGTCCATCCTGGTCTAGAACCAATCTACGGGACTCAATGATCGACGTCAACATGGGGTAGATGCCATGGATTATAGGGAGGGCCACTCAAACTCAAATTTGTTCTCGTCGATAAATTCGATCGAATACTAATTATCTCATCTCGACAGACCACAGCGTCAACGACAGGATGAGCAGCATGGCGGCCATTCCCTATACGAACACCAGTGAGGACGCATGATTGGAAATTGACGCCATGGAATGCTTCCGGACAGTGGTGGTCGGAGGTAGCTAAAAATTGAGGGCAGTCTGTCATCCAGCCTCCCCTGGCCCGGTCCATTCAGTACCGCGTCGGCTCATGATGAATGATGAACTGCACGAACCTCGATGTCCGCTTCGTTTGTTGTCTAGAACAAATGAATAGAAGGGAAGAAAAAAAAATAGTACGCAGAGTCGAGAGTTGACGGCGAGAAAAGGTGTTGTTTCACCCAAATGCAAGAGGAAATTGAAGGGCTTTCAAATCTAGCTGGAGGAAAATGCGGGTTGGCTGTACTATTGCGTCTTTGGGCATGGCTCGTGTTCTCGGATTCAGGTGAGGATCCCCGATTAGGCAAAGGGTACCGGTTGTGTCGGCTTTTTCGGGCTCGGTGGGTGTTCGGTCGGGCAGTTGACCGACGTCATGCTCGTAAGAATCGGTGTGCCTCCGTCCTGCCGGTCAGGGATAGGTACACTAGATGGCAGTCTGGGGCGCCAAAGCAACCTCGAGTTGTATGCTATCGACGGGGTTGTTAATGGCCATTCCGTCAAAGACATGGCTGTCACCAAGGGTTTGCCGCCTGACTAGCAATTCGCGCAGCCATCATCACTGGGTAGGCAGGTATCGGCATGTCTCGGATATACACTGAATCAACAAGACTTTGCAGCTCTGGCAGGTGGCAGCGAGTGGGTGGTGATGAGTTGTCTGAACGAAGCGCCTGTCAGCAGCCATCACGTCGTGGCGCGCGGTCAAACCAGCGCTTCCCAAGGAGGTTGCCAAAAAAAAAACAAGGCTTGAATCGTGGCCCAATACGACGCCAGTCATCTTGCAGCGCCTCGGCCAATCACTCATCAAATAGAAAAGATGGGTTGGATCCGAAGAAAAAAAAAAAAAATCCAACCCGAGAAAGAGGTGCCAATCCATACACTCAACGAGGACCACTGAGGGGGTGGCTGAGAAGCGAGATGGAAACCACTAGGTAATAATGTTACGTCGTCGCCAAGGTGGTAGCACGCGGTTGTGTTCGCTTAGAGCCAAGTTGCCCAATCATTTTTGCCGGCTTCGGGTGGCTTGATGGCTTGGGTGGTGAAACAAGCCGTTTTGCCATCGAGGGACCTTTGGGACAGGCATCCAGGTCTAGACAGGTCCGTCACCTTCAAAAAGTTGCAAACAGTCAGCGGAAGATCAAGCATCCTGTAGAGACGTGTATTGACGCGTCATTTCAAGGGCGACATGCAGCAAGTCGTAGAAGGGGTTTCTCTGGCCGTTGTCGAGGGCTTTTGGGGCTTGTTGTAGCATGCTGCTGACTCGAGTCTGCCGCAGAAGCAATTTGGAGGTCTAGTCGGATTCGCAACGTTCCCAAGGTGGTTAGTATTCATTCGGCATTACCTAGTCGTCCAGGTAGCACGGCGGCTCGATAACAGCTCGAAGCTGTCGGCAATTAGTTAGTCTAGATGGTAATTTATAAGAAATGTAACCCACGATGATATCGCTTGACAACCGAAATCGGCCCCGAACGAAAGATTTAGACAGACTCCGTTCAGTAAGAGGAGGAGGAGGAGGGGGGCAGGCCCTGCAAAAGCAAAAGCAACGATGGCGTAAGCGAGGGGCGGGACGCTCGGAGCATCGTCAAATCAATACCCATGGAAAATGAGTGGGTGGCGATGGATTCAGGCACCAGTGCCGACAGGGCACAGCATGAGCGTTTGTCGATGATCCCATCGTTAGTGAAAGCACGTGGCTTCTTCAGAGCCTAGATGTAGGCCTGTTCGGATAGCCTGTCTGTCGATGGACTTTTCTTTTCCATCGGGAGCAAGGGGGTAAGGGGAGAGACTGTTATGCAGGATGCAGGTGAGCAGGGGGAAGGGTCGCGATGTGATCTCAGCGTCAGGGGCAGGATGTGAAAAACTGTGGGGTGTACGAATGGATAATACCTAGTTCAAATGACATTGCTACGAGGAAGACCCCTTGGGTTCTCTACTTACCTTAGGTACACTAGGTATGTACTTACCACACACTACCTACTAGGTACGCGCACCATTTACTAGCAGTGTATCATCGTATCTACCCTGGGTCCCTAGATTCTTTGGCAAAAAGCAAGTAAAAAAAAAAAAAAAAAAGAGGCAGGGGGCCCACACCTGGCCTGGCCTCTTCTGATCTGATCTGATCTTTCCCAAGAAGTTTCCCTTCCGTTTATCGGTGATTGGCTCCGAGCTACCGTTCCTGCATTAGCGTGGAGAGGCTGGGCGTTTCAACTTGCACCAAGAAGTCGGGGCAGGCGTCAACGACACGGGGACAGGTCTGGCTGAACGGAGGCCAAGAAGCCAGTCATCTGACAGCAGCGGCAGAGGGAATCAATCCTATCCTGTAAAGAAGGCGAGATGAGGAGACGACCGCTTCAGAGCAAAGTGTGGGTAGGGATGGATCATTCAGATATGATTAGCCGGACTTGTTGTTCGTCTCTTCTCTCTCTCTTTCTCTCGCTCGCTTCCAGAGCGCACTGCATTCAGAAGGCAGCTGTCATTGGCCGACCCCTTTTGCCTCCCTGTTCTCTCTCTCCGATTTTTTTTATGCATCTATTTATATACATACAGCTGGCCATCATAGGTACTAAAAAGCTTCTTTCATCCAATGCCTCCTCGTGTAGAACGCCATGGGAACGTACCTACACGGGCGCACGTACGCATTAGGTAGATAGGTAGGTAGTCCCTGGGAGACACAAGGCTGTATGTACTCTGCACCGCCGTGATGCAGATTGTCCAAGAGCGTCAGCCCTTTTGACATAGCACTATCCGCCTGCGTTCCGGTGACAGGAGAAGGGAAGTGCGACAGAGAAGAAAAGAAAAAGAAAAAGAAAAGAAAAGGCCCCTGCCTACTCGTGGAAGCCCAAAATAACACACTCTGTCGTCATTCTTAGCCGGTCATAAGGTTGGGAGCATGCCGTACCTCCGTGAGAGCTCCCAAGCGCAGGACGGCTGACGTTAGGCGCCGGGACCAGCGTGTCGCCTTGTCTACGCCACCAAAGTACGTATCCAAGGCAGTCCCTCTCAAGGGCGCACAGGTAGGTGCATAGTGATGCTTCAATACGGGGCAGACGCAAACACAGTATAAGCATCATGTCCGATGCTCAACAACATAGGGTTGGGTCAAAACCCCTTAACCTTGAACAAGTTATCCATTTAGTGTCCTTCTTCGGTAGACCGGGAATTGGCGTCGTCGTGGAGTCTGTCTCCCGTGGCGCCCAGCCAAGATTCCAATGCCAGCCTTTGTGGGGAGCAGCATTAACGGCCTGTCAGCCCAGAGAAGGCAGGCCTTTGGGACAGGAACAGAGGCTGCGAGGCCCTATTTTCGCCTCTCTCACTTTCTCCCCCCCCCCCTCCCCCCTTTCCCCCAATGAAAGAACGTTTTGCTGCTTGGGCCTCTCGCTTCCTCTCTCTGTCGTTCGCTTGTATGGCTGAGTATCTCTCTATCCGAATTTCTAGGTGGGCAACCCCTTGTCGCGGTTCCTTTCGATTTTCCCAAACGGGAAGAAGGGGAAGGCAGGGTCCAAGGTACGTACCGAGTCAAGCCCAGGTATCCCAGTATTAGATTAGTGTAGTTTACTTCCCGGATTGTTTACCTACGTACCTAGGTAGGTAGTGGGTGGGTATACCGTTTATGCCTATGTGCCCCCCCCCCCTGGGAAGTACCTCGGTATCCGGATACCTACCTTACCTACCCACTCGCCTGCCCAAGTAGCTTACCTCATGGAAAAGCGAATCAATGGCAGATGACACACCGTAGTTGTGTGTGTGTGTGTGTGTGAGTGTGTGCGCGCCATCGTCTGTTTCTTCCTTCCATGCAGGTCCCGCTGCCTCCTATTCATGTTCGAGTCTTGCCGTGCGGCGACGGCGGCAACGCACCGACCTCACCTCAATCTCCCTGCAGCCGTGCTCACAGAGATATACCCATCTCACCATCACCAAGCCAGACTACCGCCGCTGTCTTGAATCCGCTACCGCCTCTTCCGTCCACCATGGCTTGGACTGATCGACGACACCTTCATCTCCAGCATAGCAGACGGTGTCATCTAGCCCCAGCCGGGTGCCCAGTGCCATCACATCACCACACTAAGTCGGTTGTGCTTCCCGACTCTGGCGGCACAACACATGTTCATCACAACCATGCGAATATCGTCAACTTCCATGCCCATGCATGGGCCTATGGAAATACCAGAGAGTCCAATATCGGGCTCCAGCAAGTTCCGTCTTCCTCATGCTGTTAATCGTGGCCCCGTGCATTGCACGGCAAGGATTGTAGATTGGTTTTCAGGGGAGACGAGGGGGAGTGCCACGATCCGGAACTCTCTTTCTCAGTCTTTTTCCCGGCTCCGATCCATGCACCACTCGCTCAAAGGGGACCCCTTCAACCGCCCAGGTGCCAAATGCGAAGAAGGCAGTGCTGTTTCTGGCGCCGGGCTGCAATCCCCGTCTGCCAGTCATCCACCAGCCGGCCTATTCTTCGACAGACCGACCCCTGCTCAGTGATGATGGCCACCGAGAGGACCGGCATCAGCAATTCCTCCTTTCTCTCTCTCTCTCTCTCTCTCTCTCTCTCTCTCTCTCTCTCTCTCTCTCTCTCTCTCTCCCCACCCATCCATCCATTGACCGCATTCCATGTCCACATCTGCGCCCACCATGGTCACCATCCGTCAGCCAGTCCACTGTCCACAGGCCCCCATGTCTAGTGTCGTCTTTGTCCTTAGCCGTGCCACGGGCCCCGCTGTACCTGCACTAGCTGTCGCCCGCGCAGCACGGGCTTGTACTCGCACCTCCTGCTGGCTCCACCCCGTCGTCCCTCGTCCCACGTTCAGTCCTCTCCACCTCTCCGGGGGAGGAGGTCGCCTCCTCAGGTGAGGCATCTCACACCAATCGTCGCCCAGTAGAGGACTCGTCTTTATGGTATATATGTTCTATCCTTTCCCGCCGCTGCTTGGTGATTCGGTTCCTATCCCCCATCGACCATTCTTTCCTACTTTCGTTCTATCAAACAAACTGTCCATTCGCTTTCTGAGTGTAAAGTCATTCGCTTCTTTACACTCTCAACTTAATAACCAACTTAGTTTTTTGTTTCCTTTACTCTAGAACGACAAAGTTCCATACACTCTCTTAGGAAAGCATCCTCGTCGTCCAACATCTTCCACATGATGAAGAACTCCGTTGCTCTTTTGGCCCTTGCCGCCGGCGTAAGCCAGGTTACTGCTACCGTATGTCTCTCTTATACAATCAGAATTGCCGGGTCTCATTGCCACATGAGATCTGCCTGCCATAACGAGCCCCTAGATCACTAACAAGCTCCGTAGGGCTGGAACAAGTTCCCTTCTTTCACCTCCCCTCTCAACACCGACAACCAGTGTGACGACAAGCAGAAGTCCGGCTTCTCCTGGGGCGACCTGAACACGGGATCCTTCAGCAACTATGGCGGATTCGCCTTCAAGGGCTGGACCTGTGAAAGCGACTTCTCCAAGCGCGATCTCCTGGCTCCCCGCACCTTCGGCTTGGGCAAGGTCATCTCTGGCTCTTGCGGACAGCAGAAGGAGACCTCTCCCTCTTTCGGCTGCGGCTCCGGCTCTGGCGCCCCTGACAAGTTCTCCATCACCCACATGGACTTGACGGTCGAGTTCGACTGCGACCTCGAGTTCCACTACGACATGCCCGATGGCTCCAACTGCAAGCAACGCTCTCCCTGCTCCAAGTCTGGAACCACCGTCACCAACTCCCAGTGCGGTGGTGCCAAGAACGTCACCATCGTCTTCCCCCCGCAGCCCTCCAAGCCCAAGTCCACCTGCGGTGTCGGTGTGCACACCATTGGCTTTGACTGCAGTCCTGCTGAGACTCCCAAGCCTCCCAAGACCGTCAGCCAGGCTCTCCCCAGTGCCACCACTCTGAGCACCCAGATTCAGGTCCCGACCATCCCCGTGGCCATCCCGACTGTCTCCGTCCCCGTCGCTATCCCTACTGTCTCCGTCCCCGTTCAGGAGACCAGCGCCGCTCTTCCCTCCGTCTCCATCCCCGTCGCGGAGACACCCGTCGTCAGCAAGCCCGTCGAGGAGACCACTGTCGCTCTTCCCTCCGTCTCTCTCCCCGTCAAGGGGACCACCGCTGCTCTTCCCTCCATTTCCATCCCCGTCGCGGAGACACCCGTTGTCAGCAAGCCCGTCGAGGAGACCACTCCTGCTCAGCTCCCCTCCGTCCCCGTCCCTATCAACGCTACCAAGCCTGCCCAGACCGAGACCGTTCCGGCCGTCGTCCCCCCTGTTGTCCCCGAGACCAAGACCACTGTCTACGATACCACCTCCACCATCTACACCACCCGTGTTGAGACCGTGACATCTTGCGCACCCGAGATCACCAACTGCCCTGCCAACTCCCACGCCGTGGTTACCCGCACCGTCCCTCTCACGACCACCGTCTGCCCCGTCACCGAGACCATCGTCCACACCCCTGGCACTGCCCCCACCAAGCCCGCTGGCCAGCCTGTCATCTCTGTTCCCGCTGTTAAGCCCTCTGCTCCCGCTGTCAAGCCCTCTGCCCCTGCTGTCAAGCCCTCTGCTCCCCAGCCGGCTGGCCCCGTTCAGACTCTTCCTTGCCCCGATGTCGTTCCTCAGTGCCTGAGCACTTGGATGTGGTCTACTGGCTGCACTAGCAACTCTGACGCCAACTGCTACTGCCCCGACGCCAAGTTCGTCGAGAACATGTTCGCTTGCATCTACGCCCACGGCGTCAGCGACGACATCATCTCCAAGGCCACCAAGTTCTTCCAGGGTATCTGCGCTCCTCACATCCCCCAGAACCCCGCCATCGTCACGGGCCCCGCCACTATCACCCCGGCCAACACCGCCGGTGACAACAAGCCTGCCCCGACCAACCCTGCCGACGTCACCACTGTCGTCATTGACAAGACGGTGGTTGTCCCTTGTGTCACTGGCGGCACCACCATTTCCGGATCGTCCACTACTGCCACCATCAAGACGACCCTCGTGGTTCCCCACGTCTCCTTCGCCACCAACTCCGCCTCCGATGTCGTCCCCGTCGCTCCCGCCACCCCGGCCGGCGGCGCTGGCCCCACCGGTGTCTCGGTTGCCCCCTACCCCACCGTCCCCGCTCCTGGCGCCAGCAAGCCGATCGGCACTGGCGGCGTCAGGCCTACCACCACCGGCGTTGTCACCGCCGGTGCTGGCAAGACTGCTTTCGGTCTCGGTGCCGTCGTTGCCATTGCTGCCCTCGCTGCATTCTAAACTTGGCAACATTGTTTTCTTTCATTCTCCCTTCCGAATAAGCTGACTCCTTATGCGAGATTGGAGGAACACTTGAAAATAGTTTTCCTTATTGTACCAGTGTCGCTACACGCGGACTCTGTAGCTTACAAAGTTTTTGCAATCATACATATCCTTCTACGATCCTTACGAATAAACAGTTGCATGGGGGTGGTTGGTCTTGGGAAGCAGGGGTTTCAATACCCCTTTGAGAAGGCCGTGCCACCATATTTTTTTTGTTTTTGATACGTTCATCTTTCACTCAACAATCTTGGCCATGAACTACTAGAGCGCATAAAGAAAGGGATCGAACACATTGCTCGGCATTCGACCCTCTCTCTCTTCCTCCTGTGCTCTTTTCTTTTCATGGATCATTGGGAAGCAAATGGATCAGAAAAGGAGGTCGGTTGAGTGAGGCATTGGGTTTCGGCGGCATACCCTGGCTGGCTGCATTTTGTGTAATATTAATAGTTTCTGCCTGCGTGAGAGGAATACAAGATGCGCTCTCTTCAACAAAAAAAAAATCAATCTTTGAATTCATCATAACAGGCCGGTTCTGCATGAGTTGGCTCAATGGCCTGGGGCAGACAACGCCTGATGGCTTAGTCTTTAGGGGAGCGAACGGGATAGCTAGCCATCCGGTAGGCGTGGCTTTTTGTGCTGACCCTCTGATACTGGCTGGTGCAGCCATACCGCGATGATCCTGCCAGAGGCATCACTGCATGGTGGTGAGAGGCTGCCTGTAAGTTATGTCTCCCCCCAACTACTGCAGTCAGAAGCTGTTCGCAAGCGACATCATACTCCTGTGGGTATTCCAATCTGGTAGATAAGGAGCAACCCATTCATTTTTTTCACGCTGTCTTCACTGTCCCAATACCAGTTCGGCTGCACGACCGCCACAGTTGCCGGTGCAGCTTGTTAGATCGAGAAATGAGACTACAGGGTTGCACAGAGGGCGGAAAAGCAGATACGTAGCCTTGGAGTTGCAGTACAAGGGCCGAGGGCCATCCATACTGGATGTCCTTCTGTCGGGGAGAGAGCGCAGACCAATTGGTGTGGAGCGGGTGGGCAGAGGAAATTGCAATATAGACTGGCAGCCCATCTCAGTCGGCTTCGGCAGACCAGCCGAGCTGCAACAAATAACATTAAACTGGTAAATATGTGTTAAGTACGATGGTACGTATCGAGAAGCCGGCCGCCTAGGCCGGTCATGTCCTTGAACTTGGTCCACATGTCGCATATGGTCTGCTATCGAGCATGCCATGTGCCAGAAAATATCGCGCCCCCGCCGCACAACGCCCAATATCTTCAAAATGAACAGTCTCCTTTTTGGGTGAATATGATGTGGCTTCATTCGCGTCCAGATTCCGAGGCATAGTCATCGACGAGACTCTGCATCTCGGCGTCATGGATTCTGCGATCTCGCAGCCTGCGCTGAAGAGGCTCTGCCTGCTCGAAGGAGCCGCGACGGCCCCAGTTATGAGGCTGGCGCTTGAGGAATGCGCCGACAGAGCCGAGATAGCCCTCGTGGCGGAGGAAGTAGGCCTGCTTCTTTCCCTGAGACCAGAACTTGATGGCGTAACTGAGGGTGTTGATCGTTTGCCGGTGGCCGCGGATGAAAGAGCCTCCAAAGTAGATGTGGTCGAGGTTGTGGATTTGCGATTGGAGGAAAGCAATTTGACCAATGTTGTTTGAAATAGCATATAGCAGAGACCGGGATATGTCAGCACCAGAGAACGGCTGGTCTGAGGCGTGCTCCGCGGCGTCTTGGTGGTCCCCCTCGGCGGACTTGGCAGGGTCCGAAGAAGAAGAAGGCGTGTTCTTGTTGTCGCGGTTGTGCAGACCACCGTGATCCTCGGCTTCGTTCTCGGCTGTACGCTTCATGCGGAAGACCTTGCCGAACGAAGAAGCAATGGTTGTGCTCTTGAGACCGATCTTTCCGTAGTCGCCGCCGTAGATGTCGCCAACTAGCATATCCACCTTGGCGTTATCCCCTCGTTCCGACATGTCAAGCATCTCGTCAAAGGTCCGAGCGCCGGTGAGGAGAGAGAGGAGTCCCCATAGCGTACCACCTCCGAGTGAGGTTCCGCCCACACGCTGGTACTCACGGGGCCCCGAAACCTTGAGCAGCGAGACACCGGAGCCGATGTTGACGAGGAGATAAGGGTAAATGTTCTCCGAGGGCGACACGAAGTGCATGGGGTCGGTCTCGCTATAGGTAAAGACTTCGCGGGGTATCTCGGTGATGAAGAAGTCAAGACCTGGTGATGAATTAGCATCCTCCTACTTCACACATACAAGGCTTAGGGAGCGAGCGCGTTGGAGGGCTTAGGTGGAGGACTTACCAATAATGAGGCATTCCATCTCTTCCTCGCGCATGACATCTACGCCCAGGACGTCCCGCATCTTATCGTAGAACTTAAAAGCGCCGCCGCCGGTCGCCATGACGCTCAATTCGTTCGGCTTGGAGCCATTGAGGGCCTGCTGCTTGTCCTTGAGGTGGCGCATGAACTCAATGCAGTCGTCGATGCGATCGGTCTCGAAGTTGAGGAAGTTGAGGCGCCCACCAGGGTCGGCGGAGTGAGGTTCGCGCGTGAAGTAGACGAGCTTGATCAGAGAGCCGCCAATCTGCACAACGGCACGTTAGCATCGAGCGAAAAGACGGGACGGGGGGGGGGGGGGGGGCGTAGGGCGGAGTGTCGCATACATCAACGGCGATATGGCTCACGACGGCATGGTGGTTGGGCAGGCGAATATCGCTCGTCTCGTGGTGGGTCGGCGAACCTCGGCCATTGTTGCTCGGAGAACTCGAGTCCGGATCGACAATGAAGGCGCCCTTGACGTTGATACGGACGGAGCCAGGGCGGATGATGGTATTGTCAATTTCTTCGGTGCTCGTCATGGTCCGGGCTCTCGTGCGAATTTCGGCGCCAGCCAGGACTGCAGGCTCGGAAGAGGAGGTGTTGGTGTCGGTGTTGATGATGGTGTTGTTATTGTTGTTGTTGTTGTTGTTCAGTTGTTCTTCGGGTCTAGGATCCTCAATCGCCGAGCCTCCATCATCAGGCGCGGGGCCCATGCTCGGTCTCAATGGGGTTGGTAGTTGTCGGGCGCGTTGGCGGCCGGACGGAGGTGGCTTGCGACGGTGCAATTCATGAAATGGAGGCCCAAGAGCGGCGTGGGCAGGATCGCGGGGGGCCGGAGAACGGCTGGGGAGGATGGGCGACGGGTGTTCAGGGTTGTGTCGGCGCAGAGGTCGCCTTGCGCTGCGTCAGCTAGGTTCGGAGTTGAGGGAGGGGGGGATTCATCGAGGGGTTTAGATTGTGGGAACAGTCGACGGTTTTGTGTCGAACAGACTGGAATCCTTGTCTTAATTACCTACCGTATTTACTTTTGCGCGCGAGTCCACCCCCCCCCCCCCCCCCCCCCCTTAGGTCGGATCTCCCGAGGGGGCTTGCTTATCGATAAGGGAGTGTACAAAGGTTGGATGTGCTCTTTCCTATCTGGGCAAGTACCTTGGTGCTATCTGGTGGCCTTGTGGTACGAATACAGTAGGTAGACTACCTATCCGTACCATCATGGTGGGAGGATTGTTGAGTACCCCAGTGCCGCCGGACCGAGGTTTTCAGGGTGCACCCCACTGTAGGGAGCCACACCTCAGCTGGCCATGGGATGGGGAACACTGGGAACTGTTGATCTGACTCTTGTTCCTCAACCCTCACCACCCACCTTGGTTTACCTATCTGTAGGTAGATATAGTTCAACCAGCTAAAGCAGCAGCTCACCCCCATTGGTCTCTCAATGCCTCGTTTGCTTGCCGTGCCATCCGTGCGCCGGTTACTTCCGCTGATATTCCGCCCAGCCTCAAATTGCGTTCTGAGTGTTGAGTCAGCAGGGTACTTTTGATCACTGATCATGATCACCTGTGGACCTCCCGATTGGAAACTGTAATAACCGGTGCTTATCTCACTTTGTAATTAAGTAATTACCGTTCAGTCATTTTCCCAGGCAGCCGACGGAGGGAACGAACCTCTCGGCGTACATTTTGGAGGAGAGGAAGGGGGGAAGGGTGGACATCCGTCTGGCGATATCGTTCTACCTTACTGGCAGCATCGATGCTGTCCTCACACCGCCACATGCAAGTCGACAATCGTCCAGAAATCGGTTCCTTAGGCTCTGTCACGGGATCCTGCCGCCCTCATATGACCGGCCCGTGCGAGACTGCCTTCGACTTTGCACCCCGACTCATGTAAGCTAGCTTGCCGAGGCCGGGTGCCTTGACGCGGAGACGACCAGTTGGCTGGGTGGTGCTGCGCTCAGGGATGAACCGGTACGTATGCATTTGCTGCGCCATAATCAGAGCGTCGCGGAACAAATTTCACGCGCGCATCCGTGGTCAAGTGCCTGAACATCCTTACGCCTATGATACCGCAGTGGCCGCGCTTCCCGCCCTGCTCCGTAATCATGTCTACTTGTTCGCGGTGGCGCACACCTAGCCAGTCAGTCTTGGTCCGGGCCGGCCCGCCGGTGGAATGAGACTTGGTCGACACTGGCCCCATAAAAAGTCTCGGCGTCTCGCGGCCGGCAGCCCCGATGACTTCCGACCCCAACTACAACAAGTCGTTGTAGAATCCTGAACGGACTCAATATAATTCGAAGTAATCTGCCATCTAGGCTATCCCTTTGTGTTTCCTCTGAGTCGTCAGAGTGCTCGATTGTCATTGAATTACGAAACTGTGCTTGAACACGAGTCTTTCGCAGCACATCTTTCTCCGTAGTTCAGGCTGTCAATGTCCGGCATCACCGAGTGAACTCAGTCACTGGAACACCCAACAATCAGTCTAAGTCCCCAATACGTATAAATATTGTGTTATGAAATTCCTGCTTCTGAAAAGTCCGTGGCGTCGACCACACAGAGAAGCAGCACATCTCGAGAGCAATACCAAGATTGGAAACATGGCCAATTCAATAATAACCACTATGCATAGAGCCCATATCATATTCATGAACATCATAATCGTCAGCACTGTTACTTCCCGCTGTACTGCAACTAACATCCAACCAGGACCATCAGGGTAGGCAGCGACGGAAGAGGTACGATGACACCGCTGTTGGGAACCGATTCGTGCTTGGCCCAGATCTGTCAGATAAGGAACCGAATGGAGGCACATGACGGGAGCTCAGTATAGGGAGGGAGGATCACGGGAAGCTGAGTACAGTACGCGCCAGCAACCTTGGGAGAGGGAAGCAAGTCATTCCAAGCGCGAAGATTCGCATAAACATCGTAGCGTCAAAGCCGGCAAGTTTCGGCGTCACGGTAGAGTGTGTCCAAGATCGCACGTTCGTGCGGAAGAACTGTGTCAGCTCGAAGCCAATTCGAGAAAGACACTGGGTCGTAGCCGAGCACTCCGGGGATAAGTCGAAGGCGTCCACCAAAAAGCCTGGGGAAGAGGCCTCCAAAGACGTTAGGTAAAAACGTCAAATCAACATCGGTACTGAGATCCGATGAGATAGAGGACGCATGAGAGGGTCGAGTGCTTCGCCAAAGGCACAGGACAATGCCAGTGCATGAATAACATCTATTCAAGCAGGATTGCCAAGTATCGTGTCGGCCGTACCAAGCTCTGTGATGGCTATTGCGCCAAGTAGGGTTGCTCGGCTGCTCAGTACAACGTCTGTTCTTGACGTGCGGGAAGCACTACGTGGGGATGTTTAGGCCCAGAGTTAGTCCGACCTCGTCAGTAGAAGGAAGCCTAGATAACCGTGGTCAAAATACAAAAGGGGTCGAACACCTTCTATACCATTTATAACCTGAGTAGCCGGTGTGATCTCAAAGTTTATGCCATGGCTGTTCTTAGTTGAGAACATGGTATGTGACCTGCTAGTACGCTGACACCTTTCAAGAGGGAAGCATTTAACCCCACCGTTCCTTGATGCTCTCAAAGAAAACACCTTAACCTGGGCACCGGGCCGGGCTTTCCATGGTTGCCCCAGTGAAACTCCATCACCCACCGATCGCAGCCTGACAAATCCCGCGCCGGCTGCCATGTCGGCTCCGCGTACTCCCAGTCGATAAGATATTGCAGTCCCGTGCGTGGCGCCTTCCCGGCCCACCTCGAGTCGAGTATGGCCTTGAACGCCCATCGTTCCTCGTCAAGTTTCTGGTTGTGCTTCACGACCACGCGACCCTCCTTCTCAGGCTCGGGCTGTGACACCTCCGCGGTGAGGCCAGGGATGGCGACATCACTGTCTTTCCCTTCGTCGGAATGTAATACCTGGGTCGTGTTAGTCCGTCTGATCCAGGGGTCGTAGAGCAAAGACCATTCAAACCAGACCTCGGGGTTAAGGTCTTGAGAAAGGGGAGACGCTACGGATCCGTGGGAGACGAAAGGGGGCGCGGAGGCCGTGTTGAGGCGACTCCAGGACTCGTCGATGCTCGGAGCGTGGACCCAGGCGTTGCAGAAGAGCCCGACGATGGCTACGAGTACCTTTGTTGCGGATCGGGTGTCACAGAACCCAAAACCCCAGCAGGACCGGCTCTCGAAGTGTGAGTACAACTTGATGAGGCATACTACCAGGGCCCGGTCGGCGAAGTCTGACCCTGGTGCCGTGGGCTGCATCAACAACCCCTTGCGTTCGGACGGACTGGTGTCAAGTATCGTCTCGTTTACGCTGTTGATGATTCCATCTTCGTCTAGCAGGGGGCCTGGCTGTGCTTCGGCGCGCTCCAGCTCGATGAGAAGGGTGCGGACCACGGCTCGAACAGGCGGAAAGCGCATGAACCTGTGCAACTTGTTAATGTGGATATTGCATCTCCTAGCCAGCCTGGCCAAGTCAGCGTTGACTGCCACGGGTGGCGTGTTGGGACCGGCAGGCACCTTGACAATTTGAAATGTGTAGTCATTGGGCCAGGCAGTATTTGGATATCTTCTGGAGCTGCCCACAAAGGCAATCTCTAGGAAAAGGTTGTTGACGAGTGGTTCCTCGTAACGCCACCCCTGTCTGACGTGTTGTTCCTGTAGAGCTGAGTTCATGAGCCTTATAAGATGCCCATTCGTGCCGCCTACTTGTCCTGAAGCAGGTTTATGCGTATTGTATTCTGTGACGCACATGTTTTTGTGGGCAATGCGCGTGGGCGCGGCAATTGTAGCCGTGTAGCGAAGCTGAATCAAAGCAAATGCGAGTTGGAAATATGTCAAGAACAGGGGATGAAGTATCGTGGCCGAGATAGTAGATGCGGACGCTCGTAACATCCTCATACGATATATACACACACATATATATACATACATCGAAACTTGGCTGCAAGGGAGATTGACGACGGCCTCCCCCGGTCGAAGGCGAGACGTGAATAACACTCTCCTTTCATCATCGTGTCTTTGCATCCAAGGGCCGGACCACTACCGCAAGTTCCGCCGCGTATCGCAACTCGACGACAATGACAGCGTATCGTAACAATGCCTCGACAAAGACGTTGTCCTTCAGGCACAATGGTGTGAAGCTTGAACTTCCAAGCAAGTTGCTTGACTTCAATTGCACGGCTGATGTAGCCTTGTACAACTAAGCTGCCCGTGACAATACCTTTGTTCCATGTCGAATAATATTTTCGTCTTCGTGGAACGGTAGAGAGGGACAAGGTCCTGAGATGGAATTTTTAAGCCTTGCCGGGTTTTACGTCATAATGTGGAAGGGAGGGAACATGTGTTGTTCTGCTGAATGCGATGAGAATGCCAAGGTCGAGGTGACGGCGCCACAGTTGTAGACGACCATTCTCAAATATAGCACGCGCGACATAGCTGTAGGTTGGTTTCCTCGACATCAGGCAAGAGAAACACGCGGCCCTTATACTGTGTTTCCGACTGCGTTACTATCATTGTGTACCTGTGCGACCTCAAGAGGGGCCGCCAGGATCAAGCACATAAGAACACGCGATCCTCCTCCCAGCACCAATTTGTGGGAACCGGGCCCTCGGACGTTCCCACCTGTTGACTAACCTCCTGGGGTGACAGACCGATCAGTGAGTTTTATTATCGTCGTTGAAGAACTGCCGCCATGTGTACCGAGCCAGGTCCGTGTAGAGACTCGAGAATCCGGAGGCTACGACGGCAGGTGACAGGCCGGCCAGTTGCTCACATGGTTGGGCTGCGGGCGGGGGCGCAGCCCTCGCTAGGCGGGTAGAAGAGAAATGTCATCAAAGAGAAACGCAGGGATCATTCTAGTTCCAAGGACTGTGTGTCTGGGACCCCGTGCACCGAGAATGCCAAGGAAGAAACAGAAAGCGTCCAATAGAGGACGGTGCCTGAGCCATCACCTCGAGCTAACCGTGTGATTGAAGAGGGCGGACCAATGAGGTGATGCTCAACTGGATGAAAAACCGAGCAGCGATGGTAGTATGTCTGACGGCGGGTGCAGTAAGTCTTTTAGCATCCTGCCTCATGATGCGTGGTCAGTGACATGGCGGTGTATTGACAGGGGTGGCATGGAACAATACCGCCGGAAGGAAACCTTCTTCCATATATTGAGTAAATGAATGTTAAGACAAGACTGTCCATTGTCAAGACCCGAAGCCGTGGAGAGACGTGGTCGAGGAACAAGGAAGAAACGTCCCGTTGGAAGCGCATCCGACTCATGCGACCTGTGGAGGCGCTGGAGAGATAGGTCAAAGGGACATGGGAAAGGCCTGTTGACGTTGATTGGGCTCTTCCCTGAGCCAGGAGCCGCGTCCTAATACCTACCTAGGTGGACGACATAGCTGAGCCGGAGGGTTGGAACGGCAGGTTCCCGAGTTGGAGTTTGTTTCCGCAAACATGTTGGCGACAAAGACATGGGACAAGGACAACAGATGATGAGACGGAGGAATGAGAAGAGGAGGAAGAAGCCATTGAAACCGAGGACCGAGATGCTGCCGGGAAGCCGGTTGCGTCGGTGCTCTGTCTTGATCTTGTTGCGGCATTGAGATGGACTCGGTCATTGGGCCCACGAACCGACCCGGGAAGGATGAGTGACAGCCAACTCAACCATTCAGCGACAAAGACACGTTTAGCACCATTCTTGACGTACCTACCTATCTGGCGATTCGATTCACCGACCATGGATGGTAGGGAACTCTCACGATGCAAGGAGTCGAGGAAACGAGAGGCACACTAAATACATAGATAGATAGTTTAGGGAGGTGGCAGCAGTCATCAGAAACAGAAGGCCCTGGAATGAGGTCATATAGTCAGGGTCCTCCTCTTGTCCTGACCAGGTACAGATAGTTTACGCCCTGTGTTGTCCTACTAGGAACCGGTGGTTCCCCACTCGCCGGCCACTACGTACAGTACCTAGGTAGGTAGTTACCTACCTCAGAGGTGACGAGATGATGGCGTGCGTCGGTGAGAGAAAGCGTGTGATTGGGTTAAGCCCAACGGACCTGGGCCATCCCAGTGCAGCAAAGCGATTCCTACAGGGTGTAGCGATGACTTTCGACATGCCCCGGTGGAGGTTGCGACAATGGCCGGCGCTTATCGATTGGAGCGCCGTTATCTCATTGCGCTCTTTTGGTGGCATGTGGAAGCTCCCGCAGGCGCCCTCCGGGACACGGGCGACGAGCCCGGTGTGAAACAGCACAACTTACTCAAGTAACCTACCGACCTCCCTACTAGGTACAGTACTCTCCCCATTCTCTCAGACGGGACGAACGTGGGTTTGACTGGTTTTTTTTTTCTTTTTTTCTTTTTTTCTTTTCTTTTTTTCCCCTTCTCTCACGGAGTACGGATACTTGCGCTAACTTGACTTGTTGGTACTGGAAGTTGAAACCGACATCTCCTGAGTGATATGTACGGTATGCAGCGACTCAAGGCTAGGCTTTACATCAGTCACACCATTATTCTTTGGATCCGACGAACCAACTGCATGTGAGGAGACACAGACGGACAGACAGACTGACAGACAGCCACATAGCGTGTATAGGTGAGACGTGCTGCTTCCAGCATCTGATGTGTATCTACCTACTCCAAGTTAGGTAGTGTAGGATCGCACCTAACCTAGCGTCCGTCCGTTGGAGAAAGGAAAGTACGAGACCCGGCTGGCATGTGTTACCGGCGCCGTCCTCGCCGCCATTGATATGCATGCTTGCTTGGTCAGGAATGTTTCTTTCATCGTCCTCCCCACTGCTTCCATCCATACCAACCTTGCATTCCTTGGTACCTACTTACCTACCTACATAAGGTATCTGCCATCGGTCGGTCGCGTCAGCTGCTTGTTGCATTCATGGCCGCCTGTGTGCCATCCCACTCTCCTCTCCTCTCCCCTCCCCTCACCCCCCGGTCAATGACGTCCTCGGCTTCTCGCAAGAGGGAACATCGAGACAGTACTGAACGACCAGCTTGGCGCTGCCTTTAGATAGGAGCTTGGAAAGGAACACACATGGCGGCCGTCCAACAACCCGAACACAGATATACCTAGACACGCAGACAGGCAGACAGGCAGGTAGTAAAGACAATAAAAATAGCAAAGACCTGACTTACACACAAATCTTCAGTACAATGCGATCGATGCGCTGACACGCCGTGTCCGCCTGCCCCGCCGTGCCTTCCATGTTCCGTCCCATGCCATCCCATGCCATCGTGCCGCATCGCCTCGTTCCCTGCGTCCGTTCTCTTCCACCTCTCCTCGTCCTTGTCCTCGCTCTCCCCCAATCAAAGCCTTGTGCCTTGCCTTGCAGATATCTCACCTCACCTTGACCTCTCCAACCTACCTTTCCCTACCTACACTACTTATCTCCCTACCTCTCTACCTACCTAACTGCCTTACCACTCGCCAGTCCTCGCTCCGGCTTCCTATCTACCTATGTAGTCATCCTCAGGTTGCCAATCGCAAGACAAGAGTACCACCACCATCGACTACGGCCCTTCGCACCGCGACCGAATTCGCCGCCTAACCTTTGCCCAATCAATCTTTCCCGACACCGGGTATCTATCTACTCCTTCCCAGAACGTCCGAAGACACACACACACACACACACACACACACACACACACACGCACGCACACACTCATTCTGCATCTCTCTGTCATCCCCTAACCTACCTCGTTCGCCGCCCTCGACGTCTGTCTTGGCCACCTGGCCGTAACCATCACAGTTGCGCCTATCAGAGTCCAGCACAAATTGACCAAGCAAGAAGACGACCCTCCGGCCTCGCGAGGTCACTCGACTCACCGAATTGCATAAACAACTCAGAGCCTTTTCGCCATCGCTAATTGCTCTCTTACACTTCCGGACACCGTCCGTATCTCATCCGAGCCCTACTCGGTCCGCACCGTTCGGCCTCATCGCGTCACATCGCACTGCATTGCAACACGACGCAAACTACCTCCTCTGATGAATCGTATTTGCACACCCGCGTGCTGCTGGTAACTGGACGCGCCTTGATTCAACTACACGTCTTTTTCGCACCTCCGTGGATCCTGTCGCCACGCTGCTCATCGCCATCGCACTTTCTTGAACGACCCTGCACCCCGTCTCAAATCCCTCTCCGTCATTTCCCCTAGACGCCGTTGCCCCGCCTCCAGCCTGCCGACTCTTGTTTTCTCATTTCCAACCCACTCTCCACAGTGACCGCTCGACGGCTCATCTGACTGTGAGGTTACCGCTGAAATCACCTCCTGCCCGGACCTTCAGCTGGCTCAGCATAACGCATCCCAAGACGCAAAAGGCTGGAATTCACTCCACGGACGAGGCCCGACAGGTTGACGCGCGCACAGCTGCCTCCAGTGTCTGCACTGCAACCGGGTACCTCAAGCTTGGAGCTGGACTGGACACTACAGACGAAACATCACCAATCCCAGGCCGTCAGCCGTCGCGCTCTGCTGACCTCGAGCTGCTCAGTCTAGGCCCTGGGCTCGACTTTGCTCCCCCAACTGGCCCCTCTCACACTCCCCGACCTGCGGACAACACAGTCGATTCCGCTTTGCGCATTCCACAGTCCATGATGAACGGCAGCCAACAAGCCCAAGAGCCGGCACCGCAACAGCCCACGCAGCCGCCAGCGGCCAGCACCAATGCCAACGCCGATTCCAACGCCAGCGCCAGCGCCAATGGTAACTCGACGGCGGCCAAGAAGCGCAAGAAAGATGGCCTGAAGCCCATCATCACGACCGAGACACCTCCGTAAGTTTGATCAACAGAGCGGTTCCTTAACTCTTCTCCCGCGTTTACGTTTTTCTATTTGCGTTGCATCTTTTATGGTTTGGTATTGTTTTATTTCGGTTCGTCCCCTAGACGGGGGAATAAGAAGATGGCTGGTTTTCACTGCCTCAACATTGTTCCCATCAGGCGCCCCAGGTTTTATTTACACAGGTCATTGTTCCCCATTCCACTCTCTCCACTGTTGGCACTATTACCCCTCTATCCTGTCTAAAAGCGCCGTGCCCAATGCCGCACGTCCTTCCCTGCGGTCGTGGCGGGGCACAACATGGGGGCAGCGATGGGGTCCCATCCAACCAAACCAGACCCGTTTAGGCTTGTCAAGTCCAGAAAGCCCAGTCCCACTCCAGTCGATTCCAGGTCGGTCCAGTCCGAATTGGCACTGCAGAAGTAGAAGCAGTCAGTGCCCAACACCGCGCCGCACAGCTTGTCTCACTCCCGGCCATCTGGGAGCTTGCACAGAAAGGGTCCGCGTTCGAAGACGCTGCGCCACGGCAGCTGTGAGGGAGAAACATGGAAGACCGTGGCGACACGACGAGACGATAGATGATGACCACCCGGTCGGGGAGAGGGGCCTCTGTCACTCGAAATAATGGGTATCGGGTGCACCATGACCGTTGCACAGAGAAACCATTGGCCAGAGATCGACATTTGCTTGGCTGGCAAAACACTGGACCAGAGGTCGAGGGCTGCTCCTCCACAACATTTACGGGTCGCCAGCTGTCGCCATTGCCCAGCAGCAGCAGCAGCAGCAACAACAAGCAGTGGCCCCGCCTCCGCGAATGCAGCTTCATACCTGCTGGGCCTGCGATGCGCAGCACGTTGAGGCGCATAGCTTCGACATACTGTATGCTGCACCCCGCCTGTGCGACCGCGGAAACTTCTGAGCAGGACGAGGAAGAGGAAGAGAGATGGCCGAGAGAAACCTGGTGCGAGGGCGTGAGGCCATCCATGTATGGCGCACACGCTGACCGAGGGGTGTCACGAAGCGCCTACCTCCTGAACACCGCTCACTTGAACTGGACCGAACTCGACTGGACCTGGACTAACTGGATTGAGCTGTGCTGAACTGAAGTCAGTCAACTTTTCTCAGCACCGGCGTTTCTTCATTACCATACCATGGTGTCCAAGATATTGGCGGTACAGCATACACCGGTATCTTGAAATGCGTCTTGCAAACAAGTCGCTGACGCAAAGGGTCGACCTGCCCTAGCTTCCTTCCCCTCTCTCTTTGGGCATGCAATCAAGTGTTTCCCGCTGACCCTCAACCGTTCACTTTGGCCTCCCTGACCTGTTCGGGCCAGGGACTGGACTGAACTGGACTGGCTTCAAGTGGCCCAGACCTGTACTTTTTATTTTTGCTTTATTTATTTTTTTGCGTCGCCAGATCACTTGCCGACCCCCCCTCTTCCCGTCCCTGTTGCTCTCTCTCACTCACTCCCACCCACCCGCTGACACTGACCCCTCCCCTTCTCTGGTTACCTGCTTTTTGTTTTTTCCCCTCGCCCCCCCTCTCTCTCTCGCCCTTATCCAGCTCAGGGCCCTGTTCTACGCTACCTTACTGTCTTGTCCACCACAAAAGTTACCCGCGCACGCGCACCCTACCTTTTTACCTTGCCTGATCTCCTGCCCGCCGTTTTCTGCCTTTTACCTGGCTGGCCCGTTCCCGCGCCTTACCTCACCTTAACCTCCTTCCTTTTCCTTCCCTCCCCCTTCCTCCCAAACCTTTACCCACCCCAGTCGGCTACAACTGGACTTGCCGCTGTCACTCCAGTTACTTTCCCATGTTGTGAGCGGCACCAGTTTCGCACTGGATTCCCGCCCGTTGTTTTTTTCTTTTCTTTTTCTTCTTTTGCCATTCTCGCTTCATTCTTCTTGTTTTGTTTGGTCTTACCGTCGCTCGGCCTCCCGCTCTTCTATCCTCTTGATTTCCTTTTTTAGGATTGTTTGCGCTGGGTGCGCAATGTTGCAAACATGAGCTTTCTCAAGACAAGGTTCTGCTCTTCTTTCCCCTTTGACTTGTCGCATTTCATGGCTCGTTTTCGCGCTGCGAAATCTTTGCCCGCTGACCTGCCATTCTCCACCCCCGCCATTTTCATCATGCACTTGGGGTCGCTTTTTTGCTGCTCCTCTTGCGCTCACACGAGTCAACTTTGACTCGCCTCCATACTCGGGGAAACATGAGCTAACGTTTTCTTCGTCCTCTACAGAACTCACCAGCTGTCTGCTGCTATGCAGAACTCGCCGACGTCAACATCGTCGGGCGAAGACCCCGCCGAAAACACGGCCGACGAGGAAGATTCCGAGGATTACTGTAAGGGCGGCTACCACCCCGTCCAGATTGGCGAAAAGTTCAAGGACGGCAAATACACGGTCGTGCGCAAGCTCGGATGGGGTCACTTCTCGACCGTCTGGCTCTCCCGAGACAACTCGTCGAATAAGCACGTCGCCTTGAAGGTCGTCCGCTCCGCCGCGCACTACACCGAGACCGCCATTGACGAGATCAAACTGCTCAACAAGATCGTCCAGGCCAAGCCTGACCACCCCGGCCGTAAGCATGTCGTCAGCTTGCTCGACTCCTTCGAACACAAGGGCCCTAATGGCACGCATGTCTGCATGGTCTTTGAGGTTTTGGGCGAGAACTTGCTGGGTCTGATTAAGAAATGGAACCACCGAGGCATCCCTATGCCCTTGGTCAAGCAAATCACTAAGCAGGTGCTGCTCGGCCTCGACTACCTACACCGCGAATGCGGTATCATCCATACCGACTTAAAGCCCGAAAACGTCCTTATTGAGATTGGCGACGTTGAACAGATTGTCAAGAAGGTGGTCAAGAGCGAGCCTGGCGACAAGGAAAACAATAGAAACGGTCGGAGAAGGAGACGCACCCTCATTACCGGCAGCCAGCCGTTGCCGTCTCCTTTGAATGCTAGCTTCAACCACAACAACCTTTTCCCAACTAACAACTCGAGCCTCAGCCAAGTGCTGCACGAAGGTATGCCACCTTACCATCAGTGCGCCACCTGTACCCCCGCGGACCGCGTCACCCCTCCGCTCCCTGGCCACGTTACAATCTCCACCCAAATTGAAAACGTCGATTGATGGCGCTCGAACTAAAGCTAACATTATATGTCTGTAGGTGGAAAATCATCGAGTGACGCCTCCCCTAAGCGTGATGCTGATCAGAAGACGCGCGAAAAGACAGCGTGAGTATTACCCCACTTCGACGAAATGAGTGGACGACGTTATCTGAGATTGACCGCTTTTTGTGTAGCGATCTACTCACGAAAGAAGTTTCGGGCATTTCCCTCGACAAGACGAGCAGCTCGCCTTCTTCTGGGGAAAAGCGTAAAGCGGAGGATGCGCATGCATTTGATGTTATCAGCGTCAAGATTGCCGATTTAGGCAACGCCTGCTGGGTCAACCACCACTTTACCAATGATATCCAGACCCGACAGTACCGCTCACCCGAGGTCATACTGGGCGCCAAATGGGGCGCAAGTACTGACGTGTGGAGCATGGCCGCAATGGTAAGACCAGCAAGCTGCATCATAAGCCTAGATACGCGAAATGCTAATTACCATGCTTTGCTAGGTGTTTGAACTGATCACGGGCGACTACCTGTTTGATCCACAATCCGGAACCAAGTACGGCAAGGACGACGATCACATTGCGCAAATCATCGAACTCCTCGGACCCTTCCCCAAATCGCTCTGCCTGTCAGGCAAGTGGTCTCAAGAGATCTTCAACCGCAAAGGCGAGCTGCGTAACATTCACCGTCTACGTCACTGGGCATTGCCAGATGTCCTCCGCGAAAAGTATCATTTCAAGGAGGAGGAGGCAAAGCGCATCGCTGATTTCTTGACCCCCATGCTTGAGCTCGTGCCCGACAAGCGTGCCAATGCAGGAGGCATGGCGGGACACGTGTGGCTAGACGACACACTCGGCATGAAAGGTGTTCGGATCAATGGGCTTGAAGTCGGCAGCCGGGGTGAGGGCATCGATGGCTGGGCAACAGAGGTGCGGAAACGGTAGGGGAAGGTAACAAAGGCCGCTTTTGATACAGGGGGCCACCAAGATATCACCATAATTTTATATGAACGATCGCCGGCCCCCTCGTCTTTCCTGGTCGGCGTCCTGCACCGTTTGTCTCTAGCATTGTCGCATCTGATTTGGATTGAGTAATTTCTCACCCACTGCACGCACCCAGTATGGTGCATGGAGTTTTGCTCTTTAACAGTACCGACACGTACATACACTACTAGTATTACCCCCCACCTACCACAGCTACTTCTACAAAAACCATCACCATCATCGCCACCACCAACACCAACACCAACTCTACTATTACTACAGCTATCTACGCTGCTACTTACACAGTCATGATCGAAAGTGCCGCATATGGGAGAACTATGGGGGGAATAGCAAATTCGAGTCATGGCCTACAAAAGGACCAAGGTTCGACTGACGTGTCGTGGTTCTAGGAGGAATTGATTGATAGACGCTGCAAATTATACGCCGGGGAAGGGAAGGGGATGTGGCTGGCAATAGTCCATGTAGCATGGCTCAGTTCCAAGTGCTAGTGAGGATCAAATAAATGAAACGAGTCATCAGGCCAAGTCGAAGCAAAGCGTCTGTAGGTAGTGTGAACAAACACCCTTCAAAAACAAGAAGGTGCAAGTACCCCGCCTGTCGATAACAAAAGTGCGAAAGTGTGAGTACCTCCTCACAAGCTCATTTTGAAGGGGAAAGGGCTGATACGCCATCTAGACAAACGACAAAGAAGCTTATGCCATTCGTTCTAGAGTCCGACTGCTCGAAATTTGCATGAAAAATAATAGCATTCTTCCTTGATCCATTGAATCCATTTGCCACCTCAGTCTACGATGATCCGGAACGCCTTTCTTTTTGTGCTCGAATAATACAAGTGCCGAGCCGCTTCCTTCGTAAAGCTCGTTCGGCCCGATGAGGAACAGGTGAGCCAGGCTCGCCGCGCAGCCGTCTCCTGTTGCGGAGTTGTGGGAGGGGGGTGGGCTTCCTCCGTGTGGTGGTTCCCTTACCGTTTCTTACGGTTCTGCGTCATCTTGCGGAATGCCTCCAGGCCGCCAGCACCGATGGGTCGGTGCTCCGGGGCACGCGAAACATCGTACGTACTCTTGGGCGCGATCGTGTAGCTGTCAGGAAGACCACCAGGACGAGCGCGGTTCGAGGTGACGACGGGCGCCAGCATGGCCTCACGCTCCAGCTCCCTGGCAGACTGGGAAGGCCGCTGGGTAAGAGTAAACTGAGAGCTACCGGCCTGGCGCTGCGACATCTTGAGAGCCCTGTTGACATCAAAGAGTTAGCATCGATTCAAACTGGCCATGAAGTGAGCGTGAGAAGATGGACGTGGGACGTACTCATAGTCAATCTCGCGCGTCTCAACGTGGCGCTTCTTGTAGTCGTCTGTCCGCTTGAGGATTGGTCGGCTCCAATCGCCAAGAAGGCGCTCGGCCATGCGTTTGATGCTGGGTTCGGGCCTCTTCGAGCGGGTGTAGAAGTAAACAACTTTGCCGATGCCGCTGCTGAGGAGCGCCTCCTTCTCAATGGGAAGTCGGATGAGCGCACTGAAAATGTCGCGTTGGATGTTGTATGCGGGCAGGCTGCCATCGTTCAGAGGTTCGAGGAAGAACTTGACATGCTGCAAGAAGTTGGTATCGGGGTCGAGAATGGCATGCTGGATGTTATTCCGGTTCAGGAGGCCGGTCACCGAAGGCAGAAGTTTTAGCTTGTGAACGGCTGGTTGCCCGGCCTCGCGTGCACTGTTGTCGGCCTCGCAAGCCTTCTCCATGGCGACTTTCAGGTCTGCGATCTGCTCATCGATCTCATCCTCCAGGTCCTATGTCATGCAATGTCAGTAACTAGGCCCAAAGCCCACGCGTCCTAGAGCCAACCCACAATCTCGTCCTTCTTCTTCTTCCGCTTCACAGGCCCCTTCATGGCAGCATCCAGAGCCCGGTCAATCGCGCGCCGCCTGCGCTCCTCTGGCGTAAGATGGGACTCGTCGTCAATCTCGGGCTCGGCAGCCTTGGGCCGGGGCTTCCTCTCGCCATCAGCCTGGCGTCTCGACTTGCGAGCAGGTCGCCCCGCATCGCCATCCGCCTCACCAAAAACCTCATCGTCGCGTGACCGCTTCTTCTCCCGGCGTCCCTCCTTTGGTTTCTTCGCTTTCGCGCCATCTGCCACCTTGCGCTTCGACGCCTTGAGAGTCTTCGCCACATCTTCGTCAACAGCTACCGGTCGGTCTTCGATATTGGCTGTCTCTGGGTCATAGTCCTCGAATTGGTCCTCGTCCATTTCCGACAGCTGGTCGTCGTCCGACAGCTCGGTGGCAGTCGCGCCTCCGGCGCCTTCACGAGGTTCTTCATTCTCGGCATGATCGTCGCGATCGGGCAGAGGGGATTCGGGGAGGGATTCGATGTCCGACATGATTGTAGAAGGAGCCGAGGAGTCGCACAGGAAGATGGAAGGTTCGGCTTTTGTAATGGTTGATGGATATGGGAAATTAGCAAGGCTTTGATGGATGCAGGTCGCCTTGCCTTGTCGTCGTTGGCCTTCGATTTTCCCAGATGGTCCAAGCTTGAGGTAAAGGGACTCACTTGGAAGGAGCAACCAGCCTCAAGTGTGGGTCTCCGTCTGGCTGGACGCCAAGCCGAGAGTGCCCTGTGGCTGCACTGTATTGTCTATCGATAAAGATGAGAAATAGTGTACGTACTGGACTGGACTCCCCAACACCAACCAGCAGACTAAGGTAATGGGAGGTTCTGTTGCCTCAGGCACGGTTTGTTTACTTTGGTTGGTGTGAGTGTCGTTCGTTTATTCCATGACAGCCAGCGACTAGAATATTTTGACCCTTGACCGCCGCCACCACCCCTGACTGATCGCAACCAGAGCTGTTGCGCACCTCACCCACACCATCCACATCACAAGAAGCCTTACGATGGATCGCCGAACATATGAAAGTCCCATGGAATGGGAATACCAGGATCGCGGGCCTCTGGATGCGACCAGCCCGTTTGCACAAGTTGCAAAGAGCAACACCCAGAACAGTGAGTCGCAGCTTGGTCGCAAGAAGCACCTTGTCCGCTGTGATTGCTTCACCATTTAAACGCACTTTGTATCTGACCCGGGCCATTTCTCCCCTCCTTTTGCAGGCTTCAGCTCGCCGAATAAATTTGCAAGCTCCAAGCCGAACCCTTTCTCGAGCCCCTCCAAGCCGAACCTCTTCGCAGGTACCCCCTCCAGGACCCTTCCATCTCTGCCACAGGCCTCGCTCTTCTCCCCCAGAGTACAGAGCAATAACATGGCGCCGCCGTTCCGGAACCCGGCCTTCACTACCCCGCGCAAACCCTTTGACGAGAGTGCTTATTCGGAGGCTTCAGGGGCAGAATCGAGCCCTGCCTTGACAGAAAATTCGGAGCTTCCAGATGATACCCCCGATGTCGACAGATACGGAGACACGAATATGGGCACCATCACACCTTCCAAGGTCGACAAAAGCTTCCGCTATGGGAAGGCCAGTCTTCAGTCATCCAAGCGTCATGCGTCAGGCAAGGGCGAGATCCCCAGAGGTGCACGAGAATACCCCGCTATAAGGAAGCGGAAGCGACACAACCTGGACAAAGACGTCGGAAGCGTACGCTATCATGCATCACAGGACTGGGATGACTCGGATGACGATTCGGATGGTGACGGGTCTCGCTCGACGGCGGCTCGCGGCGGCAAGGGCGCCAAGAAGAATATCAAGAACGGTCGTGGCTGGATTAGCAACCTGTTCCACGCTCTGGAGGAACATCCGAACGCCCCCGAGAATCTCTATCGCTGGATCCAACTTTTGGTCAACTGCATTATTGCATCGGCATTTGTGTTCTTCTGCTGGTCTATTCTGGATACCGTTCGGTCGGATATTCGAACCGCCAACGACGCAGCTCGCCTGGAAATCGAGAATAGGATGTCCGAGTGCCGGACCGAATACCAGCTAAACGAATGCGCCAAGAAGGACCGGCCTGCATTGAAGGCCATGTGCGACGAATGGTACGAGTGCATGATCCAAGATCCCTCTGCCATCATGAGGGTTCGAGTTACTGTCAAGCAAATCGCGGAAATACTCAATGAATTTGCCGGCGCCATGCAGGTCAAGGCCTGGGTAAGCATTGGCCCCTCTCCTGTCGTCCGCTGTCGCACCTTCTCACATTACCCCAAAGGTATTCTTCTTCGGCATCCTTTTCTTGTGTATCGTCGCCAATAACCTTACGCTGGGTCGTATGGCAAACAATGCTGGTCCTACCCGCCCGGCGCCGGCGCAACGCGCGGCGTCTGGAGCTGCTCCGGAGCCATCGGTGATCCCTGAGCCCTCACAGGCGTACATGTGGGTTCCCATCCAAACACCGTCACACCGCCGCCACATCCGGTATGACAACGACGATACCGACACCGACGCATCGCCGCCAAAGATGAAGTTGATTATGCCGCCTCGGACCCCTTCTGGGCGTCGTAGTCCAAGCAAAGGTGACCGGGATCGATTGCGCAGTCCGACCAAGTATGGAGGACTCAGTCCCATCAAGGGTTACTGAGTGAGCAGGGACTTACCTAATATTTATCGACACATTAAGGCAGGAACCGAAAACCAAAAGTAACACAATGCATGGATCGGAGTTGTGAGGTTTAGTTGTACAATACACGTGTCCAGGGACCAGGCTTGGGGCAGATGCGGCGTCATCTGATGGCTTGAGGCGAGCCGGGGCCGGCTTTCGCCTTCTTTTTCTTTTCTTTTGTTTTTCTCTTCTTCTTTCGTTTTTCTTGAATGGGCAGGATAGGAACCAAGGTATCGGCAACTAGCTGCTGTGCCTGGCGGAGGTGTCCACCTCTCACACCTGTTGAGAGCACAAACCCCTCCCCGAACATTCATCTGTTAGAAGCCGATGCTCCCTCTATGATCTATCTCATGCTTCTCTCCAATCTCACATAATGTGCTGCTGCCTGCCTGTCACAAACCAATTCAGACTCGTTGCTCTTGGGGGCTTGCCGTTGTAGCCGCTTTCCTATGGGTCCTCCGATCAGAGCTCGGATCATAATGGGCTTAGTCATACATGGTCTAGATCTCATTTGTTTTTGGACTCACCTTTTACCCATGACGTCAAATTGGAGGAGAATTCGGGCCTGTCAACTGCGAACCCCCCCGCCTCTAAATAGGACCCAGCTGCACAAGATGCCCCTGAATCGCGCATCGCAACAGAAAACCGATGGCTCTGACGATGGTACATTGGTCGGCGTGAATCGATAGAAAGACCAAAAAGAATTTTTTTTTTTTAAAAAACGTGTAAGCCTAAGGCTGACAGCTGAAAGTACCGCGGAACTTTTGCGATGCCTCCTGTTGACTTAATTGACGAGACATTGTTGTTTACCAGTTGCTAGCACGCAACTTGCTAGAGGACACGGAGTAGGTTCCGCCGCCACCGTTGCCAAAGAAAAAAAAACCCAACTAATCTCCATTAGCCATTTTTGTTAGGCTGGCATGCTACCCTGAGGATCGGTCAGGTCTTGGACAATAAATGTAGCCCTGCATCTGCCGCTGAGGTGTATTCGCGATAGGAATAGCATGCAGCCACCACGGAAATGGGGAGCAAGGTGCAGTAGGGGACCTCAGCCTCCCATAGAGTATGTAGCCAATGTCAAGGGTGTTCTTAAGCTCATTGCGCCCCTGGGGTTGCGAGACAACGACGGAATGGGCGCGTTCTCAAGCTGCTCACTTGGTTCAACCTATGGGAGTGCACAATGGGGTTCCTGAGGCACAGACATCTAGAGGCAACCATCCTTCGCTCCAGCCGGAGCAAAACTTTGCAAGCCAGCTGGTCTCATTGTTTCCAAGTTCCAACCAGCTCTCGAGAGTGTGATGGGGGTCCTTAGCTTAGGGCGGGGCGTCAAACCTAATTCCTCTCGTCACACCCTCGGGAGAATCGCAATGACATCCCGGAACCGCTCATGGTATCAGTACGTCCGATAGCGAGGACCTCCTCAGGTACCTCTGCCTTAGTGAATCGGTGGGCAAGGAATCCCTGCAAAGTGAGGGTCGCCGGCCAGGGTTTCATAACACGCATCATGCTCGGTGCTGTAGCGAAATGCTGCTTTCAGAATCTCGAGAGAGGGGCCGGCGGAGGAAAACTTCCAGCAGGAAGGTCGAGCGAGCGGGTATGGCGGACATAAGCCTCCATCGCGTCGCCATGGCCTCTCCGGGTTTTCGGCGTCTTGTTGGTCTCTCGTCGGGTACCCAGGACTCCGATACCTACTTTCTCGATGAGACAATCTGGCAGTGTGGGATGGGTAAATAATGCAAACCCGTCCCCAAACCAAAGAAGGCTTAACTGTCAGGCTCAGGCGGCCTAGTCGCAATGAAGCAGAGGGCGGCATGATGAGCTAGGTTGGCGTTACGTTTCGCGATACCCGGGTGGGGGTGCGGATGCTGAACTCGGCGAGGAAGAATTGAGGACTCACTGGCCTCGTCCGTTTGGATAGGTATGAAACCCAATAGTAGAGCGTATAGGTAGATACTTGTATGCATGTATGTGTATGTAGTAGTGCGCAATAGGGTGGCATCATGTCTTGCGTGCAGAAAACCCCCTTTCCTAGCGCATAGTTGGGCACTATCAGTGAGGCAGGGACGGGGACGGGACGATGGATACATCCCAGAGAGCAGACAATAATTAATAACAAGTATTCGTGCATCTGTATCCATCATGCTTGGTCTATTTATTTTCCGCCCTTTCAAATTGTTTACTGGCAGGGCGTATGGGCTACGGGAAGTGTTGAGCCTTCCGCCTTCCTAGCGATGACTGAGTCCGTCCAACTAGCTACTTTGCCAGAGACGACCACTCCTGACATCCATGTGTATCACCCGAGACGGTGGGGATAGGTGTGCACTGGAGGCGTAGTACCAGGCGGGTAGAGCGAGCGGCCAAGCGCTAGCACGAAAGCTGTGCCGCCTCGCTCCTCACCCATTCCGACACTCCCTCCCTCCATCCCTCCTCCCCTCGCCTGAGCTCAAGTATACCATACCTAGGAAAAGCGAGTCTTTGCCTGCACAATTCGGTCATGTGATTGACGATTATGTGTTCAAAGAAAAACTCCAAGGGAACATGGACACAAACGAGCAACACGACGGTGCGGCCGTCCAGCCCGTTCGTCGCGCGCCGCCTATTGTATTGTACTCTCCTGCTTTGGTACCTACCCACCTACCTTGCATGAAGGGAAGGGGGGGGGGGGGGGGAGAGAGAGAAAAACAAGTTTCACCTCCACCTCCATCACAGAGCTAGGCCTGGCGCGGCTCGAAGCTCTTGAATCTGGGGAAGGAGCTGCCCTGCTACCTTGCCCGCCATCACTGTTTACTGTATCCGTCTCGCACCTCGTCTTTTAGGCGTCTGTGCCTCGTCTTTTCCCCCGTCTGTGTACCTAGCTATGCTTGGGTAGGTACTGGGCCCGGCCTCTGCACCGTCATCCCTTCCTTTCCCACCATTCCCACTACTTCCCCCTTCATCACGAACTACGTTTTCCGCCCGTCCTTCGTTGCCTTATTCTTTTTTCCCCCTTCCCTCTCGCCACTCCAGGTTTTCTGCGCCAGGCTTCACCTTGGAGTCCCACGTCTCGCAGACCGCCACGCGCTCTTTGTACACAGAACCTGCGCACCTCACAAATCCTCATTACGGGGTTATGCAACATCGGCCTGCAGGGTTTACATTCGGCGCATGCTTCGATAGGCAAGGCACCAAGGGGGGGAAAGAGGGGCAGCAATTGCTCAGCCTCCTACTTCTTGTCTTTTCGCCCTCGCTCCTTCGCTACGGCAGCGAGAATACTGGAACGGCGGCGATCAAGAGCGGCGACCAATTCTCCCGTTTTGCGACCCAAGTTTATCCTGTATTCTCCCTCCTCAACTCTGAGCCTTTCGCATTTCTTCTTTGCGCCTGCCTACCTCCCAGCCGACTCTAGACCTATCGCCAATCATCTAACCGCCCAAGGCTGCTGCGCGGTTCAGGCAGCACGACTTCCTCGAATCAGAGCTTGATATTCACGTCCCAGATCGATGCCTACGAGAGTGCCCGCCTTCAAACGGCCTCATTATGTTAATTCGCAAACAAAACTTTGAAAGTCGAGTTTGCTTGGTAGGCTCGGCTCGAGGCTACGATCAGTCAACCTGAAGCGCGCAAGCACCGCCGATATGGAGGAGGCACCCGGCAACCAACAGCAGGCTCAGCCCAGCGCCGGCTCTGCCTCCTCCGCGGGGGCATCTGTCACATCCGCCCCTGCGCCTGCACCGTTGGCCAGTGCCGCTCCCACGCCATCTGCATCTGGCAGCTCTGGTGCCGGGCAATTATCCAAGAGAAGGAGGGGTTTGGGCGTTGTTACGCCCAATGCTTGCACCGAGTGTCGCAAGAAGCGCGCAAAGGTATGTAGGCCCTTGATAGAAATTTCTCGTCTCTTGGAAATCATGTACTGATACTTTCGCCTTAAGTGCGATGGCCAGAAACCATGCGGCCGCTGCAAGGCCCAGAAGGACGTAGAATGCGTTTACGAGGTACCAGTTCGCCAATCCAAGGAGCACCTTCGAAGCGAAATCGAGCAACTGCGTCACCGCCAGCGATCCAGTGACCAGGTAATCGCTGCCCTGGTGCGCTCCGATATGTGGGAGGATGTATTGCAACGGTTGCGGAGCGGCCAATCCCTAGAATCGGTCTCGGAATGGCTAGGTGGTACACTTCCCTCGGGCGGCGGCTCCAGAACATCTTTCAGCCGCCCTCCTGAGCAAGCTGGCGATGCAAACACCGGCTCAGGCGCCCGCCCGGGATTCCCGGGGTCGACACCTGCGCCAATCAGAACGAGAAACCTCGGAGGGCCTGGGTCTGTGAACATGAGTCCTATCACGGGGCAATCTAGCTTGCGTCAGGATATTGATCCCAACAGCCCGTGGCACCTTTCGTCGCACAGCCAGAGCACCAGGAGCAATTCGCATCCTGATGTGATGAACTGGAGTGCCGATACTAATAAGCCACCACAAGGTCTGTTCGACACGTGGGGAGAGTCAACCAGCAACACGGAGACTTCAGAAGGTGGTTCCAAGTACCAGGGCCTCGACCAGGTCCTCGCACCGCTTGATCTGCCCGACATGAAACTTCCTCCCGAAGATTGGACAAAAATCACCGATGACGGTTCTCTTGTGCAGCACCTCCTTGCCTTGTACTTCTGCTGGGAGTATCCGACGTTTGCATCGTTGAGCAAGGAACACTTTCTCCGGGATTTCCAGAACGGTGTTCATCGTTATTGTTCACCTATACTGGTAAATGCCCTTTTGGCTTTGGGCTGCCGCTTTTCCAGCAAATCCAGTACGAGAGCGAACCCCAGCGACCCGTACACCTCAGGAGACCATTTTTTCAAAGAAGCCCAGCGCCTATTTTACCTCGAGGAAAGCCACCATAGCCTGACAACCATCCAAGCTTTGGGGATCATGTCGATAAGAGAAGCAAGCTGCGGTCGAGATTCCGAGAGTTGGTACTATGCAGGACAGAGCATTCGTTTGGCCATTGAGATGGGTCTCCACCAGCTAGAAGAGGATGGCGACGATGACGAGTTTGCAGTGCAGGCTGCCACTTTCTGGGGTGCCTTTGCACTTGATCAGTGAGTGCCTTCATGCAATAGACTTCGAAGATTGGCCCTCGAGCTAACCGAGCTTACTCTTTCTTTAGCGCGTGGTCTTTGGCAACTGGCTCACTCCCCCAGTGCTCCTGTTTCCCTCACCTGCCGCCAAAGCCCGCTATCATCGATGACATTGAAGCGTCTTTGTGGATTCCGTACACAGACGACGGTAAGTTTTCACTGAATTTGGAAAACACGCCAAGCATGTCGGACACGGAAGACTCAACGAATTCGTTAGGCGCCCCGTTACAGCGTTCAGCTGAACAGCCGTCCAACGTCCGGTCTGTGTACAAGTGCTTCTGTGAATTGAGTGAGCTCGTGCATCAAAGTCTCTATGTCCTCCACTCTCCAGGAAGACCGTTGACCAGCCGTGACCTTCTTGGCATATACACCCAATATCTCAATTGGTATGACAGAATACCAGAGGTACTGAGACTGGGGCACAACTTCACGCCCGCCGTGCTCTTTGCCCAGTGAGTTCATCATCGGAAATGCAACGGAGCCACCACTGACGGAGAATGCTTTAGCATGTACTATCACTTTGCCATCCTCCTCCTCTTCCGGCCGCTCATCAAGCTGAGAATTATTGGTTCCAAGCTGCTGCCCCGGGACGTATGTGGACAGGCGGCAGATGCCATCCAAGGACTCTTACGGTCATACTCTCAGCTCTACACACTCCGCCGGACGCCGTCGTTTGTCCCGTATTTCGTCCTTACATCATCCATCATGCATCTAGCCATTGGCGCGGCCTGTGCGCCGCCGCAAAAGGGGTTCGATGCAACAGCGCCAGCCAGCGTTGACCCTCCGGCTCAACCGCCATATCCACCTCGTGTTGTGGAGGCGATCAAACAAGGCATCCGAGACCTGGAGGAGATGGCACCGTGCCATCATTTTGCGGAACAAGCACTCAATATTCTCCGTTATCTAGCCAAGAAGTGGAACTTGGACGTTGACATGGGCGAAAGGTCCCCCACAGATGCTGAATACGCGCACCTGGTCAGGCCATATACAAGCAGTCTCAATTTTTTCGCTCCAAACGTTATCGAGGACGACTTCATTTGCGCCTGGGGCGGCAGTACCGACGAGGCCGAGGTGCCGAACTCGACAACGGCAATGGGCGCCAAGGGAACCGAACCCGGAAAGCCATCAGTCTCACGGGCGGCCAAGGTCCTAGAGAACCCTCTGTTCTGGCCGTTCCCGATGCAGGGGCGTCCGATGCTGCCTACGGGGCGTGAGCTGAAAGAGTCTGGATTTGAGAGGATCTAGGGGCTGCAATAACGTACAATGTGGTGAAGTAAGCAGCCCGGGCGGGCGGTTCGTGTCAAAGCAGATAGGACGTATGCTGTAGTAGATTCCTCTCTGTAATGGTGGGTGTGGGAACAAGCAGCGGAGGATAGTTCTGCCTGCACAGGAGTTTGACCTTGGGCAAGGTTTTGTATTTTTTGATACCCTACCCCTTTTCTGTAGAGACGCGGTCGGTCTCTTGCCCTCTAGAGCCGACAGTCTCGCTGTCCCATATCATTGTTGTGGCCATAACAGCCATCAGCAGGTAGGTACGAGATGAGAGGATAAAAGGAAGCAAAAGTAACAAGCTCATGCAGATTTGAGCGTGTCAATGGAAAGCGAATCCCAACTGGTAGCCAGAAGGCCCTTGCGTATGCAGGCACTGCCAGCAATCTCCCACGTTCATCCAGGATAACTACGCAACAAACAAAGAGCTCTTTGGAGATTGAAGAGAGAAGTCCATCTGCCTGACGAAACCACCCCCCCCCAGCGAAAAAGTCCCCTCTATAGCCAAAGGGAGGAAAGTCCAGCGGGCAAGGATCAACCACTTCGAGGTATGCAACATAATCTTATTGGTTCAATGCGAGCGCTGTAGTGATGACGGAACTTTCCCATCTCATTCATGCCAGCCCATTTTATGATGGGTAATGGGTGGGGTTCCAGAACACAGGTAGTAGGTACGTACATTTAAGCCGACCAACAGACACTCCAGGTGTCCAGCTCCAGGCCAAGAAATGGCAGGGCGACCTCGGCTCAAAGCCCAGGCTCGAATCAGCAGCAGCAGCAGCAGCCACCGCTCGTCCATGTCCACGTCTAGTCGCGATGCGCTGCCCGCCCGAGGTACCGACGGACCTGCCTCCCTATATTCACTGAGGTACCCTGCCTACCTAGGTAACTTTACCCTTACGTCGATGGCCCCCGACGAGCGACACCCGTTTCTCCAACCACATCCATCCACATTGACATCGTTCGTCTCAACATCTTGTAATTTCACCGTTTCTACCTTCGATTTCGCCCAAGCCAGCATCACTGCCTACCGCGCGCCTCTTCTCTGTACTTATACTTTTGGTTCCTACTTTCTTCTCTTCGCGTGTCGATAGCCCGCCTTACTGATGCTGTAAAACTTGCGCAATGTCGACTTCCGCTGATATTCCCAATAAAACCCGCCTTTCGCATCAGCCGTCAACGATCCGCGCCGTTCTATCGCTGCCGCCGCAATGGCTTCAGATGTACGACGAGTTCATCACCAAAAACGCTAGCCAGGTCTCCCAAATAGAATCGGCTCTGAGGTCACTGACCTACATCATCCCTGGTAACCAACACCCACGCGGCCCTTCATGGCCTGTTACCGTAACCAACGAGCTAATCAAGTCATCACAGGTCGTTTCCGCGACGCCGAGATTGCTTCCGAAACCGTCCATTCGAGTGTCCAGCTTTTATCCCTTTACCATGACACACTGCTCATGCGCGCCATATCGCGCATTCCCATGGCGCGATTGCCATCCCCTCACAGTCGCTATACTAAATACTGGACCCAACGCAGTCCAACGTACCGCCGCATCGCAATGCTGCTGCAGATGGTTACATACACACAGCTCCTTTGCGAGATGGCAGCCAAGAGGCGCGGGGGCGAGCGCGGTCGGTGGCGCGTGGTCGTGCTATTAGAGGCTATCAAGGCCATCTGCCGTCTGCTGCTACTGCGCGTGACGCGCTCACGGCCTCTCGTTTCGCCGGTACTTCCCGAGCGTGAGCCTATCCCCGAAGAACCGGAAGCCGATAATGGTGACGCTTTCAAGCAAATGTTCGACGAGTCTGTCACTGGCCATCCACCAGGGGCCGCTGATGACGCTCCGAAGCCACACGAAAAGGACTGGGTCATGCCTAGGACCGGAATGAGCATGCCTTCGTTACCCAATCCTGGCGATATCAGCGGCTATCTTCTGGGCAAGGTCCTGACTGCTGAAGATATCAAACCCGCAGCTAAGCTGCTTAACCAACTACATGGCAGTGCCCATGCGGCCGAGGTGCTCCACATCCTGGCGCCGCTCATTTATGCACTTGCCCTCTCCAAAAGCAAGAACAAGAAGTCGTGGACACCGTGGCTAGTTGGTCTGAGCGTTGAATACGCCGCGCGTCAACTCAGGGACCGGAGCTTCAGAACCACGCCGCTTGAACGCGATGAGTGGACCAAACGTGGCTGGGCCATGGGGTGGTGGGCCATGCGGGGAGCCTTCTACGAGAACGTCATGAAGGGCGTTGTCGGCGGCGTGCGCTCAAGAGTTCCCGGGCTCATTGGCGGAATCCTGGAAGACTACGAGTACCTGTGGGAGAATTACTATTTCAGTACCAGTTCATAAAGCACAGCTCAGCTTGCGGCTACTTTGGATAAGTGTGGGACGCACGTTGTTGTTTGCCGCAGATCTTATCGCCGGCGTCCTTAAGATTCGGTATCATGTCGCCAAGCTCATAGCCAGACCGCCTCCAACGGCTCATCAGGTTACAACATGCAGTATCCAGAGGCGACGAATCATGAAAGGAGGGAGCGTTTCCTTTCCCGAGGCATGCGGGCACCTAGAAGTTTTGGTGCCAACTGAGATGTATATATGTTGGACGACAAGCGTACCAACGTGTATCGACCTCAATAACACTTAGATGCCCAGTCGCGGTGTTATGTCACGATGATCGTTGTGGAATGAAGCATGTTGAGGGCCTGAGATGCGGCCCGTCGATAATGGCCGCTAACAAGCCAGGTCAAACTGACCCGCCATCAAACATAGGCCCCCATGCAGATCCTAGGGAGGCTTGGAACAAACGCGAAGCACCTCCGCATTCGAGGAATCATGTCGAGCAATTTTGTGGCTGAAGCTGAGCAGCATGCGTAATGGTTGTGAGAAGGATCGCCAGCCATGGCTCCCGTCACGCCGCCTTCCGAGACAGTGATCCTTACCACTTGGATGAAGGGATGGCAACCAACCTCGACTACGATGCAGCTGCGAAGGAAGGGGAGATTCCGGGTACCGGCCAATGTCTTCCGGCAACTGGTGGCTGAAGCTGAGTCTCTGCTGCCGCCATCTAGGTACCAGACTCGTAGCGAAATGAGTGGTTATTCTCAGCTTCCGGTTCTCAAATGGTGCAACACATAAAACCGATGGACGCATGTATTGGGAGTGGCGGTAAACGTTAGGGTAACATCAAGTAGAGAGGTAGGCATCGTGTGATGGACAGAAGCTTCTGGTCCTATTGTCTCCGTTATCAAATCAAGACGAAATGCGTATTATAATCCTCTCGACGACCCTCCCTTCCCCTTTTTCTTGAGCCTTTAGTTGTAGCTCCTTGTTTTGCTCCGGTGCTTTCCGACATTGTACACTCCGTCATTGCCCATCGGGTGTTCCACGTTTTGCAAAAGCAACTGCGCTTGCAGCACACACCGCTCAACCGGCCAAAAGGACAGAGAATGAGCAGGGCGGCCTAGGCGGGGGGTACCAAGCTGGTTCGAGCAGAAGTTGCGGCACATGGCTGCTGAGCGTGGTGCCGGATGCTCGTTTCCGTAGGAGCCCGGCTGCAGTATATTGCTTTTTCAGGCTCCACGATGACAAAGCTCACCGCGAATGCCTGGCATCGACAATGGCCATATGGCCCTCTGGGCGACAGGCATGTGCAAATTCTGTATTTCAATCGTAATTCGAGTTCTGGCAGTGCCAGAGACATGGTCTTAAGCCGCACTGGGCTGGGCTTGGCGGGTGGCTCGTCATGCCAGGCGAAACCAGGGATGAGAGAGAGAGAGTATGGCATCACATCGCATTTCGTATGCCAACTGGAAACCAGTCGCCGGACAGGCAGGCATGCACTCCTTTCATCAGCAAGTCAAACTCGAGTCAGCGTCCGTCAGCACCAGCAGCCTGCATATTGACAACATGGCTCAAGCGTACCGTCGGGACCCAGTCGATCGGGTCGTCATCCGTCATATTTGGGTTCCGAGTCGCTAGGAAACGTCGACAACGTATGCTAGAACTAACACCGGTGTCGGTGTTTACCACCGAGCTCAGGCCAGTCGAGAGTGTCACAACCTCGTCCATCCCTTGACCACTTAACATGCGGACCACTCACACAGATGACGTCGGGAACCATTTGATCAAGCCAGCTAGGCGGTTGCGCTGAGCTTGTTTCGCCATTGGGTATCAAATCCAAAAGGCAGACGGTGAATACACAGACGGAGCCACGTCTGCAAGACAACGGCCACTACTAAACGCGGTAAAACTGTACGGATACCTTACTGCAACACATATCCGATAACTAAGCTGCAGGTGCGATAACTGAAGCAAAGCCAAAGCCTAAACCTCAATGAGAGACAGGCAGCGTTTACACCACTCCAAACACCACCTATTGGCTTGCCAAGCGGGTGACAAAAAAAGCCGCACTCAGTAAAGTTGACTTAAGGTGGCCT
Organism: Colletotrichum sublineola; assembly: GCA_020631755.1. Taxonomy (NCBI): domain Eukaryota; kingdom Fungi; phylum Ascomycota; class Sordariomycetes; order Glomerellales; family Glomerellaceae; genus Colletotrichum; species Colletotrichum sublineola. The sequence goes on along the minus strand of JAHSQG010000006.1, from coordinate 3,550,402 downwards.
GTGCCTTGGGGATCTACGATATGTTAGAGAGATGGATGACCAAAGACCACCTACATACCCCAAATTTGTAGCGTATAGGTGCTCAAGTTAACCACTATAATTTGTGTGTGCGGCTTTTTTTGTCACCCGCTTGCTTGCCTTCCCCGGATCTCACCCACACTTCTGGTGCCCCTAGTGTCGGTCTACGGGTTCCATCGACACACACTATTATTCGTCTATCGATCGGAGATTTGTGGATTGGTGCACGGTCAGCACCTGTACGAGAAGATTTTCTCATCGAATTGAAGCAGCGGGATGTTATGTAAATGATCCCAAGCAAGAGGGGTCCGTTACAAACCAACCCGTGCTCAACTGGCTAAAGAAGAGAGAGGCAGGGATCGTTCTTGGTGTGTACAAGACGAGACAAGTCTCAGAGGAATCTGCAACTCATCTGCATCTCTCAGTTCTTCGTACGTCCGTACCGTATCGGGGGAGGCGCTTCTGTGCGACCTCCCCACCCCCTATGAGGATGAAGAGTGGCGGAAGACAGCAAGCATATGGAGGAGGCGACCGGCATCACGCACTCGCGGCGGCTGCAGTGCTATGTACGTACTGGCAGCGGCACAACATACTCGACGACAAGGGGATCAATGGGCTGAGATTGTCTTGAGCCCTTGGAACCCAACCTGGCGGCCACGAGGTCGCGACTGATCCGGGCTCGCCTCGGCTCATCTAATAGTGAGCTATCTCTGTCTATGCTGACGACATGTGGGCGACTCTCGGTCTCTTCCTTTGCGTACCTATAGAGAGGTATGCCCCCGCGAAGAAAGCCATGTACTATGAATTTGGGCCATGGTCTCAACGACACCCCCCTCCCCTTGCTCCAACCCCTGGTCTCGCCAATGCCAGCCGCCGCGAACCCGCAACCCCTTGGTCACCTTAGGCTCCAATCTCAAGATGACCTACTGCGCACTACCATGTATCGTCGTAGGTATACCTACCCGATGCTGGCTCTGTAAGTAGCCGGCGCTGTGAATTTGCGGTAATTTGGCGGTTCGCTATTCGTACTGCCCCAGAACCACCTCAGGTGGTATGTGGCCAAACGTGCGTAGCATAATTAGTGCGGGCTGGATAGCGACAACGCGACACGACAAGGCAGAGAGACAGTGTGTGTGTGTGGCCCGCATTGCTTTTTCTTCGCGATGCTCTGAGACTAGGGCCAGCCACCCTGGATCTCTTGCCTTTCCCTTCTTGATTCAGGCGAGAATCAAGCAAAAAAAAGACACCAACATGGAGAGGAGGAACCCTAGAGGATACTGAGGTCCTACGGAACCCAGATCATGACTGGCAGGGGGGGAGGGGGTCCAATCCAATCGATCTCCCATTTTCCCGCCCTGTCTGAAATCGATCTCGCCGCCCATCACCTTACATGACGACTCGCCTCCGCCCGCCTCTTGTATGCGCTCCCTCCCTCTACCATAGTAACCCGTAGCGAGAGCAGCCTCAAATACAGCTGGAGAGCCTCTAAAACTTCCAGATTTACACAAACTACCAAACAGGACAGAGCTGACCGCTGTGTTTCCGGCTTCCTGCCTTCGCTCCGTCAACCAAGGACAAGACAACCGGAATATGAGCTTGACCATCTCCAATCGATTCGTCGGGCATCAGGGTTCTCTCGGTGGAAGCGCCTTTCGTCCGTTTCCTCCGCCACATCATGGGTCATCTCTCATGCATCGCCAACAATGGCCAGCGCGCAATCCTGTCCAGGTCCAGCCGCAGAACCGTGACTCGACTGCTTCCACGATACCTTTGTACAGCATCCGCCACAGCACCGGCCCCCCACGTTTCAGCAAACCCGCAGACGCTGCTTCTGTCACCTCTTCGGCCTCCAGGGAATCAAATCCCGATTTTGAAAACCGCGACCAGGATGCCGAAGACAGCAGGTTCTCGACGCCGGCGTCGGGTCAGTCAACCGGCATCATCAACCCATTTGATCTTTCCGCCACCGCACCTTCGGAGCCTCGTCATGTCCTCGTCCGCGTGGATGGCGACGCTGGTGCGTACCTCAGCAATGTTACGGGACGGCCAGTTCCTACCGAACTTAGCCTTCCCACCGAGATGGACGGCTCACGATCGGTCACTAGCGGAGACCAGATCCAAACCGGCTGGAGCGTTGACTATTATGGTTTGTCTCGCACCCCACGAGAGTATGGAAATGGCATTGGGTGGCGCTCTCAAGAAACAGAGGCTGTAGCAGATGCACAGGGAAACTTTGGATGGCCTCGAAAGTACGTGTGCTCCATGTGTTCACTGCATTGGAAGGCCATGCCTTTGCCAGCCAAGGTCATTCGAGGCGATGTTAGTCAGAGGGACAGAATCGACCTGAGAATTGTATGTGCCCGTCCACACGCTCCGGCATCTACCGCATCCGACGGCACGCTTACAAGAACCAGCCAAACCCGCCCGACGCCCGGAGGGACCCAGCATTTTCCCGGCCTGGCTGCTCAGAGGTACGTCACAATGATGGGACCATTATGAATTTTGCGCTGACAGAGTCCAATCGCAGCTGCATTATTATCTCGATCATGAAGGGCCCGGCAATGAGCCGTGCGTCCGGGGTCTTTGTCAGACTTGCCGGCCTGTTTCCTTCTTCCCGGACTCGCAACCAACGACCCACTGTTGCCCGCCGCCGGTTGTTGAGCCGGGTTACCTCAAGGAGATTTACAGGTGTATAATGGACAACTGCCCGTTCTTGACAGACACACGGCGGGAGATGAAGGTATACATTGATCACCAGTCATTCACCAAAGCTGATTCTAAGTGACCTTTCGATGCAGGCCCACCTTCATTCTCCCAGAAAGAATGGCCACAGATCCTATCTGACGGGGTTGGCCAGCCGCATCGAGCATGGTCAACCTCTGAGCGCCATCGACCAGGAGATCTGCTCGCGCCTGATGCTTATGTTCAACGACAGAGACGCCCGCGGGCAAAAGTCCATTTCTCAGCCCATCAACACGGTCCTGGGTCCGGAAGATGTCAGCAGCCCTGCCATCTTACGAGAGCACACCCAGTGGTTGTCGTACCTCGGGTTGCACACTCCTGAGGTGCATCGACGGGATTTCTTCGACCCGAGGACTAACCAGTGGTATTATCGCGAGTACAATCTCGATGAGGACTTTGAGAATGCGTGTGAGAACGTTCGGATCGTTTCCTACGCGACGGGACGCCCGGTCAAGGCCTCCGACTTTCTCTGGCACTAACTCTGCCATTCTTCCTTTTTCTTCCTCTGCTTCTTCTTCTTCCAGGCAAACAGAGTCGATGCTCGCCACACGTTGACGTATCGCCACTAATGGAGGCATCGAGTCCTGTTACGTCGACATGGATATTATCATAAGAGCACGGTCCTTTCATTGTACCAGCTTACTTGTGGGAGACAAGCCGGCAAAGGGCGATTCAGCCCAGACATGGATGAACGTGTATTACGACTTCATGCCTTTTGTATGACCAACAACAGACTACATTAACTTTGGCCAGGGTTGGCACCATGGGGTTTCTACGACAAGCGAGCATATTTTGGGCTATTAGGCTACAATTGGGTGCTACCTACGCAATATCTGGGGATACGGCGTCTCTTCTTTCGGAGTACTCGATTTTCCGTTTGGTGTTTGACTCGTTTTACGATTATTGGAAAAATAGGAGGCCGGGTTTTCGGTGTTGATGGTGAATCTGGCTGGGCATACTATGCTCTGCCTTCTCTCCTTCTCCTGGACAGAGGCTTATGGCGTATACGTGTCGGCGACGGGTGATGTGTTCATGGAGCAATATGAAAATACCCTACTTGGGCCTTACTGGTGTCTTTTTGGTTGAATACTGGGGACGAAGGTTGATCGGAGGTTCACGTCACGCGAGTACTGACAGCTCAATACTCGAGACAAGGCAAGGTAAGATTGTGGGTAGCCACGGCTATTCTCGATGAATATGAAATTTGTACTTTAGGCTGGGGAGGCCAAGTGACTGACGATGCTTTTTTTTCTTTGCCCAAACTAAACGCAGGAAATGGCAGGCCGAGGGGACTTGGCTTGGGATATATCGGGTTCCCAAACGAAGCAACCGAGCCATAGACAACTTGGATGCCACTTCGTGCCTCGGTTTTCAGATTACGTCTTGATGGAAATGAATTGTAGACTGTGGTTAAGTTTATGTCAGTCGTCTGTACGTCGTGCCCCTGGCTTGGATGGTCTCAACACCAGGGACCAAAGGCGAGTGATACACGAGAGACAATAGGGCGTTATGTTGCAATGTATCTAACTCAAGGGATCAAATCTTTGTTCGTCTCGCCTTCACAATTTCCTGTCCGAATCGTGCGTATGTCGAGTGGGCGTCTGGAGGCTGAAACGGTTGGGGGGATGGATGGATTGGTGAGGTACATAAAGCTCAGCCATTCGGATGGAAAAGCTGCACTGGCCAAAGGGATCGGCGGGACGTGTCTGAGCTCGGCTTGGCGGAACGCCTTGAAAGTGCTCGTAGTAACTCGTATTTCCAAGTTAACCATGGCCCTATAGTGATGGAGGGTAATATCGGATTTGAGACAAGTTGTTGCTCAGTTCCTCGTGGGCAAAAACAGGAGATGGCAAGTCTAGCGGATGTGCGCAGATGTAATCATTGGGCTCGTGACGGGGTATAGATAAGTGCCTGCTTGGAACGGGTTATTCTAACCTCGGCCTTGCAAATTGATGGCTTTGATAGCGGTAACTCCTGGTCCACGTCCGTGACCATCTTCAACGTCTCTTTCGAAGATCTCTAAGCGGATTTGCAGCGTTGTCCCACGCATCTACTAGAAAGCAGGCGGTTTGGCAAACAATTGCTTAGCTCTGTAACTCGGACAGTCTCCAAGATCTTTTCAGGCTCCGTTAAAGAAAGCGCGGTCTCAGTTCTATATAAGGTAGCATGACTTTACGAAATCTTGTTCGTAGTCTCCCAGTATGGGTCCACCGATCATCATCCCCCACCGAGTCATTCCGTCGATTGACTTCGCTGTGAATAAGGCAACTATGCCATTGTCACGCGACCTCACCGTCCTTCCCGAGGAATATGCTGGGGGACTTTCAGATGGGGACGTCACAACACGGGGCACTTTCAGACTAAGGTTTGTTCCCTTCAACAATAAGCATGCCAAGAGGCAGAAGGTTTCGAATGAAAGTTGAGAAACGCAGCGTCATCAACCCACAATCATCTGATTCATGTACTGTAGGACTGGTAGTAAACTGATTGCTCCAATGGAGGTCGTAGGGTTCTTCTAACGAGCGATATGCTCCGTCCAATCTCTGATACGTAGTTCCAAAACTAAAAGTCGAATATAAAATCGCACTTGTCCGTCGTCTCATTTTCATTGAACCGATCCCATTATTTGTGTTCCCTCTTCGCGCCTACAGTCATCGCCTCGATATGCACGCCGTTGTTACTCCGTTTGCTAGTGGTCGGCACGTCTCAGTTTCTCTCTTGTGTTGTCTCTGTAACTTCTTCGCGAACCAGGCCATCGGTCCTACTTAACAATTTCGCCATATTGGGGGGGCATAAGATAACAGAGGGAGCCAATCAGTCTATAGCCACTCACAGCCTGGAATCGATCACCAACCCAGTTGCAATATCCTCTCCAAGGACATGCCATGGCCATCGCTATGATCTCACTCGCGGTGCGCTCCGTCCGCGGAGCTTTGGCTCGGCTTTCACCAAGCTCGCATTTATACCTGTACTCCCGACTGTCGAACGCAAATAGCTATTCTGAACCCTCATCACTCGGCGGATCAACTCCAAACCCGAAGCCAAACACCTTCCTTGCGAGGTTAATAGCCCTCCTTTTTTTTTTACTGCCCTCCTTCGTCCAGAGGAGGCTAAGACTCAATGACTCCAAGCACCACCGCAGGCGTCTGTATCCAACATCCTGGCTTGACGGCCTGCGTGGTACCGCATCTCTGATCGTCTTCATTTGCCACTATTCAGGACCTGACTTCGGATGGTACCTCGCTCGACCATACGGAATCCCTCACGAAGACGATCCTATTGCCTCCTCACCGCTACAGCTCCCTTTCATACGCGTCATCTACAGCGGAAAGCCCATGGTTCATATCTTCTTTGTCATCTCCGGCTTCGTTCTCTCCCTCAAGTCTCTACAACAGGCCAGAAAGCTCGAATATGATAGGCTCCACTGCACCCTCTCAAGTAGCGTTTTCCGCCGCGGCTTTCGTTTATTTCTCCCTACTACTGCCTCTACCTTCATGGTCATGGTTATGATCCGTCTTGGTTGGCTAGGACAGCCCCTGCCTACGCTATGGGAACAACTTATAGACTGGAAGAATGCTCTCTGGAAGATTACCTTCAGCTGGCAGTGGGACATTACCCAATTCCTCCCCTATGATGTCCATCTCTGGACCATCCCAATTGAGTTCTCTAACTCGTTACTACTATATGTTACTCTAACGGGTGTAAGCCGTATGAAGACGAATCTACGTCTAACGTCTGTGCTTACTATGATGGCCTACTGCCTCAGGTGTGGCCACTGGGCTGCCTTTGAGTTTTTCGGTGGCATGGTCCTCGCTGAGATCGGTCTTGTTGAAGAAGCCCGCCGCGAGCGCGTTGCCGCAGCCCTCCAGAACAAGGAGGAGGAATCAGACCCAGCGGCCCCTAGCGGCGTTTCTAGCTCTGGGTCTGGGTCCGTCAAAACAGTTGTAATCAAAGCCTTCCTCGTCGGCAACCTCATATTTGGTCTGTTCGTTGCTGGGTGGCCGGATGAAGTTAATGATATCACCCCCGGAATTGCGCTGCTCTTTCGCAACACCATGGAGCCCTATTTCTCTATGGGTGGAGACCTTGTTGCGTTCCCTTGGTATGCGCTTGGCGCCATTCAGATTGTCGCCGCCTTGCAACAGGTCAAGGTGCTCCAGAACCTCTTTATAACACCCCTTGCGCAGTACCTTGCAGACATAAGCTATGCATTGTACCTCGTTCACGGGCCTGTCTTGTACGTCTTGGAACATCGCTGGATGCCCCACGTCTGGGCTTTGGTTGGCGGCAGAGAGGAAGCTGGTATGTGGGGGCGAATGGTTGCATGGTTCATTGGTTTGATTGCGCTGGGAGTCCCTACGATCTGGGGTTCTGATATTTTCTGGCGAACGGTCGATGTTAAGACCGTCGAGCTTTCGCGCTGGATCGAAGCCCAGTGCATGCAAGATGATTGATCGTACCTTTGTATGGCGAGCGATGGACATCATGTCTTGGCATTTGGGGCGTCGAACAGCTACTTGGACGTTATTTCGTTCTTTCCGTGGCACGGAATAGCCACACTCGATTATGCAATAGAAACAAATATATTTCAGTTTCTCAGTGTTCAATCCTCCTAGTGTCCAACTCCTGTTCTGTGACGCAAGTATAGTGACGACGTCAGGCACCGTGTCCGTAGTGAATAGCTAGAGGTCGTATTCGACGTAGATATACCATAATATTGCTTTACCTTCTCTCTTGACGGGCTTTAATTTGCCCTCAGTTAACTCAACAATGACCATAGAACCCCAATCTTGGTGCTAATGCGGCGTAGGCCGGAAGTTTTGCAAAACCCACCGAATATGTCAAGAGAAAACTTTCTTGGTGTAATAGGCAAGTCACTCCACATTGACAGAAGAAGAAATGGCCCAGCCCCTATGTGCCCAGTAGTCGTAATCGAGCAAGCGCTAAAGATATCAGGGTTGGTCTGGCACCAACCTGATCGCCTGTACCTTCGGTGATGCCAGGCAATCATGTCATCAATTTGCACTATAGTAAGCCTAGCAACAACAAGTCAGGGGTATACCGTCCTAGGACGTGAGACTTGTCGTTGGTACCGCATGTCGTTGCCATTTATATCGCACCTTTGGGGAATTGCCTTTCTTCAAGGCCATGCAACCCTGGAAACACTAGTAAGCACGAGGCCTCTGCGTTTATCCACAACGAGTAGAGTTGCATAGCTCGTTTCCCGGTGAAACAATTGCAATTACTTATGCCAACGCGCCCTCTCAAAGCCTCGTAAGAAGAAGACTGGATCGTGTGTAGCAGTTGACTCAGCGGCGACAGGCTAAGGCTCCAATATCGATTACTTTGCAGAATAAGTCAGAACCGTATGCCAATGTTCAGGTGATAGTCATGATTTTCTAACTATTGGGCTTTGGGACCGGAGATAGCTCGAACTGGTCAGGTACGGCATTCCCATTTTTGTTTCAACCCCCCCCCCCCCCCCCCCCCCCCCGAAGTGAGGGCCGTCGGTTTTGACCAAACATTATGCAGCCACCGGTCTTGGACTATGCCCATTGTATATCTCTTGGTAAAAAACAAATGGAAACGCAACAAGACACCCCGCAGTTACAATACGACAAATTCTTTCCGAAGCAGACAGACAAGAGCGACTCTTCCCTTTCACGCCAAAGTCGCCCTTCACTTGGATGTCCTCAGTTCTCTCTAACGTACTTGGGTGAGGGTTCCAGAGCCGTCAGCATCCTCTTGGGCCCCGTCGATGCAGGATGTAAGTCCTCAGTATACTATGCCGGCATGGGCTTGGGTTTTGCTGGTGGAGATGTTACTGACGGTGAGCTTGTAGCGCTTGCCGTTGAGGATATAAAGCTCGCAGACGTGTCACGACATTGCCATTATTTTCGAACTCTTCTGGGTAACAACTGTGGCCTGCTTTAGTTTGGCCCCTCGGAAACACATCACAGCAACAACCATCACCACCTATGCCGTAGAACTGTATAAGCGGCCCGGCATATGCATCACACGGGGTTTCTTCCCGAAGCCGAGAATTCGGTGATTTCATTCTACTTTGACGTGCTTAGGCGGCTGCTGTCTGTTAGATAATCAAGAAAATGTGTTTTATTGCCTTCCAGAATACTAAATTAGTCACTGTGGTTCAGGCGACGTGGACGCAGGCAATAGTCAAAAGAATACGAAAACATCCCCAATTCTGAATGTATTAGGGGTTGGAACAACAATGGCCGAAGCCAGGGGCGTAACCGATGCACGCCCCTCACATGTAACCACATCAAGGGCAATGCTCACCAGGTCTTCGAGCGTGACATGTATGCCATCATGTCATTGTTACTGCAAAGCACATGGCCTTTGAGCTTTGCTGGCTTATATATCCGCCTACTACTGCTGATCCACACTCGTCGTCTGAGGTCGCACTCCAAAAACCCGCCGAGTACAAGAACCAGGCAAGGCGAAAAGAAAGGGGCTGTGTTCGCATGAAAGAACAGTGTCAGCATGTAAATATTGAACAGCTACTGGTCGCTGGCAATGCCGTCCGAACGAGAAAGAACAATGATTCGCCGAACGCGAGCCCTGTCACGTCCAGCCACACCCGTCATTGTCCTTGTACGGACTACTCAATACACACCAGCTGAATCAAGACTGGCACGTACGTTGTGGCTTTCCCCCTTGGTCTTAGATCCCTTCAGAAGCAAGACCAAAGAAAGACCAAAGAAAGCCCGTCCACTACTCACTTGCACATGGTATATAAAAACGCCACGACGGAGCCTGCTCCGGCTTTGCAAAATGCATGTTGGAGCCGCCGCGATCCGACTTCCGCGCGGCGTTCTACTGCCTTGCCCCTCCACTTCCGCAGCCGCTGGCTTAGCACCGTTGATTCAAGCACTTTTCGTACAGCCCCCGTTATGCCGTGCCAATGAAGAACGGGCCTAACCAGGGCATTCCGCTGTCTTCAGAATATATTTTTCAGTTGTTCTGCATTGTCATGGTGAAGTTGTGAAGATGCTGCAAAAGGACGTGGCCTTGCGAAGACCAACCACACTCTCATTCTCTCCCTCTCTCCTCGCTGTACGTGTTCTCATTTCGGAACACAAGATTGATCATATCCCCATCAACTGGCGTTGCAGCCCCGTTCTCTCTTGGACTCCAGTGGAGGCTCGCCTGAGTAGGAATGGTCGTCACAAGCTTATTGTGGGGTGGCGTATCGCAAGACATCTTTACTTCTCTGTAGCGGCGTACTGATCTCTATAAGTCATTCATAGTTCCGAAAGGACACAAGAAAGGTGCCGAGTGATAATGCAAGGAGTTTTTTGGTTTAATTCTATCCGTCGCATTTTTAACATTTGACCATCAACCATAATGGAACACCTCTCTCGTGAGTGACGCCTCCCACCTTCTTGTTCTGGCCATCGCTTTGCCAATTCATGTTCCTATCCTGTGCCATGTCCGTTCCGTTTTTGCCCGAATTGCGGCCTAAGAAGATAAGGATTCGAGTCCATCGAGTCTGGCCCCCCCACAAGGTGATTACCATTATATACTATATCGATTGGCCAGCGGGCAGCGCCGGCGGCAGTAAATGTAACATGTGACAAAGAAAAAGTTGACTTTTTTCTGGACTGGCAAAAGAAATGTAGGTGATCATGGCCCTACAGGGGCGTTGTAATATTGTACAGGCACCATCGGCCATTCTGACGACATTGTCGTAGGCTGCGGTGCGTTCTCGTCGACGACAGTGCTGGAAAAGCTCTCCCAGTCTTCAAACGAGACCATATTTTCGGGCATAAACTGAAAGTTCATTGGCTGATTTTCTTGTGGTGGTGGCGGAAGCTCCCTATCAAGGGACGCTCGTCGTAGAGGTTCGGTATTGGCACGCGGTTGCGAGGTGTGGAACATCTGCTGTGGCATCATTGATTGAGCCCTCATCTGATCCATGAACGGCGAGGGTGACGAATCCTGAGAAGCCAGTACAGGAGGCTGAGGCGACTGCGTTGGCAAAGTCTGCGAGGGTATCGAAGGAGGAGGAAGAAGGGGCTGAGGAGGATATTGTTGCGGAAGAGCCGAGGGAGGCGGGGCGTAGCATTGAGAATACTGCATTGGTGGTGATGCCGGAACCGGCAGGAAGACGAGGTCAGCAAGCTTGTAGGCGATGGCTACAATCGACTCAGCTTCGGTGCTGGGACCGGAGAAGAACTCGAGAAGATCCTGGAGTTGGCCTGGACTCTCATTCTCCATGAAGCCCTGCGCACGACCGGTCTGTGTAGGATTCCAACTGAAGTTGGGTTGACGTCCATTGAACTCATTTGACTTGGACATGAGGATGTCCTTCCAGGCCTCGTGGATTAAAGGCTGGTGAAGAAGTCCGTAGATGACCCTCGAGTGCATCCAGTCCGACTTTGTCTTTCCTGACTCAAAATGCCGAGCGACGTGCTCGACATGACGTTCTCTGGAAGGGTGGAGAGCCGAGCAAAAGCCGCAAGCCCAATACTTTCTCCTCTTGAGATATTTAACGACCTTCTCCGAATGGGGGCACGACTTGCAGCCGTGAGAGGCCTTGTGGTGTTGATTGAAAGTGTTTGCTCCCCAGAAACTCCTGTTGCAGCCAGGCTCGGGGCAAGGGTACTTCTTCCAACGCTCATGGAACTCTTCCTCGTGACGCTTCCAGTCATACTTCCGCTTGAACCGTGTCTCGCAGGACGTGCACCAATAGAAATTGAATCGGCCAGGACCCCATCCTGTTTGCGCGCTTGCCACCTGGGGTAGGCTGCCAGGGGTACCTACCGAGGGTTGGGGTGCGCAGTGGGTGGTGGAAGGTGCCTGGGAAGCTTGCGAATAGTGTGTCGAGACGGTAGCGTTAGAATTCGCGGAACCCATCGACCAAATACTAGCATGACCGGAAGAACCCGAGCTCGTAGACGAAACGGAAATGCGTGGGCGGTGACCTATTTGACCATGGCAGATTGCTGAGGGAACAAGATGCGAGTTAGCAGGGACGACTCTTTTCCCAGGGCAACGCCCAAAAATGGTGGAAACAAACCTCGTGTGGAAGCATCCTCCAAGGGAGCGTCCTGTGGTGTTTGTGGCTGCTGTTGCTGTTGCTGTTGTTGTTGGTGGAGCTGGTGTTGAGCGTGGTTTGTCCTGTCTTCGCCGGCCTCCCACATTTGCAACAAAACTTCGCGCGAGAGCCCCGAGCTCTTCAATGCCTCAAGCGTCCGTCTGGCATCAGCCAGCACGTCGGCTGGGGCATCCTGCATGGCGTTATCCATCGGCGTGGTCTTCCGCTTTTTCCCTCCACGCTCTCGAGACGAACTGGTACTTGCGTCGGGGTCTTCAGGTCGAATTGGGAGCTGCGTTAGGGAGCGGCGGCGTTATTCCGGTAAGTTGAACGCGGTGCGGGCGAACGAGTGCGATGAGGGCGCGGTTGGTGTCTCTGCCTTTGTTGGTCGTAGTGATTTGCACCTGAAATGACTGTGGTGATGGCGAATAGGGGATAGGGTGCGTAGCGCGGAATTGGCGGATGATTTGGATGGAAAGACGGGAAGAAGTAGACCTGATGAAGTGCAGGGCAAGCCCAAGTAAAGGATGCAGGGTCAGAGAATCAAGAGAGGTCAGAATCGCTTGCAATTGTGGAAAAACTGAGGCGTCTCTTCAGGGATATAATAAGTGGGAAACGAGTGTGGGTGTGGAATTTAGTATAAAAAAACAACTTGGTATTAAGGGTAAAGAGCGAGAGAAGAAGTCGAGAGGGGGGGGGGGGGGGGGGGGTGGGAAGTGAAGGCGATGAAAGTCGGGAAAAGAGTGATGAGGTAGGTGCGGGAGGTGCGAGGTTAAGATCAGAGTCTCGGACGAAAAAGAAGCTGGTGGTGTCGTAGTTCGGACGCTTTGGTAAGAGGAGAAGCGAGAGGAGTAAGGAAAAGGAGGAGGTGGTGGTGGGAGTGGGAGTGGAGGAGCACGAGGGGGGGAGGATGGGATGGGATGGGATGGGTATGGGACGGGATGAATTGGGATGGAAGGAGGTGTGCGCTTTGAATTTGGGGGTTGGACCAAAGCCCACAGCGCAAAGCTTGGGGCGAGTTAGTCAGGAACCTAGCGCGCAGAGAGGAGGAAGGAGGGAGCTAGGGAAGTACCTCAGTTAAGGTAGGTGCGGGTAAAGTTAGTGGACAAGACAGGATAGGCATGCAAACAAGGAAGAGGAGGACGAGAGTGGAGGAAGAAGACACGAGGGGGGCCTGATGCTTCGGTGTTGGTACCTCGTGCTGGTGCTGAAGGTCTGGGACCGAGTGCTAGCTGTTGGCTGCTGCTAAAAAGGACGCGCGCAGACTTGGAGGGGGGAAATTGACATAAAATAAAAATACAAGATATATCCGTATTGAAAAACTAAAAAAACTGAAAAGGCCCGGGGGAGGGAATAAAAACGACACGAGAGAAGTGCTAGGGTAAGTACCTAGCCGTAGTGTACCTCTGGCAGTTTTCGTACGGTACCCAACAACTACATGGCAAGGTAGTGTGGGATGGGTAGGAAAGAAGCAGGAGTCCCGAGACAGCACACTGTTCCGAACAACCCTGTTCCTCTTGCCTATCGTCTTCTCCCTATTCTATCTGTACCAAGACTTCGTCTCCTTCTGCCAACCGGCTGAGATCGATGTGAGCAGGGGAGGGGGGGGGGCGAGTGGGCTGCCGTACCGTACCGACCGGAGCGGTTATGGGTCTCAAAATAGTGGACAAAAAGGCCACTTTAGATGGATTGGCCGGTATTGCTGTGCATGGGGCAGGAGGAAGAACCCAGAGAAGCTGAAGCAGAAAACTGGGTGTGAAGTGGTGGTATGATGGACAGACATCAAAGATGAGAGAGACGACACGACACGAGGCAAGACAGGGCAAGGCAAGGCAAGGCTAGGCAAGGCTAGGCGAAGCGAGGCGAGGCGAGAGAAATGGGACGCACACAAGCTATCTCGCGTGTGTAAAAAGTGCATGCCTATCTATCTATGTCTATGCATTCTTTCTTTCTTTCTCTCTCCATGTCTCTCCGCCCCTCTTTCGTTTTCCGCCCATACGCCTTCAGACAGACATTGCACTTGTTTGGCGCAGACAAGGCAAGCCGAGGACAACAGTATGAGCGTGCAGGGGGGATGAGTCGATGACAGCAAGCACCAAGCATACCTGGATAGACAGAGATTTTCCTCTTCCCTGCCCTGTCTTGCCCCGTCCTGTGTTTCCTTGCGCGCGTCCCTTTCCGGATCGCTACGGGTGAGCAAGCTACCTAGGTAGGCATTAGAGAGTCATTATCTGAGCGGGAAGGCTTGGTACTGTATTGTAGGCAGCTGAGGTAGTTGAGTATACCTTACGTGCTCTGCAACGTATACTCACTACAAGGTAATCTACCTACCTGGGTACCTAGGTATGTACCTTGCAATCTCTGGCTGTTTTGTTGGTCTTTTCCCTTTGGGTTCGAGTACGCAGTTACTTCCAAGATGGATTCACTCACACACGCAAGCAAACCCCTCAACGGGCGTGTTTCACACTTTCTAAACCAGGCGCTTTTCTTGGAACGTGAGACCCTCCCCCCGCAAGGCACAGAAGCATGAGGAGAGCTGCTACGAGCTCTGCTAGAACCTAGGTAGTAGAGGCGCAGCTGTTGGAAGAAACTGGGGAGATAAGAACAGGGTATTTCTCGCGGAGAACGGCCAGGTAAAGAGAAGCCAAGAGCAGGGCTAAGCCCGCTATGCAACCACCAACATCTCTCAGCGCGTCATTGTTCGGTTACGCCAAATCATCTCGTCATCACGAATGGCGCGCTCCGCGTCCGTGGGAACACACTTACGCGCGCACGCACGCATGGGCGCACACCAGAGAAAGCACGTAGCAAGGCGCCACAGGATATGACACTAGAAAGGAGGAAGGTTCGAGGCATGGTAAGACCGGACGGAGTCTCGTGAATATGCAGTGTACCTATCCGTGTGATACGGCTAGTCGGAAGAGACGAACCTTTGAAGGAGAGGAAAGCCGGGTGGGGTGTGGGGGCAAGATTAGGAAGGGATATGATGACCGCGGGGGGGGGGGACAGAGAGAAAGAGAAGAGAAGGGGCCAGCCGCATGGTTCGGGGGTTTGCGTTCATTCGCATTCGCTAGGATCAGGGGGGTAACCGGGTACGAGCTGACCAGGGATGGTTGGAAAGAGAGAAACACGAATGAAGAAGTAGGAAGAACTGGAAGGCGGTCGGAAGAAACAATCGGGATGGACAACAGGACGAGGTGTCCGAGCCGAGACAAAAAAAAACGCACGGGAGAAGGAAGGAAAACACAGCCAATAACCCAAGATATTAAAAACAATCAAGCCGGCACATCGAAGCTTGGGCCAATTTTTATTATCCATCCATGGTGGATGTCAGCGACTAGTGTGGGACTGGCCAGGCTGCAACCCCTGCCTGCTATGGCGACCAGCGACTGCACACAGTACAAAGGCCCAAAGCCACGACGGTCAGGATGGATTGGGGCATCAATCGTCATCATCCATCCATCCAGAACTGGGTACTCTCCCAAGAAATCCAGCCAGCCATCAAGCAAGCAAGTAGGCAAACAAACAAACAACACAAGCAAGCAAGCATGTGGCAGATCTGTTCAACTGTGCAATCATTCCACTAGTGATAAGAACGTACACCCCTTCCTACCTGGCAAGAGCTCCGGCCGCTAGAGGCAGGCGCTAGGAAGCAAGCGAGCGTTGGGAAAGGGGAAGGAACTGTGCCTGGCGGTAGAGTGCCTACCTACCTAGGTAGGTAGTACATAAGTAGGAGGAGGGGTAAGGGAAGGGGAGGAAACATGCGGGAACGGCGCATGGCACAAGCGTTAGGTACAGGTAGATCCCATGGTGTGGTTATTCACTTCAGTCAACCGGTCAGCCAGCGCTGGTGGTCCTGCTTATGCAGCAGGCATTGTACCTGTATCCGTACAAAAGGGAAAAATGGATACGTACCTTTCGGGATCCACTCGAACATGATGGACACTGTTTGTGGCTACCTTCCCCGCTTCTCTAATGAGGCTAAACTGAAAGAGGCATTATATGAAAACGTGCTCCTTGCGCCAAAGACCAATAACGTCTGGGGTGATGAATCGACCGCCTCTCTTTTCCCTTCTTGCCGTCTGTTTCCACCTCAGAGCTATCGTTTTCAATTTATTTTTTTCTCCCATTCCTCAATGAGGAGGGCGAGAAGTTTCTGCTCTAGCATCGTCGGGTAACGAACGGTGTGCTTCTGCCCCCCTTTTCCTTTTCCTTTTTTTTTCTCCTTCTTTTTTCTTTTCCTTTCTCCCTTTCCTTCCTTTTTCCCTTCTTTTCCCCTTCCAGCCCAGCATCAAACCCCCACACTCTTAGCAATGAGGCATCCCTGATACTACTACGAAGGTATGTACTGTACATGCACATAGCGATGGCGCAGCAATGAGCTCAGCAGCGCTAATGGTACGGGAATCTACTGGCCTGCAGTTTGCGGCACCAAGTAAACTGGCAAAATCAATTCGACGAGTTGATGACTGCCTCTTCATGATTGGTTGACTTTTCACCTGAAACAAATTCAGGACTGCTCACCGACACGCCACGGGCAGCCCAGCGTTTCGAAACAGGTTCTGAGAGGGAAACACAGCCAGGTATCCATCCCCCTTAGTGTGTGAGCCGGCTGGCAACTGCAGGACACCTTGGTCGCTGCATCACTCCGTACTTCTATACATACTACCTAAGGTAGTAGTAGTGTATATACTCTTCCTACCGCGGTAGGTGCCTTTGATGGGATGCCCCAGAGGTTGCGTGCCCTGGATAAACGATACGTACCAAGTATCATGACCTGTTCCCTGAAGGCGGAGCGAATAAGGCCCCCTTTTTTGCTCGGGGAGGGTTTCGTGCCGATACTGACTGCTACTTGGAGGGTCTTGAGGGCTCTGAGGCAAGCGGTCAAACTCGAAAAGAACCTGGAGCTTCTTTATCGCTCAGGACATACCTGGTCAGGCACACAAGGCTATGGCAGGGAACTAACTCCCAGTCATATTCGGAAGCCTTGATAGTGAGTGTACTTTACAAGGATGAGCTTCAAGAAGGTACAGGGATGCACCACTGGCAAGCATTTTCGGTTTGGGCCAGCGTTAATAACACGACGGGATAAGGGTGAATGGATCATGGAAATGGTGATATGGGGGGGGGGGGCCGGGTTCCAGCAGCAATCCCCGTTCTGATTGGGCCGTCTGTGCTCGCGACCTCCAAAGCAGCCAGCCACCCTTCCGCGCCTGCCAACCATCAAAGCCTCACAGACTCGGATACTGACACTCACTACCCACTATAGTGTACGTTTTCACTTTACTTTGCCAACGCGCACGCTTCTCTATGCGGTGCCAAGGATGCCTTCTTTCATCGTTCAGCCTCGTCACCTTTCCCTGCTATCGAGGGGCATAGCGAGCTGTTTTCGTCGATGGAGTATACCTAGGGACAGCGATACAACCCTCACTGATTATCACTCTTCCTTCGCATCTCAGGGTGTGATTGTCCTCCACCATGCGCCGCCCTCGCTATCTCGTATTCATGTTCAATCAACGGCTGCCTCATCACGTTTCCTATATGATCCTCCCGAGTCCCAGCGGCATATCATCGCCTGTCCAAGCTAGCGGCGCGTCTCACAATTCCCGCCCGCGCTTGGCGGGAACGCGAACGCGGGGTGGTTGGCGGCGACATCGGACCACACGTTGAGCGGAGGTAAGAAGTTTGGTCCTTTGGTTGACTCGTCTCATTTGGGCTGGCCTGGGCTGGGATGGGATGGCCTCGTCTTGTCTCGTGTCGTCTCGTCTTTTTTTGGACTCGACCGACGACTATCCGTTCCATCAGCCACGTTCTACTTAAAGCGTCCCATCTCGAACCAGCAACTCGAGCACGGCCCCCAGCGGGCATGGAAGTCGGGTGTATTTCAGTCAGGGGATGGAAAAACGAACATAAACCAAAGCCACCGATAAATTGACGACGCCTTGATAGACCTTTCAAGGGTGCCGGTGCAATTTCCCTACCCTCTGTCTTCGAGCTACACGCCAACAAGCTATCGACTCTCGATTTGGCTTATTCTGCACTAGCCACGGCTGCCTGCTACTTTGGGTAAACCCACGATGATTCCGGCGATCACAAGTTTTGACATCGGGCATGCGGCTGCCCTCCCTGTTGTCTTTTTCCTCTCCTAACTACCATCTACGGCATCGAGGTCCACTCCACGCTGCGCCCTCTTGTGTCATGTCATGCCATCCCATGGCAGAATAGCACCGCTCAAGCACGCACATGCTGCACGCTGCACGGTCCGCACTTGCACCTTGCAGTTAGACAAAGTGTCGGCTGCCCGGGCATTGGACACTATTTGACCAGATCTATACTAGTTTAGGTTAGGACCCGTTGGAGACCCTGCGGCCCTCTCCCGATGCTCTCTCATCAGGCGGTTGGGGGGTGGGGGGTTTTGTTTCCTTTTTCTTTTCTTTTTCTTCTTCTTCCTTTTTGCTGGCCGCTCCTGGAACTTGAGGCCGTCGTCAGCAAGATCGTGTTTTTCGTATCGGACCTTTCTGTCTAGCCAATCCATTCCATGCCATGTTCATGCTATGCGTCCGGATTGCATAGTCGGGGCAAGATAAGGCGGAATAGACCGCATGTACACGAATATTGCGTGTCACGTGTAGGCGTCCCCCCTTTGACGCGGTCGCGGCATGCCTGGGAGCCAACAAAGTCATAAACAATCGCCTGATTGTTCGCCTGCTCCGTCTTTGTCCTCGTCCTATAACCTGTCGTCTGAGATCATCACCAACATTGCCATGTCGTGGCTAGCCAAGCTGGGCTGGTGAACAAGAGAAATGCTCCGAGGACCAACCGTTCAAAGGGGGCAGGGGGGTTGCAAGGGATGGAGGTCAGCATGTTGAGGTAAGGTGTGGTCCGGGCAGATCCTCAAGATATCATAGGCAGGGCACAAATACAATGAATACAGCCCAGTGTGGCGAGGAGAAGCGGGCGTGGACTGTAATCGTACCTTAACTTGATTAATAAGCTATTTAGATAGGTAGGCACCTTGATAGCTACCTCGTCTTTGGTGTACAGAACATCTAGGTTTGATTGTAAGAAATTCAAACGTTCGACTGAAGGCTTGAACTCGTGGCCGGCATGTTTCATAAACATCGTTGCCTCTTTGGGGCGTTTGCTGAGAATCCCCCTCCAGCCCAACAACATCAGAGCAGATCACAAAAGAAGCTGGTGAAACATGCTCACATGTTGTCAGGCTATGATATCAGATTAATTGGGCGAAACCTCTCGTCTTGTCCGTCCGTCCCTTCCCGCTCTCCCTTGTCGGCGGCCGCAGAGTTGCGCAACCCCGGCCGTGGCTAGTGACTTTTCGTCCGAACTTGTTCGAGGCAAGCCATCCATACCATGCCATTTCAAGGATCTGCTTTGTCATCCCGGCATTTTACACGAGTGAGCATGGGGGCCGCCGGGGACGGACAGTCGATGGAGTCTGAGTCCCGCAGCTGTGTGGGCAAATATTGAATTATCTGCTCTCCCCTCTGACCCCCGACAGGACCTGGACATGGGTAGCTGCCAATGTTGACGGCAGGGCGACCACGAGGTCCCGAGGGAAAGGCAACCTCTCGGCGAGTTGCCGGCCTCGATTCCAAGACAATCAGTGGTAAGGTTGGATCCCCCGTTCACGGGTCGAACACGCAAGCCGCGGCTGTCGTTGCTGTTCAACGGCTGATATGACAAAAGCGCGCCATGACAGCAGCCCCTACACTACTTTGTAGACAGTCGCCGTCATCGTCCACTTTTCTCAGGTTAACCCCAAAACTAGAAACGCCATATGATCACCGTGTCTCGGAATCAACAGCAATGACCTCTCCCCTCGACGACACTGCTTATGCCTTTGCCATGGATCCCGTTGTCATCTACGCTGACTCTCGAGATAGCCAGCTGCTTAGGCACAGGAGCAACCTCGAACCAATCCATGCCGAAGATGGCTCAAATCGTCTCTTTTCTGACAATCGGGTCACAGTCGCCTCATCTTGCCATGATAAGGAAAGCTAGAGGAAGGACACGGTGTGGTCACGGCTCCCATCCCCCTTCCCCAGGCGAGATAGAGATACTCTGCAACTCCTTCGACAAGGCAATACTATCTAGGTATGTATGCTTCCTACTACCAGCATTGAGCCTAGCGGCCCGGGATCAGGACCAGGACCAGGAGTGCACCATAAAATATAAAATAAAATAAAAATAAAAATAGAAATAAAAATAAAAATAAAAATAAAAATAAAAAAAGACAGGGGCTATCCATCAAGGCAAATTCGGCGGAGCCAAGAAGCAGATAAAAAGGGGGAGGGCGACGGGCAGGCTTTGAGGGTCCGTGAACACTCAATGAGAGATGCCAGGTTTGATGAGCCTGTGGGCTGGCGGCTCACATAAGCGGTTTAGCTGCAGTTGTTGGTGTGGCACGGCAAGCTTGTGCCCTGGGGTCCCTCCAACCGCTGTCAGCACATCAAATGATCATTTGACGATCGTCCCTTGCCAGTTTCTGCAACCTCTGGTCTAGAGTGTCCGCGCTGAATGGATTTGATGGAACCCACGAGTCCACGTCCCGACTCATTTGCTTGCGTCCTTTGGCACCAGGGACCCAGGCCTTGCAGTAGCGTCATTATTAGGGCCGTTATATAGTTATGATGTTGCAAACCCATCTCAACTATTCGTAGCCGACGCCGACGAGATGCTGATTCTGACTTTTCCCCGGGGTTTGTTCTTCCCCCATGCCACACCACCCATGTGACCCTCACGCATCATTGGCTTTCTTTAGTAGGTAGTTCTTCAACTGCCCCTACCACAACCGTCCGTTCCAGTCTTGTCGTGTCGGATTGGGTTGCCAGGCTCGACCTCACCATCGGAACAGAAAAAAAGAGAAAGAAAAGAGTGGCCATTCCAACCCTTCCAGCCTTCAGCGCGTTCTGCTTCAGTCTTCAAGAGCAGTACAGAGTTCGCAGCCCCGGTTCCTGCGCGGCAGCCAAAACTGCAAATCGCAGCTTGGCTTCTTCCAACTTGCATCCATTAAGCCGACTAAGCACAAAAGTCAATGCCAGTGCGGATGTTTCAGCAACGGAACGGCCTGCCTTAGCAGGAACAGACTCGGCTCGTCGCTGCCCGTTTGAGGAAATTGACCCTGCAGCTAGTGCCGATGGCGTGGCCGTCAACTCCGAACTAGGATTGGCACCGGCATGCAACCACCAAGCCCGAACCCGGCTCGGCTTCGCTCGATTCGGATGCCTCGCGACGCCTGGCCAACCTCGAGTCGCACACGCAACCAACGCGTGCCCTCAAAAATTGACCTCATCCCTGTCTCCGACCAATCAAAGCGTTGTTTCCCCAAGACGTTTGGAGGCCTCACCAACACCTCAAGCTATCAGGCAGTTTGCGGGTTTGCGTCGCATCTATGCTGCCCTTGGATTTGCCAACAACCATAAGCGGCACGCATGGACGCTCGACTCGTCCTTCTTGATGGACGTCGATACATCCCACACACTGGCCTGGCTGTGTGTGGCCTAATCTCTTTCCCAAGTTTCGCATCAGCGCATAAACGCCCAGTGGCTTGCTGGGAGGCACTTCGAGTGATATGCCGCCCTCATGTCATCTTCCTCGGCCCTTGCAGAGTTGGCTGCCCCTTTCTCAATTCGATGGCTCGTTGCTCTCCGTCCGAGTTTAGGCCCTACTTCAGTCCAAGCCACCGCGCTCATGGGTCTCGGATGACGGCCATTGCTCTCGACCCACGGCCCATGGCCTCGATGGTCTTGCCGACTAGGCTCTGTCGAGTCAAGGGACGAACAAGATGTACTATTTCAGGACTGCGTACGCTTAGGGCTCGTTGGCTTTAAGGAATCTCTGTAACGTGTCGGAGCCTTTCAACACTATAGCGACTTGACAACGTGGCGAAGTCAATCTCGACGACTCTATCGAGGCGCCTAGCTCACTTGATCGTCATGGTCTCCGAGATCTGAGGCAAGGGCCTTTCCCGTGGATTTTTCTCCAGGGCACCGAGCGCTCTTGCCTACTACGTGCTGTGCTAGATTGAGTTCCGCACGGGTTCCGCGACGTCTAGGTTTCGGTATTCTCTAGCGTACCATTGGAGCGCTTGGCATGCACGAGACGGCATCTTTATCCTTTCGCATTGACCTAACCTTCGTCGATGAAAAGATATACAGGTACGAACGATTCATTTCCCACAATAACGCCTTCTTCCCAAAACGGAGCGTTGAAACGCTGGGGGGTCAGCATACGCGGATCTTCGGTTACACTCCGGTGCTGCCGCCCGTTCTGTTCTACCTCGACAGCTATATTTGCAGTCTCCAGGTGCCGCGCTATACTGACGATCTGATCATGGTTTGATTATCCGCCCAAGTGACGTGATCTTCGGTCGAGACCAATTTCGAGATTTTGCGCAAGGTACCCAGGAACGATCGAATGCGGCAGTAAGTTCGCCTTTTCGCTCGCTGATATGCGCAGTGAAACAATGGGGCCTCGGGCTGTGAAATAGTGTAGTTCGGTCATCACTGATGCCCATCGTACGGACCATTTGAAGTCATGTGTCAGGGGCCCTATTCCGTAGACTCCAGGACAATGGGTTCCAATCGAGAAGGATTAAGGGGAAACATGGAGACCTCGAATTATCGCTATGGTGCCTTAGGGGGACATGATCGTCCACGGCTTGCTGATCTTCCTCCTGGCCTCTGAAAGTTATTGGTCACGGAAAACCATGATTGCGGATAGTCAGGTTACAAGAGAGGAACGCAGCTACCGCAGATCAACAAGAGTTCAGCTCTCTAGAGGTTTCGAGGTTTCAGACTAGAAGTTTGTCACCTCTATCTCTCGCACAAGCACGGCTCGCTCGGCCTGTAGATCTAACGGGTTGGTGCTAGCTCCAGCCCTTCGGCGAACTCTGAATCTGTTTGCTCGATTGTCAAGGCTTGACCCTTTCATCTAAGAACTGCTACGTAGGGTTTCAAGATTCACTGTCAAACGGAAGATGCTTTTGGTGAGGGCTTTGTTTGGATACGAAGATGAGCAGTCTAGATCGAATCGTTGAGAATATCGATGAGCACATTCTGGCATCGTGACGACACAAGATGACGTGGGCCCGGGTTGTCTTGTAGATGATCATGTCGCACCTTCAGACTCTGCCTAGGGCTTGGAGGGATGTCTTAGACTTGCCTGAATGAATCTCGACTTACATCAAAGTAAGTCTTTCGTCATGCCTTTTATTTCCAGCTACTCCTGTTCGACGACAAGTAGCCTTTATCATAAGCAAACTTTTAGGCTATAACAGACATGGCATGCACATATTGAGGTTTTCGGCCTCGTCTAGGACGCAGGTCTCTGCAACACTGGACAAGTGGGGTGATTACTTGTGCTTGTATTTTTCCCAAGGCCCAACCTATTTGATACTACTTTCCCCTCTCTGGGAGAGTCTTCAGAAGCCGCCGTACGGGCCTGTTGTTTCGCTGCAAGTATTCAGTCTCGCTTGAAGACGAGTACGTCGCAGACGCGAGAGGGAGGGTCCTCCTTCGGAGTGTCCCCTGAAGTGACGGTGTCCGACTGCGTGATACCCCGTGAATCAATCGTCAAGGTAGATATTCCTTGTTCGAGGAGCTTTTGCCAATATCGAAGTGCGCGTGTGCCCAATCCTGTCACATATCCCGTGTTTTTGTTGTTGGCAGTTGCTCTGGGCCTGCAACGCCGACAACTATGAAGACGCTGGACTTCACAAACACTTTCAAGAGTCCCCTTGATTCCTGAGCGACTACTGCGTCAAGGATATACATGGTGCCTTGTTGTGACGGGTGAGCACCAGAAGCGCTCTTACAATGAAGACCTCGTCTCCTTGGCAAACATTGTGGAACTTCGAGCTCATACCAGTCCTATAGGAGCTCGACCTTGAAGTGACTCGAAAATGTCTGGTCATGAACATTTTCGTATACCACGAACATCGCTTGTCAATTTTTCGCATCTCTTCGTCCCAATAAACAGCTGTTTGGGATTAGGACTGTGTATATATATATGCAAAACCAGCTTTCTACTCGCTGTGCCACTCCCAAGGACGCAAATGCAATAGCCACGAGACAAATGATTGAATTGCGCAAGGCAACGACTGTTCACGTTGAAGATTTAAGAGCGGTATAGAGACAGATGTCACTAACCTGACCCTTCCCCGTTGCTTGTTCTTTTAACTGGCTTTCTCGGTGGTTGTAGCAACCGAATTCGTATTCTTCTCTTGAGGGATCTGTGTTCCAACGGAATCAAAGAGTTTATTAGAGCATCTGCTATGTTGTCCGCCCGCGAGGACTTGTCAAGGAGTCTGCGAAGTGCATTGTTCGGCACTAAAGCCCCAAAAATCTAGATCCTCCCTGCATGCGAAACCTCACCGGAGATCATACTGGGGCACAATTTCACATCGTCAAGGGAAGAAAAAAGTTGACACTGTGGTCAGAGAACTTCAAGGAAGAGAACTTCAAGGAGTGTCTGCAACACTCACATATTTTGATGTGAGGATGCCGCCACAATGCCCTGACAGGGACAGTCGAAAGTCTTCCGTTGGACATACGGAAGCCATCTGATGCCGGCTTATCCCCAATGAAGTAATATTGATTTTTATTCAACTGGAAGAAACAAGAGGATAGGTAGCTTCCGCTTCTGTGCGTAGGTCAGTCTCACTGATGTGCCGCAGCTGCCAGGGTTTGAGCCTTGAAGTTCGTGGTTCGCCAGAATTCGAAGAGACGAACCACGCTCTCTCAAACTCTGCCTGTACACAATTTGTTGCAACAATCCTTTGGAGTTATCCTTTCCATCATGTACCCTTGTCAGCCTGTATTGATAACTGGCCCCTGTATCACGACGTAGCTCTAGACACGTTCCGATGTCCTCCCCCTTCATATCGTGCTCTTCGCCGGGAGAGGTTTCATCACATATCATATCTTTCCGTGCGATTTCTTCTCCCTTTCCTACGAGAAAGCATCGAGAAAACCCTCACTGGCCAGTACTACTCGCCATGTTTGGCAGGTGCATTGCCGAGGGCGCAGAAAACGTCAACCAGCATGACGCGGTACGTGCCTCTACAGAGCCTCTTCTGCTGGAACTGTTCACTTACACTGCAATTTGTTAATTTAGCCGTGGTCTCAGTTTATTGAGTCCACGAAGCGGACGGACAAAGGAAATAAAAAACACTGACCATGTAGACGAGGCCAAGGTAGGCGCAGTCCAGTGGAGCAGGAAGACAAAAACACTGACGCTGGCAGACACTTGAACGGGCCTTGGACCTTGGGGAAACATGAGGTATACATGACACTAAAGATGGCACCGATGTCTAGATGAGCAGTCGTTGGCGCAAAGCAACGAAAGTGAACAGGGTGGGCGGTCAAATCAAGCTCTGAGAGAGACAAGACGAGCCAAGTCACACGCATCTCTTCCCCAACGACATCGTCCCCCACTCGCCATGCTTAACGCTTATACTACAATTTCCAACATGCCCACAGCGGTTTAGCGTGCTGATGCATACCGCTGATAAGCGGAACACGGCATGTGCACCCGCGCTCTCACCTCGGGATTGGCTCCCAGGTTTTGGCTTCGACGTCTGCCCATCTTTACCCACACAACCATGCCACACCACTAAATCTGCCTCCCCCCTAACGGTCGACCAGGGGTTTCTACTATCTCCGCAGACCTGCGAATCACCCTTCACTCGGGGTTCTAAGATCCTATCATAACGATAGCGACCAGCCATTCGGGATTCGAACCGGTATTGGCCGGCGATGAGGGGGTCTTGATACTGTGACCGTTGGATACGACACCGCTTGTTCGTATCAATTTGATTCGATCATGTAAACGGGGAATAAGATGAACATGTCTCCCCCACACTCTTCGGCAGCGGTCGAAGCTGACGATGAGATTCAACCTCTTCTTCGCAGAGAAAACGGCCCAGCACACAGCACCAGCTCCGCAATGGCATCCAAAGATGTCGAGACCACCACCGTGGCCCTGGGCGCAAAGCCTGGCGCCGAAGATGCTGCCCTGTCCGAGGCCATCCGACTTGAACATAACTTAACCTTTTCCCAGGCCGTGAAGCTTTACCCTACTGCCATTGGATGGTCTGCTTTTGTGTCCCTCGGGGTCATCATGCTGGCATTTGACCCGCAACTGCTAGGCAACCTTTACGCCACACCTCAGTTTCAACGAGATTTTGGTTACGAATATGAGGGCAGTGTGAGTTTTCTACTTCACTCAACTGTTGCCTATCCGCTGACTGACTGAATAGTACATTATCAGTACGCAGAGACTCACTATTGATGCACTGGCTCACAATATTGACTTGCCCAGGCGCTGCATGGCAAACCGGGCTGTCCATGGGAAACCCCGTTGGCCAGGTCGTCGGCGCCTTGTTCGCGGCGTACCCCATGGACTGGTTCGGCAGGAAGTTGACATTCGCCACATGTGTGGTGCTTACCTCCGGCATCGTGTTCATACAGTTTTTCGCGCGGTCATTGGCCGTCTTGCTAGTCGGCGAGCTTCTTGGGGGCCTCGTTCTGGGCATGTACGTAGTCATCGCTCCGGCCTATGCCTCTGAAGTCTGCCCCACGGCTCTCCGCGGCCATCTCACGTCCTACATTAACCTCTGCTTCGTTATGGGACAGCTTCTGGCCAATGGAGTGACAGCGGGGACTTCGAGGCTTGATACCCACTGGGCATATTCGCTCCCCTTCGCGCTCCAGTGGTTCTGGATTGTCGTCATTTTACCCGGCCTACTCTTTATACCGGAGAGTCCCTGGTGGCTGGTCCGTAAGAATAGGATGGACGAAGCAAAGGAAAGCCTCCGTCAGCTGGCTTCCAGCAAAGTCAATATCGCCGCTTCTTTGGCCTTCATCGTTGAGACCGATAGGCTTGAGCAAGAGCTGGAAGCAGGTAGTACGTATAAGGACTGCCTGAAGGGCGTCAATTTAAGACGAACCGAGATTTCAGTGGGCGTCTACTGCACCCAGGTTCTTAGCGGCATATACCTCATCAATTATGGCACGTACTTCTTCCAGCAAGCCGGTCTGCCTACTGATAAGGCATTTGATATGGCTATTGGGTTCCTTGGTAAGCCACCGGTTCTTGCCCATGTGGCGCTGTGCGGTGACTGACTCTTATAGCTGTGGGGTTCCTCGGCACCGTCATATCTTGGTACTTCTTAATCTATTACGGCAGGCGAACCATCTATATCACTGGCTTAGCCGCCTTGGTTGTCCTGCAGCTACTCATCGGCATCCTTGATTGTGTCCCGGGACGTCCGAAGGGCGTCGCTTGGGCGGAATCGTCCTTGATGCTCATCTGGAACTTTGCCTACGATCTATCCGTTGGTCCCATCTGCTTTGTTCTCATCTCCGAAGCCTCGGCTACAAGAGTCCGATCAAAGACGATTGCCCTTGCAACGGCCGCTCAGGGAGTCATTGGAATCATCATGACTGTCGCTATACCGTACATGATTAATCCTGACGAGGCAAACATGCAGGGGAAGCTGGGGTTTTTCTTCGGGGGTCTGGCCGCCTTGTGCTTTGTCTGGGCCTGGTTCCGCGTCCCCGAGACAACGGGGCGCACTTACGAAGAGCTCGACATCTTGTTCGAACAGCGGGTCCCCGCGCGTAAGTTCAAGGGTTACGTCGTTGAGGGTATGACTCCAGCCGATCAATAGTAACCGACCATGAAGAGGTTGCAAGTAGCTTCACAAAGCGAGCGAGGATTTGGGACTACTAAAAGGGTATTAACATTGGCTCTTGGAATCGCCAAGGCTTCTGGACTACTTGCGACCCATCATGTTGGCACCGCCAAGAAAGTTCTATATAAACTCAGCCTCTTGTTCTAGAACAGCACTAGTAGTCGTTTCAGACCAATTTTTAACTCCTAGCTCTTTTTGCGCCATCAAAAATACAAGAAAGGCATTTGCCCATCACTTTTCTTCGGTAATCCCGATTTCATACCCTATGAGGACCTCGGTGCTCGTGCCTTCCCAACCACGTGTCCCGGCAGCGGAGAGCATGAAGCGGCATGTCCGATCAATGTAAAGCGTCGATATGACACCGGCACGCGGAGGGCCGGGAATAATCAGGAAAGGAACCGTTGAGTGCTTGAAGGCGCGCGTGTCTTTCAGGTCGTACAACCGAAGAATATCATGCGAGGCGCTGTTTGTATGTTAGTCGAAATACACGGGCCCAACTCATGCTTCCCTAACTTACCAGACTAGATGTCGGCCATTCGGCATTGCTCGCACTGCGCTCACGGCTCCACTTCCAGTCGGGAACTTGAGAGTCCGCTCCGGGGCCCATCCGCTTCTAGCTTTGTGAATGCTGTACTCCTCTACCGTTCCGTTTCGTCTGCCAGCGTAGATCCAGTTGCCATCTGGGCTCCAGCAGGCGCCCATGCACCAAGGGGGTACGCCCCGCTGGTTGCTTATCCTGGCAACAGGGTCTTGCACACGCCGATCCCACAGTCTAATCGGACCATCGATGGCTGCGGAGAAGAATACTGTGTCGGCTGACTGGGTAGGATCCATAGCTGGAGCGGGGGGCTCTGATACGAAGACCATAGAGGGTGACCCGGGTGCTGGGTCGTCTGTCTGTGCATCAGGCACTGGGGGGACCTCTGGCATATCGAAAGCTGGAGGCTGTACGCCAGCATCGTTTGCACCATCCTGAGTGGAGGGACGGTCCGGATCCGCAACATCCGGAGCCGATGCTGGGGGCTGGTGCTTGGAAGCTTCCGGACTGCTGCTCCCCCGAGGTTGAGCGGCTGATGCCGAGGCTGAGTCGGCGTTGAATGCATTGGTCATATCAATGTCGGCAGAATGGTCCATGCCCCCATCTTGCCCAGAGCCGTCATGAAGCGGAGGCATTCCCATGTCACCCATTGCCCTTGAGAATTCATCATCGTCATCACCGCCATAGTTGCCTGCAACGTTATCGCCGAAAAGAGACCCAGTGTCACTACCACCAAAGAGCGACTCATGCGCGGGCGATGCCTGCCCTTCGGCGACCTCACCAGACGTAGCGGGTGCCAACACGTCGCCCCCGTTCGCGGCATCTGCAGCGCTGTTCTGCGGGGGCTTTTTGTTGTTCGAGGTAAACGTTGCGTCGAACTTGATGTCCTCATCCATCGCCTCAGCAGGAATTGGTGCTCCATTGACTGGGCGAAGCTCAATGGCAGAAATCTGGCCTCCGCTACCGTCAAATGACCGCTTCACGCCACCTGTATGCAGGTCCCAGTCGTAGATGTTTTTGTCCCAACTGCCGCTCAAAACACTCTTCTCGTCTTGTGCTAATGTCAAGACACTAACGGCATTGGTGTGTTGTTGCAGGCATGTAATGCGTTTTCCTTCGTCGTGTCTGACGCTTTGAAGGTTGATTCCACCCGATTCCAGACCAGACAGAAGCCACAAGGCTTGCGAGTGAACGGCCAAAGAGTATACCGGGGATAGCACATGCTCCTCGTTACCTCTAGGGTTGGGCGGGCCCGGCTCTTCATTCTCCCAGTACGACATGAGGATGCCCGCCTTGACGACACTATCGACGAAGGGGTGCCTTTGCGCAACTGTCAGGAGCTGTTTGCCGTTGATTGTACCCGGGCCGTCGTACTTTCGGATGTAGCCATCAGAACCTCCCGTCATCCAGTACCGAAGGTCGGGCGTGATGGCGATGGCATTGATACTAGTTGCCTGAGGGGCAGCCATCGTTGGCACAATATCGTATAGCCGGGCGCTGACAGCTTCTGGTCGTACGGTTGGGAAAAGACTCGAAAATGGCATTGGCGATTTGCCTTTGCCTTCTGAAGATGCCCTCGCGGGTGCTGACCCTGCCCTGGAAGGTTCTCTTGCATCTCGTGGTGCTGCCTCATCGCTCTTCTCTTGCGTGTCATCCCCAGTTTCTTCACGGTCGTTATCGTCCTGTTCATCATCGTTGTCGTCGTCGTCGTTTTCCATATCTCCATCAGCATCGTCTACGTCTTCCATGACCTCGTCCTGGTCGTTTTGGTCGTTCTGGTCGTTTTGGTCATTTTCGGAGCTTGCGTTGGAATCTAGTTTACGTTAACAGGTTAGCAAAGGTGCGCGGGAAATGCCTATCGTCCAAGCATGCCTCTATCATCGTCATCCATGGCGAAAGACCCTGGTAAACAGCAGTCAAGCAGCTAGCTACTGTGAGATCGCAAACAAGGGTTAACGTGATCGCGTAATGGGAGAGATCGCGATGTTGGCGCCTTTGCGCACAAGCCAAGGGTGGAAATATTCTACGATGATTGCGATTGCGATAGTCGCACAATTCTACCACACTCCAAAGACGAGAGCTAGTTGTATGAATGCTGGCAACAATCTGGTGTTGAATACTGTCTGTGGCGGAGGCGCAAACTCATGGAATCGTCGCGAAAGCTGAAGGTCGCGACGTGACTGGATGTGATGCACCGGGGCTCGCAGCAGTGACACGGTGGGGGGCTTACAAGGTTACAGAAACCAGCCACGCTAGCATCCCCTGAAATCGCACTCATCCCCCATCCACGAAAACAAGCCCGGGGGGCCGCAATTTCTGCCGAAAATTCCGCAACGAGAGGCCCGATCCGGCTGAACTTCGCTGCCGTTTGAAGAAGGAGCGCCGTTCCCACCAGTCAACGTACGACATCGCTTGCGTCTTACTCCAGCAAACATATCTCTAGTACTGACATTAAGTATACCTAGTCTCTGTCCACTATCCAATGCTTCAGTTTCTTTGCTTTGAATAAAATTGTTCGTCTGGGCGTACGAGTTGCTATTCCAAGCAAAATCGACTCGAAAGCGTCTCCGCTCCAGTAGGTTTGCTAGGTATGTATGTGCAGACCAATAATCATGGGGTCAACCAGCAAAAAGAAATTTCTTGCGCCATTCCTTTGAAAGATTCATAACTGGCCTTGAGCCACCAACCTAACTGGACGAGGACAGTAAATCTAGGTCCAGGCCACGCAGGAGCTGTCACAGGGCCCCAGCCAGTCTGCAATGCCGTCCTCAATCAATGTTCCCGACAACTGCTTTAGTTAACAAGCCGTGATATGTTGGCTTTTTTTATCAATCCAAGTTGGACGAGCGAACAGGTAATTACTATGCCGTTGTAGTTCACCCCACCCACCAGAACCATGATTGTTCGCAAGCCCCCTTCTCTAAATTCTGCTGTCTTGTATTTCCGCCTTTTTATTGCTGGGTTGAACCATCCGAGGGGTTCAAATTCCAGTGATTTCCGGGTCTTCTGAATCCCCCCAACTACCTTGGAGGTCCTTTCATTACAATTTTTCTCCTTATCTTCCCATGTTCTTCAGCAGCCCATTCTAGAGTTTAACCACTGTTTTCATGCAGCAAACTGCCCCTCGCTTGTAAGCTGGAAAAACTCGATGCTGTACGCCCAAGTTACCCTTGGCTGAGGTGGTTATGAAGGATACGGTTGAGATTACTCAAAGAGAACCCCCATAGCGTCTATATATCCAGGTCCTTTGTATGCGACGTCAGCATTATCCGTCCAGGCTTTATAGTTCGTTCGCAATGCTCTGCGGGCGGAAACCCGGCATTCATGGATTGAAATGTGGACCCTTCCAATTTCGACGACTGCTTTCTGAGCTTGACTGACAGCTGTCCTTGCCAATCGACGCTTAGTGCTACTATCACGGACAGATCCACGGCCAACGGTGCGCAGACGCCCTTCGAACTTTCCATTGGGACTGGGTTATCAGCGCAGTCTGTCGGCGAGGACCGTGTAGGTCTGAGCGGTCCGTAAGACTCCTCAAAGGACGAACAGTATACTTTACATGCTTCAGAATTAAAGCAAAGGACATAAGCCAAAGCTGATTAGGACGTGTGCGCAAGCGATTCGGTGGTAGATGGAACAAGACGAAACGGGACTGAATGACGATGTACAGTACGCTGTGAAGGCTCGGCTAGGCAGGCAGAAACATGACTGGGCTAAGACAATCCGTGTCCGTAGGCATGCTTCGAACAACGAGTTTTCAGCGGCAAGGAATCGAAACGTGAGAGACGGGCGGACCATGCCGCAGCGTTGTGATTTCACACAAGCAGGTAGGAATAGCAGGTGGTAGGCTCGGACAGATGATGATTATCCTGTAAGATGGTTGCATAACCTTATCGATAAGTTATCGTGCGTGATGCCATTTCTGCCTCAGTCCTCAGTTTCAAACGACGGTCTTGATTCCTCCGCTCTTGCCTCAGGCCATGACCAGCAGTTTTTTCAACCGTCCAACTCATTGTAAAAGAAAGAGCTCCCAATCAATATCTGCTCCTTACCCTCACCCCCCCTCCCCCCCCCTGCCCTTAAGATGAGAGGAGATATCCGATGCGCGCACGAGGCGTCCAGGATGGTAGGGGCCACACCCGCTGCGGCAGAAACAATATCTTGCCTTTTCTGGTGCGGGAACGAGGTTTTTGATGCACGACAAGCGCCCAGGAACTTCATTCTTGCCTCAGAACCACCCCACCCTTTCCTCCTTCTCTACCTCTCCCTCACGGACATTGCGAAGACTAGCGGATGTACCTTAAAAGGTGTAT
Organism: Colletotrichum sublineola; assembly: GCA_020631755.1. NCBI lineage: Eukaryota > Fungi > Ascomycota > Sordariomycetes > Glomerellales > Glomerellaceae > Colletotrichum > Colletotrichum sublineola. The sequence goes on along the minus strand of JAHSQG010000006.1, from coordinate 3,518,012 downwards.
ATTTATCAATAATATACCTATAAGGACCATGCAATAATAATGTGCTCCTACCTAGTTTCTCCCTCTCATGTTCGGTGGGTTCAAGTGCACATGCGACCGGATAAGTTTAAAATGGAATACGAGCTGAATATCTAATTCGCGAAGTTTACAAAAGTCTTCTGATGATATGAGTTGGTCTGCGCAATCTGGGTAGTTAATGGCACGACGTTTACCTTGTTTTGTTTATTATCATGGTGATGTGGGACTAGGGCGAAGAGCGGAGGGCCAAGAAGTCGGGTCTAATAAACGACAACCATGCCAGCCTCTTGAACGATGAATTTTTTTTCTTTTTTCACAATCATCCTCGCGGCACTCACTTGCCTACTTTTTGGACTTGTCGTAAGGTCAACATGGTGTATTGAATATAAGCGGGCAAGCAAAGGAGCCGAAACAAACGCGGCTCGATCAATTCATTTTAGACAAGAGTAGAGCGGCTCTAACTAGAGTATATTTTATTAGAAGCAACCGTCTTCCTCATGCTAAAGCCTCCCTCTATTATATACGTACGTTTAGTCAGTTGACATATATTCAAATTCCATTTCATCGATTGACGATATACTAGGGAGTAGCAACCGCTCCAATTAGACCTACTATGTAGGTAATGGGGTTTCTTTTTGACCTGGGTAGATCTACAGAAGAGGCAGACTGACAAGACCCCACCCCCACATTGCCCGGCATGTGAGAAAAGGTGAGGGTGCGAACGTGGAGCACACACTACGTACCTTCTTTATCTAGGTAGGTACTACGTAAGTAGTCCTGCGCTGCGACTCAAGGTGAGCCGAGCCCTCGGCACTCCCAAAAAGCCCCTGCGCCCTAGCATGACAGTGCAGGAATTGACACTCGCCCTGCCGCTGGATCGATCCGAGCATCCCGCCCGCGTTGTCGATCAACCAACCCGACCTAGTGTTCCGCTAAACCTATCGTCGCAAGCCAGGGGTTTACCATCCAATAGCACGCACCTCCAAGCAGAACCAAGACGCTGTAAGGCTAAGCCAACGTCTTCTACTTTCCATTAACGACACCATTGTCTCGTCTCTACCCCAAAAAGAGCCTATGATTATCGCGTTGCCTGACTCTTCACAACATCATACAAAACGCGGGCCTCGCTGTCTTCTTATTGCAATATATCTTGTATGAATTTGCCTTGCTCAACTCAATAACTATCGCCCGACTGTGCGTCCTTTGCTGTCAATGAATGGACGCCAAAGTACGTTACAAGATGCCCTGCGCAGTGCGGTTTGCTGAGGACGACAAGCTTCCTTTGAGTTGGCTCATTCAAGTAACCAATCTTTCCGCCGCAACCCGCCGGCTCAGCGACGTGGCAACACATCGACCGTGGGATGAGAATCCCTACATTGTAATCCAATATCCACCAACCCGGTCACGAGAGAGATGTATAATGATAGCCGAGTGACCCAAATGCAAAGATGAAATCCAGGCCGAATAAAAAAAGAAAGAAAATATCGTGGAGTGGGGTGACATGACTGTTATAATCAAATTTCTGTCGCACTCCGGGTATCATGGTAATAATCCCTAATGCTCTGATGTGTTGAAGGCTGCGTCCCAAATGATGCCAAATGAAAGATGAGCAGTTCCCAAAACCGGAAGGTAGAAAGTAAATGTAAAAGAAACCATGATCCGTCTGTGCTGAGCGAAGTGGCGTTGCGGAGGGAAGAAGCGAGCCCTTCTGGCAATCATGAGATGTAAAAGAAAACCGGAAACCCGTCCTAAACCGAGGTCGCTGTATGCAATGTACCGAGATATGAAACAAGAAGTGACGAGAACTGGCCGTGTAGCCTACATGTCATAAAGGGAATCGTAAACAGTAGTGAAGTGGGCAGAAGGCTTCGTAATGCGGCAAACATGCAGGTATCAAAGTACCAGCGCCGACACATGAATCATTCCAGATGATTCATGTGATAAACAGTGTCTGAAGTAACTTCAAACAAACTTGCTCATCCACTTCAGCTCGAGCCAGCCGACCTTATCGAAAGCCGTCCATAACTTTGACGCTTTGTTCACATCAATCTTGCAGGCTTGCTGAGCGTCCGTCTTGCGAAACTCTTTGCCAACTCTCGCACACTCCAACCGGCGGACAAAGATGCGCCGCTTGCTCGTAAGATAAGTAGCGCAATCAAGCCGAAGATTTGCAGCGAGGCTGGCTTCGTCGGGGTGGAGCAAGTGAACGTTAGGGTCGTCACTGAGGTCGATAGGAGAGCCCTTCCAGTCCACCTTCAATGAATTTGGTTTTTCAGGCAGCGAAGATAGCGGAGGGCAATAGTCGGGGAGAGCTGCGAAGTCGCGGTCCTCTCGGTTCGGTGCAACTACACGACGCGCAGGGTCCGGCGTGGCGCTAACACGACGAATGTGACGAGTCGGAGGGCTGCTACGCACAGGACGAGGAGCCTGAGGTTTGACGATACGGTCAGGCTTCGAGTTGGTAGATGCAGCAACCTTGGGCTTAGCCGGGGCAGGCTTCGTTGCTTTGGCAGGAACAGACTTGGCTGGGGCGATGGTCTGATATCGCACGACGCTGTTCCACCGAGCGTGGTTCAGCTTTCGGTCTGCCCTGACCTGTTCTCTCTCCTTTTCGAACCAGGACTTCCTTTTGATGGCAAACAGTCTCATTACCTGGGACTTCAGTTGTAGGGCCAGTTCGTAGTCCTCTCTCTGGGGGGGCGAACCCTCGCGAAAAAGGCCAGGGGGTCGCGCAACAATATGTTCGTCAACGATACGACGATGCTCAATTGATTCAGTGCTTGGGAACAGAGGCGGCTGGGTTGGGCTTGAAGCGGTATCGTCGCGAGGGTACAAGATCGGGTCTTTAGCGGGTGTTTCGGGTACGGGAACATTGCTCGACTCTGTGATATAGGGCGAGACAGGAGGCGACATGGGCATGCTAGGCTTGGTCGCTTCGTGTGTGTGATGCCTACCGGAAGGCATCGGCGCAGAATTTTGCTGGCTCTGGTTGAAGCTGTCATAGGGCAACGGCTCGGGAGGAGACATGAGGTTGCTAATATCAAACGCTTTCTTGGTGTCCCGAGTCATCATGGTCGCTTGTGGAAGCGTCGGGTTGTAGTTAGGGTCCATCGTCTGCGAAATGGACGCAATCGGGGAGGACTGTGTCTTGGAGATATTAAAAGGAATTGGGCGAACACGGGTTGAGTCAACGATTGCCGCTGTCGTAGGCTGTGTAGGTGTAGTGTGGTTGGGTTTGTCAGCCATCTTGTAGTGTTGGCGGTGGCGAGGCACCACAGTATGGAGATATCGGAGTTGAGCGAATTGGGTTTCGGCAGTCAGAGAAGATGATGGACTGTAATAGAAGGAGCTCGCTCCACAGACTGGTCCAAGGCAGCAGTAGCTCAAAACGGCTTCTGGCTTTGAGAGTAGTGTGATTGAAGAGTGGTTGTTTGTGGTGTGAGGTGTGGACGTCAATGGGGGTTTATGTCCCAATTGATAATGACGTGCGCAACGGGAAGCTTGGAGTGCGTTGCTTTGCTGCGGTCGGGGCGCTGACGCAGTAACAAGGCGGAGAGTATGGTCAGTGGGGAATGCAATCCGCGGTCACTTGTGCGCTTGACTGCAACAAGTCTCCATTGACTTGAAGAGCGAAACAATAGATGAAAGCGTGCCGCGATAGGGACGAGAAGACAACAAGAATGGACACTGGCAAACCCGAGTAAGGGAGTGGATTGGTATCGTGCTGGATGCTGTTGGTGGCGGAGGTAGTAGCAGTAAGAGGTGTCAATGTGGCGATAGAACCCAAGTGGAGACTCTACGCACTTGAACAGAAAAGTCGGTGCGTGAGGGCAGCAAATGGGAAAACCTGGAAGAAGAGAAGAGAGGAGAAATAAGGATGGCTTGGGCAGCAAGAGGAAAAAGAGGAAGAAGGAGGAGGAGAAGGAGAATAAGAGTAGTAAGGAGAAGCCAGACGCAAAGTGGATGATGGATGACTAGAGGGAGTCGACGAGTAAGGTAGGCAATGGCCAGGCACGCCAGTTCAGGTTGGGCAGGCAGAAGGGAGTAAATGGGGAGTGGGAAGGGCGTGTCACAGTGAATGGAAGTGTCTATGAATACGGTATCATGCAGAAAGACGGTTGAGGGAATGAATTCATGGAACAAAAGCAGCCAGCCAGCACACGGGGGAGGCAGAGACAGAGGAGAGAGGCCTTATCGTACATTCGCTACTTACCTAAATTACCTGCCTAGTTTCCTAACTGCCTCTAACTAGGTACCTACCTAACTACATACCTACCCACCCAGGTACAAGTAAACCCTAGAATCGAGGTAGGAAAGCGACGGCAATGATAAGGCAGACGGAGAGAGTGGAAGTGAGCAGAGTCTGGGGGAGCGCGAACGTCGACGTGGAAAGTGGGCCCGCCCCTCCCCGTCTTTCCTGGGTTGGTTCTGGTTTTGCCTGGGACAGTGAAGAGTCACTCGACAGGGCCACGCCCACACACCACCCCTTCCACCTGCCCACCCGTCGCTGATCATACCCTGCACACACACCCTAGCTAGGTCATATGCCGATATAGACACCCCTGCCTGCCAGATCTTAATCGCACGCCCTTTCTGTTGGCAGCGGCGGCAGCGGCGACGCGAGGTGTTGCTGTTGCCTTGAGGACTGCCCAGCCCAGTCAGACCGAGCCACACCTCATCACTCAATTGAGGTGGAACTGTACCTTGACATGATTTGTTTACTGTGAGAAGATAAAATAAACCGCAATCGGGGAGAATCAATTGGTGTCCTTGTGGTCTGGTTCGGCTACTCATTACCTTGCGGCACTGTGGTTCAAGCCCAGTCCATTTTATGGGACAGTGCAATTATTACTGTCGCAGCCTTTCCTCTTCGTGCCTCTCGAGCCCCTCACTGTTTTTTTCTTTCTTGTCTTCACGGGAGGCATGCGTGGCGGTCTACAACTACAGGAAAGGCCGAAGGGGGTGAGTTTAGTGTTTCCAATGCTGCTGCTTCGACCTGTCGTTGGTACAAAGTACAGAAATGATAAAGTACCGGTATTGTAGCGTTGGCCCAATTTAGGCTGGCTTGAGAGAGAGAAAAGGCAAACCAAAGGAATCAGGGACTTGCAGTATTTTAAAGTATCCGTACCGATCCCATGCACTTTATCCACAGGAAAATATACCTATACATACATTCGACTCTTGGGTGCTAACAAAGCCTGCCACGAAAAGTCGCCGTCGATTGACCCAATAGACCGTGCCCCTCCCCCGCTACCCCTCCATTGGTTCGACATGTAAATGCCGCCGTCACAGCGCTACCGCTTTCCTGGTTGGCTCTCTGCTCATGACGACCATGTCGACAGACACAGAAATGCGATCAACATAGAAACGAATCATGCTGGTCTCATCAGTTCAATGACTGCGTTACCAACACGACGTACGAGAGCCCCCGTCCCCTACTACTTTGGCATTGACAAGCAGTTGTGTCCATCAATAATGAATTGACATCACCTCTTCCCTGGAGACGGAACTGTCTCCGCTGCGTCCTTTCGCTCTCACCTGATACCACCAGCGGTTCTCGCATCACCCCAATCCCCCATCATGACATCCAAGCAACCACCCTTCTACCCCTCCCACAACAAACGGTCAACACTTTGTAGCATGCCTACTTTGTATTCAGAATGAACCCACGAACAGTGCATCTGACGACAGGGTGGGTGTGTGGATGCGCGCGCGCGCGCGTGTAGGTGTGTGTCAAGAGGGGGGGGCGCGGGTGACAGGCTGTCTCTCATTCTGGCAATCTAGGTCTCAAACCAAAGTCACTTGCTCACCCGTTCGACGGCCAATCAGCATCGGATTTTATGGCTATTGGAACACAGTATGGGACACTCTTAGGTTGTCTGCTCCAATACTACCTTTGGCCAGATGGGTCCGTTCTAGCTGCCGAATCTCTGATGTACCGTCACAGCGGGATTCCCTGGATCGATACCTGATCGATACCCAAGACAAGGGCCACCTATGATGGCTACGAGGGCAGAGCACAGAATCTAGAGTCTGCCTTCCGTGCCAATGAGAAAAAGGCAGAGCAGGAGACAGACACACACAGGGCTGTAGCAGCTGGATTTGGAGGTGGTGCCGCGCGGTTGACGATGGGTCGGCGGGGTGAGCGGGGAGGGGGCTGTCCTATGTGTAAACTTGCTAACCACAACATGGGATGGCATAAGAAAGAAACGGAGCCAAGCTGGAGAATCGTTTTGCTTTCAAAGACGATCAGTGAGGACTTAGGAGGGATCCAGTTCAGCAATGTACACTATATATCTTCCCGTCACAACCTCAGGTGGCAAGCTACTTTAGCCTCCCGCCGATATCAGAACGCTCGGGACAGGTAACGAATTGAGTTGAGTTCACATCTCCTCTCACACTACCGGCCCGACCTTTTGCGGTGCTTGGGTGTCACAGGATCACGGTAACCACCAGCCCCGTCAGCAGGCAACATAGTTGCGATGAATTATGGGTACGGCTTTCTGATGCAAATGAACATGGCCAGCAAATCCGATGGGGTCGACCCAGCGGTAGAGAGGCCCAAACAAATGCACGAAGCGCATGGGATGCCTGACTTGAAACCCATTTTCTAGTACTTCCAGCATCTTGACCGAAAGTACCTTGCGTTGGTTTCCGCGAAACCGCTCCTTGACGCAAAACAACATAGACGCCAACGAGCTTGCCGACAGCCCAATTGGAAACAAGGCCGCACTTGATAATCACACGTGTAATTCAAGATTGGATCAACACGCTGCCGCCGCAGGACAACAATGGCAGAGCAGCCAAGTATACATTCCAAGTGATATATCTGGACCACACCACAATACGACGAGCAGACAAGGCCAATTACGATATGTGATGCGGCCGAGCGAACGACGTTGTCGGTAAATTCAATTCAAGCAAGGTAGGTGGAATGGATGACTACGAGCCAGTGAACGGGACCATAAGGCGGGCTAGCAGGCCCTTGTCCCTGGGTGGAATCCGTCGATTCGGCCAGGACAGAGTTTCTTGATGCCAGTCGCTGCAGGAAGCGTGGCAAGGCAATCGGCAACGGGATGACACAAGTTAAAGCAGGAAAGGCACGGGCAAACGATGAGCAATTGACCAATGAGTAGTCCATTGACCACTCCAAGGCGCATGAAATGCTCCAGTCGCCTGCCTAGAGAAGGTCAATCTCAGCTTGCCCCGCCTCTGAGAACGGGGAGCAAGTTGGGGCCACCAACCACATGAGAACATGAAGGAGTAGTGCTCAACGAAGTGGTACCCGAGGCCCAGGCTATCAAAGATGAGGAGAGATGGGTGAGATGCGGTGAGGGAAGCTGAGCCAGAATGAAGAGGCGAGCTGGTGTGTGGCCTCCGGTTTCGCTCATGCTACGGGCATTGGGTCGTTTGGCTTGGGTCTCCTGGAATCCGCCATACGTTTGGCGTTAAGAGGTTGTATTTTGATAAGCGTCAGGGCCCATACTCGAAGGTAGGAAAGTTGTACAAGTCGATGACAGACACATGGATCAAGGCCGATTTCCTGAGTGCTTATGCAGTTTCTTGAAGTGAACAGTGCAAGTGCATGTGCAACCGCCTGTACAGGTGGAGGAAGAACGCACTGTGAAGGAGGGGTGGCGTGGCGATTTGTTTGGGCTAGAGCGCAGCCAAGTGACTCTTCCATGGGCATAGAGTTACGAAATGCAAAACTCATCAGTTCGCCAGTCGTGCCTAATCCGGCTGTGTCACTGAGAGCTGTATGAGCCTGAACCTGGTCTGGCAAAGGGGTGATGTGTGTGTGAGTCACAAGGAAAGCTACTTTCGACAATGGAGAATGGGAGAGCAACCGAAAAGGCGGCCTCTCGTTGGTCTTGCCGTGCATTGAGCCGAAACACACTTCACACCCGTTTCTATCTTAGCGTGATCATCACTTATCGATAAGACGTCACGTAGCGGCTGAGGTACAGGATACGCCACCTACCTACCAGAGCCTGGGTAGATAAGTACCTAATTGGGCTTCCAGCCATCTGCGAAGTACCTTGTGACAAGTATCTTTGGTACCTGGTATGAGCATTTCCTGCGTTCTGCAAGACTTGCAAGTACTGCAAGTACCGACCTGTACGACAGCTGGGCAGTCAGGTACGCTCACGCCCCCCCCCCCCCCCCTCCTTCTGTTGCCCTTCCTTCCAAATCTGCAACTTCCTTTCTAATTTTCGCATGTCTTTTCTTCGTTCAAAGGTGATTTCTATTCTCATCCAAAATGGAAAGTGTCGCAGTACCTCGTACAAATAAATGCCTCTTCACACAAGCCTGTTTTCAAGCGTACCTAGTCTTGGCCTAGCGTCTGCGGACGGACCCGGCAGACTGAAGTAACGCCGGCTGCTTCTGCGGCATTCGATGGATTCCATTGCTCACCGTCCAAAGCCCCGGGCGCATTGGAATCAGATTCTCTTCGCAGGACAGTCCCGCTCATGAAATGCGAGGCCCAGATCTCTCTAGCCATAGCTAGGCCTTGCATCAACCCGTCCGGAAGAATGACATTACATAGGATTACAGCTAAGCCGGATCACCTTCACTCACAACAGCTCGCGTTTCCACCATATCTACTAAACCATTGTCTTCCATCATCCTCCACTCCTTCATTAGCTTACTGAACGACGGTACAGCCACAACTGCCTTGGCTTCTATGCAATGATTTCTCTGTCCGCTAGCTCAACTCAGGGTGCAACTAACATGCACAATGACGGCTGCAGCGGTTCATTCTGGCTCAAGGCTGGTATTAAGCATGCGTCTAGCTGTTGAAGAGGGGTTTAGCAACCAACAGGGGGAGTGAGCCTGGATGATGAGGGCATGTGGGTTTCCAGCTTACAGATCCGATTTCACCCTTCCTTCGAGCGACCTTCAGCTCTCCGGCATCCAACACGCCAGACTCACATGGTTACTTCCAGCTGGCCGCCGAGCCTGAGCTGCTCGGACTTTATGCTATAATCTCCAATAGCGGGGCCAGTCTCATGGCGGGCGCAGCATCCTCGTCATTCCCATTAAGATGACTACATGCTAGATTTCTGTGAGCCTGAAGACGGATTGGACAATAATACATACAAGTTTCCTTCCCGAACTTTCCGGATGAACGAGCGGTACCGCCCTGAACCGGTGTGTTCATCGTTGACGCTTAGCTGAGCCACTGGGTAAGACGAAGGCGAAGCATAGAAGACATGTTCTGTCGGTGCTTGCCCAAAGCGCTGCTGGGGACGTCTAATGAGCAAGATTTGTTTCCTTTCGGCTATTCCAAATGGAATTGACCATCTTCCGAGCAGCACAAGAGAGAGAGAGAGAGAGAGAGAGAGAGAGATCGGTACAATGAGCCTGCAGAAAATCCAACAGATCTCAGTAACCTGTACTCTATCCAACCTCTCCGTTCCCCCATTTTCGGTCAGCTCTACGCACATTTCAATATTCCATATGTTGAGTAGGACATGATGGCAAAGTTAACATCAGGCCTGAAAGCGTGGGAGAGTTGCCCCAGAGCTTCCACGTCTTGTTTTGTTAGTCAAGCCGTCCGTATAATGCAGGGTGGGGATTGCGCCGTCGCATTCCATTTTCGCCGAAGCCCAAGCCTGTCTCAAACGTGAAGCGCAGGCTGGCGAGTCCCGAGACCCAGAGCTTGTGGCTTGTTAGTGGGTTGGATTATCCGAGGCTTCAGTGAATCAATGCTTGTTCGCCGCCGAACGGAATAGGGAGCTGGCCAACCCACCCACCTTTGTTCAGCTATTCTTCATAAGGACACAAAAGATACCGAAGGTTTACTGTTCGAATTTTCTGACAGCCCTCATTCGACGCATCAGGAGCAACAAGCGGGCGATAGTGCAAGGCACGTCACACTGAGGAGCAAGGAGCTCTCGGCAAGCTAAACCATCGATGCACGACTGCTGCTGGTTGCCTATTCTGCCGGGGTTGCGAGGTGCGGTTCTCGCGGATGGAACATGGCACGAGGTCCAGAGCGGACCGTCCAGAAAGCAGGACATCCGCTGGTATCATGGCCGAATCGATTTCATGGAATTCATGTCGCCCACGGGTTGAATAGTTGTCGTCAAATCGGCAATTGACGGAAACTTATCGATAACGGAAGGAAACGCTATCGGTAAGTATCTATTGTGGCTGCGACAGCACAGGACATCACATCACTGAGCCTTCTCAGCTGGCTGGTCTTGGTCAGGTTCATCCTCGCTGCCATTTGCAATTGGCACAGGCTGGGACGATGAAAAGATGCAACGCAACTCACGAGTGACCAGCTTATGGCGGCCTCTCTTGGGGGTGCTCCTTCTTGTTAATCTCAATCTGGCGGAAGGACAGTGTCAGTTAGATGGCAAACGACCACACCCTTTCGGGAGCAAAAGCTGGCCACATGACTATGCCTAAGCCCCCTTCTTATCGCTACGGAACATAGAAATGGTGGTGGTGGTCTCGTGGGGACGAAAAGGCCGCGCCGCTGGGTGCTGGATTGAGGCGGCGCCAACGGCGCGCTCTGGCGCTCACTCCGCCTCTCCAATTCCAGAGTCCACCTCTTCCACATCCTACCTACATGGTACACCTGCTGGTAGCTCGCCGCCGCGTTGTTGCCATAGTGTTCCTTCAACGAGCCGCGCACTCCCCCCCCCCAAAAAAAAACCATTTCGTGACCGAGCTGATCACGAGGAGGAAATCTCAGGTGAGACTACATTACCATCCTTGCTCGTCTTGTCATCGAATCCCTTTACCCCCGTCCTTGAGCATGGCTGGGAACGTAGCAATTGCGCCATGTCGCGGTGGGTTTACTTGATGGAGATGATATTCTGGGCCTCACACTAGGTACTTATGATAGAGTAGGTACTTCTTGCTTTCTCAATTCAACCCATGCCCGTGCCCCCGCCCGATGTCAAACATGTCGTTTCGACCCATCTGCCGATAAACAGTATTCACTCCCTTCATACAACGGTCTGTCAACCTAGACGAGAGATTCCACAAGGAGCAAAAAACAGCCCGGCGCCTTGTTCAGTTATGCCGAAAAGAGGAGAGAAAAGGGAGTGGCAGGGTAAGATGGCGGTCAATGGGGAACGGGAAAGGGCTTGAGTTGGGCTTGCTCTCACTTCCCGTGTCGGTCGCGGACAGAGTCTCAAGTGAACTGGACCATATCCTCGCTTTGCCTTTGCCCGGTGTCAAGTTCTGGACCCGGATCTACACATCAATGTCCCGGCCTGTCTTTGGTCAACGGCTCTGCTCACCCCACCGTTATTGAGAGAACACCGATAACGACATTCCGGTTCTTATCACCCCTCCTTTCGGGCTATCTTATCCTCGAGAGTGCTCCTGCAAAGTGAGGGGCATTCTCACATGTAAGGGTATGCCCCGCGCGCCCCTACTTCCCCTCCCCTAACTGAGGTAATGTAATTCGTAGACGAAACGGCCTGCCTGATCCAGCACGTTCGGGCGGGGACTCAGTGGGGGCCAACGGGGGCCTAGATTCCTTAGCAGTCAGTGGCAGGGTCGGAACTCATCTGCTGTTCTCACCCCTCTACCAGGGCGAATTATGAATGGTACTTCACTGTGTCGTGCTCATGGCTCATAGCCCATGGAAAGGACCCAATGGTTTCCTTCATGGCCATGCCCTGCACTCAAGGAATAATGGAAAGCTCCCAGGTTTTTTCGATGCCGACAAGTGACTCATCCGGTCTTCGATTGGGGGCGCACTGAATATTGGACGCGCGAATACTTCGCCCAACGGAGAATGTCTTGGCTGGCGATAATTGCCTCAACGGATCTAATCTTATCAATCACATCACTGCCTTTCACTGCCTTTCACTTGCGCATTTTCCTTCGTAAAGTGTCCCTTAGGTACGATAATATGGTGATTCCCTCCCGTTATGGGAGAGTTAAACATCTTTCTTCACTCTACCCAGAAGAATACACCGACTCGCATCATTACTCGATAGTCCCAACTCGAGGTTGACACCAGGCCCATTATGCAAGACAATGGACGGTTGACGTTTGCGGGCATGTTGGGAAAAGTCCGCGTGTGCATCATGTCGTATATTGTCTATGTATCCGCGTCGTCGAATGGAAGTTGGGTTTCTGTTAAATATTCCATGGCATCCAACAAGCCAATCAGGGTATCTTGGTATTGCCTGAAATCGATGCGCAGTACCCACAACACATGAGTTGACAGCGCAGTAGAAGCGTAAAACACACGACGCATAAAGACCCTCATCTCGCGCAATCGCGCAACCGGCTACGCTGTAGGTTGAGCGAGGTGAGCTTGAGCACAGGCGGCCATGTTCCTCGTCTATTGCACGAATTCCAAGCACATCCTCAACAACAGGCCCTTCGGAAAGGATAGATACCTGCAAATAGTGGCTTCTTCATGGGAGCCAGGCTTCTTTGGGCATCAGTGCCTGATATGTCTTGGCCTGAACCTCGCTTTTAAATCATATATTGGTGCTTCATGGCGCTCCAGATAGTGACTGGAGACTCGTCGATAACAGCTCCGCTTCTCATTGGTTTGTGACGCCTGCTCTGAGCTTGCTTCAACAACATAATTCGGTAATCAGGGCTAGAGTCACGAAACGTCTCATAGCTGTTTTGGGGGAGGAGTCCTTCGCCAGCACTTGAACCGCTTTGGTCGACACCACCAAGAGCCATGACTTCAAGGAAATTACAGCGTTGCATCTGCAACCCTGGGAAAGAGATCGAGACTGAATTTATGTACTAGGTTGGAAACCTGCTGGTGCCCCGTCGTGCCGTTAAGGAATCATTACATACTAGATCATGGTTCTGCTTCTCAGGGTAGGCGAATTCAAGCGAACAGGTAACATATTTTATCTGTTTGGCTTGCATGCACTAGGCGTCAGATGTTGACTAGTTGGCAAATGCTTTCAAATCGAAACATGATTAGCCAAGTTCCATCAAGACATGTGTAGTCTTGGGTTGGTTAGCTGACTGCTTGCGTGTATATCACAGCCCACTGGAGCGCTTCGACTTTCCACAGGCGAGGACAAGACCACAGTACCATAAATGCTCCGATGTCTTGATGTGATCAACTCAGTGCCAAGTATCTGATTTAAGCCACCTATAGCCTGGCTATACACTCAGTAGGAGGCTCTGAGCATTAGGATTACCGGTTTAGTTTACCATGGCGGCTACCTCGTGACGCGTATGAATATTGCGGGTTGGTAGCCTAAGGCACGCCGTCACCACCGTGACACCTCGTCTGCGGTGTTCACGAGAAGTCATACACCACGAGGCTCTCTCTGCCATCCTTAGTTTCTTTCAGAACGATGACCATCTCATCGTCAAAGCCCACCCAATTGCGCCGGTCTTCCCAGCGAGCAGGAATCACATCTGGTTCGTTTACCGTTGGACTTGGCCGTACCTCGATGCTCTTGCCACTGACGCGTCCTTCGAGCTCCCAAACTCGGATCTCCTCGCCCCGGCAGCTGACACTCACAGCCTTGCCCCTCGCAGTGATTTCCGCATCGCTGATGCCTGACGTATGGCCCCACAAGCGGATGCCTGGGGACACATTGAGCGTTGTCGCAGTTGATGTACAAACATGCAGAATCAGGGTATTATCAGCCATCGCGGCGAGGAGATACGGGTGATTATAGCAGAGTGTCTTTGGGCCATCGGAACTTTGAGCCAAAGGATATGGATGCCGGGAATCCACCGAGGGTATTGAGGAGGCTGATACTGAAGCCTTGACAGGTTCAGCAAAGGCCAACCGAGTTGACACAACCGACGACGAAGCGAAGCCTCCTGCACTCTGGCGCCGTATCTGAAGATCCTGGATCCCGATGGACCACCCCTCGAATGTAGAGAACGTGTAGGCGATAGATGCGATTACATACGAGGCCATTTGACGAATTGACAGAGCCAAAGGCGCTCGTGACGTGTGCGATTTGAGAGACGTCAGCAAGATCGGAGGAAACAGCGAGGCAGATGCTTGCATATTGTTTCGCTTCTTTCGGGCCACCAGAAAGGGAACTTCTTCCGCTTCACTTTCGGATTCCTGGAGAGTTGCACTTTCAGAACCAGCATCTGTTTCGCTTTCTTCGGGGACGGCTGCCTCGCTTTGTTGTCTTTGAATGGCTGAGTGGCCAGTCGATGGCGGCCGTTCGAAGGTGTATAAAGATATAAGAACTGATTCCGTTGCCGTCAAAACAAAAGGATGGCGGTAGGCGATCTCAAGTAGACGACCATTGCTAGACTTTCCATGCCTGTACCGGCTGAGAAATCTTGCACCTTCTAGGTCAAGTCTCCAAGCACCAAAGCTGCCATCAAGGAATCCAACCATGACATCGAGCGTCTTGTTCTCAAAAGACTGGTCGTCAACAGCAAGGCAAGTTGGTGTGGTTTTTCCCGGTCCCTCTTCGAACCCAATCTGGGCGACGGGCTCTCTAGTTTTCAGGTCCCACGCCCGGAGGCCAGAGACGCTGTCGACGGTTATGGCAATGCCTTCCACCACTTTTGCCAACGTTTTCCGCGGCTCCGAGTAAGAAGATGGGGTTTCTCCAACTTTAAGCTCTTCAACCGAGGCTTTCCCACTGGCCCAGTTATGGCGCAGCTTGTACTGACGCTTCCAGTCCACAAACTCCCCAGAACCCCCCGTTCGGCCCCAGCCACCATCAGCCCAGACCGTTCGCCTGGCAGAGTAATGCACTCGGGTGCTTTCTCTAGCGGATCCGTTGCGGAAGCCAGGTATTCGCAAGGCGCGAGGCAGAACGAAACGGTGGTAGTACAGCGTCCGCCATAATTGGGAGTCCGATGAAAGGCGGTGGAAGCGGCGGGATACGGGTGCTATGCCCAGGAGATTTGAGAGGGGCAAAAAAGACAGTATACGTAGGAGAAGCTCATCCGACAGCAATGAAATGAGGTCTTCGCCTGCAAAAACAGGCTTGTTCTCGATTTTCGAATTCTCGTCGGCTTGCTGCGATGAGGTAAAGCGCGCCCGTTTGGAGACAGGCAGTGGCTCAGTTGCGCCGGCATGAGCAGAGGGATGATGCCTCTTGCGCTGCATTCTCTGACTTGGATAAGGACTCCCTCGAGAACCTGTCGTATGTCGTTTGTCGGATCGTCAAAATGGCTGTGGGCGACAGCTGTCTTGTTGAAGTCGCAATCAAATGTCTTACTCGGTAGTGGCGGAGTCGCAGTGGCTAAGAATTGAAGGATGCAGCTGTGTTTAACTGACCAGGGAGAGCTGCGGCGGATCAAGGATGCGGTCATTGATAAGATAAGCAAGCATTGATACCTGGGAAGCAACCAAGTTCCGTGCACAGGTTCACGACTACCTTGGGGGCCGGTTTACATATCTCCATCTTCTCCTCTGCCCTCATCAAGGTTGTCTTCTGTAACACTCATCAACTCATACCCCGGCCCAATTGAATTTTTTAGTGGCTCACTGGGTAACATCTGTTCAAGCCCTGCATTCTTAAGTGCTCGCTCAAAGTGGACACACAAAGGACGGCAGCGTCCTTGATCATTGATGGGCGATGGGCAACTGGCCAGTCGAGATGGCTGTGTGTCCATTCGCCGTCTGGTCCAGAATATTCTTCGACTGTAACCAAGGCGGAGGCGGCTCCAGAATCATTAGAAGGCAGAGCCGATGAAGTCATGAATGATGATGGGCAGATATTTTTTCCTTTTTGCTGGGCCTTGGAAAACCTCAAACATGGCGTGCTACCACTCCATGTTACCCAGACTCCTTCGTATAGCTGCTGTCTCCTGCTTGTTCCATTAGATACAATCCCAGCTTGCGGCAGCTAAAGATATAGTTTGCCGAAAAGAATCCCATTGCTTGTATTTGCTTATGACAGGTCTGGCCCCGTGTCCTACCTCAGACATATTCAGGGCAGCTAACTTGGACTGAATTGGTAGAAGCTGGCTAAGTTTTCATGGGAAAGGTGGCAACAAATCGTTGCTGAAAATAACGTATGTTTCTGAAGGGTTGTACTCGTTCAAACGAATGGCCAGACCACCGTTTTCGATGCGCAGGGCCATGATTAGGCTTACCATGGACTGGCTGGGGATGTACCAGCTTATTCTTCGTCGCAGGCTTTTCAGGGACTTGCCTAGACAAGCAGGGAAACCCGTGTATTGCCCAATGTCTATAGGAACAATTGATACGCTACGGAGGGTCACTGGGAATATAACCGACTGACTCGCCACAAGCCCGCTGCTTCGAGGAAGTTGAGTGGTCATATCATTCTTAAATCACATCCATTGTCAGAGTAGGGCTCGCTAACATTCTCAATACTGCGGCCTCAATAGTACCACTAACTGGCCAGTGAACACTTTTTGCTTCAAGATGTTGTTGAATACCTCGTAAGTTACCCTCTGCTTATTCAACAGCATCTTTTCGGGTCTTTTCGGCTCAGGATCTAGGGCACCAATCGCTTTGTCGATGATAACTTGGGGCGTTGATGTGCCGTTCTTGATGCCGTGGGATCGTCGTTCTCAGCCCTCAGAAATGATCGCACCTCTTTCACCAATCCTCATGCATATGTCCACTTATTCTTGATCACCCATACTTTGGTTTTTGCAGCCATGGGACAGGGACGACGGACGGAATGGCAATGAACCATTTCTGGTGGACATTGGCTTGCCCCTTTCGACTATTTAACTCGTTTCAATGGCCGACTCCTGCCAAGCCAAACGATTCTTGGGTGATTCCATATGCAAACCCTGACTTGTAGGCTTCCTGAGCCGAGTGCTGCTTCGCCTGTCTAACAAGTCCGCAGTATGCCTAGAATAAGGTGTTCTACCTTTTAGATCTTTATGCAGTTGGGCCGAGTCGGCTCGTCCACGAAAGTTTGGGAGAACGTGACGAGGTGGAGAAGGCCAGTCCCATGGCTGAGTGTGGGTTGCCTACTGTAAGGTATCAAGTTCTTGCAAGACGTTGGGCGTCACCTAGGGATATTTGGCCTCAAAGGCGCATTTCATATATACAGAAGTCTTATTGTTGTGCTTTTTTCTGGGTTGGAACGCTCAGAAACGACGCCAACTGGGTAGATGGAAAACAGTATGGCATATGTAGGAGAAACCTCATCCCGTCGGTTTCTGCTGCTCTGGTGTGGCCACAAACATTCTGTACAGCCTTCAACACAGTCAAACTTAGGCTAGAAAACATTATGTGAGCGTGTAATAAAGATTTATGTTCACATGGTTCACATGATACACCATACGAACAGCAGTCAAAGCTAAGACGAGGAGCTGCACAGCGCTAATGGCAGGTAAGCGGCTGAGACCGGCTGCGTGGAGCTGTAAGCAGAGCTTTGAGTTAGTATTGTCCCTGTACGTCGAGACCAAGTCTCTCACATGTTCCATAGTCAGTAAGACCACGTTGCTTGTGACCTGGCCAGTGGTGATAAAAGAGGTAAGAAGACCGAAGATGGTAGCCTTCTAGCGCAAAGGCCGGTGGAGAAAGGTGCCTTGGTTGTGTGCATAAGCCATGACAGCAACCCGAAGCTGTATGAGGAGTACGAGCAGGCCTCCAGGCTAGACCTATGAGACATACTGACCACACCATCCATAGGTATTACAACCTGGAGGATGTGAGTGGATGCAAGAAGCAACATGGTTCGGTAACATGACTGAACGACAGCATACGCGGGTCGGTTCATTTCCTTCCATGGCCACTAGGGCACATCGAGCTCCGCGTCAAATTATTGAATACCGTAAAAACCTGTTCAAGGACTATGCCCATTAATATCAATGGGAGTACTGTGCGAGAGTCGATTTTGTGGAGTGTGACAACGACATCGAAGAGTCAAGCAGGGCCGTCAGTATGAGCGGATTAACTCCACAACAGTGGGCTTTCCCTCTTAATCCCCGCCGAGTTGATCCCCTACGTTATATGACAGAAGTCGCCGTCTGGTGGGGCGGCCGCCGCCGAACTGGGATCGGGCCGAGGGGCGGCTTCGGGCTGAAAATACGGTCTGCTCTGGCACAGCCGCACCAAGTCAGCGTCTCGGACGGACTTTTCAGAAAAGCGAGGTGCCAGTAAGTTCAGTAGCCTCTGGATTCATTAGCCTCCGGGTTCATTCCCCAGCTGCGTCGGGGAGGGAGGGTTTACTCCAAACTCGCGCCCAGGTTGACTGGATTTCGGCACAAGGTTTCAAGGTGAGCACTAATTAGCTTGCACATCGTACACCTACCACCCAGTACCCTTACCTATCATATGGATAGGCTGAACAAGGCAGAGAGGGGCTGCAATCGAAACGAATGTTTTGCTTATCCTCGCTACTGACTCGTCGTCAAAAGTCTGGAGGGGAACGAGCGTCTTTGGCAATATAAAATTTCAATGGCCGTCGCGATCCTTGTTATTCAGAACGGTGCATTGATCCCATGCACAAGTACATAATATAGAAGTGTATGATTTTAGCTGCCAACATTTGCTCAGCGATAGTAGTTGAGATCTTACCTAGTGGTGAACTAACTCTACCCACCCCTGAGCCGGTATGGTGGCATTGTACAGTGCCTATAAAAGTCTGGAAACCTGTCTTTAACATCTTCAACCCTACCCTTTATAATAAGGTTGTGATATTAAGAGAAAAAAACCATCCTAGAAGTTTAATACTTTAATTACATATATAGTATCTTAAATACTTAGGATATATAAGTCGTTTTATGATATCCTATAAATTTTATAGAAAAAAGACTTAGAATATTTAATATGTTATCTCAAGATAGTTATATTTTGGAGTATAGTAGAGGTGGGAAACATACACTAATTCTACAGTACCTACATACATACAGTGTTTCTGAACTTGTTGGTTGGCACTGTACCTTTCCACTAACTGATAGAGGAACTGTACGTTCCCCCGGTGGTCGGTCTCTGTAATTATTCCGCCCTTTGGCGCTATACATTGTGGTTGGTCGGCTCTGACGTTTAGGCCGGCAGGAAGGTTCTCATCTCATATAACCCAAAATTTACATTTGCTCCAAGTACAAAGGTGAGGGTAGGTAGACGAGAGGGGTGTTCGCTCATGCATCATCCTTCTCTCGAACTCGACTCTCAAATCAACAGACCAGAGAGTGACCAATTTGCATCTAAATTCCGGCATCGGATTTATCTGAAGCACGCCCCTGTTCCCTTTTTTTATTGCCAACCGTCCCAGGCTCATTACCCTGCTTGCCGCTATCTCCTTAGGCCCTGAAACATGGCCTTGAGGCCAGACAGGGGTATCTGACCAATCAGCGAGTCGCATTAGTTCGAAGGTACATCGAGATTTGATTGAATTTGGCTGTGGCGCACACCAATAAGAAGATGTTAATCCAAACTGACTAAGCTGACTTTTTGATGTAGTGCCACCTGGCACTCTGGGCACCACCACTCCGTTCGATTATTCTTCTGGCTGTTGTTATGATCCCTCTGGCCAAGAACTTTGCGTTGATAATATAAAGAACAGTATATACAACCCTGCCTCTTAGTAAGTCGTCAAATAATTGAAGGGCAGCCATCGTGGGCGATCGTAGGCGATCGCGAGCGTAGTTGTTGGATAGTGGTAAGTAGGCTGGCAAGTAGGTAAGTAGGCAAGTGGGTTGTGGCGGTTAATGTGGCTGTTACCAAGGGTAAAGTACTAATACTATTATTATAGTATTAATTTAGCGTAAAAATTAGGATTAGTACTTTAGGTGGGGTAGCTACTATATTGGGCTCATGTATTTGTGGGCCGCGGCCTCAAGGCCACCTTTCAGGGCCTAAGGAGATTAATGCCAACCAATGTCCCAAAGCATACCTAGTTTGCACCATTTTCCTCCTCCCCTTCCGTCAAGACACACAGAGAAAAAGCGGCACACCCACACCTACACCCCACAGACCCTCCCTCGATGGTCTACATTGTCTAATTAAGGTACTGATACAACGTCCTTGGCCTGGGGCTCTTAAGCATTCTGTCCGTATCGTATAGTAGTTCACTCCACATTTTCCCTCCCCGTCTACTCTGTCATCCATCCGCGCCGCTACTCATTCTCAATCGGGTTATTAACACCATCAATAAGATCTCGACAACGCAACCGCTCGGCTAGCGAGACTATTCATCTCGTGACCTGTAGCATCCGTGGGGACATTACCTTGGCGAATCGCCCCCCCCCCCCCCCCCCCCCCCCCCCCCCCCCCCCCCGAATCGACAGCCTACGCACGCACACCCTTGGCACATACCACCAGAGAACACGGCTCTCGTACGCTGCAGCACCGTCTGGTTATTGACGCTCTCAGCATGGAGTCAGATTCTCGTTCCGCGGGCCTCGAGGACCAGGGCCTTCGTCGAGCTGTACGTTCCTCGTCCAGAATGTTCCGAGTCACGCAGCTTTACCAGTCCATGGTTGTCTGTTGGAAGTACGTACTGACTCTGGCTATCCGTCGCTTAGTGTGATCAATGTCGCACCCGTAAAGTTGGTAGCCCTGTTTGTTATTGTGCTTGCTCCCCCCCGACTCCAGAGGACGCCACATCTGGCTATACCCCATTAGCTAAAGATAATCACGTCCTCACACCTCATCTTTCCTTCGCGGAGGAACGCCTTGCGTGTTGATAAGATTCCGTCTTGGCTGACAAGAGGCCTTCCCATGGTCCTGTGCTGCAGATCCGATGTGACAAGAGCTCGCCATGTTCGAATTGTCGCATAACACAGCGTCCCTGTAGCTCCAACGGAGTTGGTCAGAAGCCCAAAGAACAAAAGCATCGGGTACTCATATCTCTTCAATAGTACGATGCCTGCCCTCCATCTGCCTTGTTTCCTGGCACCTTCATCGCGTATGGCAGTAAGGCTTTGTTGGCCGTCTGGCTGCTACCGACAGTCCTTTGCCACCTCAGACCTTTAGCCAGAGAGGCGCTGACATGTATGGCCTACTTTCAACAGTGAAAAGAAGATTGACTTGATCGAGGAACGACTCTCCAATATTGAAGAGTTGCTACGGAGTCTCGCGAACAACCCTCAGGGCGTCGGCAACGCTTCGTGGGATACCGGCAGGCTCAGGCACGTTACGCCCTCGGCTTCAACAGTTGGTGATGTCTCCATCTTGACACAAGAGGGCGCAGACTCGGATTCCGCTTTTGAGGGAGAACTCTCGCTTACCGCCCATACAATGTTTGCCAGCGATTTCATCGAAGACGTTGTACAGAGAACTTCTCTCCGAGATGTCCCGCCCAATATGCACGCCGCTCTCTCCTCCCTTCGTCAGATCGTCACTATGCAGTCCAAAACCTCCTCCACTCGAGAGTTTCGTTTTCGGACTCAGCAACCGCCACCTCCAGGAGGCTTGACTGATCTGCCTATGCCGCCTATGAATGCCGTTGTGGCCCTGCTCAAGCACATGAAGGGTGCGGCTCTGTCCTTCGTGTACGATAAGTCGGTATGAACTAACTTAATGGCAGTCTCTCCTCCAAGCATCTTCTCGCTCGCATGCTCGTTTCTAGATATTGACGATCTAGCTGAGCTCTGCCGAAAGGTCTACTTCTGCACTGACAACATTGCAGATACAACATTCATCATCGTGAATGGCGCGCTCTTCTACCTCTTCATGGAACAGGCATACCTCGCGCCCGACGCGGAGGCTCGAGAAGAGTTTGAAAGGTATCAGCACATATGCCAAAGCAACCTCGAAACCGCCCTGGCCTGCTTGCCACTCATGCTGCCCGTCAAAAGAGAAAGCATCGAGGCTCTACTCTTGGCCGTACGTAACTTATTCTCTATTGCAATCTCATCCATCGCGCTGACGGGAATATCAGGCCGTTTATTCTATAGACGTATCGAAAGCATCCCTCGCATGGCTTTTCACCTCCACTGCTGCTAGCCTATGTCAAACGCTTGGCTACCACCGCGTCTCACAGGCTAGGAGCGAAAGCGCTGGCCCTAGAGACATCAAGACCCTCTTGTTTTGGCATGTTTACATGCTTGACAAGACTCTCTCACTCAGGACAGGCAGAGCGTCCGTCATTCAAGACTGGGATGTTACCTTGCCCAGGAGAGTCGACAATACAATGGTCGCAGATCCTTGGGGGTCCATTATTACAACCTGGATCAAACAATCCGAAATCGCACACCGCGTCTACGAACAACTGTGCGCAATGTCACCCATCGCCCCAGGCTTGTTTCACATTGGACTAACACCATTGCAGATACAGCCCGCTTGCCATGCATCAATCTCAAGAAGAACGGGTCGAGACCGTACGTCGTTTGGAAAGTGAGCAAAAGGCCATCATGGCCGCCGGGTCCCATGTGCGAGAGCAAGTTCTCTTTGGGCTCAAGGCGTTGAACGCCTCGTCCATTTTAGATATACATTTGAGGGGTGACGAAATGTCCTTCCACTCAACTATGACCTTGATCTATAGAGCATTACCAGCACCAGAGGGCTCGCCAACCCGGTTTTCACAAGAGTGTATTGACACGGCACGATTCGCCATGCAGTTGCACCTCGAATGCATGCAGAAAATCGCAGAAGAGGGGCGACACCTCAAGGCAGTTTACATTCACTGGTAAGAGTCGCATCGTTCTGGCGCAACGCGTGTCCAACGCAGCTATCCTGACGGATCCAACCTAGGGCTATTCTGCTCACCCCATTCACCCCCTTTTTTGTCCTCTTCTGTCACGTCATTGACACGTCGAATGCCGATGATCTCAGGCGATTGAACGAGTTCGTTGCCTCCCTTCGACCCGCCTGTGAGCTGTCAGAGCCCGTCGAGAAGCTACATCAACTT
The DNA here is from genome assembly GCA_020631755.1 of Colletotrichum sublineola. NCBI lineage: Eukaryota > Fungi > Ascomycota > Sordariomycetes > Glomerellales > Glomerellaceae > Colletotrichum > Colletotrichum sublineola. Next base: position 3,495,267 of record JAHSQG010000006.1, on the reverse strand, counting down.
TGTTCAATGTTGTGCAACGTAGCAACGCTTTACATGGAAAGCAAGTCGCAGCAGTCGGAAGAACACGGGCCCATCAACGATGAGTTTGACGTATACTTAAGTGCGCTGGGATTCCCACCAGCCGAATACCCTGCTCAAGGGATGGATATTGGCGATATGTCTCAACCCAGTTTGCAGACTGCCCAGTTGGGCAACTGGTTTTCGGGCAGCCAGTACATGATGGGGCTGCTTGAAGAGGATCTGTCCCAGTTCAACTAGCTTGGTTGTGGAGGACCTAGCAGGGTCCACATTTGTCCTCCAGCGACGTTGTAGATAGATTCGACAGGCTTTTGCCGTGGCATGGTAAACGTCTATATCCTCTCCAATTGCAAAATTGAGCACCAAGGGGCCAAGCCAGGCCGAGATTGTGACGCCTAGCTGGACGCACATACGACCCTCGGGAGAATACAACGCTCGGCAACTCATCACCTTCTTTCTTGCATTTAATAGTCTCCCGAGGTGCCTTGATCAGGTCAGCGCAGCACGCGCCAAAAGACCGACAAGCCCATACTTCGGAGCATAGCTCGGTAAGTCGTTTGCAGGTTTGTGGCTGGAAGTGAAGAAATCAATCAGTCGGATGCCTTGGGTCATAGACTTGATAACCCTCGTCTTCCGTATCGCTTTCGGCACTACTATCCCGCTCGCGAGCATTCGCAAGCCTGTCCGCTTCCAATGCTTGGCCAGCCTTTGACTTTGGCGCGCCCGGTGCAGATGCAACGGGAGCGTCAGCCGGGGCAAACGCCGACTTAAAGCCCGATTTCTTGAAACCGCCTTTCTTGAATCCTCCCATGGCGGCGGTCTGCTGTGGCTGTTCGTTAGGGGCGAGCTTGATACTGACAAGCCCGTCAGCCTTGGCCTCGGCTTTCCGTGCTCGGGCGCCGGCGTTCGGGTCGCGGACCATGGCCTTCATGTCCTTGAGACGCTGTTTGTGACTATGATCATAGCTGCTAAGATGTGCTTCATAGTCGTTCATGCGGGAATAGCCTTTGGAGCAGAGGCTGCAGTAAAAGGATTGGAGAGCTTCGCGGGCGGCAGCAGTCTGCGCCGGGGGGAGTGTTTGGTGGCGCTGCTCGATGAAACCGAGTTAGTATTGATACGCTATCTGCGCATATTATTTTGTACTTACCGGAGGCATCGCGACCGGAAATTCCGAAGGTGTTTGTTCGACGTAGGCTAAGAGGGTTGTGGTAGACAAAAGGTACTATGATTACCTAGGTAGGTAGGTTGGAGTTGAGCTCAACGGTTCCCCACATGATCCGATGTGGCGCACGCCATAACGGGTATAGTGCGGCTGCCCGGATACCGTCGGGCCAACCCGCCCCGGCGCTACTTAGTAGACGTGGAATAAACAGAGGCTTGTCGCTCCGTGTTGCGGAATGGTCAGCTGCGCAGACGACGATTTAAGTGTAGCGAATACCAGGGGGTTCGTCGTGATACAGCCAACGAGCCAACCGAACCGACATCTAGGCCGTATATAAACAGCCTCTCCTTGTGCCTGCACAGAGTCGGAGAGAATCAGCGCCTCCACTCACTATGGAGTCCAGATCTCTCAGGTCGAAACCATCGGAGGAGACTCTCATGTCGCTTCTCCAATTAGACCCGTCGCCCATTGAGACACCACCGGCCGATACCGAGAAAGACCTCCCACCCTTGCCCGAAGATGCGCTCGAGAATAGCACTGGCTCACTCAGGTCTACGTCTTCGGCCCCCGGCTTGAGTGGGAGTGGTCATAGTACTATTTTCTACCGTATGTTTACAGCAGGCCACACATTTCCGTACCGAACCTTGGCATATACTTACCATCGTTCAATTGATAGTTACGCGTATACAAAAGTTTTCCTCATATCTGATACCTTTATTTACGACACTTCATGTCGCCAATACTTCGATAATACCCCTTATTGCCCGCTCCGTTCCGGCTTCCGAGGCGTACCTGTTGCTGTCCCGAGAAATATACCAAACATCGCTCACAGAATCACTTCTCGTGGTATTGCCCATCGTCGCACATGTTACCTCCGGCATCGCGCTTCGTCTCGTCCGTCGATCGCAAAATCTCAAGCGTTATGGGGGTAACACGCCAGGCATGTACGCCTTATATCGCGCTCAGACCGGTAAAACCTCCCGGTCCTTGACATCCAATAGCATCAACTCGGCTGGTCGCATATGGCCACCTGTCAGCTACATCTCTATATCTGGCTATGTCTTCACAGCACTCCTCGCTGCCCACATGGGTATTAACCGCATCCTCCCACTCTATGTTGAAGGCGACAGTTCCAATATCGGCCTGGCTTTCGTTTCGCACGGGTTTTCTCGGCATCCATTTCTGTCGTGGCTAGCTTACACCAGTCTCCTGACGGTGGGCTGCGGCCACATGGTCTGGGGCGCTGCTAGGTGGTTGGGGCTGGCACCGACAGCCATGGGATGGAGCGGTAGCGGTTCCAATGTGGTCGATAAGAAAGTCCGGAGGCGCAAGAGGAGATCATGGTGGGCACTGCATGGTGTTGCCGCAGCAGTAGCTGGCATTTGGGCAGCTGGTGGTCTAGGTATTGTAGCAAGAGGAGGCCTGACAGATGGTTGGGTTGGCAAACTTTACGATGATCTCTTCGCTAAGATCTATATTTTGTGAAAAGAATCGACTGGGCTAGACACCGAGCGCATCATATGATACTCAAAATGCCTGCAGACTGCATTGCATATATCAGACCTACACTCGTCAATGATGCTGACGAAATGTGTGCGTCATGACTTACTTCGTGAAGGTGATAGGCGACTGCTTAATCACCTGCCACGGATTCCACTCACGGAATAGATCAACACGAGATACTTTTGGAAAGAGCAGTAAGGTCGGAGAGGAAAGATGTAATAACAGTTTTAAGGAGAGTAATGGGCTTTATCTCGCCGATAAGTCATGGCTAATTACACAACCAACGCATCTTTTGCAACCACGAACCCCCTTCCATCGACTATAACAGTGCCCCTTTAACCCGCAGTCCTAACCTTCGTCTATCACGCCAAACCAGGACAAGAGCTGGCCAACTCCACAGGTATGTTGGCAGAGAGGCGAAGTTGCAAAGGTAGTCAATCGACCACTGATGTTGTATGGCTCATTTCGCTGGCTCCCGTGTGTTGTGAACCAGCAGCACCTAATTGCCGTTGTTTCCTTGGCCGGGGAAGACACCGCCGTTGAGCTGGGGGCAAGCCTTCTGTGCTGCCTGGGCTGCCTTGATCAGGTCATTTTGGTCTTTGCAGGCCCCAGAAACGCAGTTGATTAAAGAGTTAACGTTGGCTTTTTGGCAGTAGCAGTCCTTGATTTGGTCCTGCGCGCAGCCACTCTTTTGGATATCATCGTTGACGCAGCTCTTGGCACAGTCGGGCACGTCGAGGCTGTCAGCAATGGCGAGGCCGGCGGCGGCAGCCAGGATGGCGAGGAAAGAGGTCTTCATTTTGATAAAATTTGCTTGGTTTTTTTTTTTTTTTGGGGGGGGGGGGGGGGGGGGACAGTGTTGGTAAGGAGTACTGATATGGTTAATGGTGTTGTTCTTTCTGCGGTTGTTAGACCCGTTGAATCAAATCCTCACTCCTCATGCATGGGGCCATCTCGAGCACTTTATATGCTTGGTTATACCGCTGAAAAAATTTCGGAAGTAGGCCGTGGTCTGCAAGTCCTTCTCTTGACGTAATGGCATGTATCATCTTATGCCCAACCGTTGCGATCGTGTCTCTAGAGAGGCTCAGTCAGGGCCATGCTGTTTGTATATCCAAGTGGCTGTCCGCGCAATACCATCAACTAGGTTTTGAGGATTGACTGAGCGGGACCGCGTGTTCTCGAACTTTGTTCGAACACGCCCAGTCAGGACCGAGGGTACAGTCATGACGAATAAGATACTAGGCAGTGCCTCTTTCGTTGGAACCATGAACTACTCTCAAGATACTAGTTAATAATCAACTTGTTCGCTCTGGCCCACGGTAGTGTTCATGTCAGAGAGCCTCCCGCTATGTGGCTTGTATGAGTAACTTGAATGTCATGGGACAAGCTGTCTGGTCAAGGCACAGACCCGAGTTCTCTTCGCTTTGAGCCGCAGCGCGGGCTGTGCGGTTACGTACGTCGGCAGGCCGAAGGGCCAAAGCCACACGCGCAGATGAGTGAGCACACGACGGTGGTGCATCTTCGTTGTGATGCCCAACACGGTCATTACCAAGCGACCTTCGAGACCCTTTTCCGTGGTCAATTCTGATGGAACAGACTCTGCAGAGTTCGCTCTGGGTGTAGTTCAGACGACGATCGTTGAACTGTGTGAGAAGTATTCGCTTTACACTGACCAGCCTAATCACCTGCCTGCCATACATGCACTTTACTTGCGACATGTTCATTGCCACGTTTGTCAGTGATTCAGGGATGCTGATGCCTGGCGCTTTGAATGCAATCTATCTAATCATGTTCGTTTCGGAACCTCGAACGCCGCACGACACCTTTCCTACGAGGCCAGATTAGTCACGGAATAGATGCCCTGGACCATCCAAAGGTCTTAATCCGGTCTCTGTACAAGTTCCGGTTAAATTTTGGTCTCTCGTGACCTGTATCCTCGCTTTAGTCTGCTCTCAGAGCCCGTCAGTAGCAATTGGCCTATCTTGGTAAGATTGGTACCTATCTTACCCCGAAGCAATCAAATATCAGCCAGAACAATTCTATATCGTCGTTTCGCAGTACGGGAAGCTATTTCTGTCAACTTCGGATTGTTATATCAAGGGGCTAGCGACAGTTTTGTTGGCTTGCTTGTTCGGCGCATTCAGCGGAGAACCAACTTAGCCAAGCCTGCATGAGGAGGGGTCAATACTATGCCGCAGCTTCAAAGTTCTGTCTTCAGAGTGATTATCAGCTCACGAAGTGCTTGTTAGTCTACCAATTTAATATATCCTGGTACCTGGGTATAACCATGGGCGACATCCACGTGATTCACGGACTCGGGAATGTGGGCATGTGGAATGAAATTGAGAGGCCATTATATTTCGGATTGAAACGGGTATGGAATGGTCGCGTATATAAGTACTCAAATTGGAACCGGAAGGTGCGAGCTTACAGTCACACTCTTTTTAAGCCATCAAGGTCACAGGGAGAAGGCTTCTGTGACGCTTTCTATAGGGGTATCTTGCAAACATCACATACAAACCCAACTTCCCGTGAATTTCTCCCTGTTTCGCAAAGCGCTCACTTTTCGGTATTAGTAACCTGCAGCTTTCCTTCTCGATGTACCAATAATCGTTACAGAGCGTCATTGAAGTGTCGTTCGTTGGAGCCTTCCAGGTAAAATCATCCTCTAACCGAGCCTGCACAAGGCCCCGGTCCTCCGTAGTTGTCTGAATTGTCTGTCTTTGTATAGACGATTCCGGGGTGACCATTGGGACAATAATCGTCTGTGTTAGGCCCAACGAATCCATGGATGATGGAACACGGGGGGGTAAAGGATTCCTCGGTCATGTACAGCCAGCCGTTGCATCCGTCATGGGTTGAACGGTAGCATATAGTACAACACTCCTCAGCACCATTGGCCTGATGCATGTTGAAATCCCAACGGTCCGTAGTCCGATCAATGCCGATCCAGTTCACGGCTTTGACAAACTTTGACTTGACGCACTCCGGGGGCTATGTTATCGGGTGGTTAGCAACTTGCTATTGGAGATTGGCAATGGCCAGCAGCACCTTGACAGAGGGTGTGTTACTCACCGAATTCAGGATCGAGGAAGGGTATGGAATGGCTGAAGAGGATGTGGATGGGACAAAGGAGTAAGAAGCTTGTGATGCTGATGGGATGGCGGTGGTCTCAGTGTTTCTAGTGTCATGACCCCGATCGTTGGCAACCACGGTGACCATGATAGGGATCACAATGGCGAGGATGAGCAGTCCGATACAGATGCCGATTATCGTTTTCCAGGTCCAAAGGCGCGAGCGACGCTTTAGTTTGGACTGGCTGGTCTGTTCCTCGTCGTTCGGCACGGCAATATCGCCATCCGGATGCACAGGCCCAGCGTCGTTCGCACCATCGTCTCTAAATGCGATATTGCTGAACGGAATCTGAACAGCTTCGGGGGCCGAATGGATCATGACCTCGGGTGCCGGGTTGGTCTCATGCTCTGCCCAGAGGTGACCTCTGGGATGTTCATTCATGTTCGGCATGTCGACTTAGAAGCTTCTCAACGAGAACAATCGTTTGGGTAGCGTCTTGGAAGACTTAAGTCGAAAACAATAATGGCTACGCCAGAGTGGGAGGACGTGGGTTGCCAGCCAGGGCGTCGAGCCCAAGTAATATTGCAGTAACAGGAGATTCGGCGAAATACCCACATCGAATGAAATCTTAGGCGTTGCTAAGATCAAGGGTGTTGGAATCAGAGTAGCGTCGCGAGATACCAGGTGTGCGGTCAGTGGGCGTTTGTTTGTCTGCCAGGAGAAGCAAGCATGGGGGGGGTTGAAGGTGACTGGAGCTTCCCATGTTACAATTGCTCTTCAAGAAAACAATTTCCCTTTCGTCGGGCATAGTGACGAGAACCAAGTAACTCTACACCCGGAGGGAAAGAGCGATGGAGTGTTTGCATAAGGCCTTCCTGTACCAGCAACTCACGTCAGACCATGCATGCCCTTTACCTTTCTTAGTGACTCGACGGGATGATACGAAAACCTCAACTTACTTCAAAGAGACAACCGCTATGTTTCCCCGTAATTATATCAGGTTGTATCATAGGTATTTCACAACCATCCTACCTTAACACCTACCTTAACACCATAGAACAACAAGAAGTACGTCATGGGCACAAAACGCAGCCAGATGCCCAACACTCACCAAGCCAACTATTGCGCGGTGCTTGACAGACGTTGTTTGTATTGTCCAGCACAAAAAATAATAACCCTGATGACTTCCGACTTTACATACCACATTCAAAAATGCCTGGGTAGCGAAGTCACTGTACCACAGTTGACATGACTGTTGATATTCTCCCAGAAGAGGGGGGCAAGGAATATGTTGAAACATGGTTCGTCAATGAAAAGCCGCCTTCCGCCTGTCTGTCTACTCTATTGTTTTTCATCGTGTCGTACTCCTGTATTCCCTCCCCTCATAAGAGTCGTGTCATGCCTCGATAAACGTCTTTTTTGCCTCTTGAAACGGCAAGCCCTTCACTGGACCAGAGACTTGGCGTCTCCATCCTTGAGCTTGCCGGCCCCGATAAGTCTCTTGACCTCCTCGCTCCAGACACCCTTGATCTCATCCGCAACCTTGAGGGCGCTCAGCTTGCCAGCCAGGGCCGCAATCTCATCAGCGTCAATCTTGCCCTGAACGAGCTCGACATCACTGAGAACTGCATCGATCGTAGCAGCCGAAGGCTCGCCAGACGCAAAGTAGTTGGCGTCCTTGACAGAGCCCTTGAGAATACGCTTGTTCTTCTTGACAGCGTTTTTGGCAGCCTCTTTGGCCTTCTTGGATGCCTCCCGGTCCATTTTGGCCTTCTCTTCCGCCTCCTTAGCGGCCTTCTCCTCAGCCTCCTTCTTGGCCTGGGCCTCTTCAAGAGCCTTCTTCTCTGCTACCTCCTTTTCTAACCTCTTCTTGTTCTTGGCCGCGTTGGCCTCCTGTCTAAAGCGTTTGATGCGCTCGTCGCCGGCGGAGCAGTCGTCAAGCAGCTTGCGCAGACGGGCGTTGTCCTCGGCCTTCTTCTTCTTGCGTGCGTTGGCATTCTTGCGCTCCGTGTGGCGTTTCTGGTCACGGTTCTCGTTGTCGTCAGGGACATCCTCGTCCAGGTACTCGAACGTCCGCCAGCTGTCAAAGTTGTACCAAAAGTTGTAGAACTCCTCAACCTCCTCCTTTGTAGACTTGTCGTCGCCAAAGGCTGGTACCGGCTGGGTCTTGGAGAAGCGTCCCTCGGCCTTGAAAACGTTGCCCCACAGCTTGTAGAAGTTGCCCTTAGCGAGCTGCTTCTTCGTAGGAGGGTCAACATCAGCCTTCTCGTCGACCGAGTCGTATTGTAGGCGCTTGGTAGGATCCAGAAGAACTTCGGTGGCCTTTTGGATGCACTTGAAGAAGTTGTCATCGTCAACAATACCAGCGGCTGCCTTCTTGTCAGGGTGATGTTTAAGGACCTTCTTGCGGTGGGCGCGCTTGATTTGGTCCTCCGTAGCCTTCCAGCGATACTTGGTAAGCCCGAGAACCTGGTAGTGGTCTTGGTTCTAGATGCACCGAAAGCGTCAGTCGCAGTTTCATGTGGGCGAAACAGCACACGCAGCGAGGGTGGCCCGCTCACCTTCCAGTCTTTGGCATCGCGTTGAAGCATCATGGGGTCCTCAGGCTCGCTGATCTCGCCATCGTCGTCATTTTCAACCTTCTTGGCAGCCTCCTGGGCCTGGATGCGGTCATCCTCGGAGAAGGTGCGCTTGTGACGGGCACGACGGGCATGGGCCAGGAAGTGAGGGCCAACGGGCTCCAGGCTGCGCTGAGTAGCGGCAGCAACCTGGCCGACAGCTTTGAAGTCCTTCTCGGCGGTCCAACCCTCGGGGAGAACCGGAAGGACGTGCGCGACAACAGTTGCAGAAGCCATATCGAAACTTTTCGACCTGTTTAGCTATATGAAGATCGCAACTTTCGTGGGTTGAAGGAAAATGGAGGGACGTCGTTTACCCCCGGGGGGGAAAAACCATCAACGTGGGGCACTTTTTTTTTTTTAGTAGGGGTGTGGTGGTGGAAGAAATCTAGGGTGTGTCTTTAGACATCTCTGGTTCTCGGAACTTTTTCTCCTGAGGCCATGCCACAACTGGTTTATAACCGCTGAGCCTCTCAATACCCTACAATTGCTGGCTAATATACATTGACTACAGCCTATCGTTCCCTCAATCTTAAAGAGCAGGCGTACTCTAATAGTCCTGCTTTGAACGTTTCACCTGCATCTATTATGTCCCTGCCTGCGTATCGACAACTCTGGCGCGCCGCGAGGATCGCCTTCAACGGTATGAGAGACGTCCCACTTGGCACGACTGCATCCGACTGACAATGGAATTAATTGTCTTTAGGCGATGACCGAGTCCTTACAGCTGCAAGACAGCAGATCCGTCAAGGCTTCAGGGACCAAGCTAGCCTGGCACCGACAAGCCCGGCCTACGGCCAAGCTATCCAAAAAGCCGAGGACATTGCGAAGATCCTTAGGGAAAACGTCGTTCAGGGCAAACGAGATGAATCTAGCACCTATAGTGAGTTGCACCACAGGCAAGATGCTGCTTACAACTGCGTGCCATGCTAATGAATGACCTCCAGAATTGCGCATTCACAAGGACACTGAGCGGGGCGACAATGATTCTGTCAAGATGGCCGGCAGCAGCAAGACGACCCAGGGGGGGTGTGGCTGCAGATAAGGGACTAGAACAGTCTTGAAGCTGAAAGCTGTGTAGCGTAGCAGAAACGTTTGTAACTTCGTATAGCAAATCTTATGATACCCTGACAAACCAGTGCCATGTTTTACTCAACCCCGAAATCCCGATCGTCATGTCCAGGTAATCCTTATAGGCTCCTCAACTCCGTAAGAAATGCAATTCGCCTCTACCGTCCATCAAGATCATTCGCCCTGGAGACTAGCATACTTCGGACCATCGTCTGCACCCGGAGGAGGAGCAATTACTTGCGTATGTGACGGTTGAGCATCCTCCGCAGCATCAGAGCTACCGGGTATCTGCCTTCGCCCGCTCTTTCTATCCCCCCCACGCGCGCTACCCTGTCCTCGTCGTGCATCCATGAGCATCTGGGACCGTTGCTCCTTGTCCATGGTGCCGATGGCCTTTGGAACGCCCCAGCGAACACGCAGAGGGCATCCTGCGATTACAGCTCGACCTTGACACGCGGCAGCGGCCTTCTCAGCTGCTTCCCTCGTCTCGTAGTTGACAAACGCGCAGTGTGACATATGCGAGCAAACCAAGCTCTTGATCTTCCCATGCGTCTTGAAGAACTCGCGAATTTTGTGCTCAGGCAGGTCGTCCTCGACGCCAGTGACAAAAAGGGACATGATGTTCTTGTCGGCGGGTGGCATCCAGTCTTGTGGCCCAGGGGGCAGTTGGACAGCACTCGGGAAAGCCTGCTTCGACCTGCCGGGCCTAGCTCCAGCTGCTGCTGCGGCCCTCGAGTCCCTCGTCCGGATAGGACCAGGTCCGCCAACACCAGCACCCACAGCCGGGTTACCGCCGAGTCTATCGCTCGAACTTGAGCCTGCTTGTACCTCGTCGAGTCCTTCAACGGACCGGCCCTTTCGAAAGTAGGGCTTGCTTGCCGCCAATCTCCGCAAGAGCTCCCTGGCCTTCTCATCCGTCTTTTCATATTCTTCGACTCCTGCACGACCTTCCTCGATGGCGCGCTCGTTGTTTTGCGCAAAGTATTCGCGGTTGATGTCGGACGACGGCCCAGGGGCCACCATCTTCAAGGCAGCATCGCGAACGACGATAGGCAAACCGAATGAGAGATCCAGCATACATGTCTGGCAGCAATTTTTCAGACGCGCGCAGGTCAAACAGATATTTGTTCGCTTCTTGCGCCCGTGGGCTCGATCAGCACTCCAACTGAAGACAGTGAAAGGTCTCGTACACTGCAGCGCGTTGTCAGCAAGTGGCTTCAGAGAGAACCAACAGTCATACAGCGGGGGGTGGGTGTACTTACTAGTTTGCACTCGGCACCATAATCTTCCTTGAGCATCTTGACGTATGGATTCTCGGGCAAGCAGTTTTCGCAAACGGAAGGGAAGTCGGTCGATTCCCACCCTGAGCGGTTCAGGTCCTGCTTGATTTGGGGTGGCATTGCGCCTCGACGCCCCAGAGTTCGCTGGAGTTAGAGGATGGCAAAATTTGCAAGACCGACGGGGTCTTGGAGGAGTGGTTGGTGAAAGTGTCGTGTGTATTTCTTTGGTATGGTAATCAAATGTCCTTGATCCGGCTGATGAACTGGGCATATAGGCAGGCGGGCGCAAAGGCGTAGGCATGGGGTCACATCAGTGGCGTAAAATCTTCTTATCTTCACGTGATACAGACGCCACACGTAACAACGACAGATGTGGCGCCCCGTGCGTACCGTGCTCTAGGACAACGCGTAGAGAGGTAGATACTCTAACATATATACACTCGAGGTCCGGATGTTTAAGAGTTATAAGCGAATCTTCGGCTTGGCTCAAAGGAATGGCGAGGTATGGCAGGTTGCATCATATCACTCTATACATTCGATGTGGGCTGGACGGCTTCGGCGTGGCAGAAGGGAAAGCGCCTGCCTGTAGATGCAATGCCAAGTACAACCAGCCCCCAGCGGTAACTTAAGAAAATGCCTATACTTCACCGCTGCATCAGGCTGAGCAAATCTGATTGCCCACCCCAATATGATATGACCTCTGTCTAAGTACTTGCTCTTGTGAATACTCGACACCTGGCCAATGTGGGTAGTCGGACAGTAACTGCATAGTCGGTATCGTACCAAACACCAACATCTCAGTAAATATGGCTAAACGCCTCCAATGGGAATATTGCTCATGCAATCTCAGTATTTTACGCTGCAACTGAATGACTGGCTGAGGCTCTTTCGAGTTCGTATTCGGATTGGAGACCCTAGTCGACGTGTACATGTTTGCGCTAAGCCAGTGACCCAGCTAGTCACCGCCTGCTCAACAAAGCTATGCAATTCTATCAATTACCGCCATTGGCCAATTGCCACGGACATTTGGCGGACCCCTGAACCGAGCGACGGGCAGTGTTGGCTTCCGCTTCTCCCCCTTCCGTTTTTTTTTTTTTTTTTTTTTTTTTTTTTTTTTTTTTGCATAGGGGTCCCCTAGGGTATGGTGGTTGAATTTCTGCTAGTGGCAGTGGGTTGTCCCTCCGTCATTTTGACCGCGAGATCGACCCGTTAGGGAAATGGAAGACCGAGATAGAGGGATGCACGGGAACAGTGGTAACCGTTGACACTGGAAATTTGACATGGCAACCGAGACGCTTACTGCTGCCACCTGTCGTCCGTCCCCTTTTCCTGCTCGATACTTTTTGACTATCATGGAGTAAAATAAAATAAAGAACGACCCCCGGCCATAACCCCCCGCTCTCTTGCGCAAAGCATCTGATTGCCCATTCTGCCATCCTGCCGACTTGATTATTCTATTGACCCCCATCTTCTATTTCTTCTTCTCCCACTCTCCTTCTCACATACACACACACACCCTCTCTCTCTCTCTCTCTCTCTCTTCTCAAGTTTCCAAGTTGCTACCATTCTGTCATATCATTCGTCTTCGTCGCGTCGCTAACTCAACGTAATAATGGTTTCCTCAACGGCCTCCAACCTCGAACGTGAGGACCACGCTCGTGATGCCAGTTTCAACAAGGCCTTGCATGGTAACAGTGCCAAGGCCTCCGGTGGTCTCGCCGCCATGTTCAGCAAAGGCCGCGATGCAAAGCAGGCTGCTGTCGATGAGTACTTCAAGCACTGGGATAACAAGGCCGCCAAGGACGAGACTCCTGAGGAGCGCGCAGTGAGTTGTCTCTCCTGTTTCCTACACCACCCTGAATTTTCATGTGCCAGAAGCTGACTCGTACCCGACCTAGGCCCGAACCGCCGAATACGCGACCTTGACCAGACAGTACGCCCCGCACAAACTTGTTTATGCTGGTGACATATGGCTGATTGTTGTCTTCTAGCTACTACAACCTTGCCACCGACCTGTATGAGTACGGCTGGGGCCAGTCCTTCCACTTCTGCCGCTTCTCCCATGGCGAGCCGTTTTATCAGGCCATCGCCCGCCATGAGCACTACCTCGCCCACCAGATTGGCATCAAGGAGGGCATGAAGGTTCTCGATGTCGGATGCGGTGTTGGTGGACCTGCGCGCGAAATTGCAAAGTTCACTGGCTGTCACGTTACTGGCCTGAACAACAACGATTACCAGATTGATCGGGCGACCCACTACGCAGCAAAGGAAGGTCTATCTACTCAACTCCAGTTTATGAAGGGAGACTTCATGGTACGTAATTAACCGGCACACCAGATCAGAGTTGGCATCGCTAACCTGCGCTCCGCAGCAAATGTCCTTTCCCGATAACTCTTTCGATGCCATCTATGCCATTGAGGCTACCGTCCACGCGCCTAGTCTTGAGGGTATCTACAGCGAAATCTTCCGCGTGTTGAAGCCTGGCGGTGTCTTTGGCGTCTACGAGTGGTTAATGACGGATAAATACGACAACGACAACCTGGCCCACCGCGAAATCCGTCTGGGAATTGAGCAGGGCGACGGTATTTCCAACATGTGCAAAGTCTCAGAAGGCCTTGCCGCCATGAAGGCTGCTGGCTTTGAGATGCTCCACCATGAGGATCTCGCCGAAAGGCCTGACCCTATGCCATGGTACTGGCCTCTGTCAGGCGACCTTAAGTACATCCAGTCTGTGTTCGATGTATTTACTATTGTGCGAATGACCAAGCTGGGGCGATTCCTGATGCACAACATGATTGGCGGTCTTGAGGCCATCAAGCTTGCTCCTGCTGGTACCAAAAAGACCGCCAACAGCTTGGCATGGGCTGGCGACTGTCTCGTTGCTGGTGGTAAGGAGCACCTGTTCACGCCCATGTACCTGATGGTTGGAAAGAAGCCCGCCAACTAGGGATTATCACGTGTGGATTACGGGTACAGCCAGCGAAGCGCGAGGTGCCACCGGCATGTGTGAAAGGACCATGACTTTGTTGCTCGTTATATGAGTATTCTATCAGTATCATAATTGTAATTAGGAAATGATTGCCACAAGAGGGCTTAGATGAGGCGTCATGGTGGGCCATGATCAAAGGCTAAACTCACTAATCGGCAAAGAAATGTTGAAGAGATGCTTGCCATTACAGAGTGCCGGAGCAGAGTAATGTTGATGTAAGAAGCGAATAGGTATGTATATATCTCTGCGCGGATTCGTTTGGCTGTACTCTATTACCCTCTGCTGAGTACGATTGGCGTTGTCATTAACCCTCACATGCTTATCAATCGGGCTGGACTGGGCTGATGAGAATCTAAATGATATTCTTTGTTGTGCAATTCTTTCAGTCTACGACTTGATCAGCAACTGCCTCGCGTTTGTCTACCAGTTTTGCTGTCGCGGCCAGTTTAGTTATTTGGGTGTCTTCGTGGCTCCATGGGCCTTGCATCGGGTGGTTGAGAAGTGCGGTGAACCAAATGTCCCAGCCACACACCCGGGATCAGAGAAGGCTACAGATCCTATAAGGAAACCTTACGAAGTGATCACTCGAAATGGCAGAAAAGATGAACCGTGTGAGGTACGATTACAAGGGCCGCACAGGTACATAATGATATCCATACACAGTCATCTCGATTCTCTGCACAATAGGTAGTAGAAGACCTACCGACACTCTTGCTCTGAGTAACCTCTTCTTGCCCATTGCTGGTTGCACCAAGGTGGAGATTTCTGCTCGGATGGAATCGGGTGGCAGTGGTGCAAATTTCTTAAAAGAATAAGAAACAAAAGACAAAAAAAGTGCTTACTGCGCTGCGCTGATGGAGCCTCATGCCACCTACCTACCTACCTACCTAGGTAGGCATGCTCGCAGACAGAGCTTAAGTCGGACGCAACACTGCGCAAGGCCAATATGGACGGACACACGCTGTACCACGGGCAGCAGCCAACAGCTATGGTAGGTAAGCCAGTCAAGACAGCAGGCAAGGGCAGTGATTGGACTCGACGGAGCTTGTCGGGATTAGATCGGACCTGGAATTTGGCGCATCTTCGGACGGGGCAGGCTCCCTATGATGGGACATGATTGGCTCAAAGGGAGTTCGGCCGATTATCTAACTGCCCTCATAAGACGCCACCAGTCTAAAATAGGACTAGCGCCAAGCCCAGGGCCTCCCCAACGCTGTTGTTTGGCAGCTCGCCGCAATTCAACGGACTCAACGTCCATAGAGCTAAGCAAAAAAAAAAAAAAAAAAAGAGTGCCAAATCCCTCGACAGCTCCCAGTCGACTTTATCATTCCTCTCCCTCCGACGCTCAACTTTCGTCGTTGGCCATTGTCAACTCCACCCCGAGGTCGCCAATTGTCCGTCACCTCCCACTTCTTTCTCTTGTTTCTCATTACCTCCGTTCTCTGCAACTATCCTTTGGGATATCACGCTTATCTTACGTTACGACCTCCGCGTCTTTAGCCTACAGCCAGCCCCGAAAACATAATTCGCGATGTCCCGGTTCCTCCGTCCCGCAGCCCGCCTGGCGGCCTCGTCCAGAGCTGCCGCTTTCCGCTCCTCCCCCGTTTCTCCGTTCGTCAGCCGACCCGCTACCTTCGCTGTGCAGTCAAGGACGTACGCCGATGCCAAGGGCACCAAGGACTATACTGTCCGTGAGGCTCTCAACGAGGCCCTTGCCGAGGAGCTCGAGACCAACGACAAGGTTTTTGTTCTGGGCGAGGAAGTTGCTCAGTATAATGGCGCGTACAAGGTCACAAAGGGTCTGCTTGACCGCTTCGGCGACAAGCGTGTCATCGACACACCCATCACCGAGAGTGGTTTCTGCGGTCTTGCCGTGGGCGCTGCCTTGAGCGGACTGCACCCTGTGGTAAGTCATGTTGGCCTGCAGCGCGCGCTTCTAACCCCGCCGGATTGTTGTCGGCTCCTCAATTACCGTATCCGACGCAGTCCGGTGGCTCCTAGAGCTCTGAGAATTTTCCGAGAACCAATTATCTAACCTGAGTCTATCCCCCAGTGCGAGTTCATGACCTTCAACTTCGCCATGCAAGCCATCGACCAGATCGTCAACTCGGCCGCCAAGACTCTGTATATGTCTGGTGGTATCCAACCTTGCAACATCACCTTCCGCGGCCCCAACGGTTTTGCCGCCGGTGTTGGTGCCCAGCACTCCCAGGACTATTCAGCGTGGTACGGCAGCATCCCCGGTCTCAAGGTCGTTGCCCCTTGGAGCGCCGAGGACGCCAAGGGTCTCTTGAAGGCTGCCATCCGCGATCCCAATCCCGTCGTTGTTCTCGAGAACGAACTTATGTACGGCCAGACCTTCGCTATGTCGGAGGCTGCTCAGAAGGACGACTTTGTCCTTCCCTTCGGCAAGGCCAAGATTGAGCGTACCGGCAAGGACTTGACTATTGTCACTTTGTCCCGCTGCGTTGGCCAGGCATTGGTTGCTGCGGAGAACCTAAAGAAGAACTACGGTGTCGACGTTGAGGTTATCAACCTGCGTTCCGTTAAGCCTTTGGATGTTGAGGCCATTGTCAAGTCTGTCAAGAAGACCCACCGCCTCCTTTCCGTCGAGTCTGGCTTCCCCGCTTACGGCGTTGGCTCCGAGATCCTGGCTCTGACGATGGAGTACGCCTTTGACTACCTTGACGCGCCTGCACAGAGAGTCACAGGCGCTGATGTTCCTACCCCGTACGCCCAGGGACTTGAAGAGATGAGCTTCCCTACTGAGAAGATCATCGAGGACTATGTCGTCAAGATGCTGCGTCTGTAAGAATGTTGTGCTAGGTGGCAGAGAGGAGACGGGGCGTAGGCAGGCTGCTTGTGAAGCTCCCCGGCATGAAGCCGGTTCATAGTGGACTATTAGGCTTGGTAGACTTAGGGGAGAGGCTTGTACTTGTATGTTGCTCAGTTGTCATATACACATCTCATACCCTGAGGCCACGCCTAGATGTGAATCTTCACGCATCAGCGTGGAACCATCAAGGTAGTTTCCTTTTCCAGTAAGCATCGGTCAATGTGTCTGCGAGGGTGCACGTGGTGAAGTATTGGTTTCACTCCGAAGATGCCCATGGAAATGCCTGGCAGTAACTGCAGCACCTGAACACCAACCTCCGTCTCGTGCATCATCCCGGGAGGTCAACAATAGGAGCATGCATGGCAGCCGTGCTGGAGCCCAAGTTGAATAGGCACTGAGGTTGCGGCTGGCTTGCCTCGGATATAAAGTCAAAAGTTCTGGTTTTTCGTCAGGCTTCATTTCTGTCTATCGTGCTATGGATCAGTAACCAAACCTCAAACCCCATACCCTAGACATTGCCATACTACTCCAACTTGACCTTGAACGTTACATACCACTTTTCGTGTCAAATGGAAAGGGCTTTCAGATGGGCATTATCAAAGTCAGGAGGCTCAATTAGTGCACTCACCAACGTCTTACCTAAGGCAGCTGTTTGTGAAGTATATGCTCCGTACCTACCTAGGCAGGTACATGAGGGGCTACGCCACTCTTTGGCCCCGCACACCGTCATCAGTCACGTCCTAGGTACCTCCCTACTTCGCCTCTCCTTCCACCATCGTGGCCATTACCTTCAAATACCTAAACCACTGCCTTGCCTTACCCACGAACCATTTCCAGGGCGCCATCTGCAACTCGCCACCAAAATCAAAGATGGCCCATGATCTGGCTACGGCCATTGACGGGCTCCATCTTACGGACCGCCCCAACACGAACATCGACGACCTTTTGTTTCAGCAGCGTCCTCGCAAACGCATCAAGCAAGATGCATCTCATCTCAAGGCTCACCTAGAAGATGAGTTTCTTACACCATCCACGCAATTCTCGCCCGCGTGGCTCAACCGACTGCAGCAGTGAGCCCCATTTCCTGCCCAAACAGTTTTCGTCCAAATGGCTGGCTATGAATGCGGCACTGACCTGTCTCCTTCAGGCGTTGGGACTGCCCTGTGGATTACACAGAGCTTTTCAAGATTTCTACCCCCCAGACCCGAACTGTGACGCGGTTTGAGCGACATGGCCTTGAGGGTAGAGTGACTGGTTACAGGAACATTACTGTACCCGCCAACAGTGCCACCGCCAAAAATTCCACCTCCTTCCTGCGCAAGCCTGCTAGTAGGGCCGACTTTGTTCGTGGAGCTGCCGGCTTCTTCCCCTTTGCACCCGGCGGCCTGGATGGCATCGAGGCAACTGCTGCCCTTGAGGACCAGGTTCGCCGAGCTGGCGGCGGAGACTCTGCTGCTGTCTCATCCAACAAGCTGGAGCGAGTTATCAAGCTTGATGCTGAGGGCGGCCTTCTCCAGGTCGCACCTGGGCTTAGCCGCGGCATCAACATCAACAGGAAGACTAACGAAGATGATGCCAGGGCTGTTGAACAAGAGTTAGACCAGGAACCTGAACAGTCACCTAGTACTGAAGAAGCAGAGGGTGACGCGCAGGCCAGTGGAGAGAGGGAGGCTGGGGTCGAGGCCGATCCCGAAGCAGAAGAAGAAGACGGCGAGGATATTGATGCTATCTTGCCGGTCGAGTTTCCGGCTCTGGAGCCACACGGAGCTTTGGCGACATCCAGTGCCAGGAAAGCTGGCCGGGAGTGGGCTCACATGGTGGATATCGACAGAGACATCGCGAACTTCAGAGAACTGGTACCCGATATGGCCAGAGACTGGCCGTTTGAGCTGGATACGTTCCAGAAGGAAGCGATTTACCATCTCGAAAGCGGCGATTCTGTCTTCGTCGCGGCGCATACTTCGGCCGGGAAAACTGTTGTCGCTGAATATGCCATTGCTCTTGCCTCGAAGCACATGACCAAGGCCATCTACACCTCACCCATTAAGGCCCTAAGCAATCAGAAATTTCGAGACTTCCGCCAGACATTCGAGGAGGTTGGTATCTTGACGGGTGATGTGCAAATCAACCCCGAGGCTAGTTGCCTGATTATGACAACGGAGATTCTGCGAAGCATGCTCTACAGAGGAGCGGATCTGATCCGAGACGTTGAGTTTGTTATCTTTGACGAGGTCCATTACGTCAATGATTTTGAGCGCGGTGTTGTCTGGGAAGAGGTAATTATCATGCTTCCTGAACATGTCACACTCATTCTGTTGTCTGCAACTGTCCCCAACACTTATGAATTCGCATCATGGGTTGGGAGGACCAAACAGAAAGACATATATGTCATCTCTACACCGAAGCGGCCTATTCCACTAGAGCATTACCTCTGGGCTGGCAAGAATATCCACAAGATTGTGGACTCAGAGAAGAAGTTCATCGAGAAGGGCTGGAAAGAAGCCAATCAGGCCATTCAGGGCAAAGACAAGACTAAAGCTCTAGAGCCGAACAATACGCCTCGCGGCGGAGGTGGCCAGAGAGGGTCCCAAAGGGGAGGACCACAGCGTGGCGGACAGCGTGGGGGCCCACGCGGCGGCGTTCTACAACAGAGAGGCCGTGGCGGAGCGCCGCGTGCTAGTCACAACCCAGGACATATGGGCAGGACTGGTCGGCAGGGCGGGTTTACCTCGGCGGCTCAAGACAAAAACCTGTGGGTTCATCTTGTCCAGTTCCTCAAAAAGTCCAACCTGCTTCCCTCCTGCATCTTCGTCTTCTCCAAGAAACGGTGTGAGGAGAATGCCGACGCACTCAGCAACCAAGACTTCTGTACCGCTAACGAGAAGAGCGCCATCCACATGACGATCGAAAAGTCAATCGCCAGACTCAAGCCTGAAGACCGATCCCTGCCCCAGATTATCAGACTAAGAGAGCTCCTGTCGAGAGGTATCGCGGTCCACCACGGGGGTCTACTGCCCATCGTCAAGGAGATAGTTGAGATCTTGTTCGCCCAAACGCTTGTAAAGGTCCTGTTCGCTACAGAGACCTTTGCCATGGGTCTCAACCTGCCGACCCGAACAGTCGTTTTTTCTGGATACCGCAAGCACGATGGCCACTCGTTCAGGAACCTGCTCCCAGGCGAATACACGCAGATGGCGGGCCGAGCCGGTCGCCGTGGCTTGGATACCGTAGGCTCGGTTATCATTGTTCCTCCAGGAGGAGATGAGGCCCCGCCTGTTGCCGACCTTCAGAAGATGATTCTGGGAGAGCCATCAAAGCTGAGGTCTCAGTTCCGGCTCACATACAACATGATTCTTAACCTGCTTCGAGTAGAGGCTCTCAAGATCGAGGAAATGATTAAGCGAAGCTTCTCGGAACACGCCACTCAGCAGCTTCTTCCCGAGCACGAAAAGGCTGTCAAGCTTTCAGAGGCCGATTTGGCCAAGATCAAACGCGATTCTTGTGGTATCTGCGATGCCTCCATGGACGAATGCCACCAAGCATCGGAAGACTACAAGCAGCTTACTGGTGAAGTGTACAAGTCTCTTATTGGAATTCCAATTGGCCGCAAAATGTTCAGCCAGGCGCGCTTGATTGTGTACAACAGAGACGGCATCCGCACGCCCGGTATATTGCTATCTGATGGCGCGAGCAATAAGGGGCCCCAGGGCAGTCCAACTCTGCATGTATGCGAGATTAGGCTTATGAGAGAGACTCGTGACTCGACGGACTTGCTTCCATTCATTCCGGCCTTCCGCAAGTATTTCACGCCACTGCCACAGGCAAAGAAGCACATGCGTATCAAAACTCTGCATGTGCCCTTGAGCGATGTCGAATGTCTGACAAGATATGTTACCAAGGGCATCGTGCCAGAAATATTTCAAAGCGGCGAAAAGTACCTGAAAGCCAAGGACAGGCTCCACTCCATCTGCCGGTCTTGGGATGACCTTTGGGACGAGATGGACCTGTCAAAGATCAAGAACCTTCAATTTCAGGAGATGATGAAGAAGCGAAAGGAAGCAGAGGTCACCGCGTCATCCTCGCCGGCGCTCTCCTGCCCTCAATTTTTGAAGCATGTAAGTGGATGGGTGTCAACTTTGGACAACAGGAAGTCATCACTAATTCGCCGACTCTAGTTTGCCATGTGTCACGATCAGTGGCTTATCAAGGAACATATCTCTCAGTTACGACAATCCCTATCAGACCAGAACCTCCAACTCTTACCCGACTATGAACAACGAATCCAGGTGCTAAAGCAGCTCCAGTTCATCGACGAGAGTGCCAGAATTCAGCTGAAGGGCAAAGTGGCTTGTGAAATTCATTCAGGAGATGAACTCGTGTTGACAGAGCTAATCCTTGATAATGTGCTTGCGGACTACGAGCCGGCTGAAATTGCGGCCTTGCTGTCGGCCTTTGTGTTCCAGGAAAAGACGGACACTCAACCGAACTTGACGGGCAATCTTGAGCGAGGCAAGGACACCATCATTGCCATCAGCGAAAAGGTCAACGAGGTCCAGACACTCCATCAAGTCATTCAGTCTGCGGATGACTCGAATGATTTCATCTCCCGGCCCCGATTTGGCCTAATGGAAGTTGTTTATGAGTGGGCGAGAGGCATGAGCTTTAAAAACATCACCGACTTGACTGATGTTCTGGAGGGCACCATTGTGCGAACAATTACGCGTCTTGATGAGACGTGCCGCGAGGTGAAAAACGCTGCTCGAATCATTGGAGATCCAGAGCTATACCAGAAGATGCAAACGGCACAGGAGATGATCAAGCGGGACATAACGGCAGTTGCCAGTTTGTATATGTAATTGGCATGGTCATCAGAAACAAGGTATCAAGCAGTCAGAGATATCAACGAAATAAAAGGAGATAGGCACCAGCGGAATGAACAATGAGGTATACTTGTTGATATCAGTAACGCCCCTTCTACCCACGTTGTAGGGCTTCATCCCATTGTTAAGTCAAACGTCAAGTTGTTTCATAAGCTCGTCTCCGTAGAAGACGCATTTAGTGTACGTGTGCCTGCGACCAGAAAACGCCTAATTCATAATGTCCAAAAGAGTGATGCCATCCCACCTTGCTCAAATCAACAATGCTCAGACTCCAAGTCTTAGGCCCTCAAGGCACGCAACCTCTGCTGCAAAGCATCCTCCTCCTCAGCTGTGGGCTCATTTGAAACAAGCTCTTCTTTCGCCGGAGTTGCACTATTGAGCTCCGCATTAAGCTGCACACCTGCATCGTCGGCCAACTTGCCTAGGAGCTCATGGACAGCATCCTCGGAGACTTGCGCACTTGTGGATTGCGAGATGGCGTCTTGGTAAATACCGTTAGATACGGCGTACTCTTCATTCTGTTGCTTGAATTGCTCGAGGGTAACAAGGGTCTAGAGAGGAGGTTATACACGTGAATTTGATCTGTCCAAGCTGTTTAGCTTACCTTCTCGGGGTTCATATTCTTCTGTGCCATGGACATGGTACGGGATGACTGGCCCATCATGTGTGTCATGCGGTTCATCGAATTGTTAGCCTGTATCTGAGCGGCCGAAAGCTCGGCCATGTCTGCCATCTGGTCCATTTGCTGAGCCAAGGCCTGCTTGGACAGGAGCATCTTGGCCTTCTGATATGCCTTGGCCGTTTCGCCTTTCTTCAGCAACTAAAAGAACCCATCAGTGACCGCATGGACCAAGGGTGGCCTCGGCAATGAGCCAGTAGAACCTTACGTCCTGGATCTGTTTCTTCAGAATGGGGTCCTGTTTGGCGGCCTTTTGTGCTTCCCGCCGGGCCTGTTTCGCTTGGAACTTGATGCGTGTCAGTATCTGGTCGTTCAAGAGGACAAGATGGCGGATGTCCGCTTGTGCGCACGCGCGCGCAAAGATCCCTCGCGCGATAATCAATCTCCTCCTAACGTACCCTGGCCTGAAATTCGACCTGCATATCTCGGGCAAGAGCTCGATTCGACATCGTGGCTGGATGGGTGTCACTTCGGGCTCGGTTAATGGAGTAGCGAGGTACTCGGGAAAGGTATCGCGTTTGTGTCTTTGGGGGTTGATGAGCGATGTTGCGATCAGTTGGTTGCTACAAAAAAGAAGTGTACGTTGTGGTCCATATGGCAGAGGTCTTGATAGGCTTTCAGGTGACAGGTCATCGGACGGGGATGTGGTGTTCAAGGACCAACCACAACCATCGGCGATGCCTTGGCCAGACCGTGGGCAGCTCTTACGGCTGCGCCAGGTGGGGCAGGTCTGGGTAGTGCACCGCCACATCATGACGCAACCAGCCTATGCACCGAAACCCAGAAGCAGTTTGCGTGACCAGCCATAGTAACAGCTAAGGGGTCTGAAGTCATCTGGCACTAGTGCTTCAGCATCGGGCCTTAGATGAGCCGAAGTCTATGATGCTTTCAAGTAGCAACCCGCTTAGGTTGACACCAATATTATGTTGAACATTGGAGCACCGGATTATTTCGGCTCTGACTTGCCCAGTGCCTTCTGGACGGGTTTTGTTGCTGTGGAATTAATGTGCAATATCGTCTTGTTTTGAAACCCCTGTGGGCAAATTTTGTTCGGGGGACAGCAAACTACAAGTTTCTATAATGGCAGCGCAGGCAAAGATGAATGTGCAGACATTTCCCCGGCCGCCTTTGCTGGAGAAGATATCTCGGCATTTGCGTATAATATGGAACGGCCAAGTGCTAGCAGACACTCGAGATGCCTACAGGGTGCTAGAAACTCATCATCCGCCTAGTTTGTCTTCCAGCCTTGGTTTGGACAGATACAAACAATCGCAGCTACCGTTTCTAACATTAGTAATAGCATATTATTTCCCGCCAGCCTCGGTCAGAGTTCCACTAAGACCGACGCCTCGAAGCACATACTGCGAGTGGAAAGGTGTCGCAACCTATTACTCTATCACGGCGCCGGGGTCGCTGTCTACCGGGGAGCCAGAGATCGTGTCCAACCGCATCTGGTCATACGAGTCTCCCACACCGGGCTTCGAGGCGATCAAGGGGCATTTGTCGTTCTATGCTGGCCCATGGAATTGTTATGTCGACGGCGAGGCCGTCCAGTCACAGCCAGGCGACTTTTATGGTGGGTGGGTGACTTCGGAAATCGAAGGTATTGTCAAGGGGGCTCATGGCAACTGGGATCCTGTGCTGTGAAGGCTATGTGAATAGGATGAGATACCTGAAGTCTTGTGCTACTGAGCAGATACTACTCGGGAACTTACGTTGTCTTGAGGAGAGACATAGCGGTCGCAAGGGTGGACTGCCATTTACATACTGTATAAGTGTATGCTCATCTAACTCCATTCTCGCTCAAGATAAGTCCTATACCTTATCCACCACCCACTGTGCGGATGGCTTGGCAAAGCATGTTGAGTGATTTCACGCGAAATACGTGATAGTATGGCCGAGTCTTCTATGGAACGAACGGCAAGTGTTCGGGAGGTTACGGCTGTCTACCTGCCCAGCCATGGTTTTAATTCACATAGTAATCAATCATTTGGCCGAGAGAACATGTTGCCGATGAGGTGGGCAAGGTAGTATACGCCACGTTATGCCCTGCAGCCAGAAGCCGCTATCGAGTCGCGGCGCATCGATACAGCCAAGCGTAGAGCAGGAGCCAAATGAAAACCAGAAACCCACGCCTGGTTGTAGCGAAAATCGTGGCCGTCCTCCTTTGACACATTCTGCTCCTAAAACTTGACTTGCGTGACATAAAATGGCACCGCAGCCATATTCCGGTCACCTCTGTCTGTAACGCGCTCGGGACTAAAGAAAGCGATGGTAGTAGTATGAACACTACGAATATTGAGTACACAAGTAGTACACTACTTGCCCGCCGCGTGTTTGGAGTCCTGCACGGTCACGAATCAGCTGTCAGGCAACCAGGGAGCACTGGCATGGAGCTCTCGTCTTGCTAGGCGTCTGGGATATTCTACGATGTATTTCGTTCCTTGACGATGCCGTCAGTGCGTGTCACGTTGTAGTGAGGGTGGGGTGACGGTGGTGGGCAGGCCATTTGTACCAGGGAAAAAACACTGCGGCTGGGAGGTACATAGGATATACTAATACTTACCCACAGGACGTAGACGTCTCACGCTGCCCGTGGAACCATTCACTGTCAACCACGACCCCAGGTGATCTAGAATACCTTGCTCTTCTATTGACTGCCGCAGATCCGTATCATTGTCTCGCGAACGGGTCCTGTTTTCAGAGCGCGACTCATGAAGTACTTGTGTACCGGTATGTATGGTCTGGTCGACCGCATCCTTCTTGTCAAATTTAAAGGAGAGAAAGAGGGAAAGAACAACGCCCAGTTGACGAGGTCAACAGCGCTGGCAAATATATTCTTCAAGAACACATCATTGAGCTGTGGGGACTGCGAACGGCAACAGCGTAACTCCCAGATGTTAGGAGACTGCAAACCCTCTTGTGTAACCTTTCTGTGGGCTCAGACTTTGGCGTATGTCGGATGACTCTATAAGGGTGTGTGTATCATCAGGGTCCCATGAATTGTGTGTGCGGACTGCCGTGACTTGTCGCTAGTACCCATGGAGACGGCGACAAGAATGAGTGCTACTAGTATATACTTCTCTCCATTGGCAGGCTCGGAGGTATTCTATCGTCGACTTCTGTGACATTTTGCCTGAATACTCGTGGGGACCAGTATTAACGGTCTTCGCTCACTAGGTATACCAGCAGTTATGGAGAGACAGGGAATGCAGCATAGCACACCAAGGCAGGTGGCGTCTATGTGCATGACAATAGACATGGGAAGGGCCTGGCATAGTACATATATGTAAGTTACATGCGTATTACTGATCAGTCAGTTTATAATGATAAACTTTGGTGTACGAATATAATAGGTACGTCTACTGACACCCCCTTTCTATTAAAAAGATGCCTTGCTGGCCAATATTCCTTTGGCATTCAGTATTTTGAACTACAATAGTAAAGCGTGAACGGCGGGCGAGAGGTTAGTTGCTTGTCATTGCCCTTGTGTTGGATTTGCTAAATCTATGGAGCCGTCATTCAAGCCCATTTGAACGAACAGCAGAAGATGTTAGTGGTGTACGAACCATGGCTGATAATGAAGAAACAACGAACTATTCCACCACTTCCGGGTCCTGGGGTCCAAGTGTTCCCTTGACTATCTCTGTTTCAAAGCACGGAATTCGGAACTGATGGTGGGGTGCGGCAAACCAAGTCAGTGGACAGCCATTTCAGGGGCAACTTCCTCACTATCTCATCGTCTTAGTCGCGCACAGGATCGTACTATCCTAGAGTGCAGGTGATTGGCCTCCGTGTGGTTTCGATACAATAATTAAGGTTTGCGTGTTCCTCGTTGCCCACCATGCTGACACACTGGCACATGTTAAAGCACCTAGAAGGGTCCAATGAGAGTACGATTAGGTATCGGACAAATGCGAGTGTGACGCTTCAGCCTCCCATGATTCACGAAGCTTTCGAGTCAATCCACGACGCTGACGGCGATCTGAATCAATATACCCGCCAGATTCCTTTCTTTCACTTCCAAATGGGTGTCGAACGCTTTATGAGGCCAACTTCTGATTCAGCAAAACAACGCGCAACTGTTTTGACTGTAGTGCAAGTTTTCGTTGCGTAATTTCCATGGTCTACAGCGTATCTGATCGGTAGTCAGACAATGTTGCACCGAAGACTGAACCGATTGGAGTGCCCAGAACCAGCCCCATCCAGCTGAGTCCGCAAGACCTCCTAGACCGGAATGGTAGAGATGTGAGCTTTGGAATGCCATAGGTGCGGGGTCCCGAGTTGCGAAAGCGTCTGTCCATGGCCAAAGGGGCCAACGGTGCCTAAGTTTAGCAACGCGATGCAGCGAGTGAATGGGGCGGAATAGGGTTGAGGGACCAGTCAAGACAGAGACAACAGACAAGACGACAGGCAGCTGTCGTGCACGCATTACAGTAAAGTAACAGAAGCTCAGCTAACAGGGTTTCCCCGCCACATTCGCAGTCATCCATCAGCCGTCAGCCGTCAGCCGTCAGCCAACTTGGCGATGCACATGCACGCTGAAGACTTGAGGAGGACCGGTGACTTGGCGGGTATCCCCTCATCATCTGACATCGGAGTAGTGATAGACAGCGACCCTTTTGTGGTCCGTCGGAGAGTCGAGGCCTTGATACTACCCGTCGTGACTGCGGTCATCGTCGAAGAGAACACACAACTCATCTCGGAACGAGTTTCCGGAGCGACCTGAATTGAGAATTGCAGCTGAGTCGGCTATACGCATGTTACTCCCGAGTCTGTTTGTTCCATGCAAGATAGAGAGCGTGTGCCTCCGAGCATCGCAATTGTGGGAAGACGGGCGTAGCGAGAAAAGGGAGTGCCCCTGAAGGCTGCTCTGACTCCGTCTGGCACGTTGCGCCAGGCGCGTTTCCGTTCCGTGGTTCCCGTGCTTCCTGTTTAGGGCGTACATCACCACCACCACCACGCAACACAACGATCAGCTATTTTGATTTGGGTTTGATACAAGCTCATTTATCTGACGAGAGTTGCTGGAAGGGACTAATTGCTCGATGAGACGCTGGCTTTCGTTTGTGTGGTTGGAGGCGAATGCGAGACAAATTCCAGCGCCAAACCCTCAGGAAGGCAGGGAGAAAGGAAGGGAGGAGCGGTGCAACCATCAGAGTATCTATCTAGGTATACTACCAAGGTACCTACCTAGGTGGGTGTCTAGTTTAAGTATCGTATCGTGTCCCCAAGTGGGTACCTCCCCAGTCAGAGACTTTCCACCAGCCATGTCCCACAACCCTCCATCTTCCGAAGAAGGAACCCGAGCCAGTGAAACCGCTGAGCCAGTGCACTGGTCTACTTCTTATGTTGCTGTCGTCAAGTAGATCTACTAATGACTCTCTGCTTGTTGAAAGTATCCGCCTCCTTGCATCCACCTTTCAACCTGACACCTTCCTTCCTGAGTTCCGACATTACTGAGTGAGCCGTGCACATGCTGTGCCGAGCTGCTACAGGGTACCTGCGTAGGTACTTACTTCTGGGTCTTCAGTTCCAATCCGGACGCGTCCCTCAACATTATAATTCGCCCCTGAGAATGAGACTGCGTGATCGCCCCACAAGCTACGGAAGAAATAGTACAGGTACTTCCTAAGCCCCTACATTGCTATCCTGCAGCACTACCACACCAAACAAAGTGCACTTATTATGTACCTACTCCTGAATCTTACCCTTGCTTCCGCCCCCCGGTCCCACCTCGCCCTTGGGGGCTTGGGACTTGTCTGCCTGAGGCACCATAGGCTGCTTCGTCCCTTGCTCCCGTAATCCCTTGGAAGCTTGCGGAGGAGGGCCAGCGTGTTCTCAAGTTACAAAAGAGGCCACATTGCCTGCTTTCCATCCACCGATTCGACACTACATTGCACCCAAGACCAAGCCAAAGAACACTCTGTCCTTTTCATGGCACCCACGCATCCGAGCATCTCCAGACTATCCCACAACGCTGGTGCCTTGCTTTGGTGACTCATTCAACCCAGTCTGACTCATCCACGGAGTCAACACAGCCCCATCATGCCTTCTACTTAGCACGGCTGCTTTGGCTACAACTTCGGTCAATCGAGGAATCAGGACGGCACCTCGATATTGCACACAATCTCCCATATCCACTACCCCCCGAATCCGAACCCCGGATCTCCAACCCCACACCCTCGGCAGCCCGACTGCGTTTTCCCTCAAGGACCTATCGACTCATCTCAAGTGTCAGAAGCCGAAAGGCAAATCCATCGACGGCATCCTTTGAACAAATCGCACATATATACATACACTGACAATGGATTCCTGGCAACAACCATCACCAATGATCAAGTTCGAGGACTCGCCAGCCGAGTCTTTCGTCTCGACACCTGGCGAACTCTATCCTTCGCTGTTTGGTGATGCGAACTCGGCCTCCGACAACACGGTCGACCCATCGGACATGATGACACCCCCTTCATTCAATGACGAAGATGACGTCGCCGTCTCGGTGTCTTCCTCAACGACTCCTGCCCCTTCAGGGACCGGAACTGGCTCTCCAGAAAAGAAACAAACTAAAAAGAGAAAATCGTGGGGTCAGGTTCTGCCTGAGCCCAAGACAAATCTTCCCCCCAGGTAAGCCAACCTTGGTACCAGTTACAACCTTTTTAAACGCTAACAAAGTTACCCAGGAAACGTGCAAAGACGGAGGACGAAAAAGAGCAGCGTCGGGTGGAGCGTGTCCTCCGTAACCGTCGCGCTGCTCAGTCATCCCGTGAACGTAAACGCCTGGAGGTTGAGGCGCTCGAGCGGCGGAACAAGGAGCTTGAGTCAGCTCTTCAGAACGTCACAAAGGCGAATCAGCTTCTAGTAGAGGAACTTAACAAGTTCCGTCGCGACTCGGGAATGTTGACTAGGTCGTCGTCCCCCCTTGACACCCTTAACACCAACTCGGTTACTCTATCTCAGGAGCTTTTCAGTTCTCAAGATGGCCACCAACCTTCCATGGACGAGACCAAGTCCCTTGTCGATGACTTGATAACTTCATCTCAATCCAACCCCACTGTCAATCCCGCGTCATTGTCCCCGGAACTTTCACCTATTCCTGAGGGTAGTAAGACAAATGGCGCGGAGCAGCAAACGGCCGAGACCTCTATTGCGAAGCCTACCTCTGACCTGACACAACGTCCTGCAGCGATGTTGTGCGACCTGCAGTGTCATCTGTCAGAGGAGCTTCCGCAATCATGGCTGGCCTCTCAAACCCCTCTGCATCCGACCTTGGCCTTTTATCTGCAGCTTCAGACGCTGTTAGTCACTTCGGCAGTGATCCTTTCAGTATGTCAGCGGCCCTTGACGCAGATCGCTATGTCCTTGAAAGCGGGATTCTCTCTTCCCCCAACTCCCTTGATTACGAACACGATTATTTGGCTGGTGACTCTTCCACCTTCTTTCAAGAGCCTTTCGACATCAACGAGTTCCTCCACGACGAGGTCAACGGCACAGCCGTCGCAGCGGACCCGGAATTCGGCCGCGATCTTACCAACTCTGAGACTCAAGTCTCTTCAGAGAATTCTAACCTGCAGCCCCACTCTGGCGCGTCCACTTATGGATGCGACGATGGAGGCATTGCGGTTGGTGTCTGAGGGATGCGATGATCGGGTTGAGGGATTGGCGACCGAATACACGGCGCAGCGCGACAGCGCCCGTCAGCCACATACTTGGCTGGCTGGCACGCCATTGCCTTCTAGGGAGGTTCTCTTGACGTTACTCTGGGCTCTTAGAGTCGAAGAACGCAAGATGATCTTCCGAGGCTTACTCCCAACTTATACTGAGTCTCCCAACCCGACAGACAGCACCTCGACATCGGCCAAAAGAATTGTGATTACTGTAGCTTCCAAGAGGAAGCGAGCAGAGGCGGATACAGATGGATCTGGGAAGCGTTTTCAACTAGCATGATCAAGGGCATAGGAAAACGGTGTATCACGGCGTAAAGATCATATCCAGTGAGAGCAGAAATATGACTTGGATATGTAATGTACTTTGTTAAATGAATAGCCAGCCACTTGGCGACCAATGACCACTACACTACCACTACCCATTTTACCCGTTTTTGCTTGCTCAGTATTTTGATGTGATATGTAACAAGCTGAAGTTGCCATTATGGAAATGGCAGGATTGGCAACTCTACCGAGACAGCAGATGCGAAAAGACATGTACGAACCATGTCCTGCTTTGACGTTAATGAATAATGCAGTCCATCCATTGCCTGTGACTTCAGGAACTCGCTAACGGGCCGCTGGGACTAATGAGTTAACAGCCGTTCAAGGATAAAACCCTTCCTCTACGTGAAACTACTTATGTTTGGTTGCGGAATTCGCTATCAGTCATAATAGCAAGATGATGCGATGAGGATTTTTGAACTGAACCGAGAACCCCGCTATAGCCAGTCATTACGTGGCTCTCAATATTGTGCAGCGATCATTACACATAACTCCATGCATGCCTTTACCAAAGCAATTTGCGCCGGGTCCGGAATCTTCGCTACTACCCATATACGCCCTGTTCGTAACATTGCAAACACTCGTAAAACTTAACCTTTTATTACCACAGTCCTTCCATCTCGGCCATGGCTGCTTCTTCATCCGCGAAATCATCCGAGACAGATTTCACAGCCGGCGTCTGCTGGGGTTGTGCCCGTGCCTGGGATATAGCATCCGCCTCGGCCATCAGTGCGTCGAGATCGTCGTCCTCGGGTTCTTCGATGAGCCGCTTCGATTGTTCTTGTTCCCACCCAATAACTGGCATCAGAGGTGTTGCTCCGTAGATATCATCATCGTCTGGCATGTGTCCTCCTTCCAGCATTATTGGCTGCTCTTCCACTGTACCCCTTACGGCGGGCGCCAAGGGCGTTATATCCTTTTTCTGGGCCGTCGACTTGGCGCCTTCTTCCGTCTTGTCCTCGTCTGCCTCCCAAGGTTTAGGTTTGCCCTCGTTGATCCAATCCATACGCTTGAGAGCAATTTGCTTCTTATGTCCGGCTTTTTCGACCATGGCCAGAGCATCGAGAAATTTGGCTTTCGGGAAGAGATCGTCGAGCCAGAGCTGATAAAAGGCCAGAAGACGGGCTGCATCAGAAAACTAGGGGTTAAAATGTCAGTATTTTATGAAAATGCAACATTGATTATGACGCTTACTTCATGTCCCCTGCCCTTGAATCTGAGGTTCGTGGCGCGTTTCCGAAGCTTGTGTATTCCGTTTTCGGATAGCAGTCTGGTTTAATTGTTAGTTCTGGGGGTTCTAAGTGAGCAGAGAGAATTAGAAACTCACCGAGCCTCGTCCAACTTCACTCGTGGTACTCTCACTCGCTTTGCTACCTCGACCTCTTCATCAAGTCCCAGGGCTTCCGCCTTTTTCCTCTTGTTTGTGCTGCTGCCATCTTTCGCCTCAGGCAGTGGCGATTGGAAAGGATCCTCAAAATCGTCCACATTGTAGTTATCGAGATCGTCATGATGGATACCTGTATTGAGATCCATCGTGGGAGACTTGTTGTTGCGTTGTGAATAACAAAAGATCGCTGGGCATGCGACGCGATATGTAAGTTAAGCACGCGTCTTTCAATTAATCCAGCGCGTTGGTGACTAAAGCCACACACTCAACCAGAGTGGGGCAAATGAAGCCACACCATTATGGCCTGTGCATATCCTTCTGATTTGATGCCTCAGGTATTTTCGCGGTTCTAACCAGCATCCATCTGTATCTAAATCAATACCCATTTGGAACATTAAAAGCTCCCAGTACTCGGCCATCATTGACGCAATTGGGCCACGAATTGCCGTCCGCTACAATGGCCACCGCACAAGTACAGACCTATGCTCCGACCAAGGTCGTCAAGAGCGACTACCCCGTATGTTATCCCTGTTGTGGCATTTGTTATATGGAAGGGCAGGCCTTGGCTAACGACTCTCCACGCAAAGCTCATTGACAACGATCCGTACAGTCCAATCTGCCCTGTCGCAGCCTCCACTTATGACTCCAGACACTAACGACCACTGGCTATAGTCATTTTAAGAGAGTCGTCGGGTATGCCCGACCTTCGGACTATCTCCACGGAGCTGTAGCTGCCGCCTTCGGGCCGGCTGCTCTTCTTACCCTCGAGAAATTCGCTCCTTCCCATGTTGGCAAAGGAGGTATGGCCCAGGCCATGCGACTCGCCGGAGCTATTGGCTTGGCTGGAGGCTTCCTCTATTTCTATCAGCGCTCGAGCTGTAGGTGATATCTACACCCAGTGGTGGAGGATGGTCGGGGCAGAACGCTGACGCGGTGATTGACAGTACGGTTCTACGGAGCTACTGAGAATGCACGTGAGGTTGAGATGGACATGAAAGAGATGGTAGCAAAGGTCAAGGCTGGTGAGCCACTCTACGGAGAGAGCAGGCTTACACCCCACATGCAGGGTGTTGCGGCACGGCAGTCAAGATATTCGGCCTTGTTCATGGGTGTCGTGCCGTGGTTCAACTTCGTCAATCACAACCAGCACGGCGTTGACACAGCCAAGTACTATCAGCAGGCTGAGAGGGAGCTTGAGGCTGAGCGTTTGCAAAAGGGCAGCTCATGATGTCCTGTGTTGTTGCGAGCATTTGGCAGGGATAAACTCGGCGAGGTGTGTGTATTATTACTTTGGCGAGTAAGCGGCGAGCCATGACTGAGCACCTATATAGTTGAAGCCGGTTTTATCTGTTTTCTTTTCCCGTTGCGCTTAGCATTCCCTTGCGAACTGGCAGTTTGACTTGTGTGAAGAAACTACGCACCTCTTAATTGTTAACCTGAGCTGGGACTCCCTAACCATCGACGGCAACTACCAACCAACCTCCAAACCAACTGGAAGAACTGGGCATACTGGGCATGTTTATATATGACCACTGGCGATGGTAATGGCTCATCATTTTCAGTAGGCAGCATTACAATCCTAACCATGTTGCCACCTTTGGCCGTATGGATTGCAGTGACTTTTCGTCGTGTCGTGTGGAATCTGCAGTAGCTGAGGGTCATGCAATGTATAAAGAGCTGGGGAGGTGGTGGGAGAGCTGAGCGCTTTTGGCGATGGGCAAAGTATTGCAAAACGTTCTATCCAACAATTGGTTGAATCATGCAAAGCTTGAAGCTGTTCCCTCAAGTAACAGCAGCACGTTGGAAACATCAACCCCGGCGGGTTGGGTGTTCTGTCGAGTTTGAAAGCAAGGTTTGTGACCCGTTGTGTTTACTGGAGTGAGTCCCAAAATCAATACGGCCTGCAAGTCCAACCTGGCTCATTCTTCCACTGATGCCGTGCTGCTCCTTGCTGGTCTTCGATAACCAGAGAATCGGAACCTTCTAGAGCTAATTATTGCCAGAGTTCAGCTTGAGCTACCGCTGCTATATTGATTGCTACATAAAGTGTGTTACTCGCCAGTAGCTATCCCTTTCTTAGCTACAGATGGTCCACCGGCTTCTTGTATCAATCTATCAATCTGAAACCATGCTGCTAAAGGAAACCTAACTATGACTGGCATGGTCTGGGATTTCCCTTTTTCAGGAACGGTGGCTGGCTGGCTGTGAGTTGTCGAAGACCTCAAGGATCCCGAGTAGACAAGCTGAGGGTGTCTCGCGGGTCTGGACAGCCACAAAAGTAATACCAATGCAAATATTTCTCGGCTGGCTCAATACCAGTAGGGAGCATCTTCAACAACAGATTGGTTTTCAGAATCGACATGCAGTGTGCACCAGACAACCATTGCAATATCAACAAGGACATATATTGATGTAGGCATCTCGCAGTGGAGCAAAGGCTGCTGAACTGCCGAAAATGAGATGCGTGCACAGTAAGAAACCAGCACGTATTGTTGCCACAACAGTATTGGCGCTGATATAGCCCTAGTGGGAAACGACGTCTGGGCGAAAGGAGCGGGGTTTTCTTTGTTTGTTTATCTGTATCATCGTTATCATTATTTACGCTTACTGCGCCGGGCTGAGCAGGCTCACCTGGGGAAAGTCGAGAGGTGGCGGCATTCCGACGTCTCACCAGACCCGCCGCCTGGTTGCGTGCGGGTTCCTCATAGATTATGTGATGTTACCCCTAAGTTGGTAACCTGGCAAAGCTGGCAAATGCCGCTTCATTCTCTAAAACCATATTTTCATGAGAGTGCATTCGTTGAGAATACACTTTGATTATTATGATTCACAATCACAATGTAGCGTTTGTGGACTACATACATGTTGCTGACCATGTTTGGCCGCCACAATTGCAAACACGTGGAACACGAGACGAAAGTGATTACTCCACAATGTAGAAGGGTAAGATCAACAGCCCAATGTCAGCAACTGGGCACCGTTTAACTATAATGATAGGGGGGGCCGCTCTTTCGGTGACTGCTGGTCTGGGTGGCTGTGTACATTGGATGGTTGGTCAGCCTGGTTGCTTGGAAGTAGGATCGTATCTGGTGGTTGGCAAAATGGTAATAGCAAGGCAGTGCTACCTTACTGGTACATACGGGCTTATCCAGCCGTATTTGAGTCTGGGTCAAGGCGCTATTGGGCTGGTTGGTGGTATTGTTGTTATACACTAGGCAGGGCCAAGGACCCTCGGTCCTTGTTAAAAAAAAAAATCACTGATGCTTATTTATTTGGGGTATCCTCTCAATCTCCTCCAACCCCCCCCCCCCTTTTCCTTCAGCCGACAAAATAAGGATATCATGGATGGCTGAAATTGGACTGCGCGAATCGCTCGTTTCCTACTTTTTTATACTCTGAGGATCTTTCACCTCCGTCGTTCGTTACTTACATCCCCCTACTTCCTGGCCTCATTTCCGTTACACGCCCAATCAAAACATGAAATTCTCGTTACGTTTCGCCATTTCGGCCGTTTTGACTGGGTTTAATTTCAGCGGCATAGTAGCCGCCGATGCGGGTGATGTCAATCTTTGCGGTCAATCCGACTGGTGGAACGCGACTGAAGTTCCTTATTCATGTGTGTTGCCTTGCTTTCAAGAATCAATGCTGCCGGTACCATACCTTGGTGCTCATCGACCGTTTGTACTAACGCTCGCGCAGTCAACAACAATGCCTGGGGTAATGACAGCTCGGGATACCAGTGTCTCTCCGTCCATGATGGCGGTCGGAGCTTTAGCGTTGCCTACAAATGGACCGGAGACGCATCACTTGTCAAGGGGTACCCGTACATGAAAGCACATCCCACCAGGCTCCCCGTCCAACTATGGAATGTTACCCAACTGCAGGTCACTGGAAACTGGCAGACTTTCGTCACTGGCAAAGAACAGGCCAGCGTTGACGAACAGGCTAAGGCATTAGACGATGTTTCGCTATACGCCAATGTCGCTGTTGACATGTTCCTGTCTGACAATCGAGAAAATTCCACTATGATTGGCGCTCCCATTGAGATCATGATCTGGCCCTGGTGGACACCGACTGTGAAGCCTCTGGGCTGGGCTGAGTCTACGCCAGACAAAGATACTGTCACTATCGACGGCACGCCATTCTCTCTGTACCACGGCTGGAACGATGGAGGGCAGCATGTTTTCTCCTGGCTTGCCCGCACCAACCTCACCAAAACTGACGCCGACTACGGTCCTTTGCTCCAGTACATCTGGAAAAGAGGTATGCTGTCTGGCGCCCTCTGGTTAGGACAGCTCGAGCTGGGAACGGAGATCAAGCATGCCACAGGGGACATGCATTTCGAAGCTAGTAATTACACATTGAAGGTCGTACGACAAGGTGATCCAGAGGACAGGACTTCCATCACCTCAACAACGTCAGCCGCACCCAGTAGTACTACAACTATCAGATCACACCTGGTAACTACTACTACTACGTCTCTTCTGACTACTGTCTCAACCCCGACTAGTACTAGTGTAGCAACACAAATTTTAGGTTTAGATAAGGTAGTATATTGGTCTCTACTAGCTATAGCTATAAGCTTTAAATAAGGTAGATAACTTCTTTTAGTGTTAAGGTGAGGTAGGGTTACATACCTACCTTACTATAGGTAGGGTAGCCTTAGCTACTATTACCTTTATCTTCTTAAAGTATATATATAGGTGTTAGATAATCCTGTAAGAAGGTATATAGATTAGGGAAGGTAGATAGCAAGGATTACTATGTAACGATAATAGGTATGGGTATGTTATAAGAATTCAAGCTGACTTCTAAGTGGCCTTATGTGATGGGCCTTATTTATAGGGCTGTATCCGTACGGCCTGACCTTTCGCTAGGGGCTTGCCGGATGTCTAGACTTAACCCCTTATAATTACCTCCCTCCTTAGAGCCTTATCCTTAAGGCTATTTAGAGCTAACTATCTAACTTATAAGATAGCGTAACTTATAGCTTACTATTACTACTATAGTTACTTCCCTATAGCCTATCTAATCTATTAGAGGTCCTTTAACTTACCTTCTTAGGTTAGAGGTTATTATAACTTATTTTACTAGAGGGTATAGGTTTATTAGAGCTATCTTAATAATTATTTATAAAGTATTTATCAGCAGCCTTATTAGTATTAAATTTACTCTATTTCTTACTATTTCTTACCTTATATATATAACATATTAATCTAAGTAACTTTAAGGGATATCTTATAATTAGTAGTTTTATAGCCTTATTTTTAGTACTTTTAGTAGTATAATTAAGACTAATAAGTCTACTTACTATAGCTAGATTTACTATAATTATTATAAGTAATAGTAGGCTTTTTTACCTAGCTATACTTATAATTACTTTATATACTTATATACTTACGTTTTAATTAGTAGTTTTTTACTATATTTTTATTAGGATCTTTATAATTAGTAGTAGTATTATCTTTACTACCCTCTCTTCTAGAGGTAGTATTCTTATTATATTACTAGTCTCTTAGTAACATATTATAGTTTTAGAAGGATTCCTAAAGGCGTTAGGTAGCTATAGCTACTACTTATAGTTACTAATTATTATACTTTTAATAAATAAGATACTATTATATCTTTAGGTAGAGTTAATAGTAAAGGTTATAGGTATAAGGCTTACTTTCTTTAAATCTAGTAGTACCTAAAGCCTAATAAATTACTAACTAGTTAGTAAAAGATTATAAGGGTTCTTAGCTATTATAATAATAGGTATTATAAAATATTTTATAAAGGTACCTTTCTTAAAGGGCTAGGTTAATATATATATAGTAAATAAACGCTATAAAAGTTACCTAAGTAACTTCTTATAGGCTGGCTTAATAATACCTTTATTTTATCTATAAGTTTAGTAATAGCTTTAAAATAGCCTAGTAAATATACTAGTTATTATAGGTATTTAGCCTTATTTAGTAACTATCTTTTATAACTATTAGCTAATTAAATAGTTTAGTAAGGGTATTACTCTCTTAAAGGACTTTATAAGTATAAGTAGGGGGTTTTTTATATTATAAAGCTAGTAATACTACTATAAGTATTACTATAACTATTACTTAATACTTACTAAATAGTTATAAAAGGTCTACTTATTACTAAATTAATTACTAAAGGATAGTATTATAAGGGGGCTATATACTAATAGGATATATAGCCTAATAGGAATACTTTAGGTATTCCTTAGCTAAGGGTTAGTATACCTATTATAATATTAACTATTATAGATCCTATTAGACTTACTAGGCGTAACCCTAATAACTAGCTATAAATTAACTATTAATCTATTAGTAGGTCTACTATAGATTTAGGGATATTTACCTATCTATTTATAGTAAAACCTATAATAATTCTCTTTTAGTTATATATAATTAAACTATAGTATTTACCCCTATTATTTATTACTTTACCTATTAATAACATATACGTATAGTAAGTAGCCTATTATAGTAAGCAGCCTACCTTCCTCTACCTTTCTACCTTCTATATAAGTAAATTTAGCTATAACGTATAAAATTAATTAAAGCTACTTATTATCCTCTTTCTTATTACTATCCTAAATAACCTTATAGGTTTATACGTTATATCTAGCCTTTCTATAATTACTATATTATTATATATATAGTTTAGTACCTTTTATATAACCCTCTTTCTAAGGGTTATTCTCTCCCTTAGTACTAACACCTTCTTTTTCTCCTTATAGCACCTCTACTTTAGTAGTATTAAGTAACCCTCTAAGATATAGTCTAGTCTTTTTTACCTTTTAGTACTTACTTAGTACCTCTATCCCTATATAAAGCTTATAGTTCTTAGCCTTAATAATAGTAAGCCTATAGGCTAACTTACTAATACTTTTAGCCTAAAAGTTAATTACTTTATATATTACTATTAGTAAGCTACCTTAATATACTTAGATCTTCTTTTTAAGGGAAGTAGTACTTTATATACCTTTTAGTACTATAGTTAGTATCTTTAGGTCTTAGGACCCTTAGCTACTTAGCCTTAAGTTTAATAGTATTAGTATCTTTAGCTTAAAATCTAAGTAAGAAATAACTACTTTAGGGTTAAAAAGTATAAGGCCTACCTATCTAAAACCTACTTATATATTATTTTTACCTATTAAGGTAAAGAATACTACTTTAAAGGTAAAAAAGAAGTTATCTTTTATAATATATAAAATTTATATTTATATTATCTTCTTAATTTCCTTATTATATAAGTACTTTAATAGGCTAAAACACCTAATATTAAGAGGCTAAAGCTTATATAATAAATAGGGAGGTATATAAAGAGTAATAATATTCTCTTTCTTATAGTATTTATTAAAGTTAGTTAATTTATA
The DNA here is from genome assembly GCA_020631755.1 of Colletotrichum sublineola. NCBI lineage: Eukaryota > Fungi > Ascomycota > Sordariomycetes > Glomerellales > Glomerellaceae > Colletotrichum > Colletotrichum sublineola. Next base: position 3,456,397 of record JAHSQG010000006.1, on the reverse strand, counting down.
GCTATTATAGCTATTAAGGATTAAGAAGTAATAAGTACCTTTTATATAGGACTTTATATATTAATTAAAATAATTTAACTAATTTAGGCTAATATTATTTATTATCTATTTATTTTTACTTAGGTAGATATACTATATAGCTAGGAATTAGCTATTAGTATACTAAGAGAGGAGGTAATATTTACCCTTTATAATAATATATAGAGGTATTACCTAGCTATTTATATATATACCCTAAATAATAGAAACCTATTTATAATTACTAAGCTACTTTATATAAGGCCTTCCCTTATAATTAAAAGTTATAATAACCTTAGTATATAATAGTATTCCTCTTAAGAAGCTAGTCTTATTTTAATTATAGATTTTATTATCTTATATCCTATACTTTATAATTATATTTTATATAAGTATAAACTAACCTTATATAATTATAGGATTTTTAGCTAAGGCCTTTTAATAGTTAATTTAACATTAAAATTATATTTTTAATTTAAGGATATATTATATAAAGTTCTCTACCTATTAGGGTCTAATATATATCCTATTACGTATATTTAAGAGTTAGTTAGCTATTTCTTATACGTCTTCTTATTATAGAGGGAACCCTTAATTAATTAGGTTAATAACTTATTTAAGAATTACCTCCTCTTTAGATATAGTTATCTTTATTAAATTTAGTTATCTTTTAGGTTATATAATACGTCTAGTATGTTATATATAGAGTATTATTTAAGGGACTTTAAAGGTTAAAGCTGCTTTTTATATAGATATTTTTAGGTCTTTTTTAATAGCCTAGAGGGTAAGGATAATATAACTTTTAATTACAGTAAATTATATATTTATATATAGAGGAAACTTAGTATAAAAGTTTTAGAACAATAGGTAAAGATATATAGGATAGTAAATATCCTATATAAGAATATATCCTATAGAAGTAAGAATATAGGATAACAGGGGTAGAGATATATAAAATATAAGGGGTTATAAGAATAGAAGATATAAAGAGAGTATAGTAGTTAGATTATTACTAGAGATATTACTTACTTAGAGATAAAGATAGTAGTTTAGAATATAGGAGATTCCTATCCTTATATAACCGTATCTAGCTTACTAGAATATTCTATACTTATGTAAGCTGCTTAGAAATTAACTAGATAGACGCGTAAGTACTTAACCCTAACTAAATAACCCTAACTTAAAGAGATAACCTAGATAGTTAGAGAGGAGTAGTAAAGCTAATCTTACTCCTTATAGAATCTTCTAGCATCAGGCTGTAATTACGTAATCACCTACTTACGTAATCAATATATATATTAATCTACTAGTTTAGTAGATTATATATATATATATATCTTATATATAAATCTCTATAATAGAGGAAATATAAGATAAAGAAGTATAAGAGTATTAGAGAATACTCTTACTTCTAATACTCCCTCTTTTACTCTATTATAGAGGTTAAAAAACCTCTAAGGTAAAAGAGTTACCCTAGAGTTAATATATTAATAAGTTATCTTATTTAATAACTTATTAATAGAAATTCCTAAAAATATTAGGAAAAATATACCTTTAATATAGGTATATTATATAGGCATATCCTTATTAAATAGGCCTATAAGCTTCACAAATTCTTAAGATTTAACCCTAGGAAGGGGTTTTATTAAGCCGTCTATAGGCATAGAAGAAGTAGGAATATATTCTACTTCTATATTACGTTTTTCAACCTCTTAGTAGGTATAGTAATAATATATAGTAGTATACTTAGTCCTTTAATAATATTCTAGGTTATAGGCTAAGCTTAGAGCTACATTATTATCTATTTTAATAGGTATAGGGGTTATATTATACCCTATTTTAGATAATAGACCCTTTATCTATATAGCTTCTCTAATAGCTTCTTATAAGCTATTAAATTTAGCTTCTGTAGTAGATAAAGAGATAGTTAACTGTTTTTTAGATTTCTAGCTTATAGGACTACTAAATAAAGTAAAGAGATAACTAGAAGTAGATTTTCTAGTCTCTTTATAACTAGCCTAGTTAGAATTAGTATAACCTATTAAATAAGGTATATTAGGGCTATTAATATTACCTTTATAGGTAATATTATAGTTAATAGTCCCTTTTAAATAACTTAATATACCTTTTCCTTATTTTAATAGGTATTCTAAAGGGTTATATAGGTAATAAGAGGTAAAAGATACGCTATAGGTAATATCTAGCCTAGTTATAAACATAGCGTATATAAGGGATCCTATTAGGCGTTAATAATCCTTTAATAGGTCCTTAGAAGGTATATATCCTTTTAATTTGTTACCTAAAGAGGTATTTAATATTCCTAGAGATATAGGAATATTAGAGGGTAATATATCTAGAAGATTAAATCTTTCTAGAAGTTACTAAATATAGTAGGCTTAAGAGATAGTTATAGATCTCTTAGATCTATCTCTTATTATATATAGCCCTAGAAACTTAGAAACTTCTCCTAGGTCTTATATCTCTATATATTTAGAGATTTTACCCTTTATATCTTCTATATACTTAATATCTTTATTAAGTATAAGAAAATTATTAACGTAAGTAATAATATAGGTAGGATTTATTTTATCCTAGTTATAATAAGTAGCCTTATTTAACTTTAAAGGTATAAAACCTATATCTTTTAATATAGATTTTATCTTTAGTTACTACTACCTAGGACTTTACTTTAGACTATATAGGGCCTTCTTTAATAGAATAAGCTGTTCTTTATTATTATCCTAATTTATAGTATTTAAATTAGGATATTTCTTAAAGAAATTAGCTAGAGGAATATTAGAAGGATCTATATAGACCTCTTCTTCTAAATCCCTATATAAGAAGGCTCCTACTATATTAATTTATTAGATTTCCTAGTCTAATACTACTACTAGAGCTAATAGGACCCTATAAGTAGTTAGATTAGATCCTATAGTAAAGGTCTAGAAATAATTAATACTATATTTCTATTAGAAACCTCTTATATACAGCCTAGCCTTATATTTATTAATATTTCTATTAATATTAATCTTTTTCTTAAAGACCTATTTTACTGTTAAAGGTACCCTAGAAGACTTATAGGCCTCCTTTAGGTTAACGGCTTGAAAAGTACCTTACTAGATAATTATAGCTATTTCTTTATATATAGCTTCTAGCTATTTTTCTTTCTCTTTTCCTTCTAGAGCTTATTTTATAGTAGTAGGCTCTATAGGTATTATACTATAATTTATAATATTATAGTATATATCCTCTACTTTAGAGGGATAGGCCTTATATTTTTCTTTATCCTCTTTAGATATAGAAGGTATATTAACCTCTATATTTATTATAGGCTTAAGAGGAGGTTTTATAGAAGTACTAAAAGGAATAGTTATTTCTCCCTCTCTTATAGTACTTTCTATAAATTTAATATATAAAGTCCTTACTATAGAGAACTTATAAGGCCTAAAAGGAATATATATAGTATATATGTTATTTCCTTCCTAAGATAAGTAAATACCCTCTTCCGTATAGGTATTTAACTTATTAGATTATATACGCTTTTCTCTAAGTATATATATATATACCTTAGAGCCTATTTTATATATATTAGATAAATCTAGTTTATTATCCTTATTAGGATAAAAGTAGTCTAGAAAAGCCTCTATAGGGGTCTTTTCTAGGCGTTTTATAGTAGTATAATTTAATAACTTAGTAGTTTCTTTAAGGATAATATCCTATAGGAACTTAGGTAAGTTATTTACTACTATAATAGTCCTAAACTTATCTAGGATAGCCCTATTTATTCTTTCTACTATACCGTTTTGCTCTAGTATATAGGGTATAGAGGGTTCTAATATAATCCCTCTTTCTTTAATATAGGGGGTTAATTCCCCTATATTAAATTTAGTACTGTTATCTAGGCGTATTTTCTTAGGATAATTATATCCTTAATTTTTATAGTATTCTAGCTTATTCTTAAGGATATTAATTATATCCTCTTTATTCTTAGAGAATTCTATATCTTTAAGGCTAGAATAGTTATCTATAAAGGGTATAGCATACTTATTTCCGTTAATAGACGTAGGTATTATTTTTAAGGTATCTATATAGATCCTTTCTAACAGAAAAGTAGCTCTATTGTAGTTAATCTTAGGCTGTTACCTAGTTAACTTAGAGCTTATATAGTTAGGATAATATAGGTCCTTTTCCTTTAGTTTATCTAAAGGAATACCCTTAGTTATTTTAGCTGTTTTAACTAAATAAGGGTAAGAAGGATGGCCTAGTTTTTTATACTATTCTTATGTTATAGAAGAAAAAACCTTATTTTCTTCTATATTAGAAGATTTATTATCTTCTATAGTATTAATAGTCTCTTCTTCTTCTAGAGATATATTATCTTCTAGAATAGTAGAGTTACTATTAATAGGTCTTTTATTAGTAATATTAAGGTAAAACCCCCTTTTTACTATATCTATATTAGTAAAGGGTTTCTTATTACTATTACAGAGGTTCTAGTTTATTAGAAAACTACCTCCTTTATAGTATAAAAGACCTAAGAATATAGAGATAGGAAATTTAGGTATATATAAGGTATTAATTAACCTTATATAGTTAATTTCCCCTCTAACCTATATAGGTAATAGAATAGTACCTATTCCTTTTAGTTTAATAGGATACTCCTATATTAACTATAGGTATGTTATTTTCTATAGTTAATTTAGTAAAATAGTCCTTATTATTAGAAATATAGACTATTAAACCTATATTATAGAGCTATTAATCCCTATAAGATAAAGGGAAAGAATAGGCTTTATAGGTATATTCTTTTCCTTTCTAAATAACCTCTTAAGAGGTCTGTTTAGTCTGGTTAGTAATAAAGGTTACCTTAACCTTTCTAGTGTGATTTTAAGGCTATAAGTTTAAATTAGGCTTATAGACCTTTCCTTTAGGTCTTTTATAGGGCTTATCCTTATTAAAAGGATTCTTATATCCCCTAGGGTTAGGCTGATTATCCCTAGGGTTATTATCCTTATTAGAAGGATAATTATTACTATTATTAGACATAGGGGTATCTAAATCTGTTGGAATGTCAATTCCTACTTAAGGCCAATTCCGTCACAACCAAGTGGCGGGCCCGCTTTTTAGGTTGCTCACAGGTTATGAGCCTAGATGCCTCAGTGGTTAGGCCACCACATTCAATACCCCGCACGAGTTAAGTGCTGCGCGTTCAAATCGCGCTTTGCGACCATAAGTCCTCAATCGGCAGGCGCAGCCGTAAGTCCCTTAGATGGTAGGCACGTGCGACCGTGAGTCCTCAATTGGCAGGCGCACAGACCAACCAGATAAGGTCAGTACCGGAAATGCCCTTAATAGGGGCTATTGGAATGTCAATTCCTACTTAAGGCCAATTCCATCACAACCAAGTGGCGGGCCTGCTTTTTAGGTTGCTCATAAAATCCCACCTATTTTCGTCTAATATATTGTTTATAAGGGCTTATAGAGATGGAGGCTTTTTAGTCCTTAGAGTACTTCTTTACCTTTCTGCCTATACTAGAAAATAGCTACTTAAAGTAGCTATAAAGACTGTTTTTTAGTCTATATCTTCTATCTTAGCCCCTACGTTATTTAACTTAGAGATATAACCTTTAAAGGAGCTTATAAACTTATTTAAAGAGTTATAGGCCTCTAGTTTAATAGCGTGAAATTCTAAGTATAATTGTTACCTTAGAATAGGGCTTATACCTTTATAGGAAGACTTTAATATAGATAAAGCCTCTTTAGGGTCCTTTAAATTAAAAATAAGAGATAAAGGTTCTTTTTATAGATTTTACCTTATTATTAATAGGGCTTATGTTTTTTGTTATTCTTAAATCCCCTTATATTCTTCTTCTTTTTTAAAATAACTACTAATATTAAGTAGTTTAAAGAAGAGATAGATAGTTATTATCTAGGAGTTCTAATTTTTTATACCCTAGAGATGTTGTTTTGAAGGTATTATACAGCCTATAGTAGCCTTAATAATATCTGCTATTTTTTACTAGTATTTTACTAGTATTTTCTATAGATATATAGATCTATAGAATAGAATAGAATAAAATAGAGGTCTTACTCCTTCTGCCTCTTAGATATATATATAAAGCAGATATATAGAGGTCTTATTATAGCTAAAAAGGACTTATATTACCTCTTAGTTCTATAGTTACTTATATTCCTTTAGTTATAAGAAATAATAAGGGCTTACTCTTTCTACCTTATTATTCTTATAATAAAGTATATAAATAGAGCTATAGAATATATAGATATAAAGATAAATAGGCTACTAAAGAGATATACTATCTCTTATAGTATAGGTAGATACCCTAGGTTAAGGACCTAGGCTTATAACCTCTTAGAATAATAGGTAAAGATATATAGGATAGTAGATATCCTATATAAGAATATATCTTATAGAAGTAAGAATATAGGATAATAGGGGTAGAGATATATAGAATATAAGGGGTTAAAGGGATAGAAGATATAAAGAGAGTATAGTAGTTAGATTGTTACTAGAGATGTTACTTACTTAGAGATAAAGACAGTAGTTTAGAATATAGGAGATTCCTATCCTTATATAACCGTATCTAGCTTACTAGAATATTCTATACTTACGTAAGCTGCTTAGAAATTAACTAGATAGACGCATAAGTACTTAACCCTAACTAAATAACCCTAACTTAAAGAGATAACCTAGATAGTTAGAGAGAGGAGTAGTAAAGCTAATCTTACTCCTTATAGAATCTTCTAGCATCAGGCTGTAATTACGTAATCACCTACTTACGTAATCAATATATATATTAATCTACTAGTTAAATAGATTATATATATATGTATATCTTATATATAAATCTCTATAATAGAGGAAATATAAGATAAAGAAGTATAAGAGTATTAGAGAATACTCTTACTTCTAACAAAAAGTTAAAGAGGTAGAAAGTAGAGGAAGGTAGGCTACTTACTATAATAGGCTACTTACTATATATATACGTTACGTATAGTTAACTATATTACCTACCTAGTAATATACTAATACTAATTAATAGTTAATTCTTACTATTAGTTAATTTTTACTAGTATAGTAGTTATCTTAATTAATTCCTATTTTCATATATAAATTCTATAGATTAGTAAGGTACTAACTAGAAGAGACGAATTTTACTACTCTTATAGTAAATTATTTATACTTATTACTATATTATATAGTTAATTAGAGGCTACTAGTAAAAGTATGTTATAAACTAATATAACTAAAAGGTTACCTAAGATATATAGCTATCTTATAAATAACCTTAATTTTATTATATATTAAGAAATTACTATTTAACTATAAAAAACACCTTACTTTATATACTAATAGCTAAGAAATACTATATAAATACTATATAAAGGCTTACCTTAATAAGTAATAATTTTTCCTATTATAAGTCTAAAATAAAGTTATAAATTAATATAAAAGTACTATAAATACCCCTATAAATCCTTATTACCTATACTACTAGTAGTAAATCCTCTAATATATAGATATACCTTCTAGCCTACTAGAAGAAACATATGTATTTAAGGGGTAGTTAGGCTAATAGAGGGTAGTAATAATAACGCTAGAAGAAGAAGTTAATATAGTCTACTAATCTACTAAGAAGGCTAAAAAAATACTATAAGAAGGCTAATATAAAGAGGAGGGAATATATATAATATAGTAGGGGGATATATAAGAGGCTAAGGATACTATAGACCTATACCCTATCCTATAGGTATACGTAAAGTATGTTAACCTACGGCTATAGGGTATTATTAATATTAAGAAGATACCTAGTAGTATTAAGTAAAAACATAGAGCCTACACGCTAGATACTACTATTATCTACTTTATAATAAAAGCCTAATATAAAGATTTTAAAGCTAATTAACTATAGTAACAGGCTTATAATTATCTCTATAAATAGAAGGTTAAAGAATATAATAGTATTAATAAGGAGGTCCTCCTTAGGTTTTATAACTTCCTAATTAATAATAACGTCTAGGTTAAATTAAACTAAAGGTAGGTTACTTCTTATATATATAAGGTATTAGAGGCTAATAAGATATACGTCTAAACTAAAGAAGAAATTAATAAAGTAGCTAAAACTAACCTAAGGTTTAAGATAAGGACTATAAACCCTAGATTTATTAATAGGTTACTAGGTTATAGGATCTACCTATTACTAAGGGTAAGGTAACTACTATTAATTAACCTTAAATCTATAGCTAAGCCTAAGATATATAAATAGCATAAAGATACCTAGTATTAATAGGCTTCTTCTTATTATAACTTATTATTTAAGTTACTACTACTATTAAGTAAAAGCTCTACCTAAGTAAGCCTAGCCCTAATAATAGTTATAGTTAAGAGATTATAAGACTATAAATCTACTATACTAACTACTTAATTTAATAGTAGAATAGTACTAAGTAACAGCCTAACTTTATAATAATTAACTAATCTTATTAAGCTCTACTCTAATAATCCTATGTTAAAGTATATAGGTAGTTAATATAAGATAATTAATTTAAAGCTTCCTACCTTCTATAAGCTTTATAACTATATTAGAATCCTTACTAATAGATATAGGGCTATAGTAATAATAATATTAAGTAGTAACGCCTAAGAGTATTACTCTATTAATCTCTATAGATTTACTAGTAATTTTAACATACTAATAGTAAATATTAAATTACAATTTAAAGGTAATAAGGTCTATAGCGCTAGGATTATAAAGCTATACTATATTACCTTTAAATCTATTATACGTAACTACCTAAGGAAAAGTAAGTATAAAATCCTTAATCTACTTATTAAGAAGGTTACCTAGCTAGTATATATTATAACCTATAATAGTATACTAAAGGATAAGGAATACTATAATACCCTTATTAACTATTACTAAGGAGTACCTAAGTATACTATAGTATTACTTAGCCTACTTATAATATATAACATACTCTATATATAACTATATAATAGTATAGCTAATACTATACTTTTCTATAAACTATAGGCTTAGTACTATACTAAAGAGTACCTTAGTAATAATAAGTAATACTAGGTTAAGTATAAGTATAATAGTTTTTATAACTATTACTTATAGCTAAAAATAGACCTACTATATAAAGACCTAAAAAGTAGGAGTAACTTTATAATAAAGAGGTACTTTATCTATAAGAAACCTAAATATTAGTTAACTAAGTATACTAAAAAAGAATATTAATCTTCTTTCTAGTAGTATAAAAGTATATACTTAATAGATATTTTACTATTAATATTTAACTACTTTCTACTTAACTATAAGGGGATAAAGAGTACTATTAACTTTAAAGGAGCTAAGGATAAATATAAGCTAGGTAATAGTAATAGCCCCTTTAATAGTAATACCTTCTTTATATCTATAGCCTTTTATAGTAAAGATAGTATTAACAGCTAGAAGGTGTTTACCTAACTACGTAACTAGGCTATACTCTACGTAATTATAAAGGATAATCTATATAAAGAGGAGACTATTAAGGAGAAACCTACTACTAATAAGGTATTTACCTTTAATAACTATTACTCTACTATAACTTTCTAAGGTATTATACTAGATATAGGGGTAGTAAGAGTCTCTATAGTTAGTTAGTAGTAATATACTATATTAAAAAGGTATCTTAACTATAAACTTCTACTAAATACGTTATATACTAGTAAAGTAATAATTTACTTTAGTAGTAGTAATTACTTTAAGTTAATAGGTATTATAGAAGTACCTATACCTATAAGGAACCTTACCTTCTATATAATAGACTCTAACACCCTATTCCTCCTTTACTTAAAGGATATAGATTACTATAGAGTGAAATTTAATAACCTTACTAATATACTAGTAAAGGGTAATATAATTATACCTATTATATAGAAAGAGGGCTATATATAGATACTACTAAAGTAACCTAAGCATACTATTACCTAATACTACCTAACTAATAGTAAATTATAGTAAATATACTACTAATTTAGCCACCCCTTAGTAAAGTACCTCTATAAGGTGCTCTAACATACTAGCTATAAGATAGTAATCTCTAATATTAAGGAGATTAATAAGTTCTACTATAGCTATTAGTTAAATTTAAAGGTACTAAGAAGGTTTAAATTCACCCTTTATAATAACTATAAGTTTAATTATAAGATTATTATTAACGTAATATATCTTAATAGTAATAAGCTAGTTTTATATATTATAGACGTAGTAACTACCTTTAATGCTATATAATTCCTCTGTACTATTACTATAGAGTATATATAGGAGGTACTATAGATATACTAGATTAATATATATCTTAGCCTACTAGATTAGATTATTACTAATATAAGCCTTAATTTCTATATAGCTAAATTTAAGTATACTACCTATATGTTATCTATTAACATTAAGGAGATACCTATTACAGCCTATAATAGTATTAAAAAGGTTAAGTATTATTACGTAGTACTCTACTATATATATAAGATATTCCGTATAGAGATAGATATAGAACCTAAAGTCGTACTTTAAATAGTAGTAAAAGTAGTAAATAACACTATTAGCCTAAACAGCCTTATACTAACCCTATTAGTCTTTAGAGCATACCTATAAATTAATAATAATTTACTACTAGTACTATTAACTATTAAATAGGTAGAAATAATATAAAAGGCTATAAAGGAAATATAGTAAATCTATACTAAGAGATAGGTAAATAACATACTAGTAATATATAACAGCCTAGATACTATAGCTACTACTATACTACCTCTTTAATCTCTTATCTATATATAGTAAGAAAAGAATAGCTAGTAGGGCTTATTTTAGTTACTTTTTAATAATAGTACTACTTATATAGTTAAATTACTATAAGGCCTATAGAACTTCTATATTACTATAGTAAAGCCCTACTACTAACATAAGGAGGATCCTAATAATACTATATAAGCATAAGATACTAGTACTACTACCCTACCCTTTAAGCTTCTTAATAGGTAAGGAGGTAAAATACGTAAAGGTATTATAGTTACTATAGAATAGCTATAATAATAGTACTATAGCTACCTATAAAAGAACCTAATAGAGACGTTTACTACTAAGACTAATCTATTAATAGCTAACTACTTTATAGTAAAAGAGAATACTAACTATATACTTACTATTAAACTCTATAAGAAGGGCGTAATAACTATACCTAGTAAACTATTTAAGTAGTCTAACTACTAAGAGATTAAGGGATTAATAGCCTAGGGTGTGTTTTATATTACCTAATATAATAAAAAATACTATAGAGATATCTATATATTTAAGTTATAATTAGTATATAAAATTAAAAGTAAAAATAAGATCCTATATAAGAAGTTAAGACTTATTATCTAAGGGTATACTAATAATAGGAAGGCTATAATACTTACCTAGTTACTAACTATCTAGTAAATAGCCTAATAATTAATCCTTACTATTACCCTATTATTATTACTTAAGAACTACCTTTTATAGCTACGTAATATAATATAGGTATATACGTAATTAGTAACCCTACTTAACTATATAATTCTTATAAAACTACCTATTAAGATCTAATACCTTTATAATACTAACGTAATAATAGAGGTTAAGTAACTATTATATAGCATACCTAAGGCTAAAACCTACTAGTAGGTAATATATAATAACTATTATAGAAAAGCCCTCTAGATAAATACTTTAACCTTTAATCCTTACCTACTTATTTTAGCGCTAAGTAATAAAGATTTTATATTAATTAGTATATAGACTAATAATACTATTATCCTTATAGATAAATTATTTTCTAACTATAAAGATACTAAGTTAATAAAAGTAACCTTTATAGTAAAGCTAAAGTAATTCCTTAAGCCTAGTAAACCTATTACTTTTAATAGTAGCGTACTTTCTCTTAATAATAATAGTAATATTTACCTCTATTAAAAGGGATAAGGTAAGTAACTATAGCTAATTAACCCTAGTTTACTAAAATTATACTAGTAGTATATTAAGTAGTATGCCTATAGTATATATATTACCTTAATCTATTAGCCTAAGGCATACTTTAACTACTCTATTACTACCTAGTATTAATTACTAGATATAAGTAATATTAAAAAGCTTAACTAATAAATTAAGTAGTAAATAAAAAACCCTAACTAAGGCCTTTATTTTTAACTACTTAACCTTATAAATATAAAGCTCTTTATCTTTATTAATAGATTATTTCCTAATAATAGTAACCTTACCTTATAGCTTAGATTTATTATTATTCTTATAAATAAGTAATAAAGTAAAGATAATACTACTATAAAAACCCCTAATAATACTAGTAAATTTACTATTAAAGGGAATATTATTTACTTTAGCTTAATAAAGTATAAGAGGGTTATATAGAGTATATTAGCCTCTAAGATCTATATAATAGTTACTAGTACTAATATTACCTATATAATAACTACTATACTAGTAATAGTTACTAACTACCTTAAATACCTATAAATCCTAACGGTTATATATACTAACTCCTACTCCCTTTATAAGTATCTTATAAAACTTAGTACTATAAAGGAGAAACGCCTTATAATTAATATAATAGCGTTATAGTAGTTATATAAGCGCTAGGAGATATATAAGATTTAATAGATCTATAGTAATAATAACCTAGTAGATAGATTTATAAAGTTATTACCTAATAAAGTACTAGAGGAGCTTATTAGTAATAGTATAGTAAGGATATAGATAAATAGATAAGTTTTATATATATAATAGATTTATTATATAAAAAGTATATAATACTTTTAGATCTTTATTTTTATTACGTTTTAAGGCCTTTTATAGTTAACTATAAGGGTATAGCTATAGGCTATAACTAGGAAGGGTATAAAAGGTAGGTCTATTTAAGTATAAAGACTTTAAGCTAAAAATTCTAAGTTCCTAACTTTAGCCTTAGGCCTTAAGTTAATAAGGCTTAGCTAACCCTTAGCTAAGGAATACCTAAAGTACTCCTATTAGGCTATATATCCTATTAGTATATAGCCCCCTTATAATTACCCCCCTCCTTATATCCTTAGTCCCTAAGGATAAGTAGAGACTATAGTGTTAGGTGCTAAGTAGTTACTAACTAATTACCTTCTACTCTAGCTGTTTTATTAACCTCTTTATTAGATAATAGGATTTATTCTAGTATTATAAATCCTAGTATACCTTTAGCCTCCCTTTACTATAATTCCTTTATAGTTAAAAATAAAATTCCCTTAACTCTACTTATTTTTAAACTAAGTACTTTTATTTATAGTCTAATAGTTTATTATATAGCTTTACTTAATATAATAATACTTACCTTACTTTTATATTACTTTATTATTATTATACTAATAGTTTTATTTTTTTTAGTAAGTATCTATTAAGCCCTTATTATTATATACTAGTGTTATTATTTTTATTTTTTATGTTCTTTTTTTTTTACCTAAGGTAAGGTTTTTATTTTCCTTTTTTTTTTCCCTTAGTACTATATTGTTATTAACCTTTTACTATACTTCTTTATTAATAAATTTTCTTATTTTACCTATTTTCTTACTATTACTTTATTAACTATATACTACTTAGTTATTATATTTCTTTTTCTTCTTTTTATTTATTTTATTTTTTATTCCCCTTCTTATTATACTATTACTAACCTATTACTAATTATAAGTATTATTATCTAAGTTACTAACGTCCTCTAGATACTATATAACCTAAATAAGGGTTTTAATAGCTTAAAGGGGGGTACTCCTTATATTAACTATCTTAGATAGATTTATTATAACCTTAATAAGTTTATTTACTACTAGGCTAACTATATTATAAACTATCTTATCTACTATATTAATAAGAAGAAGTATTCTACTATAAGTTTTTACTAGTCCTTTACTAAGAGTTTAGTATCTCTAATCTATTTTTATAGGTTCTAAAGGAACTCTAGGGTGCTATATAATGTGGAGCGAAGAGACGTAACGAAGTGAGGCAACAATATCGTATTGTTACTAACTGACGTAGGTGAGGAAAAGAGAAACTACTAAGCCCTCTATGGGCTGGTAGGAGCCAGATGTGGGCTGTAAGGCTGCCCTACTGGAGGTGAGGTGGGGTTACATGCCCACACCTCACCTCAACACTCCCCTACAGACTCGGCCAGCGGCTATATATCTATTATATAAGGTGAAATAGGTAAAATAACAGCCTAATCTTAAATCCTCTAAATCTGAGGAGTTTTTAAAGTATTAAATACTTTAGCAAAAGGTCGGCTGATTTGCTAATTAGCCTAATTAATCTAGAGCTAATATACTAAAGTCCTAATATAAATCCTCTATATAATCCTATATCTATCTATATCTATTAATCTAATCTATCTATTATGCTTAGTATCCTAATAAACTCTATGTGCTTAATTGTGTTAAGTAACTTTATAAGACTATCTATAGCTATCTTAGTGCCCTTAATAAGCTTTAAGGTGATAGTATTATTAGTATTAACCTCCTATATAATCTACTTATATCTAATATTAATGCTATAGGTATGTACCTTATTAAGAGGATTTATTATATTAATAAAGGTATTTATACTATCAGTAAAGAGGATTATAGGTATACTAATCTATTGTTAGAGGAGCTATTTAATATATTATTAAATCTATATAAGGGTAATCCTAGTAGGAGTAAGGTTAATAAACTCTACCTCTATAGAGCTTAGAGTAATAAAGGTCTATTTCTTTAACTTCTATATAATTAGGGCGCTAGTAAAGAAGATAATATATCTAGTAGTAGATATATATAAGGGATAGTTATCTATAAATATAGTATTAGCTATAGCATAGAGTAAAAGTTACTTATCTATATAAGGATCTATACCTCTAAATATAATACTATAACTAGTAGTACCTTTAAGGTATTAAAAGTAATACTTAATTACGTACTAATAGGTAATTAAGAGGCCTAAGTTAGTATAGTAAAGCTTACTTATAGTAAAGGTACTATCTAGTCTAGTACTAGTAGTAAGCTAATTAAGGCAACTAGTCTATTTAATATAAGTCTAATAATTATTAGTAGAGTACTTATCTTTTACCTAAGTAATAGGTAGATCCTTATAAGTAGGTAATAGGGTCTTAATAGGGTGAAGATTATAGTATCTAAATTACTAGAGGATACTCTTAGCATACTTATA
Organism: Colletotrichum sublineola; assembly: GCA_020631755.1. Lineage (NCBI taxonomy): Eukaryota > Fungi > Ascomycota > Sordariomycetes > Glomerellales > Glomerellaceae > Colletotrichum > Colletotrichum sublineola. The sequence continues at coordinate 3,441,122 of JAHSQG010000006.1, read as the reverse complement.
CTATAAAAGGAAGATCTTAGTAATAGATTAGTATATCTAAAAGCTAAGAAATTAGGTAGTAATACTAAGGTCTTTTAGTAGGTATACTAACTTTAGTATGTTATAGACCTTCTTAATAGTCTCCTTATTAGTAGTAGCTACTATATTATTATTAATATATATAAGGGTATATATATCTAATAAGGTATTAATCAAGAGGTAAATCTCCCTCTTAACTAGTATAAATCTAAGCTTCTCTATCTCTAATTTAATAAGCTAAAACTACTATAGAGGGGACTTATATAATCTATAGAGCACCTTACGTAATAACTAGACCTTACTAGTACTATTAGAGTATCTAGTAGGCTAGTAGATATATATATATACTCTATTAGGGACTAAGGTAGTAAGAAAGGTAGTATTAAAGTTATATATCTTATAGTAAAGTCTATAGAGGGTAATAATTATAAAGAAAAGGTAGATTATAGTAGTAGTAATAGTAGTATATACCTCTTAAGAGGACTATTTGCCCTTTTTATAGTTACTATAGACTACCTATTAGGCCTTAAATTAAATAACTTTATTAGTAGAGTTAGTTTTAATATTAAATACCTATATACCTAGTAGTAACTTTATACTAGTAGGTAGATTAACTAGATTAAAGGTGTGTTTATTAACTATCTACTAGATCTCTATATTATAGGTAGGTTTCTAATACTGTTGCTAATAAGGGCTCTATTTGGCCTAGTTAATAGTACGTAGGATAGAGTATCTAGGTAGAAGGATCTTAGATATGGCTATGGCGGCTAGAGTACTAATAACATATAGGGTATCCTTATTAATATAGATATTAGCTATAAGGTAGGCCTTCCTAGCCTTCTTATTAGTAGTAGTATATTAAGGATAAAGATTATTAATAATCTTATAATCTAGGCTAGACCTAGCCTTTTTATTATATTGTTAAGTACTAGCTATTTCTTAGTAGTAACTAGGCGGTTTAATAGTAGTAGATTAATACAGGCGGCTACTTATAGTAATAAAAGAATCCTCTATATCTAGGGTATTAATAGAAAGAGGATCTAGATTAGGATTAAGGTAATTAGCTTCCTAGTATTAAATAGTATTAGTAAAGTTATTATTATTATTACCTAAATTAGTATTATTAGTTAGGTAAGATATATATATAGTAGTATAATTATTAGGTAGAGGAGTTATATAATCTATAGTATTTATACCCTAATTATAAGTATCCTTAGGTTAAGCTAGCTAGGTATCCTTAGTAGATATATTATCTATACTATACTAGTTAGAAGAAGGGATCTAGTTAGGATACTAGATCTATAAGTTAGGTTTATTAAAGAGTATATTATAATTAATCTTAGTAGGGATAATATCTTTATCTAAGGGGTAGAGGACTATCTTTTTTAGGCCCTTATAGAAATAAATATCTTAGTAGTAAAGAACTTTCTTCTAATTAGGGATATATATATAGTAGATATAGCTATATAGAGAGCTATATCTAATTAGGATGCCTTTTATAGTATAGGGCTCTATCTTAGTAGAATAAGGTAGGTACTTACTACCTTTCTTATATATATATACTACATAACTAAAGGTATAGATATACTTAATATAGGGTGGCTTATAATCTTTAGTAAGGTTAAGCTCCTACGTAATAATCTTATAGGTGCTTATCTTACCCTTATTAGGTTAAGGGAGGAGATTAAGTACTTAGATTATAGTATTAATAGTATAGTCCTAGAGCTCCTCTAGTAGACTATTATTAATAAGTATAGTATATATAGCCTTAATAATAGTACGGCCTATATGTTTAATAGTACTATTTATAGAAGGAGTATATAGTATAGTAAGGTTAAGTTAAGTACCTTTAAAGAAAGGATTATAAAGAACCTTCTTTAACTTAGGCATATTATTATATAACTAACTCTTAATATTTAGAGTAGTTATATTTATAAAGGTAGTACTAAATTACTTAATTATAGTAAGAATATTATTACTATAATAGGTCTTAAGTAGAGTAAGCTAGTAATATCTACTATAGTAGTTAAGAAAGTAAAGGGCGTATTAGTTACTAAGGATTAAGAGTAGCTTAACTTTAATAAAATTAAGATATATCTCTTTACCTATAAAGGTAAGTAGAAGGGGAGTATTATAGCTAAATATCTCTATAGATTTTATAAGATAATATGCCTTATAATAGAAAGAGTTAATCTTATCCTAGGTAAATTAAATACCTACTTAATAGTAGGCCTTAATAACTTAAGAAGGATAGGTATAGATAAGGTGGTGGTATATAAGATCTAGTATAGGGCATAACTTTATCTTAATACTTACTAGGCTAAGTACTATATCTATAGGGATTATAGTACTATTAATAGTATTAATAATGTATATATTAGATATCTAGTAGACTTTAGTAAGTCCCTTATGTAACTAAGTGTTAATAAGGCTTATAGTAGTATAGTTATATTTAATATAGCTCTTATAAAGCTTACTAGGGCTAAGGAGATTTATAGGGCTAAGGGGGCTATACTTAATGTCTTTAATAGTCTAGTTAATAGTATATAAGGAGTTATTTAGATCCTTAACCTAGAAGAAAACTATACTAGATCTAAGGGGCTTAACTTCCTTACTATTAGTAGCTATAAAGGGTTAAAGATTATTATAAATAGTATAGGATATAAAAAAGGTAAGATTATTAAAGATAGGGTTAAAGTAACTTAAATCTATAATAATATTAGAGCTTATAATAGTATTATTATTAACTACTATATAGATAGCCTTATTAAGTATTATTATAGATTTCTTTAGGGTAAGTCTACTAACTAAAGAACTACTAATTATACTAGAGGCGCCTTTAATAAATACAGAAGATCTATTACTATTACTATTACTATTAGTTAAAGTCTCTTTATAATCTTTATTATAGATATACTTTATAGTATAGGTAAGAAGGTTATTATAGTATATATAATCTATAGGGATTAGATCTAGATAGGCAGTCTAATACTTTATAGTAGTATAACCCTTACTATAATAAGGGTAAGTAGGGTAATCCTTCTTTGTAATAGGATTAGCTAGTACTAAATTAGTACTAGAGGAAGTAGCTATATTAGAAGTAGTAGATTTATAGTATAAGGTAAGGCCTATCTTCTACTCTTTATCTTAAGTAAGGGTATAAATAGTCTTAATAATATTAGTCTAAGTAGGTTTCTTAGAGTTATTAGTATATCTTTGATATATATTAGGTAAGTACGCCTTAAAGTAGTTAAGTAGAAGAATAGCCTAATAGTAATTAGAGTTTTTACTATAGAGACTAGTAATATAGGTATAGAGGTATTAGATATGTTTAAGGGCGTTATAAAGAGTCTTATGGTTATAGGTGTTACCCTTACTAAATTTAGTAATAAGAGCTCTAATAGTATCCTTAGAGACTTTAGGGATATATCTCTTAAGGGCTCTTATAAGTATAAATAGGTTACTATTATCTTCCTAACCTATATTAAGAAGCTTATTAATTAATATATTATATAATAAGATAAGGAGGTTATATATAATATTATAATTATTTTCCTATAATACTCTCTTAGCTAGATTAGTAGGCTTAGGGATATTACTATTAATATATTTCTTAATATGGTTTGTATAGAGGATAGAGTTAATAAGTACTAACTATAAAGACTAGTTAGATTTACCCTTAAGGGTTAGGATCTTTAATAATATTAATTAGTAATTATAGGCGTCTACTATAATAAAGTTAGGGTGCCTTACGTAAGGGTAGTACTAAGATGTTACTAAAGATATAAAGAATTAATTAAGCTATAGGTAGCCTAATAATATAACAAACCTAGGCATTTCTTCTATAGGATAGAAGGCGTATATAGACATTTTATAGATTACTACCTTTTAATAGATACTTAATTAATTAATAATCTATAAAGTAAAAATTAGTAATATAAATAAAAGAGGAAAAGATCTTACTATATTAGTAAGAAATTTATATTAGTTAAAAAGGTTAGATATATATTAACATATAGGGATCTAAGGCAACTATTAGAGTTAGTTAGAGGTAAAGTTACTATTACTTAACATATTAATTATAGGGTAATTAATAAGGGTAATAAGGGTGATTCTTATAGCTATTATAAGGTAATTAAGAGGTTAAAAAGAGAGGTAGATACTACTAGCTTAATTAAAAGAAAAATCATGGCCTAGAGCTTATAACCTGTAGAGTAAAGAGACACAATAAAGTAAGGTAACAATATTATATTATTACTAACTGACATTAGTAAGGAAAAGAGAAACCACCAAGCCCTCTATAGGCTGGCGGGAGCCAGATGTAGGCTCTAAGGCTGCCCCACTAGAGGTGAGGTGGGGTCACGTGCCCACACCTCACCTCAACATATAATCTACCTAAAATTACTATATATATTTTTACTAATTAGTTACTAAGTATTAACTTAGTCCTCTTAAACTTTAGTATATTAACTAGTTTCTTTAGTATATTACTTATACTTAGACTAAAATTAGTAAGTATATTACTAATCCTTTATATAGTATAAACCCACTCTAGCTCTAATATATTACTATCTAAGAGTTAGTATCTAAGTATAAATATATAAGCTTAATAATTTAAGTTTAAGTTTATTATACTTCCTTTACTAAGTATTTACCTTAGCTAACTTATTTTTCTAGGTAGGTATTATTACCTCTAATAATATTATAAATTAATTAAACTAGCTTTAACCTATATATATTTATAATAACTTTAAGGTAAAGGGTTTATAAATACTTATTAAATACCTTAATAGTTACTAAGGTAAATAATTTAATAAGCTAGTTAGTAAGGGAAAACTTAAATATTTCCCTAAGTAGGCTAAGTTCTATAAAAAGGTTAATAATTATAAGGATAACCTTATACCTATATATACTATTTATATTATAAGGTTAGTACTAATTACTTATAAAACTAATACTAAGATACCTTAAAAGAAGTATAAGCTTATAGGTATTACTACTAACTCTATAAAGTATTACTATAATAAGGTTAAGGGTAAAAAGGTTACTATTACTATCTTAAGTAGTAATAATAATAGTAATAATAATAAGTATATTAATATTCTTATAAATAATAATTCTTTACTAAGTAGTCTTACTTTAGTTACTATTTAGAACCTTTATAAGAAGAAAAAGGCTATAGAGAAGAAGTATAAGGAGGAGGAGGCTATAGATAAGGAAGTTTTTTATATTTATAAGGAGTAAGAGGCTATAGAGAAAAAGTACTAAGATAAAGAAGAGGCTAAGAAGAAAAAAGGTAAAGGTAAATAAGTTACTAACCCTTTAGTAATCCCTTACCCTTTTTATAAGTTCTATAACCTTAGTAAAGACTATTATAACTATATTTATATTATTTACTAAAAGCTTACTAGGTAGGTGTTAATTTAAGAGTATAATACCTATAACCTAAAGGCTAAGAGATATATACCTTACGTAAAGAATACTAACTAAGCCTTTATTAAAAAGTATAATAAGGATAAGGAAATTATATATAATATTATATATAATTATAAGTTAGAATAGTAGTCTACTAGTAATAAGTAGTCTCCTATAAACTCTAAGGCAGAGGGTAATAATAATAATAATAAGGGTAATAGAAATAGTAGTAGAGATGCTAGTAATAATAATATTAAGATTTAGTTAGTAGTAATAGTTACTATATACTTTATAACCCTTTGCTTATAGCTTTATTAACTTAGTATTCTTCTCTACTTAGTTAGTTTTTGCTTTTTTATTTTTCTTATTAAGATACCCTAGGTAGGCCCCTAAACTAATTTAATAGGGGTAACTATTCTTTTTACCTATAGCTAGGTAAGTACTTAGTAATAATAACCTAATTCTATATTATTTATTATCCTATTTCTTATGTTTCTTCTTTATAGCTTTCTTATATATAGTAACTTTCTATTATATATTATATAGGTATTCCTTTAGTTCCTAAGTATTATATTCTATAGGCTACCCTACCTCTTTAATAAGGTATTAGTAGTCCTTTACTAAACCCTAGCTAGTAATAATCTCCTCTACCTCCTATTCTTTTAGTTTGTCTTTAAGGTTAGGGAGGATTAGTTAACTATTACTATACCCTTACTAGATATTCTATAGTTTAATTATAAATAATAAAAATATATTATATATATACTAATACTTCTTAGGTAAGTATACTTTATATACCTAGGAGCTAATCCTTTCTATAATTACTACTTGAATAAATCTTAGTACTAATTTTCTATTTTTAAGCCTAAAATTCTCTATTAATAGTCTAATAATATCTCTATAAGAGTACTCCTTAAGGGTATATCTTATATTATATCCCTATACTTAGGTACCTATTACCTTTTCCTAATTAAGCTATATATATACCTAAAGTTTACTAATATAGATAAGCCTCTTTTTAACTCTCTAGACTATAACTCTTATAGTAGAGGGGATATATTCTATATATCTTAGATTATACTTATATAGGGCTTCTATTAGTAAGAGTTTAGTAGTTATATAGTAACTATTATTATATATAAACTCTACTTTAGGGAGCTAGACTACCTATTAACTTACTAATCCTATAGTATACGCTTAGAGATACTTCTTAAGTATTTAGATTATTCTCTCTATCTATCTATCTATTTAGGGGTAGTATACTATAGATAGTTAGCTTTAGATCTCTCTTTTTATAGTAAATTCCTTCTAGGATTTACTTATAAGGAGTTTATCCCTATTACTAATAATACCTCTAGGGGTACTAAATCTATATTCTACCTTTTTATAAAGTATTTAGGTAAGCTATACTACTAAAATAGTCTTCTATATTAAAATAAATATAGCAAACTTTATTATCTTATTAATAATAATAAGGATACTATTATATTTAGTACTAGTATCCTAAATACTTAGTAATAAACTTATATTAAAGTCTATACTAATTTCCTTAAAAGGATATACTAGTATTAGTAATAACTAAAGTTCCCTATAGGGTTTATACCTAAGTATTCTAACCCTTTAGTACTATTAGTATATTTAGATATAATCCTATATGTCTAAAAGGATATCTAGCTAGTAGAATAACCTTAAAATAAGTTCTTAAGTCTTATTTACTCCTATATAGCCTATTATTAGCTTATTATAGTATTAGTAAATAATTACTAAGCATAATAATACTTTATTTAGAATAACTAGTTTTATTTTATAAAATAGGGTCCCCTCCTTATCTAGGTAGTACCCTTTTTATTCTCTAGCTAATCTATAAGCCTTTACTACCTACTTTTAGTAGTTCTTATCCTTAGCCTATAGTCCTTAAATAAAATCTTCTAAGGCGTCTAATAGCTATTAAAGTAATACTATTTTATACTTTATAAGCTCTTTTATAACTATATATAGGATATACTACTCTAGAATAATAATCCTAGCTTTAGGCGTTTCCTCCCCTTCTTTAGGTGTTTACTAAGTATTTTATAATTCTTTTTAGCCCTTTTAGCTATAGGTTTCTATAGCTATAACTTTTATAGTAGTACCCTAAGACTTTCTAGTCTTATAGGGACTTTAGGGTAAGAAATATTCCCTATTTATAGTAGCTTTAATAGCTTATATAAAAGTAATTACTATTTTACTCTCCCCTTTTAGGGTAGTAATAGTTTACTAGCTATTTAATAAGAGTTCTTCTACTAGTCTTAACTTCTTTAAGAGGATAAGGAGTATATTATTATATACTACTTTACTTCCTATATAATTTAGTCTTCTTAATAGTCTATCTATAGGGTTTATTACTCCTAAGTAGTAGTATATTTTAAAGTTAAATACTAATAAGTAGTAGACCTATCTAGTAAGCCTTCTATAGAGGCCCTATACTAAGGCGTTAATAACACCCTTTAGGGCCTAATAGTCTATTAGTACTATAAAGACCTTAGACATCCCTTATAGGTAGTATACCTAGTAGTCTAGGCTTTCTACTATAGTAAGGAGCTCTTACTATCCTATTACCTATCTTTACTCTATATTAGATAGCTTTTATAAAAAGTATGTAATTAGTTACTATTAACTATCTAAAAGCTAAGATAGGATCCCTAAGATTACTTTCTAGGATATATCTATCTTAACTCTTAACTCCTATATAGGGTCTTAGTATTATAGAATAGTTACTAAATAAAAGGTAACCTTTAACTTATTAAATACTATTTATACCTCTATAGTCTACTTAAACTCTTATTTTTACTTAGGACTACTCCCCTTAAGTATAGACGTTATAGGAGATATAATTCCTAAGTATTTAGGTATAAATTTCTAATAAAAGTTATAAAATCTAAGGAATACTTATATATTACTAATAGACTATAGTAGCTTCTATTTAGTAACTACTTATACTCTATTTAGGTCTATTAAGATACTATCTAGTAAAATAATATATCTTAAAAACTTAGTTTTATATATATAGAATTAATACTTACTAAGTTTTACGTATAGCTATACTTTATAGAGCTTTATAAGAACCCTCTTTATATCCTTTATATACTGTTCCCTAGTTTCTAAATAAACTATAATATTATCTATATATATTAAATAGACTCTCTCCTGTCTATAAGAGTCCCTTACGCGTAAGGGGGTAAACAAAATATAGGGTGAACCAAAGATATATTATCTATGACTATCCTTTCTAACTATAAGATAGCTGCTATACGATAGTTATATACTTAGTTATAAGGCTTAAGTTGGTTTGGTCTAAGTTGTATACTAGTTCATACCTAAGGTCTAAGTCTCTAATCTAATAGCCTTTATTCTTTATACGTAACTTAAGGGATTACTATATAGTTATATAAGATTACTATTCTAATACTTATAACTTTTTCTTTTTATAACTATACACCCTTTATCTAATTAAATCCCTTAAAATAAACCTATAAATAGCTTTACCTTCCCTTTAGCTAGTCCTACTAGCTAAATATATAATAAAGTTATTTACTAGGTAAAAAATAAACTCTAAATATACCCTTTCTAAACTAAATAATAGGTAAGGTAAAAACTCTTTATATATATACCTTCCTTATTATAAATAAGTTTAGTAGGTATATATATAAGCTCCTTCCTTAACTTCACCTTCTGCCTATACTACTACCTAGAGGGTGCTAATTAGCCCTTACCTCTAGTAGTATATAAACCTCTCTTCTTCCTACCTTTTTCCTCCTTTTCCCTTTTCTTCCTTATACTATATTAAACCTTTTATATACTAATAATATTTATATATATTATTAATTCTTCTAATATATAACTTTACCTACCTTCCTTACTATTATTCTTTTCTTCTCTATATATCTTCTTATATGTTTCCTTCCTTTCCCTTCTTACCTATTAATCTACTAACTTTAATAGATTAATTATATGCCTATTATTATATCTCTTATCTATAACTAGCCTTCTACCCTTAGTAATATTACTATCTACTCTAAGGGTAGTATTTACTAGTTAACTATTCTAATATTAACCTAAGGTAACTATAACTTTATAGCTACTCTTACTCTTAATATATATTACTTTTTCCTTTTTATACCTTATTTGTATACTAATAATCTTTTCTAGGATAAGGAGTATTATACCCTTAATTACCCTTCTTATAATATTAAGATCTAAATAACTACTAGAATATCTATCTAGGAGTTTATTACTTTAATTATATAATAGTCTTTATATATAGTTAGAATTATTATTTAGTCCTATAGACATCTCTATACTACTCTATATAGTTACTACTCTACCTATAGTTAGAAGTACTTCTATAAGTATTATTATATAGCTAACTTCTAAGGTAGAGTATATACTAAGTACGCCTAGTAGTCTAAGGCTACTTCCTATATATATTATAGTTATAAGTCTTTAGATAAAGATAATAATAGTAATAGTGGTTCTGGCTTTAGTTTTAGTAGAGGTAGTTTAGATAATAGTTTAGAGGCTCCTTCTACTAAGAAGGCCCTCCCTACTCCTAAGGCTAGAGCTCATAAGTATGTTACATCTTACTAGCTTATCTGCCTTAATAACTACTCTTCTCTATATATTATTAACTAGGAGTAAAAGGCATATCTAATCCTTATATATATTATAGTTATAGTAGGATAGGGTATATAAAGTAGTAATAGTTATTCTATTTCTTAGGGTTATATAGTTCTAGAGTTAGGGTTTTTAGTTCTTATATAATACCTAGGTTAGTTAGTATTTACTTATAGGAAGTAGATAGCTTCTTTATATAGGTAAGTATATAAGTAGTTATTAATTAGAAGTTACTTCCCCTATTCTATCTATATATGCTTTAATATATATCTTAAGTATGTTATATAAGATAAGTTATTAAAGTACTGAATTTAGCGATTTCTTAGTAAATATATCTATAGGGTTGTCTTATCTATTAATCTATCTTACCTCTAAGATCTCTTTCTTCTTATATAACTTATATAGGCTTATAATATCTATTATTAACCTCTTTTTATCTATTATACCTAGTTATATAAGGTATTTATATAAGGAATATAAATTAGAATATACTACTACTAGTATATAAGGTATCTAAAGTATATAGAGTATCTAGTTAAGTATTATACTTAAGGTAATCCTACTATTAAATCCTATGGTTATACTATATAACTTACTTACTAGTATACTTTATATAACTCTTTTGTATTTAGTTAAACTCTAGTAGAGGATATTACCTCTAATTTTAAAGTCCTTATTTATATAAGTAATCTCTTCTATAAGCATAATTACAAATCTAAGTTATAAGGATAGGTCTATGTTATTTATAAAAGACCTATCTATAAAGATATATATCTTTATATATATAAGGTTAAGTAGGATATAGGTAAGCCTTCTTTAGTAATTATCTATCTACTATTTTAGTTATATGTTTAAGGCCTAGATGTCTTTATTATCTAGGGCCTTAACCTAAGTAGTAATAGCCAGGTTATATAATACTTCTAGTTAGTAAATAGAGGTAAGATAAGTACCTCTTACTCTCTAAGATATATATTATTATTATATATCTTCTACCTTAGCATCTACTTACTAAAGGTTAGTAGTTTAACCTTTTAGGGTAAATATAATGCTATTATCTTTATATATGTAAATCCTTCTACTATTAAAATTAATATCTTAATTAATAGTAAGGACTATTTTTAGCTTTATATAAAGTCCTTTTACCTATAGTACCTCTTCTTCTCTTTCTAAGAATGCCTTTATATAGAAGCTTAAGGTGTTATCTATCTATATTACTATAATACTAAAGGTTTCTAAATCTTTAACTATATATAGGAGGTATAGGTTATATATTAACTCTATTATACCTAAGTCCTCCTTATAGTGTTTAGAGTAGGTCTTATACTAATAGAGGCCTAACTCTACTAATCTATATAGTAGCTTAGTAATATATAGGAGTATGTCTAGAGGATATCTATCCTCTAGTTCCTTAGGAAGTTATGTAATAATAGTCCTAGTAAGGGTGTTATTAGATTAGGTGTATACCTAGGTAATATCCCTAAGCTCTCCTTAACAACCAAATAATTATATAAGAGTAGGTCTAAGGGTAAGGAGGAGTCTCTAGCTTATCCTTTAGATAGTAGGAGCTTATATAAGAAGCATCTCCTTCTCTTAGTCTCTATAGCCTTAGATAATAAGTCTAGACTTCTTATATAGCTTAGTAAGTAGGTTCTTAACTTCTCTTACTATCCTTATTTTATAGATCTATAAGAGATTATATATTACTAGTTTATAGTATATAAAGGAGAATACTCCTTTATTAATAAGGGAGTTAATCTTAATATTATTAGACTCTTTATATAGTACTCCTAGAGTAGTAATAATATTATTACATCTTAACTTTAGGGCTAGCTTATAGTAATCCTTTTCCTTTTAGGATAGGAAGGCCCTTAGTAATTATTATATAGCCTTCCTCTACCCTTTCTTAGGTCTTCCCCTCTTCCTAGGTTGCTACTAAAGGGTTAGTTATATAACATCCTAGGGATCTTCTAGTAGTATCTCCTCTCTAGAGTAAGGCTTAATATATGTTATATAAAACTAGGTAGGACTATTAACTATATTAACTATAATAGTATATCCCTTTATTCCCTAGATTTTATATAGTCTAGTCTATCCCTTGTTTTCTCTCTATATAAGGACTTTACTCTAGATAGGGAGTAATAAGACCTAGTAAAGGTTAGGGCTATTCCTTATGTTAATTATATAATTAACTTCTACTTTAGCCTAAATACCTTAGAGCATCTTTATAGCCTTTTATATAGCCTTAGCTTACTAGGTAATATTATGTAATAGAGGTAAATCTATATTAATCCTTAGATATATCCTAAAGATAAGAAGGGTTAGTATAATACTATATGGTCTAGTAGTGTTATTTAAGGCCTTAATTACTATCTAAAGAATAACTTCTTTATCTATATTATATCCTAATTCCTTATAGAGTATTTTATATATATATCTTAAGGGTATATATACCCTTTTAATCTTACCTATAGCCTAGTAAGCTTTAACTAGTATTTCTTTATATAATATACCTATAATCTTAGTATTATTCCTAAATTCTTCTAAAGTAAAGTTTATACCTAGGTTATGTATAATATGGTCTAGAGGACCTATATATATATTAATCTAGTATTTTAGGAGTATATTCTAGGTGTCTTATATAGATAGTAATTTAAGAAATATTACTCCTTAGAAGCTTATCTCTATATTAATAACATAAAGGGTATTCTTATCCCTTAGTTATATAATATCTAAAACAATCTTATAGTTAAAGTAATTCTTATCCTTAAGTAAGAACTTAAATCTCCTTAGGGCCTAGTTATATAATTAGTAATAATAATAGAACTTCTAGATCTTTTCTAGAATATTAAAATTAACATCCTTATGTCTAGCCTTCTTTAGGAGGTAGTATAGGTAATCTGTATAAGGATGTCTAAACCTCCTATAGAGTTGCCTTAACTGGGGTTTAGTAAAGAATGTCCTAGCTTCTATATGGCTTAGGTTGAAGAATAGGTGTCCCTATTTTTATATAATAGGTATTAGTTTACTATCCTTTATAATAATAGTATTTTATATGTTATTAAAATAGGCTCCTAGCCTATCTATATTATATAGTAAGAATAGAAATAGTATTAGTATATTTAGGATATAATAGGTGACTTATCTAATTTAGTTATCTATCTCTATTATCCTAATTAATATAATAGATTTACTTCCTCTAAATTATATATTAGCTGATCCTAGCTTCTATATTACCTTTATATATAGGTTCTCTTATAAGTATGCTATAACTTATGGCCTTCTAATAGTAGAGAACTTAGCTACTCTTATGTCCTATAATTCTCCTTAGTATATAGTACTATATAGGTCTTATAATATGAAAATCTCCCTTTCCTCTAATACCTATTTAGAGAAGATGTCTTCTCTAGTTATATAATAAAGAAATAATATTAATAGGAGGTATTAGGAAATATCCTAGTCTTCCTAGTGTTTATCTTTATTATATAAGTTATCCTCTTCTTCCTTAATAGGGTCTTCTCTTTCTACCTCTAAGAGATATAGTAAGAAATCCTTATGTAGTTCCTAGTTAAGTATGTTATATACCTAGAGGTATTAGGTCTTTATATAATTATGTTCCTCCTCTAAGTAGTTAGTTAACTAATATCCCTCCTTTTTATATATAAAATATTTCTTAGTTATATTTATATAATATAGTCTAGGTCTATTATTCTAAAAACCTTTACTCTTATAGAATAGTTAATATAGTAGTCCTCTCTTATATAAATATTATTACTATTAATCTTTATAGTTTAATATATATCTCCTATCTATAAAGTATATATTATATAAGGTAGTCTTCCTATCTAGGGCTACTTATAAGGAAGCCCTAAGGTTTAAGAAGAACTCTTTATATATATGATGTGCCTTAAGGTTACTAAGAGCTGTCTTAAGTTCTAGCATACTATAGTAGGCCTGGGTGACCTACGTATAGAGTATGATTTCTCCTTAGAATCTAGATCCTAGTGCTTGTTATATAAGAGGCAATTTATCTAGAAGTACTTCTAATACCTCTATAGGTATCTTATCTAGGTTTTCTCTTTTAACTTATATAAATAATATAGTAGTCTAGTTAGTCTAATATAAACTATAGTTAATACTAGTATTAAAATATATATCTAGTATGCTATATATCTTATCCTACCTTTATATAGGGCTAATATAGTATAGGTAGAATTCTTCTATATAATTAGCTAGGATATCTAGAAATACTATATAGTATTAATCCTCTATAATCTAGAGGTGTTAATAGAAACTAATAAAAACCTTAGCCTTATTATATAGTATATTATATGGCTTACCTATGTAGTTCCTATCCTTTCTCTATCCCTTCTAGAAAATAGAGATCATATAAGGCTTATAAGGTCTGTTCTGTACTATTTGTTTTAGCAGAAGGTTATAGATATCCTTTTATAGGGCTAGTATGCTATGACTTTATAATCTTAGGAAGCTCTCTACTTCCTATATAAATCTTATCCTAGGTGGTACTGTTTATATATTAAACCCTCTAGTCCCTTAAGCTAGTAGTATATTCTAGAGTTTAATTAACTCTACTAGAGGCTTAGCTATGTTCTACTAGGTAGTAACTTTAGGGTTCCTAATAGTAGTTGTTAGTATATTAATTATATAGGAGGGAGTAGTTATAGTAGTGTCTTCTATATCTTCCTTATTAATCCCTTTAATAAAGTTTGTGATTTGTATAGAGGCTAATCTTTCCTTACCTTTTAGGAGTTAAATTCCCTATTTAGTAAGTAGTTAGATAAACTTATCCTAGTATATATAACTAACTCTTAACTATTAATATAGTAACTAGTCCTTAAAGTCTTTATATAGTTAGTTAATAAAGATTTTATTTAGTAGTCTAACTATAATTATATTTATTATAATATATCTAATATATATAGTAAGCTCTACTTCTATTAGGGTAGCTATAATATCTAGTATTTATATATAGAATCTTAGGTTAGTTAACTTCTTCTAGATACTAAGGGGAATACTACTCCTCTTACTTATATCTTTATATATAATCTAATATTTATCTATGTTATTATTGTTCTACTAGATTTCCTCTTCTAGTTAAGAGGCTTCTATTTCTTAAGCTAAAGCTATAGTTAGGTAGTAGCTGTTTTGTCTTATATAGCGTTAGGTTGTTATGTAATATACTATAGTATATACTATCTACTAGTGAAGCGTATAATAGGTTTCCTACCTAGTTCTGACTTACTAGAGCAGACATAAGATGCTTTTTTATATAATATAATAGTATTTAGTCTTCCCTACCCTTACTGTCTGGTTTTAACTTACTAGGCGATAATAGTAAGATTAAGGCTCTTAGTATAAGGTAATCCTCCTAGATTCCTAAGTCCTTATCTCTTTACTCTTACTAATCTGTAATTATATAAAGCAATTATATATAATTACCTAAGTAACTACTAATTAGTATTAAATAGACTCTCTCCTATCTATAAGAGTCCCTTATGTATAAGGGGGTAAATAAAATATAGGGTGAACTAAAGATATATTATCTATAACTATCCTTTCTAACTATAAGATAGCTACTATATAATAGTTATATACTTAGTTATGAGGCTTGAGTTGGTTTGATCTGAGTTGTATACTAGTTCA
This sequence comes from Colletotrichum sublineola, assembly GCA_020631755.1. Lineage (NCBI taxonomy): Eukaryota > Fungi > Ascomycota > Sordariomycetes > Glomerellales > Glomerellaceae > Colletotrichum > Colletotrichum sublineola. Next base: position 3,425,375 of record JAHSQG010000006.1, on the reverse strand, counting down.
TACCTAAGGTCTAAGTCTCCAATCTGATGGCCTTTATTCTTTGTGCGTAACTCAAGGGATTGCCGTACGGTCATGTGAGATTACTATTCCAACAATATATATAATATAGTATATATTAACTAAATTGCTAAGTACTTAGTAAATATATGCCTAAAATATTATAGGTATGTTAGTTAATCTAAATAGTATAATAGTATACTTAAAGTACCTATATCTTATATAGAAGGCTATTATCTACTAGTTAGTCTTCTTAATATAAATATAGTAGTATATATCCCTTAGGTTAATCTTTAAGATCTATTTTACTTAGTAAAGCCTTTCTAAGAGCTTCCTAATTAAGGGTAATAGGTACCTATTCTTAATTATAACTTTATTAAGTCCTCTATAATCTATATAGAGTTATACTATCTTATCCTTCTTTAGGATAAAAAGGATTAGAGTACTAGCCTTACTAACTAATAGCTTTATATAACTATTTACTAAGTTCTTAGTAATATAGGACTATAGTTCCTTAAGTTGTTACTTACTTAGTAGGTATATTAGTCTAAATAGAGGTTTCTTATCCTCTACTAGATTAATAGACTGTTTAGTATTAGGAAGGGGATTAATTATCTTTACTACTTCTTTATTAAACGTTCCCTACTTAGATTCTAACTCTAGGGGAAGTAGGGCTTATAGATTTCTTTCTTTTTCTTCTTTACCTAAGGAGATAATATTAGGTTTGTTTTCTAGTATAGCTCTATAGATATATATAATATACACCCTTTTATAATTCTTAATAATCTCTATTATAATCTACTCTAGTTTAGTAAGCAATATATAATTATACTTCTAGGTGTTAGTAGTTATATTAATAATAATTCCCTCTCGCCCTATAGATTCTTATAATAATAGTAAGTTACTAGACCCTTTAGGCTTTTTAGACTTAGCAAATAGATGCTAAATCTTTTATAGCTATCTATAGGAGTTAATTAAGAAGAATATTACCTAATATATTACCTTTAGCTTTATTTCCTTTCTATTAAATCCTATAAGTATTAGGTATAATATATTTACTTTTTCTAGGCCTAGTTATCTTACTAGGCTTAAGCTAATAATATCTACTTATATGTAAGTATCTATATCTATACTAACCTTATATTTAGTATATCCTTATAGAATAATTACTCTACTAGTAGTAGTTTCTCTAATAGGGACTATATCCTTCTTAGTAGGGTAATCTAGAGTATTAACCCTACCTATTTATTTCCTATGTTATAGAGTTCTTAAACTCTTATCCTAGTAAGAATAGTATTTACTCTTACCTTTAAGATATCTAGTTACTAACTAATTAGTATGTTATTACTATTCCTTAGTTCCTTATAAGAGGTTAATATATAGCCTAGTATCCTATAGTTATAATATTTAGGGGTAGTTATAATATCACCCTATTATAGGGTGCTTACTTTATAGTTAGCTATTTATCCTCTACCTCTTAATACCCCCTATATACTAAACCTAGAGGATAATATAGAGGTAGAGGAGGCCTAGCTATATACTTAAGATGTTAATCTCTAGAATAGTAGAGGGTGTTATTTTATATCTACGTCTTCTCTTAGTTATTTCTAGTAGTTATTCTATAAAGGGTTACTACACGACTTATAATTTAACTCCTAATATCTTTAGGCTTCTTATACTACTTAGCATAGGGTTTTAATTTCTACCTTCTAATAGATTAGCTCTTCTTAGAGTACTATAGGAAGTCTAAAAAAGAAGTTAAATACTTATTCTTTATCTTCCTTAATCTTATTCCTAAGTATGCTATAAATTACTAACTATTCTATAAAAAAGACTATAGGGGAATCTCCTATTTTCTTCCTTATACTAAAAAGAGTATAATAGTATTCTCTTTCCTAGGCTATAGGGTTAATATATATTTAGTAGATAAACATAAGGAAGTTATCCTAATTTATATCCTTATTTAGGCCTATATAGTAGTTTCTCTATTAAGTTTATATTAATACTATTACTTTAGATAAAGCCTATATAATCTTATACCCTATAGAGGCTTCTACCCTTAGATTATTTACCTCCTTAATAGCCTTTATCTAATTATCTATTTAGGCTATTATAGCGTCTTTATTAAGTACCATATAATTATAGTTTAGGGGTTTTTTATATTCTTTTAGTTAGTCCTTTATTAACATACATTTAGTAAGTATTTAGAGTAGTTCTTAATTCTATCTTTATATTTCTATATTCTAATGTTATATTTTAGCCTACTATATTTAGAATATTTATAGGATACTAACTAGACTTAGTTCCTATCTTAAGTCCTCTTATAGCCTATATATCTAACCTCTTTCTACTAATAGGGATACTAATCCTTTACTATACGTTTAGTGTTAGGTATAACCCCTAGAGATATCTATTACTAGTTTATAGTACTAATATGTTAACCTATATTTAGCTTCCTACTACCCCTCTCTAATAAGGTTATTAAGATCTATATTATAGGGGTAAGGTAATACCTAGTAGTTACCTATAGGAGTAGTTAGTAGTACTAGGTTATAGGTTTTAGGTAGCTATAGCTTATTATAGCTTTTATCTTACCTAAGGATTACTAAATATTTACTATCTAACTAGTAACCTAATATTCTATCCTATACTAGTTATCCTAGTTTATAGAGCTTAAAGAATTATAAGGGTATAGCTATAGGCTATAACTAGGAAGGGTATAAAAGGTAGGTCTATTTAAGTATAAAGACTTTAAGCTAAAGATTCTAAGTTCCTAACTTCAGCCTTAAGCCTTAAGTCGGCAAGGCTTGGCCAACCCTTAGCCGAGGAACACCTAAAGTACTCCCGTCAGGCCATATATCCTATTAGCATATAGCCCCCTTATAGTAACTATTATATAGTATACTTAAGGCTAAAACCTACTAGTAGGTAACTTATAATAACTATTATAGAAACGCCCTTTAGATAGATATTATAACCTTTAACCCTTACTTACTTATTTTAGTATAAAATAATAAAGATTTTATATTAATTAGTATATAGACTAATAATACTATTAGCCTTATAGATAAATTATTTTCTAACTATAAAGATACTAAGTTAAAAGAAGTAACCTTTATAGTAAAGCTAAAGTAATTTCTTAAGTATAGTAAATATATTACCTTTAATAGTAGTATACTTTATCTTAATAATAATAGTAATATTTACCTCTACTAAAAGGGATAAGGTAAGTAACTATAGCCTATTAACCCTAGTTTACTAAAATTATACTAGTAGTACGTTAACTAGTATACCTATAACGTATATATTACCTTAATCTACTAGCCTAAGGCGTACTTTAACTACTCTACTACTACTTAGTACTAATTACTAGGAATAAGTAATATTAAAGAGCTTAACTAATAATTTAAGTAGTAAATAAAAGACCCTAAGTAAGGCTTTTATTTTTAACTACCTAACCTTATAACTATAAAGCTTTTTATCTTTATTAATAGATTATTTACTAATAATAGTAACCTTACCTTATAGCTTAGATTTATTATTATTCTTATAAATAAGTAATATAGTAAAGATAATACTATTATAAAAACCCCTAATAATACTAGTAAATTTACTATTAAAAGGAATATTATCTACTTTAGCTTAATAAAGTATAAGAGGGTTATATAAAGTATATTAGCCTCTAAGATTTATATAATAGTTACTAATACTAATATTACCTATATAATAACTACTATACTAGTAATAGTTACTAACTACCTTAAATACCTATAAATCCTAATAGTTATATATACTAACTCTTACTCCCTCTATAAGTACCTTATAAAACTTAGTACTATAAAGGAGAAACGCCTTATAATTAATATAATAGCGTTATAGTAGTTATATAAGTATTAGGAGATATATAAGATTTAATAAATTTATAGTAATAATAACCTAGTAGATAGATTTATAAAGTTACTACCTAATAAGGCGCTAGAGGAGCTTATTAGTAATAGCGTAGTAAGGATATAGATAAATAGATAGGTTTTATATATGTAATAAATTTATTATATAAAAAGTATATAATACTTTTAGGTCTTTATTTTTATTACGTTTTTATGCTCTTTATAGTTAACTAGTAAAGTAGTATTAATTTATAGTAAATTTTTCCTTAAGAGAAAGTTACTAGTATTATAATACTAACTATTATAGATCCTATTAGACTTATTAGGCGTAACCCTAATAACTAGCTATAGATTAACTATTAATCTATTAGTAGATCTGATATAGATTTAGGGATATTTACCTATCTATTTATAGTAAAACCTATAATAATTCTCTTTTAGTTACGTATAATTAAACTATAGTATTTACCCCTATTATTTATTACTTTGACTATTAATAAATATAGTTAACTATATTACCTACCTAGTAATATACTAATAATATCCCTTTAAGGAAATTAGTATAGACTTTATTATAGGCCTATTACTAAGTATTTAGGATACTAATACTAAATATAATAGTATCCTTATTATTATAAATAGGATAATAAAGTTTACTATATTTATTCTAATATAAAAGACTATTTTAGTAGTATAAGTGTTAGAAGTAAGAGTATTCTCTAATACTCCTATACTTCTTTATCTTATATTTCCTCTATTATAGAGATTTATATATAAGATATATATATATATATATAATCTATTTAACTAGTAGATTAATATATATATTGATTACGTAAGCAGGTAACTACGTAATTACAGCCTAATGCTAGAAGATTCTATAAGAAGTAAGATTAGCTTTACTACTCCTCTCTCTAACTATCGAGGTTATCTCTTTAAGTTAGGGTTATTCAGTTAGGGTTGAGTACTTACGCGTCTATCTAGTTAATTTCTAAGCAGCTTACGTAAGTATGGAATATTCTAGTAAGCTAGATACAGTTATATAAGGATAGGAATCTCCTATATTCTAAACTACTGTCTTTATCTCTAAGTAAGTAACATCTATAGTAACAATCTAACTATTATACTCTCTTTATATCTTCTATCCCTTTAACCCCTTATATTCTATATATCTCTACCCCTATTATCCTATATTCTTACTTCTATAAGATATACTCTTATATAGGATACATAGTATCCTATATATCTTTACCTATTGTTCTAAGAATAAGTTACCTAAATACTTTATAAAAAGGTAGAATATAGATTTAGCACCCCTAGAGGTATTATTAGTAATAGGGATAAACTCCTTATAAGTAAATTCTAGAAGGAATTTACTATAGAAAGAGAGATCTAAAGCTAACTATCTATAGTATACTACCTCTAAACAGATAGATAGATAGAGAGAATAATCTAAATACTTAAGAAGTATCTCTAAGCGTATACTATAGGATTACTAAGTTAATAAGTAGTCTAGCTCCCTAAAGTAGAGTTTATATATAATAATAGTTACTATATAACTACTAGCCTCTTACTAATAGAAGCCTTATATAGGTATAATCTAAGGTATATAAAATATATCCCCTTTACTATAAGAGTTATAGTCTAGAGAGTTAAAAAGAGGCTTATCTATATTAGTAAACTTTAGGTATATATATATCTTAATTAGGAAAAGGTAATAGGTACCTAAGCATAGGGATATAATATAAGATATACCCCTAAGGAGTACTCTTATAGAGATATTATTAGACTATTAATAAAGAATTTTAGGTTTAAAAATAGAAAATTAGTACTAAGATTTATTTAAGTAGTAATTATAGAAAGGATAAGCTCTTAAGTATATAAAGTATACTTACTAGAGAAGTATTAGTATATATATAATATATTCTTAGTATTTATTATTAAACTATAAAATATCTAGTAAGGGTATAGTAATAGTTAACTAATCCTCCCTAACCTTAAAGATAAACTAAAAGAATAGGAGGTAAAGGAGATTATTACTAGCTAGGGTTTAGTAAGGGACTACTAATACCTTATTAAATAGGTAGGGTAGCCTATAGAATATAATACCTAAGAACTAAAGGAATACCTATATAATATATAACGTATATACATAGTAAGCAGGCCAACATAGTAAGCAGGCCATTTTCCTCTACCCTTCTACTCTTTTTATAAGTTAATTAAGCCATAACGTATAAAATTAATTAAAACTACTTATTATCTTCTTCCTTATTACTATCCTAAACTACTTTATAGGTTTATACGTTATGTCTAGTCTTCCTATAATTACCATATTGTCGCGCGCATAGTTTACTACCCTCTATATAACCCCTATTTTAGGATGTTTCCTTACCTCTAGTACTAATACCTTCCTTTTCCTTTTATAGTACCTCTACTTTAGCTATATTAAGTAACCCTCTAAGGCGTACTTAGGTCTTTTTAGCCCTCTAGTACTTTCTTAGTACCTCTATCCCTATATAAGGTCCTTTATTTTTAGCCTTAAGAATAGCAACCCTATAGGCTAACTTACTAATACCTTTAGCCTAAAAGTTAATTACTTTATATATTACTATTAGTAAGCTACCTTAATATTACTAGATCCTCTTTTTAAGGGAACTATAGCTTTATATGCCCTTAATTGCTATAGTTAGTATCTTTAGGTCCTAAGAGCTATTACTACCTAGGGGTAAGCTAGGGGGTGTTAGTATCTTTAGCTTAAAATCTAGTTAAGAAATAACTACTTTAGGGTTAAAAGGTATAAGGCCTACCTATCTAAAACCAGCTTATATATTATTTTTACCTATTAAGGTAAAGAATACTACTTTAAAGGTAGGAAAGAAGTTATTTTTTATAATATATAAAATTTATATCTATATTATCTTTTTAATTTCCTTACTATATAAGTACTTTAATAGGCTAAAACACCTAATATTAAGAGGCTAAAGCTTATATAATAAATAGGGAGGTATATAAAGAGTAATAATATTCTCTTTCTTATAGTATTTATTAAAGTTAGTTAATTTATAGCTATTATAGCTATTAAGGATTAAAAGGTAATAAGTACCCTTTATATAGGACTTTATATATTAATTAAAATAGTTTAACTAATCTAGGCTAATTTTATTTGTTATCTATCTATTTTTACTTAGGTAGATATACTATATAGCTAGGAATTAGCTATTAGTATACTAGGAGAGGAGGTAATATTTACCCTTTATAATAATATATAGAGGTATTACCTAGCTATCTATATATACACCCTAAATAATAGAAACCTATTTATAATTACTAGGCTGCTTTATATAAGGCCTTCCCTTATAGTTAGAAGTTATAACAACCTTAGTATATAATAGTATTCCTATTAGGAAGCTAGTCTTATTAAAATTATAGATATTATTATCTTATATCCTATACTTTAAAATTATATTTTATATAAGTATAAACTAGCCTTATATAATTATAGGATCCTTAGCTAAGGCCCTCTAATAGTTAATTTAATATTAAAATTGCATTTTTAATTAGGGTTATTATAATATAAAGTTCTCTACCTATTAGGGTCTAACATATGTTACGTTACGTTTAGAAAGGAGTTAGTTAGCTATTTCTTCCATATTATCTTATTATAGAGGAAACCCTTAATTAATTAGGTTAATAACCTATTTAATAATTACCTCCTCTTCTAATATAGTTATCCTTATTAATTTTAAATGCGTCTCAGCTTGTGTGACGCGTCTAGCGTGTTGGTATTAGAGTGTTATTTAAGGGACCTTAAAGGTAGAAGCTGCTTTTCATATAGACATTTTTAGGTCTTTTTTAATAGCCTAAAGGGTAAGGATAATATAGGTTTTAATTAAGGTAGATTACATGTTTGTACGTAGAGGAAAGTTAGTATAAAGGTTAAAGAGGTAGAAAGAAAGAAAAGTAGCCTGCTTACTATGTTAGCCTGCTTACTATGTATATACGTTAATAGAAAGTTACTATATATAAGAAAGCTATAAGGAGGAAATATAAGAAATAGGATAATAAATAGTATAGAATTAAGTTATTATTACTAAGTATTTACCTAACTATAGGTAAAAAGAATAGTTACCCCTATTAAATTAGGTTAGAGGCCTATCTAAGGTATCTTAATAAGAAAAATAAAAAAAGTAAAAACTAACTAAGTAGAGAAGAATACTAAGTTAATAAAGCTATAGATAAAGGATTATAGAATATATAGTAACTATTACTACTAACTAAATCTTAATATTATTATTACTAGTATCTTTACTACTATTTCTATTACCCTTATTATTATTATTATTACCTTTTACCTTAGAGTTTATAGGAGACTACTTATTACTAGTAGACTACTATTCTAATTTATAATTATATATAATATTATATATAATTTCCTTATCCTTATTATACTTATTAATAAAGGCTTAGTTAGTATTCTTTATATAGGGTATATATCTCTTAGCCTTTAGGTTATAGGTATTATACTCTTAGATTAATAACTACTTAGTAAGCTTTTAGTAAATAGTATAAATATAGTTATAATAGTCTTTACTAAGGTTATAAAACTTATAAAATATATAAGGGATTACTAAAGGGTTAGTAACTTATTTACTTTTACCTTTCTTTTTCTTAGCTTCTTTCTTATCTTAGTACTTCTTCTCTATAGCCTCTTACTCCTTATAGATATAAATAGCTTTAATATGTATAGCCTCCTCCTCCTTATACTTCTTCTCTATAGCCTTTTTCTTCTTATATTAGTTCTAAATAGTAATTAGAGTTAGACTACTTAGTAAAGAATTATTATTAGTAGGAATATTAATATACTTATTATTATTACTATTATTATTACTACTTAAGATAGTAATAGTAACCTTCTTACTTTTACCCTTATTATAGTAATACTTTATAAAGTTAGTAGTAGTACTTATAAGCTTATACTTCCTCTAAGGTATCTTAGTACTAATTCTATAAGTAATTAGTACTAACCCTATAATATAAATAGTATATATAGGTATAGGATTATCCTTATAATTATTAACCTTCTTATAGAACTTAGCCTACTTAGGGAAATATTTAAGTTCTCCCTTACTAACTAGCTTATTAAAGTATTTACCTTAGTAACTATTAAGGTATTTAATAAGTATTTATAGACCCTTTACCTTAGAGTTACTATAAATATATATAAGTTAAAGCTAGTTTAATTAATCTATAATATTATTAGAGGTAATAATACCTACCTAAAAAAATAAGTTAGCTAAGGTAAATACTTAATAAAGGAACTATAATAAACTTAAACTTAAATTATTAAGCTTATATATTTATAATTAGATACTAACTCTTAGATAGTAAAATATTAGAGCTAAAGTAGGTTTATACTATATAAAGGATTAGTAATATACTTACTAATTTTAGTTTAAGTATAGGTAATATACTAAAGAGACTAGTTAATATACTAAAGTTTAAAAGGACTAAGTTAATACTTAGTAACTAATTAGTAAAGGTGTATATAGTAATTCTAAGTAGATTATATAGCACCCTAGAGTTCCTTTAGAACCTATAAAAATAGATTAGAGATACTAAACTCTTAGTAAAAGACTAGTAAAAACTTATAGTAGAATACTTCTTCTTATTAATATAGTAGATAAGATAGTTTATAATATAGTTAGACTAGTAGTAAATAAACTTATTAAGGTTATAATAAATCTATCTAAGATAGTTAATATAAGGAGTACCCCCCTTTAAGCTATTAAAACCCTTATTTAGGTTATATAATATCTAGAGGATACTAATAACTTAGATAATAATACTTATAATTAGTAATAGGTTAGTAAGGGTATAATAAGAAGGGGAATAAGGAATAAAATAGATAAAAAGAAGAAAAGGAAATATAGTAACTAATTAGTATATAGTTAATAAAGTAATAGTAAGAAAATAGGTAAAATAAGAAAAGTTATTAATAAAGAAGTATAGTAAAAGGTTAATAATAATATAGTACTAAGGAAAAAAAAAAAGGAAAATAAAAACCTTACCTTAGGTAAAAAAAAAGAAGATAAAAAATAAAAATAATAACACTACTATATAATATTAAGGGCTTAATAGATACTTACTAAAAAAAATAGAACTATTAGTATAATAATAATAAAGTAAAATAAAAGTAAAGTAAGTATTATTATATTAAGTAAAGCTATATAATAAACTATTAGACTATAAATAGAAGTACTTAGTTTAAAAATAAGTAGAGTTAAGGGAATTTTATTTTTAACTATAAAGGAATTATAGTAAAGGGAGGCTAAAGGTATACTAGGATTTATAATACTAAAATAGATCCTATTATCTAATAAAGAGGTTAATAAAACAGCTAAAGTAAAAGGTAATTAGTTAGTAACTACTTAACACCTAATACTATAGTCTCTACTTATCCTTAGGGACTAAGGATATAAGGAGGGGGGTAATTATAAGGGGGCTATATGCTAATAGGACATATAGCCTAATAGGAGTACTTTAGGTGTTCCTTAGCTAAGGGTTAGCTAAGCCTTACTAACTTAAGGCTTAAGGCTAAAGTTAGGAACTTAGAATCTTTAGCTTAAAGTCTTTATACTTAAATAGACCTACCTTTTATACCCTTCCTAGTTATAGCCTATAGCTATACCCTTATAGGTGTAATAAGATTGCCGACCAGGCGTAAGGCACTCAGCAGGATCTATTATAAGGGTATGTGTAGTGTAGTGCTAGCACTAAGTACTAGAACTAGTTAATCTTTTAGTAGGATGCCAGAATAGTCCATCGTCGGGCGTGGCACACCACCTATACCCTTTATAATTATTCTGGTACTTAGTAGGTCTTCTGGCTGTTAGTAGGGGCTAGGTTTAAATCCTGCCTGTTGGACTCTCTTGTTATGCAGGCCTGCCTAGGTAGGGTTAGGGCTGGCGAGGGTCACTTAATTAGCGACCGGTCAGCCTGAGAAGCGCCGGACGATTAACACGTGGCTTGGCATAAATGAGGGGTAGCTTACGTTAGGCTTAGAGGGACTAGGTGTAGGGAGGTAATCTTAGTGCCAGCTGGGGGTCCCCTAGCTGTCGCTAGGTGCCAGGCTGCCTAGGGCCTTCAGGGTTAACATGACCTTATGCTCCAGCGCATGGTTACTAGCGCTAGTACACGTAGGCCTTAGAGTTACGACTTAGGACGTGTCGCATTAGAAGGGGGGTAATTGTAATAAGATTGCCAACCGGGCGTAAGGCACTCAGCAGGATCCATTATAAGGGCATGTGTAGTGCAGTGCTGGCACTAAGTGCCAGAACTGGTTGATCTTTTGGCAGGATGCCAGAATGGTCTATTATCAGGCGTGGCACACTACCTATACCCTTTACAATAGGAACTTAGAATCTTTAGCTTAAAGTCTTTATACCTAAATAGACCTACCTTTTATACCCTTCCTATTTATAGCCCTTAGCTATAACCCTTATATTTTAATAGCTTAAAAGGGGGTACTCCTTATATTAACTATTTTAAATAGATTTATTATAACCTTAATAAGTTTATTTACTACTAGGCTAAATATATTATAAACTATCTTACCTACTATATTAATAAGAAGAAGTATTTTACTATAAGTTTTTACTAGTATTTTACTAAAAGTTTAATATCTTTAATCTATCTTTATAGGTTCTAAAGGAACTCTAAGGTATTATATAATCTACCTAGAATTACTATATATACCTTTACTAATTAGTTACTAAGTATCTAAGAATTAAATATTATATATTATAATATTATATATTATATATAATTATAATATTATAATATTAAGAAATATTATATTATAAGTATATATAATTATAATATTATAATATTAAAAAATATTATATTATAAATACATATAGTTATAATTATAGTATTATGATATATTATACTATATCTTAATTAATTATATTGGCTATATAGAAAATACTAATATATAGTATATTAATATTAAACTCTATTTAAAGTGTAGTTAAGTATTAATACTATATATATAAACTAGAAAATAAGATTAGAAATTTTATATATATATAGTATACTTTATTTTAAAAATAACGGCTAGATATAAAATACTAAATAGTAAAAATACTAATATTATATATACACTAGTATATACTAGAATTACTACTATTATCTTCTATAATTAAAGTATTATCTTCTTATTCTATATTAAGATTAATATCTTCTTCTTCTTCTTCTGCTTCTTCTTCTTCTATAGTAAAATCTAACTTGTCGTTAGAAACTTTAGAGTAATTAAATAAGTTAGTATATAACTTAGGATTAAAGGTTTCTATAGTATTATTTTCTAGATTATTATTATTAATAATAGTATTATTAATATTAATATTAGTATTAATAACACTATCATTAATAATAGTATTTTAGTTTTTTAATAATACTAGCTGTCTTCTATTTTTATATATAAGTCTAGTTCTTCTTTTTATTATTATATTACTAGATTAGTTAAAACTAGCTTCTACTACTACTAAAGTAGATAGTATAGCTAGATATTTCCTAGCTGATATACTTAATATAGGAAAGTTAACTTCATTTTTATACTACTAGTTAATAGGGTTTACCTATTTAAATAATTAGTATAAGAGTATTATATATATAAATATATATATATATATATATATAAATATATATTTTAAATAGTTAAAATATATATATTCTAAATATTTAAAACTATATATTCTAGATACTAGACTTATATTTATATATATATATATATATATATATATATATATATATATAAGTAATTAAATATTAACTTACTTTATCTCCTTATATAGGCGTTTTGAAATAGCTATTAGGTTCGTTTTTTTATATATTCTTATTTTCTATTTTACTTTAAATAGGATATAAATTACTAATATACTCTTCTTTATATTTAGATATAAAAGGTGTATATTCTTAATTTTTCCTTTTTCTTAATTATTAATACCTTTATTATTAGTATTTAAAGTATCTATACTTATTCTATCTTTAATAGATTCTAAGTATAATCCTTTTTAATTTATTATTAATAAGTTATTAATAATATGTTCTTTAAAGCTATAAATAAAGTTAGTATTTATATAGTATAACATATTAATATTATATTTATTAAAACTATATATATTAATATTATTTTTATTAATATTATATATATTAATCTTATTTTTATATATAGATATAAGATTTATAAATAGTACTTACTTATTAAACTCTCTAGCTAAGTTATTTTTAACTAATGTAATAATACTATTAGGTATATAGTCTTTTAAGTTACTATTACTTAGACTTTTATAGTTAAGCCTAGGATCTAATATAGTCCCTATTAAATAAGGCTTATATTTACTATAGTAATTACTACTAGATATAGGATAAGGAAAATAGTCTTCTAACTTATTTAGTCCTATATCTATAGCTTAAAGAAATATAGAAGAGTAAGGATATATAGGATTATTAAACTATTTGAATTAATTAGTAAGTTATAGTTATTAATAAATATAAAAAAATAATATAAATAAAAGTATTAGTTAGTAAATAAAGTACTTTTAATATATTTTTTTATTATACTATTAGAGTATTAAATCTACTTCTAATAGAAATAAGATATAATATTAAAAGTAAATTAAATATAATAAAATAGTAAATACTTATCTTATCTATATCTTCTACTCTTTAATTATATAAATCCTTTAAGTTTAATAATTTATAATATATATTACCTATAATACTAAGTGTAGTACTAATAGTAATATAGGTCCTACTTTGTAATTATATAGTAGGACTATAGAATATCTTTAATATATTTCTTAGATATTTAAGTTGCTCCTATTCAGTAGGGGATAAATATATAAGCTTATATATCTTATTCTTAGTTAATTTACTAAGAGTATCTAAGGTAGGTTTTAGCTCTATAGCTATATTAACTATTAGATATACTAAATTCCATCTAGTTTTATTACCTATATAGATATTAGATTATAATAAGAACTTAAGAAGTACTTATATATATATATATATATATATAACGTACCTGCATAGTAAGCGACGCATCAGGGTGAGTGACGCACTTCCTTATTGTACCTAAAAGCCTACTTTTTCATCTATTTTTAAAAATCGAAATTAAGCCTAAAAAAGGTCTAGTTCTCTCTAATAAGTTTTGATAAGAGTTATATTATAAGAAATAATATTATAGAAATTATTATCCTACCCTAACCCCTATATTCCTTATCTAAGTGCTTAGATAAGGACTAAAGTCTATACTTTAGTTAATAATAAGATAATAATTTCTATAATATTATTTCTTATAATATAACTCTTATCAAAACTTATTAGAGAAAACTAGATCTTTTTTAGGCCTAATTTCGATTTTTAAAAAATAGATGAAAAAGTAGGCTTTTAGGTACGATAAGGAAGTGCGTCGCTCACCCTAATGCGTTGCTTACTATGCAGGTACGTTAAGTATATATGTTTTATTTACTTATAAAGTGGTATTTTTGTTTTATAATTATTAAGAGGAAATTCTTTAGCTTTTTTACTAATACTAATAGCTGTTTTACATTCTTTATATGAAATAGTATTATTTCTTAATAAGATAACTATACGTTTAAGCTAACCTATATTACCTATATAATTTAGTATTAGTAGTTTATAAATAGAATAATATATATATATATATATATTAATATTAAGAAGTATATAAATTACAAACTTACTATAGTTACTTTTTAAAAGCTTTTCTTAGTCTTTAGAAGATAATTTATCTAAAGTCCCTATATAGCTATTAACTATTATAGAGCTTTTAAAATCATATATATTATTATCTTTAACTATAGTACTAATATATTTATCTATTTTAGCCTTAGCTACTAGATTTAATATATATGCTACGTAGCGTATATTATAAAGAGTTATATCTATATTATTATTATAACTTAATAAAAAGTTATTAAGAAAAGTATTGTTATTAGTACTATTATCTTATGTTATACTATATATAATAAGTATTAGTATTAATTACTATTATTCTCTTTATATATATATACTTATATATTATTAACTACAGTAGTATATAGTTATAATATAAATATTATTTACTTACCTTATAATATTTTCTTTTAGAATATTATATTTCTTAATAATATTATTCTTAAAGATAATTTTAATGAATAAGCTAGTATAAGTATTATTTAAATATTTAAATCCTAAAGTAAGTTATATTAGTATTTATCTACTTTAAAAAAGTATATTTATATAATATATATACTTAGTATATTTTATATATATATCTATATATATATAATATTAAATATTAATAATACTTACCTAGTTATACATAAGTTAATTTAGAAGAGTTGTTCATATAAGAGGTAATAACTCCTAAATAAGCCTTATTATCTATAGAGGTCTATATATTTAGTTATATAGATATAGAACTATAATTATCAAAATGCTACTTTAAGTTATATATAATAGTAGCTTCTAAAGAGTTAAACTTTAGATTAAGATAACTAGTTAACTTAGTATAATTAATAGTAGGTGTTATACTAAAATAAATAAGATTATTAGTATATATATATATATATATATATTAATATTAAATTACTTTAAATATAAATATAATTATTATTAATAAACTTACTAATCTAAAAAAGATAATAAACTATTAAACTCTTAAGAAGTAAGTGTATTATAACTAGTATTAAACTGTAATAAATAGTTTATTATATAGTTATATAGTTCTTCTTCTTCTATAGAAGTAATAGTACTAATAATAGTGTTTTCTTTATATCTCTTTTTATTACTAGTATTAGATATAAAGGTATTTATATTACTTTGTTATAGGCCTTTATTTCTATTTAACTCTATATAGTTACTAACTATAATATAATAAGTTAGTATATGTATTATAACTAAAATATAAAAGTATAAATATGTAAGAAATTAATATATATAAATATATAAATATATATATATATATATATATCTATATATATATAATAGTTATATAAGTATAATACTTAAATAACTATATTAATTTAAATAGTTACTTATACTTAATTTTATCTATATTTAATTCTTCTTTTTCTAAAGTTACTATAAAAGGGTGGTCTTTTTTATAGTGTGCTAAAGCATTAGAGGCTTAAAATCTGGCTGCTTTAGCTATAATCTTCTTATTACAGCCCTTTATATTATAAGTTAATTCTATTTCCCTATCTTTACTTAAATTAATAGGTAGTAATTTAAGGGAAATTAAATTATTAGTAATATGATACTATTTAGTGCCTTTAAAAGTATAGTCCTTTTAATTTTCCGGTTTATTACTATATAACAACTGTTTTTAGTACTATTAATAGAAATTTAAGAGGAATTATTAATAGAAATAGAACCCTGTTGTTAAGAAGAAGATTCATTAGCGTAAAAGGAATCTCTAGATTTAGAAGCTACTTTCTTATTATTAACTATTATTAATAGTTATTAATAGTTAATAGGGATAATAGTTTTACAGAGTTTAAAAAATAAGGTACTTAAGTTAATAAATAAAATAATAAGTAATATAAATAGATATATATATATATATATTTACTTAAAGTAAGTATATAAATGTATAGTATATAAAATATATATATATAAGTATAAGGTTATATAGTAAGTATAACTATTTAGAATAGGTATTTATATTTACTAATACCTTAAAGACTTATAAGTAGATAATAATAGTAATAAAGATTTAAGTATTTTAGAAATATTACTACCTTTTATACTTATTAACTCTTATAATATATCTAATAGTAATACTAATTATAGTAATATATAATTATTATATATTTATACCTAAAACTATAGTTATAACTTAAAACTTTTATATATATATATATATATATATATATATAACTATAACTATAACTCTAGTTATAACTTAAAGTTAATATATTTATAATAATAACTATAGTTATAACTTAAAACTAATAAATTTATAACTATAACTATAACTATATATTAAAACTTTAATACTTATATAAGTATAACTATAACTATAGTTTAAACCTTATAAATTTGTATTTAGCTTTATAAGTTATAACTATAATAATAATAGCTAATTAGTCTTACTTAAATTTATATATTTAGTTATATATATAATATATACTTATATACTTAATACTTATATTATATATACTTATATAGTTATATTAACGTATATGCATAGTGAGCAGGCCAACATAGTAAGCGGGCCACTTCCTTATTATATATTAAAGGCTGCTTTTTCACCTATTTTTTAAAAATCGAAATTAAGTCTAAAAAAGGTCTAGTCTTCTATATTAGGCTTTAATAAGAGTTATACTATAGAGAATAATACTATAGAAAATACTCTCCTACTCTAACCCCTATATCTCTTATCTAGACCTTTAGATAAGTAGTTAGCTAGGTATATAAGGGTTAGGGTAGAATAGTATTTTTCCTAGTATTATTTCCTATAATATAACCCTTATCAAAGCGTACTATAGAAAACTAGACGTTTTTTAGACTTAATTTCGATTTTTAAAAAATAGGTAAAAAAGTAGCCTTTAATATGCAATAAGGAAGTGGCCTGCTTACTATGTTGGCCTGCTTACTATGTTAGCCTGCTTACTATGCATATACGTTATATATATTTATATAGTTATATTACAAATACTTATATAGTTATATTATATATACTTATATAGTTATGTTATATACTACTTATATTCTAAAAGATATAAATTTAAAAATAAAAGATAGTATTAAGATAACTATATATATATATATATATATATATATATATATATATATAATACTAATTCTACTTTCTAATATAATAGCCTCTATTACGCTTAAACTAGCGCTTATATATAGTTAGAGACTTCTTAGACTTATAAGAAGTCTTATAAAAAGAATAAGGATATTTCTTTAATATTCCCTATTCTTTTATATTAATATATATATTAATATTAATATATTGATAATAGATAATAACTTATAGAAGGTAAAGAGGTTTTTTAGACTTCTTAAGAGGCTTAGTTTAGAGGTTAAGATACCTCTTAAATTAGTATATCCTCTTCTATATACTTTAGAAAGTTAAAAGTTAGGTCGTTTTAGTTAGGAATAATATTATTAAAATCCTGTAAAAAAGGGGAATTTAAATATATGTTAAATAGGGAAATATTTTCTAGAATTAGCTAAGATATTTCTTATTAAAGATATTAAGTAATTATGTTAATAATTACTTACTAAGTACTAACATTAATAGCTAAAGTAGTAGAAAGAGGCGTAATTTTATCTATTTTACTTCAATAGAGGTAAAGAGTAATAAAGAACAATTAAAAGGGTTAGAAAAAAGATTCTTATTACTATATATAATACTATTCTTCTTATTATTATAGTTACTACTTA
Source organism: Colletotrichum sublineola (assembly GCA_020631755.1). Classification (NCBI taxonomy): domain Eukaryota; kingdom Fungi; phylum Ascomycota; class Sordariomycetes; order Glomerellales; family Glomerellaceae; genus Colletotrichum; species Colletotrichum sublineola. The sequence continues at coordinate 3,407,028 of JAHSQG010000006.1, read as the reverse complement.
ACTATCTAATTATAATATATTTTTATTTAATATATTAGATATTAGTACTAGTAAAGATTATTATATTATATTCTACTATTTTAGAAACTATATTCTTATAGTTAAGACTTTATATATATAGGCTTTAATTACTTATCAAATAATACTATTATGCTTTAACTTTCTATTAAAGTATACTATTATACTTTATTAGTTTAATTACTATATAGTTATACTTTAGTTAGTTATTAGTTAAGATTTTTATATTTTAAGAACTTATAACTTTATATAGTTAAATTATCTATAAGCTAGTATTTTTATACTTTAATACTTTATATATAAAGTTTTATATACTTATACTCTTATATATATAGTTTTATATATTTATACCTTTATATTTATAGTTTTATATACTTATACTTTTATATATATTATCTATATACTAATACCTTTATAGTTATAGTTTAATATACTTATACTTTTAAGATATTATCTATATATTTATACCTTTATAGTTATAGTTTTATATACTTATACTTTTAATATATAGTTAATATACTTATACCTTTATAGTTATAGTTTTATATATCTATACTTTAATAGCTTTTATATTTATTTGTAAACTTTATAAATATATTATATAAACTTTCCTAGAAGTAAAATACTATATACTTTATTAGAAATAGTATAGATAGATAAAATAGTTCTTACTTTAGTACTAACTATTTTACTTATTTATATAATATATTCTTTATTAAAACTTATAAGGAATTTTATTATTATTTAGTTATATTATTATATTAATTATAAAATATAAAAAGTAAGTATTTTAAGTACTTTAAGTATATATATATATATATATAATATTATTTACTTTAACTAATATATTAATAATTATTTAGATGTCTACTACTATTATTCCTGTTAGTACTTTTTATTATAAGAAATACTTAGAGTTAGAAGAAAGAATTATTTATTATAGTAATAATTATAGTAGTACTAAAAATAATACTACTACTACTATTATTAATTTAGTAGATTTAATAGAATCTTCTAATAGTTATATTTCTTCTATTTATACTACTCTTCTAGAAGACTTAGAAAAAGAAGGGATTAAATATATAGAAAGACTAAACGGTTATAATATTAATAGTCTAAATATATTTAGTCCTTATACTATATTATATAATATAGTTATAAAATATAGAAATAGTATTATATCTAATAGTCTTAAGTTTTTAATACTTAATATTTATAATAATAAGATTATAAATATTAGTAATTCTACTTTTAGAGAATTTAAGGTAATTTCAGTATTTAACTAATTATATTATTAATAATATTAATATTATTTAAGATATATACCAACTTTTATTATCTAGGACTTTATTAATAATACTATAGAGAATAGTATTAGTTTTAGTTATTATAACTAGGAAGAAGAGAATAATAGTATTTCTAGTCCTAATATTAAAGAGGTTAAAGACTATTACTTTAATAATTATCTTATAGAAACCTTTTATAATAATAGATTTATAGATACTAATATTTAGAATATATAAATAGTATATTATATTTGTATATATATTATTATTATGACTATATTTATATATATATATATAGTTATTAGTATATATAGTAGTTACTTAATATTATTAAGTATACTTTCTTAATAGCTAGTACTATAGTTTTAGATCTATTAAATATATATAAAATAATTAGTATTTTACCTTTATTACACTTATTATATACTAATTAACTTATAATAAAACTAATAGGAATTTAATATATATATATATATTAACCTTAAAAGAAGATGTAATATTGTAATATTATTACAAAAATATTACATATAATTGTAATATTATTATAATTATATGTAATATAGAAATAGAATATTATATTATAATTATATGTAATATAGAAATATAATGTTATATTATAATTATATGTAATATAATTGTATTTATAGTAACGTATATGTATAGTGAGCGGGCCAACATAGTAAGCGGGCCACTTCTATTATAGCATATTAAAGGCTACTTTTTTACCTATTTTTTAAAAATCGAAATTAAGTCTAAAAAACGTCTAGTTTTCTATAGTACGCTTCGATAAGAGTTATATTATAGGAAATAATACTAGGAAAAATACTATTCTACCCTAACCCTTATATACCTAGCTAACTACTTATCTAAAGGTCTAGATAAGAGATATAGGGGTTAGAGTAGGAGAGTATTTTCTATAGTATTATTCTCTATAGTATAACTCTTATTAAAGCGTACTATAGAAGACTAGACCTTTTTTAGACTTAATTTCGATTTTTAAAAAATAGGTGAAAAAGCAGCCTTTAATATGTGATAAGGAAGTGGCCCGCTTACTATGTTGGCCCGCTCACTATGCATATACGTTATGTAATATGTAATTGTAATATATAATTATAATGTAATATATAATATTTCTAAATATTAAAGGTAAATACCTTATTAGTAGTAGGTTTCTCCTTAGTAGCCTCCTCTTTATATAGATTATCTTTTATAATTACGTAGAGTATAGCCTACTTATATAGTTAGGTAAATACCTTATAGCTATTAATACTATCTTTACTATAAAAAGCTATAGATATAAAGAAGGTATTACTATTAAACAGAGCATTACAAAATATTATATATTACATTACAATTACATATTACAATTACATATTACATATTATATTACAATTACATTACATGTAATTATAATGTAATATTTTATTTCTATATTACATGTAATTGCAATAATATTACAATTACATGTAATTGTAATTGTAATATTATTACAATATTACATATTTTTAAGGTTAAGTATATATATGTATAAAATTTTATTTAATTCTATTATAAATATTACTATATATATAAAGTGTAATAAGCTTTTAAAACTAAGTATACTAAATATAAATATAGGTTATAAACTAAAGTATTAATAAAGTAAGGTTAGTAAAAAAGATTAAAGTATATTATAAATATACTATATAAAAGTTAAAATATTAACTATATATATAATTCTAAATAATAACTAAGTAACTACTAAAATAAAAAATACTTTAACTATTAGTAATAGTAAGGCTTCTAACTATAGTGGTATAAAATATATTTAAAAGTAAAATATTAATATAATAATCTTTAACCTCTTTAATATTACTACTAGATAAAGTAGAAGTATTATCTTCTTCCTACTTATAATAACTATAACTAATACTACTTTCTATAGTATTAAATATAAATTTCTATATAGTATTATTATATTAGTATACATTATAATAAAAATATATAATTCTAAGTTTATAATACTTTAACTATTACTTTACTTACTTTAAACTCTTTATTATTATTATTTAAAGTAATTTTATTATTAAAAACTTTGAATAATAGTAGTTTAATACTATTATTAATAAAGGCTCTTTATATTTAATACTAATAGTATATAATATAGTATAAGGATTAAATATATTAAGAGTATTAATATTAAAATACTCTTCTTATTCTTATTGTTTTTGTTCTTAAGTTTCTAACTCTTCTAGTATAAGATTATAAATAGAGTTAATAAAAATATTATTACTTTATATTAACTCTACTATATCTAGTATACTAATAGTAAGATTATTATTACTATTAATATTTAAACTAATATAGTAGTTAACTTTATCTTCTAGTTCTTTAAACTTATTATAGTATAAAGTACTAAGGGATATATTAGAATTTTCCATTCTATTATAGTATTAGTTAATAGTATATATATATATAATTTAATAAAAGACTTACTTAGAAATTAAAACAGTTAATAATAATATAATATAGTAATATATAGTATATTAGTAATATATAATATAAAGGTTCTAATTAATATACTAGACGTAGTAGTAGTACTACTATAAAATAGTAAACTTATAGTTATAGAATATATTTTACTTTAATCTAATAGTAAAAGTAAAGTTATTTATATATATTATATAATAACTTAAGACTAGTAAGCTAGGCTTTAATAATCTATATATAGTTAAGTTATTAGAGTATTTAGAAAAAATACAAAATACATTACAAATACAAAATACAAATATAAAATACAAAATACAAATACAAATACAAAGATGTATTTGTATTTTATTTTCCTATTTTTAAAATACATGTATTTATATTTTAAAATACAAATACATGTATTTGTATTTGTATTTTTATAATAAAATACACTATATTTTAACTAGTTATATTAAATATAATAAAAATATATTTAAGTATTCTAATACTATATATATATATATCTAATATATTTTCTTAAATATTCCTAGTAGTATAGTATTTATTTAAAGAAAGCTATTATATATCTTATAGGGTTAGGGTTAGGGTAACATAATATAAATATACTATTAACCTAAGCCTTTTTAATAAATATAGATATAATAAGAAAATATAAATATTATAGTTATTATAGTTATTATAACTACTAAAATAAGATATTTATTACTTTTAATTATTTCTCTATTATATACTATAATATTCTTAAAGAAACTTAGTTAACTAGTAGGAATATTTAGAAAAATATATTAGATATAAGTATATACTATTAAAACCTATTTAAATTTATTTTTAAAATATTTAATATAATTACTAAAAATAGGGTGTATTTTATTATAAAAATACAAATACAAATACATATATTTATATTTATATTTTATTTTACTAAGGCAAAATACAAATACAAATACATATATTTTATTTTACCTTAAAATACAAAAATACAAATACATATATTTTATTTTACCTTAAAATACAAAAATACAAATACATATATTTGTATTTTTGTATTTTGTATTTTATTAAGACTCTGTAAGTTATATAAGATAACTTAAGACTTTAAACTTAGTATTCTTAAAGTCTTAGTTTAATAAGTTAACTATACTTACTTTAGTATAGTATTCTAAGTTTACTAAGTTAACTAAACTAAGCTTAGTATAATACTTTAAGTTTAATAGTAAACTATATTACTGATATAAGTAATAGTATATTTAACTACTTATAATAGTATTATACTACTACTATAATACTTTACTAAGTAATAAAAAGTTATTAAGTATTACCTACTATAAGTCTTTAATACTATATATAAAATATAAAGAAATATATAATTATATACATAACTATATAACTATATAAAAACCCCTTTACTTCTTAATATAACCCCCTTAACGCTTAATCTAATGCTTATAAGCAGTAAGAGAATCCTTAGACTTAAAAGAAGCCTTACATAAAAAACAACTCTACTTCTTATAAATTCTCTATAATTATATATTAATTTATAAAATATATAATAAATAGTAGTATATATATAACTTACTAAAGAGCGTAAAGAGGAAGAAACTGGAATTTCCTCTATAGCTGGAAGCTGAGTAGAAGGTGTAGAGGGCTAGGAAGAAATCTGGGAGGAAATATCTTCTGGAAATTCTAGGAAATCAAGAAGGGGGTCGGTAGGGGTATAAGATATATCATTCTAAAGTCCTTAAAAGGGAGTATCTAGGTGTAGGTTTTGTGGGTTAATAAGGGTAGGGATAGGCTGGGATAGGCCCTGCTGAAGATATTAAAGAAAGATTTAAATAACTACTTGCTGGGCTGCCTAGTTAGTAGCTAGTAAAGTAGAAAGAGGGGTAGAAAAGTCCATTTTAACCTCTTAATAAGTAAGAAAGAAAAAAAGGATAGTTTCCTACTTTATTCCTTCAAATAAAGAAGAATTTAACTACTATATATAAGTATTATTACTTTATCTTAAAACTAGTAGTAAGAAGAGGGGTAAAATAGGTAAATATTAGCTTTCTAGATTCCTTAAATTTTCCTAATTTTAATGTATATTTCTAATATATTTAAACCTTATATATAAGGGGTAATACTTCTAGATATAAGGTTAAACTTTAGATAGTCTAGGGTATAGATAAGCTATCTTATCTTATCTACCTTCCTAATTATGAAATATACTATATCTTAAGTTTATATTAAATTTAAAAAATTTAATTTCTTTTAGTATATATTACTCTTTTAGGCTTAGGTTATAAAGTTTATTATATATATATATATATTTACTTTAGTTATTAAGGTAATAAGTTTTATACTAAAGATTACCTAAGCTAAAGCTTAAGAATTAGTTAAGTTTACTTTACTTTACTATATAGTTTAACTATTTATATACTTTTATCATTAATAGTATTTATTAGTAAGTTGAAATATATAATAGTCTATTATATATTAGGGTTAGGGTTAAATACTATTAATAATAAAGTATATATAACTTAGTAAACTAAAGTATAAAGCTTTAGATTATAATCTAACTAAGCTAAAGCTTTAGAATAAGTTAGGCTTACTTTAGTTTACTATAAAGTTTAAGTATTATATACTTAAACTTACTAGTAAATACTACTAATTATAAAGTACATATATATAACTTAGTAAACTAAAGTAAAGCCTTAGACTATAAGCTAACTAAGCTAAAGCTTTAGAATAAGTTAAGTTTACTTTAGGTTACTATAGAGTTTAAGTATTATATACTTTAACTTACTAGTAAATACTATTAATTATAAAGTATATATATATAGCTTAGTAAACTAAAGTATAAAGCTTTAGACTAAATATTAACTAAGCTAAGACTCTAGAATAAAAAACTAAGAAGTAACTTAATAAGCTAAATAAATATAACTTAAAGTATAATATACTTTATTTTAGTATAAAGTTACTATATAATTAAAGTATATAATACCTATTCTAAAGTTCTTAGTTTTTAAGTAAATATTAAAGAATAAAATATTATATAATTATATCTTTATACTTTACTAATAGTAAGTTATAAAACTATATAAAGAGCTTATAATTTCTAGTATACTTATTAAAAACTAGTCTTATAACTATACCTTTAAAGCTAACTAGTCTATACCTTATATATTATAAGTAACTATATACTAGTATTACTTATACTTTAAGTCTTTACTTTAACTTACTAAAGTTATATTCTTTTTATTATACTAAAACTTACTATTAAATCTATAAAAAAACTATATATTATATAAAAATATATAAAAAATGGCTTTAGAATCCGGCGACTCTTTTTAACCTTCTACTTCTTCCCCTACCTCTTAAGCGTTCTTCTTAGTATAGTATTTCTAATAATAACTTACAAATATCTATTAATAGTACTAGAATATAAATATATATACGCCTATAAACTAGAAAACCAAAAGGATTATATTTTTAAAGGAACTAAATAGTATCCTATTACTAATAATTTAATTTCTCTTAATTTATTACCTATTAATTTAAGTAAAGAAAGAGAAATAGAATTAATTTGTAATATAAAGGGCTGTAAAAAAAAGATTATAGCTAAAGCAGCTAGATTTTAAGCGTCTAATATAGTAGCACACTATAAAAAAGAACACCCTTTTATAGCAACTTTAGAAAAAGAAGAATTAAATATAGATAAAGTAAAGTATAAGTTATTTTATTATAGATTTTACTATATATTTAATATAGTTATATATAGTATATATAGTTATATATATAGTTATATATAGTTATTTATATAGTTATATATAGTTATATATATAGTTTATATATAGTTATATATATATATAGTTATATTACTTTAATTTTTATACTTACTAATACTTTTTTATACTATAGTTAAAGATTATATAGAGTCTAGTAATAAAGGCCTAGAGTAAAGTAATATAAATACTTTTATATCTAATACTACTAATAAAAAAAGATATAGAGAAAGTACTATTATTAGTAATACTATTACTCTAGAAGAAGAAGAAGTATATAAATATATTATAGACTATTTACTATAGTTTAATATAAGTTATAGTACTTTAACTTCTAAAGAGTTTAATACTTTACTATCTTTTTTAAACTAGTAAGTCTATTTTTTATATATTTATACTTAATATATTATTTAAAGTTAAACTAACCCTAACTACTAATTAATTATAGTACTACACCTACTATTAACTATAATAAGTTAACTAACTATATTAATCTAAGGTTTAACTCTTTAGAAGCTACTATTATATATAACTTAAAGCAATATTTTAATAACTATAGTTTTATATCTATATAGCTAGATATATAGACTTCTATAGATAATAAAGCATATTTAGGAGTTATAGGCTCTTTTATAAATAACTCTTTTAAATTAACTTATATACAACTAGGTAAATAACTATTACTTTATATAAAGATTTACTTCTAAGTTTATTATTTATAAACTATATTATAAATATAAAGTAAAATATATATAGGATAATAACTAACTAATATAATCTAATAGGCTTTAAATACTTAAGTATGTCTCATATAGGTCTATATATTCAACAGATATTTAAAAATAATATAATTAAAAAATATAATATTCCTAAACAAAGTGTTGTTAGGTAAGATATAATACTTAATATCTATATATATACTATATAGTTAAGTCTATATAGTTATTTCATATATAGTCTAGTAAAATATAACTATTACTAACTATTTATTCTAGTGTTATAAGAGATAATAGCTCTAATAATAATACCTTTTTAAATCTATTTATTAATTCTTATAATAATAATAATAAGAATAATACTTTATATAATATAAGGTGTATAGGACATATATTAAATCTAGTAGTAAAGGCTATAATAGATAAATATATTACTACTATAGTTAAAGATTTAGAGGTTAACAAATTTAAAATACCTAGTATTATTAATAACTATATAGGGTCTATAGATTAAACTATCTATTAAAGAACAAGAGAAAATACTAAAAAACAAACTATAGTAAGTAAATCTATATATATATATATATAATATTATTACTAATAATAAGTCTAGGTAGCTTAGGAAAGCTTAAGCGCTTAGTTATTTTACTATGAAATAATACTATATTATATAAAGAGTTTAAAACAGCTATAAATCATGTAAAAAAAGCTAGAGAATTTCCTATTAATATATATAAAACTAAAATACCCCTTTGTAAGTTACTTATATATTTCTATATCTATTTATATATATATATATATATTATTTATATAAGTCTATATATATATTATATATATATAAGTCTATATATATAAGTAAATATATATATAAATAATATATATATATATCTTTAATATTTCTAACTACTAATATTAAATAGGTAATAAGACTAGATGGAATTCTATTTATCTTATAATTAATATATCTTTAGAGTTAAAACCAGCTCAAGATATATTAAATAACTTAACAAAAAATACTATTATTAAAACTATATATCCTACTAGTTAACAGTAGGAATAACTTAGTTATTTAAGAGATATATTAAAGATCTTTTATAACCCTACTTTATATTTACAAAGCTAAATTTATATTACTATTAGTACTATATTTAGTTTAATAGGTAATATTTACTATTAATTACTAGATTAAAAGGAACTACATACTTCTAAAGTAAATAAGTAGATAGGGTAAGTAAATTCTAAAGTATTTAAAATACTACTTAGTAAATGATTTATTTAATATATTATATATTGAGAATAATTATTAAAGTAATTACTAACTAAAATCTTAGTTTAATAAAACTGTAAACCCTTATTCTACTGTCTTTTTACCTTCTATACAAGCAGGTATTAATAAGCTAGAAGACTATTTTCCTTATCCTATTAATCTTAATAACTATAATAAATATAAACCTTATATATTAGGATTTATATTAGATCCTAGACTTAACTATAAAAGTCTAAGAAATAATAAACTTAGTATCTTTTATTCCTAGTAATATTATATAACTAGCTAAGAATAACTTAGCTAGAGAATATATAGGTAAGCTATTATTTATATATATATATATTTATATATATATATATTTATATATATATATATTTATATATATATATATATTTTATATATATTTAAGAAGTAATATTAACTTTTCATAGTTTAAGAGAGTATATTATAGTAGACTTAGAAGCTAGAGGGTAAAAAGGCTTATATATTAATTCTATTAAAGATAGAGTTAATATAGAAGCTTTAAGTAATAATACTACTAAAAGTAAGGAAAGAAAGGGAAAAGAATAGTAGTATATTAAACTTTATTATAGACCCTTCTTAAAGTAGAGTTAGGTCTAAGGATATAAAGGTTCCTAGACCTAAGCCTAAAGAAGAGTTTATTAGTAATTTATTTCCTATATAAAGTAAAAAGAAAACGAAAGTATATAAAAAGAGGAAATTAATAACTATTTTAAACTAGGTTTATAAGGAGATAAAGTAAGTTATTTATCTTATATTTAAGTATATATAAGTTATATATATAAGAAATAATACTAATATATATATATAGGTTAATCCTCTAGACTAGTAGGAAGAAAATAAAGTTAAATTTCCTATACTAAGTATTATAGCTAGGAAATATCTAGCTATTCCCCCTACTTTAGCAGTAGTAGAAGCTAGTTTTAACTAATTAGGTAATATTATTACTAAAAGAAGAACTTCTTTTAAACATAATAATAGAAGGCAATTAGTATTATTAAAGAACTAGAATAGTATTACTAATAATTCTAGAAATACTAATAGTTTAGAGGATATATATACCCCTAAATTATATAGTAATTTATTTATTTTTCTGGAATTTCTATTAATAAGTTAGATTTTACTATAGAAGAAGACTATAATAGTAATTTAGAAGAAGAAGAAGAAGATGTTAGTATCACAGGATCTAACGTTAGATATAGGGGTTAAACTGTAGTATATTTGAAGATGTTACTAGAGTTAAATAGAAGAGAAAGAGGGCTAGCATGCTAGCTAGTAATAGTGCTGTAGATATTAAAAGAGCCGTTAAGGTAGGTTACGTGGCGTAGTATGTAACCTAGATTAGCTCCTCTACTATCTGTAGATACTTAGTATCCTAACACTAGTAACTTTCTAAAGTAGTGATAAATACGCCTATTACCCCCTTTTGCCTATTAATACTAAAAAGCCTAAAAACGTAATAAAAATAAAAGATTAAAAAGTATTATACTTTTTAAATATACGTAACCTAATTACATATAAGAAACCTATCCCTCTATTTAATCTTTACTCTCTTACTACCTACTAATTCCTCTAGCGCCTTGTTAGGTGTTACCTTTATAAATCTATTAGCTAAGTTATTAGTACTATAGATCTAGCATACTTTATAGACTTTACGTCTCTTATAGGACTACTATAGGGCTATAATATTAATTATAAGCCTCTTCTCCTTTATAGTACCTAGCTTTATAAGGTATTTATAGAGTAAATAGGAGTCTATTATAAGGGGTATAGGTGGTGTGCCACACCTAACAATAGACCATTCAACCAACAGACTAAAAGATCAACCAGTTCTAGTACTTAGTGCCAGCACTACACCACACATGCCCTTATAAGGCCTGCCGACTGGTCGCTGACTAATTACATCCTTATAATTACCTCCCTTCTAATGCGACACATCCTAAGTCGCAACTCTAAGGCCTACATACACTAGCGCTAGTAACCATGCGCTAGAGCACAAGGTCATGTTAACCCTAAAGGCCCTAGACAGCCTGGCACCTAGCGACAGCTGGGAATCCCCCAGCTAGCGCTAGGATTGCCTCCCTGCACCTAGTCCTCTAAGCCCAACGTAAGCTGCCCCTCTTTTGCTGCCTAGCCAGCTAATTGCTTTCTACCGTACTAAGGCTGATTAGTCGCCAATTAGGTTATAACCCTAGCCCCCTTAGGCCTATACTTAAAGAGACGGTCGTAGCGGGATTTAAACCTAACCCTACTCAGCTAGGAGACCCATAAGTACTAGAACAATTATAAGGAGTATAGGTGGTATGCCACACCTAACAATAGACTATTTAACTAATAGACCAAAAGATCAACTAGTTCTAGCACTTAGTGCTAGTACTGTACTACATATGCCCTTATAAGGCCTACCAACTAGTTGCTAACTAATTACATCCTTACATCTATATAGAGGATTATTAGTATTAGAGGAAGTCCTATATAATTAGTTACTATCTTTAAGGTTATAGAGATAGTATATACTATATTTATACTAGTAACTATATTATATACCTTAGAGGTAAGTATACTATAGGTAACTCTCTTATACTTTATTAAGCTAAAGTAGATAATATTCCTAGTTATTATAAATTTATTACTATTATTAAAGCCTTTACTAGTTATCTTATTAGCTAGGGTAATAAGGAATCCTAGTTATAATATTATATCCTTATTATTAGTAAAGGATCTATTTATAAAGATAAAGAGCTTTATAGTAGCTAGATTAAGTAGTTAAAAAGTAAGGCTATAATTAGGGTTATTTATCTACTACTTAATATACTAATTAAGCGCCTTAATCTCCCTAGCCTAAGGCACCTAGTGTTATACTATAATAGAATAATTAAAGCTAGCCTTAGGTTAGTATATAGAGGTAATATATATACTATAGGCTTATTACTTAACGTATTACTTAATAGTATCTATAGTAGTTAGATTAATAGGGTAGAGTTTCTTACCCTAGCCCTTTTGCTTAAGGATTATCTTACTATTAGTAGTAAGGGTTATAATACTACTATTAAACGCTAGGGGATTATTAATACTAAGGATTTACTTCTCCTTAGTAGTAAAGGTCGCCTTAGTAAGTTCTTTTACCTTATAGGTAGAGAAGGATTTATCTAAAAGTCTAATTATATTATTAGTTTATATCCTAATAATACTAAAGTTTAGATTCTCTACTATAGATATAAGTAGGTAGGGATTAAAAGTTAAGTATCTATCTTAAGATTTTCTCTATAGTAGTAGCTATAAGTTACCTACTAGTAGGTGCCTACCTCTATAATACTATATAGAGGTTTAATAACTTATATAATTATACCCTTTAAATAATAGTATTAGATTTACTTAGGTAATCTTATAAGGATTATTTAATTTAATAGAGTAGTAGATTAGGTATATACCTATGTTATATCTTAGAGCTAGATAATAAATCTAGGCTTAAGTAATAGTAATAGAGCTAGTATAAGTATTAACTACTAGCTAGCCTACTAGATTATAGGGGACTAGGTAAGGATTACTTCCTTACTGTTATTTATATATCCTTAGATAACTAGGCGTAATTTCTTATATAGTTAGTTATCTATCTCTTTTACCTTATTAATAATATAGGCCTTAAAGATTTATTAGCCTACGTGGAGGTGCTTATTATACTTAATAAATTAGAATATACTATAAGTAATAAGGGCGTTAATCTTAAGCTTAACGGCGTGTTTAAAGGGCTTTCCTAGGGTAGTAATAATACCCTTCCTATATAGATTAATTACTAATAGGAGGTTAGATTCTTCCTTTAATAATAGGAAGTAAGTAGTAGATACCTAGTAGGTAGTAATAAGTATAACGCCTAGGCCTGTCTTATAAAGGAAGTTAGTATTATTTTTATAAGGATAGCTAGGCTGTCTCCTTAGTAGTAGAGCCCTTATAATAATAGTATTTAAAATCTTCTTAGTAGATATAGTAGTAAGCTTATCCTCCTCTTTGTTATTACTTAGCATAGGGCCCTTATTGTTATTATTATTATTCTCTAGGGGCCTCTTATTAGCTACTTTAGAGGCGGCGTTTCCTTTATAATCTTTAGATTTTTTATAATAGTATAGCTTAATAATAGTAGAGCAGAAGGTTTATAGGCTATAGGGGAGCTCTATAGTATACTTAGTATTATTAACTATAATAAGGCGATATAAGCCCTACTAGCCCTCTTTTTTATGCTATACTTAAATAGAGGATTAAAGTAGGAGTATAGTAGTCTTAGATATATTTAGGCTGTTATAAGTAGTAATTACCTTATTAACTTAGCGCTTAGTATAGATCTACTATACTACCTTTATAGCCTTTTTTACTATTTTAGCCCTCTTTATTATTAATAGTAATAGTAGTAAAGAATCTATAATCTAGGGGTATACCTTAAACATAAGTAGGGTAGGGATAAGGCTGTCTAGGCTAGTAGTATTATTAATAGCCTTTATAGTAAGCTATAAGGCTATAGTAGGGGATTCTCTTTTATTATAGAAGATCTTATACGTATAGCATAGAGGTATATAGTATCTTTTAACCTTACTAATACTATTATAAGCCTTAATTAGGACTTTTTTAATATAGATTAAAAGGGCGTATATAGATTATTTAAATTTAGCTATATAAAAGTTAAGGCTAGTATTTATAATAATCTAATCTAGTAGGCTAAGATATATATTAATCTAATATATATAGAGCGCCTCCTATATATACTTAGTAGTAATATTCTTAAGGAATTACGCTACTTAAAAAGAGGTGGCTATATTAATAATATATAGTATAGGGTAGTTACTATTAAGATATACTATATTAATAATAATCTTATAGTTAAAGTTATAGTTATTATCCTATAAAGAGAACTTAAACCGGCCTAGTACTATAGTGTTAAGTTAGTACTAGTAGTAGACCCTAGTAATCTTCCTTAGGGCTAAGATTTCTACCTTATTACTAGATTACTAGAGTACCTTATAAAGCTACTAAACTAACAGATAGCTAAATTAGTAGTATACTTAACATAGCTTAGTATTAGTAAGATAGTACTAAGTAATACTTTAGGTTAGGTATTCTAAAAGTATCTATAGATACCCCTATTTATATATAATAGGGATAATAGTATTACCTTAGATAAGTTAGTTAGTAAGGTTATTAAATTTAATCCTCTAGTAATCTATATCTATAAGGTAGAGTAGGAAGGGAGTATTACTAGGTATTATATAGAAGGTAAGGGTGCCTAAGGGAGTAGTAACGTTAATAGTACCTTTAGATATAAAATATATCCTATTACTAAATTAGATCCTTACTTCTCTAGTATAGTCTGTATTTAGGGGTAAGTCTCTACTAAATAGCTTATAGAGGGTAAGATACTACTAGTATCCTACCGTTAAGTACTCTATAGCACCTAAGTCTAGTATAATACCTTAGAAGGTAGTTACTAAATACTAATTATTAATAGTAAAGATATCTACTATAGGCTAGGCATCTTTATCTTAATCCCCTTAGAGATCTTCCTTTATAATAAAGTATATAGTTACTTAGTTATATAGCTTAGAAAATAATAAAGGGCTGTCTACTACTATAGAGTTAAAGAAGGTAGTTAACATAAAAAATATAGTACTAAGCTTATTATTATAATCTATATAATTATTATTCTTATTATCTAATTTAAAGGGCTTATATCCCTTAAAGTTAGTAATAAATTATTAAAAGGCCTCTATTAATCCCTCTATTAGGTACTAATCCTTATACTAGTAGTAGGATTACTAGTACTTATCCTTAGAGTACTTAGTTAACTAGTATCCTAGCTTTCTATATACATAACACTTTTTTAAGGAAGTATTATACTAGTACTAATTATAGTTAAAAGGGTGCTATAGGCTATTATTTATATAATCTTAGTTATTATAGTTAGGAGGGTTATACTAGTAGTAGCTATACTAGCTGTTATACATATAGTTAGTCTAGTACTAATTATTACTAGGATATTTATATTAGCTATTAGTGTTAGTAGGATACTAGTATAGTATATATTACTGTTATTACTTAATCTTAGTAGCGTTACTAATAGTAGATCTTAGCTAGCTATATATACTAGTAAACATTAGGGCTAGGTTAAATAGCATAAGGGCGTACTCCTCTACGCCTCAGTAGGAGTTAAGGAGCTAATTATAGAGGGCTACGTCAGATAGGGTGCTAATCCTTATAATAGATTATAGGAGGGTATTTACTTATTAGATAAGGATCTTAAGGGCCTTAGGCTTACTCTTATTAGGGTTATTATAGATAGTACTAGTAAAGGTGGTTCTTTATAGCTCTATAAGGCAGGCTTAATATGTTTCTTCTATCTTAAAGTTACCCTTAAGTATTATAACTATAGTATAGAAGTTAAGGGTATAAGATAGATTATAAAGATAGTTAGTATAGAAGTCTACTACTACCCCTTTAAGTATAATAAAGAACATACTAGTAAATTAATCCTATAGTATCCCTACCTTAAAGTAATAGTCTTAGAAGATAGTAAGCTTAGATTTAATTAATTTATATACTCCTCTACTATATTTAAGCTCCTCTAGGTATATCTTAATAAGGTTAGTAAGCTAGTAGAGGGGTAGTATTCCTCTAATAGATAGTATAGTTATAATTAGTATTAGTACTATATTAGGAAAGAGAGGGATAAAGTTAGGGTTATTATATAAGGAATTTAGATTAACTACTAACTATTAGCTAGCTAGAGCTAGGGCTAGAGTTAAAGCTAGAGCTAGAGCTAAAGCTAGAGCTAAAGCTAGAGCTAGAGCTAAAGCTAGAGCTAAAGCTAGAGCTAGAGCTAAAGCTAGAGCTAAAGCTAGAGCTAAAGCTAGAGCTAGAGCTAAGGCTAAAGTTAGTAAACTATCTAGCTATAGATCTAATAGTAATAATCCTATAATATTAGAAATAAAGTTAGGATTATTAGCCTTTATCTTAAAGTTATTAGTCTTACTTATATTAGCTATTACCTACTCCTTTATCTACTTTAGTACCTTAGGGGCTAATATAGTAGTATATACTTATAGTATAATCTAGCTACCTTAGGTAGTATTAATAAATATCCCTTAGTATAAGAGATAGTTATAAAATCCTATTAGAGTATTATAATATGTTACTATAAAGTCCTCTTTAGTTTATCCCTTAAAGTTATCCTATAGGGTATCCTATAGGTTAGTCCTATAGAGCCCTTCTCTTATATACCTTATTATCTAGAAGATAATAATAGTAGCTAGGGCTTTCCTCTTTTTATCCTTAGAGGTATTAGTAGGGATATTACTAATATAGGTATTACCCTATTATTTAATATTAACTTAGCCTTAATACTACTTAGGGATAGGAAATAGGTTCCTAACGTTTATAGGGTATAAGGGGTCCTACTCTTTAGTAGGGAAATCCCTAGGTGCTATTAATAATAGTTATAA
Source organism: Colletotrichum sublineola (assembly GCA_020631755.1). Taxonomy (NCBI): domain Eukaryota; kingdom Fungi; phylum Ascomycota; class Sordariomycetes; order Glomerellales; family Glomerellaceae; genus Colletotrichum; species Colletotrichum sublineola. Next base: position 3,390,003 of record JAHSQG010000006.1, on the reverse strand, counting down.
TTATCTAGGAATAGATCTACTACCCTCTAGTAGCCTTACGACCTCTTAAACACAGGCACTTACCCCTAACTACATAGGCTTAGGGGTAAATCTGTTTGTTAGAGGGATTACTACTAGTAGTATAGATAATAGATAAAGGATATAATAAAAGGAAGGGTAAAAGATATAACAGGAGTTTAGATAAGGGAGAAAGTAACAGATAGAGAAGATAAAGATAGAGGACTTAAGGGTAAGGGCTAGTAAGATTTAAATACTTAATTATTACTATAGATATTAAGGGCGTAGTGTTAGAAGTAGATTACTTACTACTAGCTATGTTATAGTATTAGAAGTAGATTAATCTATAGGTATTACTATTAGATATTATTAATCTATAGGCATTACTGTTAGATATTATAGTACTAATAGGAAGTAGTAGAAAATATAAGAAGGGCCTGTTTACTTAGGCGTTTATAAAGGTGAAAAATTTACTTACCTTAATTAGTAGTAAAGGCGTTAATATAGTAGTTCTAATAATACGCCCTTAATAGTAATAGGTAACTAAGAGAGTTATATAGTTAGAGGATTTACTATAGCTAATAAGATAGTAAGTAAAGTATAGGTAAAGAAGGAGGGGACTTCTCTATTAAGTAATAAAGTTAAAGATAGTAATCTTCTACGTAACAGACGTAGGGACAAAAGGGTTTTTACTAGTATTATTAAATATAACCTATACTAGGTAATTAGCGCCTTCTTCTAGTTAGTACTAGGCAGCCTAGATAGGTAGCATTTATAGTCTCTTCTATTAACCTTACTAAATCTATAGTAGTAGTAACTATAAAGTTAACTACTAATTAGTATTAGTATTATAGGATTTAATGTTAGATATAAGGGTTAAACCATAGTATATTTAAAGATGTTACTACAGTTAAACAGAAGAGAAAGAGGGCTAGCATGCTAGCTAGTAATAGTACCGTAAATATTAAAAGAGCCGTAAGGTGGGTTACGTGGCTGGCATGTAACCTAGATCGGCTCCTCTACTATCTGTAGATGCTTGGCATCCTAATAGAAGAAGAAGAAATAGAACAAGAGGAAATAGAGTTTAAAGAGTAAGAAGATACTACTATATATTAGTAGTAGTAGTAATAGCTCTATAAACTAGGGTTTACTTTTTTTATATTTAGTTATATTTAGTTTAGTTATATTTAGTTTAGTTATATTTAGTTTAGTTATATTTAGTTTAGTTATATTTAGTTTAGTTATATTTAGTCTAGTTATATTAATTTAGTACTTTACTTTTATATAACCTATAAAATACTTTTTAATATATATCTTAAGTATATATTTTACCTAGTATTAAGAGTTATTTTTATCTTAGTATTAGATTAAGAAATAAGTTATTAATACTTTATCTCTAGGGTAACTTTTTTATTTCTAGAGTAAAACCTCTTCTTTAATACTTTTACTTCTAGTTACTAGAAGTCTAACTAATTATAAAGAAAAGTACTAAAATCTAGTTTTTAAATATTATTTATTATATATTTCTTATACTATTATTAATATACTAATATATATATCTATAAGTAATAAGTATATAACTAATAGAAATTTATTTACTAAGGAAGTATACTATAAATAGATTTAGTTACTTTAAGAGTTAATACTTTATATTATACTTTTTAAGTTAGAAATACTAGGATTTATTATTTATCTCTTTTTCCTAGTAGATTTAAGTAAGTATTTCTTTATTAATATATACTCTAGTTATATAACGTACATGCATAGCGAGTCGCCCATTATAGCGAGTCGCCTACTTCCTTATCGCATATTAAAGGTCACTTTTTTACCTATTTCTTAAAAATCGAAATTAAGCCTAAAAAGGTCTAGTTTTTTAAATTAGGCTTTGATAAGAGTTAGTCCTTAGGAAATAATAGTAGGGAAAATATTGTCCCCCTAATAGGGTGTACTAAAGGGGAACCTCTTATCTAGCCCTTCTAATAAGGGGTCTTCTTAGTTTAGTCCTTATAAGACAGATATTATTTTCTCTAGTATTATTTCTTAGTATTTAACTCTTATTAAAGCCTAATTTAAAAAACTAGACCTTTTTTAGGCTTAATTTCGATTTTTAAGAAATAGGTAAAAAAGTGACCTTTAATATACGATAAGGAAGTAGGCGACTCGCTATGATAGGCGACTCACTATGCATGTACGTTAACTACACTTTATATATAATACTTATAATAATTAGTAATAATAGTAATTTTTATATATTTAATATTAATTATAATATATAGTGTACCATATTATAGTATTACAATTACAATTATATATAATTATAATTATAATATAATATTACTTAGAAATATTACAATTATAATTACATATAATATAATATTCCTCTATATTATAATATTATAATTATATATAATTATAATATTATAATACGTAATATTGTAATGCTCTACTATTAAAGGGGCTATTACTATTATCTAACTTATATTTATTACTAGCTCCTTTAAAGTTAATAGTACTTTTTATCCCCTTATAGTTAAGTAGAAAGTAATTAAACGTTAATAGTAAAATATCTATTAAGTATATACTTTTATACTACTAGAAAGAAGATTAATATTCTTCTTTAGTATGCTTAGTTAATTAGTTTTTAGGTTTGTTATAGATAAAGTACCTCTTTACTATAAAGTTACCTCTACCTTTTAGGTCTTTATATAGTAGGTCTATTTTTAGTTATAAGTAATAGCTATAGTTACTATTATACTTATAGTTAACTTAGTATTACTTATTATTACTAAAGTACTCTTTAGTATAGTACTAGGCCTATAGTTTATAGAAAAGTATAGTGTTAGCTATACTATTACGTAGTTATATATAGAGTATATTATATGTTATAGGTAGGCTAGGTAATACTATAGCATACTTAGGTACTCCTTAGTAATAGTTAATAAGGGTATTATAGTATTCCTTATCTTTTAGTATACTATTATAGGTTATAGTACGTACTAGCTAGGTAACCTTCTTAATAAGTAGATTAAGGATTTTATATTTACTTTTCTCTAGGTAGTTATATATAATAAATTTAAAGGTAATATAGTATAGCTTTATAATCTTAGTACTATAGATCTTATTACCTTTGGATTCTAATTTAATATATACTATTAGTATATTAAAATTACTAGTAAATCTATAGAGATTAATAGAGTAATACTCTTAGGCGTTACTACTCAATATTATTATTACTATAGCCTTATACCTACTAGTAGGGATTCTTATATAGTTATAAAGCTTATAGAAGGTAGGAAGCTTTAAGTTAATTATCTTATATTAACTACTTATATACTTTAATATAGGGTTATTAAAGTAAAGCTTAATAAGGTTAGTTAATTATTATAAAGTTAGGCTATTACTTAGTACTATTCTACTATTAAATTAAGTAGTTAGTATAGTAGATTTATAATCTTATAATCTCTTAACTAGAACTATTATTAGGGTTAGGCTTACTTAGGTAGAGCTTTTACTTAATAGTAGTAGTAACTTAAATAATAGGTTATAATAAGAAGAAGCCTATTAAAACTAGGTATCTTTATGCTATTTATATATCTTAGGCTTAGCTATAGATTTAAGGTTAGTTAATAGTAGTTACCTTACCCTTAGTAATAGGTAGATCTTATATCTTAGTAACCTATTAATAAATCTAAGGTTTATAACCCTTACTTTAAACCTTAGGTTAGTTCTAGCTACTTTATTAATCTCTTCTTTAGTCTAGACGTATATATTATTAGCCTCTAATACCTTATATATATAAGAAGTAACCTACCTTTAGTTTAATTTAACCTAAATACTATTATTAATTAGGAAGTTATAGAATCTAAATAAAACCTTTATATTAGGCTTTTATTATAAAGTAGATGTAAAGTAAAGAGACGTAACGAAGTGAGGTAATAATATCGTATTGTTGCTAACTGACGTAGGTAAGGAAAAGAGAAAACCACTAAGCCTACTATAGGCTAGTAGGAGCCAGATATAGGCTCTAAGGCTGCCCTACTAGAGGTAAGGTAGGGTTATATACCTATACCTTACCTTAATAGTAGATAATAGTAGTATCTAACGTATAGGCTCTATATTTTTACTTAATACTACTAGGTATCTTTTTAATATTAATAATAACTTATAGTTATAAGTTAACATACTTTATATATGCCTATAGGATAGGGTATAGGTCTATAGTATCCTTAGCCTCTTATATATCCCCCTATTATATTATGTATATTCCCTCCTCTTTATATTAGCCTTCTTATAGTATTTCTTTAGCCTCTTTAGTAGACTAGCAGACTAGATTAACTTCTTCTTTTAGCGTTATTATTATTACCCTCTATTAGCCTAACTACCCCTTAAATATATACGTTTCTTCTAGTAGGCTAGAAGGCGTATCTATATGTTAGAGGATTTACTACTAATAGTATAGGTAGTAAGGATTTATAGGGGTATTTATAGTACTTTTATATTAATTTATAACTTTACCTTAGACTTATAGTAGAAAATTATTACTTATTAAGGTTAGCCTTTATATAGTATCTATATAGTGTTTCTTAGCTATTAGTATATAAAGTAAGGTGTTTTTTATAGTAAAGTAGTAATTTCTTAAAACGTAATAAAATTAGGGTTATTTATAGGATAGCTATATATCTTAGGCGACCTTTTAGTTATATTTATTTATAACGTACTTCTATTAGTAGCCTCTAATTAACTATATAATATAGTAATAAGTATAAATAATTTACTATAAGGGTAGTAAAGTTTATTACTTTTAGTTAGTACCTTACTAATCTATAGAATTTATATATAGAAGTAGGAATTAATTAAGATAACTACTATAGTAGTAAAAGTTAACGTAAGAATTAACTACTAATTAATATTAGTATATTACTAGGTAGGTAATATAGTTAACTATACGTATTAATAGGTAAAGTAATAAATAATAGGGGTAAATACTATAGTTTAATTATATATAACTAAAAGAGAATTATTATAGGTTCTACTATAAATAGTTAGGTAAATAACCCCTAAATCTATAGTAGATCTACTAATAGATTAATAGTTAGTCTATAGCTAGTTATTAGGGTTATGCCTAATAAGTCTAATAGGATCTATAATAGTTAGTATTATAATACTAGTAACTTTCTCTTAAGGAGAAATTTACTATAGATTTATACTACTTTACTAGTTAACTATAAAGGGCCTAAAAACGTAATAAAAATAAAAATCTAAAAGTATTATATACTTCTTTACGTAATAAATCTATTACGTATATAAAACCTATCTATTTATTTATATCCTTACTATACTATTACTAATAAGCTCCTTTAATACCTTATTAGGTAATAACTTTATAAATCTATCTACTAGGTTATTATTACTATAAATTTATTAAATCTTATATATCTCCTAGCGCTTATATAACTATTATAACGCTATTATATTAATTATAAGGCGTTTCTCCTTTATAGTACTAAGCTTTATAAGGTACTTATAGAGGGAGTAGGAGTTAGTATATATAACTATTAGGATTTATAGGTATTTAAGGTAGTTAGTAACTATTACTTGTATAGTAGTTATTACGTAGGTAATATTAGTATTAGTAACTATTATATAGATCTTAGAGGCTAATATACTCTATATAACCCTCTTATACTTTATTAAGCTAAAGTAAATAATATTCCCTTTAATAGTAAATTTACTAGTATTATTAGGGGTTTTTATAGTAGAATTATCTTTACTTTATTACTTATTTATAAGAATAATAATAAATCTAAGCTATAAGGTAAGGTTACTATTATTAGGAAATAATCTATTAATAAAGATAAAGAGCTTTATAGTTATAAGGTTAAGTAGTTAAAAATAAAGGCCTTAGTTAGGGTTCTTTATTTACTATTTAATTTATTAGTTAAGCTTTTTAATATTACTTATATTTAGTAATTAATACTAGGTAGTAATAGAGTAGTTAAAGCACGCCTTAGGCTAGTAGATTAAGGTAATATATATACTATAGGCGTGCTACTTAACGTACTATTAGTATAATTCTAGTAAATTAGGGTTAATAGGCTATAGTTACTTACCTTATCCCTTTTAGTAGAGGTAAATATTACTATTAGTATTAAGAGAAAGTATACTACTATTAAAGGTAATAGGTTTACTAGGTTTAAGAAATTACTTTAGCTTTACTATAAAGGTTAGTTTTATTAACTTAGTATTTTTATAGTTGAAAAAAATTTATCTATAAGGCTAATAGTATTATTAGTCTGTATACTAATTAATATAAAATCTCTATTATTTAGTACTAAGATAAGTAGGTAAGGGTTAAAGGTTAAAGTATTTATCTATAGGGCTTTTCTATAATAGTTATTATAAGTTACCTACTAGTAGGTTTTAGCCTTAGGTATGCTATATAATAGTTACTTAACCTCTATTATTACGTTAATAACGTACTTATATAGTAAGTTATAAATTATAATAAGTTATATACTCCTCCTTACCCTTCTACCTTTTATATAAGTAAATTTAGCTATAATATATAAAATTAATTAAAGCTACTTATTATCCTCTTCCTTATTACTATCCTAAACAACCTTATAGGTTTATATATTATATCTAGCCTTTCTATAATTACTATATTATTATACGTATAGTTTAGTACTTTCTATATAACCCTCCTTCTAAGGGTTATTCTCCCCCTTAGTACTAATACCTTCTTTTTCTCCTTATAGCACCTCTACTTTAGTAGTATTAAGTAACCCTCTAAGATATAGTCTAGTTTTTTTTACCTTCTAGTACTTACTTAGTACCTCTATCCCTATATAAAGCTTATAGTTCTTAGCCTTAATAATAGTAAGCCTATAGGCTAACTTACTAATACCTTTAGCCTAAAAGTTAATTACTTTATATATTACTATTAGTAAGCTACCTTAATATACCTAAATCTTCTTTTTAAGGGAAGTAGTACTTTATATACCCTCTAGTACTATAGTTGGTATCTTTGGGTCTTAAGACCCTTAGCTACTTAGCCTTAAGTTTAATAGTATTAGTATCTTTAGCTTAAAATCTAGGTAAGAAATAACTACTTTAGGGTTAAAAGGTATAAAGCCTATCTATCTAAAACCTACTTATATATTATTTTTACCTATTAAGGTAAAAAACACTACTTTAAAGGTAGGAAAGAAGTTATCCTTTATAATATATAAAATCTATATCTATATTATCTTCTTAATTTCCTTACTATATAAGTACTTTAAGAGGCTAAAACACCTAATATTAAGAGGCTAAAGCTTATATAATAAATAGAGAGGTATATAAAGAGTAATAATATTCTCTTTCTTATAGTATTTATTAAAGTTAGTTAATTTATAGCTATTATAGCTATTAAGAATTAAGAGGTAATAAGTACCCTTTATATAAGACTTTATATATTAATTAAAATAATTTAGCTAATTTAGGCTAATATTATTTATTATCTATCTATTTTTACTTAGGTAGATATACTATATAGCTAGGAATTAGCTATTAGTATACTAAGAGAAGAGGTAATATTTACCTTTTATAATAATATATAGAGGTATTACCTAGCTATCTATATATATACCCTAAATAATAGAAACCTATTTATAATTACTAGGCTACTTTATATAAGGCCTTCTCTTATAGTTAGAAGTTATAATAACCTTAGTATATAATAGGATTCCTATTAGGAAGCTAGTCTTATTAAAATTATAGATTTTATTATCTTATATTATATACTTTATATTTATATTTTATATAAGTATAAACTAGCCTTATATAATTATAGGACTTTTAGCTAAGGCCCTTTAATAGTTAATTTAATATTAAAATTATATTTTTAATTTAGGGATATATTATATAAAGTTCTCTATGTATTAGGGTCTAGTATATATCCTATTATATATATTTAGGAGTTAGTTAGCTATTTCTTATATATCTTCTTATTATAGAGGGAACCCTTAATTAATTAGGTTAATAACTTATTTAAGAATTACCTCCTCTTTAGATATAGTTATCTTTATTAAATTTAGTTATCTTTTAGGTTACATAATACGTCTAGTACGTTATATATAGAGTATTATTTAAGGGACTTTAAAGGTTAAAGCTGCTTTTTATATAGATATTTTTAGGTCTTTTTTAATAGCCTAGAGGGTAAGGATAATATAACTTTTAATTAAGGTAGATTATATATTTATATATAGAGGAAAGTTAGTATTAAGGTTAAAGAGATAGAAAGTAGAGAAAGGTAGGCTACTTACTATAATAGGCTACTTACTATATATATATATTAGTAAAAGGTTAATAATAATATAGTACTAAGGAAAAAAAAAAGAAAAAAGGAAAATAAAAACCTTACCTTAGGGGAAGAAAAAGAAGATAAAAAATAAAAATAATAATACTACTATATAATAATAAGGGCTTAATAGATACTTACTAAAAGAAATAGAACTATTAGTATAATAATAATAAAGTAAGGTAAAGGTAAAGTAAGTATTATTATATTAAGTAAAGCTATATAATAAACTATTAGACTATAAATAGAAGTACCTAGTTTAAAATAAGTAGAGTTAAGGGAATTTTATTTTTAACTATAAAGGAATTATAGTAAAGGGAGGCTAAAGGCATACTAGGATTTATAATACTAAAATAGATCCTATTATCTAATAAAGAGGTTAATAAAATAGCTAAAGTAAAAGGTAATTAGTTAGTAACTACTTAACACCTAATACTATAGTCTCTACTTATCCTTAGGGACTAAGGATATAAGGAGGGGGGTAATTATAAGGGGGCTATATACTAATAGGATATATAGCCTAATAGGAGTACTTTAGGTATTCCTTAGCTAAGGGTTAGCTAAGCCTTACTAACTTAAGGCTTAAGGCTAAAGTTAGGAACTTAGAATTTATAGCTTAAAGTCTTTATACTTAAATAGACCTACCTTTTATACCCTTCTTAGTTATAGCCTATAGCTATACCCTTATAAATATAAGGATATCTACTTAGTCCTCTCTATAGTTAGCTTTAATAACTAGTTACTAAATCTTTTATAGCTAACCTTATTAGTTAATTAAGAAGAAGGTTAGCTAGTAAGCTACCTCTTAGCTTATAGTTTTATTAGTAAATAACTTTAATACTAAGGCTTTAGCCTTTATAGGCTTTAGACTTAGGTGTTATACTAACCTATAGCTAATAAGGTCTACCTCTAAATACGTATTTATTACTACTTTAATAACCTTCTTTATATCCCCTTATAAGATAATTACTATACCCTTAGTAATAGGTCTTATAGGTACCCTTAGTTTCTTAGGTATAGATATCTAGGTAGTAATACCTATACCTACTTATTTTCTAATAAGTTAAGCTTAGTAACTCTTAGGTAAATCCTAACCTATTATACTATAGTAGCCTTTTAGTCTAATTAGTAACTAAATAGCCTACTATTACTTATACTACTAGTCTTCTTCTTAGGGTATATAATAGAAAGATACCCTTTCTAAAAATAGGTATAGTATTAGATTCTATCTAGTTAATCCTTTAGTAACTACCTATTATATTAGTTACCTCTAAATAGTCTATAGTAAGACTCTTATAGTTTAGAGTCCTTAGGTATCTCCTTTTACTAATCCTATTAAAATAGTATTAGCCTTTATAGCTAATTATTAGTAGGTAGTAAATACTTCTTACTATCCTTCTATAAGTTATTACTACCCCCTTAGTAGTTATATAGTAACTATAGGTAGTCTACCTTATATACTACGTCTCTTAGGTAGAGAATAAGTATCTTCTAGTAAATTATCTTATCTTATAATAAGACTAAGAGGCTAAAAAGTACTAATATACCTTAGCCTTTAACTCCTCTATACTCTTTATTCCTAGGTTATAGTATATTACTAACTACTTAGTAAGGTACTATAATAAGGTCTAACTATTACCTATATACTTCTTCTTTAGCTCTTACTAATAGTCTCTCTCTTAGGCCTTTAGGTTAATATACTATTAGTAAATAAATACTAAAAAGTCCTCTTACTTTAAGGGCTTAGTAAGCCCTCTTTTATAGTTATATTACTATATCTATAATATTAGGGATACCTTTAAAAAGGTCTATTTAACTTACTACTTAATAGTACTCTTAGGGTAAAGCCTATTTACTACCTTTATTATAATAATCTAGTCTACTACTTAGGTACTAATAAATTTCTCTCTAATAGTCTTATAATTATAAACTAAAGGCTTCTTATACTCCTTCTTACTAAGATACTATACTAGCCTCTTAGTAAGCTCTTATAAAAGGTACTTATAATACTACCTCTCTTTATATTACTCCTTAACTATAGTTCTTATAGTCTCTTAAAAATATAATATTATTACCTATATAGGGTCTATAAGTTCTAAGCCTAATATAGCTAACATATATATATAGTAAGCTGTGTAATAGAGTGAGCTGTGTACGTCCTTATTATACCTTAAAGGCTATTTTTTACCTATTTTTTAAAAATTGAAATTAAGCCTAAAAAAGGTCTAGTTTAAAGCTATAACTAACAATAAGAGTTAACCTCTAAGAATAATACTATAGAAAATATTATCTTAGTATAATACTTATTTCTTTTATCTAAGCCTTTAGATAAGGGTTAGGGTTTACTTAGCCTTTATTAGAAGGACTATATTTTCCCTACTATTATTTCTTAAAATATAACTCTTATTGTTCCTAAATAAAGAAAACTAGACCTTTTTTAGTTAAGAATTCGTTTTTTAATAAATAGTTAAAAAAGGGGGGTTTTCTATATAATAAGGACGTACATAGCTTACTCTATTATATAGCTTACTATATATATACGTTATATTAATACTATAATATATATTTATACTTAGCTAGCTTTATAACTACTTAGTAATAAACACCTTATTAGCCTTATCTATTAGTCTTAAGGAGGCTAGTAAGTACTCTCTTAATAAAGTTCTTTTATATACTTCTTTATAGTTATTTTATAACTTAGGCCTTATTATTAAGGGTAGTTAATTCTTAGTATTATACTATAAGTACTTTACTATAGATAGTTATAGCTTATTTATACTAATAGTATATTACTAAAGTATTAGTAAGCTCTTAGGGTATATCTTATTATTTAAATCTATCTTACTTATACTAGTTACTCTAAAAAGATAAAAGCTTAAGAATTATAAGAGTATTAGCTAGGGGTACTTAACTAAGTAAGGCTTAATAGTAGGTATTAGTATATTATAAGACTTAAGCTTATAGAGTTCTTCTAGTATAGCTATAGCTACCTATTAAAACTTTATAGTAGGGCTGGCTTATTAGAGGCTTAGTAACCTATTACTAAGACCTACTAGGCTAACTAATATAAATCTCCTTATAATTATAAAGAGATATTAGTCCCCTAAGTTAACTAATAGGATACTAAGGATATTAATTACTACTTAGTTAGTAAGCCCTTAGTAAAAGCCTAGCCTAACTATTATAAATAAAATACCTCCTTTACTAATAGATAGCTAAAGAGGTTAAGTTAAATTTTATATTTATATTTATACCTATTTATTTATTTCTTTCCCTAGCTTAATACTTATAGCTAATTCTACTAATATTACTTTATTAAGATAATATAAGGATATAATTAGTTAGCAACTAGTTAGTAGGCCTTATAAGGGTATATATAGTATAGTACTAGTACTAAGTGCTAGAACTAGTTAATCTTTTAGTCTATTAGTTAAATAGTCTATTGTTAGGTGTAGTATACTACCTATACCCCTTATAATTATTCTAGTACTTAGTGGGTCTCCTAGCTAAGTAGGGTTAGGTTTAAATCCCGCCTACAACCATCTCTTTAAGTATAGGCCTAAGGGGGCTAGGGGTTATGACCTATTTGGCAACCAATTAGCCTTAGTACGGCAGAAGCAATTAGCTAGCTAGGCAGTAAAGAGGGGCAGCTTATATTAGGCTTAGAGGGACTAGGTGTAGGGAGGTAATCCTAGCGCCAGCTAGGGGATTCCCAGCTGTCGCTAGGTGCCAGGCTGTCTAGGGCCTTTAGGGTTAACATGACCTTATGCTCTAGCGCATGGTTACTAGCACTAGTGCATGTAGGCCTTAGAGTTACGACTTAGGATGTGTTGTATTAGAAGGGGGGTAATTATAAGGATATAATTAGTCGGCGACCAGTTGGTAGGCCTTATAAGGGCATATATGGTATAGTGCTGGTACTAAGTACTAGAACTAGTTAATCTTTTGGTCTGTTAGTTAAATAGTCTATTATTAGGTGTGGCATACCACCTATACCCCTTATAGATAAAAGCTTTAGAATTATAAGAGTTATCTATATATACTTAACTAAGTTAGGCTTAATAGTAGGTATTACTATATTATAAGACTAAAGCTTACCTAGCCTTAGTACTAAGTAAGACTAGTATATTAAGTTTAAAAAAAATACTATAGAAAAATATAAAGGTTATAGTAAGATAGTATTTTCTATATTATTCTTTCTTAATATCTAAATCTTATTATTTCTTAAAACTTAAAGCTAGACCTTTTTTAGTTAAGAATTTATTTTTTAATAAATAGTTAAAAAAGTAGGGGTTTCTATATAATAGGAATATATACTACTTACTATAATATACTACTTACTATATAGATACATTAATTATTATAATAACCTACTTATTTATATACTTACTATTTATATTATAGTTATTTAGTATCTAATATAGTATATTATAATACTATAAGTATAAATATATTAGTATATATATATATTAATACTTTTTATAATAAGATGTACTATATTTTTATAAAACTTTTCTATTTAAGTAAATTCTAAAGTATTATATATTATAAATATTAATCCTTAAAGAAAGTAAAGGCTCTTATATCTATCTGTTTATACCTTACTAAGTAGTAAAGTATGTTAATTTAGGCCCTGTCTATCATTTAAGGCGTAATGTGACATTTCAGTCCGTGTAAGAAACACTTACTAGAGAAGCAGTATACAGCAGAGGCATCTTGCCTAAGCATGGCTGAATCTTCGGCTTCGCGTGAATTTAACACCTCTAGGGACTGCCTTCCAGATGCCAGCCAAGATGAAATAAGTCGAGACTTGTCACCGGTGTTTCCGCTGCTTAATAATGACGAGACTGCGAAAGCCCTATCTTCCGACGCCGCCACGCAAAACCAAGCTGGAGGAGACGATGCCGAGGACGAGCCCGCAGTTGCCAAACCCTTCGTTCGGACTTCAAGTCCCGATTCTGCTGGTCGCGTAGCCGATACGTACGACGAGACGGGTCTTGACCGACTGGATCGCAAGATGCACAAGTTCAGCTTGTACGAAACGGCCACACGCTATTACATTGTCGGCGGTGATGTTACCGAGCGGCGATACCGGATTCTCAAGATTGAACGAACAACAGACGATTCGGAGTTGAGCATTACCGACGATAAGATCATCTACAGTCAAAAGGAGATGAACCAACTGTTAGACACGATTGATGATGGAAATAAGGGCACGGGAGGCATCAAGCTGCGTTGTACGGCCTGGGGGTTGTTGGGCTTTATTAAATTTACGGGGCCTTACTATATGCTCTTGATCACGAAAAAGAGTACGGTTGCCATGATTGGGGGGCATTACATTTACCAAGTTGATGGTACGGAGTTGGTGCCGCTCACACCAAATCGATTCAAGGCCGACGTCAGAAATACCGAGGAATCCCGCTTTCTTGGTATTCTCAACAACTTAGACCTGACCAGATCCTTCTATTACAGCTACTCGTACGACATTACACGCACGCTCCAGCACAATCTCACGAGAGAGCGCGAGGCACTTGCCCGTGGACTCCCAGGGGCTATGGATGACTTCAATGGCATGTTCGTGTGGAACAGCCATCTCCTGCAGCCGGCGATGAAGGCCCTCAAAGACCCTTTTGATTGGTGCCATCCCATCATCCACGGCTACATTGACCAGGCTGGTGCGTTTCCTTCTCATACCCAAGCGCCTGCGATAGCTGACGACTTGCGGCGCAGCTCTATCCATATATGGCCGCACCGCATACATCACCATCATTGCCCGCCGATCCCGCTTCTTTGCTGGAGCTAGATTTCTTAAACGCGGAGCCAACGACCTAGTAAGTTAACGTGATAAACACAAATATCACGACGAATGATTCACGACTGACCTGCGGTGTGTCAAAAGGGGTATGTCGCCAACGATGTCGAGACAGAACAGATAGTTTCAGAGGCCTTGACTACTTCGTTCCATGCTCCCGGACCCAGGCTCTTCTCCAGCCCACAGTACACCTCGTATGTCCAGCATAGGGGTAGTATTCCTCTCTACTGGACACAGGACAACACGGGTGTAACGCCGAAGCCGCCGATCGAGCTGAACCTAGTCGACCCATTTTACAGCGCCGCTGCTCTTCATTTTGATAACCTTTTCGAGCGCTACGGTGCCCCCATCTACGTTCTGAATTTGGTAAAGGCCAGAGAGAGGACACCACGGGAGTCTAAATTGTTACTGGAATACACGAATGCCATCAACTACCTTAACCAGTTCTTACCAGAGGATCGTAAGATCATCCACAAGGCCTGGGACATGAGTCGAGCGGCAAAAAGTCGGGATCAGGATGTTATAGGTACCCTAGAACGTATTGCTGAGGAGGTGGTCACCACGACAGGCTTCTTCCATGACGGCGACGGGAAGGTGTACCCGACGAGTGTCCAGAATGGCGTTGCCCGGACCAACTGCATTGATTGTCTGGATCGCACGAATGCGGCGCAATTCGTCATCGGGAAGAGGGCTCTAGGGCATCAGCTTCACGCACTCGGTATTCTTGAGGACACGTCCATCAACTATGATACGGATGCTGTTAATCTCTTCACCCATATGTACCACGACCATGGCGACACCATAGCTGTACAGTACGGCGGGAGCCAGCTTGTCAATACCATGGAGACATACCGCAAAATCAACCAGTGGACAAGCCATTCCCGCGACATGATAGAGAGCTTCAAAAGGTACTACAACAACTCCTTCCTCGACGGCCAGCGACAGGAGGCGTACAACTTGTTCCTCGGTAACTACATATTCGCCCAGGGGCAACCAATGTTGTGGGACCTCGCGACTGACTACTATCTTCATCACGCGGACCCGCGCGCGTGGTCCGAGAAGACGAAACGGAACTACATCAACTGGTACACCGCAGAAAATTTGCAAGAAAGGAGGTTCCCGGCGTACAGCCCGCCCCCCGGCGAGGCGAGAAAGATGCCAGTGTCATTCTTTGATGATTACTGGGTTGAGTACTATCGACCGTCTACCCTCTCGTCGTTCCTCAAGATGTTTCCCTACAAGATGAACTCCACCATCAAGTACATACCCTTCAAGTCCACACAAGATGGTCGCTATGATTTGAGCCCTTTCAGGGTCCGTAACGAGACAGACATGGATGCCCACGAGAAGAAAAAGCCCAAGAAGGAGGTGACAATCGTCGATCCACAAGATTTAAAGTCTCCTCGGGATATGGAGGCAGCATCCGTCATGTCAGACCGCACTACGGGTGGCAAAGGAATCTCCATTCACCGGTGGCTCCAGCCCATGCAGGATAGAGTTACGGGACACCATGGAATCATGAAGGAAACCCAGGCAGAACCGCAAGGGTCCCCTAAGACCAAGCCTACAGCACAGGAAAAGACAAAAGCGGCGCAGTGGACGTTCACAAAGGCCGTTAATGAGTCTCTCAATCCATCCGTCAGCCAGCAGGAGGCTGTGGATTATGAGCGCTACATCAGCCATCCCCAGAACCTACCCTTGGTAGTATCTGCAGAGGTGCAGGCGGAGAACCAATCCGAGTATCAGCATTATGTCCAGAGTAGCTGGCAGAGCGATGCCATCACTCCCGTGGGCGCTGAAGAGGACGTTGCTGTGTACACCGAGCTACTCAAAGTCGGAAGCAACCCTCTTACCGTCACAGAAGAAGATGCTCAGAAGAAGCGCTACAAGGCATATAGGAAGTGGCTGCGCGGCAAGTCCTTCTTCAAGCAGCAGCCAATCGATTGAGATGGCATGCGTTGTGTTCTTCGCCCTCGGCCTCTGTTGCAATCTTAGCATCACCGAACAGCCCCGCAAGCCTGGGTTCAGCAGCCAACAGTGGTGAGTAATATTCGTATGGAACAAGGCTGGCAGCTGTCAATGTGGCACTTAGCATGGGGGCGAGCTTGGTCACCTCTGCCAAGGCCTTCTCGTTCGCCGTGTTGCCTGGCATTCTTATGTTTTCGTCTTGTATGTTCAGCCAGCAAATACTGATGGTCCTCAGCACTACACCTAAGTGTGATGCCTGAGTGATTCTCGGCCAGCAATTTAGCATGACGGTGGATAATGCCTGGGCAGACGCCTGGATGCAGGTCGGGCAGGAAACGAGGAACGGGTCAGTCATGATGGCGGAGAACATGGACAAAAGTTCCTGTGTGAAGGGTTAGCGCAAGGAGAGTGGCACGTGTGAGTCCCCGACTTGCCTTTAGATGGGGTACAGCATACGGACCAAGTTGGCTAATGATTGGGATGGCCTTCTGAGCTAGCAGCTCTACAATCCCAACATATTCGGACGCGTGCCAATAGCCAGCAAGTACACCCTCCCTGAGCACTTTGACGAGGAGTTTCGTCTTTTCCGGTCTGGTTTCGCCATTTTGGGACCAGGCCTGGGCTAGCTCCGTGATGGAATCGTAGGCTGGCCCTAGCAATTGAAGAGCTTCGTCTTCCGGCGTTACGCCTGGGAGGGAGAGAAGCGAGGGGAACACGGACTGCTCAAAGATCTCGCCGAGGCCCGTGTTTCCGATAACGTGGGGCGGGCATCTTGAGAGAAAGTCGCGTAGTATGAGAAGGCCCTTCTTCTTGAATTTTGTTTCTGCATCATCTACGAGGGCGAGCAGGACTGGGGTAAAAAGCGGCCAACTCTTGCTGATGAGATGTTCCTATGAAAAGCAGCGTGTCAGCTACGCACCCTAGTCAGGTAATTAGTAGTATAAGGATCAACGAACGCTGGAATGTTTCACAGCCCATGCGAAGACTGTAATGGCATGGATTTGGGTACTTTTCCAAGGCTTTATTTCAGTCGTTTCCGTGACAGGGTCGCGGGTAACCTGGCTCTGGTCGTCGTTGATGAAGTAAGCCTTTCTACCAGTTGAAGTGATTCGATTTGAAGCTGTCCGGGAGAAAACAGGCCGAATGAACCGTTCTAGTAAAGTTGATGCGATGAATTTATGCATCGTGTCGTTGTTCAAAGAGCTGCTCAGGACGTCTTCGGAGCTTGACGCAGCACTTGTGGTTGTCCATGCGTTCTGGCTGTCGGTATAGGCGGCAATACAAACCAGGTCTTTTTCGTCCAGTGGTGCAGCAAAGTCGACGACGAGGCATTTCAAAACGCCCAATGCCTTTTCCGTCACGGCGAGGCTGTCAACAGAGTGGAAAGGTGACGAGAACTGGCCTAAAAGTTTCACGGCATAGCTTGCAATCTGCTGAATGGACCTCTTGTCTTGCGAGCCTTTGTTGGTGCAGTCGATCTTCTTGAGGCATAACGAAAGAACCTCAAGAACATGGCACTGCGGCTACCGTAAATTCGTCAGATGGCTCACAGCATACACATGGAAGGACTCACCAAAGATTCGCACTCGGGTAGGTCGTGGGCGAGGTTCGCAAGTGTATACTGGCCTGGGGGAACTAGCTCTGGCTATTAGCTGGCCACAACAAGCGACGGCCGGGGGGCATCGAGACACACTTTGGACTAAATCCAACACGTTCCCGGTAGAAGTGGCTTGCTGCCATGCTTCGACTGTTTCACGCAACATCTTCTCGGGTGGGAAAGTCGTCGCAGGCAGAAACAAGACGGGTGAATGAGTGACACCCGGGAGAATGGAGTGACAAACTGTCACTGAGTCGGTCCCGGGAGAATCTCACTCTAGTTGCACGGTAAAACTGATGGCGGAAAAGTAGTAGCACTCGCAAATTTCGTGTGGAGAGGTTTGTATACTGGCAATTGAATTCTCAATTCCCCAAATGCTATCACACCATGAGCCCAACCAGTGCCAATAACTCGTTGGCACACGGTAACGTCCTCTTCCGAACTCCACAGGCTCGAGCTTATTATGTGTATGTGTGTGCACCTTTGTCTCCCCCCCCCCCTTTTAATTACTAGTTTACCTACGTAATATCTACGAATTTTGGAAATAAGCGGAAACGGCCAACAGAGAACATGAGTGAAAATTGGCTCGGACAGTTCTTCGCAGCTGTACAGTCCGTTTTCTTCTGTGGAAAGACCGTTTACTTGCGTCCTCAACGCGTAAACATGACATGACGCACTGCCAGGCTGATCAGGCATAGCCCAAGTCTAACATGAATGTATGTATATCCTGGATACAAGCACAGCACGAAGGCGAGTGCACTTTTTGGCATCTAGATCATACAATTCTGTGCGGAGACTGTGGCCTATTAATGCCGGCTCTTCTCATTTCATACACCTTGGATCCCTAACTCGCTAGCTCTCTGCCGTACTTCATCAATAGCCCCAGTCGGGTCCGTCTCATCTGGGTGTCGAAGTTGCCAGGCGACACACATGTCTAAAGCTTGTCCCATCCACTTACCCGGGCGGACTCCGAGCTCCTTGGCCAGCATACGGCCATCGACTTGGCGCTTCAAAGATGGCGCCTCCATGACATTCAGATGCGCCAAATGGCCCAGGAAAGTCTGCCAGCCCGAGAGAAACTTGATCTTGTCTATGGTAGAGTAAGTCTCGAGTTCCGACGTGCTAGAGAAATAATGAGATATGGCGCTTCTTACCAGCATCCGAGTCACACGGCAACTTTTCCTGTGCTTCGACAAGTAGTGCATAAAGAACCTGGACGCGCCAGTGGTTTCCTTGGCCATCCCACTTTCGAATTGCCATGCCAAGGGTGTCCCGTTCCGTGGCAGTGGTATCCTTGTCACAAACACTCTGCTTCAAAGCAGTAATATTGGATCGATGGCGATATGCTGCAGTAATGACATCGCATAGCTTGTTTGGAGCCTTGATACCTTCTCGAGCCACCAATGTTGTTAACGGCAGCGTCGCCCTGGACTTTGGTAAGTGCATTTCATTCTCCACGTGTGAATAGGGAATGATTGCGGCCAGGTTCCAAGCGTAGTATGCGGCCTCGTCAGACTTGACGAGGACATCGTAAATGGACCCCGGAGCCTTATTGCACACAAGACTACAAAGAAGATCGTAGACCAACTGCCACTTGGAGAGATCCGGTCGTGGGTGCTGAATGCGGTTTGGATCGATAAAGATGGCCTCGTATAAACCTAAGGTCCGGATGAGGTCCAAGGAACTGCGTGGACGCTTGCCTGTTCAAGTTCCGTTGCGTTAGTCTACGGGCAATACGCTAGTAGAGCCCTCAGGCACATTCAGACATACCCTTCAGCATCTTCTCAACTTCAACCCCGACTCTCTCGCGGCTGATTTTGAGTTTCAACGCATCAAGGACGCGAGCGTCGGCCATAACGGCAGTGGCAGCGGGGTCTATGGAGAAGTCGAGTCGGCTTGCAAAACGAACCAGCCTTAGCACTCGGAGAGGATCGTCGGTAAAGGTCTTGAATGGTTCCATGGGAGTCCGAATCAGACAAGACTGCAAGTCTGCCAAACCACCTGTCAAGTCCTCAACCAAACCGGTATGTAGATTGTAGAAAAGTGCATTGATGGTGGCGTCTCGGCGCAAAGCGTCTTCCTCAGCGGTGCCAAATTCCACCTTGGGGTTGCGACTGTCCTGAGTGTATGTCTCCTTACGAAGGTTAACGAAGTCGACATCGAGACCGAACATGCGTGTAGTGGCCGTCTCGAGATGTTTAGACTTGTCAGGGTTGGCAGCAATCCTATGGAGGCTGCCCATATCATCAGGGCCAATCTTATGCTTCTTGGCGTGCTCATCCTGAGCACAGTAGTTACGGAGCTCCAGGCTGAAGGCATAACCAGTCATGACATTGATGGCTGTGTCAATGTCTTGGCTCTCAACACCAAGTAGCTTGTCACGAACCCATCCTCCCGCCCATCGAAGGACGAGGGGCTCGGGTGAACGACCAGCCGCATCGATGAAGGCAGCAACATCGACCAGAAGATCCTTTAGCTGTTCCTCTTTTGCAGTTAGACTTAGCTTCGGCGGAACAGTAGGGGCGACGGCTTTGGCGGTTGTGCCGTTGTTGGTTGTGACGGCCATCTTTGATGGGGAAGAGGGAGACGAACGGCCCACAAAAGTGTCAAAGTTTCTCTTCATGAGGTACAGACAAGGGGATGGCGGCAGCACCTCGCAGGGTTTCCAGATTTGGGCAATTCGAAGTTGGGAACAGACACGTAGCATGACACAGCACGCCCGGTAGTCGAGAGTGTCAGGTTGAGACGCAGACCCTCTATGGAACAGAGCCGCTGGAGAAGGGGTAAACGAGTGTGCGTTGCGCGTGGCCGCAAGTCGTGATCCGTCAGTTTCGGGAAGCTTTCTTCGTGCAATCGAACCAGGACCGACCCTCAAATCAGCCAATGGATTTGGTAGTGATGGGTAACAGCGATAATGGAGACGGGGGCGCAGGCGCAGGCGCGGGCGATGTAGATTAGAGGGATGCGAAATAGCACACTTCAGCACAGGCTGAGATCGTAAGAGAGAACCTATGAACGGGAAGACAGTTCCCTGAAACAAATCGCGGGCCTGCAAACGTAGTTGGCGTCTGTGTTGAGTGGTTCTCCAGGGCAGTGTGGGTTTGGCTAACTGTTCGAGGTTAAGTCAATAGGAGGCGCTGATACGCGGTTGACTGGTAGTGAGTAAAAAGCGAGACATACGGGGCAATAGGTGGAGATGTGAGAACTGCCGCCTACCAGGTGTGTAGCATAGTTCAGGGGGTAGAAGTGACACGAGACGAGCTCTAGGGCAGCTCTGATGAATAAATGAAGTGGGAGGAACTAGGGTTAGGGGGTGCGAGTGTGGTACGGGTGGGTGACAGTTATTCGAGAGACCCTGTAAACGTCTTACATAAGGTTAATTAAGCTTTGTGGAATGCCTTTATCTAACTTGGGGGCACACATACGCCGGGGAAGACGAATGCTCCGTCTAATGCTTAGATAAATCACTTCAAACAAACGATACCAAGGGTGACAGGTAAGTAGGTAACCCTTCTGTAAGGCCTCGAGCATAGCACTTGCTGGGTATGCCCACCTTGCAGCATAGCGCACATACCTGCTGCGTCGGCACGTGCTGACAGCTTGTAGCTTCCCCGTTCCGTGCCTTAGTCGTTGTCCGAAGGGAGGCCCAAGCTACCTAGCTAGGTACCCAGCACCCGGCTTGCAAAAAAAAAAAAAAAAAAAAAAAAAAAAAAAAAAGCGAACGCCTTGTTTATGCGTTACCACCACTCGCCCATAGGCAGACCAAATGCCCCAAAGACTTAAAGCGATTATCAAGAGGGAAGTCAGAATGGCATAACTTCAATAGATGTGTCAGAATCATTTTAGACGACTTCTTTCCATGGTGATATTTGGTTTTTTTTGATGCTCTATTCATGGGGGTTAAAAGGGGGCCATTGGGTGTACAGCCTATAGTGTTCGCTTTTCTAAAATAAAAAAATAAAAATTTGTTTTTTGTTTTTTGCAAGCAGAGTGCCTAGGTAGCATATTACACAGGAGTTCAACTATACTTCACGTCAAAGCTCTCCTGTTGAGGTTTTGAGATGGCATATCATCGTGTCATTAGAATCGTTAAGAGACCACGCTAAACTTTGCTAGCGTCCTCGTCGATTCGAGTGGTGATTTGGTTTCCGATAACGCTGCTTGCAGTACTGATCTCATTTAAATCGGCGGCACCACGCCGCTACAACCCACATAACAGACGGCAACGTGAGGGAGAACAACCGGTTTTCTTGGTTACCAAAGGGGAAGTGCTCTTTCTCAATTTGCATATGGGTATTTAAGCAGCTAGTGGTATCACATTTCTATTTGCAATTGCACTACTTGCGATATCAGGCAAAAGTAGGACCTCCTACGAGGTAGATATGGCCGTGCTTCTTTGATTATCTTAGCGATAGGTACTTCGGGATTCTCGTGCACATCTAGCACACATCCAACCAGTAAGAGTCTCGACGTACGTGGGTCACAACTCCACACTACTTGGTATGGAAATTTTACATATCCATCATACCATAGGTACATAGTAGTCATGGGTTTCTAAATCTTGTGTCCCAGCCCTCTTCTACGGGTCTTCCTGGCCATCCATCCACCCAGGCAGGAGCCAGAGGGATTACCCCAAGGGCCGGACCTGGTGGACTTGGATCAACGCAGCTACTCTTTCTCAGGCTCCCGTTTATATTTGAGATTGTTCTGTTTGATCGACATCTTCCCCCGCACAGCACAACCAGGCTCTTCTTCTTTATTCCCCGTTCGTCACGTATCGGTAGTCGGCTATGGCTCTGGTGACGGATTATGATGTGCTACATGGCTGCCCCTGACCTTCTGGCCTTGCAGAAAACAGCCCAATTGATGCTGGCCGAATACACTTGCGATTGGTTCCCCAGTTGTGGACATCGACGAGTCGGTTTTACGGCAGACTGCAAGGCCAACTCCGCTAAAACCAAATTTTGGCCTGTTTTTATTATTAGGTAGGCCTCTACCCTATAAAACTTTACACCCTCCTACTTTAATAAAATTTAAATTATTAAATAATATATTTACTAGGTAGCATGCCTATTTACTATTATATATTATAATAACCCTACTTTCTATAGGGCTATATATATATATATAAAACCTAATATAAATAATTATTATTATTCTAAACTCTTCTTCTTTTTATATCTCTACTTATTCCTTTATCTTTTTACTATAGGGTTAACTACCCCTTTTTACCTATTATTAGGTAAGAACTACTATATCCTTAAAACTACTAATAATTAGAAGGCGTATAGGTATTATAGTACTAACTTATAGTCTATTATACCTTATAAAGATATTTATATAGATCTAATTAACCTTATGTCTTCTCTAGAAAGACCTATCTTAAAATATTTAACTCTAAGACCCTTTATACTAACTTTAGCCTTTTTTATATAAGGCTTAATATCTTTAAACCTCCTTAACTTACTTTATACTAGGTTATAAGAATAAGAATAGAGTATTTAGTAAACTAAAAAGGTTAAGAAGTCTCTATTAATTAAGTTATCTATTACTTTTTATAATATAATATACTTTAAGATAGATATATATAGTATTTAAGTCTTAATATATACTAGTATTTAGCCTATTAAGAAGTTTATTAGTAAGATATAGTTTAATCTATTTATAGTCTTTTTATTATATATAAGTATAATAATAAGTATTATCTCTAATTTTACTACCTAATAATAATTCCTTAGTAAGGAATAAAAAGCTATACTAATTAATATAAAAAACCTATATAATATCTTAGAGTATTATAATACTATCTATTAAGCTACTATACTTTAGTTATTTCTCTCTAAGGCTTTAATCTCTTATAAAAAGGATATATACTACCTAACTATTATTATATAAGTCTAAATTAAACTACTAACTATTAAACCTTAAGTATCTTAAAAAGGTAAGGCCTATATAAAGCTAAATACTTCTAATTAATAGGATATAGTAACTAATATACCCTAAATAATATTAAAACTAAAGATAAGGTTATTAATAGGTACTATAATTAAAACTATAGTAAAGGTTAAGGAGGAGCTAGAGAGTAAAAAGGTAAAAATTAAGGAATAAGTCTAAGAGGAAAAAGAGGATATTAAGGAGGAGGTTATATATAAGGAATAAGAAATATACTAAAAGGGATATAAATATATATACTTATATATTAATTCTTAAAGAATATAGAGATATATAGTCCTTATTTACTACTATCTTCTTCCTTACTTTCTACTATAAAAGTATTTATACTTTTTAAACTAATACTAGACTATTAAAGTTATTCTTAAACCTATATAATTCCTCCTTATAGCTTATCTAGAAGGGAGACCTCTAGTTAGTATTATTTTTTAATATACTTATTTAAATAAGTCTAAAGGTACTAATACGTATTAAGAGATAGATATATAGTATCTCTAACTTTTATCTTAGGTGTAAGTATAGACTAATAAGAGTCTATAATTTATATATAGATCTATATAGTATCTTAAGGAAGGAATTTATTAATATTACTATTACCCTTTATAAGAGTAAGTAACTTTTATACTTACTATTAATTAATTATCTACCTAAAGTCCTATACTATTTTAGTATTTAATTAATAATAGAGGTACTATAGTTAACTAGTAATAATATATAGTCTCCCCTTTTAATAATAGATTTAATATAAGTTTTAGACTTAAATAAATATTATAAAGTCCTTATAGATAAGTAGTATATAGATAAATAAGAGTATAATCTAATTAGCTAGTATATATAAGGAAAAGAGATTTTATAGCTTAAGTAATTAGAAATATTCCTATACTAGTTAGTATAAATATATATAAGATATAATATAAGTACTTACTTTTTAGTATACTAACTACCCTTAGTAGAGATAGTTTTATTAGCTCTTAATCTTAATATTATAAATACTTTTCTTAAATATCTAATAGTTATAAAAAGTAATAGGTAACTCTAATATTAAATATTACTATATAAGGTAGTAATAAATACTAGCTATAAGAATAGTCTTTTTACCCTAATCTAACTAAATTTATAAAGGTATATACCTATATTATTAGATAATAGTAAGGTATTAGGTAAGAATGTTTTAAGATGTATAGGCTAAAAAGCTAATATAAAACTATATAATAAACTATATAATAAACTATAAATAGGCGTTAATAGTAGTATAAACCTTAAACCTAAATAGTAAAAGCTTATTATATACGTTAAGAGACTAGATATAATTTAGGCTAGGAGTTATTTAACCTTTATAGTAGTATTATATCTCTTAAAGATAGTTATTAACTTAGGTTAGGAATGTTTAGTAATATAAGGTAAATAATAGGTCTTAGCTAATAATATACCCTTATTAGTAAACCTATATATATAGGTATTTATAACTATACCCCTTAATATAGTAGGTAACCTTAGGTAAACTTAAGAAGAATTCCCTAAGTTATTATTATACTTAAGTAATTTACTTAGGTAGCTATTATCTCTAAAACTAATTATACTTATAGATAACTATAAGGCTATAAGGTATAATTATAAACCCCTCTAATTAAAGTATATATAGGATATTAGTATTATTTAGGCTAATTTAAAAGAAAAGCTCTTAAATATAGGTAAGTAATTCTTCTAAAAATATTATACGCCCTTTTTACTAGATACCTTATTTACTAAGCTACTATTTAAAGGTATACTTTATAATTTAGATATTATAGGTTTTTAATATATATATAAGAATAGTATTATAAGTCTACTATACTTCTAGCTTCTTAGTAATTAATAGGTAGAAAGGTAAAAGATTAATAAAAGGATATAGTATCTTAGTAATAAAATATAATATTTATAAATATCTATATAGAGATATAGGGCTCTATATAGATATAAATACCTATATATATATAAGTTAGAAACTATTATAAGACTATATTAAGTTTTTTTAAATTATATATATATATTAAAGCCTATATAAGGGTGTATATTATAGAGTAGGAGAGAATATAAGTTATAAGTACTATATTACCTTATAAGTATCTATATAGTTCTAAAAGCCTATATAAGGGACTATAGCTACTAATTACCTACCCTACTAATATATATACTAATATATACTAATATATAATACTACGTACTATTTTATATACTAAAACTACTATATATATAGGTATATAGGTTTATATTTATTTAAACCTTACTATTAAGTTTTATAAACGTTAGTATAAAGGCCTATAAACCTATATATAGTTATATATACTAGATTTATTCTCCTTAATATTATCTATAATTAACTTAAGAGCCTCTACTATAGTATGGAGGTATATAGATAGGACCTTACTTAGATAGGTCTATAGATTATAGGATATACCTATATAGTACTTCTTTATAATTTAACTAGCCTTAACTAAGGTTATATAGGCTAGTATAGGTAGTTAGTAGAGTATATAGGTTAAGGTTAGTATATATAGAGATATATAGGTAATATTAGAATAGCTTAACTTTATATAAGTATAGCCCTTAGATAAATAGTTATAATTAGTATAGTATATATCTATAAAGGATATATACTTCTTAAATAAGCCTTTACTATTATAATACTTAGTATACTTATCTATACTAGTATTCTTAGTACTATATACGTATATCTAGATAGTATTATAGGCTTATAGGTATAAAGTATTAATATTTAGGACTATATAGCCTAGTTAAGTAATTCTTAGGTGTAGTTTAATTATATACTAAGGCTATATAAGTTAATACTAAACTATAGTAAGTAGAGTAAGAGTATATAATATATTATAATAGTAGTAGTATTATACTTATAAATAAATATACCTATAATATTTTACTTTACCTCTATATAGGTATATTAGTAGGTATATAGGGGTGTAAGGGAGGGTATATACCTTTAAGGAGAAAGGTAGTTATATCTAGGGACGTAAGGTCCTATAGAAAGCTATATAGCTATATATTAGGGGGATTAAGAAGGTTTACTCCCTAAATATCCTAAGGAATAGTAGTTACTATTATACTAATATATATAGGATTATACTATCTTATCTTTTATAGAGTTATATTAGCTAATATTCTATATGGCTATATATAATAATATAAACTCTATAATAAGCTTATATAGAAATCTATTATATTTACTATTTTTATAATAAGAATTAACCTAAAAGTAAGCATACTTTTACTATTAATTAAGATAGTAAAAAGGCTAAATCTAAGCTAATTTTTACTATAAAAAAACTACTTATTTATAAGCTTATTTTTAATTAAAATAAAATAGTAAATAGTATATAGTAGTATATTATATTATAAGGATCTATACTATAAGGTTTATAGTAGTAGTAGTATATAGCATATAGTAGGGGGGGGGGTATAACATATAGTAAAAGTTATATAAGTTAGAAGGGAAAAAGAGGAAGGGATTAGCAGAAGAAATTAGTAAGGTAACTAGTAAGGGTAGGGTAGGGGGGGGCTAATAGCCCTTACGTGACTTTACATATGTATGTTAATAGATATTACTATACTATCTTGTATGGTATTCTATAGATAATATAATATTCTATTTATAGGTAAAAATCTAGTAGCTGAGACCTATAATTATAATCCTATGGGGGCAGTTACCTAAGTAAGAAGGAGGGTTTTGGCGGAGTTGGCCTTGTAGTCTGCTGTAGGTTTCACTCTTGGCCAGTGCGCAGCTCATATAGTCTGTTCCAAACAAAGTCTGTCTCACTGGGGCCTGCCCTGACTGTTTGTGCCTTCACCTTCCAGGCCTTCCATTACCTTGCCCCAGGGGAAATAGTAGCAGTCTAGCATCAACGAGGTATGAGCACAGGGCGTCGCCCTCGTAGGGACCGCCAGGTGCACTACATTGGCTAAATACAGTCTAGATATACCGTAATATTTATAAGTTAGAGACGTAGAACCTTCTAAGGAGAAAACCGTCCATACTTTAGTGTTTGGTGAGAGAAGAAAAGTCAACCCGACTCTCTGCAGATTGGGCGGCTAGCAGGCATCCAGGTCTACGTGTATAACCACTAGGTAGACCATGGGGTAGCAGTCCAGCATAGACCACAGAGCCTTCCCTGCTGGTGCGTGCCTCGGTTTTCTAATTGTGGCGGCGCGCAATGAGTTCATATGCATCCGTACTACACACTGCAACTGGCAAGCCCCCCCCCGGGGAAAATGCATGTACAAATATTTCAATGCTTATCGCTGATGTGTCACGGGGCCCCCTTGCTCTCCTGCCTCCACCATGGGGGGCCTTGCATACGGCGGTCAAACATATTGATGGTCGCCAGCGTTTGCACGCTCCAACGGCGTCCGGTATCCACTTACTGCTCGGATCTTCCTGTTTTACAGACCCACTGTGCGCTTTGAGCGACTATTGCGGCTCTTATTGTGGGCTCTAGGCGATTATTGACAACATCATCAGTGGTGGCCTTACCTCACGCAAACAGGAGAGACTCAGGGGCCGTGAGACAGGGTAAACAGACAGGGGCAACACCATCACAATCACAGCCGCGCTGCTCTCGCCGTCTCCATCGACTAGTGCCCTTGCTCCAGTTTCCTATCCTTGTCACCTTCGTCGGGTTGCGACTGGCTGCTCGTTGTCGAACCGCAATGCAGAAGCACTCATCATTGCAAGGTGCCGCCGGCCTACCGCCATTGCCTGGCGCGTGTTCTAGCGTTTTGTATCGTGGCATGTCATACCCACTACCGTCAACTCTATTCTATGCTGCCTCTACTCGCTGCCCATGACGACAGACCTTGGCCGCGCCATCCGTGCATGCTTTTTAGCGTTGCTGGCTCCAGCGGGCTGCTCCGTCTACAGCGGTTCGTCCCTCGCTCCCATGTGAGGCTAAAGCACACGTTGCCTTCTCTTCGTTCGATTACCCATCTTACAACAGTAGGTCATGTACGCACGTGCATTTACCGTTGAATGCAGCATGAGATTATATTGGGTTATCATATTTTCCTTGGCGGCTTGTTTCTGCATCCCTTCCTTTGCCGCGAACTATTGTACCGGGTGCTCCAGATCCGTTTTGGGTGCTTCCGCCGTGGATCCAAACAGAGCCGATCATCCTCGCATCCAAACATGGACACGGCAGGGCTTGTTTCTGTGGGTCTGTATCCTACGCAGCCAGTGTGTGGCCGGTAAGAACAGACGCGAACCTATATTCTCGTCTCCTGTAAAGGTTACATACCCATGTAAGTATATGTGAGCCAGCAGCATCCTGCGAGACCGTGCCAGAGGCTGGCGTCTCCATATTCTACTTGGCCTTGTGTGATGGAACGTTGTAAGTCTTCAATGATCTTACGGCTTGCTTTTTTGCCATTAATATTCATTACTCGTTTCGAGGAAACTCGGGGCCCGTTGGATGCCCCATCATCGGTCAGTTCGAGTTTGTGTGCTGTGGTCTCGAATACGACATTTGACACGTTTTTTGCATGCGTGTGCTCCACGACCAAACATGAGCCTGCCGGAAAACCTGTCCTGCCGAGGGCAGCAGGCATGCAAGTCTTCAACGCGAACCTGGGCGGCAGAGGCGTGTAAGTGCTTGTTCTTTGCCCCTTTGGGATCCCTGTTGCATCATGGCTGGGTTAGACCAAGGTCGTCCTGATTTCGGATCCTGAGCTCGGGCCTTCCGGCCGACGTTCGGCCACACCAACTCCGAAACTTTGATACCTATCCCTGTTCATCACCGCCTCATGTTGCCCACACACCCCCCCAATCCGGCTCGAAGTTTGCATGAGGCTCTGTTCCTGACCTTGGCACAAATCAGTTCGGGAGATCAGCCCCCTGGCCAACCATATTGCACTCTTTGTCGTTGTCGTCGTCGTTGGCATGTCTGTGCCCATGAACTGGCTGGATTCGAACCACCCCCAATTAATGTCACATTAAGGCCATCACCACGAAAACATGTTTGGCTTGGCGGTTTGGGATGTCGGATGGGCCTTTGACCAGACTCTTTAGGGTACCAGAGGACAGCAAGCCATGGGTTGAGGCATGTCATGAGAACATGGGAGTCGGCCTGACGGCGAGAGACGGAGGCGTGTCACGGTCATCCCAACATCAGATATTTCGACATCTCTCATACTCTTGCTTGGGCCACCGTTTTCCTATAAAGACAGGTTCAACCTCCCGTCCCAATCTTCTCTTGCTTTTTTCATCATCATTCAGCATTCAGCATTCAGCAATCTTCAAGTCATCCGACCACTTCTTTTCCTTTCCAATCCTTTATTCTATAATTCACCCCTGCCGGCCAGGATTTACCTTCTCTCTCATATCAAAATGTCTGCTTCCATCAAGAGCGTCTTTGCCATTGGCCTCCTGGCCACCGCCGACATTGTCGCTGGCCACGCCGCCATCATTTCCGCCACTGGCGATGCCGGCGGAAAGGGCATGGCTCTCGGCATTGATACCAGCACTCCCCGTGATGGAACACGCCGCAACCCCTTCCAGGCGGACGCCACTCGTTTCAAGGGCGAGGCAGCCGACACATTCGGCGAGACCATCGGTGCCGGCACCAATGATCTCGAGACCGGTACCAAGGCCGTGATGGCCGAGACAGGCGACATGCTCCCTCAAATCACACCCGGCGGCTCTGTCGACATGACTCTGCACCAGGTCAACGCTGATGGTGGCGGTAAGTGAACAGACTCATTCGTGCCCAGGCGCGCGGCCCGGCACGGGACTAACATTGGAAATTGTAGGCCCCTACGACTGCATGATCAACGCCGACGGCACTGGTGCCGACTGGACTAACATCAACGTCATCACCACCCCTCCGGGCGAGAACTCTCGCAACCGTGACGGTGCTAAGACCGACTTCCCTCTCAAGGCCGCCATTCCTGCCGGCCAGAAGTGCACTGGAACCGTTGCCGGCCAGTCCAACGTCTGCTTGGTTCGCTGCCAGAATGCCGCCCGTGCCGGCCCATTCGGCGGTGTCGTTCCCGTTCAGATGGCTAACACCACCACGCCTGCTGCCGCCCGCCGCAATCTGATGCTCGCCGTCAAACGCTCCGACGATCTCCTCAAGAAGATGATCAAGCGTGCCCAGACACCCTCTGCCGCCCCGGAGGACGACCCCGAGTACCTGGCCGAGCTCAGAGCTGACGGTGAGGAGATCTAGATAGGCTGGAATTTGGGGCTGTCACGAGGGGAGAATATAGGGGTCGGCGGAGGCAAGAAGTACAAGCGATAGAAAAGGACTACTGGCTTGATGCTGATGCTAATTTCCATGTATCTGGAGAGGGTCTTGACTGTGTCAAGTCGATGATAGTATATAATTCCAATCTCTGACTGCTTACTGGCAAAATGACGCTTTTCCCCACCCCTTGCAAGTGACTGTGTGCCATATTGGGTTTTTGTGCGGTTATGCCGCATCCGCAGCATCTGGTGGTCTCCTCTCGTTTATAGATTACTGGTCAATGCCTTCCACTAGAAAGTGGCCCTTAACGCCACTTGCACAACTTGGCCCTAGACGAATTGTCCTCGCCTGAATAAATGGGTGAGCATGTATAGCAGCGGGTGTTGTGAGGTCGTCGGGGTATGGATATTGTTGCACGGTTTCAGGACTGCCAGGCTGTGTCGTTTACCTGCAGGTTCAAAATCATTCGCAAACTATTTCCTCCTTTGCGTGACTCTGCCAAGTTCAGCCCATGCATGTAATATCACCCATAGGCGGTACTCATTGTTGCAGGCTGCTGGGCAGGTGCATTGAATAATACAACCCACTGGACAAAGCTTGTCATGGCCAGAAGGGTACTGCGACGTGCTGCTCAGACGACGTTCATTTTGAATTCAGGTCAAGCAACTTCTGGGAAGGTTAAGACGGGCATGGAATGTCAGCGAGAGTAAACGAAGGTATTGCGTTTAACCTTAACTGGGTAGCCGGGGGGTGTCGGAGGCTGGGGAAAAGGTCAGACAGAGGTGTGGCAAGCAGCACAGGACAATTTCACTGGGACGAGATAAAACAAGACAATAATTTGAGTTGTGGCGTGATGGGTTCGGACTGGAAGGGGGAAGGGGACCGAAGATAAAAGGCAAAAAGGGACTAGGTTTGAGAAGTCATAGCATTAGGGGCAAACGACATACCTAGCCACCCGGTTTGCAAAAAAAAGCGCACACTTTAGAGCTTACTACCATAGAGGCTATTAGTCCACCTATTTTACAGCAACTATATAAGAATCAGGATATTGAAAATATCCTATAAATTGATAAGAAATAAATATTGGCTCTTTGCACTTTTGATAGCTATTTTTTCTTTTTTATTGGATATATGTAAGTATTGTGTATACGTTATTGCTGTTGGCCCCTTGTCTTGTTATGCTGAAGTGTGCGCTTTTTTTTTTGCAAACCGGGTGCTAGCCAAGGAGGCAATCAACAGACCAACTCTCCAAGGCTGTCTGTGCATTGATAGCGGCCAGACTTAACAAGACCAATACCAAAAACGTAAACCAGTAAAAACTGACGTCGATAACCATAACCTTCTGTAAGGACGAACACATGTCACCGTTCAGGCCTCATTGTCGTCGTCCACGGTCCGAAATGGCAGCAGAACCGTTCATCCTAAGTTGGCCCACTTGCCAAGGACACGGTACCTATAGAACTGAGTCAAGTTTAGCTGGTCTTGGGTGCTTTACCACGTGCAACATTTTGTCTGAGATAAGGTGTGCACTGTGGGTGCGCACGTGGACATAGTGATGCATGCGTAGGTTTGTATTGCAAACAAGAGCATATACATGTGGCATTGAAGATTGGGAAATGGTTCTGGTCTGGATATGGGCATGGCTATATTCGGAGGCTAGAAAGAGGGGGATAAACGAAATAGAACACAACGTGAACTAATAAACCAGAAGCAAGAGGCATGCCAGATCACCAGAGTAAGCCTCACCAAAAGCTTGGGGGTTGTCGTTGCCCCCACCTATTCCACCGTATGTGTGACGTCAATGGCGTTTATTGTAATGGAAGGGGTAAGTACAACAACAGAGAGAACCCCCCTGCCACCAAAGGAAGAAACAGAACCAAAGGCAAATGAAGGCGCGTTGCCGCCGGGTGTTGTGCCCTCCAGTAAGATCGACATCAGGCGTCTGCCGGGTTACTTTACCTCATAACAACCACCCGCCAAAGCCGCTATTTCCCTACCTTCATATCTAGGTAGTATCCCCACAAATGTTTTATGCCAACCCTCAATGTCATTGTTCAAATACCTAGGTAGGTAGTTACCAACAGAAATCATTGGAGAATGGTCGCTTGCCTGATTACATCGATTTGCTTGATCGGATAGGTACATGTTTCTCGTTGCTTGCTATCGTTTTCGCCTTCAAGGCAATGTTCCTTTTAACCAAAGTGCCAAGAAGGACCCGAATGGATGTCGAGGCAATATAAGTGTATAGGCAGGCAACGTAAAGGTAATGGACTCTAGGGAGCTGGGTAGACTTTACCTAGATGTACCATCCAACAACCTTAATCATCCTAGTGAGCTCTCACGACACCACCCCAGAAACGTACATGCCTAGGCAATGTGAGGGGAAGTGAGATGAGCTACGTAATCTGCACACCCAATACAGCGAGGGGTCAGGATACACTCCAAGTCGTGGAACCTTGGCCTACTTCTGCGCTCTATCTACCCAGTAACTCCGAGACCGTCCTTAGCCGTTAGTATGGCTGCGCCTTTTGACTGCCGAAGCAGATCATCTCCCAACCGCACTCACCTTACGAACCCAAACTCAAATGTGACCTGAACCGAAGCCCATCCATCAGGAGGTAACACACCAGAGCAGCAAGTCACCCTAAGTACCTACTGTCACTCATTATTCAAAGTCACGCAGAGGATGTGCGCCCCCTCCTCCATAGCTTTAGAGCGTAGAAGTAGCTGTGATCGATGGCTTCGTCAAATCAACGGGACTAGGACGGAACAGCAATGCAATGTTCTTCAAACTCGTGCTTTACTTGCCCGGGAAAGGAGAAGGCAAGCAGCAGGTGACTGACTGCCCGGCCTGCCCACCGCCCCAGGTTACCTACTACGTAGTAGGTAAAAAAGGTTGGCCCCTCCTTGTCGCAGTGGGGTGTCGTGTGTGCATCTGCGGCCTCCTACCATACCTTACCTACCTTGGTACTTCGGTCTTAGTGCCTCCTCCCTCACTTTGGCTTTGCCTCCGACGACACCAGTTGACAAACGCTACCGGAACTGAGTATAGTGATTGATTGTTCGTTCTGGACCTTCATAAACTTCCTCCTCCCCTCTTCTCTCCCCATATGCGTTCCCTCTTCCAACTCAGAACCTGTCCCACCCTCGACACCATCTGACACAACCCAATTCACAATATAATTTAACCTGCGTCCTTGCCAAACATAATCTCATCAGCCGAGAAGTCGCTACGCTTGCTATTGAACCAACACAAAAGGCTCCCGCTCACCTACATCAGACTGCACTATGCCCGGTTTGTTCCACTCTTTCACCACCCACTGCTACACAAGTCTTCTCTCTGCTCACACCCTGTGCCCAGACGACCAGACCAGAACCGAGAGCATGCCAGTTGACGCTGGCACCTCGCCAACCGTCTCTAACGGAGAGCCTGCTATCGCCCCTTCCCCGTCGCCTGCAGATCGACGGGCCAGCACCGATGAATGGGGTGAGTCTTGACCACCTGCTTCTTTACCGCTCGGGTCCGTGTCATGGTATGCTAATCTCGTGCAACCCTTAATCAGACGCCTCCAAAGTGCCACCGAGTCGCTTCCAGAAGCGCAAGGGTTCCATCTACGCTACCCCTGGTTCTCGTGATGGTCATGTTGACCGCAATTACGCCTCTGGCTTCCACGAGAAGCACACCGAGAAGGGCTACACCAAGACGCCTTCAAAGTAATACAAAAGACTTTGACAGGATCCGAGGGAACATATAACTGGCCGGTTACGTAGCAAACGTAAGGGTCAACATCCGTCGAGTGAGCGCCCGGCAGACTGTACAGGGGGGAAGGGGTGTCACACTATATCAGCGAGGCTGAGAATGAGACAACGAGGAATAAACTAAATTGCAAGGTTTGGGAACCGAAAATGGTTCTCAAGTCCTGTTGTCTGTATGATAGTACCTAAAACTAGCCAACCCGCCCTCACACCGAGAAGAAATTGTTACACATTATTCGTCAAGGTCATCGATGTCGATAGCGTCTGGGTTTGTTGCTGCAGTTGATGTCTCGGTTGTGCTCGTCCTGGCGGCATCACTAGCCGCCACAAATCCCACGGGAGCCTTTGCTTGTCGCTCGAGTGCTGCCATGGCATCGGCCACCTCGGGATCGCCCGACTCTTCCGGCCGCCGCTGGCTGCGTGCAAGGGCCTGCGACGCGATGAAATTGACGTCGGTGTTGTACTGCGCCTGCACGCTTCGCTTGATCCGCAGCATCTCCTTGAAAGTGTCCTCGTTGCCGTGCTGCACCTCGAACGACTCCCACTTTGCCCAAAATTCAGGGCTGGTGCGTGGGTCGCAAAACTGTGATGCGTGACCGTAAATAGCCCGCGCCCGGTCGATCTCGCCAAGACGCTTCTCCATGTCGGCAAACTTTAGGCACATGTCCCGTGCCTCGTTATCGGGCAGAGTAGAGATGGCCTTTTCGTAGATGGGCCTCGTCGACGGCAGCCCAAAATTGGATGCCGACTTGGTGATGTAGAAGTTGAACATATCTGCCCGGTCCTCGTCTGCCACCGCTCTTGTCGCACGTTCATAGATTCGCATCGCATGTCTCGCGAGGCCACGCTCCTCCTCCAGGTTGCCGTACATGAGATATATGACTTTGGCAAATTTGGGCGGACAATCCTCAATGGCCTGCTCAAAAAGGTCGCGCAGGCGCTCGATACCAATCTTGCGATCAACAGCCTTTGTCAGGTAGAGATTCCACAGCTCAAAGGCGACAGGATAGCTGAAAAGGTCGAGACCACGTTCGTAGATCTTGAATGACTCCTCGTAATACTGGTGTTCTTCCAATAGATTGGCGTAGTTGACCACCGTTTGTGGTGTCGCGATCCGCAGCTCGAAAATGCGTTCGTAAACCTTGCGCGTGTCCTCTAGGGAGCTGACACTCTCGACAAGGTCCACGTAAAAGCTCCAGAGTTTCCAGCTCTTGTGTACTCGCTGCTGCGGAGACAATGTCTCGTCAAAATAATCAACTGCCGATCTCTTTGGTGCCTGGACCGCCTTGGCCATGATCCGAACGGCATCGTCAAAGTTTTCGTTCCTCAGCTCCATCTCAGCCCATTCAATCCACATGTCGGCCAGTTCCGCGACGGATTTGAACGGCACCTTGACAGCCTTTTCCATGATGATACGCGCGTTTCGTAGGTCGCCCCCGCGCTCGTAAAATTTGGCATAATTGGCCCAGAGTTGGTGGAATGCTCCAATGGCCTTCTTCGGCTGTATTGTCGCGATAGCAGCCGTGTACGTCTGAACTACCTCCAGCTTGTTGTCCCCCCATAGAGCTACCCTCTTCTCCCATTCCGATACGTTGTTTGGGTTCTGGCGCAGGACGACATCATTGAGAAGAAAAGGTCTTCTGTCCATGAGCTGCTCGAAGCGCATCATTCGTATGTCGAGTTCAAAGTCCGCTTCCTCGTCGGTAATGCCCCTGTCAGCGCGATCTGAGGCAACCTCCATGAGAGCTCCAATAATAGACTCCTCGAACTCGGTGTATGAATCGAAAACGAGGGTGAAGTCTCTGACCGTCATCACCGTTGTGATTGCTTCTTCAAACACATCCCTTGCGCGCTCGAAGCTGCCTCTCCGTATCCAATATGTGGCCAGTCCGCACCATAGCTTCCCTCGTTGATCGGCAAATCTGACAATACCACTCCTAATGATCTTGTCTACGTCGATGCCAGTCTCGTGGCCGGTCTCAATCTCGGCTGCATGCTCGACCATCAGGTCAACCATTTCGCTCCATAACTCATAATGCCCCTTTCCATGCTTGCTCGTAAACCGCGGATTGTCGAGGATGTCCATATACTTCTTGATGGCCTCCGTGAAGAAGCCCACCTGCGTGAGAAGCTCTATAAAATCCTCAGCGTCCTCAGGATGAACTTGCATGTAGCGGCGCCAAACCTTGACAGCGCTGATTCCTGCAAGAGAATTGACAAAAGGCTTGTAGAGGGCCCAAATTCGGTTGTGCTGGGTTAGTGGTAGTGCGCGAAGGGCTCGATCGAAAGTTCGTCGTGTGGTCGTAACAAGCGGTTGCTGTAGCAGGAACTTGAGGTAAAGTTCCCAAATCCGAGGCATCTTATTGAGAAGAACCAGCGCGCGCTCGAACAAGGCGTTGACCTTTCGATATTCGGCCGAGAAAACAGCAGCGTTCAGCTTTGAAACGTGATGAACGCGAAATGTCAGATACTGTTAGACTGTCAGTCATTGCCCATGTTAGTATACCATTGTCTTTGTATACCATTTTCCAAAGCTTATATGATCGTGGTAGCTGAAGACAAGCACGCTCGAGAACAAACGCGCGCTCGTGTACGGTCCCATGCTGGGACTTGAAATGTATGTAGGCGAGCCATGGCTTGATGCTTCCGGGGTTGCGTAGGATGTCTTGCTCGTACACTGAATCTTCGTCGCCCTAGAATACTTTGTTAGCTTCGGAAACAAGAACAGCAGAAACAAGAACTGTAAGCCGCCATGCAAAACAAACAAGAATGTTACCTACAACCAGGTGCAGATCCGGACGTCTCTGAGAACCGTTGAGAAGCACAGAGGCAGGCATCTTTGATTCAGGCCAACGGCCCAAAAGTCATACGAAAGACAATGGTGACAGCTCAAGTGCTGGACACCTTAAGCATTCGCGCGCCAATCGCGACGGTGGATTGCTAAAAAGACGAGCGACGCGGTTCAATGATGAATCATGGCGCGTCCTGGAAACGATCGTTGCCTTCACAATGCCAGCGCCTGGTGCTGTGTTGTCCTTCGCACCAAAGAGGCCCAAAGCAGCCCAGGGACGTTTTTCTTACAAAGGGCCCACTTTAGCTGGGAAAGCCTTTAACCAGGGTACGTTCTTATCGGGACTTCCTGGCATTGCTACTGATACAGGCTTGGAACTCCCGAGTACCTACTCAGTAGGTACCGTGGTTACTGAGGTACCTGCTGTACTTAAACCCGGGCACGCTGGGCATGCCCCGCTTCTGAGCCCAGATAGGTACTCAACCATGCTATGCTATAGCACCAGCTGATGCCATGTGCCTACCAGAGAGGCACTTAGCGACGGGACACGGCGAGGAACCAACGTCGCTCATTTGCCTAACGTCTTCAGATCCTCGCCAACTCCATTGAACGGCCGCGCTGCTTCTACCTCCTTCTGTCATACCGTGCCTCACAAAGTGTTGCTGAGAACACGCACCTTTCCTTTGATATAGCCCATCTGACTACAAGTACAATTACCTTCGACAATCCCGATCAACCATGTCGGGCGCTCCTGTAAGCCGAACTCTTCAATTAGCCAGACTCAACGAGATCGCAGGCTGAGATGATCATACATTCATCTAGGACCGAGAGGCCGTGTTTCCTACGCGCCAGTCGCTAGGAATCATGAAGGCGAAGCTCAAGGGAGCTGAGACAGGCCACAGTCTGCTTAAGAGAAAGAGCGAGGCCCTGACTAAGTACGTCTCTAGAGGCCCCTGACCGTTCATAAAAGAAGGGATTCGCTGACAAGTTATGCGCCGCAGACGATTCCGAGGTTCGAAGCCCAGATTTTGCCGCGATAACTGGTACTGACGGAGGCGATTGCACCTCAACAGAGATTACAAGACGAATCGACGAGGCCAAGAGAAAGATGGGACGTGTGATGCAAATCGCCTCCTTCTCCTTGGCCGAAGTTACATATGCTGTGGGCGGTGATATCGGCTACCAAATTCAGGAGTCTGCGCGGTCAGCTCGTTTTCGCGTGCGGACCAAACAGGAAAATGTTTCGGGCGTTCTGCTCCCCGCATTTGAGAGTTACGTGACCGAAGGGAACAACGACTTTGGCCTGACGGGATTGGGCAAGGGTGGCCAACAGGTCCAGCGCTGCCGCGAGACATATGCCCGTGCCGTTGAGGCATTGGTTGAACTTGCGAGTCTCCAGGTACGCAACCGTCAAGATCACTTCCGTGGAAGATCGAGGGCTCTAATACGATCAAGACTGCCTTTGTAATCTTGGACGAAGTTATCAAGGTCGTCAATCGACGTGGTAAGTTACGCAGTGAATACTATGCCCGGAAGTTCCATACTAACGTTCTGTAGTGAATGCAATGTGAGCAATCCTCGGATGATTACGGACCAAGATCTCACTGACCGTATCCAAGCGAGCATGTCATCATTCCGAGAACAGAGAACACCATCAAGTGTATGTTACTCAAGAGGGTTATTCGCATGTTGTTATGGAATATCTAACTCGACCATAGATATCAACTCAGAACTCGACGAGGTGGACCGAGAAGAGTTTTACAGGTTGAAAAAGGTAATGGCGATCACTCACCACTAGCAACACCGATTTCTGACGGCCGATCGCAGGTAGCGAACAAGAAACAGAGGGATACAGCAGCCACAGACGCGGAGATTACGGCCAAAAAGGCCGCCAATGCGGCAGGGGAGAGGGGTGACTCGTCTGGGCCAAACGACCTTCTTGCGGCAGAGGAGGACAACGATGTTATTTTTTGAGCACTCCGTAATGTGCGGTCTAGTACAGCAAAGTGACCGCGATGCATGTTTTGATAATTAGGGTAGCTGGTCTGGATGCGCCTTTGTCTTGGAAGCATTCATACCCTCATAACCTCCTTAACCTACACGCAGAAGTAACAGAGACCCCGTCCCCAATCCGAAAGCGGGTGGCCTATTGCCGCTGGTATGTGACCTTGATAGTATGTGTGTCCCCAAGAACCATGCCCGCAGTGTTTTCCTTTGCCGTGATGGCCCCTTGTTCGCCGTCGTATTCGACGAACGCAATGCCCCGACGACCTGGTACCAATCTAACCTCGCGGAAACCTTCGAAGCGACCAAATATGCTTGTGACGGCATCTATATCGTAATCCTCCGGCAAGTTCTGCACGAAGAGAATTTTGTTCGGGGGGAGGTACTCGTCGGGGATGACGGCTGTTGTAGAGGGGTTCGTGGACTTGAGACCTGTACCGCGAGCGGCCTTGGCCGGGCGGTTGTCCGATGCGGCAGCACCGCCTGGTCCGGGTCTCTTGAGACGCTTCTGCTCTTCGGCAGCCTCGTAGGCCTTTTTCTTATCTGGTAAGGAGACGCAAGAGAGTCAGAAGTGATACTTTTAATCCGCAGATGGAGATGGCGCGCGCAGGACAAGAGAAGGGCAGCAGTAGGGTAGCCAGTACCTTTTTCGGCTAGGCGACGGCGCTTGTGAAGCTCAAACTCTTCGTCGTTGCCAGTCATTTTTACGGTGGCATCACTTCTCGTGCGGGCGAGGGAGAGCTGCATAGGCTTCTCAAACAGCTCGAAGCCCTGTACCTCCTCGATGGCCTTGCGCGCGGCCTCGGGGTCATCAAAGACAACAAAAGCCTGTCCCTTGGCCTTCAAGTTTGTCTTGGCGACGATGTCGATAACATTACCGTACTCAGAGAATATCTGAAGCAGCGCATCTTTCAGCTGGTCGACTTTGGCACGTTCCTCGAGGTTTCGCACGTATACTCTGTAGCAAAGGAGATCAGCCAGTAGCCCTACGTGTCGGGGTGCAATGACACGTACGTGGCGATGGGAAGACCAGAAGCCATATCTACAGATGTGTAGGAAAATGTGCAGTTGGTAGATTGTGATAGGGAATGCCACAACAATCTTCGACTTGCGACTGTCCAGAAGTTGTCTTGCGCAAGGCACTGGGTCGCTAGCGGCGTATACCGCTCACCTAAGCCTTGGTACCTACTTGGGTACCAAATGTAGTACCTAGCTACGGGGGGGTGAATGGGGACTAGACCTCAAAGTTGGTCACCAAACATAGGGATTATTCCGTTTATGACTAGGACTCCGAACTATTAGTAGTAGCAAAGTCAGACCTACTTATATTTGTTTGAATGATGTTCAATTACATACAACCATACCCACTGGAAAACTCGGGATCCCGTCCGCTCTCCCATAGATAAGCCAGTGAGGGCCGGATTAGTAGTTGGGTCGGTGACGACCAGCGAATACCTGTCAAAGCGCCTATAAAAGTGGAGGCACCCCCATTTTAGGGACACTTTGGTTGCTGCTAAATACTCTGGCTACTTCGACACACCCCCTCAGGCTTATGCGTCACACTAAGCCTGATTTTTATGCCAGGGGATTTGCCGACCAATGAGCTCTCATCCACCCTCTCAGGATAGTCCGGGTCACAAAGGATCTGAGCAGTGATTTCCGGATTTCCGGCTCTTTCTGGATCTCAGCGGATTCATCGGTCGTCTACCCCTCGATTTGGCCGAACTCGAACTCATGGCCCATAGAATTTAACAGTAGGGGGTAGGCGTTAGACGCCTACCGACGCGGCCAGCGGCTCAGACTGTTAATTGTCAAAGCGCCTATAAAAGTGGAGGCACCCCCATTTTAGGGACACTTTGGTTGCTGCTAAATACTCTGGCTACTTCGACAATACCTGGTATTGTATGTTTTTTGCGCCTCATCGCCTTCACTAACCATTACTGTTTTCAAGTTTTATTCTTGGATGTACTCCGTACTTCACCATCAATTTGCATGTTCCTGCGGGTTTGAATCCTGATCCAGAAACGGACAACAGGCTTTAATGAGCTTAACAAATTCCCCTTTCCACTGCTACATACGAGGTGGTAGGGGTAAATCATCGACCCCTATGATGTTACCCCCCATAGCTGACACCATAATAGAGGGGGTATATTCACCAACAGAGAAGTCCTGTAATAAGGGGGTGAACATTAGTTACCTGGCAGGGGTCAATAATTACGGCTGGATACCATCGGACAACTGACGTGCTCCGTGATACTGAGTGCACTCAGGACTGCATTATGCAAGCAAACCTGGTTGGGAACGTAGGCATTGAGACACACACCACTCACTCTGCCGGCCGCCAATAACTCCATTGACAATGTAAAGGCTTGACCGTTGGAATTCCCAGCTATCCCATATCTATATACACATATCGAGCTCATACTGCGCAGGGTTGCCTGGATGAGAGTTTATGCACCCCGCTCTACCGTGGGTGCCTCTTCCTCGTCGCTCCGAGGTTCTTCCAAAGCCAAGTCGCTCTTCAAATCTGGCAGGAATCGATCAATACGTTTCCAAGTCTCATTCCACAGATTTTCTTTCGATGCATCTTTGGTGGGAGAAACTAGGAAGCCGTTGCTTGCCATAAAAAGAACCACGTTCTTTAAGTTTTCCCGAACTGCCTCTTCCTATCGATTTACCGTTAGCCTATATCCTGCCCCGCAAACCTCGACATGTTGACTTACGAGGCTATCGCCCTGACCACTGTTCATCAGCCGATCCATGATGTCGATAAGCTTGACCCAGAGATCCAACATTCCGTCCCATTTCGAGAGCAGAACTAGGTATTGAAGGAACACCTTGCAGAGCAGCGACGCTGCCTGTACCCGCATTTCACTCATACCCTCTCTGTCCGATGAAAAGACTTCTGGCTTCAAAAGTTTGTGGATCAGTGGGAACAAGACCTCGCCAAAGATAGCCGTCCATTCCTTATGATCGCTGCAAGTAAGATCCGGGGAAAGCAGCGACCGCTGCAGTGAGGTAAAGGCTTGGAGGCGTACGTCACGACATGGATTCGTACACTGTGTGGTGAGTGCTTGGAAGACGGGCAGCCAGTAAGCAGACCATGCTTGAAGATCTCATTAGTGCCCGAGTCCAATGCCATCCGGAATTGAGGGGAGGGCGGGCTTACCTTCGTCGGTCTCTAGGTGAGATTGCTTCATCAAAAAGGGAACTCGTGCTGTCATGTTATAGATGCTGCTAACCGCCTTAGATCCGCGTGCAACGGCTTCAATAACGCTGCTGGCTAGTCAGTACAGATCAATATTCAAAGGGCGACATAGGTCGTTGCTCACTTCGGGTTTTCACGATTTCCTTCATGAGCTCTGCGTTGCTGCGAGTCAAGCTTGCGTTCCGCTAGTACAGCCCGTCCAGCTGCAGAGGCAAAGTCACCGAGGAGAGAGATCGCGGCTTCATAGTTGTCTGCAATGATCGCTGGCGGTGCGCCTCCACAGCCTAGCTCGAGAATGTCAAACACGCGCGGCGCAGATTCCTGCCGCCCTGCCAATGCTCGCATTATAGCCCAGAAGTCTGGAGAAGTCATGATCTCATTGCGTAGAGGGCTGGGCTCGTCAATGCATAGTCTCAACCCCTGAAGGACCAAGGGGGAAGTCTTGGTTAAAACCTCTTTCGCAAAGCTGGAGATCGTATGCAATAGAACTGGGACGTTGATGTAGTCATAAGCCTAGGGGGTAAAATGAATGAGACGGATGGCTTCCAAATAGTACAGAGAGGAAGAAGGATACATACGTAGCTGACTTGTAGTAGTTTAAAGAGGTAAAATGTGGCTCTTGAGACGATGATGTAGTGGTAATTTCCAGCATCTCGTAGCACAGCTTGCAGTGCTTCAATGACTTGCTTGCCGACAAGTTGAACAGTGCCTTGGTCTCGGAGGGCGAGCACTGTACTAAATTCGAGGATGTAGGCCATGGAAGGGTCGTACACAACGCTCGTCTGTGCTGGCTTCTGGCCGTTCATGGGCGCCGCTGGGGCATTCTCGGACTTCACAACTATAACCGTGGGGCTATGGTCTTCTGGCAGCGCGTCGAGCAGAGCACCAACCAGTGGTTCCAATTCTTGAGGCGCAAGCTTACTAGATTGGACACATTAACGAATGACTTTCTCTGAGATGTATGGTGACTTACGAAATGTTTGCGAAGACGTTGCCTATATGGCAAGAGTTAACACAGTCGACAGTGCAGAGAGTACTCTCCAACTCTTCATCTGAGGGCTCTGGAGGGTCATCTGCCGCGTAGCTGGAGATGTAATTGGTGAATGCAGAGAAGAAGCCCGTTTCCACCGTCTTGGCTGCTCGATCAATAACTTGAGACGGGGTTTGCAGTGGAATCGGGGCGATTTCCAAGACTGGAGACTCGGTAGAGAAGAAAGGAGGAACCAGAGAGTTAACAAAAAGGTTGAGCCAGATACGGGTGATCTAGAAGATGTTAGCCCTATCAGCATATACATGTGCGCAGGAAGGGATTCGCATACGTGTTTCCAGCCCTCTTGAATCAGGTGTTCACTTCCGGTGACAACTCGGAAGAGAACCAAGGTCGCCAGCTGTGCCCTAAAGTCCCTCCCAAGCTTGACCGCTAACTCGCTCACCATAACACTACTCTCCCCAGCCTGTACCTCAGTGTTCAGGCTCGTGTTGGAAGGCATGTCAGTAGCCAACGTAGTCATATGACTGAGAGAGTAGATGATTTGATCTAGGGCCTCGGTGTTTTTGTAATGAGCCGCGATCCGAGCGCATTCGTCAAATCCAGTGACGATCCTGGCGAATACTGCATCGTCGGTAGCAGACATGAAAACGTAGGACAACGTAGACACGATTGGGCGCCAGGTGGAAGCAAACATGTCGGCATCGTAAATGTTTGTCTCGCAAAGAACCAGAGGCTGCACAGATTCCGACTTGACAAGGAGCTCTCGCCAAGCATAGTCAAAAGCGTGCTTGTTGTCGTGCTCGTCAGGCAAAATGATT
This sequence comes from Colletotrichum sublineola, assembly GCA_020631755.1. Classification (NCBI taxonomy): domain Eukaryota; kingdom Fungi; phylum Ascomycota; class Sordariomycetes; order Glomerellales; family Glomerellaceae; genus Colletotrichum; species Colletotrichum sublineola. Next base: position 3,345,536 of record JAHSQG010000006.1, on the reverse strand, counting down.
TCGTTGTTCCTAATGTTGTCAAAGATTTCTTGTAGATACTCAGGCGCGAAGTCCTTGCCATCATTCACGCCCCTCAAGTTGCGTGCAAAATCTTCCACCGTCATGCGCTTCTGACCCTTAAGATTAGGGTTGTGTTGGTCAGTGTTCAGCATGATGATGGCGTACGTCAAGACAAAAACGGCATCAGCATTGGCGACCTCTGTCGGCTTCGCCTTGGAACAATATTTGTCGGCGAAACAAGTGACGATTCTCTCGATCAAGGCCGACTCGCCAGGCAACCTGAATGTCTCCAATAGCCCCCTAAGCGCCTCGTCCACGCGCTTCTCGGAGAAGTCGAACTGGCTCATGTATGCTTCCAGTACGTCCTCACTCCCCTTCTTGGAGAGGTACTCACCGAGAACCTTCTTAGACACTCGAGAAGTGCCTTTTAAAAACTTAGCAACAGCAACTGGGTCCTTAACATCCGCAATGATGCCTTGGGCCTCGAGATATGCGAGCCCGCCCTTGGGGTTCTCGTTGAACTTGCTGGTTCCCTTGATGATGATCTTCTTCTTGCGTCTCTGCTCCCGCAAATCCGTAGCGTCTGGGTAACCATCGACGACAGGTGACTCACCTAGTCGTTCAGCTATAAACTGGACATATCTGAGTAGTGCATCCAGGCATAGAGGGGGGACACTCGTCGTGCTCCAGGTTGCAGAATCTGGCAGGGCATTACGAGAAAGAAGACCGATCATGTCTTCGCACAGATCCGCTCGGTCAGCATCACAGTCGTAGTTGATGAAAAGCTCGGCCATGAAAGTCGGCATTCTCGAAAGCACACCAATGTTTTCGACCATTGCTTGCCTCGCGTCGGGCTTCCTCGCACCGCCCTCCAATCCAAGCTTCTGCCGATCCTTGACGGGTACTGGTGTTGAGCGCCCACTACTCGTTTGCGATTGCGGTGGCTTAACAAGCTTTGGGGATTGGGGGATGCCGGCGTACAACGACGGATCGATGCCAGGTTCGCGCGGTATTTCCACTGACGGATGAAGACATGCGACAAGATAGGAGAGAAATAGCTCCTGCTGTAGCTTGAGAACACCACGGCATGTGGCCAGTAGTGTTCCAGCAACAATGAGTGATTCCTGCAGGATGGCCATGTTGTCGGATCTGACAAGTTGGAAAAGATAGCAACAAAGCCGGTCTTCCGCGATGCCAGCTAAAGCCGGATGTCGCGCAATGGAGGGCCCAGAGACCTCGAGGGCTACGTGAATGATGCGCAATGCCATAACCCTCATCGTATCCGTGTGTTGGCGGTCGTTGGGGTCCAAGAAGTTAACCAAAACTCGGAAGAGCTCCCGGACAGAGGGCAGAGAATAAGGCCGGAGGTCAAGAGAATCGGAGCTTTCTGCACCATCCGCGTCGACCTCGCCCTCGGTTTCGATGCCTGTTCCGGTGTCTGCCTTGCTGTCTCCAGACTCGGAGCCTATTTGAGAACGGGGACCTGGATCCAAAGGTGTCGAGCTTGACGTGGACAGGCGCACGTCCTGCTCAGAACTGGTTACCTGCAAGCCTGGCGCATTGCTGGTAACGGCATCCATCTTGACACTATCCATGTCGGCGCTCGTTTGCTTGTCAAGAGCATCAGACTCGTCCCCAGCTTCAACCTCGAGGTGTTTAACATCTTCAAAGATGATCTGGCACATGCGAACCATTGACGCTTCGGCAGTTCGGCGCAAAACGGGTGAAAATCGAGGCTGTGAGCAGATTGCCAACCCCCTGCCCATCATATCGCAGACACTCTCATCACTTAGGATGTCACCTCCCGGGCCAGACATCATGTCTTCCATCAGGTGTAGAATCATCAGCAGAACGACCTCCACCTGACCAGCGTCGCTTCCATCGAACTGACATCGGGTTACCGCTGCAGACAGTGACTGCATTGCAAGAGCGAACCGTGGAGAGGTGGGGCTGATGAAGCCGTAGGCCAGAAACTTGCGAAGGGCTCCCAGAGTAAGGATCGTTATGGGCGCCGCAGTGCCTTTGGTCTGAATAACCTGCAAGAATGGGTTCAGGAGAGACAAGGCATCGAATGAATGGATATCTGAAGTACACCGTGGTCAACAAAGACGATCCCAGGAGGGAATTGACATGCGGAGTTAAGCGAGAGGGAATCTGGATCCTACCTCTAACGCTGGCCAGTTCATGGCGAAGCTTTCCGAAGCCAGCCATTAAAGGATTGTCCTGTATGCTGCGGCCCTTCTTCCCGCGCAAGCCCCATCTGTTGGCAGACGCAATGTCCTGTGCACCATCTATCCCGAGTCCAGCCCCTGATGTCTTCGTAGCGCCCCTTGACGAAGGGTTCGGGGACCCCAGGTTAATAGGGTTCGGGTTCCCGCCCAGGATAGCCGATACGGAGGAGTGGGGAGATCGCGCATGCTTCTGGATCGCTGAGGTGATCGATATGCATTCGGACATAACCAGGGACACTGGATCTACAGCGACTGAAACGGGGCGACTTCGATATTGCATCCTAGGCGCAATCACCGGTGTGCCTCCCACGCGGCGTAGGTCTACACTGGAACGGGCGCCGGCGGCAGAAGCCGTTTCGGTATGCAGTAAGTCGTCTTCATCTCGACTCATGTTATGGTGGTGGAATCGCGGTATTGGATGTGCGCAATGTTCGAGTCTTGTGTGAGCGTTGGTGCTCTGTTGGGGCGGAAGGAAATGCAATAGGTTTAATGAGGGGGCTGAACGGATAAGTTGCGCTCAATTGTCGTTTGTTAGTTTATTTATACGATGAAGTCGAAAGAGAGGTCGAGGACAGGTATCCGGAAAGCCGTTAATGTTGGCGCCTCGAGGCTCGCGGTCGGTAGATTTAACGTCGTTGAGATTTAGGTGTCTTGTCCAAGCTGTAGCCAAAAAAAAGGGCCCCAATGTGGAACTGACCAGGTTGCAGATGCAGATGGAGCTTCAGCACGGAGAACTGCAGTCCTTGTCATCAGGTGCTTTCCGCTGTGGCTTAGGTAGGTAAGTACAGTACTGCTGCAGGGTACCTCTCAGCTGGGCGTTGAGTTGGGCGTTGGGCTTACAGTGGCTCGATAAGACCCTGGCCGATAAGACTTGCGTCCACACCTATCGACCCACGTGACGTATTTCCCTTCCACCAAAGACCTAGCTAGGTACGGAGAGGATATTATAACCATAAACGTGTACCTTGTTGACAACCCACCTCTTTCCTCCCACTGGCCCATCTAAAGGCAAGTCAGCTTCAGATATAGTCAAGTATTAAACTCGGGTACACAAGTCATGACACTGTAAGCCGTCCCGTGCCCAGTTTGGTGCCCACTACGTAGCTGAAGCGCCCCAAAGGATACCGGCCAAACCAACGCCTTGCTGCAACATCCCTATACTGATCATTCAAAGGTAAAAGTTTACACAACAAGAGACATTACAGAAAACCGTAACTATTCTCAAGTCTCCGAGGCACATGGATCATTCTTGACCAGCATCATAGAAGGATAGACCCATAAAGATCCCTTACCCCAGCAATGTTAAGCTCCAGATGTAACACCGCCGTTGTGATTAGGCCGTTTTAGTGGTCTCAGCTCTCTGCCTTCTTGACGAAAGCAGCGTCGTTCTCCCCTCTTTCCTTCTTTGCCGGCTTTTCGACCTTATCTGCCACCTGTTTCTTGCTCCCGGCCTCCTTTACCCCCTTGGCCACATTCTTTTCTTCTGTTACCAATTTTTGCATGTCCGATTTGTCTTTCTCCCATTGACTGCTTGCATCTCCAAACTGCTCTTTAACCTTCTTGGCCTTCTCCGCCTTCTCTTGTTCTTCCTTTTCTCTTGCAAGCCTCTCTTGCTCCATCTCCTATGCCGCGTTAGGCCCACAGTTCACTTTTGCATATTAAGAAATTGACGTACCTCCATATGCTTGATGTCGTCAACACTTGGTTCGTAAAGGTGCCAGATCGTGTAGTGCGGTAAACCAACTACAGAGTACTCCATCCGTTTCGCCATCTATGTGGCAATAGTCAGCATCATTGACTTGGAGCTTAGTGACAGAAGCATCTTACCTTTCCGAATCCTTCCGTCTCAGCATGCTTCTCAAAACTGAAAGCTGGGAAATGGACTCCAGATCGGAAAACCTTGGCTTTGGCCAAGATACTGACACCGCCCACTCCATCAATTTCCATCTCCATATCTGGATCACCGTATGGGTCTCGCAGATATGCCAGGTGAGGTCGCCATGTTGCGTATTCAGCGTAGCCTTCCACAATCACGGCGTCCTCGTCGAGAGTATCCGCAAGAGCTAACGCTGTCTCTGACTCTTGCCACGAGTTGAGGTCGTATGGCTGCTCTCCGCCGAGCCAATCAGGCAAAGGACGCCATACATCTGCAGCTGATTAGCCCGATATTTAGAAACTCGGGAAGGGGGGCGTCAAGACTTACTCGGCACAATGACGTCCTTGTTGTGACGCATGAGATCCTCGAGAATGGTGAAAGGTGCCGTCTCAACATCGACATCACGCCAGTATACCCAAGAGTGGTAGGGTCGCAATGCAGCACTCAAAAGCCAATTCCGGGCTTGCGCCATCAATTTTCTTCTACTTGCCTGAGCAGCAAACCCATGACGACTCTCGACGTCCTGGTTCACCTTTTGTCCAAAGTCTTTCTCAATGATGGAGATTTCTCCATATGGCTGCTTCGCGTCTTCGTCGGCTTGAATTTCTTCAAGCATGTTGGAGAGAACCTGGAGAGTGTGGTCCTTGGAGTCGGACACGAGAAAGGCAAGATCGATGAGGTGGTGAGGATAGGTCAAGTTTCGCAGGTGGGAAAAGAACATTGGCAAATGCGGCTCGGCGTCTCTCAAAGGCACACAGAGGAGAATGCGCTCTTCACGTTCCCAGCCCCGAGCGGTTCCTTGTACATTACTAAGGTCGTAATATCGCACTGTCTCGAGTTGTAGGTCATTGCTAGCGGACAGCAAGCCGAGAGAAAAAATGGAAGTCAAGGAGGCCCCAGGCCATACGAAGACAAGGAAGAGGACGGCGACAGCGACAAAGATAACGAGGCGGGTCAATAGGCGTTGGCGGCGACGATTTGCAGGTATTGATGCGCGCGGCTGGTATCTATCAGACAAAGCCGGAAGGGTTAGTCGAGGCGTGGCGCAGGATGAAGGTGGGCATATAGGAGGTGCCTGATGATGTGTTCTTTTACCTGTGAGGGGAGATCTCAAAGGTGTTTCCCCTTGGATATCCATTGGAGTATCCACTAGCATGATGCCGGGGCACCACCTTTGAGGTGGCCGAGGAAGCATACGATGGCAACATCCAAGCTTGAGCAAGAGGGCGTAGAGTTGGTAATGAAACACCTCGCCCAGCCCTTCGGAGTTGTGAGGGTTAAGCAGAGGAGAGCATCTAGAAGTAGGAGGAGCGAGGATTGCGATCGGGCGACTGGAACAAAACGGGATGTATCGGTTTGGGAAGCGAGTGTTGCCGGAGTGTCGTCGAAGCCGCGATCAAGATGGCGTTTGGCTGTCGGCTGTGGTCGACAGGAGGAGAAGTGCTGTCGCGTCTCGGGATGGATGTGGTCAAAGTACAGGGAAAAGGAGATGCGACGGAATATGGAGTCTGGTCGCGGAACTCCCCAGCTAACGGCTACGTATTTGGTTTTCAGACTGCCTCTCTGTCATCCAATGGACCTGAGGGTACTTTGGCTGGCACTCCCTTGGATTAGCACCACATGTCCTGTGCAAGGGGTACGAAGCAGCCCTCGCTACTCCCTTTAGCGATCTAGGTGCACCGGGGTCTACTATGTAAGTACCTGTACCTTCCTTATTCCAGGGAACATGGGTTAACCAAATGTCTTGACTGTGTCTACCAGAAAGCATTGTGATTGGACAAACTCCAAGCCAGGCTGTATCATCAGTTCCTCTTTACCTCACTACGTACATAGGTAGTAGAGACAGCAGTCAATGTAGGGGACTTCGATCAGATAACTCAACACAAACACAGAGAAGGGGCGCGGGACTAGTCTCATACTTGCTTGTTGGACTACCATCTATTGTGCGGTATTTTTGCCAAAGGTACAGTTGTTATCAGTGTCACATTGCATCTACCGCCAAAACCACAGATGACAGCACTGATTCCAAGACACGAGACGAGCCATTGTGCATATTACAGCTGACACCATCTGACGAAAAGGGAGAAGAAAGTGGATGAAAGAAAACCCAACCTCATGAGCTAGCTCAACCAACTTGAGGACCAGCTGATACAAACTCGCAAGTTGAACCGCTGCCTGAAGGTGCCCTACCAGCCAGCAAGATGGGCAATAGAACAGCGCTTAATTCTCGAAGATGACTGCTTTGAGTGCTTAATGGTACTTTCGAGAAGTTTTGTCGAAGAAACATATGATTTGCAATCTACCATTCTCAGGTCCCAAAACAGTAATACATTACCTCACCACGTATTGGTACATATGAGGGAAGCAGCACAACCCCATTTGTAGTCTCATTTTATCACTGAAGGCAGAGCAGCCTGCATGGATGGACAGCTTGCCATCGAATACAGGCAATTAGTGGAAGGGTTGTTAACAGGTCCAGGAGTCATCAGAAACATCACTCTCCAGGAACGCGGTGGTCAGTTTCACACACATGAAGCACGCAATTTGGGATCAAAGGCGGGAAATTTTACGAACAGGTCATGCATCCACATGCATGCCGATTGAACCATTTCAGGAGCCTGCTCAAGAGTCATGTTAGCAACGGTGCGGACATGGCATACGTCGTGCCCAAGCTAAATGATGCCATCGAATCAGGCAAGCCGGTTTTACTCATTCAGCCAAGTCGGCCTCGACAACCCAGAACTTCAGAACGAAGAACCAGGAAGCGAAACACGGAAGTCAAATGACAATCCCCTGAGGGACCGACTCCACCACCTTCCTCGCTCCTCCCAAGAGAAGCTCTGGTGCGGGAGGATGACTCGACTGGCGTGAAATAGTTGAATGGATAAGCTATAGTCATCATGGTGATGAGACAAGCATGCAGCTTGGGCATTGGACGAAACGAGAGTAAGGAAATTTACCTGGTAGCCGCAAAGCTTGAGGACCGGAATGAAATTGATGGGGGCCTTAGGCCACAGCTTGCGATCCTCGATATTAGTATCGACGTAACATTTCCTACTAGAAGCACTTCTCAGTCAGCTAAATGGTACTTCTCTATGGCATGCAAACGAATTGGTAGGGAGAGTCGCATCAGACAAGGTTTTTGGTATATGGGTATCATCACAGTGTTCAGTAGCAGAACTGAATGAAAAGGTTGTTCATCATAGTCGACAGCCATCGAAGGAATGGTGCTGGTGGAAACACGGAAGAAAACTTTTGCCAACTTACCAGGGGGAAAAATAGGAAAAGGGAAGCTCGGCCAGATTCGAGCAACAAGGCCCGTCCTATTGCTTTGTATGAGACCCTGGGGTTTGAGTCAGCGCTTGCCCTGAATTGCCAATGCAAGCATTTGTTCGAGGTCCAACATAGGTGAGGGTCAGATGGTGATGCATGTTTGTTCTTGCGCTCAGGAGTTCGCGGGAACGGTGTGTATGGTATACATCATAGAGTCGGGATGCGAGTTGGGACATGCTGTGAACTTACAGAACAAGAGATCCTTGAGTCTGACCTCGCAGCCGCAGCGTTTTTGCTACGGCTGACCAAAGAACCGTGAAGACCAAAAATGATTGTGGTTGAAATTGGGGTTGTCAGAATCAGCCAGTGCTGCAGAAATTTTCAGGCTTGAAGTATTTGCAGACTATATGGTTTAACAACATATATCCACTTGGACTCTCTAAGATAGATCAGCTCTAACGATGCTAATTCATCTAACCGGGCTTAGCTGAGGCCCATCAGTTTGGCACTCCAGGAAAGTACTTTACCTCAAGTGAAAATTCACTTCAACACGATCTCAAGACCCTATGGTCAATCGACGGTTATAGACAAAAACAATAAGGAGACCGTTCCTATTATTGACTCAATCGAACAGGGACTCAAGCGGGATACTTCAGAATCCTTTGGGTGGATTTTGCGAACTTGGTCCAAGGTTTCTGCATCCATCACACATCTTCCTCTTGTCACCAACCGACCACATAATCTTTCTCAAGGGCTATCTTGAATATGGCCGATCGGCGTAGAATCAACGGGCCGCCTGGTGCAACTTTACAACCTGTCTATGACACCGTCAGCTCAAATTCAACTCCCCGGGCAAGACCGGCAAACGGCATTCGTGGCTTGTGTTGGTTCACTCCCACCTTCTCATCGGCGCTTCATGGTACTGACAGGAGCAAGTTCTCAAGACTGGGGTGACCCCGACGGCGTCAGGCTCAGCCTATATGGAGATCGAGCCTCCTCACAGCCATGTGAAATCAAACTTCAAGACCAACGGCATGAAACTTATCTGCACCGTCCACGGACCCCGCTCACTTCCTCGATCTGCTCCATTCTCACCCTACCTGGTGCTCTCAACCCATGTCAAATACGCCCCTTTCGCTACGCGCCAACGTCGCAGTTACCTCCGCGATTCGAGTGAAAGAGACATCAGCGTTCATCTTGATACGGCTCTTCGTGGAGTCATCATCGCCGACCGATGGCCCAAGAGTGGCGTTGATGTTATTGTTACCATTGTTGAAGGCGATCAGGAGCGAGAGGCTTCTCATTTTCTCGGCAACGAGGAATGGGACATGATGAACGTTCTCAGTGGGTGCATTACGGTTGCTGCGGCAGCCCTTGCGGATGCTGGCATTGATTGTGTCGACATGGTCACTGGCGGTGTTGCGGCCCTCGTTGCGTCAGATAAGGACGACATGGCCACGTCATCCATCGTTTTGGACCCAGTCTCGCTGGAACACGAAAAGATACTGGCTGCTTGCTGTGTCGCCTATCTACCAAGTCGTGCCGAGATCACCAACCTCTGGGTGAAAGGCCATTCTTCACTGTCGGACCCTTTGCTGCATACAAAACTCGTGGGCCGTGCTATTCAAGCATCCAAGGGCAACTATCGTGCGGTCCTTGAGAGACTTCAATATAACCAACCGCCCAACAGCTAAAAACATCCGTGGTTAAGCGAGTTGGCGGGTCGACATAAGTTCTAGGGTTCATTGCCAATTGCGTTATGCTTCTGTGCGAAGGGCTTACTGCATCATTAGCCCAGACGAGAACTCGGCAGACTTAAACCTGCTATAAAGTGTTTTGCTCAACGGTAATAATGGTTTTCCTCCAGCATTGGGAGACCACAAGCATTGGGAGAAGAGGAAGCAGGCTGTCAGTTTTGCGAACAAGGCTATGGTAAACGGAAGAGGGTACTTTGAGATATAGTCACCCTTTTATGCAAGTCAAAGTTCTGGTGTATCACCGTATATTCATTGTTGATGACACCAAAGAAGGACTACGGAGTATGCCACGCTGGAATATTCGATGTATTATCGCAGGGCCTGTATTTAAAATCTGAGCCTCAACAGGCCGAGGCAATGCGTGCACAAACACAGATGTTGATTGATAATTGTACAACATGTAATTGAGGGCATCAATTTCGCAGACACGTTTTATGAAGTAAGGAGGGAGAAATGCCATGGGTTGATTGATACTTCTTATAGCGGATCTAGAATGTAGCGTTCGGGCATGCGTGCCATCAAAGGAGTTACGGCAGCAAGTATGTTCTGATTGGTATTCACAGTGACGTACCACTCTGCTCGGGCTCCAAAACTCCGTACCCCCGTATAAATCAGCTGCGGTCATTATTCCACACAAGGACTAGGCGACACCGCACTTGTCAGGCTTCTGTTGTATCCACTTTACCCCAAGAAGACAGTCAAATGGGCCCACCTGTCGAACGCTTCAGCCCGCGGTGGAGCGTATGCTGCTGCGCAGTCAGCGAGCTGCCCGTCGCACGCGACAACACGCTACCCATCTCATCCGAGCTTCCGTCCATCTCCTCTTCGTTAACCCCTTCCCCCTCCCATCTATCCACTTCGATACCGTACGTAGTACCTACTCGGCCACCCGAGACCGACCGATCTTGAATTCACCCGTCAATAAAGCATCAGCGACAACTGATTTCCTAATCTACAACAAATCGCTCCTCCCCAACTGCCATCATCTACCAATCCTTTTGACGACATCTCCTTCTGCTCTCTGCCCGCATCATGTGCCGCTGTCCTCGATTCCACCACCCATGATCTGTGTTGCCATACACCCAGCCGCCCCGAGCGACAAGGCTGCAGTCGTTTTCTCCGCCGACACCCGCTCCGAATACCAGTGTCCTTTCTAGCAAATCATGGACACTCCTCATCAACCTGTTTCGCTGGAAAGCCCTGGGGTCTGGCAAAACCTTTCGCTGTGGACTACTTATCGATTTCAATACGCCGTTAACGTTACCAAGCTTACTCCCTCCCTCGAAGATCTGGTATGGGCCGGTCCGAGAATGGTCCGGAAGCTCACGGCCTACCTACCCTTTCCCGACTCACTTGACGCTCTCAGCCAGAGAGTAATACCCGAAGCAACAGGTCCTGGGATACTGCACACTACCAACCCTGCCACCACTGCCGCCTTCAGCATGGACATCCCGCCTCCCATGGTTCACTCCCACGGGTCTGGACCTGCTGTTCTGCTCGATTCGGATATCGGCGGGGTCTCCCCTAAGTTTACCATGGAGGGCGCAAAAGGGCTTGGCAGCGTGTTCAGCTATGCCACAAGCAAATGGGCACTCTGCTGTATCGCCATGGCCATCGTACTCAACCGCACCCACATCTTCGCTGCTACACGTCGACGTTTGCGGCTCAGCTTACCCATTCGGATGTTGCTCCGCGGTCTTCCGATCCTCCTGTTCCTGGTACAAGCCCGTGGGCTCCTGCGCTCGATTCAGTGCCAGACCTCTCCCGACTTCTCCAAGATGCGATGGGGAAACACAAACAAGAGCTCTGAGCTTATGTTCTCCCAAACTGGGGGCTTTCTTCACACCATGAGCTCTACAATATTGCTAGGTGCTTCAGACGAAGAGTCCTGCATAGCCGTGGGCATGGTGCCGGCAGATGTTGACGATGCGGCACAGGAACTTCGGGGTTCCTTGTCTCTACTATGGCCGCTCTTTGGCACTTTTTGCCTAAGCCAATTCTTGGAGACTGTCTCCTGTGCCGTTCAGGGCCGACCTGTGGCAGCAGAGACGGGCATGACACTATTCGAACACTCTCTTGCGTTTGCAGAAGCCGATGCCGCTATCAGTAATCAGCTGGGATGGGGCTTGTTTACTCAGTCGCAGGTAGCAGAGGCTACGTCAAGTGCTGGCGGTACTATTGCCATCAGTCGTTCCATGATTTTAAGGAGAGTCAATACTTCGCCTGAGGTGCTATTGATCGCTTTCCTTTCCGCTATGAGCCACATCACCAGCCATGTGCTGGGTATTTTTAATCTCCAGGCCAAATTTCGTCTGGTCAGTACTGGGTTCTGGGGTCTCTGCTTCATGGCGAGCATCCTCTGGAGTGCCTTGACCTTCTCATTGGACGATTCAGCAAAACAAGGACTGCTCAGATTCCCTACCGTCTGTATCATCGGCTTCATTCCCCACGTACTCGTTCTTGGTGGTATTCTCGTCTGTTTGTTCATATATCTACTGGCTCTTGGGTTAGCCGCTTTTACTCCTGCGGATGGACAAGCAGGACAGAGGTTGAGTCTTCAAGAACGACTGCTCCACGCTCACGCAAACATGCAAGCCAACCTCTCATTGTCCGACATCCGCATTAGCATGGAAATGGACTTTTACACAGCCCTGTTACGAACTGGCTTTGGCGCTATTACAATGGCAAGCGAAGCTGTTTACCTGAACGAGGACAGGGACGTCACTATGCGGCCCTATACATGGCTCGAGGAGGAGAGGTATCGGGAGCTCGAGGATCTGCGGACGCAGTGGATTGGAGCTGGTGCGACGGACTCCCACTACGACACCATAGGCACCATCGGCCTGGTGCCAGTGAAAGATGATAACATGCTGACCGCGAATGGTTATACTCGCGAGAGAGCAGCACAGAAGGTGCCCAAGTCTCGATCAGGAGAGAGACGGCTAAGGGACGGTGTCGGCGCTGCGGAACGAAGCGGCAGGTGGTTAATGGCGCTGGATTTCATCATGAATATCAATAGGCTGATATTCCGGACGTGGGCTACAGCCATGCTGAAGATCCTGTCCAAAATCGGTCTCCGCCATCCAAAGTTTCTACTTTGGGTCGTTCGTCGACCAAAGGCTGCCAATGATACGAGGAGCTCGAACCACGGCGTCAGTACAACTCGTACGCATGCACCTGCCGACTCTGTTGAGTCTCCCCTGAACATCCCCAGAACTGATGGTGTTGATGTTGAGTCCGAGTTCAGAAAACAGGCATGGAGAGGAAGCCAGAATTGGGACCCTATTGACGAGGCTGATCTTGACTCAAAGCTATACGGGTGGTGGCTCAGTGGGGGTTGGTGGGGCTCGAAAGACAATAGCGGCGAATACCAACCATACGCGTCTTGCGACGCAAACAACGATGACGATACTACCAGTGTTGTGTCTGTCAGCACTGATAATGATAGTGAATGGGAGTCAGAGGAGGACGGGCGGCGAACACCTACGCAGACCAGGTCCTGGGCTTCCCGGGAAGATACCCCAGCCCCTGAGGATTCACTTCAGTTGTCAGACCTTGCACGCCTGCTACACCCGAGCAACCCAGAGGAGAGAGAGGAGGCGCACGCTCTAGCTGCCCATCTGAACAGCGACAGAATCATGACACGATCACAGTATCGTAGGGCGCAGCAGCTACAGAAGACCAGGATCCTACAACCAGGCGGACGAGCCAGTCGTATCATGATGCGACCGGTAAAGATGACGCCAGACGAGGAGGCTCGCCGCTTGGAGGAGTTGTTACTGTCTCGCCGTGCTAACTCTACACGTTCCATGGATGGCGGTACGTCGACATGGGCTGAGGGCGCTGCCGGTCTTGGCCCGGATGGACCGCAATGCGTTGTTTGCCAGAGTTCTCCTCGCACTGTCATCGTATGGCCGTGCCGCTGCCTGAGCTTGTGCGACGACTGTCGCGTCTCACTTGCTATGAACAACTTCGATAAGTGCGTCTGCTGTCGCAGAGAGGTGATCAGTTTCAGCAGAATTTATGTTCCTTGAGTATCAGTGGGCTGGAATAATAAGACGGTCGGTTCTGTTTATTGGACATGTACCTCACCAAGGCAAGAATGCGGAACTGAGAACGCGGGAGCCATGTAGGCGTCTGTGGCTATGTGGTAGACTAGGTTCGTTCAACGAAATGGGGTATCTTAGTGGTATGCTATTATACAGGAGCTCTGGGCTTAGTACCAGGAGGTATCCTTCATTCATGGTCATTCTCGTCCCTGTGTTATATCACATTCCAGCCCATTCAACACAAAAGGTGCGCACCTGCGTTGAGGATCCACCCAGGTCGGGGACCTCGCCGCCAAACAAAAATCCCTTCTTGACCGACGTGCCGAGGCGACCACTGCCGACGACATCAAGCATGGGTATGTCCTCGTCCCAGCCGTAGTTTGTGGCGAGGAAGTGGGCGTGATATCGAAGTGGGTCGCCGGGATACACGCTATAGTCAGCGCCAAAACGCAGGCCAGGCGTCATGAAGTAGCCTTTCGATTGTAGGTGCCGATGCAACGGGACGACAGGAGGCAAACATGCTGGGTCTGGCCCATCCTCCGAGAGCATCTCCAGGCCATCGCTGGTTGTCGGCGTGACTGTTAAGGCTGTTTTGATACCCGCGCCATTACGGGGTTTAGCAGTACTGTCCAGGATGGGTGATTCTGGAGGGGGCAGGTCCAATTGGTCACCTGGGTTAGGAAGAGATGATCGCTTGGCGCCGTTAACCCTCCGTGCTTGCTCCACGGCTGCCTTTTTGGCCTGGTCCTCGGCCAGTAATTTCTGAGCCGTGTGCCGGCGGTCCTTCAGAAGTGCAATGTAGGTCTGGCGGGTGGCCCCATCTGGGGAGTGCAGGGACGACAAGTGGTACGAAGTCTCGTCGATGAGACGGCCTACCTTCTTCTCTACAAGCACGCTGACCTCTTCGGGTAGCAACTCAAGAGGCAGACTCAGAAACACGTTCTGGGTTGGATTCTGGGGTGTAGTTCCAACTAGTACTGAGCAGATGTTGTGGTTGCGCCGGATGATGGCCACGTCTTGGGCGTCGAAGACCAGATAGCGGTCTGCGATCTTGGAGATGCGCACAAGATGGGGTACGGAACCTTCCGACGTTGCCATGATGGTTTCTTGCGGATTACGTTCTCTCCGGTGGGATTCTGCTACTCTTATTTGCCTGCCGTCGTTGAGGTATTAGCAACTAGTAAGACAAATCGATACTTGTAAATCGCATAGAAAATGGTGTGGAAACCACAAAAATCATATTTCATTAATGAGAGATATCGTCACAGAGTGTCAGTGGATTGACAGATTGATTGAGATTAAGTGTTTAATCATTTGAGCTTTTCAAGGGGCGGATAGGAAAGAAGCGGTTCAGTGACTTACCCTAATGCTTGGTTGTTGGGGTCAGAAGAGAAATGAAAAGAAAATTTTTGGAGAGATTGGAGTTTTGGAGTGCTCGTAGCCGGGGCGTGTTAGTGGAGCAAGGCGGTCAGACAGTATCTTCCGGTGATTCGGTCTGTGGCGCAGTGGCTGTGCGATTGTTGTCCTTGGTATAGGCACATGAGCATTCATTGCTGCCGTAACTACTTCATTTCGCATCGCAGCTGAATTCCTTAGCGACCCCAATTAATGAAAAGGTGTAGCTGCCCTAGCAATATGGCCGCACATTTCTAATGCTGTCGACGATCAAGACCCGTTGGTATGGAGCCTCCAAAACTACGTCAGTGGTTGCGTGAAGTATCATTGACTTCCACTGCTCTTGCCTTGCATAATCATAGGACATCTCAATACATTCAGACTTCATCTGCGACCGCACACTGCTCTGCAACACACAATTTCGATTCCATAGATTTCGGGCTTGACACAACTGGCTGCAACTCAAAACCCCAGTTTTTCTCCCTTGTTCCCCTCCTCTCTTGCCTCCTTGCCTTCTTCGTCAAGCATAGGAGGCAGCGCGTAGGGCTTGAAGATTAGCCCACTGGAACTGCTTAGCCTGAATGACAGATTCTCCCGAAAAGACTGTCCTTCCAAGCCGCCTCCTCTCTCGTGATAGATAGGAAGTCCATGCACTTTCAGCATGCCCTGCACCGCATCTTCGGACTTCGTGTTTGGCTGCAAGTGTACTTTTCGCGGCAGAGGCAGCATTTCAAACACACCATCACACAGAAGCTCCATCCATCTCGTAAGAGCAGTCGACCGGGGGAACAACGACGTCGAAAGCGATATCATGGCCGTCAACCTCCCATTGTAATAGCGCAACAGTGCTCTCAACTTGTGCAAGAACTGGAGTGCTTGCTCCGGTAGGCAAACCGAGGATCCGTAAAGCGCGGGCGATAGAATACTCGGAACTATAGCCCGGTGAATGGTCCCAGGCGGCGATGACTTCAGCCTTGCTGCAATATTGACAATGAAAGCATCTAAAGGCGACAAGCTAGCAGATCCTTGGGGTTGAATCCAGCTCGCGGCGCCAATCAATGGTGTGGCATGAAGTTCGCCCTTGACATCGCTAGGCTGCAAGCGCTTCCCGAGATCAAGCATGTGGCAAAAAGCTTCACAGTAATTTGCTGTGTCGTTTTTCGTGTCTGGGTAGAGCCATGGGAGGTTAGTGCTCTTGACCATGATGGGGAGCACGACGGATGGGAGCGATGACATACCAGGACCAGGACCATTCCCTAGGCTTTCGTACCGCCACGCAATCTTCATTTTACCCCCTTTTCCGGATTCTGGTTTGCTTCTGCTCGAGCCGCTGGTTTTGGCAAGGCCTGGCAGCTCGCCTATCCATGCTTCACTCGGTCCAAGCACATGCACTTGGTGGCCCTGTAAGAGGCCTTCCGCGGCATAATACCTGAGAACAACGCCGGCAAAGTCCGTTGTCCCAGACTCCTCAACAAGCAGACTAGATCCGAGTGGCAGGCCCGCATGTCCCGCCAGAAGTTGATCAAGAGATGCTGTCCCCGTTGATATTGTAGGGCGGCCATCAAGGGGTGACGGACGGACTCCTACCGGAGGCAACACTTCTTGCCTGGGAGCGATCGTTTCCCCAATCGAGCCTCTGGTGGATGAACCGAGAACGACGTTCTTCTTTCTGAACGACATAGCGTGGATGTCGTGTCTGTGTTGTGTGGATTGAGTCACAATAACTGCGCCTGATCCGATAAATTTGGGCTCCAGTTGTCCAAGTCAAGCGCCTGAGAGTATGTCAGATGCTTCGCCTGTAATGCATCCGGTGAGT
This sequence comes from Colletotrichum sublineola, assembly GCA_020631755.1. Taxonomy (NCBI): domain Eukaryota; kingdom Fungi; phylum Ascomycota; class Sordariomycetes; order Glomerellales; family Glomerellaceae; genus Colletotrichum; species Colletotrichum sublineola. Next base: position 3,329,139 of record JAHSQG010000006.1, on the reverse strand, counting down.
AGCTCACACTTGCATATCTGCTCGAAGCTGAGAACAAAACCAATCGATAAGTACAACAAAGCAAGAAGGAAAGTGGCAGAATATATCGACTGATAAATAGCACGATAGGCATGTATTGAACGCCTTCCTCGGCAGCATCTATCAGTCCTTGCCAGGTTAGTCCTTTACCAACGTGCTGAAGAGGGCAGGTGGGGGGAAACATCACTTACAAAAATTTGAGCCACGCTTCACGGTACGTACCATACATGAGGTTCTTCAATTGCTCACTATACTGGATAACTACATCTCCAGACTTTTTATTATTTCCTTTCTGGCAGGGCTTAATGCTGCATCCGCAACTCTGCTGCTGCTGCTGCCGACCACGATCGTGAAGATTCTACAAGGGCGACAACGAACCACTTCGCAAGTATCGAATCTCACGCTGCAGCAAAATCAGACTTTCTGCCTCGAAAGCGTTTTCCAAACACCCACTCACAAGCATGTCTGGCAGCGGTGATGTGACTCTCTTTGAGGAGTCTTTTACTGTCACCAACTACGATCAGTCCAAGTACGACCGAGTCGCTCGAATCTCCGCTACTTCTGCGGACAACCAAACCCTTATGACCCTTGACATTAACATCGAGCTGTTCCCCGCCTCGGTCTCTGACAGCCTACACGTGGTCTTGGCCACGTCCCTAGCCCACGACGGAAGCAAGGACGATGAGAAGGGATGGAGGGACGTCACCAAAGGCAACCAAGACCGAGAGCCTACGCTGGCCGACATGTTTGACTACGTCTGCTACGGAAAGATCTACAAGTTCGAGGACGCCGACGATGGTCAGACCATGTTAGTCTTCGCGCCGAGTATTTATTATCGATAGCATTGGAAACTGACGACACCCTCGTTTTAGCAAGGCTTACGTCTCCTTTGGCGGTCTCCTGATGTCCCTCGAAGGCCCATACAAGAAGCTTACTCCGCTGAGAGTCGACTATGTCTACTTATTGATCAAGAAATGATGAACAAACGTGCTGAAACTGCCCGCAATAGACGGCCTCAGCTCCCTGTTCGATTTCGTTGCGCACGAAACGTGAAGCAGCACGAAGCACATCGAGCCCAAATCTGTCCGAGAAGATTCCACAGCTGAGAGTTGGTCTGGATCAAGGACGTGCAGGAAGATAACAGGAAAAGGGCGGGTTGGATTGATGATAAGATCCCCTTTTCCCCCGAACCCTTGCTGTTTGTTCGTCGATAGCCCCTAGAGACGGGTCCTGGTTGTGCGGCCCAGGGAACGGGATTCTTCGATGGATTCTTCGCACGATTTGGTCGTAGTCGGGTTCGTTGTCTCGGGTCAGGATGCCGTGGCGGATAAAAAAGTCAAGAATGACTAGCGCACAGTTGGGTTTCCACTGTCCCTGTGCCAGCCCCTCCAGGACTTGCTCAACAGTGCAGAGGCTGAACTCGGCGACCTCGCCGTCCTTTGGTTGCGGCACAATGTTTTCGGGTATTTCGAGATCATAAATCCACTGAACTTCGGGATAGATGAGCCCTTCTTCGCCCGCCTCTGCCTTGGTGATGTAAATGTACGAGACGCCACCGACATACTCGGCTCGGTGGCGAACAATCTGCTCTGGCAAGCTAGCTTCCTCATCTGCTTCGCGGATTACGCACTCAAACGGGTCTTCGCCCGTCATCAGTCCACCAGCGACTGTGTTGTCCAGCATTCCGGGGAATGTCGATTTGGTCGGAGAGCGGCGTGGCACCCAAACCTTGATTCCATGGCTTACATTTGGACAGCGTACGAATGCCGTCATGTGAACGCCATATCTCATGACGCCAAATAACCCAGAGGCAGCCCTTTCGATGTCAAAGAGAAGCTCGCCATTACGGCCATAAACGGGCCACAGCTCGTTACGCCAACCTCGAAGGATCGGAAAGGTGTCTCTAGCCCTCCAATAATCTGATAGATCCGCTGCCAGCTTGCTACGACTTTCCAATGTCGGTCCCTGAAAGGCGCGGACGGTGCGCTTCTCTGAATCAACTTGGACTCTGCCCTTGATGCTGTCGGGTGCCTCAAGTAGCTTCTCCACGACTCGGGGCAGGACGTATCCAAGAGGCACCTCGCCCTTAGAATCATTCCATACAAGGGTGTAAACGGACTCAGACGTCTTGACAGACCATGTCTTGTCCTGCGCGTACGGGTATCTGCATTGATGGTCAGCTGCGGGATTCAGCATTCAAGAGTGGTTCGAGCAGAAGGGATAGCTCTCACGAGTCTACCTGGTCGATGAGATCGATATTAGTAAAAGTCTTCATCATGAAAGTGTAAATTCTGCTGGCAGTTCGCGTAACCGAATGGAGTGTGCGGTGGGGATATAGCGTTCGTAACATGAGATTTTGGGTGTTGGTGAAGACAAGGGCTTCGGCTGTAACCCGGGAAAATGCTTGAAGACAAGTACTTTCTGCCTGCTTGTTTCGATGAACATTTAGGATTCGAGGTCGGATAACTAGGTAGCCACTCGCTCTAAGGCTGGTTGGCCAATATACCTCTTTCTTTCCTTTTTTTCTTTTTTCTTTTCAGGCTAGGTAGGTAGATGGAAGGTACATACATACATTATAGCTGGTGGATCTGAAAAAGAGATGCGATTGGTCAACGTGATCGACTCTTCTCCCGACGTCTCGGGGTTTCCTGCGGCGCTGCTGGCCCCACTCTCCAACATGACGATGATTATTGCCTTGGTTACCCTACCTACCTTATTTCACCCCTCCAAAGACCATTGATGGTGTGTATTGATTCTCAAAAAGCTAGCATATCGAAAGGGCGAAGTCTTGTCTTTGAACAACCTTAAAGCTTATCCCTTATGTAATCACTAATCGCTCTACAACCCTACTTGTCCTTTCGAATTCCGTCATCGGAACTATTTGTTGGAGGGTTATACCTTCATCTTGCACTAAGTCTGTGGCAACCAGCAACAACACGATTGAAAGAACAGCATACCCGCAGAACCATACTACACCGGATTGGACCCAGTTGCAAACACTCTGTCAATTCAACTCATTCAACCAACAATGTCCGGTCCCCTTTTCGGCATCGTTCCGGCTGGTCAGCCTCTGTTAACGGACCCAACATCGGCGCCCTCAGAAACTTCATTCCTCTACTCCGTGTCCGCCGCCCGACCATTCTCCCACATTACAATCATGCTGCTCCCTGGTATCATCCTACCCCCGAATACCGCCGCTGCCATCTACTTCGCCACGGCTTCCGATGTCTCCGCCGCCACAGCCACGGGTCAGACCCCAAACTTCAAGTTCCTCGGCGGTATAGGAACGGGTAAAGAGAGCGCCACCTTCAAGATCAATGCCGGGGGTAGCACCAACAGTAGCGACAGAGATCCAAGCACCGGCAGTGTTATGATTGGCATCTCCGTAGAGCCAGCCGAGTCGGTGTTCTCGCGGATCCAGGAGCTCTCGGCGAACCGGTCATCTGGATCGAGCGCCGCTTCCCAGCTGCCCACGCAGCTCTTAGCGCAAAACATCATTAAGAATGCCTTTAACTTCCTCGCGAGCTTCAGTGGCACAGCTGGGCCCGATGGCGTTGAGGTTGTGCCGTTGAAAGCATTCGAGGAGTGGTGGAAGAAGTTTGAGAGCCGTGTCAGGTCCGACCCCAGCTTTCTCGAAAAAACGCAGGACTGATGCGGCGAACCCACGTTATGATCCGTACATAGTCATTCTAATCGATACGCCCAGGGGAAATCTTGCTCTTGTTGAGAATTATAGACCAGAAATGGTCTATTTTCTTTTTGACTATGAACTTCTGTCCAAATCATGTGGAAAGAGCTGGTAATCCGGTGTCGTACAACACCCGGATGCAAGAAACCAAAAACGAGTTCTGCAAAGGCTCAAAATGCCATGCAATGCCATCCCAAATAACATCATCTAAACGGCCCGTGACACATATCTGACGGAAACGCCATTCTTCCTCAAATCCTGACTCCTAGAAGGATGAAATGCCTGGAAATGACAGTCGTACCGAAACGCCCTCAAAAGGAAGAGGAAAGAGAACTTCAGGGGTAAGGGGAAAAAAGAGAAAAAGAAAAAAAAAGAAAAAAACACCGGCAAGTAACCCCACTCTCATACAATCGCTGCCCATAATGATTATTCTTACACTGCAAATCGTAGGCAGTTCTGCCTCCTAGTCCTCACCTAGTGGTTTCATAAGTGGACTTTTCAGCCTTGTTGGACTACCTGCGCGACTGCGACGGCCCGCATTGACCGCACTTGGCACAAGCCTCTCTCGGCTCTCTGTTCTCACCGCCAAACCCCCACGATCCAGGGAAAAAGGCGGACGCACATCATCGAACCGCTCGATATTAAGTTTTGGAGTGGCAAGTCCTGAAGACCGGCCAGCCCGAGAGCCCTCGCTGCTGTCGGAGTGCTCGTTCTCGTCTGAATCGACGGAGCCTAGCTCGAATTGGTCCGCATCACCCTCCTCGAGAACCCGTTCGTAAGTCGCTGAGGACCGTCCGAAAAATTTGTTGGTGAAGGAAAAGCCCCGTCCGAACTTCCGGGGGCTGCCCGGACGTCTTGTTCCCCGCACGGCAGAAGCAACCCTGCCAAACCAGCGAGAACGGCGATCACGCTTGCGCAAGAGGAATGCAAAAACTACCAAAATCAGGATAAAGGCCAGAATGCCGGAACCCGACTTCGTTTTGGCTTTGTCCAACAGCTCGTCGGCAGTATCATCCCAATCGTCATCGTCGGTTTCAATCGTGACGGGTGAGAACCTAGAGCCCGCCGGCTCGAAGTCCGTAGCCCCAGGAACATTGCTTCCATATCCAACTGGCAGAGCCGTCCCTTTGGGCGGAACCTGACCGGCCGCATACAGAACCATCTTGCCCAATGTCCAGCTGACCTCAACACCGTCAATCTCGTTCACGGGTTGGAATGTGTTGACAAAGCCCTTGTCCTTCGCATCCTCCAAGGTTTCTTTGGTAACGTTCAGGCCAGGATTCGGGGTGTGTTCGAGGCCAGGCCTAGGAATACCAATGCCTTCATACAAGACGTTGATGAGCCAGGATGCCTTGAAGCAAGCTTCTTGGGCGTTTTTAGCTTTTTGAGCAGCAGACTTTTTCCTGGCAAGGATGCTAGTTTCGATCTCCGACCAATCCTGGGTGCAAAAGTCCACAACGTTCTGCTGGTACGTTGCCAGGTCGTATGCCGTCTTGTGGCTCTTTCCGAAAACTCCATGCGTAGTGTGCCAGAACTCAGACACGCCAACAAAGTGGTTTACATCAAAGTCGATGCTTGGCACGTGCTGCCCGTTCAGCAAGCAGGGCTGATCTTCACACGGCGTGTCCTTTCCAAGTAGCGGCTCAGTCCGTTTGAGACATTCGTCAAACTGGCCGGTACCAAGAAGCGACAACTCCTTTCCTGCCCACTCGCTGGCGACGGGTTCGCCCTTGAGGGTTGTTCGTAGTCCAGCAGGCAGACATGGGTCCGGGAGCTCAAGACTGTCAGGCTTGCCGTATTGCTCCTGAAGCTTATCGACATATCGTTCGCGGGCCTGATTTGCACCGTAGCCAAGCCAAGTGGCAGTGAAAACGCGATGCTCGACGGTCGAGCCGTCAATGGTTCGCAGGCGGACAAGCTTGAGATCATCGGCATGTTTCTCGGCCTCTGTAGTATTCGGGGCAAATGCGATTTGCGCCGAGGCGCCCCCCATGTCCAAGAAGCCGTAGGTATGATGGCCTTTGCCATGCGTGTGCTTGTCGGGATGGTCGAATCCACCCAAGAGATAATTGGTGGCGAGCCAACCATACAACCCTTCCGTTTCGCCAGATATGACTTGAATGTTGGTATTGCAATCAGGTAGCGAGAACCTCGTGTTTTGCTGGAGATACGAGCACATGTTCCTTAGTAGGGCTTTTTGTTGGTGGTCAGGAAGCAGACGCATGCCGGCGGTGGCCATGAGGTAAACGGGTGTATCTGCAACTTTGCTATCGGGGACTTCCTTGAGGGCTATGTCAATGAGCGACTGCAAGTGTTCGCGACCAATCTCCTCAGGTTTCTCGGCGAAGGAGGACACGCCGGGGTGCGTCTTTTTGCTCGTCTGCAACTTGATCTTTGGCAGACTATGCAACTCATCAATGGAGGCATTCTTGATGGCTTTGGCGTGATCCTTCCATTTGTAAACGTATAAACGCGTTCCCGAGGAACCCGCATCGAAGATAATACCATATCGCCCTGTACGAATAAACACCCTGTCAGCGTACTGTGGCTCACAATGTAGGCTCGGAGAGTGTTGGTCATCATGTCAGATTGCGTACATTTTTTCCCCATGAGGAGCAGCTGGTGCAGTCAGGCTGCGTCGTAGCCAATGTCGCTAGAATACGGTTGTTGATCGTGGGATGCGCGAGGAACGGGAGAACAGACGGGATCGTGTCGTAGGGCGGTGGTGCGTTTTTTGTGGAGGAGTGGAGCGGTTGACGAACCGTGTAGCGCTTTGTCCGCGGCTTGTGGCTGTCTTTGGAGACTTCTGTCCGAGTATATCGTTCGAGGCCGAGGTTGTTCGTAATTGTATACAATCCAGTGGAGTTGGGCGGCGTGGCGCAGATTGCTGAAATGCTGTCACGAGAAGAGAAAAGGCCAGCAGTTGGAGCTAAAAACAAGGGTGATGACGGGTATAGATTTGTTCGCAAGGCGAAGGTTGGATTTCCCAGGGTTCATCGATTGAAGGTTAGCGAGCGTCGGTCATCCTAGGGATGTTCAGGAGAGATTCGAGAACGAAGGCTAGCAAAGGTTGGCAGTTGATTGCTCGATTGATTGATTGCCGGCGTCAGGGGGGAGAGCCAAGAATGAGAGGGAGAGATAAGTCTGGAGACTCGGTGGATTGGGTTGGGAGTGGACTCAGACGTGGAGGGATGGAGACATAGGTATTCAGTCGCTGCCATAAGCTGAGTGGACGGACGAAGACAACAACGGGAAATGGCTCGAAAAACGACGAAAAAAGATGGGAAAAGTCTGGGCTCGTATTGGACCTCTGCGAGCAGGGGATTACTGATTGGAGTGTGACGCTACACCACCTAGCGAGTCAAACACTGTGCGGTGTACTTGGTAGTTATGTCAGATTAGCCTTGCAGGCTGGAGGCGCCAACCTGCGTCTTCGCACTGGTCTTTTTTTTCAATCTGACCTTACGGGAACGGCGATTGACAGAGGGTGACGGTCAGAGGTGCGGCGCTGGGCTGCACTGCGCGGCAACAGAGACTCATCTTCAAACAGGGAGTACGTAACCATCTGATGTTTGACAACAATTGCCTCCTCTTGGAAATCAGAAGTACACAGTACAAATTAGCTAGCGACTGTCCTTAGGTAGACTGTGATTGTTTTCGTACCTCATGGAAGGTACGGGTAAGGAAGTAAGCTGCCGCCTGTGTCTCAGGGTACTCGAAGATGTAGTATACAGTAGGTACTCAGAATTGGTTTGCGAAGCAAGGAGGCCTGCTTCTTTGTGCCACCTTCGTCTTTCCATTTCTTCCTCTCTGCCCCCATTCCTGTCCCTTTGTAGGATATCAATCACATGGTCATAGAGTCTACTAAGACTGTTTTTAATGTTGGACCTCTACCCTCCCTTGAGTTCTCTTTTTTATTTTTGCTTGTTCCATAACTTGCGCCCAAAAACAAAGAAAGAAAGAGGAGGACTACTTTAAAAAAAAAAAAAAATCTCCTCTATACCTCTTGCACTGTACAGGTCCATTTTACCAAATACCAAGCGTATACGCTGTTCCCACCTGTCACTAGCCCTGTGCACTCTGTGAACAGATGCTCCGAAAGCTTGGTGGATGAATGATTGTGACCTGGTGGTGTGGATACCCTCCTCTGCCACTCAATCACAGAAACTTGGCTGAACCCCTGACTGGCGTGTCAGATTGGCCAGCCACCATGGAAGGCTACGGAAATACCTTAGGTACCTCGGTGGCACACCGCGCACTGGGTATCTCTTGCCCGTAATTGTTACTCTAGATGATAGCAGACAAAGTACAGGGCCAGCAACGTCCTCTCCTGCAACACGCAGAACCATGTAACCACGCAACCAGTACCATCCGTTTACAGTCGAGGAATATCCCGCCCATGTCACCGAGTTCCGGGATTGCACTACACGGTATGGACTGTGCCGTCATATCAAGGCGAGACCAGGCCGCATCATGGTTGGTTGCGGATAAGGTATACGTATCCGCCCCATCCCTTCTTGTTTAGGTTGCCCTACCTGCCCAGGTAGGCACCAAGTACTCTACGACAATCTCGGAGTCGCCTATCTTTGTGTCTTCCTCCGTAGACCTCCTTAGGCTACCAGTACGTAGGCAACTAGGTAGGCAAGGAGAAGATACGAGAGACATGATAGGCTTTGCACGTGTAGACTATGAATAGAAACCTGAGCCAAGACAAATATGCTACCGGCTACCAAGGTACACTTTCAGTACAAGTGTATCTACCATAAACGACCAATTTTATGCAAGGGGAAATCCAAAACGAGAGCAGATGGATACCTAGATGGATATGTGGACAGAAGGAAAGACAAGACCGCTTTATAGTGGCTTTCGTTCCTTACCCCCTTAATTACTCTGCCACAAGATGACAATGCTTCTTCGACTGTGCACTAACTGCAGTAAGTCAAAACAATGCCTACTTATACGGATGTACTCGCAGTAATGATTATCTCCCCGTCGACAGTCGCCGAGTCTCAACCCTGGTATTCAAGTCAATGGCCGAACACTTGTATTGCATCTCCGCTCCTACATGTTTATCGTGACCTCCATCTCCAGATTTCTCCTCTTCATCCCCCCTTTTCCCCCCATCTTTAAACTCCTGTTTTCGTCCCAACGCCCGTCTGCTCTTCCGTAATAGCTGACTGCTACACCTGCGCATGTCTCCCGCTTGTAATTCACAACCGAATCCTTGGTAAGCAAAAACTCTCTGACAAGTAGTGGGTGGTTGCGATCCACATACATTGATCATCTCAGCAACTGGTACGTCGAGGTCCTTGTGCACATCTAGCCCAAATCTGGCCAGTGAGAGTCCCTAAGAAGCACGACCACATTTACCGTAGTAGGCAGATCACATTGCCCCCTTCGGGGCTGCAGCGAATCACATCTGCATCCCGCCGCATGGCGTCTGTGTATCCTAACATCAACGCTGATTGTGGTCCGCTTGCTCTGATGGGATGAGAACCTATGCCTCCCACTGCGCTCCCAGTTTACACCAACACCCTACCCCGGCTCATAAAATCCGTTGCTGTGAACCATAGACCCCGTTGCCAATATTAAGCCCGAGTGGCGACATCGCCATCCTTGGCCGTTCTTCCTGTTCGATAGACCACGTAGGCTTTTATAGTCACCTTCGGTTTACTGGTATCCTTTAACGTGTTGTTGATCACTCTTGCACAGCGACCGTATCGTCCTGGAGCTCTCTGAATTGCTGTTGGCATCACCCACTGGCACTTGCCAGCTGGCTAATAGCTTCTGCTCCTCTGAAGACAACTCACTCTGCGTCAACACCGACTGCCAAACAGAGTGCCCCCAGCCCGTAACATGTGCTGCCCAACTAGTCCTCAGGTGATTTTTGCCGGCTGCACTTTATGGACGATGTGTCCTTGTATCCATACTCTGTGTTTCCTTCGCCATCGATTATCCCGTAAAGACATGCCTGTCATGTGCCTATCATGTCTTGTTTCCGTCTCTCCCTTATTTGTTCCACTTCAGGCACAAGGCCATTGAAGGGAGGCATGGTTGCAGCTATCATGGCTTCCATCATGGACTCGGCATGTGACCAAATGTTGCAGGCCACAGGAGCTGCACGTTGTCCAGCTATCATTAGGTGTCGGCGGCGAAACATCAGAAATCGTGAGGCCAGCAGGCACCTTGAGAAGATGGCCGAGCTGCGATGTGATCCATCGGACCACGACTGCCACGGCTGCCATGTTTGCCATGTCTGATATGACTGGTCCTAATACCGGATGAAAGACCTACACCTAGGCCATAACCATGCGAAACCGGTGGGTGTTGTGGGTTTGTAGCGTTTTCATGCACGCCAGAGAGACCATGAGTTGAAGCGGCTAGTCCGGAAGCTGTAAGTTGCCCAAGCCTAGTGTGGGTCTTTGTGCCATGCCCCAGAGGGGTTCCACGCGGAGTCTGTATAACATTGCCTGTATCGGCCATCAACCTACGAGTTGGTAGCATGGCGTTATTAGCGGGCCGGCCTTGCATCGACCCGGACTTTGACCAGACGCTATCCTCCCGAAGCGCCCCTGGACCTTTACCGGCGTTCGCTTGCCAGTTTCCTCGGTCCGGCCCTATAGAATGGAGAGTGTCATAGTTTACAGGTCCTGTTTGCGTCTCATATATGTTCGACCTCGTGGGAGGCTCCGGAAGATCAGAGCCTGGTGCATATGTACCATACCGGAGGCTCGACTCGATCGCACCTAACGCAGCAGCCTCCATCTGCCCCAGGTCTACTTTCCTCTTCACCCGGTCGTAGAGTTCTTGGACCTGTGTGAGCTTGCGGCACTTTTCTTTATAGGCATATGCAAGCTCTTCGTGTTTGCGTCGCTCGTTGTTGCAGTTTTCTGAAAGGGCTACTGGAATATTAGCCAGTGTTCTCAAAGGCAATGGTGGAAAGAATTCTTGCTGACGGACTTGCCTTGCACTTTTTCTTGAAGGCTCATAATTTCTGTGTTGGCATCATCGACAGCTTTTTGGAATCTCATGCTTAGTGACTTCAACTTTTCTGTCAGGGTCTTTTCAAGATATTGCTGGTAAACGCTTCATACGTCAACGGACCAATTTGAGTTTTGCTAGAAGGCAGAGCTTACATTTCCTGCGTGGTCTGGTAAGCCCAAAAGCTCAGTGCTCGTCCTGCACACTCCATGATAACGTTTGGGCTTAATCCACTCAAGATGGTTGTCTTATAGTCGTCAGTTAAGTTTAGATGGGTTACCACCGCGTCGTCTGGGTTGGTAAGCTGGGTCCTGCACGCGGGGCAGGTGATGCGCCGCTCTTGAGCTGGTTCCGTGAGACCGTGGTTATTCGAACATTCGGTACAGAATATATGGCTGTCGGGCGAGGTTTGTTAGTTCTGGTAGCGAATGTTCTGCAGTAATCCCCTGCTCACCTGCACGTAGTGACCAGTGCTTGGTCCCGGAGCTCCTTTCGACACTTGAGTACATTGCATTTGAGTGTATGTTCCATAGCCGAGGATGTATACAGCTAACACGCACTGTATGGCTGAGGAGGTAGCGTTGGATTGGTTTATCATTCGACAATTGCAACGGGTCCAGCAACAACTTCGCGAAAAACAGCCAGGGGCGGACACCATGAAACGTCAAATCTTTCTTGAAGGTTTATTGCTTGTGTCGATAGGAAATTTTGCGCGGCACTGCTAACAATTGACGCGGAAGAATGTGTCGTGGTGCAGAATGTCGATGCATCACTGGTTTGGCAGAGATGCGGTGTTGGAGACATTGATGAAGCTGTGATGGCATCTGTGTGCCCTCTTTCTCCTCTCCTCCCCCCTCCATGGTGGGCAGATAAGTAAGGTACATACCTAGTATGCACGGCGGTCCACAAGTGGAAAGAATTACAAGGCACCTGCCTCTTTTCGAAGAGAATGGCCTGAGCTACCTTATGTAATTCATCCCACGAACGAAGCACAGCGATGAAGTTCAATTTCCCGGTTTATGGTATCACCTGATTACGATGTGTAGTTGTCTGTCGTGAGAACATGTTGGTATTGCGGTTGTTACCACCGCTGGTGCCATTGACTGGGCTCTATGTTTATCATCAACGCTCTTTAGATTCCCAGGCCCCAGGAAAGAAAAGGAAAAACCTACGAGAAATCCGGAGACTGTTGGGAAGTCTTGATATCCTGGCCTGATATTGGCGTTATAAAATAGGCCTGTCGTGCAAATCTCCCAATACCGGCTGGTCACTGGTTGCCCGGGAAATCCGTATTGCACATAGGACATGTATCGGTCTATTGACCGTGATCGAATGGCCGATCATCGCGGCAGCAAGTCTCTCCCAAACTCTAGCTTAGTGCCCGACGGACCAGCAATCTGGCTGACAATTCTTGATGAGCAAAGCAACCATTGAACACTGCCAATCCAGACGTGACCTACATATGTGCCGTCCAGGCAGAGCAATACTTCCGGGAGGACAACCTGGCTTTTTCAGGGGAAGTCTCAAGGATAAAACCAGTTCCTGATCTTTCCGCACGTACATATGCAATGTGTCTGTCGCATCTCTCCCCCCAAGTTTCCTAACTCGTCTTCCTTTTTTTTATTCTGTCCTTTTTTGAAGGCTAGAGGGCAAGTTACGGGATGACCTGAAGCGGAATAGACATCACTTTCCACCTCTGTTTACGATGGAGGGGCCTTCGAGAAGGGCTGGAATCGAGACATTCACGAAAACTTGATGACTGTCGGATGGCCCAGTCTCCTTGAGCCACAATGATATTAAGAGACAGTTCGCCATCTTATAGAATCCTACCCCGAGCAAGTGCCAATCAGAAGAACCGAGCAACGAGGACCCGCCCCAGTAAAACCAGCTGGTGCTCAATCATGACGGGCCATTTTCTTCACACAAAATATCCACCCGTCAAAGTCAAGTCGACTGGCTCGCCGCGGTACATAAGATAGTCAAAGGGGCCCAGCTTGCTGCCAGTCGTGGCATGTGGAGTTAGTTCACTATCTCCCTTCGCCTGGATAGATCACGAGTGATAGCTTGGTGGCGCACGAACAAGGACTCCCGAAACTTCCTTGTGCCGTCCGCACTTTTCATTGCTGCAATATGGAGATATGGCGTAGCGAAGCTTGGGCAGGAACATGGATCAAGAGAAGGGGAGGGGAGACGGCATGGAGATGACATGTATCACACGGGACGAGGTTTGATGGGGAGGAGGGGGGTTCTGGGGACGAGCGAACATTGACCAGGATGGTTCATCCGTCACATCTCATTCATCGTCTGTGATTCTGTCCCACCTTCCCTGAAAGGGGGCCAGAAAAGTCGCTACGGCCCGACAACCCAGATGACCATTCTCGAAGCCCCCCCACCAACACATTTATCCGCCCAATCGCAACTGCTGTCTCTTCGGATACCTGCACGTCTATCCTAGTCCAGTTACCCTACCTCGGGTTGTGGCACTTCATCAACATCAGCCGTCTATACTACGTTATATAGCTCAAATCATCTTGGGTCTCGGGGTGACTCTGATGGCTCGTTGTGGAACCGTCTGCTCCGGTCCAGACGTTCACTTCCCTCTAGTTTTGTCCTAACCTACCCCTGTCGGTTCGTAGCTCAATATGCAGATACGTCAAATTGCTTAGAGGCTGAATTGTCGTCCCTGCCTCTTTCTGGGGGTATAGTTGTGCGACCTGAGGTAAGGTACCGGCTGGCATGCTTGCACACAAGGTACTCCTCCAGGAGTGGTAATTCATTAATACTACCTCCCGCTTTTCTTCGGCCGGCTCGTCCCTGATGCCGACACCCCTGCCTACAAACAAACCGGAAAAGAGTATGATGTGGGATGGCCTTCCGCCGTGAGGGCGAAGGGTGGTATGGCCTTTCAAGGTTTCCTCATGTTCAAGAACCGCCGCGTCATTCGCGAGTTGCAGTAGATTTCACAGGTCAGTTGTTTATCTCGTCCGCAGCAAAGTCGTCAGGTTATACATCATGCAGGGCTCTCAAAGGGCCGTAGTCTCGAGTCACTTTTCTCCACCTCTTCGTCCTGCCGGCACTCAGAAGCTGTCAGTTATTGCGCACAGCAAAGGGCTGCGAAACTGGTCCAAGTAAAAGTCTAGGCCAAGTTCGAATCCTATTCGTCACCGTGCTATTTCAGATGATTTGATCTTAAATGGGTGGCTTCATGTACATTTTCATGATCATTTCAGGTATTCTCCATAGTAGGTATGTACCCTCGTCATAACCCATCTATTTCCCTAGTCATCATCGGCTCTTTTTTCAATCAAGGCCCATAAATGTAACCAGCCATTTTTCAGTGACGACGAGCGTCGTCTGCCCGACCTCCCGTGCACCCCACACTACGTACAACGATTTGAGGAAGTGGCGCCTCTACAAGCTCCGTGATCCAGTCAGAGTCAAGGTATGTAAGAGAAGAGTAAATATGTACCAGAATAAAAAGGGGAGCAGGCGAGGAATGTACTACCAAAGTGCCCACACTAGTGGATGAAGAAGTCGCCCCCCATTGTTGCCGTCTGGCTGCCCATCATACCATAGTCCATTTGCATCATTTGTTCGTTGACGGCGTAGGGGGTAAAGTCTACACTCTGATCAGGGCTTTGGCTCCAATGCATGCCGTCCAGATCCCAGAGACCATGCTGATCAAGCATGCCCATCATGCCCATCCCTTCCGGCTCCAGGCCAATGGGAGACATGTGCAATTCCGGTTCCGCCAACAGTAAGCCTTGGTCGCTGTTCATCCCTTGCAGAGGACTCTCTGACCGCACGGATGGTTGTCGAGAGGCTTCATACATTCGCCACACTACCTCTCGGCTACGCTTTGCTGCCAATGACCAGTCTTCCATAGCCTCCAGCAGATCAAGGATCGTCTCGATCTGCTGATGCCATTCGGGAACACGTGGGCTGTTCCACTCCCAGAAGACGCTGACCAGAGGGATCATGGCAGCCTGGTAGAGAAACCATACAGCGTTCCATCCCGACATTTGGTTGCGAGTCCATTCCCTTGCAATGTCCTCGATGGTGTGCTTGGCAAGTTCGCGGCACGTCTCGATAGCGGTGATATCTTGCTCTCCAACTTGGGACAGGGTGCTGTTGCTAGCCAAGCTGAGGAGAACCGGCCGGTGAAGCAGCATTCGTAGGTTCTGGTATCGCCACTTCATGATGCACCTCGCAATGTATAGAGGCTCGGCGCAGGGGTCGGTAGTCCTCAGGAGCCATGGGAGGCTGCTGTACCAGTTGACCAGCTGACCATCAAGGTTGCAACGATCCTCTGTACGCAGGAGGGGCGAGATCGCCAACAGGTCTTGGATCTGGGTGGCAATCTTGCAGAATTTGATGTTCTCAATCAGTGGTAAGATGCCCGCGTGCTGAGCAGAGTCCCGGGCCTGGTTGACGCCGAACTCGGGTGGTCTTATGTTGATTGCAGGACCCCATCGACCAAATGAGGGCCGCCCCATTGTTGTTGTTGCCCATGTGTCGAGGCAGAACAGACTCCACCAAGTACGGCGACGGGTCTCGGCGGCGACGACGTCACTGGACCCCTGAGCCAGGCTCTCTCGGTGAAGTCCAAGGGCGCTAGCCACCCTGATGGCAGCACCGAGAACAGCATTGGCCATGTTCGGCCTGTTGATGTAGTGGAGGTAATAGCCCCCAATCAGTGCCAAAGCCTGAACTATTTCAATATGGCTGCTGCCAAAAGCATCCATTGGCAGAAATTCCATGGCCCTGTTGTAGTAGTTGACATGGTTGTAGTCATCTGACTTCATGGCTACAATACTGCCCATGGCGAAGATCATGTTCAGAAGAGCGAGCCAAGGACCATCGAATCGTTGGCCTTCCAGATAATCGGCACGAAAAGCGGCCTCGTCGAGCATGGGGACGAAGACATGGATACGCTTGAAGTAGGCATCGATCAGTGTCTGGCCTTTCCACGACCAGGGGACGCGCTGCGTGTCCTTGGGTGCCGCACTCTTCTGTCGCAAACTTGGAAAGTTGTGTGTGACTTCGGCGCTGTGGAGCGGCGTGGTGAGCGAGTTTCGAAGTGCAGGCTGCACCTTCATCAGGCACATCAGTGCTGCTTTTATCGAAGAGGCGCCAAGGTATGATGATTGCCGGTCCACAGAGAGGGAAAGCGCGTTCACGTCGTCGGCCTCGATGGGGATGGGGTCGCGCACGCGACGCTCTTCGTCCCACTCGGTATCTCGGCCGGGCATCAACTCGAGGCTGGAGAAGCCTCGCTCGGAGCTGGAGCAAACAGGAGATTCCAGCTCCTGTGATAGAGGTGAAGTATTCAGAGGTGGTGATGGAAGCGCAGTCGCCGTGTCAAGTACAGGGCGTTCAAGCAGGTTAAGGAGGTCCCGGCGACATAGTGGGAGCAGTGATTGAATGTCTTGGCTAGGGAACAGCCGCTTCAAGATGGATCGGCATTCCTCAAGGGACTGTGACAGGGCCTCGAGAGTCTTTCTTGAAGGGATGACGCGCTGTCGGTGTTTGTCGTAAAAACAGCGCTTGGGGGCCCGGCTTGAAAGACACTGGCCGCACGGCTGTTGACCATCACAACGGCTAATGACGATTAGACGATTTGGAGTTTTAAGACAGAATTGGGTGGCCCCTACATTTTTCGTCTTTTGCATTCAGCGCATGCATGAGGTGTGGTGATCCTCTTGGAAGTGTTCGAGCCGGCGGACTTTCCGCTTTCCTGGCTATCGGACGTTGGTTTTCGCGGTGTTACTCCTTGGACTAGATTGGTGTGAGCCAGAAAAACATCAATATGCTGAAGCTAGCAGATACTGACAGGTATGGAACATTCCACCTTGAGTGGAAACTGGGATCGACGGGGCCATGTTCACCACCAACAAGCAGGTTGTCTAGCACTGTAGAACCGGACAACAGGCTGAGGCCTTGAGAAAGATGTGATGAGCGTTTAAGGCCTTTTTTTGCTTTGTTTTGTTTCTTAAGGTAAGGGAATAGTTGTGGCTCTTCCTATACTGAATATGCGAAATGGGTTTGTCGACGATGTTGGCGCGGACAAGAAGGATATATATACAATCTACATGGGAATCTAGTCTAGTAAAGCCGAGGGGCTGCCTTGTTAGGCGAGGAGGCCGGCAGCTATTCACAGGAGAAGCGGCGCGGTAACTTTGGGTGTGGGGAATGTTACAAGGGTCTAGATGTGAGATTGTTCAAAGAACAAAGAGGCGATGGAACATCAATGCCGTGTTGGCAGGACAAGGTAGCAGATGCGAGACGGGTCACTTTGGCCTGGGGGTGACCGGCTGGGACCATACCAGACTAGGATACAAGGTGACAGAAAATGTAATGGAGGGGAAGGTTGACCCAGACCCGAAGAGTCCGAGGTAGACAGTAAAAGAGTGTCTGCGGGATATCCGCAAAGTTATGATGGAGGGCTGCTTGCTGGCATGTTGGCAAAATCTTGTACTTAGGTAAATTGAGGGGGAGGGGCACAGACCCACCTGGGGATGGGTGGCGAGCCAAAAGGGTGGTCAAAATTGAGGTCGTGGTGCCAGGAACGGAGACTCGACTAGGTATTTTGGGGGGTAAGGAGTCAGGCAAGAAGAGGGCGTGTATGGATGATTCAAGCAGACAGCGAGATAGCGTGTGCGCGGTGTCACGAGGCGTCAGGCACTAAACTGACAGACGGGGAAGCTGTTGGGGGGAAGGGCGCTAGACCGATACAAGCCCTGGCAGCTGGCTCTTATTGCAGTGCGGTGGATTGTGAATGGCGAATGGCGCGTGGTGTCCGAAGAGTCCTGGCTGACTGAATGGATGTATTTGTGCAAGTTGAGTACGAGAGAGAGACTCTTCACGGCGCACCGTGTATCCGCGGAGGTGACTTAACTATGGGCAACTAAGTGAATGCTTCATACAAGGCTATATTATTTGAGAGCAGTGGCCAAGCAATGATGACAGTCGCTGAGACGGGTATCGTGGAATTGCAAAGTCAAGATGACTGATTGGCTGATAAGGATGCTGGTGGAGGACCGATACGTCACTTTTAATCTGAAGACGAAGTGCGATTGGACAAGAGCATCTAAAAAGAATGTACAAGTAGAAGATGAGGGGCATGAGGAGGAGGGCAAGAAAGGCTTGTGCAACTGTGGCTGGTAAAAGACAGATGAAGAGGGGGGAGGGGTGGTGTGTCTGCTTGCTTGCTGCTTGCCAGGTATGTACATCCAACGGCGTTCAACTGTCAGGGCACATGGGCAAGAGAGCATGGAAAGCATGGCGAAAAGCTCCCATGGCGAGGAATGAGAAAGACATGGTGAAGCTAGACTCGAAAGAGCAACCAACACGGTCTGGCATCGCCTTCCTATGGAAGCATCGTCTTATGCGGCCCGTTAAGTAAATAAATTGCTAAATTAATTATGGCAAAGTAGGGCGTTAGGGTGAGAGCAAACAGAGGGGAGGGGGTGTGCCAAAAGCCGAACAGAAGATGATTAGAAAGAATGGAATAGGTAACTACCTAGAGACTTGAGTGGCCAGGGGGCGCGGGGAAACCTGTGTGATCTTTTGATAGAGGGGCATCGGGTGAAAGTGGAGTAGTGGACTGGGGTAGTGGACTGGGGTAGGTGGACCAGTCGGGAAAGAGATTCGAACTTGAGAATAGGTACGTACCTCCCGGGTCAGAGATGCTGTGACTAGAAGGTCGCACCCGATGTAATCAATTTACCCTTGGCGCTCTGGACTCCTTGTGTAGAAACAAGTGGAGGGAGTACAGAACTGAGAGCGCGCACTCTGCCATCACACATACACATCACATCATGCCTCCGAACGGTTACCGGGATTCTCATTCGCTGGTTATTAGCTGTCACTGTATCCGCAGCAGCTACCCACTTGATGCGGGTGAAGTGGTGTTTAGGTTCAAGTGCCCAGTGACAGCCGTCAGCCATTGACTGGTGGGGAAATCTCAATCGGGCGGGGGCTTGATCCTGGTAGGTGCGAGGCTAAGGTAATTAAGCATCGACACGCGCTCGCACAAGCCATCTATTTGCATGCCAGGTACGTACCTGAATACGCCAACCCGCTTTCTGTTCGTCTTGAAGACAGGACGAGGAATCACTTTTTTCCCCATTATTCAACGGAGAAGTGGAAACGAGCGGCTGGCGGCTTGTGTTCCCGTCTCTTACTTGCTCGTGGTGTACCTGCCTTAATTCAGCCTCCGCCTTTCACCATGCCACAGGTAGCGGCGCCTTAATTCCCGAGACAACTGCAAGCCGAGACAACTGCAAGAATCCATTCCCCTACTTTCGTGCATGTATATCCTCCGGACGACGTTTCGCCAGAAAGATTCATGCTCTCATCGCCCTGGAACGATCTGCACACACGCACGATCTCATCGAGCAGACCATATGCAGACGGCATCGCACCCTCGTCTTCTTGCTTTTCTTCTCTGGTCTGCTCCAAGCCAACTCGACTCTTCGCGCTCTCCATCCACTCATCTATCCTCCATGGACTTGTGCGGTTACTTCACATAGAGAGGGCCCTTTGGAGCATGCGCGTCTGGTCATGAACTTGTCCATCACTCAGGGCGTGTTGAGGGAGCCTGTCTTCTATTGATTGTTCCCCCCCTGTCCTTCTTTTGCTTCCCCTTCCCCCTCCTTCTCCTCCTCTTCCCCTCCTATTCCCCAACTGGCTGCGACGCACGTTCCCTCACCTCCCTTGTTCACGGATCGGCTTTCCCTCTTCAGAACAAGCAGGGCCGCACCGCCGATCCAGGGGACAGACATCCTTGCTTCTCCAAGCTATCTCCCCAAACAAATTGAAGAAGCCAGACACCACACCGCTGTCATCTGACTCGCTCCCATCGAAAAACTGCCATGCATCATCACCGCGTTGCTAATGGACTCTTCTTCCCAAAATTTAATACAGTTGATCACTACGTATCGCATCATACCTCACCTCACGTATAGGGAACTTCCCAACAGAGGTGGTTTTCTGCCGTCTCCTATAGTTCCTACGCGTACCCTTCGCCGATTGATGCATCGATCATCTCGAGTCAACTGGAAGGCTCATCGTTTGGAACTGACAAGTGCCGAGCCTTGGTGAATATTTTAATTTTCCTTCTTTTCCCCTCCCCCCGTATCTTGATCAGACAATAGAAACATACATGCATCGTTAGATCTGTTGGTGACATACAGTTGGCAACCTCAAGACAAGTAAGTATTCAGCACAACTCAACGAGATACTTCTGAAACGTGATCCAGAAAGCCTCAACCCTTCCGCATGCTAGCTTTTTCAACCTTCTTTGTCTTTCGTACTGCTCGGCATTCAGCACAGGAGCCTTCAGCTGTTCCGAACCATATCCCGTCCATCAGTGCAGTAAATCGTGGGCTACAGGTTCGGTTCCTAACCAGCATGAGAAGCACCACTGTATCAAACCAGCCCGATGAATATGTATACATCCATGTCACGTCAGCACGCGATTCTTTTCATCAGACTCTGTCGCCCGTCTCAAATGACTCCAGATTTACTCCCACGCCACCATCTCCTTCCACCCCACACCATTCCGTTAAGAATGCGGTTCCTCCAACCATGCTTTCACACCCTCACTTGCTGTCGCCTCTTTAGGCTCCCTGTCCCGACCGTCTTTCCTCGCCACGTTCAAGGTCCTCACCGGTGGCATGGACTGTTGACGGCACTGGGATATCTGACGAGTTAATTATCACACGCAAAACGTGCCAGTTTGCCGACGTGCCGCCCATCATGCGGGCTTGGCTGGTTGCACATGCGTGCCTGACATCCCTCCCGGACGAACCGTCCCAGTACCCCAGCTTTTTTTCTGCCGCCCGCTACCCGCTAACAGACGAAATTTGCCTAAGTGAGGTACATTACATCCATCATCTGTCACTTATCCCAATGCAGCCCATCTTTTTCGGATTGGACTAAGTGGTAGACGGACAGCTTACTTGACGACCTACTGTGCACAACCCACCATTACGCCTGTCATCCAAAAACACCCGTACGAATACCAGTCTGCTCACGCACCGAGGAGGACACACTGAATGTTGCGCTGATGGGTCATGTGTTCCTTTGCGACAGTTTGTAGAATCGGCGGTTGACCTAATGCGATGCATCTGCCCCTCCAAGGCACTCGCGACCCGGCAATATCACCCTTCTAAGTTAACCAAAGGGGATGAAGAGTGATGCCCACGTAACAAGGACTACGGAAGATTCGATCCGGCTAACCGATACTGACATGTGGTTACGTATCCGCCCCTAGCCGTGTCAGGCTCTCATTATCCCTTATGTCTGTTGAAAGATGAGCATTATCTTTCTCTTACCTCGCCTCGCCGCCTCAGACCCAGGCATAAGGGGCCTTACGTCGCCCTCGTAGGGAGGGGGGCACAATACCCGCATCTGTTGCTAATCTGCCTGGTTACAGGATATGTCGGCTCTTGGTGTATACATTTATCCAACCAGATAAACCCTCAGAGTCACCTGAGCAGAGTCTTTATCTTGGCAGCGCTGCAGGCCGCCGTGAGTTCTTTGCCACCATAAGACACGGTAGAGATTATTCTCAGAAATCAGCCACGGCTATGTTTATCAAGGGAAAAGCATCGCTCGCGCCGTTGTCAGGCCAGACACTCCTGCAGTGACCCATCCCTGGGCCCTGTAGTGGCTACTTTCCAAGTCAGCAAGAAATATGGTTCCGCAGGTTCAGGTCTATTGCGGTATCAAGGGCTATCGGACCCAGCGAACCGTCCCAGCCCCCCCTGCCTCCTGACTAGCGGCATCTTATGCTGCGGGGACATGAGAGTCACGGGTTATTGAGGTAGGGGTGCAAGCATGTGTGCTTCTTGGTTTCGACGTATACCTGGCACCAGAAAGCTGAATATATCCCGTCATGCCGAACATCAGCTAAGGCAGTATAACCGGCATTCGGGAGATTGGCCTCCAGCTTTCAATGCTTTGCAAGCCACAATTAGGATGAAATATATCTGTAAGAGACATACAACAACAATTGCGGGAATTATTCGGGCAAAGCCTTCGAACTTAAGTGAGAAAGAATGTCGTATGCAGCACGTGTCGTCTAATCTAGCTCTCCAAAAAGGACCAGACGGCTTGCGGTTCGCCCCGGGTTAGTAACTCGACCCACCGCCTACATCTCCATCAACACGTGCTTATATTATTTGAGAATCAAGATCAGCTGCGCGACGGCTACGCCACGGAAATGAGCATCTTGGCATGCTCGTTGTTTTCTGGGACCGCGGGCAGTGAGTCCACACATGCACCGTCATGCCGCCTTCTTGGTACGAGCCTGTACCTTACTGTGCTTATTGGGTTTTGGAAGCGAGGGTTTACAAGTCAAGACCCGAAGTTGTGTTCATGTAGCTCTTAATGAAGGGAAGGGAAACCCCTTCTCTGCACGGGATTGAGTCCGCGTTGGTTCGTAAGACCTCTCTTGGTTTCATTTCTTTTGCTTTCCCAATTCCCATTCTTCTTGAACATCTATTCTGTCATCAAGTGCACCGCGATCTGGATGCTGCTTTAGGGTCCAAATATACGAGTCAATTCGTTTTGCACTTCTTCCAGGCGGCATTACTAATAGTCCATAATACCCCAGGTACCAATCTACAAACTACTCAAGACAACCCTTCCCCCCTCCCCCCTCCCCCCCCCTTTACACACACACACACACACACACACACGCATCCATAGACACCCGCCTATTCCCTTCTAAGACCTTTAACACGGACTAAATGCGGGCCATGACAAGAAAAAGGCCAGGCTCGCAAGCGCCAGCCTGTCCTCTCCCTCTTCTTCGTCGCGTGAGGGTGAATCCTTCGGAAAGCTACCCGAAAGCTCGATGCTCCTGCGCAGGTGTGACAGCCAAGTTAGAGCAAACAACTACACATCTGCAAACATTTTACAGCAGTTGGCTATGGTAACGATGTTTATGCCTAGACTTGAAGTTCATCCGTAACGCCGGGACTCTGTCAAGGCCCATATCCTGGACTCCTTCGATTCGGGGGTTCACTCACAGCCTGTGGTTAGCTCTCTGCATCCTCGACTTCGTTTGCAATCTCTGACGTGCTTGTGGCAACTAGAGCCGACTCTTGAAAAAAAAAAAGCCAGCTAGGTCTTGGTCAATAAAGGGACACTAAGAGCTGTGTAGGCGCGGCCCGCTACCTATGCCACCTCTCGGGCAGCCCAAATTGCCTCATGATGTTCCACACCTATCATGACCTAGACACAATCGTCGAGGATTTGGTGGCGGCTGGGAACACAATGATTCCTCCAGTGCATGCCAACAATAATTTGAGGGGCGGCCTCTTTCCAAGTCAACCCAAGTTGCTATTAAGTATGAAGGAGCCTTGTGATGATCCGCAAGTATACGCAACAGCCCTAACTCAATGTGCTGGCCAAGGTCTCCCATCTCTGACAAGCACTATGCCTTTTCAAAGCACGCATTCATGTGCTATTTGCGGTTGTCATTACGGCCAAAGAGGACCAACAACGCTTTGTGGGGTTCCCTATTATAAAGCTAGCGTGCGCCCCGGGGAAGTGGCGTTTGCAAACTTCTCACTGATCAATTCAATTCACCCGGCTGCCTTCGTCGAACTCGTCATTTCTTTATTCCTGACTGCTCCGCAAATTCTATGTACTTGAACCTTGCCCATGGCCTCCACATGGGACTGCGGTCCGATATGATCACTGCCCAGACACCGCACGCACACCCCTCTCCAGGGTTAAGTGGAGTGGGATCGAAGGGTGACATTTGACGGCTCTGTAAAGTATTCGGTAGCGCGCTAGAGATGCCACACCCCTCCAAATATATTGGCCCGGGAGCGCTTCCAGGTGTTGCTCTCTGATTGCTACCATCTTGACTCTTCAAATTCCAGACACCTATTTCTCCGGAATCCACGACTTCGGTGCCGGCTTCCTTCTGGGGTATGTCGTAGGCCATCAATTTCCGGCAAGGGTCATGCGCTTGACCTAGAGCTAGTCCCCGGCT
Source organism: Colletotrichum sublineola (assembly GCA_020631755.1). Taxonomy (NCBI): domain Eukaryota; kingdom Fungi; phylum Ascomycota; class Sordariomycetes; order Glomerellales; family Glomerellaceae; genus Colletotrichum; species Colletotrichum sublineola. Next base: position 3,305,437 of record JAHSQG010000006.1, on the reverse strand, counting down.
GACGAAGCGTCGACAAATCCCCGCCAATCCTGAAGCAGCGCCCATTGATGCGCGATGCGATGATCCATAGGACCCGAGAGCGCTGAGCTTGAAGACTCTTTTGGTTCTATAGCCGAAGAATCTGACACCGGCTTGCAATGCCGTCGAATATGCACGTGTTATCAATGGGCACATACTGATTTGTGATGATTTTGATCGTCTCCTGGGCCACCATGCCACCTGTCACGGCGGAAATGTTGTGTAGCTCTCCGCCACCAGCTCGAGATACCTCTTGTGCAGCCTGTACGAGCCGCTCGTTATTGCTAAAGTCTGGGAGGAGCGCCCGAATCCTTGCCATGATTTCATCCGGAGATGTTGTGGCTGTGTGGGATGTAGAGTGGAGGGCGAGGTAGATGGGAAGTAGTGACAACGGCATCACACCCTCTTGAGCCATTTTGTCGTTGGCAAATTCTTGTTCTGGATGTTGATAAGCATTAAACCCTCGACTCTTGATGATCTTCATGGCGCTTACCTGCCACCATGCGCAGCTGTTCGTTCCCGCCCTTTGCAGGGACAATCAACTTGACAAAGGCCGCATTCTTGCAGAACAGTTCGACTTCGGCCGGGTCGACGGCCTCGCCACCAGGTTTCTGGCGGACCGATTCTAGGACCTCGGCTGCGTCTTTGCGAGCCTTGGCCTTATAAATATTCTGGAGTTGAATGTACACGCTAGACTGCGCCTTCATATCCGGGAGGCCGCCTGGCACAGGCAAGCATTGGTGCCTCTCATAGAACTCTCGAACTGCATCTGCGATGATCCAGAAACTCGATTTTGCATCTCGCTAGGATAACCAACGAGTAAGTGTATGCTTCTGGATTCCCTGGCACATGTGGAGTGACATACCTCGTCGGTCTGTTTGTACTCAAAGACCTGCCTGACGGCAGATGGGAGAGAGGGAGGTACAATGGTCTTCAAGACCGCGGCAACAGCCTCCTCAAAGTTCTCCTCGCCACCTTCTGCATTATCCGTCCTTGTAGCCTCGGCTACCAATTTGCGGAACTCAACCTTCTCCTTGTAGTTGCTAGGCGCAGCGCCGTTATGGGACGCCTTCCAGGCCTTGAGATAGTGTAAGAGAATGGCCACAAAGGGCAAGTGTCCATGGTCATGGCTGTTGAGGTTGTCAACATCCTTGGTGATTTCTTCAGAAAACGCCTCCAACTCTTCCCATGGGGTCAAAAGACGCAAATCCGTGGTCGAGGTTGCATCCGGATGGGTATCGACAATAGGGTAAACGCCCGGAAGACGAATTTTGAAGTACGAGTAGAAACCGGCTGAGTGAATAGCTATCAAGGGAGTCTTGTGCTCGAAGCTGTAAGACTCAATGGCCTGGAGACTTTCAGGCTTCATGGGCAGCGTATACAATATCATGGTAAAAGGGGTTGCGCTATCTAGGACGTGCTGGAGGTTCAACGCTTCCTATATTCGCGTTAATCATTGCCAGTGCGCCGTGGGATCGGATATTGTTACGGATTTTTGAGGATACCAGTCACCCTGAACCTCGGGGTTGAGCTCCAGCAGTAGTTCGGTGCAGCTCTGGGCTCTGGATTTGCCGATATGGGACTCGTCCAGGAAGAAGTTGACACCAAGGTCTGCCTCATCTACCACGGCATCGTCGGCGATAGTAAACTTGCCGATACCTAGGCATTGTCAGGAGTTTGTAAACGTGAGACTAGGGGCGTTTGCAGGAGGGTCACCTGGGAGAACAAGGTTCTTAAGTGTCTCAACGCCGACAGTTCCCGAACCCGAGTTCACGAGCAGAATGTTGGCAGACTCTAGAGCAGCTTGACCACTCGCAGCCCAGAGTCTAAGCTGACGATCGTACTTCTTTTCTTTTTCAGAAGGAACGGAAAGAGCCGGAGGAGCTTGGTCGACGATGATGTCCGTCATGGTAGATAGGGGCCGTGATGAGGGGCTCTGTCCGAGAAGTGAGGAATGGAAATGAATTCGGAAATCGAGCCTTGCTCTTGGTCTAAATTTCGATCAAAGTGTGAAACACTATATGATGTCCTAATCCTTTGGGTTAGGTGCTACAAGATATGAGGTGAACGTTGCTGCTGGCAATGATGATTGGACGTGGGGCACTGTGGTGGACAGGATGAGGTCGTGAATTCAGGCTGGTGTCTCTTCGCTGCTTACTGAGTACGTCGTTAATGATGAAGTAGTGTCGGTGCAATAACCAATCATTAGCACTGTGTAAATCTGGTGGATAATAGCTGACATAAGCGCATCTTCTCGCCTGAAGGCTGAGTGTCTTGGTCCATTCACTTCCGTCGAGGCGGTGGAGTTACCACAGCCCCTTGCAATTATCTTGCGGACATTCCGCTTTCTTTCCGGGATCTCTTGAAACATTCAGAGGGCCATCACTACTAGACGTCGATTCAAGCTAGTCAGCCCGTACCTAAATGCCCTTTTCCCTTTTGACACTAACGTGATTTAACACACCTTTTATTATGTCCTGCGTTGGGCGTGACGCTTATACTGTGTGTTGTCTTATCGCGTGCCTGTGCATCCTTCCAACCGCCTTGGCTAGTATCTCTCATGGAGATGCCCACACTACATACAGGGTGCTGTTCGGTCCTATGCAATAACCAAGAATCACTATCGCAGATGAAAAGAGCAGCTTCTCCTGCGGGAAACCGTTGTTTGCAGGCTGCCGTCCACTCCCTGTGTTCGCCGGGTGCCGCAAGCATACATACCAGGGGAGCTTGAAGTGTCTCCCTCGCGAACTTACTTTTGCAGTATCTATTCCTTGTTCTATAGCCAGAAACCACCCTCATCCAACACAGTAAGTTTCAGGCTATCGAAGGTTCTGTGGCGCCCCCACGGCAAGCCGCAAATATTTGCGTTGGGAGTTGAAATGGTTCACCACGCCCAACGTCAGCAACTAATGAATATCAGCTATGGCTGGGACATGTTGCAAAAATTTGAAAATGGGCGTTCGCCCAGGTGCTCTGCGAATGGAGCACCGTTATGACCCAAAAGTCCTGCTCGACGGGCTCTCTCATTCCTCTATTCCCGTTGCCACTATTTTCTATTTGGACGCTGGCTAAGGCGCCGTCGCCGTCACACATGGCAGCATAACCTGGCGGTGTGTCACTAAGCCGATCGGACTGTCGGGGTTGCCGCGTGTCGGCATCGGCATTGTCGTTGGTGTTGGTCAGCCCACGGTGTTTGAAATTTCCCAGACTGTAAATGACCGTACGGACGGAGCTGATGACCTGGGGCATCACCGATGATCTGGTATTAAGCAGATCGAGGTTGGATCAAGGCCACGTTACACTAATTTCTTTAAGGGGGTTGATGCATCAGGGCCGAGCTAGAAAGCATTCCTCAGCAAACAACAAAATCTCGTCAACAGGGCCAAACAACCCGAGCGTGAAGTTCACTATTGCCCCGACGAGGGAAGAGACGGCAGGTTGCCCTAACCCCAGGGTGTCCTCCCTTCCTTCTTCGTTGGCCTTACCCGCAATAATCTGTCTCACCACCTCTCAGTGTCTGACTGTCCGCGGTTGATGTGGCGTGCCGGCTCCACGCCGCATTCGCATACGGAATCAGCTTACGGCCGGCAGCATCGAAGCCAGGGACAAACGAACTGGCGTTCGGAGCTAGTGAATGCGTATGCGCGGAACGCCGAACGTTCTTTTTGCCTCTAATTCGCTGCCCCGAACGCCGACTCAGCTTTTACGTCTTTGGCCATGGCATTCCCCCTTCTTAATTATGGCCCTCCAGGGCCTCGAATCCTGTATTGTGTTTCGCACTCTCTCCCTAAGTGCACCATCAATCCACCCTTGTCAGGTGCGCTTCCCGGACTTCTCGTGGCATCCTCCACTATGAGTTGCCCTGGGCCATTGTTTTTTATTGTTATACCTTTGCATCACCACTCGGTACCGTCGTCATCGTCCTCGTCTTCGCATCGTTTGATCTTGGATGATTTTGTAGTCAAACACCAACTTTGCATTGAGAGTACACGGCCTAGAAACACGACAGCTACTCAGAAGGAAAGTCCTTTCGGCGGGCGTTGGCCTGTTGGAAGTGTATTGTTCAATCCCACGATCTCCTTTTACGGCCAGAACGATACTTGAGGCGCCTCAACGACAGTCATTCGCATCCGGAGTATTGGTCTTTAGCATCATTCTTACCCGATCAAGCTTTCTGGGCTACTCTTGTGGGCAGTCATGGGCCAAAGCAAAGAAGACGTCGAAGCCACCAAGGCCGACATCACTCACAAGTATCAGTACAGAGAAACCACCTTGCCAGCATGGCGGTTTTGGGCTCTCAGTGTTGGGTAGGCATCCATCGTCACTCGGTGTATATATATATGTATATGTCGAGTGATTTCCCAACGTTGTCAGATCGATTCGTGCTCACCCTACATTCAGCCTCTGCCTTGGATTATTTCTTTCAATGTTGGACGCTTCCATTGTTGCTACAAGTCTGTATACTATCGGCACGGAGTTCGACTCGATGGACCTCATCAACTGGGTTGCCTTGGCCTACACTCTCACATACTTGAGTTGTGCGGTACTGGTTGCACGAGTTTCCGATGTCATGGGCCGTCGGAATGCTTTTCTGGCAAGCTTCATTATATTCTTTGCTTTTTCACTGGGCTGCGGCTTTGCTCAAAGCCTGGAACAATTAGTTGCATGTCGTGCTCTCCAAGGGTTAGGCGGATCAGGTCAGTTTCGCGCATAACTCTTAGCCCCGTCATTACTTAACCCCATTGCTAGGGCTATACTCCATTACCATGATAATCTTCCCAGAGGTCGCGCCGAAGCATTTGCTCCAGTATGTTTCCAGTCTTGTCGGTATGGTCATCGCCAGTGCTGGTGTCCTTGGGCCAGTTCTGGGAGGAATTCTCACTCACTATGTTTCCTGGCGATGGATCTTTTGGATAAAGTAAGTGTTATTAGAATGGGAACACCTGGCTGCTGCTCCGAAAGCCAATGCAGAAAGAATACTGACGAGATTACAGTGGTCCCATCGGCTTTGTCTCGTTGCTTGTCTTTTACTTGGCGTGGCCTAATGCTAAGCACCTCCCGACTTTGCAGCGTAGAACGTGGAAGGAGTTGGATTTTGTAGGATCCATCCTCCTCGTCGCCGCATCTGTTCTTGTCGTCTCCTCCTTTCAGAACATCGGCACAGATAGTGACAGATGGGCACAAGCTGTCTTCATCGCCCCGGTCACCATTGGCAGCATATGCTTCATGCTGCTGCTAGGCTGGGAGACACTGGTTTCCAAGCTATGGAATAATCGCATTATGGCTGCCATACCGATTCGTCTCCTGCGCAATCGCGTGTACCTTGCTACCATCTTCAACACGACGTTACTGGGCTTTCCGTACCTTCTGATCATCTACGCCTTTCCCATCCATTTGCAGATAGTCAACGGCAAGAGCTCGCTACTTGCCGGTGTGCTTTTGCTGCCCATGCTGGGATCTGTCGCTTTGGGAACCACACTTGGCGGGATTGTCAACAAGACAAAGAATCGTCTTTTCGAGACCATGGCTGTAGCCAGCTGCTTCATGGTTCTTGGATGTGGTTTGATGACGACTTTGTCGTCAGCTGTCGATCTAGAACCCAAAGCACTTGGCTTCCTTACATTTGTTGGCTTTGGGTTTGGTTTGTCTGCCACTTCGTCCACCGTCCTCGGAGCAACAGAATCAGAAATTTCAGATCATGGTGAGCTTCTCAGATCTGTTGCGTGTCGACTCCGTAAGCTGACAAGGCGAAGCGCCCGCACAGGCAATCATAGCACAAGTGCGGATTCTCGGGGGTAGCTTGGGCATAGCGGCGTCAACAGCGATCCTGGGCAATTTCATTCGAAAAGACTTAACCGGCGTGGTCAGTCCGGAGTATTTATCATCACTACATGGGGTGGGAATGAGCCTGACGGAGACGCAAGCTGCGGCCGTGCGCCAAGCCTATGCAGACTCCTTCCGGAAAGACATGCAAGTGGGGACAATATTGTCGGGCATAGCAACCCTTCTTAGTTTGGGTATCTACCGCCGAAATCGGGTAACATTCGAGGAGCAACGACAAATGCATATTAAGACCGAGGTAGAGCGGCGCCGGAGAGCATCGGCGGCGACGACGTTGGTGTCCTCGACTGCCACGGACTGAGAAGACTGGTTACTGGGTAAGGGGTTATGTGGGTAAAGCATTTGCAGGCCGTTTCTAGCGCTCTAGGGAAGCATGACTTTGCATTATTACGAAAAATGGCTTTTGCATTTAATATACATGTCAGTGTTCGCCCCCTCCCCCCGACGGAGGAGATGCTGCCAACAAGCTACTCACTAGTCGTGCATGATTTCATGAGACAACGTACAAGTATGGTTGGAAACATGACTCCAAATCAGTCGCCCTTGGCTAAAAGTCAGGGATGGATATGAACGCGCGTTGATGCATGCTCTGTTTTTGTGTGTGGCCTTGAAGACCATTTTGTACCGCAGCTTCGACTCTCATCCATGCCTCGGTGTAAGTTGGTACGGTGATAGCAAAGATGTCAAGTCGAAATTTGCAATCACCTTATCGGCGCAACAACCTCTAAAGCCTCATGAATTCCAAGAAGCTCCAGTAAACACCAATGGGCACATCTTCAGCCCCTGTTTTTCACCTCCCATTAGGAGCTGAGAGCCCGTAAATTCATTGTGAGGGAAGCTTCGGTTAAATGATGCAATCGCGTTGTCCCCGCCGGTTATCGGGTGCTTGAAACCCCGCAGTGTGGGGCTTATCCATTCCGTGCGCCGTGCCGTTCGCTTTGCTCCCCTCCTCTTATCCGTCTCGCTACTATCGGAAACATGTTAAGAGCCATTTGTCCAAAGAGAAACCTTATCGATCATCTGTTCCCATTGGACAGAACCGGGCAAGTAGTGTGAACCTGGTCATCCCCTGGATCCTTTAGACCAAGCATCTACTAGACATATATAATTGACTGCTTCATCCTTGAGGCGACAAGTCATTCCCTTCCCTCTTATCCCAATCTTACATATGCCCCATTATACAAAAGTAGCTCATTCCTTTTGCTCCTCGCTCGCCTTACGTCGCCAATTTCCCTGGCGATCCCACCTCCTTCGAAAGATCCCTAACTACAAAACAATCATGTCTGCTGCCACAAAGCGCCTCGAGGGTAAGACTGTGCTCATCACCGGTGCCTCGAGCGGAATCGGAAAGAGCACAGCTTTTGAATATGCACGAACGGCGCCCAACAACCTGAAGCTTATCCTTACCGCCCGTCGAATCGATACCCTCAAGCAGGTTGCCGCCGACATACAGAAAGAGCTCGGAAACGGCGTAAAGGTTCACCCCGTTAAGCTGGATGTCAGCAACCCTGAGGAGGTCCGTCAGCTCGTGCCCAACCTACCCGAGGAGTTCCGTGACATTCACATCCTGGTCAACAACGCGTATGTAACAAGATGCTTTGTCGCCGTCAACGGCGTGCTGACTGGATACATCAGAGGTCTTGTCAAGGGTGTCGCCAAGGCACCTGAGATCGCCGAGGAGGACATCAACGTCATGTTCGCTACCAACGTTACTGGGCTTATTAACATGACGCAAGCCATTCTCCCTATTTTCAAGGCACGCCCCGATGGTGGTTCAGGAGACATTATCAATATTGGTTCCATTGCGGGTAAGCTAAGCTCCGTATTTGGGGCGTCGAGTGCCGGAGCATGTGATTGACGTTTATAATCACAGGCCGTGAGCCTTACCCTGGAGGTTCCATCTATTGCGCAACCAAGGCCGCAGTGCGTAGTTTTACCGATAGCCTGAGGAAAGAGCTCATCTCGACACGCATCCGCGTCATTGGCATTGACCCTGGTCAGGTTGAGACGGTAAGTCAACCCAGTTCGACCGACGATTGAAAATACCGCTGGTTGCTTGAACTAAAACGATGCAGGAGTTCTCTGTTGTACGCTTTTACGGCGACAAGTCTAAGGCCGATGCCGTTTACGCGTAAGTCATCACTTTCTTTTACCTGAACCCAGGGGACAATTGCGACCTCTCACGAGAATGGGTGCGTGATGATGTACTGACATGTGCCACAGCGGCTGCGAGCCCCTCACACCGGAAGACATTGCCGAGGTCATCGTCTTCGCGAGTACTCGCAGAGAGAATGTGGTGGTTGCGGACACCCTTATCTTCCCTAGCCACCAGGTAAGCTGGTCTTCTGAGTGTTTTCTCACATAAAGTTACTGATTTGGTATACAGGGTGCTGCTGGTATTCTTCACCGCAAGTCCTGAACGGACGTAGGCGTTATGTCGGAGTATGTGATCGAGGGTGGATGCATAATCGATAGCCCATCATCCTAAGACGCGAAGGACATGAACGCTGTTGGCTTGAGGCAGCGGAGACGTGTGACTTGTCAGCGTGGCGCCGGGTGGTGCATACAGAAATCTCAATAAAAATACCTTTAGTAACCCTGGAGGTTTGGGAGATCGTCCAGACCATTATCGTATCTTGCCGCATACTGCAGGTCTATTTTGGATCACAACTATCAAATTACGAATGAGTATAGGAAGTAAAGCCTCTACGGCCGTTGTGTGGTGATTAGGCGTGTAGGCCAATCAGGCCTTGAGGGTTATCCTTATTGCTGACAAAGCCTAAGACCTACCACGATAGGTACCTAGCGTGCCTATTTAGGTACCTAAGTAGGTAGGTAGGTGGAGAGACGTACAGCGGCCCCTGCCTACTACTGTGGTCTACAGATATTCCACATTTAGCTCAACCTTCACCGTCCTCGCTTTATCAAGACGCTTCGCGCTTCATCGAGACATATACCACTTACTTTGAAGCGTCTGCCCTTGTGAGATTCCTGATCCAAACTTCCCTGTCCGCCATTTTTCATCAACAAGGGACACTAAAAACAGTCACGAATTTCCTCGCCATTCGACACGGCAAACATCATCTCCGATCCAATATCCAGCGAACATCATTACTCACCGCCTGGTCCGCCGCAAACTGGACAGTTTCGTGGCCGGCCTTCCCCCCTTACTTCCTATTCTTTCGACCGTGTCGTACCCAGCACCGCTCGCACACACAACACACTTCGCCTACATGTCGCGGTAGGCCTACTGCCGACCGCGCCGCGACTGCAAACCACGTCCATCGCCCATCACCGATCCCCGCCATGCCCGACCGACAACGGCCATGAACTGACAAGATGGGCTTTACAACATTTCTCGGCTCCTCTACCGACAGACTCCAATCTACCCGATCCAAACTCTCGTCCACCTCACTCGATAAACCCTCCGACGCACCCCTCTCGCAGATATCGCCTGAAGCCAACTCGCATCATGGCTACATCTACGACGAGTCCCAGTTGCCCGACGTGCCGCCCGACTGCCCTGATCTCCGCAAGCTCAATAATAGTCTCGAGGCGCTCGCCACCGTCTTTCCCGATATCCAGATCCAGGTCTTCCGCGAGATGCTGACCAACTTTGACGAGGAATCACGTTTAGCTGTTGTTGCCGACGCTCTATTGAAAAACCGGGTTTCTTGGGTCAAGGGACGTTGGAGGGTTGCCGACGACCAATATCTCGGAACCTCGGTTGGTAGCGGAGAGCTGCGGGAGGAGCAGCAGGAATCTCTGATCCCACGCGTCGAGGCCTTTCGGAGCCCCGAGTACAAGCACGCTGTTCAAGCACTGGCATGGCACGAGTTCAAGGGTCTTTCGCGCTCCACCATCAATGCCGTTCTCGCCGAGTCCAATTATTCGTATCTTGAAGCCCGGAAGACTTTAGTGTCGCTTTCATCAAAGTCTTGGCGTTTCACCATATCATCTCTCTTCCTCCGCCGGAGACCTGTTGCTACAGGCGAAGCCGAGAACCACCCGCTGATAGTCTGGAAGTCGACCGGCCAGGGTGCAATTATGCCAATGCTCAAGGCTACAGGGAACGTCGAGCTCGACGTTGAGTTATACCGTGACCTAGTTCAACCACTGAAAGAGCGGGCCAGACAAACTCGGGAGGATGAGGACCGGGTTCTAGCTGTCCTCTTGAATAACGAGCAGGCCGAGGAGATCGGTGCCATGCATGAGTGTGCATGCTGCTTCACGGAGTCCACCTTCGAAGAGTTCACAACATGCAACACTGATGGCCATATGTTGTGTTTCCGCTGTGTTCAGCACTCAATCACGGAAGCCGTTTTTGGTCAGGGTTGGCATAGCAGTATCGACGCTGACCATGGTGCTCTTAGGTGCTTAGCTGTTGAAGGAAATGGCTGCCCGGGCCATATTCCTTACGATCATATGCACCGTGCTATGTTGCAGGAGAAGAAGGGCGCCGAGATCCTCCGCAAGCTCGACCAACGTTTGGCAGAGAATAGCCTTTTGGCATCCAACCTGCCTCTCATTCGGTGCCCCTTCTGCGACTACGCTGAAGTGGACGACATTTATCTTCCCGCCCAGGAAACGCAACTGCGTGTTCGACTCGATAGTCTCTTCAGTCTCTTACTGCTCGCTGTATGCGTCGTCATGGCGCCTCTTCTTCTGCCAGGGGTTCTCCTGGTGTCTGTTGTTTGCCTCCTCATCAGCACGAAGCAGACGGTTGGCGATCATTTGATCGCCCAATGGAATATGGCTCTTGGCCGTCATCGCCGACGTCGTCGTGGTCTCAAGTTTACCTGCCGGAATCCCCAGTGCGGCAGAAGCTCGTGCCTTTCATGTACCAAACCTTGGAAGGACATCCACGTGTGTAACGAGTCGTCTCTGGTTGCGTTGCGGACACAGGTCGAGCAGGCAATGAGCATGGCCATCAAGCGTGTCTGTCCGCGGTGCCACACCTCATTTGTCAAGAACTCGGGCTGCAACAAACTCACCTGTCCTTGCGGCTACAAGATGTGCTACGTCTGTCGTAAAGACATTGGTGGCGCTAACGGAGAAGGCGAGGGTTACAGGCATTTCTGCGACCACTTCAGGCCGGACGGGGACCCGAGGCCGTGCACCGAGTGCACCAGATGCAATCTGTGGGAGAGCGAGGACACAGACCTGGTGCTGAGGCAGGCCAAGGAGGAGGCCGAGGCCAAGTGGCGCGAGACGGAGAAGCGAGAACTCAACGGAGCCGAGAAGGCTTTTCTGGAGACAGGGTTCGCCAGGAACGGGGTGTCGCCGGTCGAGAATCGCCTCAAGAACGGGCAGTTCCCAACACTGCCAGAGCTCTGCGACTTCGTTGTTGAAACGATCTTCCTATAAAGCTTGAAACACGATGCGTGGGCATGGGTGCTTTTTCTTACTCGCCGCAACTAGGGAGAGTTGGGGTACCGCGTCGGTTTGATTTTTGCTGGGCCGTGGGCATTACTTAGGGCGTTGGGAACTGGCATATTGTGGGCAGGTACATAAGAGAAGGACGGGCCGAGCAAACTAAGGCGCTTGTCCGTCTGTCTTTCACGTCATGGGCTTAAGGGGGAGCATCACGCCCCGCATCATCTACAGCAGGTACACTTTTGTAATTTAGGAAATAAATTCAGATTCATCTCAATAGTTGATCGAGACCGAGCCGATGAACCATACGCACCCGTTTTACGCATAAGTATGTGATCTCGATCCCAACCGTGTTGTAAACGCAAACCCAATTAACAGCCAAATTTCGGAAAGTACTGCTGGTCCCTATTCAGAGCTTGCTGTTGTCACCGAGCAGCTCGGCGGCGGCGCCGCCAATGGCCAGCTTGCCCGTCTCCTTGACCTTGGTCTGGAAGATGACCTTGTTGCCGTCCTTCCACATCTCGGTCACGAGCGTCTGCCCAGGGATGACGGTGCCAGCGAAGCGCACCTTGATGTTCTTCAAGGGGCCGAAACGCTCGTACACTGCCTTGCCGGCGATACCGAAGAAACAAAGGCCATGGAGAATAGGTGCCTTGAAGCCTCCCATCTTGGCAAAAGAGGGGTCAACATGCAGAGGACTGTAGGGTGGTCAGCAATTTCTCTCGGGGAGATGTGGGGCCCATAGCAAAAGTCTCACTTGTAGTCGCCGCTCAGACGGTACAATGCCGCCTGCTCCTCATTCGTTTTCTCCTCAACCACAACATCGGGGTGCCGTGAAGGGGGCTTATTATCCGCCGTGCTGGCACCACGGTCCGCCGGCTTCTTCTGGCCCCCAAATCCACCACAGCCTCTAAGGAACACTGTCATTTCATTGTAGAATATGGGCTCTTTGGTTTCAGCGTGAATTGTCGTGATGCCGCTTTTGACGATGGCAGCGTTGCCCTTGTCGACGACCTCGAGAAGCTTGCCGGTAGAAACCAGTTTCGCGGCCGTAGGGATCGGGTACTTCTTGATCTCAAGGTACTGCTCGCCATGCAAAAGCATCATGGGGGAAAAGTTCGGGACAATTTCGTCAAAGCTGTACGGCATCTCCGTGTTGAAGGGGGGGATGACGCCAAAGGTGGGAATGACCTGGAAATCATCGGCACCCTCGAAAACATACTTCAGTTGATCGCGCTTGGCACCAATACCCAGGTTGTATAGCATCACGTCACGCTCTTCGTATTGGAACTCGGTCCCCTTGCCCTCAGCTTTCATGGCGGCCTTGATGGCATCAAGGTATTGGCTTCCACCGTCGGAGGATGCCTCTTGCTGCTACGAGACGAATTGATCAATAACTGTTCTGTCTCTGTATCTCCCCTTCCTCCCTTCCTTCCAAACTATCACTATCTTACAAGACCTGCTGGTATTATGAGGAGGTGCAAACTCATACCTTGTTGCTCTTGTTCTCCATGTTCGCCATGACCTTTTGGAGACCATCCTGGGTCTTCTCTGGGTGATCGGCGCGACCATCCTCAAAATTTCTGATGGCGTCCCAGTGCTTGAGAACCTCTTCGGGGGTCAGAGGAATATCGACGGGGAAACCGTGACCGCCACTTCTCTGCCAGCGGGTCTGGCCGACCCAGCCACTGCCAACCTCGTAGAGGCCGCCAGTGGGGTTCTTGGGAACCTTGTCACTGGAGAGGGCGAGGACGACGGGCGCAATGTAGTCAGGCTTGAAAGCTTGTACCATCTCCTCAGGCATGATGGTTCGCGTCATCGCAGTGCCGGCGTTGGGAGCAATGGTATTGACATAGATGTTGTACTTGTAGCCCTCGAGCGCGAGCGCGCGGGAGAAGCCTAGAATACCGCATTTCTAGCAGGCATGAGTCAATTGAACTCGAAAGTAGGGACCTGTAAAATACTCACCGCCGCGGCATAGTTGGCCTGTCCAAAGTTGCCGTAAATGCCAGAAGTAGATGTGGTGTTGATAACACGGCCATATTTCTGCTTGAGGAAGTAGGGCCAGGCAGCCTTGGTAACCTTATAGGTACCGCGCAGGTGAACGTTCAGGACGGGGTCCCAGAGGCTGTCGTCCATGTTGTTAAAGGCCTTGTCGCGGAGGATGCCTGCGTTGTTAACAACAATATCAATGCGACCGAAAGCATCAATAGCAGCCTTAACAACTGCATCACCATCTTCCGCTGAAGCCTTGACCCCGACGGCTTTGCCGCCCATCTTCTTGATTTCGTTCACCACGTCGTCGGGGTTAGCCAAATCGTTGACGACGACTGTGGCGCCGTGCTTGGCGAAGGCCAAACTGTAAGCACGACCGATACTATGGCTTATTAGCGGCGATTCATTGTGCATCTTGCCACAGAACCTACCCGGCACCACCACCGGTGACTAGGGCCACACGGCCGGTAAAGTCAATCTTATCGCCCTGTTCATTTGGGCCCATCTTCATGGAATCCTCCAGCAGAGTTAGGAAGTCATTGGGACCGGACGGGTACTGAGGTTTGGAAAAGTCGATGGCTTGGTCCCACTTCTTGATCACAGCGCTAGGGGTGTAGCTGTCGTCGGCCTTGAGAAGAAGACCACTAGATCTTTCCCAACGCAGCTTGGCAACGTGACCACCGCCAACCTCGAAGATGGAGCCGTTCTCGTCGGTGTTGTCCTTATGTACCAGGACAGCGACAAGGGGAACAACCCAGTCGGGCTTCAAGATCTCCAGCACGTCAGGCGGCATCACAGTCTGGGTCATTCTGCTAGCGGCTGCCCACCCAGTTAGCTTACATGAACCCTTGTGCTCGCTCCGCTCGTCACACGTTGCGCTTACCGATTGGTGCAATGACATTGGAAAGAATGTTGTACTTGGCACCCTCCTTAGCCAGTGTCTCGGTGAAGCCAACCATGGCCAGTTTGGCGGCTATGTGACAGGTTAGCATGCTGCCACGGTTTTATGTTAGATCCGCCGGTCACGATACATACCCGAGTAGTTGCACTGGCCGAAGCTGCCGAACAGACCGGCAGCCGACGCAGTGTTGATGACACGGCCGTACTTTTGTTTCCTGAAATAGGGCCATGCTGCACGAGCGCACTTGTATGAGCCCTTGACGTGGACCTTCATGATGAGGTCCCAATCCTCGTCCTTCATATTCTTGAAGCTAATGTCCCGCAAGATACCAGCATTGTTAATCAGCACGTCGATGCGGCCGAAGTTCTGAATCGCCGTCTCGATGATCTTGTCGCCGTTTTCGACCGAGTCGTAGTTGGCCACGGCTTTGCCGCCGGCAGCCTTTATCTCGTTGACGACGACATCAGCAGCCTAGAATCAGGAAGGGTTAGCCATCATTCAGTTTGGGACAACGCTGCCATTGTGGACCGTACCTTTGTTGAGGTACCCTCGCCTTTGAAGGAGCCTCCGAGGTCGTTGACAACGACGCTGGCGCCGCGGGAGCCAAAGAAGGTGGCATAGGCCTTGCCCAACCCGCCGCCGGCACCCGTGACGACAACGACTTGGCCGTCGAAGCGCAACTGACCAGCCATTGTATATGTAGAGTGGTAGAGAAAGGAAACAGGGAACAGTCGCTCAATGAAGCACAGATGATAATAATGATGAATCCAGATCTCGAGAGTATGATGTGGAAATAGAGACAGGTTAAATGGTCGCGAAAATTGATCAATGGGATGATGGAGGGAAGAAAGGTTGTGGTTTTCTAACTCAGTACGTCCGGCAAAGTGTCCTGGGGTAGCAGCGTGACGGTCCACGGATGCCGCAGAGAGAGCCGAGGCAGCTTCTCTACCCAGAGCCGATGACTGACGCTAGTCCCGAATGGGCTAAGACCAAGCTTCACATGTCACTCTAGCCGTGGGCTTAGGACAAGTCTTCATGAGGTCATGTGGGGAAGAAGTCGTCTCCCTTCCCCGCCCCGAACCCCATGTCACATGCCCCCGGTCGAGGTTGAGCCAGGGCACTCACAGCGCGGCGCTCGCCAGCGCTGCCCAGCCTCCACGCCATCAATGGAAGAGCACGTATTATCCGAGTGGCTGGTGCCAACGATAACCCTGGGGTACGCATCTCCGATTGAATCCATGAGCCTTGGGGGTGATGCCGTAAGCTTACCGGTAGTACGATGTACAAAGTTAATGCGCCGATGTGATGGTGGCTGAAGGCAATTATAGTTTGTCAATATTCCCTGCCTACTCTAACTGAGATGGGATTCCCGAATAGGACATTTAGCCTTGGTAAAACTTCGGGTACTGATGTGGTAGGTACTGCACGTGCCGAGACGCCGTTCCTTCGGCTGATTTTCTGTTCCGCCCAATTTTTATCACAACAATTTATGTTTCCTTTACATCCGCTGGCATGAACCGTCAGATGGCAAGTGCTGACACAAGCCATGATAGGTATACTGCTGCTCGAAAATTTTGTGCTGTACTTGCACCTATTCGGCATGAAATCCAGAATACAGTGCACATACTGCCTGGAAAGCCAAATTGCAACGGGCTGCAGAATGCCCCGCATTCGGCCCCCTCCCCCGCGCCCCCGGAACCTCTCGGCGCGGCGGCTGCCGCACTGTCCTGGTTTCCGGCTTTAGCTTGCCGAATATCACGCACGCGCCCAAGCACCTGACAACCAGCTCCATAACCTAGCTTTCCTCTGATGTCAACCATTATCATGACTTCCATGTCTTGTATCATCGACGACAAAAGCCCTCTCTGCATTCCCTTCATCACAGGATTGTTCGAGAAGTACTCGCCGCAACATGGGGCTCGTCCATTAATGGTCGGTCTCAACGGCGTCCAGGGCGTCGGCAAAACGACTCTCGTCAAAGCACTGGCCGAGACACTCACCAAGCTCGGCCACACAACGCTCGTCTTCAGCATCGACGATTTGTACCTTACGCACGAAGACCAAGTCGCCCTCGCGAGGTCTCACCCAGACAATCTTCTGGTGCAGCAGAGAGGCGAACCTGGCACCCACGACATGCAACTCGCTCAGACTTTCTTTGATAGCATCACCAGCGGGAAGCCCACCAAGGTGCCGTCGTATGACAAAGCAGCCTTTTCCGGTCAAGGGGACCGGCTTCCTGTGAGCCAATGGGTCGAGGTAAACAGTTTAGGCAAGCCAAAGGTCCAGGTTGTCATTTTCGAGGGTTGGTGTGTGGGTTTCCGTGCCCTGCCGGATGTCGAGGTGGAGGCCAGGTGGAAGGCTCCTAACAGGGCACTCCAGAGGCATAAACTTGAGCACTTGCTGCTGGTGAACGAGAGACTCAAGGCCTACGATACCATGACCGACCTCCTGGACGTTTTCATCCATATCGACGCTGAGGACACGCAGTATGTCTACGATTGGCGGCTGCAACAAGAAGCCGCACTCCGGCAGGAAAGGGGCACCGGCATGACTGACGAACAGGTCGTTAAATTCGTCGATGGCTACTACCCTGCCTATGAACTATTCTTGGACAATGTGAGGAAGGGGATCCTGCCAAACAGCCCCGGTCACCAGATGAGACTGGTAGTCGCCAAAGATAGAAGGGTGAAGGAACATTTCGTGATTTGAAGGCCCTCCTACGGACCAGATCTGTGGCCAATCCCAATACAAGTGTATTCGGATCTTCCAAAGGATAGAATAGCAGATCCTCTTTTGCGCATACGCCAGCCATTACAAGCATTAGTCCTTAGTCGTAAAGAGTCGTCAAAATTGTTGAAGAAGTACCGCCCACACACTCCAACGCCTTGCTTGTCACATATCTAGTGAACCCATCGGACAAGAAACAATACACACCGGGTAAACAAATACTGCGAAATTTTGTTGAGGCGGTGTGCCCCTCAAACCTCTTTATCGGCAAGCATGTCCTCACCCTTATGCTTGATTGTGTCAAGCTTCTTGCTGATGTTCTCGGTCCGAACTCGGACGGCCTCCTCCCTGCTAGCTATCTCAGTCTCAAATCGGTCAACCATGTCCCGCTTATTCTTGCGCGCTTCCTTCAGCTTCCGAGCGACTTGGCCAAACTGCTCGAGAAACCAGTCTCCCGAGCGCTCCCAGTCGCTGACCGTCATCTGCTTGAAGAATTCCTTTTGGTCAGCTTCACGCTGACCCCTGAAATGTTCGAGTTTGGCAGGGAGGCTGTCGCCAGTCAGCGGTCCTACCGGACGAAGCGACGTTCTGGCTGGATCATCGTCGAAAGGCTGCTCACGCAGTTGAGAATACGACATCCCCTTGAGCTCGTCATCGGCATAGTCGCAACTCTCACGACCTCGCTTCCGGGACTTGTTCCGATGGCCATAAGTCGTAGCCGGTAATGGGCTCTCCTGAAGAGCCGGCCCCCTTTTTGCCATCTTCTTACAATTGGCCCGAGGAGTGCCGTGATCATCATCACTTGCAAGATAGTCACTAGCAAGGCTGCCTTCGACCTCTTCGTCTTCCTCAAAGAGCGCTGGTTTTCGAGACTCCTGAGCATTGTCTTTTCTGATGATACGTCTCAATTTTGGTTGGGACTGCGGAACGCCGTGGGCTGTAGAATCGGAGAAAACTTCTTCGTCGTCTATGGGAACGGATGGCTCGTACGATCTTCTTACGGTTGTAGCATGGAGAGTGACCTTTGGTTGGCGCCGCCCGGGTGAATCATAAATAGGTTCGGCTGGGTAAGTGTCTTGGACTTGCTGGCCCATCCGTGGAGGAGGTATGTCGTTGTGTGTCGCAGGTAGGCCTTGACCCTGGCCGTTGCCAAGTAGCCGCATCGAACCGTCTTTACCAATGATATATGGGGCATCACTATCCAGTGACCGTTGCATGTTTCCCAACGCAGTTCCGGTGGGAATCGAGGGCGGCGGGGAGCGGGTATAATGGGTGATGCCAACATCATATCGTTCGGAGCGATGGGTAGTGGGCGAGCCGAATTGGCTATCGATATGGGATTCTGGCCAGAAGCCAGTCGCATCGCTGCTCCGAGAATGTGCACGCTGCCGCTGTTGTCTTGGTGAAGAGCTTTCGGGAAAATTCAGAGAAGACTGTATCAGTGCGGAAAATGGCTGTTGAGGCAGACTCGACTGGTTCGGTTGGCGTATGTGTGAGGCTAACGCTCTAGTAGGTGCGAGTGGCTTGGGAGCGGGTAGCTTCCCGAACTCGGTGACAGACTGGCGGGTGGGCTGGGAAAGGAGCTGAGGCGAGTCGGAACGCTGCTGGTTCGACTGGGTATTGTTTCCGTTTGGAAGACCCGAATCTAGGGACGCATTCCTGGCGTACTGGGCCATCCGGTTTGCGCCGCTACTCGGGGGCATGGTGTTGGTAGGTGATTCGGACCGCTCTACGACGAGTTGGCAGGGAGATGGTCGCTCCTCTCTCCTCTCAAGATCGAGCGAGAGCGAGGCAGGCGGCAGAACGTGACGAGGAAAAGGGACGCAAGAAGCAACTGTAGCGGATTGTTGCTTGCCGTAGTCGGGAGAAGATGCCTTACGCTGCCATGACAACAAAACACCAGGTACTGACGGGAGCGAGCTCGTGGGCCGGTGCTGGCTTTCAGCTAGCTGCGAATAAATTTGAAACTGGGTTGTAGAAGGTAATCAATGGCGGACCCGGCTGAGGCAATGTCAGTAGGCAGTCTTTGTGACAAGACTTGACCTGGACAAAGGGACGAACCTGCCTCCTCGCTCCTCACTTTTTTTCCGGGCACCAGTCCTGACGTGACGCGTCGAGAACATCCTGATCTTACTGCTGGGATCTTAAGCACCTGTCCAATTACGGGACGCCTGTGCGCGACAGTTGTGTAGCCTGTGCGCGACAGTCGCCCAGGGATAGGGTTCATTAGGTACCGGTACCTAGATTGCATACATTGACCTGAGAGGCTTGCAGACGTTTGCGCTCCTATCTTTTCGTCACCGTTGTCTGTTAATTGACTTTCTTGATTCTTCCCAGCCCCAGTTGGCCGTACAACTACAAGAGGGATAAGAAGGAAAAGGATAAAGATGAAAACAAGGCTGGTAGATCAGTTTGCGCACGACCCTCTCTGAATGATGTGTTGGATGCCTACAAAGAATACTTCGCGAGTCTAACAATTACAATCATCCCGCCCATCACCTAAATAGCCATAAGCTTAACGAGGATCCCACCTGCCCTTGTTACTGTGGTTGTCTCGCGACTAGAGATCCTTTTTCATCCACACTAACGGTATATTAAGAACCTGCCCGCTCATCGGGTGTGTCCATGGGTATCCTTCATCATTGCGGTGGAAGACAGCATATCCCTGTCGTTCATACCATTCCTGAGTGCTCCGTAACACCTAGGTACTCGTGAGACATTGATAGACTGTTAGGAATAGTTGGTCGACTATAGTTGTCCTGGCACTTACCTTTGGAACACCCCAGCCACGGTCGGTGTAAGAGGTCTTGATGAACTCTGGTGACAGCTGGAACTCCTTCGTGGGTGTATCCAGCGCAAGAACTCTTGCCTGGAACGAATCTCCAGCAGCGAGGGCTTCAAGCTGTCGCATGACAACCCGGCCCAGCCCACCTTCTTGAAGCGCCCAGGAAACGTAGAGAGACGTGATCCAGAACACCCCGTTCGCCGGTAGCCCCAACTCTGCATCCGTCTCTGGCTTCCTTTCCAGGGAGATGTGACCAACTGGCATAAACTCTTGCGCTGCTGGTGGTCGATGCGTCATTCTCTCTAGATTGGCCGTATCCTTCAATGGCGTGCTCTCGTCCGGGTATCTGACCAAATGGCTGTTCAAAAGCCTGTCTGAGTATTCATCACTCACGAGAGCCTGAAAAGCGACCAGTAAACCGGCATGTTCATATCCGTGAAAGCAACATTAGACTCACAACCCACCACATAAACTTGGTGCCGTTCAGCTGCCTATCTTTCCACTCTCCAACCTCGTCGGCCCGCCACCCACAAGCGACTCTCTGGGCATGCATACGCCGTACATGCTCATCGGACCTGGCATCCCATGGGATCAACTCGACTCTGGCTGCGACGGGAGTGGCCATTTTCAGATGTGTTCGCTCGCTCATGGTAATATTTGCGGCTTGCAGTGGCGTTGGTAGGCAGATTATCTGCAATGAGACTGATGTAGGGCAAGGTATGGGTAAACCGTCCAACTAGGTGAGTTGTCTTGCGATGCAACTCGAGCTCAAGAGAGTATACCGTTTTTGATGAATTGGCGGAACAGGCGCTTGGTTTTAATGTCTTTCAAATGTATCCACAACAAGAAGGCGTAAGACCTAGTATTTTTAGATTCCCAGAACGACCTAGCATAGATAGGTATCAGCGGGCCCTAGGCAGCCTTCATGCGAACTTTTGCTGAGGCTGACTGGCGACGAGATTGCTTTACCACGCTGCCCGAAACGCACCCATCAGCCCGCTCCCTCTCCATCTATCATCTTTGTCTCTACGGCGCAGGAAACCTGAGCCCGATGTATATCTTGACGACCACAACCCAATCCTCTCGCTTCCCAAATGACGCACTCTCCTCAGCATTTATATAAGCTTCTGGTGCTTTGCGGTGTCCTGTTGACATACACGATTGGGGCGATCCCACCCGAGACCCTGGCATTTATGTTTGCATCTGACGAGAAGCATCACTACCTCCAGCCTTCGGCATGTCATTTCCATGGCCCCACAGCTCCAGTCCTCTTATAGCGGAGCATTCTAATCGAATTAATGGAGTATCCTTTAATCTTCCATCCCTCAACCATCGCTGCTTCCAATTCGCTGCATCACTTTCAAACACCCGCTCCTAACCTGTGAAGTGGAAACGGGCTGCTTCCAGCTGACCAAGACCCTCTCGTGGTGCAACGTACCGCCGACGATAAGTATTGGTGAAATCTTGAAGGAGCGCCCTCACCTGTCTGATGGCGGTAGGATCGTTACCGCCAATGCGCTCCTTGATTTTAGCCATCAACCGATCCGCCTCAACAGGTGTGACGGTCCCTTGAGGCAGGAGCTGGATGGTACGCTCGACCCAGGAGGTTGTCTGGGCAGGGAAGAGCTCAAACATTGCCAGCAAGACGCCGCTACCGTCGGCGAAGCAGTCCCGAGGGAATGTGATCATCATGCCAGCCATGACCTGCTTGACTAGCTTCTCGCCATGAGTCGCAAGCAACTTGCTCACCACCTCGCGGATATGAGCAGCCACATCCGGAGGCAGCACATCTGACGTCGCAGGGTTGTCGCCTCCGTATGTCAGAAGATCACGGAGGAAGTGCAGTGTGGCTGAGAGCGGATCACGTTGCTCCAAAGTCAAAGCATACACAGCAGCCTCGAATATGGGGCCTAGAAGCTCTGACGGAATCAACTTGGCTGGATAGTAGAGAAGTGCGTCAATGAGGAGTCGGAAGAAATCTTCAATGACGTCGGGCAGCTCGCTAGGCTGCAATTCGCTCATCACCCGCAAGAATGTAGTGGTCTGGGCCTCGAAGAAGGCGTAGATGCTCTGGGTGATCTCCTGGTTGACGTGCTCCCGGTCCTCGGAAAACTCTCTCAGTATGGCTGCCGTAACCCAGAGGAAGGCGCCTTGCCGAGAGGCAGCGAATCCGCCCGCCAGCTTGTTGGCCATCTCCGGCAGCAAGGGTGTCATTGCCGTGCGGTATGAGATGATCATGTTGCGCCAGCAGCGGCAGATCCTCTCGCAGATAGGAACAAAGCCCATGAAGTTGTCCAGGATCGTAGCCAGGACCGGGAAAACCTCTTGCCAGTACTTGACCGCAGGGTTCTCCTCCCCGGGTCCAACGTACGGCACGACAATCTGGATGAAAATAGTGATGAGCTGGAGGTGGTCTGTGGTCATATCAGTCTCAGATATCCTTTCCTCACTTGAATATACTCACCTGCGAGCGCCAATTTACCCTTGTCATCCGTTGCAAGGTTGGCCTTGTTCATCAATCGCTGAACCAACGGATCACAGTAGAGTTTGAGAAGCTTATAGATCTCGGCAGGCGGCTGCACCGCTACCACGCTAGCAACCCCCTCCGTGATCTCCTCCTGGCTCATGTCGGGCAGCTTGTCAAGAATCTGGTCGTAAAACGTCTGCATCTGGAGTACCTGACCACTCAAGAGCTGTTTGCAATCGGTGCAAAAATACTTGATCGCCATGGCGGCAGCCCTGACTACCTCCTTCGAGTCAGTCTGAAAAGACGTAACAATGTAGTTGAACTGGGGCTCAAGGTATTCGGGATGAGCGGAAGTCCACTCCGTGTACCGGCCAAGAACCATGATGGTGGCGAAACGGAGCTTCTCATGACTAGGGATCTGAACGAGAAGGGGCATCAACTGCGGCAGCACGACGTTCTCCTCCTTATCCACCATTTGTCCCATCGCGCGCATAGCGAAAAGTGGAGCCTCCAATTCTTGCCAGTGCGGGACCGAGGTCGCCGAAGCATGGCCGGCATATTTGTGCATCCAAATCTTGATGGCTTCGAGCACCTTCGTGAGGCAGTCGGTCACGCCCATCACCTCGCAAGAATCCTTGAGTGTGTCGCCCATCTGGTGACGAAATTCGCGAAACTTCTCCTCTGCCTCACGGTCGCCATCGAACAGGTCCGTCTCATTCGCTGTTTCCGACTGTGGGTATTCCAGGTGCTTAAGCAAGATGTCGACGAGCTTCGAGTAAGTCTCCACAAGCTGAAGCCTGGCCTCGATGTACCGTTCCAGGACGATATACTGCTTCAACTCGTACCAGAATTGGAAAGTATGCTCAATAACCTCCCGGTCCTTATCTCTGGCGGCGCACTCAAGAACCGCATCGACAAGTGATCCAAAGTGACCAGGCTCGCGAGCAATGGCTACAACCCAGGCCTCAGCGGCTAAGGCAAAGATCTTGGTAAGCGACTTGTAAACCTCAATGTCCTCTTCTTCAACAGCCGCGGCGATCCTTGGGCGCAGGGCATTGACACGGGGTAGGAGGACTTGAATAGCCTCCAGGTTATCGTCCACATCCCGCGTTTCTCTGAAGATCGTGCACAAGCACTCCGCTGCTTCCTGTGATGCTTGATCATTCCCGACAGCGTTGAAGATAACATCAAGGAGGGGTGAATTGACAACGGTACTGACGGGTACCTCACGCAGCCATGAGGTAATACACTCCATCAGTTGGGGGTTCTGGGCCGCATTCACTGAGACGGCAGGTTAGCATCCTCCACAGTGAAAACATGAGACTATAGCGACGACGTACCAGAAGACCGAGCATAATTGATGAGCAGCTGCACGACCTGATCCGTGTTGTCACCCAACAATTCCCTGGTCCGTTGGGAAAGCTCTTCTTCCTATCATTGCCAATTAGACTCTGATCCTTGTTGATATCGGCCCAGGAACACCACGTCGCGAAAAGTAAGAGCCTGGTCGGTGTTTTCGTGATCCACGTACAGTTAGGGTGATTTTGCGGCCTTCGGTCACCTCCTCGGGCAGCACGCGTAGAAAGTCGAGGACAGCGGCATGGCTCTCAACGCTGTCGCCGAGAGATGAAACCACTGTAGGAAGAACGTTCTTCCATTCCTTCATTTGAACCGCCAGTGTCGCCAGACAGACGCAGAGCTGGACTCGTATCGGTTTGGGACCCGCAGCAAAATGTTTGAGAAGGAGGAGAATCTGGTCTCGCAGTGCCGGCAGCTCGGTTTCTGATACTTGCGTTGCCAGGTCGTAGGTGATCTGAAAAAGACTTTGTCAGCTTATTGCCACGCAACAATATCCTCATAAGTATCTACCTTTCCGCGCAAAGTGATGGCTGCAAAGAGCTTAGCTTCGGGATCGCTGTCCGACTGAAGAATGCCGATGATGGTGCCCCAAGCATCTTTCTATAGCATTCGTTAGCGAACGGCCATCTCTCACAAGCCGTTATGGACCGAGGTATCTAACAGATTTCTGGAACCGCTCCAAGTATGCGTGCGCCTTCTTCTTGGTCTCCTGCTCTCCTCCTCGCATGGTCACCATAGCCGATAGCACATCGTTGGGAGCGAAAGCCTCCGAGGCTCCGTTTGTGGCCATGCTGATAGAAAAGAGTAAGATATCGCGAGCGCCAGTCTTTCGGGTTGTACAAAAGGCGGCGGAGGCGAAATCAGGATGAGGTGGCAGTTGCAGGGGAATATGGCGTCGCGCTGAAGATTCCACAAGTGCGATGGATATAAGGAAGGTTGAGGTCCAAGACGGCAGGGAGGAGCCGTCGAATCGTTTTCTTTTTGATAAGTAAGGAGCGTTTGGTTGCTGTGGTGTGGCAGTTGAGGCTATCAAAGCAGTGCGCCGACGACGTCCAAAATTGGCAGATGGAGGAGGGGTGGTGGTGGTGGAGGTCGCGAAAGGAAAATAAAACGTCAGTCAGGCTGGCGGGACAGCGGGCGGATTACAGCGTAAGGAACCCATCCAATCTAACTAGAGCCGGCTAAGACACTTTTAAGGTAGATAGGTATGGAAGAACAGGCGACAAGGCTTGCGGTTCGGTCAGCGAAAGGTACTTAAGCTGGCCCAGCCAAAGGCTGCTAGGTGGGGTAAGTGCCTTGGGCAAACAGAGTCAAGCTTCAGGGAAAAAAGGTACCTGACACGCCTGTCACTCAGAAGATAGGACCCATAAATTTTACTGGAAGCACGGCATCACATAGGTAGGGCCTGCACAGCTGATGGAAAATCATTTTGCCAGGTCCGCCAGAAATTGTCCCAGAGGCTGAGCGAACCTTGAGCAGCGTCGTGCCTGGTATAATCGCCAGCTTCAACGCGGTTCAGTAGCTCTTTCGACAAATTACCCCACGACTTCCACCAATCCTGGCTTAACGCGACCGACGAGCACGATACGAGCACTACACGAGCGTAGGAAGGTCAATCATCACCTATAACCCCCCGAAATTAGCCCATTCCCGCAAAAATGACCGGACGCGGAGGCGGCGGTGGTCGCAGGGTGTTACTCCCACCCATCAACTTCATCTTCAAGCTTCTCCAGTATGCGTGTCCCCAACCAGCCCTGGTGCATTGATGGCAAGCTGACTAGTTGGAAGGCAACACACCACTGTTCAAATTTGGCTCTACGAGCAACTGTCGATCCGAATTGAAGGAAAGATCAGGGTGCGCAGCATCCTCTTGAACGTCGTGTCACGGCACAACGGCTGACTTAGAGTTGGACAGGGTTTTGACGAATTTATGAACCTTGTAATCGACGACGCGGTTGAAGTGAAGCAGGTTACCAAGACGAACCCGGAGGAGAAGCGGAGAGCGCTGGGTATGCTGCCTTCAAAGTCTTGCCATCACGGACGGATAAGCTAACATGCATGCAGGGCAAATATTGTTGAAGGGCGACAATGTGTCGCTGATCCAAAGTCTATCGAACTGAAGAGAACCCGAGTTAAGAAGAGAACGACGCCACAGCGGCGAAGCGCGCTTTGGGGCGATACATGAAAAGTTGATACCACGGATTTGTCACCATTAAGGCAAGAGTAGGCGGCGTATGGCTATTTGCCGCGGGAACTGTCTGCCGGTCTCTTGATCTTTCCGTCTCCTAGAATCAGTCCATGGAGTTGTTGGTCATGCTGCGCCACTGGAATCGGGGTATCCGAGGGCTGGGAAAGGAACTGCTCTGATAGAGCCAGGCCATATAGCAACACAGGATGCTTAGAAGCCGACAACTCGTCATCGTACTTTGACGCGTACCTTCTGATGAAGAGATCATAAAACCCTTTTCCATGACCCAGCCGCCGCAGTGAGCCTGAGTTACCGTCCATGTCAAATGCGACTCCAGGAAGTAGCATCAGGTCCAGAAAAGACGTGGCGGGGGACTCTGCCCCAGGTTCACCGAGGACCCTGTCTCTTTGGCTGACCGTTTTTGGATCAATGCTCGGGATGCCCCATTTGTCTGGTTGTAGTGACTCGTAGTCGTGTAGATCGCGTAGGCGCACCATATCCATGACCCTGGGAGGCGTCTCTCCCGGTGCAAAGGGCGAATCGTGCAGGTACGGGATGTAGACGTCTTTTCCAGCCGACAAGGCGTGGCGTACGATGTTGTCCGTCTGAATCTCACCTGAAGGCATGGAGAGGAAGATGCTGACCCTCTGTGCCTCTACATAGGGTCCGAAATTCTGGAGTGTCTCAAAGACCGTTTGGCCTAGAGGATGAAAGGGAAGGGTTAAGACCGGCCCAAGGGGGCTAAGCTTGAGGAAACACTTACTTTGGGCCTTGACGGAATCATGAGCGATGCCAGCAAGTCTGTTCCTCATAACAGAACGCAACTGGTTCTTTGCAGCCGCCAATGAAGCCATGGTAATTGCCAATTCTCAATTCAGGTGGGTCGCTCGAGTTGAAGGAACTTCGCCGCAACGAACTGAAGTTGCGTGTCACTCGCTAGTTCACGTTCAGAGTCCTCAAAAAAAGTATTTAGTCGCTTTTCTGTGACGTGACTCGACAATAGATCGCCGTTGATACCCCAGAAACAGGTGGGCCTGTATCATTTACTGTGATAGGTGTATGTGGCTACGTGTTTATGTATGCACTAAAGCATTTTGACGGGGATTGAAGGCAACACTTCTAGTGCTGGCGCCTTAAGGAATGTAAGGTTTTAAACGCTTCAGCGAGCCAATTCCGAGCTGGTTGGAAACGTACCGATGAAAGTAGAACAGAGGGGAACATTTGTTTGCCATAGCATTTTTTTACTAGTGTTATTGCAGTAGCTGAAGAAGTAATGTCGCTCCATTGACTCTACGGTAATGGTAGCAAGAGAGGATGGGGTAGGTGGGGTCCAATGAGTCGGTTGGCTTCGGGTTCAAAGGGTGGCCAGTGACAAGAAACATAGGCACAGCGCCTGCCAATCTGCCAAGGCGCGGCATTCCGCCACCTTGCTTTGTGACTCTCGTAGCAGCTTCGTTAGGTTTGAGCCTGTTCTTGGTATCAGTGAGGGTTGTCTGCCGGCCTTGTTCGAGTCTCCCAGGACTGTACAGGCGTGGAGGTGCGGCTGGATGATGCATAGAAGCCTCAAAACGGCAGCAAAGTTCTAATACAAAAGGAGCTCGCAACATAAGCGTAACGCTCCGACTATGCCCTACTACCTATGGTGCACTATGATGGGCTGGAAGACTTCAAGTTTGCAGGATTAGTTGAAGCCAACTAAGAAAGTGTGAGATGCTCCTGGACAACTTTGCCTGGTTATCATGTCATTAATGATTCAATGAGGCTTAAGCTGGCTTAAAACTAGGGATAGAAAGATATGACTGCTGAAAGAACCCGGCGAGACTAATGTACCTTTTTGAGATGATGCACACTCAAACGATGCATTGGCTGCCTGGGACTTCTTTTTTTTTATTGGTATTGACAGGAGAAGCACAAGATATAACGGGAATGCTGAATAATTGAAACACCCAACACGATGGGTGCAGAATCAGGACGAGAGAGGTGAATAGATTAAAAAGACCGGACGATTGAAGGGAAGCTCAGGTTAATTACTGAATGCGCCTCAACGATATGCTGACGACCTGCAGCGTTGGCATGTGGAGTCTGTCTGTGTCCTGCAACAGCGCCCTGTATCTCCACCTCATTCAGCGGTCATCTCATGAGTCCATTATCTTCCCGTGCCGCCCACTGTTATCTGCATGTTATACGGAGTACATACTATAGAACGTTCCATCCTGTTAGGAATTGCAGCTACCTTGTGAGCCAACCACGTACCATACCAGTGCATAGCCATCTCCAAGGCCTTGAAAAGCTCTCATCGTTAGGGTGCATATCTCAGCCTGCCCTGATTCAAGGCACCAGACACAGGAAGCAGCATCATAGTGTACAGTACGCAGGTGCATTACATATAAGTACCATCTGCCGACTTATCTACCTAGGCAGGTGTCTAAGTAGGTAGGTACCTACTTAGGGTATGTAAGTACCTAGGTATGTACATGCCACAGTACAAGGTCAAAAGTCTGGCCACACCATAAAGGACAGCCCAATGAAAAGCCATAGAGTGCTTGAAGTCGCTTCACAGTGCATCACTAAAAGTCCCGTTTCTCAGCCCCACTACAGCTGCTGATTGGATTGCTCTTTTTTGTGTGGCCAGACTTTTGACCTAGTACTGTAGTGGAAAGGCGCCCGCGGTGTCCAAGGCCCCAAAGATTGAAAATACGCTAGCCAAGACGCCCAGACCGAGGTATCTGGATATCTGCCCACGTACCTATCTACTTTAGGTAAAGTAGTATTTTGGCTTGCCAACGACCGTGGACCTTGAAGCTCGAGCCATACACAATTGTGGCCACTCACGCTTCAATTACAATTGGAGCTGAGAGGGAGAGAGAGGAAAGAGGCAAGCTTCCCCCAGATCCCGTCCTCTACCGGGCTAGGTCAGTTCCTGCGCCTCTGCATCCTGTGTTCATCGCCATACCATTTCTCGCTGCTTGGTGAGTCCTAGTACGCTTCTGGTCCCTCTCTCTGTCCTACTCCCCTACTACCCCCTCGCCTCAGGTTCAAATACCTTGGGTTGCCCTGCCCCTACCGCTCTCCACTTCACCCATTTCTTTTACCCTTTTTACTCCAGATACTTCAATTCACCCCTACTCTACGGGACTAACGCATTTGTTAAGCCTCCTCGAGCAAGGTAACGTCACTGCGACCCGCCGTTTCCGTGCTTCGCCGTCGCCTTTTCGAGAGCTTCCCATTTCCATCAGCCTCGATACCCCTTCCCTCCCTGATACCTAGGCAAGAGTAGTTGCGCCGACATTCCCAACAGCCGCCGCCCACCATGGCTCAGATTCCGCCGCCCAAGTCAAAGCTTGACATCCTGCCCAAGATGCAGGTAAAGGGTCCCTTCTCGGTTCCCTCGCCTGGCGTGGAGGCCAAAGACGGCGAGACTGTGCCGCGTCGACTGCCTCAAGCCATCCCGGACTTAATCACCATTCCCGGAGGCAACATCACCACCACCTACGAGCTTGTTAAGCAAAGCGCCGAGAAGTACGGCAATGCCAGATGCTTGGGCTCGCGCAAGCTGGTCAACACCCACCGCGAGACGAAGAAGGTCAAGAAGATGGTCGATGGCGAGGAGCGCGAGGTCGATAAGCAGTGGACCTACTTCGAGCTGAGCCCTTACGAATACATTACTTTCCATGAATACGAGCGCCTCACCCTTCAGCTCGGTGCAGGTCTGCGCAAGCTGGGCATGGCAAAGGCTGATCGCGTGCATCTTTATGCCGCCACGAGCTCCCACTGGTTGGCCATGTCCCACGCTGCGGCCTCGCAGTCCATGCCCGTCGTGACGGCTTACGACACGCTCGGCGAGCAGGGCTTGAAGTACTCGATGGTTGCGACCTCCGCCAAGGCCATTTTCCTCGACCCCCATCTGTTGCCGACTCTTGTCAATGTTCTTCAGGATGCCAAGGACATCCGTTTCGTCATCTGGAATAACCAGAACCAGATCCAGCAGGCGCACGTGGATCAGCTCACGTCTGCCCACCCAGAGATCCAGATATTGAGCATCGAGGAGCTGCGCAAGCTGGGAGAGGAGAACCCTGTTGACGCTGTACCCCCCACCACTGATGACCTGTGCTGTATCATGTACACCTCCGGTTCAACCGGCACCCCCAAAGGTGTTCCTCTGAAGCACAAGGCCGTCGTTGCCGCTGGTAAGTTGGGATCGCTTTTTTAACGTCGCACGTAGGTAAGAACTAACATTTCCCAAGTTGCTGGTGTCAGTGCTGTCGTGCAGCCCTTCATTGGCCCTGGCGATGGCCTCCTAACATACCTCCCTCTCGCCCACATTCTTGAGTTCGTCTTCGAGAACGCTTGCATCTACTGGGGTAGCACTATGGGATACGGCAATCCCAAGACCCTATCCGACAACTCGGTTCGTAACTGCGCGGGTGATATCAGGGAGTTCAAGCCTTCCGTCATGGTTGGTGTCCCTGCGGTCTGGGAAACGGTAAAGAAGGGCATCATCGCCAAGGTCAACGCTGGCAGCCCTCTAGTCAAGACTCTGTTCTGGAATGCCCTGTCTGCAAAGATGCACATGATGAACTCTGGCATCCCTGGTTCTGGAGTGCTCGACTCTGTCGTCTTCAAGAAACTCAAGGAGGCAACTGGTGGACGTCTCAAGCTCTGCATGAGCGGAGGTGGTCCCATTGCCAAGGAAACTCAGCAGTTCATTTCGATGGCCATTGCTCCCATGATCATTGGCTACGGTCTTACCGAGACCACCGCGATGGGCTGCATCATGAATCCTCTAGAATTCAACGTCAACAACATGGGTGCTATGCCGGCGTCGATAGAAATCAAGCTGGTGGACTTCGCTGAGGCCGGCTACTACGCTACTAACAAGCCTAACCCTCAAGGTGAAATTTGGATTCGTGGACCCTCCGTCCTCGAGGAATACTATGAGAATCCCAAGGAAACGGAGGAGGCCCTAACTGAGGACGGCTGGTTCAAAACAGGCGACATCGGCGAGTTTGACAGCAATGGTCACCTCAAGCTCATTGACAGGAAGAAGAATTTGGTCAAGACGCTCAACGGCGAGTACATCGCTCTCGAGAAGCTCGAATCCATTTACCGTGCCGCTGCTGTGGTAGCCAACATCTGCGTCTACGCCGATGCCAAACAGGCTAAGCCTATTGCCATCATCGTTCCTGCCGAGCCGGCCTTGATCAAACTGGCTGAGAGCATCGGTGTCAAGGGCAATAACCTAGAGGAGCTTGTGCACGACAAGAAGCTGCAGAGCGCTGTTCTCAAAGAACTGCAGAACGCCGGCCGATCAGGCGGTCTCTCGGGAATTGAGATTGTTGAGGGCGTCGTCATGTCCGACGAGGAATGGACGCCGCAAAACGTGAGTTTACATCATCCTTTTACACATGGATAAGACCCAATCACTAAACCGACGTAGGATCTGGTGACGGCGGCGCAGAAGCTTCAGCGCAAGAAGATCTTGGACAAGTACAAGAACGAGGTTGCCAAGGCTTACGGCTCTTCCTGATTTCGAACGTTGTGCTTTCTTTCTACCTCTGTGGTGTCTTTTCTTCTTTTATTTTCTCCAATTTCTTTTCCAGTTTGGATCGTGGGCTCGGATCATTGCATTCCCCCGAAAATCGCAGCACAGGGTGGGTTGGCTACGGGACGCTTGATATCCAGGAGTACAGTGTGCACAATGACAATAATAAACATATCCGTCCGCATGTTGGAGGACCTTTTTTCCGTGGGTAGCCGAGTCAGCAAGCTTGGTTAATTGAGCTTTCGTCTTCGTACGCTGTTCGCGGCCTGTTCGAATCGACGGACAAGGGGTGTGCTGTTTGGCAACCATCTATCGCGTTTGACCGGGGCGGAGCAAGTCGGGGTCCCGCTGTTTTGTCCCGAGGATTCCGTGCTGTTAGGAGCCTGCCTCTCTCTCTCTCTCTCTCTCTCTGAGTGCCAATGTGACGCCCTACATTGTCCAGCGTGCGCTGGTTTGAAGGGTTGCTCAACGATGGGTGCGCTGACCAATACTGCCGCGCTGGCCATTCTGACAGTTGCCGTTTTCAAGTCTAACAAGGTATTGGCCCGTTTATCATATAATCTCCAGACTCTCGTGGCAGTAAGTCATTGTCATCCCATTCCTGCTAGCCCTGGTAATAATAATAATAATGAAAAGTCGCACTTTGATCACTGCGCACAGCTCGCCTTGCCCAAAAACAGAGAAGCATGAAACAGACCCTAAGAGGGAGGGTTGGATGGTCTAGGAGCATTCTGCCGCCCCTTCTCCTCTTCCATTTACACGAGGCCATCGTAGAGGGAAAGCGCTGAGACGATGGTTTCGTCGCGTTTGCTTCCCTCCTTGAACTCTTCCATATCCAGGCTGCCGTTCTCGTCCTTGTCCATCATGCGGAAAATCTTGCGTACACGCTTCTCGGGGGTGTCTTCGTCTTCAGGAAGCTTAACCATGGAGCCAACCTGTGTGAAGGGCAATATTATCAGCATCATCGTATGGGATTTGGAGGCGCGGGGCAAGTGCTTTAGATCACAACGATGTGCCCACAGGGTGAATAATGATGATAGTACTCACCATTTTGTAAATTGCCTCGACGATTTTGAGCATTTCGTCGTAGCTGATCTTGCCATCGCCGTCAATGTCGTACAATTGGAAGGCCCAGTCGAGCTTGTCCTCCATCTTGCCTCGGCTCGTAACACTCAGGGCGCAAATGAACTCCTTGAAGTCGATACTACCAGACTTGTCGCTATCGAAAACGTTGAAGACATAATCTGCAAACGAACTCGGGTCTCCAAAGGGGAAGAATTGCCTATATATCTTCTGGAACTCTTCTTTCGTAAGCATGCCCGAGGGACAGTCCTTAAGGAAGCCTGTGGACAGTCAGCTGCTATTTCATATGATGCGCAATGGGGGTCTGGTATTGGAGACGATGGTTAACATGCCCTTGTACCATTGTTGAAGCTCCTTCTTGTCGAAATGGGTCGACTTCTGCAGTTCAGCTAGCTGCTCCTGGGAGAGCTTGGACTGACTAGACGACGATAACGGTATCAGCAAATATTCAGGAATTCACAGTACATATAGCAAGCAGATGCGAACTCCCTGCGGTTCTTCTTCTGCCGTGCTGTAGGATCGTATGTATAATCTTAGGAATTGTGGCTGGAGGGCGACTCACGATTTGCCCATAGCTGTTGTCGAGCTTCGAAGATGGGACTGAGTGCAGTGTCCGAGAGAGAGAGAGAGGGGGGGGGGGGGGGGGGCGTAGGATGTCGAGGTAATCGCAGGGTGCGCGTGGCTGAGGTCGACGGCGGCCTGAGTTGGTCAAGAGATGTGCGCCGCAGGAGCGTTAAAAAAAAGCGACCTCGTCGCCTCGGTACAGTGAGTGGGCCGATCCAGTGCCAGCGAAAGGCAGCAAGCTGAAGGGTAGACCGATGATGAGTGACTTTAATCTAGTCGGAGTCTATTGTGTGTATGTGTATACGGGGACAAGCGGCGAACGAAGGCGATAGCGCGTGGGCGGCGGCGACGGCGGCAGCAACGACGACGACGACGACAACGACGACGACGACAACAACAACAGCGAACAAGGCTGGCGACAGACAAGAGTGTGGTTGGCAAGCGGGGGAGGGGAAAGAAATAAAGGGCCTAGGATGTGGTGGTGGTAGTAGTAGTAGCCAAGGGCGCTGGGTTCTGGTACTGGCTCTGGCGCGGGTGAGTGCTGCTAGCGGGGCCCAACGAGGAATTGATGTTCTCGGCGAGAAATGGAGGGGTTCTACCTGTACCTAGGTACGCAAAAAGTACCGCATAGGTAAGTCAGTGACAGGTACCGGGGCGGGCCAGCGTCCACCTGGTACGAGAAGGTGGAGTACGTACCTAGGTAGGGAAAAGGGAAGCAATGTTAAAGGTTCAAATAAACGGAGAAGGAGGAGAACTACTAGGGGATTAAAAGAGGGCTCGAGGACGATGTGCCCGATATGTGTTTCTTTTTCAGAATAGGTGGAATCGGGGGCGCAATACGTAACCAGGTGTGCATCGCAAGTTGCAGGTGTGCAGGTTGCAAGCGTAAACAGGACCTCGTTCTGAGAGAAGGGGGCTTAGAGGTTCAATTGCCAATTAGTTAGTGTACATGTGCGAATGTCTATCTAGCAGGAGGTCAGATAGGTAATGCAAGCTTTTCTGTTTCCCTTCTGAGCTGTCGCGGAGACGTGACACGCTGAACTTGACCTGGGGTCCCCTTCCTGCTGCATCGCATCATCCAGCCATTGTCTCGCAGCTGGCAACTCGACCAGTCATATCGTAGCCAATATCTTGCCAAGCATAGTACATGCCAAGGCGCCTCACGAAAGTACACACCTGTAAATGTAGTAATGGTGATGTCTTTCTGGCACCTCCGCATCTATTTGGTAGGTCATTGACTTTTACTACTCGTTTTTTTTCTATTTGTTCTTTCTCAGTAAATTGTAGAACACTTCTCCCCCGCTCCAGTGACCATATACACTATGATCCCTCCATTCCTCGAACCTCGGAAAGGCTTGGGGAATCCAATTGAAGGTCAATGAATACAACACTCGGGATGGATCCTGCTTTGGGTATTTGCCCCGGTTAGTTGTCGAGAGCACGCGTGGCATGATCCGTCGTGAGGAAGCGGAGTAACAAACAGTCGGGATTGCGCGACGGCAAACGGGAGTATAAGTTCGCTCAGCCACCATCGTCAAATATCATATGGATTTGGTGGTGGATGAGCTTTCAAATTGGCACAGGGCTATTAGTAATCGTCCATCGGGATACGTACCCTTATGACGTTACTTGCCATTTTTCGACGGGCGCCTGATAGGCAACCAGATAGGTACCAAGCACCTCCCCTCTTTCGCATATCTAGCTAGGGTACCTTAGGTAGGTACTATTCGTGGCAGCCATTTTCCTCTAAGCAACACGTACCGGTACCAGTAGCTTTCTCGGCCACACCAGCAGAAAGCGCGTCATTGGAGATCCTCGCACAGCAAGGGCATCAAATGTCATCATTGCTAAGTTTAATACCGACCCAGCAGAACCAGCCTCGTTAACTTCAACTACACCGCTCAATCACACCGTACGGTAATGGGATGCAACACATATTGGAAGGGAAACAGACTTGGGCGCTCAAACATCGAACCGTCCGCTTCAGAGGCATTTGAAGAACCAAACAGTTCGTCACGCAAAGGGTAGCTCCTTGGGCACGCCCCGGTCGTCACATGAAGAAAACCGCCACCACTTCTTGTGAGAGGGAATGAGGAACCACCGCATCATCAATATCGCGAACCACGGCAACGCAGGCCACCACGCATAAACACCGTCCTCGAACGTTTTATCTCGGTTCGTGAGGAGAAGTGGGATAGTTGTCGTCTGTCGCGATCAAGTATGTCAGCTGCAGTCGTAGTCGATTTGGTCTCCGCGCTCCATGGGGGATCAAAACAAGTACAATGGCAACGTAAAGCGGATGGCTTACCTTGAGGTTAGGGTCATCTGATTTTGCCAGTAGCTCCTTCATGAGCTTCTCGAACCACGCCTCCCAATCGCGGTCATAGTCTCCCAGCTTCAACAGCGTGTCAATTTCGTCGCTTAGATGCTGCCGCAGAATAGGCATGAACGAGTCGATGATATCTTTAAGTCTCCCTCCGCTGTACGCCTCCTCGCCCTTCTGCACACTTTCCAAGTAGTGCTTGTATGCATGTAAGCCCTTATGGAAAGCTTCGTGCTGTGCGACGTTGGCTTGCATCAGCCCGGGCACGCCAGCCAGCTGCTCAATCTGGGGGAAGACCATCTCTTCTTCGGTGCGGTGGTGCTCCTCCACCATTTTGGCCCACTCAATCGCATACGACACAAAGTCCTGGACGTCGCTGGGAGACTTCTCTACGTTGACGCACTGCAGGTAAACCGTGTTGAGGATTCGGATGATGAGATTGTGGATGATTGTCATGTCCTCGGCCATGCGATTCGCCCCTCCTGTCTTGATACCTTTCTGTTAAGCGGCACATGCTTAGTTCTTGCAAAAGACTATGACAGACATCAAGGGTGCGTACCTTGGAACCAGCGCGAGTGCTGCTGATGAGCTCAAAAGGCCCATCGGCCCATAGCTTCTGTTGCGACATGATTGTTGAGACTAATTGCGCCAACCAGGCTTGTATAGCCTCAAGCCAGAGAGGCGCTCGCATACGGACCGCGACGGCTAGAGTCTCATCTTATACTAGATACACTCAGTGCCTCCCGGCACGCATGCTGTGCGCCTTCAACCAACCAACCCAGAATACGCGGATCCTTGCCGCGTGCTCAATGAGGTTGACGAGGATTAGGATTGCTGACAAGAACATCAGTAACAGCTAAGGAACGTTAGAAACAACCGCTTAATGGCCCAAGCAAAAGCCATCAACCCTAGTGCTGACGTCTTGGCCAGCCGTGAATTATATCGCCAGCCTATGGCTGTGTCTGTATGTACACGTACCTGCTCCTGCATGAGATTAGCCTCATCCTTCGTCTGACCTCTTGCAGACGTTCAGGCTGTGACGTGGAACGGTGATCCTGGGTAAGTATTCGTGTTGCAATATGAACAGGCGATAACAGTGATTGGTGACTGGCTTGGGGTACGTGGGGGCAGTAGCATACAGGGACCATGCAGAAGTTCGTAAGCAGACCCAATTTTACATAGTAAAGCACAGTTTATAAAAGCCTATACTAAGCTATATAGTATATAATAAAATAAAATAAAGGTTTTTTATTAAGAATATACAGTAAAATAAGTAATTTATCTTATTTACTTTTTATTTTTATCTTTTAGTTATATAGTTATTGAAATCTAAAGATAGAAAATCTTAGAAAACTAACTTATAAGGCTTTATTATTCGTACGTGGAGAAAAGTTAGTATAAAGGTTAAAGAGGTAGAAAGTAGAAGGACGTACGCGACTTACTATGATCTGCGACTCGCTATGTGAGTACGTTAGTACTTTTAAAACTAAAAGTTTAGTGGAGTTAAGGTGGTAAATTTTATTTGCTCACGTACTTTTGCACCCCCACTGTACGTGCCTCACTCTGGACACCTAGAATTGTTATGGTAAACACGTTTAAAAAATTTAAAACCACTCAACAATTGTGACTTAAACTATCTCTTTTATTTCAACGTCTAGCCTGTAACAGACGATAGACCGGCTGCCCCAACGATTCCCCAAGCAAGGATGGTAACTGATGGTAATTACGAAATGCACTATGTCCGTGTCTCGTTAAGCCTTTTTTTCCCCCCTGGGCCAATCCATCTGGTCCCTACCTTCGGTCATCGTGAGAATAAACTCCAAACGCAAATACGCCTTCGCATGTAATTGAATGGCAGCACCCCGACAATGTCCCCTTTATCGCGTCCCTTGTCTGCCCTCTGCGCCTTTGGTTCCATTAACCGACAACTGCCTTCATGCTCAGGCTTTCCAAGAAGCCGCCCAGATCCTCCTTCTTAACTTCCACCACGCAATGCTCGAAGCTGTCTATGCGGACGCGAGCGTTGGTTTCGGCCACGACTTCCTGGAACGCCGACCCGAACCGATTGAGACCGTATCCCTTTTCTTTAGCCTCTTCATCCTCGTCTTCTGAGTCCGAACCGTCCGACGCCTCTGATTCTGTATCCAGCTCGTCCTCGTCCTCCTCTCTCTGCCCCATAGCCCGGCGGGCCGCCCGCTTCTCCTCGCGAACCTTCTGTCTATTGCGCCGTGACTCCTCACGCTGTCTAAGTTTTTCTTCCTTGGTCGCTTGCCTTTTCCTGGCGGCCTCGCGGTCGAGGAATGTAGTGTCTGGGCCGCCGCCACCGCCTGTGCCAACCACGAGGTAGACCCCGCGCTTGTCGTTGAGGCTGGCAACCACAAGCGGCGTGCCGCGACCCCCGTGGGAGAGACGACCTGTGGTATCCTTCTCTTGTTCTACAAGCGCTTCGCCAACCCAGAGAGCAAGCTTGGTGAGAGCGGCCGGGTGACCGAAAACGGGGACGTCGGGTCCCTCCTTGACGACGCACATACGAAAAGCCCGCAAGTGCTTGATCTGCTTCTTGTTGATGAGTGACGTACCGGTGCGGTAAATCGCACGATGTAGAAACTGAGCTGTGGGAAGTCCTCCTTTGAGGGCATCAATACTATGCCATGTTAGCAGAGTGCGACACAGCTTCTTTTCGTGAAGATACTTACTCCTCAAGTGCATCATAAGCTTCCCAAAACCGGCCAACCCACTCCTCTCCTTGCGCCGCGATGATCTCGTCATCATCCACTTCTTCGAGCTGACAGTCTTTGGGTACTTGCGTCAGTTCGGTCACATCGTTATGCTTACCCACCTCTAGCAGGGCACCGATAACCACGCCAACATCTTGTGCGCTTAGAGTCGCTCGCCAGCCCCAACTACGGACAAATCCCCAGCCGTCCTTGGCACCGGACCGATCCTTGCCATCTGTATCGACTGAAGGGACCATATCGTCCAGATTGTAAAGAGAAGCGTACTTGAGCAGCTTGGCCCGCAACTCTCGTTTCAGCATCATGTCCATGTGCGTGTAACTTTGTTTACACTGGACCAGACTGACGCCCATCTTGGCCAAGAGTTTGTGGAGTCGCTTTAGACCTGTCTCACTCCACGTCTTTAGACGGGCAAACAGATACGGCGAATGAAGCATGCTATCATAGAGACTCCAGTGTCTGATCAAGAGGAACTTGGGCTCCGGCGACAACCTGATGCTTGTATCTTCGGGGCTGCGAGCAGTGGTAGGGATGATACCCGAGCTCTCGGCCGTCGATGTACGACCGTTGGTAACTTCAGGAGGGTTGAGACGCCGGACTTCGTCTCTTAGGAGTTGGCGGATACGGGCGCCACGAACTCCCATCCAACCATTTCCTTGACCCCTGTCAGAGTTGCGGACTGGGACCGCAATACCTGCAGACGATCTGCCGTAGAGCTCCATTGATGTGACACCGACAATTGTAAGCCACAGCAAGTCGTTGTCTTCTCGGCCAAGCTCCGAAGCCAACGAGTACATCATAGAGGAAATCGGCTCGGAAAATGAGGCGCCGATCTTGTAATACCTGCGAAGCACGTCCTCGTTTTCTCTGCGCAGCCGCAACAAACGGCGCCGCAAGACTCTGGCAGATGGCGGGGGCGGTGGTTGAGCAGCAGACGGAGGCTCCAGGGGGTCACTTGATAGAACCATGCCAGCGTCCCGCAAAGAGACCAGCCCTCTATGAGCAGGCCGTTGTGGCGATGAGGGTATAGAAGACGACTGCCATACGTTAGTATCTGACAAGACAAGACGAGGTCTTGAGTGAAGACTTACAGAGTTACCTCTTCTTCGTTGGTGCGGCCGGTTATCAGTGTCACTAGAGTCGTCCTCTTCGTCTCGATCAGACCAGCTTTTCCTCTTTTGGCCGACATGCGTAGGTTCTTCGAACAAATCCTCGTCCTCAGCATCGTCGTCGTCTTCTGCCAAGTCTTCACCGTCGTCGTCGACTTCAGGCATGTCGAGTAAGGCCAGGTACGCTTCCCTTTCCACAGTGAGGTCGTCTTCAATGTCCCCGTCGTCGAATACGACAATACCGCCCTTTCCAGGCTTATAAGCGCGGTCGATTCGTCCAGCTACCACTCCTGCAGGGCACCTTGACAGTAGACTGGCCCCTTCCTCAACAGCGGGCTCGAGAGGAAAGCCACCAAATACGTTGCCCAAGTTCCACGGGCGATGAGAGTCCATGACCCAGACTTCAACGCCGCCAAAGCTCGATTCCTCCCCCTCGGGTTCGAGTCCCAGTAGACTTCCGAGATCGACCATGCCGCCGACGCCGAGGCAAACAACAACTCCTCCACTACCTCCTTGAGTCTCCATCATGGGCTGGACCAGGTCCCGGCCAGCGCGATCGAGATCAGCATAGCCGGAGACTGGCTGGATCTTGTGGGGAATATAGTCGTGCTTCAGTAGTCGAGTCAGGATTCGACATGCGCAGAGGGCATCGGGTTCGAGCGCGACAAGGACGAGGACGGGAGGAGAGAGAGGGTGTCGCGTATTCTGTAGATGAAGGTAGAGTTTGGATATGAGGGGCCGAGGAAGATACATGACTAGGAGGATTCGGACGTTTTTCGACGGCGTGTGTCCAACGGCTTCATGAGATGTAAAGATCGAATCTATAGCGACGACGCGGTTCAGGCGGCAGAGGGGCTAGACGGTGGGTGCAATGGCCCACGCCAGCAACGATTAGAGAGCGAACGTAACGAGCAATTGAGGACACGGGCGTGCAAGTTATGAGTCGAAGGTCCTGTATGATGAAGGGTATGTATGACGCTGAAAAGGAATCGCCGAGTATCAAAAGTGAAAGCGTCGAAGGTGGGTAACAATGAGTATGACACCTCACGGGAACGTAAATTCAGTGCGCGGTTGAGTGTGGTGGACCGGGTAGAGTGATTTGAGCTGGAATGGGCTCGACGCGAACGCGCTGACGCGACTGTGTGAACCGCGTCCTGGTCAGCACCTGTCAAATGGGATGGATCCTCAGCGCAGTGCACGAGCCATAGGTTCCAATTCGTTTCCCAAGGATCTAGACGCCAGTTCCATCAGTGATTATGTAAGCAGACAAAGAAACTAGGTATGAATGGCGGGCTCGGCTAGACCTATCAACCCGATCATCCGGATACTTCCAACCCCCTAATTTTTGACTGCGTAAATCAAGCACTATCGTTCTTCACTGGGTATAGGCCTCCTGCGATGTAATAATCCATAGGCAGCTGCATTCAGTCCATTCCACTACTCCACCTTGGTCGTTTGGGCCTTTGGGCGAAAAAGAATGCCACTCTCTTTCGCCTGCTCGCCACTAGATGCATGGGAGGGAGCCTTGGCTGGCTGGATAATACATTATATCGCAGGCATAACAGTGCTGTTGCCTTACGGTGTTCGCCACTACTATATACCGCTGCTCGTTTGTATCATTGAAAGCACAAGGCAATCAACACTGTCACCTCTACTCACCTCTCGAATCATTGTACCCCGCATTGCCTCACACCGCGTAGTACCGGTGCGGCATGAGCCTGCTGTGACAGCCATACTTGTAGCCGCACATGCAAATTTTGCAGGTCGCTTATGCGCGGCCGCCTCGAAACGGCAAGGCCTCGCCTCCCTGCTTGTCCTCACGGCGACATTTCCCAACACGGCTGGCAGGTGAACTTGTCACCATACTCTTTCCGCCCCCACGTCCTTGCGCTCGGCTCGTCGCCCATATTCCGTCGTAATAGCTGAATAGCTGGTTTGTTATCTTGCAAAACAAGTCGCCGGCTCGATCCTCTCCACGCCGATCAATACGCCTGGAAATGTGTTATCGAATCATCTCAGCGCCAAACGGTGCTCAGCTGAATTGCCATTCACTTCTGTAGATTAACGCGGGCAACGGCACCGGCGTGCTTTGGCGTGTCTCTGGTATCGCTATCCACGTTTGATTCGGACATATCCCACCCCAGCCCGCTGGTACCAGCTCACGTTTGTACCACCCTTGTGGCATTTCTGGGAGACTTGTACAAACTCGGCCAAGGCTAAAAACTGCAGGAAGGTAGCGGAGTTGTTGGTGATTGGATTACCGCCCTGCTGGTCCGAGAATTGGTCCTTAGTGCCATGTACTCACGTCCCTCCATTTCTCTTCTGTGGTTTGTCGTCTCTCCGTCGTGCAACACCGTCTTCTGCCTCGTCCCGTACTGGCGGGCAACCTACAAGTGTTGCATGCGGCTGGCTAGCCTGCGTATCATTCGTCGTCTACGACCTGTCGGTCTTGCAAACATTATTTGTCTTTGTATGATCTACTGGGTGTGTGTTCAATTGACGAATACTCACGCTTGATTTGCCCCACACAGCCTGGCAGTCTCGCTCGACTGTTGCGCAGCTCATAACCGGAAGGTCGTTTGGGCAAAATATACCTCGTTACAACACATCTGCCACGCTTGGTTTCTCTACACAGGGTCCTCGATTTACTAAGAAGGAAATTGCTGTTCTTCGGGTGCTTGGTGTTGTGCCAGTCCACTGAGAACATCTGACGGCGGTACTCTCAGTCTCTCGTGTCGCCACGGCGTACTTCAAGATCCCTCTCATCGGTGCCCGCTCCGGAGCGGCTGTCTGACTCCAGGGCCTTCGTACGCAAGCGTCGCTGCCATGAACCTGGCCTTGGAACTGTTGGTTTCTCAAAGACTGAATACAGCCTTGTAGAGGGTTCTCGGCCATGAACATGTCCAACAGCGGGCCTATAGAGCCAGCTCCACCAGACATGTTAGACGAAGATGAATTTGAGGGATCGGACTACGCTGAGTCGCTTGCGTCTTCAGGATTCACCTCGCTCGCTTCTCGTGTCTTGGAGCATTCCCATGAAGGTGGAAGGTGCGTGATTTGTGTCATTCATCCACTTCGTTCCGGAACTTGGAGGCTAAGGTCGCGTATGTTTAGACGATACCAATCATTTCAGCAAGGCATATACCCGCTACCAAACGATGAAACGGAACAATTCCGCGAGGAAATGAAGCACCAACTAGTCAAACGTCTTCTCGACGAAAACGATTACCTATCACCCATCGGCAACAACCCGCAGAAGATCATGGATGTCGGTACTGGCACTGGCCTTTGGGCTGTTGATGGTGAGTTTGGCCAGGCATGCTACTTCAATATCCAACCATCTGACACCATTGAGTTGCGGACAAGTTTCCCAGTGCACACGTTATTGGGGTGGACATTTCGCCAATACAGAACTCTTACGCACCCCAAAACGTCGACTGGAGGATCGACGACGTTCAAGAAACCTGGTCACCACTGTATTCCGACCTCGATTTTGTCCACCTCAGATCGGTTAGTGTGACCCTTCGGGAGCCAGTCAAGGTCATCCGCTCGGCGTACGAGTAAGTCCATCATCCTTTACACCCCTCTACAATCTACTAAATCGGCGACAGGAATATCAAACCAGGCGGCTGGATCGAATTCCAAGACGCCGGCGTCAGGATCGGGTGCGACGATAACACGCTACCTGAAGACTACGCACCTGCCAAATTCATGGACAACTTCATTCGTACATTCAAAACGCATTTTGGTTGGGATCTGGAATTCCCAAACGTTCTGCCCGAAGTCCTGAAAGACACTGGATTTGTCAATATCCATCACCGGTACCATAAACTACCCATCGGCCCATGGGCCAAGGACCGGCACCAGCGCGAAATCGGTCTCTTTCTCAGCAAGGACGTGCTGTGGCAACTCGTCCGCGCTGTTCTCGTTAAGTGGCCACAAATGGGCCTGACCAAGCAGGAAGCCGATGCCATGGAACTGGACATCCGAGAAGCTTTTGAAAACACCTCGTACCACGCATACCTTCCGTGGATATCCATCTGGGCCCAGAAGCCACCAAACTGATGCGTGGATTGCAGTCAGCTATCCCTCATCGTCTTACGGGCATCTGATGTGCGCTCAGCGCTAGGGTCCAGTCTGAAATCGGCCATGAACACGCCATCACGGGCAACGCGGGCTTGATAAACTCTCCTAAGGAGTCAGGCCACCGCATCCTCGTCAGTGGAAGACCTTCGACTCTAGCCGTGGCCGCCGTCTAGGATGATTAGAAGCACATCGGTCACAAGGCTGGATTGGCGCCAATATCGACCTGCTGGGCGCGTTCAGGGGCCGCTTTTGCTCAAGCGAGAGAGACACCAAGGCTGGGTTTCATTATGGCTTTCTCCCATAAGTAACATACACGTCAAAATACCCATGCCTTCTGATATCTCGCCACTCCGCGATCACCCTCGCGCTAAAATCCCATACTTCTTCTTTCTTCCAACCCATGAAACGGGTGAAAAGGGCTAGCGTCATGGACTCGAGTCCGACGCTAAAATTGGCCTCGGTCCAGAGCCCGAGTGTCTTATGCTTGACATCCCGCGGCCACTGATTGATCGGCCACTTGAACTGGATGCGCACGATGTCGACGAAGCCGACGCTGGTCATCATTTCCGCTGCCCTGCCGCAGGTGTCCAGCAGGAAGCCGGATCTCCTACCAGCTTCCATCATCAGCTCATTCCACCTGCCCAGGTCACAGTCTGCCAATATTGTCCCGTCGTCGCACTTCATGGGGAAGTCGATATCCTGAATCTCAAGCCATCCCCCAGAGTTCAGGTTTCTGTCGGCCAGATTAGTTACACATGAGTGCGCACGCGACAGACTGAAATAACAGACTCGAAAGCTTGCCGATGGAAGTTGTGCCAATCCTTGAAAGCGCCCGTCATCATCATGCTATGGACATAGTCAAACTTTCTCGAAAAGCTCCATTCCTCTTCAAGGTCGTCAATCTCGTAGTGGACGTTGGGCGGTGTGCTAGCAGCAAAGTCAGGGCTCCGGTATCAACCTTTTCGACATAGCGACTTACAAGCCTGGCTGGACAGGTGACAGATCTATGCCCACCACCTCGGATTCAGGGTGTTCCTCTCCTGCTGGGGTTAGGATGAGCACAAGGCTTTTGTCATTGGAACACACCAAAATCGATTGCCCATAACCCAATGCCGCACCCAACGTCCAAGACCCTGTGCGGCTGATGGACTGGGGCAAAGTTGAGCCTATTCTCAAAGGTAAGCTGGCAA
Source organism: Colletotrichum sublineola (assembly GCA_020631755.1). Lineage (NCBI taxonomy): Eukaryota > Fungi > Ascomycota > Sordariomycetes > Glomerellales > Glomerellaceae > Colletotrichum > Colletotrichum sublineola. The sequence goes on along the minus strand of JAHSQG010000006.1, from coordinate 3,261,148 downwards.
AGCTGATACTGAAATGCTGCTGCGGTCAGCAGATAACTCGTAGCATGCCGTCCCAAAGCTCACTGTACCCTGTCGGTCAAGCTCTTCCTGTTCACGGGACGCGATCAGATCACCATCGAAAGTTTCCAATTCATCCAACGAGCAACACGTACCTGGTCCGTGGGCAAGACGTATTTTCCATCCTTATATCCGTGATATATGCGGCCGTTCTCCTCTCGTGCGCGTACTATGCTTGACCGAAGCGATGCGGTAGACGATGGCCATGCCTCAGACTGCCAGCCGTTTTAGTACCTTTCTTTTACAAGCCGTTTTAATGACTACCTCTCCCAGGGCAGAGTCAACGTCGCTTCCTGGAAGGCTCTGCATATCGGCGTCGTCGATGTCCTGTGGCTGCTCTCAGTTATGGATGCCCGTAAAGGTGCGGAGCTCTATAGTTGCGTGCTAACATTGTCCGGCTCCAGGTCAACGTTAGCCCCGTGCGGGAATACGGCGTCTACTTGATGCATTGCATCGGACACCGTTTCTTCCATTTCCATGCTGAAAGATTATATTGCGATTATAGAGGTTGGCTGTTATGTATGCTCCCTCTTGGCTTGAGCAATCATAAGAACAGTGTCGGTGCACGAAGTCTTACGTCCCGAAGACATGATTCTAGCGGAAAGTATTGGAATGGTATTTGTTGATCGCTGGCTGCCAACCTCCTTAACGAATGTTGGAGCGGAGAAAGTAACGGGTGGCGCTCGCTCTATTGAGGGGAACGAGACGGCTGTGGTGCTACTGATGAGGCGACACAAACCAGTGGCCTCCTCGTCAGCCGGACCATCGGCTCAGTGTCACCAGAGTTCGTGTATCGTAGTTAGTTCTCTCCTAATTGACATGCTGGGGCACACCGTGTATCGTGGGCAGTACGAAGGCGGCATCTAAACTGTTTCCGGATGATTCATGCCGGGTGGCTTGCTGCAGAAGAAATCAGCTGCTCTGCACGTTATTGATAAGGAAAAGGCACTGGTTCAGCAATCCTCTTGGGGCCTGACGTCGTTCTAAGGGGTTGTGGCCATTATCATTCCAAGCCTGGACGAGAGAGAGGAACAACAATGTATATTAGCGCCCGCGGTGTGTTACACCAAACACATGCAAGGATTTATCACGATGATAGGTCTGGGCGCCAACTGAGTTGTCAAGGCAGGACCTGAACGGTAACCTTCTTGTTTTCCCCAAGAGGAGAGGGGAGGAAGAGGCGTTGGAAATGTTGACGCCAAGTATCAGTATCTTGGTGTTTTGAAAGCCGAAGAAGCGTGGCGGCTCGTCATCGGTCGTTCCGCTGAGCTTCGGGTTCTTGCATGTCATCATGCAGTTCGTTGGGTGGACAGAAGATACTGACAGGCATGTTGCAGCTATGTTCTTCCCGATAGAACCTCTCTGTTTCGTGCCCGGGAAGAACTTGGGGAATGACAAGCAGTGAACACCCGCCATAAGAGTCTAGAACATCTGTCGCCTCTACCCATCGGCGCTTGCTCAGCCGATTGCTTGCTTGCTTGCAACACCGGTACGACAAGGCCAAAATGACTCTAGGCCACGAGTAGGGTGGGCAGCCGGTTGCAGCCAGACATATCACTCACGGGCACCCGCACACCTGGTTTGTCGGAAACCCACCGTGTTATATTGCCTACCTAGTTGGATGATGAAAGAAGTAAACTTTGGCCACATCGGTTCTATCTACCTAGGTAGGCAGGTGCAGGTAGGTACTGGAGGAAGAAATTTGACCTGGGAGAAACAAACAGATAAAGAGGGGGGTTTTGATCCGCCGATGGTGCCTCACCGGTACAACTGTCATATTTGCCTTTGACCGGCACGCGATGTCATGCGGGCCCTGGTGGAATACTGCATATGACTGATCACATTTCTTCAAGGACCTTGAAAGAAGTGAATAGGAGAGGAAGACGTAGATGAATGAGAAGGATCGTAGGGGGCCATGAGGTGGTCGAAGAGACAGCATTTCCTCACACTGGGGCTCAGTCCATGAGGGATTCGCTTCCATGCCATCCAGCATCTCTCCCTCCAAGCAAGCCAATAAGGTTGCCCTGCTAGCTTCCCCCCCCTTGTTAGAAAGTTGAAGGGGGTAATTCGGGTTTGTTTCTCCTCCAAATTCCCCATCACCACTCTCGAGTGCTGCTGTTTCCTTTGGAGGAGGTTTCTTTGCCGTGGCCACCCACGTCTAAGAAAGGAAAGGCGCCGTCTTCTACTTCCTGCATTTACTTTTACGTGGCTGCCCGCCTGAGCTCCTCCATACCATCGTTGCCCAAGGCTTCGCCATTCCAGTCAGGCGGTTCTTTCTCTCTTCTCCTTCTCATCTCCCCTGACCCTTATCAGCCCGGGTACCGTAAGATATTTCCACTGTTCCTTACTAACCTAAGGATTGGCCGTCCTTACACAAAACAGCATACACCGAGACATCAAGATGATTATCACCGAGTTCTCGGGCCACATCTGGAACTCGCTCTTGCTGCTCGCTACGGTCTTCCTCGTATATCTCGGCACATTGAGCTACCGTTCATGGCACCGTCTCAGACACGTCCCTGGGCCACCAGGTGCCGCCTTCAGCAAGTGGTGGATGCTACGTAACACACTGGGTGGGGAGATGCATCTCGCTCTCAAGCGAGCCTGTGATGAATATGGTAAGTCAGTTCTCGCCGTTGACCCGATACATAGGGGGAAGCACGGGAGCCCGGTCCCCGTTTCTTAGATGCCCAACCGTGCGGTTTGTGCCGTGAGGAAAAGGGGAACAGGTCTCAGACACACATGCCGACGCAAACAGCCATGGAGAATCAGGAGAAACAAGGCCGTCGTCTCGACAGGCTGCTGACAGGGAGCTTTGTGCTTTAGGCCCGGTCGTCCGCATCGGTCCCAATGACTTGGTAACCAATGACTCGGAGCTCCTTCGTCGTATGTGGGCTGTTCGCTCGCCATACTGCAAGGGCCCCTTCTACGAGGCCGTCAGGTTCGACCCGACCAGAGATAATCTCATCTCCATGAGGGATGATCACGAGCACAATGAGCTGCGAGCCAAGATGGCTATTGGAGTGAGTCCTGCCCTCCTGTTTCAATCCACTGTGTCCTCTGACTCGATGGACTAGTATGCGGGCAAGGAGAACGAAGGGCTGGAGGCCACTATCGACAGACAGATACAGGCCTTCATTAGACTTATCGAGGAGCGATATGTCTCGACATCTGGCTCCTTCCGTCCCATGGACCTTTGCCGAAAGGTCCAGTACCTCACGCTGGATATCATCACATCGCTGGCGTTTGGCTACCACTTCGGCTATATCGAACAAGACGCCGACGTACACCAATACATCCAGATGACGGAGCAGAGCATGCCCGTCATGATGACCCTATCTGTATTTCCACAACTGGCAAAGCTGCTGCAGTCTCCTCTATTTCGCCGCGCTATGCCGTCGGAGCATGACCGGGTGGGGTTCGGCAAGTTCATTGCGTGAGCTGCCTCTTTCTTTATTTGGCGTTGGTATAGAAACGCTGACGACTTTTGGTTGCTTGATGGTAGTGTCGCAAAGAAGGTAGTGGCTGAGAGATTGCTGTCCGACATGACGACGAAGAGGCGAGACATGCTTGGGTCCTTCCTCGCACACGGCCTAACCCGAGAGGAGGCCGAAGGCGAGACACTGGTCCAGATCATCGCCGGATCCGACACAACAGCAACGGCGATCCGAATGACAATGCTGTATCTGATGACGTCTCCTTCATGCTACTCGAAGCTCGCAAAGGAGGTTCAAGAGGCTGTCCGGGCGGGTATTATCTCGTCACCAATCACCAGCCGAGAGGCCAGCGGTCTCCGCTACCTCCAAGCTGTCATTAAGGAGGGCCTACGGGTTTTCCCTCCCGTCACGGGTCTCATGTCGGCAACTGTGCCCAGGGGCGGGGACTTTATGCACGGCATGAGCATTCCCGAGGGAACTGACATTGGCTGGACGGCATTTGGCGTGCTTCGTTCCACTAGAATCTACGGCTCGGACGCGGATGTCTTTCGGCCAGAGCGGTGGCTGGAGGCGGGTGAGGACCAGCTCAAGGCTATGATGGCGCAGTGGGAGTTGGTATTCAAGTACGGCAAGTGGCAGTGTCTAGGAAAGACGGTTGCTCTTATGGAGTTGAACAAGGTTTTTGTCGAAGTGAGTTATGCCAGAACCAAAGCCTATGGTGGATGAACTCGACTAACTCGCACAGCTCCTTCGTCGGTTTGACTTCTCCCTCGTAGACCCAACTACACACTGGAACACGTTTTCGGCAGGTATCTTCATCCAGTCTGACCTCCTGGTAAGAGTGAGCATGGCCCGTTTACCATAAGAGAGACAGTTGCATACATGGCAACAATATACGAGGACTGGAATTGAGAGGCACAAGACTACCCTGGGTATGACGGGTGACACTTACGGCTGAGGCAGATTGAAAATAGAGAGCCCTTTCGTTGGAGTTGAAATAGCGGCCAGAGCAGGCTAAGATGCCAAAGGGTCAAGATGCTCGACACCTGCCGAAATCTCGGTGTTGATGACGCTAGCTCTCATGCAATAAAGACACAAGGTTGAATAAATGGCCGTGGATTTCGTTCATCTATCTTGGCGAGTCCTACAGGTAAAGGGAAGGTCTTCTAGGCTGGGCTGGACTCGGCGGCGACTCTTCGTTGCTGAAAATGCTGCAGCACATCCGCGCATTCATCACAAGCAGCCTGGCCTGGAAATGAGAGCTGCTGTGACGGCTGAACGGAGGGGAGAAAAGAAGAGCCGGAGCAGAACCGGTACGTTACAAGATGGTGAGGCTGGGGAGAGTGACAACGAGCCCTCCTACTTAGGTAGGTAGGTTGCTATAATCGCCCCCAATTCAGCTACCTAGGTACCTAGATTGGGCAAGTGAGCTCCCCACCCGTGGCCATCCAGCGCAATTGAGTCGCTAAAACCTCATGCTTACTGCGCGGCAGAGTTGGCCCCGCAATGGTGCCTCTTGCCCGTGAAGCGAGCGTAAGCCTGCCGTAGGGCGTCGTGCTCCGCCAGTAGCCGTTAGGAACTTGAGACCTGACGACGATTGCCACAAGACTTTTTGTTTTACTTTGAGTTTGTACTTGCCTGGGTAACCCTGCCCATGGCAATAGAAGTACTGGTAGCTTTTCTCGGGGAACTCCGTCGCAGGAAAGGAAATGACGGCCCCACGACAAGCAAGCCCCTTTCGTAAATACCTGATACTCTACCCTAAAGCCCAACCCCTGTCTTAGCACAAGTCTGGATGAACCTACAGGGATCGACAGCGCGATGATGCCAGGAACAACCTTTGCCAACGACTACCTACTCTGTAAGGTATGGCTGTCCCATGCCCACTCACTTCGCGATACGACCATGTCTGGGGATCTACGGCTTTTCACGCCTCCATCAGTGTCCGTGAAATAAGTCTTATTTAGGGATATCTCTCTTCTATACAAAGCACGGCGACGCCTTGATTAGACTCTACTACAATAGCGACAGAGATGGCATTGAGATCAAGTTTTCTATGGTTTGCCGGCCTCGTTGCTAACGTCGCCGCACTAGACGTCGATACATTCATTTCCCAGCAAAGGGACATCGCTCTCAACGGGGTTCTGAACAACATCGGCCCAAATGGATCCTTGGTCCAAGGCGCCAGCGCTGGCATCGTCGTGGCCAGTCCATCCAAGACAGACCCTGACTGTAAGTTCGATTCCTACGCACCATTCTGTATCTAACTTGATTAGATTTCTACACCTGGACGCGTGATGCTGCATTAACGATGAAGGCAATTGTCGATGAGTTCATATTTGGTCACAAGGAGCTCCAGGTCTACGTTGAAGACTACTACCGCTCTCAGGCTGTTTTGCAGACCATCACGAACCCCTCCGGATCCTTCCTGCCGTCTGGGCGCGGCCTCGGTGAAGCCAAGTATACTGTCGACGGCTCGCGCTTCAACGGCGCATGGGGTCGCCCGCAGAGAGACGGCCCGGCGTTGCGGGCCATTACTCTCATCACCTACTCCCGCTGGCTCGCAGAGAACGGCGAGCAAGCCAAAGCTAAAGATGTCATCTGGCCCATCATTGCCAATGACTTATCCTACACTGGCCAGTACTGGTATGACTCCGTACCCGCTTTGCGAGACTTGGTCAGTAACTAACATGGCGAAGGAACTCGACGGGCTTCGACCTCTGGGAGGAAGTTTCCGGCTCTAGCTTCTTCACAGCTCAAAACCAGTACCGTGCCCTTGCCGAGGGTGCAGCCCTTGCACAGTTTCTCGGTGTAAAGTGCACAGGATGTGAGTTGGCACCTGACGTGTTGTGCTTCCTTCAGACGTTCTGGAATAGCAACGACGGTTATTACACCGCCAATATCAATACTCAAACTCAGCGCTCAGGCAAGGACGCCAACGTTATGCTCGGTTCTATTGCCGTCTTTGACGTCACCGCCAGCTGCGAAGACCCGTCCATCCAGCCATGCCACAGCCGTTCTTTGAGCAACTTCAAGGTCTGGGTCGACTCTTTCCGCAACGCCAGCCTCTATCCCATTAACGAAGGTATTGCCCAAAACAAGGGCGTTGCTCTTGGCTGGTACCCCGAGGATATTTACTTCAATGGAAACCCTTGGTAAGTTTCTACAGGTTCAGGCCAAGAAAAAAAAAGAATGCTAACATGTCATTAGGTACCTCATCACTATCGGTGCCGCCGAGTTTCTTTACGATGCAATGGCCCAGTGGAATGCGCAGGGCCAGATTAAGGTTGATGCGACGTCGCGACCCTTCTTCGCCGATTTGTACCCGCCTGTCAAGGAGGGGATCTACCAAAAGAGCAGCAACATATCTGGCGTCTACGCTAGCATCACTGGCGCCGTCAAGGCATACGCCGACTCCTTCATCGAAATCGCACAACAGTACACGCCCGCCAACGGCTCCCTTGCCGAGCAATTCAACAAGACCACGGGCACCCCACTCTCGGCACGCGATCTCACCTGGTCCTACGCATCCTTCATCACCATGGCCGAGCGCCGCGCCGGCCTTTACCCTCCTCGCTGGGTGCCCACATCTTCCGAAGTACCAGCTACCTGCGCCGCCTCCTCGAGGACAGGTCTTTATGTCCCCGCCATAGCTGCTGGCGCCCCCAATGTGACAGGCTCTTGCACCGTCGCTGTGTCCTTCGTCGTCAATGCCACGACCTATTACGGCGAAGAACTATACGTTCTTGGCAACACCGCCGACCTCGGCTCCTGGAACGTGGAGAACGCACAGCCCATGACGGCATCCGGCTATACAGCCGAACGCCCGTTGTGGAACGTTGACGTCGAGCTGCCCGGTGGCCAGAACATAAGCTACGTCTATGTCAGGCGTCAGAACTGCAACCAGGGCTACATCTACGAGGAGAGGAACCGCACACTGGCGGTGCCTCCTTGCAATTCGACACAGAACCTGGTGATAGATGACGTTTGGACGGGGGGCCAGGGAACGAGTGGTAGTTGCTAGATTCCGCACGCTATCGCTGGTATATAGAGGCATGAAAGCGTAATAAAGAGAGATTTTTCGTAACCACGCAAGTTCTTTCCACTCAAGACCGACAGACCCGCTTAGTTCCCAAAGATGTTTCCGTCCGAGTTCCCCATCATGCCCGGCCCTCCCATGTTGTTGCCGTTCAAGGGAAAGCCTCCAAAGCCTCCCCCAAATGCCGCATATGTGTCCATATCGTACCCCTGCATCAAGTAACTCCAGTCCATGTCAACGACATCACTCTCTGGTGCCGGTGGACCGTTCATTGCCGGCGTTCCCGCACTTGCGGACGGTGGCGTCATCATCATGTTCTGCGGTATTTGCATGGCACCAAGCTGCGACGTACTGTTGACCGATACAGCTCGCGCCGTCGGTTGCGAGATGCCGACACCCACCTCCGCCCCAGTTTGGCCGCTTCGCTGCTTCTTGCCCATTTTCTCCGCCTTCTGTCGGAGTCGCGTGATCCACATTGGCTCCTGCATCGGCTTGCCGATCTGCTGTTGCCCGGCCTGGTGTGCGTCCCAGGCCTTGATGAATAGGTTGCCAAACGCGATATGCATTGGGCTGTGCAGCGTGCTCATGAGGCCGCGCCGGTCGTGATTCTCGGCGATGGCATCCCATGCACGCTCAACCATCGGCCCGGTAAGCCGATGGCGCAGTTCCGTCACCAGGAACATGTATGCCGGGAATGGAAAATGCAGGTACGTGTACCACTTGTACCCCTGCAGGCTATCAGCAGCTTGAACGATGTTGTCGTACTCGATCATCTGTATAGCTTCGAGGAAGAGAGTATCGCGCTCGTGGTCTGCCAATGTCGTCGCCTCGCCGTTGCCCATACGCACGAGGAACGAAATGACGCGCATCTTGCACAGCGCCTGTCGCGTCATGGTGAGAGTGAAGAAATGTAGCGGGATCTTGGGATCGCACCACTTGAGGTATGTGCCCTCAATGTGCGCGAAGAATCCATCGAGCGTGTAAGATTGGTCCTGACCGGCCATGCGGACAGTCGGGCCGGGGCGTGGCGTGGCGGGCCCCAGGGCGCCGTCCTTGTCGCCGTGTCTTTGGGGGTCCCGCATGCTGTCGATATTGATAGCCATCGCAAGCTCCGTCCGAATGAGGACAAAAAGCATTTCGGTCACACCCTGGTGGGGGGTTGGGGCGTCTTTGCCATTGACATGGAGGTCCGTATCGTTGATATTCAAGGGTAATTTGCAATCCCCAGCTGTAGATAGGGCCGTCACTGTCGAGCCCGTCATCTCTCCTATCCGACGGTCGTAGCCTACAATCGTCCACCAAAGCCGCCGCCTCTGCTCGACTTCATATGGCGAAAGGCCAAACGCTGCGGCGTCTCGATGGAGACCCATTCGTTGGGCTATTCTCACGGCGATCCCAACAAGACAGAATATCTGGCGCGGATCAACGAACATGCGGACCCCAATCTGATCTGTTAGATGATTGTACCAGGTGCTGAAATGATGCCAACTTACCAAGTAGAGCATGTAAGCCTGGAGAACCATTGTATCACTGGTGCGCATGAAGCCGGCATTAACCAATGCTTGTTGGAGGCCTGTATGGAATCTGGAGAGGACTGTGGGCTTTGGTTCATTGAACATCTTTGCAACCTCGACGTCCTCGAGTGAGGTAACTGCCATGAGGTATATCGCAAACATAAGCGACTCGACGTTCTTAGGAATTTTGTCAAGGTTGGCGCTGGCTTCGATGATGAGACCTTGAACCGTTGGTACATGTGTAATTTTCAGGAGGGGGTTGACATTGTTAATGTAGATCTGCCAGAGTTGGAATATCTGGATGGGCGACGGGTGTAGGTGCATTACCGATGCATTGCGACTGCCTACGACAAACGGGAAGCCATCTTGGTTGTCATACATCTTGTCGAAAGCATGGTGGATCGTTGAACCATCAACCTCGTCCTCTGAAGAGTCTCTGAGTAGCTCCTCGCTAGCTCTGAACTGCGATGCAAGTCAGATGAGGCTCGTGAATTAGAGCAGAGAAGAGTGGCAAACCTCTTTGTGGAAAGGAAACCATTTATTAAAGGGTCTAGATCAAAGGCCCGTTAGCACATGGCCAGACGTGGAAAGAGGGGTAAGATTGCGCACTTGTCGGATTGCGACCTTCGGCTCCCTGCCACGGAAGGGGATGTGCTCCCCTCGGGTGAGGTCTTGAGCCCTTCAAAGTCGTTTGCCAGGTCGGCATCGTCGTCGATCTGGTGTTCGTCGTCCATATTCATCGAATTCCTATCCGAGGCCTTGAGATCCACGGCGATGGGGTCGAACTTGACGCCATTCTCGGCTAAGAGGTTCTCATACTTCTTGAGTCTGTCGACAAGATCCCGTTCCTGGAGCCGCTTCTTCCGCCGTCTAGGTGGTTGTGGGGGTATCACTCGACACTCTACCCGGGCCTTGACACAGTTGGCACACGGCTTGTTCTTGTCGCAGCGCACCTTTCGTTGCTGGCATAGCACACATGATGTGCCCCTGGTAAGCTTCATGGCTGCCATGGGGTCGGGTTCGGGTGGAGGAACCCTCGGCGGGGGTGGGAGCTGAGCTTCTCCCGGCATGGTGTTGTTATGTGGATGCTGTTGGTCTTTGACATGCGAAACGATAACACGCCAGCCGCCTTGCAGATGTCTTTGTCGGCTGACTTGCTGCCGACTCGGATCCGACAAGGGATGTTGTAGGCGAAACGTTGACGGAATGGGGCATATGTTTAACAACGAAGCCCAATGAACAAGCAAGGGGAGCAGGTGCCGCCAAGAACTTGCCAAGGTTCATCTGGGAGGATGCAATCGAAAGTGATTAACAATGAAATGAGCCTTAGGTTTGTGTTACTGTCCGAGACACTGTCGAGGTGAGTGTGCCGATGTGAGCGGAGGATTAGTAGAGAGCCATCATCAGCTGCTGCGTAGTGTAACTGCGCCCAAAACGACAAGGCAAGATACGTGGAGATGTGGGTAACAAAGATAGACTTGGATCATAATTCGTACAGAGAGCGACGGCAACGACAAAGTAAACGGATAGACAGGTATGCAGAGATCACATACGGGGTCGCCCGGCCTAAGAGACGAACGATATGGCCGTGGTATGTTCAGTCCGGTGCTAGTGAGGCTCTTCGCCAGCTCGGGCCTGGTCTAGGATCACAGTGAGACCGGAAGGGCGAAACTCGACGGTGTGAGATGCTGTCTGAGAGAAAGAAGCACAAAACGGCGTGAGATACCCGCCCGGGACCGAAGGAGGTGGCATTAGCGCAGCTCAGCCCACGATGCCAGCGGCGCATCAGCGTTTATGATCCAAGTCCTCATTCCTTACATAAGCCGGACATCTGGTTGGAGGTGCCCGAGTACCCGACACTAGACTCTAGCTGGTTAAGCGGCGCACTCTCCCGGACACAACATCAACGTCCGGTGCCCGAGCAACTGCAACGCCATGTCCGTAAACCGACAATGATGAATTGAACCAACTACGATTCTTTCCTGGACATCCCCACCGGCCTCGACCAAAGAGTTCTTTGCATCTCGTAATAGATTCTATATTGAGACGCTCCTTTGAGCTAGGATGAACTACCTATGAACTACGCTTCGCGTCGCGCTCGACGTCATGTTGAACGCCATCGTCCACCGCGTCTCTGCCTGCAGGAGGTACTACGCCAGCCATATATAACGATAATCGCCCTAGCCAATATATCAATTAGTGCTATTCCTTCGTCAGCAGCCCAGCATCTAGACCGAACGTGATCTGTAACCTGAGACCCGACCGTGCGCTCGAGAGTCCGGACGAACCTCTAGTTCCTCGTCTGTCCATTAATCAACAATTTCCCGCTTGCCAAGCCAAAACTTATCTGCATCTTGATTTTGTTTTGTTTATCCTTGCAGCTTCATCGGAGTCTCAATTCTAACCTTTCTGCTGTTGGCGCGCCGGGTTACAGGACAATTGCAATGGTTGGTACAGCTGCGAAGCCCCCTGCGGGTAATGGCGCCTTCGAGAATCGCGAGATCGAGACGTCAAACAGCTCCACGCGGACGTTGACCCCGAGAGAAAGCGAAGAACGTCAGGAGAAGAAGTCGGAAGAGAAGCCTGCTGAGGTCGAAATCGCGAGCAAGGAGCCAAAGGAAAAGCGTCCGCTCCAGTCATCGGAAATATCGCCAAGCGAGAGCCAGCTAGATGTTTCGAAGCAGCCAGATGTGGACGAGAAGACCGATCTCGAGAGACCGCCGGCGACAGGGCCACCCGTTGAAGTGGACGAAGCCGAGGAAAACTTCAAGCCCAAGACCGTTACTTTCTGGCTTGTCATCCTATCCAACTTTGTGGCCATGTTTCTGGTCGCCCTAGACCGCACGATTATTGCAACGGCGATCCCTCGCATCACCGACGAGTTTCAGAGCCTAGGAGATATTGGTTGGTACGGGTCGGCTTACATGCTGACTACCGCGGCTTCGCAACTGGTTTTTGGTAGAATCTACAAATTCTACAATCTGAGAGCGTAAGTACATTGGTTTGGCCGGGGGAAGAGGGGGGAAACGCTGACATCAGAAAACCAGGTCATTCTTGAGCAGCATCTTGATCTTTGAAATTGGTTCCCTCATTTGTGGTGTTGCGCCGAGTTCACCAGTGCTCATTGCGGGTAGAGCCATTGCCGGCGTCGGCTCGGCTGGTATTTTCACAGGTGCTATGATGGTCATGATCCCCATGATTCCATTGCACAAGCGACCGATGTTTCAAGGTAGGAATGATTTATTTACCATATCGACATAGGCTGACAAAGAAAGGAATTTTTGGTATGGTATTTGGTCTGGCCTCCGTGATAGGCCCCTTGGTTGGTGGTGGTTTCACAGGCACTCTTACCTGGAGGTACGTCGTCGCTAGAACACTTGTGACTGGGGAGAGACTTACAATGCACAGATGGTGCTTCTACATTAACCTTCCCGTGGGAGGCGCGGCTTTCCTCCTTCTTCTTTTCATGCTCAAGGCACCGAAGCGACAGACGCAGGAGCCGGCTACGCTGTACCAGCACCTCAAACGACTCGACCCTCTAGGAACCTTTTTTTTCCTCCCGTCCATTGTGTCCCTCCTCCTGGCGTTGGAGTGGGGTGGTTCGAAATATGAGTGGAACGATGGCCGTATTATTGCCCTCTTCGTTGTATTCGGTGCCGGTTTCGCTGCGTTCGCTGCAGTACAGGTCTTCATGCCCAAAACAGCCACAGTCCCTCTCAGAATCATCAAGCAGCGAACGATGCTGGCCGGTGCCTTCTTCATGCTCTTTCTGGCTGGATCTATGATGCTGGCAGTGTACTACCTGCCCATTTGGTGTAAGTGACGAAGACTGTCTAATGCAGATGACAAGCTGACACAGCTCATAGTCCAGGCCGTTCAGGGGGTCGATCCCGTTAATTCAGGAATTTATACTATACCACTGGTTCTCAGCATTGTCGTGTCTTCCATCATATCGGGCGGGATGACACAGAAGATTGGGTATTACGTGCCGTCTATGATCATCTGCCCATGCATTATGTCCGTGGGCCTTGGTCTGATGAGCACATTCCAGCCAGGTATTAGCTCGGGCCATTGGATCGGCTACCAGTTCTTGACGGGATTCGGCCTTGGATTTGGTATGCAAACCGTCGGACTTGCAGTGCAGGCAGTGCTACCCAAAGACGATGTGTCAACGGGCGTCTCAATCAGTTTCTTTTCCCAACAGCTGGGGGCGGCTGTGTTCGTCTCGGTTGGACAATCCATTCTTAGCAACATGCTGGTGTCTGAGCTGTCGGGAATTCCTGGCTTGCCAGCTCAAGCCATCGTTAACACCGGTGCTACCAACTTGCACAAGGCCGTTCCGGCCGAGTTTCTCGACGTCGTCGTTCAGGCTTACAACTACGCCTGCACGCGAATCTTCCTTGCCGGTATGGGGCTGTCTCTGGCGACACTCGTCTGTGCTCTTTGTATGGAGTGGAGGAATATCAAGAAGGACAAGAAGCAGCAGCGGGCTAAACAACGTGCCAGTCAGCTGAGACCAGGAGACATGGGGGCGTAAGGGGGAAGTAATGATGATGACTTGACAATAGATGAAAGATGACACACAATTGATATTGCATTGGCCGGTATTTGACAAACACATCGCTCCCCTTTGCTCAACAGCTTCATGGCCGAGACCCAGAAGGCGTCTACATCCCCAATTGGCGGACAGAGACGGAAGATCGGTGATTTACACCAACATTGGTCACGGAGAAGTGCGAGAGGGAGAGAGACGGAGCAGAATTGCGGGGAACCAAAAACGCCCGCTGAGACACATTCCGCTAAGCTGGGAAACTTAAGAGGAATAGTGCCAGCAGGCCTCCTTTCCTAGACCCCAGGCAGGCTTCCACATAACGCTATTTTCATCTCTCCAACCCCCCCCCCCTTAAGCACCCTCCCAAGTGGAGAAAGAGAAAGGAACTTCCGCCCAGCGGCCCAGACAAGCACGCCGGCCACAGGGAATACCTACCTACCTAGGCTTAGAGATTGCCATCAGCGCCCCACTAGGTAGGTTTCTAACCTCCCTACTAAGGTACCTAAGTAAAGTAAGTACCTAGAGATGAGTCCGGGGCTTGCTTCGTTCCCAGCCCCAGTTCGTCTTCCTTACAGAACCTGCGAGACTTCCTATTTACTTACCCTCTCGACCAAGCTTTGCATGCAAGGCTTAGGTAGTTGTCCTTTATCCTCTGACCACAGCCCCCGACCAGCTTGGCCTATGTTGCCTCTGACTTTAATGATTCAATTTTGGACCACCAACGCCCGCTCTGGTATGCACGTTCTTTAGCGACATAGCGGTCGACTACCAGCTCCAATCCCATTGCCAACGCGGCGTATGTCCTCGTCAGTTTGTGCTAACGCAGGCCCATCATCGAGCCTCTTGAAGATTGAGCGGCTGCGAAAGATGGTCTGACGCTAATCTTCAATCATCGCTTAGTCTAAGCTCATTTTCTTGTCCACCAGTCCTGAACTGAGAACAATCACCGGGCTTCGTTCTGGTTAGCAACTCTTGTTGGCTCAATGGCACACATGCCGTATGTCGGTGGAGATGTGGCGACGCCGACGCAGCAGACCACTCCCGCGAAACGAAAGAGGGCAAGTAAGCCAAAAGTCCGTACAGGCTGCCTGACCTGGTAAGTTGGCACAAGCTCATTTCACCTTCATTGACCAGAAGTTGACTTCGCCGCAGCAAGTAAGACATGCTGTTTCCGTGAGAAAGCTCTGTCAAAAGCTTTTCTGCCTTGTTGTCTTCTGCTTTTCCCCATGTCTAACATGTTCTTTGTAGAATCAGACGCGTCAAATGCGGCGAGGAGCGCCCTGCTTGTGTGCGGTGCACATCTACTGGACGCTGTTGCGATGGTTACGACAAGGCCATGCCGCCTCGTTCCAAAGACACTGCTGACACCTCTGCGCCTGCTCAGGAGCGCTGGCTGCAAGCTTGTCCTCAAAACCAGGCTCTGCGTATCTCGCGCCCTATCGTTGCTGACATCGACGGAACGCAGGTTGAGCGTCTCTACTTCCACCGGTTCCGACGCGTGGCAGAGGCAGGTCTCTGCAACCACGTCACGAACCTCACCAGCTTCTGGAGCAGACTCGCCCCGCAGCTTAGCCATTATGATGACGCTGTGAAGCATGCCATCGTGGCACTTGGTTCTGCATACCACATATATCAGATGGCATCCCCGCTAGGCGGGGAGAAAGCAATGTCACGCGAGCTCGAAATTTTTACGATCCAGCAATACAATACCGCCATGTCAAAGCTCTCGAGCCATGCCCATGTGCCGATGAAAGACAGGATTACGGTCATACTGTTGTGTTGCGTGTCGTTTGTATGTATCGAGACGCTGCGCAATAACTGGCGGGCAGCCCTGACCCACCTTTCAAATGGTCTACGCATCATTGAGAGCCTGCCCATGAGCACGCTCAATAAGCTGCGGGACCCGTTGCCGTCTCGCCGCGGGCCAAACGCTACAGAGAGCACGTTGGGGATGGACTATATACTCAGGCTGTTCGCCACGTGGGAGATTTCCTGTGCGCTGTTCGCTGAGAACTTTAAACCTGTCATCTCCATCAAGTTATACGAGGGACGTGAAACTGACGATACGCCCCTGGAAGAGTTCGAGGCTATCATACAAGCACATCAAGCCATTGTACAGTACACTCGCGACGTGTTTGCTTTGGTTTGGCTAACTCGGAAGCATCAAGGCGACGACGAGTTTTGGTCTCGACCGCTTCCACGTCGCCAACATGAGATACTGATGGAAAGAGGTGACTCCCTGACCGTTCTCTTCGAGCGGTTCATGGAACGACCCGAAGCTCCTGCAAGCGGCACAAAAGAGCACTACTCCGTCTGTCTAGACATGCTCCATTACAAATGTGCACGACTGCTCTGTCATACCCTTCATCAGAAGCCCTATCAAAGACAGCAATCACCGAGCATCGTAGCTCAACACGCTGACCTAGTATCTATAGCCACCCTCCTGTACCGGGAGCTAGCTGCTAAGCAACGGCACCCTGATGCGGTTCCTCGGTCCTTTACACTTGACATCGGAATTATCCCGCCCCTATACTTTGTCTTAGTCTCTTGCCAGGACCCGATGGTGCAGGGAAGTGCTCTTGCCATTCTGCAAGACTATCCTCAAAGGGAGAACTTGTGGGATGGCAACTTGGTGCATAGCCTGCTGGTCACAGTCGAAAATGTCAGTTACGGACCGGAGCATCCCTTGAAGGAGCTCCCTCATTCATTAGCATTTGGGAAGGGAATACCAGCTCTATATGAGAAGCTACAGGAGCTGCACATTCAGGCTAATGGAAATCAAGATTGGTTGGGAAACTGACAGCGATTTGCGGACCCCAAGAATAGATTGGTGTTGACGGTGGAGTTCTATTGGGCAATGGGGCAAACAGCTAATCAAAACCACATTGAAAGGGTCAGGAATCACTTCCATCTGAGTCAATTGTCCTGCTTTGTCCGAATGCCGTGGATCGAGTTGTCGTTATTGACAGCTCACACCACAAGAAAGGCAAAAGCACTGAAAAGACTAGAATAAAACCAAAACATGTGTAGGAAAGGCCTCATAAATGCGGTGCAAACTGCGTCCCGTTCCAAGTTTAGTTGAAAGTGTCTATACCTCAAGAATGTTCACCAAAGTGACCGAATAAACCTCTTGGCGTACGCGCTGTTGTGGTCGATGAGATGATGGGTACGTATCTTTTTCTCAGTTGGCGGGGCGAATGCCGAGGGACAACTTGCCCCTCGAGCTACAGCCCAGCCAGTAACAACACCAAGCAGCGCGACCTTGCTGCACGAGCGATTGCAACTCCACGCCTGGCATTAATCGACCTTTTCAATGGTGCAAGATGGCGGCGTTTCCTCATGATATACCTGCGATTGCCGACGAAAAGACGGGGTTTGACCTCAATGTTCAGCATGGCCACCATGACCTTGTTCAAGCGGTAGCATTTAACGCCTATGGCGACCGCTGCGCGACAGGTTCTGTTGACGGAAAGATCAAGGTCTTCAACCGGCACAAGGATGGCGTCTGGCATCATTGCGATACTTGGGGTGCACACGGAGGAGAGATCTTGGAGGTACAGAGGGCTTCCTGTCTCATATGTAGGCCCAACTGACCGTACTTCGTTGCGCAGCTCCAATGGCTACCCCCAACCGTCTACCCAAACCTCATCGCCTCCCTCGGCATAGAAGGCCGCTTCAAGCTGTGGGCGGAAGATCCGTCAGCAGCACCGGGTCGCCGCTTCAGCGCCAGCAACCGTGCGACGACGAGCAAGGCCGCCTACGAGATGCGATCCGCCAAATTCCCCTATCGCTCCTTTTCCATGAAGCACAACGAGGAGACGCGGCACACCTATCTCGCCCTGCTCGCTTCGGACGGCCGTCTGGTGGTGTATGAGAACGAGCAGCCCGAAAATATGTCCGAATACACCCCTATCGACGAGTTCAGCGTCTGCCCGAAGCCGAGCCGCGGCGAAGAGATCAGCTTCAAGGTGCGCTTCGACCCGAACCCGGACCCATGCTACAATGCCCTACGGGCAGGAGTGTCTAGTGACTCCTTGGGATTGGTTATCGCCGGTATGTCGTCGGCCAAGATATACCGTTCCAGAGACGTCATTACGACATCGTACGGCGTAGCGCAGACCCAGCGTGAGTTTTACCTTGCTGTGGAAGTGGGTGTCCACCGCGGCCTCGTCCGGGATGTCGCTTGGGCACCGGGAAACATCAGAGGATACGACACCATCGCGACGGCCTGCCAGGACGGGTTCGTCCGTGTTTTCCGGATAGACACGCCGCACTCGCCTGATGACGGTAAAACGTGGTTCACAACGGAGCTTATGAAGCAAGAAAACCATCACGCACAGGCATCGTCAAAGGTGGGGCAGCCAAATGATAAGCATCACCAGTCTGGTCTCACTGTCAGTCTGGCCAAGTCTGGCTCGCATGCAGAGCGGCACTTTACAGGGCAGCCGGGGCAAGTGAAGCACGTTTTCAAGGAGGTCGCGAAGCTTGACAGCCACCGCACGCCCGTCTGGCGGGTTGGCTTTGACGACGACGGTCAGATTCTGGCCAGCACAGGAGACGACGGAAAGCTCGTTTGCTACCGCCAGACTCCGAGCGGGACGTGGGCAAAGAGTTCGGAACTAGCCATGGTGAAGACAAGGATGGCGACGCCTTGAAAGAAGCACGACGCAGCACTGCCATGTATAGACGATAAACAGACAGACGATTACCACCCGTCAGAACAGCAATATCGTTTGTCACGGTTGAAGGGATAAGGGAGGTGTACACTTGCCTTCAGTGAGGAGCCCGAACTTGCTGTCAAGGTGTCAAACAGGTTGCGTGGCTTGTCAAATATACCTGGCACGCAAGACCAAGCTTTGCCCTGTTTATCCTAGGTTCGGCTTCTTACCATCATCAACACCATCAATAACTAGGGCAACTGCAGGATGGACTTCGAATAAAAGCAAAGGGAAGCACGGCAAACCGTCCGGCGATGGTTAGCATGTATCAAGGAAATGATTTTAATGTTAGATACCCAATTGAGAGACTTCACAGCCTGCGCCGTCTCAAGTAGATGATTGCCGAGTGCCCTTGATTACACACATCCTTCAATTTGTAGTTTGTTTCGTGGCCTTCCAACTTATCTTCTGTCTGGCACAACCATCTACTTTCTGCGCTTCTGACCGCTACCACCGCCCCCTTCGTCGGGTGCCTGGCGCTTACGCCCGTTCTTGCGCCAAAATTCTTTGCTTTCCTTCTTCTCCCTTGCCTCCTTCTTTTCCTCAGACTCAGCCAACTTCTTGCGGTACTCAACGCGCTTCTCCTCCTTCTTGGCGGCGCGCTTAGCCACCTTGTCATTGCGGATCGTCGACAGCTGCTGCAGCAGGTTGCGGGCTGTCTTCTCCTCCTTGGTCAAGACTACGGCGCGCTTCTGCATATATGTGTTCTTTTTCTGCTTGCGCGCCTGGACAATCTGCGATTTGAAGGGCAGCTCGGCGGCAAGCGCACGGGGCACACGTAGCGGGTTGAAGTGGCGCGTCTCGCGCTCAATCTTGCGGTACTGACTGTTCTTCTGCAATGGTGTCTCGATGCCCTCGGCTCTGCGCACCTCGCCTGTCAGCCGCATTGCCTGCCACCCGATCAGGTTCGTCACGGGGTTGTAGAAGCGGTGTGGCTTGATCGGGTACCACGCGCGGAGAAACACAATGTCGCTGTACAGGATTTTATCCTCAAAGGTGGCGCGGAAGTGCCCCTCGGGCTTGGAGAGTGCGCGCTTGATTTGACCGCGCACACCAGACACCGTCTTGATGGACGCGCCCTCAAACTTGGCGATTTCGAGCGACGTGTTGAACATGCCCTTAATGAAGGCGGTATTCTTATGGATCTTGTCCGCCGTACCCGTGAGCTTCAGCTTCTTGACGATTTCGGTCGACTCATCGACGCTGAGCACCGTGCCTGTCGCCGCTATCCGGAAGCCCGGGTTCGCTGATGAGAAGGACTGAAAGCACACGAAGCCTGTGTTAGGCGCGATAAGCGGGCCGTATATGGTGCCGAAGCAGTGCATATGCTCCGGCGTGTATTTGAGCATGCGGTTTCTTGTTCTCGAATCCGAAATGCTGTAGATGGGCAGTGTCTGGAACCGCCGCCAGCCGAGGGAAAAGATCAATGGGTCGTTGGTCTTGAGGATCTTCTTGTGCCAGCGGTGTTTCTTTATGCGCACCTGGACGAAGCCGAAACGATCCTCAGTAGGCGACAGACCGCCGAGAATGATGGGGTTGCGGGGGTTGAACTTGGTGACAAACTCTGACGGGACGCCCTCAAGAACGATCTTGGCGTACTTGCCAGCTCGGTAACCCTCGACAGCGGCCCTTTGCCTCTCATCGAGCGTCTCGAACTCGGCCTTGTTGATGTCGAGTTGCTTCTGGATCACCGCCTTTTGCGCCTCGTACCAATCGTCCTCGCCGAACTCCTGATCGCCACCCTCTCGCCGGGCGTTGGCCTTGTCGTTCATGAACCCCTCCCTGTCTTCCTCCTCGAAGCGCAGCTTTAGCTCTTCTTTACGCTTCGCATTCTTTTCACGCTCGTCATCGAAAGCTTCTTCGGCGGGCTTTGCCTCGGCAGACTTTCCGGCTCCGTGTTGTTCACCCGTCTCGAGATCCTCGAAAACACCGTCGCCTTCATCATCCTCCTCTTCGTCGTCGATGCCGTCAAAGTCATCTTCCTCATCTCCGTCGTCTTCATCGTTATCAAGAAGCCCTGCGGTGGTGAAGCGCTTCCTCAAAGCCTCGACATTTCTAGCCTGTGACCACTTCTCCGCCAGATCCTCGTAATCATACAGCGGTATCGATCTGTCCTCCACCTTGTCTTCTTTGTCCTGCTTGGACTTTTGGAAGAAGTCGTCCTCTTCATCGACTTCAATGTTCTCCTCCTCTTGGTCGTCGCCTCGCCATTTCTGTAGTGCCTCATCTGGTGTCAAGGAGTCATCGTACATGTACCTGGCCAGGTCCGGTGTATGGTATGACCGCCGTTTGCTGTGGAGTTTCTTTGCACGCTCCGCCATGTTTTCCTTCCACTTCATGGCGGCGGCCTCCTCGTCCGAGTCGAAGTCTGAATCGTCCATATCATCCTCAGTTTCATCTTCATCCTCCAGCCCTGATAACGAACCGAGATCGGAGTCACTGTCAGCAAAGGCAATATCGTCTTCATCGGCGTCCTTCTCGGTGTTTTTCCTGAACATCTTGCCCAGCTTGCTTTCGTTGAACTCCTCCTCAATTTCGGACTCGCCGTCCTCTTCGCCGCTAACAAAGCCTTCGTCGTCAATATCGACTTCAGAATCATCGTCGCGGTCGGCGAAACGTGCGTGTCTGTGGGTCTTTCTGCCGGTGTCCTCCTCCTCGGAAATTTGTTTGATTTGTTCACCTCCCTTGAAGAGCTGTACACCCTCCTCAGTCTGACCCAGAAGTTTCCGCTCGCTTTGCAGCCCAACGATGAGCTCCTCGCCCTCACCCATCTCGCCTTCCTCTGCGTCTCTGTCGAATGTGAACCCTTTTTCTCTCGTGATCCAGATGGCGTCGCCGTCAATCTTAAGACCACTGCGGTCAGACATGGGGGCATGCAGCTTCTTCTCCTTTTCATCCAGGCGCCGCCGCGTCGTCTTTCCGGTGACCTTGGCAATGGCTTGCTCCATGGCCGGGGTCGGGCAAGGATCAGGGAGGACTTCCAGGTTCGCGACAGTGAAATCCCCAAGACCTGGGACATGAACTCTCTGTCCTTGGGAGGCGAAATTGGTGCCGCGCAGGTAGCCTGACAACACGACAGAACGGTCGCACTTGGGATCCTCCTCAATCTTTGTGGGGTGAGTGATGTCTCGGTAGCTGTCGATAATGGTATACGGATGCGAGTTGCGCCAAATCAGGGGTCGAGGGTTCTTCATGACGGACAGAAAGCGCGAGAGGTTGTGGACTTCACGGTCGGGGTAGCGGCCATTCATGACTCCGGAAAGATAGAAGAGGTGTGCGCCTTGATATAACTCGCTCCACAATCTCCTCTTGAGCCGCTTCTTCGCATCTTTCAGAGCTTGGGGTTTCCGGAAGAGATCGAGATGCGTAAGGATACCGAAGACGTTACCAGGCATACCGGTGGCGGCAAGGATGTTGAGAAACTCCATCGTCTCCATCTCAAAGCCATAGTTTCCGTCGATCATTAGCAGAACAATGTCTGCGATCTTGGCCATATCGACCATAGCCTCCAGCTCATTGGGACACTCGACAAAGGTCAATCGCTGCTTCTTGGAGGTGACGACAGTGATGGGGCCTTGGGGGTCGGATAGTGTCTCCTTCGCGTATCTTCTGATCAGAGATTTGAGCAGGGTCGTCTTGCCGACACCAGGGGGTCCGACAATGGTGACCAGCCTCGGGGGCGGCTCATCGGGAAGGCGGTCGACTTGGGGAACATGAAAGCGTCTTTCCTTGATCTGTTCGAGCGTACACGTCAGTCATTATATAGGGGCTTTGAGGAGGATTCGTACATCTGAAGATCTCGCGGCAGATCTGGCAAGCTTGCCGGGGTTGGAGAAGGCAAAGGCCTTTGGATTTTTCTCTGGATGGATGTTAGTAGTGCGAACTGACAGACTCAGCACAGAAGCAACCTACCCCCAGTGTGCTGCTTGTTCTTCTTATCCTTGGCCTTGCGATGAGGCTTGTGTACTTGGTCCTCCATGGCGGCGTTAAGGGAACCCAAATGTATTGGGAGATCCTGTAACTGCACGACAAAAGATGGGCTCCGGTGGGTTTTTTTTTCTTCTCTTTCTTCCTTCTAGTTCGCGACTGGGCGGGCGGCGATCGCTTTGCATTCAAAAATTTGTTGCGGGTCCGAGTTATCTAATCTAGTTATCGATAACAATTATGCTCCACTGGTCTCTGCACAGTTGGTGTTACCACTACCTACCTATGTACCTAGCATTACCCCTCGTCCCCGGGTGCCCCCTCCTCTTGGTCAACTGTCTGTGAACATGACTGCCTACTTACCTAAGTAGGTACTCGATAAGAAAGAAGATGGACTATGCCAGCTCACAGGATAATGCCCGCGTTCTTGATCCTTGTAGAAAGCTATGCTGATTGGTTATTATTATCATCATTTTTATTGGTTTTCGTTCTACGCTGAGAAAGACTTCCCTTCAGTTAACCACAAAGTATAACATTAGCAGCCTGAAACCCCTGAAAAATAGCCTACATAAAGACAACAAACAGTCTTCCTGGTATGATAACCGTCGAGAGTGCAGTCGCGGCAGTCCGCAGTGAGGGCGTCGCCGATGACGAACATCTCTTGGCAAGATGATGACGATTGACTAGGGGCGCATTGATTGGGGCTTATAGCAAGTCACAAGACAACTGTCGACTCCGCAGTCCATATGCGCGGAACTGTGGGTTGCGTGAAGAACAAGATGCACGAAACACCAGATCTGGTTGGTAAGGCTCTTATCTGTGTCAGAGACGTTGGAGAGAGGGTACGATGCATAGAAGGGAGGCGCCTATGCGCCAAGCGAACGATACAGCTTCTCGCTCTCTAGGTACTTGGGCTGTTTGTTGGATGCAATAGGGTGGTGGAATTGCAGCCAGCCATCTTACGCACCTCGACAATAGAGGGGCGTAATCATGGGGATGACGTATTTGTATTTGAGGAATGGCACATACTACGAATCGCCGTCCGTACCATAGGTACGTTGCATGGACCTTCCCCTCGCCGTGCCACCTATGAACCTTTTCGCGTCACTTTTAGTGCCCGGCATGTCGCGAGGTGTCCCACTCCCTTCCTGCCAGCCTCTCACTGGTCGCCAGTGTTCTGCCTTGTCTCTGCCTCTGTGAACCGGGCACACATGAGACCCTTTGGGTGGGTTATAAAGAGACTCTGCCGGCCATCCTCTTCCCTGCCATTGTCGACTCTACTACCACTACCACCACCACCACAATCTCACACTTCCACAACCACGGCACACTGCAACTACTGCCAACACTCTGTCCAGACTAGTAAACACACCGTCATCATGCCCACCTACATTGTAGGTGATGTCTCATTCATTAGGGTGTGTTGTCTAATGGGTCACCGGCTAACACCGCCTCTCTAGGTCACCTGCAAGGAAGATGCTTCTGCTGAGCAAGTTCAGGCGTAAGTCAGCCATTTCCGTCGCCAAAGCGAGAGAAAGCGAAAGTAATATGCGTGAACTAACACCAACGAAGGGCCAAGAAACATGCCACCGACCAGGGCGGAAAGATTGGCCACGAGTACAGCCTCATCAAGGGTTTCTCGTATGTATACACCTGGCCCAAACTGTTCCACCATCGCACCAGCTAACGGGTTGCCTAGCGTCGAGTTTCCCGAGGACCAAATCTCAACTCTTGAGAACCATGAGCATGTCAAGCACGTCGAAAAGGACCAGGAGGTCAAGACGCAATAGAAGGCTAGATAGAACCCGAGGGAACGAAGGGGGTCGGGAAGCTGTACTTGGCACACTACATACCTTAGACTCTTGAGATCCTTAATTATATGATGCTTCGTGTATGTACGCCTGTGTCCTACATGCATGTCATTGCGGTCTTGGCCGGCGCAAGTCACAAACGCCCTCACTATCCCCATCATAGTCTTTGCCCATCCATCAGCGACGCAGGCCGCCTCCCGCTTGGAGTCGGCCCTCACGGACTGTCTCACAACTTCGGCGCGGGGCTACAGGGGTTCGAGACCACTTGTCGGCCGCGGGTAACCCCTCTCTTCTCAACTTCGTCCCCCAAAAGCACAGAGCACACTACCCGCACTAACCTCTGAGTCAAGCGAACCCCAATGCGTATGGTCTCATCATCACCTCGATACACCTGACAAACATCCCCGACCGCAATAACACCCTTTCACAGCACATACAATGACGCCATGATACCAATCGCGAGACCATTGAGGCCCTTGCGGCCCCAGAGGATACTCGTGCAAGCCCATACTCCCTCACGTTCACGCCTGCTATCTTTCTCTCGACATGCCCGTGGCCATGGCAATGGCGGCTCATCCCACCATCAATTATCGCGTGTCGATGACCACGAGATCGTTCAGCTGGCTAGTAAGGTGCAGCACCCCTTGAGCCTTGCCGACCTGGTCAAGTAAGAGAGCCCGGGCCCCAGCGATCATCACTTCTAACCTTTCCAGACATGGTCGGCCTCCTCTGAGCGAAAAGTCCCTCCTCTCCTCCGCCAACTTCACCCTCTCACTGCTTCCCATCCGCCTCGCCCACCGCATCCAGGCCCTCCGCAATCTCCCCTATATTGTCGTATCGAACCCAAACATCAGCCGCATCTATAATAACTACGTTCACTCCCTCTCGACCCTCTTGCCCTGGTGGTCCAAGGGCGGCGACAGCGCCGTCCGAACCTTGGACGACGAGATCCGCTTCACCGAGGTTCTCGCTGAGCTCGTGGCTACCCATACCGACACAATCCCTATCCTTGCTCGCGGGTTCCTTGAATGCCGCCGCTACATTTCCCCGTACGAGGTCACCCGGTTTCTCGACGAGCACCTACGCGCCCGCATCGGCACCCGCCTCGTCGCCGAGCAGCACATCGCCTTGCACTATAGCTCGCAGCCGCATTTCGACCCAGGCGCGAGCCCCACTCCTTGTCCGGAACACCCCAGCTACATTGGCGTCATTGATACGGCCTTACGGCCCGCACACATCATCGAGTCTTGCGCCGGCTTCGTTGCAGATATCTGCGAGCTGCGGTACGGCTTGCGGCCACAACTATATATCGATGGCGAGCCCGATACCACATTTGCGTTTGTACCAATGCACCTCGAATATATCGTTACCGAGCTGCTCAAGAACGCCTTTAGGGCGACCGTAGAACACAGAGGCAACAAGGAGCCCATCGTAGTTACAATTGCGCCCGAGCCGCCTAGGTCAAACCAAGCCTTGAACATCGAGGTGCCCAAGGAAACGAGGGGGGAGTTCCGGAGCGATGCTATCAAGCCGCTCGACGACAACGTGCCGGGCGTCACGATCCGAATCCGGGACCGCGGAGGTGGCATCGCTCCTGAGGTGCTGCCCAACATTTGGTCGTACTCCTTCACCACCTTTTCCGACGAAGATGAGTTCCCGGGGTCTGACAACGGTTTGAACATGCTATCCGGAGCGAGCGCTGGCGGCAGCTCTATTGCAGGGCTTGGATATGGCTTACCGCTCAGCCGGGCGTACGCCGAGTATTTCGGCGGTGGTATTGCCGTTCAAAGTTTGTACGGCTGGGGCACTGATGTGTACCTTCGACTCAACGGCGTTGGCAAAATTCAGGAGCGCAAGCCAGCGTAGACAGAGCCTTATTTGAGGTAAGAAAGTCACAGAGCTCAGTCACAAAGCACAGTTATTAACGCCGTCTCATATAGATTAATTGAGCTACTAGGAGATGTATTATCAGGTGGAAAATGTCGTTCCACATTCTGTGCTGTGCCAACAATGAGCATGCCCCCAACCACCAAACGTTGCAAAATAGAAAAACCAATCAGACAAAATCTGTCCGAGTAACAAACTCGTCTCGACGTCCTCGGAACGCCCCAATATTTCTTTTTGACTAGCCTCCTTTGCAAATGTCCTCATTATACGATAGGGAGAAATTGTAAACTCTTATATACGATTCCCAAGTGCATCTCCGTCTCTTCACATGCTGGCCAGCTCGTTGTCGATCTGGCGATCCATGAATGTCCTCCTCTCACCAACGAGCCCGGTCTGCAGTCTCTGCTCGACTAGAGCGCGCACCTGCTTCTTTGTCACCGTATCGAGGTCGACTTCGCGCAGAACGCCCTGGATAGCTTCGATAATCATGCCATCGTCAGGGCCCTGCATATTGCCACGCTGAAAGTCGAATGACGAGGTCGACTGGGCGGCAGCGTGGGGCCGGTTCAGACCAAGAGCCGACTGCGAGCGGTTGGCGCCAAGACCAGGTGAGATATTAGCCTGGCCGCGGAGGTTGGAAACACTTGGTCGACTGCTGGGGAAGTCCTGGAAAGGAGTCTGGCCGCGATTCATATCGTGGGTGCCCAGAGACGCCATCGACTGCCTGTTGGCCATAGTCTGGTCGTGGTGGTACGGGCTGGCGGCACCAGACGCTCGTGCCATGTGGCCAAAAGGCGCGGGTGACTGGGGTGGCATGTATGTGTTGTTACGGTTCATGCCCGTAAGGACGGAACCTTGACGTACAGACGAGTAAACAGAGCGGATCTCGTCCATCTCGTACTGGTCGTCATAGCCCATGTCTGCCTTCTCCATGTAACCGCCACGTCGGCCGGGGAGGTTATTCGCCATGGCGTAGTCGTCCCAGCGCTGCAGAGGAATGCTCCTGGGATCGAAGCCCTCGTCATCAACAGCGACGATCTGCTTATTGCCCTTCTCCCCGATGACGATACGGGTGTTACCCCATGAGAAGTTGTCTTGGTTCCAGAAGGAGTATATGGGGAGTGCGAAGGAGTAAATGGGAAAGGCCATGATATAAATGATCATCCACCCAATATGCTGCCACTGTCTCTTCAGGATAAAGATGAGAGCCTGAAGACCATACACAGCCGCAAGCATTATGATAGAAATAATGGGAAATGAGCCAGGAACGGTGGCGGCCAGATAGATCAAGTATCCAAGGTAGATAGTGGTGGCGGGGAGAATAATCGTTCCAAATAGATCAATGAAGACGACGAAACGCATGCTGAAGCAGCAGAAACCGCACATCTCTTTGAGCTTCATCAGCTCGAAAAGGTTGTGGATAGTCGAGTTGATCCAGCGACGACGCTGGGAAAGTAGAACGCTCCAAGACTCGGGTGCCGCAGTTTGACAGTAGGCGTCGGGGATGAACTTGAACTTCATGGACGGGAAGTACTTGGTCATTAGGGTGGTCAGGTACCGATCCTCACCGAGTGACAGCAGGTTCTTCTTGTGGAGAGTGTCAACATCGCACACAGCGTAGTCACGGATGACTCCGTCGGCGATAATCAGCGGCTTGCCTTTGTCGACAGTACGCAGGCGATACATAGTGAAACTGGAAATGTTAGCTGACTGGCATTGGATAATGTGATCGTCAAGACACGCTTACCATCCAGGCAAACAGGTGACACTGCCAAAGAGAGATTCAAAAGCCTTAGCCAAGTTGTGTGAAATGAAATACTCGTAAACCTGGATCATGGTCCACCAGGACTTGTCGTCATTTTGCAGGCCAGTCTCGCCACAAATACCGGCAATCTTAGCATCGTTGGCGCATGCTGAAACCAGTCTGTTAAGCGAGTCTTCCCGGACACATGTATCGGCGTCGACCATCATCAAGTATTCG
Organism: Colletotrichum sublineola; assembly: GCA_020631755.1. Classification (NCBI taxonomy): domain Eukaryota; kingdom Fungi; phylum Ascomycota; class Sordariomycetes; order Glomerellales; family Glomerellaceae; genus Colletotrichum; species Colletotrichum sublineola. The sequence goes on along the minus strand of JAHSQG010000006.1, from coordinate 3,233,228 downwards.
TACAGCTCGGGATCCACGCCAATAATGTTGTTAATCTGGTGGAACATTTCCAGCTCAAGTGGGCTCATAGGAGCTCTGTGATGAACGCGGTTGAGGAAGCTCATCAGGAGGATTTGGGAGTCACGCTTGCCTCTGTTACCTGGCTTGGACTTGGTTTGTTCCGATTCCTTTCCGCACTTGACAACGACGAGGTAGGGAACGACGTTGCCCTCGAACTCGTACAACCCGGAGTAGACCTTACCGTAGTTCAGCTGCTCACTGCCTGTACCGACAGACTTAAAGGGCAGCGCAGGAGGGTCAACTTTCGGGTCGACACCGAGGATATCAAGGACAATCTTGGGCGTGGGACGGTCGTTGCCAGCACCGACGATGATACCGTCGCAAATGACACATATGAGCTTTCGTTTGTTGTCATATTGCAGCGCGGTAAGGGAATCAAGTGCTTTCCGCAACGAGTCTTCGCCTTCGGTGTAGGCCGGCACTTGGCAGATAACGAATTTGTCTTGAGGTGCAGGGCGACGCTTCGGGCCGAACTGCAAAGCGGCCAGGAACTTGACAAGGATGACAGAGCAGAGGATGACGGTCATTGCCAACATGATGTAGTTGTTAGTCTGACACCTGGCAGAGTATCGGAAGTCCGGAATGCCAACGTAGAAAAGATTTTTGATACAGTTTAGACTGTTTTGAACGGATGCATTCTCGGATGAGTTGCTAGCTGCACTCTTTATGATTTCATTCCAGCTGTCGGTGACATCCTCGCCAGGGTTGCTCTCAATGGCGTTGACAATCTTTGAGTTGAGGAACTTGACCGAATCGACGCGCTTGAATACCTCAAGAGTCTTGAAGTAGTTGGTCAGGTCGTACACGCCGCCGTTGTAAATGACCCACATGTGGCCGTTGTCTTGGCCGTCAGACTTGACGTCCGCCTGGTCCCAGACAAGGTCTCCCTTGTAGAACTCCTTCATTTTGGGCAGCAGCCTCGTGCTGTACCAGTCGTTGGCGCCCAGGGCACTGGTACGATCATCTGCCAATGAGCCGGATTTGTGGATACCAGTGGCGTACTCCGGCGTGGTGTTGTACTGGAGCGTAGTGGTTGGCGCGATACCAAGACCAGGACACACCAACGGCAGAGGAGGAGGAAAGTAGTCGTCCATGTTCAGCCCAGCAAATGGTATCATGTTCTCCTTGGTCGTCTCGATGGCAGTGTCGGAGTGTTGAATCTTCCAGAATTTGGAAATGTCGTAAACACCGCCACGGAAGCTGACGTAGAAATCGTTTTCACCAGTGTGAAAGGCAACCTCTTTTGCGCTCCAGGCTTTATCGAAATTGGGACACAGGATCTTGCCAAAAGCAATGATCCAGAAAATAATAGCAGCGTTGATGAGAACAATGAACCAGACAAGGGTGAGCTTCTCACGCCACGCCATACGGACATCGGGACGCTTCATGCGGCCGACGAAGCGAAGTAAAGGAGAGGGAATCCAAAACGTCCAGAACCAGACAATGGCAACCCAGATGCGGCGATCCCTGTCCATCGTCTTCTCTTCAACATGCTTGCCATCGGCGATTTCTGGGTCCATTTGGCCAACAAACTCGCCCTCATTATTGTAGAAGACCTGGCCCTTATAGGTGTCACCCTTCGTACCGAGACCGTAGTCTCCGGCCTGGGTATTGCGCATGGCAGAAGGGGCAACGGATGGGGCACGCATAGCAGCATTCTGGGCGAGGGTATGTTGAGAGAGGTTGCCCTGGCTGAGGTTGCGCTGGTGGGCGATGAGATGATCCCGGCTACCGTTGGGGGTTGTGTCCAGCATAGGCGTTGGGAAGTAGCCGCTGCCATTTGCTGAGTAGCCGGACTCGAGATTGTTGACGGCCAGGACGTTGCCCATACCGGGAAGGTTGCTGTCCAAGGGCTTCATATCGAGCATACTCTCGGCCTCCCACCAGGCACTCTCACGGACCCAGACACGCTCTTTGCCGACCACGACTTCGCCGTTAGTCCAACCGCGTTCGAGAATCCACGTCTCGATGCCTTCGCGGCCATCCTTGCAGCCTAGAATGGCGTAGCGTTGCACGAACTCATCAATATCGAAGTCGGCAGTGAAGTCGAGGTTCTTGTTACGTCTGTTGGCCCACTCGGGCAATCGCCACGAACGAAGCTGACGAGAAACTGTACCAGCAGACCATGCAGAGTTGATTGAGGGAAGAGCCGCCAGGCTAGCCGGTGAGTCGTCGGTAGGATGGATCGAGAGGTGGTACCACACCCGGCTAGAACTTAGCAGAGACGAGAGGTCAAGGCGGCCAGCATGTCCCAAGTTAATACCCTGGCCGGTTATTGGGAAAAGCAGCTTCTTGAGGAAAGCGTCTTCATCAGCAGAGTGGCCAATTTTCTCAAGAACCTCTTCCCGCTTCTCAAGGGCGTGCTGACGGTCTCTTCCAGCAGGAGTTGTCATGATGCCAAGCTCATGCCCCACCTCGTTAACGGCAGTCTGCATCTCCCGCACGACGGTGCTGCCAGCGGGGGAGACTTCAACGCCGTCAGCAATCATCTCCGAGTTGATTCCTAAAGTATCGTCGAACACGCCACGCATAGCCAGCGCCTTGCCCAAAGTCGGGTCAGGGACGTCTAGAATGGTGATGCAGACAGTGTCGCCTTCACCGTTGGAAGTGGGCGTGCGAGCACCTCCGCCACCAATCGACTCAGTTCCATCTCTGATGCGAGTCATCTGAGCAGAGATAGCCTCGTTGGCCTTGGAAATAACCCAGTCGACCAGAGCCTCGTACAGGCCGCCGACCAAAGTTGCCCGGTCCTCGGTCGTGCATTGCGTGGCAAGAGTCTCGGGGTCCATTCCAAGCAGGCCGCTCACATCCTCGCAAATCTCATCGAATACATCCTCATCGACGTTGTAGTCGAGCGTATCGCCAAGCTTCAATAAGCCAGCCAGGGTGGAAATGAGGTTGCGATGAGCAGAGCCCTTGATGCCGATATCTTTAAGGGCAGATCGGAAGTCGTCGGCTGCGGCCGCATCATCGGCCGTTGGAAGGTAGGATGGCGGTCCGTACGTGCCGGATTTTGCAAGCAGAGCGTAGCTAGAAGCGGACTTGAGGCCCAGGAACTCTCTCTCTGCAGGTGTTGACGCGGAGGTCAAGAGGTAATAGAAAACGTCAAAGGCGCGGTAACCAGCCTCCGCAGGAATGTTCAAGAGACCCTTAGCGGTGTCGATGCCACCCTGGGACAGGGCGATGGCGGCTCCATGAAGATTGCCGGTCAGGTTTAGGGTGAGGGTGACACCAAGAGCTGTCTGACGAGGCGTGGAGGGGTTGTAGGGTGTAGAGCACCTCAAGAAGGGCTGAATGGCTTCCAATGACTTGTAGAGTGATGACGGGAGCGACAATGGGAGAGACGAGAGAAATGGCGTCAAGAGAGAAGGGCTCGATGTGTGGAGGGAACTATTTGGCATTAGCATTCATCAGCGATATAGCGGTGGTTTGTATTTCCATACCCAAGAACGATGCATCCATCTTCAGCACGTCTCCGAGCATGTTCCCAAGCTCTTGCGCCAAGGGCAGCATCTATGGTGCCTCCTGTCCTCCCATCGGGACCAGTCTGGGATGCAGTGAGCCACGTGTTGACAACAAGACTCGTACCAGCGTCCAACTTAAAGGGCTGGGACGACAAATAGATGTTGTGAATGGCGTTGAGGAGGGTCGTGGTGGAAAACTGAGAGGGTTGCTGTCCAGCACGAGGCCCTCCGAGGCCCTCCGAGGCCACCGAGTACATGGACATTCGACCGTTCGCCATGGCGATGGATTTCAGGTCGTGATGTCCGACGTGGACAATCACGGCGAAGGGCGAGACACTGTCCGGAGTCGTTTGTGTCGTCAGGCAAGGGGTTGGCGGCGATGTAAACAAGACGTCAAGGTCTTGAAAGCGAATGTAGGCTCGTCGATGAAGGATAGATCAAGGACGAGTATGGATGAAGCGAGTGGCTCGTTGAGAATGGGATTAAGGTACCGTTGGGGATTGGAGGAGATGGCGTATATCTGACCGATTTGTCGCCGGGCAACGCGGAGGAGCTTGACGGTGTGTGAAGCTGTGGCTGATTCTCTCCTTCCCTTTCTTACTTTCCGGATAAGTTGAGATGTTAAGAGGCAAAAAGGAGAAAATATGAAAATTAGCGATGGAACGATCAGCGCACCAAAGCGAGTGAGGTGGCTGTATGAGATGACGGAAGCAGAGAAAGAAGTTGAAGGTTCTTTCAAACACTTCTCAAGTCTGAAGTTGAGGGTAGAAGAAAGTGGTGAGCAAAAAGGGGGGGAGACAACGGAGTGGCAGCGGCGGAGGATTGAAGGCAGAGAATGACCTTTCTTTGCTCTAGGTACTCTCACTCTCACTCGCTTTCTCACTCGAGCACCCGCTAAACGGGTAGGGTAACTAAGGCACAGGAGCAGCGAGGCAAGGTTAGGGAGCCGGAGCGTGGGTCTCGTAATGATGCATCATGGGGAAAAGAGATGCTCTTCACTCGCTCCCTAGGTTCACTAGGCAGGTATCGCTAAAAGGTGGCTCAAAGTACCATCTACATTGTATATACATAGGGAGCCCCAGTGTCCGATCTCGACTCGACTCGACCTAATTTGCGGAGATCTATCCGTACCACAGTCCTGCTGGCTGCCACATAGAGCTCAGAAGCACCCAATACAGTGGATGTGCCTGGCCTGGGGAGCACTGTGGGATTGACTTTCTTTCCTTTATTTTTATTTACTCTTCCCTCTCTCTGGCTGGTCTTCTTCCATTCCTTTAGCTTCCATGTCTTGGCCCCTGAACCACGACGGGCGGGATGAACCAAATGCGCACCGTCCCATTCCAAGGACCCCGGTTCGACCTCGCGACAGAGAAAGGGGACCCTGGCGACACTGCCGCCAAGTTCGGTTCCCTAAACTTAGCCCGGACTTCATGTACCTTGCGTCAGAGCCTTCTTACGTGTACGAAAGAGGATGGAATCGCACAGTTAAGGAGGAGAATCTTACCTAACGGAAGCCTAGCCCTTCATGGCTCTGTTCGGCTGGACCTGTGCGCTTGGTGGTATCCAACAACTGAGGACGAATGCTCCGTCAAGGCTGAAGGCTGAGATTGAAGGTTTTTAGTCCCGCATCCTCTGCTTTCAGATTGCTGAGTAGGTATTGCACATGACGGCCTGTCTCGACGTCTTCGTCTAGCATGGCATGGCAGCAACTGCTCCAGGGAAAACGGCGTGGATCCAAGTTCCAACCCCTCGAGGAGTGAGACCCCACTGGAAAGGCAAGAAAGGAACAGTTGTCAGTCCGTACATTTGCTGTCGTGGCTAGGTACGGTTACTCAATGCCCGACTAGACTGGGGAGGCTGTAGATCCGGCCGTGGACAGCCCTTTTCTTGGAACAAATACGAGCCCCGGTGGCAGTGGAGGGGCAAAAGCCGGCCCACCTGTCCGATGATGGAATGGGGGGAAGCGCATAACAAGCACGCTTAGCACGAATACTGCTACCTGTGCAATGCTACTGCTGATGCTGCTCTTTGCTGAGAGAGGCAGGCTGTGCGATGCAAGCACGGATGTAAACCAAGTCTGTCGTACAGGAGGATAAAGCAGGCTCAAGCACTCACTCAGAAAGCCCCTCGTCCAGTGCCTGAAAGACGGGATGGGATGGGGTTATTGGATCAATGTAGGCGCAGTCAACGAAGGGAAACCCTGCAACGGCTCAGCCGTGTCCGTATACTCAACATACTTCAATGACAGTCAACAGCGGTAGCATGACAACGGCCACAGGTGTCCGTAAGCATTGGGTTTCGGTACGTTGCGTACACGGCACTTTGAGGTGTGTGATCGCAACTGCAAAGTGCTCGTGTGGCTGGTGCAGCAGACTTACCTTGCAGTGGACAAGACCGAAGGCTGGAGCTGCACTCCGTACACCTGGTAAGAAACAACAGCATACGGGTGCTATCTGGTGTTGCTCGTATTGACCGGGCGTCTTTGCCTTCTTTTCTTTGCTTGTTTCTTTTTTTTTCGACCAAATTTCCTCCCTTGGCTTTTCTTCTTCACGTCCAGATTGGTTGACGGAAGTGCACATGTCGCCGGCAGGGCCATCTCATACGAAGCCACAACATTACCCAACGCCATATTGTAGCTTTGAGACTCTGGCTTCTTTGCTGGACAACGCCGATAGCGTGATCATGGCTCATTGACTGGGTGGAACTTCGGGTCTGGCTTGACTGGATAGAGGGTGTGGTTGGCGTGAGGGCTGTGCTGCGTATTTGGTTTTTGTGTGTGTGTGTAGCTTTCTTGCATAGTATGTTCCCGACGGATGGAGTTGATGCTAGGTTGATTTGTGGAGTCAATGGTAAGGTATGGAGGCTTCGTCGTCTAATTCGATTCGATGCCATCCATCGTGTTCCGGCTGTACTCTATGGATGTGGTGATGGTGTGAAGGAGACACCGAGTGACAGGGAACTTTACGGGGAATCCACCCGCTGGATCGTAAAGCCCCATCCATCATGTGAAGCATTGATCACTGGACAGGGCACCTCGCCGAGTCTTTTTTTGGACTTTTTAGCGGCCGATGGGAATTGGTCCGCTGCTTCCAGACCCCCCGTTGATGCCTAGGTAGGTATTGTAGGTAGGTACCTCGTAAGGTACCTTAGCAGGGAGGCACAGAGGGTAGGCCACGGCCCCCTTTTCTCAATTTTCTTCAACCCATGTGTATGGTACGTACCCACGACTGCCAAGAGAGCATCGGGGACATCAAGGACCTAGCACTCGCATCACGGGGAAACCCGCTATACACAAGTCTCTCACACTGTCTGGACTGTGTACCGGCCACACGGATCTTCCTATTCTCTACGGTAATTGAGACGACGATGGTTCAAGGTACATCCTACCTGGAGTAGCCGTCTTTACCGCAACCAAGCACTGACTGGGGACGTCCGCCGCGGCTTGGACCGTCTGCCATCCAAACACAACGAATGGATCACACAGCACAATCCCGCCATCCTGCATCATCAATCATGCGACTTGTTCATTGCCCAACCCCCAGCCTCATTATGCAACAACGGACGTGATAGAAGCGTGGTGATAGATCTTGGAACCAACACAGCTCGCCTTACACGTACAGCCACATCCGTACTAAAGACTAGAAAGCATTAGGGGCGAGACACAATTACACCCAGCATTCCCGATGCACTAGACCGCCGAGGTTATTGGAGTCTTACATTTCTTCCAGATTGATCACTTAATCTCAATCATTAAAATGTCAACTCATGTGTGACCAAACAATTAATTGGGTCTAGAATCGCCCGTGAGCCATAGTGTAATTCCGAACACGATATCCGAGTGGTTGGGTCTTCAGGTACCTATTACGCGCTGGAACGGTGTCAGCCGCCTCGGGTCTTTTCATTATTGTCATGTGCTCACTCGTCCTTGTTTTTTTCCTTCTTTGACGGGCCTAACCCCAACGCTTCTACCGACTGAAATGGACGTTTGGCATTCAAACCCCCGCGGTCGCCTCTCGGGATGAGAGACTCCTGTGGCGCGTTGGAGACACCCACCAGCGCCACATCCCAAGTCCTAGCCGTCAGTCTCACACCGCCGACTACTTGGTCAACCGCCAGGTTCAACACCAGCCTCAGGTAACGTGTCATCGGCTGTTACAATAGATCCGCGAAGACGCCGAACATTCGGCACCGCCAGCTTACACGGCTATACACTGACTGCCGTTGCTGATGATACTCAAGTGCCTCTTTGACAGACGCCGTTTTTGTGCACCCTCGACATGGAGCCAGCATGAGAGACGAAAGGTACATGGTGGTAGTAAGTCGCGTTGCCTGACGCGTGCATTCTTCAAAACTGGACGCGCCGCGACCAGGGCCACACAACATTCTCAGCAGGTTTTCAACACCACAACTGGCTGGGACCAATGCTGCGCGATGTTGTCATAGATCCCCGAAGCGCCTTAATCATGGCCTCGGAGAAGATTTCAGGCGGCCGGCGCTCTGTCGAAATCCCAGCCCAATTCAAACTGTTCATTCAATGGCATGGCTGGGCGATTCTTGCATTGCCAGTGGGGTGGAAGGACATTACTAGTCTTTGGCTGAAGACTCATGAATTACTACGAGCGCAAAGGAAGTTAGTTGCTGGTTCAAACTACTGTCCAGACTACTACCCAAAAGCCTAGGAATCGCGATGAAAATATACGTCGGTAGTGAGGGGATACCTCCAAGGAATACATGAGTACTGGTGAAGGGAATGACGGATACAAGAGATACAGTGCGATGTGAACAAGGCCTTGTCACCAGAGATCAGGAAAAGAAGAAAGGGGAGAAAAATCGAGAAGAAAATCGAGCAGGGGTAACGTCCGTCAATCATTTCGTCTTTCCCGATGGAGGCGTCCTTGAGGCGGCATTGAGTCCTAGGAGTGAGTGGACTGAGGCCACTACCTACAAGGGGGAGAGAGAGTGTTTGTGAGAGAGAGTATGCCAGCAGCCTGCGGAAGGGAGTCACGTCAAGTCGAGGGGATGCTCCACAGTGTGTGGGTTGTGCCGGTGGCACAGAGTTCGTATGGACAGTTCGTGCGTCTTATGTTCGTATCGCCCGCCGGACCAAGAAATGGGTGCGAGGGCTGCGCCTAAAGAAAACAATCCCCTTTCCTGGTTACCACGCTCTGCCCTCGATGACTGCCGCTATCACACCCCCGTCACACCCACCCACTCTTGCTTATGCCTTCCCATACCACAGAGGCGAAGAGTGAGAGAGAAAGGAGAGCAAAAGTGTGAGAAGTCGAGACTGGTTTGACCTTCGAGAGCAACCGCTTCGTTGGTTTCGTGCAACAAGCTTCTTCCCACATTCAGCCTCGTCACCCCCTATCGCCATCCCAAATCCTCAACTCGTTTTGCTTACTTTCTCGCCGCACCCTCGTTTGCAATTGTACATCGTCTTTCGTTTTGGTTTTCAACGACATCATCCTGTTTACTCCTTTGCCCTCACAACTAATCCGATTACCTGAGATCCTACACACTCAGCCACGACGAACATCGACCAGTTCATCTTCGACTCAAGTCTCTCGCTCGACTCATAGCCCCGCCATTGATTGATTGCAAAAAACGTGTATCTGGGGCTCATTGACCGAGAGCTGGCGGCATCTTGCCCAACATGGCGATGAATCTGCCACCCATCGGTGGAAACGGCGGGGGCGCCCATACTCAACCTTCTCTTCCCTCGTTACCCGCACATTCACAATCAGACACGCAGTTGACAGCACACCTCGCAAGTCGCTTCCATGTGTCGCTGCCAACTGCTCGCCTCTCATCCCATGCCCTTATCTCGCTCAACACATACACATCTTCCGCAAAGGGTCCTGATGGCGGTAAGGAGGGGAGCGCCATGGGCGGCGCCGAGGATATTGCAGACCGGGCTTGGATCAGATTGGGCCACAGATCTGAGAACCAGGCTGTTGTTTTCTTGTACGTTGCCGTATGCAGTTGATGTGTTGAAATGTGCAACGCTAACCATGTGGATAGGGGCGAATCTGGCTCGGGAAAGTCGACTATCCGATCACACCTCCTGACTGCGTTCCTCGGCAAGTCGTCCACTCCCTTGTCTACCAAAGTTTCTCTAGCCGCCTATGTCTTCGATACCTTGACCACGACCAAGACTGCTACTACTCCCACAGCCTCCAAGGCAGGCTTGTTCTATGAGCTGCAATATGATACGGCCACTACGACCAATCCGGTTCTTATTGGTGCCAAGCTCCTCGACCATAGACTTGAACGCAGCCGTATCACGGATATCCCAACGGGAGAGCGCAACTTCCACATCCTGTACTACTTGATGGCTGGCACAAGCGCGGCGGAGAAATCCCATCTCGGTTTCGAGACCCCGGCGGGTGTCGCGCAGAAGAGATGGAAGTACCTGGGTCACCCTACCCAGCTCAAGGTTGGTATCAACGACGCCGAGGGCTTCCAGGTTTTCAAGAACGCCCTCAAGAAGCTAGAATTTCCTCGCAGCGAGATCGCCGAGATTTGCCAGATACTTGCCAGCATTCTCCACATCGGCCAGCTTGAGTTCGAGACCACATCCGATACGCAGGTCACTGGCGACGACAGCGGTGGTTTCTCCCACGAGGGCGGTCAGACCGTGACGGCTGTGAAGAACAAGGACGTTCTAGGCATCGTCGCTGCCTTCTTGGGCGTCAGCACCCAGGATTTGCAGACTACTCTGTCTTACAAGACAAAGATGATCCACAAGGAGCGAGTCACCGTCATGCTGGACCCCACTGGCGCCCGCTCGCACGCCAACGAGCTCGCACGCACCCTTTACTCCCTCTTGGTTGCATACATCGTGGAGTCTATCAACCAAAGGATCTGTGCCCCGGAGGAGAACGTTGCCAACACCATCTCCATCATTGACTTCCCCGGATTCGCCCAGCAAGCGGCCACCCACTCGGCGCTGGACCAGTTGCTCAATAACGCTGCCTGTGAGGCTCTTTACAACCTGACTCTACAAAACTTCTTTGACCGCAAGGCCGATATGCTAGAGAACGAGGAGGTCAGCGTTGCGGCCACGAGCTACTTTGACAACTCAGACGCCGTCCGGGGTCTGCTCAAGCCTGGAAACGGCTTGCTCAGCATCCTGGACGACCAGACCCGAAGAAACCGCAGTGACCTGCAGTTTCTTGAGAGTCTCCGCAAGCGCTTCGAGGGTAAGAACCCAGCCATTACCCCTGGCTCGGCCAACACCAGACTCCCGGGCAGCAACTTCTATACCGAGAACACCGCCGCTTTGTTCACGGTCAAGCACTTTGCTGGTGAAGTTGATTACCCGGTCAAGGGCATTATTGAGGAGAACGGCGAAGTTATTTCTGGCGACCTGCTCAACATGATTAACTCCACCAAGAGCGAGTTCGTTGCCCGGCTATTTGGCCAGGAGGCCCTGAAGACTGTTACCCATCCCAAAGAGCGGACGACCGTCATGCAGGCCACCATTAGCTCCAAGCCCACAAGAGCACCCAGTGTCATGTCTCGCAAGACCACCAGGACCGCTCGTAACCAGCGTAGGATCCAGCAATACCACCAGCAGCAGGACGAGGCCTCTCAGGAAGAGCTCGACAGGCTCAGCGAGGGCAACTCACAATCCGGCAGCGGTTCAAAGCTGCAAGCATCCGAGCAGGGCGCGTCCGGTCAGTTCCTCGCGTCTCTGGACAATGTTACCAAGTCTGTGGCCGACCCAAGCACCAACTCGTACTTTGTGTTTTGCTTGAAGCCCAACGACAGACGCATTGCCAACCAGTTCGACAGCAAGTGCGTGCGCACCCAAGTTCAGACTTTCGGTATTGCCGAGATCAGCCAGCGCCTGCGTTCAGCCGACTTCAGTCTTTTCCTACCCTTCGGCGAGTTTTTGGGTCTTGCCGACTCGGACACGATCCTAGTCGGCACAGAGCGGGAACGCGTTGAGCTCGTCGTCGAAGACAAGCACTGGCCTAGCAACGAGGTCAGAATCGGCTCGACTGGTGTGTTCCTCAGTGAACGGTGCTGGATGGAGATTGCCCAGCTGTCCGACAGCGCATCTGCCACTGGACGCTATAACCTGCCTTCTGATGCTGGTGACGGCATCACCCCCCAGGACACCCCCTTTGCCGCCTCAAAGGAACGTCTGCTCTCCTCCGGTAATACCCCCCTCATGTACGGTGAGAAGGGCAAAAACGGCTACTTTGGTCCGGACGGGTCCGACGCTCGCTCAGAAGCCGGTGTGTCGGCGTTTGGTGGCGGCGACATGTTCAAGAATCTCGACACCAGAGAACAGATGGCGGAGCGCGGCAATGAGAAGAGCTTGGAGGAAGTCGAGGAGTTCAAGGACAGTCCTAGCCGTAAGCGCTGGATCTTCATGGTCTACTTCATGACCTGGTTTGTTCCGGACATTCTCATCCGCAAGATGGGCCGTATGCCTCGCAAGGATATCCGCGTGGCGTGGAGAGAGAAGCTGGCCATCAACATGTTAATCTGGCTGTTCTGTCTCTTCGCAGCCTTTTTCATTGTCGTCTTCCCGAAGCTCATTTGTCCGACACAACACGTCTACAGTGCCGCGGAATTGTCGTCCCATGACGGCAAGGATTCTAACTCTGCCTACGTTTCGATCCGCGGTGTTGTCATCGACTTGGGCGCGTTTGCTCCCCGTCACTATCCTCCTTACGTCACGGTCAAGCAACTGAAGAACTACGCCGGCAAGGATATTAGTAGTCTGTTCCCAATCCAGGTCAGCGCTCTTTGCCAGGGCAAGGATGGCTCCGTTGACCCCCACGTCACACTGGACTACCGCAACACCAACCTCACGGGCTCTCCACAGCTGGCATCAATCGACTTGAACTTCAAGTACCATGACTTCCGCTACTTCACCAATGATAGCCGACCCGACTGGTACTACGAGCAAATGACGATGCTCAAGAACCTGTACAAGGAGGGAACCGTGGGCTACTCGCCGCAGTATGTCAAGACACTCGCCAACAAGCAGCAAAATATTCTCATGTTGCGTGGCCGCGTTTATGACATGACACAGTACTTGGCTGGTGGTAACAAGATGCAGGCCAAAGCTGGCGAGTCAGTTCCCGATGATCCGTCCTTGGCCAGGTTCATGGATAGTTCAGTCGAATCTCTATTCCAGGGCCAGGCGGGCACTGACATCACGGAGCTGTGGGATAACCTCTCTATGAATCCTGCCCTGAAGCAGCGTATGAAGACGTGTCTTGACAACCTCTTTTATGTTGGTGACGTCGACACGCGTAACTCAGCACGCTGTAAGTTTTCTGAGTACCTCGTCCTTGTCATTTCCATCATCTTGTGCTGCATTCTCGGCTTCAAATTCTTGGCCGCGCTGCAGTTCGGTGGTAAGAACATGCCCGAGAACCTCGACAAATTCGTCATGTGTCAAATCCCCGCATACACGGAAGATGAAGAGTCTCTCCGCCGTGCTATCGACTCTGCCGCCAGGATGCACTACGACGATAAGCGCAAGCTACTTGTTGTTGTCTGCGACGGCATGATTATTGGACAGGGCAACGACAAACCAACACCTCGCATTGTGCTCGACATTCTCGGTGTTTCTGACACTGTCGATCCCGAGCCTCTCAGCTTCGAATCACTCGGTGAAGGTCAGAAGCAGCACAACATGGGCAAGGTGTACTCCGGCCTCTACGAGGTCCAGGGCCACATCGTACCGTTCCTAGTCGTTGTCAAGATCGGCAAGCCATCTGAGGTGTCCCGTCCCGGCAACCGTGGAAAGCGTGACTCTCAAATGATCATCATGCGCTTCCTCAACCGCGTACACTATAACCTGCCCATGAGCCCTCTTGAGCTCGAGATCTACCATCAAATCCGCAACATCATTGGTGTCAATCCCACCTTTTACGAATTCATGTTCCAGATCGATGCCGATACCGTCGTCGCTCCCGACTCCGCCACCCGCATGGTGTCTGCATTTCTGAATGATACCCGCCTCATTGCTGTTTGCGGTGAGACGGCGCTGACCAACGCCAAGGCCTCGTTCGTTACGATGATTCAGGTGTACGAGTACTGGATCTCCCACAACCTGACCAAGGCTTTCGAGAGTCTGTTCGGCAGTGTAACCTGCTTGCCTGGTTGTTTCTCAATGTATCGCATCCGCGCCGCCGAGAATGGAAAACCCTTGTTCGTTAGTCGCGAGGTCGTCGAGGCCTACTCAACAATCCGTGTCGATACTCTGCACATGAAGAATTTGCTTCACCTGGGTGAGGATCGATACCTGACGACACTTCTCCTCAAGTTCCACAATCAGTACAAGACCAAGTACACCAACAGAGCTCACGCCTGGACCATTGCACCTGACTCTTGGGCCGTCTTCCTGTCGCAAAGACGTCGCTGGATCAATTCGACAGTGCACAACCTCATGGAGCTGATACCCATGTCCCAGCTTTGCGGTTTCTGTTGCTTCTCTATGCGTTTTATCGTCTTCGTCGACTTGCTGTCCACAGTAGTCCAACCTGTCACTGTGGCTTACATTGTCTACCTGATCGTCATGGTCGTGCAGAACCCCACCGTCGTGCCCCTCACGGCCTTCATTATGCTTGGTGCCATCTACGGTCTACAAGCCATCATCTTCATCCTCCGCCGCAAGTGGGAGATGATTGGTTGGATGATTCTCTATATTGTGGCTATCCCTGTCTTCAGTTTCGCCCTGCCGTTGTACTCGTTCTGGCACATGGACGACTTCAATTGGGGTAACACCCGTGTTATTGCCGGTGAAGCGGGCAAGAAGATTGTCATCTCTGACGAAGGCAAATTTGACCCCTCTGTCATTCCCAAGAAGAAGTGGGAGGAATACCAGGCCGAGCTCTGGGACGCCCAGACGGCAAAGGAGGACGCTCGCTCCGAGGTTTCTGGTTATAGCTACGCTACCAAGGGCCACGTCCCCGTCTCCGAGTACGGCTACCACAGCCGTCCGGGTTCCGTCGCGGGCGGCTACGCGCCCCCTAGGGCCCCCGGAATGGGCTACGACCAACGCAACATGTCACGTATGTCCCTTGCGGCCTCGGAGATGGGCGGCAACCGCAACAGCCAGTTTGGTGGCTCGCAGTTTTTCTCCCCCGAGGACATGGTGGGCTTGCCCAGCGACGACGCGCTACTGGCCGAGATTCGCGAGATTCTGCGAACGGCTGACCTGATGACGGTGACGAAGAAGGGCATCAAGCAGGAGCTCGAACGTCGTTTTGGTGTTCCTCTCGATGCCAAGCGGCAATACATCAACAGCGGTATGTCTTCATGTCTTAACAGGACTTTGTTTTTTTATACTGACCTTGTCTAACTAGCAACGGAGGCGCTGCTGTCTGGCCAATTGTAAGCTCCCATGTGTCGGTGATTCTATACTTTATTTAATGCATCGTTCATTCTGGATTATGGGGACATCAAAAAAGGTTTCATTTGCGATACTGGGTATTTGTTTTTATAAATGTGTCAGGGAAGCATATTTCTTTATCAATATATACAGTAGTATCTAGCATAATACTGGATGAAAGTCTTGGGATGAGCGCAGATAGTCATCGCTGTTTCCTATGGTTTTCGCGCTCAACGAGGAGCCTGGTTGGCAAGAGTTTGTATTTCTTTTTAAGTTTGTGACAAGTGGAGACGGTTACACCAAGAGTTTATCGTTACATAAAAACACCATCATATGAACCATCATGTTTTGGAACGCTTTACACCTCTATGTTGACAGCTGCAACCTCCTGGTCCAGTGGCAGAATGTCCGGCAGCGGCCCGACGGGAGTGATTGAATAGGGGTTGATCTGCGTGTGGCTCTTGGTGTAGTGCCACTTGATATGCTCAAACTGCGTCGTGTCCTTGAAAGCTGGCACGTTCCAGTATAGGTTGCGCATCCACTTGTGGATGTAGGGATACCCAGAGCGGATGTCGCGAATGTTACATTTGAAGTGTTGCACATAGACGGGCTTGAGAAGGGGTATTTTATTAGCTTCATCCTCCAGCTGCGATTTGAGGAGATACTCACATCGAAACGGATGATTGTAACGAAGCTGGGGCAAGTCGGTCAGCATTCTTGATCATGAGCTTGGCGGGTCTACGACACTTACAGCCTGATGTCGGCCTCGGTGATATCTTTGCCAAAGTAGTACGGACCCTTGTCGTGGACGGACTTGAGGTGCGCCTCGGTCTTGTCCAAGGCTTCGAAGAGGGCGACGACGTTGCGCTCGTAAGCCTCCTGTGTCGTGGCGAAGCCTGACTTGTAGACACCGTTGTTGATCTTGTCATATGTCCACTCATTGACCTGGTCGATCTGACTGCGCAGGGCCTCGGGGTAAAGATTGACCTGGCGGTACTTCTCATCGACAAGGTCGTCGAACTGCTCTCGTCAGAAGGGGCGGTTTGAAGCCAGCATATCAACGCATCGGGGATGGACTCACCTCGGTATAGAGCATGCGGATGATCTCACTGCTCTCGTTGCTGACAATTGTCTTGAGTTTGGTGTCGTAGAGCACCGGCACAGTGAAGCGGCCATCGTACTTGGGCTCCGACTCAAAGTACAGGTCACGTAGGTGCGTGTAGCCCTCGTGGCCCGGGACCGGATCAGGCACCACGTTGTCGCCGGGGATGTTCTTGTCATCCTTGGTGACGAAGCGCCATCCTGATTGATTGTCAGTGCTGCCACGTTGCACGATTCAGACGGGAACACCCAATGGCGGCTGCTCCTAGTCCACCAAACGTACGTACCCTTCTCGCCGAGGTGCCAGTGGACGGCGGAGTAACTGATGATGTCCTCGAGGCCCTTGAGCTTGCGAGTAATCAACGTCCGGCAGGCCTGTATTTCGGTCAGCTCTGGCCTCATCGACCCTCGCAGCGGAGACAACTCACCCACGGGCAGGCATAGCTGATGTAGAGGTGATAGCGGCCCTTCTCAGGTGGAAACTTTGCGCCCTGCTCGCGCGAGATCCAGTCGCGGAACGAGCTCTGCTGGCGCTTAAACTCGCCTGATGTATCGCCGGGCTTGACCCAGTCGGTGACTTTGCTGGCCTGACTTAGACGTCAACCCTGTGCGTCCGTCACGATGGTCGGTTCGGTCGTGAAGCACCACTCACCATTCTGATTTGTTGTTTCTGTACGAGACACTTCGGCAGGAAAACGGGTGTGTATCGCGTCACTTGACTGCTAGGAGTGGCAGACGAGAATACGCGTGCGGTCTGGATGCTTTTGGACGTTTTACGGAAACCCGTGAGGCGGATCAGGGCTCTAGTGGTCATAAGGACTGTGTCATGGGAGGTGTGACAGACGGGGAGCGGGGTGGACAAAGAGGGTTATTATATATCGATTCACAGCAGACCTCGAACCCCACGGTAACGTAACCAACGACGTGGACGAGACAAGTCCGGTTTCCGCCTCCAAGGCCATGCAGTTTACCAAGCCGGTGAGCTATTCATTCAACAAACGTCAAATCTTGCCGAGCACAGCATTACCTAGGCCCACTGGTGAAAAATCGCTTAAACCCATTGCAGCTTACAACTCGCTGCTGCGCACAGCTTCAAGTATTGCTAATCGTGACGTAAACAGAGCGACTCAGGCGTACTCCAACGCTAAATCACAGCAGCATGGCGCTTACAAATGACCGCGCTAGTGGTACGGGGCTTAGTAACGACTGTACGTACTCAACCTGTCCTTTACATCGCGACTACTACCTAGGTGGATGGGTACCCTGCCACCTGGGGATAGGTAGGTATACAGGAGCTGGCCGTCAAATCCCACGACGCTGAAGTAGGCAGGGTGTAACTATCAGAATGTTCTATTCTGTGTTACTACTTCTCATTGGCCCGACCACTGTTTCCGGTCATTCTAAACTTCTTAAGCCCTCTTTCTAGCCCCGTCTAGGCAGCAGATACCAAATCACTTCATACAATCACCCTACGCCATCTTCATTTTGATGTACGGAACCTCAACATCCTCGCCGTCAACATCCTCGGCAACCATCTCAAAGATAACTTCCTTCTGGTGAGCCGGTACCGGCTTCTTGGAAACCGTCTCGACAAGCTGGCTCAGCTTGAGGTTTTGGCGATCCTTAAGCTTGGCCGGCGGGAAAAAGCTGGCGTAGAGCAAGCTTACACCGGAACTGAGCATCGAGATGGTGAGGCCTTGCTTCTCAAAGTGCTCCAAGAGCTCCTTGAGCGTGATGTCAGCCACCTCAAAGCGGTCCCAGATCTTGTCCAACTTGACGATGCCGTTGGGACCCTTGAATTCGACCTTGGGGCTGGCGATCGGCTCGCTGAAGCCGAAGAAAGGTAACGCCAGGTTAACGAAGCCGTTCTTGTACTGCTCCAAGTCCTGCTTGCCGTCCATGACCTTATACAGTTCCAAAATCACCAGACCTGTGACGAGCGCCGTTGTCGTTGCAATGGCAGGGATGATCTTGCCGGCGATGAACTTGGTCTTGTGGCGATCGGCCTGCTCGATCTTGTAGTTGGCGGCACGCAAGTTGCTGCAGGCCGTGATGAAATCAATGTGATGATTCGAGTCATCGTCCTTCTCAAAGTCGACGGGCTGCAGCTGGAAGCCTGCAAGCTCGTTAGGTGAAGGCAAGCTCGCAATGATCTTTTGCAATTCATCGTTGTCGTCGAACGAGCTGGCCTGGCCACCTTCGGCGTTGGGGTCCTAAGTTTTAAGTTAGCGATGTCAAAAACTATTGGGGCGATTGTGCTCACAGGTTCATTCTCGTTGGCCTGGATCTTGACGCCCTCCGCAGGCGCAAAGTCGGGCACAATAACGTTCTCGAGCTCGCGCAGGTAAATATCCTTGGAAGTACCAGGAGACTTAATATTGTAGTTGAAGGCATGCAGGTTGGCGGCCGCCACAATGAAGGCAAAGTGTGTTGGGTCGTTAGGGTTGAACTTGAGCGGCTCGGGAGCACGCTTGGGACCGGACCAGAAGGGCGTACCACTGGACGTTACCGAGTCCTTAGGGAAGTTGTACAGCAGCTGCTGGATCTTATTGTTGAATTCCTTCTCAAACAAAATCCGCGCCCATGCGATACAGTCCTCAAATGTCCGCGGGCGGTCGGTGGTGAGGTAGTCGCGGAGAGTCTCCAGCGTCAACTTGGCACTGCCGCCCTGCTTCAACGTGCTCTCGATGTAGCTGGGCTGTGTCAGGTACAGATTGACCGTCGAAGGAGACGTAATGAATAGGTTCTCAAACATGTGGTCCTTGGACCACGCAATAGTGTGCTCGATTTTGTTTGGGAAGCTCTTGACCGTGCACATCGGGAACTCCTTCTCAGGGGGGTCTTGCGACGACGAGTAGGATTCGGTGAGGTGTGGGAGGACAACCTGCGTGTTGCCCTTGGTTCCGAGGGTGCCACTTTCGAGGAGGGGCTTACGGAAGAAGACGCAGCGCCGGTCAACGTACGTACGAGCCTCGACGTTGTCCAGCGCGTTGGTGACGCCGTCCAGGTCGTTCCAGAAGTCCTCATTGAATATCTCCTCCGTCTCGGGGCTCACACGGTCCCTGAGGCATACAATATGGCCGTTAAGGTCGGGGTTCATCGCCTGCACTGCCTCAGCCGCGCAGTCACTCTTCATCTTGCCGACATCCTTGGGACGAAACAGGAACTGACGGTTGAGATTGCTCTTTTCAATGGAGTCCATGTCAGTGACGGTGATCTTGCCCTTGGGGCCAGTACCGAGACCGATCATAGCCCAGTTCTTAAGCATCTCACAGCCAATGGCTCCGGCACCAACGAGAAACTGCCGAAGGTTGGCAATCTTTTCCTGGTATTCACGACCAAAGACAACAATCTGACCGTCGTATCTGCTACCCAGGGGCTTGCAGAGCTCAGCAGTGCGAGGTGTGCTGGTCGGGAGAGACTCGAGAGAGTCAAAGTACATCCATTGTTGGATGGGCTGGAACTTGCCAGACACGGCCTTGAGAATCTCCTGAGCTGCAATGCCACCAAAGAAGGCGGCCATAGGGCTCAAGTCACCTAGCGCCTGATAACTCAGCTCTTTGATCAGCTTCTCATCGAACTCGACCTCCACACCCTCAGCCTTAGCAAACGCCTCAGCCGAACGAAGAATGACAGTCGCATCGGCGTCGTCCAAGGGATTGGGGAAGCGGCCCTGGCTCTCGACGAAGGCGTGCAGGGCCTGGAAACCGAGGTGCAGCTGTTGCGGGCGGTCGAACTTGGCAAAGTCTGACACAAGAAACTCAGGCTCTTTGATGGCAGCGGTGATACTCTTGAAGTTGATCTTCTTGGGCATCTTGACCTGCTGGTACAGACCTCCGCGCTTATACTGGCCAAGGCCAGAGACGTCGCCGATCGAGAAAGTGTATGGACCCTTGACGGTAATCTTGCGGGGCTCGCCTCCGTTCAAACCCTCCATACCCTCGACTTCGGAAAAGGTAACGTAATCGCCATCCTCCAGACCATGACGAGTCTCGTCGAGTGCCGAAACGAGACCCTCCTCGTCAATGCCCGCAACAATGCCGCTCAGGGGGGTCTCGCCGGTTGGGTCGATAACGGTGAAATTGTCGCCAAAATCGCAGAATATCGAGCCGAACAACCCGAAAGTGTCCGCAGCCACAACGTAGATGCCCTTGGAATGGCAGTAGTCACCGATGAGCATCTGAAGCTTAAGTGGCAGGCTGGTCAGGACTACGACTTGGTACTTATCGAATTGCGAAAGGTTCTCGCCCAAGCTGCGCTGGTCAGTTATATATTTCCAACACCGGGACGACCAACCTACTTTGATGACTGGTGAACCTTGACCGGTGTGTATGCGTTCAGCTCAGCGACCCGCGGTGCTGTGACTTCGTCTCTCGGCTTGCCGACATCCTCAGGATGGAGAAAGAACTGCGAAGACAAGTCGGCGAGAGCGACCAAGCCGGGGTCGTAGAGAGTCAAACTCTTGACACCTGCGAGAGCAATGTTTTTTGCAATCTCCACACCTATACCCTTGAGACCAACGATGAGGATGTTGGAAGAGCCCATGCGCTTCATGGCCTCGTGACCCAGGACGTAGAGCTGGCGACTATAGAGGGACTCATCGATCTCGGTAAGACCCACAACGGAGTCATCGACCTGCATTCGGGTCACCAAGTCGACCTCCGGAAGCTTCTTGTCCTATGGAGAGAAGGGGTATGTTAGCGACATGGTATCGGTAGCTGGTGGTGATGCGTTGCCGGCACCTGCGGGGTACGCCTCCCTAGTCGGCAGCTCGAGGGGTGCGAGAGTGAGCGGTAGACATACAGCCATGGCTTTTTTATTGGGATCAGGTATCTCCCCGTCGGAGAGCTTGCGCTTCCCCAGCTTGACGATGCTACTCGGGAACGTCGTTTGTTGTGACGTGGAATGGGACACGGGCGGTGGGACGATCGAGCTCAACCCCACCAAACAATGAGGTGTACCGTGAGGAGTATGTTTGCGGGCGATTCGTAAAGTAGAACCGGCGGTGTTTCGTTCGTGGATTTATCGTCAAGGAAGGTCTGCGCTGCGTTTTAAAGGAATAGGTAAATGCACCAGGCAAACTCGTGTCACGTTGGATGTGGACGCAAATGGCAGAAAGAGTAGCCTCGTTGCGGTGATGTAAAGGTGGTCGTGGGTCCCAGGTGTGGAGGTGTTGACGAGGGGGGCGACAGGAAGTGGACGGCCAGGCTAGTAAGCAGCGGCAGGCTACCTCACCAACTCACGTAAGGCAGACACCTCACTAGAAAGCTCCACTGTGCTATTTCTAACACTTTGCCCCTCACTGCATTGGTGATCGAGTGCTCCATGTCCATTGGGTGTGATTCAGCACTGTGGACTTCTTTTCCACCCAACTTTCATCCTGTATCTGGGTATGCTAATGCCACTACCATGTGTTTACACTGTACAAAGACACTGCGTCATAAGCTATTTCCCCGAGTATCTACCGACTTCCATCACCAATAGCTTTGTCCGGGCTTGAACTAGGCGTCACGTAAGACCCAGTCTACCAACAGCGTCTACGGGCAGCTTTCTGATGGTTGGAGGCAGTACATCTATAATGAAACGCTGTGTGTTATTAGAAGATGAGTCTAGTTTTTTGTCCACACGTGTTAAATCATTACACAAAAGGATTAATTTTGTACACCGTACTGTTCGAAACAGAACCAAATGCACTTCAGTCTTGACGTATGATTCAAGTATGCTTGGTACGTGAAGCAGATATCGCGTGGGGCAATTCTGTCGGAAGCTGGCCAAGGGATTGAGCAACAGATAGTGCCGTGAATCAATTTCACACCACCGAAGCAAGGAGTGAATTACTGACAGCGCAAAGATGATATTTACTCTAACCTCTAACAGCATGGGTAAGTACATGCCCAAGAGTATCTCGAGAAAATCATAGGTGTGTAGT
Organism: Colletotrichum sublineola; assembly: GCA_020631755.1. Lineage (NCBI taxonomy): Eukaryota > Fungi > Ascomycota > Sordariomycetes > Glomerellales > Glomerellaceae > Colletotrichum > Colletotrichum sublineola. The sequence continues at coordinate 3,211,312 of JAHSQG010000006.1, read as the reverse complement.
TTGGGTTCACTCTTGCAAAGCTATCAAGCTTGCCCTGATCATTGCAAGAAAGCAGCACAATCACTCAGATAATCTATACAGCAGGTACAGCGCGGTGGACGTTGTATCACCAGCAAATTCAGCAAAACGCATTGGTCTTATGAGGTTGCGATTCATCAGTATCGTATGCCATACAGGGTGGGCTATGGAAGCATCCGAATTTGTCCGTGAGTTACGGACAGCCGCGCGTGAGCATAGGTAGACGGTTAGTCACATAGCTGGCAGAGAACCCGCGGCAGAAGAGGTGGTCTCATTGAGTTTGATATATCCAGTTGGCCTGGCAAACCATGTAATCAAGCCGTCTGGCTTGGCTGCTTGGTGGGCAACTCCAAAACAGCATTCCCACGCCTTCCTCACATCCAGCCACTAACCTCTCGTTCATAATTCAGCTTTCACATTCAGTTGACGTTCTTGAAGTGGACGTCGCTATTGAGATTGTCAGCCTTTACCCGCAAACTGTACGAGAATAAAGAATGCCACAGGTTAACTGATTGGGACACTTACAAGATGATGTCAGCATTGGGGGGGATGTGACCGGTGAAGCCGCTAGATGGAAGGGGTCAGCATTGATCGTGAGCACAGCAACAATAGAAGCCCCGGGGCCCAGATTGCTGCAGCTATAGTTAAGAGCGCTGCTTACCGCTCGCCGTAGGCGTAGTCGCTGGGGGAGAGCAAATCGTTAGCACAGTGCAGAAGATGTTGTGTGCCAATCCAAGCCGCATCATCTGATACCAGAGCCCGGTCGGCAGATGGGGAGGCCTTCTTACCTGGTGATGTCAAGGGTGGCCTTCTCGCCAACTTTCATCTGGGTAACACCCTCGTCCCAGCCTGTGAAGTATCAATCAGCCCAAGGCTATGTAACGTGTGAAATGCGAAATGGTATGGATTTGATGTGGGCGTTGAAGTCAACGGCCAGACGTACCCTTGATGACTTGGCCGACACCGATGCGGGTGACGAAGTCACCACGGCCGACGGAAGAGTCGAACCTGCAATCCACATAACTCATTAGCATTCTGTTGACTCTCCTAACGCGCAGAAGCCACCGAAAATCGAGCGAGAAAAAAACAGGCGGGGTAGTGGGCCAGGCAGGATGCATACTGTTTGCCCTTCTGATCGGGCTTGGAGGTGTCCTTGAGGTAGCCGGTGTACTCAATTGTGACGGTCTGGCCGGGCTTGGGGATGGCGCCGGAGCCCTCGGAGTGAGTAGTCTTGGTAACACCCATTTTGCTGCTGGTCGTCTTATTTAGTCTTGGTGGTCGGGTTTACGCGTGGGTTGCAGAGATGGAAGTGGGAGAGGAAGAAGAAGAAAGAGGAAGCTGAAGGTATGTCTTTAAGACAGACGGTAGTTTAGTTGGTAAGAGGGAAGTGGGGTTATGGAGGGGTTAGTTCGTGGAAGGGGGAGCTGATGCAAGAGGCCAATGTCATGTCTGGGGCCTTGGCGGGACAGCAACCGTGTGCTTTGAATAGTCGAGGGTCAATCGAGGACAGGAAACGGACACAGCAAAGGTAAAAGGGCATGCATCTTGATCTTGACTACTAGGGCCGTCCTGTTGCCATCCTTGTCTGTGAACCGGATTCTTTGCACCGAGCCAAAAGATACGCGCCGCCGTAGCCAAGGGCGTGTACACAGACAGGTACGCAGTCTTTATCGACTCAGGGTGGAAGTGTCTTCCCACACCGATTGTACGGAAAGGTACTTGTCCTTAAGTACCCTTCCCATGTGCCCAAAAAAAAAGGTTGTTGCGGACAACCTCAACGACACCAAGCTCTGCCGGTACCTTGAATCCTTGAATAGGTAGGTAGGTAGTCAGAGGGTAGAAGTCCCTTCCCGCCAAAGCATCACGAGTACCTACCTGCTACCATGCCTTACGTCAGGTGCTGTCAGGAACAGGCAGCGGGGAGCATCCCAACACCTGATTTCGCATTCCCAGCCCTCAATTTTGCCTCATTTCCCGAGGAGGCATTTCTCGAGATTCCTGGCAGACTACGAATGATACAGATCTGGCACCAGCTTTGTAAGCTTAAATAACATTGTTGCTGAACGATGTTAGGAAAAACCTGTGTTCTTAACTCGCCCATGAGGGAGTTGGCCCTCCGTCCAAAGAACCCCGGTTGAGACTGTGGTTCCAGCATTGCAGTCATTGAGGTCAAAATGGCTCGCATGCTGCGCGCCTACGCAACCCTACATAGGTGTGTGTGGTTGACCTACCTTGGCGAACTGCCTTACCTTGGGATACACGTACCTCGCTGCTTGTTACCTGGCTTCACTGCTCAAGCGATTGCACCTATCTACTTGCTCTGACGTTGTGCTCATTGTTGGAAACTCGGTGTCGGGCGCTGATCCCGTCGCTGCGTTCCACCGCGTTGTCGACTTCCATAAAACGGCCGTCGCCGTCGCCGTCAGCCCTTCCACCTCGTTTCCGCTAGCGGAAGTTGCACCACGGCTCGAGAACCTAGATTGGTAGAGGTAGCGTAGCGTCAAGCACGTCAATGTGTGTCGGTAACCCTGAGAAAGCGAGGGGGTCGCCCCGTTTCCTGTTCACAAGGCGATGTCCCCTTCCCATTGCTTCCTGCATATAAATACTTGTTCAACCGATGCCGACGATTGACCATGTCACCAAAGGTCCTACTCCCTCACCTTGGGACGCGAATCGACCACGCCGGCACCCGTACGAACTACTGGACCTCGTCGGCAATGGATTCCTCACCTACCTATCCTGGTACTTCGACCTTTCAATTGGCCGACCCCGCAGGCCACGGAAAATAGCCCTATCGACAATGTTATAGGAAGACCGGATAGACGAGAGAATATGACAATATGCACATTTCCACCGTCGCCGTCAACCCTCCAATCCACGTCATGAGAAGTGGTAAGGCCCAAGAAGGAACATGACAAAAGGCCAGGGTAATATGTGCAATCACTCCAGTCTAGGATTCTTTGAAACCTTATCAGCTTGGCCAGTATACATACAATGTGACTGCTCATATTCTTTGCCCGCCTGTGCATGCATCCTCGGGGAATGCCCACCACAATACTAGATGGTTGTGATGAAGCCCGTCATTATCCTCATCAGTCCGTGGATCTATCCAAGGTAGCCCGCAGGGGATAGCCTGTGGAATTTGCAATTGCTATAAGGCAAGCCTCGGCCAGCCGTTCCAGGAAAGGTGGTAAAGTATGTCCTTGCATTGGAGCGTGTTCCTTATGGACTGTTCAAGGCGGCGGGATCTCGTCAATGAGGGTATTCGGAGGCCTTGCGATGCATGAACGATGGAGAACACAACAGCCACGACTGACAGGCCACAGGGTGGATGCTCATTCATTGCATCATACATCGGTGCCGTGATCCAGTAGTATTGACCGACAAAGAGCATTTGCTCCGGAAGACAAGGCTTCCGGCTATGCTGCAAACCCGAACGCTGTCCAAATAAGTGAAGGGTCTGCCCGTCATGTTAGTAACCTCTTCTTACCTTAGAATGTTAGGGCTGAGAAGCACATCAGCCGACAGTCAAGTATGAAGATGACCGAAGACCGAGACTGTCATACTTGCCTTACAAAGCTTGAAGCGGCCACCGGAACGTCGACGGCCCTCACCTTTGATTTACGGGATGATGCAATACCAACCTAAGAAGATACGGCTTGAGAGCTACTGAGGGTCCATCCATGTTCCCATATCTTGACATAGTTGATGGCCATGCCCCCGCAAGGAGCATTATATGTTTGTTCAAAAATCGAGTAGCAGATCTATGCACCGGAACCAAGCGAAACCGGTGTCGACAGTCGACGAATATCCGCCGAGCCTTGTTCTTAATCGCTACGGCCTACGAACCGCGACCTGGGCTGAACGACATCAGACGTCACCCGTGAGGAACTGGCGGGTCTACCGCTAAAAGTCTCCCGCATCCTCCCTGGTGAGACCGGCAACTAGTGAGGCGTCGACTTTGGAATAACCCGTTATAACTGACACGAAGCGGTCAGGAGGTAGAACAAAATCGTCACCGACTTGAGGAAAGTGCCTGCTTGCCCGTGCTTGGAGATGGGTGTTTGACAGCCCATGGCTGAACAAAGCGCCGCAGAAGAAGAAACGTACGGCACGGCGAGCTAGGAAGATGTTGCAAGTAAACGAGGTCGGGGACACATGACTGCAGCATCGATTCCGGCATTTCAATGACGTGAGTGAGTTGGCATGGTGTTCTCAAGGGACGTAATAGAATCATTCCTTGTGAGCAATGGGTAGGTAAGACGACCAGCAGTGTTTACATATTCCAAACATGCCATCTGGAACCCCACAAGCCACGGGCCGGCTTCGAGGCATCCGAAGGACAATCACGTGTGGGACGAAGACAAGGAGATGAAGCATTAGTCCTGGCTGTGCAGAGGGAACGCCTGTAACGACGTGTCAGACCTGTTTTGGTATAACTGAGACCATACCTGAATTATGTCTGGATTGCTCGCGGTTGCGTGAATCCGGATTCAGTTCACCCAATGCTAGAGACAGGACTAAACATTGCGAGGATCATAATATAGCAGATATACCGAAACTTGCCTGGTTGGAACGGAAGACACTGGTGGCCAACGTGAAGAGGCGGGTGGTGGAACGATCGATCGGCAGGTAAACAATCCAGTCAGCGCGCCGGAGTGACGGGACCGGACTGATAAGGGATCTCCAGCTTATGTTGAAACAACTTGCAAAAAAATGTTGCGAGGGATCCGTAGGTGAGTCTATTTGCCATATCGTCCAACTGTACAAACCGTGAAATATGTTTACAGCGTTTCAGGGTGGGAAGCCCACATTCTCAGGTGCAGCAAAGCCTTACGAGCCTGGCCGCACGCCGCACAGAGCGGGGGAACACTGAATAGCCACGCGCCAAAGAAAGGGGACGAAGAGAAGGAAGCGATTTCGAAACAAGGCAGGAGATCCTTGGGCGACCGAGACGCTTACGCCGAACTCGGATCGTGGCGTCTCCCTGACAGCGCCAGAAATTGAAATTCGTCACTCGACGGACCACGCCCAGGCCGTACGTTGAACCATCTCCCGCGCCGATGATGGCGCATGTCTTGCTGCTATTCACCCTAGAGCGTCTCGCTAGCGATGGTGACACACAGACACACGAAGCCATTTATGGATAGCTCAATGGGTAAGAGACAGCACAACCGCTATTGTTTGGACGGGAGAGCCTTCGCCATGAGGGCTCGAGGCCGGGCCGGCAGCCGTTGAGGTGCCGCCGCAAAGCAATAGTCAACAACAGATGGTAACTGATTCAATATCACAAAGAGACATGATGCGACCGGAAGCCACTCCTCCCATGTCCGACTTCCGAACCGATGAGCGCTGGAAGAGTGGCTGGCACGCTGCTGACACCGCCCGCCTAGACTTAATGATGTGATGCCACATAATACGAGATGGGCCTGACGGCAACGACTGCGACGGGAGAGCAGTGAGCAAGACTTGCACAGCCTCGAATCTGTTGTGTATTCAGGAGCCGTCCCACTGTCCCGCATTCCTCCTCGCAGGGCTCCGACTCACGTCGTGGAATTCGACTATGTTAGGGGATCATGGGCACAGTCCTGGATCTTTTGTGGTGGTGAGGGGCGGTATGAGGGCCCGCGCTGAGCTTAGCTGCGAAAAAGTCATGTATGTGCAGCTTGAGTTCCACAAGCGAGTGAGGGATTCGTGTGGTGTCACGGTTGTTTATGAGAGGGATTGAGCGACAACCAAGGCAGAAGATGGCTTGGAGGTAAGGAGACCGACTACTAGCCATAAGGGGGAAGATAGCTCGTCTCTTGGTTGACGTCCGGGTGTTTCCGTGGTTGGAGCAATGAGTCGCGCGTACACCTCGCGCGAGAGCGGACAATCCCCAGCCAGGCCTGACGCAGATTGTGATTCATTAAACCAATCCCACAAGAGTAAAGGAAGGGGTTGAGATCGCAGGTGGGAAAACACGCAAGACGTCGTGGACGCAGGGTCATACACGGTCATGGGCCAGAACGGGCGAGACCAGCCGCTGGACCTCTGGCCCTCTCCGTATTTTGCTACGTAGTCCGAGATGTTGCCCACAGTATACTACAAAAAGTTCAGACCCCGAATGACGACAGCGGCCACTCCACTTGACGAGTCGTACGAAGGAAATTGACGGCATCCAGATGGTGCGTGCAATATAAGTTGGCAGTTCGCCGAATGCCTTGAGATTGGAGATTGGACGATGAGAGGCTTTTGTACACTTTCATGCTCAAGCTGTCTTGGGCAAGCTGGTCGGTCCCCAATCCATCGGCCAAAGGGCAATAGTCGCCTGGTGCAAGTACCTGTGTAACCCCATGTCCAGATCTCGTCTGGTGCGTGCTCTGCATTGGTGCGTTCTGATTAAAGGCCCAAGCCGAGAGGCTTATGGGACACTCGAGACAGGCCAAGGCGACTGGCGTCGGCTCCCATTGGATGTATGTTCTGAACCATCCACAACATCACAGGGGAGAGAGCAGGGATGGCAAAGACGGGATAGGGACGAGAACAACACGCTCCAGCGATGACCCTGACCAAGAGACGGTGCGAGCGCCGCGGGCAGGAAGTATATCGTACCTGCTACACTATGTAGGTAAAGGTACTAAGCGCGGAGCAGAACGGCAGTGATGCCTTATATACAGCGTATTTACGAATACATGTACATGCCTTGTACCTTTGCCAGCTTGAAGTCTTTGGTGGCAACGGCTTGTTGGATGCGTGCTGTGCACACGGCGCGTGTTGCCGACCCATTCTTGTGGGTGCTGATCAGCCGTTGGCGGTTCTCGTTTGCCGGCATCTGAGGGCTGACCTGAACGGTTGCAAAGGTCTCGAGACCATGTGCGTACATATAGGTAGGACACACAACCATGTGGATCTAGCGACTAGTGTATACACTACAATAGTAAAGGATGTGGCAGCATAGCATTATTGATTGTGACTGCAGATGGGCGGGCGGCTTGGGCACATCAATCCCCGAGGACGGCAGGTAGTAATCCACTGTGCTCACCAACGTGAACTTCAGGTGCTGCGAGTTGCAGCGCCAGTACGGACATTCAAGCCCTAGAATGCCGATTGCAATGAAGCGGGTTGCCCGAGAGTCGAAAGGGGTCTCGGAACCCTGGAGGAGCCATGAGGCGCGCTACCTCTGCCTACCTTACTCGAGAGCCGTGAGTTGCGAAGGACCCTCGTTGTGACGCTGGGACATACAAAAGGTAGTCACCAGACCTCGAGCGAGAGATGCCAAGTGGAGGACAATGAGCGACGAGGGATTTCCGCAAGAGGAGTTGCAGCATGGCAGATTGCCTCCGATTCTCATTTTGTCTGTGTCGGGATTCTTCCATGCTTAGCACGCTCCATTATGCTGTCGTAGGTAATGATCAACAGCAGAAAGGTTCTCGACTGCGCTTACCTACATATACCTTAGTCACTACTGTGTTGTTGGCCAGCGTCGCGTCGTTTGCGCAAAAAGGTGGAAAGATAAAAAAAAAAAAAAAAAAGGGAGGGAGGGGAGGTTGTTTGTGGTGGTGGAGGTGGAGGAGTGTGGGTTGTGTTTTCGGAGGGCCGTTGCGCGCACAAATGCTCTGGCAGAGTTTTGTGCAGCATGTAGCACAACGGAAGGAAACCCCCATGCAAAGCCTGGAGAAGAAGACTCCGTACAGTGTACGATAGGCGTCCCGACACTAGCTACCTATCTACCTATCTACTTGCTACTGATATTGTGTAGTAGGTATGTTACCTGGAAGGTAGGTGTAAGTGGCCCGCAAGGATAAGACGGCGTGAAATTGCCCGTAGCGTCGCTTCCGCGAGATTCGGCCAATGGTTCTCGCTCGCTTGTCAGAGTCCCCCCTGTTTCCCGGCTCACCTTGTCCATCCTCGATGGCAGCGGACGAACACGCGAGTCGGGCGGAGCAGAAGGTCGGTGGTAGTGTACATGTGCCGAGACTTGCTTTTGGGCTGGAAACAAGGCGCTCGATAAGTACAACGTAGATCGCTCCTACCGTCCAAGTCTTGTGATGCCTGGATATCCCCGCTTCATCCTGCTCCATCTCACATCATCTAAACGATACAGTGCCTACCTACCTAGCTAGGTAGGTTCCACGAGTTTGCCCACCAGCACTGCATCATTGCTCATTACTACAATCCCCATCTCTGCCGCTCAGCATCTTCCGCCATACCTCGTTGTCTTTGCTTTGCCAGTCTATCCGCCTCTTTGACATGTCACGAGCACTGCGCTGGGCATCTCGCTCAAGGACCAGCGTCTGTCTACCGGCCAACACCGCCAGACCTCTCGGTGTCGTACACCTCACCGCCCCCTTTCGCTCTTTGGGACTCTTTTCGAATGACGGGCGCGCACCAGCGGCGTTGTTTCTACTAAACGCTACCATCAGGTACCCGATCTTGGATTGGCTTAGCACGCACTAGGGCTCACAGGCTACCCCCGGTTGCTACTAATAACTACCTAGGGGCTGGCCTTCTTTACCTGCGCTACACTACACCCGGTAGGTACTATGTAGATAGAGCAAGGGTCCCAGGTGAAGGACATTGACGCAGCGTGCCATGAGCAGAGGTCACTGCCACAACGGTAAAGTGACCTGAACGGTAAACCATGACCAGAACAGCAATGTCATTTCATGCCTTCCCACCCGTCCCACCGCAAACGTCCAGTAGAGGAAAGGGCGGGCAGGGGGCAAAAATGGCGGCAGAATGGACCAGCCTGTGCCATCTGCAGTAGTGTGTGTACGTACCTACGTAGTGTGACTGTCGTCCATGCTATGGTCGACTGCCGTTGAGAGTTGATGTTCGGGCTACCATTTTCACTCTCTGGGCGGAGATGGCGTCCTATTGCGTATGGCGCCATCAGGTAGCATCAGAAAGCGACACGTACGATTACGTTGACACATCGTGGACTATTGGGCTCAGTAACGAGACACTTTACTGTTTATTTTTTTTTGTCTTTTTTTTTTTCTTCATGTCTCGCTGTGTACCTGTGTGACCTTGCGGTGGAACCAACCGCCTTGCTTACGTATCTCGCTCGGTTGGCTTGCTGGACGGCCCGTCGGCTCAGTTGGAGAAAGACAAGTAGGAGCGTTTGCGTTTGCGCGTCTTGCTCCAGCCTCCTGCAAGGTTCGGGGAGGGAGATCCCGAACTGGTCACGTTTACCCGCTTTTGCTCGTAATGGTGGTGGTACCTGGGCCTGCCTGGGCGCTTCTGCTCTGGGCCGTCCGCAGAAAATCTGTCCGGCTCCTTCGACCAGTTGACAAGTCATCCAAGCTCAAGCTCAAGCTCGGACGGATTACAAAGAGTTGGGCGATACACACCATCTTCCATTTCGTCTCAAGGCTAATAATCACTGCTCGCCCAACATAACCTTAACGGTGATTTGCATCTGTCACGCCTACCCAGGTTGGGATTGTAAACAGCAGCGTAGAGATGAGATGGCCACTTCGCTGCGACTGCAATCACTTTCGTTGACCAGATGGTATGTCACAATGACTATGCACGAGCCGCCGTTCCCTCTGTAGCTGGGATTATCGCGGCAGGCGAGGCTGATACGAGAAGGGATAATAAGTCTGCAATGCCGTGTTAGTTTTTGAGGTAGTTGGGCCTGAGTGCAAGTACTCTTCGCAGAGCTAGCAAAGTCTACACACTTTTTTCCTGTGCCGATTCGACTTGCGTAATCGTTGAGCTGCATTAGCTCTCTGTCTCGGCCATTACGCATCGTCTGTACCGCGCCGAGCAACCGACCCAGCGGCGTTCTGGCCTGGTGGAAATAGATGTGGTAATAGGACGACACTTATGATGCCTTGGATTAGGATCGAAATCATTGCCGGCACTGCACAAGGCCAGTTATCCACATTTGCCCATTCGGCCTTGGCTCACCTGCAGGGCCTTATGAATGAATACGTAGTATGTGAATGCACCTGCGTACCTGCCGGCGCTCATGCCCCGTGTAAAATAAGATAAAAAGGAGGGGGGCGGGGGAGGGGGTGTGAATAAGAAAATGTGTACCGGGACGAGAAAGAAAGGGTTAGAAAAAAAATAATCGAGTAGGGGGGAAAATACAGCGCAATTCCGAAATGCTACTTTGGTATCCACGCCCACCACGCCCCCCTACGCATCCTCCTTCCTCCACGGCACCTAGCTATGTGTGCCTGGACTTGCCAATTGCATGCCCAGCAGCACCCGGGGTTTCTGCCATTCCAGCTTTCATCCCTCCCTACGGATACATAGGCAGAGAGAGAGAGTTCACTCCATCTAATCCCCCGATCCACCTTATCCTGGTCCATCCCATCCTATCCCCCCTCCTTACGCCCCCCCGTTCTCCATCTGCCTGTGTCTCTCTCTCAAGCAGCCTAGTAGTAAGCAGAGATAGTCTTCCTCATTTGCCTCTTTGCTGCCACCCCATCCCCGTCCTCCCCTCCCCCCAGTCCCTCGTCCCTTGTCGTGTGTTTCCATCAATCAATCAACCTCCCATCCTTCGCTGCCTCACCCATCCACATTCTTTCTTGCGTCCCCTTCCATTCCTTTACCACCCTCGCTTTTCCCCTTCCCTTTTACTCCTCTCGTTCGCTCTCTTCTGCCGACCCCACCCCTCACCGACAACGTCTCGACAAGTCGTCCTCGACATCCTCTCGCCTCCGTCAAGAATCCTATACGGCGACGTCGATTCTTGGGTTCTCAACCTGCGCCCCTTCGTGTCGTGGAAGGGGTCTTTTTCCTGAGTCGATCCTGTAGCCCCCTTATGTGCCTTGGGCCAGTTTGATGACCCTTCGGAGGTCCCGCCAACAAATGCCAGCTTCCTCATGAATTCGACGTTGGACATTGCTTTAATCACCCAGGACGTGGCGGATCTCTAAACGACGTCTTTCTCACTCCATCAGACGATATCTCGTCGAGTCGCTCATTATACATACATAAACCCGCCTCACACTCTTTGACAATACCTTGTCAAGTACATTCGTTCTATAACACCCTGACAAAGTGAGTTACTCCTGCCACCCGTTGACGCCGACCCCAACTGACATGAAGACTTGAGATTATCAAACCAAATATCAAGATTCACAATCGTTCAAAACTATTCCAATCCCATTCACAATTCACTGGAACAAAATCATGCACGCAAAACCCCCCATTCTGGTCGCCGTCCTGGGCCTGGCCTGCACCGCTTGCGCCGAACAAGAGCGGCCCAAGATCTATTTTCCCCGCTATGTTAGACGACAGTTCACGAACTCGACCATCACGAAGCAGGAGACATTCCCAGTGCCCGAAAGCACCCCCTTCGATTCTACGTCGTCATCGTTCGGTGATATCCTGACAAGCCTGTCAGATTCTCTCTTCGGTCCGTCGTCTACCACTCCATCGATAACGCCGCTGCCCACTTCCACTCCCGCCGCCACCCCCAGCTCGGCTGCGTCCCTCTCAAGCGTGTCCACGTCATTTCAGACCCTTCCAGATGGCAGGGTGACGACTGTTATTATATCGAGTACCATCATTTTCGACCCGACAGAGACGACAGAAACCACCAGCCCTGCTGGGCCAACGAGCGCTCTGCCTCCTGTCATTGTTCTGCCCACGAGCATCGAATCGTCTACTATCGCAACGAGCGAAATGCCCCCGAGCTCGCAGGCGCCTACGCAAGCAACGCCCACAACTTCCGGCGCCGCCGAGTCTAGCTCCGTTCAGGTCACCCAGTCTTCCGCCGCCGTTGACGTTTCCACTACCGAGTCTCTTCCATCATCTTCTGCGACACTGAGCACCGAATCGATCTTGCCGTCGGCGCAGGTGACGACTACTCCCGAGTCTTCGGCCGCCAGCTCGACCCCCGAGGCCATCGTAAGCTCCACAGCTCAGAGCACGTCTGAAGTCGCCAATTCGAGCACCGAGGCCGGCTCCACCACGCCCGTGTCCTCATCTGGTATCCTGCTGGCGCCCACGGGAGTCGTCACATCGACATCTAACGCGGATCCCGCCACCTCGCTTACCGAGCCTCAGCGCACCAGTGAAGCTACCTCTAATGCCGCTGCCAGTAATGCCGTCCCCAACGTCAACACTACCGAGCCCGCAGTTTCATCTTCGGAGACTTCCGTTGCCCTTCCTCTTGAGACAACATCAGTCTCTGCGGTGCCGTCGCCCCCTGCCGCCGAAAACGCCTCAACCGAGACGACTTCATCCGCTGTTTCGGAGACCAGCAAGTCTCCTAATCTCTTGGACCCGATAGTGTCATTCCTCTCCAGCGAAGTGGCCGTTCCTACCAACGCAACTGAGCCTATCGCCAATGCCACTTCTATCGCTGAGGTTCCCGTTACGACATCTGGTCTCGTCATCCCAACGCCCACTGCGCTCCCTGCCCCCACTGACCCTACGACCACGACACTCCCCGCCGCCACTGAACCTGTTGCCAACGTCACGTCCTCAGCCGGTGCCATCTCCACTGAGCCTCCAGTCGAGCCCACGACCTCGTTGCCTGTTGCAAGCGAGCCGGTCGTTAACATCACATCTTCTACTGAGATCCCCGTGTCTGCCTCCACAACCGTTCTCCCCACTGATATTGCTAATGCCACCTCTACCGACGCACCTGCGACCCTCACCAACAGCGTGACATCCGCGCCTACAACTTCGGCTACTGGAGGCGCTGAGATCTCATTGAACAGCACCTCCACGCAGCTTCCGACCTTGACCGAGCTTCCCACCTCACTCACATCCATCAGCAACGCAACCGCGACCGATACTGTGACTGGAGCACCCACTGCCTCTGCCTCTGTCTCTCTGTCGTCCACTTTGATCACCAATGAGACTGCTACCGTTTCTGAGCCTGTCTTGACCACTAGCAATATCCTTCCATCAATTACTGAGATCCCGGCCTCCTCTACTGTTCCTGCGAACACATCGGAGGCCTTCACGGAGACTGTTGTGGAGACCACTCCCACCGTCACACCGCCGCCACGCACCACCACCACCACCACCACCCCGGTGGTGACCAGCATCCCGGCAACGGCCACGATCACTGACTCTGAGTCATGGCTCCCGAGCATTATCATCGTGGAGCCGTCGACCTCGCTCAGCACGCCCACGGAGCCACTGGCTCCCACTTCGACAGTCCCGCTGCCCACTGACTTGCCCAAGGTCATCAGCGGACCCAACCCTAATGTCGAACAACCCAGGGATTCCATACTTCTCCAGATTGGTTTCCTGCACGGCGAGAATTACCAGTTTGTCAGTAAAAACCCCAACGCAGCTGCCCAGATCTTCACATTTCTGCCTCAGGCTCTGGCGGATGCGGCTGGTCTTGATATCAACCAGATTCAGATGACGAAGCTCGTTCCATACGATACGTCTCAGACTCTGGGCTATATCACCACGCTTGCGAAGTTTTGGTACCCCCGCAGCATGGTTGACACGCTGCGCATGGATATCAGGATTCCCAACTCGGCCATTTATAACAACGAGAACCCTCTCATCTACAACCTTACGCAGAACATCAACCCCGCCATCGAGATCATTCCAGGCATGGAGGATGACGGCGGCTCCACCGGGGACAACGGCTCTCCGTCGTCCTCGACCCCCAACAACTCCAACGATCCCTTTGGCGGCGATGACGATAGCTCTAAGCAGTCCCCTATCCAGAAAGGCACCGCCGCCGCCATTGGCATCGGCGCTGTTGGTGTTGCTGCCGCGTATGGTGCTGCTATGTTCATCATTGCCCGCCGCTACAAGCAGAAGAAGCAGGCGCACCGTCGGGCAAGCTCCCTTGCCTCCTCTGAGATGCGCTACACTGGCGCGGGTAGCCCGCCTATGATGGGTGGTGCTCTGATGAGCCGCGATTTCTCCAACTACGGTGGAGTCGCCGGCGGCCGCGAAAGCCATGGCAGTGGCCGCACTGGACGCAGCGGCATGGGTAACTCGGCGCGAACGGCTGTTATCTCGGCCCCAGTCGCTGCTGAAAACTCCCTTGGCTGGAACTGATTGACGACATGTACGCCATTTCCATAACTATCACCATTTTACGCTTCGATACCCTTCGGGAGGATCCTATTTGATGAGATACTTGGCAATTGCTCCGTGTCTACCGATGGCATGTAAAGGGGGCACGTTGGGGTGTCCTTGACCACGTGCTATCCGCTCGAAAGATTTCTTTCCTTTATTTTTGTCTTCTGTCTGCAAATACCCTTCTACCTTGGAGCCGGTTCAGATCGCTCCCATTATCACGATCTCGACGCCGTTTTATGTGGGCTCCCTGCTTTTTGTCTTTGTCCAGGCACCACTAGTGCGTCGAGCATCTTTTTATGTTTATTTTTAATATGCTGTATCTGTCGAGGATCTCTACGTGGGGTGGAGAGTAGGATGGCGAAAGCATCAACGTGTTCAATCACGGTATGCAAGGAGTTAGGAAGTGGCTGAGAAGCGGCGATACCCTGGGGGGAGAAGGATGTCGGATGTGTTTCCTTGTACATTTTATTCAAAGGCGTCAGGCATCCAGGAAGCGCCCTCACCTCGGTCCTTCTCCCATCCCTACTTGTTAAGTTAAGATGCGCCCGGGCTCGCCCCGGTGCTGTCGGACAAGGGGTCGCTTTATGCTTGTATAGTCGCAAATACAGCGAATAGAGTAAGAACAAAAGAAAAAGGAAAAAAAAAACAAAGAAATCCCACTGCGTCTGAAGGGCCGGCGTTGCAATATGTGCCGACATGCGCAGGCTGTAAATATATACCTAGTCATTAGCCAGTCAACGTATATATATTCGTTTGCAGCATGTCTTTCTCGCCGTCGCCCGGTGTTATGTGACTTTCAGAGGGCAGGGTACGCGTGCAATTATTTTGATGGCTGGATCCTATGTGCTCTAAAACTCACTTCCTGGACACCTGGCTGACCTGAAAGTCGGGTTGTAAGTGACTTTCTCTACTTCCCGTCCTCCTCTTCTCGCCTCTGCGATAGTATCCACAGTTCGGAGCGACCGAGGGAGATGCTGGGGAAGATGGAAGAGAGGACCACGGTAGGATAGCATAGGAAGGCAAGCGCAGACACCCAGGCGAAGATGCGCTGGATAAGTCACGCGCGAAACTGGTTCGAAAACCCTTTGGCCTGGACAAAAGCATCTTACAAAACATCAAACGCGTTCGCTTGGAGGCGGGCCAATGTGAAGACAGGAAGAAGAGGTCATCCTAATGGAAGCTGCAGGTGCTGCTGGGGTGGCCACGCCCTCGACGACCGCGTATCTGAAAACTCTCGCAGCTATGATCTTGCTGGATCAGTCGAATTGAGGCGCCCATACCGACGCAGGCTCAATAATTACCCAAAAAATGCATCGCTGCAACGTTTGGCGGCACGAGAGTCAACGAGAGCAACTTTGCAGTTCGAGACCGATAGCCTCTAGCAAGTAGCTCGGCTTCCGGGCAATGGTCACCAAACAATGAGTTCTGCGGTGAAGAATGTAGGACTATGTCTCAGGTTGTTACCTTGCTGAGAGTAGACAGCAGTACCTACTACAATGCTATGGAAGCGTATAAATGTCCAGGGACTCCCACATACCAGCAGAACAGTTTCGAGGAGAGACGGCCTAACCTAGCGCGAGGAAACGCTGAGATGCAATATCGGAATAGTGGAGGTGATGTTGGGCTGGCTGGGTCCTTCGCCTTGCTCTGTCTCGTAGGATGTAGGACAAGAATGGGGATTCTATTACAGGCTTACAGGAATCCAGGCTGGGGCGATTTATCGCGATTCAATTACAGCCTACAGCCATACACAAGCACCCAACGAACAAATCCGAGTCAGCCATCACTTTGCTAACCACGGAAGCTAATAAAGTCATTTACGGTTTTCACACTTATTGCGGTTGGGTTGGTAGCAAAATGACAGCTTAGCATGAAAGATAAATCAATTCTGTTCAACTCGGTACCTTCTCTAACTGCTTCGAGGGTAGTATCTATAGGGCTGTTTCAGCATATTGCAGCCCTTTCGCGACATTGGTCGTGGAAGTGACAGCGAGTGCATAGAAGAATAGACCGATGATCTGATTTTGCCCATGAGTGTAATGCACTCACCATCCGTCCCAGCTCAGACGTTTCCCGGTAATGGTCGATCGAACAACGACGCACGAATCTGTACGACAAACTCCTTGGCGCTCTTCTCCAATCATCCTGCCCATACCGATCCGTCGCCCTCCCAAGCGATCGCCACAATCCTCGCGTGGTCCCCGGCAACAACCCGAATCTTGACAATTGGAGACCTCGTCCCGCTCCTCGCAAACACTAGCTTGTCTTCTCCCGCAAACGAAACCTCTCATCGGAGTTGTTTACTCAGACCTTTCACCGCTCTTGTTGCCTGCAGGAGTGTTCTGCAATCTTTGGAAGACTGCAGGTAACCTATCAGAGGCTATTTCCTTGTTTGTTAGAGCTATCAGTAGAGATAAGTTGTCTCTTCATCAAGAAGAGAGAATTAGGCTTGTTCCTTCCCCCATTATTTCTATCGGTCGTCCAGGCTCTCGGGCTGGTAACCCCGCTTCATGCGATCCCAGCTCCCAACGGCGAGGGAACTATCCCATGTTGCGGTAGTACGCTTCGACATGTTGCTTCGTTCATTGTTAGCAATATCACCGGGTCTGGTGCCCGATGGCGATCGACACTCGCGGTGGAACATCCTTGGGAATCGCATTATTGAGGAGTGACAATGATGAGTGATGATGAAAATTTTGTTGAGATATTGAACGACGCCAGCCAGATCTCCATCCGTCCTCGGGTTAACTGAGCCAGGCGATTAAAACACCTGTCAGCTTACACCTGCCATCCACACCTTCGGACTCTACGACAGCGGCGACGTCATCAAATTCGACTCTTAGTGGGCAGCTGACTTTCGCTCGGGTAGAGCACTTTGTCATGCTGAAAAGGTTCGTTCCATGAGAACCTATAGAGGGGGGGCGTTCGCTCGATGACATACACGATCCTTGACCGTGAGACTAGTCCTGCTTTGCGTCTGGCAAATATGAAGCCAGCCATTGGTGAACCTCGACTCCGCAGCCATGTCATCACAACCATAAGAAGATGCCGGCGATTTTCCCCTCGACGCCAGATACCAATGCGAAAGCCATTTCAACCCGCTCATTTGCCACACTTTGCTAGGCCATCCATTGCCGGTATTATGGTACATTTCATACATTAAGCCTCCTTTGCAGCCTCGCCAGAACCTGCAATGATTGAGGGCGTAGTGCGGGCAGTCGTGCTGTCGTCCTCCCCGGCGGCGGCGGCTCTGAGATGAGACGGGTTGACTGGCTCGCTGGGATTTCCATGGCTAGTTGTGCCAGGGAGCAGGTCGGTCAATTGTTTCTCTACTCGCGTATCAGTCAAGTACCGGGATCTCTGCATAGGCTACTCACCCAAGTCACGAATCCGGTGGCGCAGCATTTGGTTCTCTCTCACAAGCATCTGGGTCTCTGCCTGATAGAAGGCGCTCTCGTCTCGACCGCCGAGAACCCAGTGATCACCACTATCGCCGCTTATAGATGTCGACCGTAATCTCGGGGAAGCGCCACGACTGGAGGTTCTAGACCGGCGCTGGAGGTCTGCTCTCGCCATATCGAACGAGCTACGGGGGTGAGGCATCACGGGTGATCTCGAGAAGGAGCCAGAAGATGGCATTGGTGTGAAACCCGACGGAGGAAGGATGCTGCTCGGCTGCGAAATTGGTGTTCCTTGGTTGGATCTCTCGGATGCAATGGCGGAATCCTCAACGGCGGAGGAGCTTTGTCCCTGGGAAGCCTGCAGCTGCTGAAGTTGCAACTGTTGCTGACGGATCATTTGCAGCAGTCGGTTCTGCCGCCGTCAGTCTCTAGACACGTGGACACAAAAATGGTCACATACCACTTGAGCTTCCTGCTCAGCCTCAAGCTCCTGGTGGAGTTCACCCAGACTGGGAGCTCGGTTGTGGTGAGGATCACCGGCGGGAACCATCATCGGTGAGGTCGCCATGGGCTGCGGACTGGCGTTCGTGGCACCGCCAGACTGGACATGGTGGTTATCTGCGACCATCTCCCCGGGACCGGGAAGAGAGGGATCGTTGAGTTGCAGGTTCATCAGAACCGTGGATCGTCTTCGGCCAGCGTTGGGGGATTGCCGACTACGTGAGAGAGAGCCGCTAGAGGAGCCTATAACGATCAGCACCGGACCATTGCATAATCATATTTCACACATACGTCGAGACGGCTCGTGCTGGAGACCGGCGTTCATGGTAGCTGCAGCTTGTAGGGAGGTTGACAACCGACGGGGCGAACCGGTGGGCGACTCTCCTCGAGGAGCAGGACCGCCGGCGGCGACAGGGAGAGACACTTCGCCGTTGGAGGAAGGCATTCTGGATCGGATGGGCAGAGACGGAGGAGATGAAGGGAGAGAGTTTAGGTCCGGCGCCATGTTAGGTCATTAATGATTTTTGCCAGACCGAGAGGGCTGTGTTCGTAATTCAGGCGGTGGACCTTGGATATCCAGCGACGGCGGCAGCACCACCTGTGATCGTGGACGAGGCAGACAAACGCTGAGAAGCGAGAGATCGTCGTTGAGATGGCTGCAACTCTCCGACGGTGGGGTGAAAGTGCGTCAGAAGTGGCGCGCTATGTACCCAGTGTGAGGTAACCTAGGTAGGTGGAAGGGCAGTATCGGGGCGATGGACTTGACGGCAGTCGGAGGATAGGAACTTGGAGGAGAGTTGGACGGGAACTGAAAAACTGGGTTTTTGTCAAAAGAGATCAAAAGGCGTTCGCGGTCACACATAGGTAGCGGGGGGCGTGCTGGTTTGACGTCTGCTGACCGGTGATGGTCGAGTTTCTGGATTCTGCAGGTCACGAGTTGCATCGGTCGATTTCTGGTCAGCGAGAAGGAGTTGAGGTGTTGAAGGGGTACTTGCCGAGAGGCAGCTCCTGCCTACATAGGTACCGCTGACGGCCAGCAATGCAACTCCAACTGTTTTTAGTAGCTTCCAGTACCTGCTCACAGCTGTGACGTCTGGTGCCCCTCCTACCTCCTACCAATCAGATGCTGGATTCCTCGGAAGAGAGTTGTCAGGTAGGGGTGCCCGTAGAGGTGTGTGACAAGGATGGATTGTGAGCTATCTGCTGCCCCTCAGGGTATATCTATATAGTGGTGCCATTATGTAATCTATAGTGGTACGTAGCCTGGATATAGGCTGGTACTACATCCTGCCCCCCTCTAAATTGGCAGTACCCTCACTACTGCCCGTCCTTAGATTTCCAGATTTATTCCTTACTAGTTAGCTAGTTTTAGCAGAATATAGCAGTATCATAAGGTTGTTAGCAGTAGAGGTAGTAATACAGGCAGTTATAGCAGATTTACCTATTATTGTTATACCTAGTTATTCTTTTACTATTATAATAGTAATATTATAGAGTTAGGTAGTTATTATACTATAGTAGCTAATAACTATTTATTATAGTTAGGGCCTTAATCTTAGTATGTAATAAGGTACTAGACTCTAGTTTTAGTCGTACGTTATATAACAATACGTATAATAACTAGTAGTTATATAGTAACTAGTTATAAGCTAGTAGAGAGTTATTAACTTTAGCTATAAGGGTTGTTATTATTATTAGTAGGCTCTAGATAATTAATAGATATAACGTTATAGATTCTCTAGTTAGGTAGAAACTATAGTTAATATACTAAACGACTAATATACTTATAGATTTTAAATAGGCTAGCATACTGTTATCTATACTTAGGGCTAAGAATAGCTAACTATAGAATGTTATAGCCCTTATAAAGTCTAAGGTATATCTTTTAGCTAGCGTTAAAGAATTTAGTTATATAACATTAATTATAGTACTATTTTATTATTATTATAGAGATAGTAATAATATTATAAATAGATAGTTATATAGAGATAGGGTAAAAAATCTTTTAGGCCTAGTAGCTAGTAATAAGTAGTAGTATAGTATTAGGCGTAAAGCTATAGTTATACTTATTAGGTAATATGTTTATTAAGGCAGACTTAGTGTAGTTATATTTAAACTAGAGGCGTAAAATAGACTTAGTCTAAAATTATAGTATCTCTAGGCTATAGACATAGTAGTAGATTACAGACTTAATAGTTTATATTATATACTTAGTTTACCTATTAGTTTATAGGTAGTAGGCTATTATATAAAGTAACTTAGTACTAGTAGTTTTCTAGATAGATATCTAGACTTATAATAGGAACTTAGGGTTATAGTTAGAAATAATAGCCTTAGGGAAGCCTTAGTTAGATATTATAACTATATTAGACAAACGTATACTAAGTATAGTAGCGTTATTAGTAGATTTACTTAGTAAGGCTAGTAGTTCTTTAGATAACTTATTAATAACTATTATAGTAGTATTATAGTTATTAATATTAGGTAGTATAGTAAGTATAAAGTTAATAGAAATTATATAGTATAAATATAGTAGTAGTAAAATTAGCTATAAGTTACTATAGGCCTTATAGTAGTAGATTTAGTAGACCTTATATATAGAATAGTATAGGAGGTATTATTATAGCTTATAGAGTCTATTATATATATAGAAAAAGTTAAGAAGTATTTCTAATAGCTTAGTATAACCTATATAGTTACTATTACAGAGTATAGTAAAGATATTAGTAAAATAATTACATAGTATATAGAGCTTATTAGGTTATCTATTATATACTAATTTCTAGATAAGGTTATTATTAAAATAAAATAGTAGTATAGTATAGTCCTTAGGCTATAGTATGTCGTTATACTAGATAGTATCTAAAACCTTATGCTAAATAGGGTTGTTATTATAACTATTATAAAGCTTCTTATAGAAGTTAGGTGTTATATAAACTATAGTACTAATAGGTAGTCCCTTATTAATAGGGATGCTAGTAATATTAGGTTACTTATTATATATATTAAAGATAAAGTCTGTTAGTTAATTATTAGGTAGTTAATCTAAGGCTCTAGGTACCTCTAGTAGTGTTTTATTATATACTAGAAGTTAGCTAAGTGCGTCTAGGATAAGGTAGTCCTTACTAGGCTTATAGATAATATAGATATTAAACTAACTAATATATTCTATTACGTAAATAAGCTTCTTATTAGTAGTTATATATACTATAGAGTTAGTAATATTATTAACTTATTATAACTAGATATTAACTATTACCTTATAGTTAGTAAAGAAAACTACTAGTTAGACTTATAAGGTATAAATTTAGTACTAGGTTTTAGTAATTATCTATATATATCTAGTAACCTTAAGCTTTATAGACTAATACTATTTCTTAGCGTTACTAAGCGTATGTAATAGGAATATAATAGGTTATATAGTATTACGTAATAGATATTACTTACTATCTTACGTTATATTATTAGTCTTAGACTATTATTAGATATAGAAGACTTATATACTAATACTATCTACTAATATATTAAATTTAATAAATAGTTACCTAGTTAGAGAAAAGAAGGTTAGTATTATATAGGTTGTTAATATAGTTTTAAGCTAGTTAAAAGAGTTAGTTTCCTTTACTATAGGTAATAGGACGTTAATAGCTTTAGCCTAAGATTTCTAGGCGCCCTTAGGTATTTTACTAGTTTTAGGTATACTATTAGCTTTACGTTAGTAGTGTTTTTAGAGAAGTAAAGTTTTACGTTCCTCTAGCAGTTATGTAATAGTTACGTATTATAGTATGTAGTAGCGTAAGGAGCTCCTAAGTCTAAGGAAGTGTTCTAAAGATTTTAGCGTTTTTAGAAAGGCAATTATAGAAATAGCTTTAAGTTTAGTAGTTATTGTTAATAGTCTAAAGGAGTTAACTATTTTGCTAAAAATATGTAACGATATCCCTAGGCTAAGGGGCGGGATGCCTATGGATTAATTGGCGGGCCCTTAGCGAGACGTCGGCCTAGCCGGATTAGTTATTAAGCACATATATAGAAAAGCCCTCACGCTAGAGTAACCAGCTAGGAGTAGTTAAGTTGAATTCTATATTAATACCTATACCTATTATCTATTATTGTAATATCTATCTATTCTTTCCTAGGCTCTACCCCCTAGGTATAATCCCCTTATAATTATTTAACTTCTACCTCCTAGAGGGAGCCTACCTAAGAATAGAAGAACTATAATTAACCAGATTATTAGTAACTGCTTGCTAACAAGTTAATACTTAACTAGAGCTAGCTTCTAGCTTATTATTATTATTATTATCTAACCTATCCCTAACTAACCTATTAATAATTAAGCTAATATAGGTTATCTAGAAGTAAAATACGATACTTTTACGATTACTTACTAATTACCTAGCTACTAGTAAGAAGTAATATAAGCGCCCTCTAGTATATACTTACGGCATCCTATAAGAAAACAGCACGCTAGAGTAAGTATTAGATTAGCTAGTAGTAATATAGGCTAGTAATTAGCTTTATCTATTAGTATTAGAAAGCTACTATATTAAGTAGGCTCTTATAAAGGTAACCCTATTACTCTAGACGTAGTAGCATAACTACTAATTTATACTTAACGTAATAAGTAATAAGGTTAGCCCTTAGGCTGCCTTTAAAGTATTTATTTGCTAATTATATGTTAATCTAGAACTCTAGGAGAGACGCCTATATAGCTAACTCTATAATACCTACTAAAAGGCAGATTAATTACTACTATAATTCTTTACTAAATAGTTAGTAATACACCACACCTTAGGTATAAACTTTAAAGATAGTAGGCTGCTTGCCTTCTTATTTTTCTATTATCTATACCCTAGTATCTAGTAGGTATTAGTCTACTAGAAGTATAATACCTAGTAACTACGTAACGTTACCCTTACTACTAAGTAACTATAAGAACTCTACGTGTCGTGGCATCTAGCTATTACACGTAGGTGTAGAAATGTAAGGTGTAAGAAGCTTGGATTCTTCTAAGCTATTCTAGGCTATGGATATTACTAAGTAGGCTAGATCTACATCTATACTACTATAGTATTGTAGTGTAAACCACGCCACTACGCTACAGGCGGTGGTGGCGGAACTAGTAACTCCCTATAGCTATAATAACGCCCCCTCCCTATAAAAGCACACAACCATCCTTAGTTACTAATAATATAACTAGAATACTATTAGTTTAGAATAAATACTCTCTTTATCCTATAAGTCTATAAATATCTATCTCTTATTACTATAGTTATAAATCTAGTATTATAGTAAATCTTTAGTTTTTAATACTTAGTATTATAATAGAACTCTACTTAATTATAGGTTTAGTAAGTAATATAAAGTAGTACCTTATGCTATGTTATATTATTATTATGCTTATAGTTATAACATTCCTAATTAAAAAGGTTATAAATCTTACTATATTTATAGTAGATCTAGACTAGTAGAATTAAAGTTACTAGTAGTTTTAGTAAGGCTACCTTAATAGTTTAATACTCCTTAATATGTTTGTTATAATCTTTTATATAGTATTACTAGTTATAGATAGGATATATTAATTTAGTTTCTATATAGTTATTAATAATATAGATATATTACTTATATTTTTTACTTAGTATAATCTTATAGTTATAAGAGTATTTAAGATAACTATACTATTTCTAACCTAACTTATATTTAGGTTTAACTAGGTACTCTTTATAGTATAGTTCTAAGTATCTAATATCTTAATATAGAAGTAATCTATTAGGATAGAAGACTTTACTATATTTATAGAGAATAGTAGTATTTTTATATATTATATAGAAATAGTTAATCTAAGTAGTTATATTAGTTAGTATTTTAGTAAGTTTATTATAATTATATATCTTTATATTTTAGCTAGCTATTTATAAATATACTATAGTAATCCTAATTATATAAGGGAGTAGTATAGTTATATCCTCTATATTCTTTATAATTCCTCTAATATTAATTTAGATATTAACTTCTAAATTACTTATTTATAATATCTCTATAGGAGGTAACGCCTTATAAACCTTAATTCTATAAATTACTATAGCTAATAAATCTATTTTAGTATTATATAGTAGATATAAGGCTACCTATACTATATTATAAACTTCTCTTATTAAATGTTTACCTCTACTAAATTTAGTATAATAGTATAAGAGGAAAATAAGGTAGGGCTCCTTCTTAACTTTAGAAGGGTAAAGTATACTATTATAACAGCTAATCTACTTAATTAGATAGTTTCCTAAGTAATCTATAAGGTTAGTTTTAGGAATAAATTACTTATAATATTTATATTATAGATAGGTGTCTATATAGGTCTTCTCTATATACTAGATTTAGGTGTCTAATTTAATTTACTAATTATATATCTTATAGTTAATTATTTTAGAGTCTTTATATATCTTAGGACTAAACTCTATATTTACTAAGCTATATCTAAATTCTAATTCCTCTATATACTCTCTTATCTAGTAGATTATAAGTAATTTCTAATTAAAGTATAGTAGGGCGTCTTTATTATAGAATTTATATAGAAAATTACTATTACTAAGGTAAATATTATATATAGTTCTATTAGGTATAAGGTATTATAGAATTTCTATAAGACTATACTTCTTATTTTAATACTTAAGGTATTCTACTATATAGATATGTTATTTTATAATTATCTTATAGTTATTATATATCTTAGGTCTATGGTTTTTAATCTTTAGTTCTAAGAAGTTAAACTTAGCTTTAAGCCTCTTATAAACTAGCTTATTACTACTATCTAAACTTAACTTAGGGGATCTTAGGTACTTAGTACTATTTTTAGTATTTAGATTTAACTTATCTTTAGCTTAGTTATAATAGTTATTATAAATATTCTCCTAAATTTAAGCTAAATACTATTTTTTATACTTATCTACTATTAATTTAGTATAATTAATACTATTACTAGGTAGTAGTAGGAAAATATCTTTATACTTATCCTAGATTCTAAATAGTCTATACTATTAATAGGTAATAGGGTTTTAGGTACCCTTCTAGATATAAAATAGCATCTCTATTTAGCCTTTAATATATTTTTTTAGGAGACCTATTTCTACCTTATAATTTCTCTACTAATACTATATAATTATATCTATTTATTTTACTTTTAAACTATACTTTAGGTACTTTAGTAATATAGGTAGTTTCTAGTTCTTTATTTTCTTATACTCCTTTAGGTTTATATAGAATACTTAAATCTTAAGAAGATTAGCTTATCTACTTATAATAGCTCTTAAATTATCTATATTTATCTTTTAATAAACTTACTTCTAATACTTAAGGAAACTATACTATAAATTATAGTATAGTCCTAGATCCTTAGAATAGTCTAAGACATACTATTAATATAAAATATCTACCTAATCTTTCTTATCTATTATTAATACTCCTAAACTACCCTAAAGTTTATATATATATAGGGATTCCTTAAGTTTACTTATAAGGATGTAATT
This sequence comes from Colletotrichum sublineola, assembly GCA_020631755.1. Taxonomy (NCBI): domain Eukaryota; kingdom Fungi; phylum Ascomycota; class Sordariomycetes; order Glomerellales; family Glomerellaceae; genus Colletotrichum; species Colletotrichum sublineola. The sequence goes on along the minus strand of JAHSQG010000006.1, from coordinate 3,185,865 downwards.
GGTTGGCGACCGGTCGGCAGGCCTTATAAGGGCATGTGTGGTGTAGTGCTGGCACTAAGTGCTAGAACTAGTTAATCTTTTAGTCTGTTAGTTGAATGGTCTATTATTAGGTGTGGCACACCACCCATACCCCTTACATTACTATAGACATATATAGTAAGTATTATAGACTATTTAGTATTAATCTTATTAATAAGCTTATTTTTATAGGTAATCTACTAATTAATAGATATAAGGGTGTTACTAACTCTAGGTAGTTAAACCTTAACTTTATTAATTAAGTACTTATTAATATTAACTATACCTAAGATATACTTAATTTCCTATCCCTAAATGCCTAGGTGTTTTATGTTTAGGTCTTTAAACTTATATATAGTTAGGTAATTAGTAGTCTTAAGGTTTATTATTACTGTTTTAATAAAGTTATTAATTATATAGGCGCCTAGTAGTTTATCTTTAGTAAACTTAGTCTTTAGGGTACTAGCTACTTTAGTAGGCTTATTAATATTAACATAAGCTTAGATTATAATTACTAATAAGAGTTTAAAATTAGTATAGGTATATATATTATGTTAGATATTATTATAGATTATAGATATACTTTAGTTTTTAGTAGTATAATCTTTAAGCTTATAGCTAATATTACCTATAAGTATAGTAAGTTTCTCCCTAGAAATACCTTTAGTATACTTATAAATAATTAAACCTATAGTATAAGTATACTAATAAATATAATACTAATAGTTATAACTATTCTTAAATATCTTATATTTAAGAGTTACCTTAGTTAGTATTATTACTAAGGGATTTACTACTCTAAGCAAAAGTAGTATTAAGTTTTAGGCTAAGGATAGTAATAATAGTAATAAATAAAAATAGAAGAAATAAAAGATAACATAGTAATATAATTTAGTAGTAGGGGTAAGAGAAAATAATAAATAATATTACTAAGTATAGGATTAGTAATTTATATATTAATAATACTAAGTATTAAAAAATTAAGAATTCTTAGGTAGGAAAAGAAAAATTTATAAAATAACTAATCTAGTACTCCTTCCCTATCTATAATTTTTAGTTTATATAGCTAATACTATACTTAGCTTATCTATTTTAGTAAAATCTATATAGTCTTATAGGTTTTAGATATATAACTATAGCTTAACATAAAAGTTAGTCTTAGGAATATATAACATACGTTTACTAATTTACTTACTTATACTTAGTTTTATACCTATTAATTCTATTAGTTTTACTAGTTTTATTCTCTTAAAGGTATATACTAAGTTACTAGTATTTTATATAAGAAGATTCTATAGATACTAGGTGTTATATATAGGTAAATATCCCTTCTACCTTATAAGATATTTAACTATTAGTTTCTATATAACCTATAAGACTCTTTAATTTATTAATTTCTTAATTTTATATAATTACTATTCCTTATTATCTCCTTCTACTAAAACTAGACCTAGGCTTAAAGGATTCTATCTAAAAGGATTAATTCCTTCTAGGGCTACTTTTAACTAGGTAATAAAGACAACTAGATAAACTTTCTAGTTAGATAGGAAATTAAGCTTATATACTAGTTAACTAATTTTACTTAGAACCTTAAATAGTCTAATATACTACTAAGACTATTTATAATATAGTTTACTAGGTAGTTTATATCTATAGTAAAGTTTAAGGTATACTTTATTACCTACCTAAAAGGTTTTAGGTTTATACTTCCTATTATATTTAATTTTTATTACTACTACGCCTAATATTATAAGTATCTTAGCCTCTTATATATATAATTTCCTAATAGCTTATAATTACTTAAATATTAATAGTTTTAGGTCTAGATTTAATACGTCTACTACTACTAGTAGATAGAAACCTATTATTACCTTATTTAGAGATCTATTTAGGGTAACTAAAAAGGCTTAGTTAAGGGCGTATTAGAAAGCTAGAATAATATCTAGCTATAGGATATCTAAGGTTAATATATAGTATTAGATTATAATTTCTACTTCCTAATTTTATCTTTTAGTTACCCTATCTATCTAAGGGTAATAAGTAGTAGATATAGCTAATTTAACTCCTAGGGTATCCTATAGGTTTACCTAGAATTCTAAAATAAATTTAGTATTATAGTTAGAGATAATATATATAAGGAGCCCCTAATTATATAGCTATAGTATCTATAATAATAAGGTAGCCTATTTTAGTACTCTATATATAGTATTCCCTAGTATAAGAAGCAATTTCTTACTAAACTTATATATTACTACTAATAACATTTTAAATTCCTTAACTAGCTTTAAAGCTACTAGCTAAAATAAATATTTTACTAACACCTTAGGAAGTCTAATAATAAAATCTATTATAATAACTATAAATAGTTTTAGAGGATTAAGAATAAGTTAAAGTTCTCCTAATAGCTTACTTCTATCTATAGAATTCTCTAGGTACTATAGGTACTATTAAATATTATTATAGGCCAAAAGGGGTGTATAGCCTACAACACCAGATAGGTCGTAGCTAGTCACATACCTATAGGTATAAGTAGCTGTCAACTTAGGGAGTATCATAAGTTAACTATAGAATACTACTTAGACCTAATTATACCTACCTTTTATCTATACTATTATTACCTTATACTTACTTATTTATTCTCTATTACTACTTTACTATTCTATTTCACTCTCTTACTATGTATCTCTACGATGCTACTGTCTATTCCATCCGGCAGCACTAGCAGCCTATTTACCCTATTAGATCTATAACAGCTACCAGGAGGGCTATATCAAGTAGTAGTATAACCACTTTAATCTAGACAACCTTAAATTTCTTTTCTTTACAGCCAGACCATAAAGGAACATACCTACCCTAAGGAGATCCTTAAGAAGCAGGCATATAACTTCTACAGCCAGGCTATATTAAGGACCTCTAATAACTATTAATATAACTATAGAAATACCTAACCTACCTACTAGCTACTAACATTATAAAACACCTTTATAAGGATATTAACTACCTCTACTATATTAAATTCCTTATAGATAAACCCTATTATAGCCTAGTTAACTAGTAGAAAGGGTTTAAACTTAAGCTAGGTATAGAAAATAATAACTACTAGATAAAGTTATATATTTAGCTAGTAAAAAGGATTATTTAATCTATAAGGGAAAACCTAAAACTAGTAAGTAAACTTAGCTTAGCCCTAATACTAGAACCTCTATCTTAAATAAACTCCTAGACATTATAGACCTTAAACCACCTAGTTATACTAGAAAGGACTATAGCAACCTAGGAGCCTAACCTACTACAGAAACCTTAAGACCCTTACCTACCAGACCAAAGTAGCATATCAAGTCAACTATTAGAAAAGGACACATCAGTAATTTCTCCTAAATCCTAAGGCAATCTACTAACAGAAGGCATAAGAAACTCAGAAACTACTAAAGGGAAGGAGGTCTAAAGCTAAGACCTATTAGTAAAAATAAGCAACCTATAGCAGTAATTACACTACACTAGAGGGGAGCCCTACTTTACCTAATAAGCTCTAAATAGCTTTATCCCTCAGACCTAATACCCCCACTCCTAATAATTCACCTAAAGGCAGCAATATAAGCCCTCACACCAGATACCCAGACAATTCCCTAGCACCTAAGGGTACAGGCCCAGCCCATACTTAATAGGTCCTCTAGGCTTCTAACCAACCTAGGCAAGCCAACCCACCCAAGGGTAGTAATACAAGCCCTTACTCTAAGTACCTAGACAATTCCCCAGCACCTAAGGGTACAGGCCTAGCCTATACCTATTAGGCCCTCTAGGCTTTTAGCCAACCTAGGCAAGCCAATTCACCTAAAGGTAGTCACCACCTCAGTCAGGTCAGACAGCATACACACCACTAAAACAAACCACCTAAGCCCCTACCTAGGCAACTCTATCTAATAGGACAGTATGGTATATACCACCCTAAGGGACTAGACCTACCATGCTATAGACAGGCCCTACACCTCTACTAAACCTAATAGTATAGACAGGACTATCCCCTTAAGGATAACTACCTATAAACCTACTAGCATAGTAAGGTCTACTACTTAACAGACTACTACAACTAGGCATACTAATAGGGTAGGGCTCCTCTCAAATAGACCTAATAATTAACACCCTATAGACATCCTAAGTAGACATACTAGTAGAGAACCTACTAAGGGTACTTATAGAGCAGCTGTTAAATACTACCCTAGTAATAACAAATACCCTATTAATAGCAGCCTAGAACATATTAGCTAAACCCTATATAGGTATGTTTTAGCCTAACATAGATATAAAGAAGTACTCCCCTAAGCCTATTTTTTATAACTACTAAGCCATATACTATAGAGATATTAAACTATAGATCTAAGTAGTAGAAAGCCTACTACTAGACTAAGGGGCTATTAATAAGGTTAGCTAGAATATTACTTAATACCTAAGGGGATCTATATAGAACTAATAGGAATTTTAGCTATTAGATAGTAAAAGAATATAGTTAAAAACATAAGGGTAGGGAATAATTATAAACTAAATAAAACTCTAGTTTAGCCCTACTATAGGAGATATATAGAAGTAGTTCTAGGAAAACTTCTTCTCTATAGAGAAGGTCTCTAGGGATAGTAATATCTATACCTTTACCTAAGAGTACTTTAAGTATACTTACGCCTAGGGAGATTACTCTAATAAATAGTTACTTACCTACCTATACTACTACCTTATACTATAGCTATAATAGTTCCTCTATAAACCTATAGATATAGACTCTCTAGATTCCTATATTACCCTTATAGAGGAATACAAAAAGGCTATAAGGGATATAGTAGGAACCTCTAGATATAACCTAATATATATTAATAACATATACTTCTAAGGGTAGGCAAACACTACTATAAGGGATAACCTAATATATAGGCAAAGTAACTCCTATACATACTAATATATAGTATTTCCCTCCCTAAATATCTTATCAAACTAGAGTAATACACCCTAGGGATTAGGTAATACTACTAATAATACTTACTATGTTAGTAGTAATATAACTCCTAATACGTAATATATTATAGGGAATACACCCTATATAGTAAGAAATACTCCCTATATTTAGGGTAATACACTCTATATAGGAATAAATACTCTTTATATTCTATTAAATATAACTAATATAATAGTAGATACCCTATATATTATAATAAATACTACCTAGATAGAGGTAAACTCCCCTTATGTCCTAGGAGATATACCTTATAACAACCTAGATAGAGTAGTATACTAGTAAAATAGTAGCTAATTCCCTAACTAAGGAAGGTTTAACTAGAACCTAAGGGAAAACACCTAAAGGGGATGGGGAAGCCGCAAAGGGGACTAGCCCTACTAGAATAGCTAACAGAAGGAGATAGGGGGTAATCCTACTTAGCAAGTAAGAGACTACTAACCCTAGAGAGAAGGTTAACAAAACAGCAGGTAGAAATAGCAAGCCTACTATATCTAAAGGAACAACAACTCTAAGAATAATATCTAGTTTATATAAGAAACTAACCTAAACGTAGATACTATTATTAACTAACTTATTAATAAGGGCTTTATCCTTAATAAAGTTAATAAGATACCTACCACCCTAGTAGACTTTACTAACTTTACTACCTAACTATAAGCTTATAATAGTAACCTACCTAAACTAGAGATAAAGGCTATCCTATAGGATAGGGAGGAAACTTTACCCTAATAGGATAAGATAGAAGAGTACCTTACCTAAGTAGAGGAGTCCATAAGAGATAAGGATATACTCTAAGCCTAACCCCTATAGGATAAGTTAACTAAAGTACTAACTAATATAGATATAACAAACTTTACCTTCTAGTAAGGAGAGGTTATTAAAGTAGTTATTAAGCCTAATAGAAAAAAGGAATACTATAAAAAGACTTACCTCTAAGTTAAGATAAGGGCTAATAAGGAATTAGAGGACTATACTATTTATATAGATATAGGTATGTTAGTTATCCTAGTAGACTAAAGCTAGGTAATAAGTTTTATAAAGAACCTACATTTTAATATAATAGAGCTATAGACAATAGGGGTAGTTAGATTATTATTTACCCTATAAGAAAAAGTTACCTTTAACCTATATATAGTAGGAATAGTAAAGGGAACAAAGATTAAGGTATATACTATAGTCATAGCAGGAGTAGTTAAAAACCTCCTAGCCAAGCTATTACTTAGTATACCCTTCTATAACAACTATAGTATAATAGTAGACTTTAATAAGAAAACTATAACCCTCTACTCTATATATAACATAGTAATCCCTATATTAATTAAACACTATTTCCTAGTAATAAGAAGGTTAATAGTAAAGTATAATACTATTATATACCCTAGGTAAATATACTACCTACTAGTTAACTATCTTAACCTCTCTAAACAATTTAAGGAGGATAGTATAAATAAGACCTACTAAGTTTACTCTACCTATATATATATCCTTAACATAGTAGTAGACTATAGGACCCTAAAGATAGTACTAGTATATAATAAGACAGTAGAGCCTATTATTATTAAGAAGGGTACTAAGGTTAGTTAAATTACACTAACATATAGAAAAGAAATAGCATAGTAGATTAGCTAAAAAACATTTATATAAATTACTAATAACATAACTATAAACTTTACTAACCTAACTAAAGACTTTATAATAATATTAGAAACAGTAGAGGAGGAGATAGAGATAACAGATAAGGTCCTACTAATCCCTAAAGAGGTACTAAACTATAGTATTAGCAAGCTAGACATCTACCCTATAATAACTAACCTCTATAGTATAGAGATCTATATAGACAACCTGAAATTTACTAAAAAACTCTATAATCTCCTTAACTAATACTACATCTACTACAACTATAGGATAATACCTATCCTAGACAAGGAGAAGATAAGGATTAAGCTTATTAACAGCTAGTAGAACTAAAAGTCCTATATTAAGGTGTTTCTACTAGGACTTAAGGATATAGAGTTCCTTAATAAAGAAATAGAGAAACAACATAAGAAAGGGAAGGCTAGTTAGCAAATTAGCCTAGTAGCCCTTATATACCTAATCTTTATTATCTAGAAGTATAAGGAGGATAGGATAAAGGGGAAAAGACATATAGTAGTTAACATACACCCCCTTAACAAGTAGGCATCCCCTAATATCTACCCCCTCCCTAACTAGAAAGACATCATATAGTTACTTTAAGGGAAAAAGCATATAATAATGTTTAACACCTCTAGGTTCTTTTACTAGCTTAGTATGTATCCTTAGTATAAAAACTAAATAGTAATAATAAGTCCTTATAGACTTAAGTACTCTAATATTATAATAATAGGGTATAAAAACTTACCTATATATACCTAGTAGTTTATAGATTATTTATTCTTCCTATATTATTACTTTATTTACATATATATTAATAATATTATAGTCTTTAGTAATATAGATAAAGACTACCTCTAGTACCTTAAGATTATACTAAAGCTATTAGATAAATACTATATTTATATTAGAGTACTAAAGTTATTTACTAGCTTCCTATTAGTAAAACTCCTTAGCTATATTATAGATAGTAATAATATCTAGAAAATAGAGGACTATATCTAAGCCTTCTAGTAACTTACCTTTCTATATAGTCTATATATTCTAGAAATATATCTTAGGATAGGCGGCTAGCTACACACTAGATTACCCTAGTTTAACATAATAGCTACCCCTCTTAACAATAAGAAGACAAGGCTGGTAGTAAGGCTATAAAAAGACAATATACTTAAGCTAGGAACCTCACGCTAAGTCTAAGTAAAGATTATTACTAAGGAGACTTTTAACCTTACGCCTAAGGAACTTAACACCTAGAAGATGCTATAAGAGAAACTCTACGCCTAGGCTATATAATCTTACTATAACCCTAAAAAGCCCCTCTTCTTTAAGATAGACATATATATTAATAGCTTTAGGCTTATAGTCTTTTAACTAGATTACAACTAGGATAGTAAGAAACTACCTAAAATTAATATACTAAGGGAGCACATCTAGCTAATTCTATTCTTATTACATACCATAATAGTAGTAGAAAAACATTATAGCATAACTAAGGTAGAGATTACTACTATTATATAGGCTATAAAGAAACTTTAGAAACTTATATAGTCTAATAAGTATAAAGTTATTATCCTAATAGACTATATAGTAGTAAAAGGCATTATTACTTATATATTACTAAAAATACTAGACCTTAATAAGGTAAACCTTAAACTAGCTAACATAGTAAATTACCTATCCTAATTCTACCTAAAGATATTCTATATACCTAGGAAACTTAATATAGTACTAGACATACTCTCCTATCTCCCTATTACTTATCCTAATCTTAATAAGTATTTTCCCTATAAGGACAAACTTATAGATATTAATAATAAAGATAATATCCTAGACTCCTTTACTAATATAGTAATATAGCATATAAGAGATAAACCCCTAGCTCTAGGGAAGGCTAATACTACTATAGTATAACTTAGTAGGGACTTTACGTATAATATTATTACTAGATACTAGGGTAATAAGAGGTTATATATCCTACTAAGACTAGTAAAGAAGGTACTCTCTAGTAGGATAGAGTATATTACGCTAGACAAGGTAAAGGAGAACACCTAGGGGCCCTAGGAAAAGTAATAGCACTACTATATACTCCTATAGGAAATTAATAAATAAGGCCTCCTATACTATATTAGTATAGATAGTACTAAGAAACTCTATATACCTAAACTAGTAGTAGGATATATACTAGAACTTACCTATAACAGGAAGTTTTACTTTAGTATTAATAGAATACTAGTAAAGCTTAGAGGCGTTTATATCTATAGGAAGAAGAAGATAGTTAAGAAGTATATTACCTATTACCTAGCTTACTAAGAAAACCAGACAGACTACTAGAAGGCCATAAGATCCCTCTAACCTATTATAACTCCTAGCATACCCTATCACACTATATTAATAGATTTTATAACAGACATACCGCTAGTTCTAAGTTAAAGGACCTTCTAAGTATTACCTAACTTTAACCTACTAGACTCCCTCTATACTATAACATATAAGTTTAGTAAGAAGGTTATCCTTATCCTAGGGAATATTTAGTATAAAGCTTACTACTAGGCTTAAGTATTACTTTAGATACTTATAGTATATAATTAGGGCCTACCTTAAGTAATTATTAGTAATTATAACCTAAAGTTTATATTAGTAGTTTAGGTATTAATATTTAACACCCTTAAGGTAAAGCTCCTTATCTCTATTATATATTACCCCTAGACTAATAGATAAAGTAAAAGAATAAACTAGATAGTTAAAATTATAATCTACTTCTATATATATACTAACCTAGATATCTTATAAATAGATATAATCCTATTACTATAATATATACTTAATAACTCCCTTATAGTAATAATTAGCTACTTACTAAATAAAGTTATACTTAGCTTTTAACCCTATATAGTACTAAAATACATTAGTAATAAGGTAATACCCTTTAAGTCCCTAGAAGTACTCTAAGAGACTTACTATATAGAGGTACTAGCCCTTATTAATACTATAGGAGTAATTTAGAAGGAGAGGTTTAACAATAAGTACTATAAGGTGGAATTTACTAAAGGAGACAAGGTATACCTCCACCTAGGCAAAAGATACTTACTACCAGGTAAGCCTAAGAAGAAATAGTCACTATAGCATATAGGACCTTTCTAAGTTATTTATATAGTTAGACTAGGAGTATATAAACTTAACCTACTAAAATACTAGAAAGTCTACCTAGTAGTTTCTATAGTATAGCTCTAAAAGGCAGCATAAGGTAAAGACCCCTTTAGTAGAGAGGAAAAACCCCTAAAACTAGTAGAGGTTAATAGTATACTAGAGTATAAGGTTAAGAGGCTTATTAATTAGAGGATTAAGTAGCAAAAGGGGTAGCCTATAGTTAAATATCTTATTAAGTAGAAGGGATATTCACTAGCTTTAAACATATAGGAACCCTATAAGAATCTTAAGCTAAATACTAGAGAGATAGTTACTTCCTATAAGAAGGAGTAACCTATTAATTAGGTAGCTAAGGAAGGAAGGAAGCAACCTAAACAGCCTACCTATTAAAAGCCACCCTCCCTCTACTAACAACCTATTTACACCTTTCTTCTATTAACAACTACTACTATACTATAGTATATTATATATCTTTAACTACTACTATAAATATCTATATATTTATACCTTTTAATAAGAGCTTTATTATTCCCTAGCTACTATATTTCTTTATAAATAACACCCTTATAGGTATGTTATCCCCTAGTATAAACAAACATATTATTATTTTCTTAAAGGGAAGGCACCTACCTTCTACTTCCTTCCTTCTAAGAAGCTAACTATTATTACTTCTATTTTTTAATACCTATTATTTAGGGTATATTAACTTACCTACCTATACTACTTACTTCCTCTATTTTTTATACTCTTTAACTACTATTATTTCCTCTTTCTATTAAGCTAAAATATTACTAGTATTATTACTAGTAACTTTACTCCTTAACTATAATAACCTATACTAGTACTACTATTATTAATAGTATAGTTAGTATAGTAGACAACTTAGGAGAACACTAGTAGCATAACCTTAATAAGGGAGGCATAAACTATAGTGCTAATAACATAGGACTTAACTAGGATTAATATAACTTTAACTAGCATATTAATCCTCAGCCTAGCAATAAGATAGTTACTAACTAGGACTCTCCTTATAGGCTCCTTCTAAACTATAGCTTTCGCCTTATTAACCCTATCCTTCCCCCCTCTACCATACTAATCCCCCTAATCCACACCAGACCAGTAAACCTTAACACTACTATAATAGAACAGGATAAGAACACTAAGATAACTAATACTAGTACTATCTAGCCCTAGCAGGACAAGGCACAGCACTTACAGGACGCTATAGTCTAGCCTTAGTTAACTAATAAAAACCCTATTAACCCTAATAACATATTTAGGGAGTAATATAGAGAGACTAAGGATAATAATACTAAGAGTCTAGTCTTATTAGTCTATACTAAAGACATTAAGTACCTAAAGGGTATAAATAATTCTAGTAATAAGTAGGAGGAGTATATTACTAAGAAGAAGGTTAAGAAATACCCCTATAAGGTTAAGGCATATATAGTATACCTTAAGGAGTATAATAAGGCTATAGACACTAGCTATAAGCCACCTAGCCTATAGATAGTAATAAAACGTCTTAGGATAGCTAGATATAAAAAGGAGCAAGCTAAGCTTAAGGCAGTACAACCTAGGCCTATAGAAGGATAACATAAGCAGTAGGACTAGACCACCCTATAGACCCTAGTAACTATACTTTACTATGCCTAGTTAATTTATATATCTCCTAATAAGGATAAGGAGTATATTCCTACCTAGGCTAAGGCTCTTACCTACCTTAAAGAGGACTTTAAGTACTACCCTAACTATCTCCTTAAAAAGAAGACCTAAGCCTAGCTAGAGGGTTTCTATAATACTTATATAAAAGTATACCCTAGTAAGTACTAGTCCCTTATATTAGACCTTACTCTTTACTACATACTAGATATAATAAATAAAGTCTATAACGCCTTTATAAAGAACAACCTATAGACTAAGTACCTCCCCCTATATACCTACCTTCTAGGTATACTCTTTATCTACTAAAAGGGTAATTATAGTACTAAGGTTCTTAGTACCCTTCTCCTTATCTAATATCTAGATATAATCTCTATTCTAGAGATATATTATACTAGTATTAAGGGAAAAACCTTAAGGGCTATTACCTATATAAAAGACAAGATTATTAACATAGGACTAAGAGTTAATAAAGCCATTACTAAGGCTAAGAGAGTTAAGGCTATTACTAAGGCTGTAAAGAAACATACTACTAACACTAAAGATAGTACTAAAGACATAGCTAATAATATTAATACTATTATTAAGAACATACATACTAAGGGTAACAAACTTATTAAGCTAAATAAGAAAATTAACAACATAGTTGTTAAAGTTAATAGAGTAAACAAGCATATTAGCCTCCTTAAGTATAAGGCTAATAACCTAGATACCCTTAATAAGTTTAAGGGTAATAAGTTTTACGCCCTAGCCTAGAAGGTTAATAATATTACTATAAAGCTTACTATATTTACTAATACTACTATTACCTTACCTTACCTTACCCCTATATTACTAGCTATAACTACTATCCTACTATACTACCCTACTATAGAGAAGAGTACTAAGTAAGCCGTAAAGCTCCTAGCTTATAACTCTACCCCTAAGAGATTATAAGTATTAATTAATAATAATAATAAGTAAGGGAACTACTAAAAGGACACAAGAGAATTAAGGAGTTATATAGAGATAGAGAGGAGTATAGACCTATATATAGATATTTTGTTCTTAGCACCCTAATAAGTACCTCTTCAAGAGGGGGTACTTATTATAGGCCAAAAGGGGCGTATAGCCTATAACACTAGATAGGTCATAGCTAGTTATATACCTATAGGTATAAGTAGCTATTAACTTAGGGAGTATTATAAGTTAACTATAGAATACTACTTAGACCTAATTATACCTACCTTTTGTCTATACTATTATCGCCTTATACTTACTTGTTTGTTCTCTATTACTACTTTACTGTTCTATTTTACTCTCTTACTATGTATCTCTATAATACTACTATCTATTCTATCTAGCAGTACTAGCAGCCTATTTACCCTATTAAATCTATAATAGCTACTAGGAGGGCTGTGTTAAATATAGTCTTAGATATATTTTATCTTTTACTAAAAGTAAAAACTATCTAATATATATACTACTTTATATTTACTAAAATAATTTATATTATTATAGACTATCTTTATAACTATAGATATATATATATTTAAAATTACTAATTATTCTTAAGTATCCTTTCTAATATAATAAAGAAGATAATCTTTTACTATAAATAGTAAGCTAAGTTGTTTTCTAGTAGTAATTTTATAAATATCTATTTCTATATCCTAATAGGTTATAGTATTAATAACATCTTAGTACCTTTATTCCTTTTAGTATCTATCTACTATTATATTATAGAGTTTATTAGATATATAAGGTATAACTATTATAGGCTAAGATAAATATCTATTTTTACTATAATCCTAGATGTTATCTAATTTACTTATTTCCTTCTTTATTTATCTTTTTTCTACTATTTTTACTTTTCTAGCTTTTACATTCTACTCTATTAGTTATATAGAATTAGCGTTATAGACTATTAGTAGTCTAGAGAGTATATCTAAGATAAGGTTAATATAGCTAAGAATATAGACTACCTCTAATTTAAATTACCTAAGATAAATAGAGGAATTAATAAGGTAGGGATTTATCTTATCTATATTTATAGTTTATAGTAAAGTCTACTTAATAATCCCTTTAGTAGTAATATAGTCTATTAAAATAATAATAGGTATATAACTTAATTATAACTTAGTTCTAGCCTTTTTATATACCTATATAATATAGGTAACCTCTATCTCTATTATACTATAGGTTTTCTCTATTATAGTTAGTTTCTAGCTTAGGAATATAATTAGCTATATTAAGTTTATAGGAATAGTTTTACTATCCTAATCTACTAAAAGATAGAATATAAATACTATTATTCCTTTTAGACTAGTATTAATATTAATAAATAATTATTAATTTAGATTATAATAGTATAAGACTATTTTTTTATAGAGCTATTCTATTAAAATATAGAATACTTATTATTCTACTTTAGTTAGGATAAATATTATTTAGGCTATATATACTATCTTAGCTTATTTTATTAGTCCTTCTTAAAGTTTTCTAGATACCTTACTATTATATAATAATTACGTTTTTTACTCTTAGAAGGGTAAAGCCTTATAATAATACTAGGAGATAAAATAATAAAGAAACTTAGTTTTACTAATAAATATCTCTAAGTTAGATAGTTTCTTTAGGTAGGTAATCTTCTTTAGTACCTAAATATAGTCTTTAGTTATATATATTCCTAAGGCGTTAACTTTAAAACCTAACATATTAATAGAGTTATAAGCTAAAAAACTCTTAGTTAGATTAAGAGCTAGCCTAATATCCTTAAAGATCTATAGAACTATTTCTAGGTATTAAAGATAGTCCTTAAATATATTACTAAAAATAATAATATTATTAATATATACTCTAATAAAATAATAGTATCTATCTAGCTTCTAGTTTATAAATCTTTAAGCATATAATAGTAAATTTTTATAACCTATTAGTACTATATAGGATATTTCTAACCCTTAAGGGCTTATAATAACTATATAATCTTAATATTCTTAAAATACTAGAAGCTAATAGAAAAAGGTAGATATATTAAAAACTATAAACTATTTCTTTCCCTATAAACTAGAAATAATATTATCTGAAGATAGTAGAGGATATAAATCTAGTACTATAATCTTATTAAGTTAGTATAAGTTAACTATAACTCTCCCCTTATGTTTTCTATCTACTACTTACTATACTATAAATACTAGGTATCTAAATAGTATTAACTTTATTATCTAGGAAAACTATTCTTAGGTATACTTAAGGTTATTCTACTAGTTAAAGAACTTATAATCTTTTAATCTTAGATTATATAGTCTAGTTCCTAGCTTCTAGTTTTACTAGTTATTAACTAAATTAATTCTTATTTTCTTATCTTTTAGTATTAGAATTATACCTTAATTACACTATATGTTATATTATTCTAGTAGCCTATAGACTAACTCTACCTTACCTAAGTTAGTAGTAAAAACGTAAATACTATCTTTAGTTATAATCTTAGGTATAAAGTCTAGTTAAGTAGGACTTATTATTAGCCTTAGAGGAGGTTCTATATTATAGGTTAGTTTTATTAATTCCTCTACCTAAGCCTTATCTACTATTAGTACTAATAATACTACGTTATTAATAAGAAATTTATATAGAGTTTTATCCTCTATATATACTACTATAGTTTCTACTATAACTATATAGTCCTATAATAATTAGTATTCTCTATCTAATTTATAAGATAATATAGTTCTTAAATGTTTATTTTAATAAAGTCTAAGGGGCTAATTCTTAGAATTAATTAAGTATATAAATTTAGTAGTCTTCTTAGTATAGATATAGCTTAATACTATTAGATATATAGCTTTAAATATATAATCTACTATACTATATCCCTATAGGTAAGAGGGTAGATTTATATAGTATACTAGTATGTAAGCTATTTTACTAGGCCTTAGTGTTATGTTATAAGTAACTTTAACTTATCTAAAAATCTATTAAATTTTTAACTAAAAGGTTATTAGAGTTATTATACTATATATATAATAGAAATAGATTTAGGACGTAGTATAATTAAGTTCTACTCTATATATATTAAGGAATTCTATACCTAAGAGCAGCTTTAGCTTAAGGTTATTTATAACTATTATAGTAATAGTAAAATAGCCTAAAATAGGAATACTATTAATACTTACTAGAATGTAAATATTAAAAGTAGCTATCTCTTTAATCTTAATATAGCCTATAATACTATCTATATATTTAGGTTTAATTTTCTATAAATAGACTAACTTAGGATTTAATATAAGCTAATACCTATCTACTATAATTAATAATACTCCTATATCTATATAAACTTTATAGTCTTTACTATTAATATCTTAGTATACTTTTAGATAGTAATATAAGTTATAGGCTATAGGTAACTATAGAATCTACTAAGGTACTACCTTAATAACTTAACCTAGTTTAAACTTAAGGCTATTAGTTGCCTAGGGGTAGATTTAGCTATCCTAATAGTAATTAAAGAAAATAGGATTCTATATGTCCTCTACGTTTTAGGTTTTATTAGATACCACCTTAGCTAGTTCTATCTTAGGTGGTTTTAGAGTAGGTTATAACTCTACTAGTACTATTAGTCTAGGGGAATAAGGTCTAATACCTTTAGCTATAGGTTCTATATATATATTAGTAAAGATATACCTTATTAGGGTATTAGTATAGGGGAAAATCTAGCTATATTTCTAATATTAATATACTAGTAGCTTATCTATAGTAGGTAGTAGTTTTAAATTATAATTTTAAACTTTAGTCTACTACTAATATAGTCTAATAGTCTTTATTACTATAGATCTTATATTATACTAGGTACTAATCTTATTATCTATATTACTATTCTTAATAATAGTATATATAGGTTCCTTACCTTTAGATTCCTTAGTATCTATATAAATATATCTATCCTTAGTTAATTAATTATATTAGTCTTAAAAGTCTATATTATCCTTATAAAGTAAAATTAGCTAGTAAGGCATCTAGCCTAGGTAATACTAGACCTATCTTTAGTATCTATATTAATATAGCTAGAAATTACGCTAATACTATTATAATCCTCTATAAATATAAGCTCTACTATAGTAATATCTATTTCTATAGAATATATTAAAATATAGCTAGTTATAGCCTCTACTATAGTTATTATAATAAGAATTATATAGGGTGTTTTTATATTTACTATAAGGCTTACTATTTCTAAAGTTATTAAAATAGCTATAATTATTATATTAGTATCTACCTCTATTTCTATAGAAAGGTGTACTATAATTTCTACTATAAAAATTTCCTTAGTCTAGTACCCTTCTATACTTATTATTATAGGAATTAGTATTATACGCCTCTAAGGCGCTATAGTATATATTACTATCTTTAGAGTCCTATATATAATATACTACTTAACGTTTATCTCTAGAAATAGGGGTTTTTATAGCTATATTATTAGTTTCTATTTTCTTCTTAGTAGCTATAACTTTATAGTCTACTTATTAAAGCTATTCTATTATTATCTAATTATCTAGTATTTTAATAATCTATTAAATAGATAGATCTAGATATAGGTAGATTTTATTTATTATGTTAATTTATATATAATAGCTAGTTACTTAGTATACTTATACTACTTCTATAGCCTAATCTATAAACTTTTTACTAGCTAAGATGTTTACTAATATGTAATATATAACTACTAATTTAGCTTAGGCGTCTATATAACTTATACTAAAACGGCTATATAGTATAGAGAACTACTATTCTAGACTAGCTTTAGTACTATCTCTCTTATCCTAAGAAAGCCCTAAATAGAACTAAGTATAGGCTTTACCTAAGAGGAGTTAGTTTAGATTAAGGTAAGCTAAATTCTATTTTAATACTATATTATAGTTATTATTAACTAAGCTAATAAATATTTCTATATTAGACTAGTAGGTCTAACCCTTTTCTATAGATAGGGATTTTATATCTATATTAGGGTAGAAATATCTAATACTAGTAAGGTAAAAACTATTTATCTACTAGCTATTAACTAATAATCTCTTAAGTATTATTTAGAATTACTCTTATATTATTATAACTAGAGCTAGTTAGGTTTAAGATAAAGGGTTAGTAGGACCTATAGGACCTACTATTACTATACTATCTAATAGGAATATACTAAAGTCTTTTAGAACTAAATAAGGCTTAAATAGATAGGGCGGTATAGTCTAGGGTATTAGTCTATTTAGTATAGTTTAGGGTATTAGTATAGTTTAGGGTATTAGTATGTCTAGTATAGTTTAGGGTATTAGTATATCTAGTAAGGTAGAATCTATTATAATACTAACTAATAGGGTATTAGAAATTAATCCTATATTAGTATTTATATAAGAAGTTAAAACTATATTAGTATCTATACTAGTTTTACTAGAGGTCTTACTAGACTATTAAGTAACCTAGTAGTCTTTTATAAATATTATACTTTATAGATATTATAGAAACTTATAATTTAGGTCTAAATAAATAATAGTAAATTCTTTTTATATATTAGTTTCCTTAGTTTATTTCTAATATAGTTTTAAAATAATAGATACTACTATAGTTTAAAAAGACTATAGATTAGTAACCTAATATATAGGGTACTTTAGTAACTAGGATCTAGTAGATTAAGTAGTAGTTATAGTTAGTATAGGAGGATAAATACGTAAGCTAAAATAGTAGATAAGTCTAAGGTCTTTTAGTAACAAACTAAAAACTACTAGGCTTATTAACTATAGTTAAATAAATTAGTTAACATAATAGATATTATAATTATTAGGATTATCCTAGTTTATTAATATTATTAAAATCTACTAGGGATAGTATAATAATAGGGTAATAGTTTTATATAATATATATAGGGTAGGAATAGGGGGGTGGTAGGGTAAAATCTAATAAAGTCTAATAGGTAGATATAACATTAAGAGGCGGTATAACACATAATTTTAGTAGAACTGGTTTTCTACCTGTTCTTAACTTTATAGAAATGCTATTAATTAGTCTAAATAAGGATACCTAATGTTATTAGTAATTTATAGATTTATAGATAAATAGTAATTATTAAGCTCTTTTTATTTTAATAAAGGTAGCTTTTAGTAAGTAGTAATTAATAGATTTTACTTAAATAATAATAATTTACTATATAGTAATTTCTAAAGGTAATAAGGTCTACTAGTTTTTCTAGTTAGAGATCTTTAGAAAAAACAGAAAAAGAGATAGTAACTTATTAGTTAGAAAAAAGAATTAGAAATAAGAGGTATGGTATTAAACTAGGTTGTACTACTATTTGTTGTGGCATCCGGCTATTACACATAGGTGTAGAAATGTGAGGTGTAAGAAGCTTAGATTCTTCTAAGCTATTCTAGGCTATGGATATTACTAAGTAGGCTAGATCTATATCTGTACTGCCACAGCATTGTGGCGTAAACCACGCCACTACGCCACAGGCGGCGGTGGCGGAACTGGCAACTCCCCGTAGCCATAACACTATGTTAACGCTAAAGTCTGTAATATATAGGCCTCTAATTAGACTTCCTACTAGACATCTAAAGCAAGCTATTAGTAACCTATTACTAAGCTACTACTAAAGAGGCTACAGCTAGACACACTACTTAAGAAACCTACTAAGCTGTTAGTAAATATACTCCTTAAGAAGTAGTATACTACCTACTATAAGAAGGGATATATTACTATAGATTACTATAGTAAAAGGATATATATAAAATACCTTAAGAAAGGGTATACTACTATAATTTATTATACTAGAGTATAAGCTGTTCACACTACTTATGTGAGCAACCTAAAAAGCGGGCCCGCCACTTGGTTGTGACGGAATTGGCCTTAAGTAGGAATTGACATTCCAACAGCCCCCATTAAGGGCATTTCCGGTACTGACCTTATCCGGTTGGTCTGTGCGCCTGCCAATTGAGGACTCACGGTCGCACGTGCCTGCCATCTAAGGGACTTACGGCTGTGCCTGCCAATTGAGGACTTATGGTCGCAAAGCGCGATTTGAACGCGCAGCACTTAACTCGTGCGGGGTATTGAATGTGTTGGCCTAACCACTGAGGCATCTGGGCTCATAACCTGTGAGCAACCTAAAAAGCGGGCCCGCCTCTTGGTTGTGACGGAATTAGCCTTAAGTAGGAATTGACATTCCAACAACTTATAATGCCGCTTAGCCTAAAGTAAAAGACGCCTAGGAATTAGACCCTTAGTATTAATACTATAATAAATTACTAAGCTATTAGCAACCTATCGTTAGAATATAGGTTTAAATCCTAAGGTAATTAACTAGATTAGAGGAAGCACCTAAAGGTAGTAATAGTCTAGGTACCTAATAGGGTTAGAATCCTAAAAGCTAGTAATAGTCCTAAACACCTAACTAATTAGTAATAGCTTACTAAAGGCTAGTAATTAATTAAAGGGTTTAAATCCTACTTCAGATAGTAAGCTTATTAAAGTATGCTAAGGTAGTTTAAATCTAAATATAGTTTAAATCTAAAGTAATACCTAGTAATAGCTTATAGAGCGCCTAGTAAATATAACAAATATAAATATAACAAATACAAATATAATAACAGTTTAAATCTAAATACAGTTTAAATCTAGTAGCAAGCAAAATAATAAGAATCTATACCTACAATTAGTAATAGCAAAAGAAGCACCTAATAATAGGAGTATAGCCTAGGGACTAGCCCTTTAAAAAGGGGGGGCAATTATAACAATATCCCTAGGCTAAGGGGTAGGATGCCTATAGATTAATTAGTAGGCCCTTAGTAAGACGTCAGCCCGGCTAGATTAGTCATTAAGCATATATATAGAAAAGCCCTCACGCTAGAGCAACCAGCTAGGAGTAGTTAAGTTAAATTCTATATTAATACCTATACCTATTATCTATTATTATAATATCTATCTATTCTTTCCTAGGCTCTACCCCCTAGGTATAATCCCCTTATAAAATAACAGTAGTAGAAAAGCCTATATATAATTTGTCTAGTCCTAACAAGATGTTAGTAGTTATTAGACGTTAAAAAACTTCTTTTAGATCCTATAGATATATATTAAGGCCCTTAGAGGCTATAATAATATTATTATAATAGCAGTTAGCTATAGTATCCTTAAGGATAGAGTCTATCTAGCGTTATATATATACGTTATAATTCTTATGTCCTATAACTAGATATTAGAAGGTAAACTATCCCTTATAGGTAATAATAGTAAACGCCTATTATAAGTTAGGGTATATAAGCTATTAGTAGTAAAAGGCTATAGCGTTAAATATAGAAATATACGTAGCGTTAGTATACTTAGTAATAATATTATCCTAGGATTTTATAGGGTATATATTAGTAATAACTATATAGTTTAAGGGGCGTATATTAATTACTATCCTACCCTTACGGTTTTTATTATTAGGCTTATTAAACATAGTAGGATCCTACTACTACTTATTATCTAGTAACCTTATAGAAATAGCTAGTTTTATTAATAGTTATATAGTAGCGTTAGCCTTATAGTTATAAAGTATAGAAATAGCTATATTAGTAACCTTATTATTAGTAAGCTTAGGGTTAAGTTATTACTAGACTATAAAAACTAGGTATACTACTAGGACTTATGTTATTATATAATAGATCTTATTATTAAGCTTATTAAGGGTGTGTTTAATAATATGTTTCTTAGAGGGGCTAATAGGGTATATCTTATATTTTTATAGCATTAAGTTATACTAGTTTAGCTTAAAGTAGACCTTTAGTTACTAATCTTTAGGCATAACTATAAATCTAGTACCCTTAAAGATATAGGTAAATTTATTAAGTAGTTAGCTAATATAGTTAGTATCTAGTTATTTATTATAGATTATTACTCCTATATAGTACTTAATTCTACCTTATATAAGTATAGGTTTAACTATATGTTTTTTAGTAGTAGGTAGTTCTTAGAGGGTAAGATCTATAGTAGTAGTAGACTTATTATAGTTAACTATCTATATATAGGCTAAAGGGTTAATAGAAACTAGGTAACTAATAAATTAGTTATAGTTAATAACCTTCTATCTATTAGAGTTATTAGTAATAAGGATAAAGTTAAGTAACATATTAGCTATTATAGTATAGGTACTAACTAGTAGGTTATCTATAGGCTTAAAAATAAGATCTTACTAGGTACTATTATTAATAGTATAGTATATTAGTATCTATATAGTTATATATAGAGGTATAATAGTCTTAGCTTTAGCTATAATATAGGCTTAGTAGTAGTTTTTATTACGCTAGGTAGCTATAGGGATCTTAATATTATAGGACTTAATAATAGTATAGCTATAACTATTATAGATATTAAATTACTTAGGCCTAAGGTAGTCTATACTAAGTAGTATATTAGTAGTAAGGTTATTAATAATAGTAATTTCCTATATAAAGGTTACTATAGCTAGTTTTCTATTATTAGTAGTAGTACCTTAGATATAAATATCTATAATTATATAGTCTAACATAGTATATATATTATTACTAATTCTATAGACTTATAGTAGTATAGCTTAGGTATAGATTTCTAGTATAGGGTAGTACTTATATAGAATCTAGTAGTTAACTAATAATAAAGAGTATCTTATATTACTATATACGTTAAGTTATATTATAATATTATAATATAGGTTAGGTATAATCTAATACTATAAGTATAACTAGGAGTAGAAACTAAAGCTAATACTAATTTAGCTAGCTAAGTTAATAGGTAATATAATAAAGAGGTAGTTATTAGATATAAAAACTAAAGGTACTATTAATATAGGCAGTTAAGTTACTATAGAGAGGTTATTATCTATATAAAGCGTAATAGCAGACATAGAGGGCCTATCTATATAGTTTTAGTAGATATACTTATATAATTAGTTATTACTAGTAAAAAGTACTTAGTAGATATAGTATTTTTATTATGTTAACTTATATAGCTAGTAAGGGGTACTAATACCTATAAACTATATATTACTACCTTAGTAGTTATCTATAGTAAAGTTATAGTTATTTCTAGGTTATACCTAACGTATATAATAAGTAAGTAGATTAGATAAATAAGTAGATTACCTAACTGTAATTATCCTAACCTTCTTCTTTCTACACGCATCCAGCTACTAAAAATAATACTATTATTAAACAACAAAGCCTAATTACTCCTAGTAGTCTAAGCTATTAAAGGACCCTAAAAAATTAGCATCCAGGAGGTAGCTAAGACCTACTTAGTACCCTTTTTAATACTACACGCCTGCTTAAATAGAAGAGCCTTATAAAGTAACACTATACCTAACTTATAGAATTTAACAGCACTTAAAGAGGAGAAGCTAGTTAAGTTTATTCTTAACTTAGATTCCTAATTATTTCCTCCTCAGCTTAGTAGTATTAAAGATATAGCTAATTAACTACTTACTAACTATAATATACTACTAGTTAGTAAGTACTAGGCCTTAAACTTTATTAAATAAATACTAAAGCTCTAAATACGTTTTTTTATAAGTATAATTATAAGAGAGCCCTATATAAAGATCCTAATATAATAAATATATAGTTCTCCCTTATAGTAAATATAATTATAAAATATAGTATTATAGACTTAGATATCTATAACTTTAATAAGACTAGCTTTATAATAGGCTAGATTATATCTAGAATAGTTATTATAAGTACTAAAAGACGTTTAAATATAAAAATAGTATAGCTTAGTAATTAAGAATAGGTTATAGTTATTTAGGCTATTAGTTTATCTAGCTATAGTATCCTACTATATATTATTATTAGAGGTAAAAGTCTCCTCTCTACTTAGTATACTAAATCTAGTCTCCTACCTAACTAGGTTATTATAACCTCTAAAAATAAATAGATAATAAATAAAAGAGGCCTAAATTAGCTTTAGTACTTTAATTAGTATTTAAAGTTATATATAAAAGGGAAATATTACTATTATAATATTAACTATCACAGATCCTATTAGACTTACTAGGCGTAACCCTAATAACCGGCCGCAGATCAACCATTAATCCATCAGCAGATCCACCATAGATTCAAGGGATATTCACCCAACCATTCGTAGCAGAACCTACAATAATTCTCTTCTAATTACACATAATTAAACCATAGTATTTACCCCCTATTATTCATCACTTTACCTATTAATACATACAGTTAACCATATCACCCACCTAGTAATATACCAATACTAATTAGTAGTTGATTTTCACCACTATAGTAGTCATCTTAACTAATTCCTACTTCTACATACAAACTCCACAGATCAGCAAGGTACTAACTAGAAGAGACAAATTTCACCACCCTCACAGCAAATTATTCATACTTATCACCATATTACACAGTTAATCAGAGGCCGCCAGTAGAAGTACATTACAAACCAACATAACCAAAAGGTCACCTAAGATACACAGCCATCCTATAAACAACCCTAATTTCATTATATATTAAGAAATCACCACTTAACTATAAAAAACACCTTACTTTACATACTAATAGCTAAGAAATACTATATAGATACTATATAAAGAAGGCTTATTTTAATAAGCAATAAGTATTATATAAAGGCTTACCTTAATAAGTAATAAGTTTCTACTATAAGTTTAAGGTAAAGTCATAAATTAACATAAAAGTACTATAAATACCCTATAAATCCTTACTACCTGTACTACTAGTAGTAAATCCTCTAACATATAGATATGCCTTCCAGCCTGCCAGAAGAAACACACATATTTAAGGGGTAGTTAGGCCAACAGAAGGTAGTAATAATAACGCTAGAAGAAGAAGTCAATATAGTCTACTAATCCACTAAGGAGGCTAAAGAAATACCATAAGAAGGCTAATATAAAGAGGAGGGAATATACGCAATACAGCAGGGGGATACACAAGAGGCTAAGAATACTATAGACCTATACCCCATTCCACAGGCATACACAAAGTACGTCAACCTACAGCTATAGGGTATTATTAATATCAAGAAGATGCCTAGTAGTATTAAGTAGAAACACAGAGCCTACACGCTAGACACTACTATTATCTACTTTATAATAAAAGCCTAATATAAAGATTTTACAGCTAATTAACTATAGTAACAGGCCTATAATTATCTCTATAAATAGAAGGTTAAAGACTATAATAGCGTTAATAAGGAAGTCCTCCTTAAATTCTATAACTTCCTAATTAATAATAGTATCTAGATTAAATTAAACTAAAGGTAGGTTACTTCTTATATATATAAGGCATTAAAGGCTAATAATATATACATCTAGACTAAGAAAGAGATTAATAAAGTAGCTAGAACTAACCTAAGGTTTAAAGTAAGGACTATAAACCCTAGATTTATTAATAGGTTGCTAGGTTAAAGGATCTACCTATTACTAGGGGTAAGGTAACTACTATTAACTAACCTTAAATCTATAGCTAAACCTAAGACATATAAATAGCATAAAGATACCTAGTTTTAACAGGCTTCTTCCTATTATAACCTATTATTTAAGCTACTACTACTATTAAGTAAAAGCTCTACCTAAGTAAGCCTAACCCTAATAATAGTTATAGTTAAGAGATTACAAGACTATAAATCCACCACGCTAGCTACTTAATTTAATAGTAGAATAGTACTAAGTAACAGCCTAACTTTATAATAATTAACTAATCTTATTAAGCTCTACTCTAATAATCCTATGTTAAAGTATATAGGTAGTTAATATAAGATAATTAATTTAAAACTTCCTACCTTCTATAAGCTCTATAACTATATTAGAATCCCTACTAGTAAGTATAAGGCTATAGTAATAATAATATTAAGTAGTAACGCCTAAGAGTATTACTCTATTAATCTCTATAGATTTACTAGTAATTTTAATATGCTAATAGTAAATATTAAATTAGAATTTAAAGGCGATAAGGTCTATAGCACTAGGATTATAGAGTTACACTAAATTACCTTTAAATCTACTATATATAACAACCCTAGGAAAAGCAAACATAAAATCCTTAATCTACTTATTAAGAAGGTTACCTAGCTAGTATATACTACAACCTATAACAGCATACTAAAAGATAAGGAATACTATAATACCCTTATTAACTATTACTAAGGAGTACCTAAGTACGCTATAGTATTACTTAGCCTACCTGTAATATATAACATACTCTACGTATAGCTATGTAATAGTATAGCTAACACCATACTTTTCTATAAACTATAGGCCTAACACTACACTAAAGAATACCCTAGTAATAATAAGTAATACTAGGTTAACTATAAGTATAATAGTAACTATAGCTATTACTTATAGCTAAAAACAGACCTACTATATAAAGACCTAAGAAATAGGGGTAACTTTATAGCTAAAAGGTACTTTATCTATAAGAAACCCAGATGCTAGTTAACTAAGTATACTAAAGAGGAACACTAATCCTCTTTCTAGTAGTATAAAAGTACATACTTAATAGATATTTTACTATTAACATTTAACTACTTTTTACTTAACTATAAGGGGATAGAGAGTACTATTAACTTTAAAAGAGCTAAGGATAAATACAAGCTAGGCAATAGTAACAGCCCCTTTAACAGTAATACCTTCTTTACATCTATAGCCTTTTATAGTAAAGATAGTATTAATAGCTAGAAAGTATTTACCTAACTATATAACTAGGCCATACTTTATATAATTATAAAGGATAATCTATATAAAGAGGAGACTACTAAGGAGAAACCTACTACTAATAAGGTATTTACCTTTAACAACTATTACTCTACTATAACTTTCTAAGGTATTATACTAGATATAGGGGTAGTAAGAGTCTCTATAGTTAGTTAGTAGTAATATACTATATTAAAAAGGCATCTTAACTATAAACTCCTACTAGATATATTACATACTAGTAAAGTAATAATTTACTTTAGTAGTAGTAATTACTTTAAGTTAATAGGTACTATAAAAGTCCCTATACCTATAGGGAATCTTACCTTCTATATAATAGACTCTAACACCCTATTCCTCCTTTACTTAAAAGATATAGATTGCTATAGAGTAAAATTCAACAACCTTACTAATATA
This sequence comes from Colletotrichum sublineola, assembly GCA_020631755.1. Classification (NCBI taxonomy): domain Eukaryota; kingdom Fungi; phylum Ascomycota; class Sordariomycetes; order Glomerellales; family Glomerellaceae; genus Colletotrichum; species Colletotrichum sublineola. The sequence continues at coordinate 3,159,286 of JAHSQG010000006.1, read as the reverse complement.
CTAGTAAAAGGCAATATAATTATACCTATTATATAGAAATAGGGCTATATATAGATACTACTAGAACAACCTAAGCATACTATTACCTAATACTACCTAACTAATAGTAAATTATAGTAAATATACTACTAATTTAGCTACCCCTTAGTTTAGCACCTTTATAGGGTACTCTAACATACTAGCCACAAGATAGTAATCTCTAATATTAAGGAGATAAACAAGTTCTACTATAGCTACCAGCTAAATTTAAAGGCGCTAAGAAGGTTTAAATTTACCCTTTATAACAACTATAAGTTTAATTACAAAATTATTATTAATATAATATACCTTAACAGTAACAAGCCGGTTTTATATGTTATAGACATAGTAACTACCTTTAATACTATATAATTCCTCTATACTATTACTATAGAGTATATATAGGAGGTACTGTAGATATGCTAGATTAACATATATCTCGGCCTACTAGATTAGATTGTTACTAACACAGGCCTTAATTTCCATACCGCTAAGTTTAAGCATGCCACCCACATGTTATCCATCAACATTAAGGAGATACCTATTAAGGCCTATAACAGTATTAGAAAGGTTAAATATTATTATATAGTACTCTACCAAGCATATAAGATATTCCATAGGGAGATAGATATAAAACCTAAAGTAGTACTCTAAATAGTAGTAAAAGTAGTAAATAACACTACTAGCCTAAACAGCCTTATGCTAACCCTATTAGTCTTTAGAGCATACCTATAAATTAATAATAATTTACTACTAGTACTATTAACTATTAAAAGGGTAGAAATAATACAAAAAGCTATAGAGGAAATACAGTAAATTCACGCCTAGAGATAGGTAAATAACATACTAGCAACACATAACAGCCTAGATACTATAGCTACTACCACACTACCTCTTTAATCTCTAGTCTACATATAGCGAGAAAAGAACAGCTAGTAGGGCCTATTCTAGTTACTCTCTAATAACAACACCACTTATACAGTTAAATTACCATAAGGCCTATAGAATTTCTATGTTACTATAGTAAAGCCCTACTACTAACGCAAGGAGGATCCTAACAATACCACATAAGCATAAGATACTAGTACTACCACCCTACCCTCTAAGCTTCTTAACAGGTAAGGGGGTAAAATACATAAAGGTATTATAGTCACCACAGAACAGCTATAGCAACAGCACCATAGCCACCTACAAAAGAACCTAGTAGAGACATTTACTACTAAGACTAATCTATTAATTACTAACTACTTTATAGCAAAAGAGGATACTAACTACATACTTACTATTAAACTCTATAAGAAGGGCGTAATAACTACGCCTAGTAAACTATTTAAGTAGTCTAACTACTAAGAGATTAAAGGACTAATAGCCTAAGGTATGTTCTATATCGTCTAATATAATAAAAAACACTATAGAGGTATCTATATATTTAAGTTATAATTAGTATATAAAATTAAGGGTAAAAACAAGATCCTATATAAGAAGTTAAGACTTATTATCTAAGGGTATACTAATAATAGGAAGGCTATAATACTTACCTAGTTACTAACTATCTAGTAAATAGCCTAACAGTTAATCCTTACTATTACCCTATTATTATTACTTAAAAACCACCTGTTATAGCTATATAATATAATATAGGTATATATATAATTAGCAATACTACTTAACTATATAATTCTTATAAGACTACCTATTAAGATTTAATACCTTTATAATACTAATATAATAATAGAGGTAAAGTAACTATTATATAGCATACCTAAGGCTAGAACCTACTAGTAGGTAACATATAACAACTATTATAGAAAAGCCCTCTAGATAGATACTTTAACCTTTAACTCTTACCTACTTATTTTAGTATAAAATAATAAAGATTTTATATTAATTAGTATATAGACTAATAATACTATTAGCCTTATAGATAAACTATTTTCTAACTATAAAGATACTAAGTTAATAAAAGCAACCTTTATAGTAAAGCTAAAGTAATTCCTTAAACCTAGTAAACCTATTACCTTTAATAGTAGTATACTTTCTCTTAATAATAATAGTAATATTCACCTCTACCAGAAGGGATAAGGCAAGCAACTATAGCCTATTAACCCTAATTTACTAGAATCACACTAGTAGTACATTAAGCAGTACGCCTATAGCACGTATATTACCTTAATCTACCAGCCTAAGGCATGCTTTAACTACTCTATTACTACCTAGCACTAATTACTAGATATAAGTAATATTAAAAAGCTTAACTAATAAATTAAGTAGTAAATAAAGAACCCTAACTAAGGCCTTTGTTTTTAACTACTTAACCTTATAACCACAAAGCTCTTTATCTTTATTAATAGATTATTTACTAATAATAGCAACCTCACCTTATAGCTTAGATTTATTATTATTCTTATAAATAAGTAATATAGTAAAGATAATACTACTATAAAAACCCCTAACAATACTAGTAAATTCACTATCAAAGGGAACATTATCTACTTCAGCTTAACAAAGTATAAGAGGGTCATATAGAGTATGTTAGCCTCTAAGATCTATATAATAGTTGCTAGTACTAATATTACCTACATAATAACTACCACACTAGCAATAGTTACTAACCACCTTAAATACCTATAGATCCTAACAGTTATATATACTAACTCCTACTCCCTCTATAAGTATCTCATAAAACTCAGTACTATAAAGGAGAAACGCCTTATAATTAATATAATAGTATTATAGTAGTCATACAAGTGCCAGGAGATACACAAGATTTAATAGATCTATAGCAACAATAACCTAGCAGATAGATTCACAAAGTCGTCACCTAACAAGGCGTTAGAGGAGCTTGTCAGCAATAGCATAGTAAGGATATAGATAAATAGATAGGTTTCACACACATGACAGGTCTATTACGTAAAGAGTATGTAATACTCTTAGATCTTTGTTTTTATTGCGTTTTTAGGCTCTTTATAGTCAACAAGCGAAGTACCACAAATCCACAGTGAATTTCTCCTTAAGAGAAAGTTGCCAGTATTGCGATATCAACTATTGTAGATCCCATCAGACTTACCAGGCGTAACCCTAATAACCGGCTGCAGATCAACCATTAATCCATCAGCAGATCCACCATAGATTCAAGGGATATTCACCCAACCATTCGTAGCAAAACCCACAATAATTCTCTTCTAGTTACGCATAATTAAACCACAGTATTTACCCCCTATTATTCGTCACTTTGCCTATTAATACGTACGGTTAACCATATCACCCACCTAGTAATATACCAACAATTACCTCCTTATCCTTAATAGGTATAAAAGTTACTACTTTATAGACTTTAAGCTGTTTTATAAAGAAAATAATATTATTACTCTCTATATACTACCTTATTCTTCTTATCTACTTTAGCCCTTAGATATAAGGTATTTTATACCTTTAAAAGTAGTATATAGTTAAGAAATTAAGGATAAGATATAATAAGGTAATACCTATATTATAAAGGATGATTTCTTTTTAGTATTTTATAATACCTTTAAGTAATCTCTTATAGAAAAGAATATCTAAGGGGGTTTTAGAGAGGTAGGACTTATCCCTCTAAGTATAGAAAGTATACTATTAAAGCTAGACGTTAAGTTATATACTCCTTTACCTTAAGGTTCCCTCCTAATAATACTAGTAGCTTAGACTTCTTAGATACTAAAGACTATAACAGAGCTAAATTCTTAAGGAACTTTAATTAAGGATTAATTCCTTAATTATCTAAATAGCTCCCTAATATATAGCTTAGGAGCTATAGAGTAGTTTCTTAGAGGATTACTAGGGATTATATATAAGCTTATAATATTAAAAGTAAGGATTAAGAGCCTTAAAGAGGAGAACGCCACGCTTAACTAACATAGAAGGACTAAGAAAACTTATCTTAGATAAGGAGGAAGTCTTACTATAGCTAAGGTATAGGATATTTAGTCTTAGAGAGAGGTAATAACCTAGGTATAGGAGGAAGCATGTTAGAGTAGTAGTTATAGGCTAAGGATAGAAATAGGTTAATAGTAGTATAGTATTTATAAGAACATAGGACATAATTTACAAATATATTAGTTTAATAAAGAAATATCTAGAGAAGAGGATTCTAAGTAGTTTTAATTAATTTTATTATTTTGTTATTACTTCTTACTTAGATTTATAAAGTAGTTATAGTTAGGTAATCTACTTACTTATCTAATCTACTTGCTTATTATATATGTTACTTATTGTTAGTATTAAAGTAGTTAATATTATTATAGTACTAGTTTTCCTTATTAATATCTATAACTATTAGAGACTAGTATTTACTATCCTATAGTTAGTTATTATTATCTATATAGTAAGTAGCTATAGTCTTTTATTAAGGCTATAGTTATAGCTATTAATTTACGTTATTATTATTCTATCCTAGTTATTAGTTTTTAGGTATGCGTTACGTGTTATTATTATTATTAGCGTAGCTATTATTATTTTAGTTCTAGAATTAGTATATTATAGGCCTTTATATAAACTAGTTAGGTTATACTTATAATAGCTAGAACTACTGTTAGGGCCTATTAGGTAATAGTTATCTCTAGTTATTAAAGTATAGCTAGTTCTAATATCTATTACTATAACTATTCTAGTTCTAAATTATGTTATAGTTAGTATTCTATAAATAGTTAAACTAAGGTAGACAACTAAATTAGTTATTTAAAGATAACAACTAGTATTAATTCTTACCTAGGTAGTTTAACTATTATAGCTATAGATATAGATAAGGTTACTAAGCGTTAGTATAGCGCTCTTATTCTAATACTAGAGTCTTAAGGGTAGATTCTTATTAGTAGACGTTACGTAAGAAAGTATCTAGCGTAGTATTATTATTAGGCATAAGAACTAAAGTCTTAATAGTACTATTAAAGGACTTATAGATAGTATAAAGTTATACCCTAATTTCTATTATACTATAAGCTTTAGTATCTTATATTATAAATTATATATATACCTAAATATTATAAGTATTAATATCCTAGATACTATAGGATATAGATTTCTAGTAGGCTATAGCGTTAGAGTAATAAGGTTTAAAACGTTTAAGCAGCTTCTTAATAATAGTAGTAATATTAACTTATTATAGGATATTATAGTTAGTCTAGGAAAGGATTTAGGTATACTATACTAGTACTAAACCTTATAGGTATTAACTTTAGACCTTATAGACTTAGTTGTTAGATATTATAGTAGTAAGATTTATTAGTTATTTAGTAAAGGCGTAGATATCTATATAGATAGTTAACTTACTATTAGAAACTATACTAAAATATAAAGGGTTATAGTAGTCTAGGTTAAAGTATCTAATATTAGCTAAGTATAGTTAACTATTACTATTTCTACTAGGTAGTAGTATAGCATTACTATTTTATAGTCTATCTATATTATATTATCTAAAAGCTTATATAATAAGTACTACTATATTAGCGTTAATATAAGCCTATTAGGTATCTAAATCTATGTTAATACTAGCCTGTTATATATTAAGGTTAGTATTAAGGTTATAATATTATAAGTCTATAGCTATCTATATTAATACTATAGCTACTACTATAGAAAGTAGTTAGTAGGTAGTACCTCTATTTTAGTTAGATCTAAATATATTATTATTATCTATGTCTATAGCTCTACTTATAGATTTATTATATGTTATATAAGGGTTATAAGGGATCTTAAAGGAGTCATTACGTTTAGGGAAAATAGGAGACTACTATAAGAAAATAGATATTAACTATTATTATTATATTAGGTAGTCTTTATCCTTTTTAAAGTTAAGGGGGCTAATTCTAGCGTTACTACTTAGGCTAATAAGGTTGTCTAGGCGTTATAGCGCCTTAGGAGTATATAAGTTAAGCTTATTAAGTCCCTTAGTAAGTTTAGTAATTTATATAGGTAAGAATAGTATAGGTATAGGCTTAGATAGTACTAGTAGTAGTTTGTTGTTAGGTACTAGTATAAGTATAGAAATTAATAAGGGTAATACTAGTTACTTTTAGAATATTATAGCCCTATAATACTAATTACATAAGAAGTTCTTAAGGGCGGTTTTTAACTATACCTACTTAACTAGATAGTTATTATTAAAGTATATAGCCTATAAGTTATCTAGTAGTATTATAGTAACTAATTCCCTAACTAGCTTAATATTATCTGTTATAGGGATCTAGGAACTACTTACTTTAATATATTAAAGTAATTTAATTAAGTAACATTATAGATTAGCTATAGATATTAGAATCTTATAATAGTTATTAGAAACAATAGTTAGAAAAGAAAAGAGAGGTTATCTTTAGAAAAGGGTAGAGTTATAGAAGTAAGTAGGCAGTAGAAATAATAGGGCAGGTAGTAAGTAGGGTAAAGCAGTATAATACGTAATACACATAGTTAGTAGAAAATAGGAGGCCACCTAATTAGTTAGTAAGGATAGAGTAGCTAATAAAGTTATAGGTAGTAAGGAAATAAGAAATCTAGTAATATATTAGATTCTTTACTTTAGTAGTATTTAGTTAGTCTAACTAAATTAATACAATTTAGTAGATTTAGTAGTCCTTAGAAAAGAAAACCAGTTATGCTACTATTATTAGGTAGGGGTGCCTATAGAGGTGTGTAACAAGGATAGATTATAAGCTATCTGCTGCCCCTCAGGGTATATCTATATAGTAGTGCCATTATGTAATCTGTAGTGGTACGTAGCCCGGATATGGGCTGGTGCCACAAGAGTGCTCAAAGGCGAACTACCCAAAAGGGCGGGCATCTTTAGTCATCCATGTACCTCTCCAATGTCAGGTTGAGAACACACGTCCCTCAATTACACAATCAACGTCGAAACGAAACGAAACGTCAGGGACAAAAATTCGACATTCGACAGGCCTATACCATCAGTCACTCCTCACCCGACTGTGACCTAGTTGATTCACGTACTGTAGTATTTCACCCTGCTGTTCGGTTACAGCACTCAATAGCCTGTGCTCACTCCAATCGCAGCTCGCACGCCGACTTTGACCAACCAATCCAACACATTGTGGCGCATACAAGCCACGGGGACTAAAAGTTCAGTCCTAAGAAAGATTACCAAGGCCTCACAGCTTTGAGCCACAGCCGGTCGTTCCATATAGATTCTATCCATTCTCGGAGTCCAATATGGCTGTCGAACCTGATGGATATGATAGCCAGCATCCCGACTTTTGTCGAGCTGACGTTGACCTGACACGGCTCGACTCCGGTTCATAGGAGTTCCCACCTGAAGGCTTCCAACAACAGACGCTCAGCTTGAACGGCGCGCTGTCAAACAAAGCCTCGCGAGCGGATAGTCAATGCTTATCTTCCGATGCTCATTCTTGTTGAGGCCGTTCCAGCCAGCTCCGGTCTCAGGTGAGCACGTTGCGCAAGCCATCGCTTGGTGATATTTAAAAAGGCCCAAACTTTCTATTCTGGAAATTGTCCCCCCCACTAGGTCTCTCTAACAGCGCCGGGCTTGGCAACTGGCACAAGCACAAGTGCCGATCGAGGCGCCGCCGGTAGGTAGTTCTTTGCAGGACTGCCTACCATTCACGTGCCTGGCAGAGCTGGTGGCCCACATCTAGCGCGTCGTCACTGTGGCGTCGTTGTGCCCAAAGCCAACTTGCCCCCAGGCATACGCAGCGACAGTACACCAAAAGCCCTACTGAGCATCGGACTATGCGCGCGATGCGTGCGCAGCCAAATCAACCGATAAAGGCGAGAATGGGGATGAGAAGTAGGCATGCACTTGGACCACGCGACCAGCGACTGTGCGTTTGCTTGGCTAATGCCACTGCGGAAGAGGCCGCTAGGCTTTGTGGTGTAGGGTGTACCACTGGAACGTGTCGCGCGGATCCGCGCGGCTGTTGCTGAATCGCTACGTTCACCAGATTTGTTACGTGATGTTGTAAAGCCGGGACACCGGTCTGCTCTCTTTGTTGTCACTGGCGGAAGTATTGGATAGGTAATTTTGCCGTTGGGCTGTGTACACTTTTCTTTAAAAAAAACTCAAACCCCAAGAAAGATCAAACTTTTACGTATGAGGTGATGGCAGGTATCAACAGTAAAGGATATCCCAGCCGACAAGAGATGAACATCGGCTGTCTTGGAAGGCTGAAGGTTTGGCAGCCCCACGCTCGCAAATTTTCATTACCTAGGCCGAGACTTTTACCGTTATTGCATATTGGTTTCCCTGTCTGATCACAGCGTTCTTGAAAGCGGCCCCGCCGCAGGTGGCTTTCAGATCCTGCCGAGTTCACACCTAAGAAGTTTCCTCGGAACCCTGGAACCGTCCACGCCACTGCCAACGGGGAGTTTCTTGCGCGAGGACACGAGAGATTCCGACACGCTGGTTTGTGTTGTGACAACTTAAAAGCTTATACTAGATTGGGCCCTGAGGGTTGGTGGAGGACGTAAAGGACACTACAGGGAACAGCATCATCATAGGCTTGATCAAGGGAGGGGACCACGCCTAGCAGCGAAAAATGTATTGCTGACGCTGCATTCTGGACGGCTAGGCTGGCCGACCGGCCAGTTAACCAGAGAGGTTCTCTAACAGGCGTGTGATATTGTTTTCGACAGCGGCCGGCAGCCTAGGAAGAAACATTTGGCCCTGAACGCAGGAGATCGGCAGCCCATCATGGTAGTGCCGACAGACTCATTATCAACAAGGCCCCCAGTCGATATCAGAACGAGGAGCCTCCACAAGAGCTTGCTCGCTTTGAAGACCGTTGTCCCAGATCCGTCGTGCGCGACCTTCCGACGACGCAGAACCGACCGGCGGGTCACTTCACACCCGAGAGGAAGGTTCAAGGCTGCAGCGCGCAAAAAAGACCAGGGAGTGTGCCGTGGTACTCTTTGACCCCGGTTGCTTGGGGCCGACATCCCGTGCTTTGCACGAGCGCCGTATTTTCGTCCCGGAGAAGGGTCGGATGGCATCTGTATTGGCCGAGCACCATGGAAACATGAATGAAAACATAGACTTATCCAGTGAGCGATTAGGGGTGCAATGATCCTCAGCCGGCTCGTCAAAAATCATCCCAGTTGCAACGCGCTGTTCAGGCTCATGTGTCGCCAGCATTTCATTAGATTACACAAGGATTCTCACACTGTTACACCTCCATGCGGCGGCAGTGGCTGGCTCGTGAAAGAGTTTCGTCGAGTGTCAGATGGCGACGCTAGCCAGTCCACCCGAAGAAGAGAAGAGGCCAAAGGTGTCTCAAGACGCCGATACGTTCGACCATTGCCAGTTGATACAGAACGGGGGAAGGAGAAGTCAGGCGGCAGACGACAATCGATGGCAATTGTGCGCGTGGCACAGGGGCTGAAATGGCAGGCAGATGAGGTACAGGATCAGGATTCCGGGTTTCCTTGTCGGCTTCCCACAAACGGTCAATCTGGGCTCGCGGAAGATTTGCGGTAGACAGACAGTAGTGGGCCGCTGTTTCGCGTCGCTGGGACCAGACAGTTGGATCGAAAGACCAGGGGTGTACAAAGGATGAATGGATGGACAGGAATCAAGATCGGGCATGTGTTTTGCCAGGTGGCGGGCGCCTACTAAACTACATGCGACGAAACTCTGGCTTAGGGGCAAAGCGAAACCTTGTGTTAGAACCTGGCGGGAAAAGGCACAAAACAGCGAGAATCAAGCTAGCTGAGATTCTCAGGCAGTAGCTCGTGGGCTAAGGTTTCGAGGCCTCGGGGAAACGGCTGTGCTAGTGTAGGTACCTAGCGAAGGAAGACCTTGCGCATGGGCCCAACCCTCTCAAACCAACCTACCTCTTTGCACAACGTTTTCGTGGCCCTATGGTGTATTAGAAGAAGCTTGAGGGAAGCAGGAGGAGGGGTGGGCAGAGGAAGTCATGCCGCGGCCGTTCATCCCATGGGTGGATGGATGACTGTTATCCAGTGGTGTTTGGGTCTCGTGTTGGGTAATGTTGTTTGTTTCTCGGGCGAGGCTACATATCTTCCTTCTCCACCCTCTGCAAATGATACGCCTGTCTTGTAATTACTTTTGGCAGATATCTGAAAGTGGTTACATTGGGGTGGGGAAACATTGGTGTACGTACTATTTACGCCTACTAACCTCAGGTACCTTATGTAGTACCAGCATAAGGTACATGGAATAAGGTAAACAAACTACCACCTAACCTACTGCATAGTGCAGTTGCAAGGCTTCAGCTTCCGCGCTGTTGGTGGAAAGGTGGATGATCTATACCATACTTCTTTGGTAAAGAATTGAAAATTGTTTGCCCTTGCAGAGGCCAAAGCTGACCGTACCGTCGGATTTTTGGACAGTTCCATGTCAAGGGAGGGGGAGGTTACCGGCGCCTTCCCCTGTCGCACGCTCCCCCAGACAAGCATGGGGCATCCAGCTTCCTCTGTCCACCTTCCTTCTCAACTACCTCTAGGGTGAACCTTGGGCCAGCGATAAATACTGGACGATCGTTTCCGTGGAGGTCCCGATTTACACGTTTGTTTTGTTTGTTATTGTTGTTTTCGCCGCGGTGCGGCTGGACGCATGGTGACGCTGGATCTCCATCCCGAATGTAGGTAACGGACGGGCGGGCTGCAGCTGTACGATGCACACAATGTTCAGTTGATGCGACGAACGGACGGGCGGACGGACTCATATGCGTATTCTGCAATAATCACCGCCGAGAAGAAAGAAGAAGAATGGTAATAATAAGCAGAATAAGAAAGAAAAGAAAAGAAGAGAGAGAAAGAGAGAGAGAGAGAGAGAGAGAAAGACATGAGCTATCACTAGACGTGTCGTGTCGTATTGTCATTTCGCGAACGCGCGCCGCCGCACATCAAGAGCCGATACAAGCCTCGCATGCATTGCACATCTCAGGTGTATCGCTTTATTTCCAGCAAGCCTTGCCAGTCGGTCGTCATTTTCCCCACCCCAACTGAGGGCTTCATTTGCTGTGTGCCAAAAGTTTGAACTTTGTGGTTGTAAACTATCAACCACCGTCGAGCAGGGGGCAGGGGGCCACGGGACCCGAAATGGGTTCAGGCGTTCAGGGGATCCCAAAGAAGAAGGGCGAGGTGAACAAGAAGTGGAAGAGCCCATCCATTTCAGGGCCCGCCAAGTGTGTCATAGATGAAAGCGAAGGGAGCGGCCTCTCACCGCACCCGGAGAACAAATTCTGTCGTCACAGGGTACCAAACATATACCGGCCACACATGCTCGTCTGGGGTCACCTTCTTAAATAGGGGTTTCTTCTTTTCTCTTCTCCCTTTCTTTCCCGCCTCTCTGCCTGACCGTGGGTTTGCTGGGCCGAGATGCCTGGATTCCCTTGCCTGAAGATGCCGAATATGATGACTACCTATGGTTGCGCCATCGAATTCCTCCCTTGGCTTGGAAACGTGCTCGTTGCTGGGCGGCAGGTGTGTGTGCAGAGTCTGTCTCTCGGATACCTAGCCCATGTGTTTACTTTTAACTGTTGGGGATAACGACATATATATGGGACGAGCTGAGGTTGATCAGTTGGGTGGATGACGGGCTAAGAACTGTAAGGGGGGCCACTAAGGAAACATGCAAGCCGGAAGGCTCAAGGTTATGGAACAGGGTCCTGCCCTGTAGCCCAGACGCCGACTGCGCGCTGTCTTTTCGGCGCCTCCATCTTTTGTTTGTTGTCCTCCACCTATCCGTATCGTCATCAGGGAAGAAGTAGAAAGGGAAGGGAGACCCTGAGCCTGGGATGGGGCCCTCGGTCCATTTTGGGGGGGTACGCTAGGTACTTCAAACGTCGACTGGATTCCTAGGTACCTACCTAGGCAGTTACATTTTCATCCTTGCCAAGGACGACACATCCAACTACCTCAGGTGCGTGCTCATGATGGTCTATCTACATTGCAGGACGGATGCGCTTGCGCCAGCGAGCCGCTGTGCCTCTATTTCTGTGTGCCTGTGCCCGAGCCAGCCTGTGCTAACAGCTAGAGTAAGACCTGGCCTAGTGGCTCGACCGAGTTCCTCAGCCCGCAGTCTTGGATGTAGTCTAGCTCGCTCAGTCTGCTCTTCTCTGCTCTCTGTTCTGGTCAATGTCACCCATTGTTGCTCTTATTATTGTCCGAATACCCTCCCATTTTCTTCTCGACGCGACTTCTGCCTCCTTTGATTTTCTTGTACTTCCTTCCCTCCCTTTCCTTCCTTCCATCTGCCGTTTCCCATCCCTGGAGTGGCGGGCCCTTTCTTCCCGTCAACACTATACTCACTCACCCACTCTCCCTCTCGTCCAAACTTGTTCCTCCCTACCTAACCTTCACCTCAATTCTGTGAATTGCTTCTTTCTGCCTTGTCCCAAAATTACATCCCTCCCAGCCCGAACCCAGCCTCTTCCAACCTTAACATCCCATCCCATCCTGGTCGCGTCGGACACGCCGCCTGGCCTTATACCAGCAACAATCCCAATAGCGCGAACATTTACTAAAGCCATCTATCTTCCCCTTCAACCGTCTCTTCTTGTTGCAAGAGCTTCCCAATCCACCCACCCCTGACGTCCCGTTGCCGGGGTTGAGGACCTTGGTCATAAAGATCCACAATCACACACCCTGCCAACATTCGATCGATTCTTATGCCTACCGGCTCTACTTACATTACCAAATCCACCCATTGCTCCCTGTCACGCCCGAGCCCATCTTCGTCCCTCACTGTCTTATACTCACGTCACCGTCAACCCTTTTCCATTCTGGAATCAGTCTGCTCAGATCAACCTCATAAGCAACAGACAGAAATTGACGCTTGGTTAGATCAACTGACTCCAGTCATGGCTGATTTCGAGCCGAGCAGCCCTGGCGTTGCACCCTTTGCGGAAACGCTGCAGTACCGCGCGACCCAGTCACGCAGAGCACGACCTCCTAGTGTGCAAACAGAGGCCGCCGCTCCCGGAGCGTCGACCCGGGTTCCTTTACGCCCCGACAACAGGCTCGGCAAACGAGATTCGCGAATGGGACTGAAGGGCATCTTTGGCAGGGCAAAACCTGTCCGCGAAGTCGACCCTACCACGTCCTACTTCGACACCGGACGGGCCAACGGCATTCGCGCCTCACTAGCTGGGATTAGCAACTGGTCGCACATGCGATCCGAACTCGCGCTATCCAGTAGTCACTCGCGATCCATGTCCGTATCCACGAACGCGTCCTTCAGCGACTTGTCCCTCAAGCGAAGGCCAACGACTTCGGAAAAGACCAGGCCATCCAACGCCCCCTCTGCGAGGTCGTCACCACGGGGCAGTCTCGCGACGTGGGATCCCCCGCCCCTGTTCCAAGCATATCCTCAAGCCATCAAGCATGCCCGACTGCCCGCAGCCACGACGTCTGCCGACGTGATCCTCCGTCTCACTGACCGAAAAGGCAGCATTAGCCTGCGAGGGGATCTGACGCAGCTCGTGCCCAACCCAGAACTCGGCGAAGAGCACGCCACGAGGGTAGCCGAGAGGGCGCGCAGGAAGCACCTACGTACGCTGTCTACGGTCAAGCTTGAGTGGACGTCCAAGACTTACGTGCTCTGCACGTCGGGCTACTTGCTCCAGTATGCTGCGGAGGGTAGTTTTGACCGCCTGCCCGAAAAGGTGCTGCATCTGAGCAAGGACTCTGCAGCATTCGTCAGTGATGCGATTCCTGGCAAGCATTGGGTTCTCCAAGTCTCTTCGGCGATGGAGTCCAATGGCGTCACTGCCGCCGACTCGCGGTCGCTGCTGGCCCGCTTGCCCTTTCGTGCGTCCGACAAGAGACATGCCGCGAACTTCCTCATGGTTTTTGGCAGTGCCGAGGAGATGGAGTCGTGGATTGCTGTCCTGCGCCGGGAAATCGAGGCGCTGGGCGGGAAGAAAACCCTTTCGGAAACCGGCAGGCCTAGGCCGGATAACAGAGTCGCCCAGCTTCGGATCCAGCCAAACCAGCGCACTATGGTCGTCCGTGACCCGGACAGATTCTCGCGAGTTCTTCCGCCAGACTTTTCTCTGCAACTGGAGCAGACCAGGCTGCGCGAGGACGAGCCTCACACCACCATGGATGCTGATGTGACCCGAGATCCCTCCATCGACGACGTCTCCACCACCAACAGCGTCATATCGCACGACGGCCACCAGCTCGACAGCTTACGCGACAGCACCAACCGGCTCTCACACATCTCGTCCGGCCAACGCACGTTTCTTACGTCTGCCGGCTCGTCGCCTGCGTGCTCTCCCGTGCGCGATAGTTTTACCGGCAGCCATTTTGAAGATCTGCCACCTCCAGTACACGAGCCCCATACGGTTAGGCCAAGACCGAACGCCGCAGCCATTCTCGACCGTCGTCAGTCTCTGCAGACTTTGGTCTATTCGGAGTTGCGCGCCTCCCCCATGTCGCGGTCACCTTCCACGTATACCGAGGCCGACTTTGCGAACGTGGCCATAAACTTCAGCGTTCCTACAAGCAGGCGTTCCAGCGCCGTGAGGAGCCCTCCTTCTAGCCCTGAGCAGGCGCGAAATAGGGACTCTGCTCTCAGGAATGCCCGCAAGCCCCCCCCAACTGCTCTCGCCATGGCGCGGCCTTTATCAATCGTGGCAGACCAGCCGTCTCCCGTGCAGGGTCTACCGGTAGAGTCGGTAGCGGGTGAGGCAGCGGGAGTCTCGCCAGCCAATGGGGAACAAGAACACCCAACTTCTGTCAGCGAGGCATCAAATGCCTACCCTCCCAGACAAACCAGCCTCGGCCCCAAGGGGAAGACTGTTACGGTAACCGTTCGGACGAGTCCGCGAAAGCACGCCAGTTCGCCGTCTCTTGCCAAGCAGGACGTGACTCCTATCTCACCGGAGCTCCGGACCTTCATCCTCCCGTCCAAGACTCCCAGCCCGGAATCTTTATGTGGAGACCGTCTTCAGGAATCCTCTCCGCGTCCACTGTCATCTTCAGGGTCTTGGTCCCGCGCTCAGGCAGCCGCCAAGAGATTCAGTGCGCCTTCCTTTGCGAGCCGGTCTCTCGAGGCGGACGACATAATCCCTCCTCTCCCCACGTCTCCCAGCACAGTCTCAGCATCACGCGTATCATCGTTGCATGCCCCGACAACTACTCTCGCTCCTTGCGGCAAGCAAGTGCCCTGCAATGACCATTCGCAGGGCGGCATGAGCAGAATCAGCATACCTGCACTGGTCGAAGGACCCCCGCCAGCCCCGCCACCAAACTATGCGCTGCCACCTATTCCTCAGAAACCATGCTCCAACACATAGATTGTTTTCTTATTTCTTATCGCGCTTGTCTCACTCTCTCACCAGGTGAACAGTTCTCCTTTACTTTCTGCGACTACACCCTATGCCGCAGCTCGCCACTCCACAGGTATTACGTTTTCTATGTTTTTCTTTCTCTCTTGTTCTTTTTATAGTTGGGTCTGTTGTTTGCGTCATACCCCTTTGCTGCGCAAAATCGGCGTTTATTGGATGGAAAGGCGCCTCCATGATACGCCACCTGGAAGGCATTTGTACCGTTTCGAGAGATACATATCATGTGTGGGGGGGTTTTTTTTTTGGATAGCATACAAGATGATAGATATCCCTAGGAGGGCCTTGGCGACGCACTGTATGAATCGTATCAGTATAGACAGCGCCTTTGTAAGGCTTCAAAATAAAACAAATAAAAACTGAAGACATGAAAATGGCATCTTGGAACGTGGGACGCCAGACAAGAAATTGTAAGCATATTGTGGGCGAAGAGAGCTACCGACGAGTGAATGGATGGGAGGCTTTTGGAGGGAGGGCGATAAGACCAGGAATGGCCTAGCGCCCCCCCCCCCCCGCCCCACACCAGCGCTCGGAGACGCACCACCGAAAATCAATCAACCATCAAAATTCCTCCTTTGACCCCACCACGAAGTTGACCACCGCGACAACCCGCTTCGAAAACAGCAAACCTCTGACCGGTACGATCGATTTTCGAGCCTGTATCCGATTGCCACACACGCGAAGAACATCGACCGATATCATGGCTACGCCTAAGACCAAGTACGCCTTCCACCCCGACCCGTTTTCCACCCGAAAGAAGAAACAGACGAAGGAAGAAAAAACTCGTCCAAAATAGCTAACCCCCTCAATCAGGCATGACTGGGCCGACGACGAAGACGTCGAGGAGACGTCGACTGAGCTTCCCGCGCCCCAGACCATCAGCAACAAGGACGGAACAAAGACCATCATTACCTTCCGCTACAATGACCAGGGCAAGAAGGTCAAAATGACCCGCCGCATCCGCTACACGACTCACACAGAGAAGGTGAACCCGCGCGTCGCCGAACGCAAGACGTGGTCCAAGTTCGGCCTTAGTGCCAAGGACCCCGCGGGCCCGGCTCCGGACACGACCTCGGTCGGCGAGAACATCATCTTTCGCCCCAGCACGAACTGGCGCAAAGACGAGAAGGAGCAGGGCGAGGACGCCGGTGCCCAGGCCCTTAAGGATAAGCTCAAGGACAAGCAGGTCAAGTGCCGTATCTGCAACGGCGAGCATTTCACAGCCCGCTGTCCCTACAAGGACACCATGGCGCCTGTCGGCGGGGATGTCGCCGACGTCGCCGCGGGCATGCCCGACGAGCCGGGCGCCGGCGGCGCTGCGGCGGCCGGAGGCCCCGGCGCTAAGAAGGGCAGCTACGTCCCGCCGGCGCTCAGAGCCGGCGCGGCCGGTGGCGCTTCTGCGGGAGACAGGATGGGTGGTAGCAAGTACGGCGAGCGGGACGACCTCGCGACGCTGCGTGTCACCAACGTGAGTTGCTCCGTCACCGGCGCTGTAACTATTTATTGGCTGGTGTACTGACAAACCGACAACAGGTCTCGGAGATGGCGGAGGAGCAGGAGCTTCGCGACATGTTCGAGCGCTTTGGCCGTGTCACACGCGTGTTCCTTGCCAAGGACAGGGAGACGGGTCTGGCAAAGGGCTTCGCCTTCATCAGCTTCGCGGATCGGAGCGACGCCGTCAAGGCTGCTGCCAAGATGGACGGCTTCGGTTTCAAGCACTTGATCTTGAGAGTCGAGTTTGCCAAGAAGGCGGCCTGAGCTAGGGGCCATATGGTAGGGACGGGGGTGGTTGTGAGGTAACGACGGCGGTTCTTTTGATGCTTCTACTGGAGATACGGCCATCGCAACGGCAACGGCAACGGTATAAAATTGGCATCCTGTGGGATACGGTAGTTAATCCCCTTTTTTTTCTCTGTCTCTCGGAAATGCAAAGTCATGATCTCACGGGAAATTAGACGCTATGCATGAAGGGGGTCGTCATGTGTCAGCGAGCTTGGGTCATCACGGATTTGCAGTGTATGAACCACTACAGAGGAAGGGACCCGGCAAACAGGTTTGCAGGGTGTTCACGGTCTCAGGAAGACTGTAGGGTTCGCATTGGAAAACAATGTTGCTAGAATTCTGGTAATCACGAGAGGGGGGAAATGCAACGCAGGTATCTCTGATGAAGCTCCCCAAGCTGACTCCTTTCCCTCCTTTTCCCCAAGCCAATTCGAGTGCCAATCGATATACAAAGAAAAATGGTGAGATAATGATAGGAAAAGCGCAATAACCAAAGTAAGCAAGACCCTCGACAAGGCGCCAACTGAAGAGAACCAAGCACGGTCGCCACATTCCTCCTGCAAGTATCTGTCAAATATATGTGGTGTGTATTACTGGGAGAGCCCGTCTGTATGTTGGCCCCGTCATCATTATCTCGTCCAAGGTCGTGAGGTGTTGTTTCAAGAACAAGCACTACATGAGTATGAGTAACGCAAGGAAAGAAAGGAAAATGAGAAAAGGGGGCGGGGCGGGTTATGATATGATGATAGGAACGACTGTAGGGTGCCCGAGGGCGTGTAGCAATTATGTTGCCGAGCGAAGTGCATGTGATGTTATGAGTTAGGCGAGCACATGATTGCGCTGGTGCGAAAGAAGATGGTCCCGTCGCAGGGCAAGTTACGAAAGGACGAAGACGAGGCTTAGCCTGGAGATACCACCACGCTGGGTGCAGGCGAGGAGGGTGTGGCCCACGGCACCCATTGTGTCTCAGGCCTTGATCCCCTTCATCCATGTAATCGACTCGACCCTGCGAATGGTCCATCAGGCGGCGTTCTCCTCGGCCGGTGCATCCTCGGCCGGTGCACCCTCGGCCTCAGCTTCGGCGTCGGCAGACTCGCGGGCGAGCTTCTCCTCGAGCTTCTTCTTCTTTTCGAGGGCGCGCTGCTTTCTCTTGGCATCGGCCTTCTGGCGGGCAGCCTCCTGGCGCTCGTCAAATACGTAGGGGAGCGACTTGACGGCGGAAAAGGTGACAGCGAGGCCACGGGTGAGGTGCTTGAAGCACTCGGTGTAGTGGGTCTTTGCGTCCGAGAGATCGGCGCGGGCGGCAGTGGCACGCTTCTTTGCGCGGTAGGCACGCTCGGCGCGCTGGGCGCGCTGGTAGTTGTCCGAAGCCTGTCGGCGGTTCGTCTTGAGAAGATTCTCGGTACCCGAGGTGCCGGGGCGCTTCGGGAGCGGCCTTTCGCCGGCGATAGAGGATGCCGGGGTTTCGCGGGCCATTTTGGCGGCGGCGGTAGTGTCAGTGGTGGTGGGGATGATGAACTATTACAGTACGTTGCTTGTGTGCTTGGGTGCGGTGTTCCGCTTGCTTTAGGTAGATGGTGTCAACTGTGACGGTCAACGAGTGAATGGGGGTCAGCAAAGACTTTTTTGGTGAGCAGAACCACGCGCAAAAGAGGTACGCGAGGACAGAAGAGGCCCTGCGACTCGCAGCACTCGTTCTTATACAACGGCTGAACGATGCTAGCCACCCGTTCCGATTAAGGGACATGGCCCGGAGAGAAATTTGAAGCATGAGGGGGCCCGTTACGCGGTGGGTTGTGTTTTGATACTGTTCATTCTACGAGTTCATGCAAAAGGCCGGCGTACCCTGGGCACCCCAGCAGAGCATGTCTCCATCTCCAGGGTCGGGGGACGAATGAATGGTCAGCAAGCCGCCTTCTGGAAGCATAACAATGGAACATGCCATGAACGCCGGTGCCACGCTTGAATTCGCGTGATGTTGAGGGAGGGATATTGATGGGAATGGTTCATGTTGGCGGTTTGCATCGCGTGGTGAGACGGGCATGTCCCTGTCCGCGTATGTGCTGGCGCCGTTGGGAGCGAGATCTAGTGCTTGAATGTTGCCGGGCATGGCGGATATGAGCGACACCACATCCACCCGCCCTTGAGTGGGAGGTGATTCGATCGTTGGAGGCATGGCCTCGAAATGAAGTTCGATATGCTGACTTCTTGAATTTGACACCAGGCTCGTCGTTGTGCGTTGACTGACTTAGAATACTTTACTAGGCCATAGGTTTTGGAACAACAAAAATGATAACGAATGAATAGCCACCGTAGCCACTGGTGTGCATCGTGAACTGACTACCTCGGTCGTTAGGTCCTTTGGCTAATCTTGATTTGGGGCATCTTTATTGCTGTGCCCAAACTTCTCGCTGAGTACCTATTGTAGAGTTTATCGCTGCACATGCCGATAGGCTCCTATCAGCACGTGCTTCATGGCTGATGAGCAGCGGGGTTTGGGTAAGCTGCAACGCTGACCCCGCATCTGGGTTAGGCTCGGCGCGGTACGTGTAAAAGAAAGGTCAACACAGGATTGAAGGTAATATAGTCTTCAGAGGTGCCTCAGGTACGGATGCAACAAGTGCCTGCAGGTCTGGCGAATCTTGCGCTCGAATGAAAGCGAAGAGGCTGGAAGCAGCCGAGTGAAGGATTTTGCCCCCTCCCACAGTCTCCCTCCCTGGGCGAGCCGGGGTGTTAGTTATGTCATCAGCGGGGCAAAAGAGACACGTATGTCTTAGACAGACTGCTGTTGTCGTGCTTGCTATCCGGCCGGACGACGATATCAATTGGAAGGCCACCCACCTCCCATGGCGTACCTGAGCACTTGCTTTAGGCCGGCATTGACCCCGAAGACGCCCTGAGTGGGCTCGTCCTTCCCAACTACCTGCTTGTGCCGACGCTCAGTCGCTCGAACGCCGCTTAGTTATCCAACCAACCTACCCACCCAGGTAGGTAAACTCGACTTGTTGCCTCTTTGACTGGAACTGGGGAAGCTAGCTAATTACTGTACCTTTCCCGCAATCAATCACATGTAAACGGTTGGCCAGTGGAGCTTCAGGTTCCACTTTGTTGGAAAGAGGCAAAAGATGGGTATGGGCAGGCATACTTATCGTACAATCTAAACCCGCTGGTTAGTGGGGCTCTTCGAGACGCCTTCCATTGGAAACTGTCAGCTGCACCCTGAACCCTTGCCTGTCTGGGACGTTTCCACTTCTGCTTCTTCCCAACAACTCTTTGCTCCTCTCTACATAACTGAACCTTTCCTCTACTTACTCGTCTGGACTTTTCGGTTCCACGTTCCTGCCCTTCGGTGCCAAACGGGACGCTTGAAGCCTTCCGACATCGAAATCTGTACTGAAACACTGGCGGCTCATGGACACTTTGAGCATCAGAACAACCCTCGCACAACGCCCTTACCGACGACCTCCTTGTGTGTAAATAACCTCGAGACTGTCGGCCCATCATCAGTTGTGACGACGCTCTACTTTCCCGGCTAG
Source organism: Colletotrichum sublineola (assembly GCA_020631755.1). NCBI lineage: Eukaryota > Fungi > Ascomycota > Sordariomycetes > Glomerellales > Glomerellaceae > Colletotrichum > Colletotrichum sublineola. The sequence continues at coordinate 3,138,636 of JAHSQG010000006.1, read as the reverse complement.
AATGAGCTCTTCCGCCGCTCCCGTCGCCAATGATGCTGGTTCTCTCCGCCAGCGACAGAGGCGGACGTCCTCTGCTGGCGACAGCGAGGATCTAAACCCCTCAACTGCCAGTGACGACCAGTCCGACACGGGCAAGATCCTGGGGCAGCAGCCCAAGAAGACGTTTGGTCGAACCCCTGATGGCACAGGTAGGCTCTCATAGCGAGCTTGTCGTCTGTCCCATCTGCTGACGGCTGTCTGTTAGTCTTCACCGTTCCCACGACCCATGACATGGTGTCGCAGCTGCTTGATCCGAGGCAGCCCAAGAACCTCTCCGACGTGCTCGTGCTCGCCATCCTCGCCTTTCAAATCGGCGCGGCTTACCTTCTTCCCAGCAACATGAAGCGGCCCGTCTTTGCTCTCGTGTTCCTCTTCTGGCGCGCTGCCTATAACATTGGCATTGGCTACCTCCTCACCATCCAATCCAACCACCGCAGGCTGGAGACATGGGCCGCGAGATGGAAGCTCTTCGAGCACCCCAGCTCCGGCAAGCAGCCCCGGCCTTGGCTCTACAACATGCTCAAACGCGAGCTCGAGGCCAAGATACCCGAGGACTACGAGTTCGAAAAGGCCCCCATGGAGTACAACACCTGGCTCGTCTTCCGTCGTGTTGTCGACCTGATTCTCATGTGTGATTTTGTATCCTACTGCCTCTTTGCCATCATCTGTGGCCACACTCCCGAGGGCGAGAACGTGCTGATTGGTGTCGGTCGGTGGTCCATCGGCATTCTCCTGGTTCTCTTCAACCTGTGGGTCAAGCTCGACGCTCACCGTGTTGTCAAGGACTACGCATGGTACTGGGGAGACTTCTTCTACCTCATCGACCAGGAGCTGACCTTTGACGGCGTCTTCGAGATGGCCCCCCATCCCATGTACTCGATCGGATACGCGGGTTACTACGGGATTTCTATGATGGCCGCGAGCTACGAGGTCCTCTTCATCTCAATCGTTGCCCATCTTGCCCAGTTCGCCTTCCTGGTGATTGTCGAGAACCCCCACATTGAGAAAACATACAACCCGCCTGCGCCTCGTAAGCGAATCATTTCAACGCTAGCCACTGGCCAGCCGGAGCCTAGGTCATCAGAAACTGAGGAAATCTTGGTCGACCAAACGACCTCTTCGCCGGAACTGTCGTCACAAGAGGCGCCTCCCCAAGTGCACAACTTGATTGGCCTGAACAACCTCGATCTGTTCCGTGTCACGGACACGTCGGTGTTGTTGCTAGGCCTTTACTTGGCAGTCCTGACCTTGGTCACGCCGTCCACCCCGCTGTTCCAGGTCCTCTTCGTTTTGCATGCTCTATTCTGGCGGGTGTGGTACCACCTTGGCCTAGGTGTCATTCTCGCATGGCAGTCACGCAATAAGTTCTGGACGAGACACTTTCTCAAGTATGGTGAAAGCCACAGTGAGGCCTGGAACCAGTGGAAGGGCATGTACCACCTCAGTCTGATCATGGTGACAGGCTCCTTCATAGCAGCATGCTGGAAGATGTACTCGCCGCCCGAAGATTGGGCTTACGGATGGGTCCTCCTTAAGCACGTTGTTGGGGCCGGCCTCGTTGCACTGCAGATCTGGACGGCCGCCAGCGTCTACGACTCGCTCGGTGAGTTTGGCTGGTTCTACGGCGACTTCTTCTACGACTCCACCGCCAGGCTGACGTACAAATCCATTTACCGGTTTCTTAACAACCCCGAGCGAATTTTCGGTACCGCTGGCTTGTGGGGAGCTGCTCTGATCACGTGGAGCAGAGCCATATTTGTCATGGCGCTGGTCAGCCAGCTGTTTACGTTAGGCTTCATCAACTTCATTGAAAAGCCGCACATGCAAAAGATTTATGGCAGAAGCCTCCGACAGGAAGCAGGCCTGACCAAGTTCATTAAACGCTCTCTCCCGCCGCCCGTTCAGGGCTGGCAGCGAGGCGTCGACAAGGTGATTGACGACACGGCCCAATTCATTGAAGAGTTCCTCGATTCCGCACGTCCCAAGTTCGCATCTGGCATCGAGACCATCGTCCGCGATACGTCGGCCTTGTTCAATAAATATCCAGCGCGGTTGACCGTGACACGTCTGTCCCCCGACCTTGCCGGCCTGGACCCCAAACTCTACTCCCTGTCAGTGGAGGGCACTCCGTCGAGCCATTCGGCGGCGAATGAACGGGCCACCGGCAAGGAGAGTGTGACGGCACGCTTCCACCGTGGCACGGAGACCTTGATGTTTGACTACGGTTCTCCATTAAAGGTCAAGTGGCGCGCCCCCGCGAAGCACGACAGCAAGGACTGGATCGGGCTCTATATGGTGACAGACAACCGCTCTAGAGAGGTGACCGAGGTTTCTTCCTTGGGTCGATGGGTACCCACCACGCCTGGCAACTACGACGCCGCGACGGCAGACAAGGCAATCCTGGTTCCGGATCGCCCTGTGAAAAAGCAGGACCCGTCCGACCCTGACCTGGTCGAGGGTGAGGTTGTTTTTGAGGGTGACCGGCTCTGGTGGACTCAGGGGGTCTTTGAGCTCCGGTACCATCACGCCGGGGCCCACACTGTAATGACCATCTCGCAGCCCTTTGAGATCCGTATCGGCAAGTTTGACGAGGACGATGTCGAGGTCGACGCCAACGGCATGTACGAGATGGCTGTCGAGCTAGCTTTGCTGCCCCTCGTGCAGAACTGCTGCGACCGGGACCCCGACATTGCACCCGCCACCGTTGACGAGCCGTTCGGCGGCCACGTCGAGCGGGACGGCAAGTATGCAAAGCGCATCGTCTACGCCATCCATCAGATGTTTGGTATCGAGTTTGCCCCTGCAATCGTGCCTGCTGACGGAAATGTCAAGAAGATGGCTTGGAGAATCTGCAACGCAAAGCAGGTCCTAGTAAGTTTTGCGGCGCCTTTTTCTCCAGCACTAGCTTACTGGTTACAGGCACCCTATAGCTTATCGCATTCCAAGGGAAACAGCACCCCCACGACGTTTGAAAAAGCATAGATGCGTCTGCGTATGCCCCATCCTCGCGAAACCAGGCGCGCTTGTTGATTGTGAACTGCTACTGGAAATATGAGTGGGAAATGCTTGGGTACACGGCAAATTGCTCGCGGTGCCGAGATGGATGAATGGGTGTCGGAATTCTTTGACCCGAACAGCGACCCGCTGCCCCCAATCGAGGAATGGTGCTGAGGATGGAACAAGGATGGGATGGCGTTCGTGAGTTAGCCTGAGAGAAATAACATACCGCACTGCAGCGATTTACACGCCATACAGAAATGGCACACATATTGACGACCTTAGCAACAAACAGTTACCGAAGCCCCACAAGACGCGGAACGGAAGGACGGCTCCAAGTTCCTGTTGTCCTCGGTCTTGAGGTGAGTCGTGCAGAACTATCCACAAGATGACCCTTCCTCGCAGATTCGATTGGTCTTGACTTTAGCCTTTAAGCAAAGAATAGAAGAGAGTTTTGATTGTGGGGGGAGGGGTTGTTGATTGGATGCTACATCCCCCGCGTATGAAGCCGCATAAGAGCTATAGCGGTGGCCGTCATGAGATGGCTCCAGTCGCCGTCATTCGTGACAGTGCAAAGAAGCAGGTATAGACCGCACTCCCCTGTGGTAATGAAAGTCGGGTCTTGGACCCGTGGTTTGTATCGCAGACTCGGATGGCATGAATAGCTCGTAGAGTGCTCAACTGCACAGTTGCCTTGTGTGAAGGGAAGCAACCAGTGAAGAGGTTGCATGGTGAGTCTGCCGTCGGGGGTGCGACAGACCACGATACCGGCTTTTCCTCAGGGCTACTTGATCAGGCTGCATATCCAGGTACAGACGCCAATGGGTTGATCAGAGCAGTTGATCAACGTGTCGCCCACATGCTGTGGTCTCACCTCCGCATGGCAGATGCGAAGCTATAGCCAACGAGACCTGCAGCAAAAAGAAGCTTCCATACGTCGTCGATCGGCATAGCACGAGCAGACGGAGAGGTGCCGTAACGGGCAACGGCTGCAGGACAGACACACTGATGCGGAGAAGACTACATGGCCGCCCGCAGTACATCCCCATTCCAGCCGAATATCCCATGCGAGTGATTCGCTAGCAAGCCTCTGAATTGTGTTGCAATGCACGGCGTCACTTGACTCCCGCCAGCACCCAGCCAGACAGACGGCATTGTGGAGAGAAGAGGTGGTTGGGATGATCCTGACCGACCTATGGACTGCCGGCGGCTCGGTCGCGTGGCAGATGAGGAGGGGCGGTGTCCGGCGAGGGTACGACATCAAGCCATCTATTCCCCGTGACATGGACCGAACCATACAGAGTCGAGTCGTTTTGTTTTGCCGCAAATACTGTTAGCGTTCATGCCAACGCCAACTTGTGTTCTCGAAACAGGCTGCCGCACGGCATGGGCCGTGTGTCAGAGTTGTAACACATACCTGACACTTGGACTACCGCCCGAGGAAACCCGAGTACAGGCCCGTCGACGGCGTCGCGCCGTGCCTGAATGGCCATCAAAGTCAGGTTTACGGTCTCATTGGGGGCTGAATAAATTAACTCAAATTGGGAAATTTGGCAGTTCCCCACGGCGCATGCGCCCTTGACAACCGACGAACACAAGGGCATAGGTACCCACCCGCTTCGCGGCAGACGGGGAACCACTTTCATGATTGACGGGCTGCGTCGATTTGCCAACATTCCCTTCCCCTCACTCTCGCCAGTCCTCCTCCTCTCTTCTCCGCATTCTCCGCATTGGACACGGCACACGTCCGAAGCCCAAAGTGACCTACCTACCTATTAGATACTCCACCTGAACCAAGCGAACCGTGGCGATGACAGACGAACGGGTGCTGTCCTGTCATTGCGATGCGAATTTCCTAATTCCCCTGCGGTCATCAACGACAAAGAGGGGAAGCATATCCACAGGCCTCGGGCGGCATTCAACCCGAAGGCCATGCCGAGATTGCGAGGTCACGATATCGTGAGGCCCCCTTCCCGGGCACAATAGGTCCGCTTTGCTCATTTCGAGTCAGGGTTGACATACATGTTGTGAACATGTCCACACTAGATCCATACTCCGACAGGACTCCCACCACTCGTTCGCCAGCTCCTGTGGCTACTGCCGTTGCGGAAGCACTGTCCCGTGCAGAGCGCGACTGGATCGAGGTTGCCTACCGGGAAGCACGGAAGAATCTCAAGTGTGTCCCGAATAGGAAGCACGGGTCCCCGTTTCGAGTCCATACAAACGCCGTCTGTGAGATTCCGAGACAGGACCAAAGACCGATCGACAAGCCATTATTGACATACTACGTAGTAATTCAGCGGACCCCATCTTGCCCCCCGGTTTTCACTGCTGCCCACCATGGACCGATCTCGCTCTTCAAGACGTCCATGCCGTGCCCTTTTCTTGCCGTCCCATCGCGTAGCGTCTTTACTTTTCACCCTCACATTCGTTCTGTGCCTCGCCGCACTGATTCTGTGCCTCTTCTGCCCACGGCAGCGCCACTCATTCGCGAGTGCCGTCATTTCGCTTCTGCCCGACATGATGCGAGACTTGTTCGCCCCTGCAGGTCTCCTGCCGTTGCTGCTGTCGTCCCCGGCCGCGGCCACCCTGCTCTATGCGTCATCATACAGCGGCGCGATCACCACCCTCAACTTTACCCTGTGCGCCAACCACGCTACGCAGTCTACCCTGCAGCCCATCTCGTCTTCCGGCGGCTGCGCTCCCAGTCCGTCCTGGCTGACCCTCGACCCAGTCAACTCCCGGCTCTACTGCACGGATGAGGGGCTGACCACCAATGTTGGCACCGTCTCGTCCTTCACCACCGGCCCCGACGGCGTGCTCCAGCAGCTGGCCAAGACGGAAACCATCAGCGGTCCCGTCAGTGCCGTTGTTTATGGCGACAGAGGGCAGGGGCTGGCCGTCGCCCAATAGTAGGCTTGTCTCTAAGCTCGGTTGCGGATATTTGCTGACCCAAAGAAGTGGTGGCTCTTCCGTGAGCTGGTTCAACATTTCCAGCCCAGCCGCCCTCACGGCGGTCAAGTCCGAGACTTTCAACATGTCCGCACCGGGCCCGAACCCGTCGCGCCAGGATGCCCCGCACCCCCACGAGGTGTTCCTCGACCCCAAGGGTCAGTTCATCCTGGTGCCGGACCTAGGCGCCGACCTCGTGCGCGTCTTTGCTGTCGACGGCGCCAACCTCGTTGCCGTCGACTCTCTTACGGTCGCCCCCGGCAGCGGACCTCGCCACGTCGAGTTCCTCGTTACTCCCGAGGGCAAGACGTACCTGTACCTCGTCAGCGAACTTTCCAGCACCATCACCGCCTACGATGTTACCTACCGGGAGAACAAGACGCTCGGGTTCACCGAGGTGTACTCGGGCTCTACCTACGGCGAGGGTGCCACTGCACCTGCCGGAGCTAGCGGTGCCGAGATTTGGATTTCGGTGAGTTCCAACACCTAGATCGCCGATTCGCGCTAACGCATCCAGCCCGATGGCAAGTTCCTGACCGTCTCTTCCCGCAACGACTCGGCCTTCACCATCAGCAACCCCGACGCCGGGAGCGGTGGCGTGCAAATCCCCTCCGACTCGCTCAACAGCTTCAGCATCAACGAGCAGACCGGCGCGCTCACGCTGCTGCAAACCTTTCCTGCAGGTGGCCGCACACCCCGCCAGTTCTCCGTCAACAAGGCCGGCGATCTCGTCGCCGTCGGTCTGCAATCGGACAGTCGCGTCGTTATGATCAGCCGCGACGCCACGTCGGGCAAGCTAGTCGACATCATTGCGAGCAGCAAGGTCGAGGGCGAGGTCACGGCCGTCATATTTGGCGAATGATTGCCTACTAATGAAACTGGATGGCGGCAAGTTTTGGACACTGTTCACTACAGTACCTATGTAGTGGAGTCTTGAATGTATATACCGGTAGGCGCAGACGAATAGAGTTCCAACAAGCTCGGCAAGTGGCTGCGCGAGTCGCTGGCCACAGCAATCATTGACCTTCGATTGACCCTCGGCTCCCACCGGCACCGGGCCAATGACATCTATCTATGTATACTACCTGATATGTCCTGATCGACTCTGCAGTTTGTAAGGAAGAAAGAGAGCCTCGATAAAGTTTATGATGCAGACGCTGCCATCCCAGATCTCACCGTTCGCTTATGCGGCTGTAATGAAAGCCCTCGGGTTCGCAGGCCAGCCCGCGTCAGTTCTCTTTTCCCCGAACGAGTCGGGAAGATGAAGGCCCGCGGGGAGAGGTGACAGGTCACAGTGCAGTACGGTAGCGTAGCAGTCAGTGGATGGCTTGTATGCAAGCCATCGCTCGCTGTAGGTATGCACGGTAATGGAAAACAAGATGGCACGTGAAGGTGAGATGCCGACACACGGCTGTATACCCAAGACTCCCTGCCTACCTAGATAGTCTTAGTCCTTGGTGGTGACAATTGCTGTGCACGCGATTGACGGGAGGGCAACACTACCTACCTAAGCCTACCTAACGAAGGTAGCTAGGTAGGTAGGTGGGGCGCCCACGTGAAGCTGCTTAAAAAGAAACGGGTATGCTAGGCTGTGGTGGAGGTTAATTAGGTACAAGGCTTCGTACGAGTCTAGGTAGTCCAGACCAGTGTGAAGAGGCGGGCAGCAAAGTCAAACAGACGAGACCAGGGGTTGCCGGCGGCGATGCCACAATCATTGGCGCCACACCTCTAAAGTACCGGTTGCGATGTTACGCACAGCCCCTCACTTGTGGGATCCAGCCAAGTTCGGTTGTGGGGGTGGTCGGGCGATGTGCGGCTCTCGGGACACTGTTGAGTTACACGGCGCTTTTCGTCACCGAAACAAACGTCGATGGCGAAACCTTGGTTCGATGGCAGCCTGAACCCTGGATCCCAGCCTGCAAACCGCGCTTGACTCACCCAAAGGTGTCGCGCTGAGAGGTCCTCGGACACGGCAGAGAGCACCCTATCTGGTCGTCGGCCTGCAGCGAGCCATCAAACGTCCTAGTCTGGTATCGAATAGAATCTCAGAGGCGACTTGTCGAGAAAGTGACGATGTGGGGGAGCGGTCAATGGATCGTGCCAGGGAACACGACGCCCGCCTCCCGTCCGCACCCCAGATTCGTGGGGAACAATGATGCTAAGCGGAACAGGAAGAGGTCGATGCTTTGTCACGCTGTCAGTCGACTACCTACATCGTTGGCTGGCAACAAAGGTGAGGACTGGGCAGTGCTACATTTTCTGCAGACGGCCGGCAACGGTAAGTCCCTCCCTGGTCTTCTTGCTGCTCCAACGAGGCGGCCTCAACGACTTTTGGACGTATGGCAGGTCGGCTATCTTGTCGCGAGCAGCGTCCCAATGCGCTGAGCCTTCAGGGAGGGTAGTTAATTTACCCTCAGCCGGTCTCGACCACATATGCCTGTGACCAGGCATCTTGGCAGACCCAGCAGCCTTGGATTGTCACGTCCTTCTGAGGTGACGGCCTTGTTACTGCTGGTCGCAATCTACAACACCCTATAGTATGTGACAATGGCATAGTTACCGGAACCATGTCGGCTGCCTAGATTGTACCTGACCATTCTGCTGGGTCTTGACAAATCGCTGGCGAGCTAAACGGCGGGAGCGAAACGAAGTCGGCGAGGGGCCGACTCTTCCCCTCCCTTCATCAACTTCCCAGCAGTTGGAAGTCCAACCGTGATGGAGAATTCTGGCTGGCCGAGGGGAGTACTGCAGGTGAAATAACCCACAGATGTGGCAGGGTTGCCACGTTCATAGTAACAATCTCCCTGGAGTCGGCCCGTTGAGGGTCAGTGTCATGCGGGTAGGGCGGAAGACTGCCCAAGCTGGCTAGCTAGGTACCAATATCCAGCTTCACGTCTCGTACCTTATGAGGCTACTAAGGTTAGATATGGAGTGATATTGGGTATGTGGAGATAACGTACAGGTAACGGACGCGCGGGCTATCGATAGAACAACTGTGTTTGGACATATTTTTTTGACCTCACTCGCAAAGCCCGCCAGCTCTCCTCCATCGCATATCAGCTCACTATATGCCGTCTAGGTGTGCTAGATAGAGAGCCCGTCTCTTCCCTTGTTTTACAGGTTCATTCCTAGGTAGGCTGCGCAAGACGGGAAAGACAGCGTACGGGGGGTAGAAACCCAACGATTATGCCCAACTAGTTCGGGCGGTCGTCAACCCATCCCCGTCACAGCACACCGACCATCGACCAACCCCAAGCCCAAGTACATAGGTAAGCCATAATAACTACGAATAACACCTACCTAGATACCTAAGTGTCATACGTACCGTCACCCTGCCCTCCATTATTATGACCTATCTTTCAGTGTTGCTGCGGTGTCTTTTATAGCGCCAAATTCGCCTCCACCACACAATGCCTTTCTGCAAAACATACCGCTCGTCACGTTGCCTGTCCTGTGGGCTGGTTCATCGTCGACGCCCGTATCTCACTACTGGCCTGCTTCCAATGTCATTTCTCCGGAAACCCATGCAAAGATGAGGTGAATTAACATGGAACCAACTTACTGGTGGCATGTGGGTAGACGTCCACTTTCTCCCGCCAACCATGAGCAGTTGTTGCTGTTGGGGGGAGGGGGGGGGGGAGACCCTCCCCAGGTTGGCAAAGTCGATTCGTACCAAGGACGGCATGATTCGGGGCTTTTTTGGGATTCCTTTCCCCTTGAGATTGCATTGAGCGGTGCGGCACGGCACACACAAGGCCAAGATTAATTGTGCCAGCAATCTGCGGTTCAGAGTAGAGTAGTGCTAGTCAGTCGAGATGTAGCCTCTTGATCGCATCACTTTCAACGACAAGAACAAACCCCCCCTTGGGTATTCGACAATTGTACAATCCTCAGCAACGCAAACCTTCGAGACCACCGCCCTGCGTGGCGGGAAAGAACAGGACTAAGCACCAAGCAAAGTACTGCGTGGTTGCTCTTGAACTCACCTCTAAGCCACGAACACACACACGCACACACATACACCGTGGATTTCCGCGCGCCAGGCACCACGTTCCCTATCCCAGGCTCCCTCGGTATGGATGGCGGATTGAGAAGTGACATGGCCTGCAGCATTTAGCGTGGACCCGTTTACCCCGGTACCCCATCTCTTCCTCCTCCATCCCCGTTTCGTCCAATGCCCGTTGCGACCATCGGTTCTGAATGGCCTAGCCTGACCCTACCTGTGTCTGCTGGGCCTGGGGGGATGGGATGGGGTCTGTCATCAACGTGTTCCAACGGCTCCAACGACTCAAAGCTGGGGTCCGGGGCAGAGGGGATGAAGCTAGAGCTCCCTATTGCTCTGATGGCGAGAGGAGCGACGACTAAGGTACATTTCCGTACCTCTGCACGGCGAGCCCTGCCGTCCCCCGCCCAAAGAGAGTTACCTCCTCGGCTTCCGTAGCACCACCAACAACAACCCCCGTATGGAATCCTCCGCATTTTCCTCTTCCCCCATCAGCGCTTCTTCCATAATAACTGCTCCACTGCCGTGCATCCGTTCATCCCTCCTCGCTATTCTGCCGTTCCCTCTCATCCGCCTTCAAGGTCATCATTGACACGGTGCCTCGATAGTTTCGAGAGTGGCCTGACGCCCCAATAGAACCTAGTCGCATCGCACCTTGCCATCACAGTTATTATCAAGTAGTAGCTCGCCCGCCGGCTGTTCCGTCGTCGCCCAGGCTTCACCCGCCACACCACTCCACCGCCTCGTATTGTGCTGCGCTGTCGCGGCGCATCAACATCTGCCCACCACGTCGTCTACCCAGCTTCTTCGTCTCCAGACGCAGGCCATGTCCCCGTCGTCGACGGGCGACTCCCCCCGCTCGGCCACTGGCAACGCGGGGAGGCCCTTTCCTGTACCGTCGCGCGAGACGTTCAACATCGAGGTGCTCTCGCCTTCATTGACGAACGGCATACACACTTTGAAGTCGCCTGCATCGCTCAAAACACAAAGAACACCAAGTTTCAGCAGAGATGGGATTCTCGGCTCGGCACAAAAGGCGCGGAACATGTCTCAGTCGTCCGAGAACCGCCCAGAGGCTCTGACCAATGGCATGAACAAGGCGCCCAGCGACGAAGGTTCCAACCCGCTCAAGAGACGGAACACGGACGTCGGCATCGACTACCCCCGGAGGAGGGCTACAATCGCAGTATGTGAAGCCGACAGTCGGTTATCTGTCTTGTGCCCATTGTACTAATTGCCCGCAGTGCGAAGTGTGCCGGTCCCGCAAATCCCGCTGCGATGGAACCAAGCCCAAGTGTAAGCTCTGCACCGAACTGGGCGCCGAGTGTGTCTATAGAGAGCCTGGAATCAAGCTGGACGCTGGGGATAAGTTGATCCTAGAGCGTCTAAACCGCATTGAAAGCCTACTACAGATGAACATGGTTGCAGGGCAGGGCAATGGCATCGCCATTAACCAAGAGTCGCCCTCCATGAGCAATGGATCGGGGCTCAACGGGGAGAGCATAATGGGAGTCTCGGGTTCCGGGAACATCGTCTCCGTCATCCCTAACGGTGGCCTGGGCACTTGGAACAACAACCCAACCAACATCTCGACCATGCCAAAGATGCACACCAATGCCGCTCTCCACTTACTACAGTGGCCTCTGATACGCGATCTCGTCTCCCGACCCTATGACCCGCAGGTTCTGCTCCAGCTAGAAATGGCGCGCGAGCCTCTGCACTCACTCACAAAGACACCATGCGTTGACCTATCGAACACGACCGCCTACATCGAAGCCTACTTCGAGCGGGTGAATGTATGGTACGCCTGCGTCAATCCCTACACCTGGAGGAGTCATTATCGAACGGCTCTCTCCAACGGATTTCGCGAGGGCGCAGAAAGTTGTATCGTCCTTCTGGTTCTGGCCCTGGGTCAAGCAAGTTTGAGAGGTAGTATCTCGAGGATTGTCCCCGGGGAAGATGCGCCCGGCTTGCAGTACTTCACCGCCGCATGGGCCCTTTTGCCAGGCATGATGACATCCAACAACGTCCTGGCGGCACAGTGTCATTTGCTGGCTTCAGCTTATCTGTTCTACCTCGTACGGCCGCTGGAGGCTTGGAACCTCCTCTGCACTACGAGTACGAAGTTGCAGCTCTTACTCATGTCACCCAACAGGGTCCCTCCAAACCAACGAGAGCTGACCGAGCGGATCTACTGGAACTCGCTGCTGTTTGAGAGTGACCTGCTTGCCGAGCTGGATTTACCACACTCAGGCGTCGTCCAGTTCGAAGAGAACGTCGGCCTACCTGGCGGGTTTGAGGGCGAGGAACAGGAAGCGATTGGCCGCGACGATCTCTGGTACTTCTTGGCTGAGATTGCACTGCGACGGCTCCTCAATAGGGTCAGCCAGCTGATCTACTCGAAAGACTCAATGGCTTCCACCACCAGCCTGGAGCCTGTGGTGGCGGAACTCGACTTTCAGCTGACGCAATGGTATGAGAGCCTGCCCATGCCGCTGCAGTTCCCCTTCACCCGCAACCTGCTTGCCGACCCGGTGCAGACGGTCCTGCGCTTGCGGTTCTTTGCTTGCCGCACAATCATCTACCGCCCGTACATCTTGGCTGTATTGGACAACGAACAAGCAGTCTTGGACCCCGCCGTGCGCGACAGTTGCCACAAGTGCCTGGAAGCCTCCATCCGGCAATTGGAGCACATTTCTCAACAGTAAGTCTCACTGCCATAGTGCAGTTGCCGCCTGCTAACGCGCCGCAGTCATGCCGGCCACATGCCCTATCTGTGGCAGGGGGCCCTCTCCATCGTGTCGCAGACGCTACTGGTCATGGGTGCGACCATGTCTCCCTCTCTCAGCAGCATCCTCCTCACACTCGTACCCCATCGGGAAACTATCGACCAGATCATCAATGACGTGGTGATGGAGATTGAGCGATATTCGACTCTGGCCCCTAGCCTGAGCCTAGCAGCAGAGATTATCAAAGAGGCTGAAGTGAGAAGGAGGGCATACTTGAGTGGATGAAAAGCCGCCATGGCTCGGTACCTATAGAACTTGCACACCGGTTCTGGAAAGCCAGCCAGCCTACCATTAGAGCGGACGACTTGCGAGCCCGCCATAAGTCCTGGATCCCAGTTGCTAGCACTGGCTCTGGAGGTAGCCGATGTCGTTCCGAGTATACGCCAGCAACCCTGAATTCCGGTTCAAAAACACCCAAGGAACGCAAGTGAGGCTAGGGTCATTGATGACCCCTAACAACTCTGGGCCTCCCTCCCGCTCATGCGGGGCCGGGTGCTTTGGGTCCGGGAAAGCAGGCGTACGGGCGCGACAGCAACAGAGCGCGTGCTGGATAGCGGATGACAGAATCATGCGGGGTACAGAAAAGTTCCGGGGTTGCGCCATCTGGAGGAGTGTTAATGGTTTGTCGTCGAGTTGGAGACACCCTGGTTGGCGGGTAATACATGGTCTCGCTGGCTGTTCGGACCGAAACCCCGGCGCTGGCACGCCCGGCTAATGGACATAACAGGTGCCAGCCCGACAACCCCCGCCATCTCCCGACAGTAGAAGAGAGGAGGGCGGTACGCTGTCACTTTTCACAAATATGGAGCTGTTCAAGTGACGGATTGATTCTTCAGCAACTGCGTTGGCAAGTTGGTGTCGGGTGAATTAACGCTCTAGGCTCTCTTTTGCAGGAATACGAATGACGAGTATGAAGGAATGGCCAGCAAAGGCAGCTGGAATGCCTGGCCTTGGTTAGGACGGAACAGGTTGGATTTCTTTTGGGGGGGCGGGAGGATTTGTTTTGGCCAGGGAATCTAACTGCAAACCTGCCACCATTCGGTTATATGGCATTGTGTAACATAGCACTGCTGATGAAATACCCATTTTTATACCTGCAACCGCGATGGCTGTTACGAGAATGAAAGTTGTCCCTTTGATCCATAACAAGTTGAAGAGAGCAAGTCCAACAAGATCACGCCATTATTCCCACTACAGAAGGCTAAGTAAAATACGAACATGATTTAGGCTTGGGATACACGCAGCCTTGCTATTCGCCCTGGATACCCAGCAACTTGTCTGCGGGGTATTATACAGGCCTTGGTTCGAGTTGCATACGCGAAAGGAACTCCCGTACCGCAGGGTCACGCGGCGTTACCCCCAGGCTATGGTGTATCCTCCCTGAGACGATGCGTCCAGCTGGCCTTATGTTGTTGCGGAAGGGGGGCACAATGTCTTCATTGACGTAGAAATACGACTTGACAGGCCTCTCTGTACCACTTCAGCATGCACGGCAAAATGGAAAGCAACGATGGCTTCGGGCCATGCATTCGTGATGATGTTTGTTTCAACCACATTGCTTGTGAGGGTAGTGATTGACTGTTCATGAGCAGCCTTGTGTCATAGGCTCATGATGGCAGCCGGCATTTCAATCTCATGAAACCATAGGGCGGGCACGGCATAACGCATCATGGCCCAGAGCCGGCGTTAGGGGGGCCACACGTCGACCGGCTGTCAGTCCGACGAGATGCGGAAGTTCGGCGTGCCCTGGTGGCATCTCGTCAGCGTGCCTATCTAACAGGCCGGCGTTAAGCAGGTAGACGACTCCGTAGTAACTGGTTTCAGGGTCCTTTCCCGAGTGCCGGCGCGTGACTAAAACCGGGGATTCGGGGAGGGGCGGGGAGTGGAAACCGGGAGACCCACCAATGAAGTCTGCACCGGGCCAGAAGGGAGACAGATGTAAAGACGGGTCTACGTGGAGGATACACCAAAGCTCATTAACACTCGGCCGAAGCCAAAATGGGACCCGGCGGAAGAGGGTTGGCAAAGACGTCGTGCACATTGGTCATCGTTGTCGACGAAGGTAGTGTCACGGGGTCTGCTAAAGTGCTCTTCTGCCAGCGACAGTGGAACTATTTTCTTTCCCCGCAGGAGCCGGCGATGATGGCGGCGATGGCGGCGATATCGGATACGAACAAGGGAGCTTGCGGGCTGGCGGCACGTGCTAGCGTGCACAAACCCACAGCCGTAGAGCTGAGGATGGCGTGGATTTCTGACGACTGAGAGCTGGGTCACATTGAACCATGCACTGCGTTGCGAGCAGCTCCAAGAATGTGAGAGACGATTCGCCCCAAAGTTCTCGGAAAAAAAAAAAAGACGACTAATTATTATTGATGCGCGATAAGGCGGTCTGCTGCAAGAAACAAAAGCCCTGACTCGGGTGTCTACCGCCGGATCGGCCCCACCCGCCCAAATCGCCAATCGAGCCGCGAAGCGACGTAGGCGTCGGCAGACCGTTGGCCCGATCTACTTTGATGCCGGCCGGAGTGGGCCGATAGCGAAAGTAACTATAGGTATCTAGGTACCTACCTCGGTACCTAAGCTAGGTATGCATGAATAAAATCGCATCTGGGCTTTTGGTGAATAGGCGGTTTTGGCAATTAGGGCCAAGCTTCAACTGGACCAGCAAAACACAAAACGCCTGCACCATGCCTCCCCAACATGAGACCGTCGGCCAAATCATAATGTCCGTGTCTGTCCAACGGCGTAGGTACCTAGACACCGGTTGGATCATGGCTGGGGAATGCAGAGGGCTGTTGCAACGTGCGCAGGCAGTTTTCCAGCTCATCGGCGGTTTCCTGCTTTACGGTGGCGGGCAGTACATACCTAATTGCCTGCATGCAGAACACTACCTACCTACCTACCTACCTAGGTAGGTAGGTAGTCATACAGGGCTCGGCCACTGCTAGCCTCCCGAGTTTCCCACCCTCCCTCTCCGCCCCAAGGTTTGCTGTCAGAGAGGCAGCCGCTCCCGCTGGGTGCAGATCGGACTGGCCGCTAGCTCGGACGACTGACCGTAAGACGATTGTCTGCACATGGCACATGAGGCGAGGCGAGAGCGTCCGTGTCTCTCTTAGTCGTCGGTACATTCGTATGCGTGCGGCCACAAACCGATGAAGGGGGTTGGAACCAAGGTCAAACAGCCTGGCGAGAGCTGGACATCTGTTGATTCGACACGGGGGAGTCTCGGTGGTGTTCATACAGTACCTATTACAGCAGATGGGGCCGCAGCAGGGCGCATGGGCCACGCACAAAACGATGAGCCTGCGGGTTGTAGTTTAGGTGGGATCCATGGGGTGCCTCTCGTCAGACAAGTTCACCCCGCCGGCTGCAGCACCACAGGGGCCAATCGATTTGCCCTTGGTGGCTGGCGCCCTACTAGTTTACACCTTAGCTACTACTACCTAGGTAGGTAGGTAAGATACCTATTGGCAGTGAGCAGCTCCCGGGCTGGCGGGCGGACTGGCTTGACTTGCCATGGATTTCAGGTTGCACGAATGTCTTTTCTGCGGGCCCCTCCACCTTCTCCCTTACTTGAAATGGGCATTGTATTGTAGGTAATGTGTGCCTTGTTCCAGCCTACCTGCCATTCATCATTCCACAGAGCGGCATGTAGCCCCCTCTTGGTTTCCCCCCAACTTGATCCTGCGAAATCGTGATCCAACGAGCCAACTTCGTACGCCTCCCTGGCCGCCGCCGTCCTCCAGGCTTCGTCGTCTCCACAAGCTTCGTCCGACCAGACAGCTTCCGCTGCTGCCCGATTGATACCTCACCGCAGAGCAAGGCAAACCCTCGGCGTCGTCTGCTTTTCCAGGGCGCACATCAGTCACCTCTGCACGCCTGCATGTGCATGGCCGATATGCAACCAGTCATCCAAGCCCAATCATAGCTCCGCGGCATGCATTGAAGCCACCCACTCACGAGCAACCAGCTGTCCGGGTGCACCCCTTTCTCAACCCTCGATTTAACGACTCCCGCTCTCGAACCCATTTCAAACCTTTCGTACCTCCCGCATGAGGCTGACCGCAGCTCAATGGCCTATCGAGATGGCGCAGACTTGCACAGGAGAACGAGTCGGCGGCGGCATCCTCCTAGTCCACCGCCCATCCCACAATATGATTGGCAATCCGCCCAAGAGACCGCCTTCGACCCTATGCCGTACCGAAGGCCCAGGGACCTTATACAAAGGCCCGAAGAGACGACTTCGTCCATGGGACGAAGCCGCTCCGTAAACACCACTAGGGGCGTGTCTGCCACCCTCCCAGCCACCATGCCCACGACCCCCAACGTCCCCCCATACAGGAGGGGAAGGGTGCCTGTCGACGATGGCTACGATTCTTACGACGAAGAGCCGCCCTCGACCGTGAGGGAGAGAGAAAGGGAGGCTTCCAGACGCGGCCTCAGTTCGAGGTTGAGCAACCACTCGAGGAAACCTCGTATCCACGAGTCAAGGCGGTCCTCACGGTATTCGCAGTCTTTCTCCGAGACGGATTCGGACGAGGAATCCGAGAATAGCGTCTCGACGCAGGAGGAGAAGCGCGAGCGCCGTCGAGACAAGAACAGGCTAGAGAGAGAGAGATACTCCAAATCGGCACGCCAGACGGTCGTCGAGCGGCGGCGGCCGGCGGAGGACGACAAGACGCCGAAACGTCGCATGAAGATAAAGAAGATCATCTACATGGAGGAGGAGGACGGCTCCACCGAGGCCACCCCGCGACAGTCTACGGATGAGCGCAGTCGCTCGCTTTCTCGGCACCGTTCTCACATCTCGCGACCGGCCCATCGTTCCCGCAGCCCGGGCCGGGGACCAAGCCGCCATCGCCCGCCGCCCAAGACGTACGAAATTCTCAGACCGCTCAGCTCCTCCAAGCGGCTGCCCCATGAGGTTTATCCGATTGGGGGTGATTCTGAGTTAACCCCGACCAGGAACTCAATAAGGCACCCGTCCCAGACTGTGTACCCAGAGACACGCACGATCCGCCGCTCCAAAACCGTCTCGGGGGCATCGCATGTTACGTCGCAGACGCGCAGCACATCTTCATCCAACAGGCATTCATCCAGCTTCCTCGGTAACCTGCTTACGGGGAGTTCCGTCTCCCATTCATCTGAAAAGACGGCCAGGTAAGCCGACCAAGACTCGAATGTCTCACGGACGCTGATGCTTCCCTACCAGAGTTGAGTGCGTTGTGTGCATGGATGAATTTCCGTCCAACAAGATTGCAAAACTGAAGTGCGGACATCGGATGTGTAGCGTGTGTCTGAAGAGGCATTTCAAAATCTCCATCACTGACCCGCAGCAAATGCCTCCCAAGTGCTGCTCCGAAAACATCGCCTTGAAGCACGTTGAAAACCTGTTCTCATCCGACTTCAAGAAGAAGTGGAATCGAAAGTTCCAAGAGTATTCGGCACGGAATCGAATTTACTGTCCTTCGAGAAGATGTGGCGCCTGGATCAAGCCACATTACATCCGTAAAGAGGGAGGTCGCAAGTATGGCAAGTGTGGCCAATGTCGGACCAAGGTGTGTTGTTCGTGTAACGGCCGGTGGCACCCATCGAGAGAATGCCCCAACGACGAGGAGACAACAAGATTCTTAGACCAGGCCAAGGACGAGGGCTGGAAGCGATGTTACAAGTGCCACCACATGGTTGAGCTCAAGGAAGGCTGCAATCACATGACATGGTAAACACTGTTCCTGTTCTTTCGCTGTTTAGAGACTTGCTGATCGGAACAGTCTATGCGGAGCACAGTTTTGTATGGTATGCGGTACGAAGTGGAAGAGTTGCGACTGTCCCTGGTTCAACTATGAGACAGGGGATGCAGACCAGCTCCATGACATGCAGGTGCCTGCTGCTATCCAACGCATGGAGCGGCTGGACCTGACCCAGAGCTCGAGGAGTATGCGGCCAAGTGTTGCCCTCGGCGCACCGCGGTCGCGATCGCAAGAGTACGACAGCAGACTGATGCGGAGATTCCAAGAGAACCGGGACGAAGACCTTGCGCGGACGCTACAAGGCTACGAGATCGACGATGATTACGACGACGGATATGGGGATATTGTCGGCGTTGGCAGTGCGGCGGGCCATTTCATGAACGACGACTATCGCAGGGAGCCCGACACGTTTGTGGCGGCACCTGTGCCCCCGGCACCAACGCCACCGGCGGCTTTCGAACGTCCGGCGCCGACGGACTACATGTCGGGGGTCAACAGGGCGCGAGGCGTGCCTCCAGACGCATTGGGACAGCGCCTCGCCGAGCGCTTCTCGGAATTCCGTTCGAGCCCGGGTGCCCCCCGGCCGGGGATGATGGCACCGCCACCGGTACCGCCCCTCGGAACGATGACTGCCCCCCCAATGGGACCTCTTCCGATGGCGGCGCCAATGGTAATGGGTCCCCCACCGCCACTTCCGCTGCTGAGGAGGCACACGATAGAGGAAGAAATGTACAACAGGACCACGCGGCCATCCGAGCGGGTGGTGCCGGGGCGGATAGTACACGATTACGAGAGGGAAGCGGCAGTGCATGCGCCATGGAGCCGGAGACGAATGCGAGAAGAGCCTAAATCGTCAACGCTCGCCGGGCTCACAGGGATGGGTCGCGGCATGAACCGCGTGCACGAATGGCGGAATCATGTGCAGCCAGGCATGCCGGAGGGAGAGCGGGCGGCCATGGCGTGATACGACAGACTAACGACGCAAGTATTTGACGACAGAACAGGACCTAGGACACAGCACGACTTGATGAATTAACTGACATTCCGGTTTGTCCATGTTGCAGGTTTGGGGAAGGCTATTTGCTATTTCATGGGGTCATGCTTGTAATATTAGGCGCGTGACATATCCTCGGGGCGGGTATGGCACAAGATTCTCGGGTAGTAGGCAGTATAGTATGTAACGAGTTGCACGAGGTTCATTTGGGTTGTTCCTTTTTGATTGCCTTGCCTCACCTGCCAGATTGCTGTTTCTCATGCGAAGTTTCGGCCTCGGTTGGTGGCATTGGACTGCCGTGGATCGGGTCCCATGTGCCTCGTCGTCCAATGTCGTGGACCAACCAAGGACGCGGGGGATGCCCGGCTTGGAGGGCACCGCGTTGTTGGACACGCCCCGTTGCGAGGCGAACGTTTATGCCAGGGCCTACCAACTCCCTTGACCGAATCCGTGTTGAGCTTGATGGTGGGAGGATGGGAGCAACAATCGATTGTTGTCGTTGCTGTTATTGCTGAGGTAAGTTGGGTAGGTTGGGTGTCGGGACTTGGGACCTGGCGGGTTCGGCAGGGTTGAAGGTGGATGAATGATTTCTGGCGAAGTTGGATACCTACCTACCTTGAGTCGAGGAGAGGCCGAAAGTAAAGTGATTACCATGTAGCAACTGGCTGACTCGCAACGGACGTCTCCGCCCGCCATTTCTGTTGGGGCCATTGTGACGTGGTGCGGTTCCTGGCGTGCGTGTTGTTCGCATTGATGGACCATTTTCGCATCTCAGGGTAGTGCTGCTTACATTGTTGCATGCACAGCCGCACTGCCCCTTGTTCTCCCAGACGAGATGAGCGATGCGTTGCCCCCACACACACAGGCGCACGAACTCGAGGCAAACTATCACCGGGCCTAAGGTCTCGTAGTACTGGTTGTATGTAGTGTACCGTACATGAAGCTTAAAGCATCGCACCGCATTGTTGCTCGCAGGGGTGGGCCTCTCTCACCAATGAGCATCTCGATGATTGTCCATGGATTGAGAAACGTCCGGTCCCCTGCCAAGACTGGCAGTGTTTGCAACAGCTCTCGTCGAGGACTTCTGACGGTTTTTGCTTGCTTGCTGTGGTGATGGATTGAAAGGCGGGAAGAATGCTAGTAGTAATCTACTATAGCGGGGTTGACACACACTTTGACCTCCCACCCCCTCTTTCCGAATCAAGTCTGGGCTTTGGACATGGCATTCTCACTTTCTGCTGCCCTTGGTTGCAGAATGTGAGCTGAGTGAGAAACGGAGTGAGAGTTTCGTTCGCGCTCATCCGATATGGGGATTTCCATCCCCCCCCCCCTCTCGGATTGAAACGATGTCTTGGGTTTGGGCCCAAGATGATCTGGATTGAACAGACCGCCAAGGGGGCGTGTCCCGGACTACCTGTGTTGCATGTTTCGTTCGTTTTCCCAGAGAGATACGAATACAGGTACGAGCGGATACCTAGATGGATGCTCGGAGAAATGGGGTTAAATGCTTGACTTTCTGGCGAGTCGGGAAGTTCCTGCTCGAGGTTCAACAAATCCATCTATTCGTACAGTAATACCTTGCACACACACATACACACACTCACATGATCGACGCAGATTGACGCGTAGGGAGGTATCCGTACTACCTACGTACAGGTACTTTGAGCTGAGCTTAGCAGAGCGAGTGCCGCGTCGGATCGAATAGGAGACGAGGATAATAAAAACGGGTGGGGCGTGGGCATTTACACTAGGTCATTTTAGCATTCCTGTCATTGACTGACTGATGGTCCAGTGCTTGAACGCCCCAGGTCTGCCGGATGCCTCGCCCAATGACGTTGTCTCCGCATCTGTACGCTTTTCAGCAGCCACCCCTCCCCCCGGTCTCTCGGGTCCCTCGTGCTCTCCTTCGCTCTCGGGCGATCGCTGCTTCTCCCTAATATTCGTATTTTTTGCCGGTTCATATCTCTGATTCTACGTCTGCGTCTGCTTTTGCCCACTGCATGTTGTCTATGTTGGTGTGACCCGGTGTACCTTGACAAGGAACCTACACATCTCAGTCAGCTGTGCCGTCGGATACCTACTACGTAGGTCCCAGTGCTTTCTACGGACCCGCGTCTCCCATCTACATGACTACTAGTACTACTATTATTATTATTACTACCTCACCACTCGACTATCTACCTTTCAAGCCCCCAGCTACACCTCACATGCCCTTTCGATTTTATCTTGCCCCCGAATGTGACATCGAAATCGCCGCTCGATAGACACCGTCATTTATTAAACCAACACCAGCTCCAACCGTGCGAACTACACCACCTCTCCCCGCAGCTTCCCGCCGGACCCTTCAAGTAGCAGCCGCCCGGAAATGACGACGTCACCAACGGACCGACAGCAATAGCACATACACATACCTTACCTGCCAGCCTCTCTCCTCCCCGCTGCAGCGTGCTCTACATCACGATGCTTCTCGTCTACCAGGTCGGAAGCGTCAAGATTGGGGAGGTCGTCCGCTACACCGTCACCTACACGCCCTCCCAGGACCGAATCCTGCCCTCGCCCGAGCGCCTCTACCTACGCGTCCGCAATACCTCTGCCATCGCCCTGCGCGCCGCTTTTGTCCACGGTCCTTACACGTTGGGCGCCGCTGCCTACCCGTCCAACTTCAATCCTAATATCAAGTTCGCGAACCCCCGTCGCTATGGCGTCCCCGAATTCGAGCCCATGCTTAAGGCCGGCGGCTCATGGGAGTGTGAGCTGTTGGTGCCGGAAAACATACGTCAGAGTGCGGGAACCGGAGGCGTCGGCCACTTCGGTGGCGTGGCCCCAGGAGACCAGGAAACCGAAAGCGCCTCGTGGATTGTCGAGGTGTCATCGCAGGTCATCTTTTCAACTTCGGCCGCGGTCGGATATGAGGTGACGCTCGCTAGAGACGCAAAGTCGTTGAACCTGAGCTCCTCACTTCCCGTCATCGGCGGCCAGGCCCAGGTACCGCAGCCCGGCAGGGTCGCTGACCACCAGCAGAGTATCGGTGCCAAGGACGGCCACCACCCGGCGCAGCTAAAAGGCGTATTCTCCAAGGCTATCAGGCTCAAAGTAGAGGATACGGCCGCCCTATGGAATACTCCGAGGCTTCCGGGCTGGGACGACCTCAATATTGACCGGCTCAAGAATCGTACCAAGAAGGACCAGCCTGTCGAAAGCGTCATCCAGGAAACACCGGAGAAGAAGTCAGAAGTAAAGCAGAAGAAGGTGCACTTGGTTGTTCTCACACATGGTCTTCACAGCAATCTGGGGGCGGACATGTTGTATTTGAAGGAGAGCATTGATCAGACAGTCGCCCAGGCCAAGATCGATGCCAAGGCCAGGCGTGCCAAGGAGCGCGCTGAGAAAGAAGCCAAGGAAGACGGGAACGCCACAAAGGATGCTAAAGACAAATCTAAAGATAAGGCCCAAGACGACAGCCCAGTAGAAGACGATGGGGACGACGAAGAGGTCATTGTGCGCGGCTTCTCGGGCAATGCGACAAGGACAGAGAGAGGTATCAAGTACCTGGGCAAGAGGCTGGCAAGGTATATCCTCTCCATGTCATACCCTGATCAGCCTTTCCTGCCGTCAAAGAAAAGCCCCGCGGAGACTGCGGTTGCTGCGGTCTTCAATAAATCTGAACCAGACAGCAAGACAGCCCACAAACACAGCACGATACATAAAGAAGACGCCAACGAAAAGCGCCCGTTCAAGATCACCAGCATCAGCTTCATCGGCCATTCTTTGGGCGGCCTGATACAAACATACGCAGTCGCATATATCCAGAAGCATTCACCAGACTTCTTTACCTTAATCAAACCAATTAACTTTGTCGCCCTTGCCACACCATTCCTTGGCCTGAGTAACGAAAATCCCTTATACGTCAAGTTTGCCCTGGATTTTGGCCTGGTCGGCAGAACGGGCCAGGATCTTGGTCTTACATGGCGGGCGCCTACTATTGCAAGAAGCGGCTGGGGCGCCATCGTTAGCAATCTCGGCGAAAGCGCACACAAAAGGGTCATGGGTGAGGTTCAACCTGAGTCGAAGCCTCTACTGCGGATTCTGCCGACTGGCCCGGCCCATACGGCGCTCAAGAAGTTCCGCAACCGCACGGTCTACTCCAACGTAGTCAACGACGGTATCGTCCCGCTAAGGACCAGCTGTCTCCTGTTCCTCGATTGGCAGGGTCTGGGTCGCGTGGAAAAGGCAAGACGAGACGCCGGGCTGGTCGAGACACTGGTTGGTGCTGGCTGGGCGGAACTGACCGGCGGAAGCTTGGCGCCTACACCACGGAGATCCAGCGCTCTCCCTCCAGACGAGGAACAGCCTTTGGATGACCAGTCTGGGAATATCACGCCGACGTCCCCGACCAACGCTGTCGAAGTACCGCAGCCGCCACGGAACGCAATGATGGAAGATGACCAGGCCAGTCTTCGTTCGGTCCCCACGCCGTACAACGAGGCAGGACCGGAGGGCGCAAAGGACGGTGCCAATAGCGGGCCGTTCGCCGGCTTTTTCTCCCTCTTCAAGGGCAGCGAGCAAGCGCAGACAAAACCCCAAACCAAGACGCCCAGCATGTCCAACAAGCAGCATAAAATCTACAAGCGGAGTCAGACGATCAACTTTGACGAGATCTCGCAGACGTCAGGGTCCAAGGTCACTGCAGGCCACGAGCTCGAGCGAGACCACCACATTGCGCCGCCGAGGACGAGCTTTTTCGAGTCCGCGCACGACCTGATCAACCCCAAGATCCCCACCACCGAGTACATCATTGACCCCTCCAAACGCCCCAGGGCCATTTTCCACGACCGCGTCTACCACCCGTCAGATATCCCCCCGCCGCCGTTAAAGAAGAAACCCACGGGCTCGCTGGCGTCTCGCAGAACCACATTCAGGCGGGCTGCGTCGACAGGTTCCGGCGGATCAAGGACTAGCACGGACTCGTCACCCCACCCGTCCCAACGTTTCTCACACGAAGGCACCACTGAGTCGACGCGGGACTACGACGACACGGCCAATACGAATCCTAACAAAGAGCCCGATGAGGAAGTCGATGGTTCGCAGATGCGGGTTGAAGAGAAAATCGCTCGAGCTTACCACCGTGGCCTGGCATGGCGAAAAGTCCTCGTCAAGCTGGAGCCTGATGCGCACAACAACATCATCGTGCGCCGGATGTTCGCCAATGCCTACGGTTGGCCTGTTGTAAAACACCTGGTGGACGCCCACTTTAGCGATTCGGCGACCGCGAGGACTCGTGACGAAGACGAGTCGTCTGGCGAGCTGGCGCTCGACATGGGCCAGGCACCAAACAAGTACGGCGACGAGGTCAGGGATAGCGGCGTTGCATCTGAAGACGGCGCCATTGATAGGCCGTCTGCTGGTCTGCTGTCTCCAACTTCTCGACGGGAGGCGGAGGACATGGTGCCGGACATGCAGGCGCCGCCTAAACGCCGCTCGTCCTCGCGCAGCTCATCCGCCAGCCCGCCTCGGATTACCAGGTCGCCTCGGACACGGCCGGAACGGGTCGATTCCGTGACGTGGAGCGACCGAGACTGGGCGGATAGCGACGATAGCGAGACAACGGCCACAACAGCCAGCGCCATGAGCCCTAGGGATGCTGAGTTCAAGGATAAGGATGGTAGCCGGTCGACAACGCCGCTCGGGGCCTGGAACTGGACGGAGAAGATTGTAGGTAGGGGAGGACTGACCCGCAAAACATCACCCAAGCCGGACATCAAGAGCGACGGCGGTGGTGTAGACTAATAGCCAAAAGATGAGGGCTGGATGTACATAAAATGCCTAGTAATATACCTACTGTTTCAATGGATGAGATCACGTTGTGTTGTGACTTTAATTGACGATCATTGGCATCGTTTGGCTCACTGATGTTCCTGTCTGTCAATAGATTCTTCGGCGAGCATCAGGGTTGGCAGTTATCGGTTGGAACACTGGCGATATCGTGGTCCATCTGACACAACAACTGCTGCTAAGCGGCTGCCAGCAATAGTGGGCTACTTCCATTCGGCCGTGCTATTCACCAATCTTCGGGTATATGGCTAGCAGCTGATGCGATATCGGGACCCTTGCTCCGACCCCGTTGCGTCATCGGCGAGTGGGAACGTGTATAAACGTCTGTTCTCAAATCTTTTGCCCCGGACCAGCACCAAGCCGCTGCGATCAGCCATCATGTTGCTAGTTTCGTCATCTCCAAGATCGATCAATGGGCTCCAACGGGTCTGGCGAGGGTTCTCGACCACAGCCTGTACACGAGCCGACTTCACCCACGTCGTGAGTTGAAAGCCGCGCATCAGCGAGACTTCTCCGCCATCATGAAACTCCCCGCCTCGTGCTAACCCACAAACAGGTCGTAGGAGGTGGCGTGGTAGGACTTGCAACGGCGCGTGCCCTCGCCCAGCGCCCGGGGACGTCGACGGTACTCCTCGAGCGCCACAGCGCCGTCGGCACAGAGACGTCTTCGCGCAACAGCGAGGTTATCCACGCGGGCATCTACTATGGGGCAGGAACCCTCAAGACGTCGCTCTGTATCCGCGGCAAGGAGTTGCTGTACGCCTTCTGCCGCGAGCGCGGCGTTGCGCACGCCAACACAGGCAAGTGGATCGTCGCGCAGACGCACGCCCAGCGCGAGGCCCTCGAGCGCGTGCATGACTTTTGCAATAACGAGATTCACGTACCTGTCCGCTGGGTCGCGGCCGAGGAGGCGCAGCGGCTGGAGCCGGAGGTCAAGGCCGAGACAGGCGTGCTCGAGAGTCCGACGACGGGCATTGTGGACTCGCACGGTCTGATGATTGGGCTGATGGGCCTCTTCGAGGACGCGGGGGGCGTCGTGGCGCTGAGCTCCGCCGTGACAGGGGTGACGCCACTGGGAGATAGGGGCAGCGCCGGGTGGGAGGTGCGCGTGCGTGACCCGGCGACGGGGGAGGAAAGCGCCGTGACGGCCGAGGTGTTGGTCAACGCAGCGGGGCTGGGCGCCGTCGACGTGCACAACATGATTGTGCCCGCGGCGGAGCGGCGCGCCATGTACTATGCCAAGGGGAACTATTTCTCCTATGCCAGCTCGGCGCCCAGGGTCGGCCGGCTCATCTATCCGGCGCCGGAACCCGGCGCGGGCGGGCTGGGCACGCACCTGACGCTGGACCTCGCGGGGCGGGTGCGCTTCGGCCCGGATGTCGAATGGGTCGATTCGGCGGACGACCTGGCCGTCAACGGCGCGCGGATGCCGGCGGCCATCGAGGCCATCAAGCAGTACCTGCCAGGCCTTGACGAGAGCTGCCTGGAGCCGGATTACGCCGGCATCCGTCCGAAGCTGGGGAAGCTCGGGGCCGTGGCGCACGGTGCGGAGTTCCACGACTTCATCATCAGGAAGGAAGACGGCTACGAGGGATGGGTCAACCTGCTAGGCATCGAAAGCCCCGGCCTCACAAGCTGTCTCGCAATCGCCGAACGGGTCGACAAGATACTGTATGGTTCAAGTGCTTAGGCATTCTGTTTTCCAGCTTGACATTGCCGACCAACCTCCAGGACGTGTATGATCTGATGGATTGTATTAATGCACATACATGTGGGAGAGGGTGCGTCATTAGGACCGCTCATCCAAAAGAAAATAAAAGAAAAAGTAGGTCCAGGCTTCCTCATACAACAATTGGGTCCCTTTTTTCCTCCCTTCGAATTTTTTCCTTCTTTTTCGTCTCTTTTCTTTGTCGATGAATGCGTGTGTCGTAAGAAAAAAAACCTGCTTACTCCCGCCCACTCCCCCAAAAAAAAAAAAAAAAAACACCAAACCAAGCCAAGCCAAGCTCCGCGACGCCGTCCCAGCAATCAATTCATATTCGGCTGTACATTCAGTGCCACAGTCCGTCATTGGCCCGCCAACGCCCGCAGATAAATCCAACCCATCGCACATGTCTACCGCAACGTCAAGCTAGGGTGGAACTTGCGGCCTTGCACATCAACGTGGAATTCGTAGATGCCGTTTTCAGCCCCCACATACCTAGTGTTGGGTGTCAGTAAATACTATCTATTGCACCATTCAATATACTCACAGTATCCTGCCATTCTCGCTCCAAGAGATTCCGGCGGTATTATCGGGTTCAGGAGGAGCCTCATGGACGCCATGTTCAAGTGCAACACGCCGACGGCTATTGCGCTCCTCCAGCTCGCGAATCGCAACGGAGTTGAGTAGCGGAAGTATTGACGCGCGGTCCCGGTCTCTGTCGCGGTCTCTGACGGCTTGTCGCAGATCCTGAATGTTGCTCTCGAAGGAAAGGCTGTAGAGCGCCTCAAGGTCTGCCCAGCCGCTCCCGGAAGACGTCAGGCTGCGCACCCCGCTTGTGCCACGCTGTACCGCCACCGCTGTCGAAGCGTCCCGTATGCTCGCCGAACGCCTGGCTATATGAGGATTCGCCAAATCCAACATGCGCTCTCGATCGGTGTTGGATTGCAAAATGAGCCGCTGAGTAGTCCGTATACGTTCTTGCGCTCGTTCCCTCGAGTCACGAATGTTGCCAAGGAGGTCGCCAATAGCCCTAGATACGTTCTGGTTGGCATCATCACTGGGCTCTCCGGGCTCGACAGCCGTACGCTCGCGATTAGTCCGCATCGAGGCAGTTTGCTCTCTACGCGCGGCACTTCCGTTTCGTGCCCGCGCCAGTATTTCAGGATCAATACGGGCCCCTCTCCCTCCCAAAGGAGGCATCCCTCCAAAGAACTGCATTGGCGATTGCTGCGACCCTGGTTCTGCCATTCTTGCCGAAATCCGATCTCTCATTTCACGTCTCCTGCGCTCCTCCTGCAGAGCCTCGAGCACCCGCGTCTCATCGGGCGTAAGCGCTAGATGGTGGCGGCCGCTTGGGCCGTCACCGCGCCGCCGACGTATCTCGCCAGCATCTGGTAAGATGGAGGATAAGGTATCACTAGGTTCACCACGAACCTCGAGCAACCGAGGGTCGATCGTGGCGCGGTCGAGGACGGGGATGTGATCATAGTCGTCGGTGGCACTGATATCCAAGACTTGACGCTGCACGAAGCCACTCCTTAAATCGGCAATGCCAACGTGTCCGCGGTCTTCTGTCCAGGCCAGGAGATCGTAAGGGCCAGGACAAAAAGCCATGTCGCGGACAGCACCGGATCCAGCCATCGGACGCGACGACGTGAAAGAGGTCAGCAAGGGATCGGCAACGTCAGGGTCAGTGAGGCTCTCGACATCAAAGACCGAAATTGTGCCGTACTGCGTTCCCACAGCCAAGTATGCTCCAGTGTTGGAAAAACATGCCGCAAAACTCCCTCTGCTGTCGGACCCGTCGTCTCGACGCTGACTCTTGAGCAGTATTTTGCCGCACAGCTCCCAGCGGTATTCAATTTTGTCGTCATTCCTGCATGGGCTGTTCTCATCGATGGTTGCCTCAACCCTGTGGTGAATGTACAAGAAGGGATCGTCGAGAATTGCAATCAGAAGACGGCCGTCGGGCGAAATGATGGCGCGATTGACGTAGTCCGGGTACGTCACAACATCCAGCGGCTCAACCTTCTCCTGATTTTCAAAGTCGCGCAGTCCAACCAGGACCACCGTCTTGTCGTTGTTGGCCAGGATGGCAGCAGGTTCGGTATAGGCACCGTGGTGCATCGGGCCGGCGGCTGGCGGAAACCACATCGTTATGCAGTTGACACGGTCGCGCGCCAGCTTCTGGCTCCTAGCAACAACGCTTTTGTTCGTTCTACTGCTCATATTTGTCCGCCGCGCTTGACCGAGGAGAGAAAAGATGTTGTCTTCTGGCCGAGCAGAGTCGGAGTCGAGTCCGAGGGGCAACCTAGCGTCGGGTTCGAGATTGAGTTGGAGGTCAAGGTTGTTGTCATCATCACTAGCGCTGTCTGTCTGAATCGCCGTGAATTCGCCCGTCTCTCCTCCGCAGCATACCCAGCCGTTCTCAGCCACCAGACACCGTGGCGAGAAGGAGATAAATCTGACGGTCTCGCATTCCTTAGTCTCTGTGTTGAGCCGTTGAACGTGGTTGCTGCCGGCGCCCCCGGGAAAGTAGACAAAGTTTTGCTTCTCAGCGCTGATAAGGGATCGTAGTTGCCAGTGTCTAATGAGGTTCTAATTAGTATTTCTTGCCTGCAAGCGCGGTCAACGAGTTGGCGATGGGAAGACACACTGAGATCGAACAGGGATGCGGAAATGCCTCCGCGGCTTCTTCGAAATCAGGTTGTTCGTCGGGTAGTAGCTGCAAAGCCGAAGAGTCAGTATTGCAAGGTGCGATGGCAGTTCTGGTCAGTACATACGAGACGCCATCTTTCACAGCCATGATAGCTTGTGGAGTGGCCAAAGGTTGTGTCGGGAAGCAAGCATGTAGCTGCCGAAGCACGGGAGGTTGAGGTGCGCCAGTCGCGTGCACTCAATACAATCGGTGTATTGAGTAGTACGACGACAGGAAACGGTGAGGACTCGGCGACTGACGAAGCCGGGATGATTCTGATGTTGAATGTGGAGGGCTAGGTGAGTTGCGCGAGACGAGAGGCAACTTTCCGCATGACGTCCGGGAGGGGCCTGTTCTGATTTCCTAATCTCCGCGCAGTGTTCTGAGGTGAGGTACCTCAACGGTACGTACTCTTTCCTGAGTCTGCTAAAGCTGCGGCGCAGGCTGATGCGTCAGGAGCTTGGGCTGCTTGAAATTTAGGTACCTAGGTGGGTAATTCAGGCTGGTAGTCTGGGTCTGTCTTAGCTGACGCTCCTGTCTACGGAGAGTTTAGCGAAACCTGTGATTATATGAAGATAGGACTTTTCTCCCCCTTTCCCCTAAAGCATTCGTAGAGGCATTTTCTCCAGATAGGTAGCCTCAAAATTACGGACCTAGGTGTCGTCTCTCTATCAACCATCGACAAAAACCCCCCGACCCACATCAAGTGTCAATGAACCTTGTCTGACGTGGGCCCACCTCCTTGTGGTGTCGACGCAATACGCCGTCTCAGTGTCTGTGATGACGGCACGTCAGACTAACTGATCTAGTCTCCGAGTCGTCCTTGGAGGCATGTCGGGCTATCATAAAATAGACTGCCGCTGCCAGTCGGAAGCCATGTACGATCCAAACAGAAATGCCCTAGGAATGAATCCACAGCACTGCAGCTGCAGCACTGATGTTATGTTTCAAGCTCGGACCACGACTTCTTACCTCTGCTGTTGAATTCTGACATATGCCGTTGTGCTGTATTTATCAAGTCGCGTTGACTGTATTCCCGTGTTTGGAGGATGCCTCAAGCATTCCATCTTTCTCGCGCAGACATGACAATTAACTACATGTGGCCTACCCGAAACCCTGATAATTTGCGACTGGAGTCATCACGACCCTCTAGACTGACACTCACAGATCCAATTTTGCTTCTCAAAAAATTCCTTCAGAAGGGTGAGTGTATAGTGGATGGTACTTCTAACACACACTTTCAAAACGCTGGCAATAGACGGAACCAGAAGGCCGGCGTTGGACAGAGTGCAACTTTCAGAAGGACTTTATGGATGATTTTGACAAAGAAGTCCTGGGCAGTGATCCCCTCCCCCCCCCCCCCCCCCCCCCCCCCCCCCCTTTGGGCCTTATACCATCCCATAAGGGTAAAGTTTGAGATGACAAGAACAGTATTCGTTATGTTGACTGTAGGTACTGGCTTGAAGCATGCCTTGCCAACTTCAATGCCCATCTCCACCACCAACCAACGAACTAATGACGAGTTTACGCATACATTTGTCTGTGAAACCAGGCGTCGGTAATGTCGTTTACCAGTCGGCAGCATCACTCGTAAGCATGGATATTTAACCCAGTAGTGGCAGCAATGCTCCCTCCGCAGTCAATGACGAAGCGGAGCAGTTACTTGGCATGCTAGTTACTGAGACTTCTTCGACTCCTAGCGACTGCCGTTATGGAAAAGCGCCAAGGCACCGATGGGTCAAGGAGTTTGTTAGGAGTAGCATACGGTGTCACTGCAGAACTGGGTTGCTATAGCCGGTGGCATATCCGGTCGTGAAGCTCTGGTTTTTATTTCACTGACAAGTCCATCTCGGCACCTCTGGCCTACTATCTGGACCTACTTTCAGCACCGGAAGCGCTACACTACCGGACACTATGCGATCGGGCCCATGTTCCGCGATGCCTCTTCGCTCAGTACTATTATTCCGCACAGCATCTGTAGGTAGCTAGTTCTTCTGTGTAATCTATCTATGCTCTGTTTTATGCATAGCTTACGACTCTCTGGGGTGGAACAAGCAATGGCCAAACCGTGCCCGGGGCTGCGCTGCCTTGAGTGAGCACAGAGGCGACTATCGCAAAGGTCAATAGGACCCAAAACCACGCTCAATTCAATCACCTCCCCCGCGCCATGGGCATTAATCCAATGGTGGGAAGGCAACCGTCTGCACCCTCACGTTCTGACCATAGGGGGGATGGCTGAAGAGAGGAGCAAGCCCGACCACCAACGCCTCAGCGAAGCATCAATGCGTCAGGGCCTGCGCGCCACGACTCCAGGGTCTCGAAAAATTTACAGCCGAGCTGTCCTAGCTCTGACCCTGGCCGCGGAAAGCGCCACGTCCATTACCTGCGATGGCCGAACGATCCCGTCACCTCTAGCTTTTTCCTGCCATTCATTCGTCGCTGCATAACGCGCCTCCACCGGCGGGAACCTTCCTCCTCTAAGAATTTCAGTTGGTGGATCACATTGCGTCGGAATAACTAGAGCCGACGTCCCGGCCTGCAGTCTTCGGTCAGCTTCTATGACTGGGGACGCGCATCATTTTTCGGGTCAAAAAATTTCGAACTCTCCTTGCCATCATCATTTTCCGGCATCCTCCATCCACCTCCTCCCTCCCCCCAATCCATCCATTCTGTACTCTATAATAACCGCTTTTCCATTTCTTCCCGCGTGCAATCCCCTTTCTCTTCCTCCATCCCCTTTTGTTATACCCACAGATAGCCAGGCAAGATGATGTCTGCACGCTTTTCCAGAGCTGTAAGTTTTCATCAGCATAGCTGTCGCGACTCCTTTCAGAGTTTGCATGCTAACGCGCAACAGCTCCCCAGAGCTGCCAGCTCCGTCGCCCGCTCTGCTGGCTTCGCCCGCCAGCCTTTCGCCTCCAAGTTTGCTCGCTACGAGTCAACGGCGACTGATGGCAAGGTCACCGGTTCCGTGATCGGTATCGATCTCGGTACGACCAACTCTGCCGTCGCCGTGATGGAGGGCAAGATTCCCAAGATTATCGAAAACTCTGAGGGTCAGTACCACGTTATGCCATTCATTCCATTGAGGCGCCATCCCGTATCATATCATCCATGCTAACTGTACTCATTAGGTGCACGAACGACTCCCTCTGTGGTCGCCTTTGCCCAGGATGGCGAGCGTCTCGTCGGTGTTGCCGCCAAGCGCCAGGCTGTTGTCAACCCCGAGAACACCCTCTTCGCCACTAAGCGTCTGATCGGTCGCAAGTTCACCGACCCCGAGGTCCAGAGAGATATTAAGGAGGTGCCCTACAAGATTGTTCAGCACTCCAACGGGGACGCCTGGGTTTCTGCTCGCGACCAGAAGTACTCTCCCTCGCAAATCGGTGGTTTCATCCTCAACAAGATGAAGGAGACCGCCGAGGCTTACCTCTCGAAGCCCGTCAAGAACGCTGTCGTCACTGTTCCTGCCTACTTTAACGACTCCCAGCGTCAGGCTACCAAGGATGCCGGTCAGATTGCTGGCCTGAACGTTCTGCGTGTCGTCAACGAGCCCACTGCCGCCGCTCTGGCCTACGGTTTGGAGAAGGAGGAAGACCGCGTCGTCGCCGTCTATGATCTTGGTGGTGGTACCTTCGATATCTCCGTTCTTGAGATCCAGAACGGTGTCTTCGAGGTCAAGTCCACCAACGGCGACACCCACCTTGGTGGCGAGGACTTCGATATCCACCTTGTCCGCCATCTCGTTCAACAGTTCAAGAAGGACTCTGGCATTGACCTGTCGGGTGACCGTATGGCCATTCAGCGTATTCGTGAGGCCGCCGAGAAGGCCAAGATCGAGCTTTCTTCTTCCCTCTCTACCGATATCAATCTGCCTTTCATCACTGCCGACTCCTCCGGCCCCAAGCACATTAACCAGAAGCTTACTCGCGCCCAGCTCGAGAAGATGATGGACCCCCTCATTACCCGAACCATTGAACCCGTCCGCAAGGCCCTGAAGGATGCCAACCTCCAGGCCAAGGACATCCAGGAGGTCATCCTCGTCGGTGGTATGACCCGCATGCCCAAGGTCGCCGAGTCTGTCAAGAGCATCTTTGGCCGTGACCCCGCCAAGTCCGTCAACCCTGACGAGGCTGTTGCCATTGGTGCCGCCATCCAGGGTGCCGTTCTCTCTGGCGAGGTTAAGGACCTTCTCCTTCTCGATGTCACTCCTCTCTCCCTTGGTATCGAGACCCTCGGTGGTGTCTTCACCCGTCTCATCAACCGTAACACTACCATCCCCACCAAGAAGTCCCAGACATTCTCCACTGCTGCCGACTTCCAGACCGCTGTCGAGATCAAGGTCTACCAGGGTGAGCGTGAGCTCGTCCGTGACAACAAGCTTCTCGGCAACTTCCAGCTGGTTGGCATCCCTCCTGCCCACCGTGGTGTTCCTCAAATTGAAGTTACTTTCGATATTGACGCCGACTCCATCGTTCACGTCCATGCAAAGGACAAGTCCACCAACAAGGACCAGTCCATCACCATTGCTTCCGGCTCTGGTCTCTCCGAATCCGAGATCCAGCAGATGGTTGAGGACTCTGAGAAGTACGCCGAGGCTGACAAGGAGCGCAAGGGTGCCATTGAGGCTGCCAACCGTGCCGACAGTGTTCTGAACGACACCGAGCGTGCTCTCAACGAGTATGCTGACAAGCTCGACAAGACTGAGGCCGATGGCATCCGTGAGAAGATTGCTTCCCTCCGCGAGTATGTTTCTAAGAGCTTGGCCGGTGAGGGCAATGCCACCGCTGCCGAGATCAAGGAGAAGACCGACGAACTCCAGGTTGCTAGCTTGAACCTTTTCGACAAGATGCACAAGGCCCGTGCCGAGTCCGGCGAGCAGCCCGCTCAGGATGCGAACGCCTCTGAGAACAAGGACGGTGACAAGAAGCCTTAAATGCCTTCTCATTGTTTCCTAGTTCGACTTATTCGTCACCCCCTGGAAGCCACTTGATGGCTTATTAGCATGTTTGATTAACTTGGGCGGGCATAGATTTGCTTCCCTCATGTGTTTGTATTCCAACTGTACTCATATTCCGGTCGTATCCGACCGCGCTCTCTCTTCCTTGTTACCCCTTTTACAAATGTTTGTTAATACCTGTCGGCGGAACCGGCGTTGGAGCATTAAAACATTCAGACGAGATACCTCTTCGGTATTTATGATATGATCGATGGATGGCATGGATCAAGGGGATAAGACGGGGTTGCACATGTACAAAACCAAACGAACCTGGAGTAGCTAGATGTGATAATTCTACATCCCCTCTCAAAGATTTTTTTTCCTCGATAAATTTTCGAAAATGACCATATTGGCACCAAGTCGGGTGCTGCTGCACGCCATACAAATGTGGAGCATGATACTAACGAAAACGCATTGGTTCATGTGAGGAAGGGAACGAAGTGGCCAGCTGCTATCTTTTATTGCTCTATCTACCGAAACCAAACCATCCTCTCTTCTGTGATTGCGGCTTGGTTCCGCTCTCGGAAGCCTGTTCGTCTTTGGTAGGTGGCGCGACTTGCGGCTCCTTGCCCGGGTAGTCGATATAGTTCCAGGCGACATCGAGGAATATCGGCTTCACAGGAATGGTGGACAGCCTAGGTGGAATGTTGACAAGGTTTGCAAGGTCTGTGCCTCCCGAGGGATACTCCCGCAGCCGCTCAATCAGTGGAACATTCTTGATGTCGTCCTCGCTTGACTCCACGTTCCTGAGCAGGTTGGAGAGGTGGACGAGTGCGCGGTTACGCTGAAGCTCGCCCTGGAGGAAGTTTGTCAGGGACTTGGCATTGTTGCCGGACACCTCGATGTTACAGGGAGAGCTAAGGTCAGGTTGGGCGTCGTTGACGAGGGTTGAGGCGGCCTCTTGCGCTTTGCTGGTGGCGTGCTTGATGAGAGCAAGGGCGTTGACGGCGTTGCCAATGATGGCATGGGAGCGAGCGATGGAGAGAGATCTGTGCCTGTTAGCGCAGTACAATACCAAAGGACGTAAAGCTTACTTCAGTGCCTGGAAATACTCTGCGGTCGACCCAAGCCGCTCGGCAAGATCCTCGTCATTGGCCACACCGGGCAACTCTCGCACAGCATCAAGACTTTGCAAGGTTCCTTCATAGAGGGCAACGAGCTCCTTCAGCTTGGCTGCTTTGCGACCAGGTGTCTCCTCCTTGGGTTTCTTTGCGGTCTCATCCTTCTTCGACTTCTTGCGCGATGAGATGTAGTTTTCGGCCAGGCCGTCGTCTCGCCCCGTCAGCACACGGTTTCGGCCAATACGCCAACTAATCATCTCATAGTTAACGGCAGTTCGGGTGATCTGCAAGCTCTGCATGCGAGAATCACTCTGAGAAATGCCCTCGCCCCGCAACTCGTCAATGGCTTCCTTTGTGGCGTCGGCAGCATCCTGTGTCGCTTCTAGAATGTCGTCATAAGCGGCGGCCACGTCCCGGGGCTCGGCATTGGCAAGAGAGGGCCATTGTTCAGAGAGCTTCGCCTTGGCCTCTTCTACTCTACCCCACGCCAGGGAGATTGCAGCATCTTCGATCTTGACCTCACGCGAGCGCCACGTGAGCGTCTTAGGAGCGTTCTCGGCATCCTGACCCTCCTTGGCGACCTCTGTCTGCGCTTGCTTCAGCAACTTGGGGTCAATTTCATTGATCTGCTGCACTAGTGCAACGTCAGATCGGGGAAACGCGCGACTCGCAATCGCAGGAATGGGTATTGTACGCGGCGTCTTGAGCTGGTAGGCGGCATACCGGATCGAGGGGTCAATGGTATCGGAAAGGAGGTCCTTAAAGATGTCGCCCTTTGTTGAGGTGGCCATGGCGTTGTAGATGATACGTGAGATAGCATAGCTCTTCAGAGATTGGTCCCAGTGCTGGTTCTCAAACTGGGCAGCACCGCGGATCTGGGCTGCGTAGGCACGGGACTCGAGCTTGTCGTTCTGCGTGGCACCAGCATCCGTCTGCGAGAGGAGTTCGACGAGTTGCTCGGCGGCCTTGGCTGCTTTCTCGAGTCTGGACACAATATGTGACTTGGTCTTCCCGCTTACGCCATTGGCATTCGAGGCGTGAGACGACTTGATTGCCATAGCATTGGCCCAGGCGCGCTCGCTCGTTAACAGCAATAAGTGGATGTACCTTGTGATATCAGCAACACAGCCGACAGACCCCAGAATGGTGTAACATACTCATGGTTCTCTGCGATTTGCAAAGCGGTGATATCGCCTTTCTTACTGAATTTGCCACGGTTTCTCGTGGCGATGCCGAGCTTCTTGCGGCTTTTGAGCAACTTTTTGGCCAACTGGCTCTGGTATGTTGCGTAGTCTCCGTATAGTAGCGCCGCATCTCGACCGGAGACGACGAACTTAGTGATGTCCATAGTTATGGTGGCGTCGAATTCGGTCAATTCGGTTGTCGCTAGGAGGCCTCAGTGGGAGTAGACGTCGCGGCTGACCTCTGCAGCTGCGCGGGGGATGGTGGGGCTTCCACTTGAGATTCTCGGTGTCCTTTTTACTTAGGTATGCGCAATCACAAAATTTAGAGGTAGGATAAAGTGCTAATAGCTTGCACTTACCCACCCTACTGGCGCAATCCATGTCTAGGTAGGAAAGTGCCTAGGCGGTCTCACCCCTGCGCGCCGGCTGTCGGGTCAAAGATATTCCATCTGTCTCCATAATTGGCCAAAGCTTTCATGATGGCTGGTGGATTATGAACTGGTATTACCATTGAGAGGAATTCAACCTTTCACGTTCTCCGGTCGTCCGTATGTCCTGGTTGCTTGCAGACTTCATTTCACTAATAGTTTTTCTGGCAGTGATCTAGTGGGAAATTCCTGGCACTTGCCGCTGTTCTTATAGTGTGACCACCTCGGTAAGGTGGCCTAGCTCAGACAAACGCCTCCAGTCATCGACGTCTTCGATTTTGTCCGGGAACTCCACCCCAAAACTTTTCCAAACTACTTGACGCGACAACATCAAAGAACGGTGCCGACGACCTCCAAACCAGCATGTTTCCGAGTCTTTTTGAGTCTTGCCATACATAGTCGACAGGTATTGCGTTGGTGACAGTCTCAATACCAATGTTTGAGAGGACAGCGGCGACCTTGGAATCATGCACGAGTCTTCATGCTCTTCCATCCGCCTCACGATCATGGAGAAGCCGGCGCACACTTCACACAGGCTTCTGGCAACATGGCGCCGCTGCTATAGACATATCCAGCTCTGCGGTGGCTATGCAGCCCAACAGCATTAGCGTGTCCGCCCCGAAATTGTCGACACCGCCACTCGAAACCCTCGCGGCATCCACCTTTCTTTTCGACTTTCTCTATCCCAGCGGGACAGTTACGTTCTTGCGTAAGCTTGTCCCGGGCCTGCCTGACCATCACCAAGTTTCTATTGGCCGACTTCCTCGTCGGTCCAGACCTTTTACCTCGTCCGCCGCTGCGAGCCCGTTGCAGAATCACGATTCCC
The DNA here is from genome assembly GCA_020631755.1 of Colletotrichum sublineola. Classification (NCBI taxonomy): domain Eukaryota; kingdom Fungi; phylum Ascomycota; class Sordariomycetes; order Glomerellales; family Glomerellaceae; genus Colletotrichum; species Colletotrichum sublineola. The sequence goes on along the minus strand of JAHSQG010000006.1, from coordinate 3,100,379 downwards.
AACCGGTACGACATAGCCAGGCCACAAGCGCATCTGTGATAGAAGAGCACCGGGAACTTGGCCATGAAATTATCGACCAGGCCCAAGAAGAAGAAGAAGCAAAAGAAGCAGAAGAAGAAGCAGAAGAAGCAGAAGAAGCAGAAGAAGAAGGAGAAGAAGGAGAAGACGAAGATGCGGTTACAAGTTTGCACAACACCCACAGCGGACCCTCGTATATCGGGGCAGGATCACGGCCAGATCTGATGAGGGAGTTAATGGCCATGAAGGACACGGAATATTTCGGTTCGATATGGCAGCTCTACTCGCAACTAGAACCGAGTTTGCAGCCGGAGCTCCGCCTCGAAGTTATCGCGTACCTTCATCGATCCAAAAACATTATCGACGCTCGCAGGGTGTCACTCTTGTTCTCAGAGGTAGATGCCACCCAATGGACGCCGATTCTTCTGACGTCTGCTGTAACGGCGCACCTGCGCCTTGGGCGCCGGACAGAGGCACTTTCGTTATACCATGAAGGGCTGAGCGCAAAGGGTATAGCCGGCGGGCTGAACAAGCTGCTGCAATACGCGTTCAGCGATGCCGACTGGGACACAGTCAAAGACGTTTGGGTGTCTTACCACGCAAGCGATGGGTATTCCGACTCCAGAGTCAAGAAACTTCGCTTTTCTGTCCCTAATATTGGAAAGCTTGTCATCGACTTCGCACGGTTTATAAGGACGTCCAAGATGGATGAAGAGGTGGCACACGCGCTTAATGTACTCCTCAGGCAAGCAGCTGAAGCTGCGCTTCGGCTTCCCTGCGAACCAGAGGCGGCCCTGCCACTTCTCCAGATCGTTGACTCGGCCGACATGTATGTCTCTTACTTCCGCCTAGCCTGGCGACTGGGTCAGCGGAATCACTTGCCCGATATATATCGCGCGTACCGAAAACTAGCGAACACGGAAATTCCCTATGGAATGCTGCGTTGCATGTTCGAAGTCTTCGACCCTGACGACGTGCTGGGCCTTGAGCAGGTTTATGAGGACTTGTGCCGAACCAACCGGTTTGATCTATGGGCCTTCAAGAAGTATGCCAGCTTTTACGCGTCACGTGGCGACGTAAGGTCACTCGAACGCTTAGCAGACGCCCATGGGTCCTTGGTCAGAGATGATAAAGATTACTACTTGCACCGCCTGCTAAGTGCATACGCAACCGTGGGGTATCACAAGGGCGCTCGGATCATATTTGACAAGATAAGATCCAGGGGTTATATGACAGTGAAAAGCTGGAATATGCTTCTCAAAAGCTGTCTGAAGGAGGAAACGTATAACCGCGCCAAATCGGTCTTCAAGGCGCTCTGCAATAATACTCGACCCAATGCGGTGACCTTCACAACGATCATGTCGATGGCGGCTTCGAAGGGTGACCTGGAATTCACTCTAAACCTTTTTCAACAAGCTCAGGAACAAGGGGTCGAGACGGACGTCCCCATTCTGCACAGCGTGGTCAGAGCCTACTGTCTAAACGATCGGTTCCAAGAGGCCTTGGCGACTTGCATAGAGGCTAAGAATACAAACGTCCCTGGCGATCACGTCAGGCTCTGGAACACCTTGCTGCGTCGCTATTCGGATCGCCGGGAGTTTGACGAGGTCTGTGGTATTGTTGTTCATATGGAGCAACACAATATACAGATGACGCCCGAAACCCACAAGATTTTGTTGAAAGCCTTGGTGGATTGCAAGCAGGCTCACCCCGCGTACAAAGTGCTGCGCTCACTTCTTCGGGAAGGATCGACCGTTCTGGGCCAGGAGCACTTTACCACTATTCTGGAGGGTGGTCTGCGCTTGCGCCAGTTGAAGTGGGCGAACAAACTGGATAGGATGATGCGACTCCATGCTGGACTGTCGCCTTCGGTTGATTTCCGCCTTGCACAGGCCCGTGCCTTGCTCAAAAATGAACTTTTTGGCAAACGTCAACAACCATCAGAGGAAGTCGATGCGGCAGAGGAGTTGATTGAGTACATGCGGGAATTGACTGATGATGTAAAGGCAACGATGGGCACGCCCCCTGGCGACAGCAACGCCAAGCATTCAGCAAAAAGTGTGGACTCGCTGTTCCGCCTGCGCCAACTTTTTGTCAAGGCCGAGGCCCTTTTGATTCGATACCACCGTTTTGATTCGGTTAGAGAGCTTCGGGAGTTGCGGGCGAATTTGGGCCGAGAAGGCGTCGTGCTAGGACCCAAGAATCCGTCAATCGACCTTCTATACTCACACATGCGGGAGAACGTCCATAAGAAGCAGTACAGAACCGCCAAGAAAAATTGGGGGCTCATCTGGGAAAAAGCCTTAGCAGCCGCCCAACCAGCATTATCCCCAGAGCATGGTCAGAGTGGTATATTGCCGCGATATCGCTACATCCTGTCCAAACCGTTCGAGACGGTGCAACAGGTATTCGTAAAGCAGCGTGACGCCGATAGCCTCAAAACAACCCTCGGCCGGCTTCTGGATGCGGGCTTTCTTCTCGACAACCACGCCATGAACCATACCTGTCAGATTCTTGCCCGGATGGGCTTATGGTTGGATGCCTGCAAACTATGCGAGCAGTATCTCATGCAAAACTGGACGGGATGGCAGAGTAACCGGATAAAGAGGGGCCTCAAGGTGAACATTCCCTTGGAACAACGGCGCATAGGCAGCGCGCCACAATGGTTGCGACCAACGTCATACACCCTCATGGTCCTTGCCAAGGAGTACGGCAATCTCGAGAGGATGAAGGCGTGGTCGGCTGACGCTGCGAAAACCTCCCGGACTCTTCAAGAAGAGTGCCCTGCAGTTGTGAGCGCTATTCGGAACATGCCATACACGGGTGATGACATTGAGCTGGATGTTCTCGGTGAGAAATAGGTCTTGACTATCACGCCTGGGAGAGACTCGCGAGAACGGTTAGATTAGCTTGAGCCCGTCATTGTTGGATGTGGAGCAGATATCGCTGGCGAGCGGACGACGGGAAGATGTCAACCAGTCCGATTGAGAAGCCGGTGTTCTGCCGGCAACGAGGAGTGGTCGCCGGTGTGGTGACACCAAGGGACTTGTCCAATCAACGAAGGAAGTCGCGCGGGGGGGGGGGGGGGGGGGGGGGGGGGGGGGAAGGCAGAGAAGAAACCAAGTTACGAGCTTGTTTCGTGGGCGCGGAAGCACCTGCCGCAAGACTCGTCTACACATAAGGAAGATGCTGGAACCTCGGCTACTGATTCCGTTTTCGTTTTCGGCGCCTAAAAAGGGGAACCTAGAGTGAGACGACCAACGTGTATGAACAGAGACTATTTATACAGATTTAGACATGGGCAATCTGTTATGTAAGTTTGTTTTTTCTACCGCCGGTGGAGGTCTGCATTGTCAAGCGACTGTATTCTAGAGTGGCTCCAGGTCTTTTCCCCATTCGACACAAAATGTGTGTAACAACACTATTTCTTATTAGTTCGACTCTGGATGAATCAAATGGGATGCCTCGTTTTATTTTTGGATGAAAAGTGGGGGAAAGGGGAGAGTTCACGCTTCGTGAGCGAGCAAGATGACTAGAAAAAAAGCCATGTATAAAAACAACAAGGATGATTAACATCTCTCGTAAGAGTCTAACCGCTCGCTATTCCGTGCTTGGGAGAAAGCATGATCCCCTGCACCTTGCCCACCACGGTCCCGCTCATGCCCTCGTTCTCCGCGTCCCGACTCGCGAGGCCAAGATCGCTTCTTTGCATGACGAACAACGCCGCCGCCGGCGCGTCACTGCTGTAGTCAAGGTGCGGCGACAGGACGAGGTTGCCGCCCTCGCAAATGTTGTCGCCGGCGTGGCAGACAACGAGCAGCCGCGTCTCGTCGACGCCGGAGACCGCCACGCCGCCGAGTGGGTCGCCGAAGAGCACGACGCTCGAGATGCGGGCCTGCTGATCGGGTGTCAGCTGAGCGATGGCAAGGCGGGTTACCTGAGAGCCCTGAGAGTAGCCCGACATGGTGAGGCGCGTGTTGGGGCACATTGTCAGCGTACGGGAGGCCATCTGCGCGGCCGCGGTGGCGCCCGTTGTCGAACCGCCGGCGAAGAAGCCCGCGGGCTCCGCGGGGTATTGGTTGACACCTTGGATGGACAAAGTGCCGGTTCCGTTCACATATGTCTTCAGGGCGTCGAAGAAGGGGGGGCCAGTGAGAAAGCCCACGTTGCCTGGTAGTTGTTAATCATTCGAATTTGCAAACGAATCCGCTCACCACTCGAGACATACCTGGCTCATTGGTCCCCCTCGCATAGATGACGGCGATATTCGGACACGACACGGCCGATGTTGAATTTCCTATGGGCAAGCCTGTGGTACTGTTGAACCCTAGCGCTGTGTCCAAGTCGTTCCGGGTCTCTCCATTCTCGTCGACAGTCTCTCTCAGTACTCGCACCACAAGGATCGTTGTGCTAATGACCTTGTTCACAAGGCCGGGCACGCTGTCAAGGACGTCGAGTTCGCCAGAGAGGAGATGCGACAAGTCTCGATCGCGGTTCTTCGGTACAGTCAAAGCCACCGTGCGGTAAGACAGCAGCCCTGCCGACAGCAGCAGGGCAAGAGACGGCCTCATCTGGCCCCTTTTGACTAGTGACTCTGCGCAAGAATGGGGGAGTGCTTGTTTGGATTGCAGGGATGATGGTGTGGATGTTCGTCAAGGTCGGACAAGATTCGCAAAGGCGCAGGGTAACCAAGGTCTTGGTTGCCCCGAGAATGTCGTAACGCGGGCAAATAATCAGAAGGAGGGAAAGGGGACTGCCTGCTCAGGGTATTTCAAAGCTTGGGCATGGCCGCGAAGCGTTGGGGGGGAATGCGTCACAACCACATGAGCCGAAGAACCAACAAGACGCTGTGTCCCACGACGGCCATTGCTTATTTGGTGGACCCATTCTACTTCGATGATCCGAAGCCGCCCGAGCTGCACTCAGAGATACAAAACCAAGAAATCGTCGAAGAATTGGCCAGAGGTGACACGTTCTGCCTCGTACACCCGAAAGCGACGGCGTTTCACCCCACTGCGGGGGATGGCGACAACGCGCCGCGGTGAAACCGTCCGACATAGACAAAAGGTCGATTTCAAGCCCAATGGCAACTCAAAGATTGTGCTTGGACACAAGTATTATATGTTGACCGCAACTTGTCTGTCGTTGACGTGTATGGAGATACCGGGTTGCAAGTTGAGTTGCACCATTTGGTATCGCTTCTCCTGGTCCGACGCACGCAAGAACTGTGTCCATTCGATGCAGCTGTCCTTTGGTTTGGACATTGGGCCTATATTGTATTTAGTCAAGATATCATCCGACCTTTATGAACCAGACTCACCTCACAGTGCGGAACGTGCGTCTTCGGCCCGCTTCACAGCTGCGTCGTCCGTGTCCATTCAGGACACAGGCCGTCAAGTGCTAGGATCGACCTCGCACCTGACCGGGGGAGAGCTAAAGGACCCCGTCGGGTCCTAGTCAACTGATGATTAAGACCCGGGGAGAAATCGAGTGCCCAGCCTTCACTTCGTCGTTAGCTTGATGAGCGTTCCAAAAGTTCTATTTAGCCACGTTGCAAGACGCCTGGGAAGCCAGGATGAGGAATAATGTGTTGTGTTCGCTATGAAGAGCGCTGCCCTGACCCTCAACCTGAAGAGTGAAAATGCCCAAACGCTGTCTATGACACACTCCGTATGACAAACAAAAACCTGCAACTCAGAAGCCCGTGTAACCCAAAGCAGTAACTAAGTTGTTTTGATGTAACATGTACAATATGTGACTCACTCTGGACTCTCCCGACTGTCCGAAAGCAACTCGCCCTGGTTCTGTACTCCGAGGGACCGAAGCCGCTGAGAAAGTAACCCTTCCGTGCCGCCCGAACTTCCGTGCCCAGAAGGAGCAAACACGTTACCACCGTATCCTACGTCACCTTTGTTCAGTTTTTGGTATCGAGCGATGTCATCTTCCCAGCCATCCTTGGTTGTCGGCCTGCTTGCTTGTGATGACTGTGGCGAGAGGACGCACGGTGTCATCGTGGCGGTGTTTGTGCTGTCGCTGATATCGCTCCCATGGCGAGCCCTCCCCGAGAGAGCGAATGGAATGGCCTCCACCGGCTGGTTGTTGTCGCCGAAGCTGAAAGGGGACGGTGATGGCTGCCGGCCTATTGCTTGCGGTGACTGCGAGAGCCCATCCGGTGCATCAAGCCCGTGCAAAGACTGGCCCAACGGGAAGGCCGCACTCCGCCTCCTGAAGGCCTTCTCGGCTGCGAGCGTAGCCGCGGGACCGCTGCTGTTGGATAATGGCGGATGCATTATACGGATAGGCTTGTAGGGCGTGTACTGAGGTTCCGGACAGGTAGTCTCGTTGCGCAGCTTCTCCTTGCCATCGGGAACCCGATTGGCGAAAACAACCCGAACGCTCTTATAGAGATAGTACCGCCCTTTGGCCGGGCAGCAAATATGTAAATGCACGAGGTAACGCAATATCGGTCGATCCGAGCCTGCGGTCTCTTCGAGCCCGGGCGCATTTTCCATAATGGGACCAGCCGAGTAGCTTCGCTGCCGGATGAACGTTTTTGTCCCGGGCTCCATGCCGGCGAGATCATATGGAACCAGAAACAGCTTCACGGCTGTCTTGTTTGGGTTTTTGATCACAATCTGTATCTGGCCCTTCTCGGGTATCCGATAGCTTCCACCCGGCGGCGCTCTTGGCGACCTCGATCTCCGTCTTGCTGCTCTTTGGGCTCTGCGAGCCTCGCGTTCTGAACCATCCGCCATTGCAGGGCCGTCAGCCATGGCCACGTCGTCTTCGATAATCCGCCGCTCGGCGACCCTGGTCTGCATCTTTCTCTTGGAACGCTGCCCTTCTTCAGGGTTCGGCAGTCCGTTCTCGAGGTCAATTTGCCCGACGTACGGGCTCGGTCCGTCGTCTGATCGGACGTGACCTTGTGAAGTTCCTCCGTAGCTGTAAAATACGGCGGGGAAAGGCAATGTGACGTGGGCCGGACACCTTAGACTAGACTTGCATTTCCCCAGACCCAAGACACCAATCTGGGCAAGGAAATCAAGTGGTTTCGATGGCGTTGTGGACATTCGACCTCGGAGGATGCTCTCTTCGTACGATCCAACCATGGACGCGTGCTGCAAGGGAGAAGTATCCGCGTTGAAGGAGGGTCGCCTGGGTCTCAGAAACGCGGGCGTTTGTGGTGAGCTTCCAGCATGTATCACCTTAGGGGTAGACGTAAGTGATCGCCTGGGTTGGTGTGCTTGATATGGCAGCGTCGTCCCTCGTTGCGAGGAGCGCCTCTGAAGCGCAGGATGACTCGGAGATGGGACAGCAAACGGCAAGCTTGCGGTTGAGTTCAATGTGTGCCGGCGCGAATTGACGTTCAATGGGCTCGCCGCAATGTCGATGCTGTGCAGCGGTTCCGAAAGGTCAATGTCGTCATTGCTCTCAGATTGAACCAGTGGGCTTGTCGGCGGCTTGTACACGAAGCTCGACGAAAATGAGGATGATAAAGACGACGGCACGGATCTGTAGTCGTCATGCGCGACCGGAAAGGGTATTCTTCCCTCAAACTGAAAGGCTGGAAAGTCTCGTGGGGGCGACGTCGCGACCCACGGGTTGCGAGACGCCAAAGGCTTGACGGTCCTGCGGTCTTGCTCTTCCTCCTCTTGTGCCCCTTGCTGCTTTCCCCGCGGCTGGTCCTCGGTGAAGTTGCCGCTGTGCAGGGCAGATCTTGGTCTCTGTATGCTTGATCCATCGCGGAATCTCTCATCATCCTCTCGTGACCCATCTATCTTTTCTGGAGTGATGCTCGCCGGAGGTAGTAGGTTGGACGAGCTGGATCGCGGGCGGGGGCTTCGCGGCGTGGTTGGAAGGGGCAGGTTATTGAACAGCGTCTCAAGCTGGGTGATGTTGTGAGCAAAGGGTGTGTCTTTGGCGCTTCTAGGTAAGCCTACATGGCGGTTCGGGACCCAGGTCGGGCTCTCTCCTCGCTTCAGCCGCTCAATCAACTCGGCTCTATCGGACGTGATTGCAGCGGCGTCGTTCTCCGGGGTTGACAGTCTTGAGCTTTCAAGAATGATCCCCTCGCAGAGCTCCGTCCGAATGCTCTCTTCGGAGAGCTTCCTCATCAGGGACGGTATTTTGGTTTGCTGGTGTACAGAAACAGATTCTGTCGCATCCGCGCAATCAGGGACGGGCGACGATTGTTCGAGATCGTCCTGAAATATAGGCATGGTTTCGTCGGCAAGGTCTGAACCACAGCGCGGCTGTGGCTCAGATCTGGTGTTGAGTTCGCAATGTTGGCGGCGATAAGAAGAAATCGATCATGCCTCCCGTCGTCTATTTGCTTGTTTGGTGAGTGTGTGTGTGGTAGTTGTGTCTTTGTCAGGTGGTTTCGTCGTGTTAGTTAGTCACCAGGTTAATTATTCTTTAACAAACGGGTCTGGCAGTAGGACGTCATACGCGCACCGCTTCGCCCGACACCACCCCAATTTTGCTCCCTTGTCCCCTGACTTGGGTTCTGAGTCAAGGAAGGGTACCAGTGGTTCACTGACGCCAGTGGAGTGTCGAGGGAAAAGGCCATCCGAAATGAAGAATAAAAACGCAATGCAAATGACAAGAGGGAGACGGCGCTTGGAACTGGAGCGGGTTGGGGAGTTGCGGTCAGTTGTGACAAGGGCAGGCGACAGTGACATGCATGTATCCATCCATCCATCCCGGTGAGGGAGGAAGACTTGTAGCTTGTCGTTCTATTACACCAGCCAGCGAGCGATCTCGGGAACGGGGCATAAAGGCAAGGAAGGCTAGGTGCCCATCTAAACCTCCTCCAGTATGCTGGAAGGTTAGCGTAGTACCTGCAGGGATCAACAATCAACCGGTACTGCGCTAGCATTAGATACGCTAGAGCAGGCTTACATAGAGGAACTTTTTAGGCAGGCTACCTCACCTCAGATAGTGGATACCTCCAGGTAGGTACCCAGGTGGCTGCCCCAACTACTGCAAACGCTATCTCGGAAGTCTGGTCACCTGCACACTTACCGGCTTAGCGAGGAACGGCACCAATTCCCAAAGGGGCTGCGGGGCTTTTTACAAGTCCCAGGGTCGTCCTGCACGGTCTCTCATCCTATCTCCCTTAGGTAGTGTGCCTGTGTTGACAGACAAAGAGAGAAAAGAATTCGAACCTCCAAAGTCCCTTGGACCGATATGCCAACCTGACCCTTCTTCATGCACACCTACCGGAACCCAGCAAAACAGCCTCCTAATCGCCACCAATCCGTCGTAGATCCACCTTGTTCTGCGCTGGCACTTGGCCTGGGGACGTCTCACTGCAGTGCGTGGCCGTGGCCTGCATTGCATCCCGCCATGCCCGACTCAAACAAACAGAGGCACAGGACTCACAGGACTCATGAGGAAAACGCTTCATAGGAGCACTTGCTGCTGCACAGCTCCTTACCTTACCTGGCACAGCTGGGCAGCAAGAATCGTCTGTATAGGAACGCAGCCCAAAGACTCTTTGCGGAAAACGGGGAGGGGGGGGGGGGGAGGAAAACTCAACATCGGTTGATCGCTTTTGAAAGTCTCTGGCTTAACCCATGACCTGAAACGCACGGAAAGTCTTGAAAGCTGAATCAACGCCTTGACCCTATGCGCTGCCACAAGTCCTGTTCCTCACCAGTTACTTGGTGTTCGGGTTTTATGCAGCGCCAGAGTCCAGGCTGGTCGGCACTAAGCCTCACATCCATCTTCTACAGGCCATGTCGCCCCGAAGGCAAGCCGATGTAATTTCGTGATTGGTGGATTCGTATGATTCAGTCTTTCTATTGTTTGAGAACCGGCTGTCGAGAAATGAAGCTGGCAAGGGGGCTCAGTACATCATATGGTAGCCTCACCTTTCAACACCTGTCTGGCATCGCATAATCGAACCACTCACTACCTCAAACTTCGCGTTGGCTTGAATATCCCCGCGGCAACTTTCATAGTTAGATCCAAAAGCTTGAAGACCCCCTCTCTATTATCAAGCAGCAAAGTGCTTCCGGCCGGACGGACCGCAGCAGCCCTTGAATGCATCGGAACCGGTGCCTGGCCTAGCTTTGATCTTGAGCAAGTGCACTCAACGGCCTAGGAAAAAGGCAGAATTATACTTGGCGCTTTGGCTCACCAATTCAAGCCAGCCTTAAGAGCGCAGCACTGGACATCACGGCGCAATGTGGACTCAAATTGAGGGTATTAAGTCTTGGTATCAATTCTTCTTTCCTACTCCTATCTCCTTCAGTCCTATATCGGCCAGTGACTCAGTGACTTAAACCGGCTGACCACCGACGAACCTTCACCCAAGCCTCTCATGCCGATACTCAGCCTAGCTCGTTATTCCCAAGGTATACAGATAATACTACAAAGGTTTTCATGAATCATAAAAGCCTATCGGCTCTTCCGCGCTGTGTATAACAAGGGTTTACATGAGCCGGATCGCCCTATGCATCTACCTCATGTGTGCATTCCATAGCTGGGGATCCTCTCCCTACTCGACACCCCAGTCATCGTCATCCGCGACGTCATAGTCCATCTCCGGTTGCTCCTCGGGCTGCTGGTCTAGAGCAGACGCTGAAGACTCTTTGGGCGCGCCGTTGCTCATCGTCATATCATGATCGGGCGCATCCTGACGCTTCGATACGGCGTTCTCGGTTATCTTGACTGGTGGCAAGGACCTGGACACCCAAGACAGCTCAAGTTGACCATCAATGCCAGGAATTTCTTGCTTCGGAAGACCATAATAGAACTTCTCAGCCGTCTTCCGATCCTTGAAGGTGACTTCGGTCTCGAAAGCAGTAGTGCGGATATCTGTGAACTCGCCGACGCCCTAGACTTCAATTAGAACCCTGAAACCAGAAGGGAAGAAATCAGAAGGAAAACAGAGAAAAGAAATCAGAACAAAGATGAGCTTACAAGAAGGTATTGCCGAAGCACCTCGTCCTTCTCAGGCGACGTAAAGTCCACGCCCGTGACAGAAACAGTCTTGGGGCGGTTGTCCAACGAGTACGCCGCATAGGCGGCGTGCACATCGCCTCTGTATCCACCGCGGTAGGACCCCCTGCCTCGAGGTGCGAAGCCACGTCCACGAGGAGCAAAACCACCTCGGCCGCGACCTCTACCAAGCGTACTTGAATGCCATGTTGCAGGCTCATCGGTTGCGCTCGGGTCCAAGCCGAGGAGCTTAGCCTCGTCCTCAAGAGCAGCGAGCTGCGCACGGAGCGCCGAGTTCAACGAGTCACCCTCGGCGTTCTCAGCATCGCCATTTTTGGACGCCAGTTTCGCCTGCAACTTCTGCTGGACTTCTCGGTGCTGGGCGAGCAGTTCCCGCTGACGCTGCTCCAGCTCCTGGCGTTGTTTGTCAAGCTCCGCCTTCTTCTGCATCTTCTCTTCATGTTGCCGCTGAGCCTCTTCTTGCTTTTTCATAAACTCTTCCAAGTCAATCTCGGGTTCTTGGTCTTCAGAGGCGTTTGCAGCGCGCGCCGCAGCCTGATCGCTCTCATCGACAAACCAAAAGACCCTAACAAAGCGGTTGTCAAAGATAACCTTCGGGGATCGATAGGCGGCATTGGCAGCATCCCACGTGTCATACTTGACGGTTGCAAGCCGCTTGTACGGTTGCATAGTGACCTGCTCAATATTGCCAAACTCCGAAAAAAACTTACGGACTTCTTCCTCTGAGAAGTACTCTTCGGGGATATTCTCGACGACGATAGTGGTTTTGGTTCTGTCGTCGAGAGGACCTTCCGCGGAGAAAGAGGCACGATTTTGGCGCCGTCTGCCCTTAGCACCTCGGCGGTTCTTACGGCCGTCTCGACCGCCTCGTTCGGCGTTCAAGGCCTCCATAAGCTGCTGCATTTGCTGGAAATTTTGCGACATCATCATTGCCGCATCTCGAGGATCAAAATCTAAGAACTGGTTAGCATGCAATACCAGACAACAAATTTGAGTATATATGATAAATGAAACAAGTGTAGCTTTCAGTAGTCAACCTTATAATAAAATTTTTAAAGTCATCGCATAAATGCTCGGACGGGATTTCTCATCACGCTACGGGGGAAGCAGAACGAAATCAGACAATTATACATACCCTCGAACTTGGGAGGCCCGCCGGGACCGCCGGGCGGGAGCCAGACGGGCTCGATACCGTGATCGTACTGGCAAGAATTTCCGCGAGCACAGTAGCCCTTGGTCGCGAAGTCGCGGCATTTCTGCCTGCTCCTTCGCGGGCCGTGGGGTGGACCGTAAGGCGCTCCTTGAGAGTATGCCGGCATCTGAGAAAGTCCGTGCCAGTCCTGGAGACCAGCCGGTGGTTGCGGGAAGTTGGGATCATATGGCGCTGTTGCAGGCGGCAATTGTTGAGGGCCATCGAAAGCATATGGCGGCTGCCTGTGATAGCTGTTCGGACTGCCAAGCCCTCTCGGACCAGACACCCTCGAATTAGATTGTCCTCGACGTGGCTGCTTATATGCGCGCTCATCGCCAAAGGCCAAGTCTCGTTCACCAGAGACGCTGGCATCACCTCTCTCATGATATGAACGTTTCCGCGACCCACTCTGCAGCACGACGTCTGATGACGCAACTGGAGTGGAAAAGCTCGGCTTCGATCGCTTCTTGGGTGGGGGAGGCGCCCCAGGGAGGTAGGACTTGTACTCGATGACGTCAAACAACTCTTCAACAAAGTCTGGGGCGGCGTCTGTTGCTTAGTTAGCGGGCTGTTCCAAGGACGCGTGGATGCGACATAGCTGACCTGTGTTTAGGAACTGCGGCAATTCGCTTTCGCATGCCGCACGAATGTGCGCCGCGTCGCCTTCCTGGGAGGCGAGCAGAGCCAGAACATAGTCTGCCAAAATGTCTGTTTCCGTATCGGATCTACGTGGGAATGTCAGTCTGATGAGCAATGTTACGAAATTGGAACAGACGAACACTTCAGGCAGCTTGTTCATGAGCCATGCCCTAAGCAACGGCGTGTCCTCGGCTGCTAGAAACATTGTTGCAGTGCGGCACGCGCCAAACCATAAGGCAAAAGGATTGGCTGCTGTATCAATAAGTGTAAAACTTATGTGTTCGAAGAAAAGTCTGGAGTCATTGTCGTCGTTCAGCGGGAGGACCCTCAAACAGACGAAAATTTTGCTCAGACGGGAAGATTTGATGGAAGCTGGACCGTGATCCGAGCAAGGCCAAACCTTTTATTTGCACAGTTCGTTAAAGGACCCGCTTTTAAAACCTAAGTGGAATCGGCGGGTACGCGACTGACCCGAGCTAATAATACCAGGTACCTAGGAAGGAGCTCGAGGTACTTGTTTAGCGCGCTCCAACATTCAAAAAGGTGGGGGGTCTTTATCATAGCAAACGCTTGCATTGGCAAGTCACATTACAACAGAGCCAGATATACATATTGAACTTGTCTTCATTCCGAGACTACGCGAAAGCTATGGAAAGAACGGGGTCATAATTTTTGATATCATCCACCAAACCCAGTTCGTCATGAATGCCCAAGAAGGCACAACGCCGTTTTCTATTAACCCGTAGGAGAGGCGTTTACAACTTGTCGTAGTACTGCAGATTGTTAGCATCAGCGCCGTCATGGGGGATCACAAAATAGACTCACGTTCTCAACACCAGGAACCTCAACCTTGAGACCCTTGCGCTTACGCATCTCCTGGACGATCTGGCCGACCTTGGAGGTGGCGTCAAGAGGAGAACCACCGGGCAGGGGTTGCCAGTGGTCGAAGACAAGCTGGGGGAAGGCCTGTCCGGAGGTAGCCTGGCGCAGGTCACTGTTGAAGCCGAAAGACTCCATGACGGGCAGGTAGGCCTTGATGGTGAAGAGAGGGGTGCCGGGGCGCTGCTCCTCGTTGAAGACGTGACCACGTCTGCGGGTAAGGACACCGTAGACACCACCCATGGCCTGCTCGGGAACCTGGATCTCGACCAAGAAGACGGGCTCGAGAAGGGCGGGCTCGGCGAGCAGAGCGGCGGCATACAGGACTCTGCGCGCGGTGGGGATGATCTGGCCACCACCACGGTGGATGGCATCGGCGTGGAGGGTGACATCCATGATGTTCCAGCGGACGGAACGCATGGGCTCCTCGGCAACGGGACCCTCGCGGGTGGCCCATTGGAAACCAGAGACGACGGAGTCCTTGATTTCGTTGAGGTACTGAACGGCCTTGGTCTGGTCGACGAGCAAGTTGGCACCGGTGGTGTCAGGACCGAAGGTCCAGATCTTACGGGCATCAGTGACATCCCAGCCAAAGTCGTCGGCCAAGACACGAGCACGGGCCTTGAAATCGTCACGGGGGCTGATCTTGCCGGCCTCGATCTCCTTAGCGAGCTCCTCATCAATGGGCTCAGCGATCATGTAGATACGGTTGTGCTTGTTGGGAGACTTGGACAGAGCGGTCATGCTGGACTTGCCGACAACGGTCTCACGGTACTGGACAACGGGGTCGGAGATGATGAGGGGAACACCGGCGTGGTCGTTCTGGAGATCGTTCAGGCAAATCTCCAAGTGGAGCTCACCGGCACCGGCGACGACGTGCTCACCAGACTCGTTGGTCATGGTCAGAACGCAGGGGTCGGACTTCGAGAGACGCTTGAGACCCTCGACAAGCTTGGGAAGATCCTGGGCGTTCTTGACCTGGACGGAGCGCTGGACGACGGGGGAGACGGAAAACTTCATGACCTTGAGGTTGTGGGCGGTGTCGGAGGTGGTGAGAGTACCAGACTTCAGGAGGAACTGATCAATACCAACCAGACCGACAATGTTACCGGCAGGCATGTCGTCGATGGCCTCGACCTTGCCACCCATCATCAGGACAGTGCGCTGGATAGCCTTGATGAAGAGGTCTTCCTTCTTGCCGGGGGTGTAGTTGGGGCCCTGGATGCGGACCTTGATACCAGACTTGACGGTACCGGAGAAGACACGACCGAAAGCGTAGAAGCGGCCCTTGTCGGAGGTGGGAACCATCTTGGAGACGTAAAGCATGAGAGGGCCCTTGGGGTCGCAGTCACGGATGGCAATGGCAGCCTCATCGTCGGGGGGGCCCTCGTACAAGGTCTCGGCACGGTACTTCTGGGCCGTGACGGGGGAGGGGAGGTGGAGAATCATCATCTCCAGAAGGGCGTCGGCGGCGGGCAGGAAAGTGCGCATGACAGCCTTGAGGAGCTGCTTGCCCTCCTTGTCGCGGTCCTCAGTGGAGAGCTTGAGGTTGAGCTTCTCAAGAAGGGTGTTGACCTCGTCCTTCTTGAAGTTCATGACGGCGGAAAAGATCTTGAAGATGGGGTCCAAGATGAACTGGTTGAAGGCACGCTCGAGCTGCTTGCCGTCATGGGAGCTCTTGTTGGTCCACTTCTTGGTGTGGGGGTTGAAGTAGTTATCACCCCAGAGACGCTCCATCATCTTGTTGCGGTCGACACCAAACTTCTTGGCGTAGCGGACGGCGAACTGACGAACGGTGAAAGCCCAGCCGTGCAGACCGGAACCGAAGGCGACGGTACCTCTGTCAGGGTAAACCTGAACATCACCGAGAGACTTGTCGAAGTAGGTGGAGATGATGACGTTAACGGACTCGATGGTACGAGAGAAGGACTGGTAGAGGTCCTCCTTGGAGACCTGAAGCTCGAGAAGAGCACGGTCGACCTTGTTGATGATGACGACGGGCTTGATGCGCTCACCGAGAGCCTGACGCAAGACAGTCTCGGTCTGGACGCACACACCCTCGACGGTGTCGACGACGACGAGAGCACCGTCGGTGACACGGAGAGCGGCAGTGACTTCGGAGGAGAAATCAACGTGACCGGGGGAGTCGATCAGGTTGATGAGGAAGTCGGTGCCGTCAGTCTTCTGGTTAACAATGTCCTTGACGTCGTCAGGGTCGACGTTGTGGTACAGCGAGATGGCAGTAGACTTGATAGTAATGCCACGCTCCTGCTCATCAGCACGGGTATCCGTGGCTCTCGCGTCTCCAGCCTTGGCGGTGGATATGATACCGGCCTTGGACAGAAGGGAGTCGGTGAGGGTGGACTTTCCGTGATCGACGTGGGCAATAACGGACATGTTACGGACGTTCGTGGGCTTGTCCATGAGCGCACGGATCTCCTCGACGGTGAAGCTGTAGTGAGACCATGGTCAGCATTGCAAGGTCGTTCGTGGTGGAAGCTTATCTCCGAAGGAGAGGGGTGATGTATGAGGGAGAGGGCGGGGTAAGGCCTGGCCACTGAACAGGGCGGCGACCGAAGCTTCTCTCGCATGGGTGGGCGGTCTCAAAACAAAAAGTGCAACGAGGCAGGAATTTCTCGTCGCGAAGACGAGCGGGAGATGGGCGGTGGTGCGGAGGTAACAGTGAACTTACTTGACCATTTTGACGGCGGTGGCTCAGCGAGCTCTTTGAAATCTCTTGCGTCGGGTGGGATGTGAGGTTGAAGTTGGGCGAAGCGGGGTTGAAGAATCTGCCCCGCGCTCACAGAGTGCTGAATCCTATTTCTACTTGAGAAAAAGGCAGGCAGAGAAGAATGTGAGGTGCCGAAGCGTTGCAAAAGTCGACGGTTCCAGGAAACGGACAGGGGAACTCGAGCTCCTCTACCGATTCTTTTATCGTCGAAAAGGTTGAATGAGATGGAGGCGGGAAGGAGGAGGAGGGTGGGAGGGAAGAGAAAAAAAAAGAGAAGTGGTGCCTCTTTCTCTCTCGCTGCTGTGTGGCAGTGGTTGCCCCGAGGGGGAAAAAAAAGTTAGTGACTGGCCGAAAGAGAAAAAAATGGGTAGGTGGGGCAGCGCAAAGAGTGTGAGAAAAAACACCCCCGCCACTTCTTCCTGGTTTTTTCACTTCCACGGTGCCCCTCCTCCCCTCCCCTCCCCTTTCAAGTGTGTCGAACTATTCCCCTCCGCCGCCCCTCCTCAACCACAGCGCCTGCAAAGCATCGATATTGCGCACTGTGAGAACCGCCGTCCCTCTCTACTATGTAAGTGAAGTCCTGCTATAGCCATGCCGCCACCTGAGACGCACAGCGCGGATCCGCGTTATACCAGGTCATTAACTACGTACATAGATGGATTTACCTACCTACCTAGTAGGCAGACTCACGCATCACTTCAAAAAGGTACTTTGCGGCACCATAGCAATAATCTTCTCTCGTTAAACAGCTACAAGCCGAGGAGAAGGGAGGTAAGTGTGTGTGTGTGGTGCCCCTCATCCATCTCCTCCTTGGCCGGTCTGTGCATGCATAGAGGGGCACTGGACAATCTTATGCCGAGAGTGTGAGGGCAACAACCCTGCCCCCCTCGCACCAGAACATTGAAAACTTGGTCTGGCTGACCCAGGCCCAACGTGTAGCTCCTCCGGCCTGGCCAGATGCATATTTGATACACGTCCTGTTTGAATCAGCCAAAGCTCGGGAACCATTGACTGGTCTGCTCAGAACCGCGTGCTGCCAAATGAAGCTTGAATGTGTCCGTCCGTGTTACTGACGGTTGGACGCACTGTGTAAGAACAGGCCCACCACCGGGCTCAGTCAGTGTACGGTGGCAGCGGCAGAACCGGATAATCGTCTCTGTAACGCTGCCCAACCAACCATCCTCCCACGCCTGGTTTATCCGGGGTAAGTATGCTGGACATCTTGGTCGTCACCGAGCTTAACATCGATGGTCTGATTGACTGGCCTGTCCCACTCCGCGCCGGTCGCGTGCTTCGACCCATCGGCCTCACCAGCTTTGTTGAACTAAGTTAGCACTTAACCTATGCGGTCAAACTCTTCCGCCGAGCGTTGGTCAGTCACACTTTAAAGCCCGCCGGTGAGTACACCGAGGATTTAGCATTGCAGAAACTGCGTCAGCCGGTAAAGTAGGTAGGTAACACCATGATGTGATTACTAAGGCGTTAGACCATCTTCTGGTTACGGGTATTCACCGTCATGTTCCTGTTCCGTATTGATGCTTGCTTCCTGATCTCGGATCCCCTAATATTTTAACTCCCTAAACGCCGAAAAAAAAAAAAAAAAAGGAACAGAACCCACGCCGAATGAGTCAATGCCGGCCTCCTTATGATCCCAATATTTTGGAGTAGGCATCCTCCACCTCGCCAGCCAGCTCGAGCAAGGCTACAATGACAATCTGGTGAGTCAAGTTGGGCAGCCGGTCCCTGTGAAGCCCAATCCACTCTAGTGGTGGCGTCGCCTCGCCCATGTCCCGCAACTGAGGCGTTTCGATGATGGGGGGTTCGAGCGCCACGTAGTCATACTTGGACTGCGGCACCGTGACTTCGGCCGTGATCTTTTGCTGCGACGACCCGCCTGTCTGCTGCTCCTCCGTGTCCGGCACTCCCGTAACCTTGATGGCCGTGAGCGGGAGCTCTTTGCCCCAGGTCTGCTCCAGTGACTTGGAATGGTTGGCCCACATCCCGCGGATGTAGCTGATGCGTGAATAGTTCCATCCCACCTCGACCTTGCCTTCGAAGGCGCTCTTGAAGATATACTCGATCCGGTTGCGATCGGGTGTTTGCCATGTTTGCATGACTGCCCCGACTTTGGGTACTTTGAGGATGGTCCCGCCGCGCGAGCCTGTTGCCCTTTCCACAACGTCTTCTACTGATATCTCACTGAGCGTTTTCGGCGCTTCAATGTTCCTGACACCGGCGAGGCCGATCCGTAGCTGCCCGAGCGTGAGTGCTAGGATGCTGTGAACGCGTCGCTGCTCAATGCTGGCTGCGAATCGTGCCTCGGCGCCCAACGCCTCCATCTTGAACACCTGGTGGTCGGAAAATGTGCTTGGAAACACGCCCAAGTTCAATGCCTTGAGCGTCACCACGACGTCGGTATCCAGGGAGATCGGAGCCTTGGACAGCGTGTCTTCCTCTCGGAACTTAGGCGCAGTGGAGAGATGGGGAGACGTAGCAGTGTTCTGATACGATCTTCTTCTCATAAACTTCTCAATCTCCTGCAGCGACATCTCAAAGTTGGCCCGCCTCTCCTGTATGAGCTTTTGGAAAGCCTGATACAGCGCGACGCCCTGTGCTGCCGATGTCGTAGTGCCAAAGACCTGCACTGCGTCTCCGTCAAAGATGGCAACGAGCCGATCCCCCGTGCCCTCGAGGCTGCGGCGAACATTGTACATAAGGAGCTCGAGAGACGTGATGTCGGCAACGAGGAAGGCTTGGTAGTCGAATGCTGCCTTCACGCGGAACTGGCTGAAACCAATAGACGCCTGAATGAGCGGTGTCTCGTTGAGCGCCGCCTCTCGCTCTGGCCACTGGATCGAAGTTCGCAACTGGAACTTTTGAAGAGCGATGAAGCCGCTCAACCTGCCTGTGCAATCTATACCGATCTTCTCAAAGCCAAGACACAAGTTCTGCTCCCAGTCTGAAGTTTTCTTTGACGAAACCCAAAACTCCTTGATGGCGAACACTGACTTGCCGATCGCCTGGCCCATGTCTACGCTGACATCGAGAGACGTAATGGAGATAGTGGCCGTCCACGGAAACGCCGCTGTTGCGGCGACCTGCTGATATCTCTGCACCAGGTGCCCTTGTGAAGTCTCCGCGTTCATCTTGGCGACTGGGGCCGTCGACGTGTTCCGTAGCTCAGTTGGATACCAGATTTCGCGGAATAGTAAAAAGTCCTGGAGTTGCTTGGCGTTGATCGAGACAGTCATCGGACTGACCTTGAGTATGGCAGACACGCCGCTTGTTCCGCTGACGTGTTTGCTATTCATTAATGAAAGCACAATCGAATCGACGTCAAAGCTGCCTGTGGACTCTCGGGAGTAAACGTGCTGAACTGACGCTTGCAGCTTGGAGAAGGCGCCAGAGATGGAAAAGAAATTGCCTTGTTCTTGCGAGCGCACTGTATTAACAGTGAAGTAGATATCCTCGAAACATGTCGTCGCCGCAACACGTGCGATGGGTTGGCAACTCAACGAGAACTCTTGGCGGCAAATCCGAAGCCCCAAATTAAGCTTTAACCGCCCAATAACAGCATTTGGGTCGGCCGTGAGGATATTATCCTCGTTTCCAGGCTTGGTCTTCGCAGCGGCGGGCGTCTGCGTAGCAGCTGGCGTATCCTTATCCTTGCCTACGACTTCTTTGACGCTGACCGTCATGTCCATGATGAGTGGCACAACAGAGGGATACAAAATATTACTCGACGCGTCAATCTTGATCTCGCCGTATAGCGAAGGGTCATCACGCCCATTGTCTCGGTACTCGAGCTTCCAGGCTAGACCTGGCGATCTGAGGACGGTGCTGCTACCGGTGTCATCCGTGCTGAACTGGCCGTACTTGCCTGCCAAAGATGGTCGAGCAGTCCTGGAGTTTCCGCGGAGCCCATCTGTTGGCTTCTTGCCCGAGACATAAACAACGGCACCCGAGAAGTCTGCGTCGATCAGCAGAGACTCGAGACGTTTTGTGCCAAATATACTTCGTTGCGGTGCGGTCGGCTCCTCGATTCTGTCAATCTTTTCGGTCTTGGTAGGAGCAATCCCAGTGCTCCAATTTTGAGAAGCTCTTTGCACGTTCTGGATCGAGAGGCTAATGGAGTCCTTCAGAATCGCAGCTGGGATTATGAAGCCTGATGTTAAGCGCAGATCCAGCGATTTGCCAACGGCTTGGAACGCTAGGCTGCGGGTGTTTGGATTGGATACATAGGCGATATTGAAGATCACCTCAGGGAGCAACGCTGAATGAAGAGATCTGAGACTCTTGTCTTGGCCAGGGGGGACCATCTGAAGTTGAAAGTTTTCGATGGTGAGCCTGGCTGACTTGGTTTGGCGGGTTCCAAAACTGACGAGCTGGACCGACAGGATGAGATCTTCCTTGCTGCTCGCTAATGGCAGCAAATCATTTGAAGGATCTCCAACGAGCCATGCAACCTGCGTATCGCGTACTTCGAAACGGTAAACAATGGACGATAAGAATGAATCGATAATGTCAGGCTCCTCCGCTTCCTCCTGATCGTTGATGGCGATGCGAGGTCTTGTTTGCCGAATCTTGCGCAAGTATTCGAGCTCGCGTGACGTGTCGAGGTCTTTGATCTTGTCACCCATGTATCCCAAGGCGGCAACTACGGTCGAAACTGTTTCCGGCGACAAGTTGATCTCCAGTCCATCACTTCTGAAATTGAAGGACCTCTCTTCCTTGCCATCTTCTGTGTATCGTGTGTTTGCCGACATAAGAGCACCCAGAGCAAGGCTACCGCAGGATCGCATGGCGTTATCCCTACCCTTTTGCACGTCAATCAAGATTTGGCGTAGGTTGATATGCAATTGCGGCTGTGCCAGAATGGGCCCTTGCCCATCGCGGCGGTTACCAACTTCCAGATGCACTCTATCGAGCTTGAAGGAAAGGCATGCAGTGGGATCCTTCTCTGAGACAAGCGGCGTCTTCCCAAAGACTTCAATACCAGCCAGAGTGAGATGGACGGTATAGACCAGGTTTGACGCTTGCGCTGGAGGCAGTGCTTCCTTTGGGGCTGGTGTTTCGTCGAAAATGTCGCTGATGTGACCCTGAATTGCCTTTGTGCCCTCTTGCAGCTCGCTGATGGCACTTGATATTTGTGGTCGGTTCAGAGCCGTCAACAGACTGTACACTGCGGAAGCGTCCAACTGCATAAGCTCGACGGAGCCGAACACAGAGACCGAGTGCTCCCCTGGGCCCATATGACTAACTATCCGGCCGTTGGTCGGCGGGATTCGGAGGAGCGATATGCTGCGCGGCTGATTTCTAACATCCATCCTGATTTCGTGGGAGTTCTCCTTGACATCAAAGTCGAAGATGAGCTCCTTTCCAAAGTTGGCTGCTACCGCTGCTCGCGCTACAACGCCAGAAATGTCGTAGGTCATTGATTGCAACAACGGCACGCTAATGCGGTACTCGTCCAGGAACATTGCAACATTAACACGGAACGATGAGAGCCGTTCGGCAATTTTGACGCTGTTCCTGCGAGGGGGTGCTGGCGACTCCGGCAACTGTTTCTGAAGCTTATGGATCTGCGCCAATTCATCTTTGACCACGTAATCAGCAACTTCTACCAGGTATAGAGGATCCTGCTTCACAATCAGCGTCAAAGTGCGACTACTGGCTGTTGATTTGATCGTATGACAAGATTTTGTTTCCGTTTCGAGGAGCTCATGAGAAACAATGATACTGGGGTCCTTAAGCTGAAACATCCCCAATAACTCGGACCGATGGTGGAGTCGTGATGTCACGGCATCGCAGCTAATGATGAAATTGATAGATGAGCCGGTTTTCTGGTGTCCATCAAGTAGGCAAGACGCCTTCAAGTTGTGACCAAGAGATGTAGCGCTGAGGTTAATGGTGTCCACTTCCACCGAGCCTCGTCCGACTGCCAGTACAACATGGAAGGCGTCTTGTGGTTTTGATTCGTTGACAGCGGCTTTCTCCTGCTTGGGCTCTGCATGGTGTTTAGTTCCGAGGCTGGATTTATTGTAAAGCCGAAGTATGTCTTCGGCAAGCTCACAAAGCTCCCAGTTGAGCATGACGGCTGCCTCGCCACAGTAGACGTTCAAAACAGTGATGCTCTTCGGCCTTGTCTCGATGTCACTAGGCTGCGACGCTGTCTTCTTCTCCAGTCTTGTCGTCAAGTCGGCAAAGACGATTCTGTTCTCCTTGGGCCCCGGGTCTAAAAGTAGCTGTACTTTCTTCAAACGAAGCGCCGCCAAGATCGGAAGACCAGGCGATTCAAGTTCGCCGCCGACCTTGATTGGCCCAAAAACGTTTTTGATCAATGACGAATCAGCCACATTATACAAGTCCCAGCTACGCCATCGTTGAAAAGCCTCAATGACGCGGTGAGAAGCATCGGGAGGCGGAGTTGCTGATCCAGAAAGGCAACTGAGCTGTAGATCATTTTTCAAGTTTACCGGCATGTGCGTCCATATCTGGCGAAGTCTTGCGGCCATCTTCCATGAGTCAAAGGTTCGCAGATGCTCTGTGGCGGATCTCAAGACCGCCGACGGTCTTGTCAAGAAAGACGGATCGCCCACTGCATGCCCTTCTGTCATGAGCTTAAACACAAAATGCTTGACGCGGTCCTCGTGCCGCGAAATCGTCTGTTCTAACGTCTCCCCAAGCTCCGAAGCGACGACCCCTGTCCTGTGGATGAGTGAAGCAAGGTACTCGATCTTTTCTGAAGCGGTGCTGCTCTTGATGCTCCCAATATCCGCGTCGATGTAGGTCAGGTCCTTTGAGCCCATAGACACCATGACACGCTCGATCTGCGCCATAAATGCGGCCTGGTTTTCTTCGGCACCCGAGAGTCGTTCCGATGCCGATACGTCGACGGAACCAAGTTTCAGCAGTACCGATGTTCGCGTGTTACTCTTGACCGGCTCCGCTGGATTTTCCCAGGCGTCTGTGGATCGGAGACACAGCGACAGCTTTGACACTGTCACGTCATACTGGTCCTGTTCCTGTCCGCCAGGGTTGAGGCGGTCGACAGCGGAAGCATTCAAGAACCTAATGTTGGTTTTTGGAATTCTGAGTAGTACATCCGTAATTTGACCAGCAACCGTCTTCTTTTTCTGATGGTCAAAGATGTCAGTCATGGAGGAAATTTGCAGGCTGTCAAGAATATTATCTGGCTCGCTGGGTTGTAGAGCAGCAAGCAGCAGTGAAACATTCTTGACTGCAGACGGGTTTAGAAACGCAGTGACACCCGTTGGTATCTCGACGATAATGCTGTTTTGTGCACGATCCTCGGCCAAAGATTCGGGGTCGACGTTGTCGAGACTAAACTCTGGGAGGCCAAAGGCGGAGTCCGCATCCTCCTCTTCAATGCTCAGCATGACGGCTTCCGAGGTATCAGGCCGAATGCTCTCGAGTGGAAACGGCAGGGTATGGAATTGGCTCGAAAAGGCCACAGACGAGTGATGGCTGGCGTCTCGGAAGTCGCCGATGGCACTATAAAAGGCGGAGTGGCGACCAGTCGACGTGGAAACATCTCGCTGGTGTTGCGATCCTCGTTTCATGGCTTCAGGGCTGTCGGGGTACAACATGTCCGATTGTCTGGATTTTGCCCGCGATCTCACAGAACTTCGTGGCCTGATCACACTGCTGCTGCTCGAGGTAGTGGTCGTGGACAAAAACGAACTTTTGTGACGAAGACGTTGGAATCGACTGAAAGTTGATCCATTATCGGAGGATCTTTGGCCCCTCTCAGTACCTTCAAAGACAGTTGGATGAGGAACTGGCGGAAAGCCTTGGGCGGGCGGATCAAGCTGATCCAGAAGTGTCTCCTCTAAAATACCGGGCAGGAGCAGAAACTCAGTGCGCCCAGTCCGTTGATCCTCGCGGCGGATGAGCTCCTGTTGCAACTTGCGCTCTTCAGAAAAGTGAAACTTTCTTCCGATAACTGCCACGCGGATAGAGGCTTGGAAGAAGGCGTCAGTCTCGACGCCCTGCTGGGATTTCCATTTGTGTCTCATAGCCGATTCCGAGTTGACACACGAAATCTGAAGGCCCGGAAGCTTGATGTCTGCTCGTCTGGAGTAGTGCGTGCGCGCCCAGTCGTTGAACTTGACATCGAGTGTACCAGTCGTGAAAAGAAAAGCTGCTTCGTCTACATGACACCAAACCCGAACAGACTCAACAGCCACCCGCAAAAATGTTACGTCGTATACAACGATGGACGATAGGGGAATCAAAGCGTTCTCGTCATCATCAAATTCGAACGCAAATGCTTTCCCTGCGCTCATCAGGGCTGCTAAGAAATCGGTAGAGCATTCTCCAGAAATCGTACCGACAGAGATATCCCAGTTGCAAAGGTATGTTGGCTCGGCTGGCGGAAGACCAAAAAGACGATGGCCAAATATTGAAAGGCCGTCAATGAATAACTGCGTGCTAGACACCGCACTGATGGGTGTTTCCATACCCAACTCTGCGTTCCCGAGGGAAAGGTTGAGAGGGTTGAGGTTGACCTGCAAGTCCATATAGTAGTTTGTGAATCGGAGATCTAAAGAAAGACCGGCGGTTTCGATCTGAACATGTCGCTGGCTGGAATATAAGTTCGCAGGCAGCAGGACCCGGAGATCATCGATCTTGATACCTAGAATCACGTCCAGGTCGTTGGTCTTTTTGGGTGGTGGGCGGTTTGCCAGTTCGGCATCAGGGTTGTGTTCTTTCAGTCGTAAAAGGTCCTGGTACTCCTCGAGTGTTTTAAAATGAATGTCATCACCCAGATAGTTATCCTTCAGTTTCATAACGTAGCGTATAATAAAGCCGTACAACGTAGCCGTGGGTGACTGAAGGCCGAGGTTCAGCTCCAAAGTGTCAATGTTAGACGGTGCTGTTGTTGCATTATAATGATACTTTCCATCGGCCTCGAAGTTTTCGCCGTGTGCTATCTCTTTCGATGTTATAAATGTGCCCTGGGTATTCCAAGGTGGAACGTGGAGCCACAGAGAGAAAGTCTCGGCTCCCAGCGCAAATGATACAGCATTCACGCTCGGGCGGTACTTATCGATCGGAATGCAGACGTTTGCCACGAGAGACGGGCTTTTGGCCACGATGTAGGCGTTATCCTCGAGATCAGTAGGATTGTTGATGATATTTCCATCGTTGACGTTCAGGTACAACGTTACGTTGCGTAGGTCAAGGTTGAGGTAGTATCTGAAGGGTGTAAAGACCAGATACTCGGCTGGTGGTCCCGAGGCCCAATCATCGACCAAGTCTGTCAAAAGGAAGACGTGGTCACGTAGTATGAACAGTTCCATGTCCTCAGAGACGACATTGAAGTACCATGACCTAAGCGAGTTCCATTTGAGAGGACTTGAAAGGTCACATGATATGCGTTGGGGCCCCGAGCGCCAGAGAAGCTCATGATTGACGCTGGTCGCGAGCTCGGTGCTGGGCAGGTCAACGTCAAGCTTCATCTGGTACCCTGTTGTGCTAGCAAGCATATCCATGGTGAAGGAAATTGTGGCGTTGCCGGGCACGATCAGATCAAGCCAACCACCCGGACGGATGGGCGCAGCGTCGGTCTTGCTGTTCTTCTTTGCGCGGTTCCTTTGCTTCCGCTTCTGTGGAGGCGGCGGAGATTTTATAGGGGGCTCTTTACCCTTCCATTTCCAGTTTTTGGAGTCTTCTCGGACGGGTATTCGAAGCTTCACCTCGTCATCCAACTCGACATACAATTTGAACTGAGTAGGAACTCGATATTCGCCCTCGGCCAAGGGGGTCGCAGGCACTGCGTCCTTGCACAAGCTGGGGACGAAGACTCGCTGGAGATCCGCTCTCTGACGATCGGCCCAGGGTCCGTAGTTTACCGCACCGCCCTTGATGGCTAAAATCATGCCCCATGCGGGAGCTTCATCGCCGTTGATGTACGTTGCTGCATTCTCCTTGGAACGTCTGCTAGCCGCTTGAGCTGTCACTTTGCCCACAACATCCCAGTATATGGTCAGTGTTGCCTCCGGGCTGTCCATTATGGTGGACTCGGCAGCGTATTCAACGCCTGCCCACCGTAGCCTTGAGTCCTGCTCATCCTCGTCCAAGTAGCGCGCCAGACCCTGCCAGTGGTTGGATCCCGGTATTTGTGAGACGGTAGTGGTGAGTGGGCTTCGTGAGCCCAAGGAGAAGGATTCCACAGACTTCCTCCAATATGGTACAAGGTTTCGTAGTGTTCCGAGTGCGCGGCGTCGGTGGCGTCGGAAAAAAGAAGTCTTGTAGGTTGGGCTGGGTTCTTGCGCTACCATTTTCTCGCGGCTTGCCCTCGTCGCCTGGTCCTCCTTAAAGTCCTCGTTCTCCCTCATTTCTACGATCGGATGTTGGAATTTGATCTTGAAAATCTGCTTGTATGGATCGGGAGTGGACGTCTTTGAAGCATCTATCTCCCCCGACAGACCATCTGCCTTCACAATCAAGATCGCCTTGGTGTTATCGTTTCCCATAACCACAGCCGCCTTCTGGCACGTCACGAAGATTGGGAAGAGCTGCAGAAGGAATGGTAGATCGGAGTCCGGCTGGACAGCGTCATCGCTCTCCTCCGGCGCATCGGATGGTGTACTCGACTGGCTGGCCGATGATCCCCGGCGGCCAAGGGTGTTTCCTAGTCTTGACAGCAGAGCGGCGCCCGAACTCTCCTTTTCATGCGCCGAAGAGTCTTGAGACGGATCTGATTTCTCAGAGACCCTCTGTCCTCGATTTCTGAGAGAAGCACTATCATCTTTTGACTCAAAGCCCGTCGTCACATTCTCGGCAGTTGCCGTAGGTTCCTTCAGTCCAGCTAACACGCTGTCGTAGGCCGGGCTTCTGTTGTATATAAACCATTCCAACCCAACCAAAGACATGGTAACACGGCAGGGCAAGTTCGAGTGTCTCCCGTTCGTAGCTGCAGACGCTTGCTCAGCTTGCTGTTGTGCCGAGGCTTTGATGTCCACCTCCCGCACCCGTCGCAACCAGTATCGCCATGTAACGTAGCCATGTTGAACAAGGAACGTTTCGTTGTTGCCGTGGTATCGTAGGCCGGTGAAAAATATACGACCACCAAGGAGAGACACTTGAAGGGCCTGTATGTCGATGTAGACGCGGTAACGATGCCATGTGTACGTCCGTATGCCCCACGACAACAGCGATCCAAAGGCTCGGTTGAAGTATAGCAGGAAGAAGACGGCACTGCAGAAGGTAAGCTAAATATCTGGCAAGTTTGACATCAGCTTACGTACAGAGCGCCGCAGACAATGAGAAAGGCCAGAAAGGTGCTACATGAAGTAAGCGGTTAGCAGAGGCAAGGTACGCCGAACTCGGACAGTGTAAACTACCCATTGAAACTCGGCGTTTCCGTTGGCGTTGGGTTCGGTTCACCGTCGGCCGGCATGATGTTGGTCGTGATTGTCGCAATTTCTCAACTACAGCAGGCCGAAGCTGCTAACATCAAGGTCGGGGTTGTGCCAGTCCACCCACTTCCATGTCTCGAGGATTCTTGTTCGTCGTTCGGTATCCCGGTTGGTGGTGGTCGATCAGACGTTTAGAGCGCGTAAGATGCTAGCAATCCACGGTGTGTGTCATTGGAGCTACTGGGTTGTTGGAATTGAAAAAGATTTCGCAGTCGTAGAAACGGAAGTTAAGGGAGCATGTCGGTTGTTGAATTGGGCAGGATGCAGATGCCGTTGAGGACGGATCACAGGCCAACAGTTCAACTACCTCCTAACTAAGCTAACCCAGGTAGGCACCTCAGTACAGGTAGGTAGGCACGTTAACTACCAGTCGCATGCGAAGTCGCGCCGAGCGTCGCTACTCTGTAATAACGGGGGCCGGGTGTCTCGCGCTAATGACAGCCCGCGCCCCATCCAGCATGTCCCGGGGGCTGGTCGTGCTCTGTATAGGTAGTACGGATACCTAGGTACCAGGTAGGTAGCTTCCACGGCCCCCACCGCAGTGGGCCACAGTGGGCCGCAGACAGTGAGCAGCTGGGAGGTCACTGTGGTACTACCTACCCCACATGCTCAAGCACGCTGAAACTGAGCTTCAGGGGAGCTGCCGGCATGGCCTTCACGAACATTCAATGCATACTGCGTAGGTACCTACCTACCTGACCAAGGCAGGTTATCATTGGACCGAATGCAGCCCGCGGGAATTGATGCGCAGCTGACGCTTGTCTTGATGTACGAGCTTTGTCTGTGCCGCCCAAATTACGTACCGAACTGCACCTCAATCACAAGCAGAGCAGCTCGCTACAACCCACACAGCAGGGGCATCGTCATCCTTCCTTCACATTTCAACGCATGCTCTCGCCCCTCACCCTCCGACACTGCCACTTTGACCAAAGCTTTACTTTCTTTGGGACCGTTGGCCTGCCTTTCTCCGCGATCCATCACGACCAACTCCTCCGATAGCCATGATCTAGGCGACTCCCGCGAATAAGTTCCCACATTCTTCGCCTCGCACCGCGCCGCAGTTACGATGGCGGGCGGCACTGGCGAGAAGCTCACCACAGCGACCATCATCGTCGCTGGCGTCGCCGCTTTGGTGGCCACGTTTCTGTCGGCTGTGTAAGTACTCGTCGTAACTTTGGAGCAAATGCGACTAAGGCTAACGTGCAGCTCGCAGCTCCATCTTCCTCCAGGCGTACGCCGTTTCTCTCTATCTCTCTCGCTCGGCCGACTGCGACTAACAACGATGTAGGAAAAACTACCGAAAGCCACTCCTCCAGCGATATGTCGTTCGGATCTTGCTCATGTATATTTGCTGGCTTGGACCATATAATGGGAGCAGAACTGACTGTCTCCAGGGTTCCCATATATTCGATCGCTTCGTGGACGAGCATGATCTCGATAAGGGCTGCCTCGTTCCTCGACCCCATTCGAGACATTTATGAAGTAGGTTGTTCTGCCCCTCCTTCTAGGCCACGGATTTTAACAGTGTCAGGCCTTCACTATCTATACCTTCTTCCAGCTCCTTATCAATTACCTCGGCGGAGAACGAGCCCTGATCGTCATGACCCATGGCCGAGAACCGGTTTCCCATCTGTGGCCTCTAAACCACGTTCTGCCGCGTGTCGACATATCTGACCCCCATACCTTCCTGGCAATCAAGCGTGGCATTCTCCAGTACGCGTGGCTCAAACCCATTTTAGCTCTGGCCACCGTCATCATGAAGGCCACCGGAACTTACCAAGAGGGCTACATTGGCGTGGAGTCAGGCTACCTATGGAGCGGTATCATCTACAACATCAGCGTAACAGTGAGCCTGTACTCCCTTGGTTTGTTCTGGGTCTGCATGAACAAGGACCTTTTGCCCTTCCGCCCGGTACCCAAGTTCCTGTGCATCAAGCTCATCATATTCGCCTCTTATTGGCAAGGCTTTTTCCTGTCCATTCTCGTCTGGCTCGGGGCCATCCCAGACAATGTCGAGGGCTACAGTCCCGACAACTTGGCCGCTGCAATTCAAGATGCGCTAATCTGTGTCGAGATGCCGGCTTTCGCCATTGCCCACTGGTACGCCTTCTCGTGGCACGATTTTGCTGACAATAAGATATCGTCTGCGAGGATGCCTGTCAAGTTCGCCATGCGCGATGCGTTTGGCATCAGGGATCTCATTGAAGACTCAAAAGAGACGTTTACTGGCGACAAGTACGGGTACCGATTTTTCGACTCAGGTGACAAAATCATGGCGCACGAGGATTCGCGCGCCAGACTGGGGAGACTAGATGAAGGCATGCGTTACACGAGGGGCGGTAAAGCGAAGTACTGGATTCCGACACCTGGTCAGGTGGACCGACAGACGAATCGTGACATAAATGAACGAGATCCCTTGCTTCAGGGAACTGCGGGCGGCCCGAGTGAAGAATACAACTACGCCAACGGAACCTTCAACGAAGATCTTGCCAATGACCCTCAGATAGACTCCGACGACGAGCAGCTCTTTGACAAGGCACGCGGACTAGAGTTTGGGGATTGGAATGTGAGTCAAAGAAGAAAAAGACTACGTCAAGGCGTGTGTTCCGTGGCTTACAATATCAAGTATCCCGTCATCACAGCAAATGAGCCGCTGAGCAAGCGGTATATGTCCTCCCAGGGTAGCCTGGGTTTCCATTCCGAACCGCGATCGACGGTTGAACGTCTGCGGGTGTCGCCACGAAATAGCGAGCCGGCGGTCGTCGCCAGCAAGAAGAAGCAGAAGCAGAAGCAGAAGAAAGTTGCAGCTGAGCCTCCAGGCTCGTCATCATCCCTAGACCGTTCCGGATCCGGACCCTCGTCTAAGCGACAGAGCCCGGCGCCCCCGCCAGCGAAGGTACTGGCCAAGGCGGATGAAGTACCTGAGACACTGCCAAGCGCTCAAAAGGAGTATAGCCATCCAGAAGAGTCTCCCCTTCTGCAAGAAGCCATGGCATCCCCATGGGCGGAAAACGAGCAAGAGGATGACTTCAACAGGAACTTCGGCGTGGGAGACGAAGACGAGTTCAGGAACGTATGGGGCGGTGGTGCGTCGTCTCAGCCCCGTTGATGGATTGTAAACAAGTCAACCGCTGCTTTGCATATTTTAAGTTTGATACCCTTACTCTCGAGTTCTATGTTTAAGCAACACTGGCATAGCGAGGAGTTTGCGAGGAATACGAATGCGTGCGTGTCCGGTCACAGCAATTGACTTACCAAGGCATCTTGCAGTAGAGCATTTTAGAAACAAGCAAATGGCTTAGACAGACTGCGAGCTACTGCGTATATGCATGATGTTCTTCGAGTCTTCTCTCATCAAAGTTTCCTGGCCGTTCCGTGTATCCGGTCGCATTGCTAGCCCATCTGCCTCGTGGGGACAGTCGTATATCATGATATCTTCAAGAGCCTGGTTCTCTTGTTTTTGACCAGTAACCTATTTGATGACCTTCTGCTCATTCTGACACCTCCACTGCTGGTGTTGCTGCCTCAGTGCCGCGATTTTCTCTTCTTCGTCCTCGGCGCTTGCCGGACTGGGTGGCAGATCTCCCGTCGCCCACTCCTTTGGTTCAGGGCCCAATTCGAACTCCAAAGTTCCTCCCCTGACAAATATGTCCTCCCAGGTCACCCACGTCTTGTTCCACTGCCCCCCGTTGACGCGCAGACTCTGTACGTAGTATACGTCATCGGAGCCGCCCGTCGACGACACCTTGAGTTCGCGTCCGCCGCCAAGCGAGATTGTCAGGTCCAAGAACCACGGCGAGCCGATGAGGAAGGTCGTCTGACCCGTGAGGGGGTACAGCCCAATCATGTTCCACAACAGCCAGGATTCCATCGCGCCGGCGTCAGAATTACCCGGAAGGCCGTCAGGGGCGGGCTCATAGTATGATTTTGCGATAAAGCGGGAGCGCTCCACCGCGAGGTGCTGCTTGTTGACGAAGTTGAACAAGTAAGGCGTTCCGAAAGAGGGTTCATTACCCGGGTTGAATATTGTGTTGCCAAAGGCGCCGTTACCTGCGTACTGCCCTGGCTCGAACGTCTTCTCCAGCCGATCAGAAAAGCGCTGGGTCCCACCAATCAAGCTGACGAGGTGCGCAACATCATGGTGCGCGTTGAACGAGTATTCCCAGGGCGTGGCTTGGTAGTACGCCTCGGCCCAGTAACAGCCACCGCAGTCGAGGGGTTCTTGTGGCGGGAAGCTACCGTCAGCATTGCGTGGTCCCATGAAGCCGCTGAAGCCGTGTGCCGTCATGTTCTCGTTCCAGTGGTTGCGCCAGTTTCGGGACCGCTCTAGGTATCGCACAGCGACGTCGGAAACGCCCAGCCCCTTGGCGACCTGGTAGATATTGAAGTCATTCACCGAATACTCGACGGCGCGGGTGACGGCACGGGCAAAGCGTGGCGAGATCCAGCCAAGCTCAAGCCAGTCCGGGAGGGCGCCGCGACCCTCCTTGGTCGAGCCGGAGCGATCGCGCGGGTCGGTGTTGGGTGGAGGCGTCACTTCGCCGTTCTTGAGCATGGCTGAGAGGCCGTCTTCCCAGTTGACTGCGCCACGAACTCCCTTGACGTAGGCGTCGGCAAGGACATTATCACTGTTGGAGCCAGCCTGAACGGCGCCATTGTAGAAAGAAGAGCGGGCGTCCGAGACGTAGCCCTCGTGCCGCCAGATATCGATCATGGAACGTATGAACTCCTCGTAAGCATCGGGCTGAAGGATTTGGAGAAGGGAAGTCGTGCAACGAAACTGTACGCTGTTAGAATAGACTGAGTAGAAGATATGGAGGGGGACTCTGAAGCTAGGCTTACCGTATCCCAAAATGTGAAGACATCGTCGTAGTAGGGCTCAGATGAGTCCCATAGCGGGTTCTCGCCTGTCTTGTTCGTGGGCAGTAGGTTCATGAAGTACAGCGCCGTGTACAGTTGATTCAATTTCCGCGTGTCCGTTTCTGATGTCTTGACTTTGGAGAGAACCTTGGTGTTCCACGCCTCACGGGTAGCTAGCCTAACGGACGAGAGACTCTTGTCGGCAGGGATCTCCGCGTTGACGTTACTGCAAGCCTGGGAGGTCGAGATGAAGGAAACCCCGACTCTTGACTTGACAGTGACGTCTTGAAAGCTGAAGATGGCACCCAAGCGTTGCGTTCTCGACTCGTAGCTTGTTGCATTACCGTACTCGGCGAGGCCTGTTGACGTACGATCTACGCCGAGGAACGTCTTGTACGTTGCCGGACGGTCGAAGTATCCGCAGAAGTAGACCTTCCACTCTTCGGCACGGTTCCAGCCCTGATTGTTGTTAGTTGAGGTTCGTGGTAGTAATTATTCTGCACCCACGTTGTCATAGTAGCCATAACCTGTGTAGTGAAAATCTTCCCCATCCATCACTTCAAGTTTGCCTCCCAAATAGTTCTGGCCGAGGCCTTGTCCTCTGTATGATGGCAAAACATGAGAAACATCTACGATGACGTTCCCTGGGGTGCTGCCGTCCCCGGGAAAGGTGTATTGATACAGTCCCGCCTTCTCTGTAGCTCCCAGCTCAACGACAACCCCAGAGCTGAGGAAAGACTTGTAGTGGCCAACCTCTGTCTGATCTGGCTGCGCTCTAGTGTCAGTATTCTGGCTCAAAGGATTGTCAATGACGCCCATCATGGGCATCTGGTTGACAACACCGTATTTGGGAGCACCACCGGTGCCATGTTCGTGAAGCATGGAGAAGCCGATGAAGTGACCGTCGGGCAGGTAGCCGGAATAAGCGTCAATTCCATTTTCTAGGTCAGGCCCGATCTTCACCATTCCCAATGGTTGTGATACGCCTGGAAATGCGTTTCCCCCGGCCACAATGCCAGTCTGAGAGGCGTCAGTCGACAGGAAAGTAGGATGGTGCGGGTGAGACTCACATCAGTTAGAACGTAGCTAGAGAGGTCAGATGACTGCGCTGCTGCAGCCGAAGCCATACGCACAATGGTCACTCGCCGCATTTTGATGATGGATAGTATAGTCCACACAACCATGAGTCAAGCACCGAGCGACCGCATTTAAGGACTTTATACTTCTGATACGAGCGCAGCGAAATTTCCACATGCACTTTCTAAGGGCGGAGAGGTTGCACGCAGATCAAGCAGGCCGGTGATTCTCAACTAACAGTCCAAAGTAGGAAGGCAAAGAGGCGACAATAGGGTATTTCATCAAACCAGAAGAACTTGGCTATCAATACCAGACGCTAAACGACGTTGCAGGAGGCTCCACGATGTAGTATTTCGTCACTGTAGGGATCGTGGGTGGGTAAACAAGGGGTTGGCAATGTGCTGGAACGAGACTACGACTGGACGGTATGGGACAAAAATGGCATGATGAGTTCGAGGGGTGTGAATCTGTAGTAGATAAAGGGGAGGAAAGTGGTGTTCAAAACATGCGCGCTGCCGAAGGGTGACTGCTAGAGAGAAACGTCTTGGGCCGCTCCATGCTTCCTGGTGTATGGTCGTTCGGTCGCTTGAGGGAGGGAGGCCAGTTTCACGGCACAAACCATGCGCTTGGCCATTGGTGTGTGTGACCTGCACGCCCCTAGAGATGCTGGGCTTAAGCGCCCTGGTCAGGGCACGGGAAAACAGGATACAACCCATAACAGGCTAGCGAAATGGTGCTTGTGGTAAGCGCGTCCCGCCTCGGGCTTCGTGCTTGGGGGCCTTGGGATCACGATAGAATAATGTTGCTAAGACTTCAGGTATTCTTATAGTTGAACAGTTGAACGCTGGAAAGTCACAGCTAACCATCGCTATTCCAGGCGTATCGGCAGGCTTGTGTGTCCATTGCCTCTGGGGGCTCGATGCCGAGACTTAGCATCATTGGGAAAGAGGAGACAGCCCCCTCTACCATATCAACATCACCATAAATAAAGTGGAGTGGTGAGATGTTCAATTTGAGACCACGGCAGAAGACCCCTCCAGCTCGGAATGTCTTGTACCGTCTTTTGGTTCGGTCCCGGCACGGGACCGTCCCACTCATCGACGACGACGCCGAGACACAACGACGTTGTGTCCGTTAGCTACAGCCCGCCACCGCCACTTGACTTGAGCTGATGCCCAGAAAATGGCGAAGCAGTGCTAATGGTGGCTTACCAGAAATGTGCGCAGACGTTTATGGTGATTGGCGGCCCAGCACACTCTGGGCTTGCTTCACCGTCCGCAGGCGATCCAACGGCATAATTCATATCTCCTGTTTACAAGATCTTTAATATTGTTGAATTGCAGGGAGCTACTGCAGAACGAGGAGAATACTTGAGTGTTAGCAACGCAATTTCGACCCTATCAGACCGACGAGCCAACACACGTGTGGGAAGCGCAGCCATCGACATTTGGAAGGGGGAACACGCCAAGGAAATAAGTCGGAAGTGTTGTACGGAGGATGGTCGGCAAGATGCGTTTTTGGCCCCAGACTTGCGGAGACTCTTCATGACGGGGCGACCGGTCCATCAACTGCGCTGCAAACGCCTTGATCAAAAAACACTAGAGGAACCCCCTCAACGTTTCGGGTTACGTTTTGCTCCAGCTTTTACGTTTGTGCCATCCCGTTCATATGTCGGCCCACCGTAGCGTTCTAGGTGGTTAGTGTTGACGATGGTTGCAGTGGGCACTTGAGGACCATACGTTCATAGAGCTATTGAAACATTGAACGGGTACACAACATTGTTCTTAAGTTTGCCAAGAAGAAAGAGGTGCGGGTTTTCCTATTGCTTGTGGTAGTGTGTAGTATCAACAGCTCTTAAATGCAATGGCTTTATCGTCACGGCCAGCCTAGCCAGCGCCATGCGGCAACAGGTGTAGCCGAGAGTCCAGATGGAAGTGGGGTAATTTCACGTGATCATTAGGATATGCTCCGCCCCACCATAGAATTTATCCGACATGGGAAGCGGTGTGAGAATTTTGTCAGTCTCAACGTCGGTGAGCCGTGGCAGAATTTGTGAATCGCATCGCTCTGCCCAGGTCCAGCCCAGGTAATTGCTCTTTGTCGCCTACTGATATAAGCCTGGCGAGGCAATTTTTGGCCCGTGGTGCCTTCGGACTGCTCCAGACTCATCGGATCTTCTGCCTGAGATCACAGGACGCTGGTTTGTCACCAATCCCTCTCTAAGCGACGCTGAGGGCAGAATTTCTTGGGCGGTCACCGCGACTCTGCAGCAAGTCTATCGACTCCTGAGCCCTTAGCCGTCCACCATAGAAGCCCGGCTTCGGAAGGAAAGCGTCTCTGGGACTCGATCAAAACCGCGCTCAGAGAATACAACAAACGAAAGTCAACATGGGACGAAAACCAAATCCCGTGATTGGGGAGTATTTTACTCGGGGGCCCAAACTTGCAGACTCCAGCAACCGGTACCCGCACACCTGCAAGTTGTGCGGCGAAAACTTTCCTAAAGGCCGAGGTGAAGTCTTACACAAACACATCACTGAGAAATGTCCTGCCATCACTCCCGAAGAGCGCATCAACGCTGCTCTCGGATTTGCGGGACTCCACTCTGGTTCTTCAGCACCCCGATCTATGAATCTTACTGTCAACCAGCTCGACCCCGCTGCAGCGGAGGTTGCACCCGAGGCGCCTGAGAATTGGTCTGCGCTTCGCACCCTCGCCGAAGCTTCCCGTCAAGTTGGTGAGAATGAGATGGGTGCTCCTTCAGCCCCGGGTCGCGATCCGTCTGAGTCAGCGGTT
The DNA here is from genome assembly GCA_020631755.1 of Colletotrichum sublineola. NCBI lineage: Eukaryota > Fungi > Ascomycota > Sordariomycetes > Glomerellales > Glomerellaceae > Colletotrichum > Colletotrichum sublineola. Next base: position 3,063,772 of record JAHSQG010000006.1, on the reverse strand, counting down.
CGCCAGCTTGGGATCGGCTTTGAGGTTCAAGAGCAGTTCACTTTGGAGAACCCACCTGTGAGCTATGACAGTCGCCCCGGCCGCGAGCGTAAGGGTGAGTTTTATGTTGGTTCTCTGCTTTCTTGGTTTTCTTTATGATCCTTCTCATTGAATTCATTATCAAAGAAGCCTTTGGATCATCTTTCCGCGTCAAAGGCCCCGACCAAAGAAGTCAAGCTGACTTGTATGCAGAGTCCACTTCCAATGATAGCACCAACCCTTTGAGTTACCTCACTACAGAGGAGAAGATGGAACACCTTCAAGCTGCGACTCAGCAGCAGAACAATCCTCCTCTGGATTCCTCGGATCTATCAGTCGCTGTTGCCGCAACCGCGCGTCTTACAGACTCTCTCATGGACCCACAGTTGACCACTGAACATGCAGAGCCTCAGGTTTTGAGTCCAGCCATGTCTCCAACCGAAACTTGCAAGCCAGAGCTTCCAGTCAACAGCATTTCCACCAACAATGCTTCTGGTCCTGTCATGCCGCAACCAATTCAAAAAGCCCAGCAACAGCAACACCAGCAGCCTCAACAGCCCTGGGGTGAGATGACTTACATGACGACCAACCACAACCCCGCAGTCGCGACTCATGTAGCTCCCATTGTACCCCCCAACAGAGGTGGCACTAGGATGCCGATAGGTAACGGGACTCAGAGCGAGCACAAGCGCAAGGCTTACAACCCGGCTCGGCGCAAAGAAGTCCAGGCTGCCCGTAAGAAGGGCGCCTGCATCAGATGCCGCATCCTGCGCAAAACATGTGGCACCAATGACCCCTGTGACCAGTGCCGAAAGATTCAGGGACCTCGGCATTGGACTTACCCTTGCGTCCGCACCCGTCTCAACCAGGAATTGACTCTCTATTCGGCCGCCCTGATAGTAGTTCTGGCGCAGACCAGAGTGAAGCACGCTCGGCAAAATTACCAACTGCTGTCGAATGGCACCTCTCTTGTCGTCTCTTTATGGGAGGACAGCCCCAGCCTGACGCTTGCTGCTCTTGTCACCCCCCGCCCCCAGCAGACTGTCGCCGAGGAGGCGGAGCAGACTAATGGAGATGCCAAGCCGGTTTTTCAGGTTGTCATGATTGATCAGGATAAGGAGGATCTTCCCGCCCGCATGGAGGAATTTCTGAAGTCTATTCTGCCAACCCTGATCCAGCGCGAGCCGTCTCACTTTATGCAGGTCGTCTTGGAGGCGGCCCAGAAGTTCCCACAGGACAGGGTCACCGGCAAGAACCTGAAATTGGCCATTGAGCTTTGGGGTCTTATCGAGATCCTCGACCGAGAGCGCGGCTGGTACATCGCCGAGGAGCGTGAAGGTGTCGTGTCGCCTCGGGGCCCCGAAGATTTTGCCGGAAGCGACGATCAGGACATCTACAATCTGATTACATTCCAGCTGTCCGCGGCAACTGAACGTAAAGCAAACAACGTGTCTAACAAGCTCATAAGCGAGCTCCAGCGTTGCCTAGAGAACGGCAAGGCCAAGATCAACTTTGACGTTTACCTTTCGATCCTGATCCTTCTCCACTGCCTTGAGAAGACGACATGGACATTCAAGGTTTGGGAGATGGATGATTTCCGTCAACGCTGGCCCCTCGATCGCCCTCCCGCTATGTACGTCAATCAGGGCCGGGAGATCGCCGATCTCCTCAAGATGCTCCTGACTCTTCGAAAGTCTCACCCCAAGACATTCCGAACCCTCGACGGACGTCTCAGCGTTATCGATGTTGGCGATTCAGACTTTGCTATGATGGCAGAATTTTTCGAAGCCCTGAACCTGGATTGTAAGATGCCTCCCCTCTCCCAGCCACATGCTTGGTCTCCTTACTGACTGCTATATCTTCTTTAGATGACGATGTCGTACAGAAGCTGGAGACGTGTGCCTTTAGCCCAGAGACTTCGCGCTCGCTGGAGCTTCATTTCTGTAGTCAGGTACTGCTCCCACCAAAGGAGGGCGACCATGGCCACCATATCGCCGCTGCATCAAGCTCTGGCCACAATACGCCACCACCTCCTTCCGGCCCTGGCCCTGACATTTGCCCTACCTCTCTGGCTTCTCCTCCTCACCCTCCTCCTACACGGCAGCTACAGCCTTCTATATCATAGAATGGCGTATACACGTCTGCCAATGCCTTCCTAAACCGTTACGGGGATCGAATAGAGGCAGCGGCCGGCAGACTGTGGACATGAGCATCTCACTTACGCTTTCACTTTCACGATAATGAACGAACGACCGGACGAAAGATGCCGACAAAGGCTAATGATGTACGACTACCACTATGGACCAAAAGCAAAAGCAAAGCTCATAAAAGATAGATACCACAAGGATTACAGGACTTGGGCGTGACACTGGAAAAGGGAACAAGAGTGGATTGCGGATAGAAGGGTTGCCTTTTTGTAGATGGCAATATCTAGTGGCCTTACATTTTTGAGGGCGACTTTGCCTATAGACTTCACTCGTAGATACCCGACGCAAGTACCGACGCAGTTGGCGAATGAATTTGTGTGACTCTACCTGCATCGGACTTGTGTGTAATCATGACAAAAATGAGGCTGGCGCTCGGATGGATGTCTGTGGTCCATTTTTAGAGTGGAATAAGCTGTGGCCCGAAAGAGTTTTGATTTAGGTGACCCCTGGTCTGAACGACTTTTGGTCCAAAGGAGCTCTGATGTTTCCTCACAAGATGGTCATAATTGACTTGTATTGCAAAACATTGTGTATCAGACACTGAAAATTCATCAATCATGCATGCACCTCATTATCGCCATGAACCCCATGTTCCCGACCAGCACGCTTGCACACCATTCCTGGGACAATCACTCCCAGAACACCGCCGTGCCCAAATGGCCCTCTTCTCTACTTCTCTGCCATTCCCCGACGCAGGTCTATCGCATCCTACACTGCGCGGGAGGCCACTAGCCTTTTGCGATGCTGGAAATGGAATCTCCCGTGGCTGTCCTTGAGGGCCCCAGACCGGGACGCTTGATCTTCCTGAAGCAGGAAAACTCGTTCTTGCTAGCCTCACGCAGCCGCTTCAAGACGCTACGCATCTCCGGCAGCTCGCTCTGCAGCCGTGCGCGGGCATCGTTATCGGTACGTCCATCGAGTTCCTGGTAGATCTCACTCTGAAGTTGCGATGCGCGGTCGGTGGTGTACTGGCTTAGCGTCTGGGCAACAAATTCGACGTCCAGGGTGGCTTGCATCAGAGCCTCAAGGGTATATCTTGGGCGGGTGCGGAACGCCTCGAGAAGCTCACGGCTGGTTTGTTCGAGGAGGTAAGAGAGCACTTGAGAAGTGAGAGTAGGCGCAGTGGTTGACACTTGGCTGTGGACGAGGACAAGGCTCAGAAGGGCCTCGTAGACATAGGGTCTCGCTTCACACGGCTTCTGACCGGATTCGGGAATCCAATCTGGAGAGGTAACTCCAGTTCGGATAATGACCCGCAGCTGTTCAATAGATGGCCGAGTATAGGACTGGAAGAGCCTAGCATCAATCTGACCAAGGACATCTTTGATCGTCTTGGACTCGTCACTAAGCTTCACTGAAAAGGCGTTCTCGAATTGCGAATTGAGGTTTGGAACCACCTTAGCCCGGAGGGCCTGCAAGTTGCTCAGAGTAAGGAGCATGCGGACGTTCTGCTGTTGGTTAACTGCTGATCTTCAAATACAAGGTGTGCTAACTTACTCTGTCTCCAGCATCAAGGGTTGCTCTTCCGTCGCTGGGACTGAGCAAGGCGGTAGCGACGATAGCACCGTCCGTGTCCGTAGTCCAGTCATCGTCGGCCTTCTTGACGGATCGTTCCGCGTTTTCCACCATGCCGCTCAACGCCTTATAGAGCGTCGTGACGTACTGGCTTCTGACCATCTGCAAGAGTTTATTAGGTGGTGGGAGAACAATATCCCCCGCACCAGGTTTAGACATGGCTTCAGATATGTAAAGAATCTTCTGCATGCCTGCGAGCAATGCGCCTTCGAAAGCGGAAAAGCTTGAGGGCATGCGGGTCAGATCACCGAGTTCTGGTGACCGGTGCCAATCCTCGACGAACTTGATGTTTTCGGCGTCCTTATTCCACGCGGCGCAAAGAGCAGTGACGCACCGCTCTCTGGCAACATTGACGAGTGACTTGAGTCTGTCCTGGACGCTGGCATCCTGTCCGTTAAGAACCGGACCGATGCTTGCCAACTCGGATGCACCGGAGCCGACCAGAGCGAGCATCTTGGAGAGGTAATGAACACCACTAACTGAGTTCGACCACGGAGGCCAGAAAGCCAGCTTCTCCCATGTCTCCCCCCGCTTGGGCGACGGTGGCGGCATATTGTTGGGGTCAAGGTTGAGACGAGGATCTCTCAGTCCGTTGGGTGAAAGGTTTCCGGCACTAGCGGATGGCGGACTCATTGGTGACACTGGAAGAGGCGAGAACAACAGCGAGATATCCTCCGGAGGCGGCCCTGCGAAGAAGGCGAACACCGTCTCGCGAATCATGTCGACGAGCTCCAACGTGCCCTTCTGTAGATCGTCCGCGCCCTGTTCCGTGAACTGGTGATGACGTTGCGACTCTCCGTTGTAACCTAAGGGCAATGTGCGCTGTATCTTGCCATCCAAGAAGCCCTGTACAGTCTGCCAAAAGTCCACAACTTCTCCAAGAATGCCTTGCGGGGAAAGAATACTCGATAGGAATGCCAAAATCTTTTCCCATAGCTCGATGACGTCGGCAGAATCGGCCGACGCGATTTTGTTCTCAACAGTGGTCTGGCCTAAAGAACGGAGATGGGAAGCGACCGTATGCGAGCCAGGCTTATCGGCGTTGGCAAGACGTCGTCGCAATACCTCGACTTCGACTTTGGAGCGATCAGCCGTCGATTGAATCTTTCCCTTGAGATGGTCGTACCGACTAAGCAGCCAGACCCAAATCGGATTGTCGTCCACGCCCAGTTCAAGGAGCAGACTGATCAACTCCATGTGCTGATCCTGCTGGCCCAGGTTGTCGGACTTGGACACACCATGGAGAGTAACGAGCTTCCGCCAGACGTCGCGCTTGAAAGCCTGGATCTGCTCATCCACGTCATGCCACATGCGCGCTGCAAGAACAATCTGGTAGATTGTATCTGACGAGGCCTCGCTGGAAACGTTCGCCGCCAGGGCCCGTGCATTGTCGGAAAACTTGCGCGCCTTGTTGTACTCCTCTACAAGACTCTCGTAATCTCTCCGTTTGATGCTGTCGGCGATCGCCGAGCTAAGCTCGACATAGTCCTTGAATTGATCAATATTCGCAGACACGACCTTGAGGTTTTCCTCCTTCTCACGGCCTCCCAGTGCCGGACCCCACACATCTTCTGCCTTGGCGGAAACGTCCAGCAAAGGTGCCTTGATTCCTGCGACGCCGTATTCGCTTTCCTTAATCAGCGCGTTCTTTTTGCGTGCATCCGATGCCGGGGTTCCTAGGGATGCAGCGAGGTTCAAGTTGCTAATGCTGCCTCGGAAGCTACTTCGACTGGCGTGGCGTGAGTGAGCACGAGCGCGACCCGATGTAGGCGGCGGGGGTGGCTCGGCGCCGCGGTACTTCATCTCCCTGTAGACATTATCTATAGTGGCCTTGGCCTTGACGAAGCGCTCGAAGTTGGTCTCTACCAAGACCTTGAGTGACGCAGATTTTTGGTCAATTGACTGGGACAAAGTGTCCAGGCCAGCCAGCAAGCTTTGAGTGTCGGCAGTTGCGTGCATCTGCGATAGGAACAGGGCGGGGGAAAAGGTGGTCGAGGACAGAAGGAATCGATTGCCTACGAATTGATCAGCCCCGATTTAGTCTTGCGTTTGGAACTCTACGTACGCAGGCGCGGGTCATCTTGGATGGGAACTCCTAGCTGACGGAGAGTCCTGACCACGCTGTCGGTAGTGCCCAAGGGATCGGGCTCATCTCGCTGGACGATGTTACCGATACCTCCCTTCTCCGACTGAGCTCCAGGTATTATGCTCCGCCGATCGCTGACGGCTCTTTCTAATGCCTGGTATCGCGACTTTCGGCGCTGCAGCTTCGCCTTCTTCTCGTCTTTGGCGTCTTCGTCGTCATCGGATGCATCACTCTGGTCCTTCTCGGTAGGCCACTCGTTGGGATATGGTGTAGGAAGCTGGTAGAAGTCCAGGATTGTTCGCTCATAGTCTGAAGCCATTTTCGGGTATCTTGGTATGCTGCTTGTCGAAGAGCGCAATTGTTGTCCCGACCCGTCGGAAGACGGCTGGGAGATTAGGAGGGAGCTTGCTGCCAGCAGCAGCAGGAGCAGGAGCAGGAGCAGGACTCGGCTTCAAGCGTACTTAATAAATGGTTCCATGGGCCAAAGGCGGGCGAGTGGCAACGTTGCTCAAAAACAACTGTTGTGCCAAAGCTGCGAGAAGCACGCAAACAAATGCAGGAAGGGAACAGAGGTAGCAATGGTCAGGAGCTTGAACCAGTGTTGCTACCTACCTAGTGACACGGATGTAGCCCACTTAGCGCGCATCCATATTCTCACCGAGACCCTTTCACACACCTGGCAGACCTCGACGGTGAATTCGGTGAATGTGACGCGCCACACCCCGCTCGGTTAAGTATAAACTATTTCCCGCTTACGGCAACCGATAGATACCGCTTTTCCCGTACCTAAGAATCCGTACCTCGTTCAGGCTTTCCACATCGGGCGGTACGGGACCAGAACCTTTGCTCCGAGTCTTCCGTTGTCCGTGTGCTCATTCGCTGCCTCGCCTCGACATGGAGACCAGCATGAAATTGTGCTGTAACCAGCCCGCGAAGTATGGGGGTAGGGTAAGTATGATGTACGAATAGATACCTACCTTACTTTCACACCCTCGGGTAGGCAGTACCAATCACCAGAATATCGCTCGTGTCGGCTTCACTTGCCCTGCTTGGACGCGGCCTCTGCAGGGGGTTGGTTTCCCGTATCCTTTTTTTTTCGTGGCTCGTTCTCGTCCCCAAATCCAAATGCAACAAGCTCTGTCGGTACTGGGACCCTATCCGACGTGCTCACCACGTTCACGTGTGATGTGGCTAACGACTGGATAAGTCGGCACGTCGTCTAAGTCCCTCTGCTTGTCCTCTGCTATATATTGAAGCTACCCCCCATTCGTCGCCGTGATCTTTTGCTCAAACCGCCCACTGTCTTGCCGCATCTTCTACAGAATCACATTCTACTTCATTAATCGCCTACTTATCACACGCTTACTCTGGGAAACGGTCACTTTCGCAATTTTTCAATAGCACTCTGCAGTCGAAATGCCTTCTTCCGACATTCAGAAGGGCCAGCTCCAGTCCGTCCTTGAGAGCAAGGGCATTCGCTTCCAAGTCAAGACCGGCGGTGCCAAGTATGAGTGTCATCTCCAGGACCGATCTTCCTAGTATGTCCCTTCATTTCTCGACCTGCCGTGATCTAGTACTTACATTTCCTCCCAGCGAGCGTATCAAGGCCGCCAGGACCAACTCGTCCGGCTCCCAGGCCAGTTCCTCGTCCGCTTCCACCGTCAGCAGCAACCACTAAACAGCTCATTGATGGAGTGAAGCTGGCTGGTTTTTACGGTAGCAGAATGAAAAAAGAGATACTGGCTACGGCGTTGGGAAGAGCAAAACTCGCCACACTATTCACGGCACAATTACGGCGTTACAATGAAGCACGACACGGATGAACGGGCATAAATGAACTATATCCTGCGACACCTGATCGAAATCAATGGCAACCAATGGTCTCCATACATCACCACCTTTGCGATGCCGTCCCATTTTCCCAGTACGCCCAAAGTTCTCCAGTCTCCAGGAGCACAAAGGTGCGATGAAACAATATTGGGGACTGGGAACCAGGAATAGGACTAAAACGGACCATTAAGATAACATACTGGGCTGCATTAGGGCTAAGCAGGATCTGCACGGAGTTTTCACAATTAGGCGGTGTCTAGAATAGCGCCAAGCTGATACCTATATTGCTATTGATCAGGAGTTAAATCCATGTTTTTCACCCAATGATTGTGGAACGGATGCATTTGATGCCATCAAGATTTCCCCCACAGGTGGACCAACTTCCGGCACTTCCGTGAAGGAACAAATCCAACCCCGATACGCAGGCACTGCGCTGCATGCAACGTACGCACGGCTTTGTTGGGCATGAGAATTACTCACAGCATGCAAATGGGATTTCAAAGGTGTTGGAGCTTGCTGAAAATGCTTCACAATAAGTCGGTCTACAATTCCATTTTGTTGAGACTCGAGCCTTTTCCTGCATTCACTGGGTTGTCGACTCCAGTAGTAGTTCCGTCTGTTCCCATTGCCATCACATTCATCTTCCAGGCCGTTGGATGTGACAATAGTCCTATTGAGCGACACCGGGTCATTCCAAGCACCTGATAGCGACGCCGGATGGCATTCACACCGTCATCTCCACAACATGCTCACGTGCGCTTGCCTTAGTCCGGCATCTGAGCGGCAAACTTGTGACGGAGGAGCCTCGTTGCTCAATGTTCAGGTCGCGAATGAACACCGACTCGGTACCGAAAGCTGGCGAAGCGGCGAAGTAGAGACCGACTAGGCTGGTGTCGGTATTGGTTTTGCTCGACCGCCAACCTTAGACTGCTGGCTTAGATACATCACCCAAGCGGTCCTTGCGGACCCCATATATGCTCTCGGGCTTTCGGATGATGATGTCAACAAATCAGGATGGCTCTCAGAAACTGCCTGAAGCAAGCACATCTATTTTCAAACGCCCTAGGTTGTCACCATAGCCTGACATCCAGCCAGCGAGTCGGGTGCCAAGGAAAACGTTGGAATGGTCATATGCCAATATTTATATGAAATTGAAGGCCCTTTACCTAGAGATATAGTTGGTTTGGTCACACCCTTGAGGGAACGTGAGGGAGCTTAACACCGAAATGGTTGAAGCTGAGGCCGTCGAGGAACCCACGGAGATCGCCTACCTCCGTGGCCTCATCGAGGACCACCACCACACTGGTTCCGAGCTCCCAAGCCGCATACCACCCTAATGAATTACCACAGTGATCAGGGGTGAAGATCATATGATAGGGTGAGGTTAGTAATTGAAGCCGAAGACTAGATGGATGCCAACGAGTCTCTAAAGAGCCATCTGGCTCTCCCCGGTCTGGGCGTAATGGTGGTCGGACTTGACAGGTGTTTATGTCTCGACGCACAGGGTCTGGGATTCATGCAGAACTCCCGCTCAGCAGATCGCTAGGACTCTGCCTTTTCTCGTAAGGATTGTCAATATGATAGGGTTATGGTAAATACTCATCCGTTACTGAACGGGACAGTCTGATGTGGAAGCCGATAAACCCATCGAGAGACCGATTGTGCATCAATGCGTGACACAGCCAAGCCCTGTTGAACCAGAGTTTAATCGATTTTTCCCGCTGGTATCACCTTGTTCTGCGCATTTAGTATTTAGCAAGTACCGGGTTCGTCTTTTGGCATATGGATTTAGTCACCTCAGCCGAGTCTTCCTGATAATCTCTGGGGTTTGGGCCCTGCTGATACTTTATGCCGCAGATTGATATTATTCTGCCATCCGTGCTACTGCAGTTAGAATCAATTGAAATGCATGCATATGGGAATGAGGATATTGCAAAGCAGGCATCGGTCTCAGTCTACACAGTTCAGTATTCGTATCATGACCTTTTGATATTGAGTATCTCAACACCAAGGCAACCTGTATCGTGGCGTCAGGCCAATGGGCCGTTCAACATGAATTAAAAGCTACAGTGACAATAGACATTCAGTGCCACAAACTCCAGGTTTGATCCAACCAAAACCTCTATTACAAACTGATGTTTTCAGCCCCCCCCCCCCCCCCCCCCTTCCGATGCTCCCGATACTGCCATTTGATCATGGAAGAAAATTAGCAGCTCAATGAATTCGAACTTGTTGCGGGTAGCCTCCCACCAAGATGAGACGACCGCTCCCGCGTTGCAGAACTTCGTGGCGTAAAATCTCCACTTGAGATTGCCGTATCTACCTCCACAGCTATTAGGGATCATACATGTCAGTAAGAAAGCCTGGTGGAAGCATATTCGACCATGTATTTTCCGTATTTGTGATGAACTACGGGGAATCTGTTAAGGTATAGCCAGAGACGACCGCAGACACTGAGAATGTCACCAACGCTGTAGGCCAGTAATTGTGTATCTACACAGACTGAATGTTTAATAATCGCGCGGCTACCACAATTTGGTGAAAGATGTCTTCGTGGTTAAATCATAGAACGAAAGAAGACGCAAGAATAGAGGCCAAGGATGTAACTGCCTTGACAATTTGGAAGCAGAAAGGGAGTAGGGACATTCTGAAGATGCCGTAGATGACAGAGGTGAATCCGCTCGACTTGCGTACATGTTGCATACAGTAAGACTATTCAGGGTGCAAGTGGCGGCGAAAAAAGTACTGGAATGGGCGGTCAAAATACTAACAGCGACGGTGGCGAGTTTCATTCTGATGAATACATTATAGAATGTCACAAGACAGCAGTCGCAAGGGAGCGTATAGGTGGTCGAACGCAAGGTACAACTTCTTTGTGTAATTTGGGGGCGTTTCAAAGGCTGCAGAAGATGGGGCGGGATTTATAATTGGGCTTCTTAATCACTTCAGACTGTCCAGTTTTCTGGGCCGTGTTTGCCTATGTCTATAGCACCTCCCAACCTTGTCGGATCCGAACAAAGCCGACTTAGCCAAGTATAGATACAAAATGATACTTGTTTTCTAATTATTATGCAAAGAATAACACATGTCGTTTCAATCAATACCTCGTATTCCCAGCGAGGTAAGGGTGGTGGTCTATTTGTCTACCGAGTGAGAAAAACGCAGCGATTTGATTGTCGAAGTCGTACTGCATGAGAATTCACAAGATGTATCCGAAACTTCATAACAGACACAGAGCTATCATATATCGAAAGAACTTACCCTTAGATTCAGGTTCTTTTATCGAAGTTACAATTACACAAATATGCCAAGGCTCAACGTGTTCCTGTCTTCGTGAGGGTATTCCAGCTGACATGTCCTGAGTGTTCAGATGCATTTTGTAAGCGAGCAATCAAGTTTAAATCCTATTAAGACTCTTTGTGCTGGGATCGGACGTGATGGCAAAACCGAGAGGCCAGACGGCAGCATGACCCCGTCATCATCTTGAAGCTACGGTATGAAATCCGTTGATTGACGAGAAGCTAACAATCGTCAGTTTTCTGGTGTGCATGGAAAATCAGACATGATGTAAAACCGACAGATTTTACCTATCATGAGGAGTTCCGCTGCCCCTGGAAGTTGCATTGGTTTGTGCTTTACGTACTGTACTATGGGCGACCGGCCGGTGAGCCCGGGACAGAGTGGGTCCCCTCTGGCGCCGAACCGGAATAATTATTACGGGGGAAATGGCCGGCGATCCGGCTGCACGTACCCGTGTGCTCAGTGAGGTCACGATGCGCGACGGAATATGTTCCGAGATAGGAAACCGAAAAAAAGAGGGCCGTAGGGAATAAGGTACCAGCATTTTTGGCCTGTGAGCCCTGTGAGATGGAAGAGACACTGGTTTTCTTTCCGTTCGCCGAAGATTTGCGATGCAGGCAACTTCAATCGACAACTGGCCGGTTCCGTGCCTCTTCGGCGCCAACGCGTCATACAAATTATAGGCGGGGTTGTGCAATTAGGCGGTTATCAAATGAGCCAGAACTAACCATCGCGCACTTAACGTGGCGGATTTGATAGTGAGCCGCTGAAGTTGAACCGAAATCCTCTCGTTACCAGATGACACGGGGAGCGAGTATACCATACTATACCATACCATACTGTACCAACACTGTTAGTGAAATGGCACCAGACCCAAAGGTCGGTCCCATGAGCTGGACATCCCCCCATTCGGCGTGTCGCACGAGCTGACCGAGTCTGGCGGCCAGCCTGAGCTCTCTTGTGCGGAGTTTGGTAGATACCAGCCCACGTCCATTGATCATCTGAGTCCTGTTGAGAGACGGACCGCGGTGCGAAGCATGGATCTAGCTGTCTGCAGCTGTGCCTAGGCCAACTCTTATGCTGTGGCGGCTATGCTGCTGAGCGCTTGGTGTGCCATGCGCCCAAAAACAGAGTCTGTAGTCAAGGCGACCATTGAGGGGGGGGTATTACCTGACCTAACCCGACCATTACTCCACTATTACTCAGAATAAGGATACGAGTTGGTTATTAGTTCGGGTAATGGACTATTGTATTTCCGGTCAGGGGGTCAGTCGTAGGTCAGGTCAGATCGGATGGTCAGGTCAGGTCAGGTACCCCCCACAATGGTCGCCTTACATGTAGTCTCCCAAAAACACCTCTCTCGCGCCCCTCAGAAGGAGGTGACTCGTCGAACGTTTGGCCGCCAACTCCAACTTCGGGTCGTTGCCTTATTTTTGATTGTCGGTGTCAGGCCTGTTGACCAGAGAGGGTTGTTCGAGATGCCTGTGCCAATCGCAGCCAAAGGTGAGTGATACATGCACAAATCATCCCTTGTCGCTGCCTATCGCTTGTACTGCTGCCCCCCCACCTTGTCATTTCCCCCATCTCTCCAAACACCGCCCGACGATCTGTTGTACTCGCCCACGCTACCCCGCGCTGGCCTTGTTGCGAATCACGTTGCCTGAGGTGGTGGTCAGGGCTGTGGCGAATGGCCTCCGGGACCAAGCGGTCCCGACTCGTTCAGCGAGTGGCCAATTTAGAGCTTGGGATCCTATTAATTATTGTCGGGTCGACCTTTTTCGTCGCCCCTGGAATAACCTGTATTCTTCCTTGACACATATATTCGCCGCTGTCTCCCAAGCATTCCGTGCCTCTTACACCACTTTGCCCACTTGACCATGCCTCCCGTTAATAACGGTGCCTTGGCTTCAGCCGGCGTTATTGCTGTGTCTGTCGCCGTAGCAGCTGCTATTGCCATTTACGAGTCGCCCGAAATTCGACGATATGCCGACGACATCCGGAGGCGCATCGCAGTTGCACTGCATTCCCTGGGTGAAGGTATCGAGCCCGAGGATCGCCCACCCATGTTTAACCGCCCCGAGGACGCCCAGGGCTTCTTAGAGTCACGAGGAGGAGCCGAGGCCGGCGTGGATGCCGATGATGAGACCCGCCGCCGCCAGCGTGAGGAACTGTTGTACTGGAATGCTGTGCACCTAGCCAAGAAGGAGAAGGAGAAGGAGAAATTCGAGGCCGGGAAGTCCGGTTCGCCGGAGCGGCCACCACCCGGGCCTGCACGCGGCAGGTCTTTCGACGACTTTATGCAGCAGGACTACAACGGCGAGAAGGGATCTTTTGTTTTCAACACGGGCGCAAATGTTCACAACGACGAGGGCCTTGTTTGTCGCCGCCCCGAAGGTGTCCGCGGATTGAACTCCTCCCTTTACGCCAACCCCTTTGCCGATGAGCACCAAATCGATCAAGAGGAGCTGCCGACATTGCAAGAGCCGACACACAATTCTCATCGCGACGAAGCCGCGTCAGATATCTACAGTGCCACCACCCGTGACACCGACGAACGCCTCCGAGATACCGCCGCCGTTGCCACCCTTGCTTATATGCCCCCGCTGGTCGACGTCGCCGAGGCCCCTTCAGAGTCCGAGAAGTCCGCAACTCTCGATCGTGAGCTTGGCCCTGACGAGTACATGACTGCCGGTCAAGAAAACCGCGAGGAGGCCTACGCCTCCATCCAGGCCTGGGCGCAAGGGTCCTCCACCGCCTCCAACTTCTATTCCCCGCTGCCCATGTCACCTCCCGTTCCCATGTCCGAGCCCGAGCTTGTCAGCGAAGGCGAGCTCACGCCCACCGACTCTTCCTCTCTCGCTGGCTCCGGCGAGGACGTTGCCGACGAGGCCGCATCATCGAGGGCTGGCGATAACAGCCGCTACTACGACGTACTGAGCGAGAGCGAGGGCATGATGACCCCTGCGAGCTGGTCCGAGGTTGGCAGCGTCGTCAGCGAAACCGAGACCCAAGATGCGGTCCATGCCGGTGCCCACGCATAGCCTGTTTTCTTTCGGTTCAATGTGTTGTTTGCTATATCACGGTTGGAATCAGTCGACTCGCGCGAGCGTGGCGACAGTTAAGGTATGGAAACGGCGTAAAAGGGTCAACAGTACTAGGAAATAGGGTATTCATAGATTTTATCTTTTGCTTTGGCGGCTGGGTATTTGATTTTAATCAAGTTATGCTTCTTATATATTTCCCGTGCGTGATACGGGTCGTCTCAAAACATTTGCCCTACATTATGACTGCAGAACGCCTTTCAAAGGCCCAACAAATGGAAGTGTCTCAAAGCAGCACGCGAGCACCCGCAGACATGGCATAGGTGATATGGGCTTCGACCGCTCACATAGGAATGAGCTTTTCATCAGCTGCCCTGATCCTGCCCAGTCTAACATCATCGTCGGATATGTCGTCCTTGCTGACGATAACCGCTTCGTCATCCTTCATCTTCTCGCCGTAATCTTTCCAAAGCTGCTCAACAGGCCTGCCCAGCAGCTCTGTCCAGAACTCCTTTTCCTTGTACCGCTGATTGCGGAGCTTCTCGTTAATCCTTCTCACCGTGCCAGCGCCAAAGCGACCCTCGAGGTAGTCGAGAAAGTAGCCCGTGTGCTGGTACCCGCCGTCCCAGTTGCCACTCGCATCGCGCTTCCAGTGAGGCGGGCTCAACTGTGCGTTGAGACGGACCCAGTCGGCAATTCCCTCGATAAGCCCACCAGGGCAGGTGCCATTGGCGTTGTACTGGAAGCAGTGAACCATTTCGTGGGTGAGAACGCCCATGATCTCGTCGGTGCGGCGCTCGGCGGAGATGCCGGCGATGTAGGACAGAGAGAAGTGGATCTCTTTGTGGTCATCGTCGAGGTCAGAGCCCGTAGTGTAGGCGACGCCGCCCATATGGCGGAGAATGAGAGTGACGGAACGGGTTGGCGGGACGTGAGTGGTGTGGCACGAGGGAGACTCGTAGAGCAGGGTCAGAACGGAGCGGACGGCGGTGGTGAGGGCGTTGCCAGCATTCACGGCGGAGAGAAAGCGAACGGCAGCAGGGTCGTTGAGATCCCGGATCTCGAGGCGGAGCTTGGGAAGCTTGAAGTCTGGGGAAGGACGAGGATGATCGGCAGCGGCAGCGGCGGGGATGGCAGGGATCGGGCTTTGCTGGACGGGAGACTTGGGGCGAGGGGGAAGAGGGGTTGCGGTGGGGGGTCCCGGGGCCGGGGTTAAGGTCGAGGTCGAGGTCGGGACCGGTGCCTCGGATGAGGTTTGTTCTGCGGCTGCGGTGGACATGGCTGGGAGAAAGAGGGAGATGGGACCTGGGTTTGGCGTCGTATCGGGTGGGATGACCATCTGTTTGAGGCTGCGCTGGGGTTTTGAGGGGAACGATGGTCGAGATCTGTCTTACGGATGCGGACTGACGATTCCTGGTGTACCTGGGTAGGAGGTGGCGTCGGTGGATCTGCGCCGGCGCGTCGTTCGCGGATGAAAGCGTACGCTGGGTGGCTAACAAGACAACATGCTCTCGGCCTAGGCGAATGCTTGTGGTGGTACCTATGTGAATGTGTTCAATTTGATATCGAGATGACCAGCTTGTGGAATCCCACTTTGGTACAAAAGAAAAAGAATGACGAATGGCTCTCAGGAGGGGGCCCCGTTCCAGGAACCCTTCCCTACCCTACCTACCTAGGTACCTACAGTACTAGGTCAAAATTCTGGTTACAGCAGTAAGGATAACCCAACCATGAGTGGAAGAGGGTATACATCGTTAATAGGTATGGATACCTTGAGGTCACTTCACAGTGCACCACCCAAGGACCTCCTGTAGCATTTGATTGGTCATCCTTATTGCCGTGATCAGACTTTTGACCTAGTACTGTATTCAGGTAGGTAGGTAGTGTACTGTAGTAAAGGCCATGAGGATTCGGTACTGGGGTTGGGAACGTGCCTCCCCCGCGGCCACAGGGGTCAGGTCCCGGTCCCAGTCGCAAAAGGGTCCACCCTCTCTCGCGATAAAACCGATAAGGATCTAGCGCAGCTTCCCTTCGCGTCTAGTAGCATCACAGAAGCGGAGCCTCAACCAATGGAATGGAACCGAGCTGGTGAGTGCACGGGACAACCTGCGATGGGGATAGGTTGCCCCCTTTGTCTTTTGTTTACTGCGTAATTATTGGGACACCCGGAGCCTTCGACATCATTCGCATCACAACAACCCGCACCAGCTGTCATATCTGCGCAACCCGGCCCTGAGTCTACCGCGTTCCTTTGCACTAGGATATTCTACTGTGCTTTTAGCATCCGAACTGCCATTCACAAAGTCGTAAGCTCCCTTTCTGCCCTGCAAGTTTCAGCCCACCACACACCCCTCTCTTCGACATTGCGCTATACGACTCATGCCCTCATTGTTTCCTCTCGCCGTTGCTCACCTCGCATGGGTGGCCACGCAGTTGTGCAAATCGCTCAGCTTGCCCCATCCGAGCTCCCTACGTGGCAACAACGGCAGAAGCATCGTCGGAATACCGAGTAGCTGACCATCCATTGCCATCGCACCAGGCCAAACCCAAAACAGAGCCCAACCCTCGTTCTGCGGGGAATGACGGAAAAAATCACAGAGGACCAGGTTAATGACCTGTTGAAGATCCTCCGCACCGATTCCAACGTCGACCATAAAGTCCAGCACGTTACCGGCATCAAGTCCGGTATCAAACAGCACAATGTCCCTGATACCCTCGTCCCGCTAATCTTTGATGGCCTTCGCACCGCGTCCGTTTCGCCGCACGCCGTCCTCGTCAACGCCGGCTTCACGGCCCTCAACCACTTGCTGACGAGGCTCTCGAGGCAGGAGCCCAAGTATATCGCCAAGGAGGCCAAGCATACTCTCCCCTTGGTCATTGATAAGCTGGGCGATCCGAAGGACAAGTTCAGAAGTCTTGCCTCGCAGGCATTAACGACCATATACGGGGCCGCGCCCATGGAAGTCGAGCGCTCAGTACGGAACGTCGCCATGGTTGGCAAGAACCCAAGAGCCAAAGAAGCCGGCATGCACTGGCTGCTATATATGCATCAAGAACACGGCGTCCAGTTCCGCGCCTATGTTCCGACTCTTATGGAGCTGCTCGAGGATGCTGATGGCATGGTGCGCGACGTCGCTAAGAGCACCGTCATCGAGCTGTTCAGGTACGACTCGTGGCTGTTATTCCTTAATGCGCGCTAATTGTTGCCACACAGACATGCCCCCAACACAGCCAAGTCCGACCTCAAGAGACAGCTGAAGAACTTCAATGTCCGTCCGGCGATCGAGCAAGCCATCGTCAAGGAGCTCGCGCCGAACACAGCCGAGCGACCGAAGACGCCTGGCTTGGAACCTGCCGCCCCTACCGCCGCTCCCAAGCCGAAGCTCGCCGCAAGTGTATCGTCCGTCTCGAGCGAACGACCCATCACACCAGCGCCGCCCGACGCTCCGAGTGAGGTGGACCCTGCATACGTCAACACCCAACGCGAGCTAGACGATATCTTTAGGGAAATGATGACATACTTCGAGGGGAAGGAGACGGAGCAGAATTGGCTGAAGCGCGAAGAGAGCATGACCAAACTACGGAAGCTCATTGCCGGCAACGTCCCGCAAGACTATCCGGACGCCTTCATGCTCGGCTTGAAAGGTCTACTGGACGGAATCATCAAAGCCATCACCTCTCTGCGAACAAGTCTTTCCAAGGAAGCCTGCAACTTGGTCCAAGACATTGCCATAACGTTTGGTCCCGGTATGGATCCATTGGTGGAGCTTCTTATGCAGACTTTCATCAAGCTTGCCGCCGCAACCAAGAAAATTGCCTCCCAGCAGGCAAACACCACGGTCGACATCATCATTAGCAAGGTCACATACAATTCGCGCATCATGCAGCATGTTTGGGGCGCGTGTCAGGACAAGAACGTTCAGCCCAGGACCTACGCCACGGGCTGGCTCAAGACGATTTTAAACAAAGAAGCTCATCACAAGAGCCATATCGAGCACGGCGGTGGTCTAGAACTGGTAGAGAAATGCATCAAGAAGGGCCTCAACGACGCGAATCCCGGCGTCAGAGAACGTATGCGCGCTACCTACTGGGTGTTTGCCAAGATCTGGCCAACAAGGGCGGACGTGTAAGACTCCTAGAATACCTGTCCCAAAAGTAATTTTGCTAACGAACCTGCAGCCTCCGAGATACTCTCGAACCAACGGCTCAAAAGCTTCTGGACAAAGACCCCAATAACCCCAACGCTCCGAAGAGGGAAGTTGACAGCGTCCGTGCAAGACCGGGCCTTGGCTTGTCCAAGAGTACTATGAGCAGTAGCAAGCCAAGCTTGCGTGAAACTATGATGGCACAGAAGAAAGCGACAATGGCGGCATCCCGAAACCTGCCTCCCCGTCCCGGATCTGCGATGGCCAACCTCTCTCCGGTGCGTCCACAACAACCAGCGCCAAGCTCGTCTTCGACCGGCTCGGCGCCCGCATCGAAGCCGACGGCGTCAGGTGGCATGTCTGTCCGGCCTATGAGACCCACCAAGAAGCGCCCGGAAATGGCTGCAAGACCGGCGACAGCCGGGCCTTACTCCGTGCGGACGCACGATGGGCCTTCGACCGAAGCCCCGAGTCCCGAAAGCCTCAAGTCGAAGAGTGTGACACCAAAGTCGAAAACTGAGGCTTCTCCTCGAAGAGCGGTTAGTAGACCGCGTGCCGCGACATCTCACGCCAATGGCCCGCATGTTGCATCGCCTAGCGCGGCCAAGTCAACGCTCTCTAAGTCGGTATCTTCGCCTCATGCATCGCCCCGGTCTAGTCCTGCGAAGGCCAAGAGGCCACAAACCACGATACCTTCAAGCAGTCCAGCCAAGGATAACGAAGATCTCACATTGGTGGTGCCAAGTCTCGATAGTTTGAAATCGCCCCCGGCAGATGATCCCGCAGAATTGTCGCCGCCAGTCGTAATGCCACCGCCAGCAAATATCTCCGTAGAGATACCCTTGCCCGAGACGCTACATGCAGAGAAGCCCGCGCCGGGGCCTGTGGCAGAGACTTTGGCGGAGCCTTCACTAGAGTCTACGCCGAAGCCTAGTGAACAACCCTTCGCAGAGCCCGAGGCTGAGGCACCGGCTGCAAAGTCACAGGAAGCGTCTGCAGAAGAGCACGAGGAGGCTCTTGCGAATGTAACTGTGGAGGCTCCGGCCGAGGAGGCACCAGTTCCCACGACTTTTGTCAAGGAGGAAGTGACTGAGCCAGAACCCGCCCCTTCCAACGGCCTTAAGGTGTTTGAGGACCCCTTCGTAGACGATAAGACAACCGCCAATTCAGGCATCACCATTCCAGTGCTAGAGGATAAGCCGGTGAACGAGGTTTCTGCTCCAGCAATCACTGGCCACTTCGAGTTGAACGGCACCCCTGAGACCCCCGAGAAGGCCACTCAGACTTCGAAATTGCTCGACAGTGGCGTGACTAGAGTCAAGGCGAAGTCTCTAGATGTCCACGGCTTCAGGAAACTGCAAACCATAATCAAGGACAACAAGGCCGTCTTCACGGATGAGAAATTTGAGGCCCTCCTCCGTGGGCTTTTTGAGTATCTCGAGGCCCCCCTCGAGAACCTCGCGCCGGAGAGGGTGCAGGACGTCAAGGCACAGATCCTTGCGACGATTAAGCTTCTGCTCAAGAGGGAGCGAGACAACTTTCAGCCCCATGTCTCACGAGGCCTCGAGTCCCTTGTAACAACACGCAGCGCCTACGACTCGCGTACCCGCATCGTCAGCGGACTCGAGCTCCTTGCCGAAGAGTTAGTGGCCCTTGGCGATCCGCATGAGATTATTGTAGTCACAGTTAAGCTTCTGCAAAGCAAGCAGGACTCATCGATCGAGGGCAGTCGCTGCCTCGCTACAGGCCTGCACGTGCTGAAGGAACTACTCGACAAGCGTACCGGTTTCACGCTTTCGGAGAACGAGCTCGCGCAGCTGGGTGGACTAGCCGGTCGATGTATCGAGTCGACTGATTCTGGCGTGCGCATGGGTGCTGTCCAGCTCTGTGTGGCGCTGCACTCCCGCATTGGTGACGGACCGTTCTGGGAGCTTATCAAGGGCGCCAAAGACGACCCCAAGAATCTCATCACATACTACATTGCGAAGAAGCAAAAGGAGAGCAGCGCTGTTGCCGCCTAAGTCGCGCCGATGACTTCAATCCTCCGTACGATGTAGAGGCAGGCCTTGGACGCAGCAGGAGTTGGGATTTGGTGCCAGGGCGGCAGGTGAAATGGATAATACCTCGAGGCCTCAAAAGCAAATGGAGTTTTGTTGTCATTGGCTGGGAAAGGAATGGAGGGAACGGGACAAGCTATACGCGGGAAGGCAACGTCTTTTTGGTTTTGCGTACATTTCGAACACCTTTCTTGTATTGCCTTTTGTAATGGCCCAGCATAGAGATGCTTTCTCAGACCCCTTTGCTACATTCGCGTGCCTGCAGGAGTGTTCTGCACCCTTCCAGAAGGCTGCAGGTGTGTATCCCAGTCCATCAGAGCTAGTTCCTTTGTTTGCATTGGTTATTGATAAAGAGAATACCTCCTCTTCGTTCGGAAGAGGGAATCAAGCCTATTCCTTCTCTCATTTCTCCTCATAGTTGTACACTGTACCAATACCTACTTAATTCCAATGGAGGCATTTCTATCTTAACTTTGTCAAAGAGCGTGATCCAGAGGTTCTGCGATGCCCTCTAATAAAGTTCAGGGAGCGGCCCACTATGGCCCCGGGACCGACTCCGAGAGCTCGATACCGGACTAGGGCCCAGCTTGGGTAGCCCCAGATACCGTGATGCCTGATCGAAGCTCGGTTTGCTTGGAACCAGGCGACGGACCTTTGCATATCTGAGCACGAGGGATTGCGTACCGCCAAGGTGTCACTTGACCCGACTGATGAGTTTGCGTGGTACTCATGCAACAGGGCGAGACGGGCCAACACTCCAGACGTGCTAGCAAGCACGCGACTAGCGCCTTTTAGTATGTCACCTTTCTATCAGACGCACCAGCCTCCCTATGATGAATCAAAGGATGCTCCTCGTAGCGCAGCCGCCGCACCTCATAATAGCCCGGTCGAGCTAAGCAGAGCCAGACTGGGCTGCGCTCGGCTCTCACTCAGGGCGACTTGGTTGGCGGCTCGTGATGGTGGGCTCAAGAGGCGCCCTCCCCCCGATCGTAATCAGCAGACGCGCGTTGGCTCTTTTATTTTTGGCTTGTGAGGCGTGAGGGATGGGGTGAGAAGGGCCGCGGTTTAACAGAAGATCAGCTATAGGATCGGGCTTATGATTTGAAGTGCATGTAGCCTCGAGAGTCAGCTTGACAAAGGCTGTCATCGAGCCGGGACTGATTGGTCTGTGCTGCCAGGGAAACTCTGTCTAAGAGGCGATTAGCTGAGCAAGAGACGAAGAGGGAGCGAGAGCATTGATGGTGGTGCATGGATGTTGCCAGAGACGGGACACGGGCTTCCCCGGACTGTAGGGAATGGGGTTATATACCCGGGATTGGTTGACTGCGGATCGTGGGTGGGATGCCCCAGTATGGCACTCTTGACGTGTTCCGTCAGCGGCGAGTGACACCAGGTTGGTGTTGTATTCAGTTTTCCAACAGCCAAGTGTGTCGGTTGTCCTTTGGGTCCTAGGCACGAAATGCGGCGGTACCGGCAGCCAAATGTTCAGCAGCATGCCGGAGCACATCGCGAATCTTGATTGGGCGGGCAGGCAGGGGGCTGTTTATTGACTTGGGCCTGACAGTCGTCATGATTGATGTCGACCCTGGGAGCTGCATGACTTGTTTCGGGGGTCCACGAAGACGGCCTCCAAGTGGCTCTATAGGGCTCGCGAATTGCTAGTGATTTCCAAATAAATTGGAGCCAGCGCTTGCCACGCTTCCTCGAAATTTCCACCCGATTGAAGTGCTAAGCGTGCTACGCCTTCTGTTTGCAATCTACTGACTTCATGCGCCACTCTAGCGATGGTCAAGGCCCTCTAGGGAAGGCGGTTCATGACTGGCCGAGATGGACAGGCCGATTGCCCGGCATAGACAGCCAACAGGCCGGGACGTGCATTGAAGGATGTGTCTCTGGAATGTTGTGGTGTCGCAAGGGACAGCAATACGTCTGACGAAGCTGAGGGTAACACTCATCGACTACTAAGCAATTAGGAACGAGAAAAGGGACAGGGAGCGCCGGCGGGTATGGCGGGTCCATGTTGAAAGATTGATATCAAGGGGGTGCTTGTCGTCGTAGATTAAAGGTCGAATGGGCGTCCATGATCGAAAGATTGTGAGAGGACCGATAGTGATTGAGACTGGATGCTGCCCTGGGATTAAGTTAGGGTAACAGAAGCCACTCGAAGGCGAACAGTTTAAATTAAAACGTCGCAATCTGCCATCTGAGAGACGTCGAAAGCGTATTATTGGAACCATCAACCAAACCACAGGCCTTCTGGCGAACAGACAAGGGGTGAAGCGAGCGCATCAGTAGGTTGGTTTATGGTAGTTCTGCCCTCTTGCCGGTTGACTATCCTTGCACAAGAGTCTCTAAAGTTTGTATGTATACTGAGCTGTGCTCTGGCAGCCACATCAGCATGGAACCAAAAGGGGTCGTATGGGCCAAAAGAAACCAGGATGCCATGCTTTGATGCGCGGCGGACAACGGGGCAAGAAAAAGTCGCTCAGATGATGCTACACAACGTTTCTGCCATCGCCAAGCACAGAAACTGGGGCCGGACCGAGCAGCTGTTTTTGGCGTTTACTCCAGGAGGGCTCAGTGTTCCATGAGACCAAGGAGATGGTGATGGTAAAGAGAAGTGGTCAACGCCGTCCGAAGGCCTCCAGTTTGGCATGTCCAGTTGTAGTAAGTTGTCGTAAGTGAAAGGGAATGCTTCCGATAATGTAGTTGGCGTTTGGCCATTACAGGCTCTGTAGACTGTATCAATTCTTCTGTGCCACTATCTAGAACAGCCGTAGGGGGAAGCGCAGCAAGGACGCTCGTTGTATGAAGAGCGGTGTAAATCCTTCACAGACCTGACGGTGTCAGTGCGACCTCCAGGACGGCTGCCGTGGTACCAAAAGTGAGGGGTTGGTACCGGCGACACTAGGCAGCGTCCCAATAGCGACCAGTTCACCAAGAGTAGGTTGCCGCGATGCAACTTGAGTGGGCTAGCTTGGTGACAACTTGGCGTGACGAGCCTTGAAGTCTTGAAACGAAGGCGGGGAAACTGGCGAACCACGTCAAACTGTACCTATGAGTGGCACACCCGACCAGGCATTTGGAAACCAGTGACAGCTGGAACAATTGATGTCCATAGAAACTGGACAGTGTCCGAAGACCAGGATCAGATTTGGCTGATCTCAGTAGTTGCTATGCTGCATGCGGGTAGGTTGCAGAGAACCGAAGCATTGGTAGCTCGATGCCGGGTTTCTCGGGACCTCGAAAGTTGACAGTTGCAACTTGAAGGCCGAGGGGCCTCATCCCGGACATGTACTGAGAGTAAATGGGTAGGTATACTGGGCTGGGCTGCGTCTTACCCACTCTCACAATGCCCGATGACGTCCCGAGATTGGGCACACACATATGGAGTACAGAGAAGACGCCTTTTCATGAATATCACGGATAATCAACGGATCCACGGTCATTTGAAATGCTGCTGCTCCTCCCGTGTAACAAGCACAGACGTAGGTAGGTACATGTCTCTGAGAATTGCGAATGACGCACGATGAACAAGAGGACCTAATCTCCAGTTCGACTGCGTTGCGTTGCTACCCTGCTATGCTCGCAAATTGCAAATTGCAGATTAGAAAAGTTGAAGAGTAGGTAGTCAGGGCTTCGGAGGATCGACCGCATGGATAGTGACGAATAGCGGTGGCCGAGTTGTGCGGAAGGCGTTCAGACAGACAGAAACATGAGGGAAGGAATCCAGATCTGCTGTTGTGGCGCTATTGCGGTCTCGTAGCGGAGACTGTCTAGTTGAAACAGTAGCCCGAGTATCCATTGGGTGTCACTCACGTCTTGCTTTCTCATTTAGATGAGGTACGTACCAAGATCGCTTTCCTAACCGAAACGAGGGTAAGGCATCCTGGGCAAGCAGTACGGTACGTACCCATACCCTGGCTCCATCTTTCGCCGTCCGTATGATGCACACTGCACTGCACGCACCGGATTGGTGGTGTCCCTGCAGGCCTTCCGCTCCCTGTTTCCGCTTCATCTTGGGGACCCTGACTGAGAAGAAGGGCCCCCTTTTACAAGGCGGCGTATCAATATTGGCAGGAACATCACAGACCAACACAGAAAGATAAATCTCCGTGAGACGCTTGAATGACGACAACCGATAGCATTCATCGCGCAATGTATGTATAAAATGGACGTTAAATTGGATTCAGCGATCTCCAGCATTGTATTTGCCGTCGGAAGGAGCCTTCCTTGACCGTCACCTCCTTAATCCGACTGGGGCTCCTTTCAGCGGTTATCGTCAACGTACTGCTTATTCTTCGCTCGATCTCCCAAGCCGTCTGCCTGCACAACAGGGTGTGGGTTTGTTACTGAGCGAGCTGCATGCTGGAAGGGGGGCAGCGAACTTGGCTCCAACAGCTCACACGGCCCTTTTAGGCCCTTGGAGAGCAGAAACCGGCCAGTCGGACTCGCGTTCTGGCCAACTTTGCTTTGCCCCTGTGAGGGAAGCCATGACCAGAGGCTAGAGATGCTCTGGCAGTGCTAGCAAGTATCTCCAACGTATAGCATCCCCGACTCGTTGGTGTCAACTCCAGAACTGCCTCAATTCGAATTTCCTGGGTAAGCGTGGCAAGCAGCCGGATCCTATATGGGGGAGAGCCATGGCTCGAGCCCCTGCAACCAAAGCGATTTACTTCTAACGGTCGTGTGTTAATAACCAGTGTGTGTTGAAGGCCAAACACCGACGCATCGGCACATGGGTTCAGCAATAGGAACGCCCAGGCCTTACAAGTATCGTACTCTCATGTTGATGCTGCTGTTGCATCAGTCTGTTTAATAAGCGGTCACCGGCTTACACAAGCCGTCGAAACTACCTCGCTAGTGATAAGCACGGATGGTTCGCTGGTCCTGATCCGGTCTTGAAGTCTTCACCCGGACCTGCAGCTAAGGGGAAAAGAGAAACGTTTTGCTAATTAGATGCCGCCGTCCAGGCACGGCTACAATGTGTTCACAGGTTTTCGCACAGGCACCTCCGCACGGAATCACAGTCCTAAAAAGACAAGGCAATGGGAGTTTGCTTAAGCTGTTAGGGTGGCAGAATCGCATTGCAAGCAGCAGCAGCAGCACAAGCACAGCACAGCACGATGCTGCCATGCAGATGAATCCTGGCCCGTCCCGTCTCAAGCTAGGTAGGTACCTATCCCAACCACAGCTCACTGGGAAGACGAGACCACCAACAACTTTTCACTTCCTCCTCGGGTCGCTTGGCTGCCGCCAGACGCATGTCAAGGATTCGAGCCTCGCCTCGACTCCCGCAGGCATTCCGCAAAAAGCAAATCCCCAATCGCATCCCGTTCCAAACGCAGCACCCCTTTCATTACCGTGTCGCTGGCTTCGCCTAGCGTCGACGGCTGCCCGTCACTCAGCTACCCACTGGGCACCATTGTGTGTTTGCGTCAGGTGATCGAGCACGATGCCGCCGCGCTCCTAGATATCGCCCCTCTCTATATACATATTAGATGGGCCCGAGAGCGTATGTGTTTCCAGTTGTGCCGTCCAATGTCCCTTGTTCATTGCACTCTCCCCCTACCCACCTCATCTCATCAGCCGGAAGATTCAAGACGGTTGGCGATAATACGAAATTGCAATTTCAGCGTAGGCACCCGAATACGGGCACTGTAACGAGTGCATTTTTTTGGCATCGGGCCCGGGTTGAGGATAAAGGTCGCCGACTATGCAAGCAAGGGTCAAAGTGTATACTACCTACCTACCTGAGGTACCCACCTAATAATGTTAGATGCCACGGGCAGTCAGTCCGGATTGTCTGGCTTAGGTAGCCGAGCCCAGCATAGCATAGCAGGTCTGTCGCAGCGTTTTCGTGTGATTCTTTTCCTCATGTTGCAGGCTGACAAGCCAAGTATGGGCTCCCGCAGCCAGTGAGGAAACTGTGGTGCCTGGCGGGAGGCCACAGCAGCTCCCCCTTCCTCCACTCCGCTGGCAATCGAAATAACCCCAGCGATTAGGAGAGAGGGGTTGTGTGCACTAATGTAAGGCATGTATCTTACTACCTAGGTAGGTAATTAAGACGTGCTACCACTATGTGCGAAGTACTGTACGAATAATATGTACGCAACCTACACAGGTCTACACCATAGTAGAAGGGAGTTTCGCTGGTTGTGCCACGCCACAGACACAGCGAGCTCTGGAGGCTTCCTCATCTCTGCTTGCGTCAGGCCGTATCCATATGTAGCGAGACGAAGTGCCTTAGTCATATGCTAGAACAGAAGAGTTCGTAACCTGGACTTTCAGGCTGCACCACGTAGATAGTTAGCGTACAATACGATATACATACACTACCTCAGTACGCATACCTAGACGATCGACTTAGGCCAGCACACTGAGCTGTGCAAAGAACATTCCCTGAGACTGTCCTAGTCGCGAAATGGTACGTACCCTGCTCAAGGGTCGTGCACGAAGGCGACTTTGGTATGTACTGTACCTTACCTCCTCAAGGTACCTACCCTGCATGTCTGATGTCTCTAACACAAATCGATACCATAATGTTATTTGGGGTCCTGCACACGCCAGAACAGGACAACCCAGTCGTCGTCTCATCCTTTCACAGCCTTAAAGCCAACAGATTTGTCTCGGCTGGGCTGTACTGTTCCTCAATACTGGCCAAAGGGAAATCATCCAAGACGACTGGGGTCAGGCAGGTGTTTTGGCAAAGACTCGTGGCCGTACTCTAGTATACCATGTGGCAAATGTGATAGATGTGGCCTGTTGATCATGGCTGGAAGAGGTACAATAGACTGTATACCTACCTACCGATGGTCAAAACTGTCAAAACTGGTATGCGCATACCTAGGCAGACAGGCAGGTTGGTAGGTAGTGAGTTAGGTACCATATCTACCTAGGGAGGTAGGTACCTAGGTACTCAGTTGATCACGGTGCGCCGCAGTCACCTAAAGACATAGGGCATGGCATGTACCCAAAGTACTTCTTTAGCGATCCACGTCGACTCCCGTTTCCTCCTGTTCCTCCAGCTCCTCTCCTCCGCACGGCATCCACGCCGCACATCTGCCATTATTCCGTCCGCGTCCCATCCGCCCAGCCCCGTTCTAGTCCCAGTCACAGTACCAATCAATTCCACCTCGACCTCACTCAAGTAGGTACCACCACGACAATTACCATCATCTCTTTCTCTCCTTCTTTCCCAAACTACTCCAGCTGTCTCTGTCAAATCTATCTTGACGACCCCCTCCCTTTTCTCACGTTGTACACATTGGCCGGACCCTGCCTTACATACACCATCCCGGCTGCCAATAGAGGTAAAAGGTACCTTACTGTGACCCTACAGCAGGGCCCGCGTGCCGCCGTCGCCCCACTGGCACGACCCCTGTCATCATTAGACAGGCCCTCTCATCAAACCACTCTTGTATCCGTACCTCTCCTTACCTAGGTAGGTACCTAGGTACGGGCCTGAACTGCCCACCCTTTGAACCCGTCCGCTCCCTCCTGTTCCTGCTCCCTACCCTCACTGCTAGTCGAGGACAGTACTGCACGGTCTAGCCAGGGCTTGCCATAGTCTCGCTCGTCCACCACGTCGCCGTCGCACCTCTTCATCGTTCCCGACTACTCGACCGTGTCTAGGTCTGGTCAAAAATCTCAAACTCGACAAAACCGCTGCCAGCTCTGCTCTTACCTCGTCTGCGGGATCAAGACCTAGTCTACAGCCCTTGTTGACTGACTCTACACCTCACCTCGTTCTCACGTAACCCTTACCCTGCTCGCCGACGCCTTTTTCCCCCTGCCCCCATCGAGACCTCGAGCACCATCTATCTTGCCCACGTTCCTCGACGATTTACCTCGAATCCTCCCAACCGAAGCCAACCGAGCGCTACTACGACAGCACTACCCAAGCCGCTCGCTACTGCCGCCACGTTCAATTTTCCATCGCCCCTCCCCCTTTCATCTGTCCGGTTTCGCCGCTATCACAGCCTCGAGCACACACGGACACTCCTTTCGAACGCCACCCATTCAACCCTCTGCTGTCCCGACGTGCACGCCCATCCTGTCGACTATCTGGCACGAGACGCACAGCCTGTCGACCCTTTCTTCCCTCGTCGTTCATGATACGGCTCGTTAGAGTCGATCCTTGGCTCATATCGTCTCGTTCCCAACGTTACGTTCATGATAGGCGCCCAAGTCATCGTCGTCGTCCTGCTCGCTAGATAAGTGTCGTGACAGTGTCCTAAAGCAGAGAAGGACATCCTCGACATGGCCGCCGTCATGGAGGACTACTTGGAGAGTCCAATGGACCAGGACGACGTTTTTCCTTGCAAAGGTTGCGGAGAGGTAAGATGATCCACCACGCCAACTTCTCGACTATTACTGACGGCGGTGCTCTATCCGACTAGATCCTGGAAGAGGGCAAAGCGTTCGAGCTTGGTATGTCTACACCATTTCCTCTTCTTCACCTCTCTCTCTCACCCATATTCTCCCTGCCCTTCCTCTGCTCTGACCACCATCTCCTGGCTTCATCCTGCCGTTATGCTGTCTCCCATGGCTATGCCTTCGGCAGTCTCTAAGTTCAGTCAAACTAATCAGTCTCCTCCGCCTTCAGCCGGGAACCGATGGCATCTCAACTGCTTTCGCTGTAACACCTGCGGTACTCTCCTCGATTCCGATGCGAATCTGCTTCTTCTCGGCGATGGCTCACTCATCTGCAACAACTGCACCTACAGTTGCAGTGCCTGCA
This sequence comes from Colletotrichum sublineola, assembly GCA_020631755.1. Classification (NCBI taxonomy): domain Eukaryota; kingdom Fungi; phylum Ascomycota; class Sordariomycetes; order Glomerellales; family Glomerellaceae; genus Colletotrichum; species Colletotrichum sublineola. The sequence goes on along the minus strand of JAHSQG010000006.1, from coordinate 3,034,770 downwards.
ACAACAAGATCGAAGACCTGGCCATTCTTACCGGCGACCAGGCCTTTTGCGCAACATGTTTCCGCTGTCGCAACTGCAAGCGTAAGATCGAGAACCTGCGATACGCGCGGACATCACAAGGCATTTTCTGCATGAGCTGCCATGAGTCGCTCATGGCAAGACGGAGGAAGAAATCGAAAGCGGCAGCGCAAGCCAAGTCGAAAGAAAAGGACGCATCTCCCATGATCACCGACAAATCCCTACCCGCGCTGCCGCCCAACGCTATCCCTCCTAATGCCTTCCACGACACACGGGTTGATCCCGACTCCGACAAAGAGACGCCCACCGAGCTGTCCCCTCGGCCGCGTCCGGCTTATGGTAGGAACGATTCGTCCACAAAGAGTAGCGGTCGCCCGTCGCGCTCGCCTGAGCGCGCCTCGGAATCCACCAAGGACAGTAGTGGCTTGGGCCTGCCCTCGTCAAACTACCGTAACAACCGTAACTCTGGCATGTACGCCACAAGCAGCAGCAACAATGGCGATGTCAACAGCGGCGACGATGGCTTCTTCATTCCAGTTGCCCTGGATCATACGCCGGCCTCGAACGCGACCCCACGATCCACTTCCGAAAACACATCGACAGCGCCCAAGAAGCAAGATAAAGAGTACTTCACTCTGCCTCGGGCCAGCACGGACAAAAAAGGCGACTCTCAGTCGTCAACCCCACACATTGCCTTCCAGGAGAAGGGTCGACAAATGTCGGCCGACTACGAGCCTGGAACCATCAAGCTGCCCCTGCGCAAGACGTCGAAATCATCGAGAAATGACAACCGGTCATCGGTTATGAATGATGAAAGGACACAAAAGGTGACCACTGGCAAGCTATCGCCGTCAATTGACGAGTTCAAGCTGCAGGACGCGCCCAGGAGTAAGAAGCTCATCAGCCCGAGACGCGCCTCCCACTCGGCCGTCATGACCCCGGAAAGTGGCAGCGCCAAGAGTAGTGAAGGCGTTCTTCGCAAGGACAAGGAGCCCTTTCCGAGCTTGGCTTCGTCTGAATCACCTCCACGCATGGGCGGTGGGGCGGCTAGATCGTCCCAGGATTCGAGACAACGCGATGAGGGCGAGGTGCGCCCTTCGTTTGACTCCATCTCCTCCTCGCGAACAGACACGACGGCTGGCAGGTCCGTTACCCGAAAGGAGCTGCCATCTTCGCGCAGTGGTAGGTCATCCCCGTACCTATGTTTTATGGTCATGCACGACGCACCGACCCTAACCTTCTTTCCACAGCAAACGGCAAGCCTAGCGGCTCTCTGCATCGATCCGCTACAAACGATGAGACAAGCTCGTCGGGTCTTTCAGCTGCGCGCCCGAGTATGACTGAGCACAAACTCAGCGATACTTACATGCAGCCTCGAGCGCCCCCGCAACCGCCTGGTGTGCCCGCGAACACTCCCAAACCTCCCGCAAAAGACGCCAAGGATGCAAAGGATCAGACGAACGTTAACGAAGAAGGCAAGGTCTCCCCCAAGCTACCGAGATGGAGCGCGGGTGGCGATTTTAGTATGGACGAGGACATGGCCAGGATCCTCGGCACCGACGAAGGTTCATCATCTATTCTCCGCCGTGTGTCAAACGCTGTTCGTCACGGTCGCACCAACAGCACCGAAGGCAGCAATACCCAGCCTCAGCATCCCCACAGAGTTGCTGGCCACACGCGGAGTATCAGCGAAACCACTCGTGGCACTTCCTCGCCTCGTTGGCCCAAGACGCCCATCGTCGAGGATCCCAACGGACATGAGCTCAGCAGTCCCGTCTCCATTCACTCGAGCGACGACCCGGCGTTCCTCAAGCGCCAGCTGCGTAGCTCGGAAAACCGCGTCGCTGAACTAGAGAGACAATTCACAACCGAAAAGGACCTCAAACGACTGAACAAGACACTTATTGAAAAGCGCAAAACGGTATCTGTACTGGACACCCAGACTGAGATTATGATTCGTCAGCTTGAGGTCTTGGCCGGATACGTCGAACGTGCAAAGGAGACTAAGACACCTATCGATCCCCGCGACCTGGAAGAATCTGCGATCAAAGAATTTGTACAGAAGCTTGACAAGGTCAAGCAGGCGATGAGCGCAACGATTGAGCAGCTCCACGCCGAGCGCGACGAGCTACTAGACGAGAAGAATCAGGCGGCCGCCGACAGGGACCGCGCTCTTTTGGAGTTTGAGCAGCTTTCGTCCAAAAACGCCCAGCTCGCCGACATGAACAACGACTTGACACACCAGATCCAGGAGCGGTTCAAGTCTCAGATCGGCGGCGAACTCAAGTCACCCAACGGATTGGGCATCTACAGCCAAAGCAAGGTGTTCTCTTCGTCTCAGCTGAACTTGGCCGAGTCTGCCAGCATGGCCACGACTCTTATCCATGAGGCGGATGAGCCCGTGGTCGAAGCTAGGCCAACCGTTGTCGACATCAGGAAGGGCCAGGTCAAGAAGTTCAACTGGAAGAAGGGCTCAAAGGGCCTGGCACAGAACGTGGCCAAGGGCGTCAACCGTGCCGTTGTGGCTTTCCAGCAGGAGCGCGAGCGGGGCCCGCATCAGGGCTTGACCGGCGACAATATTGGCCTGCCGTACAATATGACGGTCTCCCAGGTGGAAGGCCCCATCACCCCAGCGCCTGCGGCTGCGCCGAAGGGCTCGCAACAAGCAGTCGATCGCCAGGGTTTCGGCTTCTTCAAGAAAGGTAGCAACCAGAAGTCCATGTCCTCGACCAACGCATTGACGCCCACTATCGCCGAAGCGGCCACTACCTTGTTTGGTTCCGACCTCACCGAGAGAGCCGACTACGAACGTCGCACCATTCCCAGCGTCGTTACGCGCTGCATTGAGGAGGTCGAGCTTCGTGGTATGGACATTGAGGGCATCTACCGAAAGACGGGCGGTAATTCGCAGGTGAAGATGATCCAAGAAGGATTCGACAAGAGCGAGGATTACGATATTTCAGACCCTAGTCTTGACATTACTGCAGTGACGAGCGTGCTCAAGCAGTACTTCAGAAAGCTCCCGATGCCGCTACTGACATACGAGGTGTATGACAGGGTCTTGGAGTCCAACGGTACGTTCGCCCACACAAACTTGCACCTCCCATCCTAACGCTTCGCAGCTCTCACCGACCAGACCGAACGCTGTGACCACCTTCGGAAGGTATTCAGCTCCATGCCCGAGCGCCACCGCGACTGCCTCGAGTTCCTCATGTTTCATCTTGCGCGGGTCGCTCAGCGTGAGCCTGAGAATTTGGTAAGCTATGCCTCGTCCATACCATGTTGTGCCATGGCGCTAATAATACATCAGATGTCGCCCAAGAACCTGGCGGTTGTATTTGCTCCAACCATCATGCGCGATACCAGCCTGGAGCGAGAAATGACAGACATGCATGCCAAAAACCTGGCCGTGCAGTTCGTCATTGAGAACAGCCATACTATCTTCACTGACTGAGCAGCCGGCTTGGATAGTTCAGAGTGACAACCGAAACCCTTGTACATATCGACGCACCCACGACTTTACGCCTTTGGCCGCATTTTGTCCTTCAATGACTGATTCGGAAAGGCTTATTATCCCACAGCCGATGGCATATGACCTTTACGTATTTGAATTCAAACGTATTCGAAGCCGGCCATGGCCACCAAAGAAGGGATGGAGGCTTGATCCTCACCAGGAAACTTTTAATGATATCCAAACTTCTTCGGGGCACGATTAGGTGTTTCTTGGTTCTCGAAGGCGGATTTTTGGGAATCAGGGCCGGCAGGACGAGCCTGCACTCGCTTCGAGCGCGCTTTTCGCCACCCTCACTCATTGGGATCCGAGTGCTGAGGACGATTTGATATGTGGCGAATCTTGCACTTGAATAGTGGAAACAGAGGGCTAGGGCGTGCGGAGGCGGGAGCGGACATCTAGTGGACGACGAACGAGAATGAGGCTGGCGGCATGCATACATACATAGTACGGTGCTTACGCATCGAATCATCAGGAGCGGGATAGAAGAGGAAAGAGCGTGGGGTTTTCGAGGTTTAGTGACGCTGCAAATATCTAGCAAGACGGTTCGGCCGTCGATTGTTTCTGAACAGTCTATCAAAACTTTTATGATCCCTCGCGCCGATATATATGACGATGCAATTCATACATGTGGTATCTAAACTTATGTGTAAAAGGAGCCAGTCGATATTTTCCTGACGTTTTGTCGTCGCTAACCAATCCACCTGCAAGCGTCCCACCTGCTTTACCCATCAAGCAAGGCCCTCGTCACCTCGACCTCCCCCCACCTTCACTTGGAGTCGCCCACGATGCGCTTCACCTTCTCGAGCAGCAGCGCGCTCTCCCGGCCGAGGCGGCGCTGGCCGTCCTCACCACCTTTGCGAGCCTTGGCCATGGCGCGGCGGTACCGCTCGCGATCGGCCGTCTTGCGTTCGCGCTCCTCACGGCGGCGCTGGATCTCCGCGCGACGGGCCTCAGCCTCGGCGCGCTTCTGTTCGGCGTGGGCAAGCTGCTTCTCATAGTAGCCCGGCTTACGGGGGCGGCGGGGCTTGCGGGGCTCGTAGCGGTCAGCGGAATCGGCGGCATCTTCCGTGCCGTCTGAGGCGGCGGGTGCGGGCGTGGTGCGCGTGCCGGAGGGTTCGGCATTGGAGCCGGTGGCGGTTGCTGCGCCGCGTCTGCGCTTCACAGCGACGGTGTTCGGGTTCGGGAGTTCACCGTCATTGGTGATCATCTCGGCGCGAGAGGGGTGGATTTCCCCCTCAAGCGGCTGTGCCGGTGTCACGTCTGTCTGTGGTGACGGTTCCGACGTTGCTGGTGTTGGTGCTGTTGGTGTTACCGGTGAGTCGAATGTTTCCTTGGCGGTTTGGGGTTCCTCGACGTCGTCGATTTCGCCGTCGCTTGATGCCTCCTTTGTGGACGGGTCAGCGGCGGCGGTAGCAGCAGCAGCAATAGCAGGCTGCTGGGCTTTGGATGCAGCCTGCGAGGCGAGCTCCCTCTCCTTGATCTTGGCGTAAGCCTTCTTGATCTTGGCCTTGTGAATGAGCTCCAGCTTCTTCTTCTCGACTACGGGACGTGTGTTAGCATACGTGAAGCGGCATGGCTACTATAGACAGCAGGGAGGAGGGAGTGGCGCTCACCCTTTCTGCGCCACGGTCCTTCGGGGAGATTGTCGGGACCAACACGGAAACCCTTGCGCTTCTTTGCCTGTTGGGCATCCTTGGGAGATGCCGCTGCTGCGCCCTCGGCGGCGCGTTTGAGGGCCATAGTGAAGAGTGCCTGGAGAGCTTCGTCTGAGATGGCGAAGATGAAACGGCGAGTGTTGATATTGGGAGATGAGAGCACCCAGGGCCCCACACTTTGGAGAGTGAGTGAGTCGCTTGTCTACCAAAGCACGATGTGTAGTAATCGGATGTGAGTCGTACAAGATTACCCTTGATGCAGGCGGCGTTGTCGAATTCGATATTTAAGTCAGATCTGATGGACGTGAGACGTCAAGTGTACATGTAAATGGGCGGGCAATCGAAGGAAGATGAAATTTTTGGTGGGTCTGGCCCGATGAGAGAGTGGACCGAAAACGGGTTGGCGCTGGTCCCGCTTTTACCAGTTGGTCAACGGACGGACCGCGTCGAATGTTGTGGGACACCCCGGCTTACGGTTTGTGTACCTCGCATACTTTACCAACGACAACTCCAGTATCCCTCGCGGCTTGAAGACGCATCTTTGGACAGTGTAGCTGTTTATATTAAACTCTTTAGTTTCTCTATGCTTATAGCGTGAGTAAATTTCGGTCGGTCCCTTCTCCCCTCCATTTGCTCTCAACGTCCGGTGCCATTTTCCAGTCTATCTTGATGTAACCCCCCCTCGTTTCTCGGAAAGCATAGGTAAGAGAAAGCTTTTTGACTTCTATCAAGAGTATCTGGTGGCGATGAACTATCTTTGTATATCGCGCGAGACGAACTGGAGGTCCTCATAAGGTAGACGCGCGAGTCGAGACACGCCACCGACTACCAAGTACGGACTGTCCATCAGTCCGAGTCTTCTTTTCTGGACGACACGAGCGTAACCGAGAAGGCGAAACAATGGAAGAAAGGACCGAAAAGCGGACCTTCAAGTCCGGCTTGGCCTGGCCCCCTCTACGAGGTCAAGTCAATTTAACTTTTCATGTGTACCTGCCAACCATCTTCTTTCCCTGACCGATCCTTGCCTTGTCTTGCCTGGCCACCAACCAGCAGTCACAACAAGCCTTCGGTTCTTGCTATGTTTTCCGCCGGACCGCAGAAGCTATCATCACAAGCACAGCAATGATGCAGGTCACCTCTGGGCGGTCTAGTTGGTAATATCGGGTGAACCCGTATATAGGTAGGGAGTCACAAGTAGTACCAGACCCTCTGGGTTCGAGTTCCCTCTCACCTTGTGATATACCAGGCTCGGTCTTCTAGAGATTGGGCATCGAACCAATCGCGACGTCGCTTTTGGTATGTTTTTCGACGCTCTGCGGTGGTGCCTGTAACGATGACCCCTATTAAGATTGTGTGGAACGATACTTTCGATCGATTTGCTTCTCGCCTTCTTGTAACCGAAAGAGATCTAGCATCTATATGATCTAGAAACAAAACGGGCAATGTACTTTTCTCCTTATAGACAGACCTAGGCTGATGCCATGGGACTCACATCTATTGTGACAGCCCAAAAACCCTCATACGCATCGCAGCGAACACGCGATCCCGCTCTCGCCAGAGAGCCCGGCAGCCTGCCTCCTCACAGCTTCTCCTTCAGCCTCACGAACAAACTCTCGGCCCTAGCCAGCACCCTCCGCTCTCCGTCTTCGATCCTCCCCCGGATCCACCACTTCCGCCCCTGGATCCTCACAACCTCAGCGACGCATAGCACTGTCTGCGGCGTCTTTACGGGCCGTACGTACGTCACGTTAAGGTAGGCCGTCATGTACGACTCGGACGGCATCAGCCCCTCGGTCTTGTTGATAAGGAAGATGCTGCCCATGGTCTCGTCCAGCACCGTCGCAACGATGCCCCCGTGAGACACGTTGGAGTATCCGTTGACGCCGGCGCCGAGGGTGAGGAGGGCCTTGAGCTCGCGGATGAGGCTGACGCCCTCGTCGTCCGCCACGACGGTGGGTGCTGTTTTTATTGTTGACGATGACGGCCGCTTGTAAAACATGACGAATGCGGCAATCGTCTCTTCTGTGCGTAGCGTTGTCGAGAAGAGCTGGTCCTCCGTGCTCGCCTTCGGAAACCGCGACGGCGCCGTGTCACAGATGGTGCCCGGCTCGTCGAGGAGCGTCGCGCACCACGGAATGCCGACGAAGTGTTGGACGTCCGGGTCAATCAACGCCATGCTTGGTATTTTCTATGCGTGCCGATTGGTTTCAATTCCTTGTGGCAGCGAGAATTCAATTGATCACGGTTGACACGCCTTGGGTAGAAATGAGCGACTTTACAAACGAGGATTTTGATGGACCCGAATCCTTTTATCAATTGTCGATCCGGCAGGGCCAGGGAAGGAGCCGAGGTCAATACATATCATATCTGGTCTGTGCACGCTGCATGTCACCATGTTCATTAATTATTAGCCCCCTGGCCACTTGGGGAAACATGGGACGAGCCACACCTCAATCACGGTTCCCCACTGATGAGATACTGGCAGCCAGTGGGTGGACGTAGAATCTCGCCCGGGATTCCAATGGAGAGTTCAAACGGGGGAGATGTTTGGACCAATGGGTTTGTTTCTTGCTATACCAGCACTCACCTGGCGGCTCCGGATCAAGAGATGATTGATATCTCGTCGTGATGCTGCTCTCCTCCGAGACTGCTATAACATGTATCTAAACCCTTCACTTGCTGGTTTGGTACGGCCACCGGATCCAACTAGCCCTTCCTCCTCCTCGGCATCACCTCTACCAGCCAGAGCGCCATCCATCTTCCGATTCAGGTAACCGAGGTAGAAACTCAAGAATAGTGTCAAGACGGTCACGGCGAGCATGGCGGACGCGCAGGCCTGCATGCCAGGAGCATAAAACGGCGCATCTTTGTCTGGGTATAGCCTCGTTCCCACGAGTGGTCCGCATTGCCCAATGGTCTGCATCAAGGCGAAGCCGCCACCTTGTCTGCTCTCGGATGCTTGATTGTTGATGCTCCAAGTAACGGTAAGTGTCACAACATTGAAGAAGCCTACAGCGGCGGGATACACGGCAAAGTAACGCATCAGCGGCGACAGGCCCAGTGGCTTTGCGAATGCAAGCGCGGCATATCCGCCGGCTGATGCCAGAGCGTGTAGTACAAGGGGAACCGACCGGTTCCGCATCTGATCCGACCAGTGGGCAGTTGCAAGGACGGTGAAGAAAGCCAGGAGGTAGGGCGGTGCGCTGAGCCCTTGCGACTCTAGACGAGAGTATCCCATTTCCATTATGATCTGAGGAAGAAAGACCGGTAACGAGGAATAGGCCATGTTCGTGAGGAAGAACATGGCAGCCGTCAGTAATGCCGTCGGGTCGCACAAAACGGCAAGTACTTCGTGGATCTTGAGGCTACGGGAGTTTTCATTCCCGTGCTTCTTACCCGGACTCTCACGTCGAAGACGGAGGCGGGCAACTTTCCGCTCCCGCGCGGTGAGGTACCACGCCGTATCTGGGCTGTCAGGAATGATGTGCCATGCAGCGACGGCCGCGAGGACGGAGGGGAGGCCCTCCATGAGGAAGAGCAGACGCCACGGCGCTATGGGCCCATTCTCTGCAAACTTGGTAATCAGCCAAGCCAGTGACGAGGCGAACGTTGTCGCCAACGGTGCGGCTGTTCCGAGTCAGCAGTGAACCGAGGCGTTTTCAGGTATTGTTGCTGACCGGAAACAAAAATTGCGGTGCGGAACGCCAACTCTTCATTCTTGAAGAAGAAAGACAAGTAGAACGGTATCCCCGTGAACCCGGCCTCTCCAATACCCAGCAGCACCCGCAGAAAGATGAGCATGGGATACGAAACAGAGATGGACTGCAACGAGGCAGTCAGGCCCCATGACAGCACCATCATGGAGACGTAGATGTGGGCTGGGATGAGCTTCCACAGCAATGACATCCACTCGAAGAAAATATAGGAAATGTAAAAGGCCGTCAGCGTCCACTCGTACCATCCATCCCACTGTGGGTTCGTCTGAAGGTCTTGTTCCATTCCAGAAATGCGTGCCGACCCCAAGTCTACGCCGACACGTCAGTTCAATGCAGATCGCAAAGGACCGTTTAGGGCTTTTATCATACTTGACCGATCCAGGAAACCGAGCATGAATAGTAGCGCTACAAACACCACCAGCTTGCGATCATGCTTGTGGACCACGGATCTTTCCTCATCGGGCGTATATAGCTGGAAGCTCGCAACGGTGCTGCTGCTCGTCCGTCTTCGCAGCGAGGGCACGTCGTCACCCCATCCTTCGTCGTCCCTCACTGGTGGCTTCCTTAAGTTCTTCAGTTCGTAGGCCTGGCCGTCGTGAAGCTCCGCATCTTGCAGATGTATGCCCTCCTCAGCAGCGTCGTTTTCGTCGTCGTCGAGATTCATATCAAGATCGCTATCGATGTTGAACTCAGCTGTGGTCTGCGCAAACGACGGCGACGGCTCGCCCGCACCTGGAGAGCGGCCGACTGCGTGACGCCTTGAGGATTGGGCCATGATGGGCGGTAGAGGAGAATCATGCGTTGCGTCGGGGTTGAGGGAGGCACGATGGTTTGGAGGTGTGTCTGCGGGGATAGACTTGGTTAGACCGTGGGATTGGATAACATTAGCTCATTGGCCTGTGTCGGTGCGACGAGACCAGGCGGCCGTTTCGGTACATTGAAATGGGCGTTGCCGATGGAGCTAGCTCGTGTTCCCGGCGTAAAGTAAGAATGTCTTAGAAGGGGGAGAGCTGGGCGTATTAATGTTACTATGAGGTACCTTGGGATAAATCTATGGGAGTGAGCAGAGAACCTTTGACCAATGACGTACGTAGCAAGCTGACCCCTGCTTCGCTACGAACGGGAAGCTGGGGGCGGAATCCTCAGTGTCACTGCGGGAGGGTTGGCATGTTGCGGAAGAGAACCACAGGAAAACAGGGGTCACTGATGAAGCCTCTCGTCTGTTATGTTCTGGTTCAAGATTCAACTGATAATTCAATTCAATTCAATTCTTATGCGCCTTCGCTTGAGACCCAGGTGATCTGCACTGCCGCGTGGGCATGTGGCTGACTCGTTAAAAAAATTTGTCGAAAAGGTGCCGTATCCTCAAAAGGGAGACATCGCGGCAGAACTGGTACAAATACAGGCTGGGATGCGACAGTCCGTCTTGGCAACCGAGCCCAAATTATTTCCCCAATGATCATAGGTCATCGCTCTTCTTCCCAAATAGTCTCCTAAACCCGCCGCTTTTAGGTGTCTTTGGCCTGAAATCCATTGACTGTTTGGCTTGTAATGTTGGCATTTCCTTTTCCGTCCAATTGCCCAGCATATTGGGATGCTTGGGAAGGGTGCCGTAGGGCAAGCCCGCCTCCTTGGGCGAGCTTTGCTGTGGTTGTTGTTGTGGTTGTTGTTGTGGTTGTGGTTGTGGTTGTGGTTGTTGTTGTTGTTGTTGTTGTTGTTGTTGTTGTTGTTGTTGTTGTTGGGGCGCCATGGCTGTTGCGAATTGACTCGCTGGCACGCTCGACATATATTCCCGTGGCGCCGTTCCTGTTCTTGAAGGGCCCGCGCTTCGATCGCCAGGCCTTGGAGTCGTGTTGTCCACCTCCTCTTCCTGGGCCCTCGGCGCAGCCACGTCTTCAGGGAAATCACGCACTTCGTCGCCGCAAACCACGATATACCATCGGATATCCTCTCCTCGCTGCAGCTGGTCTCTCAGCTTCTCAAACCACCCGGCCTTCTTCCCCGACGAGCCCTTCTTGGCCTTGTAGAACTCGTCGCTCGGAGCACTCGCCATCGCCTTTGTCTCGCTTAACCTCTCTTCGTAGCGCACGATCTCTTCTGTTATCGAGTTGCTCAGGTCGATGCGCACAACATGGTCGGCAACGTATGCGTAGGGACGGCTGACATAGCTCAAGTCGGTCGGATCGTATTCCTCCAGCAACTTCACGGCGCTCCAGTCGTTCTGCAGCACGTCATCTTCTTCGGGGGGGACAGTCGAGGGGGGCACATCATATTCGTTACGCAGGGCGGCGGCTTTGGATGCCTTGGACTTGTTGCGCTTCTTCTTATCACGCTGGGCCTCGCTCTCGTCGGGAACGGGTTCGGGAAGGAAGTCGAAGAGAGAGTAGAAGGATTCGAGGATGGCGGGAGACGAGTTGGGCGCGATAATCCATTCAGGAGCAGCGTCGTCTATGTTCTGGACGACAACAAAGACGCGAATGCTACGACGATCCCAACGAAAGCCGTGGCAAAGGTAGGTAGGCATTGTGGGTGGCCCCGATGGAGCTTGGAGAGGTAAGAAGGGAAGGAGTAGGGCGAAAGCTAGGACGAGGCGGTGGATGACGGCGGGGCGTAGATAGCTTAGCCCCAGAGATATGGGGTGGATGACGAGCGTCGATCGGTGGAGAGCTTCAAGTCGGGGTTATCAAGGACGGTAGCCCAAAAGTCGTTTTGGTGTCGTCGTTCGGCGTCGTTGAGGGTTCGGAGATGCCGGAGAGCGGTTCGGGTCAGACAGTGGCAAAAGCCAATGGTGAAAGAGGGCCCAATGATGGCCGTCGTACGTCAAAGCAGGCCGAGAGGCGCGTTAGGCAGCCCGATCGAGACGGAATTGAGGATAGAGTAGGGAGGTAATGGGTGCGAGTGATAGGAAAGTTGGGTGGAACAGACGTTGCCGGCGAACGATGAGGAGAGAGTGAGGTGAGGTGCAGTGCATTATTCAAGCCGTGGTCGAGGAAACATGGCTTGTCGCATCGCACGCTGGGCTGCCGCGCACCGGCTAAGGCCCGAGGAAGCAATGCTCGGATCAACCGATGACTGTATCGAATTCTAAGTGGTCGGAAAGGCGAAAGAAAAGGGTGCGTCGAGTCCGGTAAAGGTAGAAAAAGCAAGGAGAAAAGGGCGAGGCGTAGCCAGGCGAAGTCGGAGAAGAAATGCAACGGGATGTCGAGAGGTAGGCGAGAGAGCAAGATTGCCAAAAAAGAAGACGGAGTATTCGTTCACGTACGAACGGGATGGCACGGCGAGAGTAGAATGGAAGGACGACGTCCCCAGGTTTCTGTTTCTGGCAGAAGCCACGCTACGACTCTCGAAAGGACGAGCTGGATTGCCGCGCTGACTGGCAGATTTGACACGACGACACTTTGACTGTTTGCGCCCACTTCCTTTCCTTCTCGTTCGGTGGTTTCGCTGTCCGTGCTCGGATGTGGCTCAGCCCAAACGGGGACCAACCGGCTGCTGGCCTCTTTCTGGACGCTACGACGGATCTGCTGCTAGCCCTTTGGGTTGTATCAGATGTCACCGCCGCCCGATTCCACAGGAATATCTTGCTGAGAGCCCATGACATGACGGAGGAAGCTTGTCAATGGAATGGTTGTATGAGACTTCCACGATCGCCACAATGACTTACTTGCATGAGACTAACAAAACTTAGGGTCCGAATGCCAACCCTAGCTATGTTTCCAGTTGTGGGCAGGCAATCGCTGGGCTTTGGTTACCTTACCTAGGTAGGTACCTACCTAGTTGAGCAAGCAGGTAAGCAGACAAGCACCGCACGACCCACCTGCTATGCTACCTGGGTAGGTACCTACCTAGCTTACCTTACCCTGCCATGCCATGCTTCCTTGTCGTGACGGAATATCTGTGTTGGACCTGCTTTTGCGACAAGTGACGACCGTAGCCCAATGAGCTGCAGGTACGAGGAACACCGAGATGACAGTTAGGACGAGAATCTCAGTGCGTTGTCCAAAGCGAAAGCGAGGGGGAGCTTTTTCATCAAGCTACCTACCTACCCAGGTAGCTTACAAGTGCTTTCAGCAAGCTCGCTCACTTTTCGGCTTTGCTTCCAGCCTTCCACCGTCTTCAAAGTCAACCATTCACTGTTTTTGAACTCAAACCCCTCTTTGCGGAGCCAATCGCCTAGTACGACAAGATTGAGATATGCGAATGGAGAATGGAGACACTTTTCAGGAATGTTCAGCGCAACTCTATTGGCACGCGAGTTTCAAGCCGTCTTGAAACTGGTCGACAGCAACCAAAAAGCTTAATCTATAGATGCCCTCGCTGCCCCTCGAAGTTTTCATACCGAACAGGCGGGGTCGCTTGCACTGGACCGACATACCCACGGCTCAAGCTGAGATGATTGCCTGATGATTGCACCGGCCCGAAGCTCACATGCGTGTGGGGCGTTGGTGGCTTATCGCACACATGCAGTTTGCTTGGAAAACGAGATAGCTGGGCAAGCATCAAAGAAACAATAGCAGCGTGCTGATCAGCGTCCAATACGAACGGGAAACAGTCCTCTCGGTGTCCTGAATATCTATCTCCGCCGCATCCCTTCTACAGCAAGGTATCATCCACATTTGCCTATCACAAGAAGGCAGCCAGCCCTGCCGCTACAGCCCCGAACACCAAAGAAAAGTCTCCCGACGTCCGGCTGGACCCACTCGCCGGAGGTGACGTCGATGCCACCAAAGCCGTTCCCGTTTCCGTCTCGATGCCTGCTTCTGTCCCCGACTTTGTTCCCGTTGCCGTCGTCACGCCTCCTCCTGTTTCTACCGGCAACGACGCGCTTCCCGCTGCCCCAGTTGTAGGTCCATCAGATACCGATCCAGTATACGGTGCCGGGCTTGTGAAAGTCGCACAAGTCGCCGTCGCTCGCCACTCAGACCAATACGAAAGGAGCGCAGACGGATTGTACTCGCCCTCTGTGATGATTGGGTGAACCGCCTCCACTTTCTCCAGTCCTGCTGTCACGGCCACAACTACCGAGTGCGCCGACAAGAAGCAAGTGTCAACCGGCATGTCGGGGTCCACTGTCGTCGATCCCGCCGCGTCGACGGTTGTTACGAAGCACTGCCCGTACTGGTCCGGGATGGCTTCCACGACGTCGCTGCTGCTGCCGAGGCGACATCTCCACTGCTTCTCGATGCCCGCCGTGGCCGTGTTGGTCCCAATCCAGCTGGAGCCCTCGATGTGGGTGAGGGCCGCTGGCCAGTAGCCTTCCTTCTGGCAGGCCGCATCCGCAGTCGGGCAGGCCACTTGGTAGGTTGTGTTTCTTCTGTTGTATGCGATGATGGAGGCCTCGAGACTCCCCGTCGGGTGAGTGTCAAATATGAAGAAAGCGCGGGCGGAAGCGGTGATGAGGGGGGCCTCAGCACCGGTCAACGCATGCGTGTTGACGCGGGGCAGGAAGACTACGATGCCGTAGAAGAGTGGTGCTGTTCTCATGGTTGAATTATTGTCTACTGTCCGTTTCTAGGTGCAAACTATCGTGTGTATTTCGAGATGCATCGATCCAAGCGGAACAGTCGCTGCTTATAAACAAATGCCCAGCTGATAGCACCAAATTGTTTGGTCTTTTGGTAGAGAGCAAGTGGGATGAAATCGCCCGAGTTTGAAAGTTGAACGGGGGAGGGGGTGAACTCGCGCATTGAATAGGCGTTTCTTTGGGTCCCCTGACGGAAAACAATTTGCCTTTGATTCCAACAGTCCAACAGTTGGTTCCAACAATGGCTCGGAATTATACGTTCAAAGAAGCTTACTGGAGATGTGCTTGCGGGTCCAGGCTTGCATAGGACGACGCGTTCTGGCGATTCTATCACTCGTGCCCTCCATGCACGACAATGTCGAGCGTGGCGGTGTATATGCTCTACCCAACGACAATGACGAAGCTGTCGGCTTCAGAGACAGGAGAAGCAACGCACTCGCATTGTGGGATATCTTTGATTGAAAGACTGTTTTGCTCTGCTTCAGATGGACATATCTGATCAAGCGCTCATATCATACTCTCAACACAAATGTGCTGGATTCTCGGCTAGTATGGTTAGGTGACGCCTAGAAAGTTATGATGAAGTAGGGCGAACCAGGTATTTCGGATGGACTGCCCAGACTGCGGGATACGAGCGCTGAAAAGCACATGGCAGCACCAACGGATGTTCGTGGGCATAGCCGCAGCCGCGCCGCAATAAACCTGGCAAACGCAGGGCGTAATGTCCTTTTCTCGGTTTGAGTCGCGACTCGAGCGGAAGAAGGGGAGGGGAGCTCATCTTAATAAACGAAGAAGGACATGTCCACCTCTTCTTGGCGCCCTGTGCACCTCGCTCGATACGATGTACTGGGAAATCGGATCGTGTACCCAACAACGGGACCTGCCCCCAATTAGGCCATGGGGCCGTTTAAATTGTCGGATTATTGCAGCCTGGGTTCCTGGCGGTTAAGGATCTCTGGAGTCTAATGCTCATTGGGCCAACGCCTCATACAGCTGAAAGAAGCTTAGTTTACCAGCCGGGGGGATTATAGGTAGTTAAGGCTTAGACCAAGCCAGGGGTGGTTGAGAAAGAGGGAGAAGAAAAAAAAGTGCAGGCCACGTTGGGATCTCGCGGTAATTTTTCCGTCCGAACGCCTGCGGATCAAAGATGAAAAATAACAATGCCGGTGGCCCTCAACACGAGATGAAGATGGCCTATTCATCTCCCCCGTCTTCATAACGAAAAGACGCTAAGATGCCCCGGAATTGTCAAAGGTGGTACCAGTCCGACGAAGCATGAGCAACCAGGTTGGAAACGGGGCCGGTTAAAATGTGCTTGTTCCTGACTACTACTCCTAAGGATTGGTGAGGCAGCGTGGCGGCGGCTTTGGCTCGCGGGAAGAAGAGACCAGGCAGAAATAATAGAATGGAAAACGCCACAGCGGCGGCCGAGATGCATGCACCTTGCTCCGCCTCCTACCTAATCTTAGGATTGGTCTCGAGTTTTATCTTGCTGGCCAACATTTGCTCCGCAGCCTGCCTTTGAGTCAACAACCAACCAACCTTGTCTATCAGAACCCCATATCCCAAGAGAACTCGCTTCTGGGGTTGAAGAGAGGACCCGATAACATGACACTGGACTCTGAGCGTCCCACTGACGAGCGTGGCAGTTGTTATCCAGCGTTGCAATAGGCAAGCAGCTGCGACCTCATCCTCCAGCCCCACAAACCCATCATCAGCTCGGGGAGGATGGGTGGTCCCTGTCCGGCTCCATCCTGCCCCCCTCCCCCCCGTAAGCACTAATGGTGGCCACAGTGAGAAATGTCGTGATGCCCATTTCCCTTTACCTACCTGTGCAGGAGTGACTCGGTCAACCGCATTTTCTTCCTATCTTTTTTTTTTCTTTCCCCTCCCAGCCAAAACAGTCCATGGATGGAGTCTTGTTCGAGTGCCGGCATCGAGACGAGCCAGGAGCCGAGGGCTAACACTGCCGTCGGCAGCAAAGTGCATCCATCCAAACCTGCCTTGCCGATCCGCTCGCTTGCATGCATATGGCAACACACACACACACACCTTAGTATATCTTGAGATTGAGCTGATACGCAGGACGGAGGTTTAAGCTTTCGTGGCTGGCCTTGGACTCTCTTCTGGTGGGTTGAACTGCTAAAGAAGTGCGAGCCTAGCATGCTGTTGGCTGCCCCGAAACCTCGAGAACCACGGCAATGTGTCAGGCGAGAGAAGGCATGACTGGCTGCCGCTGTGCGTACCGCCAATGGCAGACGGTAGATTCAGCCCGTCAGCTCAACCGTCTTTGCTTATTCTCCTTCGTGCGTTTCCCACTCCTTTGGCAAACCAGTCCAACCAGTCAGGATACTGGTCTAGGTAGGTAGTAGGCCAGCAAAAACCTGCGATGCGATGCTGATGTCGCCCCTGTTCCAGGATCCCACCCACCCCTGTCATGTCTTCTTCCCCGTGTGTGCGCGTTCAAAAGTGAGAAAGCGTCCGATCATGGATTGGATGGATGTAGGTAGCGGGCTAGCTATGCCTTGCTCCTTCGCTCCTCATCACACTCGTCCGCATCATAGATGCGGGAGACGGCCGTCAGCCCCAACCAGATGATGGGTAATAATACACCAGGGGTCCACCAAGGGTCGGAATTCACTATACGCTAGACCCAATACTTTCTCTTCTCCCCATACTGGCCGCTCCTTTTCGTCAATCTACCTCTTTATCTCTCTCTCTTTCTTTCTCTTACGCCCTCCCTCACTCTCTCTCTTGCGCGCTGTCAGTCAAGCTCGTGCTTTGTGTGACCTGCAACCTGTCTCTCCTTTCCGGCTCTTCCTTACCGACCCTCCTGCACCTCTCTTCTCTGGCTGCCTTATGAGTACAGCCAAGTATTTAAAAATGGCAACTAGGGTATGCTCCCCGCTCGGCACTTCCTCTTGGCCCTCTTCTCCCGGCTTTCCTGTCTCCCAAGCGTACTTCACCAACATCTCCGCGATCCACCACTACCATCCACATCTCTGTGATCCGCCCTGCTAAACATTATGACTTCGCAGTACGACGAAGGCCCGGAGTTGGCACCTCAGAACCAGTACCCCGAGGTCTATCATCCTCCGCCACAACAGTCCCAACCCGGGACACCGGCCCCCGTCGCGCCATTGAAGCATGAAAACTCGACGTACGGAAAGTACTCAGTCTCGGCCGCCGACCAGCCCGCTTACGGCAGCGCTCAGTACCAACCCGACGGGTCTCAGAAGAGGAAGACCATCTGCGGCTGCACCTTCCTCGTCTTTCTCCTGTCCGTCATCATCGCCGTCTTGGCGGCCGCCGTCATCGGGTTGGCGGCAAGCACTGGCGTTGAGGCGAGCCGCGCAAACCAGGCGCTCGAAAAGTTAGCCGCTCTGGAGGCATCGGGTACCACTGGAGGGTCGGCCACGGCAACGGCGACAAGCGCGTCCGCAACGGCGACAAACTTCGCGTCAATCACCAACAACTGCTCCGACAATAACCAGACGACCACCGGTCAGACGTACACTACGGATTGTAAGTCAAACCCCTTTCCTGCCCGTTATGCTTAAGGACGGACACGAGGAGGAAGGAGCCCCGGCTGACGTGATGAACCCAAGTCTACGGAAAGAGGACGTTCGTGCAATTCTGCAACTCAAACGCCCCCAACCCGCCCCTCATGAGTCTTTTCACGGCCAACTTCGACAACTGTATGGACGCCTGCGCCGCATTCACGTCTTACGAGCCCGGCTTCAACGGCAACGCCACCTGCCAGGGTGTTAGCTTCATCCCGCTCTGGACGACGCGGGAGGGCGCCATCAAGGGCAAGGCTCCCGGCAACTGCTACCTCAAGCCGGGGCCGCAGACGCGGGATGGGCTAGAGACGCCAAATATCGGCACCGAGTGCCATGCTGCCATCATGAACCCTTGATGGTGGCGACGTCGATGTAAAGGGACGGGGTACAGAATGGGTCGAACGGAAACGGCGCGGGTTTTTCTTCCCTTTCTAACTGTGTGTATACCACTTTTGTCAGTTGAGATTTTTTGTGTGCTGTCGGGGTTGGCGTCAAAAGGAAGGAAACGAGTGCCGGGCCATCAAAAAGGAAAAAAGACCCGAGGACTCTATGAAGGTCCATGCTAGAATACTGACCAACACTGTCGGTGCGAAGTATGAGGAACAGAATGGACAAGATATCTGACGATATCCGTTTCTGTGAAACCGCTTGTCTGGACGGCATACAGTGTGAACTTGGCATGTCTATACCAGCCCCTTTGCAGCTCGCAGTCGGCGGCACGCCCGAGTCTCGTAGCAGTTGCAAGAACTTCCCCAGAAGCAGTGGGAGGGCAGGGCCAAGTCCCAAATACGCGACGAACGAGAGGGATCTCTTGCAACGAGGGCTTCAAGATGCCGGACCACCCGCCTGAGGGTGCGGATGTGTGTTCCCAGGTGAACAGAGAGAGAGAAAAAAAAAAAGGGGGGGGGGGGGGTCCAAGTACAAGTCCTTATCCACACCACCAACCTCTGGCATACATGGAATTTAGCAGCAGGGCAGGATGAATCTCGCGAGCCAGCAAAAGTTCGGAGAAGATTGCATTCCATAAACGGGCCAGGTCGGCGTCTGGCAGAAGGAAGACATGCGGTTTCCTCTTTTCTCGTGTAGCCTGCGCCTCCTGCGTATGGGGGTCGCGACAGCCTCTTCCAAGGGGACTTGGGTAGTTCCAGCATGCCCGCCTCTAATACCGCAGGTCATTCGCCCTGGGCTCCGGCTAGTCAGCTTGCCGACGACCAGAGGAACGCGCCGACAATGCATTCTGGACCCCGTTCGGCATCGGCATCGGTATCGGTTTCCCAAAGTGCAGTGATCACCGGCAGAGCCGACAGGATGCAGAGCCGAGCTCGCTCGGCCTCGGCGGCTTCATCCACCTTGGGCCGCTGCAGAGCGACGTAAGCCATCTGCTGGGCGCCCGTATGGGTCTTCGCGCAGTCCAACCTCGCAGACAACCGGCACAGGGTCCATAGGACACGGCTTGGAATGAGAGGCTTCTGGCACCACGGTGGGGTCTCCAGGTAGTGACTGCGGGCTAGCGCGGGCCGATGCTCGTTTGGGTGGTGGTAATTAGTGAGTGTATGGGGATGCGGCTGTCCAGAACAATTCATACCCCTCCATACGACCGTGGAGCGTCGCAGTGCCAGCCCCAAAATTTGTACCGGGTTCAGCCATTGACAAAAGGTTGATTGGCGCGATCTGCTCTCCTCAACGTTGTTTAAAGGCAGCAAAAGCTGGTCGAAATTGCCCAGAGCACCCACGAGCGGAAATGTGCAGAACGCGGAGCAGTAGGCTTCCTTGGAGTATCTCATCGCAGAATTTCTAGTCATATATGTTACACATAAGGAATGGACATAACTTAAAGGCGGACAGATGGACGTGTTGAGGAGTATCCGTACGCAGTAGCTATCTATCTGGTTTACACCCCCTAGGTTGGCCATAGTGTAGTGTGCTGGTGTGGACGGCCTCACCGTAAGACGGGCGGGCATGTCCAAATGATGTCCATTGGCAAAGCGGAAGAATTCCACGGCCAACAACACCAAGCAACAGCCTCCCCCCAGCAAGCCGATAAGCAAGTCGATTTCATTCTCTAGCTGCCGTACCTAATGGAACCAGCACGAGACTTCTGGAAAGTAGCACCCTGGAAATGGGCTGTTTATGCTACACTACTATCTGTAGTTCACTAGCACCTGATTCTCCGAGCGACTCCTCGTACTTGCGATATCGACTTTGTTCCGCGAATCACACTGAAAGCCATCAAAAAGCCGTGTCCGCATGCATTCAAATATTTTAGCTCTATGGAAGCTTGTGTTCTCGGAAAATATCTTGCTTTAAACTCAATTCAGGCGTCGGATCAAACGGTGCGCAGCCGACTGACGCGCAACTATCGCAGCTACACCAGGCATGACCATGGCTTACACTCCGCAACCCCTCCGCAAACGGACGAGCCTCCCATTCGCCAGGCACACCATGTGGGACACCCGCACAGATGTACACTAACTGTGGGGGGGGTGTCCCCGTCCCAAGGGTGCAGACTTGTCAAGACGTGCGCCCTTCGCTCGACAAGTTGATGCACAAGACCCATTCTAATCCCGGTCGGGGAGCCAACCCTTGATGACTCCGACTTGCACGCTCCTCGAAGCGCCAAAAAGTCCATTTGGCTTGACCTGTCGTCCTGTTGTATCGGATGAGGGCATTGAAATAAAAGATTTGGTTGCCTGGGTCTCGGGTTTCCAGACTTGTACCCTTTTCTTTTCTTATACAATTTTATTGTGTTTGTTCGCCTCCTTGTAACCCGTTATTTGTTGAGCCCTGAGGCTGGTCTAGATTCTGACCTCCCAGACTATTTGTCTGTCTGTCGGTCTGTGGTCGTGAGAAGCTTACATCGGGCGGGGCTTTTCAAGCGACGCCCTTACGACGACGCCCTTCCGGCTCTTTGACGGGTTGACAAATCCATCGACGTGACACATCGAGTACCGCGCCCGATCGATTTGCATCATCCGTAGGAGAAAGCTTGCTCCATGCCGCTGACGCCCTTCGACAACTCGACCCAATCAAGCCAAGCCCTGTATTAAGGGCCCGTCTTAATCATGCCCACCATCCCAGAGGACATGGACGAGTTCGTCAACTGGGAGGCGGCCGCTGCCGAAGTAGGAAACATCTTCAACATGTCCTCCCAGGACTTGCCGCCCACCGATCCTCCCAACCTGGATTTAGTTCTGGAGAATGCCGACGACGACGAGTTTGGCTTTGTCGCGCTCCAGCACTTCTCTGGGGAGCACGCTTCGGGTGCCCAAACCACTGACAACCTGCTCGACTTGGTTGACAACCAACTTAGCAGTGCCCAGGAAGACTGGTGGTACACTCCCGATACCCCCTGCGTCAACTGCGTCCTTGGAGGCTACCAGTGCAAGAAGATCAAAGAAGCCGGCTCGAGTGTCTTCAAGCATTACTGCACCTCTTGTGTTGCATTGAGGAGCGAGTGCAGCTTCGCTGAGCACTTGCCTGCCATCGCTCGCCTTGACCCCTTCGAGGCGTTGCCTTCCCAGAACCCCTGGCCCATCATGGGAGACCACCCGCGTGCTGTCGATGAAGAGGGCGGTCTTGCAGCGCTCTTGCCTTCCAAAAACCCCTGGCCGGTTGCGAGAGACCAATCCTGCACTGTCCAGGAGGACGGCGCTGCGGCTGTAGCCTTACCGGGGACTTCGACGCCGGACCTATTGCAGAGCCTGACGGCTTCCGCGTCCGCTGATGAGGCGGCCACGACAAGCAAGATGGCGACCCCCGCCAAAATCGGAGCCCGGTTCTCGCGGGAGTCCGTCCGCATCCTGAAAAACTGGCTCTCGACCCATACCCGGCACCCGTACCCCAGCGACGAAGAGAAGGAGATGCTGCAGCGCCAGACGGGCCTCAACAAAACCCAGATCACCAACTGGCTTGCCAACGCCCGGCGCCGGGGAAAGACACAAGCCCCTCGCTCCACCTCACCGCACCCGCGCAGTTACAGCGGCGCCATCGACATTCCTCAAAGGCGAGGAACGCCTGCCCCGGATGGTAGAATGCGCAACATGAATCCCCTCGAGCGTTGGGTCGACTCCCCGCCGGAGAACGAACCCGCCGAAGTGACGGCTATTGCCCGCGCCGTTGCGTCCAGCTCTGGAGCATCTTCATCAGGTATGAAGACGACTATCCTTATTTCTAACTTCCCCTTTGGCGGCGCTGACATGTTCCAGGTCTCACGAGCCCCTACAGCTTCAACTTCACCGACGACGGGTCCGGACGGTCCCTCTGCAACGCCTCCTCGGCCAGCAGTCTGGGCACCTCTCACTCCAGCGGTGGATCCTTCGCGTCAGCATACTCCCATGCGTCCCACGGCTCGTTCGGGTCTTTCAACCGAGGCCGCAGGCGTCGCAGGAGGCGTGCCGGCGCCAAGCCGGTCGAGGGCAAGACCCCTCTCGCCCCCGCCTCCAAGACGTACCAATGTACGTTCTGTACCGAAACATTCAGGACCAAACACGACTGGCAGCGGCACGAGAAGTCGCTGCATCTGTCCCTTGAAAGATGGGTCTGTAGCCCTGACGGTCCGGCGGTTCTCAATCCCGAGACGAACCAGCTGTGCTGTGTCTTCTGTGGCGAGGCCAACCCCGATCAGGCTCATGCCGAGAGTCACAATCACTCTCAGTGCAAGGAGAGAAGCTTGGAAGAGCGCACTTTCTACAGGAAAGATCATCTGAATCAGGTAGGAGAGAGAAGCCTAGCCAAGAGTTCCCAGACCGAAACGCTAACAAGACCAGCACCTGCGCCTCGTCCACGACACAAAGTTCGCCGAATGGTCCATGAAATCTTGGAAAGTTGCCACGCCAGAGATCCGATCACGGTGCGGTTTCTGTGGTTGTGTCTTGGACTCGTGGAAACAGAGGACTGAGCACCTCAGTGAGCATTTCAAGGGGGGTAATACGATGGCCGACTGGAAGGGAGACTGGGGTTTTGAAGCACCGGTGCTCGAGATGGTTGAGAATTCAATCCCACCCTGTATGAACCGGCCCTTCAACTATCCCGTAGATAAGCTACCGAAGTCTAACTTGTGGTAATATAGATCTCATTGACAATGAGCGGAACTCGCCCTTCCCCTACCAGGCCTCCAATGCCCCTGCGGAGACGCCGCGCTCGGCTTATGAGCTCATCAAAGTCGAGCTGGCACATTTCATGCAGAACCACTACGAGAAGCATCACACCTTGCCTAGTGACGAGCAGATGCAACTCGAGAGCTGTCGTATCATTTTTGCCTCCGAAGTCTTGTCCATCCGGGAGATTTCGTATCCCTTTTCGTGGCTGCGTGATCTCCTGATGGGAGACGCCGACCTCATGAGACAGGCAAAGATAGGAAAAATGCGAACGCAGGCCGAAAATAGGCTGTCCACTCTCAAGCTGAATGGCAAGGATACTCTGTTCGAGCGCTGTCCTCTAGAAGAACAGCTGCACGAGTTCGTCAGGGCGAAGAGGCTACTGGGGCTAACGGCCATGGACGAAGAGCTGCAGACAGAGAGCTGTAACATCGTTGGCCGTATCGAGGAGGTATCGACGGCGCCCAGCGACTTCATTGCCAGCTGGCTTGTGCGGTGCATCAATCGATCCACCAACTGGCTTGCCAACTTTAGACAGCGGGCCCATCTCCCCCGGACCGAAGACATCGTGGTCGAGAACGAACGGTCGACAGACGCGACCAAGATCGACTCAACCATCCACAACTACAGCAGACTTGAGCGCTCCTTGGCCGACTACGTCGAGAGACAGAGAAGCCTTGGCATCGAGCCTTGCAACGATAGCCTGCAGAGGGAGGCCAGGATCATCATTTACGAGTTCGATGACGGCTGGAACCAGACTGCCGCTGACAACGTGGACTGGCTCACGGCTTTCCGGCAGCGTCATCCGCCCGCGCCCGCCCAGGGCTCGAGCTCAACGGCTACACCAGCGTCTCAGGGCCAGATATCCCACGATGGGCTTCATTCGTCCATCACGGACACTTCCCCGTCCAACGTTTCCTCTGCCAACCTTGCAAACGGCCTGACTTGTCCCCTCATGACGGGCGGGGCGGCTGGGAGCCACAGGACATCCAACCAGGCTTCTTCGGCCCTCACCCAGACCGGCCCGTTCTTCCTCAACGACGCGAATTGCTTCCGTCGCCTGATGAGGGAATTGGCGAGGTGGAGCGCAAAGTTCCCGCCTGAATCAATCACGGACGAGATGCTCCAGAAGCAGGCGAGGATCATTCTATACAACGAGTAAGTTTTATTACGCTACGGCATCTCCTGCAACAACCCCCCTCCCAGCCCTGCTGACACCCTCTCGTAGCGACGACCCGTGGAACCAGACCGCGGCCGACAACGCCGAGTGGCTACTCAGGTTCAAGCGCGATTGCGGCATCATCCGCGAACCCGGCCCGGGGTTGCCTCCCGGCGATGCCTGGTCGCTCGCGCAGGGCGGCACTGGCTTCGCGCCTCCGTATGCCTTTCCCAAGGGAGACATGGCCCCCTTCAGCGAGAGGACGACGGACGTGCCAATCCGGAACATGAAGGTCTTTGAGATCCACTCAGACATCACGAACCGCTACTTGGAGACATTCAAGACGAGGTACCCCAAGCCGGCTACCATCTTCTGCTCCCGCGAGCTCGAGGACGGGCTCGTCAGGTTCGTTGAGACGGAGGTGGCGCTCTCTGGGCAGTTCCCCGACGACGACTCCCTCAGGGCGCACGCCTCCTTCATCTTGAACGCACCCGAGACTGCGGCGGACGACCCCACTCTACTGGGCAAGTTCAAGGGCTGGATGATGACGAGGGGTCAGCAGTCCGGTCAGCAGCAACAGCAGCAGCCCGTTCTGTTCCAACCACAACCGAGGATGTCGCTCCCGTCAACGTCGCCATCCACATCGACTTTGCCCACGGGTATGGACCTGACGCTCTCGGATGCGGAGATGAACTGCATTCTACGAGACATGAACTTCGATCTCAGCGCCGCGGACCTGGAGGGCCTCGACATGGCCATGGAGATGGATCTCAGCGGTGGCGCCGGATCTTCTTCTTCCTAGTCACATGGGAAGGAATTTGGCACACACAGATTTCGCATTGGGGTTAACGACTTTCACGACGTTCCTTAACATGTGTAGAATTTGGGGAGACATCGGATTGGATTTATTATATATATCAAAAGATCTCCTATTTTTCATCATCGTTATTTTATTTATTTTTTTTTAAAAAAAAAGAGAAAAGAAAAGAGAAAACCGAACTGCCAGATGCAGCAGACATAAAACAGACGGAAGAGCGGAACACAGCAGGGCCCCAGGTTTGCTACTATACCCAGAATAAATAAATATTTAAAAAAGCGGCGAGCCCCTCACATTTAGATCAACTGTCTCTGATGACCCATCTCTACCGATCTTACGCTCTCCTCCACCTCCGCGATCGGACGCTGATTAGCCGAAGCCGTAAGGCAGCCCCCGTCCTGCCGAGCGCTGCCCTCCGTTTCATTTCTTGCCTGCGCGCTAGCGACAAAGAGGATAAGATGCGGCGTTGGAGGCGGCAGCATTTCAAGGACTGCACTGTAGAGGCGTGTTCCTTCGCCAAGACACATATTGTTAAGCAATGGATCACAATCCTACCCTATGCTTACCTGCTGTGCTGACGGAGTCAACATCACGCACGCTCATCTGACATCATTGTACAACGCCTCTCCACCATCCATAACCGCCATTCAACGGCATGCCTTAACTGTCTTGAGCTTCGCCTGTCTCTTCGAAACGACACACCTGCCACTTGGTAACCTTGCTTCAGGGCTAGCTCGCGCAGCCCCATCGTTCAACAGCCCTATAATTTTACCAATTTCTAGACGGAAACGGATCTGTACCCGGCAGCGATGACAGGACCGGGCTCGGCCACCACGGCCCGCGCGGCCCGCACCAACCGCACCAGAGCGCGCCAGAGGATGCCCAAAGCGGCTCCCGCCTTGGAAGTGCCAGACATTGAGCAAGATGCATCGGAGAGAAAGCGGGTGCTGAATGTTTTAGCCCAACGTAGATACCGTAAGATTCACCGTCTCGTCGCCCCTCATTCCATCTCGGCTCACTTCCAGGCTGATCGAGAGAGACAGGAGAACGCAAGAGGCAGAGCCGCCTCGGTAGGGAGAACAGCAGCGACGCTGCTGTTCCAGAATGCAGGGTGTCTGAAACAGACGCTGGCAGTGCTGCCCCTTCACTCGTACTCGAGACCGGTGACCCGATTGAGCAGGTTCCAGACCAAGGCCGGCCGTCTGCCAATGAAGTAGATGGCGCCATTGCGGGCTTCAATATGGATGCGTCTGCGGAGTGGCTGACTGATCCGTCAGACAGCGACTCGATATCGGACACGCTATACGGCACGAACCCAACCGTCTTTGGCGCGGGCCTACATGTTGAAACCGCGAGGGTGGCATTGCCCAGCACGCTATCGACTGTCGACCCTGCAATGCTGATGCAGGGTGCGTCTCTGTCACCGCCAGACTTCCCTGATAGTTATCTCCTCCCCATGAGCGATCTGAAGGTCCTCAAGGCGCTCCTTCGGGTAGCCACTAGGCTAGGGTCCTATTCTG
This sequence comes from Colletotrichum sublineola, assembly GCA_020631755.1. Lineage (NCBI taxonomy): Eukaryota > Fungi > Ascomycota > Sordariomycetes > Glomerellales > Glomerellaceae > Colletotrichum > Colletotrichum sublineola. Next base: position 3,008,188 of record JAHSQG010000006.1, on the reverse strand, counting down.
TCATGTGGGACCCCGCAGCGACCTCGCCGTTCAACTTGGGGATGGGGACGGCGGCAGAGCTGCTGCCCGAGACGTGGCGACCGACGACGTCGCAGATCCTCGTGCCGCACCACCCTATCATGGACTTCCTGCCGTGGCCGGACGTTCGCGACCGCATCATCAACCTCTTCAGCCTCCCCGACGAGGCGAGGCCGCCCGCGGCACGTGGCCAGCTTGGACTCGTCAACTTTGCGTACGACTTGGAGGATTCTGGCGAAGGGGCGCGCATCTGGGGCGCGGACCCGTACGACGCGTCGAGCTGGGAGGTCGGCCAGGTCCTCTTCGAGAGGTGGTGGTTCGTGTTCGACAGGAAGGTCATCGATCAGAGCAACAAGTGGCGGCGACTCAGGGGCGCGGCGACATTGCAGATACGGCCCGGGCATGATGGTTGACCGGTCCGAGACCGGTTGAGCGTCTTGCGGGGTTCCAGACGAGTCAGAACGTCAATGTGGACGGGCAAAATAATATCAATGCCGTCCAAGAGGTGAGGGCGAGAGCTGTTCCTGGCTCTCTGGTTCTACATGGCAACGGTCTAGGCGCCCAGCTACGCGAGGATTGCCAGACCCCCAGGACACGGCCTGGCGTGCCTATCCGTGGCCCCACGCCACAAACATGCCGTTCACATCGACAGGCAGAGGTTCCGGAAGGAGTAGATTTAACCGGATAGAGAGGCTAGAGGCACCGCAGCATACAGCACTCAAGCAGCCGGGCTAGTGCATGTAGTCACCTGGGCCAGAGACGATTGGCCATACCTCACTGGTCTGGAACAGGAGCTTATGCGGGAACTTTTTAGTCAATCAGGACGTGTAAAGCGCAACTGGAACCCCGCAACCCCGTGCATACGGTATCTCGGAGGGGAAAAGGAACGGAGTTTTCCATTCTACGCAAAGCTTGCTTCTGGGCAGGAAAAGACACCGGGCGGGTGAGTATGTTTCAGTGTGGTTCGGAGGTCGCGCCGTTGTCAGCGTCGAGTTCGGCTGCGGATGTTCGGCGTCATCGGCCGTGGTGACACGGCCCTGATGTAGCCGGTGTATCAAGAGTCTCCAATGGCCAACCTTATTTGTCGAGGCATGACAGAATCCCATGTTTCCTTCTTTTTTTCTGGGACAGCCTCAGCGCCGCAAACTTTAGGAACAAGCGGATGTTGTCATTCCAGGGGACTTGACACTGGTTCCGGCGAATAACCTCTGCAACAATATGTTATGGTTTTGGGCAAGAAGAAGAGAGCTAGTCAGCCTGTCGTCATTTTGGGGTTTCCCGGTGGCCGTTTCCCGCCCGGGCCCAAAGGAAAATAGCGTGGGCCCCCGTTGCCGCGCGAGAGATTGGCCAATGATGGGGGGGTACCGACCCCATCTGTGTGTAATTCATGGTAGCAACTAAAATAGAGGGAAAAGAGATGCGGTATCTGGAGAGGATGGAGACAGCTGGAGAAGATGGAGATGGTTGGAGCAAATGGAGAGAGAGAGGCCCGCCAGACTCAGAGACTGGGTGGTACACGTAGGCAGGTAGTGGCTCGCCGCCGACGACGGACCGAGGAGAGGAGGGAAGGCCCTGGTTGGAATAGAGTTCTACACGTACTACTACTTACTGTAAAAGTGGATGGTTTGGCTGGATGAGATGAGGGTGTGTGTACCTGACGTAGCGTACCTCTAGCGCAGGCCCGTTCTGGCGGTGAAGGGATGAAGCAGATAGGAAAGTATGTATGCGTCGCCCTAGGTCCATCGTCCGGACACGAGCTTCTCGTCTACTCAGTAGGGAGTTAGACAGACCGCTACGGTTCTGCTAGCAAATCTCGGGTAAAGTTGGCAGTTACGCAGTCCATTTTCTGCATGACTGTCTTGTCTCCTTGCCTACCCAGGAGACGACATGCCGCCCGTCAATGGAATGAAAAACCACAGAGACCCGATACGATTCTGCCAGTAGTGGTTTTTGATTCTTTTTTTTCTGCCGCACCCCGCAGCTGCATCGTGTACGTGAGGGGGGTGCGCCCGTTGGAGGGTACGTTGAATCGATTGGTGGGGGTGCCCTCTGCATCGGCATCCACCCACCTACCCCTCTGCACCCTCTCTCTCACTCTCTGCCTGAAGGGAATGGAGGGGCACTCGCCAACCTATCATAGGTGCTCCTCAAATGCAATGCTCCTTCTTCGGAGCTCTTCCACTACCAAGCGTGGGTTGGGAGTTAGGTATGGCTACCTAGGTACCTAGGTACCTAGGTACCTAGCTAGGTACTGTACATAGAGCCCAAGCTATCACCTTCCAATACGTATGTACCCCCCCGTCCCTTTACCTCTTCAGTGCCACCTTCTCTTCCCTCCCGGTCCGACACTGGTACCTCTCCCATCAGCCAATTTTTGCTTTTGCAAAATTCCCCAAACCTCCTCCTCCTCCTCCTTCCGCTCCTCTACTTTCACTCACACCTTTTGCTTCCTGTGAGTGACTTTTAGGACTCTGGGAATCTGTTACAACGCGGATCCGAAGATTTGCTAGGAACGCTTAACCCCCAAAGAGACTGACTAGTGAGTTGTCTCCCTTGCTTGCTTTACATGTTGCATCTTCAGTCCGCTCCTTCATCCAGTTGTTCCTTCAACACGCGCCTTTTAATACCCCTCCATTCCACCTGTGCCTTGTCACCATTTTAACCCCAATACTCCTAGCTCCTGTCTCTCTCACTCTCTGCTTCTCCCTTGGTATATGGCGCTCTTACGCCTCATCTAAATAGCTTCAATTCCCCCTACACTTACTACCCTTACCCCACCTTGCCCACATCCCTCTTGTCAATTGAGTCTCTAACAAAGCTGCCCTTTAGCACCCGACGAGTCTACATACAGCGCCCTCTGGTGGCCATTATTCACGCTTCTTGTCCCCTTCTCCTGAACTCCTTCGACTTCTTTCATCCACGCAATAACAAACATGCATATCAAGTCCATGCTCGAGGAGACCCGGAGGACGGGCGAGCCCTCCTTCTCCTTTGAATATTTCCCACCCAAGACCGCTCAGGGTGTCCAGAACCTCTACGACCGTATGGAGCGCATGTACCACTTCGGCCCCAAGTTCATCGACATCACTTGGGGTGCTGGCGGTCGTATCGCCGAGCTGACCTGCGAGATGGTCCTCCAGGCCCAGTCTATCTACGGCCTTGAGACATGCATGCACCTGACATGCACGGATATGGGCCTGGACAAGGTCAATGACGCCCTCCGCAAGGCCTACAAGGCCGGCTGCACAAACATCCTGGCCCTGCGCGGCGACCCCCCGAGAGAGCACGAGAAGTGGGAGGCCACCGACGATGGCTTCCGATACGCCAAAGACCTCGTCAAGCACATTCGCGCCACCTACCACGACCACTTCGATATCGGAGTCGCTGGCTACCCTGAGGGCTGCGACGACAACAAGGACGAGGAGCAGCTGCTGGACCACTTGAAGGAGAAGGTTGACATGGGTGCCAGCTTCATCGTCACACAAATGTTCTATGACGCCGACAATTTCGTCCGCTGGGTGGGCAAGGTGCGCGAGCGTGGCATCACCGTCCCCATCATCCCCGGTATCATGCCCATTGCCACCTACTCCAGCTTCCTCCGCCGTGCCAAGCACATGAACTGCAAGATTCCTGAGGCCTGGATGGCTGCTCTCGAGCCCATCAAGAACGACGACGTTGCCGTCAGGGAGGTTGGAAAGGGCCTTGTTGCCGACATGTGCCGCAAGATTGTTGCCGCCGGCATCCACCACTTACATTTCTACACTATGAACCTGGCCCAGGCCACGAGAATGGTTCTCGAAGAATTGAACTGGATGCCCACGAGCGACCGCCCCGTCAAGCACGCCTTGCCTTGGAAGCAATCTCTTGCTCACGGCCGTCGGGAGGAGGATGTACGCCCCATCTTCTGGAAGGGTCGCAACAAGTCCTATGTGCTCCGTACTCAGGACTGGGACGAGTTCCCCAACGGTCGCTGGGGTGACTCTCGATCTCCCGCCTTCGGTGAGCTGGATGCCTACGGCATTGGTCTAACGGGCACCAACGAGCAGAACCGTAAGAAGTGGGGCGAGCCCAAGTCTATCAGAGACATCGCTGCCATCTTCGTCCGCTACCTCGAGACGGAGCTCGACTCACTCCCCTGGAGTGAGGCGCCCCTCACCAGCGAAGCCGACCCAATTCGGGAGGAGCTCATCGGCTTGAACAAGCGCGGACTGCTCACCATCAACTCTCAGCCTGCCGTTGACGGCGTGAAATCGAACCATCCCGTGCACGGCTGGGGCCCCGCAAACGGTTACGTCTATCAAAAGGCCTACCTCGAGCTCCTAGTGCATCCAGATATGTATGCCGAGATCGTCTCACGTATTGAGAAGAACCCCGACATTACGTACTACGCCACCACCAAGAACGGCAACCTGAAGTACAACGCAACAAATGACAGCCCCAACGCCGTCACCTGGGGTGTCTTTCCAGGCAAGGAGATTGTGCAGCCCACCATCGTCGAAGGCATCAGCTTCATGGCCTGGAAGGACGAGGCCTTCCGCCTCGGTATCGACTGGGCACACTGCTTTGAGGCCGGAACTCCCAGCAGAGTGTTGATTGAGCGTATCATGAACGAGTGGTACCTCATCAATATTGGTAAGCCCGAGAAATGATCCTAGTACAGCTGTGTCATACTGACATCCCTTTAGTCAACAACGACTTCCACCAAAAGACGGCCCTCTTCGACTTGCTCGAGGGGCTCGAAGTAAAGGAATACACCGACATTCCCGCCGAACCCCAAACCAACGGAGCGGCCAAGGAGCAGGCGGCAGTGGCTAACGGCAACTCCGTTTCCGTCACCGCCAATTAATGATTCTTTCTGACTTGTGTTTAACACACCCCCTTTACTATTTTCTAAGTATGCATCATGACCGGCGTTTTCAACAGGGCAAACGGATGGACGGGGGTCCTTATGTGTTTTTTCAACAAAAAGACACTTTTACACAACACGGATTCATCCACGGCATCACAAAGCGGTAAATGTGACGTGGGGATGAACCAAACATCGCGCACACCAACCACATATCAAAAAGGCGAAGAGGAAAAGGATGGGCAAGCAAAGGAGCAACTGCATCTATCTCAACGATACCCCCACAAACGGACTATTGAATTTTTTTCCCCAACGAAAAAAATAAAAAGTCGAGGAGAACCACATATTTCAAATAAGCACCAGAGGAGTTCAACACGGGTCTTTTATTTTCATGTTCTTCCAGAGATGAGTTGCTGTCTTTTTTTTTTTTTTTTCCACGTTAGGGATTTTCTGCGTTTTGATAGCGACAACTTTTTTTTCGATTGCTATAGGACAGGAAGATGACCACGAAACGCAGAATGGATTGATTACGATTGGGAACTTGAGAAGCTGGAGACGAAAGAGTACACGGGCAGTCGAGGTGCAGACGGAGGAAAGGAGGAGGATTTGGCGGCTAGGATATTTCATCTAGGCGCTTTTCAAAGCCGATCCAACTTGGGCTTGACTGTTCCCGCAGCAACTTTCTTCTTTCGGAAAGCGTCTCTTGTCGGTGATTTATACGTCGTGGAAGTCGTGTGATCTGCGTCGGCGGTAGGTAATCTGCTGCACCGAAACGGAGAGCAATCAATGCGCCATACTCACAACGATCAAGTGGGAGCGAGGGTGAGCGTGAAAGCAGCATTCCGAGTTTCCTAGTACATTGCCATGTGTCTGTTTTCCCTATCTCGGTGCTGAACTGCACTACGGCTGATGGTAAGTAAGTGAAGCCGCCTTGATTCGCCGAAACCTCCCGCTCCATACAACATTCCGACGAAGCCATGCATTCCTGATCCCGGCAACCCCCTTAGAAGCTTCTAATCATTCGAACACCCCTTTAGATCGCGGTGCCATGATCCGCAATAGTATGCTCGCCACCCTGAACCTCGCAGTCGCACTCATACTCCTTCCTGAAGGTTCCCACGTCCATACCCTCCAGTTTCTCAACCGCTCTCGTCGCAGCCGCAATCTTGGCATAACGACCACTGGCCGCGGCTGCATGGAAACGAATCTGTCCGTGCAGTATAACGCCGCAGAGGACCCGGGAGCCAGTGATGGCGGCGGCTCCGCCCTCTTCGACAGTCGGTGCAAGCTCACTCACCATCAGGCGCCACTCCCGGCATCCGAAGTTATCTTGCAGGATACGAGTGAGGTTCGTGACGGGATGGCGACTGGCGAAGGAATCATAAAGCGCCATGTCCGTGAAGAAGGGGCGGATGTGCGCGTCGAAAAATCCACGGACTTGGCTGTAGTCATAGCTTGAGTCAACAAAGAGGGCGCCGATGTAGGCCTCGACAACATCGGAGAGATACTTGGGCGCCTGCTTGACATGTATCCAGTACGCCTGCGAGAACTTCCCGTCAACCGCCGCGTCCTGCTTTGCGCACTCATGTATGTCGACAAAGTCCTGGGTCTGGTTCAGGAGAGACGCGTGGCCAGACAGGACATGCTTGTGAAGGCCCAGCTGGACGCAAAGACAGGCCAGAAACTGATTGCTGACCATGGCCGTCTTGTGCTCCGTGAGCCACTGAGGGTCGGCGTCGGGGAACTTGTCGAAGAGGAAGTCCACGCAGACCATGTCAAGCAAAGCATCGCCGAGGAACTCTAGACGCTGGTAATTAGGCAGATTCTCGTAGGCCCGGGGATACGACGGATGCTTGAAGGCACTCCGGAGGAGCGCGGGGGACTTGAACTCATACCCCAACTTCTCCTTGATCTGCCGCGCCAGTTCCTTCTGCATGGCAGTTGAATATCCAGTATGCCATGCGGAAGGGGTATAGGCGGCGTAGTAATCTCCCCACGAGGTCATGAGGTGATTCTTGTTCTTGACCATGACGGTGACTGCGCGGATCGCCATGTCAAAGTTGTTTGTTTCAGCATGAGATAAGTACGCCGCGCCGATGAGGGCTTCGCAGACGTCAGCAATAGACTTGTCTGAAAGGGCGTGCCGATGGTTCAGCGAACCCTCCTTGCCTCGGATAAGCTGCAGTCCTGATGGATACCAGCTACGGCGATCGAATGACTTTGAGCGTACATACTCTGGTAGTTTCCGATCCACGGCCTTGTTGAAGAGGTTTTGGTTGCAGATCAAGAGCATACGTTCGATGTGGTATGCACATTCGTTGTCCTTCGGGTTTTGAGTGAAGATGGCGATAGTCGTAGCCATCTTCAGGAAGCAATCACCGAGAAACTCCAACCGCTCGTAGTTCTTTCCCATCCCTCCCTGAAAGGTGATCTTGTCCTTTTCGTGCTCATCACTGTTGTCTGAGTCTTTCGTGACCGCCTCGAGAGCCAGGTCAGAGCGGATGTCGAGTTCCAGAAACTTGCACGCATCCAGAGCAATCAAGGCCGCATCAATGCGGTGAATGATGGCAGGGAATGTGAAGGCCATGACAACAGTCTCTATGGGGAGCTGCGGACGTTAGCTCTGCAAGATATTGTCTGAGAACCGCCCAACTTACTGTCGACACCCTCAGGGGCTCCAAAATAACATAGCAGATCTTTGACTCGTCATTGGTGACTTCCACAAAGTCATCGAGAAGGTTTCGTCTTAAAGATACCACTTCGGCTTCAACGACAGGCTGTGAATCTCGCCACGTTCTTTTCGCTCGACTTTTCATCCACAGACTCACGCTGTACTCCTTGATGTTTTTCTCCACCGCTGGATCGCGCCAGGCCCTGTGGCCAGGACCAGGCACTCCCTTTGGCACTGGATCTGTCGGCTTCATGTCTTTACGAACTCCGCGCAGGTAAAGCTTGCGAGACCCTGCATAATAATCTATTGCCAGTTTATCCTGAAAGAATTCATCTGCTGTACTGTCGTCCCATTCCAGATATTCTTTGTCCTTCGTGTCCTGAAGATGATTCCAGTCGATCAAGGTTGCAGCGTCTGCTCGCGCTAGGTCTCCAGAATGGTGATGACGAGTTGGGGCGAGGAAGTAAGGAATTTGTTGAATCGTCCCCGCGTACTCCTTGCTGAACATGTCTTTAAAGATGCGGAAGGTAAATGCCTTCAAGAGCTCTGAATCGGTTTCGGAGATTTGGACGGGCGCCGGGAGAGTGACCACGAAAGCCTCTGACTGCTGCTCGTTTCCAAGGAACAGAGGAATAGCCGGAAGATCAGGTAGCTTTTCTCTTGTGAGGAGCAGTAGAGGCTTTGAATTCCTTCCCACAGCATCGGGTGTTGCGAGAACCAGTATATTGACGTAGAGGTGACTGAAAGAACCAAGACGAAACCAGATATCTGGCTTGGTTCTCATCTTGTATTCCACTCTCTTGTTTGAGCTAATAGCAAGACGAGCGTTCCGCATAGCATGAAGCTTCTTGGTGAAGACTGGTTGTAGGTTGTGATCGATATATTTCTTTTTGATCAGTTTCTTGCACATCTCGAATGCGGCCGAACAGCGGGCAGCCTGCTTGTTACTTTGTGGGAATCCTGTAATGTGCATGATCGGAGACTTTTCCGGTAACTGGACTTCTGCAACGAAATTCTGTCCCTGATTAATAACCACGTACTCCGGGGCGCAGACCTCATCGTTGGATTGGCGTAAGGAAGCGGCGAAGTTTGCTAGTACCTCGAGGCTAGAGGTCCATGTCAGTACCGCACCGGTGGACTCAATGAGATAGGATTTGTAGTGCAAGTCTCCTTTGAGAATGCTGGCCTCGACATCGAACCCCATGATCTTTTTGTCCTCGGGCAGAGCATTGCAGAAGCGGCGTAATACGCTCTGATCATACGTAGCCTGCAACACCATACGGGCTTGTCTTCCATTACCGCCCTCAATGAACGATATATACTCTGAGTCCTGCCGTCTCGCGCGCCCTTTTGATTGGATGTACTGAATCACTGACTTGTAAAGATCGAATCGCATGATGAGGTTGCAGTCGGGTATATCGAGCCCTTCTTCAGCAACCTGAGTGGCGAAGAGACAATTGACTTCTGCATGTCTGAACCTATGAATTGTCAAGACTTGCTGTTTGAACGACATGTTCGCAAGTCCCGTATCTGCTTGACTGCCAACTAGTACTGCCGGGTTGAGACACGGGAGCTTGATATGATCCTGCTTGAAAAGATCCGCAAGCAGTACTGCTCTGAGCCTCATTTCCACGAAAACAATGCAGCGATATCTCGGCTCGCTTGTAAAGCGGAGTCTGAGCTCTTCCCACAATCGAAGGACTTTTATTGATAACTGGTCCAAAGTCGGCGTGGCAGGCTTGAATTCATGAGTCCGGATAACATCTCGAAGCTTCTGAACGGCCACAGTCTCTCTGTCGTCTGATTCAAGGCCAGAATAGTTCATGTCGGTTCGTTGTGCTAGCCTAACGATTGTCTCGTCTGTCAGGAAAAGCTGCCAGAAACGATCCGCCGCCCAAGAGCCAAGAGAAGATGTTGCAGCTTTCGCAAAACATAGTTCTTTGCTGAAGTGCTGGTTGCGGCCCACGAGGGCGTTGATCTTCCGGTACAGCTCTGTCTCGTAAGGCATGGGGAGGCTACTGTAATGGATTTCTCTTTCCGTTATCTTTCGAACATGTGAATTGCGGGAGAGTGACTCCTCGGACACTGTTGCGATTTCGCTATGAAGAAGACACTCAAGCTGGGCGGTAGCAATCTTGACGTCCGTCTGGGCGTCGACAGGAGAGGCCGTCATACCGAGAATCCTCGGTCGCTTGTTTGTATCAGGCTCCTTTATGTAGAAATCCTTGATGATACGAGCGTAAGGGTGGTTCTTCTTGGTATGATGAGCTTCATCAAAGATAAGAAGATTGATCTGCTCCATGCGGATGTATGAGTGTGTCAAGCATTTCTGCAAAATGGCCGCGGTGCAAACGATAACCATGTTTTCTTTGAATTGTTGGGCCCAAAACTCGCGGGACCACATCTCATCGACCATGTCACCACAGAAGCGGGCGACCGGGTGCTCCAAGTTACAATCGAGAACGGCATGCTGTTGGAATACGAGAGATACCTTGTCCACCTGTTTATACCGTTAGTTCAGCATTGTTAAAGTAAGACCGAGCTACTCACCAGAAAGAAGGCAATGCGTTTCGGTCGTCCAGTCGCACGGTGTTCAATCTCCTTCTCAAGGATGTGGCGAAGGAGCAAAGCAGCAATCAAGGTTTTGCCAGATCCAGTATCCAAGACAACGATGGTGTTCTTACTCTTGGCTCTCTCAAAAAGCTCGATTTGATACTCGCGTGGAGTCTGGATGATTCTGAATCTGTCGTTCTCCTGCTTCATTAAGTGCGCTACGGATCCGAGGTTCGGCTCCTTAGGCGCGTCAGGGCCTGCTTCCAGCACCTTGTCTTGGTTTGACTCGATCCATGATTGAAACTTTGCATGATCGCGACGCTTCTTTTCTGATATTTTGCGAGGCTGCTCAGGATTTAAACTCCAGCGACGGTATTCGTCTTCGTCTTTATCAGGACCGCGATCTTCGTCGTGAATTTCGAAGTCGACGTCTGAAACCGGGCTTTCGCGCGGGGAAGTCGCCGAGGGGGACACTGGAGAGCACTCCCTCATGTTTGAGGTTATAGTATTCTGTGCAAGAGGCTTTGAGGGCATCGAGTGTTCCAAAAGACGTGGACTTGAGCTTGCCTCTAAATCAACGAGACAAGTAGAAGTAGAGAATGAGTTGTCGACACTTTGGCTTTTGCAAGTCTCCATATCTGAAAGAAGCCTTTGTGTACTTGCCTTTTTTTATTGCGAAGGACTGAGTACCTACGCTTGGTAGGTATCTTGTCAAATCTTGAGGAAGGAATTAGGGGCACGGGGTGTAAAGATACCTGCAGAGCAAAACGGAGGTACGGATGAAAGAAGCCCCTCTTTCTGGGAGATAACATTCCTCGGCAGTCTATATCCTAGATTATGACCATGGATGCAATGGAGCGACTGAGCAGCAATACAAGACGGAGTGTGGGAGAAAGGGTTTTGTATCCGTTCAGAGGCACCGGGTGGAAACGCAGGCTGCAAGGATGCAGAAGTTTCCAAGCGCGCCTTCTCTCAATATGGATATAGACACAATAACGGCAACGGGAAGCCGCACAAGGCAGGAGCAAACAAAATCATCAGCAACAGTGAAGTTGCCGGGGTCTTATGCACCAATAGCACTGTCCCCCAAAGTCTTGCCTTGTTCGGCATTTTTCGATCATCAGATCACTACCAGGACCAAGTAAAATGTTATTTTTTGCAAGAATGAAGCACCCAGCAACACGAGTGTCTATATATGTTCGGACAGAGAATAATCGTGAGACACAGGTAGAGGAGTGGAAGTAGAGGGGATTCCAGTGAATGCCGAATTGACTACGTTCTTCGTGTAGAGACTGATTATTTGCAGCACTCATTCCTTGTTTGCTCCGCTTAAGACAGCTGCTTTTCCAAAGGTCAGAACAAGAGGTCTCGCCAGCCCTTTTTTCTTCTTTTTTTTCTGACATAGCATGTAGGGCACACACTATTATAGCTCGTATCGGTGGTTTCAAGTGTAGCTAGCTAGCTCGGAGCTTAGGTATTGGATGGCATATGTTCCGACTTTCCACCTGGAAAGCTTAACACTGCAGAGTAAATACGCAGATACAGTTCAAGTTGTGGTGATAAATTCCGTATGGGAACAAACTTGGGCTCAGCTGCAGTAACGAGGTAGAAAGCGGTGACGACTGCCAGGGTGAAGTTATCTCATTTCCGCGACGTACACTAAGTACGCAGTAGAGCTCTGCCGGCCTAGACCCTGTCGTCACCCCACCTCCAGCACAACTCCCCGTCCCGCTTAGATAAGGACCCTGCCGAGCGGCGCAAATCGCCACCAAAGGAAACGTTTAGTCGTGATGCTTTCTTTCCACCAGTACATATAGCACCAGACAAAGTGTTGCGCTGTAGTACCTACTCATCCAGTCTAATGCAGCGCAACCTCGCAAGAATCAAACGTCGCCACACTTAAGATACCCTGATCGCCACTGATATAGCTTTCAAGACGTTTGCTAGGCACAACGTCACCCCCTACCGTCTGGCGCGAAGCTCGTAAGGTCGGCATTCCCCCTCCACATAGCTGATACTCCCTGCCTGGCCACCTCCCCTTTGAACGATACGCACTTCGCAAAAGCCAAAATACCGCAACCATGGCAGACGAAGACAAACCCCAAACTCTCAAGTCCGTATTCGCCTCGGCCGAAAGGAAGCGTCTTGCCCTTGAGAACTCATACGAGGCCTCCTCACCGAGCTTCCTTGACGACCTCCGCAATGCCATCTCCGAGTACGAGACCTGCCTGGACCTCGTCTCCCGCGCCGCCCTCTTCTCTTCAAACGAATCCCTTGATGATCTCTCCACCTCCTCCCTCGCTTACCTCCTCATCACCGCCCACCTCGCCGAGCTGCACCAGAAGCTTCCCTCGCGCCGCCCCATCGAGCGGCGCGTCGCCCTTGAGCGCGCCCGTGAGTCCTACGAGACCTTTCTAGGGTCCCTCGACTCCTACGACCTCCTCTCCCCGCAGCAGAAGACCCTCTACAGCCACTACACCGACGAGCCCCTCACTTTCACGACTCTCGGCACCAATGACCCGGCCAAGCGCCGCGAGACTAAAATCGCAAACTTCAAATCCGAGCGCGCTCTCCGCGAGCGGCTCGACACGCTGCGCCGGAACCCGCGGTACCAGAACGAGGACGGTGATGACGAGGTTGTTCGCGAACTTCACCTCGCCCACATTGCATATGCGGCGCACATGGCCTTCCAGGGCCTGGAGGGCATCAACCGCGAGCTCGAGGTCCTAGCCCAGGCCTCCGTGCCCCTGATGCCGTCCCCGACGTCCGTGGAGGAGGATGAACGACGCCGTGCAGTGGAGCGCGGCTCAGACGGCTACAACGAACGTCTCGAGGCACCGCGCCGACTGCAAAGCCTGTTCGGCCAGCGGGGAGGTCCGATTTTGTCCAAGGACGGCAAGCCGCTGCAGCCCTTCACGCTCGTTGGAAATCGGGGGCAGATGGCCGCGGACGTCTTCCGGCCGGGTCACAACCTGCCGACGATGAGCATCGATGAGTACCTTGAGGTGGAGCGTGAGCGGGGAGGCATAATCGAGGGTGGCGGTGAGGCAAGCTGGCACCGGCCGGAGCCGAACGAAGATGACTTTGATAAGGCGGATGAGGAGACGATGAAGGCGAGAGCATGGGATGAGTTCGTCGAAGCGAATCCCAAGGGTTCGGGCAACACGCTGAACAGGGGTTGAGCCCAGGAATGGGTTATTGTGCAGCCAGATGGAAAAACATTATGGCGGGATTTCACTATTAGAGACTAAAAAAAGGAGGGAAAATACCACGATGCGATGTCATAAGGATGGATTTTGCGGCACGCCCGTACTCGATACAGCACGATGAACACATGCTACATTTGGAAGCTTGTCTGGTCTCGTTTATTGCTAGCCCATTGTCTGTGCGCATTTGATGAGAGAAGTCCCCTTTTTCCTTTGCCCTCTTATTATTCCTATGGTCTTGTTGCCCAAACTCTGCGGTGCAAATTGTTAAGCCCCCGAAACATCTGGAAGACAATATGCACCCGCCATTTTGATGCCGCCCCCTTCTGGTTCGTCTTCCTCGTTGCTCGTCCAACGATTTATACCATGACCAGGTCGTCGTCGTCGTCGAGAAGAGAAGAGGACGGGGCAACCTCGGCCGAGGGCGTAGTTGAGGACTGTCCGCCTCCAGGTGTGGGCATTTCCCGCGCACCGGAGCTGACCGCAACATACTCGGGGGTCTCCTCTCGAGAGCGGCTCTCGTCTGGACCAATCTCTGTCATGGCCTCGTCCGTGTCATCCTCTTCCTCAAAGTTGGCGCTGGCACCGGAATCCGACCGGTCGGACGATTCGTCGAGGACCGCGGCGCTGACCGCGTCGGCAATGGACTGGCCATCTGCGGGCACGGCGTACCTGGCATTATCGTACTCGGATTCTCCGTCCCTGAACGACTCCGTGCGGATCGACCGGTCATCGGCCACCACCCTGGTCCGGTTGAAGATGGTGGAGATGCCGTCCTGTACGTCGATGCTTCTGGGACCGACGGTGCTTCCCCCTTCCAAACGAAGATGCCTCATCACGCTGCTAACCGAGCCTGATGTGCTGGAAGCGTCCGAGGGGATCGTGACGCCGGTGTGGTAGGCCGGGCCCGGGCCAGCCGGTCCATAATCGGCAGGCGGCAAGGAATGCTCGAAAACGCCACCGGTGCCGTCGTCGTTGCCGCCAGCCCAAAGCGGTAGGAACTTGAGTTCGTTGTGATGTAGGTTGAGCAGTAGGTGTGGCGTCACATTCATCTTGATATCAAAGTCGGAACGGGTGCCCTCCTGGCAGAAAGGCCCGAGGAAATAATGAACGGGCACTTCAAAAGTTCTGAAATCGAATGTTGACCGCGGTTCGTCGTAGATGGATTTGGAAAAATCATTCGCGCTAATGGCAGGAAAGTCACTCTGCGGTACATTGAATATCGCTCTCCAGGCTGGGTCCCGACCCAAGTCGGGATTGTTTCTAACAAGCTCTTCGAGCGCAATCCTCAGGTACTTAGCCAGCCTTTCTAGGTGTTGACGCTGAAAGCCTGTGGAGAAAGCGCAGGCAGTGTTGGGCCATTGGAGGCTGACAGCATTGTACATGAATGAGCAAAGAGCTTTTTGCACATTGTTGAAGCGGCAGTACACGGCCTCAAGAGGTTCGAAGTGCCGAGCATCCACATAAGTGGCGCGGTGATCGTCGGCGTTTCTCAGTAAAACAGAGCTGAGGGGCTTCTGGAATAAGGGGTGAACGACGTTGTCGTTCCACGTACGCCTCAAAAAGTCGGCCAAGGAGAGCGCGGAGTCTTTGGCACTCTGGAACAATATGTCGTCAGGGTAGCTAGAGAGCACGCCGATGAGCTTCTGCAACCGCAGCCATTCGGCATTTTGCATGTCATCAAATATCGTCGCACTGACCAGCTGATTGACAAACCCCGACACACGTTCTACCATGGCACGAGCCGCGTGCTGGATGAGGTTATTCAGATCATCGCCAGGGTCGTGACGCTTGCGACCAAAAACAGTGTAGGCGGCCGCTTTGGGTGTGCCGTTGGGCCCAGCGGCTTCCTCGAGAGCTAGCTCGTTCACCAAGATCTGAAAGGCCGAGCGCGTGATTTTATCCAACTTCAGAGCCACGCCAATTTGAAGACTTTCCTCGGGCAAGACCTCGATGAAAACGGTGTTGTTGGGACTCATGATCCACTGGAGAACCGGGTCGCGCTGGAAGTGATGTCAATACGGACGCTGCCGTCATAGGCATAGAGGATGCAAGAGTACTCACCAGCACGCTCGTGCAGTCGAAAATCTTCGCTACAGCCACCAATGTCCATACCAGAGGCGCAGAATCGACAATGATCCCCTTGCCCGCGATGATGCACATGAGTCGGAGCATGGCGACGCGGTGGCGGACCGGGCAATAATCCGGTATCTGGCGATAGGTAGGGCCCAACTCGGAGGTGAAGTCGCCCTTGGACTTCTTCTCTAATACCTTGGCGGCTAGACCCATGTTCGATGTGTATGCTCGCTGTTTGAGCCTCGCATTCTGGGGCATGTTATGGTCTTGGAGGCTCTCTGCAATGGCCCATTTGGTTTCATAATCTAGAACAACAGGATCTCTCTTTTCCTTTTGGTCATTGCCAGCGTTGGTTGTTGAATTCTTTCCATCGGTAACGGTGGGATCGTCAGCCCTTTTGGGGATCATCCCTCTCCAGCAAGAACAAACATCGTCGTGGCCGGATACAACATAGGCGTCGACACCGTGCTTATCGTAAGCAGTCCACCATTTGATGATGCCCGGGGTCAGTGACACCTCTGTCATTTGGAAGACGAGTTCGTCACCCTCGGAAGGGGGGGTGAGGTCCAGAACATACTTGACACCCTCAGGGAGTTTGTTGACAAGCTTTCTCCGACGTTGTACACGGAACTGATACGTAGGGTTAAGCATCTCGGAGAATTTTGAGGAGCCGGTGTCCAGAAGCTTCTGAGAGTGCATACGAAAGTGAACCGAGTTCCACGCATGCAAGTAGCAGTCGATGCCCGCTGATGAGTCGGAAGGAGTAGGGAAGTCAACGAACACCAGTGTATCTCCTTTGCAGAGCTCGCCCTGAATGTCGTGTAGGATAAACTGGGAGTAGTGGCGTTCCTCTGAGTACGTCATGTCACGCCGAGGAGTTTGCAAATATTGATACGTGAAGGTTCTCGTTTCTGGCACAGGAACGGCGGGCTCTGTGAGGTGAATGGTTTCGAGGCTGTTTCCGTCTGCCGGCGTGGAGTGGTGTTGCGCAGAAGCAGGCTCGTCCTCTAGAGCATCTTCCCACCAGCCTTGAGCCAGGGGGAGATATGGTATGTCGTCTTGTTGAGTGTCCATGATTTGACGGCGCAGTGTGCGATGCTACAGAGCCCGCTTTGAGATAGTATTGCGAGAGCCTTTAGAGCTCGATCGCTCTTAGAGACGAAGGCCAGACGCAGCGACGGTGGTCAACGGGCAGCGGGTGGCGGAGATGTAAGCGAACAAAGTGAGAATTCCGGGCGGCTGGGAGGGCTTGAACCGGAAGCGGCGTTGTCAAGGATAGAATTGACACATATGAGCTCTCGCTGGCAAATATGTCAGGTCGCGAGTCGGGTACCGAAAGACGAATGTGGTGGTGGATCAGAGGGGTGGCGTAGCCTTCCTAGGCAGCAAGGTCTCGAGGCGAGGAGTCAGATGTCAATTAGGAACTGTCCAGGTCCTACCAAGAAGCCGTGTGCGGGCCTGTCAGAGTCTATTTCGAAATATCCAAAAAGTGAGATACGTGGCACTGAGCCTGGCAGAATAAGGTATCGCTTGCCCAGCTGTGTAATTGTTCATCCAGCAAAACGAGGCGAAGATATCCCGAGGTGTACGGAAATGCGACGGGATAAGATGTCAAGACATGAGGTTTGAGGCTTTGAACAGAGAGGGGAAGTTAGCTTAGCTGAGGCCCAAGTACCTACCGAGAGGCGAAGGCAATCAGCCAATGTGGCATGGGCGGAAATGCACTGCGGAGGGTGGGCAGGATGGCGGTTGGAAGACAACCCGTGACCTGCAGCTGACCAGATGCTTCATGGGACGACAGGCGCTCTGATTCATCTGTGGCTGCCGCAGCCAGACCACTCAATGAAGTCTTTGCCACCAGAGCCATCTGCGGTCACACCAATCTCACCTTGAGCCGAGATGCCAAGCCGTATTTGTTGACAGCGTGGGCACGAGGCCAGTATCGACATCTGAAGCAGCCTGGCATTGCACACTATGCCGAAAGACGACAGTCATATTCGTCTTGTATTTCCCACGAGTCGGAGAAGTAGAGGCCAAGGAGCCAGCATGTGCAATCGAGACCCTAAAGATTGAAATATTTGAAGAATCGGGTACGTCGCCAGAAATACTTGAAATGGATTTAAGTACAGGAGCGCACCTATGATGATAGGTAAACCAAAACTCAAGTGCCGGAAATGGGAGACGTTACAGTACCTACAAAAGTTCAGTCCCTTGCATTTTGCTGCCTGCGTGCCAGACCACCCACTCGGAGTGGATCAGCGGGTACCGTAGGCATATCGCGGCGTCTCTCGGCTCTGTCCGTCTGCGTCGGCTCTTATGGAGTGACGCCCCGATGAATACAACATACAAGCCGGACCGTCTTCAGGTGCAGAGGTCAATTATCATCGGCCAGTCCGAGAAATGAGCCGTCAAGGGGTACGCTGAAAAAAGCCTCTGTTGGAAAGGAGACCAAGGACCCGTGGACAACCCAAGTATAGGTAGGTACCTAGCAACGCTTCGGGAACGAGACCAATTCGGTTGTTGTAAAGTTTGCGTGATGTCGGTAGCAGCAAGGAGCGCTGCTGCCAAGACCTGCTGTCTTCATGCCTTAATTAACTTACCTACATAGGCAGGCGTCTAAACCAGTAGGCGGTGATCCCCAGGAACATGGTGGCTATCTAGGGAAGACGAAGCCCGGCGGCACCAGCACCGGCTCCGTCCCGATCGAGCTCTGTTAAAGAGCTCGGTACCGGTATCTAAACTCGGCCCCACCTGCAGTCCGCCGCACCACGAGAGTTCCAGGTAAGGGTCCCAGGGTTGATGGACACTTTTATCGGACTCTGATCGCACTGTCCCATATTGCACTCAGTCAGGTCAGGATATAGGCACAGTCATGAAGCAGAAACCTGTTCAGCCTCGACACAACCGGTCTGACTGGCGCGTTATTAGGGAAGCCATTCCTTAGGAAAGCTTATCCTGCAGGAACGTTCCTGCTTGTCAGGGGTGCCACAGGCACAACCTAGATATACATACATAGCCACACACCCATCTAGACAAGGAATAGATTATCCATCTTACACCTCACTTGTTGTACCCCTAGGGCGTGCCCTCACAGTTGGTAGCACGACCAGAGTTCAATCCAGGAGCCCCACCACAACCTGGGAGGCCCAATAAGAACATTTTCTGTATATCTAAAGACCCTACATCCCAGATAAAAATCGCTACAATCTGACGACCTCACATCCCGGATTGACGTGTCCCACCTCTAACCTCCATCCTCTAACCACACATGATCGTCACCATTAAATCCGACCCCACAAACCTACATACCTACACCACCTAACCCTTATACTATATACCCTCCTTATTTCCTAAGTACATCCTTAACCCGTAATGTTAACAGCTACTACTAAGCTAAGATATTAAGCCTAACAACTCCTATACTTTACTTAAATAATATAGAACCCTTACATCTAGGAGTTAGATATAACGTTAGCTACTAAGCTTATAGAAGATATCTAGCATAATAAGGCATATATAACACACTTTAATACTACATACCTAGTTAAGTAAAATAAGTCTAGATCTATTAAGGGCTTTCTTTACAGCTAGAGATATTAGGCTAAGGCATACTATAATAAAATACAACCCTAGTATAATACATAAGTCCCTTAAGCACCTTTATAACTACTACTATAATAGTTATCTCCTAGACGTATAGAAGTATTAATATTAGGGTTATCTATATTAGACCTATTGTCACAGGCCAAAAGGGGCGCGTGGCCCACAACACCAGATGGGTCGTGGCTAGTCACGTGCCTATAGGTATAAGTAGCTGTCAACTCAGGGAGTATCACAAGTTGACCATGGAATACTACTTAGACCTGATTATACCTACCTTTTGTCTATGCCATTGTCGCCTCGTACTTGCTTATTTGTTCTCTATTACTGCTTTGCTGTTCTGTTTTACTCTCTTACTATGTATCTCTATGACGCTACTATCTATTCTATCCGGCAGCACCAGCAGCCTATTTACCCTATTAGATCTATAACGGCTGCTAGGAGGGCTATATTAAGTAGTAGCACAACTACTTTAACCTAGATAACCTTAAATTTCTTTTCTTTACAGCCAGACCATAAAGGAACACACCTACCCTAAGGAGATCCTTAAGGAATAGGCATGTAACTTCTATAGCCAGGCTATATTAAGGACCTCTAATAACTATTAATATAGCTATAGAAATACCTAACCTACCTACTAGCTACTAATATTATAAAACACCTTTATAAGGATATTAACTACCTCTACTATATTAAATTCCTTATAGATAAACCCTATTATAGCCTAGTTAACTAGTAGAAAGGGTTTAAACTTAAGCTAGGTATAAAAAATAATAACTACTAGATAAAGTTATATATTTAGCTAGTAAAAAGGATTATTTAATCTATAAGGGAAAACCTAAAACTAGTAAGTAAACTTAGTTTAGCCCTAATACTAAAACCTCTATCTTAAATAAACTCCTAGATGTTATAGACCTTAAACCACCTAGTTATACTAGAGAGGACTATAGTAACCTAGGAGCCTAACCTACTATAGAAACCTTAAGACCCTTACCTACTAGACTAAAGCAGCATATTAAGTTAACTATTAGAAAAGGATATATTAGTAATTTCTCCTAAATCCTAAGGTAATCTACTAATAGAAGGTATAAGAAACTTAGAAACTACTAAAGGGAAGGAGGTCTAGAGCTAAGACCTATTAGTAAAAATAAGTAACCTATAGTAGTAATTATATTATACTAGAGGGGAGCCCTACTTTACCTAATAAGCTCTAAATAGCTTTATCCCTTAGACCTAATTCCCCTACTCCTAATAATCCACCTAAGGGTAGTAATATAAGCCCTTATACTAGATACCTAGATAATTCCCTAGTACCTAAGGGTATAGGCCTAACCCATACTTAATAGGTCCTCTAGGCTTCTAACTAACCTAGGTAAGCTAACCCACCTAAGGGTAGCAATACAAGCCCTTACTCTAAGTACCTAGATAATTCCCTAGCACCTAAGGGTATAGGCCTAGCCTATACCTATTAGGCCCTCTAGGCTTTTAACTAACCCAGGTAAGCTAATTCACCTAAGGGTAGTTACCACCTCAGTCAGGTCAGATAGCATACATACTACTAAAACAAACCACCTAAGCCCCTACCTAGGTAACTCTATCTAATAGGATAGTATAGTATATACCACCCTAAGGGACTAGACCTGCTATGCTATAGATAGGCCCCACACCTCTACTAAACCTAACAGTACAGACAGGACCATCCCCTTAAGGACAACTACCTATAGGGCTGCTAGTATAGTAAGGTCTACTACTTAACAGACTACTACAACCAGGCACGCCAATAGGGTAGGGCTCCTCTCTAATAGACCTAACAATTAACACCCTATAGACATCCTAAGTAGACATACTAGTAGAGAACCTACTAAGGGTACTTATAGAGTAGCTATTAAATACTACCCTAGTAATAATAAATACCCTATTAATAGTAGCCTAAAACATATTAGCTAAACCCTATATAGGTATGTTTTAGCCTAATATAAATATAAAGAAGTACTCCCCTAAGCCTATTTTTTATAACTACTAAGCTATATACTATAGGGATATTAAACTATAGATCTAAGTAGTAGAAAGCCTACTACTAGACTAGGGGGCTATTAATAAGGTTAGTTAGAATATTACTTAATACCTAAGGGGATCTATATAGAACTAGTAGGAATTTTAGCTATTAGATAGTAAAAAAACATAGTTAAAAACATAAGGGTAGGGAATAATTACAAACTAGATAAAACTCTAGTTTAGCCTTACTATAAGAGATATATAGAAGTAGTTCTAAGAAAACTTCTTCTCTATAGAGAAGGTCTCTAGGGATAGTAATATCTATACCTTTACCTAAGAGTACTTTAAGTATACTTACGCCTAGAGAGATTACTCTAATAAATAATTACTTACCTACCTATACTACTACCTTATGCTATAGCTATAATAGTTCCTCTATAAACCTATAGATATAGACTCTCTAGATTCCTATATTACCCTTATAGAGGAATATAGGAAGGCTATAAGGGACGTAGTAGGAACCTCTAGATATAACCTAATATATATTAATAACATATACTTCTAAGGGTAGGTAAATACTACTATAGGGGATAACCTAACATATAGGTAAAGTAACTCCTATATATACTAATATATAGTATTTCCCTCCCTAAATATCTTATTAAACTAGAGTAATACACCCTAAGGATTAGGTAATACTACTAATAATACTTACTATATTAGTAGTAATATAACTCCTAATACGTAATATATTATAGGGAATACACCCTATATAGTAGGAAATACTCCCTATATTTAGGGTAATATACTCTATATAGGAATAAATACTCTCTATATTCTATTAAATATAACTAATATAATAGTAGATACCCTATATATTATAATAAATACTACTTAGATAGAGGTAAACTCCCCCTATATCCTAGGAGATATACCTTATAACAACCTAGATAGAGTAGTATACTAGTAAAATAGTGGCTAATTCCCTAACTAAGGGAGGTTTAACTAGAACCTAAGGGAAAATACCTAAGGGGGATAGGGAAGCTATAAAGGGGACTAGCCCTACTAGAATAACTAATAGAAGGAGATAAAAGGTAATCCTACTTAGCAAGTAAGAGACTACCAACCCTAAAGAGAAGGTTAACAAAACAGCAGGTAGAAACAGCAAGCCTACTATATCTAAAGGAATAACAACTCTAAGGATAACATCTAGTTTATATAGGAAACCAACCTAAATATAGACACTATTATTAACTAACTTATTAATAAGGGCTTTATCCTTAATAAAGTTAATAAGATACCTACTACCCTAGTAGACTTTACTAACTTTACTACCTAACTATAAGCTTATAATAGTAACCTACCTAAACTAGAGATAAAGGCCATCCTATAGGATAGGGAGGAAACTTTACCCTAATAGGATAAAATAGAGGAGTACCTTACCTAAGTAGAGGAGTCTATAAGAGATAAGGATATACTCTAAGCCTAACCCCTATAGGATAAGTTAACTAAAGTACTAGCTAATATAGATATAGTAAACTTTACCTTCTAGTAAGGAGAGGTTATTAAAGTAGTTATTAAGCCTAATAGAAAAAGGGAATACTATAAGAGGACTTACCTCTAAGTTAAGGTAAGGGCTAATAAGAAATTAGAGGACTATACTATTTATATAGACATAGGTATGTTAGTTATCCTAGTAGACTAAAGCTAGGTAATAAGTTTTATAAAGAACCTATATTTTAACATAATAGAGCTATAGATAATAGGGGTAGTTAGATTATTATTTACCCTATAAGAAAAAGTCACCTTTAACCTATATATAGTAGGAATAGTAAAGGGAATAGAGATTAAGGTATATACTATAGTTATAGTAGGAGTAGTTAAAAACCTCCTAGCTAAGCTATTACTTAGTATACCCTTCTATAATAACTATAGTATAATAGTAGACTTTAATAGGAAAACTATAACCCTCTACTCTATATATAATATAGTAATCCCTATATTAATTAAATACTATTTCTTAGTAATAAGAAGGTTAATAGTAAAGTATAATACTATTATATACCCTAGGTAAATATACTACCTACTAGTTAACTATCTTAACCTCCCTAAATAATTTAAGGAGGATAGTATAAATAAGACCTACTAAGTTTACTCTACCTATATATATATCCTTAATATAGTAGTAGACTATAAGACCCTAAAGATAGTACTAGTATATAACAAGATAGTAGAGCCTATTATTATTAAGAAGGGTACTAAGGTTAGTTAAATTATACTAACATATAGGGAAGAAATAGCGTAGTAGATTAACTAAGAAACATTTATGTAAATTACTAATAACATAACTATAAACTTTACTAACCTAACTAAGGACTTTATAATAACATTAGAAATAGTAGAGGAGGAGATAAAGATAATAGATAAGGTCCTACTAATCCCTAAAGAGGTGCTAAACTATAGTATTAGCAAGCTAGATATCTACCCTATAATAACTAACCTCTATAGTATAGAGATCTATATAGATAACCTGAAATTTACTAAAAAACTCTATAATCTCCTTAACTAATACTATATCTACTATAACTATAGGATAATACCTATCCTAGATAAGGAGAAGATAAGGATTAAGCTTATTAACAGCTAGTAGAACTAAAAGTCCTATATTAAGGTATTTCTACTAGGACTTAAGGATATAGAGTTCCTTAATAAAGAAATAGAGAAACAACATAAGAAAGAGAAGACTAGTTAGTAAATTAGCCTAGCAGCCCTTATATACCTAATCTTTATTATCTAGAAGTATAAGGAGGATAAGACAAAGGGGAAAGGACGCGTAGTAGTTAATATATACCCCCTTAATAAGTAGGCATCCCCTAATATCTACCCCCTCCCTAACTAGGAAGACATCATATAGTTGCTTTAAGGGAAAAAGTATATAATAATATTTAATACCTCTAGGTTCTTTTACTAGCTTAGTGTATATCCCTAGTATAGAAACCAAATAGTAATAATAAGTCCTTATAGACTTAAGTACTCTAATATTATAATAATAGGGTATAAGAACTTACCTATATACGCCTAGTAGTTTATAGATTATTTATTCTTCCTATATTATTACTTTATTTACATATATATTAACAATATTATAGTCTTTAGTAATATAGATAAAGACTACCTCTAGTACCTTAAGATTATACTAAAGCTATTAGATAAATACTATATCTATATTAGAGTACTAAAGTTATTTACTAGCTTCCTATTAGTAAAACTCCTTAGCTATATTATAGATAGTAATAGTATTTAGAAAATAGAGGACTATATCTAAGCCTTCTAGTAACTTACCTTTCTATATAGTCTATATAATCTAGAAATATATCTTAGGATAGGCAGCTAGCTATATACTAGATTACCCTAGTTTGACGTAATAGCCACCCCTCTTAACAACAAGAAGACAAGGCTAGTAGTAAGGCTATAAAAAGATAATATACTTAAGCTAGGAACCTTATGCTAAGTCTAAGTAAAGATTATTACTAAGGAGACTTTTAACCCTATGCCTAAGGAACTTAACGCCTAGAAGACACTATAAGAGAAACTTTATACCTAGGCTATATAATTTTACTATAACCCTAAAAAGCCCCTCTTCTTTAAGATAGACATATATATTAATAGCTTTAGGCTTATAGTCTTTTAACTAGATTATAACTAGGATAGTAAGAAACTACCTAGAATTAATATACTAAGGGAGTACGTCTAGCTAATTCTATTCTTATTATATACTATAATAGTAGTAGAAAAACGTTATAGCGTAACTAAGGTAGAGATTACTACTATTATATAGGCTATAAAGAAACTCTAGAAACTTATGTAGTCTAATAAGCATAAAGTTATTATCCTAATAGACTATATAGTAGTAAAAGGTATTATTACTTATATATTACTAAGAATACTAGACCTTAATAAGGTAAACCTTAAACTAGCTAATATAGTAAATTACCTATCCTAATTCTACCTAAAGATATTCTATATACCTAGGAAACTTAATATAGTACTAGACATACTCTCCTATCTCCCTATTACTTATCCTAATCTTAATAAGTATTTTCCTTATAAGGATAAACTTATAGATGTTAATAATAAAGATAATATCCTAGACTCCTTTACTAATATAGTAATATAG
The DNA here is from genome assembly GCA_020631755.1 of Colletotrichum sublineola. Classification (NCBI taxonomy): domain Eukaryota; kingdom Fungi; phylum Ascomycota; class Sordariomycetes; order Glomerellales; family Glomerellaceae; genus Colletotrichum; species Colletotrichum sublineola. Next base: position 2,983,046 of record JAHSQG010000006.1, on the reverse strand, counting down.
TATATAAGAGATAAACCCCTAGCTCTAGGGAAGGCTAATACCACTATAGTATAACTTAGTAGGGACTTTATGTATAATATTATTACTAGATACTAAGGTAATAAGAGGTTATATATCCTACTAAGACTAGTAAAGAAGGTACTCTCTAGTAGGATAGAGTATATTACGCCAGATAAGGTAAAGGAGAACACCTAGGGGCCCTAGGAAAAGTAACAGCACTACTATATACTCCTATAGGAAATTAATAAAAAAGGCCTCCTATACTATATTAGTATAGATAGTACTAAGAAACTCTATATACCTAAACTAATAGTAGGATATATACTAGAACTTACCTATAATAGGAAGTTTTACTTTAGTATTAATAGAATACTAGTAGAGCTTAGAGGTATTTATATCTATAGAAAGAAGAAGATAGTTAAGAAGTATATTACCTATTACCTAGCTTACTAAGAAAACCAGATAGACTACTAAAAGGCTATAGGATCCCTCTAACCTATTATAACTCCTAGTATACCTTATCATACTATATTAATAGATTTTATAATAGATATACTACTAGTTCTAAGTTAAAGGACCTTCTAGGTATTACCTAACTTTAACCTACTAGACTCCCTCTATACTATAACATATAAGTTTAGTAAGAAGGTTATCCTTATCCTAGGGAATATTTAGTATAAAGCTTACTACTAGGCTTAAGTATTACTTTAGATACTTATAGTATATAATTAGGGCCTGCCTTAAGTAATTATTAGTAATTATAACCTAAAGTTTATATTAGTAGTCTAGGTATTAATATTTAACACCCTTAAGGTAAAGCTCCTTATCTCTACTATATATTACCCCTAGACTAATAGATAAAGTAAAAGGATAAACTAGATAGTTAAAATTATAATCTACTTTTATATATATACTAACCTAGATATCCTATAGATAGATATAATCCTATTACTATAATATATACTTAATAACTCCCTTATAGTAATAATTAGCTACTTACTAAATAAAGTTATACTTAGCTTTTAACCCTATATAGTACTAAAATATATTAGTAATAAGGTAATGCCCTTTAAGTCCCTAGAAGTACTCTAGGAGACTTACTATATAGAGGTGCTAGCCCTTATTAACACTATAGGAGTAATTTAAAAGGAGAGGTTTAATAATAAGCACTATAAGGTAGAATTCACTAAAGGAGATAAGGTATACCTCTACCTAGGTAAAGGATACTTACTACTAGGCAAGCCTAAGAAGAAATAGTTACTATAGCATATAGGACCTTTCTAAGTTATTTATATAGTTAGACTAAGAGTATATAAACTTAACCTACTAAAACACTAGAAAGTCTACTTAGTAGTTTTTATAGTATAGCTCTAGAAGGTAGTATAAGGTAAAGACCCCTTTAGTAGAGAGGAAAAACCCCTAGAACTAGTAGAGGTTAACAATATACTAGAGTATAAGGTTAAGAGGCTTATTAATTAGAGGATTAAGTAGTAGAAGGGGTGGCCTATAGTTAAATATCTTGTTAAGTAGAAGGGATATTTACTAGCTTTAAACATATAGGAACCCTATAAGAATCTTAAGCTAAATACTAGAGAGATAGTTACTTCCTATAAGAAGGAGTAACCTATTAATTAGGTAGCTAAGGAAGAAAGGAAGTAACCTAAACAGCCTACCTATTAAAAGCTACCCTCCCTCTACTAATAACCTATTTACACCTTTCTTCTATTAATAACTACTACTATACTATAGTATATTATATATCTTTAACTACTACTATAAATATCTATATATTTATGCCTTTTAATAAGAGCTTTATTATTCCCTAGCTACTATATTTCTTTATAAATAACACCCTTATAGGCATATTATCCCCTAGTATAAACAAATATATTGTTATTTTCTTAAAGGGAAGGTACCTACCTTCTACTTCCTTCCTTCTAAGAAGCTAACTATTATTACTTCTGTTTTTTAATACCTATTATTTAGGGTATATTAACTTACCTACCTATACTACTTACTTCCTCTATTTTTTATACTCTTTAACTACTATTATTTCCTCTTTCTATTAAGCTAAAATATTACTAGTATTATTACTAGTAACTTTACTCCTTAACTATAATAACCTATACTAGTACTACTATTATTAATAGTATAGTTAGTATAGTAGATAACTTAGGAGAATACTAGTAGTATAACCTTAATAAGGGAGATATAAACTATAGTACTAATAACACAGGACTTAACTAGGATTAGTATAACTTTAACTAGCATATTAATCCTTAGCCTAGTAATAAGATAGTTACTAACTAGGACTCTCCTTATAGGCTCCTTCTAAACTATAGCTTTTACCCTATTAACCCTATCCTTCCCCCCTCTACTATACTAATCCCCTTAATCTACGCCAGACTAGTAAACCTTAACACCACTATAATAGAATAGGATAAGAATACTAAGATAACTAATACTAGCGCCATCTAGCCCTAATAGGATAAGGCATAGCACTTATAGGATACTATAGTCTAGCCTTAGTTAACTAATAAAAACCCTATTAACCCTAATAACATGTTTAGGGAGTAACATAGAGAGACTAAGGATAACAATACTAAGAGTCTAGTCTTATTAGTCCATACTAAAGACATTAAGCACCTAAAGGGTATAGATAATTCTAGTAATAAGTAGGAGGAGTATGTCGCTAAGAAGAAGGTTAAGAAATACCCCTATAAGGTTAAGGTATATATAGTATACCTTAAGGAGTATAATAAGGCTATAGACGCTAGCTATAAGCCACCTAGCCTATAGATAGTAATAAAACATCTTAGGATAGCTAGATATAAGAAGGAGTAAGCTAAGCTTAAGGTAGTATAACCTAGGCCTATAGAGGGATAATATAAGTAGTAGGACTAGACTACCTTATAGACCCTAGTAACTATACTTTACTATGCCTAGTTAATTTATATATCTCCTAATAAGGATAAGGAGTATATTCCTACCTAGGCTAAGGCTCTTACCTACCTTAAAGAGGACTTTAAGTACTACCCTAACTATCTCCTTAAAAAGGAGACCTAAGCCTAGCTAGAGGGTTTCTATAATACTTATATAAAAGTATACCCTAGTAAGTACTAGTCCCTTATATTAGACCCTACTCTTTACTACATACTAAATATAATAAATAAAGTCTATAACGCCTTTATAAAGAACAACTTATAGACTAAGTACCTCCCGCTATATGCCTACCTTCTAGGTATACTCTTTATCTACTAAAAGGGTAATTATAGTACTAAGGTTCTTAGCACCCTTCTCCTTATCTAATATCTAAACATAATCTCTATTCTAGAGATATATTATACTAGTATTAAGGGAAAAACCTTAAGGGCTATTACCTATATAGAAGATAAGATTATTAATATAGGACTAAGAGTTAATAAAGCTATTACTAAGGCTAAGGGAGTTAAGGCTATTACTAAGGCTATAGAGAAACATACTACTAATACTAAAGATAGTACTAAAGATATAGCTAATAATATTAATACTATTATTAAGAACATATACGCTAAGGGTAATAAACTTATTAAGCTAAATAAGAAAATTAATAATATAGTTATTAAAGTTAATAGAGTAAACAAGCATATTAGCCTCCTTAAGCATAAGGCTAACAACCTAGATACCCTTAATAAGTTTAAGGGTAATAAGTTTTACGCCCTAGCCTAGAAGGTTAATAATATTACTATAAAGCTTACTATATTTACTAATACTACTATTACCTTACCTTACCCTACCCCTATGTTGCCGGCTGTAACTACTACCCTACTATGCTGCCCTACTATAGAGAAGAGTACTAAGTAAGCTATAGAGCTCCTAGCTTATAACTCTACCCCTAAGAGATTATAAGTATTAATTAATAATAATAATAAGTAAGGGAACTACTAAAAGGACATAGGAGAATTAAGGAGTTATATAGAGATAGAAAGGAGTATAAACCTATATATAGATATTTTATTCTTAGCACCCTAATAAGTACCTCTTTAAGGAGGGGTACTTATTATAGGCTAAAAGGGGTATATAGCCTATAACACTAGATAGGTTATAGCTAGTTACATACCTATAGGTATAAGTAGCTATTAACTTAGGGAGTATTATAAGTTAATAATAGAATACTACTTAGACCTAATTATACCTACCTTTTATCTATACTATTGTTGCCTTATACTTGCTTGTTTGTTATCTATTACTACTTTACTATTCTGTTTTACTCTCTTACTATGTATCTCTATAACGCTGCCGTCTATTCTATCCGGCAGTACCAGCAGCCTATTTACCCTATTAGATCTATAACAGCTACTAGGAGGGCTATGTTAACAACAGTAGTAGAAAAACGTTATAGTACGACTAAGGTAGAGATTACTACTATTATATAGGCTATAAAGAAACTCTAGAAACTTATATAGTCTAATAAGCATAAAGTTATTATCCTAACAGACTATATAGTAGTAAAGGGCATTATTACTTATATATTACTAAGAATACTAAACCTTAATAAGGCAAACCTTAAACTAGCTAACATAGTAAATTACCTATCCTAATTCTACCTAAAGATATTCTACATACCTAGGAAACTTAATATAGTACTAGATATACTCTCCTATCTCCCTATTACTTATCCTAATCTTAATAAGTATTTTCCCTATAAGGATAAACTTATAGATATTAATAACAAAGATAATATCCTAGACTCCTTTACTAACATAGTAATATAGTATATAAGAGATAAACCCCTAGCTCTAGGGAAGGCTAACACTACTATAGTACAACTTAGTAGGGACTTTACATATAACATTATTACTAGATACTAGGGTAATAAGAGGTTATACATCCTACTAAGACTAGTAAAGAAGGTACTCTCTAGTAGGACAGAGTATATTACACTAGATAAGGTAAAGGAGAACACCTAGAGGCCCTAGGAAAAGTAACAGTACTACTATATACTCCTATAGGAAATTAATAAATAAGGCCTCCTATACTATATTAGTACAGATAGTACTAGGAAACTCTATATACCTAAACTAGTAGTAGGATATATACTAGAACTTACCTATAATAGGAAGTTTTACTTTAGTATTAATAGAATACTAGTAGAGCTTAGAGGTATTTACATCTATAGGAAGAAGAAGATAGTTAAGAAGTACATTACCTATTACCTAGCTTACTAAGAAAACTAGATAGACTACTAGAAGGCTATAAGATCCCTCTAACCTATTATAACTCCTAGCATACCTTATTATACTATATTAATAGATTTCATAACAGATATACTACTAGTTCTAAGTTAAAGGACCTTCTAGGTGTTACCTAACTTTAACCTACTAGACTCCCTCTATACTATAACATATAAGTTTAGTAAGAAGGTTATCCTTATCCTAGGGAATATTTAGTATAAAGCTTACTACTAGGCTTAGGTATTACTTTAGATACTTATAGTATATAATTAGGGCCTGCCTTAAGTAATTATTAGTAATTATAACCTAAAGTTTATATTAGTAGTCTAGGTATTAATATTTAATACCCTTAAGGTAAAGCTCCTTATCTCTACTATATATTACCCCTAGACTAATAGACAAAGTAAAAGAATAAACTAGATAGTTAAAATTATAATCTACTTCTATATATATACTAACCTAGATATCCTATAGATAGATATAATCCTATTACTATAATATATACTTAATAACTCCCTTATAGTAATAATTAGCTACTTACTAAATAAAGTTATACTTAGCTTTTAACCCTATATAGTACTAAAACATATTAGTAATAAGGTAATACCCTTTAAGTCCTTAAAAGTACTCTAGGAGACTTACTATATAGAGGTACTAGCCCTTATTAATACTATAGGAGTAATTTAGAAAGAGAGGTTTAATAATAAGTACTATAAGGTGGAATTTACTAAAGGAGATAAGGTATACCTCTACCTAGGTAAAGGATACTTACTACTAGGTAAACCTAAAAAGAAATAGTTACTATAGTATATAGGACCTTTCTAAGTTATTTATATAGTTAAACTAGGAGCATATAAACTTAACCTACTAAAATACTAGAAAGTCTACCTAGTAGTTTCTATAGTATAGCTCTAGAAGGTAGCATAAGGTAAAGACCCCTTTAGTAGAGAGGAAAAACCCTTAGAACTAGTAGAGGTTAATAGCATACTAGAGTATAAGGTTAAGAGGCTTGTTAATTAGAGGATTAAGTAGTAGAAGGGGCGGCCTATAGTTAAACATCTTGTTAAGTAGAAGGGATATTTACTAGCTTTAAATATATAGGAACCCTATAAGAATCTTAAGCTAAACGCTAGAGAGATAGTTACTTCCTATAAGAAGGAGTAACCTATTAATTAGGCAGCTAAGGAAGGAAGGAAGCAACCTAAACAGCCTACCTATTAAAAGCCACCCTCCCTCTACTAACAACCTATTTATACCTTTCTTCTATTAACAACTACTACTATACTATAGCATATTATATATCTTTAACTACTACTATAAACATCTATATATTTATACCTTTTAATAAGAGCTTTATTATTCCCTAGCTACTATATTTCTTTATAAATAACACCCTTATAGGCATATTATCCCTTAGTATAAACAAATATATTGTTATTTTCTTAAAGGGAAGGTACCTACCTTTTACTTCCTTCCTTCTAAGAAGCTAACTATTATTACTTCTGTTTTTTAATACCTATTATTTAGGGTATATTAACTTACCTACCTATACTACTTACTTCCTCTATTTTTTATACTCTGTAACTACTATTATTTCCTCTTTCTATTAAGCTAAAATATTACTAGTATTATTACTAGTAACTTTACTCCTTAACTATAATAACCTATACTAGTACTACTATTATTAATAGTATAGTTAGTATAGTAGACAACTTAGGAAAATACTAGTAGTATAACCTTAATAAGGGAGGTATAAACTATAGTACTAATAATATAGGACTTAACTAGGATTAGTACGACTTTAACTAGTATATTAATCCTTAGCCTAGTAATAAGATAGTTACTAACTAGGACTCTCCTTATAGGCTCCTTCTAAACTATAGCTTTTACCTTATTAACCCTATCTTTCCCCCCTCTACTATATTAATCCCCCTAATCCATACTAGACTAGTAAACCTTAATACTACTATAATAGAATAGGACAAAAATACTAAAATAACTAATACTAATACTATCTAGCCCTAGTAGGATAAGGTATAGTACTTATAGGATGCTATAGTCTAGCCTTAGTTAACTAATAAAAACCCTATTAACCCTAATAATATGTTTAGGGAGTAATATAGAGAGACTAAGGATAACAACACTAAGAGTCTAGTCTTATTAGTCTATACTAAAGATATTAAGTACCTAAAGGTTATAAATAATTCTAATAATAAGTAGGAGGAGTATATTACTAAGAAGAAGGTTAAGGAATACCCCTATAAGGTTAAGGTATATATAGTATACCTTAAGGAGTATAATAAGGCTATAGACGCTAGCTATAAGCCACCTAGCCTATAGATAGTAATAAAATATCTTAGGATAGCTAGACATAAGAAGGAGTAAGCTAAGCTTAAGGTAGTATAACCTAGGCCTATAGAGAGATAATATAAGTAGTAGGACTAAACCACCTTATAGACCCTAGTAACTATACTTTACTATACCTAGTTAATTTATATGTCTCCTAATAAGGATAAGGAGTATATTCCTACCTAGGCTAAGGCTCTTACCTACCTTAAAGAAGACTTTAAGTACTACCCTAACTATCTCCTTAAAAAGGAGACCTAAGCCTAACTAGAGGGTTTCTATAATACTTATATAAAAGTACACCCTAGTAAGTACTAGTCCCTTATATTAGACCTTACTCTTTACTATATACTAGATATAATAAATAAAGTCTATAACGCCTTTATAAAGAACAACCTATAGACTAAGTACCTCCCCCTATATACCTACCTTCTAGGTATACTCTTTATCTACTAAAAGGGTAATTATAGTACTAAGGTTCTTAGTACCCTTCTCCTTATCTAATATCTAGACATAATCTCTATTCTAGAGATATATTATACTAGTATTAAGGGAAAAACCTTAAGGGCTATTACCTATATAGAAGATAAGATTATTAATATAGGACTAAGAGTTAATAAAGCTATTACTAAGGCTAAGGGAGTTAAGGCTATTACTAAGGCTATAGAGAAACATACTACTAATACTAAAGACAGCACTAAAGACATAACTAATAATATTAACACTATTATTAAGAATATACATACTAAGGGCGACAAACTTATTAAGCTAAATAAGAAAATTAACAATATAGTTATTAAAGTTAATAGAGTAAATAAGTATATTAGCCTCCTTAAGTATAAGGCTAATAACCTAGATACCCTTAATAAGTTTAAGGGTAATAAGTTTTACACCCTAGCCTAGAAGGTTAATAATATTACTATAAAGCTTACTATATTTACTAATACTACTATTACCTTACCTCACCCTACCCCTATATTACTGGCTATAACTACTACCCTACTGTGCCGCCCTACTATAGAGAAGAGCACTAAGCAAGCCATAGAGCTCCTAGCTTATAACTCTACCCCTAAGAGATTATAAGTATTAATTAATAATAATAATAAGTAAGGGAACTACTAAAAGGATATAGGAGAATTAAGGAGTTATATAGAGATAGAGAGGAGTATAGACCTATATATAGATATTTTATTCTTAGTACCCTAATAAGTGCCTCTTTAAGAGGGGGTACTTATTATAGGCCAAAAGGGGCGTATAGCCTATAACACCAGATAGGTTGTGGCTAGTTATGTGCCTATAGGTATAAGTAGCTATTAACTTAGGGAGTATTATAAGTTAACTATAGAATACTACTTAGACCTAATTATACCTACCTTTTATCTATGCTATTGTCGCCTTATACTTACTTATTTGTTCTCTGTTACTACTTTGCTATTCTGTTTTACTCTCTTGCTATGTATCTCTGCGACGCTGCTGTCTATTCTATCCGGCAGCACTAGTAGCCTATTTACCCTATCAGATCCATAATAGCTGCTAGGAGGGCTGTATTACCTATAGGTAGTATAAGTCTTATATAACCTAGAGGATTTAACTATACTTAATAGTATTATACGTATTAGCCCTCTTAACTTTAGTATAAGACTAAGTTAGTATAAGATAACTATATCTTTCCTCTCTTATATATCTATAACTTATAGTAGTATACTATTTAAAGATAACCCTAATAATAAGGAAGTAGACTAACTTCTAATATTAGATATTAAGTTACCTTAATAATTACTAATATTCCCTTACTTTATATATTATTAATAGGACTAAGATAATATAGTATTAACTCCTATAATAGTAGTAGAGGTATCTAACCTTATAGTAGCTATAATAGTAGTATATTACTAGGATATATATATAGATTTTATAGCTATAATATAGGAAGCCTTCTAAATTAATAATAAATAGTAATAGCTATATAACTACCTAGCACTACTAGCTATAATAGATATTAGACTAGCCCCTCTATACTCTATAGATATAGGTATCTTTAACCTAGAAGTAAAAGACCTTATACACCTTAGTATAGTTAATAATAGTAAGCTTATAGTATATATAAATATCTATACTTTTACTAATAGACTAAATAATCTAGTAGTATTATAAGGTAATACCCTAGTACGTAAGGTATAGATATAATACCTCTAGGGATCTACTCTAGTATAGTACTCCTAAGTCCTTATAGTAGTAGATTAAGAGTTATACTAAGGTACTCCTATAATAGCTATAACTACTAAGCTTCTAGAGTAATTTAAACCTTATTATAGTAATACTATATATTATTAGAAGTAAGCTATATTTTCTATTTAGGATATCTAGGTATCTAAAGACCCTATAATCTATATATAGATAATATTATAAGATACTAAGGTATATAGTATAAATAATATTAAGGCATAACTATAGGTAGTATATAAGTCCTTTAATAGTATAATATAGTCCCTTATCTTACTACCTAATAAGTATATAACTTTAGAAGGTTTTCTATAGGAGATATATAAACATAAGTCTATAATATATACTATTACCTAGGAGTATATATAATTACTACTATCCTAATAATAGGTATATTAACTAAGACTACTATTATACTAGTAGGCTATATATTAGCCTCCTATATATATAACCCTATATAACGCTTATTAGTATAATAGCTACTAGTATATTAATTTATACCCTCTATATAACCTAAACTTTTAGCTATGTTTTATAGGGAATTAAGGTTACTAGGGTTCTTAGTAATAATAAGACTAAGATATAATAGGCCTATTACTATTATAACTATTAACTTAAGAACAGGTAGACTAAGACACCCTAGTATTATTTTAGCTAAGTTAGCTATAACTATAACCATCTAATTATATAAGTCAGCCTACTACTTATAGGTTTAGTAATATATATAGCCAGTAATAAAACTAAAGCTATAATAACTATAACTAAGATAGAGGTAATATATACTAAGATAACATATACTATAGTAGCTATAAATAATATAATAGTAGAGGTAATAGATAGAATAACTAGAACTATCTATAGGATAGTAATAATACCTAGTAACTTATACCTAAGTTATAACGTCTCTTAGCTCCTTAATAAATTATAGCTAACTATATAAATATATATAATAAACAGAATAACAGCTAATCCTAATAGCTATTATACTAAAGTCTATTAGTAATAGACGCTAAGGATATAGATATAAGCCTCTATAACTAAGATATAGATAATAATATATAATATAAGTAGATTATACTAAGAAATAATAACTACCCTTTTATATTAGTTAGTAAGTATACTACCTAGTTTACTACTATATATATTAAGGTAGACTACCTAGGGTATAAATATAACACTTATAACAACTCTTTCCTAAGTAATAATAAGCTCTACTAACATATCTAAAAGGCTTATACTAAAGCATTAAGACATATCAGCTATATTACTATAATATTAAATAATACCTCCTTAATATAGGCCTAGCTAATAGAATATAAGAACCCTATACTATACCTATTAGTTATAGAGTTAGTATATAACCTATATACTAAGCTAGGTACTAGTTTTAGCTTTAGAACCTAGTCCTACCTTTACTTCTAGATTATACTAAACCTAATAGAGTAGAAGATATAGTTTAATATATATAGAGATACTAGATATTTAACTATAATAATTAATAAGGTATTCTTATATAAACACTATATATACCTTAATATCTACCTACACGCCTTACCTATTAACATCTAAGGCATAGGTACTAACAGACATACTACTAAGGAGTATATAATTATAGACCTTTACTTTAAAGGCGCTACTATAGATAATAGTAAACTATAGATTACTAAGATTTAGTAAGAGGTGTTAATTATAGATAACCTAGCTGTAAACATACTAATTAGTATAGACTATATAGGCCTAGAAAAGTTTAACATCCTAAACAGCTATAGTTAACATAGCTAAAAGAGGTGAATAAATCCGTTAATGAATTCTAGCTAGTGCTACAGCTGGTGGCAGCCGGTTATATAGGCTGCTGCCAGGTGGGACTAAGTGGGCCAAGGCCAATAGTCGGGCCGGGGGATCCACCAGATCCACCAGGCTGACTAAGGCCATAGTCGCAGCTAAAAGGCGCCCCTTTTAGCCTATAACAATAGTTTTATAGTTATATAGACATATAAAATAAAGATCCCTATAGTAGTATAGCATAATAGCTACTAATACTACTTAAAGGTTATAGCCTTAGAGGATATAATAGTACTACTAAGAGAGACTACTATAATAGTAATATACTATAATATTAGTAATAATAACTAGGATTTTCTTTTTAATCCTACTAATAACCTACTAGTTATAACTTATACCCTTATTATAAACGCTAACCTATAGTATATCTATATCTATAATAATATAGAGGTACCTAAATAAATCCTATACTAATAGATATTAGGCTATCTGTCCTTAATTAATCCTATAGCCTAGGCCTAGATAGTACCCCCTAATATTATATTAGAAGTAGTAGAACTTATAGTAAAATCCCTAGTACTACTACCTCTACTATAATAATACCTTATATAACTAGACTTAGTATAGTAGGATATAGTTAAACATCCTATTAGTATAACTATATATAATAAGGACCTAGATACCTAGTATATTATAGATATAGTAATAGAGTTTTAGGATGTCTTCTAAGATACTAGCTTTACTAAGGTACTAAAGGATAAGTAGATAAAGGTATAGTTTAAGCTAAATTAGCATAAACATATACCTAAGAAATATAAGATCTACCCTATTAGTCTAGTAGGACATAAGGTTATAAGTAGAACTATAGTAAAACTTATTAATAATAGTAAAGTATATCCTACTTATAATATAGTCCTAATAGTATTACCTATATTTATTATAGCTAAGGATAGAGAGCTAGATAATAATAATAGCTATATAGTTATAGATATATGCCTAGTTAATAATATAACTATAATAGATTTCTATCTTATAAAGATAATAGTAGAAATTATATTAAAGGTAGTAGATATAATATATATTATAACTATAGACGTAATATTATTTTACTACTAATAGTAGGTATACCTATTATTATAATAAGTATTTATAGTTATAATAATAGAGGGTAAGTTTATATTCTAGGTACTACTTATAGGCTATAAGAACTTAAATACGTATATATAGTAATAACTAGATAGAATTCTTAAAGGAATAGTAGTAGATAGATACTATAATAATATAATAGTTATATCTAAAGGCCTTAACTAATATATTACTAATCTATAGGAAGTACTAATATAACTATATTAAGCTAACATATTAATTAGTCCTTTAAAATCCTTTATAGGATTCCCTTTTATAGTTATATTAGGTAAGTAGGTAGACTCCTTTAGTATATCTAACATAGAGGAGAAGATAAGAGCTATTACAAACATCTAGTTCCTAAAGACACTATTAGTATTAGAGTTATTTATTAGTCTAGTAGGTATAATATGCTACTACGTCCTATATTATACTATAATTATAGAACTACTTAAGACTTAGAAGACATTACTACTATAATAATATTACTAATATAACCTAAATAGCACCTATAAGATAGGTAAGATACTAAAGGGTATATATAAATTATAGTCTATATCTATTAATATTATACTCCCTACTACTAAGGAAATTAATACTTTTAATACTATTAAGAAGGCCTTAACGTTAATAATAGTACTAGCCTTTTTCTTATTATAATAATAGCTGTTTATTAATTTTAATATATCTTTAGAGGGTATTAGAGTTATAGTATACTATATAGAAGATAAGACCCTATAACAACTAGTTAATAAGGTAAAAAGTAGTATTATAAGGATTAAGACGCTACTATATATATCTATATAACCTATAGCCTTCCTATTACATAAGCTTAATAAGGTAGAAAAATAGTACTAGTCTATAGAACTTAAGGTTTATAGATATATATAGATAATTACTAAAACATAATACTAGATATAATAGTCTAAGGTTTCCCCTATTATACTCTATACTAATTATAAGGCTATTATAGATATTATATTATAGTAGGTACTTAATATTATAAACATAACTATAAAGATAACTACTAATAAGAAGCTCCTTAGAGTACTAGAATATATAAGTTAATTTAATATTAAGGTTAGGTATAAGCTAGGTAAGGAATATATTATCCCTAATACCCTTAGTAGATTACTAACTATAGATAATACTATAAACAGCTAGATAGGTAGGTTAGATATTATACTAAATAAATAATAGGAGTATATGTATATAGCTTACGACTTTAACTTAGGGCTTATAAGGTTTCCTCTATAAGAAATGCTATATATATAGGACTAAAACACCCTAAGGTATTTACATATTATACTACTACCTATCCTACTACCTGTTATAGTAGGCACCCTACTAAAGCTATATCCTTAACTAATAGTAATAATATGCTATATATTGCTAGAGTTCTATATATAACTTAGTAAAGGGTATAAGGAAGATCTAATATAGAGACGCCTAGGTATAATAATCTAAGATAATAACAACATCTAATAATAGAACCTAGAGAATATAGTAGACTTACTATTTTATATTAGAGATAGTCTTATCTAGAAGACAGACTATAATAACATATCTAAAAGGTTATATATCCTACACACCTATATTAAGGATATATTTAATTCTATCTATAACAGTAATTATATTAGTTATACCTATATAACTAAGTTCCTTAATAGATACTATATATATAACATATATAAGCTATTATAACAATACCTTTTTTATTACCCTTAATATAAGGTCTTCTAGACATACTAACATAAGGTATATAGTACCCTATAACCTATCCTACTACTACTATACCTATACTATATAATAACTATTAACTTCCTATTAGTACTATCTATATTAGAGGGAGGCTTTAATACTACCCTTATAGTAGTAGATAAGCTAGTAAAAGAAGTATAAATTATACTAGGGTAGTTAATAGATATAGTAGATATATAGGGATAATAGTTATAGTATTAATTACTTATAGCTAACTAGGGATACCCTAAGGTTATTATTAGTAATAAGGACCCTAAGTTTTTATTAGAGATATAGAAAAAGATATAGAAGATAGTAGGTATAATACTCCTATATATATAAGTATATTACTCCTAAATAGATAGATAATCTAAATATATAATATAAACTATTAGCTCTACCTTATGCTACTATATCTATACCTTAGATATGCTAACCTAATAGCTATTAGTAATCTTATACCTCTAATTTAAGTTAAATAACTTAAAGGTAATATTAATATAATAGGTACCTAATAAGGTAGTAAAAGGCTTTACCCCTAATAATATTATTATAACTATATATTAGAATACTACTATAAGAGGTCCTCTAGCTAGTTAAGTATTAGTTTATAACGCCCTAGTAATTACTTTAATAATAATAAAATACTACTATAACTATTAATATACTATTAGGTTTTTTAGTATAGGAGACTAAGTTATACTCTATTTATATTAGGGATATATTATCCTATAGGTAGAAGTTATTAGACGTAAGTATAGTATAAAATATATAGGACTACTTAAAGTTATTTAGCATATTAGTAGATTAGTATACTATCTAGACTTACTAAGGACCTAAAAGATATATCTAGTAATATCTATTAACTACCTTAAGCCTATAGGTATAATAGACCTATTTAGTTATAAAGTTATCTATCCTACCTATATTTAAGATATAAATAAGGTTATAGAATATATTAAGGTAAAATAAAAGAATACATAAGGCCTCTAATACTTAGTATGTTTTAAATACTACCTACTATATTATAATATTTAGATACTAAAGGTAACGTTATTATAGACCTTAATTAATAACTAGTAATACTAATAGTAGCTTAAGAAAAGACTAGGATAGTAGTAGAAGGTCTTTTTATCCTTCCTACTATATTATATTTAGCTCCTTCCTACTATATATAGTGTAGAAGTACTTTCTATTTTCTCTAACCTATACTAAAAAAAAAAAAAAACCCTCTTAAGACTTCCTTTCCTTTTCTTCTTCTTCTTTTCTTCCCTCTATTACTAACCTTACTTATCTTTTTTTTTCTCCTTTACCTATAACCCTTATTTCTTTTCTCTCCTATATTTCTTATATACTATATACCTAATACTATATATCTCTCTATAGAACTTATAGATCTTATATACCTAATCCCTACTTATACTTAGTTAACTACTTTACTAAGTAATAGTATAATAAATATAGATTAAATATACTATATAGAAGGAAGATAGATACTAGTATAATAGTATCTTCTAGTAATATATCTAATACTAATACTACTTATACTATAGTATCCTCTAATAGTATATTAGGTACTAATATAACTAATTCTACTAATATATCTAATATATCTAAATAAGAGAACATACCTAATAAGCTTATAGTATTATAGAAGGGTAAATAGAGATAGTTAGAGCATTTTAATAACTAATACCTAATATCTAACTTCCCTTTAGTATAATAGAGATAGATATTATTTAGGGAGAAAGTTCTATAATACCTACTAATTATAAAACTTAATCTACTAGGTAGAATAGATAAGATTATAGCTTATTTATATACTCCTATAATACTAAACACCCTTAATCCTACTAATTATATATATTATAAGTAGATTTATAAGGCCTTTAAGGATAAAAAGAAGGTTTTATATATATTATTATAGTTATATATACTCTAGATAAGAGGGGAGATAAATAACACCTTTAATAAGTATCTATAGAAGGTAGTTATATAGGTAATAAGGTATATTATATAACAAATTAGCTAAACTATACTCCCTAACTAAAAGGATATTAATTTAGTAGTAAATATAGATATCTTTATACTAGTAATAAACCTAAACGTATATATCCTTAGGAAAGTAGTATAGGTAGTATAGGATATAAATAGACTAGTAGTATTTATAGAGGATAATAATAAGGATCTACTAAGTAATATTATAATAGCAGAACAGGAGATTAAAAAGAAGTATAATACTAATAAGATATACCTTAGTAAGATGTTAATTTAGGACCGTCTGGCTGTAGATAAGGTTAACACCTAGTTATAATAGAATATAGGTAAGGCAGATATGGCAGATAACTTAGACGTCAGCAAGTCGTCTAGCTAGGCGCTGTCGCTAGATACACCAGACATTAGTAGCTTGTTTGCCCCTCTATCACATACTATTTAAAAGCACCGCATGTCGCCAGATACACCAGACATTAGCAGCTTATTCGCCCCTCTGTCGCACACCATTTAAAAGCACCACCTGTTAATAGAGACACCAGACATTAGTAAGCCGTCTAGCCAAACGTTATCACCAGAGATACCAGACATCAGTAGCTCACAACCCTAGTATTCAGCATTATTTAGTAGACCTATAACTAGCATATTTATAACTAAATACTAGGATATATAGTTAATTATAATAGATACTATTAACATACTAATAGTAGCGTTTCTACTATACTAGAGAGAGATAAGGTTAATAGAGTACTAGCTCTTATTTATAAGCTTAGTAGACTATATTACTATTAAGGAATATATTAACTATTATTAGTTAGATGTATATATAGGATAACTCTTATAGTTATTTAGATATATTAGGGTTCTTAGTCTCCTATTATATTAATATAATATAGCAGGAGGCATAACAGTTATAGCATATTAAGAGTATATATTAAGAGCACATATTAAGAGTGTTTTCCTATATTAGTTTTCTTTTCTTCTTATACCTTAGATTTCCTTTTATATAATTATTTTAGTAATATATACCCTACTTAGAGGGTATATAATTATAGTTTATAGCTCCTAAGGTAGTAACTTAGTTAATTCCTACTATCTAGCAAAGGGGTATAGGCATACCTAGTAAGTAATTATAACCACACGAAAAGTTAAGTACTATTGTAATATGGCTTGTTAAAACGGCCTTCCGCTAGTTTTTTAGTTTGATTCAGAAAAGGCAAGATAAGGGCGTCTTTTTCTAAAGAAAGGGGCGGCAACTATCAGGGGTGCCTCAGGCACAACCTAGATATACATACATAGCCACACACCCATCTAGACAAGGAATAGATTATCCATCTTGCACCTCACTTGTTGTACCCCTAGGGCGTGCCCTCACACTGCTACTCTGATGCATCCATGTACCATCAAGGGAAAGCACAGGCTAGCCGGTTTCCCCTGCGGTTAAGCAAAACATTATGCACAGAGACCAATACCGGTTGTTTTTAGGTACAAAACATATGGGGACCCAGTGTAAATACCCTCAGCAAGCCTACCTTGCCGACCCAAAAAAAATACTCTTTAAAACTAGGTGATGGTAGTCCTCTGTAAGCCCAGGCCCATTATCGCAGCTCCCCCGCATGCCCCCGGGCCCAAGCTCCCTCTCCGCGTCCTGCCAGCTGAAACGTCGCCCAACTAAGGTACTA
This sequence comes from Colletotrichum sublineola, assembly GCA_020631755.1. Lineage (NCBI taxonomy): Eukaryota > Fungi > Ascomycota > Sordariomycetes > Glomerellales > Glomerellaceae > Colletotrichum > Colletotrichum sublineola. The sequence continues at coordinate 2,964,943 of JAHSQG010000006.1, read as the reverse complement.
CTTACTACTAATCCAAGGCGGCTCCTCTTGAGGAAACGTCCAACTCCAACCAGCATTGGTAGTTTTAGTGGCACTAAGGTACGTAATCAAGACGGGTAGTTTAGTAGTAGTCCGTTTAGTGGTACATGTGCTCTCGAACTCTCATCACGCTTGCATACAACTTGCATTTACACATGCGCCGCTCAACGCACTTGTCGATAACTGGCCCCGTCTCAAGCGATCATCTCCAGCTGTCGAAGTAGCCAGAGTATTTAGCAGCAACCAAAGTGTCCCTAAAATGGGGGTGCCTCCACTTTTATAGGCGCTTTGACACCAGCCTGCGTCTTCCCCCCCCCCCCCCCCCCCCCCCCCGCTCTTCCCTCCACCCTTGAAGCATTGCATGCATGTGCACTCCCCTTCAAGTCTGTCCATCATCAGCCCCCATAAGCCCACGATAAAATAATGTGCATACCGAACTCGACAGCCAATCGCCGCTCCTCCGATCAGAAACACTTCAAACTACTCAAGTGACTTTCCACTTCCCTGCCTATCCCTCCCGGTCCGTCAACTCAATCTACCTTAGGTACCTCTGTAGCTCAGTACCGCGTCACCATACCCACATTCCAGACACCTCGTCCACTCACTCTCATGCTTCTACCTGCCTTCTACCTGGAGTTTACTTCTCCCCAGAAACCCTTTGGCCCAACAATCATCCGCTCTTTATCCCCCATGTTTGCGTTTCACCAGGGGATCCCTCGCCTCGCCACGCCTCGCCTCACAGCTCGTATGGACTACTCATCGTGTTAGTCATGACAGTGCAATGGTAGGCCGAGGCCAACTTGAATAGAGCTGGGTCATGATGCAATTCGTCCGATCCAGTCTGCTAACATCCACTAATCCGAAAGCTAAGACCCCTCTTCCCCGTCCTTCCCCAACAGAAACGAGATGTATGCCCCTCCTCCACACACACTAACATGCCGCTGCCCCCGAGGATCTGGGGAGGGACTAGGACTATCATGGGACGTATCGAGGACGTGTCAAGCGTCTACCTACAAGTACTTAACGGGATCCCCCTCTCCTCATCTTCAAGCTTAACCATTCACAATACTTCCCACGACTCTCGCCTGCTCCCTTTGTAGAATGCCTCAGGCAATCTAAAGCTCCCCTAAATCTATATATCTACTTAATAAAAATATCAAATCCCGTCCCATCATGCCACCAATGCCACCAAAACCGCCCACTGTCGCCTTCCCTCACATCCATGTCCCCCCTGCGATGTACGTTACTCTTCCCCCTTCTTTTTCTCTTGGCCGCGCAATACCACCAGAATCCTGCGGCATTCCATCGCCCCGGACCAACTCTGGCACTCTTCCTTCTCCAGAGCATTCTAGTCACTGACTGTCAGCAGCCGTCACCACCGGGGCCTCATCCTCGCGACCGCGGCCTTCACGGCTGTCGCCGTCAGCTTCCGCTACACCGCCATCTCGAGGCGGGTGAACGAACAGAACCAGTGCTCCAGCAACCCCTTCTACGTGAGCGTCGACCGCAGCGGAGGCGGAATCTAAGTCTGGTCACCGACCAAACTTGAAGAAAAAAAGGACAAAAAAAAAAGAAAAAAGAAAGAGACAACTCCGGGAGAAGCAGCAACGCGGATGGCCGGACGCCAGTCCGTTCACAACCCTCCGCCAGCGGTCCAGAACCGCACCGTCCTCAGCCAACAAGCACAAAATGGACTAGAAAGAACAAAGACAACGGCCACGGGACGGAAGTGGCCCGGTATAGGAAACACCAAGTGATGATGTACAAGGCCACCGGGGCAATGCGAAATGAACCCGCACAACGAGTCGAGGACGCCAGCAGATAATAAACACTTCCACATTCACCGAGTAGTGAACGGGGCTTGAAGAGAAGGACCTTTTTCATATTTTCTAGTAGGAATACACGAAACTTAGGGGGCCTGCAGGACATAGGACCTACAGGTCAATCCGTACAGATTTTTGTAACCATTTAACTAAACCCACCCCCAAAGTGTCATTACTCCCATCTACATGTCCAAATGCCAACCGCGGCCAGCTCACGATGTATAAGTGGCATGCTTCGTAAAACACACAAGAACAATGCGTAAAAGAACAACGCCCCAGGGGTAATCCCACCTGGATCCAAACGCCCCAACGATGCGATGCACCGAACCAAACCATGACCGAGGTATAGCGCGCCGGAAAATGCCCAGCAAATCAAAACGCGTCTCCCCTTCTACATCGAGCTTCGCTTCATCGGCGACATGCTTTCACTGTCGGACTCGTCGCCCGACGAGTGCGCCGGCTCCTTGCCCTTGCCCCTTGGCCTTTCCGATTGGGGGTCCAACAGGCTCTTGCGGCTCACTGGGCGCTTGCCTGTCGTTCTTCTCCCAGCCAACTTGGGTCTGTCACTGCCGCCGTCTTTCTGCCGGGTGACTTCTGCGCTCGTCAGGCTTGCGAACTTCTGCAGCTCTTCGCCCGAAGAGTTGCGCCTAGTGGTGGGAGCAGTGGAGCTTGACGTGGTCTTGAGCTCGCGCAGCTCCTTGGCAACGTCTGCAAAACTCTCTTCCAAAGTCTTCATCCGTGCCAAGACGAGCTTGCTCATTCGATTGCTGTCTCCAGAGTCTGCGCCCCGTCCCGCTCCGCCCAGTCGTGCATCCTTCATCAAAGCCATAGCCATCTGCGTTTGGAAACTTGAAGGCATGCCTCCATTGGGGTCGTCGGGTACAATGTTATCCGATAAGACGCTCAGATCAACCGAAGACAGCCGTCTAAGAGGATTTGGGCGTAGTCGCTGGTCGACGCCCACCAGAGCAGCGCGGTTTGGCGCCGTCTGGGTTGCATCTCGAAGCGGCATGATGGGACGGGGCTTCGTGTTCGTCACGTAAGTCTGCCGGCGCGGCGAACGGTGGCCACTAGCCACAGCCGGTTCAACCACCGCCGGACGCCCATTCTGCACACGTGCACGGGTCGGCGGCGGTTCGGGCGAATGAGTCGACGAGCTAGGCGGCCGTCGCAGCTCCTGCGGCGCGTACAGAATAGTGTTGGTTGACATCGTCCGGCTGTGTGGTACGCGACGTGCAGAGCGAGGAGTAGCCGACACGGATGGTCTCCCACTGGAACCCAATGACGACGATGTGGGCTGAACAAATCGCTTTGTCGTAGGCGTCGTGTTAAAGTAGTCGTCAATCGAGGTTTGGTGGATGACCGGGCCGCGACGACTGTCGCCTGCATTCGTGGCGATGTCCTCTTCCTCTTCCTCGTCGTTTGTGACGAGCTCGTCATCCCCGTCGGCATCAGTCTGCTGGTTCTCCTCATCCTTGGCTTTGGTGGCCGCGGCTATTCCCCGGAAGAAAGATCCGATGGCAGGCTGCGAGATAAGATCTGCTGGATCGCTAGCCGCTGATCTGACATCTGATATCTGACGGGACCGTTGCGTCCTGAGCTCCCTCGACAGACTCAGCCTTCTGAGCCAATCCGGTCGCATGCCCTGGCTGCCATCCAGCGTTGGCCACTGGGAGAGTTGTGGAGAAGCGCTGGCTTCGTCGTTCCGATCCATCCAGTTCCGGACCGCGTGCTGCGTCTTCTTCCTCTCGTTGCGTCGCTGATTGCGCAGAGTAGCAAAACCGGGGCCTCGCCGGAAGACCTCCTCAAGGGCATGATCCTTCTGGTACCCGGTGACCGATTCTTCGCGGACCCGAACGTTGGGACTGAATAGAGCAGACCGGTTCGCAGGGTCTGCGAAAGAGATCGTCCTGTCCCGTCCGTGGTGGTGGTGATTTTCGACTAGATCTGTCGGCTCGTACATGGATGGGGCGAGCCAGTACTTCTCGTACAGGAAGATGATGAACAGAAGAGGGAAATGTGTGACTTTGATGATGGTTCTGTTCAGCTTTACAAACTGTCTCAGGGGCATGCAATACCGCATGGGCATGAGGAGCCACGCGAAGATATTTCCCGGGGCAACATATGAGAATAGAGCATCGTTCTTGACCATGGAGATTGTGTTGATGGCAAAGAGGAACCTGGTCGTGTTAGCAGAGTGATTGCAGAGAAATTCGGGATCAACTTACTGATGCTCCTCTCTAGCATTGGAAGCAATCTTCATAAAGGAGTTTGTCAAGACCGTGATGAGGATTGTGCTGCGTTGGTTAGCAAAAACGACCGTTTCAGGAGACAGGACAGGCCTACACGACGACGAAGTGACAGATGATCAAGAAAAAGGCCATCAGGCCCCTCTCGAGCCAGTTATATCCTGGCCAAACCTCCCAAGCAGCTGGAGTAAATCCCATCAAGATCTGGAAGATCCTGAAGGCGATGTCGCCCGCGTCATTGTTGGTATCAGCAAGGGTGAAGAAAACAAAGAAACCACTGCAGGAGATGAGAATCAGGATGCAAACGGCTGCAAGGTCAACCGCCATCAAGCGGAAGGCAATGAGCAGCTGAGAGAAGTACTGGTAATGATCCAGTACACTGAAGATACGGGGAAGTAGTAGAATAGCATTTGCCGCAAGAACATCGTAAGCAGAGTCATTCCAGTGCTTTGCGTCTACGAGGAATACCCCGTAGACGCGCATGAAGTAGTAGACGATCAACAACAGCAGGATCCCCAGATCGAAAGCGTTCCAGAAACTCATGATGTAGAGCGAGAAACCCTGTTCGTTGAATCCCACCAGCTCATCCAGCATGAACCCGGCGCTCCAAAACCAAAATATCAACTCCAGCGAGCTAATGCGGGCCGAACGTTGAGCAAGAACCGCAAGGAACAGGCCGATGAGAACGAGCAGCGACAGCGTTGAGAGAAAGAACCTATACCGTGGCACGCGGAGACGCGACAGCTTGAACAGAGAGGCCTGGCGAGGATCATAGAGAATGACACTCCGCCGCCCAGGTGCCGACTGCTGCTGCCCCTCTTTCTGATTGTGTCCACCTAATAGCGGCGTTCTCGCATCGGGTCTGATGCCGCCGGGCGAAGGAGGAGGCTCGCGGTGCAAACTGTCTGCGGACGAATAAAAGCTAATAGCACCATTCCAGATAGCCTCGAGCTGTTGCACGACCAAAGGATGGGCCAAGAAGTGCTTGGCGGAGGCGCGGATGGCGACTTCGAGTGTAGAGGTTCGTGACGCGGTGAGGCGCGCCTTGTTTCTCGGGTCAGCCTTGGTAGCGTTGGCAGGCTGGGCGCCGGGGAGCCCCTGGAGGGGGTAAAAGTCGTACGATAGGGCGTCGATGAGCTCGCGGGTATTGTATTCCTTCAGGAGCTTGAGAGCGAGTAGTTCGCAGACCAAAGCCCTCGTATAACTGATTCCAGCGTTGCCTGGGTACATTTGGCCCTCTTTGTTGAACTGCAGACAGTTGGCCATGAGACAGTACAGGGTAGCGCGGTTGAACTGCTGAGTTCTGATCTGCTGCTGCATGGGCTTGACCAGGAACTGGGATACTTGGGGGGAGCGTAATTGGTCCCATGTTAACGTCGTTTCGGTTCGGGTCTGGATGATGATGCGAATCGCGTGGGTAATGCTGTATATGGGCAGCGAGTCTAGGGACCTTTGTCAGCTTTGCCTATAGGAGAATGGGCACAGCCATAGGAGGACAGGTGGCTGTACGTACCAAGGTATGTCGACGAGAAGAGAGGAAGAATTGGCATGGAGCGTTGGGTATGATCTTCGTCGTCTACATCTTCATGGTCGTCCCCAGAGTGGGCTAGGCCATCGTCTTCCTCGTCCTCCTCGTCTTCGTCATCTTCCCCCTCGGTAAAGTCTCCTGTCGCGCGTCTCGGGGATTCGCCGACATAGTGGCGGTAGGCCGGGCCGGGGGAAGGTGACTGCCTATCTTGGAAACGGTCGACGCGACGGTTGCGATTGTTCTGCTTGGGTCGCAGCAGAGAGGAAAACATTGTCGGGTCGAAATGGAAGATGCAGCCCGCCTCCTGGTACGATCGCGTCTTACGGCGCCATAGAGAAGCAAAAGAGAGCGAGTTGAAAGGGTGGGAAGTGGATAGGGGGTTACCGCGTTCACGCAGGAGCCGTCTCGGGTTGGTTATAGCGGTAGCGAGAGAGGGAGATGGAGAGAAAGAGAGGCTGGGAAAGGAACAACCGGCCAAATAGAGGCGAGGAAGGCAAGGTTGAGACGAAGTTAGGTTAGGGCAGGAGATGGACGACAACGGCAGTAAATAAGAGAGTTGCAGTACAGGCGGGATAGCCAATGTAGGGTTCCCCGTGGTCGTGGTCGAGACGAAGAAATCGATGCAACGCTTTGTGGAGAAGCCGGTCAAGGCCTTGCCAATTTGGATGGGAAAGACAAGAGAGAAAGAGAAAGGATGGCACAAGACAGATAGGACCAGAGTGACAGCGAGAGGGGAAAGCTACTGCATAGTATCCGTAAACTAAGAAGTAAAAAAGTGTTAGGAAGAGACCACGGCAAGCAACAGGCGCGTGGAGCGCAGATCGAGATTCGACGAGGACGATGCGAGTTTTAGCGTAGTCGGACAAGTAGAGTGCTAAAAGGCGAGAGATACTGCATGAGGCAGTCGAGGCCGGCAGGGGCGACGAGAAGGCAAGGCGAGGTACGGCACGGCAAGGCAAGGCAAGGGGAAGTTGGCCAGACTGCGGATGGATACCTGGGTAATGTCATGTACGTGCGTGGATGGATATCCGTATGTAGGTGATGCACCCCAGGTGCAACTGCAAGAAATCAGGGCGGCGATGGCCCTGCGTTGCATGATGACGAAAAGAGTCGGTGAGTTGCGTTGTACAGGATGGCCTGCGATACGGAGTCTAATGGGGGGAGAGATCATACACGACACGACCACTTCTTACCCCTCCATAACGAGATACCGACTCAGAGAACGGATGGACAACCCTGCCTCCACGCCTTCACACAGTTCAAGCAATGGAGGAGGGTGGGCGGCAGAGATAGAGAGAGGGAGGTAGGGGAAAGACGAGACGCGGCGCGGCGTGCCATACAAACCAGGTGGGGTTGCTCTTCCTTTTTTCTTTTTTTTTTCTTTTTCTTCCTTTGTTGCGAAAATACCGGGTTCTAGTAGTGTGGGACTTGTACCTAGTAGGTATGCAACTCTGCGCATCCAAGATCCAACGTTCGCCTGCGTCGAGACTCAGGAAGGGGCTAGCGCAAGATCCTTTAGGGGTGGTAGTGGGCAGTTTGGAGACTTTACACCTTGGAGCCGGCCTCTAAAAAGTGGTTCGATCCAGCGCTGGCGCAATGCGCCGCCAACGTGCTACGAGCGCTGTAGCCTGCCAGTGGCCCGTAGAGACGGGCCAGCGAGCGCGCTCGGTCTGGAAACGCTTGCCAACCCTTCGCCGTGCGAAATGACACAATAGAAAAGGCCCGGGGGGAGGCTCCACGCTTGCGTTGACCCTGGAGGCGGATCCTTTGCGGCTAGACCATCGTCGCCGTCGTCGAGGCTAGCACATACTGCGTAAACGAAACCCCCAAGGTAGTGGTAGTAGCCACAACGCATATCATGTATGTATACCGGTATCGACACAAGAAAGAGGGGCCAAGTATGTGGGTGAGAAGACACCAAGAGGCATGATAATAAAAACTCAATTAGGATATGTTCTGTTCTGTTCTGCTCTGCAGAGGAATACGGAATACGCGCAACGCGCACGTACGAATGAATACCTAACCTACCTACATACGATGACAGACACAAGACCCACGACACAAAAAGAACGGGTGAGACATGCATCCACGCGTGACCCTTCCTGAAGGGCGAGAGACAAAAGGAGGGTATGGCCCATCAAGGGATCGCCCTCGGACATTTACCCAGAGGTGACGTGACACACAGGCCACTAAAAAAAAAAAAAAAAAAAGGAAGAAGAAGAAGAAGAAGAATAAGCCTGCCTGTCTGCAGCGAGGCCATCACAGACAAGCGAGCAATAGCAGTAGCATCCAACGGCTGGCCCCAGTAGCCTTTCCAGCCAACGCCACCACAGTACATAGTAAGTCTGGTTTGGTTTCCGACATACGCAGTAACATGGGCAGCTGAGCAGTCTCCACGGCCGCATGTCGTCAGTTGACATGACGGTGATGCAGGCCTGGGCTCTTCTCATAGGTCCGTTGTCTTCGTCCACGTTCCTCTACTCTGCCTTGCCACGAATCGCGATGGTGCGATGGTGCCTCACTCCATACCATATATCCAAGACATCCTACCGAGGCTGTCTAGATACCTACACAGGAGGGTTCCAGCAGTTCGCAGGAGAAACGAGAAACAACGCGAGTCGGTCAGCAGAGAACCTTCCCAAGACCAAGCCCCCCAGAGTCGCAGCAACATGCCATAAGGTATGCAGCACTGCGTACACGCAGAAGCTTGAGTTGGAACAAGACCGAGACTACAATACCTACCAGGTAGCCAACTCCCGACAGACCCCCACACCAGACCAACTCATTGGTCTCTAAACTGCCCTGATTGGCCAGTGAGAGCCGTCACCGCCCTTAGCATCCCACACACACGGACGCGAGGAGGTGAAGAAAGAGAAGAGGGAGGAAGAGCATTACGGGATGAAGGAAGGATGGGCGAGGCAGTGCGGAAGTAAAAAAGACTGCGGTGTGGTAGTGGCGGCAGCAGTAAACAGGTAGGCAGGCAGTATTATGACTTACATAGGTACATACGAAAGTACCTGTAGGGATTGCGTACCCCCTCAACTTCAAACGAGTCAACGAGGCGAGGCGCTGGCGGCCCTTCAGCGCCTCCATACCCCTATCCGGTACCTCTTCATAAGTACGGCTATTTTGCCGTAGGCATTGTGCTATCTAGACGTATCTAACCACACCAGGCAAAGCAGCCACAGGCCCACAAGAAGTGCACGAACACTTCCACCATCTAGACTTACTTGCTAACAAGAAGGATAACATAAAAAGGAGAAAAGCTATGAAAATATAGATAATTAGCGAAGAAAAATAGGGCAGAGGTTAATATTAAGGCTAGAATTATCGTAGGGAATACACTCTTCAAGGTGAGAAATGTTAATGCTAGGCCTTCTGTGTGGTTACGGCTGTGGCATGTCCTGCCTAATGCGGTTAGATACGGCCAGCGGCAAAATAATACTCCTTCATCCTCCCCCGGCTGTGGCTGAACCTTCGGCATCGGTCGGTGCTAGAGGTCGGTCATCGATAATCCCGCGGGATGTTTTCTTCTGCAAGTGAAGAACTAACCGCTGCTTTTACTGGGACTCGTTGCAGGATCCCACTTTTGGAATGATGAACCTCGGATAGCGACAACTCTATGAGACGGCGGCAAGACAAGACCGTTTTGAGATTCCAGGGTTCAATCGCAATGAAGATAATGTTTGGGTTTTAATAGTGATCATGAGGCGATATTTCAGGAGTCGCTCTGCCTGTTTCCCCCTTTTCCCACATTCTGCTCGTCTCCATCTATAAAAGCATTGGCCAGACAGAAACCAACACACTCAGCCAAGACCCGTTCCGGTAAAGCAGCGGCTTATTTTTTCACCTGTCAATCCCGGCTGGCGCCGCCATTTCCTTCTCCCGACCTAAAAACTCCCTCTCCCGATAATCGACGAACCTTTCCCCGACCAGCCACTACTCCCCATCTTTACGTATCCTTCAATCCTAAAGGACCGTATTTCCTCGTACTTCAGTCACGATGCTGGCCGCCCGTACCTTCGCTGCGCCCCTTCGGCAACAGTGCGTGCGCGCTGCCCCTCGCGCCGCCGCCGTCTCCCAATTCCAGGTGCGCGCAATTCGCCATGTTCCTTGCTGTCCCGCGGTCCGCCCGACGAGGCCCATGCCCAAGGCCTCGAGGGGCCATGGCAGGACAGCCATTGGAGTAGAGCCACATGCTAACAGCCGATCAGAACTCTAGATTTTACTCGAGCGAGCGTGTCGCCAAGTTCCACGGTGTCAAGGACTCTAACGTATGCCGTCCTATCCTTCCTCCATTACTACCCGCCCCATAATTTTCACGCGCAAAGCCTCAATGACCTCGGCTGTATTGTTGTGGACACCCGGCTTCAACACAGGACTGTCCTCTGCCCTCACCTGTGAGGTTGATTGGGAAGGTCTATGTGAAGAAACAAGGTGCTCTGGCAAGAACTGGTGCTGTCTGTTGGGTCTGCGTGGTGGTTCAAAATCACACAAATGGCGCAACCCAAGTAGCGAACTTTGGATAACATTAGAAGACTGACATGCTGTGCTATAGGGCAACTACCCGGTTAGCTTGATTGAGGGTGACGGCATCGGTCCCGAAATTTCCCAGGCTGTCAAGGACATCTTCGCCGCAGCCAAGGCTCCTATCACTTGGGAGCCCGTCGACGTCACCCCCATTCTCAAGGACGGCAAGACTGCCATCCCCGATGCCGCCATTGAGAGCATCAAGCGCAACAAGGTCGCCCTCAAGGGACCCCTCGCCGTACGTCGCACAAGAGTTCCCGCAAACAGGTCCCCTTCCACTAACATCCGGTGCTTCTAGACCCCCATTGGCAAGGGCCACGTCTCCCTGAACCTTACTCTTCGCCGTACCTTCAACCTTTTTGCCAACTTGCGCCCCTGCCGCTCCGTCGCCGGTTACAAGACCCCGTACGACAATGTTGACACTGTCCTGATCCGCGAGAATACTGAGGGTGAATACTCGGGCATTGAGCACGTCGTCGTCGATGGCGTCGTCCAGTCCATCAAACTCATCACCCGCGAGGCTTCAGAGCGCGTCTTGCGCTTCGCCTTCCAACAGGCCCAGGAGATTGGCCGCAAGAAGGTCCGCGTCGTTCATAAGGCCACCATCATGAAGATGTCGGATGGCCTCTTCCTGAAGACCGGCCGTGAGGTCGCCAAGGACTACCCCGATATCGAGTTCGATGCCGAGCTTCTCGACAACACCTGCCTGAAGATGGTTACTGACCCCCTCCCCTACAACGACAAGGTCCTTGTCATGCCCAACCTGTACGGCGACATTCTCTCCGACATGTGCGCCGGTCTGATCGGTGGTCTCGGCCTTACCCCTTCCGGCAACATTGGCGACGAGTGCTCTATCTTTGAGGCCGTCCACGGCTCCGCCCCCGATATCGCCGGCAAGGGCCTGGCCAACCCCACTGCTCTGCTCCTAAGCTCCATGATGATGCTGCGCCATATGAGCCTCGGCGAGTACGCTGACAGAATCGAGAAGGCTGCTTTTGATACCCTTGCGGAAGGAAAGGCCCTGACCGGCGACTTGGGCGGCAAGGCCAAGACCCACGAGTTCGCTGGCGCCATCATTTCTAAGTTGTAGATACCTACCTGTAGACTGTACGATCTTAGATAACGGGTTGTTCGTTTCTTTGCGTTAGCCATAGTCGTTGAATGAGTCGATGAACTCTGGTGTGTTTTTTTATGCGTTTGTTTCTCCACGAGTGATGCAAAAATGTTGGACGAGGATGGAAACCTGTTTGAGCGACTGACAGCATTAGAAGTGGTGTAGCAAGCAAATGAAAACGATCGGAACAAAACCCACAGTACGCACCCTGAAAGCTATAAACAGACTAGAATCCTTGTGGTTATGCCAAGTAAATGTAAAGCCGGCTATGTCGGTGACCTGCAAGCCACATGTCACATACGTAGTGTGTCAGGGGTGCCTCAGGCACAACCTAGATATACATATAGCCACACACCCCATCTAGACAGACAATATCATCTATCTTGCACCTCACTTGTTATACCCCAAGGGCGTGCCCTTACAGTTAGTAGCACAACCTTTTCGATCTAGGAGCCCCACCACAATCTAAGAGGCCTAATAAGCATATTTTCTATATATCTAAAGACCCTATATCCTAGATAAAATAAAATCGCCACGATATCTAACGTCCTTACATCCTAAATTAACTTATCCCACCTCTATCCTCTATCCTCTAACCACATATTATTATCTATCCTCTAACTACATATTATCATTACTATTAAATCTAACCCTATATACCTATACTACCTAACCCTTATAGACTACATACCCTTCTTTATTTCCTAAGTATATCCTTAACCTATAATATTATAAGGGTATAGCTATGGGCTATGACTGGGAAGGGTATAGAAGGTAGGTCTATTTAAGCGTGAAGACTTTAAGCTGAAGATTCTAAGTTCCTAACTTTAGCCTTAAGCCTTAAGTCGGCAAGGCTTAGCCGACGCTTAGCTAAGGAATACCTAAAGTGCTCCTGTTAGGCTATATGTCCTGTTGGCGTATAGCCCCCTTATAATTACCCCCCTCCTTATATCTTTAGTCCCTAAGGATAAGTAGAGACTATAGTATTAGGTGCTAAGTAGTTACTAACTAATTACCCTCTACTCTAGCTATTTTATTAACCTTTTTATTAGATAATAGGATCTATTCTAGTATTATAAATCCTAGTATGCCTTTAGCCTCCCTTTACTATAATTCTTTTATAATTAAAAATAAAATTCCCTTAACTCTACCTATTTTTAAACTAAGTACTTTTATTTATAGTCTAATAGTTTATTATATAGCTTTACTTAATATAATAATACTTACCTTATTTTTACTTTATTTTATTATTATTATACTAATAGTTTTATTTCTTTTAGTAAGTATCTATTAAGCCCTTATTATTATATAGTAGTATTATTATTTTTATTTTTTATCTTTCTTTTCTTCCCTTAAGGTAAGGTTTTTATTTTCCTTTTTTTTTCTTTTTTTCTTTAGTACTATATTATTATTAACCTTTTACTATACTTCTTTATTAATAACTTTTCTTATTTTACCTATTTTCTTATTATTACTTTATTAACTATATACTAATTAGTTACTATATTTCCTTTTTTTCTTTTTATTTATTTTATTCCTTATTCCCCTTCTTATTACACCCTTACTAACCTATTACTAATTATAAGTATTATTATCTAAGTTACTAGTATCCTCTAGATACTATATAACCTAAATAAGGGTTTTAATAGCTTAAAGAGGGGTACTCCTTATATTAACTATTTTAGATAGATTTATTATAACCTTAATAAGTTTATTTACTATTAGGCTAACTATATTATAAACTATCTTACCTACTATATTAATAAGAAAAAGTATTCTACTATAAGTTTTTATTAGTCCTTTACTATAAGTTTAGTATCTCTAATCTATTTCTATAGGTTCTAAAGGAACTCTAAGGTACTATATAATCTACCTAGAATTACTATATATACCTTTACTAATTAGTTACTAAGTATTAACTTAGTCCTCTTAAACTTTAGTATATTAATTAGTCTCTTTAGTATATTACCTATACTTAGACTAAAATTAGTAAGTATATTACTAATCCTTTATATAGTATAAACCTACTCTAGCTCTAATATATTACTATCTAGGAGTTAGTATCTAATTATAAATATATAAGCTTAATAATTTAAGTTTAGGTTTATTATAGTTCCTTTACTAAGTATTTACCTTAGCTAACTTATTTTTTTAGGTAGGTATTATTACCCCTAATAATATTATAGATTAATTAAACTAGCTTTAACCTATATATATTTATAATAACTCTAAGGTAAAGGGTCTATAAATGCTTATTAAATACCTTAATAGTTACTAAGGTAAATACTTTAATAAGCTAGTTAGTAAGAGAGAACTTAAATATTTCCCTAAGTAGGCTAAGTTCTATAAGAAGGTTAATAATTATAAAGATAACCTTATACCTATATATATTATTTATATTATAAGGTTAGTACTAATTACTTATAGGATTAATACTAAGATACCTTAGAAAAAGTATAAGTTTATAGGTACTACTACTAACTCTATAAAGTATTACTATAATAAGGGTAAGGGTAAGGAGGTTACTATTACTATCTTAAGTAGTAATAATAATAGTAATAATAATAAGTATATAGACGTTTCTACTAATAATAATTCTTTACTAAGTAGTCTTACTTTAATTACTATCTAGAACTAATATAAGAAGAAAAAGGCTATAGAGAAGAAGTATAAGGAGGAGGAGGCTATATATAAGGAAGCTATTTATATCTATAAGGAGTAGGAGGCTATAAAGAAGAAGTACTAAGATAAGGAAGAGGCTAAGAAGAAGAAAGGTAAAGGTAAATAAGTTACTAACCCTTTAGTAATCCCTTATATATTTTATAAGTTTTATAACTTTAGTAAAGACTATTATAACTATATTTATACTATTTACTAAAAGCTTACTAAGTAGTTATTAATCTAAAAGTATAATACCTATAACCTAAAGGCTAAGAGATATATACCCTATATAAAGAATACTAACTAAGCCTTTATTAATAAGTATAATAAGGATAAGGAAATTACATATAATATTATATATAATTATAAATTAGAATAGTAGTCTACTAGTAATAAGTAGTCCCTTATAAACTCTAAGGTAGAGGGTAATAATAATAATAATAAGGGTAATAGAAATAGTAGTAGAAATACTAGTAATAATAATATTAAGATTTAGTTAGTAGTAATAGTTACTATATATTTTATAACCCTTTACTTATAGCTTTATTAACTTAGTATTCTTCTCTACTTAGTTAGTTTTTACTTTTTTTTAGTTTTCTTATTAAGATACCTTAGGTAGGCCCCTAACCTAATTTAATAGGGGTAACTATTCTTTTTACCTATAGCTAAGTAAGTACTTAGTAATAATAACCTAATTCTATACTATTTATTATCCTATTTTTTATATTTCCTCCTTATAGCTTTCTTATATATAGTAACTTTCTATTATATATTATATAGGTGTTCTTTTAGTTCTTAGGTATTATATTCTATAGGCTACCCTACCTATTTAATAAGGTATTAGTAGTCCTTTACTAAACCCTAGCTAGTAATAATCTCTTCTACCTCCTATTCTTTTAGTTTATCTTTAAGGTTAGGGAGGATTAGTTAACTATTACTATACCCTTACTAAATATTCTATAGTTTAATTATAGATACTAAGAATATATTATATATATACTAATACTTCTTAGGTAAGTATACTTTATATACTTAGGAGCTAATCCTTTTTATAATTACTACTTAAATAAATCTTAATACTAATTTTCTATTCTTAAACCTAAAATTCTTTATTAATAGTCTAATAATATCTCTATAAGAGTACTCCTTAGGGGTATATCTTATGTTATATCCCTATGCTTAGGTACCTATTACCTTTTCCTAATTAAGCTATATATATACCTAGAGTTTACTAATATAGATAAGTCTCTCTTTAACTCCCTAGACTATAACTCTTATAGTAGAGGGGACGTATTTAATATACCTTAGATTATACCTATATAGGGCTTTTATTAGTAATAGGCTAGTAGTTATATAGTAACTATTATTATATATAAACTTTACTTTAGGGAGCTAGACTACCTATTAACTTACTAATCCTATAGTATATACTTAGAGATACTTCTTAAGTATCTAGATTATTCTCTCTATCTATCTATCTATTTAGGGGTAGTATACTATAGATAGTTAGCTTTAGATCTCTCTTTCTATAGTAAATTCCTTTTAGAATTTACTTATAAGGAGTTTATCCCTATTACTAATAATACCTCTAGGGGTACTAAATCTATATTCTACCTTTTTATAGAGTATTTAGGTAAGCTATACTATTAAAATAGTCTTTTATATTAAAATAAATATAGTAAACTTTATTATTCTATCTATAATAATAAGGATACTATTATATTTAGTATTAGTATCCTAAATACTTAGTAATAGGCCTATAATAAAGTCTATATTAATTTCCTTAAAAGGATATACTAGTATTAGTAATAACTAGAGTTCCCTATAAGGTTTATACCTAGGTATTCTAACCCCTTAGTATTATTAGTATATTTAGATATAATCCTATATATCTAAAAGAATATCTAGCTAGTAGAATAACCTTAAAATAAGTTCTTAAGTCTTATTTACTCCTATATAGCCTATTATTAGCTTATTATAGTATTAGTAAATAATTACTAAGCATAATAATACTTTATCTAAAATAACTAGTCTTATCTTATAGAATAGGGTCCCCTTCTTATTAAGGTAGTACCCTTTTTATTTTCTAGCTAATCTATAAGCCCTTACTACCTACTTCTAGTAGTTCTTATCCTTAGCCTATAGTCCTTAGATAAAATCTTCTAGGGTGTCTAATAGCTATTAGAGTAATACTATTCTATACTCTATAAGCTCTTCTATAACTATATATAGGATATACTACTCTAGAATAATAATCCTAGCTCTAGGCGTTTCCTCCCCTTCTTTAGGTATTTACTAAGTATTCTATAATTCTTTCTAGCCCTTTTAGCTATAGGTTTCTATAGCTACAACTTTTATAGTAGTACCTTAAGACTCTTTAGTCCTATAGGGACTTTATAGTAAGGAATATTCCCTATTTATAGTAGCTCTAATAGCTTATATAAAAGTAATTACTATTTTACTCCCCCCTTCTAGGGTAGTAATAGTTTACTAGCTATTTAATAAGAGTTCTTCTACTAGTCTTAACTTCTTTAAGAGGGTAGGGAGTATATTATTATATACTACTTTACCTTCTATATAATTTAGTCTTCTTAATAGTCTGTCTATAGGGTTTATTACTCCTAAGTAGTAGTATATTTTAAAGTTAAATACTAATAAGTAGTAGACCTATCTAGTAAGCCTTCTATAAAGGTCTTATACTAAGGCGTTCATAACACCCTTTAAGGCCTAATAGTCTGTTAGTACTATAAAGACCTTAGATATCTCTTATAGATAGCATGCCTAGTAGTCTAGGCTTTCTACTATAGTAAGGAGCTCTTACTATCTTATTACCTATTTCTACTTTATATTAGATAGCTTTTATAAAAAGTATGTAATTAGTTACTATTAACTATCTAAAAGTTAGGATAGGATCCCTAAGATTATAATATAGCCCTCTTAGTAGCTGTTATAGATCTAATAAGGTAAATAGGCTACTAGTACTACTAAATAGAATAGATAGTAGCGTTATAGAGATATATAGTAAGAGAGTAAAATAGAATAGTAAAGTAGTAAAGGATAATAAATAAGTAAGTATAAGGTAATAATAGCCTAAATAAAAGGTAGGTATAATTAGGTATAAGTTATATTCTATAGTTAACTTATAATACTCCTTAAGTTAATAGCTATTTATACCTATAGGTATATAACTAATAATAACCTATTTAGGTTTATAGGCTATACACCCCTTTTAGCCTATAATAAGTACCCCCCCTTAAAGAGGTACTTATTAGGGTACTAAGAATAAAATATCTATATATAGGTCTATACTCCCCTTTATCTCTATATAACTTCTTAATTCTCTTATATCTTTTTAACAGTTCCCTTACTTATTATTATTATTATTAAATAATACCTATAATCTCTTAGGGGTAGGGTTATAAGCTAGGAGCTCTATAGCTCTTTTAGTACTCTTCTTTATAGTAGGGCGGCATAGTAGGGTAGTAGTTATAGCTAGTAAGATAGGGGTAGAATAAGTTAAGGTAGCTATAGTATTAGTAAGGGTAGTAAGCTTTATAGTAATATTATTAACCTTCTAGACTAGGGTGTAAAACTTATTACCCTTAAACTTATTAAGGGTATCTAGGTTATTAGCCTTATGCTTAAGGAGGCTAATATACTTATTTACCCTATTAACTTTAATAACTATATTATTAATCTTTTTAGTTAGCTTAATAAGTTTATTACCCTTAGTATATATATTCTTAATAATAGTATTAATATTATTAGCTATATTTTTAGTACTATCCTTAGTGTTAGAGGTATATTTCTTTATAGCCTTAGTAATAGCCTTAACTCCCTTAGCCTTAGTAATAGCTTTATTAACTCTTAGTCTTATATTAATAATCTTATCTTCTATATAGGTAATAGCTCTTAAGATTTTTCTCTTAATACTAGTATAATATATCTCTAGGATAGAGATTATATCTAGACGTTAGATAAGGAGAAGGGTACTAAGAACCTTAGTATTATAATTACCCTTTTAGTAGATAAAGAGTATACCTAAAAGGTAGGTATATAAGGGGAGGTACTTAGTCTATAGGTTATTCTTTATAAAGGTATTATAGACTTTATTTATTATATTTAGTATATAGTAAAGAGTAGGGTCTAATATAAGGGACTAATACTTACTAGGGTATACCTTTATATAAGTATTATAGAAACCCTCTAGCTAGGCTTAGGTCTCTTTTTTAAGGAGATAATTAGGGTAGTACTTAAAATCCTCTTTAAGGTAGGTAAGAGCCTTAGCCTAGGTAGGAATATACTCCTTATCTTTATTAGGTAATATAGGAATTAACTAGGTATAGTAGAGTATAACTACTAGGGTCTATAAGGTAGTCTAGTCCTACTATTTATATTATCCCTCTATAGGGCTAGGTTATACCTCCTTATATTTAGCTTACTCTATCTTATGTCTAGCTATCTTAAGGCGTCTTATTACTATCTATAGGCTAGGTAGCTTATAGCTAGTATTTATAGCCTTCTTATACTCTTTAAGGTATACTTTATATACCTTAACCTTATAGGGGTATTCCTTAATCTTCTTTTTAGTAATATACTCCTCCTACTTATTACTAGAATTATTTATACCCTTTAGGTACTTAATATCCTTAGTATAGACTAATAAGACTAGACTCTTAGTATTATTATTCTTAGTTTCTCTATATTACTCCCTAAATATATTATTAGGGTTAATAGGGTCTTTATTAGTTAACTAAGGCTAGATTATAGCATCCTATAAGTACTATACCTTATCTTATTAAGGCTAGATAGTACTAGTATTAGTTATCTTAATATTCTTATCCTATTTTATTATAGTAGTACTAAGGTTTACTAGGCTAATATAGATTAGGGGGATTAGTATAGTAGAGGGGGGAAGTATAGGGTTAATAGAGTAAAAGCTAGGGTTTAAAAGGAGCCTATAGGGAGGGTCCTAGTTAGTAACTATCTTATTACTAGGCTAGGGATTAATATACTAGTTAAAGTTATACTAATCCTAGTTAAATCCTATATTATTAGTACTATAGTTTATACCTCCCTTATTAAGGTTATACTACTAGTAATCTTCTAAGTTATCTACTATACTAACTATACTATTAATAATAGTAGTACTAGTATAGGTTATTATAGTTAAGAAGTAAAGTTATTAGTAATAATACTAGTAATATTTTAGCTTAATAGAAAGAGGACATAATAGTAGGTAAAGAGTCTAAAAAATAGAAAAGTAAGTAGTATAGGAGGGTAAGTTAATATACCCTAACTAATAGGTATTAAAAAACAGAAGTAATAATAGTTAGCTTTTTAGAAGGAAAGAAGTAAAAGGTAGGTACCTTCTTATTAAGAAAATAATAATATATTTATTTATACTAAGGAATAATATACCTATATAGGTATTATTTATAAAAAAATATAGTAGCTAGGGGATAATAAAGCTCTTATTAAAAGATATAAATATATAGATATTTATAGTAGTAATTAAAGATATATAATATACTATAGTATAGTAGTAGTTATTAATAGAGGAAAGGTATAAGTAGGTTATTAGTAGAGGGAGGGTAGCTTTTAATAGGTAAGCTACTTAGGTTGCTTCCTTCCTTCCTTAGCTACCTAATTAATAGGTTACTCCTTTTTATAAGAAGTAACTATTTCTTTAGTATTTAGCTTAAGATTCTTATAGGGTTCTTATATATTTAAAGCTAGTAAATATCCCTTCTACTTAATAAGATACTTAACTATAGGCTACCTCTTTTACTACTTAATCCTCTAATTAATAAGCCTCTTAACCTTATACTTTAGTATACTATTAACCTCTATTAGTTCTAAGGGTTTTTCCTCTCTACTAAAGGGGTCTTTACTTTATACTACCTTCTAGAGCTATACTATTAAAACTACTAAGTAGACTTTTTAGTATTTTAGTAGGTTAAGTTTATATACTTTTAGTTTAACTATATAAATAACTTAGAAAGGTCTTATATACTATAGTAACTACTTTTTTTTAGGCTTACCTAGTAATAAGTATCTTTTACTTAAGTAGAGGTATACCTTATCTCCTTTAGTAAATTCCACCTTATAGTACTTATTATTAAACCTCTCTTTCTAAATTACTCCTATAGTGTTAATAAGGGCTAGTACCTCTATATAGTAAGTCTCCTAGAGTACTTCTAAGGACTTAAAGGGTATTACCTTATTACTAATATGTTTTAGTACTATATAGGGTTAAAAGCTAAGTATAACTTTATTTAGTAAGTAGCTAATTATTACTATAAGGGAGTTATTAAGTATATATTATAGTAATAGGATTATATCTATCTATAGGATATCTAGGTTAGTATATATATAGAAGTAGATTATAATTTTAACTATCTAGTTTATTCTTTTACTTTGTCTATTAGTCTAGGGGTAATATATAGTAGAGATAAGGAGCTTTACCTTAAGGGTATTAAATATTAATACCTAGACTACTAATATAAACTTTAGGTTATAATTACTAATAATTACTTAAGGTAGGCCCTAATTATATACTATAAGTATCTAAAGTAATACCTAAGCCTAGTAGTAAGCTTTATACTAAATATTCCCTAGGATAAGGATAACCTTCTTACTAAACTTATATGTTATAGTATAGAGGGAGTCTAGTAGGTTAAAGTTAGGTAACACCTAGAAGGTCCTTTAACTTAGAACTAGTAGTATATCTATTATGAAATCTATTAATATAGTATAATAAGGTATGCTAGGAGTTATAATAGGTTAGAGGGATCTTATAGCCTTCTAGTAGTCTATCTAGTTTTCTTAGTAAGCTAGGTAATAGGTAATATACTTCTTAACTATCTTCTTCTTCCTATAGATATAAATACCTCTAAGCTCTACTAGTATTCTATTAATACTAAAGTAAAACTTCCTATTATAGGTAAGTTCTAGCATATATCCTACTACTAGTTTAGGTATATAGAGTTTCCTAGTACTATCTATACTAATATGGTATAGGAGGCCTTATTTATTAATTTCCTATAGGAGTATATAGTAGTACTATTACTTTTCTTAGGGCTACTAGGTATTCTCCTCTACCTTATCTAACATAATATACTCTATACTACTAGAGAGTACCTTCTTTACTAGTCTTAGTAGGATATATAACCTCTTATTACCTTAGTACCTAGTAATAATATTATATATAAAGTCCCTACTAAGTTATACTATAGTAGTATTAGCCTTCCCTAAAGCTAGGGGTTTATCTCCTATATACTAGGCTACTATATTAGTAAAGGAGTCTAAGATATTATCCTTATTATTAATATCTATAAGTTTATCCTTATAGGGAAAATACTTATTAAGGTTAGGATAAGTAATAAGAAGGTAGGAGAGTATATTTAGTACTATATTAAGTTTCTTAGGTATATAAAATATCTTTAGGTAGAATTAGGATAGGTAATTTACTATATTAGCTAGCTTAAGGTTTACCTTATTAAAGTCTAGTATTCTTAGTAATATATAAGTAATAATACCCTTTACTACTATATAGTCTATTAGGATAATAACCTTATACTTATTAGACTATATAAGTTTCTAGAGTTTCTTTATAGCCTATATAATAGTAGTAATCTCTACTTTAGTTATATTATAACGTTTTTCTATTACTATTATAGTATATAATAAGAATAAGATTAGCTAAATATACTCTTTTAGTATATTAATTCTAAGTAGCTTCTTACTATCCTAATTATAATCTAGTTAAAAAACTATAAGCCTAAAACTATTAGTATATATATCTATCTTAAAGAAGAGGGGCTTCTTAGGGTTATAGTAAAATTATATAGCCTAGGCGTAAAGTTTCTCTTATAGTATCTTCTAGGTGTTAAGTTCTTTAGGCATAAGGTTAAAAGTCTCTTTAGTAATAATCTTTACTTAGGCTTAGCATAAGGTTCCTAACTTAAGTACCTTATCTTTTTATAGCCTTACTACTAGCCTTATCTTCCTATTATTAAGAGGGGTAGCTATTATGTTAAACTAGGGTAATCTAGTATATAGCTAACTACCTATCCTAAGATATATCTCTAGGTTATATAGACTATATAGAAAGGTAAGTTACTAAAAGGCTTAGATATAGTCCTCTATTTTCTAAATACTATTACTATCTATAATATAACTAAGGAGTTTTACTAATAGGAAGCTAGTAAATAACTTTAGTACTTTAATATAGATATAATATTTATCTAATAGCTTTAGTATAATCTTAAGGTACTTAAGGTAGTTTTTATTAGTATTACTAAAGACTATAATATTATTAATATGTATATAAATAAAGTAATAGTATAAGAAGAATAATTAATCTATAAATTAATAGGCGTATATAGGTAAGTTTTTATACCCTATTATTATAATATTAGAGTACTTAAGTCTATAAGGACTTATTATTACTATCTAGTTTCTATACTAGGGATATATACTAAGCTAGTAAAAGAACCTAAAGGTATTAAATATTATTATATGCTTTTTCCCTTAAAGTAACTATATAATTTCTTCTTAGTTAGGGAGGGGGTAGACATTAGGGGATACCTACTTATTAAGGGGGTATATATTAACTACTACACACCCTTTCCCCTTTATCCTATCCTCCTTATACTTCTAGATAATAAAGATTAGGTATATAAGGGCTGCTAGGCTAATTTACTAACTAGCCTTCCCTTTCTTATACTATTTCTCTATTTCTTTATTAAGGAACTTTATATCCTTAAGTCTTAAAGGAAATACCTTAATATAGGACTTTTAGTTCTACTAGCTATTAATAAGTTTAATCCTTATCTTCTCCTTATCTAGGATAGGTATTATCCTATAGTTATAGTAGATATAGTATTAGTTAAAGAGGTTATAGAGTTTTTTAGTAAATTTTAGGTTATCTATATAAATCTCTATACTATAAAGGTTAGTTATTATAGGGTAAATATCTAGCTTACTAATACTATAGTTTAGTACCTCCTTAGGGATTAGTAGGTCCTTATTTATTATCTTTATTCCCTCTTCTACTATTTCTAATATTATTATAAAGTCCCTAGTTAGGTTAGTAAAGTTTATAGTTATATTATTAGTAATTTATATAAATATCTCTTAGCTAATCTACTATATAGTTTCTTCCCTATATGTTAGGGTAATTTAACTAACCTTAGTACCCTTCTTAATAATAATAGGCTTTACTATTTTATTATATACTAGTACTATCTTTAGGGTCTTATAGTCTACTACTATATTAAGGATATATATATAGATAGAGTAAACTTAGTAGGTCTTATTTATCCTATCCTCCTTAAATTATTTAGGGAGGTTAAGGTAGTTAACTAGTAGGTAGTATATTTACCTAGGGTATATAATAGTATTATACTTTACTATTAACTTTCTTATTACTAGGAAATAGTATTTAATTAACATAAGGATTACTATATTACATATAAAGTAAAGGGTTATAGTTTTCCTATTAAAGTCTACTATTATGCTATAGTTATTATAAAAGGGTATACTAAGTAATAGCTTAGCTAGGAGATTTTTAACTACTCCTATTATAACTATAGTATATAACTTAATCTTTATTCCCTTTACTATTCCTACTATATATAGGTTAAAAGTAACTTTTTCTTATAGGGTAAATAATAATCTAACTACCCTTATTATCTATAGCTCTATTATATTAAAATATAGGTTTTTTATAAAACTTATTACCTAGCTTTAGTCTACTAGGATAACTAATATACCTATATCTATATAAATAGTATAGTCCTCTAATTCCTTATTAGCCCTTACCTTAACTTAGAGGTAAGTCCTCTTATAGTGTTCCCTTTTTTTATTAAGCTTAATAACTACTTTAATAACCTCTCCTTACTAAAAGGTAAAATTTACTATTTTTATGTTTATTAGTACTTAGGTTAACTTATTATATAGGGGTTTAGCTTAAGGTAATTCCCTATCTCCTATAGACTCCTCTACTTAGGTAAGGTACTCCTCTACTTTATCTTATTAGGGTAAGGTTTCCTCCTTATCCTATAGGGTAGCCCTTATCTCTAGTATAGGAGGGTTACTATTACTAGCTTATAGTTAGGTAGTAAAGTTAGTAAAGTCTACTAGGGTAGTAGGTATCTTATTAACTTTATTAAGGATAAAGCCCTTATTAATAAGTTAGTTAATAATAGTATCTATATTTAGGTTAGTTTCCTATATAAATTAAATGTTATCCTTAGAGTTATTATTCCTTTAGATATAGTAGTGGAGCGGGGCTGGGGTTACAGCATTCACCGTTCAAGAAGTTGAGATGTGGGGATTTCCTTTTTCTTTTGTTTTTCTTCAGAAGTATTCGCGAGTCACAGATGCTTACTTAAGCATCTATCAAGAGAGTATAATTAGATAGACATAGCTCACCCAGATCAGAAAAAACAAGCACTTCTTCACACACTTATTTGTCTTTTAAAAATGATACTCTGAACTAGAGCCTTACACCCTCATCGATGCAGTTCAGCGTGGTAACTCAGGCGATAGGGAGATCTTTGCTATGTCTGATCAGGGGGTGATATGTCTGTTCAGACCTTGAAAGCTCTGAACAGATTGTATCTCCCTCACGTCGGATCAGACATAGAACCTGAGTTGCTTAGAGTAGTGTAGTGTTGTTGTGTCCTTTCGCACAGCTCCGCCACGACCTAAGTCCCAAACCACACCCTACACGCTTTCAATGGTCTCCCCTTCCAGAAACAGAGTTATCAATAGCAAAGATGAGTCTGAACAGACGGAGTATAGACCACTGATTAAGCGTCCTACGGCTTCTTCCTCCCTCCCTCTTCACCAACACCTTCGGAGTAACCGTTAAGACGGACAATACAGCGAGCAATGAAAACTCAGAGATAAGAAAAACTCAGATTCGGCGATAGTATAAGCGAAACGATACCAGCGAAACGATTTCAGCGATGGATAACCTTTGGGTTTTCCAGGCGGTCCTTAGTATGCGAAACAAGGATTACGCCTCAGAGAAAAGATCACTTGACAGACACGAGCGGTGCCTGATCAGGTCACCCCTGCTCCACATATCGATTTCAGCGATAGGCAATGCTCAAGATGCCTGCAACCCTCGATGGGCTCTGCAATGCGAGCAGCCATACGATATCACCCGAGGATGGAAAATTCTGCACAGAAAATTAGCGACAATCTCTGCGGAAAATCTGATCAGAGCTATCTCCTATGGAAAATCCTTCGTTCAGACTACAGGAACCATCCTAGCGACTTTGATTTGGCTTATAGGACGGTCTTCAGCCGGTCTTGCCTACCGATACTTGGAAAACAACGATCACAGAACTATCACAAGAATCATAGACTCTCTAGAATCACTCAACGCTACTTCAACACCAACCATGAGCGACCAGTATATGTCTTTCGGAACTGGAGGGTCTTCCTCTCTTCCTCCGGCTGATACTCCACCTGACGACAGGGCTGATCAGCGTGAGTCTCCTGGGGCTAACTTTACGGTTTACCGGGATCCGCCGATTGCTTCTGATTCGGATAATGATAGCAACTTGGCAACTGGAACTGGTGACACCCAAGGCCTGCCTCAGCAAGACATCGGACTTGAAACCAAAACCTCGGCTGCTGCTGTACCTCAGCTGTCGGTCCCGGCAACTGCTTATGCGACCCCTCCCTCTATAGAAGGATTCCTAGAGGCCATCACGAAGCGCCTCCTAGCTGCCCCCGCCACTCAGTCAGTTCCACGTACTGATCAGAACGATGTTCGCAACTTTTACAAGCTTCCTATGCCCGGCCAAGACGGATCTCCTGTCTTTAAGGGTGACAACATCGTTGAGTTCTTAGAGAAGTTTGAGGACCAATGCGAGATTGCTGGAGTCCCTCAGCGCTACATGGGCACCCTAGTTGCCTATTCTATGGGTGGGGACTATCAGACCCCTGTCAAGGACGCTATTGGGTCCCTCTCTTGGACCGATGGAAAAGCCTACCTTCTCACTGAGTTCGGACGACAAGACGCCAATCGATTCCTGGATGAAGAAGAGCAAATTGAGAAAGTGACTAAGGGACCTGTTATCTCTGATCGGGATCTCACCACTGCTCAGAACCTATTCATCAAGATTGATAACGTTGTTATACGAGCGAAGCGACAGAAGCTCCACAACGTAACAGACCGAACTCTAATTAAGACTGTGTGTAAGCGATTCAGACAAGAGACCGTTAAGGATGCTGCGGATGAGCTGGGTATTACTCTTGATGCCTTCGTTCGACGGACCAGTTATCTTGAGTTCAAGTCTGCCCTACTGGATGCGATTGCCCATAAGAAAGAGTACTCTCCTTTCTTTGCCTCTGATTCTCAGACGACGACTTCGAAGTCTATCTTAGGACAGTCTGAACAGACGACTAGGCAGAACCAGCAGCCTCAGCCGCAGCGACCTACCCCGATTGACATCAAGATCCCAAAGCCTTCTGGCACTGAGCCTGATCTAGCTGAGGATTTTGCCAAACTGAAGATCTATCACCAGTCAGCCTACCCTCGCCCAGGCGCACGAGTTTTCTCAGTCAATACAGGCAGATCAGACCCACACAAATGGGTTAGCGGACCGAAGGACCGGTGTTGGTACTGTTATTCCACTTCTCATACTCAGATCAGAGAATGCGAGCAGTATACGATGGACAAAGATGCTCAGCTTCTCTTGTTAGTCCAAGGTTCATGGAAATACGGGCGACGAACGGGCAGCTCGCCGATGTCCACTATTCCCCATGCCATTCTCGACGAAAGCCGCAGCCAAGGATGTGCTGATCGGACTGCATTGCTCGGCCATGTTTCGAACTTCTGCGACGACCCTATTCTCAAACAGATTGCTAAGGAGATCCTTGATCGCCAAATAGGATTACCCTGGCAAACTCAAGCTAGCTTCCCAGAAGTGACATTCTCTGAGTCAGAACCCGCCACCCAAGCCGTTAGGTGCCTTCGAGCAGTTATTCCCCCTTCTGATCAGTCCGATGCCTCTCGCGTCTTTGCAGTCACCAGAGGCAACCCTGCAAAAACGCCTAAGACCGCAACCCAGAAGCACATACAGGGCTCATACGCAGTTAACTCAAGAAAACCCACGGCGAACATTACAGTTAAGATCCCAAGCAAGAAAAGGGTTGCTTTTGAAGAGCCTGAAATTATGGAAATTACCGACCAAGATGATCCGACTCTGTCCTCTGAACCGACTATGACCACCCCTGCGTACACTATTCTTCAGCGACCTCAAACCCCAAAAGATGCAGCCACTAGGGTTCCTGCCCCTCCCTCTGAGAAGCCGAAGGACATGCCTACTCTTTCTTCTGAACAGCCCCGAAAGCCAGATTTCGCCCAGGAAGCTCGCCGCCTTGCAGAAAAGAAACTTGATGCCCCAGTCTCTCTGCCCACTGAACTCCTGCGCCAAATATGGCCCGAGTTTGACAAAGCTATGGCAAATGCTCTGAAAGACCATGGATACAAAGCAACTGAGCCGGAAGGGGTTTTTCTCCCAGCGCCGTCTTCTCTTATCAACCTCACGACTGAGCCCGGTCAAAAGTCAGACGTCGAGGGTCTGATCAGAGAATACAACCAAGCTATTGAAGCGGGAAAACCCCTAGCGGCCAGGATAGCGAGAGTAGCCCATGTCGCGCCCCCTTTGGAGCTACCAGAGGTAGTTATGTCGAAGGCTCATCTTCAGCTTGAAGTGAAGATAACGCAGCCCGATAGAGAAATCACTACCCCAACAATCAGCGGTGTTCTGGATACAGGAGCACAGGTCAATGTTCTGACAAGACAATATGTTGAGAGAGCCAACATCCCCTTCACCCGTACGACGCTTGCGATGAAGACCTATAGGACTGATCAGGCGGATTCACACTTTGAGGGGTTCTGTTACGTGGACGTCTGTATTGACAAGTACAAGGTCCGATCATGCTTCTTTATTGCTGATGAAGATCATGTTTTGGAACCACTGTTACTGGGCCTCCCGTTCATTACGGACAGCCGGATGACTTTAGGTTGGTCTGGGGGACTGATCAGCGCAAGTTTTACCGCAAGCAACACCCTTATACGGATCCCCGTCGGAGTCATTCAGAGGAATGCCGAAGCTGAGCTCAACCGCATACTGCCCGACCTAGAGGGCTACATACAGACAATCTCTGGGGACGAAGAGTCAAAAAACTAGGTGCCAGTAGCCGCCCCGGGACTACTACTGGCCCTCAACACTACCCGGACCTAGACCATGAGGATGGAGACGCGGTCCTAGTAACTCTGAATGACCAAGAAGCGGAGGTCTTGATGACCTATGCAGCGGAAGATCTCGTGAGACCTCATGCAGCTACAATTGCTCGGATAGCAACTGTAATGGGGGGACACTCCCACACGAAAACAGCGTCTGAACCACCATCAGCTGAGACCGCACCGCCTAGGCAACAAAGGCGATCAGAGACTCAGAAGTTCTGGAAAAGGATTCAGACAGCAGTCACGCGAGTAAGACAAACTGAGGAAAAGATCGCATGCGCCATAAAGAAGACTACTGCTGCTAAAGTCTTTACGATGTATAAAAGAAAGGGAGTAAAAATCCACCCTGTGGATGACCACCCCTCTGATGGGTCTGTTCCAGATGGTGACCCACACTGGAAGGTTAAGAAGGTTGAAGCCCTCGGAGAAAAGTTTACCGCGTCTACTGGGCCGTATGGGGATCTGATCACGCCGAAATTTTCCGACATTAAAGAGCGCTCCCGACTCACGCCGGAACGGCTGAAACAGATCACTGATCAGTGTCCCCACCTCCAGCCAGAAGAGCTCAAGCTGCTAGAGCAAATCCTAGTTAACCGCGAGGCTGCATTGGCCTGGGAGTTTGAAGAATGCGGGACACTCGACCCAATGGTCGCACCACCCCAGGTTATTAAGACTATCCCCCACAAAGCATGGCAAGCGAAAGGGATCCCTATCCCTAAGGCCTTAGTTCCTAAGGCTATGGAAGTCCTCCGCAAACGGGTGATCAGAGGTATTATTGAAGAAGGCCACGGCGCATACAGAAACCCTTGGTTTCTGGTTCTGAAGAAGGATGGCGACCTGCGACTCATCAATTCGGCGACAAGATACAATGGGGTCACTCTTCGTGATGCGTGGTTGCCTCCAGGGGCAGACGAGTTCTCTGAAGATTTTGCTATGGACCAGCTTGTCTCGCTTCTGGACTTCTTCTCAGGGTATGATCAGATCCTTCTGGACGAGAAAAGCCGCGATCTTACGACATTTGCAACGCCGTTGGGTCTGTTCAGATACTGCCGCCTACCCCAGGGTGCCACTAACTCGGTCGCTCAATTCTGCCGTATTATCACCCGAATCCTTTATGATCTGATCCCAGATTGTTGTAGGGCTTTTGTGGACGATATAGGTGTTAAGGGCCCCCGCTCACGCTATAATAATGAACCGATTCCGGGATACCCAGGCATTCGTCGATTTGTATACGAACACCTCCGTAACATCGATCGGACTCTTACAAACGTGGAGCTCTCAGGATGCACGATCTCAGGAGGAAAGTCGCAATGGTGCCAGGAATCAGCGGTGATCACCGGGTATCTCTGTGGGACGTCAGGAAGACGCCCAGATCAAGCCAAAGTTCTGAAGATTTTGGAATGGGAACTCTGCAGAGATATTGGGGACGTCCGATCATTCTTGGGCATTGTTACATTCTATAAATCCTGGGTTCCCCATTTCGCTGAGGTGGCCCTCCCGCTTACGCGTCTCCTGCGGAAAACTGAGAAATTCTCCTGGGGCTCGGATCAGAAGCTGGCAATGGATGCCCTCAAGTCTGATCTGACTTCAAGCCCGGTTCTGATTGTCCTCGACTTTGGGCCTGACGCTGGTCAGATTGTCCTTGCTACAGACGCAAGCGGAGAAGGATGGGGGTGTACCCTCGGTCAGATTGTTGATGGCAAACTTGCAGTTGCAAGATACGAAAGTGGTATCTGGCGTGGACCAGAGCTTAAGTATGATGCGGGGAAGCTTGAGGCGCGGGCAGTTCTTATGAGTCTGAAACGCCTCCGCAACTACCTCTTTGGAGTCCGTTTCCTCTTGGAGACAGATGCAAAGGTTTTGGTGGCCCAGATCAATGGCGCAGCGAATGATGTCCCTTCAGCGATGATGACTCGTTGGCTGACTTGGATCAGACTCTTTGACTTTGAGATCAAGCATGTTCCAGGCAAGAAGAATTCTGCGGCTGATGGTCTTTCGAGAAAACCTCCAGGACCGTCTGATCAGAAGGAAGCAGAGGACGAAGAAGACATCGAAGACTTCATTGATGCCAGGCTTTTCCGTACAACGGCATCGCGAAACTTTTTCCTTGAAGCACATGGCCGTTCAGACCAAGACCCTGAACCTGGAAATTCTGATCAGCTTCTAGACATTCCATCAGACCTGCTGAATTCCACAGAAGAATGGTCGACGCACTCGAAGCAAATAGCTTACTTTCTCCTCACACTTAAGCGCCCGCCAGGGATCCCGATGCCTAGGTTCCTTCGGTTCAAGAAAATGGCGCTGCGCTTTGTCGTAAGGGATGGGATCCTCTTTAAAAGAGGCACTCGCAGAACTCCTGACCCTCTTCGGGTCATCGACAGCCTGTCCCAGCGGCAAGCTCTGATCGGCATGGCACATAACGAGACTGGACATCGGGGACGTGAGGCAACCTATTTCCGCCTCCGGGACAAATACTTCTGGCCTGGGATGTATACAGACGTCAAGACTGCGGTTCAGGGCTGCGATGCTTGTCAAAGGGCTCGATCAGCTCGCATGGACGACCCTCACATCTCAACTACACCCTACACCCGGCCGTTTCAGCGTGTCCACCTGGATGTCCAACATGTCGGGAAATGGAAGGTTGTAGAGGCCCGATGCGACCTATCCGGATGGCCTGAAGCGCAAATCTTCCGTAATGCGACTTCGGCCAACGTTGCAAAGTTCCTCTGGGAAGACGTTATTTGTCGTCATGGGGTCTACGGGACTCTGATCGTGGATGGAGGACGAGAAAACAGAGGTCATGTTGAAGCTCTGAATAAGAGGATTGGGGGACGCAGGAAGGTCACCTCCGCTTATAACCCAAGGGCGAATGGCGTCCTCGAGAAAGGTCATCAGACAATAGCACACGCCTTGCGAATATGGTCGGATCAGGGAAAGAAAGACATCAGACATATCCTGCCTACTGTCCTATTTGCTGATCGCACCACTGTCCGCCCGAGCCACGGCATGACGCCCTTCTATATTGTCACAGGGTACAACGCGGTCACACCGATTGAAGAGAAACTTGCGACATGGCGCGTCCTAGAGTGGGAGAAGGTCCGAACAGCGGAAGAGGAACTCCAGCTTCGGATCAGAGCTTTCCAACAGCTCACGGAAGACAGACAGAAAGCGGCCAAGATGGTTGCGAAGCATCGCCAGAAGGTCGCGGAACGATACAACGAGAAACACGCGGCGAAGCACCGATCAGAGAAGCTGCAGGCGGGAGATTTAGTCCTTGTCTTTGACACCCCTCGCCAGACGGATATGTCGGCAGCTAGAAAGACTGATTACTATTGGAAGGGACCGTTCAGAGTCCACTCGGTTTCCCCGATCAGCCCATCATACGTCCTGGAAACTCTTGCGGGGGAACTCATCACAGGGGCAACGTATGGGGCCAATAGGCTGAAGAAGTACCACACGGGTGCTGACGGTGTCCTTTACCCAGTGGACGAAGGCACTGTTCGAGGTGATATCCCAGCGGATGTTAAGGACTTCTTCCACTAGCCAGCTTTAACTGCCCCTCCAATCCTATTTTAATTTCCTTTGTCCTTGTTTAGAATGCCTATTGTTAAATTTCCCTTTTGTCTGAATTTTGGTAAACTTACATTTTCACCTCCTTTAATACGTGTGTTATTCTATGCGGAAGAATGACACAGGGGACGAAGGATAGGGAGCTGAAAATGCGTAAGGAAATTGTATTGCGAAGAAAGAAGATGACTCGGATCAGAGGATCCCAAACCGCCACAAACCAACCGATTGTACGATGCCATCGAAGAACCACCGATCACTACCAGAAACTAGTGCCACCACCATCTTCACCCACCTCCTCGTCACTAAAACCACTCCAGCTTGATGACCTTACTGAGGACTGCGAAGGGGCACCTCGCACAGTAGATTGGGCAGCAACCGACGAAGCTCTAGATGCGTTCGACAGCTGTTCAGAGGTCTCAATGGTCGAAGGAGGAACTGGAACCTCATTCCTGAAGGGCACAACTGCACTTCCCATCTTTCGGCGCTCGACATCCAACCAGCCAGACGTCTCCAGAACAGATACAGCACCACCAGTCCATTCAGACAAGCCGGGCACAGTGATCAGAGCATTGGCGTAATCTCGGAAGTCATGAAGACGGAAATAGTTCACAGCCCCAGACGATAGACCATTCGGAGGCGCCAGCGACGGCAGCCCCCCACCACTCAGCTGCCGACGATGAGCCGGATCAGTAAGGGAGCGCTGATCAGGGCCGCCAGACGGATCAGCATGACCCCAATGACCCTCGTTCTCCTGAAAGTCGCACTTCTCGTTTTTGGCCTCCAAGAACATACAGTTTCCGCAGCGGTTATGGAATGCCTGGGGCAAAGAAACGCAGTCGTAATATGGCATCATGCTCCGCACCTGACCAGGCTTTGTGCCAACGAACTTTTGAAAGTTCCGAGCGCAGCAATCACACGGAACCAGGTTCCGTATGCCGAATGTTTGTATCAGCAGGGAATTCACAGCTGAGGCGCGCTGCATGAGGCGCCAGGAGAAGGACCCGAAGTGGGATCCTGCCTCCTTACTGACGTAGACAGCCCGCTGGAACTTGCGACTATTGTTTCCGAAAGTGTTGAGAACACCCTGAACGACAGCGGCGTTAGGGAGCGCCTGCCAGAAGACCGTGGCAGCTTCTTCAAGGGATCGATCGGGGTAAGGGTTGTAAATTTGGAATTCAGAGTATAGTTGGCCGAAGGGGGACGGAAGATCAACCCATGCGGTAGTCTTGAGGAACTGTTCAGACCTTGCGTCAGAGAAAGAAGGACCTTAAAGACATCATTAGGGAAACTTACGTCGAGATGGGCAGGCGTCACTGTGCGCAACTCAGCGCCTCCAAAAGCCTTAGCCTCCTTCTTCGAAGGAGGAGGTGTCGAAAGAAACCAGGGATCAATAGGTTGCCGCGGGTAGTTGTTGAGCTGGTATTTGTTGATGGAGGAAGACATTCTGAAAAGTTGAAAGGAGAAAAACAACGAAAAGTCGAGAGTATGGGTCTGAAAAAGCGAAGGCAGCAACAACGTTGGTTTCTAATGTGGGTGGATGAGGAAGAGAAAAAGAAGAAAACGCTGAGGGGTGGAAAAGAGGGTTGCTTTTATAGCAACGAGAAGAGGGTCTGAATAGTCACCACGACGAAGGAACGGTGATTCAGAATCGGAAGGAGCAAACCGGCCAAAGGGCATTCACTGTTCAGAGGCGAGGCTCTGACGCACCCTTCGACTTCGTTACCGTCACGAATTGTCAACAACCTCTACTGCGATTCACCTACAAGTTGAAGTTGCGAGGGCTCTGAACAAAAACTCTAGATGCCTTCACCCTCTTACCCTTAGGACTTTCCTTTGAGTAACAAGGGCCGCTCCTTCTGAAAGCAACCAAGGGAGGAAGCCTCTCAAAGCTTCAGACTTCATTCACCTTTCAACTCAACCTCATTCAACCCTCACCTTTATTCACCTTTCTTTAACCTTCTACCCCCCCTCTTTCACCCTACAAATATCTTACTATTCTCTTCTGCCGCATTTACTCCTTCCTTCCTCGGATCAGACGCTCCTGCCGCAGCTGCTAAGCTGTGATTCACAACCCCTTCTCTTGGAAACCTATTTAAAGGCCTTCTTTTGCTCCCCCTCCTTAACCCTTCTCTTCCCTCCACCAACAACAACAAAAACACACATCAAGTTCCTTATTCAGATCTAGCAGTACCTCTTTCCGTATTACATCTTTTCTCTTCAGAACGCACATATCGACAACACCTCCGAACAGACAACGATGGCATCCCCGTTGGCTCCTTCCCCTCTCACTCGCGCGATGGGCCGTCCGCGAATCTGGGACGTCTACACCTACCGAGACCTCCAGAATGACAGCCAATTCCGCTATGGTGCCTGGGATGAGAACCGAATCATCTCATTCAGACACACGCCTCCTACCGAAGAACTTGAGCCCCGAGAGTCTCAGTTCTACAACCCGAAAGCTCACATTCGCTTCGCCGGCAAGACAGTGGCGCACCCTGCTCAGATTCCGACGCGAGAACCATTCCCGACACCTTCGAACGCTTGGTTCCCTGATTGGCTCATGTGGGAAGACGCTGATCAGTTCCTGAGCCAATTCAATTCGGCATTCCGAGGACCGAACGAACACAGACAATGGGAGGACATGGGATACAGACAGGCCCGAACGGTGCTCAGCGACTATTACAACTTACAAGGACGCATACAATCCAAGCAGTGGATCGCTAGGGATGAAATCGCAGCTGCAACAGTCATCATGGCTCGAGGTCTGAAAGCGAAAAGACGGATCACTGTTGTCCCCCTGTGCTGGGAAAGCCGTTCAGACGACAACTGGGAGCCTGAGTTAGTAATGCCGACTCAGGAAATCTGCAACGCGATACGAAGAGAGGCTGATTTGGTTGTTTTCCCCTTGTTCTCGGCCCAGCACAGACACTTCATGGGCATGATCATGGATCAGAGGGATGGCATGGTGTACTGGTATGATCCCATGTGGTCTGGCGGTCATTCAGAGGCTCTCTTTGTCAATGATATCAGAGCTTTGAGGAAGTTCTACTATGAGCTTAATGCACCGATGCACATCGCTCAGCTGATCAACGCCAGCGCATGTGTGGTAGATGCGGTTCAGCAGACTGGTGGTTGGGAGTGTGGACTCTATGTTGCTGAGTGGTTCAGATCAGCACTTAGGTCCGGATCTCTGTGCCCAACCAGCACGAATGAGTGGGATGTTGAGGAGTCTCAGAACCTGGACTACGGCGAAAGAGTCCGACGTCAGTGGATCGGGTGGATCAGCGCCGAGTTCCATGTTTCCGGCAGACACCAACATGGGGCCATGAGACCAGTTCCCAAAGGAACATTAGAGGAAGCTTGCCACCGACATGACCAACTCAAGCGAAGCCAGAAGAAGCAAAGCCAGTCCCCTGCAAGCGTCATTTACGATCCTATAAACCTCGAAGACTCTGATCGCACCCCTACACAGCGTTCAGAGGACCGCCTCTCCACCCCCCAACCGCTTAACCTTCGGAAATACGGGCATCAGGATAAGTCCTCCTCTCTAGACCGCGAGAACAAAGCTATGATGACAAGCTTGCAATCAGAGGTCGCCTGGCTGAAGAAAAACATGGACACCAAGTCGCCGCCCCAAACGCCTCTGAACAGAAGACAGAGACAACTCCTCGCCCAAGAGGACCACATCGTGCGACCCAGCCCTCCTGCGGAAGCTCCTGCCACGCCAAGCTCCAAGCTCTCTCACTCGCTGTCTGGACTTTCGATTCCTGGAGATACACCGTCGCGACACCGAAGCCCGAAGAAGATCAGACGTGTTGAAGTGGATGAATATACTTCGCCTAAACCGCCTGTACCAGGCGTGTGGGAAGGCTGGACGAAGGTTCGGGACTCTCTCCCGTCGTCTGAACGGCGCGCTTGGGAAGCTCGAGAAGCCGATCGCGTGCGATGTGCCCAACGCCACAAGGACATTCTGAAGCGGCGCAGGGACACATATTACAATCAGAAGAAGGGCATTCTAGAGTACAGACGTCATGAGTGGGTGGATCGTTTTGATGACCCCATTGCTGAAGCGGCGTTCACCACCCAAGCGTATGCACCTTGGTTTCCGCCAGCTTGGGCTGAGGGATGGGAAGGATGGAAACGATGGGACGCGGGAGAAGAATGGGATAAGGCAAACGACGGAGATGCGGAGGATGACGAGAACGAAGAGGACAACTAATGGACGCAGGCGCAACTGGGATAAGGTCTGAACGGGTGTATGCTTGGTAGTTCTTCTATGATCAGAGGATCATGAAAAGAACTAGGGGACGATTGGAGCGGGGCTGGGGTTACAGCATTCACCGTTCAAGAAGTTGAGATGTGGGGATTTCCTTTTTCTTTTGTTTTTCTTCAGAAGTATTCGCGAGTCACAGATGCTTACTTAAGCATCTATCAAGAGAGTATAATTAGATAGACATAGCTCACCCAGATCAGAAAAAACAAGCACTTCTTCACACACTTATTTGTCTTTTAAAAATGATACTCTGAACTAGAGCCTTACACCCTCATCGATGCAGTTCAGCGTGGTAACTCAGGCGATAGGGAGATCTTTGCTATGTCTGATCAGGGGGTGATATGTCTGTTCAGACCTTGAAAGCTCTGAACAGATTGTATCTCCCTCACGTCGGATCAGACATAGAACCTGAGTTGCTTAGAGTAGTGTAGTGTTGTTGTGTCCTTTCGCACAGCTCCGCCACGACCTAAGTCCCAAACCACACCCTACACGCTTTCAGTAGGCTTACTATTTCTACCTACTATTCTATTAACCTTCTTACTAGGGTTAGTAGTCTCTTACTTACTAGGTAGGATTACCCCCTATCTCCTTCTACTAGTTATTCTAGTAGGGCTAGTCCCTATTATAGCTTCCCTATCCCCCTTAGGTATTTTCCCTTAGGTTCTAGTTAAACCTCCCTTAGTTAGGGAATTAGCTACTATTCTACTAGTAAGCTACTTTATTTAGGTTATTATAAGGTATATCTCCCTAGGCATATAGGGAGTTTATCTCTATCTAGGTAGTATTTATTATAATATATAGGATATCTATTATTATATTAGCTATATTTAATAGAGTATAGGGG
The DNA here is from genome assembly GCA_020631755.1 of Colletotrichum sublineola. NCBI lineage: Eukaryota > Fungi > Ascomycota > Sordariomycetes > Glomerellales > Glomerellaceae > Colletotrichum > Colletotrichum sublineola. The sequence goes on along the minus strand of JAHSQG010000006.1, from coordinate 2,928,055 downwards.
ATATTTACTCCTATATAGGGTGTATTTCCCTAAGTATAGGGAGTATTTCCTACTATAAAGGGTGTATTCCCTATAATATATTACGTATTAGGAGTTATATTACTACTAATATAGTAAGTATTATTAGCTATATTACTTATTCCCTAGGGTATATTACTTTAGTTTAGTAAGGTATTTAGGGAGAGAAACGCTATATATTAGTATATATAGGAGTTATATTACCTATATACTAAGTTATCCCTTATAGTAGTATTTACCTACACTTAAAAGTATATATTATTAATATATATTAGGTTATATCTAGACATTCCTATTATATTTCTTATAGCCTTCTTATATTCCTCTATAAGGGTAATATAGGAATCTAGAAAGTCTATATCTATAGGTTTATAGAGGAACTATTATAGTTATAGTATAAGGTAGTAGTATAAGTAGGTAAGTAACTATTTATTAAAGTAATCTCCTTAGGTATAAACATACTTAAAGTACTTTTAGGTAAAAGTATAAATATTATTATCCCTAAAGACCTTCTCTATAAAGAAGAAGTTTTCTTAGAACTACTTCTATATATCTCCTATAGTAAGGCTAAACTAAAGTCTTATCTAGTTTATAATTATTATCTACCCCTATACTTATAGCTATATTCTTTTACTATCTAATAGCTAAAATTCCTATTAGTTCTATATAGATCCCCTTAGGTATTAAGTAATATTCTAGCTAACCTTATTAATAGCCCTTTAGTCTAGCTATAGGCTCTCTACTACTTAGATCTATAGTTTAACATCCCTATAGTATATAGCTTAGTAGTTATAAAAAATAGGCTTAGGGGAGTACTTCTTAATATCTATATTAGGCTAAAACATACCTATATAGGGTTTAGCTAATATGTTTTAGGCTACTATTAATAGAGTATTTATTATTACTAGGGCTATATTTAATAGCTACTCTATAAGTACCCTTAGTAGGTTATCTATTAGTATATCTACTTAGGATGTCTATAGGGTATTAATTATTAGGTCTATTATAGGGGTACCCTACCCTATTAGTACGCCTAGTTATAGTAGTCTATTAAGTAGTAGACCTTACTATACTAGTAGGCCTATAGGTAGTTATCCTTAAGGGGGAGGTCCTATCTATACTATTAGATTTAGTAGAGGTATAAGGCCTATTTATAGTATAATAGGTCTAGGCCCTTAGGGTAGTATATACTATACTATCCTATTAGATAGGGTTATCTAGGTAGGGGCTTAGGTAGTTTAGTTTAGTAGTATATATACTATCTAACCTAACTAAGGTAGTAACTACCCTTAGGTAAATTAGCTTACCTAGGTTAGTTAAAAGCCTAGAGGACCTATTAGGTATAGGTTAGGCTTATACCCTTAGGTACTAAGGAATTATCTAGGTATTTAGTATAAGGGCTTATATTACTACCCTTAGGTAGGTTATTAGGAGTAAGGGAATTAGGTCTAAGGAATAAAGCTATTTAAAGCTTATTAGGTAGAGTAGGGCTCCCCTCTAGTATAGTATAATTACTACTATAGGTTGCTTATCTTTACTAGTAGGTCTTAGCTTTAGGCCTCCTTCCTTTTAGTAGTTTCTAGGTTTCTTATACCTTCTATTAGTAGATTACCCTAGGATTTAAGGGAAATTATTAATATATCCCTTTCTAATAGTTAACCTAATATATTACTTTAGTCTAGTAGTTAAGGGTCTTAGGGTTTCTATAGTAGGTTAGGCTCCTATATTACTATAGTCCTCTCTAGTATAACTAGGTAGTTTAAGGCCTATAACGTCTAGGAGTTTATTTAAAATAGAGGTTCTAGTATTAAGGCTAAGCTTAGTTTACTTACTAGTTTTAGGTTTTCCCTTATAGATTAAATAATCCTTTTTACTAGCTAAATATATAACTTTATCTAGTAGGTATTATTTTCTATACCTAGCTTAAGTTTAAACCCTTTCTACTAGTTAACTAGGCTATAATAGGGTTTATCTATAAGGAATTTAATATAGTAGAGGTAGTTAATATCCTTATAGAGGTATTTTATAATATTAGTAGCTAGTAGGTAGGTTAGGTATTTCTATAGCTATATTAATAGTTATTAGAGGTCCTTAATATAGCCTAGCTATAGAAGTTATATACCTACTCCTTAAGGATCTCCTTAGGGTAGGTATATTCCTTTATAGTTTAGCTATAAAGAAAAGAAATTTAAGGTTATCTAAATTAAAGTAGTTATACTACTACTTAATATAGCCCTTTTAGTAGCTATTATAGATCTAATAGGGTAAATAGGCTGTTAGTACTACTAGATAGAATAGATAGTAGTATTATAGAGATATATAGTAAGAGAGTAAAATAGAATAGTAAAGTAGTAAAGAATAATAAATAAGTAAGTATAAGGTAATAATAGTATAGATAAAAGGTAGGTATAATTAGGTATAAGTAGTATTCTATAGTTAACTTATAATACTCCCTAAGTTAATAGCTACTTATACCTATAGGTATATAACTAACTACAACCTATCTAGGGTTATAGGCTACACGCCTCTTTTAGCCTGTAATAGACCTATTTAGTTATAAAGTTATTTATCCTACCTATATTTAAGATATAGATAAGGTTATAAAACGTATTAAGGTAGAACAAAAGAATATATAGGGTATCTAATACTTAGTATGTTTTAAATACTACCTACTATATTATAATATTTAAATACTAGAGGTAAAGGTATTATAGACTTTAGTTAATAACTAGTAATACTAATAATAGCTTAAGAAAAGACTAGGATAGTAGTAAAAGGTCCTTTTGTCCTTCCTACTATATTACGTTTAGCTCCTTTCTACTATATACCTTCTAATTTCTCTAACCTATAATAAAAAAAACCCTCTTAAGACTTCTTTTCCTTTTCTTCTTCCTCTTTTCTTCCCTCTATTACTAACCTTACTTATCTTTTTCTCCTTTACTTATAACCCTCTTTTCTTTTATATAATTAACCTATACCCTATAATTCTCTCCTATATTTCTTATATACTATATACCTAACACTATATATCTCTCTATAGAACTTATAGATCTTATATACCTAATCCCTACTTATACTTAGTTAACTACTTTACTAAGTAATAGTATAATAAATACAGACTAAACACATAACATAACTATAGAAAGAAGGATACTAATACTATAGTATCTTCTAGTAACATATCTAATACTAACACTACTTATATTATAATATCCTCTAATAGTATATTAGGTACTAATATAACTAATTCTACTAACATATCTAACATATCTAAACAGGAGAACATACCTAATAAGCTTATAGTATTATAAAAGAGTAAATAGAGATAGTTAGAGTATTTTAATAATTAATACCTAACATCTAACTTCCCTTTAGTATAATAGAGATAGATATTATTTAGAGAGAAAGTTTTATAACACCTACTAATTATAGAACTTAATCTACTAAGTAGAATAGATAAGATTATAGCTTATCTATATACTCCTATAATACTAAACACCCTTAATCCTACTAATTATATATATTATAAGTAGATTTATAAGGCCTTTAAGGATAAAAAGAAGGTTTTATATATATTATTATAGTTATATATACTCTAGATAAGAAGAGAGATAAATAACACCTTTAAGAAGTATCTATAAAAGGTAGTTATATAGGTAATAAGACGTATTATATAATAAATTAGCTAAACTATACTCCCTAACTAAAAGGATATTAATATAATAGTAAATATAGATATCTTTATACTAGTAATAAACCTAAATATATATATCCTTAGGAAAGTAGTATAGGTAGTATAGGATATAAATAGACTAGTAATATTTATAGAGGATAATAATAAGGATCTACTAAGTAATATTATAATAGTAGAATAGGAGATTGAAAAGAAGTATAATACTAATAAGATATACCTTAATAAGATATTAATTTAGGACTATCTAGCTATAGATAAGGTTAACACCTAGTTATAATAGGATATTAGTAAGTCGTCTAGTTAGGTACTATTACTAGTAAAACCTTAGGTGTTATAATTAGATATAATAGATAACTTAGATATTAGTAAGTTATCTAGATAGGTATTATTACTAGATATACTAGATATTAGTAGCTTATTTACCCCTCTATTACATACCTTTTTAAAATACTACCTATTACTAAATATACTAGATATTAGTAGCTTATTTATCCCTCTATTATATACTATTTAAAGATACTACCTATTACTAAAGATACTAGATATTAGTAGCTTATAACCCTAGTATTTAGTATTATTTAGTAAACCTACTACTAGTATATCTATAACTAAATACTAAGATATATAGTTAATTATAATAGATACTATTAATATACTAATAGTAGTATTTCTACTATACTAGAGAGAGATAAAGTTAATAAAGTACTAACTCTTATTTATAAGCTTAGTAGACTATATTACTATTAAGGAATATATTAACTATTATTAGTTAGACGTATATATAGGATAACTCTTATAGTTATTTATATATATTAGGGTTTTTAGTTTCCTATTATATTAATATAATATATTAGGAGGTATAATAGTTATAATATATTAAGAGTATATTAAGGGTATTATTTTATATTAGTTTGCTTTTTTCTTATACCTTAGATTTCCTTTTATATAATTATTTTAGTAATATATACCCTACTTAGAGGGTATATAATTATAGTTATAGCTCTTAAGGTAGTAACTTAGTTAATTCCTACTATCTAGTAAAGGGGTATAGGTATACCTAGCAAGCAATTATAACTACATAAAAATTAAGTACTATCGTAATATAGCTTGTTAAAACGGCCTTCTGCTATTTTTTAGTTTAATTTAGTTCAGAAAAGGCAAGATAGTTCAGAAAAGGCAAGACAAGGGCGTCTTTTTTCTAAAAAAGGGGGCGGCAACTATTAGGGGTGCCTCAGGCACAACCTAGATATACATATAGCCACACACCCCATCTAGACAGACAATATCATCCATCTTACACCTCACTTGTTATACCCCAAGGGCGTGCCCTCACATAGTGAGTCAACGGTGTTGCCCTTTTTGACCTTGTGGCAAGAGTGGCATTGACATTTGGTCTAGGTCCATGGCATTGGCACCTGTTCTTGGCCGGGGTACAACGCTCGATTTGGAGGACATCGCCAGGATTTATCTGCTTCTGACTGGTGTGTGTGTGTGTGTGTGTGTATGTGTGGGTGGCACCTGGCTTCTGCACCATCATTGCCCGCACCTCCAGCTCCTCTCCAGATGGCGAAGAGGGTGCTGTTTCTGGTCTACCCGTCAACCCCCAACGTGTTCCGGACCAGCAACGAACGCGCCCGTTCGGTCGCACACCATGTACTTGTTCGTGACTAGCATTCACCAGTTTTCAGTTGGAAGGAGGGGAAAGCAATGCTGTGACGGACCTTGCACCACGTTGGCGAGGTCTTCCTGTGCGTGTCTCTAATAAAATGATGCGCGGAATAACAGCAGACGCCCGTCCGTCATGCCCATGTTACATTGCCAGACGCCATGATCATCGGCGATTTGTGTCGATTCAGATCTCAAATAGGCAGGGTATGGTGCAATGGCACAGCCTACGCGTGCGTCCCCACCAGTCCAAGATGGACATCGTGAACTCTGTGTTCCACAGCGGCGCACGCGGCCGCGGGAAAACACGATGCTGGGCGACCAGGAAATTTCGCAAATTCCCCCCATCTCACAGCCCTTACGAGTCAAGTCCGGCATTCCCTGTCAGGCTCCAATGAAGAAACCCACCTCTCCACACACAAAAGAAAAGAAAAAACCGCTCTTCCAAGACCGGTGAACTGACAAAATTTGCAAGGAAGCAGCAGCAGCCTAGTAGTGTGGCAAGCTTCGAGACACCGCCAGCGATGATCGAGTGCCAGCTTCTCACCTAAGCTTTATCCTGCTTCATGTCATGCGGAGGTCAGCTTTCGTCACTTGACCTATCGACACCGACTGGGCGACCACCTGATTTTCCATCTTCATCGCCTCGCTGGGATGTCTCATTTACTGAGTAAGCACTCGAGAAAAGTGTTACACGGGTAGGCCGGCACGTGCCAACACGCACTCCATAATCCCCATTACCTTGATTCGAGGTTGAAGATTTACAACGTTGTGTAATGGGTGTTTACCGTTGAAAAGGTACTGACCGAGCATATCTATAAAGTAAACTCGAAGGACCGTCGTCAACTATGTTCCTCATGTAATAGACTGATGAGTGTTCTTTTTTTAACCCCCCCCCCCTCCAAGAGAGAAAAAGAAGAGGATGAGGAGCGGGAGGAGGAGGATTGTGTAAGAGCTACGGATTTGGCATGCCACTAGTCAGGACGCAAAAATCAAGGAATACCGGGTTGTCAACAAGTGGGAAATGTCATAGGGCGGACACTAGCCAATTGTGCAGCGCAGCATTCCATTTCCGATATGTTGACTCTGATTACCGTTGCCCCGGCTTCTCATGCTCCGGGCTGACAGGAATGCCCCACCAAACTTTTTTGTCCCCCGGCATCGGCGATAGACAGTGAAAAAACGCCATCACCGTGATCTGTGAGTGCAGGTCAACATCTCACCCTCACTTAGACATCATCCAATGGTTTCTCAAGCTTGCAGGTCACTACCTGCAACAAAGAAGGGCTTCCTCGTATGCTATCAAGAGAATAAGAATCAGGATAGTGGCACTCTTTGGCTCCGTGTGCCCTGATTCTACCAGGAATGCGCCAGATTCAGAACCTTGCTTCAATTGAGGGAAAGAAACATTGGCAGCCCACCTCCCATTCCAGTCCAGATCGTGATCATGACCCGGCCGTAGAAGCGATCGATTCGCGGCAAGTCCACTCGTCGCCGGCCATCGTGGTAGGCCAGCGGCCAGCAAAAAAGGAAGGAAAATCAATAAAGCTTCTGGAAAGAATTTTCTGCAGGGACAGCACGAGCAAAATTCTGCAAGTTCAGCCATCTAGGTAGGACATTGAGACGCGGGGCTCCTGGGCTCAATCCCCCGCCTGTGGCTAGAAGCGGCAATGTCACACACTTTCTGCCCCCGAGCTAGTCTATGTTGGTCTCACCGCCTACGTTTTCCATAAGACATAAGCCGTATCCCGCAGTTGCAGATCTGTGACAACGTAGCGGACTCTCCACTATTCAGGGAAATTGCTTGTATAATTGGTCAATCGGACGCTAATGGCCCATGCCCAAGTGAGGAACAGTGGACGGCATGGAGGGGAACCAAACGAATTTTTTTTTTCTCAGAGTAAGGTAAAACTCCAAGACCCTGCCGATTCACTCATTCTCTCCTCCTTCTTTCTTTTTCCTCTCTCCTTCCTCCGACCATGGTTGTCTAGAATCTCACTCAACTTCCCGAAGATCTATCGTGGCAGATGATCGCTGGGAAGCTCCCGAACCACTCTACGAGACTCTTCTGACGAGCTCTCCGCTGCCACTTTTCTATAGCACTTACCTCTTCTTTTTCCCCGTTGTTACTACGTAACTCTCGTCGCCCCTCCTCTCCCCCATCGAGAGTTTCTTCCTCCATCCTCACAAACGACAATGGCGCCCACAGTGTACCCCCCGGCTGCAGCCCGCATCGTCGGCTCCGATGACGAGGGCCTCATGGCTCTTGAGATGCCCGATGGCTCCGTCTACCAGGGCTACAGCTTCGGTGCTCAGAAGAGCGTCGCCGGAGAGCTTGTATTCCAGACCGGAATGGTGGGGTATCCAGAGTCGGTGACAGACCCATCATACCGTGGACAAATTCTCGTCATCACCTTCCCTCTGGTCGGCAACTACGGTGTGCCCTCGCGGGAGACCGTCGACGAGCTCTTGGGTGATCTTCCGGCCCATTTCGAGTCTTCCCAGATCCACATCGCCGGTCTCGTCGCCCACTCGTACTCGGGCGAGGACTATTCCCACTTCTTGGCTGAGTCCTCTCTCGGCACCTGGCTCAAGGAGCAAGGCGTCCCGGCCATCTACGGCGTCGACACCAGAGCGCTCACCAAGCGGCTGAGATCCCAGGGCAGTACCCTCGGCCGTTTGTTGCTGCAGAAGAAGAACCTCACCAACGGTACCGTCAATGGTCGTGTCAACGATGTTGCCTCGTTCTCCCTTGACGACTTTCAGACAGTAGACTGGGTGAACCCCAATGAAAAGAACCTCGTAGCTGAGGGTGAGTCCTGCCGACATCCCGCAGTTCGGCTTTTGCTCATCCTCTATTTTAGTGTCCATCAAGACCCCCAAGTTGTACAAGCCTCCCTCGAGCGTCGCCGTAAAGAAGCACCCGTCCGGCAGGCCCATTCGTGTGCTATGTTTGGATGTTGGTATGAAGTATAACCAGTTGAGATGCTTCCTGAAGCGTGGTGTTGAAGTCTTGGTCTGCCCCTGGGACCACGATCTTGTGAAGGAGGCTGGCGAGCAGTACGACGGTCTCTTTCTTTCCAACGGCCCCGGTGATCCGGCCATGCTGGAGACCACCGTCAAGAACATCCAGGCTGCCATGGACAAGACCAAGACCCCGGTCTTCGGTATCTGCTTAGGCCACCAGTTGCTCGCTCGCGCCTCTGGAGCCAAAACCGAGAAGATGAAGTTCGGCAACAGAGGTCACAACATCCCGTGCACGAGCATGATCTCCGGAAAGTGCCACATCACTTCCCAAAACCACGGATTCGCCGTTGACTCCAAGTCTCTCACCGCTGACTGGAGGGAGCTCTTTGTCAACGCCAACGACGGCAGCAACGAGGGTATTGCCCACCTGTCCAAGCCCTACTTTAGTGTGCAGTTCCACCCCGAAAGCACACCTGGACCTCGCGACACAGAATACCTTTTTGATGTGTTCATCAGCACCATCGAGAAATGCGCCGCCGACCCCAAGATGCTCAACGCTCCTGTTAGCTTTCCCGGCGGCACCATCGAGGAGAACGAGCGTCTTCACCCCCGGGTTCACCCCCGCAAGGTGCTCATTCTGGGCAGTGGTGGTCTCAGCATTGGACAGGCTGGAGAATTCGACTACTCCGGATCTCAGGCTATCAAAGCTCTGAAGGAAGAGGGGATCTACACCGTTCTCATCAACCCCAACATTGCAACCATCCAGACCTCCAAGGGTCTTGCCGACAAGGTTTACTTCCTCCCAGTCAACGCCGACTTCGTCCGCAAGGTCATCCAGTACGAGCGACCCGATGCCATCTACGTCACGTTTGGTGGACAGACCGCTCTGCAGGTCGGCATCCAGCTGAAGGATGAGTTCGAGGAGCTCGGCGTCAAGGTCCTGGGTACCCCCATCGACACCATCATCACCACCGAAGACCGCGAGCTCTTCGCCCGCAGCATGGACTCCATCGGCGAGAAGTGTGCCAAGTCTGCCTCTGCCTGCAACATTGAGGAGGCCATGTCTAGCGTCAAGGATATTGGCTTTCCTGTCATTGTCAGAGCTGCCTACGCCCTGGGTGGACTTGGCAGTGGGTTCGCCAACAACGAGGCCGAGCTGCTCGACCTCTGCAACAAGGCCTTTGCTGCCAGCCCCCAGGTGCTCATCGAGCGCAGTATGAAAGGCTGGAAGGAGATCGAGTACGAGGTTGTTCGTGATGCCCAGGACAACTGCATCACGGTGTGCAACATGGAGAACTTTGACCCTCTCGGTATCCACACTGGTGATTCCATTGTCGTCGCTCCCTCTCAGACTTTGTCCGACGAAGACTACAACATGCTTCGTACTACGGCTGTCAATGTCATCCGCCACTTGGGAGTTGTCGGAGAGTGTAACATCCAGTATGCCCTCAACCCCTTCTCTAGGGAGTACTGCATCATCGAGGTCAACGCCAGATTGTCGAGGTCCTCTGCCCTGGCGTCCAAGGCGACTGGATATCCCTTGGCGTTCATCGCTGCCAAGCTCGGTCTCGGCATCCCCCTCAAAGATATTGCCAATAGCGTTACCAAGTCGACTTGCGCCTGCTTCGAGCCCTCTCTCGATTACGTCGTCGTCAAGATGCCCCGTTGGGACTTGAAGAAGTTCACCCGTGTCTCCACTCAGCTGGGGTCTTCCATGAAGAGTGTCGGTGAGGTCATGAGCATTGGCAGAAGTTTCGAGGAAGCTATCCAGAAGGCCATTCGTGCTATCGACTTTCACAACCTTGGATTTAACGAGACCAAGGCTTTGATGTCCATCGACGACGAGCTCCAGACGCCTTCCGACCAGCGTCTGTTCGCCATCGCCAACGCCATGCACTCCGGTTACACTGTCGACAAGATCTGGGAACTCACCAAGATTGACAAGTGGTTCCTCAACAAGCTCAAGGGCCTGAGCGACTTCGCCAAGAAGATGACCAACTACACCACCAGCGACATTTCCAGGTCTCCTGATATCCTCCTTCAGGCCAAGAGACTTGGTTTCTCTGACAGACAGCTCGCCAAGTTTTGGAGCTCCAATGAGATCGCCGTCCGCACCCTGAGACAGGAGGCCAGCATCATGCCGTTCGTAAAGCAGATCGACACGGTCGCTGCCGAGTTCCCTGCCCACACCAACTACCTGTACCTTACCTACAACGCCACTGAGAGCGACGTGTCTTTTGAGGACCATGGCATCATGGTGTTGGGCTCCGGTGTCTACCGTATCGGTTCCTCTGTCGAGTTCGACTGGTGCTCCGTTCGCGCCATTCGCACGCTCCGCCAGGACGGTTTCAAGACCATCATGGTGAATTACAACCCGGAGACCGTAAGCACCGATTACGACGAGGCCGACAAGCTCTACTTTGAGGTTATTAGCCTCGAGAGTATCCTCGATATCTACCAGTTGGAGAACGCTGCCGGTGTCCTCGGGGCCATGGGTGGACAGACGCCCAACAACATCGCCCTGCCGCTGCACCGCGCCGGCATCAAGATTCTCGGTACTTCTCCTGAGATGATTGACAACGCCGAAAACCGTTACAAGTTCTCCCGCATGCTGGACACCATTGGTGTCGACCAGCCTACCTGGAAGGAGCTGACCAGCTTCGAGGAGGCGAAGAATTTCTGCAACGCTGTGTCTTACCCTGTACTTGTGCGACCTTCGTACGTGCTGTCGGGTGCTGCGATGAACACCGTTTACTCCGAGCAGGATCTTGAGAACTACCTCGATCAGGCCGCCGAGGTCTCGCGCGAGCACCCCGTCGTGATCACCAAGTACATCGAGAACGCTAAAGAGATCGAGATGGACGCTGTTGCCAAGGACGGTGTTGTCATTGGCCACTTCATTTCCGAGCACGTCGAGAACGCTGGTGTCCACTCCGGTGACGCCACCCTCATCCTGCCTCCCCAGGATCTGGAGCCTGAGACCATCGCCAGAATTGAGGAGGCCACTCGTAAGATTGGCGCTGCCCTTAACGTGACTGGTCCCTTCAACATCCAATTCATCGCCAAGGACAACGACATCAAGGTCATCGAGTGCAACGTTCGTGCTTCACGATCCTTCCCCTTCGTCTCCAAGGTCATGGGTGTCGATATGATTGAGATGGCCACCAAGGCCATTACCGGCCGGCCGTTCGAGGCCTATCCCCCAACCACTATCGCCCCCAACTGTGTCGGTGTCAAGGTTCCCCAGTTCAGTTTCTCTCGTCTCTCTGGCGCTGACCCTGTCTTGGGTGTGGAGATGGCATCCACTGGAGAGGTTGCTTGCTTCGGTGTTGACAAGTACGAGGCCTACCTCAAGGCTTTGATGTCTACCGGCTTCAAGATTCCCAAGGCTAACATCCTTCTGTCCATCGGTTCCTACAAGGACAAGAAGGAGATGTTGCCCGCCATCGAAAAGCTTGCTCGCCTCGGCTACAAGCTGTTCGCCACTGCGGGTACTGCCGACTTCCTCCAGGAGCACAATATCCCCGTTCAATACCTCGAGGTCCTCGCCAACGAGCAGGAGGACCAGCGCTCCGAGTTCTCCCTCACGCAGCACTTGGCCAAGAACATGATCGATCTCTACATTAACTTGCCTTCCAACAACAAGTACCGTCGTCCTGCCAATTACATGAGCAAAGGTTATCAGACCAGACGTATGGCCGTTGACTACCAGATCCCTCTGGTCACCAACGTCAAGAACGCCAAGATCCTCGTTGAAGCCATCGCTCGTCACTTCGGCCTCGACGTTGGCAGCCGTGACTTCCAGACCAGCCACCGCACCATCTCTTTGCCTGGCCTGATCAACGTTGCTACCTTCGTTCCCGGCATTGCCACCGCGGGCAGCAAGGATCTCCAGGCTGTGACCAAGGCCTCAATTTCCGCCGGCTTCACCATGGCCCGCATTATGCCCGTCGGTGTCACCGGCTCTATCACGGACGCCATCACCCTGAAGATCGCTCAGCAGAGCAGCAAGCAGGGCGGATACTGCGATTACAACTTCTCTGTCAGCGCCACCTCTGACAACTCTGACCAGATCAGCCACGTCACTGGTGAGGTTGGGTCTCTGTTCATCCCCTTCAACCACCTGTCCGGCAACATCAGTAAGGTTGCTGCTGTGACCACCCACTTTGACAAGTGGCCCACGCACAAGCCCATCGTCACTGATGCCAAGCTCACGGACCTGGCCTCCATCCTGCTCCTGGCCAGCCTGCACAACCGGAGGATTCACGTCACATCTGTCTCTACCAAGGATGATATCAAGCTCATTGCCCTTAGCAAGGCCAAGGGCTTGAAGGTCACCTGCGACGTATCCGTCTTCTCGCTCTACCTCTCCCAAAACGACTTCCCTGACTGTGCCCTCCTCCCCACGGAGGCCGACCAGGCTGCCCTCTGGGCTCACCTCAGCACGATCGATGTCTTCTCAATTGGTAGCTTGCCGTACCAGCTCGCCAGCTCTCTGGGCAAGCACGCGGATCCGTACGTTGGTATTGCAGACACGCTTCCTCTTCTGCTCACTTCCGTGACCGAGGGCAAGTTGACCATCGACGACATCAAGACCCGTTTCTACGACAATCCTAAGGAGATCTTCGAGCTGCACGAGCAGGTCGGGACCAGCGTCGAGGTGGAGATCGACCGCCCCTACGCTGTTCACAACACTGATGGCTGGTCTCCCTTCGCCGGTCGTACCATGCGTGGTTCTGTCCAGCGCGTGACCTTCCAGGACAAGACGGTCTGCTTGGACGGCGAGCTGCTGCCTCTGCCGGCGTTGGGCAAGGACATGTCGACCCATGGCGCCCTGCCCATGTCTCCCGTCATCAAGCCCCAGCTTCAGTCTCTCACGCACCCCGACAGCCCTCGCGACCGTCGCCCCTCGCTGTTCAATGCCACCAGGCCCTCGAAGCTCCGGTCTACCGATGGCACTCTGCCCAACAAAAGCCTGAGCGGTTTCGACGACCTTGGCCTCGCCGCCCCTCTGCACCCGGTCATCGGTTCCAAGTTACAGGATCTGCTGTCGCAGCCTTCGTCTTGGAAGCAGCACAGCGTGCTGTCAGTCAGCCAGTACACTCGTGCCGATCTGCACCACCTCTTCACTGTGGCCCAGCAGATGCGTCTCGGCGTTCAGCGTGAGGGTGTCTTGAACATCCTCCGCGGCCGTGTCCTCTGCACCCTCTTCTACGAGCCGTCCACTCGCACTTCGGCCTCATTCGACGCCGCTATGCAGAGACTTGGTGGCCGCACCGTGGCCATTGCTACCTCTCACTCTTCTGTCCAGAAGGGCGAGAGCCTCCAGGACACTCTCCGTACCCTCGGCTGCTACGGCGACGCCGTTGTCCTCCGCCATCCCGACGAGCACAGCGTCGACATTGCCAAGAGATATGCTCCCGTCCCCGTCATTAATGGCGGCAACGGCAGCAAGGAGCACCCGACTCAGGCTTTCCTAGATCTCTTCACCATCCGCGAGGAGCTCGGCACCGTCCAGGGCCTCACCATCACTTTCGTCGGTGACCTGCTTTATGGCCGCCCCGTCCACTCATTGATCTACCTCCTCCGTGACTACGGCGTGCAGGTTCAGCTTGTCTCTCCCAAGGGCCTTGCCCTGCCCGCCAATGTGCGCAATTTCCTGGTCGAATCTGGCCAGCTCCTGTGCGAATCTCAGGAACTCACCCCCGAGATCCTCGGCCGCAGCGACGTGCTTTACTGCACTCGCGTCCAGAAGGAGAGATTCCCGTCGGTGGAGGAGTACGAGAAAGTCAAGAACTCGTACCGCATCGACAACCGTACGCTCAAGTCGGCCAAGAGGGACATGTGCATTCTGCACCCTCTGCCCAGGAACGAGGAGATTGCCCCCGAGGTTGACACCGACCAGCGCGCGGCCTACTTTAGACAGGTAAATCTTTTGATACCCCCACTTTGGGCATGGACAGATTGGCTAACCGGTTACACAGATGAGATATGGTCTGTACTGCCGCATGGCGTTGCTTGCGTTGGTTATGGCACCATAGAGCGTGATTTCACATTTTTCTTTTTCCTGATTTGTATGGGAACCGGGATACAAGAAAAGCACACATTTACAAAAAAAAAAGTTTAGAGCCTCAAGACTGGGTGGCTTTGGTGTTTTGGTTTGCGTGGCTTTTCTGGATTCGGGATAGTATAGAGACAGACAAAAGTAGGAAGCAACTATTCCTCAAATCTGGCGTATAAAGACGCCTTCAGACGTCATGGCTCGCGCCATCACGCGGCGTTGAGAGGGTTACTTCTGGGATTGTTTTAGGTTTACATGTTTGGGCAGTACGTCCCGTGCGTTGCGTGCGTTTGTTGCGTACGTTGCGTATGTTGCGTATCTGGATGAGGTTTACGATATGATACCCCCCCGTCGTACGTACGGAATAAAATACGTTTGTTTGGTTTGTTGCGTTGATTCCGTTCTTTGCGTTTGCGTATATATGTGTGTAATGTACATGTTTTGTTTCCCGTGTGATGAGTACCTACCTAGGTAGGTAGTCAGCAAGTTGGCTGTAGTAGGCGGGTTGGGTACCTAGGTAGGTAGAGAGGTAGGTCCGATCGGCCCTGAGAGCTGGGCTGGCCCTGCTCCGAAGGCGGGCTCCGCATCTGAAGTCTGAGCCGCGTCCCCTTCCATCCGATATCCCCTGCATGGATGGCATGGAATATTCTGCTCTTGGAATGTGCCATGTGGGGTCTTCCATTCGAGTCTTTTGTGCCCCTCATTTCCCCAAAAGCATCATGAGAGTCGTGGGATCATGACATAAACACTTCCTCGTATTGGAGTCACCTCGTTTGTTTTGATCCCGCTTTCCTCTTATCCTGCTGCAACCACAACGGAAGAGCGCGCGGGACATCCACACCAATTGCTCGTCTACTCACACGTTGTAAAGTGTCACGACTATTTATTTTTGGTATCTTGTTACCAATCAACCAGGGAAGGGAGCGGGTTCGGGGCTAACTGTGAGCTGGCAGATACCGTGGCCCACGCAAGATAGTCAGACCTTTGTGCGAAACAAGTCATATGAGGCCCGGCCTAGCCCACCGATTTTCGAGATCGCTCAAGATGGCTCTTCACCCGCCTCCCGAGAGCGACAAGCTCATTTGTAAGTCCGACGTCCTGTCCACTCCCGCTAAGAGGGCAGATGAGCGTGGATAGGTGGGTGGGTATCGAGTGAGTGAGGGTGTGTTTGAGGGGGTGAGATATCGAGGATGCCATCATCGCCGCACAGCTTTCACATCTTATGCGTCATACTCGTACACCCAAACCCATTCATTACCGATTACCGTCTCAAACCACCTCTGCCGCTCACTACTCAACCCCTCCACCCTTTACCTAAACTAACTCGATCAATTAGTCGCCCCAGCCGGCTCGGCACAGAACACCCGCGCAGACCAATTCACCCTCTCCTCCCTCTCGCGCGCCTCCTTGCATCCGTCGTCGCCGGTGCCGCAGTTCCACGCGTGGTTCACGGCGGCGCAAGAGTCCCACGCGGTGGCGCACCCGGAGACGTGCACGCTCTCGACGGCGTCGCTGCCGTCGGGCCGCGTGTCGGCGCGCATGGTGTACCTCAAGGAGCTCGACGCGCGTGGCGGCTTCGTTGTGTACACGAACCTGGGCACTTCGCGCAAGGCGGCGGACCTTGCGACCAACGCACACGCGAGCCTGACGTTCTGGTGGGAGGTGCTGCAGCGGCAGGTGCGTGTCGAGGGCGTCGCGGCCCGGTTGGGCCCCGAGGCAAGCCAGGCCTACTTCGACACGCGCGTCCGGGGCAGCCGACTGGGCGCGTGGGCGAGTCGGCAGAGCCAGGTGCTGGAGCCCCAGCCCGGCGCCGAGGGCGAGGACGGCAAGCCGGACGACGGGCGGGCGCAGCTCGAGGGGTGGGTCCGCGAGGTCGAGGAGCGGTTCCGCGGCGAGGACAAGATCCCCGTGCCCGACTTCTGGGGCGGGCTGCGTATCGTGCCGGACAGGGTCGAGTTCTGGCAGGGCCGGGAGAACCGGCTGCATGACCGGTTCGTGTACGACAAGGTCGAGGAGGGCGAGCACGGGGAGGAGAAGTGGACTATTAACAGGCTGAGCCCTTGAGCTTTCGTGCTCGGCTTTTCCCAGCGCCCTGGTCCCCTGATGGGTTCTACATCTCATGAACTTAGATCCTCACCATCTCACCAAGTCTCCTCAGGGTGGGGCAGCTTCAACTCGAACCACGAAAAGAAAAAAAAAGGGAAAAAGACAACCCACATCATGAGAGAAGCAGATCATTCCCGAGTGGACCGACATTTTGAAGTGAGAAACTTGATGCCATCTTCTTAAAAGACTACATTACCAAATAGGGTATTAAAATAAAACGAAAAGACATGATTCCCAATGCCCCCCAATCCAATGAGGAACTCGCCTTGCCCTTGTACGCCGGCCACCCCACCCCCAGTCTGCCCAGAAGAGAAAAGAAAAATTACAAAGATGCATATCCATCAAAGCCGCGCCGAGGCCGAGGTTGGTATCCTAAAACAACAAGAAACCTGAGATCGTTCGAGTGAAAGAAAAGGAGAAAAAAAGAGCCGATGCCGCCTCCCCCTCCCCCATCATCAATACAAGCAGGTGGTGGGGTGATGCCTCATGTAGATGTGTACCGTTAAACCATATATGTCGTCACCCGCACTCTTCGAGGGTCCTCCCGCGAGGGCCATGCAAATCAAACGTTGATGGAAACCAAACAAAAACGCTCGCTCGCTGATTTATTATGTCTTTTCCTTCATTTCTTTTCTGCTCCTTCACTGAACGTCAAGCTCCTTACCAGCGGGAGGGAGGACCATGTCATTGCCAGCAAAGGTCAGAGGCGTGTGGTCACCGCCAAAGGTTGTATTCCCGAGGGTGGCGCGCACGTCATCGCCGAACGAATCAGCCTCGGACTTGGGCGTGTCAACGGGCGTGAGTTGCAAGCCCAGGCCGACAACGGCGGTGCCCACGGTCATGCTCTTGCTCTTGCTATGTCCCATCTCATGGGACTGGGCGGGGCGGGACGAATTGTAGTGACGGGCAGCCAACTGCATGTCAATCATGGTGTCGAAAAGCAAGTCCTCGTCGTCAACCAGGGGCTTGATGCGGTAGTTGAGGTTCTCACAGATGCAGCGCTCCGTAACGTTGACCTGCTCGCACGACCAGATGTCCTTGCCCCAATTGGTGCAGTAGTATTGGGTTGAGTCGTGGCAGTCATCGGTGAACTTGGCGGCGATGACGAGAGCAGCAAGGATGATGACCTCAGGCTGGACCGAGTCAATGTGCATCTGCTGCTGGTGCCGGCGGTCAAGGAGAGGGCTATGACCGAGGGTGTGGCGTTTGTTGGCGGGAAGGGCGCTCTCGACGAGCAGGGGAAACTGCAGACGCCAGCTCAGGGCAAATTTGGAGTTGAGCGAGTCGAGGATGCACGCAGCCAAGGCAATGGTCTCGAGCGGCAAGCCGGACCGGCTTAGCATGGCCTGCACAAGGGGTACCGAAGGAGTTGTGAGGGAAGCTGACGTGGGAACGAGGTTGACGAGGTGGATGGCAGGGCCTGCAGGCGGGCAGACATGTTAGCATTAGATTGCATGTGGTAGGTATATTGCATTGCATCAAAGCGACTCTGGAATAGTTCTCCCCCTCCCCCCATTATATCAACTACGCCAATGGGTGGGTGGTACGATTGTTGCTCTCGTCTTCCTCGTCACATAATCGTTCTGTACGTACCAAGAAACCTCTCGTGCAGGACCTCCCCGTCTTCCAAAGCCATTTTTGGACTCTGTTGGGCGGAAGAGTTTCTCGAAGAAGGTGGCGGGGTAGGAAGGTTGGAGAGGGGACGGTAGGTGAAGAAGGCGTCCTCAGCTCCGTACTCGTCGTCCGAGTAGTCGGGTTGGTTCTGGAGTTGTCTCGCCATGTTGCCCATCTTGAGGTAGGTGGTTCTTCTCGTGTCTGGTTTTTGTCTGGCCTGCGGCTGGGTTGGAATGCTGGCACGCGGCAGTTGAGTAGGGGTGTGTGTGCGTATGGGCGGAATGTAATTATCTGTTCGTGTATCGGAGTAGTCGTGGGCGGTCAACGTGGTAAAAGCCAACTCTTCCTGTCCTCGGTCCTGAGCAGTAAGGGGTGCTGCTCATATTCGTACGGAGGCTTTACTGCGGGTGTGATTGGTGCAATTAACTCGTGCTCAATCAGTCGTAAGGGGGTGAAGGGAATGGTATCACGAGTGGGAAGGGCAGGAGAGAACAAGCATGTAGGAGGGGAGGTCGGGGTGGTATATGTAGTGGGTTTGAAGATGGGAGTTGCAAGGTGTGGAAGAAGCCAAGGTATGTAAGGTAGCATCACACTACACTACCTACCTAAAACTACGTACTAGGTACAATACGAAGTACACAACTACCTCCTTGGACACAGCCAAAAGGGGTTTGAGGATGGAGAAAGAGCAAGTAAGGCTGAGCTCCAGTCGGACTAGGCAGGTTGGGAAAAGAAACGAATCGCAAAGAGCGGGAAGATGCGAGCCAGTACATAGGTAGTACATAGGTAGGTAGCACCGAGTACATACTTTGGCACTCGATTGGGTTAGTACCTACCAGGTAGTCAGTCTTGTCTTCCGAGAGCTGGGTGAATTCCCGGTTCTGGGAGGGGGCTTCGGCGGTGGGCGATGCACTCAAGTGGGCTGGGGCCTGGGAAGGCCTGGGATGTGGACGGAACCTGACGGCGCTGGTGCAGGATCCCTCCACCCGCAGCACATCGCGTCAACACGGACCATTTCGAATTCCGGCTGTCTCTCTCTCTCTCTCTCTCTTTTTTTTTTTTTTTTTTTTCCCTTTCTTTCTTTCTTTTAGGTGAGGAGGCGGGCAGTGGACAGACAGCAGTGCATGTTACTGTAGTATGTTGTTCCGGGGAAGGAGAGCCCAAAGCCCAAAGCCTCCCTCCCAAGTCCCCGTCTCTCCTCTCTCTTCTCCCGGCCCACCGACATGCACCCTCCGAGGTACGTTACTTTCCAATTCCACAGCTTTGTTTTCTTTCTTTCTTTCCTTCCTTTTTCTTCTCTCATATCAGACTTCATGCCATTGCGGCCAGTCGGTCCTTCAGGCCTGGTCTCTCTGTCCCTTAGCGTACTGTCTGGTGGGATTCGTATCCTCCCTCTTTGCCTCTCTGCTTTCATCCCTGGCGCACCAAGAGCGGAGCCCCGTCATCCAGGGGGGAAGAAAACGAAATCCATAAACCCTGGACTTTTCCCACAATATTCGTACCCAAGGCAAAATGGCGGTGATCCGCAGGGAAGGATGAAATGGCACTACGAACACGTACAGCAGGCAATGCAATACAGCAAGGGAAACGGGTGGAAGCCCCAGCAATGGAAGCCAAAGGAGGGTCCCTCTCCTTCTACGAATTACAAGTATCCGTACTGTATAAACACACGCTGCTCGGCTCTTTAGTGTGTCTGCAAGAACGAGGGCAAGGGGGGCCTCCCCATGTAGTGTACGGGGGTGGGAGACTGGGGAGAGATGGCGAGAAAGCAGACGAGAAAATTGGGAATACGGGCACAAAACAAAGCGGCCGAAATGCTGCCAAAAGAAAAAAAAAATAGCCAGCCACACCCGCCCGCTCCGCACTGTGAATCCGCCCGCGTCTGTGCCGACTGCTCTGCATGCCATGCCTGCATATTTCTAGTGTACTGCACTTACGGGTATTGATTGAGTTGAAATCGTACCATCTGGTCATGACCAAAGCAAACCCAGAGCCTGCGAGTTGTCGGCAGAAGGGATCATCGGATGAATGAAACAGGACACACCCGCGCAGCTGCAACTACTCGCATCTCGCAGCTTCAAAGTCGGAAAACAAGCGATACGGCCGATGTGAGCAAGCAAGCCAGCAAAGCAAGACGAATGTGTCACCCACTCTCTCTTACAACAACCACACGCGCGTTTTGACATGACAACACCCTACGAGCCGAGCGAGCCCTCTTCAGTCATGCCACATGAAATCCTGCGCGAACCGACCACCACCACCACCACCACCACCGAGCAAGTTGACACATGTATGCTGTGACAATAGCTGAAGCAATAATCAAACTAGCAATTCCCAGTCTCGGGCTTCCAGGAAAACCCGCGGTGAACTGGCAGATTCGTTTCCAGCCATCCGGTGTAGACGAAACGCTCGCGCCAATCCCGCAAACCCGTCGCTGATGCTCGGGTAGCCATGTTCCTGTCGATACCCTTCTTCTTTCCTGGCTTATTTCCTGATCTCTGATCATAACACGCTTCAAATATTGGTAATACCTCACCAACCGATTTTGCCAGTGCATGGATGACGCTGGACTGCAACTCGAGCGTGAGCGGCACTTGGTCTCCCCCCCCGCCTTCGTCAACCATACTAATTTTCAGCCACCTTGGTGGTGCCGGTGCCGGTGCCGGTGCCGGTACCAGTGACAATATCACTGCTGATTCTGATGCTGATGCTGATGCCGATGCCGCCGCCCCATCACCGTCTCATCTCACTCAATCCTTCGTCTGACTGTCAAACCAATGATTGTGTGAGCATCGCACTGCAGACAGCGGATAATTAACTCCCCCCGTGCCTCGTTGCCTATCGAGCGAGTAGAGATCGAATCGGGGGGGGGGGGGGGGGGGGGGGGGGGGGGGATATAAGACACAGCCAGCAGTGTACCATCCACATCCAGGAATGGCGGCGGCCGATCAGATGGTGCCATCGGCATCCATTATTTGCTGGCTGGGCTGTGTTCCCCAATGGGCCACAAGGATATAGGAAGGCCAAGTGAGCCCTGCTGTGCGGTTCTCCCCCCCCCCCCCAAAGGAAAATACTCCCATCATCACTCGCACATGCTGCCCCAAGCTTGTCTCTCCTCCGGTGTTATGTTGTGGGGGGGGTTTTTTTTTTTCTCTTCTTCTTTCTTGATGGTTCCCGAACAGGTCAAGACCAGCCCGGCCAGCTCCTGTCTCGCTGTTCGACGGCTACTAATTTTGGTGTTAAAGGGTGTTCTGGATGGAGATGGTGGGGACGCGGTATCCACAGAAACCCGGGCTGAGCTGGAGCCTGAACGGTGCACGAAGTATCTATATCTACCTGTACATGCATACATCGTAGATACCAATAGTGATCATTCAGGAGCTGGGCGGAAACCTGCCAGGCATCTGCCCCAGTACTTGTCTACTCACATTTCGGGGGCTCCTATCTGTGACAGGTCATTTTTTGCAGATGGATCTCTTTTCCCTCCCCCATCGTCCAACGACAACGACGACCACGGTGTCTTTCTTCACCGCGCGCGCCACCCATTGGAGTCGGACTGGTGTTAAACAAATGTGAGGCCGGGAGGCAGCCGTGAGGCCCGTTCATTTGTCTGTTCAACCGCGCTCGCCATCCCACCTCCCCGTCGGACTCGGCTACCTAGATGTGTTTTGTGCATGATAGAAATATCGTCTATACACATAGCACCATAGTGTCTTGGGAGATGGGGTGCGTGGCGGATACCGATCGTCGAAATTGATGCAGAGCACAACTATATAGTACATATGCATATCAAGCCGCCCCCGTCTCCGCCTGCCTGGACGATCCTAAACCACAATCCTGTTTCTGGACCACTTCACCATGCACGTTACTACCCTCTGTCGTCCGAAGACGACCCTGACCTTTAACACTGACTCTGATCGTAGTCTGTCTTCCATTGTGCTGCGCGCTGAGACCCCTACCGGGACCTATATGCCTGTCTACACTAGTCTTCCTTGTTAGCGTCTAGCATGACACTAGGTAACTCAGCCACAACCACGCCAAATAGCATATTCCTCCTCATTGGGAAAAGTCACGCATGGGATTTGCACCTTCAGCGCGCGTCCCCGAGGCTTTCTCGATTTATTCTTTGTCCTCCAAGCTACCCCAGAGTCCTAGCAAGAGGGGGGGGTGGAGCGACTGGACCGACTCTGAGAACCTACCTGCTCGATCGAAGGAGGGGGCTGCTACGAACTGAGGTTACGTATTCACGAGCCTCTCGAACTGCGACTCTCGCTCCCATCATTCAGTCTTTTTTTTTTTTTTCCTTTCGCTTCGCTGACTTCTCTCTGTTACATGATTTGGCATCATCAGTCGAGATCTGCCACCAAGAGCCACAATTGTTCACACGACATTGCGACCTGTCTAGCCATGACCAGAAGTTGCCTACACCGCTCAATCAAAACTGAGATATGTACATACGTGCAACTGCGAACAAATTGTCGAATTCAGGACGTCTTTGACGAATCGCGAGGCTTGGCCGATGCGCCCTCGTGCATTGCACGTCTATCCTCTCTGCCACTTCACTTGCCCTCGTATCGCATCGCAGTCTGTTTCGGGCTGCGGGGAATATGTCGATCTCGCCAGTCAACCGAGCCTAACATTGATCCTGCATGCCTCCCCCCCCCCAATGTATCCGTACCTGACTTGACTGCAACCGGAGTCATGGCACATGCAGAACAACTGGAACACACCAACCCATCCATCCAATTCCAACCTCGTGCACTAACCGTGCATCACCCGCGGATTACTCCAAACCACGGAAGCACGACCTCAACCAACTGTTTCGGCCTGGCCCTGGGAGCATCAGCTAATAGTAATAGCGCCACCAACCGCCATTTTGCATAACACGCTCCGCGTCACTGCATTAACCCGTTCCCTGTCACGGCCCATCGACACTGCTCCATACGTCAGATCATCTCCCCTTCCTTCGTCCCAGCAACCCCGAAACCCCCACCGCCGCCGTCCGAACTAGTTTCATTAATTAGTATACAGATGCACGTCTTACAGGTACGCGCACAACCTTATCCCATCTCCACCATGCAAATTTCGACGCGATGCCTCGCTCCATACAATCCTGAATTGATCAATCCAGCCTCGTTGTCGGCGGTCGTGGCGGTCGTGATTTCTGTCAGGTGTCCGAGTTGTGCCAGCAGTCAGTCGGAGAACGCGCTATCCGTCTCAGAGCTCCTGCGCTGGATCCTTCCCTTCCCTAAAAGGACACAATCCCCTGACACCCTTGTTCACCACGTCACCCATGGGCCATGGCCCTTTCAGGGCCCAAGGCCTGTCTATCGGGTTTGTCTGCTTGGTTCCCTGTGGGTAGAACCGAAAGTTCGCATCATGTGGCTCACGGCCCACGATGACAACATGATTACCTGCCAGTGCGGCTCTTCCCTTGTGTCGGCAACCAGCAGCCACGACTTGAAGCAACTCGGAGTTCCAGGCTTGGCCACGTTGCTGTACTTGAAAGACACTTCGAGAAACACACAGCACAGAGTCTGGACCGGGTGCATCGGGGGGACGTCTTTACCCACAGCTCGGAGGTCTAGACCTCCCCTTCCAACGCCGAACAAAGGGCTCGTGGCGGTAAACGCTTCGGCATCCGTGGCTCCCACTAACATCCCAATGTGAGCAAGTTCTTAGGGATCCTCCAGAACGAGGCCTGCCGGAAACATGAATGGTTTTCTTTTGCCATAATCAATCTTGATGATGTAACTGTCGTTATCCCGCAATCCATGTCTCGGAGCCTGGACAGCACCTTGTTCGTAACGAGAATCGAAAAAGAGAATGCAGATCAAGAGCGATACAGATTGGGGACGAGAGGCAGCAGCGTGACGGTTCAATCCTTCAGTTTATACATTGTACTCCATGGTAGTTAGTTGGACTAGTATCAACGTGGGCATCGTAATCCTCTCGCGCTCCCGAAATTCCACGATCGCTTCCTGGTGCTCTACCACGATCGTATATAACTCCAATTCAGCCACTGCATATATGCAGCGCCAACTTGAGCCGACAAGTGAGACATAGCATAGACCAGCTACTAGTAACGAATGGTCTCGGTGATATCACGGCGGTGGGACTGGAAAGTATTGTTTATGGATTTGATCCTCAGAAGAATTGGTAACTAGACTGTAGATCGCGACCGGGCTTCGCGAGGGGCCTCGAAGCTTAATGTTTCGTTTCAACAAAGCCATTCATGGAGATGTTCTCTATCTTCACTCATGTCGACCGTGGTTTAATGGTACAGCTTTGTTGATACATGTATTGTACAGGGAAGATGGTATAGATTATGTCAGAAACCTTGGGCAAGTCTTTCAGGCCCTATGGCGCAACGAGTTATCCACGAGAATATGTCTTCACAGATTTTGCCATTATATCCACCCCAATGTTTGCTCCTCCAGCGGTTGGGTTTTAAGATCAACGAAGTCAAGCCACCAAGAGACATCACTTGCTCTGTACCTGGTGGCCTTGGGCGGTGGCTTTGTGGTCTATGTTGACCAGCCATGACAGATGGCCGTCGTCAACATAAGCCTCCTCCCATCCAGCCCGTGGTACGCACCAATCTAGTCTGTTCTCTTTCGCAGTTGCATCTGACCCAGAAGTGTATTGATCGGGGCTCATCGCTTGGCCCCGGTTCGGACGTCCAAGTTGCTTCGGCAAGTTCAGAGAGACTACATCAAAAGCGCAGCTTCAACCGGGCGTAGCGGAATACGCGGCCTGGGTTACAGAGGTCTAAAGAACTCCTGATCTTGGGGCTCTGCCTTAATAGAAAAGAGCCATCGTGACCACCTTGGCGACCGATTCCTGGGCCCCGGCGCCTCCGAAGACATCGAGGCTGACGGCGATCGAGGTATTCATACAGGCTTAGAACAACCTCCCCCTCCACACCAAAAAGAAAGAAAGAAAGAAAGAAAGAAACAAGAATCGGTTGCCAAAGGTAGAATAGTAGAGAATGCGATCCGTCGCCTGATTGAACAATCTGGAGGCGGTTCCCTTAATCTCGGGCCCGTCCCCGTCTCGCCGGCGAGTGCCGCCCCGGATCGGGCTAGCGTTCTTATGCTACTGGGCCTACCTACTGCAGCCTCTTTCGCATCCGGCATTCCATATTCACAAAGCAAGGGGTGTAGGATTAGCCCATCCCGACGACCAATCTCTTGGCCGTCAAGGCCTGGGCCACTGGACCCGACCCTTTGGGGCCTCACCACGGACTGCGACACATGATCCCTCTCCACTAACCTATCTACGCAAACTCACTGTCACCACGACTCTTACCTGAGCTAGTGGCTGAATAGACTTCTGATGGCTTCGGCCAACGGGGCGCCTCGGCGCGAGGAAAGGGGGCATCAAGTCACTGGAAAAGGTGGAATGGGGCATCGTAAGCACCGAGAGGGTTTTCTGGGGCGGCGCGTTAAGCAGGCGCGGTCGTGGTCCCGCCTGAGCGTCTGCCACTGCTATAACGTGTCTGCCAACGGAGAGATGCCACGGCCCCCTCCCAAAGGAAGGACGTCGTCCGAGCGCCAGCCCGAGCCGCCCGCCGGCGATGCCTGCCAAGCCTCCCGTTCATCTCCTCCTTCGTCGCATCATCTTGAGGTGACCGACGGCTTGCCAACGTGATGCGTATTCGGCGGCCCGTGGAAGACAAGGACGAGGAAAAGTGGGGGGGGGAAGAATAAGGCGTCCTCGCGGAAGCGCATGACCTTGCCTGGCGATCGCCTCACCGAGCATCTGCATACTGCATAGGGTAGTATCCAGTAGCTGTTCATGCACCGCAAACACCTGGACCCCACCTGCGGGCTTAATTCCTGCGCGCCACCATGTTACGCATCGTCCTGCGGCTCCTGTTCGTGCGGGGATGGGGAGCGGCCGGCCAAGAATATCGGTCCGCTGCTCCTATCTCCGCCCTCCGTTCGGCACGAGCTCGGACCCACCCGTTCCGGAGTCCGGGCTTACATTCACTTCCCCGTGCGGTGGCGTGCGCTTCAGGTGAGACTTTCAACAGCAAGAAAAGAAAACGCGCTGTGTAAAATAAAATTATGAAGAAGAAGGAGGAGGAGGAGGAGGAAAAGAGGAAGAAGAAGAAGCCCGGCGAAACATAGCGATTTGGTTTTGTTGTCATCGGCGACCGTGAGGTGGTCGTGGGGTGGCCGGCGACCTGCTTTGCCACGTGAGCCCGCTAACTTGACCCAAAGCCGTGCGGCTGGGCGGGCTGCGCAATCCTGCGAGGCGTTTTCCCCTCTTCAGCTGCCTGCCCCCAAAGCTGACGCCTCACGGCAATCCCAAGAACATCTCATTCTCCAGGAAATCTCCCAGCTCTGGGGGAACTGCGCCATCCCGGCTTCCTCGACCGTTGTGGATCCTCGCGGACTTCCCGCTATGCTTGATAGTTTGTTTTCATCTTCGTCCTCCTTCGTTTCCTATATGAACCTAGCACCTCGTACATTTCTTGCAGTAAGGCAAGAGGGATTTTATCCGGCCTGCGTTGGTCCGTCTTGTAGTTCCCCGACAGGGATCGCCAAGCCCCGCTAACGCATCATATTGGGGTCAGGTAATCGACTCCCGACCTCTCCCCCGGAGTGTCGAAAAATGGAACTAACCGACGCTTGATTTCATGTGCCCTCGGAGTAGCACCGCTGTTGCCGTGTTCGAGCAGAGTAAGCAAGATCGATGTAGCATGGCACTCGGGTTGACAAAAAAATGACCGGTTGCCATACGGTAGTGGTAAGGGGCCATCATTTTTGTCACCCGAGTGCATGGGGATGATGCAGTGCACACTCGCCGGAATCGCCAGCTCCGCTCAGGGCCCAAGTGGAGGACGTGGTGATTCTTCCCATGTAAGATGGGAGTCTTGTCTCTTGGCTTCTTCCACCAAAGGGGGGGGGGGGGGGGGGGGAGGCGGGCTGCCCCGTGTACGTTTCCCACCGATACGAAGAGTAGCTAGCCTTGGGGCGATTTCTGCAGACTTTGTCCTTGTTGAAATGATTTTGTAGACTAGGCACCGCCGAAAACCAGTCGGAATGAATCTATGCGAAACCCGGGGCGCCTGGGAGCTACCCGAAAGATACAGAAATCGGCAAGACCCCAAAAAGTGGGAGAGCGGCTGCCCAGGTTCGGCCCCGAGCATCGTGGCGCCTCCGGGGTTTTATGGACAAACCAAGACTGTGGAAACCGGACGGTTTGCAAGTCGACGGAGGTTGCACCGCGGCAAGCGTCGTAGCAACCTTTTCGTGGGATTGCTCCAGGGAAGTTCTGTATAAGGGCCGCGATTCCACGATTGGCGCGCGCCAGGCTTGCTGGTTTTGTCGTTCGTCATCTTTAATTCAGGGAACAAGTCAGTACTTGACAAAGATTGGGTGTTTCGCTCAGGACGTGGCGATGAGATACTCACCACTCGTTATCGCCCCAAAAACATTCTGCAATGCCGGGATTTTCTTTTGGTTTTCGGCGCTTGTTTCTCTTGGAACGAAGAAAGGAAGGGGGGGTCACCCACAGAAAACGGCTAGGCTGCTCCTGGCACAAGGATTTCACTTTCTCTCCGAAGGAGGGAAGCATAGTTGCTTTTTCGAGACGTAATGGACAGCGAACGAAAATGTCATTAAAGTCAAGTATTCATTGGTCCCGGATCCACTTATGCCGTCCTAAAACTATTCCAAAGCCCACGATGCCAAGATGCTCATTATTGTGCAGATCAAATGAACGAGATCGCGCTAGGTATTAAATGAGTATCAAAACACCGCGTCCCGAATATGACCCAGTTGCAAACTTCATGTGCCTCATTGACCGGTCTCCCTTTCCCCGATATCTCCCATGGCTAGAAACGCCCATGTGCTTGTTGTTCTTGATTATCTGCTGCAGAGATGCGCAAGAAAACGCTTAGTGGCCAACAAGAACCACTGAAAGGTATGGATTAGTGCCTGGTCTTGGAGAAGGGTCGTGGTCGGTGACTTACCGGAAGACTGCTGGACAACCTGGGTGATCTGACCAATCAGGTTCGGGTCGACGAACTGACCGAGGTTGAGACCGCCGACGTTGTTGATCAAGCCAAAGTTCAGGCCGCCAAAGTTCAATTGTGCCAGGTTGATGTTGTTGTTGAAGATACCCTGCTGCTGGAGAGCAAGAAGGGTGGAAAGCTGCTGCAGCTGAAGCAGGGAGTTGAGGTCGAAGTTCTGGGAGGCGAAGAGACCCTGGAAGGCGGCAAGGTTCAAGTTGTTGACCTGGCCGAGCTGGTTGAGGCCGCCAAGGTTGAGCTGGTTGATGGCGAGGATATAGTTCAGGTCCAGGTTATTGAAGCCCTGGAGGTTGTTGAGCTGAGCAAGGTCGACGTTACCGCGGGGCTCGACGGCGGTGGGCGCGGCGGTGGCAACGGCAGCGAAGGCCGCGACGATGATGCTGGTGAAACGCATTTTGGCTGGAGGTGGGTGGGAGGTTGTGTGGATGGTTGATGAGGTTGGATTAGAAGTTATAGGATGGCAAGAGAGCACAGCTCTGTATGTTTGTGTTTAAGGACTGGTGGGTGGAAAGAGAGTGAAGTGAAACAATGAGCACAGCTGTGGATGGGTTAGTACAAGATGTTATAGATGTTTCTCGTCGTGGATCGGAAACTACTGACCTCTGAAGAGAAAGAATGAAGATGAAATGAAGGAAGATGAGACCGGATGATTGACTTGTGTGAGTGGATAAAGAAGGAAGAGAAACACCCAACAGTCGTCGGCATGGTGTTCTTATATACAAGAAAAACAGAGGCCAAGATGTCAAGGTGGGTGTACTTTGGATGCTTCTCCCTTGGAGAGAAAGAAGCATGCGGAGTTCGGACCGGTGCCAAGGCGGGCTGTAGGCACCCCGTGCGCCCGGAAAGATGGTGAGAAAGTGATCCGGGGCGTATCAGAGTTTCGGGTAATGCTGGGATGGGAGCGTGTGGGATCAAACGGTTGAGCAGGGATACGAGACCAGGGGTGGCGGCGGTATGGAGAGAGGAGATGTCTTCGGACGATGGGAGTAGGTAATGGGGCGATACCCGAATCGGTTGGCTGCGCCAGGAAACAGACAATAGAATAGCCAAGTTACAAGTGGATCATCAGGCATCCGTTTAGTGTTGGTACATGGACTTGCCATCCATCAGCTGCTAAATTCCCCGATGGCGCGAATGGGAGCGAACTGTGCTCGTTGCCCGGCGAAGAAAGGAAGGAAGGAAGGACATGTTCGGATCACTTCAGGCCCGAGACTAGGAATCATGGCAGGGTGGCCAGGGGCGAGAAAATAGACGACCGGCAGCTGGAACAGACATGCATGCTCCCATGGCATAGGTACGTATGCGCAACCAAAAGCACAAATTAACCTTACTTGGCGGGTCCTCTGCCTGCTGGATGGATGGAACAACGAATGAGTGATCCAAGTGGCTGACGAGTCGGTTGGGCGTCACCGAGTCAGCGAACGGCCCATCCAAACCCTCTTTTCGCGATACCGACACGAGAGGGACCGAAGCTGAGATTGTCTCGGGATCTACAATGGAATGAGAAGCGATTGCGATCCGTTTCACGGAGGGCTGTTGACGAGAAGCGGCGGTGGATGAGCGGCGGTTTGATCAGGGAGGGCGCGGAACAGTAGTGGCGGATTGCCTAGGTATGCATGATGGATGTTTGGACCGGCTAAAGACGGAAGGGCAGGGGACATGCCCGTCAGCGATAATCAGTTACCTAGGAGGGCGCAGGCATGGCTGAAGTGCCATCCGAAGACTTTGCGGAGGGCTGCAGAGGAGAGGAGGGAAGGCGAGACCATCGCCGGGCAACAAACAGGCCGTTGTGGCAATTCGAGGCGGCGGGGACCTATGAGGGGTCTCAGACGGGATGAAGTTGAGCTGACGCACCAGCTTCAGGCGTGTGCTCTGCTTTAGGAGACTGCCGAGCCGGAATGTCGGCGGCGAACGGAACGGCATTGATGGGACGAAGAGTCATTTGGAGTGTCAACTGTGGGCAGGTACTCTGTAGGGCCCTGGGCTTTCATCCCAAAAGTGGAAAACAAGAGTGCCTTGATTGGACGAAACCGTTAAGAAACGACCAATCACACAGGGGAGTCAAATAGAGACGTTTGAGCGGCTCAACTAAGGTTTTGTGGCTGTTCTGCCTCGTGTTAGTGTGTCCCTTTTGGCCCCCTCGCGCCCCCTGGCACTGGTCGTCACGTGGTTCGTGCAGTCGTAGGCGAACCATCATTGGTTGTCAAAATTCTCCGCCACTATTCCTTATTCAAGTAAGACACCTATCGTCTTAAGCCTCTGGGGCAAGCGGTCCGGGCACAGAAAAAAAATGCTAGGTTACCCTGCCACCCTGCACCTGGGGGAGGGCCGGGGGGGGGCCTGCAGGCTAGTGTTAGTGTACCTAGGTGCCGGCAACTACCTAGCAAGGCTGTCTACCTACATAGTATGTATCTGTCAGTGTCAAACGTGCATCCTCCCACCCTCCTGGGCTATCGTCGTCGGGAACGAAGGCCCCCCCCCCCCCCCCCCCCCCCCGTCCGGCTTTCGAAGCCCGAGCCCCTCAAAGTGTCACAAGTTCCTGTCGATGAGGCATCTTCCCTCCATGGCATTGACCGGACGACGGCGGCTGGGTCGCAAACCCAAGTAACGCTCGCGCCATGTCCCCTCATTATGCGAGCCTTCCGGATACCCAGTGATTCCGGAGGGAAGAGAGTTGGATTGGCGTTTGACAGGCGACAAAGTAGCAGACTTTTCATTCGCTTCTGAATGGCTACCCAATATACCCACCTACTCGGGTACCTTACTCTGTAGGTAGTTTAGATACCCTACCCTGCCTTAATGAGACGATTTTCAGATGGCAGCCGTCTGTTACCTATCTCAAGCACTCTCACACACACACACACACACACGTTCGCACCTCTTTTTGACCCACTCTTTTTATGTTCAGACGAGTTGGATTTAGCCGAACATCATCGTCTTCGGATGGTGTCCACTTACGGTTGCCTCACTCTCGGGCGTCAAAATGAGTGACAGGAAAAGCCTTTCCTGACAGGTTCTGTAATGCTATTTTAGGAGTGGTAGACTATGAACCGAAAAAAAGAAAAAGAAAAAAAAAAAAAAAGGGGGGGGGGGGGGGGGGGGGGGGCGGAATATGGGAAAAGAAAACGCAAAAATACGTGTCAATTCCACTCGAAAAGAACCCGATAACAGAAATAAACCAACATCCATCAATCATCTTGCGAATCAGCGTTGGTTGCACTCGAACTTGCCAGACCAAAGGAGCGCGCTGGTCAAATAGTACCGGTACCAAGGAGTGGCGATAAGCTTATGTTAAACTGCCGCCAAAAGGTCTTGGCACAAGCCAGGGTTTCCCCGCCAAAACTAGCAACATTCGTCTCATTAGCACAGTCTCGAGACGGTTCAACGCAGCACACGCGCACACAAGTCTCATGCCGGCAGCAATTGGAATCATGGCAGGTGACTAATGTTTTTTTTTTCTTTGATACTACATCATAGCACATGAGTCAACCTTTGTCCAAGCTTCAAGCGGACAGCCTCGTAGATAATGCATCATAACCCAAAAGAAAAAAAAAAGATGAACCATGCAAGCTCTTTCGCCCCTGGCTGCAGCTGCCAGAGCATCAAAGCAAGCCCCTAACGCCATCATCATGTCAATCCTTTGGCGAGCGTCCACTAGGGACACTTCAAGCCAACCCGGGTGCGTAGCACCTATACCCTCATCACTACACCGATGCCAGTCCAGAATTCGGCCATCTTCCGGAACGGTGACCGTTCAACTCCGCTCCAACTCAACCATAGAGCCAGGGCTCGGGACCTCATTTACTGAAAGTTGACTGTAGCCAAAATTGTTAGCACTATTAAAATCGTCACGTCTGAATAATGTAGGATTGGACTTACGGAGGTTGAGGCCGTTGAGGCCGTTGACGCCGCCGAACACGAGTCCCTGCTGCATGAGAGCCAGGAGCTGGTTGTTGTTGATCAGTCCGACGGAGCCGAGCTGAGCAAGCTGCTGGAGCTGAGCGAGCATGATAAGCTGCTGCTGGGCTTGGAGCTGAGCGAGAGCCTGAACGTTGACGACGTTTTGGAGACCCATGGCACCGAGGAGGAGCTGGATGTTCTGGAGCAGAAGGGCGTCGTTGTTGTTGTTGTTGTTGTTATTGTTGTTGTTCTGCTCCTTCTGCTTCTGGTAGTCCTGCATGGCCTTCTCGGCTTGCTTGGCAGCATCTTCCTGCTTCTTCTTGGCGTCCTCTTCGGCCTTCTTAGCGGCATCATCATTGTTGTTGTTGTTCTGATCGTTGTTCTTGTCGTTGTTCTTATCGTTGTTCTTGTCGTTGTTATCATCGTTGTTCTTGTCGTCGTTGTTGTTGCCAGCCTTGGCAGCGTCATCCGCCGCCTTCTTAGCGGCCTCCTCCTCGGCCTTCTTCTTGTCCGCCTCTGCAGCCGCATCACCGCTGGCAGCGGGAGCTGCGGCGCTGTCAGCCGGAGCGGAGGCAGCGGCTGCGGGAGCGGAGGCAGCAGCAGCAGGAGCGGAGGCAGCGGCGGCGGGGGCGTTCTGGGCCTGGGCTACGGCTCCGCGGGTGTCCAGCTGGGGGATGCTGAGACCCGACACCAGGCCGGTAGCGACAAGGAAGACCATGGAGTACTTCATTTTGAAAGGAATGTTGTGAAGTAAAGTGAAAAAAATGAATCGGGAGAAACTTGGCAACGGTCAGTTCTTGCTTGTCTAACAGCTTCTACTGGATGACTTACTGGGTATCAAGGAATGACAGAGAAGCTGAGAAAGAATGAAAACAGAGCACAGCTCTTGGATGGTAGAATAGAAGTTGAAGTAGAGAGAATGTCCTGAAGAGAAAGGATGAGGAGCAAAACACTATTTGGTTCGGGAAAACGGTGTCTATTTATCTTCCCAACTCCCCAGAGTGGTCGTTAAGCATAAGTCGGTATGTGGACCATGCTCGCCAGTTGGTCTATGGCCCCTCGCCCAGATCGGATGGCATCTCTCTGAGCTCATGAGACAGACGCCACCCGAATTTCTCGGTTTTCCGGCAAGCTATTGGCGTGTGGTGTCTGTATTTCCAGGTATGAGCTAGTAGCGTCACCCCAGAACTTCAAGACCGGGCTACGATGGGTGTGTTGAATCCGGTCTCAGTCGGCTCCTGCCAGAAAACAGATGGCACCCGTCAACCCAACTCTGGACCGCCATGCTGCGTGCTCCAGCGCCTCAGCCGGTTGCGGTGTTTAGTTCGTCGGCTGTTTCGACTGATCTGAGCCGTCCTTGGCATCTGTGAGATCAGACTGCAAGCTGCTGGCGTACGACCTTACCCGCCCCTCCACAAGAATTAAACGAGAACCTTAGTAACTTTGTTTTGGTGACAGGGCTGTGAGGCCTGTGGCCAGACCTCTTTGAAGGGGATGACAAAAAGTCGGTCCGGCTCTTGTACGCCAAGACGTGCATCAGGCGCCTTCTGCCTCAGAAGTTGTTAGCGGGAGTTGAGGTTGCGACGCGGGGGATAAGGGCGAGGCTTAGCAGCGTGGATCTTGCGCCGAGTCTCGCTGACGTTTCATCCCCACGATCGTCCGGACACAATCCAGCCGTGTGAAGATTTCAAACCTCATTTCCTAGCAATGCAGTCAAGGTATTCATCTTGACTTGAAATGACACTCTCTATTTCATTTCCCGAAAGATCATGCGTCGATAGACGTACGGCATTTGGAGGATAACGATGAGTGGGTGCCCTGCAGCTCCGACGGAAACATAGCAAGAGATGCGCAGCAATCATGAGATCATGACAGATCCTTTATGAACCTTGACAAATAAAAGAAACTTAAGAAGAAAGCTCATTGGACTTACATCTTCCAAACCACTACCTACGACGTGGTTGTGATGTTCTTACCCAAGCTACCCGTCGAACCACCCCAGGGCGCCCAACGAAAACAGACTTGATGCGGCTTTGCAAGGGGGACAAACTGCACCTGTGTTTCAGGTACACCTCACCACATTAACCTTGATTTTAAAGACAAGTGCTTATTTAGACTTGGCAACCCCAAGCCACAAGCTTTCCGAGCATTGTCAACAACGGCGAATCCTTGGTTGCGTCAATTCTTCTCGTGCATACCACCGGTACTCGAGTATTGCACAACTCTAGAGCACATAGTTTGAGGAGCCAGATGTGTGTTTTTTTGTTTTGTTTTTTTCCTTCCCGCAAAGGGTGCAAGGGTGCGAAGGCAATCCTGCAGAGCTGGTATTGATGGCAAAATCGCCTGGAAAACCACCCCTTTTCCAGCTGATCCGGTGCATTGAACGGGAGACGTGGCTGAGAACAGCATCTATATGACTTCGGTTGCGCATTCGCGATTTTGGAACGGAAGAGCGCCCCCCCCCTCTTTCACGATACCGTATTCCTGTGGCTAGGGATCGGATTGGTAGCTGTCCAAGGCTAATAATGCCTGTGGCGAGATCTGAGAAGCCAGGAGAAATGAGGTGCAAGGCTGCAAGATGCTAGACTGCCACTTATCTATATATGCAACTCGCAGGCCGTTCGCGACCTAAAATTCTGCTGTTGCCTCCCCGGAAAGATGTCACTGCGGTCTCTTGTCTTGCAATGGTTCTTCAGCCTCTCGGCTGGCTGATTGGCGTTATTTCAGCGTGCGACGCGCAACATCCTTTTCGTAGCAGTAGTTCCGTACCATCACAAATCAAAGGGAGTAGCGTCGCGTCATGAAACATGAATGGTATCTTGAGTTATACATATGTTCACCTGCCGTCGTCACCTCTCTGCTTTCGTCGACTCGGCTTCTTTGCTCCGACCGTGGAATCCCAACCACTCTCCCAAGATGCCGCCAGGTTTCGGCACTGGGCATTCCCTCTTCAATCGCTCTTGTTGTGCTCGTATCATCTCCTCATCGCTGACTTGGTTGAAGCTGACGATGCCGTCCTTGATCTCGGGGCCTGCCTCGCGGCGTTTCCGCCTCCTCCGGCGGCCGTCCTCGCCTACCACGATTTCTCCGTCGGCATATGTAACTCGAGGTGCTGGGCACGGTAACAGATGCGGCATTCCAACGACGAAGAAGCTTGCGACAACGGTGGTTGCGAAGAGAGACGAGGTCATACGCGACCGTGGGTGGAGGGGATGTGGTGGCATGATGGCAGGCTTTTATTCGGAAAAGGAGGCCCGAATTTCTACATGCAATTGAGCGTTAAACACCTTTGGTGTGGTTATAACAAGTCAATTGGGTATAAAGACTAACCTATGAAAGCACCATGCTCGCGCGACAAGGTGAAGAGTTCCAGCGTCGATCCCTTGATGAAGCCTTGGAATCCGCCGCGATGGTTGACAACCGTCAATTTTCTCGCTCCTGCAATGAAGCTTAATGAGCCGTATTGTTATACGGACCATCTAATTGGATTACGACGTATTGGAGTGGGGCCATAGTGACCGACAGTGCAGCAGGTGCATGCCTGAGGAACGCGGCCATCGGCCACCGCATCAATAATACCCCCTACCGGTATGTATGAATCCACTTATCGTGCACAGACCATACGTACACTTTACCCACTTTGCAGATCCCGGCGCGATGGGAAGTTGGGGTTCGCAGGCGACGGGCAGCTGCTGGATGGCAATTATGCACGTCTTTTTACCTTTGCCTTACTGACGCCATCCCATCCCGAAAGCCCTGATCGCGCAACGACCCATATTGCTAAGACGAAGAAGAAGCAGCCCATTGCGATATCCCGGAGACGCCTCATCTACACGACATGCTATGAAGTAAGGAGGGTATTTGTCTCCTCCAACTCGAAACCGCGACTCGTCGGCCTTGGGTGCCTCGACATAAACCAAAGAGCCCCTCCTCCGTCATCGCCATGAGCGACCTCGACAAGTAAGTTCCCATGGCAACTTCACCTATTCCATCACGCGCGGTGTGCTCATACGCAACTCAGGGCCATCGCGCAACTGCGCGCCTGCCGGCCAATACCCGAAGCGCAAGTCCGAGAGCTGTGCCACAAGGCGCGCGAGCTGCTTATCGAAGAGGGCAACGTCGTCACCGTCACAGCTCCCGTAACGGTGCGAGGGAACTGCAATGCGAAACGATTCCGAGCGGATACTGATGTGGTTCTTAGATATGCGGTGATATCCACGGCCAGTTTCATGATCTCATGGAGCTGTTCCGCGTTGGCGGCGACGTCCCCGACACCAACTACCTCTTCATGGGTATGTCGTCTTAGTGTCTGCTTACCTCTGCGAGCCCATACACTGACCGCCGCTCTCATGCAGGCGACTTTGTAGACCGTGGCTTCTACTCGCTCGAGTCCTTCCTCCTCCTTCTCTGCCTCAAAGTCCGCTACCCTGATCGCATGACCCTCATCCGCGGCAACCACGAGTCGCGGCAAATCACTACGGTTTATGGTTTCTACGACGAATGTCTACGGAAATACGGTTCGGCCAACGTCTGGCGCTATTGCTGCGATGTTTTCGACTACCTTGCTCTCGGCGCCATCGTTCTCGGAGCATCACACACTTTCAACTCTCCACCGGGACAAGAGCCCATTGACGAAGATGTGGAGATCGAGGTCTGTGACCAGGCCGGTTTGACAATGAGCCGCTTTCCTAGACAGAGACGGCCGCAACGGCAACCAACTCCTAGCAGTCCAAACGGCGCGCCCTCGGGCGACAAGACAGGGCCCCCGGGCAGCGGCGCATCGGGGAGCTCATCAGGCTCCGTCGGCAACCCTGCGGGGGCTATCCTCTGTGTTCACGGCGGTCTCTCACCTCTGATTGACAGCGTCGATAAAATTAGGCTCTTGGACAGGAAGCAAGAGGTTCCGCACGAAGGAGCGATGTGCGATCTTCTATGGTCCGACCCAGACGACATCGATGGGTGGGGGCTGTCTCCGCGTGGTGCCGGTTTCTTATTCGGCGCGGATATTGTTCGCGACTTCAACCACAAGAATGATCTTTCGCTTATCGCTCGCGCCCACCAGCTTGTTATGGAGGGGTTCAAGGAGATGTTTGACGCCAGTATCGTCACGGTCTGGTCGGCGCCCAACTATTGCTATCGTTGCGGCAACGTTGCGGCGATCCTCGAATTGGCAGAAGACGATTCTGGAACTGGCGTGTTTGCGCGCAGCAATGGCGATGTGGGACGCAGTGATGGCGGCATCAGAGGTACCGATGACTACGTCCTTCTGCCTGGGCCAGCACGGAGGTATCGCGTGTTCCAGGCGGCACCGCAGGATTCTAGGGGAATGCCGGCGAAGAAGCCGGTGGCCGACTACTTCCTGTAGTTCGCAGAGGAGTATCCCTCGATACGATGACGAAGCTCGGCGTTTGTGAAACGAGACAAGTTTTTGAAAAATAGCAAAAGAAGACAAGGCAATGGTTAACGATACTAGGGCTCATTGCACGTGTCCTGTCTTTTACTTCGTCTTGGGACGTGTGCGCAAAGGTTCGACGGATAAGCACCGGAGTTTCAATTATAATTTCACTATTGACAAGGCATTTTTTTTCACGAATTCTAAACCGTTTGATAAACTTTTTGCGTCTTGCAACTACCAGACCCTAAAGTTTAGACGCCATGTTTCCCCTTGTTTTTGGCCGATCCAGACTTCATCCCAACCCGGGCTCGAAGCCTTATTCGGCCGGCCTCAAACCGAGTAATACGTCTCATTACCAACCTTGATCCTTTCCGGCTTCTCCCGCGTCCGATCGGCAAAGCTGAGCTCCCAGTAGACATTGTTCCTCATCTTGATAATCCAGCTGAGGAAGCAATCCCCGTGCTCCACACCTCCTACAAAGATCTTTTCTTCCAACGCCACCTGCGACGCTAACTTGCTCTGCTGGTTCTCCAGCGCCGTCGCGTCCCGGCCGATCTTCCCGTAGCACTCTTCCAGGCACTCCGCCGCAGGCTCCATGTCTGTGAGCTGCCCCGCGGCTTTCCCGCACCGCTTCATGCCGGCCTCGAGTAACTTGATCCTCCGCTGCGTCGCCTGCCGTTTCTCAAAGGGCCTGACTGACATGTGGCCCAGCGCCGTCTTCAGCTTCTCGAGCTTCTTCTTCTGCCCATAGCGTGCCCAGAAGCTCGATCCGGTGATGGACCCAGGCGTCGACTCCGCGAGGGTGATGAGAGACGCGAACCAGTCGCGGTAGCGCCGGGCCTTCCTGTCGTCCTCGCTGTCTCCGAATGTGCTGCGCAGGCTTTCCATCACAATGACGGGCGGCGGAATCTCTGGGACAAGTTCCTCGGGTGGCGAGGTCGACGCGCCGGCGCCGGCGCGGTCCTTGTTCTTCGAGTTGGCGTTCCTTGGCCCCTCATCACCCGAGTCATCGTTTACAAAGCAGTTGTTTTTCGTGCTGCTGCTGTTTGCAGAGGCGTCGCTGCTGGGGCCGGGGGACTCCCTCCTCTTAAAGGGGTTGAGATTGCCCAAGAGTTTTCTCAACCCTACGGTTACATCATTGTCATTCCCGCCCCGGAGACGATGTACCTTGGTTCTCTTACCGGGAGGTGAATCCAGCTCATCCTCCGCGCGCCTCTTTTGGCTTTGAGGGCTTGAATCGTCGCTCTTGTCGCTCTCGTTGTCGGGTTGCTGCCCGAGATCCTTGAGCCATTTGTTCGTCCGCGCCTGTTCGACCGCCTCTTCCTGTTCATCGAGCTGTCTTCGGATGTGCACCGCGCCGCTCATGTCCCCCGGAAGCCGCGGGAGCATATCCCGATCCATCTTGAAGGTGATGGGCTTCAGTGCGGGCCGGGAATAGTCTGCGTCTGCGGTGGGCCATGGCTTATACGTGCGCCTCGATGCGACAACCACCGTCGGAGGCAGGGGCTTCTTCACGATCCCAGTTGCGGACTCTTGCTGCTTCGGTACAGGTAATCTTGTTATTCTTTTGAAAGGGCCTCGAGGAGGGCGTGACAAGCCTTTAGATGGCGCCCCTTGTGGCGGCGACCCTCGTACATCAGGCCCGGCCGATTGCGTTGTTGTATTGTCTTGAACGGGCCGAATGGAAGTTGCTGGTCTCTGCCGCAAGCGAGTTGGCGGCTTCGACCTGGGAAGGGGAGATAACTGCTGACGCTGCTGATGCTGCTCTACGGGAGAACTCTGGCCACGAAGCGGCGTCAACACGGCGCTGGATGCCTCCCGTTCAACATGCTCAAGCTGGCCGCGGATCCAAATATTCTGGGATTCTAGCATCCGCTGAATGTATTTGAATGTTTCGATATGATCCTCTTGATTTGATTCTAGGCTTAAGAGTATGCCGCACGCCTCGCCGAGCTCCTCAATGAGATATTGGAGGCACTCGATCGCCTTGGTATATAGCCCTTTTCGGGCTGCGCGTTCCGCATTGCCCCTTTCGTACTCTATCCGGAGGGAGATCGCAAAGACTGAAAACAAGCCCAACACCCCTTGGGTGCATTCCATGACATTCGAGTCCTGTGTAGCGCGGAGGCTTCTCTAGAAAATTGGGTTGTTAAAGGGGGGGGGGGGGAGGACATGAAAGTTACGACTGGATGGCAAATGACGCAGGATTTCGGTCGACGACAATCGTGGGAACTTGCTACTTTAACGTTTCACTTCGCCTTCAGCTCTTCAAACTCTGTTCAAGAAACCCTTTAATAAGGGCATTCATTCGTTGGCCTCATGGCATGCGGTCTCTACCACTAGCCAACAGTATGCAGCATCACAACGCCCTTTCCACGTGCTGCATTCGACACAAAGGGTGTTGTAAAGGTTACATGGTCTGTTTCCTGTAAATAACTCGAGACATTTTTAGCACCCGAGTTGTGTCGAAATATTCATGGGAATACGCCGTCTTTGTTCTTTGACGCATTCTTGTTCTTTTCAGGGGAAAGGGGAGGGGGGGAGCACAACGAGACCCAATTGCCCCTTACGGTCCGTTTCCGTCTGGATTGTTGTACAACTTGAACCCCCCCCCCCTCCCACGCACAATGACGAGTAAGGCAGGCGCGGCTTGCTTTACTGCACCTCAGAGTCCAAGACCGAGTTGCTGAGCTGTGACGTTGCTATTTCAGGGGTTTGATGAGTCTTCGTCGTTGGGGCTGATGAAGATCTGTACATTGTTGTTGCCCTTTCTCATCGCAAGCTTGCTCGGCCAGCGGCTCGAGGCAGCAGATATGTATACGGCACATGGCCTTTTTGCCAAAGACAACCGATATCTTGGTTGCGTTCAGCCCTTCCGGCGCTCGAACTACGCTTTGCTGAAATTGGTGCTTGGCATCCAAGCGTTACTGTCAGAGTTGCCCGTCTGCTGCGATGCTTGTTCTTCAATGCTTAAATCGGCATCAGCTACCGAGACTGTCCCAGAGTTATTGCTGGCATTGCTTCCAAGGCGACTCGCAACGTATGATATCGGCTGCTGATGTGATGGATGGTACACGTAAGGTGTGGTCGGTGGTCCGCAGCAGGTCGGAAGCGATTGACCCATTAATGGATTTCCTGCTGAGAAAACTGGTCGATAATCGAACGCCTGATTCGGATCATACCCAGTCAGGTTCAATGAAAGGCCATGACTTGTCTGAGTGTGGTTGGATTCTGCATATCGGACATTCTCTCGGCTGAGTTGATGACCGCCGTATTCGTGGGTTTGTGGATGGACGGACTGAGGATAGATCGGTGGAGCGTTCAAGTTTGTTGGTGATGCGGGCAGCAGTCCGTACGACTGCTGGACGTCTTCGGCCGAAGGACCATATTCTTCAGCCGAGGAATTTGATGCCGGGCCATACATAAGGGTTCGATCAGTACTTGCCTGACGACTTTCTGGCACGAACGGCACGGGGCTTTGGAGGCACGCTGGCCACCGTGGAACAAGCAGGCCTTCCAACACGGTTGTCTTCTGCCCAGTTGTAACACTGCTGCTTTCATGTACATCATGGGGTGGAATGTGAATGGAAGGGTCCAGTTTCCCTGTTTTGATATACTGTTCGATTTGTCTGTCGGCTAGGCCCAGTGTGTAGAGAAGTTGTCGGAGCTTGTGGTTTTCGTTGGCAACCAGACGCGCAGCTTGTTGCACTTCAGCAGAAGCTTCCACCCCTTGGGATTGACATTCTCGTAGCTTTTGCTCGATCTCGAGGATATACTCCTTCTTGCGAGCCCTCGATCTACGTTGGTTGTCCCGGATGCGGCTCCTCTCCTTTTCCTACGCTCAAAGTATTGGTAAGTCGTTCCTCTGAAGACATAGAATGCTGACCGTGCCCGTTCTGCCGGGACTAAAAACCACTGACCGCTTCCATTGGCTTCTTGCTGGCGCGTTGCCACACTATGGAGAGTATAGATGGCGTCTTTGGAGGGGGTGGGTGGTGTTTGTGTGCGAAACAGTGATAAGTGTGAAGTTCCCTTACATAGATAGCACACGGTAACAACAAACTTTATCAGAACGTTGGGCATCCAACCATGTAAAGACGAGGCGGTGATTAATAGCCGTACGTGACGCTTGTTTCACCAGGGTGACGAGGATGAGTGAATACATCAACTGGCAATGCCACTGAGACGGCGGTACTTTCAGTTCAGGCATGTTACTACGAGTAAAAGAAAGCGCAAAGTGCCAGCGAATCGTATGCGGGAGGAGGATAATAGCCTGCCCTAGCTGACGCGGGCCGCCGGATGGGAACAAGGATGGCGAAAGCGCTGTCTGATAGGGGTGTATTCAAGGAGGCAGCTGAACACACACCCATTGTTTACAACTAGGCAGGTTGAGGCGAGCTCATGCAGCCGATAAAAATGGATGGCCTCATCTCCGGTTCTTGGTCTTTCTTCCACCCTCAACTGCCAGCACTAGTGTTTGTTTGTCTGCTTAAAGGGCGGGCTCGACAAGAGGCGATGGCTGTGTACAGAATCGGACATTATCGTACTCTAAAAACACTTCGTTGATTCGAAGAGGCGGGGTTTCGAGCCACACAAATCCAAGCCCCAAGCAAGCCAGCCACTTGTGTGGACGCTGCAATGCACGTCTCTTGGCATGCCCCAGCATAGTCGTTAGGGTTGGAAGTTGAGGGCAAGTCGGAGCAACATCAAAGTACGGAAACGCTCGCGTCTCCGTAACGTGGCCACCGGTGAGTCTTGGCAGTCATCTACCTCTGAACCCATGTGGACTTGGGAAGACTTTGACCGCGACTCACGCAAGCCATTGGAGTTAGGGATCATAGTTGCTTCGATAAAACCTCCGAGAACGGCTCAGAAGAGTGCCGCCCAAGGCGTGGGGTCGAGTCTCTGGAGAGTAGTGCTACCAGGGCAACGGTACCAGTTGTAATTGACACCAGCGTGGCCCAATGCAATAAATACAATAGAGAATAGGGGGCACTGCAGCAATCCTAGATGCTATCCTTGCTCCTCCTCAGACTAACCGAAGCGGCCGCAGTGAAATAGACATGGGTCAAGACCTGAAGAGAAGAGTGTGATTTCTGAGTTGTGATTAGGAATAACGGATGTGATGTTGGGCAGCCTATTTGGAGGACAACGAGGACCCAAGGTGTTAGGCGGACAAGTCATTGGCAGCAGGCCACAAGCACGCCTCTAGAATTATGAGTCCCTGAGGCTTGACACAACAGCAACCGCTCTCGTTCGCGAATCTTCCATGATAGTAGTATAAATGTAAACGTGAAAGGCCGTGCTACGTCGAATAAGACCTGAAGTACCGTTTATCCAATCTGCGGGGGGGCTTACATACCAATGCCAGGTCTCCAGACATGCTTGTGCATACAACGACAGGCGGGCCGATTCCACTAGCCCGGAATACGGGGGG
Source organism: Colletotrichum sublineola (assembly GCA_020631755.1). Classification (NCBI taxonomy): domain Eukaryota; kingdom Fungi; phylum Ascomycota; class Sordariomycetes; order Glomerellales; family Glomerellaceae; genus Colletotrichum; species Colletotrichum sublineola. The sequence continues at coordinate 2,885,153 of JAHSQG010000006.1, read as the reverse complement.
GTGGGCATGCTTGATAGGCATGGTCTTATATGGCGAGGGGTTGACTATCTTGTAGGAGAATAATAATAGGCAATATCAGTAATCCAACAAAAGCCGGGTGTCCCCCGCCCTAGAGAGAGAGCTTTCCGGTTGGCCAAATTACTTAACACTAGGTATGTAGGCAACTAAAGGAGCTTCTACTCCCTCGATTTGTCTTCTCGGAGACAATATCCCCTACCGACGCTTCGGACATGGTTCGAGGGGTCAGCCAGGTGACAGGCATGCTACATATTATAGCGTATACTACCTAATTGTACAAGCACTGAGGACATGCCTGGTTTTTTTTCTTTGTTTTTTTTTTTTCCTTTTTTCCTTTTTTTTCTTCTTCTTTTTTTTTTTTTTTTTTTTTTTTGCAGAGTGCTTGTTGCTTGGGAATGGCCTCCCGGATACAACAGGGTATAAATCGACATTGAAATTGGGGGCCTCAACCAGGGTATTTCTTTGGCGCTAAAGTAGGGCAAATGGGGGGGTAAAATGCCGGCTCGAGGCCGCCTCTAATTAATCCCCGCTTCTGTTTTCCTCCATCGCCCTACCCAAGGTACCCATTTAGGTACTGAGGTAGGCTGGGTACTAGGTACCTAATTAGGTAGGTAGGAGTAGCTTCTTCCTTTCCCTCCTTCTTCTTCGTCCATCACAGCAAACATAACTCCATCTGCCGGCCGCTTCATCCTACCCCCCACGCCAATTAGGCCCCTTCTTGACAATGAAGAACGTGGAAGACATCAGTAGCCCCTACGGGCCACACTACCTAGCAGATGTCACACGTGGCGTGTCTGTGGTTAATGTTACTACTGATAATCAAAGATCCTTCTACATTCGTCTCCCTGCTCATTCGCCCCTTCCAGTCCAGTGTTCCGGAATTTGTTCCGTGACCAACCTACTACGTACATCAGCCCTCTTCGCTCCTGCTCGCGTCGCGAGCGTCTTCACATGGTTGACGACTTCGCGGGTGTGGTCCGTAGGATGCTCATGCATTAGCCCCGGCCATCACCTTGGAATCCCTACGGCGAGCTACATCTCCGAAGGCTGCTTATAAAGCTTTGCGGGCTCGTCATTGCTCCGACATCGATGGATCAGAGGCTCGCGGGTTGCCACGATCGGGACCACCCTCGCCCCCCCGGTCTTAATAACACCTGACGGCTAAAGTCTTCCTATTGCCGGGAATTTGGATCGGAATTTCTCTGTTCTACCTAGCGTACAAGTACTATTATGATTTGTATAACCCATCGACTAGTCTCCATTGTCAAGGCTCACGGGCTTGTCATCCCGGTCGGACGGGCCATTGGGTTGGTGGCACCAATGCAGGGGCAAGTGACCCGAGGACGGAGAAAATCTCCAGCAGGATGATATTCGACTCTCGCCAGGGGCCCTTCCTTGCTTGTTGGCAACTGGGATGTGCCCGTCCATAAACCACTCCAGCGTACCTCACCCAAGAGTACCTAGATAGGTGGTGTTCCTGGTCCTTGTCCACTTGGTCGGCAGTCGGGAGATCTCTGTATCACAAGTCCGTGACCAACCGATTGCAACTCCAGCGGTCGGTTCTGCTCTGCATACGCTTCCGTGGTGGTCTTGCCAATGGGTTAGTCACGAGTTCATCAATTTGGCATGGTATTCTTTCAACATAATGTTTTAAAAATCAACTTTCCTGTGCAAGAGGATTGCAGCATCCGCCTAGCTCTCAGACGTTAAGAACCAACTCCTCGTCTGCAGACATGTTCGCTTGCAAGCTTCGAATCATACCTCGGCCGCCGTCCCCACGACTACCTACTGTGTAGGACTGATAACACAGCTCTGTTATGGCACCTCCCTCAGATATCGTGGTTGGTATGAGAGGTATTCCGTCCACGGTGATGTGGCGAAGGCTGCCATACACTAGTTTTTTGACGACAAAAGGGCAGCTCTTGTGGTCCCAGAACCACTTGTCCAGGCACCGAGCCCCTGCTTCATGCCCACTATGCATCGTTGCAGGCACGCTGTCCAGTACCGTCTCCCAACTTTCCTCGCCATGGTCTTGGAATATCAGATGGGTCTGTTAGCAGATCTAGCAAAGTAGATCTTACGGTTGGTCGATCAGAAATGGTATCTTGGGGTTGAGAAAGAAACAGCTGTCCATGCCAGGGACTTTGGTGTGGGTCGGCCTCAGCCAGCTGCCAGCAAAGGAAAGAAATGCCTTTCGTAACCACGAACCGCCCTTCTTCTCGCTCAACCCATGGTGAATTCTTGAGATATTTTGGCGATGGGGCGTTGTAAGTTGGAACTGTAGCCACTGAAATCTGCCGGTATGCCTATACATGAAGTAAGGGAAAGCTTGGGGAGAAGATACAGGTCCAAAGACTATTTGTCGGTCGTTGCCGACAGTGTAGGAACCTTCGTGGCTTGTAACGTGGCATTCCGAACCGATAACCATTATTTTGAAGAATACGGATTACAAAACACATCAAAGATGTGCTGCTTCATGGTGCTCAATATGATGATTATATGTACTATGTCCATGATATGTCCAGTGAATAAGGCGGACGTTGTTGTATTCTTAAAGAGCATTGAACATCTCGATAGTGTTCAACGGCCTTGTAGTCAGGCACTACTCATTGCAAGAACAAGAACAATATGAAAGAAAAAGGAATATGATAGGATTGCTCGACGGTCGAATGTTAGCTGCTTAGTGGCAAAACATCCACATTGGCGCAGGCGTGGCGGGCTGGGGACGCTTTCCAATCACGCATCCGTCTCTTGGTCTCCCCAAAGTCTCATGTATCACCAATGATGATAAGGCGGAAAAGATTCTGATCAGAGAATCCAAATTTACAGGCAGCGCGTTCAAACTTCTATTGGGGCTTGGTGTTAGATGTGACGTGAAGAGGTCTCTCAGGCTTCCTCTGTCCATGGTCTAGACCGTACGATGCCACCGGCAAGAAAGCAATCAATTACGTACTTCGTTGATACGCACAGAGCTGTGGCATACTGACACATGGTCTTACTCGAGCAGCCATTTGCTGAAAGGCTGCGCTGTACTGCAGACTGCGGTCTCACTCAACCCCAAACCTTTGTACTGTGCGTCCTACTGAGTCCCTAAAGCCTCGTAGAGTGCTGTCCCTGGCAGTGATCTGGACTGCTCGATCCCGCAAGAGTATGAGCGAGCTCCCCTCCTTCCCTTTGTGGTCTTGACTCATCTTGACGGGTCCAACCGCTTCCCCCACCTTTTCTGAGTCTACTACCTAGACCGCCACTCATAATAATTACTACGAGGAAAATTGCGGGCGTTACGGCTGGCAGTTGCATAGAATGGGTGTGGCATACTGCTAATTTGGTTGGGCAGGGGTATTAGGCGAAGGATTATGGCGCCGTGTGATAACTGATCATGAGACAAGGTGGGTGATGTTGTTTTCAGTAGCGAGTGTCGATGTGATTAAGCCTGGCCGTGGCGCCCCCCCCTAGCCCGTGGAAGTCGTTGGGCCAGGAAGTCGGCGTCTCGAGACTTGGGTTGTCGCTGTCTGGAGAGGGGGCCGCCGCTGGGACCGGAGACGAGCATTGCCCTCCTTCTTGGCGCTATCGTCGACAGGCTGAACACCGATGTAACTCATCAAGAGGGGGAGTTGATTTGTTGTCATGGTTGAGTGGATTTTTCAAGTACTGCCTCAATGATCTTCCCTAACGACTGGCACTCGCGAATCCGGTTGCTAGCCCTTGGAAATAAGGGAATAGGTGAGCAAATTTGGTCTTTTTCAAATGCTTCATAAACGGTCACAGTAGAGAACTTTTGCTTCGAAATATTCTAGTGATAGATTGAAGCCTGAGTTCAGCTTGGATTCCAGTCATGTCATACCTTGGCAGGCTGAGTTATCTACACACTCGGCACGCTGACGTTAGTTGTAGACTCACGACTGGTAGAGGCTTTGCTTGATGTGTCGTACTGAAAACATGATGAGTATTTCGACGTGGTGAAACGATTTAATTCTCGAGGATCTAGGAGACTTTGGGACAGCAGGAGTTACAATGCTGATTATTGCCCCCTCCCTCTCCACCGCTTCCCACCCCTGACGTCCCGTGATGTTGCCTTGTACAAGCTCATGATCCTTCACAAACACCTACGAAAGCCTACGAAAGAGACTTTCTGAAGGATAGGTTGAAGTCACTGAAGCTTTGTATGGCCTGCTCTAGCGCAGGACTACTTGAGCCAGACACGCTGGAAGGCATAGAGTTCTGGTCATACGGAAAAACGACGATACCGCTGTCGCCATAAGGGTACTGACCGACCGCATCTCTGAGCATGATGAACGACGTACACGAAAGCAGTATTGAGATTCTGCGTACGCGAGAAGAAGAAGAAAGAAAAAACAGAAACCGTGACCATTATTGCTTAAGCCTGAACTTTACCTCCTAAGCAACAGCTCCCCCGTTAGAAAATGCAGTCCAGGCATTCCTGTCACAATAGGATGTAAAAATGATTCTATTTCAATGAGAAACTACGTCTTGGCGCTGGATTTCTTGTTGATTTCTGTCTGTCCTGGAGTTATCGTCACAGTTCGGTGAGAGAGCCCCGCCACTCACCGACGGGGCTGGGCTGACCGAAGTCGGCTTGGTCCGGAGTTCGGCTTCTTTCGGTTTCCCCACCCACTGGCTCAATTCGGCACCAGTTCTGAGAGCCGGCGGCATTGTGGCTAGGCAATAGCGTCATTTTCCAAGGTTCCTTGCACTTTCTTAGCAACCGGGCTATTTTTGTTGCTTTCTATCTGTACCCCATCTACAATATTGGATGCAATTTCGTTAATCCAACACTGCACATCAGCATCATACAGCGCGCATATCCGCGGAACATGTGTTCTTTCCTTTCAATACCCCTAGACTTTGTCTTTCGTTAATATCTCCCTCCAGCCACGATGCGCAGTGCTGGATCCTTACATCCTCTCAGCCGACTTGGTGCCCTCCCAGTCGCTACTGCGACCGCCCGAAGCCTCCCAAGGCACAACGCCCTCCGCCACTCACTCTGCACATCATGTCTAGCGAACCGAACAGACACCAGTAAAGTCCGCCACTTTGCAAACATACCCAGAGAATTCTCCCGAAATAGAGGGCAGAGGAGGACGGCATCAACTGTATCAGCTGCGACTGAAGGAAATAACGGTAGGTCCAGGAATACCGACGACAGCGGCACAGAGTCTAAAGTGAGGTAGTCGCAAAGGACCATCATGGCCCACTTCAAGAATATGATTTCCGGGTTGACACCGGCGTTTTGCGCAATGACGAGCACCAACGAGGTACGAGGCAAGCCCGATTGCAAGGAACCGAGCATCACATGCTGACGATCGGTAGGCATTATCCAAAGCCTCCAGCACCTCCACGATGAGCTGGTCAACTACAACGCGCCCGAAGTCGTCCACCCGACTCTCGAGTCACTAAAGCCCGCGAAGTCCATGTTTGGGTCTTGGTTCGGCGGAGGCAGGGCGGCTCAGGCTGCAATAGGCGCGATTCCGAGTAACCTCCCCCGTGGCCTCTATCTCTATGGAGATGTCGGCAGCGGCAAGACGATGCTCATGGACCTCTTTTACGACACACTCCCGAGCTCCGTCAGGACTAAGACAAGAATTCACTTCCACAACTTCATGCAGGACGTTCATAAGCGGCTCCACAAGATGAAGATGCAGCACGGCGTCGACATCGACGCCGTGCCGTTCGTCGCGGCCGATATTGCAGCCAATGGTAACGTCCTCTGCTTTGACGAGTTCCAGTGTACAGACGTGGCAGATGCCATGATTTTGAGAAGGTAAATGGTGGTGCGGGACACGGTCTAGTAGCTTGAACGACGGCAACTGACTGATACCTTGGTAGGTTACTTGAATCGCTCATGTCACATGGCGTCGTACTGGTCACGACCTCGAACCGACACCCCGACGAGCTCTACAAGAACGGAATTCAGCGAGAATCCTTCGTTCCGGCGATCAAGTTGCTCAATAGCAGGCTCCATGTCATCAATCTGGACTCGCCGACAGACTACCGCAAGATCCCGAGACCCCCTTCCGGCGTGTACCACACACCGCTTGACGCCCACGCCAACTCCCACGCCGAGAAGTGGTTCCGCTTTCTTGGCGATCCCGACAACCCGGAGCCGCACTCGGAGGTGCAGAACGTCTGGGGTCGCGAGATCCACGTCCCGCGCGTCAGCGGACGCTGCGCGTGGTTCACCTTTGACGAGCTCATCGGCAAGGCTACCTCGGCCGCGGACTACCTCGAACTGGTGCGCAACTACGACGCTTTTGTCATTACCGACGTGCCTGGAATGACGTACCGCCAGCGCGACCTGGCACGTCGCTTTATCACCTTCATTGACGCCGTATACGAGTCACACGCGAAGCTTGTCTTGACGACCGAGAAGCCCCTGACGGAACTCTTCGTCTCACGCGCTGAACTGGAGGAGTCGCTGGGGAAGCAGAAGCAGAAGGACTTCGGCCAGAGCGATAACGCCGCGAGCCATCTCCTGGAGGATATTGACCACAACATTGATTCAATCAAGGGCCTCCAGGGCTTATTCTCGGGTGACGAGGAGGCTTTTGCGTTTGCACGTGCGCTTTCGCGCTTGAGCCACATGGGCAGCAAGGAGTGGGTTGAGCGCGGCATGGGTTTAGAGCAGCAGGGCGGCAAGAAGGAGCGCGACGACTGGGCCAAGGTCCGGAGTCGGCAGATGGAGGACAGCATGTGAGCGAGCGTCGTCTGGTGAGGAAGGAGAGCGTATGCCCGCTGGTTCGCGGATTGGATATTGACAGGATTTTCTTCCTGCGGTTTTCATTTCATGATTGCTGATGACGACAAGTACGCATTTGCAGGATACTGACATACCCCGGCCAAGACAACCTTGGCATAAAATACTTTGTCTCACATTCACAGCATAAGCCAAAGACGTGCCAGTGTTGTTGAACACCATGAAAATCTGGCTTTGTTTCTCTTGCGACCGACCCCGAATGGCAGTTTACCACTTCGGTGCTAAGTTACATTACCAGATCGAACCCCTACCGATCGATCAGTAGATGCCTGGGATCAAAACCCACGGCACTTCCTTCTTGAATTGCGTCCACTGTTCGCCGTACCGCTCCGAACAATATTCGTTCAATGCCGGCACGCCGCGCGAGAGGAAATCGAATGCCTGCCACACGCCCATGATGGTGCCGCCGATGAAACCCGACGCAGCCATGCAGTATCCAGCTCTCCACATGGCGTAGCCGCCGTAGTTGATGTGGCGTGCCCAGCTCCAGAGGCCGTTCTTGATTACCTTGCCCTTATTTTCGGGCCTGTCCTTGAACTGCTTGCGTTGCCACTCGGAGGCGGTCTCGAGGAACATGCCGACGGCATAGAGGGCGCTGCCGAGGATGACCTGGTAGGGCAGGGCGGTGCCCGGGAAGTCGCGAGGCGAGTTGAGCACTGAGGTGGAGGCGGCGAGGAGGAGGAGCGAGTTGACGCTGTTGACGAGAGTGTTGTACAGGCTCACGCTGACGGCGTTAGAGACGGGGAACTCCTCTGCCGAGAGGGAGACGAGCCAGTATGCCTGCTTGGCGAATGAGCCGACTGACATGCTGAGGAGGATCAGGTGCGGCAGCGGGAGGCGGAGGTTATCGAAGAGGGAGATGCCTGTTGTGTAGAGCGCGGCGACGTTTAAGGGGATGGAGCGCACGCCGATCCGGCCGAGGATGGAGACGCCCAGGCCGCCAGCGACGAGCTGGTATTGCAGGAAGGGATCGAGGCCACGAAGGCCGATGAAGGTCAGGGTGCCCGGCACGTTAGGTTTCTTGACGCCTCGCTTGACCAGGTCAAAATTCTTTTTCGGGGAGCGAGAGTCCGCCATCTTGCCGTCAATGCACTCGCTAGAGTGTGATACAGACCCCTTCGGTGTTTTGGTTTACTTGTGAGTAACTTTCTGGTAGGTTAATATGAAGTACTGGACGTGGCCGCTGCATATATCTCGAGGTGTGTTGTAGTGTAGAAGTAGAATCGAGAGATCACATGGTCATTCAGGGCAGCCCGCTCGGAAAGCCAGCTGGCCAAGCACGGAGACGCCATTGGGGAACATGCGGCGCTTTTGGGTGATGTTATTGCCTGAGGACCATGCTCGTCCGAGCACTCTAGTCCGTCCGCCTTGACACGACCTACCTTGCCCTACGTTTGGGGACAAAGACAGAATCTGGTAGCAGGCGATGCCGTGTTGGGAATCGCACCGATGCACGCGCGCCACAACACAGCATCTGGGACGCTTAGGTTCTCCTCCATCGCACTCTCTCCACTTCGGTCCTTTATCCAAGTACCAGGTGGGAAACTCGAAAGAGTGACAGAGGGGGCTAATGGGGGCCGATATATCACCGCGCTAGCTCAGTTAGGAGGCTGGCCGTGGCCACAGTAAGTCCATCGATCATGATGAAGAGTAGTTATAGATGGACCGAGCACCCGTCAAAGCGTAATTGCAGTTAAAATATATATTAACCGCTAGAGCCTGAAGGCAATCATGACCACACAGACACAGTGATTCCAGTATAACACCTCTGACTTTGGTCCGATCCCAGGCTTAAAATGAACTACTTATGGCTCATATTCGAAATGGCTATCCTGTCTTTGAAAGCGGCATGTTTTGGACAGTCATCGTGGCACTACCTATATAAGCCAGAGTGCAAGAGGATATCAAAAGGAACCCCATTACTATTTTGGCACACGGAATCAAACAAACACTTCCTTGGAAAGATGAAGATTGGAATTAATAAATCGCAGGGACAGTGACGAAGACTGATGAGTAATATTGTTTCCGGGGGAGTCGCTGGACTTTTCGAAATGAACAGTCTTGATTTCTGATTGTATGTGCATCAAGACTTGCATAACCTCTTTCATCATTCAGCTTATGGCTTTCTTAAGAAAACTAAATCCTCCTCAAGCTGGTCTAGAAGAACGTGATGGGATGAAATAGGTCGATAGAGTTTGGGTTAACCCTATGCCTTGTCTTGTCTCGTCTCGTCTCACGTCAGACCCAGCTACCTATTTCTTCTTTGAAGGGCACAGTAACTAGAAATATGTGTCCAATAACAAGATAGAGCATACCTACTGATTGAGTGTCCCAGTATATTGCACAGGAGAAGCTCTCAACATGAGATCGTGCTGAAATGATGTGAGGCCACGGGCACGTCCAGTCTCATGTTAGCCATCGTCCCGTCACACCACATTTGAACAAGTCTGTCTTGAAACTGAAAGAAGAATCATCACAGTTTTCAATCAAGGCTGGACTAAGATTCTTCTTGGTATGATCAATCACCTGAGTAACCTTCGTTGTTATGTCTTAGGGCTGAGATCCTGTTTGGGGATACTGACTACTTGGGGGGTTAAACTGGTCTGCTGTGGAAAACTGACACACATATAAGGCGTCAAGACATGAAAGCGGCGTGGCAACCTGCTTATTGTGTCTCGACTGGTTTAGCGCTATGTAGCTGGTGTCATATCGTGAATGCTTGGATGGAACGAAGTTTGTCACGCTGTGCAGCACGCTCTCGTTCTGCCATATGCTCTCTGGCTGTGGACCGACAGTACTCAAACGTCCGCTCTTATACGGCAAGCCTCTCCTTGACAACGACACGGTGTTGCTTGCGGTTAAACGGCACGCCATGCCGTGGAGTTGTGACAGCATAAACAAAAGGCATCCAGGTTGCTAATCTATCACATGCGACCACACCCATTGGAAAGCTCGAGATCCCGTCCGCTCTCTCATAGATAAACCCGTGAGGGCCAGAGTAGTAGTCGGGTCGGAGACGACCGGCGAATGCCTGGTGTTGCATGTCTTTTTGTGTTCTTTCGCCCCCCCCCCCCCACGAAGATATCAATCGATGGTAGAATGAATATTCCAATGAAGCCAGAGACGTCTCCAGCCCGGTGTCACACGTGGTAACTGTCTCACTATGCCCATGTCCTGTCCTGATTATAAGCTTCTTTGTAGCTTTTGGTAGGCGCGCTTGCCATCAATATTTCGCATGTTGTACCATGGATCTATCCGTTGATACTCAAGCGTGACCAATATTCATCCCGATGCTTGTTGACTATTAATTACCCGCTGGTTGATTCCGGCTCAACTGGTATTGCCCAAAGTACCTATTTACACTCCTTCTGGAAAAGGGAGAGAGCCTGATGACGTGATGTTCGGATGACCCAAACGGATTTTCACGGCACGTACTTACCCAGGTAGGTAAGGTCAGGTACCCGCCCGATAGCATTTGCTGGCGTTTGCTTGGCCAGTACCTAGGTAGGTAGCGTGTACCAGGCAACGCGTGGGGGTGATGTGCGATTCGAGACAGGGGAGCTCCCGAGCTGTTGCAGACCAGCGGAGTCGCTATCTACTTGCCTAGGCACCTATTATCAGTGCAGCCGAGGTGACGACAGCCGACTTCCCTCTTCCCTTCAACAACATCCACATCCGCCCACTTACCACCCGCATCATCTCCAGATTCATTCCCCAGATCCCCATATCTAAAATGAAGGTCGCCAAAGCTTCGATTCTTACCATCCTTGCGCATTCGGTCAGCGCCCGTTTTCTTGCTGAAAATGAAATCAACCGCGTCCAGTTGTATCCTGCCGGCTCCGAGCCCGAGAAGTACTTGATTGAGCTTGCCCCAGGCGACACTCGCTGGGTAACTGAAGAGGAGAAATGGGAGCTCCGCCGAGTAGGATCCCCCTTGTTTCTACTATTTGATATTTCACCCTAACATCGTTTCTGACAGAATGGTAACCGCTTCTTCGACATTACTGATCACAAAGACCTCGGCGCCACCCGCCTTCACACAAAGACGAAGAGCGTCTTCCCCGAGAAGTGTCATCTCCAGGACAAGGTCAAGCCTCTGATCAAGGACCTTGACAAGTCCGAAATCCAGAAGAACCTCGAGAAGTTCACCAGCTTCCATACCCGTTATTTCAAGTCCGACTATGGGCGCCAATCGTCCGAGTGGCTCCTTGCCAAGATTAACTCCATCATCAAAGATGCTGGAGCCGATAAGAACGTCTACGCCGAGCACTTCCCTCACACATGGCAGCAAAGCTCCATTATTGTCACTATTCCCGGCAAGTCCAACAGCACCGTCATCATTGGCGCCCACCAGGACTCCATCAACCTGTGGCTGCCCTCGATTCTTGCGGCTCCCGGTGCCGACGATGATGGCAGCGGCTCCATGACGATCCTCGAGGCCTTCCGCACTCTTCTCAAGTCCAAGGACGTCGTTTCTGGCAAGGCCGATAACACAATCGAGTTCCACTGGTACAGTGCGGAGGAGGGCGGCCTGCTTGGTAGCCAGGCCATCTTCTCGTCGTACGAGAAGGAAGGCCGTGACATTAAGGCCATGCTCCAGCAGGACATGACTGGTTTCGTGCAAAGAACACTCGATGCCGGCCAGCCCGAGAGCGTAGGTGTCATTACTGACTTTGTTGACCCTGGTTTGACCGGCTTCATCAAGAAGGTTATTGTTGAGGCAAGTCGATCTAATTGCTCATACTGACTCGCGCGCCATCGTGCTAACCAAAGACACAGTACTGTAAGGTCCCTTACGTTGAGACCAAGTGCGGATATGCTTGCTCCGACCATGCCTCTGCCAGCAAGGCCGGTTATCCCTCGGCATTCGTCATCGAATCCGCCTTCGAGTACTCGGACAACCATATCCACAGCGTTGACGACACCATCAAGTACCTGTCGTTTGACCACATGCTCGAGCACGCTAAGATGACGCTTGGTCTAGTTTACGAGCTCGGCTTCACCGACTTTGCGGCTCTGGAGAAGGGCGAGTCTATTCCCGAAGAGTTGTAAGGTGCGTTATGAGACGGTTGCACACTACGTTAGTCACGACGTCCTACGTATTTTGAATAAACCATGCTTGAACGAGATGATTCTTGAAGTATATTATTCTCCTCCGCCGAAATATTGCAATAAAGGTCTAGGTTTTTTTTTAGTAGTACTTAGTCTTAATCGAGTCCAAACTGGTGACGTGTCTAACCGTTGACACAACAAGTGATTTGATGTTAAGACCAGGGAACGGGAACGAGCTGGCTGGTCCGTCACACTCAGTGCCGGTGCTCTGCTGCTCCTGGAGAAAATACTTGACCATCCAACTACAATCACCATGAACAAGGGCAGGCGGGGACAGCCTTCATCTATCTACAAGTGGGTTCGATTAGTGTTTTCCTATGCATGACAAGACCTGAATCGCTCTGGACAGTCATCTGCAGTTGGTCGATGGGGGTCTGCCATGCGACCAACATGGGTGCTACAGCTCCGCTGAACGACTTGAAAGCAGCTGCAGCCTGCATAAGACCGGCCCGAAGAATGGACCGCCTCTCGAAAGTCGACTGCCATGTATTGAACTTCGAACCCGATCTTTCAACTTCTTCTCGCCGCAAAACATACCTAATTCATTTTGCAAGGTTGAGACTGAGAAAAAGGATTATGTATCACGGCGCCTGCTCCTAATTGGCTCGGCATCATCCAGACTTTGGTACCTATTCGGAGGCACCGACGCTGGAATTGGATGGACACACGGTTACCTCCAGAACTGTCTGACGGGTCTACCGTCCACCCAAGTACCTACCTAGGTAGGCACGCCGCCGGCCGCCGAGTGGGGCTGTTCAGACGCTGGGGCCTAGTGCGACCCCGATTCTGTGGTTTCCTTAGTTTCCCAACTCCACTATCTCAACTTTACACCAACCATTACTCACCCAGACTCAACATCGCCTCGCCTAACGCCAGAATCTGGCTCAAGTCAAGCTGTCGCAAACTTCAAACCCCATAGCCACCGTACCACTGCCCCGGGCGCGTCTTTGGCATCGTCGGCTACACCTGGAAAATAAGAGGCAGGGAACGAAACCGCCCCCTACTTGTGCCGAGTCAGTGCGCACAAGGGCAGCGAAACACATGTCATCACCATCACCATCAACCGACTCTGCTTCAAATCCCGCATAAGCAGAAGGCAACATGGAGACCTCTAAAGAACACCTCTCGGACACCATTGCCGCTGCCCCATATAGCCACAGGCCCCCGAGTCCGCCGTATATCCCGATTCCTATGACTTACCCCAAGGGACCTGCAGCAGCCACCATCGTTCCCTCATTTGACAATGTCGACGCCATGCATTTGACAAGTGAGGATCTCAGAATCATCACTCGCAACAAAAGTCAGACAGCCACCGACAGATCGGTGGGGTGGAGTTACGAGTCCCGTCGCCAGGCCCAGACAATCTTGGACTTTCTCTATCTCGGTCCCTTGTCTGTCGCTCGCGACGAGGCTTGGCTTGCAAAAGAGGGTATCACCATGGTTATAGTGACGCGCCATGCAAGAGTCGCCCAAGCCAGACTCATGAGTGTGGATAAGGTCGCGCAAAAGCTGGGCATTTTGGTTGAGTACTTGGATGTCTTGGACAACGCCCAGCTGATCCGCGGCTTTCCCGAGGTTGTAGCAAAGATCAATGGACACCTTCTCAGTGTGTATCGCAGCCAGGCGACGCCCGTGCAGGAGGGCCAAATGATTATCGATAGCGACAGCTTCAAGAGTGGCAAGGTGTTGGTGGTTTGTGAGACAGGCAACGACCGGTCAGCTTTCGTCGCCGCAGCCTACATTATGAACATGTACGGAAAAGACATGGTCTCGACTGTCCAGTTCATCTCTATTCAGCGATTCTCGGCCAACTTTGACGAGGATGGGAAAAGAATGCTGCAGGCATACGAAGATATCCTCAATGCTCAGAAAAGCGTTTCCAGCGCAACGAGAGATGTGCCCCGGGCTGGTCATTTCGCCGTTCCCAGCGGTGGGGGCAAACGAGGGTTCGAATCCATTTTAGATGAGGATGACATGTTAGCAGGTGATGGTTATGCGACATTCACCACAGATCGTGAACGATACCAAGACCGGGGTAGATTTGCTCCCTTCGTCGATCGTGATTCGGCTCCGTAGGTAGCAATATCAACGGACAGGTGAGGTGGATGCCGACGAGGAGATGTCGTGAGGCATGCGTGCGAGAGGGGAGAAGAAGGAATAGCAAACATGAAGGAAAGACATCTGGCATTGGCGGGAAGAAGATTACCGTATCAGTCTTCTGTCAGGGAGTTATATCACTATCGCATTCAGGGGATAACAAGTGCACTCGGTTCGGTTCGGATCATGGATAGGCGTCAGGGGTGTTGGTATACCCGTTTTCAGTCGGCAACGACTTTTTTTGTCACAAGTATAGACTCTGAGGCCTTGCCACTAGAGCAAGAATTGCATTCACTCTTCAAGATCGCGAGGATCACCAACTGTATCTATGTAAGATCGTTACTCAAGTTATCTTCTGTGGGCTCCATCCTCATTTTACTGAATACCGGACTGGGCTTGTTGAACACTGAACAAAAATTGTAAGCTGAGATGAAAGAAAAGACCAATCGAACTAGCTGATAACGTGAAACCTGGCTCTTATCGGGACTCTCTCTGGCCTCGTTGCCTGGCAGCGAAAGTTTGTCCATCGTCTGGACGTCATAACATGTCTGAAGGGACAGAGAAGGAAAATGCATGTTCTCTCCTGAGATGATATACGGTGTTGAAGATGAAGAGAAACACACCTCTCTAACTTCTGGAAATAGGATTTAGCTAACTAGTTCCCAACAATCTATACCTCATTTATTCGAGCCCCAAGGAAAACATGCCCAGTAGGCAGACAAAGTTGAGAAGCAGAGATTGAACAACTACACTCAACTTTTAGATGTCATATCGACATATTGTGTTGGCTACGAGGCTTCTATCCTATTTCCAGTTGAACTAAATAGGCCTATTAGTACTATGTAGACATTTACGAAACTTGATCAAGCCCCCGGTACACATTTTCGAATGGAAGGAGCAACTGCCACGGCTTGCCTACCAGACCCACCCACTGCTGCTTCCTTCTCTTTCCTACTTATAAACTGAGAAGGCGGGCCATTTCACCGACTCTGCAACGCAGCCTCACTCCCGTCTATCTCTTTTCTGGATCTTCTTACTTCTTCATTCATCTCTCCTACCTCTTGCATTCTCAGCACCAACGTGGCCTTCCTTTACCTTTTTTAGGCGGTTTGCAGTACCTCGTCTGGCCAGAATCCTTTATGCACCTTGCTATATCTTCAGCAGCATTATTTCACCAGCTCTTTACCTCACTGCCTTTTCTTATCATCCTCTCATCTTTGCCTCCCCATCCTTCTCAGAGAATCACGTGTGACTACTCTCATGGAGGAAGGGTTCAAAAGTCACGGTCGACAGCTTCGGCAGTCGACTTTGTCGCACAAGCCTGGTCGCTATGAGGAGTCACAGGCGTACGGCGTACAGATCCCATCCTGGGTTCATCCACCACTCATCTTCGATCACACTCTTCCTCGACATTGCTCCTTTCCAAGTGTCCCACTGGACCAACCAGGCCGTGCTGACGCATACGTTGCAGCGAGAGAGAGGGGTGAGATCGATGAGCAGAATAAGGAATTTAGCTACGATGAAAGTCAGTGAATCTTTACTGTTCTCACCTTACTCCACTAACAACAACAGATGATGAGAAGAGCTGCCAGGCGTCCAAAGCTGACAATAACAAGAAAGACTGCCAAATTGTTGCGCACAACATTGCTAAAAGAGGTCCCGAGCAAGACGAAACTCCCAAAGAGTCCCCCTTAGACGTGACCAATGACTTGGACTGGGGTAGCCCCGAGCCCGAGGAGATTGGGGAGCCCGTTGAGTGGTGCCAGATCACCCTTAGTGGGCAATGGGTCATTCTCTTGGCTCTTTGCCAGTACAAAGCATTTGCGCCCGCCACCCAACTTCTCAGGATGAAGGTCGCCGATATCATCAACTTTGTTGGTCTATACATTCATTGTCACCGAGAGACTAAGAAATGGGCCATTGAGATAAACAGAACTCCTGTTGATGTTCTCCTGCAAATGGCTAATGGAGTTGGGGCAAGTGCCAATGAGACGAACACCCTCAAACGACCTTACCTTCCGACCGATGTTCTCTGGGACAGTGAGCGAGAGCAGGCAATCAATTACTTGCACCAAGTAGGCCAGCGTGGGTTCGTCAAAGACGTCAAGGAATGGCGTGGCCATTCCACCGCCTTTCACACGCTTCCTATTGAGCCTGAGATCATGGTTGCATGCACCATGATCCTAGACAAAGGTATGGGGAGTCTGAATGTTGAAAAGATTGTATTTCCACAGACTGAGCGCGCAAAGCGATTGTTGATATCGCTTGGAGGAGTTCAGCTGGGGTGCCACGACCTAGCGAAGTGTATGGCAGAACTCCAATCCTACCTTCCTCCCCTGGCAACCAATACTTTCGAACCAATGCCAGCAAGCAATCTGGAAGCGCTTCACGATCCATGGAACGACCAGAACGCTGAAGAAAATGGGATTGGCTCATCTCTCGAGCGAAGCAAAGAGCTCTGGAACAACACTAAACATGAAGCTCTGGTTGATCACGGTGAAGGACCTGCTACCACTTTTAATTTCAACCAATACTTCGCCCAGGACAAGTTGTCTGTCGCTAAAAGCAGCCATGTAGGTAATGTTTATTTTCATTTTCATTTCCATCCCTTGTTTAAGACCCAAAATTATGAGTTCGTGGCCATTTGATGTAGAGTCACAATTCAGACGAGAACACCCACTGACAAGGAAAAGAACTCATCGACTGTCGATTACCGCAAAATGGATGAGCTGTACGATCCTGAGTTACTTCCACAACACCGGGTTCCCTCTATCGACTTAAGCGGCTGCCCTTCTTTTACCCAAAAGAAAGATAAGACAACTCCCGTGCAGGAACAGAGCTTGATTGAAGAGCCCCAATCTCTCTTTCATGGACTGGAGGCGTTGCCGGGGATGGAGGCACCAACAATTCAAATCCGCGAGGCCTCGCCTCAGGCTGAATCTGGCTGCACTACGAGCTGTGAAGTTTCAGCTAGCCGGTTGTTGCCTCCTGTTCGGTCCCTTCATCCACCAGCCCGTCTTCCAGGACCAAATCTGGGTAGGGATACGTACTCATTCCCTGAGGGACTGCCTGTGGAGGTGCAAAGTCACAACGATATGCCGAATTACGCTGGCGCGAATGATCTAGTGCTTCCAACATTTACACTCGATCCAAACGGGATCAACCGAGGAATCTCCCCTACAACACATCCACTCAACACATCTTCCATCACGATGCCAGGTGGCTCTACAATTATCATCCCGTCTTTTGGGAACACAATCACCTACGGAGGGCCTGCAGATTCCCAGAATTCCACTGACGTCCAGGGGTGCGGCATTCCAGTGACCTATCAGGGTTGCAACAAACCTGACAGCCAGCCCAACCCATCTATTGCACTGGGTGTTGCTGAGATTGCTGCCGTCAGCCATACCGCTCCGAATTGCCTGAGCCAAAAGACGACAGACCAGACGATGGCATCACTCCCTGTCGTTTCTAGTAAAGAGACTGAGAATTACTCGGCGCCTGATGGCACACAGCAGGAAGAAAACGCACTCACCCCTCCGACCCAGATCGATAACCATATTGAATCCCTTGCTACACTGAGCAGTCGCAAGTCTACTCGGAGAGAAATATCTGACAGCGATGAGGAATATCAACCTCGACCTAAGCGGCCTCGCAAATCGAATCCCAAAAAGTCTACTTCACAGAAGAAGAGTATCAGTTCACACCAACCAAGCCAACCAAATCCCGGGCCTAACCAAAGGCCTGCCACTCAGTTGCAGACGGGCACTGCAAGTACACTTCAGCCTGTCAAGCGTGGTCGAGGCCGTCCGCGAAAGTATCCTAGGCCGCAGGACCTTGTTTCTCAACCAGCCCAGGATCAGCTGTCCACGCCCCGGATTTCTGCACACAATTCCAATACCCAGGTGCCTGCTGCAACTTTCTCGGGCACCTCAAACGATAGCCATCCAGCTTCCGCTCCTGATGCAAGCACTGGTAAAGAGGCCGGGCGTCAGACTTTTACTGAAGGATTCACTGCGGCAGCCGTTTCAACCGTGGCATCGACTTCGGGTCGTACTCTGGCGCATTCATCGCCGCAGTATTGTTTTCATACTTTTCAGCCCTCCAGCGCACCTCATGCAACTGATCCCGAGCTGAATCTCCTACAGACTCAGGACAATGTCAAAAGAGATGTCGTGACGCGCCCTCGCCCCAATAGTTACAAGGAGTTCTGGGAGAATCATCGGAATCTCGCGGAGGAATCTCGTCAGGGACATCGCCTTGGTTACTCCGTGTCTGACAATGCTGCATCTTCGTTTACCTCAAGAGGCTCGGAGACGACGCTCAGCGCCGAAGGAGCTTTCTCTCCAACTGCTGGCCAGGTGCGCTCCGATACTCGACAAACTGCTCAGGCAGTCACACAATGCGCTTCTGGCATCCAAAAAAGCCTGCAGGATTGAGCCGACTACCGTTATACTACTGCGCACCCCAACAAGTGCCGACACCCACCTGTCCTCAATATCATCGCTCAACATATCCGAAACAAACTGGCCAGACCCAATACTGCTTGCTGTCTGTCCTGTCGCATAGGACAATAAGACAGCCGAAAACAAACTCATAAGAATATGTTGCCGTTGGGGGGAGTACAAAAGAAAGCAGAGCACATAGATTGGAACCAGGGCACGCATTGCTTGCGTCTGCGCGCCGAACGAGGGCCTTGCAGCATTTTGTTGCTCTTTTTTTTTAGTCTTGGAATGAACTGCTATCTATCCACGGGAAATGCACGCCTTTTTGGGGTGGTTCTCGGCAGCCTTTTCTTTCTTTCCATTCTTTTCTCTTTTTTTCTTTTGTTGTTGCCCGCAGTCATACGCTGGACTGGTTATGGATTTTGGTGATTGGCTGCGCGCGCCTCTGAGAAAGAAACTTTGGCTTGGCTCTCTGGAAAAGCTCCTTAATTATGTTTGAGATACCCACTTTGCAATTGCCTGTAGTATAGAAATCTGATCTGGGGTTTTCACAGAAATTGGCTTCTGTAGCGGTTATTGAACTCGTTCTTTGACCTACCTATTTAGGAGATGGGAGTTTGTGATGTTGTTGGTCTCGGAAAGGGACCGCATGTGTTACATAAGATGTGCTGAGCTAAGCTTGCATGGATCCCTGGAAGTGCGCTGTGGGTCAAGGTCTGCATCACTGAGCTTCTTCACAGAGCGCACGCCCAATCTACGAAGGTACCTACCTACCTGCCTGGTTACAGAAGCACCGCCCATCCAACCAGCCGATTACCCCAATTCCACATCCTTGGCCGAGCTCCCACGCAGCCTGACGACAGTCCACTTAGCAACATCGACACCTACCCGGCCCAACACACCCATCTCCGTTTGACACTCAACAGTCCTCGAATTGCCTGCCAGAGTGTTTCGTGACCACCTTACAACCAGTCTGTACACCTTTTGCACACAAACGAACCGACCAAAGCAAGCCGGACTTTACGAGTTGACAATAAACCGGCCAACCCCACCCCAATCACCAACCTTTCCTGTCCCGCCGACGTTTCCTCCACAAACGTTTCGCAAAACATGGCTCCTCGTATTGAAGCGCAGGAGATCGAGACATACTGGAACATCTTCTCCGCTCGTACAGGCGGTGGCCAGTTCTTGACGGGCGAGCAGGCCGCACCGGTGCTTAAGAACAGCGGCCTGACGGACAACCAACTCGAGCGGGTGTGGGACCTCGCTGACGTCGACAACGATGGCAACCTCGATTTTGAGGAGTTTTGCGTTGCAATGAGAGTTATCTTTGATATCTTGAACGGCGTGCGTAGTGGCTTGCTTTGTTGAAAGAATATGTAGTGGGGGAAGCGTTGCGAAAGTGCTAACCAGGTTTGGTTGCTAGGAATACTCAGACGTACCAACGACACTCCCCGACTGGCTGGTGCCCGAATCCAAAGCACATCTTGTCCAGGCGAATCGCGCGCTTACGGGGAGGCAAGTGGCATTCGAGCAGGTCGAAGATGACCCGGATTCGCCTGGACTGAAGGACGGCTTCGACTGGTACATGAGCCCTCAAGATAAGTCGAAGTACGAGTCGATATACCAAGAGAACCGGGATGCGCGGGGAGAAGTAGCATGTGCGTTTCGTACTCATAACGAAGAGCGGCAGATCTCTCGATTCACTTGCTAATGCGTGATTGATCTAGTCACCGCCCTAGAAGACCTCTACGAATCCCTTGATGTCCCCGACACCGACATCCGCTCGGCGTGGAACCTCATCAACCCCTCGGCTAGCCCCTCCATCAACAAGGATGCATGCCTCGCCTTCCTCCACATCCTTAACAACCGCCACGAAGGATTCCGGATCCCGCGCACCGTCCCCGCCTCCCTCCGCGCGTCCTTCGAGCGCAACAAGATCGACTACCAGCTCGACAACCAGGCGCCCGGTGCGTCTCGCTGGGCGACAAAGGCAGACGAATCGACAGCGACGGGCCGCAAGGCCAAATTCGGTGACCAGTATCTCACTCGACTCGGCCGCAGCGGCTTCAAGACGAGCGGCACCGACTTTTCGACTGCCAAGACGGACGACTGGGAAGAGGTTCGTCTCAAGAAGCAGCTGCAGGAGCTGGACGAGAAGATGGCCCGCGTCGAGGCTGACGTCGAGCGCAAAAAGGGTGGCAAGCGGGACAGCAAGCCTGCTCTCGTCAAGCGCGAGCTGGAGCAGCTGCTCGACTACAAGCGCAAGCAGCTGCGCGAGCTCGAGGAGGGGGCCGGCAAGGCCAAGGGCGGCGCCAGCCTCCAGAGCGTGTCGGACGACCTGCAGACGGTCAGGGAGCAGGTCGAGGGTCTTGAGACGCACCTCTCCTCGAGGCAGCACGTGCTTGAGCAGTTGCGGAGGGAGATTGAAGACGAGAAGCTTAGCAGATGAGACATGACGCACGAAAAGAAAAGAAAGAGGTAGTGTTTACTCGTCATTTTCTGGGGGTGCAATCAGGCGACTTGCTTGGTGATTCATGATTTTTTTTCTTTTCTTTTTGGAACTCGTCCCCCTCTAAGGGAGCTGGTCTGGTTGGGTACTGTTCACGTTCAATGTAGGGAGTTTGTTTCTCGTACTGTTTACGCATACGTGCATGTAAAACTATAATGTTTGCCCCTCCTTCCCCTACTTGAAGTGATGAGGAGGGAGGAGAAGTTGTATGAAGTAGGACAAAATGCACCTTTCTTAGAAGAGAGTAAGGGGTGAATAGAGCATTTCGGGCACCCGTGTTCCTCTCTCCTCCGACGAGCCTTGCTTGATTAATGGATCGAAGTCGTAGATAAACAAACGCAAGAAAAAAACACAAAACATCCGCATCCTCCCCTCCCCCATACATGGCATCGTAGATCTTTAAGCACTAATTCCGCGTGCGTGCATACATACATCCCTTCACCACTGAGTGCCGTCGGTATACTTTTGAGTCCATTGGGAGCCGAGCGTTTTGCCCTTTAGTGTCCAAACGAGGACGGAGGGAACCTTGACCCAGCCGAAGCGCCCGGCGCCGCGGTTGCGGCCCGTGCAGCATATGAAGACGTCGAGGGGCATGCCCTTGACGGCCAGCTGGCCCTTGCCCTTCATGGCCAGCCCTATGTTCTTGACCACGCCGGTGGCCTGTAATAAGCGTCAGTCACATGTTGTGCACGGCGCCTCCGGTAGTGTTGTACGCGAAGGAGAGGGGTCTGCAAACGCACCTGCTTGTCTGCGAGCAAGAAAGCCGAGCGCGCGGAGGGGACGATATCCCCGCACGCCCAGATGTTGTCGACGCCCTTGACGCGCAGACATTCGTCCACGCTGACATAGTTGCGCTCGTCGAGTAGGCTAGCATCGAGGTACTCGGTGTTGGGTACGAGGCCCATGGTAGGCAGGTACAGATCGGTCGTGATGACCTCGCCGTTCGCGAGCGTAACCTCTGTCCTGCCGTTAGGCAGCGGACGCGAGCTTTCCACCCGCGCGTTCTTCTTGACCTGCACTCCGAGACGCACGATCTCACTCTCTACGCCCTTGGCTATAGCATCGCCGCCCAAAATTTCGTCATGGGCCGACAGCAGCACGACCTCCTTGTCTTTGTACTCGAAGCGGATCTCGGAGGCGCACTCGACACCGGTGGGACCCGCGCCGGCCAGGACGATGTGCTTGGCCGCCTTGACCTTCTCCGCCGTTTCATGCAGCAGATTGATGGTCTCCTCGTGTGAGTTGGCGCCCTTCCAGGGCATGTCCGGGCTTGCGGCGCGAGTGCCGGTGGCGAGGACGAGGTAGTCGTAGGGGAGGGACCGGGGGCCGGACGGGGTGGAGACAAGGGCCGCCTTACGGAGCACGTCGAGGCCCGTGGCCGTGCCGAGCACGAACTCGAAGCTTTCCTTGGGGTAGTTGGCGAAACCGGACTCGATGGGCTGGAAGATCTGCTCGTCTTTGAGGATGCCTGGCACGACGGCCCTAACAGAGGCCATGTTCCAATAGAAATGAGTTGTCTGCCACTTCTGTCAGACTTTTACAACGCAGTTTTTCTGGTTCAGTTCTTTTCCAAACTATGCCCCAGCTCTTGAAGTGCTACTTTCTTCGGCCCTCGCGCACAGTAAGCGTGGGCCACCTACAACCTTCGCCCTCACATGTCCGGCAAAGGTTAGCGCAGCCATCGGCCTCTGCGAGGGCCATCCATTGCCCCAGGTGTCCCAGAATTGTGCTATACCAGTTGGGGCAGAGGGATTGCTTACCTTAGAAACCAAGATTACTCTGATATCCTCCTCTGTCTGGCGGGTGTACTTGAGCAGCCGATGGGCGACGCACAGGCCGCCGTATGCCGCACCGAGAATGACTACCGTCTTGACCATTTTTGATGTTTCTTATTACCGGAGCCTAGTTTCGACGTTGATGTGAGTTCTGGAGAGGGGATGCGCAGACGGAGACCGTCTGCTGTGGTGATGCTATGTTAGTCCCGGGAATCGGGGTAATATTCGATGAAGTGCCAGCTGATATGTAGCAGTTCGTCAAACCGCCAAATGCATTCAAGTCCAAGACTAGATGCTCAAAGAAAACAGCGAAAAGCCCGGTCTTTATTCATAGTTACAGCCCCCTCGGGTCCGAGATGCGCAAAAAGCAAAAGCAAGGATCTGTAGCGCACCTCTCCCACCTCATGTAGGTCCGGATACGCGTCCTCTCAAGCATGAGCTAATGATCGATGCGAATTCAGACCGTTAATTAGTATTTTCGTAAAGGTTTCAGTCTTCGAGCCCGTGCCAGTCGTGACGCAGCATGTAGTTGGTAGGGCAGAGGGGTCTGTTCAAGCAAGCCTTCAATGTCCGTCCTTGCGCGGGTGGGACGTTGACCCTTCGTTGGCCGTCCGGGCTTTCCCCACGCTAAGCAGACGACATGCCAGACTGTCATTCGACGGCGGAGGGTGCGCGGGAGGAAAGGGACGAAAAAGAAGCGTAGAGTCTATGCTCGGTACAGAAACAGGGCGCAGGCAAAAGGGCTCGTGGAGGGTGTAGGTGAGATTGGTTGTGTTTCCTTGTTATTTCTATGTGGACTGATGTCCGTTGTAGGCCTTGACTCCACGGCTAGAGACCTAGCAAGCCGCCAAGTGCTTCAATGTAGGAGAACGGCTTTAGGAGCCGTAGCCTCCCGATTCGCCCGGACCTGATCGAAGAACGAAAAGAAAAGAAAAAAAGCGTATTTGAAAAACCTTCAATGCGCGCGCGGTGATTGTCTGGATTGGGAGGATGTGACCTGCCGTAGCATCCATGTGGTAATCACGGTGCTCACATGGGTCAGGCTCGTCAATGCCTACCTACGATGGAGAGAACCGTCGGTCCAGGTCAGACTTTCGGGGTAAGCCAACCAACCACTTGGCTCTAGCAGAGTAAAGGCCTCGATACCACCGGTGAAATAACAGCTGCCCGCTGTGCTTGGCTAGCAAGGCGCTCTACTGTGCCCTCCTCTCGATCTGTCGTTATCAAGGCATGGTGCACGCCGGCGCAGGGGATATATTGCAAATATTGGCAGAAGAGCTGGCTATGCAGACAGTGAACCGGAATGATGTGGCTGCAGCCAGCGGTCAGATAGCGACTCTTGTTTTATTTGCCTTTTGCGTTCGTGTCTGGCGTATCAGGCTGCATGATTCTCGTTGAATCGAGGTTGAAGCTGAACATCATGGAGTATAGTGTGGCACTTGGCATTGTCCGGCACCCAGGTGGCAGGACGTAGGTATTTACCAGCAGAAAGGTAGAGGTATATTTAAGTTCTAACTGAGCCGAGGTAGAAAGGTCACAAAGGAGTAGGTAGGTTAAGAAAGCCCCACAGCAGGCAATGAACGGAGGGAGCCACCTGCATCCGCTTTGGCCCAAGTCCCAGTCCTTGACGCCGCACCGTGTTCCCTGAGCGGTCTTAAGAGAGATCACCTTGGATACGTACCTCAGTTGCCCTGTGTTCACTTAGCACAAACCTGCAAGAATGGATGAGTCGAGCCCTTGTGGCGGTGGACAGCGTCAGCTGCCCCGCGCATTTGATGGAAGCGGATGTGTGGGGCCCGGTTTACCTACACTTCAACCCCGCCAAAAGGCGGCCAATCCTTTCCCCTCCGCCTCCCAACACTGAAAGACAGCAAACTCAACAAGTCCCCTCTTGAAATACAACCTCACAGCTACAAGCACACGCAACTTTGGATCATCCAAGACCCTTCACCCCCCAAAAACAATCTCTCAACTCCTTTCCACGACACCATCATGTCTGCCCCCCAGAGCGAAGCTTTCAAGCAGGCTGTCGTTGACAGCACGAAGCTTACCGCCAAGCCCAGCAATGACGAGCTCCTTGAGCTCTACGGTGCGTTTGAACCCCACACATCTTGGCTAGGGAACCCGAGAAGCTGATTCTTAACCCTCGACAGGCCTCTACAAGGTCAGCACCGGCGAGGACATCTCCACTGCTGCCAAGCCTGGCATGTTCGACCTCAAGGTAAGGACACGTCTCCTTGAACCGAGCTACCGAGCTCTCATCATTTGCACGTGAATGGCGCTGACCTTTGTATCGTGTAACAGGGCAAGGCAAAGCAGACCGCGTGGCAGAAGGTTGTCGATGAGGGCCTCACCTCCCAGCAGGCCCAGGAGAAGTACGTCGCTCTCGTCAACAGCCTGAAGGAGAAGTACGGCTACGACGCCAACAAGGAGCCCGAGAATGTTGGCAAATAAATCATTGCGCCCGCCGCAGCACCCACGAGAAATTAGACGGTTGATACGGATTAGCAATGGTTCGAGGCTAGGATGTTTATCTAGCAAGAATTGAGGTTCAATGTAATGATACCAGAGCCGCTCCAGCCAAGTCGCCCCGTCTCGCACATGTAAACAAGTGCTGGCACTCTAGCCTATTCGACGCCCCAAACCCTTCCCATAATGTCTGGCTCCGTATAGGCCATGCTCGCCACCCACGGTATCTCGTCTTTGCCATATGACTGAAGCGGAAGATTGTAGGGGATTCTCATTCCTACCACTGGGTCTCCGTCTCCTACACCCTTCTGAGGCACGTCTGTCTCGAAGGTTCCCATCATAGTCGCCTTGTCTGCTATGATTGAAGGCCACACCAATACTCCAGTCTCCCACGATGCGATTCTGACCTCTTGAGACGCTCCCGCTGCTTCGCCCCATGCTTGCTTGGAGATATTAGCCGACGTGAGGAGTGCCCAGTCTATCGACTTCTCGCCATAGCGAATGT
This sequence comes from Colletotrichum sublineola, assembly GCA_020631755.1. Classification (NCBI taxonomy): domain Eukaryota; kingdom Fungi; phylum Ascomycota; class Sordariomycetes; order Glomerellales; family Glomerellaceae; genus Colletotrichum; species Colletotrichum sublineola. Next base: position 2,859,445 of record JAHSQG010000006.1, on the reverse strand, counting down.
AGGTCTTGATGTGCGGTGCTGCTCGTTGTCGGCCAGCGTCTCGGATTGTTGCCGTCTCGGGCAAAGCTATAACAACATTAGTGAATTCCTTCTCCGACTGCCATGCTGCTACGTACGCTCTCCATCGGGGGCGTCATTCGCCCAGTGGCAGAATATGGATCGCAGATACTGTAATTGCTTTGCCTGTTGCTGAGACTGGATCTTTGTATGTATTGAGCCACCGGACGCATAACCGTCTAAGCTTCGTCGAATTTCATCCGCGGTAGGAAAAACTACCTTGAACTTTGGTTTGGGATTACTCAACGAGCTATTCTTGGACACTGCAAGAGAGTCGAAAAGACATTTCTGGATCCAGCTGTCGGAAGCTCCCAGGGTGGCGATGGATGATATCTGAACCACAAGTTCAGACTTTCCTTCTTGTACAGGAACGCTACGCAAAGCCCTCTTGAGCGCCGGCCAGCCCCAAGCTGTCTGTGAAGTGTCGTGTATGGGATGACGCCCAGGGACGCTAGCGATCAATGCAGCTCTTACTCTTGAAAAGTCATAGTGGCACAGCTGATCGACCAAGGATTCAAGAGTTGGTCTGCGGGCGTTATAGGCTCTCAAGTAGCTCAAAAGATCGTGTTTAAAACGCTCCCCTGTTCCGAAAGGATGGTCGTTTGTTGAAGCATCTTCAACATGATTATTTGGAAGGAGTGGAAGCATGGGTGATTGCCAGACAGCGTTTGTCATGTTCGTCCAATCCTTGGCTATCATGTTAGCGGTGTGTATGATGACCTGGGCCGAGTCGTCATGGCGGATCAGGATCATCATTTTCGAATGATGGGTGCCGAACATCTCGGGCATGAACGCGCAATGGAGCTCTACATTTGGGTACGCTTCTGCTTCTTTCTGTTACGGTATAAGCAATGCGGGCCTTTGGGGCAAAACTCATTGTCAACTGACCTGGAGAACCAACCGGTTTGGATCATCTCTCTTCCAGAACCCATGAACAACATGAACCTTTACAAGATCTCTGGTGTCCACGTCAAAGTGGCTCATGAGGAAATTTATGTCGTGCAGAAAGTTGAATTCCCAGCATTCGGCAATTAGAGGGTCACCGAGGATGTCCTTGAGCGCAACGGTGTCACGGTTCGCGGCTTCAGGCAAGTCTCGGATTCGCGTGAGCTGGAAAGGTGATCTTATATGCTCGCATTGGCGGCTTTTCTTATTGGGAGGGCTGATGGGCCGACTCAGTGATAGGGGACCGTCTGGGTTTGATGCTGTCTTGGAATATTCAACATCTTGGACAAGACGCGGTCTTTTTGGTGAACGTTCCATGTTGGAAGAAAGATGGCGGACAAGTTTGTAAGAAGAGGAAAGCAAGTTATGTTTTGGTAAGAAACCAGTGTATATAGCCATACTGGTGGTGCCTTCCTCAAAACTGCTACCTGGTATTCACGGTCCAGGCCTCCTTCCCCAAAAGCTGATCTTACCTACCTTAGTAGCTGGAGGGCGCTAGTTAGTCATTGCTTCGGGGTGTTTGTGGGGTATCACCTATCTACTAGGTATGGACCTACCTGCCTAGCTAGGTACCTAGGCTATGTACCTGCACTGGGCAGCTAGGTAGGCAGTTTCACACCGCGTCCAATAACTCTCACAGGTACCTACCTACCTACTTAGGTACCGTAGCTTTCACGTCGACTTTAGGTAGTGTGGTATGACCATCATGTTTGCCCTATTAGTTTGTTGCTATGCATTTCATGGCCATGTCTGCCTGATTGATATCCGAAGCCTTCAAGATGCAGCCTTCGAGTCTGACCTATTGGCTTTGTGCCCCTCCTGTTGCGATAGGTCCGCGCCCCCTCGACAACGTACACTGCCTTCTTGTTTATCAGTCCCAATGTGGCCAGATAGCTTCACTTAACCAGATTGGTTCGCTCGATATTTCAGCTAATATGCAGGCCACTGGGTTCATATTAATGTGCTGATCCCCCCTCACGTCGCAAACCCGGACCGGACTGTGCTACGATGCTTCTTTTTCAACCTCATCGTCTATACCCGGCGCGACATGGATCCTCTCTCAATCTCGGCCAGCGTAATCGCTCTCGTCCAAGCGTCGCTGGCTGTTGGGAAAGGTGTTAAGCTACTTGCCTCTCTGCGACATGCTCCTGCAGAATTCTGCGACCTGGTGAATGAACTCACTACGCTGCAGGCTGTCATTGAGCAGGTCAAGAGCCCACTCGAGGAGTTGAAGGACGAGCAAGCGAGTAATCGCACACTTTCTGCTTTGGATACATCCGCAACTTCGGCGTTGAAGCGCGACTTAGAAATCATTGCAGCGGAACTTGGTGCTCTTTGTGAACGACTCACTGCAACGGACAAAGCAGATGAAAGGAATAGACCAAACCGAGTGTCTAAAGGAAAATGGATACGGGAGCAAAATAGCATCGCAAAGCTCAGGTCCAGGGCACATGCCACGCGAAACAGTCTTACACTGTCGTTTGGTGCCCTGCTTTCATCACAGAGGTAAGCCTTGAGGTCCCTAATAGCAACAGGCGCTGTCCAATATGTTATTAACAGTGAGCAGTCTGAGACAAGGCAGAGTGATAGTTGATGTCCATCGACTTATTCAAGAGTTTTCCCAGGGTTTTGCCAACGAGACCGAGAAAAATCGTAGTATAATGCTCATGAGCCACGCCGGCATCGAGGAAAAGATGTCCTCCCTCGACTGTCAGATCCACGCAAGAATATCCAACCTAGAATACTTATTGGCCGCACAATGCTCCCTTCCAATCCAAGGCAGTCCTATGCGCCAAAACATCTCGCGAATTAATACGGATTCCTGTATTTCAATACAGGCTTCAGTTCGCCGAAGTTGCTTGCCTCTTTGCAGATGTCAGTGTCATCATCACTCTCGAGTCCAGACGCCAGCCTGGATGCGCTCCGTTTTTGGTACACTTTTCCTCCAGTACAATGGCATCCCGCTCCGAAGGCCTAGTGGGTGTGACATCCGAGAATGCAGAGCCGGCCCCTCCAACTCTTCGCGTCTGGTCTATCTCTTCCCCAGATGGCTGCTCTCTCGTGCGGTCTTTATCGTGACTTCCTGGGGCAGTCTGACTGGAGCTAGGTCTTCTATTCACATTCACGTGCCAAGGCTGGTTCCTCGAGATCAAATGGTATCAGCGGTTTACAATTGTGATATTGAATGGATAAAGCGAGGCATCACCAACTTGACCGTGTTACCAACAGACGTGGATGACGATGGAAACTCGCTCCTCATGGTATGTTCACTTCCTCTGAACTGAGTCACATACATTCTGCCGTTGGGTACTTACGGCATTTTTGTTTTGTAGTTATCCCTACGTGAAGTGAATCTACCGCTTTCAGATTTTCTTGTTCAACAGGGCTGGCCATTACATCTGGAAAACGTGACTGGATGGTAATGATGTGCACTAATTATACTGAGGACGCTATGCTAACATAGGCTAGGACGGCCGCAACGCGCTCTCGAGTTCTGTACTATGCTGCGAAGCACAACCGAATCCAGTCTCTCAAACCTGAACATCGTCGTATGATTGAGCATCTCACATTCTCACAAGAAGAAGCAGGTGGTACATCAACTTTGATACATGAGGCAGTTCTTAGAGCTACATCACTATCCGTATCTGACGCAATCACTCAAACTCGGTCTGATATCGATAGCCTCGACAGCTATGGGTGGTGTCCATTGCACTGGGCAATCTTTCTTGACGACTACACTTCGTCCCAAGTCCTGCTATATCGTGGTGCCAGCCCAAAGACAGCAACCAGAAGTGGCTGGACACCACTCCATTACGCTGCTCGATACGAGCCTTCTGGCTCAACTAGAATAGCCCAGGCCGTCATCGATGCTGGAGCCGATATTGAGGCACAGGTTAGTAACTACCGTGGTATCAAAGGGGAAACCGCAATCATCTTTGCCTTCGATAACCCAGAGATGATCGAACTTTTTTTGGGACATGGCTCCAGTATCGTCGTCAAAACAGACACTGATTGGGTGTGCCCGCTGTCGTATCGGGCTCGTCGAACGAGTAACGTCGATCGATGGGACCCAAGAAGAAGGTACTGGGAAAGATCTCTTGGGTTGCTTTGCAGTGCCGGGTTGGACCTCGATCTGCCATCACAACAGCCGGGCTACGAGGGTCGCACCCCTCTCCACGACACAATCCTGTGGCGTAATGTGGCATTGCTGGAGCTATTGATCCAATGCGGTGCCAGGCTTGACGTCAGAGACAGGCATGGCTCAAGCTCTCTGCATTTTGCAGCTCAAAGTGCGAATATCGAGCTCATCGACGTCTTGCGGGATGCTTGTATCCGTGGTCTGGATCCAGACCAAGCAAATACTGCTGGCGACACACCGATGAAGATAATCACAGCACGTATGTATGGCAGCGAAGATGGAAGGCAACCAGGTGAAACAAGGCCAACATACAATGAGTGGCTGGCTTTCAAACAACTGCTGGAAGAAATACGGGACCGCAACTGTGGTAATTCCTCAAGAGGCCATAGTCGTACGGGCTTTTCCGGACGCCATTCGATCCCACCTGAAGATCAAACAATTGGCAATGACAGCGTCTACCAAACTGCTGTTCAGTCTTTGAGGAGCAACCCGTTATCAACGACCGTGGATGATCCCACTTCTGTGGGATTTTCGGAGGACAACCGCAGAGATGAGGAACAGTCCTTGAACACAGCTACCGAGAGCTGAACCAGCCAACTCGGATTCACCAAGCAAATTAGTTGTTTTAGTCGTATGCACGTATCCATTACATATCATGACTTATTACCAGCTGTCCTTTGGAATTTATTTCCACAGTCACGTGTTGACAAAATTCGCACTTGCCATCCGGCCATGACCCTGGAAAGCCTAAGCTTATTGCCACGTCCACGATGATTTGGGTGGCGATTTGGGATGGGATAAGTTGCCTTTTCTATTCTTATCGTGCCTACCTACCGAATGCCAGATCCACGTAGGTACCTAGGTAAGTTGCAAGATTGCACCTGCACACCTAAAAACAGACAGGCAGCTGCCACGGCACGGTCCCACACTCCCCTCTGTCAGCCCCCTGCCAGGGGCCATCACGGACGGAACGGAGAGTCTAGACTGTGTATGGCCGACTTGCTGTTAAACTGGAGCATGGGAGAGGGTGGCCTCAGTGACCCCAAACACAAGCACACGCGCAACATCTATTGTCGCCTCATCTATCAGGCACCAGAACCCCTTCCTTGCTTGGCTGGCGCAACGGCTGGATCTGAACCTGGACCGCACTACAGAATCTTGACACACCTTCTCCTCTTGACCTGCCACTGCCATTGCCATTGCCTGCCTGCCTGCCTCCTAGTCCCGTCGCTCGCTTTGTTGGTCCCTTTATGCCTGGCTTCCCCCTTTGCAAAAAGCACCACCAGTCCACCACCACCCATTTTTTCTCTTTCGACGCCGCTAGACGATTTCGGGGGGCTTTGACACAGACAGAGAAAGGAACTTTAGCTTCTTTTCTTGACCTTGTCCACCCTCCATGTCTCCGACGATCTAATAAGTCTTAAACACCTCAAATCCTTTTGCAAACCCCCCCCCGACGCACCGCATCACGACTTGACGTGATCCACTCCTGTCTGACGCTGCACCTGTGATTGCAGCTTCTCGTCAATTGCGCCTTGTCGCGCCCTTTTTTATCGACTGCGTTCATCTGTCGGCATAGACTTTGTTCAGCGCAGCGACTCCTGCTCCCGCCCCCCCTCTCATCAGTCATCGCACCTAAGAGGTGCAACCTCAGTGTTGCAATGAGGTTATCGCCCTTGTTTCTCTTCCTGAGCTCGACCCTGCTGTCCGGTGTGCAAGCAGCAGCGAAGGAAGAGAAGGATGACAAAGCGAGCACCTACTTCAACTCCATGAAGGTGCCTCCAATACTCGAGTTGACACCAGATACTTTCGACAAGGAGGTGAAAGCCCACCAATTCATGCTTATCAAGAATTACAGGTACCTGCCTCTGCCTTTACCTTCCCCCTTGGCGCACCATTACTGACCAGAGTATAGTCCTTACTGCCCTCATTGCATAGACTATGCGCCGATATTCCAGACACTGTACGAGTTCTACTACACTTCGAAGCCTGAGTCAGAGGAGGACAAGTCCTTCACCGATTTCTACGACTTCCGCTTTGCGACGGTAAATTGCGTGGCCTACTTTGATCTCTGCGCAGCCCACAACGTCGCGTCATACCCCAGCACTGTTCTCTACAAGAATGGCGAGGTGGCTGAGGTGATCAGGGGTGTCAAGGAGATCGATCAAGTCTGCCCCATCATCGAGAAGTACCTGGAAGCGGCCAAACCCGGAACGAGGCCCCGCCGCATCGAGCTGCCCGAGGCTGGTGACAAGTACTCCCCCGACAAGGCGCCTGGCAAGACAGACGACTCCAAGAAGCCCGCGGACGGCAAGGCCGATGGAAAGACTGATGCAAAGACGCCGTCCAAAGAAGAGACCAAGGCCCCCCCCAAGGCCCCTCCTGCGAAGGAGGATGCCAAGCCTGCCGACAAGACGGATGCAAAGACTGATGCGAAGGCCAGCACCACCGAAAAGGCGCTTGCTACCCCCACTAAGCCTGTGGTCAAGAAGCCTACGGTTACCCCTAACAAGGACGGCATTTCTGTGCCTCTCTCCGCTGAGAAGTTCCAGACCTTGGTGACCATGACCCAGGAGCCCTGGTTTGTCAAGTTCTACGCGCCGTGGTGTCATCACTGCCAGGCCATGGCACCTAACTGGCAGCAACTGGCCAAGGAGATGAAGGGCCGATTAAATATCGGAGAGGTCAACTGCGATGTGGAGACCAGACTTTGCAAGGATGTCCGCCTCCGCGGCTACCCTACCATTCTCTTCTTCAAGGGTGGCGAGCGCGTCGAGTATGAGGGTCTGAGGGGCCTTGGCGACTTCGTTCACTACGCAGAGAAGGCCATTGACATCAGCGAAGGAGTTCAGGATGTTGACGCCGAATCCCTGGCAGCCCTCGAGGAGAAGGAAGAAGTTATCTTCATCTACTTCTACGACCATGCTACTACCAGTGAGGACTTCATGGCTCTCGAGCGTCTTCCCCTCAGCCTGATCGGCAAGGCGAAGCTTGTCAAGACCAAGGATCCCGTCTTGTACTCTCGTTACAAGATCACCACCTGGCCCCGCTTGCTCGTTTCGAGGGAGGGTCGTCCCACGTACTACCAGCCGCTGACACCTAAGGAGATGCGTGATGTCCACCAAGTTTTGAACTGGATGAAGTCGGTCTGGCTGCCCATCATTCCTGAGTTGACTGCCTCCAATGCACGGGAGATAATGGACGGCAAGATCGTCGTGCTGGGAATCATCAACCGGGAGGACCCGGAAGGTTTCCTCAGAGCTAAGCGCGAGTTAAAGAGTGCCGCCAACGAGTGGATGGATAAGCAGATTTCGCTCTTCCAGCACGAACGACAAGAATTGCGTGACGCAAAGCAACTCCGCATTGACGAGGCCGAAGACCGTGGCGACCAACGCGCCCTGCGCGCAGCCAAAGCCACTCGCATCAACATGGACATGTCGGACAGGAAACAGGTTGCCTTTGCCTGGGTGGACAGTATCTTCTGGCAGAGATGGATCCGCACCACATTTGGCATCGACACCAAAGACGGAGATCGTGTCATCATCAATGACGAAGACGTAAGCATATCATTCCATGAATCTAAAATTCTGTTTTGGTTTAATTGGCAAGACTAACTCTGTTTGTAGAACCGCCGCTACTGGGACACAACCATCACTGGTAACAACATTCTTTTGTCTCGGACCTCGATTTTGGAGACTCTTAACAAGGTCGTCACTTCACCGCCCAAGATCAAGCCCAAGCTCACCATCTCGAGCTTCGAGAAGATCTTCTTTGATATGCGTGTGACCTTTGTCGAGCACCCTTACCTGACCTTGGGCTGTATCCTAGGTCTTGCTTTTGGTTTCTTCTCATGGTTCCGCAGCCGCGCTCGCCGGGGCCGTGGTGGACACTTCCGCTTGGAGGAGTCCTGGGGCAACAAGGAGCTCATGAAAGAGGGGTTATTGGGCCCTAGCGGCAACGGCAAGGTGGATTAGAAATCCGGCACATATGAGCAGGGATCGAAGAGGCTGGAGGAGCAGAATTGTCCTACGGATGATCATCTACGCAAGTTGGACTAATGGAAAGCCGGAAATGAGGCTACGATGAATTTGTGGTTTGACGTCAAAACGTTGTGCGTGTCTTTCGTCTACGGGATCCAGATGAAAGAGAGAAAACCTAAAGCATTGGGGTGACTACTCACGGAGTTGACGGGGAACTTTTATTCCTTTATTTCTTCCTTTCTTCTTCTCCTGTCTTTCCTCGGCGTGATTACGGCTGAAAGGTCCAGAGAGGTCTTTCTGCCTGTCTGTATAATACTTTTTTTGTTGGCTGTGGTAGGGAAGATCCCTCTTATACATGCCGTTTGACAGATTATACATAGTTTATCCGGTTTTCTTCTTTTCTTTTTCGAATGAAGCTCTTGATTCTTTTCTCGTGTTTTTCCTTTCTCGTTTGAAGCGTGGGTTACTTGGGTAAGGGTTGTAGGAAAGTCACGTAGGGCTGAGAAGGCTAGATGCACTTATATACATATATATATGTCCACGAGGCAAGGTATGAAAATGGAAAGTTGTTCCAGTTTGATTGCTGCTGTAAACGACGCGTGTTCTACCCAGAAATGCTACATCCTAGGCACTCAGTCGAAGACAAATCCTGCTGTTTGGTTTCTCATTTCGCTCTAGTTTGCTTTTTTTTTTAAGCCCCTTGGCATTTTAGTGGATTTGTTAATTCCTCCTGTTCCCCAAGGCCCCAATGTGGTCTATACAAATCTACGTGTAGATTTCGTCCGTGAAGCTGTTGAGGGACAGGCCGTCCTTAGCGATGTCGTCGACATCGACTAGGAAGTCGAGGGGCATCTCGACGAGGTTGCCGCGCACGCGGTTGAGCCAGTCCTTGACCTCGCGCACGCCGCCGGGGAACTCGTCCTTGACGACATGGCCGTATTCGACCTTGCCACTCGTGTCACCCTGCTCCTTGGCGCCGGGGATGATGAAGTGCTTACTGAAGAACTCGTCGTAGTCCTTCCAGGTGCGGACGCGGTCATTGGGCACGTTGTGGAAGACCTTGGAGAAGACCTCGGTATTCGTGCGCGCCGTGCTCTCCCACAGGTCCCAGAACTCGCGCGACATGGGATCCCGCACAAGGCGGTCGGCAGGGGAGTCCCAGTCATAAGCGTTGGGCCCATGCTCAACCGATGTCCAGTTGTCGTTGGGCTGGTCCCAGCGCTGGTCAGGCAGAAGGCCGAGGTGCTTGCGGAAGATCTGGCGGCGGAGCGAGGTGGCGAACTTGGAGGCCCTGAAGGGGCGGCCTGCCATTTCGGATTCGATCGGGGTGGGGTCCTCAATGACGACGGCGATCTCCGAGTCGTGCGTACCGAGCTGCGAGCGGTCGTTGAGGTTGGCCGAGCCGCAGATGACGAGGCTGTCGTCGGCAATGAGGATCTTGGAGTGGATGTACAGCTCCTCGCTGACAAAGGCGTCTATCTCGGCCTCGGGCTCGCCGTGCCAGGGGACGCTGTGCAGGTCCGGACCCGAGTCCATGTAGCAAGCTGACACGGTATCCCATGTCTGGTCCGAGACGCGGGAGGCGGCCTCCTGGTAGCGTTCGTACTGGGAGTTGCGCTCGCCCCAGCGGGCCCCCGTCTCCTCGCCGCGGCCGCCGTAGCCGGCGCCTACGACGTCATCGTGCTCGCGGCGCGCGTCCTCGTAGCGGACGCCGGAGCGCTGCTCGACATCAGCCATGGTGGATGAGGTATTGATGCGGTCATAGTTGCGGAGGTTGTAGAAGCGGATATAGCGGCCCGGGTCCTGGATGCCGCCCTCGGAGCGGAGAGTCTCCATGATGGAGTGGCCGCCGCGCGAGATGGAATTGTACTGGAACTCCATGATGGCACGTGTGCCAAGAGCATCGTCGGCCTTGAGGTCGCCGGCGAAGGCCGGGACCGCGGGCATCGCAACGACGATCTTGAAGTCCTCGCCCTCGCGGTCGGCGCGGATGATGCGGTCCACCATAGCGCGGCCGATTTTGTTGGTGACGGGGTGCTGCTCATTGCTGGTGGCCGTGATGAAGAACTGCGTATCTGTTAATATACAGGGGCAGAAGGCGGGATCGGTAGAGACGGGGGGGGGGGGGGGGGCTCGCCTGGTTCTCCATGTAGACAAAGTGGCGAGCATTGGTGATGGCGTCGATGTAGGCATTTGCGATGGAGTGTTCAGTGTCGTGACCCGAGGACCACTTGGTGCAGCTGTACGGCGGATCAATATTTTGTTCTTCCGGCAAGAGAGGCGCGAGGTTTGGTACCTTCGAGTGAGCTGGATTCTGGCCGCGCGATCGCCGCGGTCAACTTTAACAGGCCCGTTGTCCTGCTCGTCGTCGACCATCAGCCGGCTCACGCCGCGGTTAATGCGCTCCGAGAGGTCGCCGAACAGATGGCTGGAGTGATGGCCGCCGAACAGGCCGCCGGTCTCCGTTTCCTTCTCGGCGATCCGTCCAGCCTCGGCGTCGCCGGTGGCGCCTCCCAGAGCCTGGTACTTGCCGGGGTTCTTTATCCCGTACTTTTCGCTGTAGATGAAGTTCCTGCTCACTGTTAGTGGCTTGTTTCGAATAGGGAACGTAGGTTCATGACCAACCATCTGTCGACAAAGTGATCCACCAAGTGCTTGACGATGGCACCGCTCAAGCTGATGCTGACGTCAGACCAGCCCATTCTGGAGCTCTTGGTACGGTCAACTGATGTCACTGTTAGCATACAGGACGGCGTCCAGACAAGAAGTGGCTCACGCTTGTTCTGCTCCCAGTTATCGACATCGGCAAAGTCGTACACGCGAGCGTTGTTGTAATCCTGACCGGGGAAGATGACGGCATCCAGATTGCCTGGGTGGGCGTCCGCGATAGGGTGACCTGTCTCTCAAGTAAGAATGGCAAGCTGCTGAGGGCTGGATCGTAGTGCTGGCTTACTGTTGGTGTCCCATCTGCCAAAGCCTGTGCTTTTATTAGAAAACCTCACGAACGACCGGGTGCATGACTTACACATATCAAGACCTCCCATGAAGGCGATCTTTCCGTCGATCAGGCACAGCTTCTCGTGATGAGCCCAGAATAAGGTGACACCATCAGACGCAGTACCGTAGATGGCCTTGATGGCGTCACCAGAGGCCTTAGATAAAGAGAAGGTGTTGAGGCTCATATTGGAGAAGTTCTGGCGGAGCTCAGCCTGGAAATCGTAGCCCGTCGGGACATGGTCAGGGTGCCGAAACACACCAATATTGGGATGAAGGCTTTCCAGGTAATTCCTTGTGTGCTTGGGGAGGTTGTCAGCATGACTCGGGTGCTAGAAAAAGGCGTGTGCCCTGGTGTTGTTGATCTTGACTTACAGAAGACTTGACTATGTTCGGTGCCTGTCAGCTCCAAACGCAAATAGGGGTTCGGAGACGGGCAGGACTTACGTGTCAAGGCGGCTTCGACCTCCTTGTAAACAATGATGTTAACCTTGACACCCCTCTCGGCAGCGGCCTTGAGCAGATTGTCGATACGGTAACGCTCATTCTGGGAGGGAGGACGACGTAGATAGAGCTCCGGACTCAGCCACCAGTCGAGGATATAGATGCTCTCGCGGGCCTCTGCATGTACACACGGTCAGAGGCATTCGATGGCGCGCGTGAGGGATAATGCCGCATTTGCTTACGCTCAATGGCTTCGGAAACAGCCCAGAAGTAGGAGCATCCATCGACATACCACTTGGCGTTGCCGGTGCTCTGGGGAGCAAAAGACTGGAACCTGTTTTCGGCATGGCCGGCAGGATGGTGCTCGTGGCACTGGTGGCCCATGTGGGTGTGGGCGTGACGCTCATCACCGAAGATGGCGTCGATGCCTCGCTCCACCTTGCGAAAGATCTCCATGGCGGCCAGGGGAACTGCTGCTCAGCTGGAAGGAACGATGATGCAGTTGTGTAAGGGCCGGGGCGACGCGAAAATGAGACAATAGCACACAAAAACCGGGAGACGTGTGGTTGACAGTGAGAACGGGGTGAGAGCACACGACGGTGAGTGTGTCGTTGACGCAAGCTTTTCGGAGGAGGGGAGCTGAGGCTACTGTGCAGTTACATAAAGACAGCGATAAAACAGGGTCCAAAAACGACGTCAGAGGGGTAAGGTGCATCAGCTTGCGGCACGCGAGGGGCTGGCAGATGCGATGAGGTACTTTACTACCTTCCTGGGTGCCCAGGTTGAGAGGTGAGATGAAACCAGATGGTCCGTGTGTTCGGGCTCCTGTTAGTGGGGGATGACAGGAGTCACCCAGCAAGGCCGAGTTGCAATGGCCTATCAGATGTCCATGGCATGGGGAAGTTAGGTTTCGACGGTTCCAGTGGACAGACCTAATCCGTTGTTGGTGTTGGAGCTCAATGGGGGTAATGAAGCGGTTTGGTTCAGGTTGAGCAGAGATTACAATCATCTACCGGGGCGTAGAGTGGGAAACCGACAACAACGACTGCGAACGGTACGGATGGATATGGTGAAGTGAATAAACATGCACTTGAACTTTCGCATTGGCCTGTTCTTCGATCTTTAAGCTTGTTCCGTTTCCAAGACAACTTATCTCCAGTCTGGCTTCTGGGATGAGTATGCGCGGCGGCAAGCACCTAAAGCAGGGTCCGCATCTGTTCTCCGCCAAACAGAATAACATCCTGACGACCGGTATTTCTCCGTCATCTAAAAGTAACGGACGAACGGGTAGTCAAAAAATATAATGCAGAAAGTCAATGAGAACGAGATTGCGGGGACACAAAACATTACAGCATGTCACCCTAGGGCATATATGGTCAACTTTCAACGGGAGTTCCTAGAATAGGTATGTGTGCTCCGTGCTGTCACCTTCCATGGGGAGGGGCTTGGGCCAGTTTGATGGCAGAACGGCGCTAACCCATTCTTAAAGACAACTGAACCATCTCAGAAAAGAGCTTCTTCAGGCGGCTGTTTCTCTCCGACCCGGACGACTCGACTCCATCAGAATTCCTTTGGAGACTGAGACAGCTACACGCACGCTCACTCTCCGAGCTCGCCCCACCCCGCTAATCCCACCTTTCTAGACCTCTCGCACTGCTTCCGAGACCCTCTGTCAGTGTCAATTGCATCAATTGACTCAAACGCAGCCCGTGTCTCTTGCATAGCCGCAGCTGGCGCAACTTGCTGTGCCGTGCTCATACATCCGAAGCTGAGGTGAGCCTTTGGAAAACATCCCCTCATTCTGTCAGATTGGCCTTCAACTCAAGCCTTTCAAGCTACGACTACAAGTTCGAAGCAAATACCGACGCTGGCTTGGGAGGTCGTCGTGGCACGTTAGATGAATTACTACATCTGATACCTCTTTATTATACTGCGCCCCTATAATCTCAGCCCTCAGTCAGCACCTAGGTGTAAGAGGCAGCTCGGCCTGTTGTGTAACTTTCCAGCGATCGAACCAGCTCGTTGCAGCCCCCTCCTTCACGTTCATCATCTACGATCGGTATAGCTGATCCGGCAGCCGAGGAACGCAGAAAATTAGAGGATAAATCCATCGCAATGTCCTCAAGCACGGGGACGTCGTACATCTTCTCCCCGGCAGATCACGGGCATCTGATCCCTTATCTCGCAGCGTTGCACGCCGCCTGCATCAGCTCAGATCGAACTCTCGCCACATTCTTACCGCCACTATCACACGAGAAGCTGCTGGGCTGGTGGAAGGATCGCATAGCAGAGGTGACGGCTGGAACCCGGATAATGCTGATCCTCCTCGACGAATCCGAGCCAGGAAGTAAACCCAAGGGAACAGAGCTCATGGGCGTGGTCATGCTGTTGATGCCCTATTCGGAGACGGGCCCTTTCCGCGGCTTCGTCGAGAAGCTCCTCATCAGCCCCAAATTCCGCCGAAGAGGTGGTGCTAGGATGCTGATGAGCGCATTGGAGGGCGAGGCTGTTCAGCGGGGACGAACGCTGCTGGTGAGAACCGGGAAAGCTGCCGTGTGTTCAGGCCATTGCTGACAAGAAACGTAGATGGTTGACACGGAAGCTGGCAGTCCGGGAGAAGAGGTGTACAGAAAGCTTGGCTACATCGAGGTCGGGAGGATCCCTAACTACGGCATCAGCCCTGCCGTTCCACGGCAGCTGAAGGATGAGGTGTTTTTCTATAAGCAGCTCGCAACCTAGACAAGAGACGTCTAGCTCTGGTCCCGTCGAGAAGAAGGCTGCCGTGGTTTTATATCGGAATCTGCGCCTGTGCAGGCGACGGTGTTTGAAAATCAACCAGAGGTCTCCTTCCGATGCTTGCATGAACGGCTTTTTGGGACCTTGACATGTTTCCATGTGACCTACCTACCTACCTTACTTTACGTTACCTTTCTCACCATTGTGGGTCCTTTGGAGCGGTCGATGATGGCTTTCCGGCATGTCACGCCTGCCTGTCGACAAAGGTCGAAGCACAGGAAAACTAATACCCCGCAATGGTACTTGACAGAAGCTCGGACGCAGTGGCCGTGAAGAGTTCCTAACCAAGACTTGGCGCAAGCCCGGTGACAGCTTATCAAGAACGCCGATCGGCAACATGATCAACCCCACCAACCAGGCGGCGGCGCTACCTCGCGTTTCCCACCTGGCTGGGAATGTGCGGAGACGGCGAAGCTCGGTATACAGCTGACCTGACGTACCCCCCCCCTGGCTCACCTGACGTACCCTCCTTCTTCGGCGTAAGTTCGGGCAACTTTTGAAAGTGGGCCTACGTCAGGTGAGCCAGGGGGGGGGTACGTCAGGTCAGCTGCAACCTGGGCGAAGCTCGTTGGCTGAACGCTGTTCTTACCTTTGAATAGTGTCACGGCGGGAATATTGGGTTGGTTGAATCACGCAACTATATTGCCTATTTGCGAATATTCAAAGGTGAAGAAGAGAAAAATCTACAGCAGAGCTGCCCAGCTAGGCTGGGCCTTTGTGGGCGGCTCGCCTGTCTGGCAGTCACGTGACTAGGGGATCCTCTCCTCTAAGTCTCCACAGTGGATCCCTCCAGCCACTATCAGCCTCCTGATCCTCTAATCCGTGATATTACCCCCCCCTTTGGCAGCGGCGTCGTCCGCGACGCTAAAAGTGGTCGATATGGCCGTGAGTCGATTTTTTTGTTTTGCCATACAAATTTATTTTTCGGGAAATGTTTTTTCGGGAGAAAACCCAGTGTAACGGGGTTTAGGCTGAAAAAGTGTCGGACCCACTATAAATGGGGTCGTGGAAATACGTGACGTGGGGGGATTAGGACTTCAGCGCTCCTTCGGGATCTCCGGAGCGTTGTCGTCAGGCCTTACCGGTGATTCGGCGTTTGCTGCAGCTGCTGTCAACCATAACTGTAAGTTTTTTGGCGGCCCTGCCGCAGAAGGATGTTTGCTGTGGAACTCCTGAAGGGCCGCTGGTGAGTGGCGGAAGCCCTCGGCGTCGTACCACACTGGATCGTCGTCGTAGCCAACCCAATCCGCGCGATATTGGAGTCTTCCACGGTATATCCTGGATTTCAGTATCCGTGATGCATCCACAATCGGGTACTATGTGTTTCTGAGAACTTCATGTGCTGCGGCACGCAGGATAGACTACCTGAGCCAGCTTGGGGTGGGAGGGGAAAAAGTATATAAACTAATCAGGGGTCTCCCATCTCGAACAATCCCGAGACGGGCTGTCCGCTGTTCTCGTCATCACCATAGCTCGCCGACTAATTTATACCTGACTATATCCCCAAATTGTTTCAATCACATCAAGACACAACCAGTGCTCAATCAGTGCTCATCATGTCCGATATTCAGAAAAATGTTGAGGCTGCCTCGGAGAGCTACTCGTCTGGCTTCGACAAGGGTCACCTGGCCTTACCGCCGGCAAAGAAGTACCTCGTCCTGACTTGTATGGACGCCAGAATCGATCCGGCACGGGCATTCGGCATCGAGTTGGGCGATGCGCATGTCATTCGCAATGTAAGGACAAGATGCCCCTGTTCTTGCATAAGATAGTGTCACTCACAGTGAAAATGGCAGGCCGGCGCCTCAACTGTCGACGGACTCCGCAGCATCGTCATCTCGCAACAGCTCCTCGGCACGCGCGAGATCGTCCTGGTCAAGCATACCGGCTGCGGCATGCTGACGTTCAAGAACGAGGATGCGTACAGCATCGTCGAGAAGAACCTGGGGTCAGTAGTGCATAATTCGAACCGAGTATCTATAATCGTTCGCTGACGTGCTCCTAGTGCTGATGCCTCATTGGAGGCCAAGAACCGCATCTCTGACTTCTTGGCCTTCCCCGATCTCGAGGAGGCCGTCAAGAAGGACATTGACTTCATCAAAGCCTCCAAGTTAGTGGCCGACAGCGTGACTCTGAGCGGCTGGATCTACGAGGTCGAGACTGGAAAGACCAGGCGTGTTGTCTGAGGATCGAGTGCGAGAGTAGAAGCGGTGTGTTTGGGAAGCGGGCTGTGCAGGTACTGGGGAGGCGTTTCGATGTCCAAGAGGCACCAGGCGTGATTTGGCGAGGTTGTTGTATTCATGGTGGATGGGACAGAAACAAAACGAGACGGGTGAGAAGTTCTGGGTATTCCATTGATTGACTTCTCAAAGCTCTGGAGAAATTCTCACTGGCTAGCTGACTGGCTGGCTGGGGATATATATGGCAAGAATATGGTGGGTGAGAATGCCCACTCGGCATGAGTGAGCGCGCCGCACGCCTGCACAGTTGCTTAAGGTTGTGGGTCAGGCACCTCCCGCCCGTTTAGAGTCGTTACGGAATTTTAGTGACACCGCGGCGCCTCGATTGGATGGCGGGGCAGGTTCTCCACCCCGCCTCTAGGTACACTAGAACTCAAAGCCTGGCGCCACGCCGTGACAGCCGTCAGGGCCTGAGGCAGTAAACAAAGGGGGGAGGGAGGGGACCCCAAACGCGGTCCAGTCAGAAAAGGCCAAGAGTGGTGTCGCGACTCCAGTCTTGCCAATTTGTTTACCCTGGGGCCAAACATCAACATCCCAAGGGTTGCTACCAACAACAAACCGTCTTCCCCAATTCACTCCAAGGCCTCTCTCTCTGCACGCGAACCGCCCAACGCGACCAAATAACCCCTCCCCTCAATGTAAAAAGACCTTGGTCGAGCTGGCACACTCGCTCCCGTCCTTTCTCTCATTTTTCTCAACACCGCTCGTGCCAATTGCGCGCCTGGTCCGCCCAGCTAGCCGTTTGGGAACAAATTCACTTGCGTCCTCCATCTGTCGCCGAGCGAATCTTCAACCTTCACCACCACCACTGCTTAGTGTATTGACCACCACTGTTTCGCGCCGATTCTCGTGTTTCTCCCCGCGCCTTGGGGAGCGTAGAACATTGTATAAGATGGATTCCGACGACGAGTCCGTGTTCAGCTTAGGAGAGGAGTCTGACTTTCCGCCTGCGGTATGTTTGCTCCTTATTTTTTTTCCCTGGCCTGATGGAAATTCCCGTCTCTTGGAGGAGCGTCGTCACTGCTGCTGTACCCTTCCTTCTCGTCGCAACGCGGGGAAGGTGCTGCAGTCGCCCTTTCCTCTCGGTCACGAATTAGCCCCTCAATCACCTTGCGCACAACTATTCATAGTCCTGCCTTCGTCTCGAAGGCTTGCCATATCGTCGCAAATTCGCGGCGAAAGGTCTTTCTTCAACCTCCGAGTCACGCAACCATTTTTGCGCAGTCCGTCCAGCCCATGCCCCCTTACTTGACACTTCCTGCGTCTTGCTTCACAACCCCTGCACAACCCATCCGATACGATGTCTATCTTGCCGCCTCCCAAGGTGCCGCCAAAACCGGCAGCTCCTCAGACAAGCACTCGATCAGATACTGATTTATCGCAGAAGCCCAAGGCCAAGGCCGCCGCATCCAAGAAGGCACCGGCGAAGAAGCCGACGCAAACCACCCTGAAGACCAAGGCTGCACCCAAGAAACGGGCGAAGCCCGAATCCGACGATGATGATGGCGCATCCACTTTCGACAATACACCCCCTAGTGCGAAGAAGCTTAAGAAGGCTCCCGCTGCAAAGAAGTCCAGCGGGAACCCTCTTGCGGAAATCGAAAACGACAGCATGATGATCGACGACGATATCGAGCCCGCCTCGGGCCCCAAGTCCAAGAAGTCAGCCACCGATACCTACCAGAAGCTCACCCAGCTTGAGCACATCATCAAACGTCCCGATACCTACATTGGATCCGTGGAGCCAACTGAGCAACCTATGTGGGTTTTCAACAAGGAGACGAAGCTCATGGAATACCGCAAGGTGACATATGTTCCTGGTCTCTACAAGATTTTTGACGAAATTCTCGTCAACGCCGCCGACAACAAGCAACGCGACGCCACCATGACCTACATGAAGATCTCCGTCGATCGCGAAGCTGGAGAGATCACCGTTGAGAACAATGGTAAGGGTATCCCGGTTGAGATTCACGGCAAGGAGAAGATTTACATCCCCGAGATGATCTTCGGTCACCTCCTTACTGGTTCCAACTACGATGACGATGAGAAGAAGACTGTCGGTGGTCGTAACGGTTACGGTGCAAAGCTTTGCAATGTTTTCAGTGAGCAGTTCACCCTTGAGTGTCAAGACTCCAACAGCGGCAAGAGATACAAGCAGGTCTGGACCGACAACATGAGCAATTGCGGCAAGGCAAAAATTTCCAGCAGCAAGACTAGCGACTTTGTTCGGGTCACCTTCAAGCCTGACTTCAAGCGCTTCAGCATGACTGGCATCGACGATGACCTCGAGGCCCTCATCTATCGCCGCGTCTACGACATGGCTGGTACCGTTCGGGGCATCAAGGTGCACCTAAACGGTACCCACATTAAGCTTGCTTTCAAGGGCTACTGTGAGATGTACGCCAAGGCCATCGCGAAGGAACGTGGTGCCGAGGAGGGTGCCGAGCCCAAGGTCGTTGTCGAAGTTGACAAGACCGAGGCTCATCCCAGATGGGAGATTGCCTTCACCGTGTCAGACGGCACGTTCCAGCAGGTCTCATTCGTCAACTCTATCGCCACTACGTCTGGTGGTACACACGTCAACTACATCGCCGACCAGATCACCGGCTCCCTGCTCAAGACCCTCGACAAAAAGAAGAAGGGCCATGCTCTCAAGCAGAACCACATTCGCAATCACATTTTCATATTTGTAAACTGTCTTGTCAACAACCCTGCATTCACCTCCCAAACGAAAGAGCAAATGACCACCAAGGTCAGCCAGTTTGGTAGCAAGTGTGCTTTGACTGAGGAATTCCTAAAGAAGATCGCCAAATCAGACGCCATTCAGAACATCATCGACTTCGCCGAGAAGAAGGCCGACAAGATGATGGCCAAGAGCGATGGAAACAAGCGATCCCGCATCAGCAACTCGAAACTGGTTGATGCCAACTTGGCCGGCACCCGCCATGGCCATGAATGCACGCTCATTCTCACCGAAGGTGACTCTGCCAAGAGTTTGGCTGTTGCCGGCCGCGCAATTCTCGACCCCGACCGCATCGGAGTCTTCCCCCTTCGTGGTAAGATGTTAAACGTCCGTGACGCATCGATCGACCAGATCACGAAGAACCAGGAAATCCAGAACATCAAGCAGTTCCTCGGCCTAAAGCACAAGCAGGTCTACACGGATACAAAGAGTCTACGCTACGGTCATCTGATGATCATGGCCGATCAGGATCACGACGGTTCTCATATCAAGGGTCTTCTCATAAACTTCTTGCAAGTTCAGTACCCATCTTTGTTGCAAATCCCCGACTTCTTCCGGGAGTTCATCACTCCCATCGTAAAGGTCTGGCAGGGACCCAACCCGAAGAAGCCGCTTCACCTCAAGTCTTTTTTTACCCAGCCTCAGTACGAGGAGTGGAAGGAAGGCCATAGGAGCGAACTGTCCAGGTGGCACTACAAGTACTACAAGGGTCTAGGTACCAGTTCGAACGAAGACGCCCAGGTCTACTTCACCAATCTTGACGACCATCTCAAGGAGTTCGACACGATGAAGCCGGATGAGGTGGAGCTTTTTGACCTGGCCTTCTCCAAGAAGAAAGCGGACGCCAGAAAGGAGTGGCTCGGCAACTTTGTCCCCGGCACTTTCCTGGACCACTCAACCAAGTCCATCACGTACACGGACTTCGTCAACAAGGAACTCATCCTCTTCTCCATGGCCGATAACATGCGATCCATCCCTTCCGTCGTCGATGGACTGAAGCCTGGTCAGCGTAAGGTTATCTACGCCTGTTTCAAGAGGAACCTGGTCAAGGATCAGAAGGTCGTTGAATTGGCCGGTTACATTTCCGAGCAGACGTCCTACCACCACGGTGAAGTCTCTCTTCAGCAGACCATCATTGGTCTTGCTCAGAACTTCGTGGGCTCCAACAACATTAACTGTCTGGAGCCCTCCGGAAACTTCGGTTCTCGTCTTGCCGGTGGTTCAGACGCTGCCAGTCCTCGATACATTCACACCAGACTGTCTCCGTTCGCCAGAAAGATCTTCTCCGCGCTCGATGAGCCCAACCTGGAGCCGCAGTACGAGGACGGAAAGAGAATCGAGCCCAAGGTCTATGCGCCAATCATTCCCATGATTCTCTGCAACGGTGCCGATGGTATTGGTACTGGTTGGAGCACCTCCATCCCCAATTACCACCCAATCGACATCGTCAACAATCTCAAGAGACGCATGGGCCGCCTCGATCCCTCGAACCCGGAGGATGCTGCGTTCCAGCCCATGATGCCTTGGTTCCGTGGTTGGAAGGGCACTCCTGAACAGTCCGAAAAGGACCGTTACAAGTTCAACGGCATCTGCGAGATCGATGAGAAAACCGGCGAAGTCATTGTCACTGAGCTTCCCATCCGCATGTGGACAGATGACTTCAAGGCGAAGCTTGAGGAGGTCATCAGCGGCACCAAAGGCCCCGTTTGGATCAAAGATTACAAGGAGTTCAACGATCACAAGAACGTCCACTTCGTCATTCAGATGGATGACAAGCATACCAAAGACGTCTTGGCGGACGGTCTCTTGGAGCGGTTCAAGCTCAGCAAGCAAATCGCCACCTCAAACTTGGTCGCCTTCGATACTCGTGGCCAGATTCGCAAGTATGAGAAGGTCGAGGACATTCTGGAGGAGTTCTACAATTACCGTCTGGATATGTATGCCCAGCGCAAGAAGCACTGGCTTGGTGTATACCATTCGGACTTCAGGAAGCTCTCCGAACAAGCCCGTTTCATTAGGGAGATTATTGAAGGAAAGCTTGTTGTGGCCAAGAAGAAGAAGCAGGTCCTCGTCGAAGAGCTCGCTAAGCGCAAGTACGAGGCTTTCCCCAAGAACAAGGACAAGAATGTCAAGAAGAAGTCCACCGACGAAGACATGGAGGGCAACGATGAGGATGAGGAGGAGAACGATGAGCAAACCAACGGCTACGACTACCTGCTTTCCGTAGGTGCCCCCGGACCTGACACTCAATTCGATTGCTGACCATCTTGATTAGATGCCCATTTGGTCCCTGACCTACGAGCGCCTCGAGAAACTGCAGAGGCAGATCGAGAACAAGAAGGCCGAGCACGACGCTCTTCTCGCCCTAAGCGTGAAGGACCTCTGGGTCCAGGATCTCGATGACTTCGTGGCCGAGTGGGAGAACCAGATGGCCCTGGACGCTGAAATCCAGACCAATATCCGCAGACTCGGTAGGCGTGTGTCAAAGAAGATTGGTGCTGGCAAGGGCCGAAAGGCCAAAAAGGACGACGATGACTACGAGCCTGGCGAGAAGAAACGTGCTGGCGCCAAGGCCAAGGCCGCTCCCAAGGTAACGGAGAAGTCAGCGGAGAGATTTGCCGCCATGTTTGAGAAGGCAAAGGTGAAGCCCAAGAAGGAGGAGGGCGATTCTGACGCTTTCTCGGACGATGACTTTGCTGCTCTTGGTCGCAAGGGCTCCGCCAAGCCAGCGGCTCCTAGCGAAACCCGCCCAAGGGCGGCGGCAACCAAGAAAAAGCCCATCTATGCCCTGAGTGACTCCGATGACGAGGACTTCGCCAGCCTGGACAGGAAGAGCACGTCGGTCCCAGCAGAATCGGCGACCGAGGACAACTCCTTGCAGGCCCAAAAACAAGTGGCGGCTAAGAAGCCTTCGCCCCGGGTGGAAGAGTTGGATAGTGACGACGACTTCGAGAATCTGGGAAGCAAGAAGAGCTCTAGTGTCAAGCCAGAAACGAAGCCCGCAGCCAAGCCTGCCGCGAAGCTCGCGTCAGTCGAGCCTGAAAACAAGGGTAGTACTTCACGTACGCAGCGAGCTGCTCCAACGAAGAAGTACGTTCTTGACGAGTCATCCGAGCTGTCTGAGGACAATTTCCAAAGTGTCGAGGAAAAGAGCGCCTCTCCCGAGCCGGCACCTACGAAGGCCTCAGCTAACGGCAGGGGCCAACGAGCTGCTGCGGCGAAGAAGTCCAAGTATGTCCTGGACGACGAGTCGGAGTCCGAGGCAAACGACAGCCAGATCGGAGACATCGGCGCTCTGGTCCGGGGTATCGGCGCGCCCAAGACAGAAAAAGAGAAGGGCCGACTTAGTCTGTTTGCCATGAACCGCCCTGACGGACGCGACTCCACACTACCGAAGATCAAGACGAAGGCGTCAAGAAATTTTGACGACGATAGCGTCGACGACACCAACTACGAAATGCTAGCTCGTTCGTCTCCCCACAAGACTTTTACCAAAGGTGACGACATCGATAGCTTCTTGAGCGACGACGGTGCCCCTGCTGCCAAGGCTTCCAAGACATCCGCCGCCAAGGAATCCAAGGCTGCCGCTGCTGCACCTGTCAAGAAGGCTCGTGGCCGTCCTGCAGGAGCAAAAAACAAGCCCAAGGATGCCGAAGCAGCATCCGCGCCCAAGGCCAAACCCAAGGCGAAGGCTGCCTCCAAGCAGACTACCCTCTCTCCCGCTGCCAAGGCATACGCTGCAAAGAAGGCGACCAAGCGTGTCTTGAGCGACGACGAAGACGATGACGTGGAGATGGAAGAGCCCGAGTCTCCGCCTCGCCCGGCTGCTAGAAGCAGACCTGGGCGAGCCGCAGCGACCAAGGCGAAGGCTAAGCCCACCTATGTTATTGAAGACGACAGCGAGATGGATGTCGACGAGCCGGAGAGCGACGATCCGTTTGATATGGATAGCGATTAAGAGTGGAAAGATGAAGAAACGAGGAGGCGTTTAGTTACACGTGAGCGTTCATGTGCTTTGCGTGTGGTGTGAGTGTGTGCGTGCACAGGGGATTGTATCGGCGAACGGGGATTACGGCGGGCGGTTTCACGAACGGGCAGGCATTACTGCCGTTTTCTTTTTCTCCAATCAGCTTCTTGCTCTTGCTCTCTGGGAAACATCCTACTTATCTTTGCTCCATCCCGGGCTGAGATGGCCTGTTACTTGCTGTGGTATATTTATATCATGTTCCTATATGGAATGGAATGGGAGGGCCAAAGATGAAAGTAGCTATTTAGCACCCTCAATATTTCCATCTACACTGTATGCACCCCGCTCGGCTCGGTTTTGTACCTCGACTCATTCATTGGAAGGCTTTTAGCAAGCGTTGGTTGACGAGGTCGAGCTGAGCTCGGGACGTAGTGATGGTGCATATGGTTGGCCAGTTATTCCGTGCCCGGTGGAGCTGCCACGGCCTGAACAGCACGACAACCCCAATCAGCCTCGGTGGATCATCGTTGCCAAGCCACATTGCTTCCGATACGTTGTACGATGTACCATCTGCCAGCCGAACACGCGGGGCCAATGTCGAATGCACCCACATCACGAATGGACTGTGGAAAATTGGTTGTAGAAATAGCTTGCTTCTCTGCATCCCCTAGACAATCTGATGGTCCCCCTTTCGCCAAAGCCGTGTGCAATGAAGAGAGAACTTAAAAGTAACAATAAAAAGGCCAATACACTACATGCGTACACGATAATTCGTTCCACGTCCCTTGCCTCCGCTTGGAGACACTTTCTGATATTATCCTTTTCGTTGCTATGTGCAACCCTTTGCCAGAACCAACCGGCAAACCCGACCACGCCAACAAAGTCGCAGAGAGAAATGTGGTGCGCGTGATCTCGTTCATGTTCGTCATGAGTCGTTCCGTTGTCGTCGAGCGAGCGGCATAAAACGTATGCCTACTCAACTGTGTACACTCAGAAAACCAGTCGAACGAAATGTTTAGGAGGCGACCATGGGGGTCTTCTCTTCGGCATCTGGGACAACCGGTTCGGTCTTAATGTCGTCCTTGGGAGGAGCAGGGAAGTCCTGCTCCTCGATGGAGGGGCGGACATCGGTAGGAGCCTGAGAGGGAGGGGCGGGTGCGCGAGCAGCCTCGGGAGAGGCAGAGCGGCGGCCGAGCAGCTGCTGAGCCTTGGCAGTGTAGTCACCCATGTACTGTTTGGTGATGTTGGTGGCCTCGGCGGTATGCTTGCTGGCAACAGTGCGGAACTGGCTCGTCTGTTGGGTGATCACCTCGCCAGCGCGGTTGAGTTGGGCGTCAATGAGTTCCTGGTTGGAAGTGTACAGGAGGGGGATCATGAAGAGAGCAGTGGTGGAGATCAAACAAAGACCCCAGAAGGGAACAATCTTGACAAGGTAGTAGGCGATGAAGGAACCGATGAAGGCCTATAATGTGTGTCAGTCGTGATGTCAATTATTGTGGAGAATGTCACGCGAGCAACTTACAGCGGCAGAAGCACCAACGTTCTCGGCGAATACGATGCGCTGAGCCTCAATCACGAAAAAATTGATGAGCTCGTGGACGTCTCCTATAGCGGCATCGAGCGTCTCTCTGGGGATGACAAAGTAACGTCTGGGGCGGAGCTGGGTAGCGAGGCCGTTGTTGAGAACGAGCTTGCCAGCTAGCTCGGCAAGGACGGTGGTGCCAAGCACCATCCACGTGAGCTTCAAGCTGTATCGCAGAACATCGAGGTACCGGGCAGCGAAGATGAGGGAGACGATGGAGCTGTAAGCAATGGCCGAAGCACCTGTAGGCTGGCTGTCAGTCGGAAATCGGAATTCCAAGGGAGGGGGGTTAGCACGTACGAGGGTTGTTCCACGAGATAAGCTCAAAGAAAAAGGAGTGGTAGTGAGTCAAGGGCTGGCCAGTGGCTGCGGGATTGGAGGGGGTTCTGCGAGCAGCGGCAAGGTTGCCGAGCTCGTTGGTAGTCTTTGCGGACTGGTCCTTGACACTCTGAGCGACGGGGCCTTAAAAGAAGAAATGTGGTTAGTATCTGATGATGACGCGCCACAAAGACATCATGCGGGATTGGGTAGCAGGCAAAAACAGCATACCGTTAGAAACCTGCTGGTAGGCAGCGGCAGCGTCTGAAGAGAGGTCATTAGCTTATCAGCGTTGCTAGTGGTGAAGATGCGAGGTTGGAAACACTATTTGCACAAATTAGCCCGAGGTTCTAAGGGGGCGAGATCCGTGACTTAGGAATCGCGGTATCTCTGGACTGGGCAGCAACGACGTACCTTACTCTCCTTGGTGGCCTGGATGTAGCTGTTGCCGTTGGCAGAGGGAGCCGTGGTAGGCGCGTCCGGAAAGTCAGACATTGTGGAAGATGACGACGAAGCTTTTGCTGCGATGTGTGTTGTTGCTTGTGTTTGGGGAGAGTTGGCGGTCGGTTGGAAGTGGTGTCGTGTGAGGGCGGGAGCTGCTTGAAAGCTACGAGCGTTTCAGGAAGTCTGATCTTGCGTGGGGAAAGGGGGGGTTGGAGGGAGGTGTTTTGGTCTTGGATAGGAAGCAGTGAGTAGCAAAAGCAGAAGCTGAAGCCTGGAGAAGATGTTGAGATAAAAAAGGGTGGGAAAGGTGTTGTAGGACGGAAGAAGGCCAGGTGTTAGGATTGTGTGACGATGATGCTCAGGGTGTGTGGAAGCTCAGGCAGAGAGATAGGAGAGATAAAACCAGAAAAGGTGAGGAGGGAGTGGGTGGGGATTTTGGTAGTAGCAGGTGGAAGGCAGGGGAAATAAGGGAAGGGGAATGAGAAGGAAAAAAATAAAAAAGACTTTGTGTGTGTGATGAGTGGTGCGGCGGCGGCGGCGGCGGTACTTGCTTTGGGTGTGCGACTGGGAGTGGAAGTGATGCAAATGAAGATCAAAAAGAAAGGAGCAGGGAGGAGCACCGCAGAGCCCACTGGGGGCTGTCCGTGCCAACGCCAGGCCGGGCCAGACCACACACTCTCTTCAGTACCTACCTACGGATACTACGTAGAGTCCTTGCCGGCTGGGAGGTCCTGTTTGGGAGACAAGAGCGTCACTGCTTCACCCTAGACAGACCCAGGTGGGACCACGAGATGCTGCTTTGCTTTGCTTTGCTTTGCTTCACTACTCCTTTTGTTTTGTTTTGTTTTACCCAGAAAGTGGTCATCGCAATGGCTTGCACTCTCCAAGAAAAGCTCCTCTCTTGCGCGCTCATCTTGCTACGTGATGGTCAACCCTCACCCAACTCACCAGCTAACTATTACCTCACCGGTCCAACAAGCCCGACCTAGCCTGCCTGGCCACTCTTGAACCCCATCCATATGCACACCCATTTACTACTAGGTATATACTGCAGCAAACACGCCCCCACCAATGACTGCAACAGTGGAGAATGCAAGAGACTACTAAGGTAGGACACTAGGCACCGGACACAGAAAGGCGTGAGAGGGGAGAGAGGGGAGACGGGAAAAAGAAAAAAAACAGAGGGGCCGGGCCCTTGTGCAGGTTGTGGCTAGTGCTCTTCCCGGCTTGTTTGCGATTTGATGACGCAAAATCTATGCCACAGCAACCAATCGCCCGGTACCAATCGACTACCTACCTCAACTACCTCTGCCGGGAGGCCGTCGCCTGGCCCAATGACGGTATACCTCCTCGGTCCAGATAGGTGAACGACCGAAACCCCAGTCTTTGGCGTCATCCCACCGTAGCGTGCTATTCGTTGCCGCTAGCTATGCGGCCTGAATGTGACGTCCTTTGCATTTCACTCTACTCCCTTCCTCTCCCCATTTCTCTCCCTCACTCTCAGTCCAACGGACAAGTACGTACCGCGGCACGTATAGCTGCAGCAGAGAAGAGCTCCAGAACCATTGTTCACCATCTCATCATGAAGTGGCTGAAGCGACAGGGGGGTTGTTACGCGAAGGGACTCGGAATCCTGAACCCATGGGCATTCTGCTAATATCCGATGCTGTAGTCTTCGTCCCTCCTCCCGTTCGTTATCCACCACACCATCCGTAGTGTACAGAAAGGCAGACGCTGAAATGCCACCGCACCTACCCTAACAACGGCCATGCCGTCCCGTTTTCACCACCTCCATTCTCCGCGCCCGTGATAGATTGCCTAAAAGAGGTGGGGAAACGGACCGCCTTCACTACGTATCCTCAGTTAGTTGGCGGACAGCGCGAGAGAGAAAGACACCTGGTCCTAGCTTCCCAAGCTACGCCATATGCCTAGCGCACACTATTTAGCTCATGGCCCGCCCACTCCAGCCCCTCCTCCTCAGCAACGCGCCACGATAAACCTCACGATCATGTCACTTTGGTTTCTCAAAACACAAACAAAGACTATCTCCATCATGGCCGGCGTCCTTCCTACTCCGTTGTCGGACCTCTGAGCTTCGCAATCTGGGGTGCCCCAGGAACACTTATCATTCGCTCAGTGCCAACGCATCGCTTTGTGTTTTCACGAGCTACGGTCATCAGACGAACCATGCCAAACACTGCTAGGTTCTTCAACTCTTTCTATTGTCCCATCTTATCTTCCTGCCCACGGACATGCCGCGAGTTGAAAACGTGCAGGATGATCCAGCTTCTTGTCGTGAGTACCTCCGTAGTCTCGTGCACGCTGTCAACGCCGCCACTGCCACCTGAGCATCCCGACCCGCCGGAGGGGTCCCGGGGGTGTTCACCACGCGGGAACAAGTGCGTGCGTACGTACGTGCGTCGGCCTCTTCCTCTTGCCTCTCTGTGACATCTGACATTTGGACGAGGAACTGGAGATGGAGCAAGCAGCGACGCTAACGCCAAACGTCAACCGCTTTAGCTTGACTAGTCGGCATGTGTCTTTTTGCCATGCACGCGTGGACGCAGCTTGCGGTTGGCCGTCCTAGTAAGGGCTTCCGGAACCTCTCTGCCACCACCAAACCAAGCCAAACTACCCAGTCCCTCCCGCCAATGTCACTGTAAACAAGACATCCCCACACCCCCTCAGTGTATCACAGCAACTTCTTAAAGTGTCAGAAAATGACCAAATGGCAAAGAGCAGGAAGGGGAACATCCGGCTCATGAATTCAACAGCTCTTATCAATAACGGTATATGTACACAGAATGTTCTGGAGAACCCACTTCTACCACAGCAACGAAGTCCAATAAATGATACGTACGTACTTTGTAGGTGTGTCCAGACCAGCAATGCCCCCGGTCCTGCTGCCAGCTGGCGCCACACTTTGTTCTTTTCTTTTGCTTCTTCCCTGCTTGCTCTTGCTCTGGCCCCAAGCTTTCACATGCAAATCTTAATCCCCCAATCTGAGTTTGGAGCACAACGCCCCGCAGTGCATTACCAATTCGCCTTTTTTTTTTTTTTTTCCCCTTCCCGCAACGCACCGCCACAAACAGGTTTGGGGGTCTTGACATGGGGAAAGACGCAGAAGCCAAGGGGTCAAGCAGTGTAATGGGGCCACTCCACCCCGAGGCGACCGCCAAATGTAACGTAAATGTTACCGGGAAAGAGCGATCCACGATGCTGCCGAATCGGGCAACCAGAAAAGGGGGCTATCGGCCCGCCCTGGCCCCAATGAGGCTCACGGGTCATACATACCTACCTACTCTGTACACGCTGATAACTGATATCGTGACGAGTTAAACTACCTATATAGCGCGCGTGGACTGATTTTGAAATATTCTGTCCCCGCATGTGGATATGGATAAAGGAAGCGTATGTTCAAGCTCGGGAGCTTTCATTCCGTCTCGTATTGGAGAGCTACTAATTAGCACTTCTGATGCCTTCAATTCTTCCTCATAAGAAAAAAAAAAAAAAAGAGGAAAGAAAACTTCCTACTGGTACAGTTTCTATTGAGTATGTCTGTATTTCAACCTCGGCTGTCACAAGGGGAGAAGAAGAAGAAGGGGGAAAGCCCCGGTCCATCTGCCCATGACACATATAATTGCATATGGGGCTGATGCACATTAAATCCCAAGTCATAAGGGTTGGAGACGAAACAATGTCGTCTCGGCCCGGGGGGTGTGAGGAGTAGTATCTCCCAAGCTCCGATGCCGTATTGCGTGTGTAAAGGAGGAATAATAGCTAGTAAACAGTCTAGAATGCCAATGCAATAGGGTTTGGGTGTGAGAAAATGAAGAGAATAATAGCGCCCACCCAACGTGAAGAGCTTACCCAGCTTCCACGAATGCAAAATGCCTAGGTCTTGTCCTTCTTAGAATGCCGAAGAGAAGGCAGTGCGACGAGACGACAGGTCTGGTACCCGTCACTCGAATGAAACCAGAATGCAAGATACTCTAGATGCTCCGAATGTTTCTCTAGTCATGTGTTGAAACGCCAATATCGTCATCAAGTAGTCGATCCGACTCCCATCTATCTCCTCCAGCCCCAGAAGCCTCCCGCCGCGGTCGCCGCGGTCGCAGCTGGAGTCGTCGCTGGCGAGGCGGGTTTGGCGGGTTCTGTAGCTGCGCCGGTGAGGCGGCCTAAGACACCCATGGCGGCCGCCGCTGCGGCCGATCCTGTCGCTGGCGGTGTCTCCGCGGACGCGAGACCGTACGCTTTGCGCAGGCTCTCCAGCTTTTGCTTTGTCTCTTCGGCCTCTTGCCTGGCAATAGCTTCTGCGGTCTTGGCCTGGACGAGCTCCAGCAGCAACGCCTCGTGTTGATCGTCCGTTGGTGGCAGCGATGGAGGACATGCTTGGGTGGCTGGTGGAGGGGTCGAGTCGTGCGGCTTCGACAGGGAGGACGACCGCTTATTGAAGATGGATGCAGCTTGAGATGGGGTCGACTTGCTCCTACCAAGCTTCAGCTCTCTCAAGCCGCCGCTCGCAGAGCTCTTGCGGATGGGGCCATCGCTGTCATGGTGAGTGTTACTGTCCGCCTCAGCAGCTGATGCCCGCGTCCTCATGTTATGTATCTGCTTTTCAAGTCGCTGTTTGTCCTGGTGAAGGATGCGTGTGTGCGAGTGTGATTCTCGCACTTGGTCCTTCAGGGCGGATATCTCCTGGTCCAGGTCGAGTATCTTTCGGTTGTAGTCTTGGGATTGCGACACCGCACTGGCGAGCTGGTCCCTAAGCTGCTGCAATTCCTGTTGCATCTGCGCCCTTGACCCTCCTTGGGACATTCTGCGATTGCCACTGCCATGGCGCCCAAACCTTTCCTCGACGGTATCGAGGAGCTGCGATAGATCCTCTGGTAAGGGGGTACCGTGCTCGTCAGTCTTGGGAATATTGGACACGTCTCCCTGGCCTCCCTCGCGTGCCTCAGCTGCGGGGTCATCGGCTGCTTTGACAGTATTGATGCTCGCATCGGTACTGACAGAGTCATTGCTGGCCTTTTTGCGCAAGCCGTCTAGCAGCGACCGGACGGCTTGTTTGTCCTCCTCGCGCTGTTCCCTTTCTTTTTGTAGTTCGTTCGCAAGTTGGGCGTGGTTTCGTTGCAGTTCGGTCAAGGCGGTGAGCAGGTCTTCGATTTGGGTGTGCAAAGCATTCTCCTTGTTGTTCTTGCCACCGTTGCTGTTCAATGGCCTACCGCCAGGGATGGGCGTCGATTCGCGGATGGATGAGTTATCGTCGGTATTTGATGAATCTCGGGACACGGTGGTGGCTTCGGTGGATGCGGAGCTGAGGACGCTGACGGAGCTGGCTTCCATCGAATTGAGGGTGGAGGCCAGGCTCTGCTTTGACGTGCTCCTGCGCAACATGCTCAGAGGCCGTGACGGAGCAGTGAGGCCCGGGCTAAGGGTGGAGGAGGACTTCGGGGAGATGATGGTGGAGGAAGCCCAAATGCGGCCAAGGAAGCGGGAGGCTGCAGTGGTCACGTCGGAGGAACGCGCCGCATTTGCACTAGCGATCTGTGCGTCTCGGTACCCCTGTTCCAATTGGAGCAATTTCTCTCGAGTGACAACGCCCGATAAACTGACAAAATCCTGCACAAACTCGTCTGCATTGTAATGGTAACAATCCCAAAGCCCCCTCGAAAGGAGAAGTTGCATTACATCCTCGAGCTCGGTGCATGCCAGTATCCGGGCGTGGTTCTTCTGCATCAGGGACAGGGCGACCCGCATTAGGGTCTCCGGGGCCCCCTCGGCAAAGATCACATCGTAGATGCGAAACAGCATAGGCAGGGGGCATGTAACGGCGAAAAAGCTGAGGAACCACTGTGAAACGTACGCTGGGTCGACTTGTAGGTCCTCCAGGTGGTTCGACACTGGCGTCATATGTTCTCGTAGAAGCTCCCGAAACTGGTGAATGCGAACATGCAATCCGGAAAGGTCTGGCAAAAAACAGCTCCGTAGATCGTATCGTTCCATCAATCTGACCACCCCATGTTAGCTTCGACGTTGCGTTTGCTTCCGAAACCTTGGTGTTATCCTTTTTCCTTTTCCTTTCTCCCCCGGATTATGTTCTGGGCTCCTTTTCTGGGACATTGAGTTTCTTTTTCTCGGGTAACACTTACCGAACCAATACGCAAAACGCCTGTTTGTCAGGCATGTGCATCAACAGCGGACCAACTAAAAATGCCAGCCCCTGGCAGTATCCAATTTTTGTGTCATAGAGACTGAAGCATTTCAACACCCTGCCGAGCATACGTTGTCCGTCGCCTTCGGAGTCACGGAACATATCGACTCCAGGAAAACTCCGGCCGAGGTCTTTGCCAATGATGGGTTCGTAAGGGCTCGACTCTCCACTGAACCGGTCATATTGCTCCTCCAACGACGCGTCGCGAGCGCCCGACATGCTTTGCCATACGACCCCTCGCAGGGGGGGAGGGATACCTTTGCGGATCTTGTTCGAGAGGAGCGTCGGCAACCGAGCAGCCGTCTGTTGGTAGTCTTTGACCAGCGCAGCGTAGAACTCGAGGTCGGTCATCGGTGGCGGCGGGAGCATCGAGTATCGTAAGGCCGGCGGCGTCGGTCCGTGGACCATGTGTCGTAATTGTGCCATCGACGGCGGTCTGGGACGATTGGAAGCGACGACTTGTTCAACAGCTTGTACTTTGATGCTCTTGGGGTTCGTAGCTAGCTTGTCATTTTCCTGCTCCAGCATTGCCAGCAGCATTGCTGTTGACTGTGAGGATTGTTAGCCTTGTTGAGCCTGAAGCGGACAGCAGCAAAAATGGCTTGTGCTTACTCTGTCGGTGTCTGCGTCCCTAGGCTCGTTTGCTTCTGATTTCTGCAATTCGTCCCAGTTTACCTCTTCGTCGTCGTCGGCTTCTTCGTCGTCGTCGGCTTCTTCTTCTTCTTCTTTTTCTTCCGCCACTTCTTTTTCTTCTTTATGTTCCTGCTGCTCGGAGATGGTCTGACGCCGAGGCTCTTCCAGGTCTCCTTGAGCTTGTACCGAGGTCACCCGACCTTCGTCCACTTCGTTGACCCCCTCGCAGTCCACGAGCTCGTCCTGGAGATTCCTGGGAGCGTCCGTGTCAGGCAATGGCGTGGCAGGGCCACTGGGCAAGCTGTCGTCGGCCTCGGTCACACGCGTGTCCTTCACCTCAGTTTCCTCTACCTCTCCGACAGGATATGGCAATTTTTCGATTCGAACTGTGCTGGGTCTCCTCCTCGGGGGCGAATCAGGGCTGGCGCCGGTATTTACAGTGAGGACGGGCGGCTCGGACAGCCTGACAGTGACCATGGAATCATGGGCCAACATCTTGGGCGTCTCCCGGCAGTGGTTGTCGGTGGCGGCGGGTCTGGGTTCGGTTTTGGCATGCGTTAGCTCGGTGTTGTTTTCCGCTTCATGATCCCGTTGCTGCAGCGCCAGCTCCATGGACAGGCCAGGCCCTCGAATGGGTTGTTGGTATTTCTCGGCAGAGAGGGAGAGAGTAACCGCAGCAGCGATTGGAATGTGGACTCGTCGAATGTGTCCAGCGGTAGGACAGTCAACGACGAGTACGCGCAACTGCGGCTCTGTTTCCAATACTCATGAATCGCAGGATAATTTCGCCTCGCCGTGTTCGAGGGCTCAATGCGTTGGAGATCTGGTTGTGTGGCTTTTTTTTTGTCCTTCTCTTTTTTTCCTTTCTCTCCTCTCTTTTCTTTTTGTTCGGTTCGCAAGTCGACGGGGGTCAGTCGTACCCAGTGCGTGGCGGTAGGGAGCACGCGCGAGGTCAGGAGACACAATGCAGCAAGCAATGCAGATCAGGGATGTGCGACAAGGTTGCCGACGGCAGCACGGCAGCTAGAAGGGGTGGGGAGGATTGGTGTAAGACGGGCGGATGGGAGAATGACTTGGATGGGTGAGGTGAATGAGAGACACAGAATGCGTGTCAATCTATATGTGTGTGTGCGTGTGTGTAGGGGTGTGTGTGTGTGTGTGTGTGGCCTTAGTCCCGAACTTATCCAGCAGTGTCCGTCCTTGTAAAAGAGAGCAAAGGTGACAAGGGGACATCAATAACAAAACCAAAGCAACCCCCAACTGGTCTCCTTGTAGAATGCGACGCTCGGGAATAGGAAGGGCGACTTTAGTTAGAGCTGTTGGAGGGAGGGAGAGTCAGAATGGGCTCAGGGTTGGACGGCGCAAGAGGGGATTGGCCTGGTTTGGTGCGTCGAGTTGCTGCCTCTGGATTTGTCGTTTCATCGAGGGGCCGAAGACGCTGAAACGCTGGGGTGGGCTGTCTAGGGTGGGCTCTTGACTTGGGCTTGATTAGGCACTTTCCCAGCAATTACAGCCTGCAGCAGTCTCTGGATTGGGGGGTGGGGAGGGCCGCCTTCTCCTTGCGGTCCCTTCCTGATGCTGAAGCTGACGCTGAACCTGAAGGATGCTCGCTGCCAGGCACCTTTCGGCTACGGCCCGTGGCGACTCGGCGGGTTCGGGGAGGGGGCGAACGGACGCCAAAGCTAAGGATGGTTTGGATTGTTGTTGGGCCTATCGTGTGTGTGGTCAAGGTCCAGACGTCACTAGACTCTGGTAAATTGCTGCCAAAAGCCCCCCAGTGCTCCTCTAGCGCAGGTAACACGGATCGTGGGTGGCTGTTGAAGTCCGATTTGCGTAAGATCACCGCGTGTGTTACACTACAGACAGAGAGCTTCGTTCCTGTCCGAGAAATCCAGGGCTCGCTTGGTGGAGGTGGCCGTGGCTTGTCGGGGTGAGAGAGAAAGAATGCGGGATGTGCAGCAGGGGAAAGGGAGAATTGGTTGATCAGACAAGATTGGGTTGCGCTACCGCCGGGGATTGGGCGAATCTCGACGGGTCTGGAATGAATCGAGCGGTCAAGGAATGCCCATCGTCCGAGAGAGGAAGAAGAGGAAGGGGACAGAATGCGTGGAAGGCGTCTCCTTGATTCCAGTCTTTCTTAGATGGTAAGGACAGGCAAGCAAGGTATGTTCCATAGACTTATCACCAGCAGCGCCGTTCATCCAACATCTGACAGTCAATTGACAATTAATGCGCTCCTTGTGTGTAGCTGGTCGCTCGGACTTTCCGCCAGGCAGGTACCTGGGTTAGGCTACCTACCGGTAGTATAGACTGTATAGATAGGACGGCAAGCTCCAAGTTTAATTGATGACAGCATTTTCATATAAGCTGAACGGCAAGAGAGGGGAACGTAATTTCCCAGGGAGTTTTGGCTGCAAACAAACGACGCGAAACACGCCCATTCGCTGTGCCTCTGAATCATTTACATCATCTTGCCAAGAAGGGCCGGTCACTTGACTGCTACCCCCGCGGCGCCCATGTCATCTCCTTGTCTTCCTTAGAGTCCACACGCGATATCGCCATCAAGCCCAGCCCCTATTTCTGGACATCAAACCAACCCGTTCAGCGCCGATGACTGCCACACACGCCACAGGTCTGGCATATATGATCATCAGTGCAATCCGTGGGGAATCAAAGCTCGGTCGAACGAAAGCAGAGGCAGTAGCAGTCGCCGCATGAGGTTGAAAGGAGGGAGATCACAACAGGATCGATTGAAAGAGAAGAAAAAAGAGAAGGAAAAAAAAAAAAAAGGGTACGTAAATCAAAGGACAGCTACTTCCTTCCTCCTGCAGGTACAGTACGAAATCCCCGTTGGTGCCCCGCCCTCTAACCATCCGTCCAATCATGTCCCGCTGCTCCTGGTCAAGCTTCCCGCGCGTGCTGCACGAACGAACGGCGGGGCCGCAACCTTCATCCAAGTCTGACAAGCGACCCTGACTCCTCTATGGCCTAGTGGTCGAGGCCTGGAGGTCCTGCAGTGCACCCAACACTGAAGGAAGTCGGTTCGAATCCGGCTAGAGGATCCCACAGACCACTTTGTATACACACAGTGTCCTTTCCTTTCTATAGAGATACCCATAGTGTTCTACGTCCCTAAATATTAAGTGCTCTTTAGGACTTTCTTGGGTAGGGCACTCTCTGGCACAGTGTATCGACGTTTTCTCCTGAAGATCAGGTTTTCGTCTTTCAACAGTGTTCATCAGCCTCTCTATGAGAGCAACAGTGTATGGCTAGTCATCTAGGTAGATAGAGACAGCTAATAAATAGTATACCTGGCGACCCCTACGGGGAGATACGCCTTGTACTATACCTCAAGCGACCCTGACCCGGTACTCGAGATTGATCACGTCGGCAGGCCGCTTCGTTACTCATCCTCAATCCTTCTCATATTTACTGGGTATTACTGAGTACACAGCTGCATCCACAAACAGAGCCCAACCCCGATGACGGGTGGGGGGACGGGACAGGAACATGTGTTTGCCCTTTGACGCCTTCATCCTTGCGACGACACATGGCCCAGCCTGATGGACGGGGCAGAGAAAGGTCAACTGACTACCACCCCAGCGCCTCGCGGCGTGCGGTTTCGTCACTTCAGGCCTCCTCCCCAATCTTTGAATCCCGGTTTTGCTCTCCAAATTCGTAATTTCGCACCTTAGTCAGGGGGGCAGCAGTGCCAGAAGGCGGCCCACAGACGTTTATTCCCAAATACCGTCCGCTCGGGACTAGTGCACAGACGGACGAGATGACTCTGCTGCCGGGGGGATGAACTCGCCCTATGCCACCCATATCCAAGCACGTCTTTATAATCAATGCCCTCAGCCCTCTCCTCCAAGGGATGGCGAGGTTGATATTGCTGTCTGCTATGTGCACAAGGCGCATGACTCCCACCTTACTCCGAGGTCGTATACACTTGCTCCTATCTTGGTATCGATGTCTTCTGGCCGGTCTAATGACAAGTTCCCGGGGAACACAGAGTGCACCATGTTCGGTCGATGCTCGGGTGCTGCTGATCTTGTCCAATCTCGCATTCGCTTTGATCATCTTACAGGCATCGCGCCTCTCGTAGGTATAGTATATAACACAATATGCCGCAACTCCGTCGGCTCCAACGAGACAAGTCTATACAAAACTGAAGAGGGCTTGTGCATAACTTTTACCTTCTTCCTGTCCCAATCGGTGCTGTCCTAGCCGTGACTCGCACAAACCTGAACGCTGCGGCAGGCCAATGCCAAGAACGTAACTTGGTGCCAATAAAGGTTCGCCGCCTGCGCCAAACCCGAGACCTGATCCTTTTCTTTAATCATCCCGAGTTCACCTGAACACCGGGTCGTTCAACTCCATCATCCATTTAATTACCATTCACCCGTCCTTTTCCTATGAAGGAATCATTCCTTGAGGTTGATGTTGCCCCGACATGTTCTGCATCTGCATCGGTCTCGGAGCCTGAGCCATTGCGGGGCTGGCGTGATGGCTCGGCGGCCGTTGGCCTTGCCCCATCCCCTGCGGCCCTTGCTGTCCCTGCGGACGAGCCGGGGTCTGGAATGCCGGCTCCTTCTTCGGATCAGCATTGGGGAACAGCGCTTGAAGCTTCGTGTAGAGCTCGGTAAGGTACTTGGATCGCTCCTCGCGGTCTATTGTCGGGTCTGGGTTGTTCTCGGGAACGTCGCCAGGAGGTGTCGAGTTGCGTATTTTCAGTGTCATGTTCAACGGCGGGGAGGAAAGGTACGCGGGGGACGGCGGGACTTGGACGTTGCCCTTCCTGTCAGCCAGAGCAGCCAAGTAGGCAAGATTTGCTTGAAGTCGCCGCATGCAACTGGGGAAATGTCCATTAGTTCTGCTACGCCATGAAGAGACCTCCGCTGCTGACTCACTGGTTGTAATCCTGCTGAACAGCCGACTCTTCTTGATTAGGTTTCCTTGCTTGTTCTGCTTCGCCCGACGTAGCCGCTTCTTTTTTCAGCTCGCTCAGGGTATGTTGCAGCTGCATCGACTCAAACAGCAGTTCTTGATTAATTTCCAGCAGCAAGGAGAACCGCTCCTGCTCCCGTGACTCGCTGCCGGGGCTGAGAGGAATGGACAACAGCGACGCGCCATTCAAACTCGCGCTCTGGTGATGCTGGGGAAATGTAGGTGTCTGAGGAGTCGTTACAGACGTCGCATGCTGTTGTACGGCAGTCGTGGGGGTTTGGCTAAGAGACTGAGGCTGCGGCGTCGGAAATTGCGACTGCTGTTGCGGATGTTGAGCTTGTTGCTGTTGATGCTGCTGCTGGGTGGATTGTTGCTGTGGCTGTTGCTGCTGCGATTGTTGTTGAGACTGAGGTTGTTGCGGCTGCTGTTGAGGCTGCGGGTGCGGCTGTGGCTGGTGATGCTGCGGTTGATGCTGTTGCGGCGCCTGCTGCGAGTTTTGTTGCTGCTGAGAATGTTGATGTTGCTGCTGCTGCTGATGTTGCATAGTGTTATTCGGGGAACCGTGTCCCTGTACCGCGCTCATCGGCCTTGAAGGAGTCGAGCCTAACGGCATGCCACCTTGGTTTGGTTGTCCCTGTCCTTGCTGATGTTGTTGTTGTTGTTGTTGTTGCTGCTGCTGCTGCTGCTGCTGCTGCTGCGCCTGCTGAGCTTGCATGCGTTGTTGTTGTTGTTGCATCATAATTTGCTGCTGTTGCTGAGGCGTCATGCTCGCGTTCATCGGGAAGCCTTGCATTCCGCCGAAGTTGGGATGTTGACCGCCCGGCGCGGGCATGTTGGCGCCGTAGGGATTGCTCTGGTAGGGGTTTTGAAAGGCCACTGGTGTAGACATTGAGGTCAGCGAACGCATGTTTCCGTTAATGAGGTTTGGATGATTCTACGGCGTCATGTCTGACGCGTAGTGGTGATGGTAGCAGTGACGCGCGGTAAATCTAGGACAGCCGCGTTTCCGTCGCTTCCCGCCCTCTGTTTCGGTCACCATGGGGAGACGCATGCTGCCATGGCAGCATCAGAGGGCGCAGCAGAGATAAGAGGCTTTACCGAACGTCTCTGTAGGGAGGGAAGCACAAGGAGAAACAGGGCGAAGAGAACAGCTTACTTTGGCCATTGGCAGCCATGTGCGGCATGCCGGCGTTCTGCATCATGCCTGCAGGACCAGCGCCCGACATCATGGCGGGATTGGGTCCGCCGACAAAACCGGACTGGCCACCGGGCATACCAGCGAATTGATTGGGATTGTACATCATTTGTTGCCCGGCTTGATTTGAGACTGATCCTGGCTGCATGGGAGAGTTCTGGTTTGAGGGTGGGGCGCCGGTGTTGAAGTTCGGAGGGACATTGGAGAAGCCGTAACCGGGAGTGTACATGGCTGGGACGGGAGGGGAAATATGGTGAGCGCAGAGCTGCTATTATTATTATGCTTTTTTTTTGGGGGGGGGGGGGGGGGGCCGAGAAGTAACAGGTCGAAGGGGAGAGGGGGTTTCCAAGAGACCTAGTCGTGAAGAGTAGCAATAGACTCTGGCTTTCAGACTCGGTCAGAGTCAGGCACGGGCTGTCTGGCTGGGCTACGCTGGGCGGGAGGTGGGAGAGACGTGGTGGTCGCAGCGGGCAACGTTGCGACAAGTCGAGAACAAGGAAGAGAGCGGCGGGCGGCGGGAGGAGGGTGTGGAGTGAGTCGAGGTGGTCCTGAGCCTGTCCGGACTGCAGGTTGGCTAGGCTGGCGGAATGACTGACTGGTTTGCTGGTGATGGGCGGTGGAGCAGGGGGTGCCACCATCAACTAGCTGGGCTGTCTCTCAGATAAACGAAGACTGACAGCCAAAGTCTTGGCCCAATGAGGTGAGGTGAGGGAGCGATTCGACGTGAGGGCCAAGGAATGTATTTCGTGTCAAGGTACAAGCATACATCCGGCACGAATCCGATTGTGCCTTGTCTGCTTTCGGGAATGCCTGGCTAGATGATGCGACGGGCGTCTAGGATAGGGCTAGCCTGTTTGCCTGGGTCTCGTCTGTACTCGTCGACTGTATGCCCGTTCGTCACGAGGAAGACGACAACAGACGGCACGGGGGGTGTGAAATGGTTAAATTGGGGGAGGAGAGAGTTGAGAGATGGGTAAGGTGAGAAAGGACAGAGGAGAGGGGGCTGATGGGCGAGACTGATGGGTGGTGGATGGGGCGTTAGAGTAGGGATTGCCGGCAAGAGATGAGGCGGAAGGGGTCGTGAGTTGAGATACGTTGTTGTCGGACGAGTGGCCGCGGTGCCAGGCAAACAATAGAGGCGCCAGCAAAGTGACACAGGCGCGGGCCAGTGAGACAAGCCTAATGACAGGCAAGCTGGTGTCAGACTCTGGCCGGGCTGAGGCTTGATTCAGGGCCAACGCCGAGCTTGATAGGGCAAGGGAGGTCAGGTCCCACGAGGGTACTTCGATGAGAGAAAGAGGCAGGGAGGAACGGAGTGGGAGGGTAGGTGGCAGGCGCAAAATGGCACGGTACGAGATGGTACAGTACGGAGCGGAGCGGAGCGAACCGACAGGAAACCACAAGGAACAGTCAGACGACAACGGTCTACGTGTCCGTGGATGGGTGAGAGGACCTCAAATGCGGCCGTGGTGTGTGAGTGACGGTGCGCGTGGAGCAGCAAGCGGAGAGGAAGAAGCGCGGTGTGTCGGTGTCGGTGTACAGTGTAAGGTGAGGTGAGGTGAGGCAGGAACGGACGGGAGTGGTCGAGGCGTGTGCAATGCCCAGTCTACGTCAGAAATTAATCATGTGAGCGGGCTGCGTACGTGTGAGAGATATCGGGGTACCGGTGTGCGTCGTGTGTTGTGTGTGTGTATGTGTGTGCGTATGTGAGTGAGCGAGCGAGTGTGTGTGTGTGCGGTGTCGACCAGGTGTTGGAGGCAGGAGGGAGAGGCAGAAACAGAATTTTTCTTGCCTTGCTTTTCCCGGGGGCGCGAGCGTGGGCATCTGGGTCTGGTGAGGGGCCATGGAGCCTGACATGGGCAGCATCCCAAGGGGACCGCGCCCGAGGTCTAACAGTACCTAACAAGGGATACATACCTATACCTATTATTCACGCCGGTGGTGAAGGACTACTACGTAAGTGGGAGCTGCGGGAGCCGAGGCGTCGTTTCTTACTGGTTGGCGAACCATGCATGAACACCCCATTAGACCTGACAGGGATTTGCCTGCAAGCCACCCAGGATCCTTCCTGTTCCCTTCATGTCCTCGAGCTCCCTGTTCGTGAGTCGCATCTGACGGACGGACAGGACAGCACGGCATGTCTACAACATTGACCAGCCTAGTTGAATGTCGCCAGCTTCTAGACTGTGTCCCAGCACAAGCACCTCCGCCAGCTGCCCGGGTTCTACCAGGTCATGTCTGTACATAACACTCTATTCTCTTGCGCGATACGGGGGGGGCGACGTGATTTGCCTGGCAAGGTGTGGCTTCCTGGCTGGACACTACGCTGACCCCTCTGGTCTTGACAAGAGTTGTTCACTGACCAGGGAAACCTGGTAGAAAACCTCCGATCAAGATATCGTCACATATGAGTGGGCGACGTCGGCCAGGAACCTACAAGCTCTATTGAAGTTGTTATGCTCTCGTTGTGCTACATTACACACGTACCTTGATACCCCCCGAAGCGCTCCATACCTCGGCTCTGTCTCATCGTTCCATAACTTGGTATGACACCCAACACCTCACGCTACAAATCCAGTTGGCAACAAGCCTTTGAATGTCGTGTCCCACCAGGACGCATACGTCTTTCCATACGTCGAGTTGCCGTGCAAGACGTCGATAAAGTGCTGTGCCACAATTTCCGCTATACGAGGATATTCGTTAGCCCGAAGGTCTAGAAATGAAACCGGAGTTTTCCGTGAACTTACATGCACGCTCGGAAGGATGCAACTCGTCGTACCAGAGGAAGCTCGCCTTGGGCTCTGGCGAGTTCACGCACGTCACCGTCACTGGGTCGCATACACGGTAGGGCGCCATCACGTTTGGCGGCGAGGACAAATATTTTGACGGCTCGGCGTGGACGTCCCTCAATAGGGTGTTGACGTCGAAGACAGAAAAGCTCGCGCCGGGCCAGCGCTTTCTGACCAGTAGATGGAAGGGCACACCGTAGTCGAATGCCGTGTTGACGCTGGTGCTGTACTCGAGCATCTTGTACTGGGTCTCGGTCGTGTTATAGCTCGTCTTGTTGGGCCAGAAGATGCTGTTCCCAAAGCCGCCAAGCTCCGTGGCGGCGTAGAGCGGTGATTGCTCCAGCGGCGCTATGTTGAGGAGGACGAAGTGCCGTCCGCCCGTCGCGTAGATATTATCAAACACTTCCCACACACAATTCACGTAGGAGGAGATGGTTGTCCCCGGCGCATTGGAGTCGGTGAGGAAGGCGCCATACCCCAAGTCGTTCGTGCCGATCCAGAGCGCGTAGACCGTGTTGTTGGCCTCCCTGTTCGAGTAGAGCGCGTTAAAGGCCGTGTCGACCTTGTAAGCCGGGATCTCGTAGTCCAGAACAGACGGGAACGGCTGATGAATGGCGGCAAAGTTACGGGAGATGATCTTGTTCGAGCAGGTGGCGCCACCGACGGCGTAGTTGTAGTACTTGGCCCCGGTCGAGTTGGCAACGAACCGGCCCCAGGCGTACCCGCCGCTCGCCGTGGCGTTGCTCGGCGGGAGAAGGACGCCCGCGGGCGGGGCGGAACCGTTGTTGTTGATGAAGTAGCCGAGCCGACCTTCGTCAGTGTAGCTGTCGCCGAACGTCACCAAGTTCTCGAACTTTTTGATACCGCATCCAAAGGCCGCTGCCACCGAGGCCAAGGCTGCGATAGGCAGAAACAGCATTATCGTAGTAGAAGACGCGGGGAAATATCGGTCACCGAGAGGGCTGCCTGAATGTGTCAAATAGAACAAAGATGGACGGAAGGGGACAGTCACTATATATCACTGAACTCTCTGGCAAGAGGGGCCGCCTTCGCAAAGTCGGCCCTTGAGACTTAACACTCTGCATCATGACGTCGATGCTTCGTCCATTTCATCCCGGACAAGGGAACTGTGGACATGGTGTGGTCGCCTCAGAGATAGGCCCGCCGTGATTAGTACCATTCATCTCCGCCTGTGGTTGTGATAGGGGCGGTCACGAACTGCAGCATGCAGACGGCAGGCGAGAAAGTGCATGGTTTTGGTTCCGGGGATCCCTCGATCATGGGGTGCGATGGTGGTTGAAGCGGGGTAGTAGCTTCGCTTTGTTGGGCAGCCGGTGCAAAAGCGATTTGATCATGTGCTCATAATCAGGCTGAATGCTGGTCTATCTACTCCCAGGCCGGGCGGATGGAGCGGTACTTGTTGGCTAGAATGACCTCAGGAACTTGACTAGGCGGGTAGTCCGATGCGGCCATAGCTAATATGTGACGACGTTATGTCGTCGAGCGGTTGAGCTTCTCCCCCCCCCAGTAAAGCTGTATTGAGTCGCGTAACTCTGCTTCCGACTCATGGGTGAGTGAAAAGATACAGTCATGGAGAAAACATCATTCATCGAACTCCACATGCCAACCGTTCTGGAGAGTTGTGAGAGTAACAGAGCGTACGCCAATTGATGCTCTGCACCCACCTCTTAAACCCGGGGAGGGGGGCGCTGGCCGGGGAGTGCCAGACGGCGTGATTCTGAAATGCTAGCTAAAGCCCATCACTAGCAACGTGCACTGCGCCGAAAGAGACGGCTGTTGTGGCACAGTTTCTGTGCATTTTGTGAGATATCGCTTTGGGTAATAACCTACGATGTTGTAAGCAATTGGTAGCTTCGGCGAGCCTTGCCTGACCCGGGGCGGTGCAACAAGGGCAGACGAGCCGATGCCGAGCGCAACGGCGTCCGGAGCTTCCACTTTCAAGCCGACTTACATACAGGTCATATTCGGGATTGATACGCAAACGCGTGCAATAGGTGTCCCGATATGCGCTCCTCCTGGTGAGAGTCCTGGGTATTGAAATTTCGAAGTGGAGAGTTGGTTGGCGTCAATAGAAGGTCATTGGCCAATGGTCAGTAACAATAACCCATTTCCCCCCACCCCCGGGGGCAGGTGCCACCACATGGCTCCGGGGTCGGCGGTTGCAAATGTTGAATTGACGGAAGATGCATTTTGCAGGGCCCATAGTTGACTCAAGCCGACGTCCCATGAATGAGTGAGATATCGATATAACGAGACTGTCCGAATTACAATCCTGCCGATCTCTCAACTTATGCGCGGGTAAACTCAGCCGAAATGTCGCCCTTCAGCCTTGAAAAATGTGCGCGTCCAAATATTCTGGCCCTTGAGCCTTATCGTTGCGCCAGAGAGTAAGTCACACACGGAATGGCACGTCTCGCTCGCACGAGCAGGATGCTAACAACCTCTTTTAAGCGACTACAAAGATGACGGGACCAACGTCCTCCTCGACGCAAATGAGAACGCCTACGGTCCCTCTTTGCAGCCCAACTTCGAGGCTGGTAACCTAGGCATCGACTTCCTCGGCCTAAACCGGTACCCCGACCCGCACCAGCCGGAGCTCAAGCAGCTGCTCTGCGACCTGCGTAACACCCACGCCCACACGGCTAAGAACCTGAAGCCCGAGAACCTCTTTGTCGGTGTCGGTAGCGACGAGGCCATCGACGCCCTGCTGCGGTGCTTCTGCACCCCCGGCAAAGACCGCATCCTGACCTGCCCACCGACCTACGGCATGTACTCTGTCTCGGCCCAGATCAACGACGTGAGCATAGTCAAGGTCCCGCTAAAGCCCGCCCCCGGGTTCGGCATGGACACCGACGCCATCCTCGACACGTTGAGCCGAGAGGGCGACAGCATCAAGCTCGTCTACCTCTGCACGCCGGGCAACCCCACCGGTTCGATGCTGGCCAAGGAGGACGTCCAGAGGGTCCTCGAGCACCCGACGTGGAACGGCGTCGTCGTCCTCGACGAGGCCTACATCGACTTCGCGCCCGAGAACAGCTCGCTGGCCGAGTGGGTGCTCGAATGGCCCAACCTCGTCGTGATGCAGACCCTCTCCAAGGCCTTTGGCATGGCCGGTATCCGCCTTGGCGCAGCCTTCACCTCGCCGCCCATCGCCCGCCTCCTGAACGCCATGAAGGCGCCGTACAATATCTCCACGCCCACGAGCGCGCTCGCTCAGTGCGCCGTATCCAAGAAAGGGCTGGCTGTCATGCGCGCCAACCGGGCCAAGATCTTGGC
The DNA here is from genome assembly GCA_020631755.1 of Colletotrichum sublineola. NCBI lineage: Eukaryota > Fungi > Ascomycota > Sordariomycetes > Glomerellales > Glomerellaceae > Colletotrichum > Colletotrichum sublineola. The sequence goes on along the minus strand of JAHSQG010000006.1, from coordinate 2,814,721 downwards.
GCAGCGGGACCGCATAATCGCCGAGCTGCCCAAGGTCCCCGGCGTCGGCAGGCTGCGGGGCGGCACGGAGAGCAACTTCTTGTTGTACGAGATGCTGGACGTCGCGGGGAACCCGGACAACGTCACGGCGCTAGCCGTGTACGAGCGGCTGGCGGAGGATAAGGGTGTCGTCGTCCGATTCCGCGGCAAGGAGCACGGCTGTTTGGGGTGTCTGAGGATCACGATCGGCACCGAGGACGAGGTTACGCGGTTCCTGGCGTCCATCGAGAAGGTCTTGAGCGAGGTCCGCAGCGCCGGACGGCAGGCGGAAGAGGAAAACAAGGAGGCGGCAGCAAGTGGTGTAGTCGCTTAGATAATGTGGGATAACTTATTCATAGACAATAGAACAATAGAAGACACAGCAAAGACTTGTACTAGTGACCTGCCCAATAACCCCTTGGTTCGTTTAAAGAGAATTTTACACTTGTGTCACTCATATCAAAAAGCCTTGCTGGTCTAAGGGGCGCGATTGCTTCCCAGGATGGTACAGGGTGCCAGTTGCGCAGTCACGTTGGGAATGCCTTTGACATTGTCGCAGTTGTGTATAGAGCTAACATCATACATGCCCTACCGTCGAATTGTCGCTTAATAACCAACTATTTCTTCATCAATAGAGAGATACGCGAGAGGACAACGCTAAGCGCATTCATGTTCCAAACCGTCGTCCATCGTCCACATCATTGGTGGAACCCGATACCCGGCACGGCCCCTCCCCCAGTCCCCTATCTCGCTGTATGACCGTACGGATACCAGACACTTCTTTCACAAAGACAAGGCCCGCGAGGCGATGAAGGCCCCCCAGGATTCACCAAATAGGACTAGTGTTAAATTTGGTGGCGTGGCTGTTTCATGTGTCGAGTCCAAAGTAACGGAAACCCGAGCTAGCGGCTCTCAAGTAGATCATCTCGCCTTCGCTAGAGGAACGGAACGCCCAATCAGCGGCTCCTCTTCAACACACAGGGGCTGTATGCGCTGGTTAACCGGCGTCGGAGGTTGCTGGGAACACAATTGGTTGTCAACTGGTCAATCGCCATCCAACCATCTCATGTCTCGTAAGCTGAGATGAACGCTTCTGCGCTGGGGGCTGCAGCTGAGTTCTGCTCTGCAGTCCTCTCCTCCCGCTGCTCTGGTCATCTGGAAAGGAAGAGTGGGGGGGGGGGGGGGGTTGTGCAGATCAGCGCGCCTGTGTCCCTGACTAACGCAACCGCCATTTCTTTCTCCCACCAACCGCCTCTCCCCTCTTTTCCCCTCCAAGGTACATGGGGGGGACCAGAGCCATTCGAATACACTACAGCAAACTCCCCTGACCTGACCAGTAGTCCTAGTTCAATCATTGTCCAGGGATGAAGAGGGGTCGACGAACCGACAAGGGCCTATCCGAGAAGCTTGTAGGCTGTCAGAGTCTAAAAGAGAAGTGAGACGAGGGCTGAGTCGACGGCGATCCCGTCCATCCGTTGGCTGGCGCCGTCTTCCCTCCTTTCCAATGCACCGACACCCTTGCGAATGCACCATGTATACAATACCCGAGTGAAGAAAGCCCGAGTGAAAGCGCTGCCTCACACGCCCCCAGACCCCAAAGGTTTGCGACGCCCTTGTCATTACTGCGGACGCCTCATCTGCTTTCCGGAGGCCCGTCTGCTCCGTGCCGGACAAACTTTTGCCATCATCATGGGTTGCTGCTTCTGCTGTCTCTCGACCTTCTTTCTCCAGCACCTCCCCTCGTGAACCGGCGTTTTGCTCCCAGGGCTCCTCACTTTCGTTCCCTCAGCGAGCTTCCTCGCCCGTAGTCCTTCATTGACCCGCCGATTGTGATTTCAGAAATATCGTTCTCAGGATACACTTGAGCAAGCCCACACTCCTTTCGACTTTCGCTCGTAAACAGCTTCGCCCCAACCCCGCTAAAGCCATACTGTACAGGCCATCACCAAGCAGCTTTTCATGATGGTGTTCGTTAGGCCTGCTCTACTCGCTTCCGTAGCGGCCGTTACGGTGTCTGCCTTCACGGCGCCCAACACACTTAATGTCACCAACCCAGGTCAGTATAGATGAACTTTGGGAGCTCTCATGCGGACAGATCTAATTATTTTTTAGATTCTGTCAAGGCAGTTGCTCGCAGTCTTGCCTTTGGCGCCATGTCATACTACAACGGCAATGTTTCCAGTGACCCAAAAGTACGTCGGAATGAGTCCGGCAAAGAATGACTTGGATCCTTGCAGAGCCATACGACCGAGAAACTAACACACGCCTAGATGGTCGGTGACTTGCCAGAACCGTACTACTGGTGGCAAGCCGGTGCCCTCTGGGGCATCATGTTGGATTACTTCCACTACACCGGCGACGCGACTTACAATGACGTGCTCACGCAGGCTCTCACGGCCACCGTCAACACCGGTCCGAACTTTGACTTCATGCCCCCGGAACACGCGTCGGAGGAGGGCAACGATGACCTCGGCTTCTGGGGCTTCGCCGTTATGGCCGCTGCTGAGGATAACTTTCCCCAGCCCAACACCAGCGTGCCTTCCTGGCTCATGATGGGCCGCAACATCTTCAACTCGCTCGCCACGCGCTGGAACATGACGCACTGCGGCGGCGGCCTGCTGTGGCAGATCTACGAGACCAACCCCAACGGCCTCAACTACAAGAACTCAGTCAGCAACGGCGGCTTCTTCCAACTCGGCGCGAGGTTGGCCGCCGCCACGGGCGATGCCGCGTACGTTGCCTGGGCCAGCCACGTCTGGGACTGGTCCGTCAACGTCGGCTTCATCGACCAGAACCTCAAAGTCTACGACGGCGCTGACTCTCGCGACAACTGCACCAAGACGAACTACCTGTCCTTCACCTACTCCACCGGCATCTACCTCTACGGCGCCGCAGTCATGGCCAACCACACTGGGGACGAGATCTGGAAACAGCGCACGAGAAAGATGCTCGAGACGGCGCGCTCGAGCTTCTTCTCTCCCGCCGCGAACAGCACAAACATCATGTACGAGCCCGCTTGCGAGACGGTCAACACGTGTAACAATGACATGAAAACGTTCAAGGGCTACCTCGCCCGCTTCCTCTGGAAGTCGGCCATCGTCATGCCTGAGCTCCTCCCCACGGTTAGGGAGATCTTGGTCCCGTCCGCCCTTGCCGCGGCCAATGTGTGCGAGGCCACGGAGACGAACGTGACGTGCGGCCAGAAGTGGTACGTGGGTGGCAACGACGGCAGCCTGGGCCTCGGCCAGACCATGAGCGCCCTCGAGATCGTCCAGGGTCTCGTCGCCCGTCAGTAGTAGGTCTTGGCTTTTGCTCGCCCCTCCAAGACCCGCCCACGCCAGCCGAGCCGTCTGTCGTTTGTCGTCTCCACCCTCCTTCCCGCCGCCTCGTTTGTTATGTTTTGAAACAGGCTGGGAGACTTTGCAGTCTATCAGTGGGGGGCAACACAACTGTCCGTCTGGCTGTAGCACATGAACATTGTTGCAGAAACGGAACGACACTAATAGCAAGGTCGGCCCCACATTTAGCAACACCTTGGTGCCTGTGGACAACTCGACGGCCTCGAACGCACAGGATAACGGCGCCATTCACGTAGAGTGGACGAAGTCGAGGAACTTTGGTGCCATCCTGCTTTTCTGGGTACTTGGGCTGTTCTGACTGGGGATAGAGGCATCAAGATGGAAAACAAGGGGTAGTGTTTGCATATTCCGTAGCATCAGACTGAGAGGAAGAAAAGACGGAAAATGATTCAAGAAAAAAGAAAAAGAAAACAATAACCCACACATTGTGCATAGCCAGCGCGTCGTCGATACGTAGAGCCTTGCACGGTCGAGGTTCGGACCAATCATTGGTTCCACAACAGACAGCAGACCTCATTTCAGGGTTGCCTACCTGGTATCGTTACGGCCAATGGCTTTGGCGGGCGATCGCTTGTGTCTACTCTAAGTCCTCGCTCATCGGCCAAGATAACTCACGGTAAATAGAGAGAGAGAGAAAAAGACAAAAAGAGCGGAATGTCTCATAAATATTGTGCAACACTGGGCGAGGAAAAAAGCAGCCGCCTTCTCCTCTCTCCCCTGCTGATGCATAGGTATTTGATTTCAATCGTTAAACTCTTGATCGTAAAACTTGTACAACGCCGATACGGGGGTATAACTCCAGAAATGGGAGAGCGCATCGTGAGAAACAACAAAGCCCTGAACGGCGAAACCCTGCTCGACAGAGAAAGTGGTGGGCGGGTGAAAACGAAAACACAACAGGCCTCGCCAAAAATCCGCCATATATACCCTCTGAAGATGACGGCAAAACTCCAGTAATGTGTGATCCCCTATCCGCCAATAGCCAGTCCGGGATTTCCCATGCTTTCCTGTTTTGCTTCGTATGCTGCCTTTTTTTTTCCCATCAAAAGATCATTCGGGTTTCCTTTTTCTTTGCTCACTCGTTGAATTACTCGGCAAGTCGGGGTTGTCAGTATGTAGCTGATTGCGCAACTTGGTGTGTGTCGCTCGCGTGAATGATCCCGCTCTTTATGTTATCAGAGTGACAGCAACCATGCTACATAACGACGCGGCGAGAGTCCAGCCTAGACCAAGACGCGAGGCAGCGCTAGGGTTGGTCTCTGCGGGTAATGCGGAGGAGATGGTGTCAGTGTAGAGGAAGTCGTCGTAGTTGGGATCGCCGGGCGCCGTGGTGGGCGACGGAGTTGCCGCAGCACCCTCTTCGACCAGTGTTAGGACGCCCCATTGCACCTCGGAGCCGGTCATGGTTGAGGTCCACGATACTTCGGTCGGGCCCGTGTGCTTGCCGTTGATATATCCGCTTTTTAAGCTCGAATACCCCGAGCATGTCGCAGCTGTCGTCCCGCTCAGTGTGCATCCGAGGTCAGCAATACTGTTTCCAGTCACAACATGGTTAGTTATGAGTGCATCTCGGAGACCGCGACGAAACTTGTTCGAGTGAGTGCACTTACAGCGTTGATGTTTTGGTGCCGTGGAACTGAAGCGTGTTCTCGCCCTCGGCAAAAACGAACGGGAACTCGACAGCAAGGTCGCAGTTGGGCGGTGTTTGTGGCGCGCAGAAGATGGTATACGTCGTTTCTTTAGCATTCTGTAGCAAAGCCATTGTCAGATCACGACGACATAGGGGAAGGAGGGCCTGGGGCGCTCCAAAGGTCGCCATACACTTGAAATTACGCTGCCCCGCAGTTGCGACCAGCTCTTAGCATCGTAGTGCGGTAGATAGATTGGAACAGTGGTGGTGGTATCGTCGGCGCAGACGGCGTTCGAAGAGAGGAAGCAAAATGACAACAAAGCGAGGAAAGGCTGTGGATAATGCATGGTGAAAGCACGGGGACGATGCCGAAGGCAAGCGGGCGGAATATCGAGAGATGGCTAGGTGCAGCAATGCTCAACGTCAAGTGCTGACTACAAAGGGTAGTGGTTCATCGGGCGAGGCGACCAGCTCCGTAAGTCGACAAAGCGAGACAATCCGTCGACCCGGCCTGACGGTACAGAAGCTGGAGCTGGACAGAAATGGGAAGAGTCCGTAGGTAATAGGATTAATGTGGAAGAACAGGTTTGAGGAAAGGCTGTCTGTCCTTTCTTGCGGCAGAAAGTGGACTCGGCGTGTCTGGTGGTATTGGTGGTGGTGGTGGTGGTGGTGAGAGATCCTTGCTACCGCATGGGAAAGACGTAGCGAGCCGTTCCACAGGCAAGCGTGCAACGATAGCGAAACAGCAAGCTCCTGTAGGGCGACGAAGTAGTATACGGGGCAGAGCTTATCGGCAGCGGTCAACCAAGGCGAGTGTTGCGGCTTGGTGGTGGTGCTGGTGTTGGGAGTGGGGAGAGATGTCGATTCCTTAATAGAGGTAAAGGGACATGGGGGCCGAGGAAGCCGAGGAAGAATTCCGGGCAGCGGGTTCTTGGTGACAAGAAGGAGAGAAAGGGCGCGCGCTCTGTCGGCTTTGCCAATGCGCCGTCCTTGCCGGCCAAGGCTGGGCAGGAGAAACAAGGTTAGCAAGTATGCATTCTTTTCTGGCAAAATGGGAGCCAAGACTTTGGCAAAAGGCTCAGCATCAGCAGAGGAAGAGAGGGTCGGTCGGAGGTGCGCCCCAGGTGTCTCCACGTAGGGCGAGAAATTCCCTGGTAGAGTGGTACACCCAGGTGGCTTGGTCCTTGTCTTCCGACTCTTCTCCAGCGCCGGCGCTGGCACTGTCAAGGAAGAGAGGCTTGGCAGCAACGCTTTTTTTTTGCATGCGATTCAATGCGCACCCGTCTGTTTTTCTTCTCGCGCGCTCTCTCCCCTCTCGCTCAGCTCTGAGCCAGCCAACTGAGGGAATGGGGGACCAACAGGTGTCGCCAGCAGCGAGAGGCGGGCGTTCACTTTTCATCCCCTCTGTCTTCTCCCACCAACACCACCACCACTGCCACGGGCGGCGGCCGGTGATGGCGGGTGCATGCTAACTGGGCTCGGTTATGGACATGAGGGAGTACTTCGTAGGCTTGTGTGTGTGCTGGACGGGCGGGTGGGCTGCGAGTGGGAAACGAATTGGGTGGTTGAGGAACATAGGATGAGAGAGGATGGAAGGGAAGAAAGCCAAGAAATGCCAAGACCGTAAGCTGCGAGGAGGAAAATACAAGTATGATGAATGGGGTAAGCACGGTCGTTTGAAATATGGGGTCTTGAGGGCTACAGAGATACATGATTGGACAAGATATGGCAGTAACCAGGAGCAGCAAGGGTATGGCACTGCACTGCACTGTCAAACCGCCAGGGTACCACTCTTTCGGCCCATTACCGGCCCCTCTGACCCGCACCGCGCTTTCCCTTCCCTTCCTGACACCGGCACCTGCTTGGGAAACTCTGCAACGCTCGGGAAACTCGTCATCGTACCTGTAGTACCTACAGTGCATAACTAACTACCTAGGTAGGTAGTCAGCAGCACCCTCACCTCACAAGCCCTTCTTGTCATTTTTTTTGCCGCCTCTCCCTCCACTGCATCGGAAATAAGACCATTCGAACAGGGTCACAACGTGGAACACCGAGATTACCTATCGCTGTTACAACTGATACCATGTGCCTAAGGTACCTAGGTATGTGGGTGTCCATCAGGTAGGTAGACAGACCCCTATTGGGAGCCGCCCACCCTCCTCTACTTTTTCCGCCCCTCGATAGGTTCCGCCATTTATCACTGATTCCCGGGGTCCCTCTTTCCGCTCGCTGCACCGACGGAGCCGAGAAAACACTGCCTCTTTGGAGCCTAACGTGGCCGTAGGTAACCATGGCATGCAGGATAGGGCGCGGAACAAGCCCGTTCAGTATTGTTGCAGCCGGAGAAAGTGAAGTGAAGTGCAAGAGCACAAAAAAAAAAAAAAAAAAAAAAGCTGATCACCACATCATCACCGTCTATTTGTCTTTCAGCCATGCTGATGCTATCATGTCTTGGCCATGCTCATCCCAGGTTTAGCCCACCGACGTTGACGCACAGTCCCGTCGCTCTCATCCGGTCTCTCATCGTCCCGCCTTCTTTTAGTCTTCAAGGACTTTCGTGATCCATCTTCGTCTGATTCCTTCCGCCCCGCCCGGAGCATCGCATAGCCAGGCGTCTCTCAGTCTCACCGCAATTGCCTTGGCGAAGCTTGGCCTACTGCAAACAAAACACCATCGCACCGCCGAGATGTGACGACAAGAAACAACAAGCCCGCCGTGTCAATGGCTCGGCATTTGCCATGGCGCCGAGTAACGTGAAAAAGACAATGGGGTTTGCACCTTCGTTTGCCCAACAAGACACCCCACTGGGCCTCGTGGGTGAGAGCATTGATGACCTGCCTTTCGCTTTGGGAATTCCTGAGACGATCGGCCCCCGGGCCGCCCGTCTGGGCTGCAAAAAGAAACCTCAACCGTTTTCCAAGTGCTCGGTTATGGAAAGCCCAGGAATACCATTAGTCCCCGAGGATTCAATGACAATCTCTATTGAAATCATATGTTGTTGGGCGATGACCCTTTCTTGTGCCTAGCAGAACCGACAACCTTCCAAGAAGGCCAGGCCAAAAGCCACATGCAACAATCTACGAATGCCATGCTGAGCACCAAAGAAATCGAGATGGCCTTCGGAGATCGGCATGTCCACATTGCGGCACGGTGGCATGCAGGCCGTGCATCATTGAACTAAACCCGTCCCTGTGCCGGTCTGCCGCACTACTTCTTGCTCGTACTACAATCAATTTTCTAGTTGTCTCTTCCATCTGGCATAAGAGCCCTAGATTGGTTGGTACACCTTTTTTACCTCTTGCTTTCCCAAACCAAGAGAAGAGGTCTTCCCCAAGCCATATTCAAACCGACCCCCTGCAGGGTTAGGAGCACCGCAGTGCATCCAAGTTATATCATGGGTAGAGGCGATGTGGGATCCAATCGGAAAAACCACCGACTTATGGCTGGCTCGGTCCAACGACGTGGGCGGTCCAAGGCAACAATGGGGAAGACACGAGCGCTTGACCGCAAGAGGCATGGACCCTATGGGCTGCGAATGCAAGAATGCGGCACAGTCCTCCAGAAAGGAAATGAGACTGGCAAGGGGTAACCGTATATCTAGTCGCAAAGGCGCGTGGATGCCTGCGAGAGAGATGCCAAGCATTTGCATTTGCAACATAGCTGAACCGGATATCATTCGCTATGAGGAGCGTTGCAAAGATTGTCTTGGCTCTCGTGGGCACTGCTGCGGCGCAGACCACGACGGTGGTTGAGGTCGTGAATCCCTATTTCGGAAACAACCCCTATGATGCTTCTGTTGTGGACGTCAGTCCCACCGCGACAACTTACGCCGTATACTGCCAGAAGAACAGCACCAACTACAACTGCCGGGACGACCCCGCCGGCCTAACTATGACCCTCGTGGGCGGCCCTTCGACTGTCGAGGTCCACGTCGAGCGGCCCAAGAGCGAAATGTAGGACCGACTCACACACAGCACTATCCCTAACTGCTCAGGGGACTTGAACAGGGCAACCGACCTGATCACGCCTTGTAGTTCGATTGAGTTCATTGGCACCATCTCGGGCGACCAGCTGGATTACAGTGCAATCGCTACACGGAGCGGGAAGATAGTCACCACCGCCGACATGGTCCTGTCGCCCGTAACAAACTCGGACGCACACGTGCCCCTTACCGTCACCGGCGGCATCGAGAAGCTGCAAGCCCAGACAACCGCGGCCTCGACGACGACGAAGCATAGCGGCGCGCAGACCGGCCCGACTGCGGCTGGCGCGGAGGCCTCTTCGACGTCAACGCCGAACGCCGTGGCGCCGCGGGCCGGTCATAATGATATTTTGGTCGGCTTCGCCGGCGCTGCTGGCCTAGCGGGAGCCATGCTGTTCTAGGCCACAATAGACGCATCGTTTTGAATGAGATTTGGACTTCTGCTGGTGGGCGGGGGGGCGAAGTGTTGGGGGGAGAGGAGAGTGTCAGACAACGGGCAAGAATCGATAGAACGATTTGCTGCCCTTTGGTACATGTCGGCTGAAGGGCGTTTCTACAGACAGGCAAATCAAACTCTTAGGCTTGTTTCAAGAGGAGCATGCTCAAAGGCGCATGTTTGTCGGACACCAAGATAGTCACTTGTTTCGATATCAGATAACGAGCCGGAAGACTCACGCCGCGAATAACTACGAAAAAAAGAAAGGAAAAAAAAAAAAGAGAGAGAGAGAGAGAGAAGAGAAGCATATAATCTCAGCACGGTGGCAACCCATCTTTGACCGTCACCCGCACTTAAAATTCTAGTGAGTGCTTCTCACCATCTGCTTACACACCAACAACAGACCCCCGACGCTAATTAACATTAACCCACAGTATTCGCCCCTCATCAACACATACATATATAGAAGGAAAAAGAAAGGCCAATGAGAAACCTTGTCGTTACCCTTCCTAGCCAGTCCCGCACTACCCTTTCTCTGATCCTCTATACGGGCTCTCCACTCGCTCTCTCGTCAAAGTCGACATGGAGCTCGGCGCACAGGTAGGCATCGCCCTCGGCTGCTTGGCCGGCGTGCTCCTCATATTTTGTACGGCGTGGGTGACCTCTACTCCGTCATGTCACCGCGCGCCCAGAAGGCCTACTTCCTGCGCAACGGCGGGGTTCCTGCTGAGACGATACCTGGTGTCTGATGGGGCCAAATGAGGTTTCGACACCGGGGCCGAGATGCTAGGCCTGGTACAATGGGGGACTGGGGAGCAGTTTTGGTAGATGGACACTGCTTAGTTGTCGGACAATCCGGACGGTGGCAGTTGATGATAGTCACCCATTGTCACCGACACCCCTATTACTTTACCTGAGAGGTAATGTTTCGATGAGGAACTGTGGAAAGTATCCTTCAATGCATGCCTCGATTCAAAAATTCTGTTTGGAAATAAAATCAAAAAATTGCAAAAGAAAGCTCTCGTATTATCCCTGAAGCCACGTCTCCCATGCCGAAACATAGGCTCGGGACTCATGACCAGGTCGGTATACCGTCAGATACCTTCTACACCACCCTGGAGGAACCCTTTTCTGACTTCTCATATGCTTGACTAAATGAAGATGTTGGAGTCACTGGTGAAAGGCCCTGTCCTCGCGACCATCCTGCCAGCTGGTGCAGTTAACACAGCGTTGCGCCTGTCAAGAAGTATTAGTCATTGCTTTGTTACTGAGCCCGGCTCTGCCAATAGAAGCACAAGGGAAATATACCGAGACTTACCTTGTTGCTAATCCGCTTGCGACAGTATCTGCACTTGACGGTATGCTTAATGATCGGGTCTGGGGAGAAAAATTGGAAGATGTGGGCCAGACCGTACAGGGAGATTCCAATGCAGAGAAACGAAACAAGTTGGTTCAGAAACGAGCTACCGCCATATGTTAGCCGTGGCATTGGTCTTCAGCTTGCTGTTCTGGTTATACGACGCGGCGCAATATTGAAGTTGGAGCACCAAGCGTGGTTTAAATAGAGTTCGAATATGAAGAAGTACAGCATTGAGAATTAATTTTTCTTTCTTTCCATGGGCTTGGCTTGGGCTTCAACGACAGACGAGGAACTTACCCATAGGCCAGGACAACGGCACCGTCATCCTTTGCGCGCTCGAGGGTTGTGTACCCGCTGCGGGTGTAGTTGGGGCCACCTTGGAGGACGGCAAATTTTTGCTCCATATTGCGGTTGAGCGGGAGGATGACGGAAATGGGGGGCATAATGATGTTCTGCACAAAGCTGTTGACGAGGCTGGTAAAGGCGGCGGCGATGCTGCGGAGGGGTAAGTCAGTGAGCTCTTCTCAGAATGTGTCCACCACCATGCCCCTTGGCGAGCAATTACGACGAGTGTACAACCGGATACCCACATCAAACCAAAGGCGATCTCGAGAATGTTGCCCTGCAGAGCAAAATCGATGAAGCCTGACCAGAAGCGGCGCGCCCTTTCCCGGCCACGACCGAGGAGCGAATCCTCCTCGCCGTTGTCGTTGTTGCCTCGCATATTGGCCGCCGAGGAGATGCGGTCTGCGAACGGAAGGGAGGGCATGCTGAGCGGTGCTTCTCAAACTCGGCTACTGGGAGAAGAAGAGATGAGTAGGCGTGCACAGGAAGTGTGCACTGGACGATGTAACAGCCGGTGTAGATCAAAGGAGTATGAGTTTGCCGACGTGTTGGAGGCTGTAAGGGGTGAGAGCGGGATGTAGTTGAGGAGTGGAGCAACCGGAAGGATCCAGGGTTTAGGCTCGGTCGGTCAAGGTTGGGGCGGTGGTTGCCTGTTTAGGGAGGAAGAATGACGTGCCCCACATTCCGGAGTGCAGGGTACCTACCGGAGTCGTGCAAGCGGGCCCGGAATTTCTTGCAAGGGCTTCTTCTCTGTAAGTAGGTGGGTGGGATATGAATGAAGTTGACAAGAATGAAGGCATCGGCAAGTATTTAAGCTGTTGACAGAGCAAAAACCGCATATGTCGAGCTCAGTAGATTTACAAAGCTTCATTTCATATAGCATAGGTCGATCGAGCACAGCAGACCCAGATACCAGCACCCAGTACAATCACTTATTGGTTCAATTTGGGATATTGTACACTATAATAGTGCATTCTATTGGCTTTGCATGCCCGAGCAATGGTATCTCCAGAACAAGGAAAGAAGGATCGTGACGTCGGAAATGGCCGTGGTATACCAGATATCCGGCCAGATATGACAAAGGTATCGTTGCAAAAAGTAACTTCAAGCAAAAAGAAGATCAGGACTAAAATCGAAACCGCTTTCGCGTCTGAGGTTTCCAGCCTGCGAGAATCGAATGTGCACTGATGTGGCTGGTTTATTTTATGGTTCTCCAGGGACGAGGTAGACTCATGCCATTAAAAGCTGCCCTTCTGGTGGCGCTTCTCGGTGAAACCTCGCCTGCGCGTCGACCGCCTCTCGAGGCAGAACTGCGTGATCCAGTAGATGGCCGCCGCGAACATGGTGGCGAAGGCGACCCACGAGATGATCATGAACTTCTGACCGGCCTCGGCCGATATGCCGATTTCCTCGCCCACGTCCGTGATCTGCTTCGCGCCCTCCTTGGCGCCGATGGTTGTGACGAGACTGCCGGCGAAGAGGACGAGGGCGGAGAGGATGGCGAAGAGGAAGTTAGTCAGAGTCATGCGCTTCTTGAAGCCAAGGAAGAAGGCCGCCAGCGACCCGAGGATGGCGAGGCCGGAGAAGGCAATGCCCAGGACATAGAGAACCCAGATGGCGAGGAGGGCCTTGTTGACTTTGTCCATGGTCTCCTCGATGGTGTCGGGCCAGTTGAGGTCGGCAAGGCTCAGGCGCAGGGGGCCAACGGAAAGTTCCTGGTCCAACATCTTGGTAAGGTTGACGTTGGCTGGCCGAGGGTTAGCGTTGCGTCATATAACCAGGACAGTGTGTCGATACTTACGACCAGGAGACGGATGGGTGCAGTTCGTGACGTTGAACCAGGCGTTGGACACGGTCACGTTGGGGGCAAAGTCGCCCTGACAAACGTCCATCAGGTGCAGCGAGTACCACTCGGAGATGCCCAGCTCGTCTGCGAGCCGGTCGGCCACGTCATTGCCCAAGTCGTTGAGAATGTCAGATACGCGGTCGCTGATGCCGTCGACGAAACGGTCGAGGAAGCCATCCGTAGTCGAGGCGGGGTCGGCCTCTTCGGTGGCGGTGGGAATCAGGTTGTATCCTAGGGTCGACATGTTGAGTCGGACGACGTCGTAGTCCTCCATGAAGCCCTGTTTGTGGCCGGCGAAGAGAGCCAGGAAAGAGAGGACGAAAGCCGCTATGGAAAGCACCAGGGGTACTATCACGGTGAAATGCATGTTGCCGGTGTCGGGGGATGTTTGGCTCTAGTTGGACAAATGGAAAGATGGATGTTATCGAGCAGGGCTCACAGCGGGCTGTGTGATGCAAGACCCGAGAGATACCTATGGAGGAATGAGGAGGAGGTACTGCCCATCAGTTGGCGATGGCAATAATCGAAAGCAAGAGTGTCTAGAAGACGAAACCAAGTGTTGGGCGGCAGAGGGTCCTGGCCTTAAAGAGGAAGAGCAAGCAGACTGAAAGCCACGAGTGAATCATAGCCAGCCATCTTTCAAGACACTCGAATGGCAATGATGCAACCAAGAAGACCCTGGCTGATTGGGTGTGAAGGAACGCACCAATGAAGGCGACGGTCAGGAACAAGGTCGACGGCCCCATCAGCGTCACTCAACTGACCAAGGGGGGAGTAAGTTAGCCACGTTTGCATGGTTTGCTGTGTGGAGAGGCCGAGTATTGAAGGGAGAGTAGCAGCCGGGCCGGGAAGCAAAGGGGTCCCCTAAAAAAAAATGATAGAGAGGGCATCATCTTGCGCATCTGGAGCGGGAACAACGCAGCAACTACACAGATACGAGCTTGACGTGGTCAAGAGTGGATGCAAGACGTCCAAGTTTGCGTCATCGGTCTTGCTCTTCGTCCTGAAGCTACCACACTTCTTCCCACGTTTGGGCCTCCACCGTTGGCCTGGGACCCACCTGAGAAACCCCAAGGCCTAGCCCCATCTACTAGGCCTACCTATTCGTACCTACCTACCTAGGTAGGTAATGTAGGTACTGCTATACCTCACCTCAGACTGCTTGTACCTGTAGTCGGTAGTCCTTACCTAACTAACTTGATAGGTACCTGAGGTGGTTGACCAACGCCGGGCAAAACCTGTTTAGATAAGAGGCGGCGGCAAGTTTTGGGGAACTCGCAGCCACTCAAGACCCTGCAGGACCCAGTTTCTAAAGTTATTTACCGCCTGTGGCTTGTCTCTCTAATGCTTCGTATACCTACGGATACTGTTATCTACCTACCTTAGGTATGTACCTGTGCGGCTGTGCTTCCTCCCACAAGCCAGCCCGTCCCTTTGTTGCTTGCTTCGAAAAGATGTGCTGTTTGTCCCATCTTGTGGTGTTTATCCAACGATAAAGCCCGGATTTGCTTCTTATTGCGATTGCGAATGGCTTCACTTCACTGATTGTCTTCTACGCTACTCCTTAGCCACCACGCTCTTAGAAGCCAGAAGCCAAGTAATACCTGGCTGGCTGTTTTGTTTTCCTTATCGGCCGGTTCTTTTTGATTGCTGTGCTAATCCCATTCACCTTCCTTAATTGGACAAGGTCTCAGGGGTGAACTCTCCAGCTGCTATCCCGCAAAGAGCCCCGAATGACCTTTAAAAAGTCAGACCTCGCGCCCCAGATTTGGGTGCGATCCCGTCTCTCTCCCCTTTCTTCCATATTATTGCCTGGTTACCCATCGCGCAGCATTTGACATCAACCATGACCACTTCATCCTCCATCGGGTGCTCCCCAACCGCCGATGACGCCTTCGGCCCAATCGTGCAGAACTGCCGCGACGGTTTCGACTTCACCTTGACCTTTGAACAATGTCTTTTCACAATCCTGCCGGCTTGCCTCCTCCTGCTCCTTGCACCTCTGCGCCTCCGCCACCTCGGCAAGCTCCCCCGAGCTGTGGCTGGCGATGCCCTCCGACTAACCAAGCAGGCCGCCATTGCCATCCTCGCGGTTCTGCAACTCGTGCTTGTAGTGCTGTGGGCAACTCGCCGTGATGCGGGACGCCTGCGCACTGTCTCCGTTGCCGCGTCCTGCGCGTCCTTTGCCGCCACCCTCATGTTTGGTGGCCTCTCGTACATAGAACACGCGAAGAGCCTTAAGCCTTCGTCCGTCTTGAATATATACATCTTCCTGTCCCTGGTGCTGGATGGAGTAATCCTCCGCACCGTGTGGCTGTCGCATTTAAGCGTCGCCGTCCGCGCCCTCTTTTCCGCGTCCTTCGTGCTGAAGGCGGCCATCATGATCCTCGAGGCCCAGGGAAAGACTCGCCACCTCGCTAGCGGCCGCCGGCCGTGCAGCCCCGAGGAAACCAGCGGTATCTACAGCCGCGGTCTCTTCTGGTGGCTCACGCCCCTGCTGCTGACAGGCTTCCGTCGTCTCCTGGAACCGCTGGATTTGTTCGTCCTGGACGAGTCCATGTCGGCTGCCGTGCTGAACGAGAGATTCTGGCTCCACTGGAAGAGGTTGTCGTCTCCAGTGGCTAACCAGTCTCCTTCACCTCGTCACAGCCTCATCGGGGTCTGCATCAGCACGCTGAAGTCGCAGTTACTGGCAGTCGTCCTGCCGAGGGTCTTTCTGTTAGGCTTCACCGTCTGCCAGCCCCTGATCCTGAATCGTTTTCTCGAGTTCCTGCAGAACCCCTCCGAGAACGTCAACTACGGTTACGGGCTTATCGGCGCATACGGTCTTGTCTATCTTGGAATTTCTATCTCGTCAAGCTTCTACTGGCACAAGGCCTTTCGGTCTCTGTCTATGCTCAGGGGTGTCTTGGTTGCTGCCATTTACTCCAAGACAACGGAGCTGCGAGTCGCACCCGGAGATGACGCCGCAGCTGTAACTCTCATGTCAACCGATGTAAGTATAGCCCACCCCCTTGGTACTTTGACCTTATGCTTACAGAGGGTATAGGTCGAGGCCATCATCCGCGCATGGCGCGAGCTTCACGAGTTCTGGGCCAACATCATTCAAATCGCACTTGCAACATGGCTTCTCAGCACGCATATTGGCTACGCAGCTTGTGGGCCGATCATAGTCTCCGTCTTTGCTTTGATCGCTACCATCTTCTTTGCTCCCGCTGCCCGAAAATACCAGGTAGCCTGGGTCGAGAAAGTTCAAAAACGCATAGGTATTCCTTCTCTCCCACCAACCTCACACACCACGCTGACTTGTCCAAAGGCATAACCTCAGCCATGATTGGTAGCATCAAAAGCATCAAGATGTCGGGTCTGACGCAGAAGCTCTCTCAAACCTTGGCAGACCTTCGGCTCGCCGAGATGAAGGCAGCAACCCCTTTCCGCGTTATTGGCGCTGTAACCTCAGCCATCGCGCAGGTGCCCCTGATGCTCTCGCCGGTAGTCGCGTTTGCCATGTACATGGTCGTAGCCTCCAAGACTGGGGAGACTCTTGATGCCACCAAGTTATTTGCTGCGCTATCATTGATCATCCTGCTCGCGAGCCCCCTTTTCTGGATGTTCGAGGTCGTTCTTGACATGAGTGCGGCTCTTGCATGCTTCCGTCGCATTGAAAAATATCTGTCTGAGCCGCCTCGCGTCGAGTATCGGTCTTTTACTTCCACCTTACAGCCTAGAGCACAATCCACGGGAACGGATGAATCTTTCCGAGATGTCCAGCTTCAGAATTCGAAGCATCAAGAACTCATCTTGGGAAGGAAGCCAAGCAGAGGACCTGCTGTTATTATGAAGACTGCATCACTCAGCTGGAAATCAGATTCTGGCCCCATTCTGAACGGTCTGAGCTTTGAGGTTCAAGATGGTCAGCTAATGATGCTCGTGGGGCCAGTTGCATCTGGTAAAAGCACCCTCCTGAAAGGTCTCCTCGGCGAGCTACCTCACGTCACTGGAACGATTGAGCTTTCTAGTCACCGTATTTCCTGGTGTGAGCAGAGCCCCTGGCTGATCGTAAGCGCGCCCCCTGATCCATTGCATAGTATCGAGGCTAACTGGATACGTAGAATGAGACTATTCGAAAGAACATCATTTGTTTCTCTGAATTCGACGCACGTCTCTATCGGCAGGTTCTGAAGGCCTGCGACCTTGAAAAGGATCTCGCCCAACTCTCGGAAGGGGATCAGACAGTCATTGGTAGTAAGGGCCTCGCATTGAGCGGCGGCCAAAAGCAGCGGGTTGTAAGTAAACCTTCGGAGCGGCCTCGAACTTCGAACTGACGATGCCCAGGCTCTTGCTAGAGCTATCTACTCGCGGCCACGGATCGCCTTGTTTGACGGCATCTTTAGCGGGCTGGATAACCAAACTGCTAATGCCGTGTTTCAACGCGTATTCAGTGCCGAACAGGGCATTCTCAGAGCTTGGGGGACATCAATCGTCCTTGCCATCCAGTCAGGTATAGACCCCATCACAACGTAGCAGGTCTGAAGCAGACATGTAGCTTACGAGATATCGAAGTGAGATTTCTGTCCAGGGCGGACATGATCATCACCCTTCAAGGTGGCAAAATCGCCGAAATGGGAAGCTTCAAAGACTGTCAAAATACAGAGGGTTATGTAAACTCTCTCATCACATCTGGATCCAACGAAAAAGACAGAGATATTGTTCATAGAGAGACAGCCGCCGATGAAGCTGCTTATCAGATTGCCGCCGAGAAGAAGGCCAAGGTCGTGCCAGAGGAGGACAAGCGGCGACAGCTTGGAGACTGGAGCGTCTATGGCTACTATTTCCGCACCGTCGGTGCCCTCTTCGTTGTCATGATGCTCTTCCTACAGATATCCTGGGCGTTCTTCTCGACATTCCCAAGTAAGCCACATTCTTCGCCTGAATTATTTGCGACCTCGCTGACAACAGTCGCCAAGCTGTCTGGCTGAACTTCTGGACGGACGCCAACGCTGAGGCTCCAAGTCAGCGCGATGCCTACTACCTGGGCGTCTACGCCGCTTTCCAGGTGGGAGGTATTTTTAGCTTTGCCGTTCTTATCTGGTAAGCACACGACCTCATCCATTCAAGGAGCTTGCTACTGACATGGTCATTCAACTGTCAGGTTTGTGCTTGTTCCGGTCGCAGCAAGGTCGGGAATCAAACTGCATCAAAAGCTTCTAAAAGCTGTCATACAGTAAGTTTTTGCTCTTTCCTCCTGAGTCACGACAAACAAATCTGACTTTTACCATAGTGCTCCTCTGTCTCTCTTCACGAGCACAGACATCGGGTCCCTTACAACTCGGTAAGCGTTGAACAGACGACCTGCAACTCATGTTGCCGGTTTTAACATGCTTTAGCTTTTCGCAGGATATAGGCCTCATCGACCGAAGCTTGCCCTTGGCATTAGTGGTGTCCCTTGCAAGTAAGACACTACAGTGCCGGTAGCTCTACGAGCCATGACGAAGCTGACCTGGGTCATCACAGGCTTCTTCACATGCATCGGAAAGGCCTTCCTCATAGCATCAGCGTCGTGGTACATTGCTATTAGCTTCCCCGTTCTGATACTCGTCTTCTACTACATCCAGAGCGCCTATCTCCGTACATCCCGGCAACTCCGTCTCCTGGACCTGGAAGAGAAAGCCCCGGTCTAGTAAGTCACTGACCCCAATCTTAACAAAACATCCTTTGAACTAACACAACGAACTACCTAGCACGCACTTCCTCGAAACCCTCTCGGGCCTCTCGACCCTCCGCGCCCACTCCATTACGGATCCCTCCATAGCCCACTCCTACACCCTCATCGACCGTTCTCAGCGGCCCTTCTACATCCTTCTGCTCACCCAGCAATGGCTGACCCTCGTCCTTGACCTCACGACTGCCGCCCTCGCCATCCTCGTTGTCGGCCTTGCCGTTCGCCTGCGCGCCACGGTGTCCGTCGGCCTTACGGGCGTCTCTCTCGTTCAGCTCATCTCCTTCACCGAGACTCTCAAGTTGCTGATCCAGTTCTGGACCTCGCTCGAGACCTCCATCGGTGCCGTCGCACGCATCAAGAACTTCTCTGAGGAGACCACCGACGAGGTCGAGGACGATGCCCTGAAGAGATCGTCGCTGACAACGACTCCTGAGGAGCGTGGCCCGGCGGCGACGATGGATATGAACGGCTGGCCTGGCAGTGGTGCCATAGAGCTCTGTGACATTTCCGCCTCCTACGACGTGTCGGGTCAGAGCGACGGCGAACAAACCGCCGCGACGAAAGCATTGGACGGAGTCTCTCTCTCCATTCGCCCCGGCGAGAAGATCGGCATCGTGGGCCGGACGGGAAGCGGCAAGTCCTCCCTCGTTCTCGCCCTCTTGCGCCTCTTGCCGCTGTCCTCCGGCACCATCTCAATCGACGGAGCGCCTCTACACTCCCTCCCACTGCTGCCACTGCGAGCGGCTCTCATCGCCATTACCCAGGACCAGTTTGTCCTCCCCGGCACGGTGCGCCAGAACCTCGACCCCTTCGGCGCCGTCTCCGGCGACGACGCCATCGTGGAGTGGGCGCTTGCGCGCCTCGGGCTCTGGGATGCGGTCTGTGAGAATGGCGGGCTGGACGCCGAGTTCGCCGAGGGAGCACTGAGCCACGGGCAGAGGCAGCTCTTCTTCCTTGCCAGGGCCATCCTGAGAAAGGATGTGGGACGTGTGGTCCTCCTGGACGAAGCGACTAGCAGGTACGTCTCAGTCCCCCTTCTCCCACCCCCCAAACCTTTTTCTCTCGGAAGACGGCGGTGTGCTAATAAAAGACTAACCAGTGTCGACGCCCACACCGAGAAGATGGTCAAGGACCTCATCCGCGGGGAGTTCAAGGACCACACCGTCATCGCCATCGCCCACCGGTTGGACACAGTCGCCGACTTTGATCGCGTCGTGGTGCTGGACAAGGGCCGCATCGTTGAGGTTGGGAGCCCCCGGGACCTCTTGCGGCATGCCGGCGGGAGGTTCAGGGAGCTCTGGGACGCGAGCAAGCAGGGCGGGAGACACGACGCCTAGGCCTCAACGAAGAAGCCTCGCTCATCCATACTAAGATCGTGCTGAGGTTTAAGCGGAGATTTTACTTTGTTTTTTCTTTTGAGTATACGTGATACTCATGTCATCTAGCTCGTGAACGGCCGCCGGCCATCGTCTATTGCATCTCTGTCCACATTGATAAACCTCCCTTTCCCTGCTCTTTGCGCGACAATGTATTTTTCAACCGACCTGGCCATCTCGGCCGCCGCGCGGTACCTTTCAGAGTCCGCAATCGGTGTGTTCTCGCTCACATCGTACCCGTACCTCAGTTTCAATGTCGAGACCTTACCCCAAGGCCCGCACCAGTCGACTTTGTCCCCATCGACATTCGCCATGAGCGCCTTGAACCACGTCCCGCAGCCCGTGAGGT
Organism: Colletotrichum sublineola; assembly: GCA_020631755.1. Classification (NCBI taxonomy): domain Eukaryota; kingdom Fungi; phylum Ascomycota; class Sordariomycetes; order Glomerellales; family Glomerellaceae; genus Colletotrichum; species Colletotrichum sublineola. Next base: position 2,794,298 of record JAHSQG010000006.1, on the reverse strand, counting down.
CGAGGTACTCGAGCCCGTATAGGCACTTGCTCAGCTTCCTCAGCAGAATGACAGCCTCGGACCAGTCGTTGTCCAGGGTGTGCGCGTACGGCCCCGTGCCAGAGTACTGCTGCGCGACACCCTCGGGAGAGACGATCGTGGAGAACTTTGCGTTGGGCGTCATCGACGGCTCAGGCCAGTACGCCAAGCTCAGGTGTGTAAGTGTAGGTATCTTGGCCGCGAGGGCGAGGAGCTGCTTCCAGGACACGCCTGGCTCGCCGCTCTGCCGGCAGACGCTGGGGGCGACGGCAAGGCAGAGGTGCGTGATGTTGGGTAGGAGCTTCGGGGGCAATGACGGCGCTTCCGCCGTGTCCCATGAGTCCTGTACCACCTCAGATGGGCGCGCCAGCTTCGACGGGAAGAGAACGTCCGACAGCTCCTTGACGGACATGGAGTGGCCCACCGAGCCCGTCAGGTCGAGGGAGTAGATGTTGCTGTTTAGGGAAATGAGCGTTTCGGCCTCGACCTGGGGCTGCTGATGCTCGCTGCCATCGTCGTACCCCGAGGACGGAGGAGGAGGCGAAGGAGGTATCAGGATGTTGCGCAGGTCCGCAGCGGACACGCCGCCCTCGAACCAGACGCCAACGTACTTTGCCAACGAGGCCCTGACTCGGCTGGGCAACGTGTGAAAGTAGTACTGATCGTAGTCCCTCTGGAGCTCCCAGTTCAGGGCCATCCTGCGCAAGACGATGTCCATCAGGCTGCCTTTGTCGGGCTCGTACGTTCCCGGCAGGCCCTGGATAGCTTGGGCACCGCGCTGGGCGGCAGTCGCGTGCGCGCGCTGGGCATGACTGGAAGTTCGCGACAGCCAGCTGCGTGGAGGGGGTGGACCTGGTGGTACCCTCCTGCCTGTAGCGTCGAATCTCGGGGCACGCCTGGGAGGTGGCGGGGGCGTCTCTGGGATCTGGAGGATCTGTCGGAGGGCCGGCGGGACGGTTGGAGTGGTGGCTTCTGATACTGCTGCTGATACCGTCGAGGTAGCACGGAGGGAGGATCGACGGAGATCGGCCAAGAGTTCGTTGACGCCCTTACGTTGGCTCTCTGTTTGTGTTGCTTCGCTGTCAGTTCGAAGAGCGCGACGTCACGCAGGGAAACTTCGGTGAAGGATTGGGGCAGAGACAGGAAAGGAGGGCGTGTGCATGTGGGTGGGTGGGTGAACGAGGGGGAACCGGAGTTTGGACTGACGGGAAGAAGAAGAGGCTGAAGCTGAAGCACCCAACGATGATGGTGCAGTTGACTGCGGCTTCGAGTATAGCGCCTGGTGCCTTTTCTTAGGCATGCCCGAGAGAAGTCCAGGTACGTGGCGGGGCGGGTGAAAGCCTCCAGGGAGAAATAGAGAAGGTCTGAGATAGAGAGGGGGGGGGGTGAGAGAGAGACCGAAAGACTCTACGGGTAAGAGAGAGGAGAGGAGAGGGGTGGAGGCGTCTCAATTGTAGAAAGCAAGTTTGGGCGAACTTTGTCGCTATGTACTCCCTCCGTAACGCTGCAGCCAATTTGCATCCGCCTGGGCAGTCAGCAACGACAAGATGAACCCCGAGATCTTTTGCCTGTTAGTCACAGCCCTGTTTACCTAGTCAAGATGGAGTGCCGGGAGTGGTAGGAGTCATACTTTGGGTCCAGTGAGCGGGGTGGGATTGTTGCTCACCTCAGAAATGCACTCGTTAGAGGATTGATGGTACTGTAGCTGCACTACCTTAGTAGGTAATTACTATGTACCTAGGGCGGGACTGTCTGTAGGAGCGTGCGTGGCTTGGGGGGGAAACAACGTTACAAACGTCATGCTGAAATGGAACAAAGTCTCCATCCGCCATGTTTGTCAGCGCGTGTGCGGAAGCAAATTGAGGGACCCGCTTTTCAAAGAGCTCCCGCACTTTGACAAACACATGGTCTGTGCACTCGGATGATGAGGAATGTCACCCGGCCCGGGCACGGTAGAAGCCTAGGCCCACATTCCACCGGCCAACCTTCGGAAGGACACGGGCGACTCCCACATCTAGACTCAAGGCCCCTTATGATTTCGGGCCTCCTTGCAACGACAGTAATCTGCCCGGCCCGACAGATGGATCTTGTCAAATCATCATCCCATTGTTCCCAAGTCATGTGGACAAATTTGAGAGCCCCGGTTTACCCGCCCAAGTTGTCGTTTGGGGACCAGAGCTAAGGATACAGACGAGAGTTAAATACTACACCCGCCAGGCCCATGTGCCACAAACCTTGCTACTATCTTCCCCGTCCTCAAAGGACGACCGAAGAACCCCTGGCCCTCTCACGCCCATGATCTCTTCGGTTGTAGAGGAGCAATATCGTTGGACGTACTCTGTGCAAGTATTCGCGCAGGATGTTTGGCTTATTCCGATGCTGACGTCTTGGCGAGCAGAATCAGTGCGACCCTCGAGTGGAAAGCTAGCGAGCCATTACTCCATTCCATGAGCTAAAACTTTTCGGTGGAGCTTATCCAAGGCAACATTGTGCGATTGAGTTACCGTCCAACCCCTGTGAGCTGCGAGGAAATTAGAACCTGGCAGGTTCCGGATGCCAAGGATGTCGCTTGCGTCGGGCAATGTTGATCATCCGCTCTCTGCATTCCGCTTCTGCACTCGTAAGGAAACGCTGTTGTTCTTCTCCTGCGTCCAACACGTTTGCCGAAGATCATCATACTTGTTCTGTTCGCCAATTCCAGGGTTGCGGTCAGAGAGCGTCCGAGTAACCCTTCAAAACCCATCCCGGACTTGAAGCAGCATGTAATCCAGCTGCAAGTGTCGTGCTTTGTCTTGGACCAGGTAAAGCATGAGGGGTTCCATACAGCGGGGGCGGTAAGTGGCCTGGATGCTATGGGCGTCGGATGCCCGCATTCATTGGCTCTGCCAATCTAGGCTTTCTCGTGGCGCAATTGGCTTACCGCGGCCACGAGTCAGTGGCCCGTTAAAGATGCCGCTTCTTCGTTGCCCGATTGAGGGCTGGATCACCTCTGTAGAGTTCACGACGTACAAGCAGCAGTCAGCGGTGTCTCGTGTGAGCATACCGGGCGCGGCTAAGAGGTGTCGTCGTCTGCCTCGGTAGTAGGTAGAGGGCTGATAGCCGATGGACCCGTCACTAAGATACTGTTCAACGTTGCATCCACGAGAGCCCATCTGTGGCTTACTTCCGATATAAGGGCCTGAAACTGGTCTGATAAACAGCGTGCGTCGCGGCTGCACACGGTGTTTGCTGCTAAGGTTGCGTGCCATTTTGACTTCCCATGCACCCAGCAAAACTGAAAGGTAACGACTATGCTGGTACCATGAGAAGGTGTTTTTTTTCTTTTTCTTTTTTCCCCCTCTTTCCTTTTTTTATTCTTGCTGCCTGGGCCCTCGCTAGGGGTAGCTTATACCGACCTGGTGCAGATACCTAACGCTGGCGACTTACAGATATTTCTTCGTGGCCAATCAACATCCTCTATCGATGAGGACTTTGAGGGAAACTGAGACGCCTTTGCACAACATGATGAGGGGCTCATTCATGGTGTGAAGGTGAAACAGGGTGCCCAAGGATAAGAAGGCTGGCTGGCGGAGCCTTGTACTTGTCCGTTGGAGATTGAAAGTCCCAATGAGGTAAGAGAAAGCGAACAAATACGGAAGGTTGGGCCCCTACATTGGCCAGATCCGACATTAAAGCAGAGCTAGAAAAACGTGGTAAGCCCGCACACTCCAATCATGTGGCTACCTGGAAGGGGTTTCCAGTAAATTTTCTATGGAAGCCTGCGGATGTTGTGACTTGTAATGATGATCCCAAGAGGATGGCCCTGAAGCAGCTGCTCAGCTGTTCCAAGTAGCGCCCACCCAAAAGTTGTTAGGACCACACAGTGCCTCTTGTACACACCTTGACACGTAAGGTATCGTGCTATCCGCCTTAAAGATGGCTAGACTCAATAAGACCGAGTATTCAAGGCATAACAATGCAGGTTTCTCGGTGGAAAAAGTCCTGGCACTCGAGGGCAAAAGGGCCATGTCCGACTCTGCGCCATGTGCCATCACAGATACTTTCACCGAGATGGCCGATCCCTTGCCTCTAACGTGGCAAGTGGTTCTAGGGCGTGACTGGCATCTGCTGGCAGCCTTCCCTGTGTCACTTAGACTTAGAACTACCGCACCAGGGGGTGTTGTTGCAAATCAGTGGCGCAAGACACTCCGTAATCACGCCACGGCCCTGCTTTGTCACTGGAACGGCGCAGATAAGTCCAGGTAGACCGGCAGCCCTCTTGCTCCCTAGACGACTCATTTCTCTAACCAGGGGTTCACATTGGCAGGGTCTTCCTTGCGTGAAAGATGTAGCTCGACGGGTAACGGCCTTCGAGGGGTAGAAGCCACCAGGAGAGCTCCCTCGCGGAGCCAAACCCAGACTCCCTTATGTTTTGACCGCTTCTTTGAAAATTCGCAAGGCAGCTAGCATATTGAGTCCTTCTGTCGTGAGCCGTGAGGATATGCGGATGGGCGTGTTGAATGCCAGGGGTATGAACGTTGGTGTCGAAACCGATGACACGCGGAAAGCCGCTGTCAACTTGTTATTCCAACCGTGGTTTGTTCGCACTGCCAGCTCCAGGCTTCGTCCAGGTTATGAAACAAATACAGTCATGGAAGCTAGCTGGGAGAATGCTTCGCTGAAGTTGCGCTTTTCCATCGATAGTTTCCGGAGCTATCGTAATATTTGCGCAATGAGTGATCGAAGACCGACGACTTGATATACGAACTCTGGCTGCTGTCGTTGACTATCCGATAGGAATCATACCTCTCGAAGCAGCAGTTAACAAAAGTCACAAGCGATGTGTGTGCTGTTCATGCCTCGACCGGAGAGAACACGACATAAATGCGCGAGGGACTATCTGTTTGGCTCCTGACTGTCGTGTCAATCTGCCAGGAATCCACTGTCTGACGCGTTAAACACGGGCGGCTTGGACCGCAAATAGGGAACATCAACGACCAGACGACTAACCCAGGAAGTCAGCGATATATTGCTGTCCAGAGAAATGGTACGTCTTGGGGGGACTTGGCAGCGAATTGAAGCCAAGAGAAAACATGTGGCAAGCCGTGATAAGATGCCAAGGAGACCGGAAGTACCTGGCAGTGCATGGGCTTGGCTGACTGGGAACACATCGCATCCACGACTTTTGCTGGGCGGCCCTGTTTAACCAGAGAAACAGCTGGAACAGGCGTTGTAGAAGAAGCATTTTTTGTTCGAGAATAGGCAGATACCTGCCGTCAATCCATGACGGCGGCTTACTTGTCACAGGATTGTGGCACCCGGCAGTTGGTGTCAGAAAGTGGCTCGAGCTGAAGGATTGTGTGGATAAGCAGCCAATCGGGGAACTCTGGTCTTGATGAAAGCAATTCGAAGTTTTTTGAAGGGACGGAGTCCATTTCGAAAGCTCACTGACGCCATCACCATTATCGTCGTCGTCGTCGTCGTCGTTGTCGTCGTCGTCGTCGTCAACGTGGTTTGCATCCTCATTGGGCTCAAGTGCCCTTTGTTTGTTCAGCAACGTATTGTTTCCATAAAAGAATTCCAGAAAGGGAATAATCGAGAGGGGTAAAGCGAAATAATCCAGCAAGGTTAATGCCGAGGAAGACCAGAGCTAAGTTGGTTAGCAGGGAGGCATGCAGACCGAAGACGGCGTGATGCAGCATGGTCTGGAGATGACACATCCTGAGATTGCAGAGCCTGTGAAGGCCTCGTGATGGCAATGGCAGCGAGAGATGCAGCGAGCCAGGGAGAGGAAAGCGTCGGGTGAGGTTCAGAGGGCAACTATTCACCAGTAGAACCAAGCGAATATCTTATTGAGAGTCTGCAAGGGCGGAAGTCCGGGAGCTTGCTTACCTGGACAGTAAGCGCAGAGAGCCAGGTAGGGAGGTAGGTAGGTAGGTAGGTAGCAGGAGTACCCCCTCCGCCACCTTTCCACCTTTCTGAGCCATGAAAGGCATGGTGCATGATCAAAGCTGAGAGTATTGATGAAGAAGAAGAAGAAGAAGAAGCAGCAGAAATCACTCGGCCTTGCGTTCCTTCCTCTTTGTGCAAGTGCAGTGGAGACAGTAGGCAGGTGTAGCTGAGGTAGGCACCTACCTACTAAGGTAGGTTAGGTACTGTAGAGTCTGTAGAGAAGGCAAGGTCGACGCTGTGCCCACCTCTTCCTCTTTCGTTGTGAAGATGCATGCAAGCTGGACTGTGCAGATGAGACACTGTCATACTATCCAATGGGAATCTATCCAGTGGTCGGCCAACTTGGCTGGAAGCTCTCCACTCTCAGACCGTACTGTTTGTCTCTCCATTCATACACTGTGCATACATATCGGTACCCCGAGACAGTACAAGTCTCCACTCATATTCTCTTCAGTCTTTCTCAACCCCGATTTCCAATCACACCTACCTAGACCACTTAGGTCGTTTCGACACACACCCCTTCCCCCCTCCAGGCATGCTTGTTTCCTCCTTTTCCCGCCCTTGATACCTCCTGACGGTTTATTGACCACAATTTCAGCAAGTCATTGATCGCTGTCGGTTACATTTGGAAAGCACCAACAAGTACAGTACGCAGAAGGAAGAGAAAGAGAGTTCACTGTTGATCTCTCCTCACATTGCCAACAGCTGCCATGCATAAGGGAGCTAGAGCTGCACACCAATCGAAGAAGCAAACAAACCGGATGGCAATGCAAGATTTATGCCGGCCTCAGCTCATCCGGCTCGTCATCTTCACCTCATCCAGTTCCTTTGACCAAACAATACAACCCCCGGTACCGAGTACCTGCGGTATGTAGCATGCGGCTTTCTGGCCTCGAGATACGAGGCCCTTACCCAAGCACGTCAAGCCCTTCAGAACGTGTCTTCGCCGTCGGCTCTGAGCACACCCACTCCATGGTTATCGAGAATACGGACGGTGTGATCGAGCGACTAAGCCCAAAGCCAAATGCTATACCCGTCATACTCCTCCGCTAGCAATTCTACCACAGTTCTCCAAACCACCCACGAAAGCCCTGTGTTACCACCCTCATACCCCCCTTACCCCCCCTCCCCCTGCTGTGGCTTCATGGAATAGCGACTTGCTTACTGCACGTCAGGCCATCGCATCAACCCCCGCTTACGCTTGAGGAAAGCCCACCATGAGTCCCCTCCTACTGCCTGCCTGCCGCAGAAGGGACCCTGACATCCGTGATACGTCACATCACACAAGATCCGGTCTTTGGAAGCATCCGAAGGATAAACATGGGGAAATATGCATTTTACACTTTCATTTGGCAGACGACGGAGAAGCTGGGAGACGACACTAGGAAACAAGCTACTTTGACAACGAGCGACGTAGTACGATACTCCCTATCAATGTTCATGCTGTCGGGCACGTCGGAGGTGTTACTGCACCGTGCCATACCACGCCGTTCCGCTGAAAGAGCAGTGGTAGCAAACAGCAACTTCGGCGGCGGCGGCGTCCTCGTCGGAATGAGACAAGGAAGGGTATTGTTACCGTCAGATATCAGCGGCCCGATCCGACACGACTGGGCCATACTCGACTATTTGCTTGCTTGCTCGAAAGGGCGCGTAGGCATGCACGCCCTTGGCCGGAAATTGTCTTACGGCTGCTGCGTATGCTTGCTCCGCTGTGCGCAGTGCTATAGCTCTCGCACATGGGCCCTCAACGGTCCAATACTCGAACTCTACCTTGCTCAGCCATTCTCGATAGCCTTAACCACAAGGTCATCGACGGTATGGCCAATTCGGTATTCAAAAAGCCATGATACGTACGTCTCTGAAATAACAAAGTTCACTTCAATCCTCATGTGTGGTGGTGTGCATCAAGTACAATTACCTGGATCTTTCCGGACTAGTCCGTGGGCACTTGCACAAACGACCAGCCCAAATACCTAACTCATTGGTCTATATTGAACCGGCACCGCAGAACACGAGGTGCAGGAACTACGCTGTTGGGCCTCAAGATTGACGATCTCAGGCTAGAGATCGGCCTTTCTACATCTTCTTTGGCAGACTTGACATTCTAGAGTTAGTATTGCCTGTCTTTCTGCCCCTCTCGGGTAATGCGACGTCTAATTGGATCCCACGGGGAGGCACAGCTCATGTTTGTGCTATTCCTGCACCATCACCTGCTGCGAAAACCGATTCGTCTGAAGGGGTGTTGGATACATCCTCCGATGACGCCAATCAAACCGAACGCGGACAACCTAGAATTATAAGTGCCGTGGATAGAAATGATCCGATGGCACCCTGTCAATCAAGTTCAGGCGAAACACTAATGCCATTGCACGTGGTGATTGTGTCTCTATCGGCCGAGACACACCTTTTGACATCGAGTCAACCAGGAGCCACCAGGGTCGATTCTGGGGGACTTAACGTTGTATTGCCCCTACGAACAGACCACCAGAGCTGTTGGGTTGAATGGCAGGCCTAGGGCCGAAGTCAACGATGTGAATCTTGATCACAATCACTATTGTTGCCAAATACGCCTTGTCGGCGTGACCATGGAGGGCGCCAGGCTGCCTCCGTCATCTCCGTCAGCCCAGGCTTAACGCTCTCTGGCCGCATACAACGGTTCCGACGGTACGAGGTCAAAGCTTCTTCAAAATTCATCTTCGCGACCATGATACACCTTCGGCCAATCCGATGATACTGACGCAGGGTGTTGGCCAAAGTCGGATGTCATGCAAGAAAAAAGAAGCCCGATTTCAATGGCCGGGACTGTCAGCTAAACGCCTATGAACTACTTTCACGACTGCAAGTTGCCGTTGATAGCGCACTTTCCAGTCAAGGAAAACCCTTTCCCTATCTCATAGGCTGCCTGTGGCGTTTCATCCAGGCCCATGGCGGACGGGTAGTTGCAGATTTGATGCATAGAAGGGAAGCAGGTCACCGAGGCTTGGAAGGCGCCCGCCTCCATTCACAAAGCAAGACTTCGACTCACCAGGCTGCACGGCGGCGCAGGTCAGTAGACTCTCAACCCCTTAGCTTGAAGATAATTAGTGCCTCGGATCTAAACCCGAATCTATTTGCTGTATCATCTCTGGACCAAAAAAGAGAGAAACGTTGCGTGGATCATCTACTGACCTTAGTTCTAGGCTGCAATGGTTGCCACCCGTAGGCTGGATGGGATAGTAACATCCCATCCGGATTGCATCCTCGAACACGATCACAAAGACTTGCTTGCCTGAATAGCCCCATGGATTTGGGCCATTGAGAAGCTTGGCAGACAAAGTCGAGTCGTACAGACTCCCACCCCCTGCGCAGAACACCTCATCTCTGGCCCAAGCCGGTTCCTGGTCCTTTTGCTTAACGATGGCTTGGCGACTGGAAAGTTTCCTACCATGCGCCCTCGGTTTCTACAGGCCTGGGCATTGTATTCTTTGCCAAAGGACCGCCGAGGCAAAGCAAAGCAAAGCAGCAGGCCTCCTCGAGAGGCCGACTGGGGGCCTCCTGGAGCTCCCCACACAATACAATGTGCCTTTACCGCTGTCTCAGAGTCTGCACAACCCATTTGCTCACGCGCGGAGTCCCCCGCCCTGTCTTTTCCGACTTTGTCCTCCTTGCTCCTTGCTCCTTGGGCTATCGGCAGTGTGCTTGGAAAATCCAGCTGTTCTGCTATTGCTTAGTCTGTGCGACATATGCCGAGCAGTCAGTCGCATGTTGAGCCTCTAACCATCTATTGCTGCTTCTGTGCGATCTTGAGGGGCCAGCCACGTCTGGTGGTTCTTATGGCAAGGTATATAGATACCGGGTTTCCATGATCCTGCACTTTCCCCAGCTTCTCGCAAACCCCACGACTTGATCAACTCCATAGAAATCGAACAACTAGAAACAGTGCCCAAAGAAAAGGAGAAAACAACAACAACAACAACAAATCTTGATTGTATACAAAGCCTAACGGCGGGAACACCTTAGCACTCTCTACAGTCACCGCCAACATAACCCCACCAGTTCAGTACTCGAAGCAGCACGCACCTCAGCAAATCCAGCCCAATATTTGAACAGGTCGCGAAAGTTAGCCGGCAATACAGGAGCTTCAAGAATAACGAAAAAAAAGAGTAAGTCAAGTTAAGACCTCTATCCCTCATGCCGTGTTTAGCTCCCTTCGTGAGGAGGGCCATTCCCTGGAGAGTGGTGGGTAGCGGACCCGAGACGATTTGCACCAGGGGCTGGCTATTGGGGAAGATCCATCTCACCGGCTCCCCCGCGGCAAAATCCGATTCGCCTCCATTGCGGGTTGCCATCTTGCTAGCCAGGCGGGTCATTGTCGATGCAACGAAGATAGCGCCGTTTGGTGTGGGGAATCCAGAAGCTAACGGTCGTCCAGGTGTACTATTCTTCTGCGCTCTTCTTCCTGCGAGTAAGTGAGAATGCGTTCCATGGTGTTCAGCAGACTGGAAAGAGACGACCCGGCGGACCTGTACCAAGACGGAATAGGCGTTGGGGAACATGCAGGCGGGACAGCTACTCGGTGCGTGTCGTCGTGGACCACGACCGAGATTAGCTAGGAGAATTTGCCATTGTTTACCTGCAGCGCTGACCACCACGACCGTGGATTTGTCGTGCGTGGTATCCGCGGATCAATGACGGCGTACGGGTTACGATAAACGACGTCGTCCCCATCAGACTACCAGATGCAGACTTGCTGACGGCAGAATCGGGTCGGTTAGGTTGAGCAGGATCAAGAGCTGCAAGCAACCCCTTGGCATGACAGGGGCACTTTTGGAGAGTCAACCGCCGGTGAGTGTCGAGAGCCCCGTATTTCTCTCCCCCTGGTCGAGATTGAAGTTGTTGGGAGGGACAGAAGAGGAGAAGAAGGAAAAAGGAAAAAGGATGAAGAAAAGTGACAGATTCTGGGCGTGGCGGGATGAGAGATAACGGAAAAGCAAGATTGGAGCTATTTGCTAACATTGGACGTGTGTTGTGGGCAAAAAAGAGGATCGAGGAATTGGGGCGTTCGGCCCGCTGCTCCAGCACCAGCACCAGCACCAGTACCAGTGCAAGCATCAGCACCCGATCACCGCCCCTCTACTACGGCGCGACACCCCTCGCCGCCGAAGACGACCGTCGTATGAATCCTCAACAGCTGGCCAAGGTACCGTAATCCCGTCCCTGTCCAAGTCCAATCCCCTTACACTCAATCCCCTTGTGCAATCTTCCCTCTCTCCGTTTCTGTGCCTTACCTACCTGATCACTCTCCCCTGCAATACTACTCAATCGACGTTTCCCTTTTCCCTTCCCTTGTCCCCCCTTCAACTCCTGCAATCGCATCACGACGCTGTGCCGGACCAACAACACGACTCCAATCGCGACCGTTGCCATTGCTGCAACAAACCAACAATGGACCGAATCACCATTCAGTCTGATAGATGCACTTGAGCGAGCGCCCCCTCCGTCATTTGGAGGCCTAGGTCCTCACGTTTCATCAGCAGCGGTCCAGAACAAAAAACAACTACTGTCGTTGAGAGAGAGCCCACGCCTGCACATTCCAAGGCGTAAGAGAAGGGGGGAAAACCCAGACACGACACCAACACAACACGCGCCTCCAACGGGTGGCGTAGACAAGGAAGGGCAGGCGAGTTGAGGGCTGGTCTAGGCGTCCCGGCGCCCTGAGCCTGTCCACGTTCCGAGGGACTGACAGGCAAGGAAGCGGGCCGAGTGAGGCTTCGCAAAGAAAAGGTGCGTAGGCAACTCGACGCTCATTGCTTTTTTTCATGTACATCCAACCTTTTGCACATTCGTCGGCGGTAGCTCCGTGTTCATTTTGTCTCACTCCCCCCCCTTCCTGCCCATCTCGAATCACTAGAATTGCATGCCAGCAGAAGCAAAAGCCATCAGAATCAGAGCATCCCTCTTCGACCAATTCGGATAAGAATTCAAGAGAAGAATGCAGCTGCGCATCTCGCGGATTGATTTTACTCTTCCGACATGTCTTTCTTTGCTCGATCTCTTGTAAGGCCTCGGCCTTGAAGCCTGGTGAGATGAGGAACACAAGTCTCGGAGACGCCCAATTCCACACCAGTGTCGTGTTCCCAACACTCCAAGCAGCGCTCCCAGGCATGAGATGTCCCTCACCCTCTCAAGCTCGCTTCCGGGGTTGACGCAAGGCGTGTGTATCGGGTGTGGGAGAAGGAGAGGAGGGGCAAGGGGGATAAGGGGGATGGAGAGAGAAAAGAGAGAGAGAGAGAGAGAGAGGGCGAGAGAGAGCTTGTGTGCGTGCGTGCGTGCGTGCGTGCGCGCGCGCGCGCGCGTGTGTGTGTGTGTGTGCTTGGCTGGTTTACACTGCACGACTTGTCATCTTTCGCCCTTCTGCCGGCTCACTCACTACCTGCCTGCAAGTCATGCACGCAAGAAAGTACACTGTAGTGTCTGGCAGTAGTGGATTATGTCCCTTGCCTCTCCGATATTGCCTCCTCTCTTCACTTATCCCCCCCCTTCCCCCGTCATCTGTTCTGGACGCTGCTGCTGTCGATGCTGCTAGTGCTGTCGCCGCCGCCGCAGCAACTCCTCATCGGTCGGGCTCAACAAGACCCAGGCCTAGACCGGTCAACAACCACCCCCTCTTTCTTCTATCTTCTCCTCCAGTTGTCATCCACGCATATTGCCTCCCCATGAGAGATGTCACTCCTTGGTTCCTTTTACTAACTTAACGTAGTTGTTGCGCCGCAGGTCACTCGCCTGTCGCCTGTCTGGGCATGCTCGCGCCTGAGGCAGATTGCACACACCCCTCTGCAACAGCCATAGCTTCTCGGACGCAATAACGGCACAGCCTCGAGATCGTTTTGCAAAATCTTATTCTCATCTCCACCATTTGTTTCTCGGGTGGGAGTCATGATCTAACTAGTGCCACTGTACAAACAGGAGTTTGAACCATCCGCGGGATATGACTACCTCGACATACACGCTTCTAACAATGAAATGCGGTACGTAAAAATCCTGCTGGTCTCATGGTCGACGGAGGATCGATGGGTTTATTGTTTCTGTTGTACCGGTCCCCTCCCTTCCCCAGCCAGGGCTGCATTGTGTTATTCTACTCGACTTTGTCTCCTCCCCTCAAAGTGACGAGACACCGGCTGCAGTCTTGGCCGAAATCCCCCAGCCCAACCGTTTAGCAAGTGCACCCTTACAAGCTTTGTGGAGAGACAGGCCTTCTTGAGTCGGCACGCTCTGTTCTGTTCGGTGTTCCAGCCTATCGGGTCGGTATGCCTCGAACACGGGAAAGACGTAAGTCGAAGCGAGAGGTCTAATCTTTCGCGGCGACATCAAGAAGGACGGACAGGTGTGTGGGTAGCTGCCTTCTGGCAGCCATCGTCCAACTAGAAATCCGTGGGCGTCCCCGCCTATCGCTGATGGACGGTGGTGTGCCATCGCATTTCCTGATCCTGTATCAGCTGGCCGTTGTGCAACACACTGCTGGCAGTAGGACGAACTGGTAGCACTGACACTGTGTCTCGCATGTGGACGCGGTACAGCAGTTGCCGTGCCAGGCTTCCAACCCTCTGCTTTGTACACAGCTTTCAAATTCGGAGGGGACCATTCAGGCTGACGGGAACGGTAGATACGAACACAACACCAATGCTTCTCTGTCGACGATCGAAGGTCCTTCACAACAGCCGACGCTCTTAAACCTGTTCAATCCACCTATAAGCAACGCGACTCCGTACTCCGCTGACGGCGGCTTCTACCACACAGCCACCTCTCACGTCTTTTCCAGCCTGGACGTCAGGCCTCGCCTGGGCTCAAAGTAGGTTGCACACCATCCCCATCTCTCTCCCCCTCCCCTCCTTTTTCTTTTTTTTTCTTTTTTTTCCTCCATCATTTTGTCTATCCTGCCAAATAGAAGCCATGATACTGTCCTCTCTCGTCAAAGATGGATCATGATCAAGCTCACACACTTATCTGACAGTAGCACCTCTTCAACGGGCATGGCACATGCCCATCGCTCCACAGCATTACCACACCCTGGCACACACATCACCACTCGAGACCAGTATTCCCCGGCGACGCCATCTTACAGGAGGGTGTCGGAGCACCAGCCTAGATCTCCATCGTACCCAACCGCTCTACGACGCCATCCTATATCTCCGACTTCTAGCCCCATCACCGGTTTTACTGCACCTGCTTCCCTGAGAATGGATTCCGGTCATTACACCTCGTCCTCGTCTCGGACACAGACAAGTGTGCCTCCGCTGAGCCCCATCACGAACCTTGGCATCCTCCAATATACGGATGGCATGCAGGTCAAGGTCGACATCCATGGCAACATCGACAAGGGCTTCTTCCAGTCTGACGGCGATTGGACGTGTTACAGGAGGAACTACTTCTCCTGCATTTGCTCGTTCGGACTGACCCCACACTATCCCGGCCAGGCTTTGCAGTTCACTCAGCAGGGCTCAACGCAGCCGTACTCGGTCTTGGGCTTTGCCATGTCCATCTCGGCTGTCGTCGCGGAGAACGACTCCCACACGATCGAACTGGTTCAGCATACGCCCAAGAGAGACAAGGGCCCGATCGAGAAGCCTGGGAAGGTGCGCCTTCACCCGAAGCATCCTCAGATGTCACATCCAATGGGGCTGTACCACAGCGACTCCATGATTGGAGGTCCGTCGAGAATCGGATTCCCAGACAGCGGGGGTTATGGTGGTCAGCAGGGCGGCGACTCGTACCAGACGGAGCACACTTTCGAGCGTATCCAATTCAAGCAGGCAACAGCAAACAACGGAAAGAGGCGGGCTGCACAGCAGTACTACCACCTGCTTATCGAACTTTGGGCGGACATCGGCTCACAGGGCCCGGAAAACTTCATACGAATTGCGTACCGGAAGTCGGCCAAGATGATTGTGCGCGGCCGCTCTCCGGGTCATTACCAGAGCGAGAGGCGTGCCAGCACTAGTAGCGGACCAGGAGGATCAGGCGGTAGCTTCACGGGGTACCCGTCCAACTCAATCATCGGGTCCGACTTTGGGGCCGCGGGTTCTATGGTGGGGGGAGGCTACACAGCAGGGTTCGATGCCCGCGGGAACGCTCATTACGGGTCGACTCGTCATCACCCCGAGCTGGAGCACATGCTACCTCCTGAAGACGCGAAAGCCATCGAGACGGGGAAGGAATACCAGTATTACCCTGGCGCTATATACGACGGGACTGATTCGAGAGGGGTGGAAATGTTCACCCACCATCGACATGGACAGGACAACATGGTACCACATGTCGGTTCAAACTACGATCCACTTCACGATAGAGTCAAACGCGACCCCGAGATACTGCCCAGCATCTTACAGCCCGGAACGCTCATGTCGACTCAAAGATGCGGCCCCTTCGAAGCCAAGCCGACGTCCAGTGGCTACTACCCGACCATGGTCTCGCAGTCCGGAGTCAACGTCACAAACATGACGTGAATCCGAGAAAACGCTTGTAACATACCCTGGGTCGCTACGACGAATCGCAATCCGGGGCGAGATAAACACCACGGCAGCATGCACCACACGGGAGGGGATGAAGCGGGCAGAATTCGCGATCTGCCAGCGGTCGTTCTTCTTTTGGGCAGTCTTCGTCCAGATTCGTTTCCCGAGGAAACATTCAAAATTGGGCATATCACTTGACTACGAGATTTTTTCGTATCGAAAATAACAACAGTCAAGCATCAGCGCCGCGCCTTCAATCCATATCCGAACATGACTGACTGCTTGTGGGGAGGAAGGGTAAATACAAAAAAGCCTAAGCGAAACAACATCGGGGATCAACGGCGAACCGGCGCTTGGACAAAAAAGAGACGGGATAACGTATGGCTTTGGGAATATGAGGAGAACAGAAGGGAAGTCGGCCCAGTATTTCCGACATGGACGCATCATGGGACGGAAAAGTTTGGAAGAAAACACACTTGCACACGCGCGCGCACGCATGTCGACCAGGAGCCATCACTGGGTACGGTGAACGACAGACATTATTAGGGATACCCGCCACGCACTTCCTTGGCCCTTTGGTTTCTTGTTTGTTGTTCAGATTTTCTGTTTGCTTCTTTCCTTGGTTCATTATTCCCTTATTTGTTGGGGCCTCTCTCCTTCCATTCTTCTCTTCGATAGCCATACGGTGTTTGTTTTTGTAATAACCCGAGAATACGGAACATTCGCTTCAACAAAGATAGCTTTTCACTATTGGTCTTATCACTTGTCGGAGATACCAGGCAACTCAAGAGGTGGGACAGAGAGCAGGAGCTGCGAGATGAGGAATCGGCCGGCCAAAGGCCACAAGCACATGCACGTACACGGAGAGAAAGACAGGAAATGGAATGGGGGCTACGAAAACATGACGGGGAGCTAAAATGCGCCCTGCAACGCTGGAGGGCCAAGTACTAGGGAAACAGAGGCAAGTGCCGGCGTCAGATGATTGTTTTCTTCTTCTTGTTTTTTTTCTTTTTCTTTTTAACATCAAAATCGACTTCTTATTCGGGATGAGGACCATGTACTTATCAAAGCCACAAACTACAGGCACTTCCAACAACAATCTATCATCTATGGACATAGAATTGGACACACAACTTGACCTCCCTCTCCCACGCACAATGATCTTCTTGCTTTGAAATCAGAGACTCACCGCAACAGCTCCATCCCGGTCCACATGATCGTTCCATGTTTGCTTGCTTGTTTGTCTGACTGTAATTCAGGGCAAGGGTCACGGGCCCCGCTGGGCGCGAGGTGCCCTCGACAAGGTGCGTGATGGGGGGAAATCAATATCGAGCATGGCTAGGATGCCACGATAAGAACCCTAGAACTAGAAAGTCGACAGGGGGAAGCGGATAGGGGTAGATCCGAGAAGGTCTTTGCAATTCAGGCAAGAAAAGAAAGACAGAGCGAGAGAGGAGAGAGGTTAGCTTGCATGCAACCCCCCCTTGGACGGCTTGTTCCATCTCTCCCCTCTTCAGCCCATACCGGCCACCCTCCCCCCCCCCTTGTACTATGTAAACAAACCACTTTCGGCCGACTTGGCATGACTCCCATTGGATGGGTGGAGGCCTCAAATTGAGCTGGGACGATAGGCAAGGCCGGCGAGAGATTTCGGCACCGATCTAGAGCCCGCTAGTGGGCGGTGTGAAGTCGAGGAATGGCCTGGGGGTGGGTTCCATGGGGGTGCGGTATGTGACTGGTTGGTGGGGAGCAACATGGGCTTGGTATTCTCTCTTTTCTCTCTTTCTCTTGCTTTTTAAGTGGGTCTATTTTTCTCCCTCCCCCCTCTCTCGAGTGTCTGGCATAAGGTCATGAATTGAGACACGGCTTGTAGACGTACAAGACACGGCTTGTAGACGTACAAGGCACGGCACATGATGCATACAACCAGATGACGGGAGAGGAAGGGGGAAGCAAGGGTTTTGTCAGTATGACGGGACACGGTTACTACGTAAGTCCCGCCGGTATGGTACTATACGAACCTTGTCGGAACACAGCATGAATAGACGGGAAAGAAAAGGGGGCGGAAGCAGAGGAGGGTGCCAGGGGAGGAGGGGGCTTCGATCCTTTAGAGGCGAGTTTTGCGCTGTGCAGCACAGGGTGGCCAAAGGAGGGGGGAAGCGCCGGACGTATGGCATGCGGGTCACAGGAGGGGTGGTGGTCCTTTAGGTCTTACAGAGGCTGCAGAGATTAAATGCACTTTTAGACTCGACAGCCGAATGAAAAGAGGAAAGTTTCCGTTGTGCTAGAGAACGTGTGGACAGTGAGTGTTTCGGCGGGGGACAGCGCCTGGTTGATGAGCTGTAACTAGCCGTTGTAAGAAGAGGAAGAGGAGAGGGAGTGGGAGTTGAAGATGCCGACCAAGAGACAGGGAGGAAAAGCAACAGTGAGGGGAGGCTGCTTCTCGGATAGCTGTGGGATGGCGGAGAGAGCACACCACGTAGGTAAACCTCGTAAAAACACCTTGTAGTTGAAGTCGCACGGTGGCAGCAGCCCTGACAGCGTATCCGTACCGTGAGATGAGGTTTTGTGTGTGGCGGGTTTGGAGAGGGAGATTATCGGGTAACGACCGGTTGGTTCTCGGCTTCGCAAAGAGTTGTGCAATGTTTCCGGCTGTTCGGTTCGCGAAGTTGCCTCTTGGCTTGATAATACTAACCTTGGGATTGTGATGTGTTATGTGTTGGAAACTTACTATGATCGAGTGACAGACTCTTGGCGGAAAGAATTTGAAAAGGGTGAAATGCATGTCTTACACTAGGATCCAACTGCTCTTCTTTTCTTTTCCTGCCTCCCCCCCCCACCTTTCCTCATCTTTTTTTCTGCTTCCCCCTCTCCTTTCTCTCCCCCCGTCCCTCATCCACCTCTTGTGGCTCTTTTCGGTCGGGATCCCTGAAGTGGCCGTCAAGATGCCGTCACTGGCCACTGAGCGTCATGTAAGTGCCTGATCGCCATATAGGTCTAGTTTAAGCTGGCCCCACCGTCCTGGATGATGTCCAATTAAGGTTTTCGAGTGACAGTCCGTGAAGAGGAAAAATGGGCTCGGACGTGTTTTCGTGTTTTAGGCTCGAACCTAAGGGCGACAACTACAAGTTTTAAATTCATTTTTGTTTTCTTTAATTTTTATTGGCGAGGAAAAAGAGGGGGATACGAGGTAGCCAAGTTGGGCGGGGGAATAAGAAAACATGTGGGAAGCGGAAAGGCGTTTTGGCGGCGGGCCCAGGCCTTTTACTTTTCGCCACAGACTTGTTTCCATTGGCTTAGGAGGACGGACTAATTGTGGCGGCGGCAGAGATGGGAATGCAGTTCAATTCCGCAGGGTTGTATTTGGGGAAGGATGCACGGATATGGGAAGGCCAATTCTATAGCGCGCGTCAAATCTGTTCAAGACAGGGTCTCCTGTCACTTTAGATGGGTGCGTTGGGCCATGTTGAGAGCTACCGTAGCTACCTAGACGCCTCTAGAACCTGGCAGCGACCCTTTTCTTATGTGACGGTGGTTGTTTGGTTGGTCAATCATTAGGCGATACGATGGTGCCAGGTTCAGACATGAAGTGGCCATCGAACGAGCGGGCGATCGGCTTGCAGACAACGACGAATAGAGAAGGGTGGACGGTGGACGGGGGGACGGTGAACCAACGTAGAGGCGCCGGCGATGCAGATGGGGGAGGGGGGATGCTGATGGCTATCGGGTAAAGGCTGGGATTGGATGGACAGGGAGGGTGCAGAGGGTGCACAGTACATCGCCGTTGGCCACGATGCTTCACCGAGACGAGATGAGACGAGACGAGACGGGCGGGATGTGGGCCTCTCGACGCCGGGTGATCGTCCGATCGGTGCAATGCCGCTGCCTTTCGGCCCTTTCTGCCCTGGGCAGAGAAACCCTCTCGGATTTTGACCTCACCTCAGTCGCTTTTTGCGCAGAGTCTTCCTCGTTCTGGCCCTGTTTCGAGCGTGATGCCTGCATCCTCCATTCCGCTAGACCCTTCTAAGCGTCATCGCTTCCGTACCTCTATCCCTTGCTTCACCAAGCCTCAACTGAACGGCACGTGCCAAAGGGACGTCCTGTCCTGAAACCCTTCACCGAGAGGCACTCCAGTCTTACATGGTGTGCCGCGTCGCTCGTCGACGACGGCACCTCCAGGAAAACACGACGAGGTGCAGTGATCGGCAGGTATCCCGCCGGAGGGGTGTGGGGAGGCTGTCTCTCGTCAGCATCAGCCCTCCTCCCACCCCTAAAGTCTCAAGAGCCGTGCCGAAGTGACACAAAGGAATTTCCCTCACTCAGCCTTACTGGCCGCTCAGTATCCTCCCATCTCACCCCTTCCGCCCTCCCTTCTCGGCACACCACCCTTCATCGTCTTCTGGGGAATATGCAATTTAGCTGACGGTCTACCTTTCGGCCTTGTCATATGCAAACTACCCTCTAAAGACCGCATCATCATCTCGTCATTCGCCGACAAATACAGCATCGTATTGTGAGGTGGCACACCAGTTATTTCTTCTCTCTTCGTCGCCATTACATCAGCCGAGCATGCCGCATACTGAGATACCTCAAGCCGATGACTCCTCACCCAGCGACGAGGGCTCCAGCTAAGCCATATGAAACAATCCTCTATCTCATTCTAGAGAATCCACCGGGCTACCGCCGCTCCTGTTATTTTCTTCGGCTCGCCCCCCAAGGGCTGGCTGACAGGGCTGGCCGCGTGTCGCTGCCAGGCATCCCGATGAGACTACCAGGCACGCGTCACCCTCGCAACGAGGCGCGCAGGCTGACTAGCGGCGCTGACTTTCGACAATCGTCTCAGTGATCTTCACGAAACTAGGGCCCCGATCCCTGCCTAGAGCGAGTGCAAATGTGCTTCTGGGGAAGGAGAATGGGCGGTGCACTTCGTAGCTGTCTGCGCGGCTTCTCAGCTTCTCTTGGATGTGCCTGGCGCGTTGTCTTGACAAGGATTCGGGAAAATGTCCAGATTTCGTTCAGTCACGTCTCTCTCACTGGTTGTGGCATTTGTGTCGGGCCCCATCCCCAAAGGCTGGTCTCGACACCTACAGAGTTGTTGTTTCGCTCCTCTCAAGGTCTCGCCGAATAAGCTGCAAGTCAGGCCACGGTAAGCCCCGTCCAAGCCAGTTATTTGCTATAGCGTCGGAAGACTTGACGGTTATCTAGTGCCGAGCTTCTCGATTCCTTTGGATAGGGCCGGGCCTGATGATATCTTCATTGGCCCGCTGGCTCACTGCAGCGGGCATTTGCGGCGTGCGTCATGAATAACTCTGCATACTTGTCTCTTCACGCTGAACCACAGGCGCCACCCCCCCTCCCCTCTTTTGTCTATCTATCCTTATCGTGGGCTGTTCTGAGACGGTGGCCAGTCTCGGGGTGAACACTCACTCGGCAATGTAACGTTTTGCTGTGGCTAGAGTGACGGTGGCGAGGGTCAGCGCTACCGTGCGGCACCTTGTGGCCGATTCCGAACAGGCCACGCACGGCGGTAGTCAAACGTCGCAGTGGTGGGCTGGATACCGATGTCGTACGTCTAGTTCACGATGTTGACACACTTCTCCATCTTTTTTTCTTTTTCGTAGCCCGCCCCCGCGACTAAAGAAGTACATATCACCCGCCCAACACAAGTAGAATGTGGGATCATGATGGCATATATGATGGCGCTTTTCGTAATGGAAAAAAACTAGAGAACGTGACGAACATGTGAGTGCCTGAAGTTTCCAAGCCATAGTGCAGGAATATACCGGCCAGTGTCAGCGTATGCCAGGTTTTCCGAGCCCCAGCAGCAATGTAAGTTGGGGGCCCACGAGTGGTTCTAGCTATGGGCCTAGACGGCTCAAGGTTTTCGATTCATTACAATCGCGATGAACGATCGGTGCCATTCTACTACGTACGAAATTCAATGTTTGCTAGTCAACAAATGTGACAAGCTCCAAGTATAAAGTCAGATGAGAACCAAACCCGCGTCACAGAATCTGTAGATTATGTCAGGCTCATGGAGGTACACTATTTCGGAAGCTAAATGGTGCTAGAACAAAAGTCAGAATTGAAGCTCAAGTCTGGTATCTCTGACTTCGACGGTAGGCTTCGGGGGAGTATTATTCTTTTGATGATTATAACCAGCCAAGGAGGAAAATGAGAAGACGAGGGATCATTCAGGTATGTTGAAACGGTCTCTTGTTCGCGACCTCGAATGAAGCTCTGCGCCATGATCAACTCTCCTCGGTGAAAACCAACAGCAATCGAGACGTTAGAGGCCTTAATGTCAAATTGTGGAAACAAATGGTACGGTATTTACTCAATCTATGTGATTCTTTTCTCTAAAGATATTCTGAGTCCTCTATTCGTTGGTATAAATGGAGCCGTTCCGAACTTTTGACCATGACCCTTTATGACCATCCACACAGAACAATATAAGTGACTTAATAGCAACGCTTACTGAAGGAGAATAGAAACAGCCTATCGACCCCTATGATTTACTTTTCGTCTAAATAGATGTCATTGAGTCATTCAAAGACAATAAAATACGTGCAACCCCCAAAAAGCGTGTGCAAATTTGTAATTCCATTATCCTTCACTATCCTGTTCCTCGTTTCGCGCAGGCCAACAAGACCGGCCTCCTAGATATGCCCATTATCTAAAACATTTCAGATGTTCCCATCGATCACTGTTATTCCAAGGTCGCTGAGAAACCCAGAGGGTTTTGAAGAAAAACAGAAAGAAGGCGGCAAGGAAGCAAGGGAAATGAGGGGCAGAACAAGGGCTTCAGGGGTTCAAGCCAGAAATGATTCTATCTTTATTGCTATTTCGTTGATGCCTGCCTGTCGACCAGGGAGTTTCAATCATTGTTTCCAGTTGTCGGCCGTTTTTGGTCGTTATGAACACAAGGATTGATGTCAAGAAAGTAATGCGACCTCCCAAGTTCTTTGTGGGTTCACTCAACAGAACCTATATGCGATGGTCCGCTAGGCTTATTGACGACCGGAGGAGTTTTAGAAATCATTTCATCGCCATCAAAATGCTGAATACAAGTAATAAGCCAGATGACTTGACGATACGTTGATTACTGTCTGGTAGGGGTTGGAAGAAACCAAGCTTGTGGTAAATCAACGCCTGACCTCATTGAGCCATTTATAAGATAAGACCTTGCAAGTCCTTTTCACAATTTCCAAGAGGATATCCGCTACAAGACACGGTCGCCTCCGCATCCACAGAGACTCTGTCCAAGTATCAGCTCGGGCTCGGCTGTGGTTCGTTTTCAGGCTGTGAATGCATTGCTGTAGCAAAGAAAATTGCAAAGCAAATTGCCTTTAGGGCGACATACCGCGACTGGCACACTTACCCTCCAGAGTCTGGATGCTCATAGTATGCTTCGACTTCACGGCACCGGACGGCTCGAGGAATCGAGAAAACAGCCCGGATCTGTTTAGACTTTTATTGCAGTCCCTCGTGTTGTAAATCGGTCCTGGGGAATCCATCGCTAACGCGTCTGTGTCATTACAAGTTCCTGCTTTTCATCCGCTGCCCCGAATCCGCTCAATGCCTGTAAATAGCATCCGCCATCTTGACAATTTGACACATTTCAACGGCATCGTGGACTCTCACAATATCAGCTCCACCCTGGACAGCCGAGACAACCGTCGCCGCCGTGCCCCAGATACGTTCTTGGGGCTTCGATACGCCCGTGACCTTGCCTACGAAACTCTTCCTGCTGGAACCAATTAACCAGGGGAAACTTTCCAGGCCCGGCCAGGAGCGGAGCTCTTCCATGTGACGCAGAATCTCAAGATTCTGAGCTCCCGTCTTGGCGAAGCCCAGTCCCGGATCGAGGATGATGCGCCAGCGACGAATGCCTGCCGCCTCCGCCTCGGCGACGCGGTCGAGCAGCTCACGGGCAATGGTGGGGATCAGGCCGTTGGGATAATCCGTCAGGGAATTCATGGTGGCGGGCGTGCCGCGCATGTGCATGAGGCAGACGGTGCGGTTGCTGCGGGCCATGGCGCGGAACATGTCAGGGTCAAGCTGGCCGGCTGAGACGTCGTTGATGATGTCTGCACCGGCGGCAACGGCAGCCTCGGCCACGGAGGCGCGGTAGGTGTCGATGCTTATGGCGATGTGGGCAAGCTCCGGGAGACCACGGACAAGCCTGATGACCGGAAGGACACGGGCAAGTTCTTCGTCCACGGGCACCTCGGGACGGCCGGGGGCGGTGGAGCAGCCACCGATGTCGACAATGGTAACGCCGGCGGCGGCGAAGGATTTGAGGGTCGAGACAAGGTTTTGGGGGTTGTGGACGCCGCCGTCAGAAAAGGAGTCTGGAGTGGCGTTCACAATGGCCATGACGTGGGTTTGACGATTAGGGGAAAGGGAGGTCAGGGGGGGTTGAGAAGAGGAAATGGGGGTCAGTGAGGAGAGGGCTGCCGCCGATCGGGGCAGCTCGTTGAGGTAATCCAAAGTAAGTTTCCACGGGTTGGAGGCGTAGAGAGGCTTCTCCGGGATGAGTCTGTCGATGGTTAGTGGATGGTCGTGAGACAAGGATGAGAGACGTGCTCAGCCAGGGGTCGGAGGACAAACTCCCTTTCAGGAATGCCGATATGAGGAACAGTAAGGCGAGGATGCTCGACTTTCTCGTCACCATACAGGAGAATGTCAAGATCAATATTACGCGGGCCTTTGTCAATGGTCTTCTTACGACCCATTGTGCGCTCAATGTCCTGCAGCTCATCAAGTAGAGCCAGGGCTTCAAGTTCGGTCTCGACCTGCATCGTTCGATCAGCCAAAGTTCAACCGACCGAGTTCACATTGCACTTAAGAATCACGCATGTGCATTGCAAGTTTCTCATGAGGTAAAGGGATTACTGACCTCGCATACACCATTTACGAATCTATCCTGCTCTAGAACATACATGGGCTCCGTCTCCCATAGGCTGCTGGTGCGCTTTACCTTGATGCCTCGACGGCCCATTTCAGCACAGGCCTGCTCGATCCAGGCAACACGGTCGCCAAGGTTGCTGCCAAGAGCGATGTATGCGGTCCTCGGACCCTTGGGGCGGGCGGCGGCGGTGCCATCACGGGAGCCGCTGCATCCACCGTTGGCGCTGCAGGCACACCCGCATGCCGACCGCGTCTGAGCCGGGGCAGTCATGGTCGGCGACGGCGCCTGACGGGTTGTGGTGGTAGGACGAGGCGGGGGAAAGCGGCCGAGGGTGGCGGCACTGAGAGCGGACAAACTACTGCAGCAGTAGTGCGTGGGCAAGGTTGTGCAGGAAGCTGATGCTGCTCTCGTCGTGGCCTGGAACCGGACAAGTCGTGGTATTAAGGCATGGCGACACGCATTGTTGCTCCGTGCTAGGATACACACTCGTGAAGAAAAGGACAAAGGGTGGTGGAGGGGAATCGGAGGTTTCATCATGAGAAAGTCGACGGTGTGCTGCGTGCGCCCACACGCCCCGATATGAGTTTGTGGTTGAGGGTCACTGAGGCGAGAGAGAATCTTGTTTGGCAGCCAATGAGGTTCCGGCGTGGTGGTCCTTTGCGGTCCAGCAATGGATGCTTAGGTAATTGGGCCAGGGTGAGGGGTGAGGGGACGTGGGAGAGATGCGCGTAAAGTTCAGGGACCGTCCGCACCGCTAGCACTGCTGTTTAGGTGTCATGGTTCCAATGATTCTGGAGCTACGGAAACCATAAAATGATTCGAGCAACCCGTACGAGGTCATACCCCAACCGCTCTGGAGCGGATACCAAAAGTCATTAACTCAGGGGCATAGCATAACTATGATCCGCTTATCAACGGTGTTGGGAAACAACCGTGTCCGAAAACAGAAGAAGAAGAAAAATCTCAGAGCAAACGCTTGAGGTGAGAAAATTCCTGCGTCGCAATCTTTAGTTAGGATTCCTCCCGGCCGAGATGGCGGATTCGAGTCCGATGTTGAATCACTTGAAGATACATAAACGATTTATGCTTTCCTTAGCAAACTTGTGAACATGTGCCGCTTCTTGCTTGCTCTGGGCCTGGTCCTCGGCATCCTTTCCCCAGATCCCCCACTGAGCATCTGCGCCTTACCTGAAATGGCTAGGCGCGCAGGTCACAGGTGAACCTCGGTCCAGCAGGATGGCAACGCTAGGTACCTATTACTCCGCCCCTTGTTCCCCAGAAACCATGCTTCCTTTGATGCCGAACGCTGCTACTGCCACTAGAAAGAACCCTTTAAACCAGACAGATCCCGTCTCCTCTTCCCAGAAACCTTCTCCCATTTTTCTTCCTCCGTTCGTCCACAAAACCCTGAGTCCATAACCCAGATTTCTTGTACCGCTTCGCCATTTCAATATACCCAAACCTCCCAGCGTCAGCCCATCCAGTGAATCAGACACAATGGCATCCCCTCGTAAGTCGATTCTCGCACCCCCATCCTACACCACCGTCACATGCGAGTCGCAACACCTGTCGCTAGGAAGAAACCGTAAGCTGACACGTTCCCGCGACAACAGAGAAAATCCGCACTCCCATCACCGATCTTTTCAAGATCAAGCACCCGATCCTCCTTGCCGGCATGAACGTCGCCGCTGGCCCCAAGCTGGCCGCAGCCGTTACCAACGCCGGCGGTCTTGGTGTCATCGGTGGTGTTGGCTACACGCCCGAAATGCTGAGGGAGCAGATTGCCGAGCTCAAGGAGTACCTCGACGACAAGAACGCCCCCTTCGGTGTCGATCTGCTCCTCCCTCAGGTTGGCGGTAGCGCCCGCAAGACCAAGTAAGCTTACCTCTTCCTTTCTGAGAAAGATAGCGCACGTGTCGCATCTCTTGGCTTTACCGAGGCTAACCACCTGGTTTCCAGCTACGATTACACAAAGGGCAAGCTCCCCGAGCTCATCGACATTATCATCGAGTCTGGCGCCAAGCTCTTCGTCTCTGCCGTTGGTGTCCCCCCCAAGCAGGTTGTCGACAAGCTGCACTCTGCCGGCATCGTCTATATGAACATGATTGGTCACCCCAAGCACGTCCAGAAGTGTCTCGATCTCGGCGTTGACATCATTTGCGCTCAGGGTGGTGAGGGTGGTGGCCACACCGGTGACGTTCCCACCACTGTTCTCATCCCCGCCGTTGTCGACCTCTGCAAGAACCACCGGAGCCCTCTGCTCAATGGTCCTGTTCAGGTTATCGCCGCCGGTGGTATTCACAACGGTCAGCTCCTGGCTGCTGCCCTGATGATGGGCGCCGGTGCTGTTTGGGTTGGTACCCGCTTCATTCTGACTGACGAAGCCGGCGCCCCCGAGGCGCATAAGGAGGCCGTCCGCACCGCTGGCCACGACGACAACATCAAGACCCTTATCTTCACCGGTCGCCCTCTGCGTGTCCGCAAGAACCCTTACATTGAAAACTGGGAGACTGAGCGTCAGCAGGAGATCAAGGAGCTCACTGCCAAGGGTATCATCCCCTACGAAGCTGACCTTGACAAGCTTATGAACTCTGGCGACAGCGAAGGCAGTAGCAACGGTGTAGACAATAACGCTTCTGAGGTTGACATTGACGACGCGCTTGACCAGTTCCGCCCCTTCCTCATGGGTAAGGCTGCTGCTGTCTGCAATGAGAAAAAGCCCGCAAAGGCCGTCGTCGACGAGTTTGTCAACGACGCCGTTGCATGGCTACAGAAGGGCAACAAGATGATTGCCAAGCTGTAAATCTGTAAAAGCCTAATATTTCTATTTATGATTCGTTCGCATCTGGGGCTGCGCCAGGGCGTCTCCGGGTCTGGCGCCCACCCAGGGCCTGGTCTTATGACGCTCAAACTTTGTATATATCAAGGGCGATCTAGTACGAATGACTGCCAACGTATCATGAATGATTTACATGTTTCTTTCCCCTTGTTTATCATCGAAGTTCCCGTATCCGTGCTTCAGTTTTGACTTTCTTAGACACGAGTGGATGCTTGATCAGACGACAGTGCCAACCGTTGCCTAGGTCTGCGTGGGTTGCTGTCATCGTATTCTCTCTCTTGCACCCAAGTCCTGGGCTGGGTTAGTCGTGAACTTACTCGAGGAAATCCAGTGGATCCTTGCAGGATTGCGAAGTGGATACTTCACATGCTTTCCGCTGTGCCAACTGCGGTCGACAGAGAGCAACTCCAGGGGCCAAAGACACCAAGCCATTAGGCACACAATAAAGCAACCCATCCACAGTGTAATGATAACAACGAAGCCCAAATCTATTCATGTTTGTGTATTAAACCAATCAACTAGCAGTTTCATTCACTCCCCGTCGCCGGCTCTGTACGCCTCATGTACTGGGATGCATCAAACCAAACCCCCGCAGCATGCGTCCTTTCCCCTACCTGCCAAATCTGAGACTCACTTGACAGCCCGTACGTAGTATCGTTTCCCGCATCCGCCTAACAATTTGCAACATCCCCGTTCGTTTCCTCACTGGTGCCGTATAGGATCCCAAGTGCTGTCGTGTGCAATGACGGGGTATGGGCGCATTTCTTGAAAATCGGTGGCAAAGTGAGGGGGGAGAAGCAACATCGTTTTCGTATTTGCAACCTCCTTGTCACCATTGCACGCTCAACTTCCGAGGTAAGCGCGGATGGCACCCTGCAGCTTCTGGCTGGCCTCGCCTGCCAACTGAGTGAGGTTCTCGAGATCGTCACCAGCCGTGATGCCGAATCTGCGAATGAAGTCTTTGGCTGCGCCCTCGAGGTCGCCATACTCCTCCGCAGGCTCGTCCTCGGGACGGCCGAAGTATGCGTTGGACGAAATCGCGGTAGCACCCTCGAAACCTTGCAACCGCGTCTTCGCCTCAGACTGAACGCTGGGGTCAAACGAACCCTTGCCAAAGAACTCGTCAGAGGAAATGCCCTTCTGGGCGCCGAACTTGCTGCGAGCATAGTTCTCGCTATCATCTGCCATGATGTTAGTCGCGCGTGCTTTCAAGTCATGGTGAAGTCGAAGGAGTTCCCTACCCTCAGTCTTGGCCTTGATGGGACCGACGGAGCCGAAGCCACCGGCAGCGGCCTTCTTGGGTGCTGCGGCACCCTTAGGTCCACCAACCTGACCGAAGCCCAACCTGGCAACACCCATGCCCAAACGCTCCACTTCTGCGTTGGACTTCTGGCGAGCGTGGCTGGAGGATCCATAGCCGCCCTGGGGGCTGGTAGGGGTAGGGGCCGCCACGGGATCCGCCTTGGTAGAAACCTTCTTCTCCTCCTCAGCCTCGGGATCATAGCCCAGCTTCGCGATGCGCTCGGCCTCCTCCTTGGCCTTCTTCTCGGCCTCATCGAAGTCAATAACGTCGCTTGCGACCTTCTTGACACCAAGCTTGGGCGCCTTCTTGGCACCAAGAATGTTGGCTTTGCGGGGGGCGCCAGAAGCGGCCGTCTTGCGAAGGGCGGCCGAGGTAGTTACACGGCTGGCAGCGGGCTTGTTGTCGGCCTCCGGCTTGGACAAAGGAGAGGCAGACCGAGTGATGTCCTTGCCGGCACCGTTGTTGGCGTTGAGGAAGGGAGATGGGGTTCGGCCGACGGTCGGAGGGGTCGATGTGCGAGAGATAGGAGGAGTGGGCTTCTTGATGGAAGGTTTGTCCCAGGATGAGAAGAAATCATCGTCGGGCTCTCCAGCGGGAGTCGAAGTGTCGGCATCGGCGGCGTCGTTGATAACAACTTCACCGGGATATCTGGATAATCAGCTGGTCGCCCATGTGATTTGAGATATTGCCCCTACGTACTCTTGAGCATCTTTTGCTGCGCGGCGCTTCAACTCTTCCTTATACTTGGTTGCAACGTTGGATTGGTACTTGGTCTTGGGGTCCTTGCTGTTGAGAGCAGCAGTCCCTCCGTTCTGCTGAAAGAACTTGGTTGCCGACTCGTTGCCGCCAACCTTCATCATACGGAGCTGATCCCATTGCCACTCTATGGCAGGGGTTAGTATAGAGGAAATGAGAGCATGGCGGTCGAATACATACGATCAAGATTGGTGGATCGGACGAAGGAGATATGGACACCAAGATTTCGGTGATTGGACGAGCAATCAAGACAGAGGTAGATGCCAAAGGGGACTGATGTCCAAGTTGGGTATTTGGCGCCACAGTCGAAGCAGATCTGCCGTGTGCAATCTCATCAGCAGTGAACTGCGGTCGATGTCCTGGAAAGAGGGCGCGATTGTTGAGCATACCTTGTTTGCAGGCTTGGTCTTCAACTTCTCGAAGATTTTCAGCGACTGCTGCTTGGAAGCGAGTGCAGCCATGGTGAGGGTGCTTGCAACAGGTCAGTGTTTGGTTCGTTGTCCTGAAGTTGAAGGCGCAACCGCTACGAAGTTGTAGGTTCGAAGGGCGAGGAGGAAATGCGAATTGCGGGTATATGTGGATGCGCAAGAGCGATGCAGGGAGCGGAGATAATTGAATTTCGTGTCCAAAAGTTTAGGAGGCGCCCTTCGGTGAAGTGGCATGTAAAGTTAGGCTAGTCCTGATATGGCTAGTTCCATTTCCCCACAGTGGACTGGCAATCCCATTCTGCCAAGGGCGGTCAAGAGGCTTTTGCAGAGCTCGCCTGGCCTAGCCAAGCTTCAGGTAGTATACGAGAACTCCAGCGTTCTACTGCCCGAGCTCTTCCGCCACGACCACTCATCCAGCTACTGCGGTTGTACCATGGCCAACGCCAAACCGCCATGATGAAGATGAACATACGTGCGAACACAATGCGTGCACCTACCGGACTGCGCCTTGGGCCTCGACTACAGCCCCTGCTACAACTCCAGAGGAGCTATGCGACACAGACTGGTCTGGGAACAACGTCTGCGCCTGGATCGAAACGGAAAACAGTCACACCCTTCAACGATAATGGATCGGTCCCTTGGTCGCAGCTTTCGACGGGAGAAAAGGCAGCTAGGGCGACGCAGCAGAGCTTCAACTTTGGGCTGATTCTGGCCGGCATGGCAGTGACGGCAAGTCATACAACCTTTTACCCCGCGGCAAGCCTCAGCTGACGCTTGTTGCGACGGAACAGGGCGGCGTGGTATACGTTTTATGGTCCGATGTCTTCTCCCCGGACAGCAAGGTCGCCCATTTCAACCGCGTTGTCGACAGGATCAAGAGTGATCCGAAATGCATTGAAATGCTCGGAGACCCAAAGAAGATTTCGGCGCATGGGGAGGAGACAAACAACAAGTGGCGGCGGGCTCGGCCGATTGCGTACGTTCCTAGCATTGGGGAGACCGTTTGCAAATAACTAACTGGAGCAGCTCAACAATCAATACCGATTCGAGAGGACACGAGCATCTGCTGATGCACTTTCACGTATGTAACTCGGGATATTCCAGCTTGAACTCCCGCTAAGAATGTTTTAGGTCGAAGGCCCCCTTAATAAGGGCGTCGTTTACCTGCACATGATTAAGACGCCAAGCTCCGGGGAGTTTGAGTATAAATACCTTTACGTCGATGTAAGAGGGCAACAGAGATACTACCTGGAGAACGCGGATACTGCGACAGGCTCCGGGAAAAGGGGGGTCAGGTTCCTCGGTATCAATTGGGGCTAATTGTATGATAAACGCGGCGTGGTCAGTTAGGAACATGGCCGGGAAGTATTCTCTGCATGCTGTAAGATAACAAAGTCTATGGTAGGGGATAAAGATGTGTATGTTTGGTTCAGGAGTAACAATCAGGGGTAGCAAATCATCTT
This sequence comes from Colletotrichum sublineola, assembly GCA_020631755.1. Lineage (NCBI taxonomy): Eukaryota > Fungi > Ascomycota > Sordariomycetes > Glomerellales > Glomerellaceae > Colletotrichum > Colletotrichum sublineola. The sequence goes on along the minus strand of JAHSQG010000006.1, from coordinate 2,763,158 downwards.
CAAGTTTGTTGTCTTCTAGACGTGACTGGGCACAACCTATCGCAGAGGCGCCTACTCTGGACGCTGCCCGGTTTTGGGCATACCAGCTCGTGTTTGCAGCCTAATCTAGACAACCTATGCTTGCCACAACTCTTCACAACAAAACACAGGAACGGCGTTTCATCCATTCTGGCATCTGATGGCGCGCCGACACCGCCTAACTACACAGTCAGCATACTGCATGAACATGCTGAATGCTTCCCGGGGATATTCAGATACGTGCTTTTGAGGTAGTTGACCAGCGATTTACGGCCTTGGACATTCACCTCTCGTTAACTCCCTGGATGCTCTTAAATCGTCAACATCTCGCGGAAATATCGCAGATTTTATCTTCCCTCTTGATATGACTCGAGCATAGGTTTGGTAGACGATACTGCAACAGTGATGGTTGCATGGTACACAACCCCAGCCCGATCATATATGTATTGCCCAAACTGCAGCTTTGATGCTTGGATTCAGAGGTGATGAGTGATAAACATACTGTCTACAAAGTGACCAAGCCCGATTTTCTCAATCGCGGTTGGTCCTGGTAGTGTGTTGGTGCCGTTGGGAAGACACACGGTGGTCACATACAGTAAGACGAGACTCGATTATCTTGAAATGGAGCGGAAAGTCGGGGTCATCTGCACTATAACTACAGCTTGGATAGAATAACCGCTCCATTACATGGAAGAAGTAAGGCATCATGTTCAGCTGTCTAGCTAACACTCGAATCGTCTTTTCCTTCCCATCGCTTAGGTGTTCTCAGAACCTGCGAAGAGATATGTGCTTCAGACCAAAGTTATCCTGGCAGGACACATACTATTATGGAACATGTCAATAACTAAACACAGGGTGACTAGGAGAAATCAGTTGAAATTTTGGGATCCTGTTAAATCGGCTGATAGTTCGACAAATAACTTTTTTCTCGATGAAGCAAGGCTTTGTAGCCGATAATCGATTTGGCCGAAGCAGTGATCATGAAAGTATGAAGTGCTGTCCTCGCGCAGAATATCAATCGTTGCTTAATGGGGTTAGGAGTACATTATTGAGATATTTCAGTTCTTATCGTCCGCTTCGAAAAGGGGAGGCCATCAACCTAGCATATATCACTACGTTGGAATTACATACGAATGATTCAAGATAGTAACATCATGAGAAGAGTAGCCAATCTTAGCCGAAAACAATTCTGAAACTAGAGAAAGGTTCGAGAATGCCCTTGCAATCAACATCAAAGAAGCAAGGCCCTTGGAGCGTATTGCTGTTGAGCCTCGATCGAGCATTTCTGCCTCGTCTAGACCAGTGTGGCCCCAATAGTTGAAACAGCCCATACGCATTTTGCCAGGAGGCCAACCACGGGCCCAAGCATGTCCTTTTCAGGCGATTCGGCTCTTCTGCGTAATCTTCAATCGTAAACATCGACAGGACTTGCTTACTTTACTCTTTCTATGGAGCCCATCATACCCACTACAAGTTTAAGATCTGGTAGATGCCAGCATACCCACAGAATATTATATACCAGGATAGAAACTTCGTCGATGTTCTTTTTTTCCAGCCATAACAGTCACTGGAGCCCTGTATTAACCTGGGAATGGTGTCTCGTATTCGACAGGCTGTACGGTGCCGTCTGACGCCGTGAGCCATCAGATTGCCTGTCTATCTCAGCAATTCATAGGGGCGTAGAAAGAATCTGAAGCTAAGACAAATATGAAGAACGCGTATTGAAACCAGTAACTCAATTTTGAATAGGCGGTTGTGTTATAACAATAACCCGGGTTGATATATTGTTCTAATCCACCAAGTAGTCTACTACAAATAAGCTAGCAGCCAACACTGCGTGGTATTAATAGGAATGATTAGGCTGCGGCCCCTCGGATATTCGAGTGAACCAGTTATAGCGAGAAAACGTTGACGAGCAAACCGGATTATATGCGGACTTCTGTGTTGTACACAACAGGTCGTCCTCCGCTGTGGATTGCAAGTATCGTCAACCCTATTGTTCACTTCATGGTCATTCATCTCAATCCCCAGTTGTCTTTCAACCCGGGCCTCGGATATATAACGAATTCAATCAGTAAATTCACAAATTCTCACCACCTATCTGCCTTGGATCCAGCTAGAAATATCGATGATTATGCATGATCTCCGAATCACTTATCAGGACATATGTTTCGGTTCACCAAATGCAATGCCATGCATACAAGTTCAACTCCAAACTTGGGCACCGGATAAACATAAGTTTGCACTACAGTGTCCTATCGGTGTCTTCTCCGTGTCCGAATTGCGTCACATGTAAGTACCTCACTCACTGAGACTGCCAACCGGCATGTAAACGAATACTTCCTTCGGCCCGAAAAACCCGCAACGCAGCCTTTGTCACACCGGGGCAGGCACACAACAACCCCCGCGGGAACATGTAATTAGCTGCGGCACGTAGGTTCTAGGAGATCGAAGATCGCGGAGAGGCCGCAGATGCGCCTCCAGACCGACGTGCCAGTGGGCACTGCTGTGGTGTTGTGAAGCAGAAGGGCCGGTGAGGTCGTCAACGGGAACATGCGGGGAAATCCGGGGAAGCGTACATAAGAGATAGGACGAACGCCTGTTGAGAGGGTGTGATGCCGTATCCCTCATCATCTAGATACGGCGAGGCAACAAATTGAGGCGTCTTGGCCTGGGTGAACCAAAACGGCAACGCGGGCGATCATTTGGGGAAATGGCATGTTTCGGGCCGGACGGACTGGGCGGGATAGATAGGTATCATGCCGAGTTCTCGAATGATCTTCTCGCACCGAGGACAGCACGCTCGTATCAATGCAGGCTCCAGCTGCCTCCATAGTCGTGCATCAAAGTGCCCAAGAAAGCAGGTGTCTAAAGCACATCGATGCCCTAACGGTGACCAGGGCTTCTTTCTGATTGAGGCGGCAAAGGTGTAGCGAAGAAGACATTGATGCAGGGGGGCTTTCCAAAGTATGGCAGCCAAACAGAGGAGATAAGTAAGATCAAACTCATTGTGCTTGCTGCTGCTGTCCGGGAAGAAGTGCTGCGTGGGGTGAGCCTGGTCAGAGTCAGCGCACCACTCGGTGATTTGCTGGCGTCTTTTGTGCCACAGGGGGTTGTTTGGTTAAATTAGATAACAAGAACAGCAGAGAAGACTGTGAGAATCTAAGTTGACTCAGGCAAGAGGAAGCACTGAGAAGGGGGCGTGAGAGAGAGAGAGATTGTGGAGTGTATCAACAGCGGGTATTCCCTATTGGACCCCCTACCATTTTCGCCATCTTCCATGGATACCCATGCCACAGCTTCAGAATGCCTGATAGGCAACTGAAGGCGGGGTGACGATTGGGGAGAGAAGAGCTGGGGACTGGGGATCGCTTGGACGGGCTCTACTGCAGGATAGAGGGGTGTGAATCTGGTCCGCGACGAAGACGACGAGGAACGAAACGAAAAGAGAAGGGAAGCCAGCTGGTAAGGTGACAACGGAGAGGCCAAAGGGGTATCAAAACCGGGGTTCGGTTCGAAATCCAGATACCCCAAACCAAAACCAACCAAACCATGCCGGAAGTCAAGAGCGCAGAACAGGACAAAGGAGGGTGAGGGGGTGGTGCCATCACATTCCCACCACCCCCGACCTCAGTCGGGCCAGGACGCCCCCCCTCCCCAGCCTAACCAGCTTGGGGGAACATCTTTCAATGTTTTCCCCACAGATAAGGTCAGAGCCTCTTAGATCCTGCTGTCCCGACAGCGGCACCTCATCCAGCTCCCGCCTCCTTCACGCCCCTCCCCCCCTGTAAGCGACCGGCTACCCCCGTACCTTGTTTCCCCAGGCCTCCCTTTCCCCCACCACACACAGGTCACCCCATACCACCTATAGCAGCATTCGTACGGCCTGAACCGTAAATAGCGTATCTTGTTCTGGCGCTTTTCGCCGTTGCCGAAGGACGCAAGTTGTCTTCGACCTCTCTCACTCTCTCTCCCCAAACTGGTACTGGGAGGGGATTACCGTACTATCTCAATTACGCTCAAGTACCTGCGAGCCTGGAATCTTACCCAACTCATCCGCTGCTTCCTCATACGAGCCGACTTGGGCACCCAGGGCATCCATCTGCTTTGATCGTGGTCGACCTCCAACCCAGGAAGAGCCATTCGGGGTCTTTCAATAGCCTCTCGTCTGCAGTGGAATAGACGGAATCATGCACACATGAGAAGCAGAATTTCCCCTGAACAGAATGAAACGTAAACTGCTTGTGCAGCTCGGCAGACTCGACGGTCCTGCAAGGGGTGAAATCTGGAATAGCCAGAATGAATCGACTATTCGGATGCCGTTCCGGTTCTTCCAATGTACCACGCCAGCGCTAGTAGCGATGCCTACGACATATCTAACTCCTGTGTGCCTATTCAGCCGATACTGAGGCCAACCCCGTCCCGGTGTTCCGATCGATGCACATTTACCCGCCGCCCACGTCCCTCTTTCAGGGAATTAACTGCTTATCACTGGTATCTGCCTACATGACACAGATACATACAGCTAGAGTCTCATCAATGGTGTATGGCTTGCGCAACCCAGCCAGCAAAACGCGGAGGGGGTTTGAGGCCTGGAACAGTCGATTTCGAGTGCTCGAATTGCAGCAAGCTGTTACAGCATTGGCCCAATCGAAACCATGATCTGCCGCTTCATCACCAGCGAAAAGATTGGCGCGCCAATTAATGCCCTCCGCCCCCTCGAAAAGGCCACCCTGTCGCTTGGCTGTGAGGCTTCACTTGTAATAGATTCACCAAGCCAGTCAGGCCAGGCGCTGTCTGACGTCAGCAGCGGCTTGCTTTCTAGCCAGTGACCTGGTCGCATTCAACTCTTCCCTCACGAAGGAAGGGGCATTATCTCAAGGAACAGCCATGGTTGGGCAATGGCGACAGATTGAAATCGCTTGACGCCACCCGTCACCTAGGATTACATCCCTAGGCTCTACACGCCTTAAAGTCATATTTCACAGAAGCATGCTTCACCTGGGAAAAGCAGACGAGGTACGGACATGCCTTCAGACCCCGCCGCAGGCTCATACGAGGGATCCGATGCCGCGCTACTTATCCGACGACTTTATGTAGGCTATCACCAGCATTTGCTGGCAGTAATCACGGCCGACGGAGAAATACTCGCAGATGTCCCGACCGACAAAGTCGAGTAATTTGACCATCAAATGCTATGCATCGTCAAGGAGGTGCCATACCATGGATGTTATCTCAACCTAGTTTCCCCGGACGTGTACCTCCTCGCAATCAACATCGAACACGCACGATAGGCTATGGTTTCCCCCACTCTCTGTGCAAGTACTCAATAGGTATGCCAGCCGCCCGCAGGGTTGCGTCCATCGACGGGACTCCGTATCAGGGTATGAGGATCCACTCAGCTTGCATCTACAATGTATAACTCATTGAATCATGGCGTTTGACGATGCTGATGAGGTACGGTTGACATGACTTTGTAAAGCGTGCTATCTCCACAAGCGGGGCGACTGCAGCAATGAGGCGGACAAGCCCATCTTGTCGATTCGTCTCATCATCCAGTCATCCAAGGCGCCGTCCTCTGTTTAGGTAACTCAGTGAAGCTGGTGTCATGGCCAGCGCCTTTCCACACCCTCGATGCTTCATCTGAACAGCAAAGCACAGCACATCACAGCAGCTTTAATGATGTGCACAAGGTTAGCTAAGAGCTGGTTTCCAGTTCCGTGGGCTTCCAGCACGCACTGAGTATGATCGGACGGAACACACAGGCCCACAGCTTCGCCCCAATCCAGACATGGTCTAAATTTACTCTCAACCAGCCATAGGCAATGTGGTCATCCCGGGCCCGCTGACACGCCTCGGGATGGGCTACCTTTAACACGGGGGCATGCCGGCCTGTCAACTTGCCTCAAGTACACGGTACGAAACGATGGGCTTGGCCTGTTGGAGAAACGAAGAGATTGACAGCCGCTCCTCCATTCGCAGGCTCTCTCTCTCCTCTTCTGCTCAATTTCAACGGACCCCATGAGATACCTGTTTGTCGTATGGGACTGTTGCGTCACCGCCAAAAGAAATGGATGCGGCAACTGGGCTGGGCAGGCTTATCGCTCTCTCACACTGGCCCTGAATTTTCGAACAAGGTTGCATGAAAGCACACCCACCCTCTTCCTCCACAACCCCATAAAACGACGTCAAAACGCACTTAGACTTTCGTGGGGCAACCCGTGGGGGGCTCACACAACGTCAACTGTCCTAAAACTAGGAGAAGAGGGGGGGAGCGACTTGTGCCGAAATAGGCGACCTACTGAGTAGAGTAGGCCGCATGTGGCTCGGAGCCATGATAAGGCAGGTTGTCAGTCTCGGGCGCAACCGGAGCAGGCGCACTTCGCGCCGACGGATGACCCCCTCGTCCTCATCCTCATCCTCATCCTTGTCACAGTCAATATGCTAGGTATTAGGGCGCAGAATAATATCTTGCGCATCACTTGGTATGATGTTGAGGTTGGAGGATGAGAGCCATTCTCTCGCCGTTCAAGATGAATTTCGCACCATGCCAGGTCCATGGTCGCATGAACAGTCCCTCCATCGCTCACGCGCCTCATCGATCGAAGTTGTTCCCTTCGACAACTGGCGATCAATCCTTGCCTCCCCTGTACCGAAATCACCACCTGATACTCGTTTCCTACTGACCGTACCAGATTGCGACATTGTCACAGCCCCACGCCGGGAGTTTTTTCCCTTTCCGCCAAGCTCTTGGGGAAGGGAAACGCACCAACTTCCCGCCTCAGTTCGGTTTCTTATCCATGAAAGGGTAGCGAGCGCGCATGTGCTCTAGTGGGAAGCGCAAGCTAGCGCCCACCACACCATCCCCAGTCCACGGGTCAGCATCAGGCGGAACGGTCAAGCGGACGAGAATCAATTCTCTTTTGTCTAAGCGCCCGCAAATATGTCTCGGTTCTGAGATCATGTTTCAACAGGTTCAGCTTGAGAAGGAGATCTAGGTTGAAACCCCCCTCCCCCCTCCCTCTTTTACCGGAGGAGCGTGACAGTTAGTTAGGTCGTCCTGTCACCTGGGCTATTCGGACTCTTTGGGCCTCCGACGGGGTTTAAGCACAGAAAAAAGCAAACCGTTTGCCTGCCGGTACCCAGACATTCACAAAAGTGTTGACTAAATCCTATCACACCAGGCTGCCTTGGTGTACAAGCCAGCTAAATATCCGCGTCATGTCCCTCGTCTCGTTTTCCGCATCCGCACTTCCCCGGGAGCACTGGCCGCCTCGACCAACATGGCGAAAGACAATGCGCAACCCTTCACGGGCGGCCTCGCCCGCGTGCTCTGTCTCGAAAAAGCAAATTCATCTCAACGCCTCTTCGAATCGGAATGCTTTCCAAGTGTGCCAAAAAAGACGGTGCGCCGCTCCCCCTCCCCCCAGACTCCCCGGGACCCCGTACCCCATGGGCCTGCTTTCGTGGCTTTGGCGATCGTCTGGCCAAACCACCACGACGCCCGTCATCTTGGGGATGTACGTACCCGCGTCACCCGTCCGCCATTCGAGAAAAAGGAGCAATTACGAATCACACCACACCCTCCTGGAACAACAGTGTGCGCCCCAATTCGACCTGCCGTGGGGGGAACGGTATGGCGGTGAGCATGCGAGTGTAATCAGGCAAAGCTGTACACGCGTGGCCCTTTGAGTCGTTGTTGAGGCAGGGAGGGAGGGAGGGAGACGGATAGAACTCGTGGGCATCGAGGTAGCGCATGCCGAGGTGAGCAAGACGAGATGTACAACAGGATGCTATTTGTCTTGCTTGAAGGGGGGTGCCCAGTGATTCAAACACGGGAAATGATGGCATCGAGTGAGTGGTAGGCAGTGTCGCCCTCGTCACGCTTTTCGCTCGGTGCACACCTTCTCTCGAGGCGAGATGAACACATTGCGGCGGCTTTACGCCAGGGTTGTACCACGCCCGGAACCAGACCTGTTGATCTGCTCTGGGGCGTCAGCGGTGGTGATGTGGTCCTTCTCTAGCCCGGCCTCACGGAGAAGGGTTGGCATGCCGGCACCCGCGAAAGCAAGCCACCAGGCGTTGGCGGCGGTCTCTCGCATGTGACGGGGGGGGGCTTCGTGACTGTAGCCTCAACCAGAGCGAAGGAAGGCCTTTTTTTTTTCTTCTTTTTTTTTTTTTTTTCTGGCATCATCACAGGCCAGCAACGTGACAGGGAGAGGATAAGCAGTGACATGTGCCTTGACTCACTTTTTTTCTTCTTCTTAGAACTTAGGAGCCAACAACATGGCACTGGGCATTCAACGATTCAGACCATCCGAAGGCAGACAAAAGGGATGAGAAAGGGCGGCGCGCGCAGAACAGAACCATAGAAGCAAACAAGTCTGAGAGTTGCGGAAAGCCCGGTCGGTGGCTTCTGTACGTAGGTTAGGTAGGTGTATACGTACTTTCCTCGGTGTGCTTGACAAGTCGGTTCAAGCACGAAGAATTGGGCCGTTCGTTCCTGGCCCAACAGCGACTCTCGCCACCCAACTACCGAGCCCACCATCCCTCCAGAGACGAAAAAGTGGAGGACGGCAAGGGCGAGAAAAAAAAAAAAAGCAAGACGTTACTCCCCAGACAGCTACACTAACCCACACCTCAACCCCGCCATACATAAACTACCTTGGGTAGGTAGTTTATATCCATACCAGCCGGTACATACCTAACACGGGGAAGAACAAAAACATAAGATGTATATTATATATGTATATATAATATCTAAAAGCCAGTGATGTTTTCTAAGCCATAATTGACTCACGTCTAAAAAAAAAAAAAAAAAAGGGGGGGGGGGGACTGGAAACTATGGACCCAGCATGTCATTGCCCACGCTGCCTCCCTCTTGCCCCTTAGGTCCATCGATGCCCTTGGCGTAGATCGGTGCCCCCGATTTTGCCATTTATATAACTAAAGAAAAAAGAGGCACGCCCGAACTCCGGAGCAGCTGCAAAAACCATTCTTGTGCTGCACGGTGTAGCTGCGACGATCCAACGTATCAATCAACCAGGGGGGGGGCCGCGAGAAGGAAAGGAACAGAAGGGAAAGGATCATTTTTTGCGGGTGTGGTGTCCCGGTTACCCCAAGATGATCATACAGGGTCAACAATCAACTTTCCTACTTTTTTTTTTTTTTTTTCTTTTTCTTTTTTTTTCTCTTTCGTCAGGCCCTCCTTACCCCACGGGAGAAATGTGCGTGTGCTTGTGTGTGATATGTCAGGGACAGTGGGGCGGGATGTGATATCATCATCCCCCATACGTAATGCCGCTCGTTCCAGACTTTTATTTTTATTTTATTTTTACTTTTATGATGTTGTATTCTCCCCCTCCCCAAAACCTTGAGGAAGGGACCTGAAGGAGGGGTCTGGTTATGAGTGAGAGGGTAGAGTCCCGGGTGGGGGGGGGAACGAGGGAACTGACTCTTGCACGATCGCTTTCCCTCCATCGGGGAACCCACTTCCCACATCATTCCATCAGCTTATCGAAAATGTCATCGACCTTTCGAGGCATGTCGTGATCCGTACTTCTAGGATGGGCTCCCCTTTGACGTAGTTGACAGGCAGGGTTAGGCGGTTGGAGGGACCCGTCCATCTCCACGAGGATAAGGGTTTCCTAGGTTTCCCAACGCATGCCACCTCCATCCCCATAAGTTGATCAGGCTCATGAGTCGAGGCACGATAGTTGACGATGAGGCGTGCCCGGCAGGCAAAGATGAGGAAAAGGGAAGGGTAAAAAAAAGACCAGATAACACATAGCGTACTACGTAAGTCGCGGAGGTAGATCACGGGGGGGGGGGCGGGGGGAGAGGGGCGTCTGGGGTGTGCGTGTGTGAGAGAGTTGCCGCCCAGGGCCCAGCATATCTTTTGCCCACCCCAACTCAACCCCCAGCCCTGGAACGAGATGGGGCCAGAGAGGTCCCATCACAGGTAAGGCCGAGATGAGATTAAGCGTGCGCATGCCTTGGTTTTTCGCCCATCCAAGGGTAAGTAGCAAAGTGAGAGAAAAAAAAAAAAAGACAGAGCGAGAGAGACAGACATAGATAGGTAGGCAGCTTCTGTTGCGTTGTTTCGGGCCAGGTTTTTACCTCAGCAGCAGGAACAAAAGATTGGGACCCGAAGGCGTACGGCAGGGAAGCGTCCCCCATCCCGCTCTTTATCCCCAAATAAACGGCCGCCTGGGCACGGGTCCGATCATCGGGTCTGGACGGGGGGTGAGGGAGAAGGAAGGGTGAGGAGGCCGTTTTGGTGTTCGCTGATGGTCTTATCTCTCCCACACCCACACACATCCAGTTGCAACTCACGCATTTGTACACGAGATATCATTTCTAAGAGACACTCACACATAACTCAAGATGGCATCGCGTCATAATGTACGAGTGAAATGTGAGTTGAAATAGGCATCTCGCTTTGGATTCTCTTCCTTGGAAGGGGGATATGATTTGAGGTATAGAGTCTCTCGTTCTAAGAACAATCAAGAAAATGAGAAAAGACAAAACCTTCGTCAAGCCAGCCTAGGCGGCGACGTAATCGCAATAATGAAAACAACTCGGCGCTTTCATCTGCGCTGGAGAATTCCGACCGCCCGAATGGCTCTCTTCCCGTACAAGAGGCTCATCATGTACACCGATAACCGCCCAAGGATTCCCTGCCGCCCCGTCTATAGCTTGATATCTCGAGAAAGCCCGCCCGTTTACAGACCATAACACAATTGAGAAAGGACGGGTTTGACGACCCGCTAGCGTTCTCATACACACACACACACACACACACACATACCACTCTCTCTCAAAATCCGCCATCTTTCACGCTAGAGATAGCCCATCGAGAAATAAGACATAGGGAAAAAGTTTGCTTTTCATTGGTGGTGAGGGGAGTCGTGAATCCAATCTCCGGTTTGTTCATCCGTCGGAGGAGTCTATAAGTTCCGAGTTTGGCCGCCGTCGCCGCAGCCGCCACCGTCGTAGTAGGAGGGCTGGGAAATGCCATCCATTCTTTGACGATGTTTGTGTTGGTTTTTTGTGTTATTAAGCAAAGAAGTCGTGGTCGGCCAACTCTTGTCAATTCGAATACCCGAAAACGCCGTTCTTCTATCCCGTCTATTGCCCAGGTCGTAAGTCGTAGTCACTTCAAAGTCCGTTTCCGTTACATCCGGTCCATGAGATCACCGCCGGCGATGCTGCCATTTGCAGAACTCCTGCCGCTTTGGAAACCATCATTTCCATCAAGGAGCTGGTGGACACCAATCTTGGGAACAGGCAATTTCCTGCTAGCGTCAGGCCGGCTGATGATGTCTGTCAAGGAGGTACCGTTGCGGGAGTGGGTTCCAGCGCTGGTGGGGGCCGGGGCCGGCGGCAGGTAAGGGGTCTCCAGATGAGGCTCGAGAGGGGCCAGAGCTGGGGGAGCCGCGTGCTGCAGAGAAAGGTTCCGGAGAGAAGGCAATTCGTAGCCCATGGGCCGCAGTCTCGGGGAATGGGCGGGAGTGGCGATGGGAGTGTGGTCCGGAGTGGGCGACAAAGAGTCGTGGGAAAAGGTAGGAGAAGAGGGTGCAGTGGAGTTGGGCGAGTTGGGGCGAGATCGCTTCGCATGACGAGAGCCAGAGTAGTGGTCATCGTTGTGCTCGTCGTTGGAATGCGACCTCGACATGTGGTAGGCAGAGAGAGAGGGGAGGTGGCCGCGCGAGTTATGCAGGCTGTGGGAGTAGTAAGGGTGATGCCTGGCGCTAGAAGATCCGTGGAAAGGCGGCGCGGTGAGGGTCTCGCGCTCGACCTGGTTGGCGGCCTTGGCCAAGATGGAGATGTCCATGTTGGAGTTGTGTTGAAACTGGCGCCCAAAGGGGCTGCCGTGGCCTTGCTGAGCGGGTAAGACGTAGCTCGAGAAGGAATGCGGAGGCGAGACATTGGGAGAAGACAAGCTCGAGGTTGGGGCCGACCGAATCGTCTTGGGCGCCGGGGGAGGGGCCATCATGCCGTCCTGGGGCATGTGCGACTGCGGACCCGAGTTGTACTGGTTCTTGCCCCGCCTCGAGTTGGGGTTGCTGTGTATTCTCGAGTGACGGGTGAGCTCGTCGGAACGGGAGAACTTCTTGCTGCATCCAGGGTACTGGCAAGCGTGAGGCTTTTCTCCTGTATGGGTGCGGATGTGCCTCGTCTGGTGTTCAAGGCGGTGGAAGGCCTTGTCGCACAAGGGGCACTTGTAGGGACGAGGCAGCTCATTGGGATTCTCAGCAGTTTGGCCAGGTAGAGGACCCTTGGGCTTCAACTCATTAAGTTGACCCAGCCTCGTAGTTTCCATGGCGTCGCCCGAGATCATGTTGTCGGTCTTATCGGGGTTGAGTAGACTTGAAAAGTTGAAAGGAGACGACTGTGTCTGTTGCATGTGATCACCCATTGGCCCTGATGATCCAGAGCTGGGCGTCTTGGTACGCAGTAGAGATGTGATTTTGTTTTTGTTTTTGGTTCCTTTGCTGTAATGGCCGACTTGACTGTCGTCGAGTTCAAGAACCAGTTAAGGTATCCTGAGTGCGATTCCGAGTGGTTGCGGGAGTTGTTGTCTAGAGTAGGCGTGGAAGAGTCGGAAGGAAGGGGAGTGAGGTGGGTGTGTGGGTGGCGGGATATATAAGTTATGCGAGTCGAGCTCTGCTGTAAGTGGGTGGTGGATGTGGGTGGGTGTAAAAAGCTTTGGCTTTGGGGGAAGGGGGGGTTGCTGAGGGGTGTCCCGGGGTAAAGTTGCTGGTCCACGGAGAATGACAGAAGGTTGGCGTAACAATTTTCTTCTCTTCCAAAAGAAGGAATAGAGCAAAGTCGGGGGAGGAAAGGACGGGGTTGAAGTTTTAAATGGCTAGAGGGAGGGTAGAGAAAGAGAGAGAGAGAGCAGTGCTATCAGAAGAAAAGACGGGAAGGAAAAGAAAAAAAAGAAAGAAAAAAAAAAGACGTAGGAGTGAGCCAAGAACGACAGGGTGGGTGGGTGAGAAAGACGGCGGAAGAGGTGGGTGTGGATGTGGACGGTGTGGATAGTGGGCAGTGGTGGGTGATGAATGTGGATTGTGGGTTGTGGATGAGGTGGATGGGAGAAGGAAAGAAAAAGGGTGTGTTGAGGTGTGGGCGGCTATCTCCCACTCGGCCTGGTCTCCGTCACACACAGTCCTGAAGTCGTGGTCTCTGGTCCCCGTCCCTGACTCCCTGTCTTCTTGCTTCTCATGGCCCTGGTCTCCCTGCTCCTCCATGTGCGAGGCTCATCCACACAGGTAGTTGGTTGCGTGCGTTGTGCTTTTCTTGCCCGACTCTCACCCTCCCTTCTGTGTTCCCGAACCGGCTTAGTGCCTCGTTTTTTTTTTCAATTCTTTTCTTCCCCCTTCTTTTGACCTGTCCGGGGCTCTTCTCAGGGCCTGGAGAGAAAGAGGGGATGCTGGGGCACCTCAAGGCAATCTAGAAACCCCCCAAACCAGAGGTGGGTTTGGGTACGAAGTGAGGGAGTAAAAATAAATAAGAAAAATGAACCAGGGAGCGGGAGCCTGTGAGCTTCGCATCACGACGTAATAAAGTATACGACACTAGGTACGAATAGATAGTACTTGCGCAATGTATGTACATCAAAAGTGGAGGGTAGTTGGGAAAGAACAGCCGTATCGTCGAGCTGCGTCTGTGAATGCGGGACGACGACCCCCATGGCTCTTTGCTTCAACCCCTTCCCCTTCCCCTCTTCCCCATACAAGCAATTATGCCATTTCCAGCGCGTCAGATCCGCCAACACAAACCAAGCACAAGCCCACAGTAGTGTAGAAGCGAAGGCAGTACGGTACTTCTGTGCCGGCCCTCTGCCAGAGACCGCACACAGGGCCGTATTGAATTCGCACCAACACCTGCGGCGGTGGGCACCTCAAGCAGGGCTGGGAGGCTCGGTATGTAAGGTACTGGATGTGCTTTGCCTTGCACAGACCGAGAAAAGACCGGAGAAGGGTGGAGAGAGAGGTCGTGGTATGGGCTGTGGTAGATGTGTTGTTTGACGGACGATATCCGTTATGGAGCAGGCCGTGACGACCAGGCCGGTCAGTAGCGGGTAGTGGATAGGTAGATGTTTTATTGTGGTAGGAGGCCGCAGTGAAAAGAAAACAGACCAGGTGCGAAGGCTTGCCCAGGGACACAACACACACGTACGTACACGCGCTGGAGTCTCTGGACTCTGTCTGGGCTTTCTTTCTAGCTGCTGGTGCCGGGCTCTGGCAGTGAAGACGACGTTGTCCAGTAGCAGGAAACATGTGGGTTGAATGGGATAAGAGGGGAGCAGGGGGGGGCGTGTGGAAGACGACTGACTCTGGAGAGCGTGGGTGAAAGGGGGAAAGGGGAAGGTGAAGGAGGGGTGTACCTCGGAAGGCGAAAAAGAGTGAGAAAAAGGGGTGGGGGTGGGGGGTGTCACACAGCGTTTAGCCTCCACTCTCCACGAATTCTAGGTTCACCCCGAGAAAAAAGCTAAGAGAGACGTGCTCTGCTCGCCCGGAGAGATCGGTACGTACACCCTGGGCTCGAGATTCCTCTTTTTGTCCTTCTTGGCCGCCCATGTACTCAAGTACTTTCAGGCCTCCAAGCCTTCCAGGCAAGGTACGCGCGCCATCAGATACCGACCAGCCCTGGTTTGGGTTTTGCGACAGGTCGGGGAAGGGAACTGGGGAGAGCCGGTACGTACCTCTATTTTTTTTTTCCTCTTCCTTTTCTCTCTCTCTGTGGAGGTACCAAATACCTCAGCATTTTCACTTGCCGATACTCATTCAGTACGGTATATGCTATACTAATCATTAGGTTTTCCCCTCCTTCTCTTATGTTTTGGCCTGGTTGGTCTTGATACATACTATGCAGGACTTAGTGTGTGCCTGGCAACTAGGATCATCGATAGCAAGCATCACCTCCAAAAGTCGTCAGTACATGGAACGATGCCGCCGTGTCCGTTGGCATATGGGCCAACTAGTAGGCTCCGTTTCCTCGCACCCTCGTCGCCCCCATTCCGGAGCTGTTTTGCACTATTGCACCATCGTCCCATGCAAGTGAGGCAAAGATGGCACCTTATCCCCATCCAGGAGCATCCAGGAGAGAAAAAAAAAATCTCGTCGTGCTTTTGGTCTGTGTGTGGCCGGCCCGCTATGGTCTTTGGTGGGAATCGATAAACATAAATGAAATTATCTGCCTGGCTTGTTGGCCTGTCCGTGGTGAATTCTCGGCCTCATTCGCAATATTGCTATCCACCCTCCACCCTGCGTATCCGTCGTACTCCCTCTTCTCCAGTATCGTATCGCCGCCGTTATTCCCGCTCTCTCTTGATCCCCCCTCCCGCATTCCGCTCCTTACACCAAGTTTCCAATCGTGGACCGCATCTCGGCCTAATGCCGACACGTGCCTCCCGATTGCGGCCAAGTCTACTTTTTGTACAGGCGACACGGGTCCTTCTGACCTACATTATGGGACAAGGCCCCAGTGCAACATTGGCAGCTTTTTCCTCAATAAACAACCTTGCCAATGCTCTACGCCTCCCATCCCATGCTCAATCCCTTCCGCTTGCCCTTCCCCAGGGTCGCTGAGATTAGCTCCTAGCCCAGTCCTGGCGCCTGTCTCCTCAATGACACTGACTGTGCTGGGCCTCCTCTTCGTGTGTGCACATGTATATCTGTGGGCGGACGCGGGGGGAGGGTGTGGGGGGGCGGTGAAGTCGTGATAACTCTAGGCTTGTGCCACCGTCCCGTTATTTGATTGGCCGGTAGGGCACTGGGGAGGCTATTCAGGGTAGGTAGGCAGATGAAGCAAATAAAAATGTACCGAGAGAGAGAGAGAGAGAGAGAGAGAGAGAGAGAGAGAGAGAGAGAGAAAGAACTCCTCGTCACGCAATGTCGCCTCACTGGTGACACAATTCTCTCCAGTGCACCCCTCATCGCCAGATTCCTACCCCGTGGGACGGGGGCTGAGCCTTGACCCGCGGGAGCCTGCATTTATTGGCAAGAGGCAAATCCGGGGGAACAGCGCCGGCAGAAGCTGACCATTCAACCTCTACGGTGAGCCCTCATATCATACCTTCATCTCACGAGCATCAGCTGAGGCAGAGTCCGGCCCCAATACCACTGCTCATTCGCCTGAATTCGACTCAGGGATCGTCATGCCAGTCAGTTGCCGGCATGCCAATCGAGGGCCGCGTTGTGGCATGGCCATTGCCTGGCATGGGATGGGATGAGCAAGGCGAAGCGCATACAGAAGAAGCCCAATAAGCTTGTCCTATACAGTCCTTTCCCCCAAGTTGTCCAGACTACCGCTTCTGCATTGTCGCCGGAGCTCGCATGCGGTAGGTTCTGAGGCAAGAAGGGACCTTATCTTTGTGTTGGCCGTATCACAACACACAAGACAGCTTGTCCGAGCTGACACGGCGCCGCGATCCGACTTTCTCGGCTCATGATGGAATGAGGTTAGAACTTTGACTGAGCGGAAGAGCATTCGCCTCATTTGCAGCCCGGAGACGTTCAACCAACAGGATAGGGCGGCCAGATTTGTTGACCTAACGGCATGAGGTCGCCGCATGGGATGCGAAACAACTGTGCTGGCCGTCTTTGTCACTTTTGTGACACAATTCGAGACCGCCTTCTTCCTTCCTTGCCTTGTCCTTTTTCTGCCTGCCCGACTGTCCAGCGTGTCAATCAAAGGAGCGAGCGAGCAAAGTCCCTTGCCCAGAAATGTTCTCGAGGGTCGATTCTCTCGCCCGTCTTTGCTTACGAGCACCCATGGATCGCGCTTTCGGACGCTTCCCTCTTCTATCGGCTCCTGACGGGGTGTGGGGGCCACAGCTCTGTCAAGCGCCTTTTAGCCCCCTCCCTTGAGATAAGAGTGTTGGAGTGGTGCCGAATCCCGGCCATTAAATGTGTGCGACGGGTTCCTCTAAGAGCCATGGAAAAGTAAGTCATATCCATCACCAGACACCCCTCAAACCAGGACCCTTCACGCATGTCGATCCAACTTTGCGCCAGCTTCACCGCAAAATCACCGGGGGACGTAGTCATCGGGGCTGCCCAGCCTCACTCAACTTCTCAGCCGACCTAGTCAAGGGAACCAAGAAACGAGGCCAGCGACGATAACTGCATTGCCTTGTACGGTTCTGGATTGTAGGTTGGTGTGCCTTGCTTGGTGTCTGGTGTCTATCCTGCCTGGTCTCGTCACCACTCCACTGCGCGGTAAACGCGACAGTAATAAAAACGAAATAAAAATAAGAACCAGAGGTCCCAAAGAGACAAAGGCCTTGTGCCTTGTCGCGGATGACTCAACCTACGTACCACATCGTGGCATCCTCAGCGCTCGCCAGCGCGAGAGGCAGGCTGCGTGATCCGCAACACTCCATAGATAAGCTGGCTGCAAAGGCCGATGAGGGGGCTGAAACCCGGGGTTCCCCTTGGAACAGATTCGCACACACCTACTACCCTGCGAACCCACTACCAGTCTCTGGGCGAAATCCCGTGCACAGGGTTGGGCGTTTCTACGTCTCGGTGGCCCTCGGTCATCTTTGGCCGAGGGCAATATGTCCGCTGGACCCTCGCCTCTCGGTCTGCGAACACCCACGACGACGAGATATTCGGGTTGGCTTTGGTGAGCCATACTCACCGAATCGCCAATTTCCTTGGCCGAGGCTCGATGGGTTCCCCTTTCGAGAATCGAGAGGGGAAATTTTGATTGGGAATTGTTTGCTCGCCTGTTTGGTCTTTCCGCGTGTTTCGAAAATCATGGATTGATTGGCGCGGTCTCGCTTCGCCAGCGGCGATGATTTTGTTCTTCTTGTTGGCGGATAGACGGGAACGCATCCTCTCGGGCGACTAAGAGGTGCTGCCCTCAAAACTTCAGTCTAACATAGCAGGGTCTCGTTTGGTCCGGCGATGAGAATAGAACATACATGCAAGGATCATTCATTTGGCCAAAAGAGAAACCGTCCATCACTATCCACGAGCCCTATCCCAGCATATCGCCATCAAGCCCTCCTCTCTCGCTCACAGTTCTCATTGGCGTTAGGAGACCTGTGGTCTTCGATCGCTTCGCTAGCGCCAGGTCCGCAATCCTATAATGGCACCGGATGGACAGATAACCCTTCGCTCAACTGCCATTTCCAGGTGACCTGCCTTCCTGGTACGGTCGATCTCCGTGAAGTCCCAAGCGCTAAGCTTATTAAGGAATTCCGGGGAGGCTCCAAGAGACCCTGTCCCGAGATTTGGGGTACGCGCGAGATCTCCTCGTCTCCATACTTTCGTCTTCACGCCCAAGGTCGCTCCCATCCTGAAAGCCCGCGGAACTAATGTTCTATTTTGGAGCGTGCTATTTAACCTTCGCCTTCACCCCGAAAGCCTCAGCTGTCCCTTACCGTTCTAGGCGTGGATGTGTCTGGCGATTTGGGCTATTCGAACAAAATGCGATGATATTTAGTGACATAATGATCTAGCCGAAGTTGTCTTCAACGTCTAGGAAAGGGCGGGAACAAGTGAATCCGGTAGAGATATGCTGCGCCGACCATTTTGTATTTGGCGGATTTGTCAAGTGACTCCAATAACTTCCAATGGCTTGTTACAGACGTTATCTTCATAGCTTAGAAGAGTGTGTCTCCTCTGCGCCCCGATTCATCCGGGTGGCCAGCTGGCAACGTCTGGCTATACGCGTTCAAAGTTTGCCTTTGGCGAGGAGGCGAGGAGGCTACGCACTGCAGAAAGATTGTCATCCTCAGTTATGTTATTCCTGCTTCGAGTGTGTCGCTGAGCCTTACCCGTGTGCCATATTGTAGCGAAAGTCGTAAAATGCGGAGTATTGCACGCTCATCACACGATGCTAGATTGGGCGAGCCACAACTGTCATTGGGTAGGCTCAGATTATCTGACGATAATCGCGGGGCACAACTATGATCTTACTTAACATATACCTGCGTGCGGGAACGACAGCAATGGTAATAGTACATGGTCCTTGATTCCGTAGAAGCTGGTTTTGCTGTCTTGCTCAACAAGACACGAGATCCCTTGTCTTGCCGGAGAGAACCCGCGCCGATGGGCGCCCCTTTGCTCCTGGAGGAGCGTCTCAGGTGTTCCGAAAATCTCTTGTCTTGGACTTGTCGAGTCGATAACGGCTGGATGCTAAGGCCCGAGACTCTGGAGTCCGGGGCTTTGAACTCGAAGGGCGTGCCGAATAGCAAACACTAGAGTACTGGTTCATGCAAGGCTTTCTAATGCCATCAGCGGGCACACTACCGCTGAGTTCCTTGCGTTGACTGTCTTGTCAGTGGATTACGAAACTTGCAGAGCATGACTCAGTTCCCACCTCCTGCTTCGACGGTTCAGCGGAAATGACCCGAGCTGGATCTGCCCATGCTTCCCCAGACTCTACTTCACTTTCGACCTATCCCCGCAAAACGCTTCAAGCGGCCCAGGCGGTAGCTGTGTGAGCCAGAGTCCAGACGGGTCGTGTCGGTATCATGTGTTCTCCGGCTCCGGCTTGGGTGAAGATTATTATCCCGGTGCGCTTGCCGAGACACGCCTGTTTGAAACCAGCCTTCTCAAAAAGGCGATATCTGAGGGCGTGGAAATCAACGGGGGATGGCGTGTTACGGGGGAGGAGGATACATGGAGCGCTAATGGATAAAATGGATATGGGGAGAGTCAGAGCCACGCCCGGAGGTGTCAAAGTCGACAGTGGTGTGTTGTTATGGCCCCGAGGCCCCAGTTTTCTGAGGGAAGTGGTCAAGATCCCGAGATTCTCCGACAAGCACAAGCAAACAACGCAGAGCTTGCTCGGTGCATCCATTTGGTCAAAGCTGGCGGTATGCAAGTGGCGCCTGGAAATTTCTGTCGTATTCTGGTTGCCTTAGGTGAGACGCAAACAGAGGAATTGGTAACGCCGAGAGCATCCCTCGAAGAGGCACAGCGCAGTTTTCTGGAATTTGCACCGTTGAGAACTTTTGGGTTTCGGAACACATGCCCCTCTTACTATCACATGTGAGAAGATAAGAAAAAGGGGGACAGTTACCCCAGGGAGAATCGGCCCCTTTTGCCTAAAAGAAAAAGTCGGGGATGATGTCAGCGCATAGGCTAAGAGAACCGCAATGACTTGAGGGACGGTAACATTCTCCAGCATATCTATAATAAAGAAAATAAGAATAAGATAAAAAATGCTGGGGAAGCGCGTACCTTGCATTTGCACATGGTTGCGGAGACTCAAAGGCCTGATCTGGCCAGCAGAGCAGAATCATGAGTTCTCGCGTCTTGGTGTTCTGGTTGACCATACCTGTGAGCGAGCGACTTGGGGCAGTTTGAAGCGCCGCAAATTGCTGGTCTGAGCCCCGATAACAGCTCCCCACACAAATCCGCTTGCCCTCCGCGTTATCAACCCCAGGTCAGTGGCACCGGAGCCACCATGGGACTTGATTGGCAATTTACCCCAGCTCGTGAAATGAACGACATTTGCCCAATGCTTAGACCAGGGCAATCCGGATTCGTCGCCACTTGGCCACCAGAAGATAACATCGTCCGCCGACCCGATCTCGGATCCTCGGCACAAAGGATGCAAATATTACCCAGTGTGGAGACTCTCCAGCAACAAGAGCTGGCGTGTAAGCGTGGCGTATTGTCTTCGAACCATTTGGCTTAACAATAACAGCGCAATCTTCTGGGAGATCGAGAAGTCCAGCATCCCACGCGGACGCCCCAAGATCAAGAACTTGCTCAATCTAGGCATTCCGAACCCCATCCCCCCAGGTCGCCCCACGCGGGATCATGCCGTACATAGTAAGTGTCTGAACACTAATCGGCGTTGGCGAGCGTGATAGAAGCAACTGTGGGGGGCTGTCATTGGAGGCAACTCTCGGCGAAATTGTGGTCTGCAAATGCAAACTATCCACAGACTGCCTGTTGACTGTGTTCAATCCCAGGCGCAGTGCCTGCTGATAACAGGGTTGGTTCGACTGATGACCAGGGTCTCGAAGACATGCCGTGTGGCTGCCGCTAGGTGAAACCACGAACGAGGGAGTCCAGAAGCGTGCGATTGTACGAGTAATACAGGCTGTTGCAAGGTCTGAGGGCTGGAGGCTCGAGATTGGTTGTGGAGTTACATCGGCAGTGAAACCGGAGAGACCCTAGAATATTCCGACTCGATATGCAAACAGTACGCTAGATTGGCGGACCGATCGCTGGTTTGGGGATGCGAATGCAAGTCGGGAGCACTCGAGGAAACAATCCCGACGGCCACGTTCCATCCGTTTGGCTGGGGCTGCCGCCACAGTCCTGGCACTTCTTGTCGTCTGAATGTAAACCAATAGGTACTTTGAAGATCCTCAGATATTTCGGAGGCTCGGTACCAGACTGGTCCAATAGCTGAGACGGTTCCAAGATAGTCGCTTCGTCTTTGGCTAGTCTTGGTAGCCAGGCCTGGTCAAGCAGGCTGTATCGACTAACTGATTGACCGACAGGGCAAGCCATGAGTGTCGCAGAGCGGCTGAGGGTTAACACAAGAAAAGGACAACTTTAAGAGGCTGTCACAACGTTTGGTCGTGACCGGCATTGAAGGCCAAGGACGCCTTGAAGTGGTTTGGGCTCCGGTTTCGAGATCAAAGGTCGTTTTCTCTTGTGACGCACACCAATCTTCACACATTATTGCAGCTCGAACATGGCGTTAGCATTGAACATGCAGTCTGCAGCTCATGTGTCAGTAGAAATGACAAGGGATGACGTGTGATCTTTGATCGTGGTAAGGAAGGCCGAGGGTCGAGGAAACACTGCACGAGGGTTCTTGCCCGTCAGGACAGTGGTTGCTGTTCTTGCAGTTTTCCTGCATTACGACTAGTACATTGTGTGGCTTGTGACTTTGTGTGGGGCACTTGTGAGGCTGGGGTTGGGCGTCCTGTGGGCGTCCCCAACTGCAAGACGTTCGTCGTTAGGCGGCAGAACAAATCCGTCTAAATGCTCAAAATTTTGGTGAACGGCAGTCTAGCCATGGAAAAGTATCACTCCTTCCATGAGGAAGATATTTCCAGCTTTGACCTACCGTCAACCCGTGGGTGCATCTTCAACAAGTCGCAGCGATATCGACTAACGAAAACAGATCGTTTGCCCACTGTGTCGGCAGCAGAGGCACTGGAAGATCTGGTCGGCGGTGTCGCCAGGCACATCTCTACAGGTATCGGCCGGCTAGACGAGACGCTCCTCTTTTCGTCATCTCGTCAGGATTGTGGTTCAGCGCGTGGAGGTCTTCAGAGAGGGCAGGTCTCTGAGATATGGGGACCGCCGGGCTCAGGCAAGACGGCTCTGGGGTAAGACGTCACTGTCTTGTTCTAGTATTCTACAGAGGGCATACATGGCTAACATTTCTGTGAAGCATCCAACTTGTCGCTAATGCATTGTGTGATGGGCATGGTGCCATCTGGGTAGGTCGGTTCATCTTAGACTGCGACAGGCTGGGAAGAGAACGATGCGGCTGATGATGCATTTCTTAAGACTGCGCATATTCTGTCTGCGGCCAGCGACTGAGTGCCGTGATCGAGGCAGTGGAGCAGACTCGACCATCTACGGAGGACGGACCAGCGAAACCATGCAGCGATAACCTCGTTCACTACAGCTGCCCAAGCTTACCTCACTTGGTTGCACTGTTATGCCGTCCGACGGCCGCGACAGTGCCAACGAAGACGGCTCTGGTCATTATAGATTCGTTGTCAGCTCTAGTGAATTACGCCTTCCCCAAGGCGTCCGATGGTCGGAGAGGACCGCCGCAGGGCAAAGGTTTGTACGCCCGTCCCAGACAAGAAGCATCTGCTAATGGCAGACCAGGTCCGGGATTATCAGCGAAGCGGCTGCAAGCCCTACAGTACATCACCAGCGCACTGCAGAAACTAGCGGCAACGCGAGACTGCGCAGTGGTGATGTTGTCGCAGTGTGCAACGAGGATGCAATTGGAGCGGAGCGCGACTTTGATCCCATCCATTAATGCTGGCATTTGGGAGCAGGGGATGTCGACACGGGTGGTACTGTTTAGAGATTGGGTATGGAAGGACGGGCGACCGTCGACCGTATCCTTCGCCGGCGTGCAGAAGCTAGATGGCAAGGCTGTGCCGGACATAATGCAGAATGCGGCGGCGTTCAGAGTGGAAGCGGTCAGTTATCTCACCCCCGGGAAACCACGGATCCGACATAATATCGCAAAAGCGGAGTTACCAAGGAGGAAGAGAAAGTGGTTTTGCTAACTTGGCAATTTGTCGCGGAACAGACGGGCGTGGTTGGCGTGCATTACGACACTAGCCAGCCATCGGTGCTGATGTCGAATGCTCCACGGGCGAAACGCAAGCTGGTAGAGGCCGGTCTCGAAGTGCCCGACAGCGAGGAAGAGGACAATGATGAATACGGGTGGGTTCAGGAAGACGACGCAGCACTTCCCGGCCCGCCACCACAATGGCAAGGCAGTGAAGACATCCTCCTGGGAACGCAAGCGGCCGAAAGCGAAGAGGACGGCGACGGGGACCGCGATTGCGGCGACAATGATGGCACGGACGACGAGGCAGAAGTGGAGGGGATGGCGGTTAGCGGCCGAGATAGCGACGAACTTGCAGAGTAGGCAAAGGCTGGCAGGCAGGCAGCAGGGCCCAATGGAGTATTTGCGGGCCGAAGGCCGGAGCTTGGCCGATGGATAGAACGAGCATGAATCGATAATACGGTCGTGGCTCTCTCTTGCCCCCTCCCACTTGTATAGCCCTAAAGACGGTTCAAAATTGTCGCAAAGAGCCAACACCGAGGCTTGACATCGTATGTCATGTTACGGAGCCTCACCAGGCCACAAAGGGAGGGAGGGAGGATAAGGTGGGAGGGAAGGGGAGAAGGCTAGGGAGGGTAAAAAAAAAAAAAAAAAAAAAAAAAAGAACACTAGAGCAACTCCACCGAAGACGACAGAGAGGCCCCGCCACGGACAGAGAGATTCAGCGGGTAAGGACCGATAAGAAGCAGCGGTCGGTCAAGGCCCGGGTCCACTGAGAGAGCATGAAATTTCATCGTCAGCATTCGGCCAAATGTCGGCTTGACGCGAACCAGCTTTAAAGACAAAGCACCACGGACCGACTTCAGGAGAGACTGTGGGAGGAAGGGAGAGAGGCCGGGGCTCGCCCGGGGCCCCGGCCCCGGCCCCAGCCCCAGAGAGGTCAGCTCTTTGCCATGGACCCAAACCAAACTGCTTGGATAGGTAGTTTACCACACCAAGCCACGCATTCGTACACGGGGATGCTGTTTGGTAAGCCGCAGTGGCTGACTGCGATTGTGTCTTGGCGGCGAGCGAGTGGAAACTAAGGAGAGTGTTGAGAATGAGAGGATGATGCTAGGGGCGAGGGTGAAAAGATGAGCCAGTGTGTCATCGTTTCCCTTTTCACGGGTACTACCGGACAAGTCCGCATGCGGCCGGATTACTCCTCGAGGCGAAGAAGAGGACCGTGATGGCTGATGTGAGAGGGTGATAAAGTGGAAAGAGTGGAGGAAGCGCTATTTTACTTGTCTGATGGGTTTAACCAGGCCGGAGGAGAAAAAGGTCGGTAGCGGGTTTTCGTGGGGAAACCATTCCTCCCAGGTGCATTGCCTAGGTAGGGCTATTGGTACATAGTACGAAGGCCGTTTACATATATGTCTTGGGTCCCATTTTGTTCTCGAAGGAAAAGATGGCGTCAGATCTAGGGGCCCCCACTTGCTATGCTTTTAGTGTGTACACGTATGCAGGAGAGAGCGTACCTACCTACTTGTAGGTAGCTGCTTGGCCTACCTGCCCAGGGCGAAATAGTGCACCTCAATTGGGGGAGCCCCGATACCTAGCAGTAAGGGCACTGAAGATGACGCTAGCATTTGGGCGCGCGGGGACATTCAATATCTCCTGCTTCCATGTCAGGGCACAGAACGGGGGAGCATTGGCGTTGGCATTGGCATTGACATGGCCATTAGCATTGGCACTGGCTTACTGCATAGTGGGTAGGTACCTTAGGTAGGGACATGGCAGGCAGCATATACACAGGGTGCGAAAGACAGTTTGCACATGCCAAGCTTGTTGTTGTCGGCCCTGATGCCCACATAAATGTGGGGGGTTGAACGTTGTCTCCTTCCCTGTTGAATGCGCGGTATTGTGCAAGGGAAGGGGGGAAATCCATTCACTGACGCTATACTGTACTGGAGCGTACCTACTTGTATAAATCCACGAGCAGCGGTCCCAAGGAAGGTGCCATATATTCTGGAGGCGGAATGAGTGACTTTATAGTACATGACTTTTCTTTTCCTTTAAGGCTGTTTCCCTGTCACATCCCGCCTCTTCGCGACTATCTCGCCCTCCGTCAGAGAGAGGCTTGGCCCCTCGAGCCTCTGCCCTCCCCGGATCTTTTCGAGCACGTTTTGCTAGGCGCACGCCCCCTTGGGGATTTGCAGCCCTGCGACGGAGGGGCCCGGGGGGGCCGGCTCTTTTCTTCAGGCCAACCCTGGAGTACCTAGTGTAGGTAGGTACTGTAGGTACACTACCTGTAGGAGACAGGCCATCGACACTTGAAATTCTCGCTGATTCACCACAGCGAATCCTTTTTAATGCCGCTACGGGGATATGGAGTACCTGCAGCATCCCTTTCACGTTGGCCGAATTGGTGACATAATCCCGCCCCATCCGCCCTTCCTCCGCACTGGCATTGGTCCTTGCCTGAAGTTATTCCCACACGCTCTACGTACATCGTACATTACGTACCTCCTGTACATTGGCTGCAACCGGTCGTCGATTCATTCTCCGGGCCCGGCAGGTTCTGCGTCGCAACTGGACCAATTCTTTAAAGCATGAATCTCCAGAATATGGAAGGTCTAGACCAGCTCATCCTCGGGACGAATGGTGCCATTCTGCTTGGCCCTTGCGCAGTGGTTCCCAGCCTTCCGCCAGGCGGACTCGGCGTCCAGGACAGGATGCGACCCCTGGAGCGAGGAGGGAGTCGTCTCCAAAGAGGCAAATGGCAAATGGCAGCCGACATTCGCCTGATTTCGTTTCCCCAGACCGTGTTGCATCGATGCTGGATCAACCACGGCTAACCGAATCGTAGTAGGGGAAACCACCGAATACCTTTGACAGCCTTGACTCTCTTTATTGCCGCGCGCCCCTCCCTGGCTTTCTACCCTTCTCCAGCGCGATCCGCTCTGCCCATGGACACTACAATACGACACTCCCATCCAGTCTTGCCTAGTGTACGGTCGATGGCAACTTGCACAAGATAAAGTGTAAGGCAGCGTCGAGTGGTGGATGCGCCTACAGTACGGAGAGTCGACCCCGACGATTACATGCCCAGTACTGCTGCGGGCTGCCGTCGTCCTAATCCGTCGCCCCTTTCGCCTGGAGGAGCAAGAGGAATCGCCTCCCATCAGTCGATGCAGCCTCTCTCTCAACTTCTCCCCCCCGCACCAAGAAGAGGCCTCGCAGCCCATCACACCACGGCAACCGCCCAAGGTTTCTAAGAAAAGATACAGATTGAGTACCGTCTGGGGGAGGCAGATCGACCGAGCCGCTGGTGCAACCAAGCCCGCTTGTGTTCTCCGCATCTACCCAGCAGAGTCGCTCACACCTGTACACGCGTATATGCACTCACAGCCGCGGCCGCACAGAAAGGGGAAAACGCCAGATCCCACCGCCAACTTGAGACGATTCCGCTGCAGGCCTTAGGCGCCTCCCGCTCCTCGTCAGCCCACAATGCCGCCTAATCGTACGCCGGTCGACCAATCCTGGCTCCATCTTTCTATCTTGCTTTTGCTTTCCCTGGCCCTCCTTTTCGCACGGAAAGGAGATACATGCGGCCTCGTCGACTTCAACGAAGCCAAGCGACCTGACAGACAACATACGCCAGCATATTCCTATGCACCCATCGGTGAGAGCCACAATGACCCGGCCAAGACTCTTCCTAACTTCCCGTGTTGCATATCCTACTAATACGATGCAACGTGTTCGACCGGCTTGTTCACTGTGTGGGTCCACCGTGTTTGGCTAAACTAGTTTGGTTCCGCTGGCTGCCCCTACCGTAACCGTTCCCCGCCCTACATCGTTCGATATCCAAGTTGTGTGCGTGTGCGTGTGTATTCCTCAAATGCCGTTTCCGCTGGCCCGCGTTGCCAACGCCCCCACCGCCGGCCGCCTGCGGGGGGTGGGATGTTGGGTCTCTCCGGTCTTGAGAGCATGCATTGTCTCAGAGGCTCCCGACTTGCCGAGTTCTCGAGGCACGATCCGGTGGCCGTTCTTGATATGGCAAAAAGGGACAAGGGAGGACAAACAGTGTCGGCCTTGCAGAGGGTGACTTGCAGCGATCATGCACATTTCCCGTGCCCCTCCTTCCTCCGGTTCCCGCTTTTATCCCCTCATTCGCACTATGAGCGGTGCTCTGTTCATGTGTTGCAGACTACACTACATAACAAGTGATCTTCATTTGCATGGCCGGGAAAGCATCCCGCCGTGGCTATGTATGGCTACCTCCTGTTTCCGCCCATCTTGGCCCCTCTTGTAGCTCTGTTCGCCATCTCTCTTGATTGTCGTCTTGCATAGGCGAGGTCCTACACCGCCGCGATCCATCTTGGGTTGATTGGCAAATATAGATGGTCGCAGTAGACAAATCCCGGCCCTTTATCAGATGTTGGCGTTTCTAAAGTGTAACCGCAAGCTTATGCCCACGGGGGAGGAGCCGGCTCTGGTGGCATAACATGGTCCGAGGAGAGCACTCTCCCATCTCCCCTGGAAGCTTTCGCACAGGAGTACTTGCCCCTCTCTGTCGAATAATGGGCGGTGTATTGTCTGCGCGCAGGGGCCGCGACTCAAACAATAAAGACGGACGGTTTTCTCCTACTGGGTTTTACGCTCTGTCAATGGACAGTGTACTACTGTGCAGAGTATATAGTTAATAGAGTGTACCTAGCGACCTAACGAGGGCACGCCTTGTACTTGTATCTTGAATAAGACAGAGCGTGCGTAACCGAGGTGTCAGCGGTAGAACGAAACGCATATCGAATCTGTTTTCTGGTAACGTTTACGGCACTTCCGTTTCTCCCTTCCTCCTCTCTGACCGCACGTGTTCCTGGTGTCCCCCCCCCCCTAGCAAATGTCTCTGCGAAGTAGGTAAAGAGGGTGGTGTGTGCTTAGAGAGGCGATCGGTCATATATGTTGGACAAACTTTGAGAGAGTTCGTCGGGACAGGTTTGTCAGTGTTTCGCCTCGTGAAGTCTACGGCGAGTCGGGAAGGTTGTGTAGCTGTTGCGGCTCTCTTTACTGTTCACAACACCCGTGCCATACGTCAGACTGCCTTCTTACCGTTCGGTCAGCCATGTTAAGTCGCCATCACATGTCAACTCGAGCAACGAGACCCTGCAAGATTAGAAATGGCTTATGCTCAAATGCTCAGTGCCCCTTGAGGGGTCACTCATGCGGCATGAAGGGCAGATGCAACATACTTCCCGAGAGGTGGTCGAGACCACTTCTCTAACCTCTTTGTACACCTGAACAGGTTATCGTGCAACCATGGTACCTATTGTCCTAAGTGAAGCTTTTCATGAGAATGACGGCATATCTCCACTTCAACCTCGGTGGGAGGACTCTGAAGTTATCATGTGAGATTCTGACATAGGCTCGCAACACACGCTGAGATCCTTCCTCTCCTTCCCCGATCTCGCTCGAATTTCCCCTCCCTACTCTTGCGGGAGTCTCAAAGCCGGCATGATGTGTTTCTTTGGTCGCAAGGAGTCGCCGTCGCAGGTAGACAACTTCTCGGTTCGAGCTGAGAGCGCCGCCCGGAGCTCCAAACTCAATCGTTGGAGGGAGGGGTTCCAACAAGCCCTCTCCGATCTTATTCCCTTGAGACCGCCTCTCTTGGCATCCTGTCCCGAAGCCTGGTTGGCGTTTGCGTTGCAGTCCCTACTCGAGGAACGTATCTTCCCCCCTTGGACGAGAGCGGCTTTTTGATTCGACCTCGTCGCTGAGCCCAGAAACGAGAAAACTTTAATAAGACACTTCGCGGTGAGCGGCCGCTCAGGGAACACGTTTCGGTGCTATGACGCTTCTTTTACGTGGCTTGCTCCTCACTGTGAGATTTCTTTTTGTAAATCTGATGTGACCATGATGGGCTCAAGACGAGAAGACCAGCAATTGGCTGGCGCTCCTCTAAGAATCCGATCGCTCCCCGTGTCGCTCGAGGCAAGCCAACCAAAGAACATCATTTGAGGACGCCGTACTCATGCTAATCGAGACAATGTGTTCCCGTTATTTACAAAGAATCCAACCCCCCAGACCCTTAAAGACATGAAGAAAAGAACAAGCGTTTTTATGCAGAGTAACAAGGCGGGTTTGGGTCCGGGTACACCATGGTCGTTTTGAGGAAGATGAGCACCTCGTACGCGGCCTTTGCGATGTCCAGCCCCTTCCTCTTCCACTCGGACTCGTACCATATATTCCGCAGCCCGTTATCTGTGACGAGCATCACAATGAAGCGCACGTAGTGGTCCTCGGCCTCCCAGCCCATCTTGTTAGGGTGGTAGACTAGGAACTTTGGCCTCCGGGCGTCGAGCGCCTCCCGCGCCGCCTGCGCCGTGCGGGTCTTGTCCGGTTCCGGGACGGCGCCGGGCGACCCGGCGCTGAGGAGCGCCAGAGAAAGGTAGTCCGCGCAGAACTCGTCCCATGATCCGCGCACGAACGGGCCGTTGAGCCAGTCATGGAATGCCGTGGTATCTCTGAAAGGGGGCAGCAATTCCATAAGGAGGCGCTCATGCTGGGAGGCCACGCGAGGGGCTGATGGGGACGGAGACATGGTGGCCGCGTCGACGGGGACGGCAGCGGCAGCGAGCACTGGGGCAGATGTGGGTCTCTGTGCCATCCGGGGCGTCAACGGCGGGGAGTCAAGGCGTTGGTAGGGGAGGTTCTTGAAGGGCGACGCACTGGTTTGGGCGCGGTGCCTCCGCGGACGAGGGATACACATTCTGACGAGGACGGAGCGAGTCGGTTGGCACGAGATCACGAGATGGGCGGAGCGACCGAGGCAGCGAGCGGATGTGCTTTTCGGGTTGCGACGGGCTTTGTATGCAGATTGTGGCTGTACAGAGAGACACGTCCAGAGTCTGTCTGCCTGGCCGCCTTGGGAACCGGACGCATATATGCCCTTCCAGCGCTATGGCCGTTGTCCACCAACGACCCTGCCTTGCACTTGGGGCTCTTTCTCTTCTGTTTTGACCTTAACTCGCCCCCTTTCGCCCTCTCTCTTCTCTGTGCTGCCTTCGGTACTTTCTAGGAAGGATGTAACTGCGCATTTGGGTGGGATGTCTTTTCAGGCAGCAGGGCTGAAGCCGGGTGCTGGCGAATCATGGATTTTAGCCCCAAACAGCTGCTTACGGCGCTTACGCGGCTTGGGACGGTGCCAAGAACAAGACGCGTAGTGGGCGTCTTATCGTCAGGATCAAAGCTGAAGGATTTTCGAAGCGGAGGCCCATATGGGTCTACTTCCGTGTTGCAACCCGGGAGTGCGTGTCGGCGTTGTTTTCTTCTCTTTTCATCGTGTGAGTTTGGGCCTGGGGCTTAGGGTTGAGGTGCCGATGTTCTTTTGGCCCTTTGTGGCGCTGGCTTCGCCCGCCTCTTCGGGACTTGCACATTTCCTCTTGACCGAGGTGTTCGAGTTGGCTGTTGCGGGAACCAGAGCACATATGTCGCGTGGCATTGGATTTGAGCTGTCCGTGGGTAGGTGGTCTGTATAGCATTGCGTCAATACCTAGGGGCGCACTTACATGCACTCAAAATCGTCGTAGCTTTTCTTCCGGATCGGACTGTGCCCGATAATCTCTGGACAACTCAATCAAGGGGCTCTTCTGAGAAATTACCCATAAGCGGCCGGGCTGTACTTCAAGTGGGTTGTCGGCAAGGCAAATCGGTGGCTTTACTATAAGGCGAGCCACGAGTATCGATCATAATCATGGCCGGGTGCATGAATGAATTAGAGCGTCGGCGAACCACATATCCGCTACTTTGGTACGAAATATCCGAACCATAACTGGTTTTATGTCTTGTTAATGACTCTGAATGCATATAACTGTATCTGTGTTGGATGTGATGGGGGCAAACTTACCACCTTCCTTTTGATCATGTTCATCGATCTTTTGATCAACGTTGGGAGGCATACAATACCCGTCCTTGTATCAAGCCCGTCTCAAACGGAGAGGTCGTCTGCTTGCAAAAGTGTCTTTCCAAGCCACGGCTGCTCAGATCGTGGTATCAACCATGAGGTATATCGGAGTTGTATTTCATCAAGTAATAAGATACGGTTTTGTTTTATCTATTTTCTTTTATTTAATTTTTTATTTTCACTTTTTATTTCATCTTATGATTTCATTATGGTTGAGAGGCCACCTAGTCTTGGAAAACATTGGTTAGTCATGATGAATATCACACGTGAGGGGGCCTATTGATATATATAGAGGCTTGGAGGACTTCTCCTCAAAAGGGTAGATAGAGGGTAAGGGGTGTGTAGATACATCAAAGTAAGTGACGAACGCTCTTTAGAAGACCTGAATCCACCCAGGGCCAACCTCATGTGGTTTTAGGACTAAAACAGATTGACAAAGGGTGAGACGTAGCAAAAAGGGGCCGATCCGCGGTTCGAACGCGGGACTCTTGCTGAACTTCGAATGAACCCAAAGCAAGGATCTTACCACTTGACCAATCGGCCTGATTGTTATTTTGAATTGTTGAAGAACAATTTCTTCGATTTGGTTTAGGAAGGAATGGTTTGTGGTCTAGTTGGATGAGAAAGTGCAAGGTTGAAGTGGCTGTGTGTTGGTGTTGAGTCACCGGGCAGGAGCGACCTTGGGTGAGCCGAAGTCTATCTACGGTGTCATGGAAATCGCAGTCACAAAACGGGTCCTACCAATTCAGGTTTCTAATAGGTATCCATGGAAGGGGTTATTTGTAAAGTGTAAAGGGAACGTCATGAAAGCAATTGCTCGGCCAGTGGTGTTATGCTTTCCTGATGATGGCCGCAGAATGTGGACCACGGTAAAGAGCCGCCAGCATGCCATTTTCTCCTTTTCACTTAAGTCACGTCCGTTCATCGCCCGGGCGTGAAGAAAGCGCGTTATCGTACTAGACTATTTCGGTATGAGACTTAATAGGGGTCTCTCCTCTCAATGAAACACAGGAGTACTAGAGGCTGGCTGGGTTCGACCTTGCCTCGTCAGGTATGTCGCCAAATAACTGCCGAGAAGGTACTATGAGCCTTTCAAGTGCCAATCATCGCGATGGCATCTGCAGCCCACTGTATAATACCTTCGGCTTAATCTTTCTCTGATCTCAATCTCCCCTCCGCCTCAATCGCCCCCCTCGATATTCGGTGAACCTGCCATAATCTTTGTAGCAAAATCTCGCAACACATCAACCATTGTGACGACACTCTGTGTGAGTTCACTGTTGATCCTATCACCTTACACCACTGACTCAGACTGAAATAGAGATGTGCGACTGCTTCGGCATCAGCCAGTTCTGCTTCCCATAACTTGGTCCTAGACTGCAGCCATGCGAGAGCTTCCCCCCTTGCAACTCGACGGCATCGAGGCTGAGATGGCGCCCGTCAACGCGCAGGCTGGTCCCTCGAACCAGTCAGATGAAGACCTGAGCCACTCCACGGTTCAACCGCGCTCGAGGAAGCAGAAAACACGCCGCCAAATCAGATACCGTTTCCTCACCCCTTCAGAATGGGCCATCGTTGCTCACGGCATCGGGGGCGTCAACGACACCGAGGGCCACCTTGCGCTCCATCCGACTTGCTGGTACTACCCGCCCAAGGGCATTCCCAATGGTCTTTACCGAGACGTAATCTGGCACCGTACTAAGTACTTCTACATGTACCATGGCATGAGCTCCATCCGCTGGGTCTCGTACATCCTGCAAATTATTTTCGGTGCCATTCTCACAGCAATCGGCTCCATGTCGTATGAGGACGGCACTCCCATAACCATCATTGCGGCTGCAAACACTATAAATGCTGGTATCCTCGCACTCTTGCACAACAGCGGTTTGCCCGACCGCTATCGCTCCGACCAGGCCGAGTTCGACGAGGTTGAAGACCACCTCAAGAAGATCCTCGACACTGGGATCGTCCCTGAGCATATGTCTGTCGACCAAGCTCTGATCCATTGTTTCGATCTGTACCAGGAGGCCAAGAAGACCGTCTCGGCAAACATCCCAGCAACTTACACCCCGAGCTCCGTTCTGTCAGGTGGCCCGCAAGGCGGCGAGCCGCAGAAGCCGGGAATGCCTGGACCAGCGGCACCCAACGCAGCAAACTCGGTCATTGCCACCAGACTCTCAGTGGCTTCACCTCAGGTCACTGCAGAGGAGAAGTAAAGCGAAAGATCAAAGCGTCGACTTGAGGCCATGTTATGACTGGGAGCCTGTTGTTCAACTACATTACCTATTAATCAAGGTGCGAATCGGTGTTGGGAAGCCTTTAGGCGAAGGAAAGGATTGGGATCATATGTATTTGACGAGTCATCAAGAAACAAAAGAGATTAGACTAAATCCAAACACAAATACATGTATTTGAGTTGCGGACGTGAAACTGGAGATAGGGAGTCCTTGGTGGGGGCAAACGTGACATGGCAGAGCATGTCACCAATGACTCACCGCCTTTGGCAGAATAGTCGGACCCACTGAAATTTCTCTCGTGGACCAGCCGCAACCTTTGATTCCGGTAAAGAGCCAAATTGAAGTCCCAAATTTTCGCGACCCATTCACATGAGGTGACTTATGTTGAAGCCGTACTTTCTGGGAGCATTTCGCTTGGCCACACGCGCTGCGAGCCGGCAACTCCATAAACGGCGTCCATCGTCCAGCTTCAACTCGCTCCGATCAAGAGACTGTTCGGTCATCCCTCGCTGTCAGACAGTCTCAAGGCCCAGTGCGTCTTTCATCAGATTCTGCAGCAGCTCATCTGCTAAACGCAACACGATCGACATCATGAGCGGAGAGGAGACCGTCATCACATACGATGGCAAGAACTACAGGGGGATAACGGAAGGCAAGGCCACCATCCTGGTCCCCGCCGAAGTCGAGCAGAAGGGTCAACAGGTCTTTTACAACCCAATTCAGCAGTTCAACCGAGACCTTTCCGTTCTTGCCATGAGAGCGTATGGCCAAGAGGTTGTTGAGAGGAAGGCTGCACAGGCCGCCCAGGTCATCTCCAGACGCAAGGACAAGAAAAGACGGAGGGGTGCCGCGGATGAGGGCGGCAACCGGCCGGCCAAGGTTCAGGTCACGGACGACGGCAAGGCGGCCGAGACTACTACTCATGGCGAGGCACGGGCGGTGGAATCTGTAAACGGTGTCAATGGCACCAGTGCGGAGGCCCCAGAGGTGGCCGCGTCGTCGACAACCGAGGCGCCCGCGACATCTGCCGAGGCCGAGGGCGCAAAGGTCGAAGGTGAGGCAAAGTCTGCCCCCCAAAAATCGCGCCCTAGCTTCACCATTCTGGACGCTTTGTCGGCCTCTGGTCTTCGTGCGCTGCGTTATTCGCACGAGTTGCCGTTTGTCACTTCCGTGACGGCCAATGACCTCACTAAGAGTGCGATCGAGTCGATCAAGCTGAACACGAAGCACAATGGCCTGGAAGATATGATTCAGATGAGCCATGACGATGCCATCGCCCACATGTACCGGCGCATCGCGGACGATCTGACGAACCGGGATCGGTTCGGCAACCCCAGCAAGGAAAACAAGTACGACGCCATTGACCTTGACCCATACGGAACCGCTGCGCCATTCCTGGACGCCGCCGTCCAGGCCGTGAGGGACGATGGCGGTCTGCTCGCCGTCACCTGCACGGACGGCAGCCACTGGGCCGGGCACTGCTACGCCGAGAAATGTTTCTCGCTGTACGGCGGTGCGCCCATCAAGGGTCTTCACTCGCACGAGGTCGGCATCCGGCTCATCCTCCACGCCCTGACGAGCACGGCGGCAAAGTACGGCCTGACCATTGAGCCGCAGCTATCGCTCTCGATCGATTTTTACTGCCGAGTGTTCGTCAAGGTGCGCAAGTCGAGGGACGCGGTCAACTACCAGGGCGGCAAGACGATGATTATGTACAACTGCCCGGGATGCTCGGCGTGGGAGACGCAGCCCATGGTCCGGACGCGGCCTGCGCCCAAGAAGAAGGGGGGCTATTTTTACAAGCACGGGCTGTCGCAGGGCCCACCTACCGACTCGCACTGCAAGCACTGCGGCTCGAGCATGCACATTGCGGGCCCGATGTATAGCGGCCCGCTGCACAACCCGGACTTCATTCAGAGCATCCTTGATCTGTTGCCAACGGTCGACAAGGGCGTGTACCAGACAACGTCGAGAATAGAGGGTATGCTCCAGACGGCAATGGAAGAATATCTTCCTGGGCCTGAGCCCAATGAGGACCTCGACCCCAAAGACAAGGAGCTGGCGAGGGTGGACCACTACCCCTTCTTCCTCATGCCGTCGAGGCTGGCAGGCATTCTCAGCACGCAGCAGCCGCCAGACGACATGTTCCGTGGCGCGCTCAAGCATCTCGGCTACCGCGTCACCCGCAGCCACTGCCGGCCCGGGAGCGTCAAGACGGACGCGCCGTGGGAGGCGATCTGGTTCATCATGCGGGAGTGGGTCCGCCAGAAGGCACCCGTCCGTACAGATCGCATCAACTCACAGATGCCGGCATACAGGCTGCTCGGCCTCGACAGGACGGAGAGCAACGGCGATGCGAAGGGGCCCACAGAGAGCAAGGCAGAGCCTCAAGAGGAGGCCGAATCCAAGGATAAGAATGGGGAGGCAGCAGTTCCACAGGAGAAGCAGGTGCCTGCCGACGTTGACATGAAGGATGGTTCTGCGGAGGAGACCGAGACGACGGACAAGAGCCAGGAGGGGAAGGCGGCGTCTCAGGAGGAGCTGCGCAAGACGCTCGTATTCGACGACAAGCTTGCGAAGCTCGGCAAGCGCAAGGAGCAGAGGAAGCTGGTCCGGTATCAGATGAATCCGCGGGAGAACTGGGGTCCGATGTCGCGGGCGAAGGGAGCGTAAGGGGAGTTCCAAGTGGCGAGAGTGGGAGGGAGAGAAAAAGAAACACAACATGTGGGTTTAGTCGAGACGAGGTGTCACAGAATACCAGAGATGAAAATATGCATTACAAGGTACCTGTTCCTGTCGATATATTTGTTTTGTTTGTTTCTGCCTGCCTGTCTGCCTCTGCCTATTGCTTATTCATCTGTCGGCAAGCCTGGACGCTGACTCTAATGCTGTCACCCAGTTCCGCAGCTGCTTGAGGGGATCCGACCCGCATCCCGTCTTCCATCCGGGGGGGAGGCCAACCAGTCTCACATTTTTTTCATCGGAAGCGGCAGTCTCCTACCCAGGTCGCTGTTCCGTTCGGAGCGGAGGATGCAAACATGGACGCGTCACACACAGCCCGCACTATAGTCCACAATCGCGAATAAACTCATCCTAAAACAGCCACTAATGGGTGGGATGGCCGAGTGGTCCAAGGCGACAGATTTAAGCTTACATAAGCTCTGTTACTCGTGAGAGTGCGCGGGTTCGAACCCCGCTCCCATCATTTTAGCCTTTTTGCGTGGGTTGTTTGTTGTTCTTGGTGCTATTCAGATGGTGCGGTGACGCATTGTATTGTTTTGGGTAATACATGTCCCAAGGGGCTTGCTTCCTTCCTTCTTGTTCTTTCCAACGTCTATATTACCTGGCGTTTGGTGGCCAGAGAGGAAGCGTTCAGTGGCCGTTGGGGGCGGGCCCTGCGTAATACCTAGGTAACTAAGTAGGTACACTGCCTAGGTACCTAGGTAGGCACCCACCTATATTACCTATGCACGGTGCCGGCGGTGATTAGCTAGGTCGGTCGGTCCCCCGAGCTCGGTAGCCAACAGACACTGGGCAGCGCGCTTATTTGCAATGCAGGTAATCTATCTGCCCCGCAGTCACGAAATAACGCAATCGCTGGTTGGAGACGCCTGCCTGCTCTCCTTTTAAGGCGGCGGCTGTACGGCGACTCTCACCACCTGCGCTTCCAGCGTTTCCGGTCTGACTGATTCCTGAGCAAGATAGCCCGTGACTGGACTGGATAAATCTGACGGCCGCCCGCCCACAAAATCTTGCCTGAAAGGCGACTCGCCTTGTCTTTTCTGTTCCAGTTGTATCCCGTCTCCAAAGTGGCTTCCTAGCTGTGCTCTCGGCCTCATCTTCATTCTCTAAATGTAAAGGTGATTCATAAGCCTTTCGCTGACGTCGAGTCTTTCCTCAACACCGCTCTGGCACTGGAGTTGACACTAAAGCCTCATGAGATGCGGTACCAGGAAGCTCAATCTGTATTGTCTGTATCAGCCCGTGATATCCCCCTCAACCCACTAGTTAGCTGGTCGTACTACGAACATGACCATCATGGACGCCGAGCCGCTAGTCTTCGAGCCCCGCGACCACAGCCTCGTACCTCGTCGTACTCACGATGCCGCCTTTATCGACGGCAAGCTAACCTTCACCTCCCAGCGTGGCACCGAGTCCGTCCGTCCGGAAGAAATCGTCTTCATAATCCCTGCCCACCAAGACGTCGCCTCGAGTCCCACCATCTGCGCTCTTAAGGAGGACCCCGAATCCAAGGATTTCCCTTATCAGCTCGACATTCTTATCCTCGACGGCCAAGTACCTGCCGGGCTCACCGATGACCTCTTGCTCTCACACTTCCCGCGGCATCTTAGCCCCGAGCCCGGCAGCAATGAGGTGCACTTTGTTGTGTCCACCAAGTCGGGCCTGGGCTACGCACCAAGGTTTTGGGAGGGTGTCGTCCAGCCCTTGGTCCTTCTCGCTAGCCAAAAGGTGCCCGGGGGCCAGCCGTCGACTTTTGTTCCAGGGCCATCTGCCCAACATG
The DNA here is from genome assembly GCA_020631755.1 of Colletotrichum sublineola. NCBI lineage: Eukaryota > Fungi > Ascomycota > Sordariomycetes > Glomerellales > Glomerellaceae > Colletotrichum > Colletotrichum sublineola. Next base: position 2,725,180 of record JAHSQG010000006.1, on the reverse strand, counting down.
CCCATGACGACAAGCCCAGGTACAGTCTCTTGGTGACTGAGGACGCAGACAGTGTCCGCCGCTTTGCAAGCGAGAGATGGGCCGCGAGACAACAGGTCTCGTCGGACGGTGCCTCACCTACCAAGACCGAGACTATTGTCCTCCTGAGCGGCGACGGAGGCGTCGTTGACCTCCTCAACGGATGCGAAGAGACAGATTCTGTAACCGCTCTGCCGACCCTCGCCCTCCTCCCACTAGGCACCGGCAACGCCGCCTTCCACTCCCTCCACAAGCCCCTGTACGCCGAGACCGGTCCATCGCCCATGGTCCTAGGCCTTCGCACCCTCTTTTTCGGCGTCCCGGCCCCGCTTCCCGCCTTCCGCGCTTCCTTCTCCCCGGGTTCCAAGCTGGTCTCCTACACGGCGGACCCGGGCGCCCACGGCCTCGAGGATGTGTCCCGCCACGACACGAGCGTGGAGCACCTCTTTGGCGCCGTCGTCGCCAGCTACGGCTTTCACGCGCAGCTTGTCTGGGAGAGCGACACGCCCGAGTACCGCAAGCATGGCGACAAGCGGTTCGGTATGGTCGCCCAGGAGCTGCTAAGGGAGAGCCACGCGTACGCCGCCAAGGTGGAGATGCGTGGTCCGGACGGTGTCACGCGGCCCATTGCACGGGAAAAGTTTGCCTATGCCCTCGCCGCGCTCGTGTCGAATCTGGAGAAGACGTTCACCATCTCCCCCGGCAGCGGGCCGCTGCAGGGCCGGCTGAAGCTGGTGCACTTCGGCCCCGTGGGCGGCGAGAAGACAATGGAGATCATGATGGCGGCGTATAACCAGGGCTCGCACGTGGGCATGCGGTGGACCGATGAGGAGGGGAGGGAAGATTACCTAGGGTACGATGACGCTGAGGAGCTACGGGTGACGACTGGGGAGACAGACCCTCGGTGGAGGAAGGTCTGCGTCGACGGCACGATTGTTGAGATTCCCCAGGGTGGATGGATGTCTGTCTCCAAACTGAAGAGGCCCTTATTCAAAGTCCTTGCCGAGCGGTCGATCCTATAGACAGGGTTTGCAAAACCGTCGACATGATTAGTGAGGCGAGCGGTAACGAATGACGACGAGGGTAGTCAGGCGAAACATCACGGCGGCGATGATATGCCGCATTTCTATAGATGGTGGGTAATGACAGATCGAATGACTGTTTGAACCATTAACGAGCTCGAAGTGATCTGTTCTATCAAAGCTGGCCACTCTGACGTGGAGACACTCATATGATAACGATGCCCTCTTCGGAGTTACTGTCTGACTGCGTCGTATGTAAATATGGGTATCATATACACTATGCGTACATTTCCGTGATGATAGTATTAGCCCCTCAAGTAGGAGACCTCTGGTAGGAGACCTCAAAAGATCTCTCAGAGCGGGATAGATAGGTGTTCATCTCTAACGAACTCAGCCATGCGATATTGTGTCTGTATGTAGATAGTAATATGACATCGGAATCAGTAGAATTTCGATCAGAAAATGCGACGAAAGACCAAGTGGCATACATATTTAACACTCAACAGTCACGAAAGGCATATGAAACGTGTTTCATGATGGCTGTTGATTGATTGTTGCGGCCTTGTCCGCAATGGTCCTCAACGTCTCCCACGCTGAACACACACACACACACACACACACACACACACACACACAGCTATACATAGACCTTGCGAATCAACATTTCTAGCATTTGGCACCTCTGGCTTCAGGGATGGGTTTTCAATTGCATAGAATTAATAAAAAACCCATTCTATTTGCTGTCCTAAACTGAACTATAGGATGTGTGGCATGAAACTCGCAACTGTTGCCTCTTTTCCAGCTTTGTCTTTTTGTCCGGGTTGTGTACTTTGCGGGTTGAGCAGCAGCCAATGCCAGCCAACCACACACGGCTCTGGTGCCTGTGCAGATCACTCGTCCTTAGGCTTTGCTCCCCGGCTGCACTCCATGGCGCCAAACTGGTTCTGGGTCGCCTCCCACCATGCGGATTGGACCATGCCGATCGTGCAGCCGACCCAGACGGTCAAGTCCCAGACAAGGACATCCTCGTACTTCGGATGCGGACGGCACGCTGGGTAAGAGACACCGCAGACCGGGAAGCGACGCAGATTCTGCCACAGCTTGCCGCATGTCGCGGGGACGTCTGAGACCGAGCCGAGGGCCAGGTTGGTCATGATCGAGTAGGAAACGCTGATCCCCGGGTAGAGTATGTATTGGCAGATGTTCTTGTCGCCGTACCTGGAGAGTTCCTTGCGGAACCGCTCGACTTCGCACGTGCACGGTTTCTCGTCTAGAGTGTTGCTGATGAGGGGGGCGATGGTGTTGGCGCTGGCGGAGAGGATGGGCGCCGGGTTCTCGGGGGAGGCCGCCGGGGCGGCGTTGGCGCTGGAGGCGAGGCCGAGGGCGGCGATGAAGATGCCAGCCGTGAGTCTCATTTCTATGGTTGAACAAGTTAGAGGCTTCTTGTTTGGCTGTGCGAGTTTTCGGTAATTGTGTGATAAGGTTGAGCTTTGTACGTATGTATGTGTGTGGTGTTGAGACAGCAAAGTTTGAACTGACAAATATCTGTCAAGAGTGGGTATAAGAGTGAAAGAAAAGGGCCTTTATATATACTGCAGTCCTACGCAATTCTCTCAGACGGGTGGCTTTGCCATCATCCAGGTACCGAGCATGGGATTGAGGACCAAATAAGAGCAAAACTCTAGAACAGCCTCATAGACAAGCAACTAAGTCAGACTGGGTTTCCCACAAGGTGTAGAGTTCTAAATTTGTCTGACCTTTGCCGTTCGGCTTCTCACTTTGACGTCCCTAACAATAGTGCCTGGTAGATTGGGGTTTGCCCCAAGGGCATAGAGGTGTTGGTTACTGAGAGCAGGCTCGATCCTCCTACATCTCGAGATTGGTTCCCATTTAATCTCTTAACCTAATTCCGCTGCATACCTTATCGTGCAGTTGAACTATGGGGAAGGAAGGATATCCGCACATCCCCTGGGGTATAAACAACTAAAGACATGATCGAGCCTTGGGGTAAACCATTAACAGTGAAGTTCAAGTAGATGGAACGCCCTTTTCTATTCTCATGCAACAGGACTTTCGCTGTTCAACTTTTCCTCGCGTTAGAGGATGTCTGAATACACCTGTAAAGTGTGCGTGGTTGGCGAACAGGGCAAGGCATCTCAGCCAGTCTGGGATTACAGCATGATGCCTTTTGGCATAAGGATGGAGATGTTAAAGAAATCGGGTCTTGCTCCGAGCTTGACCATGCCGCGAAAAAAACCTGATGTCTGTTCAATACTGCGAGAAGCACACCGATTCACAATTGTAGCCAATGTGCTAAAAAGGAAGGCCTTGACATGCAACCGCAGCTTCATGTGCTGGTGAGTCATAAGCAGAATATTCTTAAGCCTATATTTTTCTGTAGTAGTGTGGCTCCATAAAGTTATACCTCGGAACGGAATCTAGAATCTAGACCGTAGAAGAGAGGCCACTTAAAAAAATCATGTATCAAGTGATGACTACGCCTCAAGCCCAACTGTCAATGAGGAAGGGGAAAAGCACAATTAAAAAAAAAAAAAATTCGTACCCCTCCGCCAACAAAGATTAAAAGGTGCCAGCCTCTTGATCCACCATACTAGACATATATTCGATTCTTCTTCATCAGCACCATTATGGCGGTGAAATTGACAGGTATCGTGCTGGCCATATCATTCGAGCTCGAGCTAAGCGCGAGGAATCCTTAAATTAACGGGGGTGAACGCTCCTACTAAGAGGAAAATCGCGAGTAGCTTGTAGACGGCTGAATGGACGAAACTGAAGACTATTTGGTGGAAGCTGGTGAGGCTCATATCGTGTAGAAAGGAGATGCTTTCGAGGCCTGCGAGGAGGGTCACAACACTCCGGGCTGAAGCTACGCCGCCACGTTAGCAGCTTACACCGGCCTGTGTGACAGCCACTGCGTCGTTGGTGCTGCGGCCGACGGGCGTGAAGGATTTGCCCTCAGACATGAGCCAGGCGATATACTCCCACTTCTGAGCCGGAGTTTGCTGATTTGCCACAGTGTAACTTCGGACCTGAGCCGGAACGAGCTCGGTTGCAAAGGTTTTGACAACTAGAGGCAAGGTGCACAGCAATGTTGCAATTATCGAGCCGCGTAATAACTTTAGTTGCCTTCGGGCGGAGACGGAATTACCACCGCGGGTGCCGACAAGGACCGTCATGCTTGCATCTTGCAAGAGGGGGACGGAGGATAAGGAGCCGGCCTTGGTCCAAGACGGGTTCCCAGCGTAGATGCTTTGCCCACAGAGAACGGCCTGTACATCATCGCCAGTGATAACGCGAGAATGGGAGATTCAGCCCCAGGAGCAGCACGTGAGGCAAGGTGCTTGAAAATGGTGACAAAAACTGTATGTTGCCGCCGGCATCCACAGTCTGCGTGGTAGAAACGTACTCAAAAGGCTGCGGTAGAATGAGCCGCGAAGGGCTCCAAATACAAGTGCTGTTAACAACCCTGCTAGGGTCAGAGTACGAATCTCCATTGCAAACTCTTCTCCAAGCTCTACCGGAAAGCTCCTGTCAAGTGGACACTAATATCATTAAATGTACAGAATACCAAAGACCGCCGCCGCCCACCTATTGTTTACAACATGGTATCTTGTCCCCGAGTTCATATTGGTATCATGCAAAAAGAAAAGACCGCAAAACCACTCGCTTAAAACGCCCCCGCAAAGTTGGTTCCTCCGGAACCACCGGTACCACCGGTATTTTTTTCTTTCCCAAACGGGACGGGGCGGTCCATTGGCAGCTCATCCGTTCTGGTAGCGAGAGTGCTGCTCGGTGACCACGCCGTAGGAACTGTCTGGCCTCCATCGTCCGACTCGCTTGTCGACACGGTCGACATGGAGCCGATGCTCGTGCGCCTCTCTTGCGGCACCTGTACACATTGATAGAATCCCTCGCGGTCCTTGACCGGGCGGGGAAAGTTGGTAATGGAATCGCGGCTGATGCTGCGTTGGTGATGCTGTCCTGCTGCACCACCAGGGAACAACCAGCTGGACACGCGCGAAAACGATTTCTTCTTCCGCAGCGGAGGGCGGAGAACGAGTGGCAGGGGCGGAGGCAGGGGTCGAGTCTCCCTGCCACGGCTCGGGGGCGGTGTAATGAATGCTGCCGTGTCATCGCCGGCGAAAACCATCCCACGGTGGGGAATGTGACTCGGTGGCCGGGGTGGTGCTGTGTGAGGCCGCTCGACCCCAGGGTTTAGGCGCTCAGCGAACGACGGCGCTGCAGGCGGCAGGGCGGGGACCGTGGGTAAGGAACCCTCTTCTAAGCTTGTCAGCATACGTAAAACTTGCTAACTTTTGGTATCTCGTCTGAGCTTACCGTGCGCCATTAGTGCTATTGAATGAGATGTCGAAGGTCTGCTGTTGGTATAGTAGCTCTGACGCCTCATAACTAGGTCGATCTCGTGCTGGAGCTTGTCGACTTCCAGCATAGCGCAAGCAATACGCTCTTTCATCGCGTCTGTGCTGCAAGACGTATGGGACCGGGCCCTTGACTTGGGGGGGATTCTCGGCGGTGTGTCGCTCGCCGTGGTCGCCGTGGTGGGTGATGGCGACCCCGAGGGCTTTCGTGGTAGATGAAATGACATGGGCGAGTACTTGAGTTCGTGTGAAGGACCAAAGACATCGTCTTCCGGGTTCGGCTGCAGCCGAGCAGGCGGCGGCGGTGTGACCATGTCGAAGTGCGGCAGGATCGGCGACAGCTCCCCTTTGGACACATATATGCTGAGTTCAAGGGGTCTGAATGAGGAAGGGCGAGGCCGCGGTAGAGGACGCGGCGGCGGAGTTCGGCCTACGTGCTTGAGGTTTGTATACTGAGGGAATTGAAAAGACTCCGAGTGAAGATGACGAAAGTTGGTGGGGGCCGAGATTTGTAGCCGTCGCTGTGGCAGGCCTGAGCGAGATCGCTTTCTCACAGAGAATCGCTCCCGGAGCGATGCGAAGCTTCTCTTTATCGTTCCTTTTGGCTTCTCCTGTAGCCGAGGATGAGGCCCGGGCGACTTCTGCACCGGCCCAGCAAAAGGCGACGGCATTGGCGCGGGCTGTGTGTAGGTTATGGTAGGTGGCATTTTCTCGTAAATGTCCAGGCCGTCTAAGCGGGTAGGTCAGCAACCCATGGATGATATATACTCGACGGGCCGCAAAGACTCACTCTGACACGGCCTCTTATCCTGATGGGTAGAAGACTGCGCACAGCAACTAGTGAAGGGCGAAAGCCATGTTGCATAGGCGCTTGCAAGCATCCCACTCAGACCTTTCATGCCTGCTTTAAAATGTGCTTCATGCCGGACAAATGCTGGATGGGGCGCAGGCGAAGGGGGGGAAATAAGAATAAAAAAACAGGGATAAAAAAAAATAAAAAAACGAGGGACGACCAGCGATTTGACAAAACGGGAAGAAGAACAGGTTCAGGGAGGGCCAAAGCTCAAAGGTTGAGCGGCCCGATTCAGTTATAATAGATGGTAGCGGATGGCGAAGCTCGAGTGGCAGTAAGAAAGTAGGCAATGTGATGTGAGAGGAACCCACTTGGGTGTGTGCCTTCTTTTTGCAATGCCCTGGCAGATGTGATCCCAATTCCCACTTTGGGGCCAGAGATTCCGCTCAAGTGCTTTGCTTAATAGGTCCAGCTGAGAGCAAAGAGAAGAATAGACGGACAAGGGCATGGCAAATGTCGGCGAGATGTGCAGTCAAGTTGCAGACGGGTCATTCTGATAGGCCGGGGCTGCAAACGGGGCCAGACACGGCCGGCCAACCGGCGCTTAGGAAGCTGGTGTGTTGTCGGATTCGGATGGCTGGCGCTACACCCACATCCTGCACCAGATTGCAGGAGCTCCACCAGTTGTGTAAGATGAAAGCGATGGCTCAGCGAGTCGATGTCTCACTTCTGCCTTGCTCTGGTTACTCGGAGCGGGCTTGACCAGCAGCAGCTTGCCACAAGTGCCCTCCTCAGAGGGAGGGCCGCGTGCCAGTCGTGAGCCGTCGTGGTGTGGTGTCCGTCACCGCCCCTTGTCATCTATTAGGCCCACGAACTCTTTGTCGGAAAATCTTGACAAACAAGACTATAGCCAAAACATTATCTCGAAACTCTGAATGCGTGTTTCCAAGTAGGGCAACAAAAACAGATGGAACAGCCAATCCCCGGGCCGCGACCGTTTGCCTGTCCAAGCGGAATCCCACATTCCCGGCCACCCGATGACATATCCAAACGTGAGCGGACGGGAGGCAATAAGAAGAAGTCATTGGTATATGCATGCAAGGCACCGCAGGTGGCATTGGAGGAAACGCGGGAAGCCTACCTGCGGGTTGGGATGCGTTGTGCCGTCACATTGTCCATCGTAGCCTCGCCAGTCTCCTATCGCAGGGCAGCATCGCCGTTGAACGGTCGTACGGCGAGGGCGACGCCGATGGGCTAAAAATGATGGATGGTGTCGAGTGGACAGTCTCAAGAGAGGATGGTGCTGTGCGCTCACTTCTCCGCTCTGCGTCGCAGTAAGCCGGGCTCCCTCAGTTTTCCCTCGGTGCTAATCAAAGCCCCTCGGATAATCAGCGTCACTTGACGTTGGCTATGATGGTTGCTACCGTAGTGGTTGCAACCGCTCGGTGGGTGGAAAGAAGACGCCTCCGGCGATGGTAATGACTCGATCCGAATAAAATTAGTTTCCGGCAATTGCAACCGATTTGTGGCGCAGTTCTCATCATCATTTGGTGTGGACGAAACTGGTGGACAAGAGCCTTTGGCAGAGTTCTTGTGCGACTCTAGCGCAACCAAAAAGTCTCGGGCAGCCCGCCACAGTGCGAAACCAGATGCCTAAGGTAGATAAGCTAAGCTGGCGCTTATGTAAGAATCAAGACGAGATTGCTTACCTCATCATGTACATCATGTGAACTGGCAGGTGACTATCGACTAGATAGGTACATATGTAGGTACCTAGAGCTTTGGGTGTGATCTGAGTGCCTCTCAGCCGTCTTATCGATAAAAGATAACGGATATCGGAGAAAGAAGCTGCCGAATGTGATAAGGTCCAGTCCAGTTATGTGGAAGCACTTGTACCCCTGCACGGGTTTTTGGAACAGAAGTGAACACCTGGCTTGCTTGCTGGTCACTTTTGTTCAAAGACCCAGAAGTCCACGACCACTACAGCTCTGGCGACCATCACATTGTCCTTGTCGGATTCTTTCCATCCGCCCGCGACATCTTGACAAAGGCAACCCTAACTCCTCACAACTTTTATAAACTACTGGTTACCTCCAGCACCAGCCCGCATTCAACATGTCAATGCCAATGCCCGGCCCCATGCAGATGGGCCCCAACGGGCAGCCCATGCCCTCGCCTGAGCAGATTGCAGCCATGCGCAGACAAATAGAGGCTGATGCTGCAAAGGCCGGCATGTCTGTCCCCGACTTCCTCAATCATCTTCGACAGCAAGCTATGCAGCAACAACAGCAACAGGCGCGACTTGCGGAGCAACAGCAGGGCGGTAGCGGAGAGGGCGAGCATGGCCATGATCATGGCCACGATCATGATCATGGCCCTGGTCACCAGCATCCTCACCCTCAGCAGCCACAACAACAGCAAGGGCAGGACCAGCCTCAGCCTATCCGTCCTGGTCCCCCGAACCCCGTTGCGCTGGCACTCGCCAACTTCCTGCGCAGCCAGGACCTGAAGCCGCGTACTTGTATCCTTAATGGGGAGCGCAAGGACATGTTTAGGGGTGAGTACTGGGCAGCCCCTCTGCAAGTGTTTGTTGCTTATAGCATGCTAACGATAAAAACCATAGTGAAGCGAGCACTGCGCGCTCTCCAGTCCCCCGCCTACGAAAAGGCGCGTAAGAAGAACCCCGCTCTTCCCGAGATAACCGACCGTGCCTCTCTCGAGAACACCTTCAAGCTGCTCCCCATGTCGATGCTTGCTCTGCGCGTAACCAAGATTGACCCGCACGAAGGCCACAACCACGGCCCGAAGAAGACGAAACGCATCAAAGGTCTTTGGACTGTCCGCGTCGAACCTCAGCAAGAGGCCAAGGAGGAAATGTACTATGCATGGTTCTGGGAGGGCAGCCAGGTCAAGCGCAAGCTCTATTCGATTCTCGCTCTCGTCCTCATCTTCATCGTCGTCTGCTACCCTCTCTGGCCGCTGAAGCTCCGTCTCGGTGTTTACTACCTCAGTTGGGGATTCCTCGGCCTCCTCGGTCTATTCTTCCTCATGGCCATCTTCCGTGTTATTCTCTTCTGCGTCACCTACTTTGTTGCATCTCCCGGTCTCTGGTTGTTCCCCAACCTTTGGGAGGACGTGTCCTTCGTCGACAGTTTCAAGCCCGTTTGGGCCTGGCATGACGTAAGTTGGCCGAATGCACCTTGATATGACACAATGGATATACCGCTGACAGCCAACAGACTGCTCCTAAGAAGGGAAAGAAGAAGAAGTCCGCCTCCTCTGGAGCTGCAAATGCTAGTGGCACTTTCGCTGCTTCTACCGGTCAACCTCTTCCGGCTTCTGCGACTACGACCGCGACCGAGACTCAAATTGCGTCGCAACCGTCGCAGCGCCCCGGCTATGTGGCGCCAGCCGTGGAGGAGCTTGGTGATGACGAGGAATAGATTTTATTTTCGAAGTGGAGATCCGCATCACACAGGCGTTGGGGGCTTTGTTGGTTGAAAGATTCGAGCAAAAATATCCAGGGTTTAGCATGTTGCTGCTGTCTGGGCTCGGGGGGGTAAAGTGCCCATCTTGGTACATAGTCTTGGTCAAGTTGGCTCTGTTTAAGAGCGCTCAATGGAACAAAAACAAGTTACGGCACCTCTCCTCACGATGAAGACGAATTGTTGTAGGTGTGACCCGGACAACCGCCACAACTAAGATGTTAGACGAACCTAGGTGCTTGCGCGCAGTGCATATTACCCATATTACTTCTCTATACTAGTAGTGTCTTTTCTACTGCACCGATCCCTCGGCGCGCTCGTAGTACCAAACAGCACCCTCTGTTGTCGCGCAGTTGGACACGCGGCCGCCATTGCTGTCGGCGGACACAGGAACGCTGTCACCGCGCTGGGGTTTGCCATAGACATAGAAATAGTACCAGGCCTCGCTGAGCTGAGTGTATCCGTTATCGAGAGAACCCCTGCCGGCCTCGGTGGCGTTGTACCGGGGGCCAGAGCATCCAATATACGGGAGTGCGCCGTGGCCCTCCTTGAGAGCACCCTGGAGTTCGGTGAGAGAGTAGGCGGTTGCGTTGGAAGGCGTGATGGCCTTGTCAGACAGCCACTTCCAGGTGGGAGTCTCCTGGTAGTAGTGGACGGCAGTCTCAAGGAAGTCGACAATCTCCTCGTGCTCCTGATACTTCGGGCCATAGCACTCGACATCGAAGGTACTGAAGCAGGTGGCGTGCTTAGAGAACTCGTGGGCCCAGAGGACCCAATTGGGGGTGTACTGGGCGATCCAGAACCTGGAAACGTTCGCATTAGCCTTGGAAAGCAGAGTGCTAAGAAAGCGGGCCCTTACTTGTTCATGTACTCCAACAGGTCGAACCTCTCGAACGGCCTTACAAACGCGTCGAAAGACGAGCCGTTCCACGCCGGTACTGGGGTACCGTCCAGCGTCCCGGTCGTGGTGTTAGGGGAGGGGATTGGGTCATAATGGCGGCTCAGGTCGCAATACTGAGTGTAGGAACCGTTGCAGAAGTCGGGCCACAAGCCGTGGACGGTCCATGCGTCCTGAGGAAGCTTCTGGCCCTCAGACTCGAGACCGGTGTGCGTGTTCCAGAACTGGGTTGCCAGCTACGAAGATGAGTCGTTATTTTCAGGTTCATTCACGAACCGATAAGACAACGTACAAGAAGACCGCCGAATGTCTCCACGCAACAGGTGTCCACCTTATCAGGGTTCGCTTCAGGGGAGCAGGACAGAACAGGCTCAACTAGGTAGAGAAGGGAACGTCAGTCAAATTCACAATGCTCAGCCGACAACCGAGTTCGTACTGAGAGTACAAGTATGGTTGGCGGTGCTCAATTCCGAATAAAGACCGGCGGTAGCGGTGCGTAAGAGGCCGGCGGCCGCAAGGAGAGCAATCGTCCGAGACATGCTGGACGTCTTGGTGTTTTTCACGAGAACGGCGAGATCAGAGGCAAAGACGACGACACAGCGGCATTCAATTGAAGCTGCGCAGCGTCGCAATGCTTTATATGAGCCCGGCCCGCCATGTTGCAAGCTGGAGAAGAAGAAAAACATTGCACTACGCCCTCGTCTAAGTCCCCACATGGGAAACGACGTAAACATACTTGGCTTGAAGAGGAAGCTGGCCAGCTCGGTGACAAGTGGACATCGGTTACCAGTGCCGTTGGACAGCGCATTGTGGGGCTGATACCGTAGGCATTGAGCAAATACATTACCCTCTTACGGCCGCCAAGAGCAAAGTGGATAGTGTATTTTACTCAATGTCTACTGCATAATACCACCTGGTCGAGATACGAGACGTGAGAGGTCAATTCGTCATGGGGCGGTAGGTGTAGGGAGTGGTTCGCAGATTCCAAGGTAAGAGGTCCAGAGGAGCGGGTGCAGTAGCGCGATGCGACTTGCAGGTATCGGCTAGAGATGGGACGGTCTGCGGCGAACTTTTTGGGAAGTATTACCCTTGTATTCGGCAAGCTCCGAAGATCAGATTTTTTGGTGACAAGCTGATTTCTCGAAGCCATTATGGCGGTGGGACCCAAGTTCCTCAAGCAAAGGAGTACGGCTATTTAGCCGTAGGCACTTTGCTATTTGGCCGTATCTAACCCTTTTTAGAAGCTTCGCCACGCCGCCACAGGAGGCCCCTACCTCGCAATATACTACCTCGTAGAGGTATAATTCTTTTTGCTGCGTCTGCCACCAAAAATGATTTTTAGTATAGGGAGCCTATATTACCCCCCTAGTATACTGGCGCTGGCGTGCCTGCTGGCATACCCCTACGTGTTGTTATTGTTGTTGTTAATAACCAGCCTTCTGATACGTAGTATTCTAAAATCCTGGTTATTTTACCCTAGAAATTAGTAATTATGTAATAGTAACTATACCTATAATACCTATAATACTAGTGTTAATAGTTAAAGCCCTAACTTTTAATAAGTGTTATTTTTATATATACTAGTAATATAAAGAGGAGGGTATTACCCTTTATATTAAGTAGTAGGTAAATAAGGGCGAGTAGGTTAATATCCTCTATAACTATATAGGTAAGCCTATAAGTAAGGCCTAGAGGAGGGATGTTAGTAGTAAGTAGTTAGACTACCCTTTTGCTAGTAAGATTTAATACCTAGCTATAATAGACAAATAGATATAAGAAGTATTACCTAGCTATAATACTTATAACTATAATAGTATTATAGTAAGTAATTTAATTAGCGTTTCTAGCTTTTAGTAACTAAGCTAAGTATAGGTAGAGTTTAAGGCTATATTATAAGACTTACTAGTCGTAAAGGTAATAGTTATTAAGCATATTAAGTAGCTTTTAAAAGGAAGGATGACACAGCCCTCCTGGCAGCCGTTACGGATCTGACAGGGCAAATGGGCTGCTGGTGCTGCCGGATGGAATAGACGGCAGCGTCGCAGAGATACATAGCGAGAGAGTGAAACAGAACAGCAAAGCAGTAACAGATAACAAACAAGCAAGTACGAGGCGACAATAGCACAGACAAAAGGTAGGTATAATCAGGTCTAAGTAGTATTCTATAGTCAACTTATAATACTCCCTGAGTTAATAGCTACTTATACCTATAGGTATGTGACTAGCTATAACCTATCTGGTGTTGTAGGCTATACGCCCCTTTTAGCCTGTGATAAGTACCCCCCCTTAAAGAGGTACTTGTTAGGGTGCTAAGAATAAAATATCTACATATAGGTCTATACTCCTCTCTATCTCTATATAACTCCTTAATTCTCTTATATCCTTTTAGTAGTTCCCTTACTTATTATTATTATTAATTAATACTTGTAATCTCTTAGGGGTGGAGTTATGAGCTAGGAGCTTTACGGCTTGCTTAGTACTCTTCTCTATGGCGGGGCGGCACAGTAGGGTAGTAGTCATAGCCGGCAATATAGGGGTAAGGTAAGGTAAGGTAATAGTAGCATTAGTAAATATAGTAAGCTTTATAGTAATATTATTAACCTTCTAGGCTAGGGTATAAAACTTATTACCCTTAAACTTATTAAGGGTATCTAGGTTGTTAGCCTTATACTTAAGGAGGCTAATATACTTATTTACTCTATTAACTTTAATAACTATATTATTAATTTTCTTATTTAGCTTAATAAGTTTATTACCCTTAGTATGTATATTCTTAATAATAGTATTAATATTATTAGCTATATCTTTAGTACTATCTTTAGTATTAGTAGTATATTTCTCTATAGCCTTAGTAATAGCCTTAACTCCCTTAGCCTTAGTAATAGCTTTATTAACTCTTAGTCCTATATTAATAATCTTATCTTCTATATAGGTAATAGCCCTTAAGGTTTTTCTCTTAATACTAGTATAATATATCTCTAGAATAGAGATTATATCTAGATGTTAGATAAGGAGAAGGGTGCTAAAAACCTTAGTACTATAATTACCCTTTTAGTAGATAAAGAGTATACCTAGAAGGTAGGCATATAGGGGGAGGTACTTAGTCTATAGGTTGTTCTTTATAAAGGCGTTATAGACTTTATTTATTATATCTAGTATATAGTAAAGAGTAGGGTCTAATATAAGGGACTAGTACTTACTAGGGTATGCTTTTATATAAGTATTATAGAAACCCTCTAGCTAGGCTTAGGTCTCCTTTTTAAGGAGATAGTTAGGGTAGTACTTAAAGTCCTCTTTAAGGTAGGTAAGAGCCTTAGCCTAGGTAGGAATATGCTCCTTATCCTTATTAGGAGATATATAAATTAGCTAGGTATAGTAAAGTATAGTTACTAGGGTCTATAAGGCAGTCTAGTCCTACTGCTTGTATTATCCCTCTATAGGCCTAGGTTGTACTACCTTAAGCTTAGCTTACTCCTTCTTATGTCTAGCTATCCTAAGACGTTTTGTTACTATCTATAGGCTAGGTAGCTTATAGCTAGTATCTATAGCCTTATTATGCTCCTTAAGGTATACTATATATGCCTTAACCTTATAGGGGTATTCCTTAACCTTCTTCTTAGTAATATACTCCTCCTACTTATTACTAGAATTATCTATACCCTTTAGGCGCTTAATATCTTTAGTATAGACTAACAAGACTAGACTCTTAGTGTTATTATCCTTAGTCTCTCTATATTACTCCCTAAATATATTATTAGGGTTGATAGGGTTTTTATTAGTTAACTAAGGCTAGACTATAGCGTCCTATAAGTACTATGCCTTATCCTACTAGGGCTAGACAGCACTAGTATTAGTTATCTTAGTATTCTCATCCTATTCTATTATAGTAGCATTAAGGTTTGCTAGTCTAACATAGATTAGGGGGATTAGCGTGGTAGAGGAGGGAAGGACAGGGTTAATAGGGTGAAAGCTATAGTTTAGAAGGAGCCTATAAGGAGAGTCCTAGTTAATAACTATCTTATTACTAGGCTGAGGATTAATATGCTAGTTAAAGTCGTACTAATCCTAGTTAAGTCCTATGTTGTTAGCACTATAGTTTACACCTCCCTTATTAAGGTTATACTACTAGTATTCTCCTAAGTTATCTACTATACTAACTATACTATTAATAATAGTAGTACTAGTATAGGTTATTATAGTTAAGAAGTAAAGTTACTAGTAATAATATTAGTAATATTTTAGCTTAATAGAAAGAGGAAATAATAGTAGTTAAAGAGTATAAAAAATAGAGGAAGTAAGTAGTATAGGTAGGCTAGTTAATATACCCTAAATAATAGGTGTTAAAAAACAGAAGTAATAATAGTTAGCTTCTTAGAAGGAAGGAAGTAGAAGGTAGGTACCTTCCCTTTAAGAAAATAACAATACGTTTGTTTACGCTAGGGGATAACATACCTATAAGGGTATTATTTATAAAGAAACATATTAGCTAGGTAATAATAAAGCTCTTATTAAAAGGCATAAATATATAGATATTTATAGTAGTAGTTAAAGATATATAATATACTATAATATAGTAGTAGTTGTTAATAGAAGAAAGGTATAAATAAGTTGTTAGTAGAGGGAGGGTGGCTTTTAATAGGTAGGCTACTTAGGTTACTTCCTTCCTTCCTTAGCTACCTAATTAATAGGTCGCTCCTTCTTATAGGAAGTAACTATCTCTCTAGTATTTAGCTTAAGATTCTTATAGGGTTCCTATATATTTAAAGCTAGTAAATATCCCTTCTACTTAACAAGATATTTAACTATAGGCCACCCCTTCTGCCACTTAATCCTCTAATTAATAAGCCTCTTAACCTTATACTCTAGTATGCTATTAACCTCTACTAGTTCTAGGGGTTTTTCCTCTCTACTAAAGGGGTCTTTACCTTATACTGCCTTCTAGAGCTATATTATTAAAACCACTAGGTAGACTTTCTAGTATTTTAGTAGGTTAAGTTTATATACTCCTAGTCTAACTATATAAATAACTTAGAAAGGTCCTATATGCTATAGTAACTATTTCTTCTTAGGCTTACCTAGCAGTAAGTATCCTTTACCTAGGTAGAGGTATACCTTATCTCCTCTAGTAAATTCCACCTTATAGTACTTATTATTAAACCTCTCCTTCTAAATTACTCCTGTAGTATTAATAAGGGCTAGCACCTCTATATAGTAAGTCTCCTAGAGTACTTCTAGGGACTTAAAGGGTATTACCTTATTACTAATATGTTTTAGTACTATATAGGGTTAGAAGCTAAGTATAACTTTATTTAGTAAGTAGTTAATTATTACTATAAGGGAGTTATTAAGTATGTGTTATAGTAATAGGATTATATCTATCTATAGGATATCTAGGTTAGTATATATATAGAAGTAGATTATAATTTTAACCATCTAGTTTATCCTTTTACTTTATCTATTAGTCTAGGGGTAATATATAGTAGAGATAAGGAGCTTTACCTTAAGGGTGTTAAATATTAATACCTAGACTACTAATACAAACTTTAGGTTATAATTACTAATAATTACTTAAGGTAGGCCCTAATTACATACTATAAGCATCTAAAGTAATACCTAAGCCTAGTAGTAAGCTTTATACTAAATATTACTTAGGATAAGGATAACCTTCTTACTAAACTTATACGTTATAGTATAGAGGGAGTCTAGTAGGTTAAAGTTAGGTAATACCTAAAAGGTCCTTTAACTTAGAACTAGTAGTATGTCTGTTATAAAATCTATTAATATGGTATAATAGGGTATACTAGGGGTTATAATAGGTTAGAGGGATCCTATAGCCTTTTGGTAGTCTGTCTAGTTTTCTTAGTAAGCTAGGTAATAGGTAATATACTTCTTAACTATCTTCTTCTTCTTATAGATATAAACGCCTCTAAGCTCTACTAGTATTCTATTAATACTAAAGTAAAACTTCCTATTATAGGTGAGTTCTAGTATATATCCTACTACTAGTTTAGGTATATAGAGTTTCCTAGTACTATCTATACTAATATAGTATAGGAGGCCTTGTTTATTAATTTCCTATAGGAGTATATAGTAATACTGTTACTTTTCTTAGGGCCCCTAGGTATTCTCCTTTACCTTATCTAGCATAATATACTCTATCCTACTAGAGAGTACCTTCTTTACTAGTCTTAGTAGGATATATAACCTCTTATTACCCTAGTATCTAGTAATAATATCATACGTAAAGTCCCTACTAAGTTACACTATAGTAGTATTAGCCTTCCCTAGAGCTAAGGGTTTATCTCCTATATGCTATATTACTATGTTAGTAAAGGAGTCTAGGATATTATCTTTATTATTAATATCTATAAGTTTGTCCTTATAGGGAAAATACTTATTAAGATTAGGATAAGTAATAGGGAGACAGGAGAGTATATCTAGTACTATATTAAGTTTCCTAGGTATATAGAATATCTTTAGGTAGAATTAGGATAGGTAATTTACTATATTAGCTAGCTTAAGGTTTACCTTATTAAGGTCTAGTATTCTTAGTAACATATAAGTAATAATACCCTTTACTACTATATAGTTTATTAAGATAATAACTTTATGCTTATTAGACTATATAAGTTTCTAGAGTTTCTTTATAGCCTATATAATAGTAGTAATCTCTACCTTAGTTATACTATAACGTTTTTCTACTATTATTATAGTACGTAATAAGAATAGAATTAGCTAGATGTACTCCCTTAGTATATTAATTCTAGGTAGTTTCTTACTATCCTAATTACAATCTAGTTAAAAGACTATAAGCCTAAAGCTATTAATATATATATCTATCTTAAAGAAGAGGGGCTTTTTAGGGTTATAGTAAAATTATATAGCCTAGGCATAAAGTTTCTCTTATAGTATCTTCTAGGTGTTAAGTTCCTTAGGTGTAGGGTTAAAAGTCTCCTTAGTAATAATCTTTACTTAGGCTTGGCGTGAGGTTCCTAGCTTAAGTATGTTATCTTTTTACAGCCTTACTACTAGCCTTGTCTTCCTATTATTAAGAGGGGCGGCTATTACGTTAAACTAGGGTAATCTAGTATGCAGCCAGCCACCTATCCTAAGATATATTTCTAGGTCGTATAGACTATATAGAAAGGTAAGTTACTAGAAGGCTTAGATATAGTCCTCTATTTTCTAGATACTATTACTATCTATAACATAGCTAAGGAGTTTTACTAATAGGAAGCTAGTAAATAACTTTAGTACCCTAATATAAATATAGTATTTATCTAATAGCTTTAGTATAATCTTAAGGTACTAGAGGTAGTCTTTATCTATATTACTAAAGACTATAATATTATTAATATATATATAAATAAAGTAATAATATAGGAAGAATAAATAATTTATAAACTACTAGGCGTATATAGGTAAGTTCTTATACCCTATTATTATAACATTAGAGTACTTAAGTCTATAAGGACTTATTATTACTATTTAGTTTCTATACTAAGGATACATACTAAGCTAGTAAAAGAACCTAGAGGTATTAAACATTATTATATGCTTTTTCCCTTAAAGCAACTATATAATATCTTCCTAGTTAGGGAGGGGGTAGATATTAAGGGATACCTACTTATTAAGGGGGTATATGTTAACTACTATGCGTCCTTTCCCCTTCATCCTATCCTCCTTATACTTCTAGATAATAAAGATTAGGCATATAAGGGCTACTAGGCTAATTTGCTAACTAGCCTTCCCTTTCTTATGTTATTTCTCTATTTCTTTATTAAGGAACTCTATATCCTTAAGTCCTAGTAGAAACACCTTAATACAGGACTTTTAGTTCTACTAGCTATTAATAAGCTTAATCCTTATCTTCTCTTTATCTAGGATAGGTATTATCCTATAGTTATAGTAGATATAGTATTAGTTAAGGAGATTATAGAGTTTTTTAGTAAAATTTAGGTTATCTATATAGATCTCTATGCCATAGAGGTTGGTTATTATAGGGTAGATATCTAGCTTGCTAATACTATAGTTTAGTACCTCTTTAGGGATTAGTAGGACCTTATCTGTTGTCTCTATCTCCTCCTCTACTATTTCTAATATTATTATAAAGTCCTTAGTTAGGTTAGTAAAGTTTATAGTTATGTTATTAGTAATCTATATAAATATTTCTTAGCTAATCTACTATGCTGTTTCTTCCCTATGCGTTAGTGTAATTTAACTAACCTTAGTACCCTTCTTAATAATAATAGGCTCTACTATCTTATTATATACTAGTACTATCTTTAGGGTCCTATAGTCTACTACTACGTTAAGGACATATATATAGGTAGAGTAAACCTAGTAGGTCTTGTTTATATTATCCTCCTTAAATTATTTAGGGAGGTTAAGATAGTTAACTAGTAAGTAGTATATTTACCTAGGGTATATAATAGCGTTATACTTTACTATTAACCTTCTTATTACTAGGAAATAGTGTTTAATTAATATAGGGATTACTATATTATATATAGAGTAGAGGGTTATAGTTTTTCTATTAAAGTCTACTATTATGCTATAGTTGTTATAGAAGGGTGTACTAAGTAATAGCTTAGCTAGGAGATTTTTAACTACTCCTACTATAACTATAGTATATACCTTAATCTCTATTCCCTTTACTATTCCTACTATATATAGGTTAAAGGTAACTTTTTCTTATAGGGTGAATAATAATCTAACTACCCCTATTATCTATAGCTCTATTATGTTAAAACATAGGTTCTTTATAAAACTTATTACCTAGCTTTAGTCTACTAGGATAACTAATATACCTATATCTATATAAATAGTGTGGTCCTCTAATTCCTTATTAGCCCTTACCTTAACTTAGAGGTAAGTCCTCTTATAGCGTTCCCTTTTTCTATTAGGCTTAATAACCGCTTTAATAACCTCTCCTTATTAGAAGGTAAAATTTACTATGTCTGTATTAGTTAGTACTTTAGTTAATTTATCCTATAGGGCTTAGGCTTAGAGTATATCCTTATCTCCTATAGACTCCTCTACTTAGGTAAGATACTCCTCTACCTTATTCTATTAGGGTAAAGTTTCCTCCCTATCCTATAGGATGGCCTTTATCTCTAGTTTAGGTAGGTTACTATTATAAGCTTATAGTTAGGTAGTAAAGTTAGTAAAGTCTACTAGGGTAGTAGGTATCTTATTAACTTTATTAAGGATAAAGCCCTTATTAATAAGTTAGTTAATAATAGCGTCTATATTTAGGTTGGTTTCTTATATAAACTAGATATTATCCTTAGAGTTGTTATTCCTTTAGACATAGCAGGCTTGCTATTTCTACCTGCCGTTCTATTAACCTTCTCTCTAGGGTTGGTAGTCTCTTACTTGCTAAGTAGGATTACCCCCTATCTCCTTCTATTAGTTATTCTAGTAGGGCTAGTCCCCTTTACAGCTTCTCTATCCCCCTTAGGTATTTTCCCTTAGGTTCTAGTTAAACCTTCCTTAGTTAGGGAATTAGCTACTATTTTACTAGTACGCTACTCCATCTAGGTCGTCATAGGGTGTATCTCCTAGGACATAAGGGGAGTTTACCTCTATCTAGGTAGTATTTATTATAATATATAAGGCATCTACTATTATATTAGTTATATTTAATAGAACATAGAGAGTATTTATTCCTATATAGAGTATATTACCCTAAGTATAGGGAGTATTTCCTACTATATAGGGTGTATTCCCTATGCTATATTACATATTAGGAGTTATATTACTACTAATATAGTAAGCATTATTAGTAGTATTACCTAATCCCTAGGGTATATTACTCTAGTTTGACAAGACATTTAGAGAGGGAAATACTATATATTAGTATGCATAGGAGTTACTTTACCTATATATTAGGTCATCCCCTATAGTAGTATTTACCTACCCTTAGAAGTATGTATTATTAACATATATTAGGTTATATCTAGAGGTTCCTATTACATCCCTTATAGCCTTCCTATATTCCTCTATAAGGGTAACATAGGAATCTAGTAAGTCTATATCTATAGGTTTATAAAGGAACTATTATAGCTATAGCATAAGGTAGTAGTATAGGTAGGTAAGTAACTATTTGTTAGAGTAATCTCCCTAGGCATAAGTATACTTAAAGCACTCTTAGGTAAAGGTATAGATATTACTATCCCTAGAGACCTTCTCTATAGAGAAGAAGTTTTCCTAGAACTACTTCTATATATCTCCTATAGTAAGGCTAAACTAGAGTTTTATCTAGTTTATAATTATTCCCTACCCTTATGTTTTTAACTATATTCTTTTACTATCTAATAGCTAAAATTCCTACTAGTTCTATATAGATCCCTTTAGGTATTAAGTAATATTCTAGCTAACCTTATTAATAGCCCCCTAGTCTAGTAGTAGGCTTTTTACTACTTAGATCTATAGTTTAATATCCCTATAGTATATAGCTTAGTAGTTATAAAAAATAGGCTTAGGGGAGTACTTCTTTATATCTATATTAGGCTAAAATATACCTATATAGGGTTTAGCTGATATGTTTTAGGCTACTATTAATAGGGTATTTGTTATTACTAGGGTGGTATTTAATAGCTGCTCTATAAGTACCCTTAGTAGGTTCTCTACTAATATGTCTGCTTAGGATGTCTATAGGGTGTTAATTATTAGGTCTGTTAGAGAGGAGCCCTACCCTATTGGCGCGCCTAGTTATAGTAGTCTATTAAGTAGTAGACCTTACTATGCTAGTAGGCCTATAGGTAGTTATCCTTAAGGGGATAGTCCCGTCTGTGCCGTTAGGTTTAGTAGAGGTGTGGGGCCTATCTGCAGCACGGCAGGTCTAGTCCCTTAGGGTGGTATATACCATACTATCCTATTAGATAGAGTTACCTAGGTAGGGGCTTAGGTGGTTTGTTTTAGTAGTATATATACTATCTAACCTAACTAAGGTAGTAACTACCCTTAGGTAAATTAGCTTGCCTAGGTTGGTTAAAAGCCTAGAGGGCCTAATAGGTATAGGCTAGGCCTGTACCCTTAGGTGCTAGGGAATTATCTAGGTACTTAAAGTAAGGGCTTATATTACTACCCTTAGGTGGGTTGGCTTACCTAGGTTAGTTAGAAGCCTAGAGGACCTATTAAGTATAGGCTAGGCCTATACCCTTAGGTGCTAGGGAATTATCTAGGTATTTAGTATAAGGGCTTATATTACTACCCTTAGGTAGATTATTAGGAGTAGGGGAATTAGGTCTAAGGGATAAAGCTATTTAGAGCTTATTAGGTAAAGTAGGGCTCCCCTCTAGTATGGTATAATTACTACTATAGGTTGCTTATTTTTACTAATAGGTCTTAGCTCTAGACCTCCTTCCCTTTAGTAGTTTCTAAGTTTCTTATGCCTTCTATTAGTAGATTACCCTAGGATTTAGGAGAAATTACTAATATATCCTTTTCTAATAGTTAACTTAATATACTACTCTAGTCTAGTAGGTAAGGGTCTTAAGGTTTCTATAGTAGGTTAGGCTCCTAGGTTACTATAGTCCTCTCTAGTATAACTAGGTAGTTTAAGGTCTATAACATCTAGGAGTTTATTTAAGATAGAGGTTCTAGTATTAGGGCTAAGCTAAGTTTACTTACTAGTTTTAGGTTTTCCCTTATAGATTAAATAATCCTTTTTACTAGCTAAATATATAACTTTATCTAATAGTTGTTATTTTTTATACCTAGCTTAAGTTTAAACCCTTTCTACTAGTTAACTAGGCTATAATAGGGTTTATCTATAAGGAATTTAATATAGTAGAGGTAGTTAATATCCTTATAAAGGTGTTTTATAATATTAGTAGCTAGTAGGTAGGTTAGGTATTTCTATAGCTATATTAATAGTTGTTAGAGGTCCTTAATATGGCCTGGCTATAGAAGTTATATGCCTACTCCTTAAGGATCTCCTTAGGGTTGGTGTGTTCCTTTATAGTCTGGCCATGAAGAAAAGAAATTTAAGGTTGTCTAGATTAAAGTAGTTATACTACTACTTAATATAGCCCTCCTAGCAGCTGTTATAGATCTAATAGGGCAAATAGGCTGCTAGTGCTGCCGGATGGAATAGACGGTAGCGTCGTAGAGATATATAATAAGAGAGTAAAACAGAACAGCAAAGCAGTAATAGATAACAAACAAGCAAGTACGAGGCGATAATGGCACAGACAAAAGGTAGGTATAATCAGGTCTAAGTAGTATTCCATAGTCAACTTGTGATACTCCCCGAGTTGACAGCTACTTATACCTATAGGCACGTGACTAGCCACGACCCATCTGGTGTTGTGGGCCATGCGCCCCTTTTGGCCTGTGACATCGACTTTTGCGGGCGGGCCTACTGTGGTGGTGTGGCAGTGCGTTTTACCTGCCGGATGTGGTTAGATACGGCCAAATAGCAAAGTGCCTACGGCCAAATAGCCGTACTCCAAGCAAAGAGGCAGGTAAGTGGCTGTGCTGGTCGAGTCTTTACGGCAGCTGTGGCGGAAGCTTCCTCTGTTCCAGAACACGTGCCTGAGGAAGCTTCTGCACAGGCCACATCAGTCACCCGCGCCACAGCAGGTGCAGTCGTTTCATAATACCTTCCTGCTTCATTCTCAAGGTTGAGCGTGTCGGGCAAGAGTCCCAGGGAGTATTTTTTTTTTCAGCCACGCATTTTGTCTTCATCCATCAACGTTCGCCGAGGGTACCATCTCATTCTTCTTCGTTCACCCTTGTCGTTAGTATTGAATTGTGCTCAATCATCTCCCCGAAGCCCCGGCAATTGTAAGACGACTCTTTGGCCCTTTGTGGGTGCGAGGACCTCATTCATCTCCCTCACCTCACCAGTTGCTTGGGTGTGTCCATTACAGTAAGCTGCTTTTCAATTCTCCGTTGTCTCTTTATTTATTATTAGTTAATCGCCATCTCTTCGGCAGGGGAGGGAGGGTAGCAATTGGTATCAGACGGTCGCCAAGGTGGCTCATGCCGTGAAGGATTCACTCACATGGATTCAAGACCGCTTTACTGGTGATTCATCGTAACCAGCAGTGGCTCCGGCTTATAGCAAGCAAGCAAGCAAACAATCGCTGTTTACTCAAGTCTCTTCTCCTCCATTTCTTCTTATAGGCGTTCTTTCAGTTGTCGTCCAATTGCCAACCATTGCTATTCCTTGCAGGTCACAACTAACACCATCCAATAGACACCCGCAGCCAATTAGCCCGACATGTCGGACGAGCTGCCGGTCCCCGCCATCAACGGCGATACCGTGCCCACTCCTAAGATCAGAGATGAATCCCAAGATAACATCCCTTTCTCGTGGTTGTAAGTTGACTACTCCTCCCCCCCCCCCCCCCCCCCCCCTTCGTGTCTAACGATTACCAGGCAACCCCACCCAACCTTCCTCATCGTGCTTGTCGGACCCAATGAGAAACCGTTTGGCATCCACAAGGATTTTCTGTGTGCCAGGTCAACGTATTACCGAGATCTTTTTAAAAAGCAGGAGAATGCCACCACAGACACTATTGAGCACGTGGTGAAGCTCCCTCACACCACGCCCGAGGTGTTTGGCTTGACGCAGCTTTTCCTGTTCACAGGTCAGGTTTCGGAGGAAGTCGGCACATTCCCGTCCTACGAGGCACTTATCGGAGTTTGGAAGCTGGGACACGAGCTTGGAATTGACGGCCTCTGTGACAAGACCCTTGAGGCAATGAAGGAGTGCAGACGGCTTACTCGGCAGATTCCCGCCACTCCTCTCCTCGTTCAAGTATGGAAGGACACACCGGAGGGCTCAACCCTTCGCAAACTCCTCCTTTCGTGGGCAGCCGAGTATATGCGGTCGTCCGATGCTAGAGCCGAGTTCGCCAAGTCGCTCCCTCAAGAGGTTCTCAGCGAGCTAGTCGTGGCCATGAGCTCTCTCGAGAATCAGCCTTCCCCGCCTGCAGTTCCTGCCGACACAGCCTCCGCCGAGCCGACCCCCCGCAAAAGTGTGCACTACCTTGAAGAGGACAGTGATGACGAGCGAGAGCACCTCTCCAAGAAGAACCGACGCGCTTCCGCGCCGTTACCGTCCTCCCAGAACAACAGCTCCAAGTCGCTTGCCCGCGCCCCGGCTCCACCGGTTCGCAAAGCTGCGGCTGCGGCTGCAGCAGCTGCCGCACCGCGCCCGAAGCCTGTAGTTCAGAAGCGCCGCAGCATCGCCTCGGTGCCGAGCGGTGAAATCAGCACCGAGAAGAAGGTTGAGTTCTGCGCCGATCTCCTCGACAGGATGCTTTCCGGACCCGGTATGTGCTCGCAATTCCATCGAGTGATCGGTCATGCAATACTCGTCAAGATGCTAACCAACACAGGCTTCTGGACTAGACTAGTGGGCCCTTTCAAGGAGCCGGTCGACCCCGTCGAGGATGGCGTTCCCGACTACTTCGACAAGGTCAAGAAGCCCATGGATCTCAACACTGTCAAGGCAAAGATGGCGCGTCACGAATACCAGAATGAAGATGAGTTCGCCGCTGACATACGCCAAATCTTCGACAACTGCTACACGTACTGGTCCAAGGGTGACCCTATGTGGGCCGCTTGCGAGAAGTTCCAGAAAACGTTTGAGGAGAAGTATGCACAAATGCACAAGAACATCTCCAAAATGATGCGCGAGCCGGTCGATTGAAGCATGGTTCTCGACATTTCGCGGCCGGCGGCAGATGGAGCAGAGAATATGGGCTAAGAGCTCTGTGTGTACAGCATTCTATGGAGGGACAAACTGGCATATTCATTATTGTTTCTTTAGGCGAGCTGCTAATCTTAATGGGGGCGAGATTGGGGCAATGTTATATAGTGCTAAGAGTGTTCGAGTGAGGGGAGTGAGAGGGAGGAAAGTTGCTTTGGTGGAGGAGAATACCCAGACTGGCCACGGAACATCGTACGTACCTACTTTTACCACATGTATTCTACAGAACGAATTTCAGCAAGGACGGAATGCCAGGACCATCGGAAATCTCGCCATACTTCATTCTCAAGTTGCTGGGATTGATGGCATAAGCCACTTGCCAAATGCTCTGTGTTTGTCTTGTCGTGCCGTGACGGCCGCCGCCTCGGGCGTGACTTGCTGCATCTTAACTAAGGCAACTTACGAAGCGGGGGCGTGGCAGACCAGCAATGGAGGGTCCAAACGAGGTCGAAGGACTGCCTAGGTAGCTAGCTATAGAGCATCGGGCCGATTTCGTGGCGCCGGTATAATCAGTAGTCCCATTTCGTGTGAGGAAGGGAGCGTTGGTGCCCGCGTCACAACACGCAGGTAGATGCCAACCCAGCATGGTGTCCCTGGTCTGATAATTCTCTGTTGTTTAAACTAGGTAGGTAGGCAGGTAGGTAAACTGAACCCAGTTTAGTGGACCAGAAAGCATCAGTCATAACCCCACGGGACCCCACGGGGAAAACAGGGTAGGTGGATAGCGTGTATATCTGGCCTTTGGCCCTCCTCGTCCTCTCCGCTCAGCTGCCTCACCGCTGTTCACCCTCGACAATTTCCTCCCTACACAATATATAGCGTTGGGAGGAGCAATCCGGCGCGTCTGTTGCTTCCTGCTTGGCGGCAGTAGAAAGCGACAAATCAAGCAATTGCCAAGGAAGGGGTCGCCCCTTTCAGAGGAAAGCTTAGTGCCAAGTGAACAATGCTTATCTCAGCGGTAAGCTCCCCGATAATAACAGGGGTGGGTGTTGCGTGGTTTTGCAGTTCGCACGCATTTTTTATAGATGTTGGTATACATTTGGTAACTAAATTGGCCGAGAGAAGCTGTTTTTTCACTCAACCACCCAGCCATTGGGACAACGACCGTAAGCAACACTCTCAAGAGCACGCAACACACACACACACACACACACACACACACACACACACACACACACTTGTCATATCATATCGCATCATAATGAGTAAGGGGGAAAAAAAATCTTCTTCCATCCCTACTCACAATCGGTATGGTCTCCTTGCCCAATACTTTCTGAAGCTAGACCCTAATCTACAGGTAGCGCCATGATAGCCCCGGCCAAAGCGGACCAATAGCATCCTCCTTCCCCAACCTCTCTCTCCCCCCCCGCATCCCACGTCGTAATCCTCGCTGAATCCCCGCGTGGTCAATACCCCAGGAACATTCCCCATCGCAGGTTTTTTAGCTTAGCTCCACCCCGAAAAACCGCGTGGGTGAGCCCAGGCATGTCGACTTGACACTCAATAGCGCGGGCGCGCCCGCCCACATGTCGCGGGGTTCTGCCCGCCGAGCCCACGTCTTGTCCCGGCTGGTCATCCGTAGCGCCATCCGGAGCAAATGCTGCCTACTATCAGCATTGCCCCCAACATGACGGACAGGACGAGCCCAGCCGAGAATTCTTTACGGACGGCTTGTAGCTCGTCTGTCACGCTAGGCCCTTAGCTCTGCGTAAACCGCCGAGTGATCGCCGCCCTTTCGACCGACGGATGCCATTCTCCCTTGGGCGGACGGTGAAAATACGTGGTAGGAGACACGAGGAGGGCCGACACTGACAGACGACAGAAATTGTTCGTTCAACTCGCCTTCACCCATCCCCGGATTAGGGATTGGGTGTGTCCACTCCTGGTCGCAAACTCGCCTGAGGCCTAAGGGGATTTGAGTTCGAACGAGACACCTCTACCGGCCTCCTTCCTTGCTTCGGGTGGTGCGTGTGGAGACGCCTACAGGCCATGCCTAACCATCCGTCTCTCGTTTCTGGTTGATCTTGGATCTGGGTTTGTTCGCGAGCTTGTCACCTGTGCGACCCTATGGGAGACCGCCTTGTATCAGTACATCAGTTTGTGAGCTTGTCGCCTTGAAGACCTGCCTGGATCCCGGGGTCGTGGTTCGGATGGGGGGAGCTACCAAGTCCCTTGCCCGTATCGTCGGTGAAGTCTCCCTCTCTCTCAACACACATACACACACATATATAAATCACAGGCCCGGCGGCCACAACAGCAACCGGATTCCCTCTTATTAGCCAGCAGGACTCTGAACAACAAGCTCTTCAAACGGCCTTTCCCTCCCATACTAGTCCAGATACCCAGCCTCCCTCCCCCGCTTCTCATCATGTTCGGCAAGAATCAAAAGCAAGAGGTGGCCGAGGTGCTCGATCCCAGTGCGGTCGAGGCGACCCAGAACCAACAGTCGGTTTCCAACAGGGGCCTCACAGGCGCATCGGCCTTGACTGTCAAACAGTCCATCGTGCCCATTACCCTCGTCACCGTTCTCTTCTTCCTTTGGGGCTTTGCTGTAAGTCACATCCCCGTGTGGCGATTGTTGGAAACCTGGTTGTTGTCTGTGGCCGCCGGGCCCGGTGTATACATGCGTATACATGTTGAGAGAGAGGAAAGGGACAGACCACGACGTCGGGAGAAACAATGGCACTAACACAAACTCGTTAGTACGGCCTCCTTGACGTCCTCAACTCTAAGTTCCAGATCGCCCTCAACATCACTGCCGCCAAGGCTGGTGGACTCCAGGGCGCCTACTTTGGTGCCTACTTTATTGGTCCCCTGACCTATTCGGGCTGGATCGTGCGCAAGTTTGGCTACCGCTGGACCTTTATCACAGGTCTGTGTATCTATGGCGTCGGCGCCCTGATGTTCTGGCCCTCGGCCGTCTACCGCTCCTTCCCCGGCTTCTGTGGCTCTCTCTTTATCGTCGGCTCCGGCCTGTCGACGCTCGAGACCTCGGCCAACCCCTTCATCGCCACCTGCGGACCCCCACGCCTTTCAGAGTTCCGTCTCGAGCTCAGCCAGTCATTCCAGGCAGTCGGCTCCGTCGTCGCCCCGCTCCTCGCCGCTCGCGTCTTCTTCTCCCACACGGAGCCCAACGACCTGTCCAAGGTGCAGTGGACGTACCTCGGCATCGCGTCATTCGTCTTCCTGCTCGGTAAGCTCAGAACCTCCTGCCTGACAAGAGCCATCATACTGACAAAGGCCCAGCGGTCGTCTTCTACTTCGCCAACATCCCCGAGGTCACTGACGCCGACATGGCCCTGCAGGCCGAGCTGAGCGCTGGCCTCACCGGCTACGTCGACAAGCCGATGAAGAAGCAGTACAAGCTCTTCTTTGGTGTCGCCGCCCAGTTCTGCTATGTGGGCGCCCAGGTCGCCGTTGCCTCGCAGTTCATCTCCTATGCTGTCGAGTCCGCTGGCCTTTCGCACTCAAGCGCATCCGACCGCTACGCAGTGGGCCAGGGCCTCTTTGCTATCGGCCGTTTCGCCGCCGCCGGGCTGATGATGGTCATCAAGCCCCGTCTCGTCCTCATGGTCTTCATGACGGGTATCATGATCTTCATCGCGCTCGCCGTCGGCATCAAGGGCGAGGCCGGTATCGCGATGCTGTCGCTGGTGCTCTTATTCGAGTCGTGCATCTTCCCGACCATCTTCACCACGGCAATCCGAGGTCTGGGCAGGCACACGAAGAGGGGTAGCTCTTGGATTATTGCATCCGGTAAGTCTCACGCCTTCCCCGCCCTGAACACCTTCGGCGATTCTAATGCGTTTTCCTAGTCTCCGGCGGTGCCCTCTTCCCTAGTCTCACGGGTCTCCTTGCGGACTCCAAGGGCTACCACATTGCCATGGTCGTGCCTCTGTCCGGCTTCATCGTCGCCTTCGCCTACCCCATCTTCCTAAATACGATCTGGAAGGACGAGCTGGACGGCTTCAGCGCCAGCAAGATCGGCTACACCGACGAGAATGGTATAATTAGCGAGGCACAGTCCGAAAAGTCGACTGTTAAGCACTTGGAGGCATAGGTTTCTGTAGACGATTGATTTGCGCGCGGGCGACTGAGCGGTCCTGAAATTTTTGCTTCTATAGACAATAATTTCGTGTATATCACTTTCATCAACTCCTCGTTTTTTCGTTAGCCATGCTTCCGCTGTAGTCAGTACCGCACTTTCCCGATCTTCATTCTCTCACGTGGACTCGGTCGGTTGCGCATTTTTGCGCAGAGCTACCGGAAGACGGTAGTTGAGTGTCCACGTCGTGAGTTGTTTGACGGCATGAACAGTTTCAGACACGTGCCTCAGCTCTGCGCCTGCTACTTCGCAAGTCGAGGTACCCGTCGAGAGAGGGGGGAAGGGGGGTCCTCGATTTGACGATGGTTGAAACAACCCAGCCTCAACAGACTCAGTTACTAATCGCGCACTGTTTCTTGGCCGATGGGGGGGGGAGGCGCACTTACGGCGATTGATGACAGTACCCTCGGTCAGACGAATCTTGTGCCACTGCGCGCGTCTACAGGATTGGTTGTATCTACACAGCATCATGGAACACCGTGGAACGTCGTCCGAGGTCCTCGAGAGTCTGAGCCATCACGCTGGAACCATACGCCCAGAAACAATGCGACCTTGGGATTCAGGTGGATGGCACGGGTAGTCGGGGCAGACACATTCCTGTTTGCCTTACCGGGCGCTTGCAAGGAGCGAAGAAGAACGGAGTGTTTGGAATGATTTGCAATGATTGGCGATGCCCGGCGCCTGTCCTTTGGGAGCATCGGCGAAACGGAACACGATGAGACATGCAACGGGTTTGGTACTGTGATAGACCGGCACCGGAATGAAGTCGGCTGCTGGCTGTAATGAACTCACGCAGCGGCTAGCGATCCCTTGGACATGCTTATTCGTGTGGGGAATGTCATTTGGGTTCGTCCGAGATTGGATGTGACGATGGTTGTACGGTGCTTCCCTCATAAAAGCCGCAAGAGGGAGGGAGGCTCTTTGGTTTGTCAAGGGTAGGATCCGGAAGCGAACATTATGTACAATCTCCATACTCTGTAGTTATTCGCTCAGTGCATTGTACCATCGGGAAAAGGGGGGAGAGGGGAGAGGTGGAAGATGTGGAAGAGATGCTGCCATTTCATTTGCCTTTTTCACCGCTACACTTAGATAGGTAGGTAGATACGTTTAAACACTGGACCCGGGGAAGAAGAAGAAGAAGGGGAAGAAAGACGCTCGGACAAACGGGCGAATCAACGTTGGGAAGCCACCTGAAACGGCGTTCAATGGTTCGTCAGATGGTCGAGCTAGTGGGGCAGTGCAGAGGGTCCTGTTCTCGTCCCAGCGATTGGCGGATGATGCACATCTGGGGCTTTTGGCACTGCAAGGTACCCGATGATAGCGCTAGTCCATTAAGAATTAGTGTGATCCACCTGGAGAAGCCACTGATCCAGTCAAAAGCCCGGTACCCTACTCTATCCTGGGTTCTGCTTGCCATGCGCCAAGCACGGCCCATATCTCCTGAGATTTGAGCGAGAGAATGCTCAGATTGGTAGAGCTGTCTCATTTCCCAGAAACCAAATGGGCCATTTCTCGCCGTCTTTTCCTCTCACGTCTTGTCTTGGCTTGACTCTGTTATATGGACACTACACTTTGTGTGCACACTACGACGGTTACATGCTCTCCAGGCCAACAGGGCTCCGTACCCCGGCGACGGTCACCTGTCATGTTCTGGCCTCCATCTCTCCATCGCACCCAGGCCCCCCGAAAGTTCACCAAGTCCTACAGTGGGATCATGGAAGCATTTGTTGCCTCTGTCCGTTTGAAAATGACGGTCAGCCAAGTCGGGCTACTGCTGCTGTACCACGAAGCTGGCGAAAAACTGCTGCTGCTGATGCTGCGCAGCTGCACGGCTTGCTTGCATCACGCGAGAAAACAGATTCATGGCTTCGCATAATGGATCGCCTGGTTCATCACCCTGCTTTCTTTTTATCCTCAACCACATGAGACGCCGCCAACGGGTCTCGGTGCCACACTCTCCAAACAATCCCAAACAGGAGGACTCCCGGGGAGCGGTCTGCCCGACCATCACTGGACCACTGAATGGCACAAGGACTGGAGAGAAGTTGGCCCGAAGCGTCTCCAGGCCTCCCAGGGTATCGTGGCTGGCCCTGTCGGATCTAGCTGCTGCAAATGGTCGGCGCCCAGGCAAATAAAATTAAAAGGAGGATCATGCCGAATCGGTGCTGAGCGCCCACCGCAAACCCCATCGTGCTCATCCTTTACTCAGTAGACAGCCCGGGACCTCCTGGCCTCTTCTGCCCGATCCCAGAGGTCGAATCGTGCTACCCTTCGCCTGTCATTCCTCCTGCCCCTCAACTCTTACAGTCTCCCCATGTCCTCTAGCTTTTTCGCGACCTCGCTTCCCACTCTTTTTCTCCCCACTTCATCTCCAGTCTTTTTCGCTGTCTCGTTTCCTTTCGCATCGTCGCGCGCTTTTTAGGCCAGGCCCCTCGAGCCCAGTCTCTCTTTTTACCACCTCTTCGCCGTCGTCACGAAATTTACATCAGAGTACTCGTACTTCTCTCGTTCGTCGATACTCTACACCGTCGTCGGTCCACACTCATTCCATACACCAGTACTCACTGAGCAACACGCGGCCATTCATTCATTCGCCTTTCCGGCTCTCTAACGCTCAACTGACCGAACAAACCGTTCCGATCGCTACCCAGAAACCCCCGTTTTCGCAATGCATATCCGCTCGCTCGCCTCTCTTGCCTACGTGGCATTCGCTGCCCAGGCGTTTGCGCAACAGACCAAGGTCTTCAAGCGCAGCGTCACCTCCGGAAGGGATTTGGGCTTCATGCGTCGTGCCGATGGTGGCTACCAGCCCGCAGACGAGGTCTGCAACAAGGGCGGCAACACGTGCGCCGAGGCCTGTGGTGGTGGCTATCAACAGTGCAAGTCCACGGATCAGGCCGTTCACTGCTACAACCCGGCCGCTGGCGAAACTTGCTGCTCTACCACGTCCGGAAGTGAGTCGCCCTCGCGTGCATGGCATTATTGCCTCGCCTAGTCGCTAACATGAATGCTCAGACTCGTGCCTGTCGTCTTTCTACTGCACCCACGACACCAAGGCCGACACCGTCTGCTGCCCCAACGGCATGAACCTTGGTGACTGCGCCACTAAGCACGGTGTCTCCGGTGCTCTTACCTCCGATGCCCCCGTCCCCACCACCACCTCCGTTCCGTCCTCGAGCAGTACTGTGCCCCCAACCACCAGCTCGGCGCCGCCCCCCACCACCACCTCGTCCGTTGTCACCACTACCAGCACTACCAGCACCACAAGCACCACCAGTACCGTTGTCTCCACCACATCCGAGCTTCCCACCAGCACCGCCGTCACCACCAGCTTTGCCCCCAGCGCCGGTACCAGCACCGCCTTCTTGGCTCTTAACGGTACCACCCTGGCTACGGCGTCCGCTCGTTCAAGTGCGAGAAACACACTTCTCCCCTCGGCGGCCCCCACAACCGCGACAGTCTCCAGCGAGGGTGTCGGAAACAGCAATGGGCTGGCCGGCATGGTCGTCATCCTTGGCGCTGCTTTTGTCGCTGCCCTGCTCTAATAGTCCGCGACTGACCCATCTGGAAGCGCTGGATCGGCCATTGGCATTAATCTCACACCTGCCATCGCCCGGCCAGCGTGCCATGCGTCACGAGTGTAATGAAGCAAAGCAACAAGCGGCGTTGGATATGGAGGACTCCCGTACTCCGTCGGGATGTTAATGTTGGCCGGCTTTTTATTTTATTTTGAGAAGTTTATGATTCCCCTGATCACCTGAATGTATGGAGCGGTTTGATGACACACCATTTTTGTTATTTTTTGCAGTGGTGTTTCCGAGTGAGGAACAAAGAGGCGCGAGGAGAGATGAAGACAAAACAAAGAAGGCTTGGGGACTTTTGTATTCGAAACCAGCGTTATATCCCCGTTGTGAACATCCTTTTTTATTTCCTGTTGTTTACCGCGTACTGTAGTTGCGATACCTCGTTTTCTCGGCGGGGTTAAGGCCGGGGCCGCGAGACGTATCTTGACCGGCTTCGAGCCTTGGACGAGTATCATAAACCCTAATATTCTTCTTTGGAAACAATAAACATCCCTATATTGCACGCGCTCCGCTTGGCCGATATGGATCCGTTGACTAATGTCGCTTGCTGTATCTACGGACCACTGACTGTGTTTCTTCTCAACCGGCTTAGAGTTATTGGCTCATGCCAACTTTTGGGGAGGGAAAAAGAAAAAGAAAAAAAAAGCCCAGTTACTCGGTGATGAAGTCGGAGGCGTGGCTGACCACGTGAAAGAGTAAGTGGCTCGGGAAGCGGGGGCAAACACCGGGCGACATGGGTGAAGGTAACGAACACGCGCGCCGAGTGCGGGGCCGAGAGTGGACGACCCCCCGGGTTAGAGGTTTGCCGGGTTTCTTCTTTTTCTTTTTCTCTCTCTTTTTTCTTTTTTTTTGTGTTCACTCTGCTGCCCTATATGCCCTCCCCACGAGATCCGGGCATACCACACTCATGACACTGGTAGCCTTTGTTGTTTGTCTTTCGGCGTCCGTCGGTTTGTTTGTCATTGGCGCTGTCCCGACCCCCCCCCCCCCCCCCCCCCTTTTCTCCAAAACATACACACAAAGAACGGTTTGCCTATCCCCGAAGGGAGGATAAAGTGTGGCGGAAGTCGGAGCAAATCGCGATTGGCACACTTGGCGCAGCGGAGCCCCAAAAGAGGGCTGAGGTACTTACATATAAGGGCGGTCCCTATTCAGGTCTCACAGGTACACAATCGTCTGACACAATTGGAAAATGCAACATAAGTGTCATGCCCGATACTCACCAAGATACAAGGTTTTAAAGAAATACCACACAGGTATCTGTGTAATTATAATATTGACTGGATTCGCGGGCGGTAGAGTTTGATCTTACCCATAGAAATTACCAGGAGTGCCTTTTGAGATGGTAAGGCCCTCATTCAACCATTAGTCCTCCAGGTTATCAACAAAGTCTAAATTATTAATAAAATGCCGACTATATGTGTAGATGCACTCATCCAAAACCTCCAAAGGGGACGACATTGAAAAGATGGTGACTACGTGGGCCTGCTAACCAGATGGATAAGTCGACAAGCAACCGGGTATCATAGGTAATGCGCTCTACTGTAAAGACAAGGTGCCTGCCTATTTCTTTCCCTCATTTTTTTCTTCTTTTTTTTATCCCCCGTCCTGTTTTGCCTACTTCTCCTCCCGCCTGAGCCCCTCGTTCCAAGGCCGCCAGAATTGGTTTCTGAACGTTGGCATGCACTTGACCATCTCTGGGGGTTCGAGCTGCCAGTTGATGTTGGGCGGCGCTCCCGAGTTTTCAATCACCGTCCACGACGAGGCGAATCCTCTCTCCTCTTTGATCTGCCTACCGTCCTTGACGTTGTACGCTAGGCTAACGCTGGGCACGACGGCGATCTTGCCGTGACCGAGATTCCACAGGTCTTTGCACAGCAGTGTCGGTTCGCCCGTATGGCACTCGCCTGGGTACGACCTCCGGAACTCGAGCTTTTTACTCAGGAAGGGCTCGCCCGTCATCGCGACGCCCCCGTTCCAGCAGGCAAATACTTGCAGCGGCTTTCGGTTGAGGTAGCGGTCTTGGGAGTACGGGTGGTTCCAAAACATGTTGGCGACGTCACTCCATTGTTCTCCCTTGGGCGTTCGGTCGGGGATGGGTAGGAATGTATCGCCATTGATGGTTCGGGAGATCCACGAGTCGTAGAACGAGGGCTCCCCATTGTGCGGGGCGAACCGGAGGAAGTGATAGTCCATCGCGCATGTCATGTCGGCCCCTTGGACCTGCTTCTGGTACGCCAACTCGAGTATGTCCTCGGTGCAGGCGGCAACGTCGTTGAGGAAAACAATGGTCGCCTTGGGGTCGTAGGCGCTGGCCTCTGCCATCATGGGCTCTAGCGCGAGATTCCGGAGCTTAGCGAGTTTGCCGATGCGGTCACCGCTATGGGAGTCGATGTTGCTCCTCTGCAGGTAGTAGGCAACGCCCATCTTGTCCATGTGGGCTTGGAGGCGGTAGAGAGTCTCATAGGTGCCGTCAGTAGAGATGCCCTCGACAACAGAAAGGGCACAGTTCTCGGGCCCGATAACGTTCATTGCTTCCAAGACGGCGCCGATGAGTTGGGGTAGAAGGTCTCTGACTTGTCGCAAGTCGAGGGCGAAGAAGTAGTGGCGCTTATCCATGTTCTCGATTGGGCGCAGGACTCCATAGCGAGTAATGTTTGGGGAAGGACAGTTGACGGTGGGGAAGCCGCCGTTCTTGGGATCCAGGATGGCTTGCACATATTGGCTTGCTTCGCCAGTCTTGTCGGGACGACCTTCGTAGAGTGCTGGCTGGACCCAGTCGGGCGCCGAGTCGTTCATCCAGCTGCCGCCATATTCTACAACCGAATCAGTCAAGTCGATCGCTAGGGGAAGCCGGGGTCAACTTACGTTCTGGTGTCCAGGGAACTACGAAATACTGGACCAGGGGCTGGTGGAAAAGCAGAAAGAAACCTGTAATTAGGATGAAGACGATGATAGCGATGAAGGGCGTGCGAAGCCGTCTCGGATTATGAAAATTGGCGATCATGATGCATGTACAGGAGGCTCGGCGGAATTCTGTATATACTAAGCTGATGTCGAGGGAGAGAGCGAGAGGTTGAATGCAGCGTGCTGCTTCCAATATCCGACGTCAAGGATGTTGATGGCGTGGGGAGAATGGCCAAGCGAAGATGCAAACTCAAACCAACGAGGTTGACCCTCCAAGATTTGGGTGGAGATGCGGATTGCTAGTTCTCGTGCAACGGATGAGAAGATGCCAAGGCAACCAGAATGAAAAGGAGCAACAGAGTTTGGTGTAAGAGGCGGGGGATTACAAGCTCATATCAGCTCTCGACAAGGAGGAGGGGAGGAGGAGTGGTGCCAGGCTAATAGAAGAGCGAGTCCAGCTCAAAGGTCGGCGGTTCGCAGCCCTTGGTCTGTCTCTGAAATCGGGCGGATGGTGGCAGAGAAGGGGTGGGGTAAAAAGAAGAAAGAAGGTTACGGCATGACATCAAACAAAAACGGACGGGCGTGATCATAGTTCGGCGAGGCGATGTCGTTGTCGAAGGCAGATAGTATGGGTCAGGTCAGCTCGCGGATGGCCGAGAACGGCCTTTGTAAATGCGAGAAATGGTCTTCCCGCCAACTTTCCGTATGGAATTGTTTGGGAGACGAGATGGAGCCCCGAGCGAGACAAGGCGCAGCGGTCCAAGAGTATCTAACCTTACTTTCGACCTGGGGAAGAAGTCAGTCAGCAGACATAAAGGTAGAGGGGGAAAAAGAGAAAAAAAAGATGAAGAAGCAAAAGGAAAGTACCTACTGAGCGGTGAACTCCTACCTACCCACCCAACTTTAGGAGGAACCGGGGAGAGATAAACTCAACGCGCCCTGCACCTCCTTTTTTACACACACGGGTTGTATTGGAAGACGCAACGCACAGTTCAGTTCCCACTCGCCGTCAGTCAGCGTGGACCAGTTCTGTCTCTGGTATGTGTCAAAAATTGGCGGAATACGCCTCAAGACGCACACGTACCTTACCCAGGGTACCTCAAGGTAGGTAGGGTGAGGTAGGTAATGTAAGGCAGGTACGGATACTATTGTAAGGCAGACACACCCACTACTTACTTACACTGTCTTCCTGTGCAAGGACAGGGCCGACTACCCTCAAGTGCACATCCCACTCTACGGCCCCAGAAGCATCTACATAGGTATTAATTCCATTGTGATGACTGAAAAGGAGGGAACGGGCCCAGTTTTGGCGCTAGCATTTTGATAATGGCCCATCAACACATACAGTAAGTACATGATAGCTTGCCCTCACCTTGTTACACCAATGATACCACGAGCCTTTGACACATCCCCGGCAATGCGGCAACGTGCTGTTTACGCCACACTGTCCTGGTACCTAGGTAGGTACAACATATTGTCTACACAACGCCGCCGCTATCCTCGGTACAGCCCAGGAACTCGAGACGCGTGGGAGATATGCGGCCTAGTCTGTCTGTCTGTAAGGACGGGCAAATGCACACGGTTTCTTGAGTTCCACGTCCAGTCGCGACTCGTTTCAGCTTCGATGACTTCCATGTTCCCTTGCTCCCGGGCTCAGGCAGCCAGACTCATTCCTCGCTGCCCGTACGAATATTCATACACTCGATAGCTATCAGTCATTCTCCAGAAATCTCAGGGGTGTTCCTTGAATCCTCATCCTCGTGTACCCGGAAAGGGGTCGACTAGGGTACTGAGTGGCACTTTGCGGCTAGTCTGAGCCGAGCTGCCGCCACATCCTAGGCCGTACGCCAGCTGACTACCGGTAGTCTGTCGGTACTCCTGAGGCTCCCCCCTAGGCGGTCCAAGTTGCGTAGGTATCTAGCTAGGTACACCAATTCTGCAAACAGGAGAGATCTCAGACACCACTGCATGCACACTCAACCCCAGTCCAAGATCGAGCCACCGAGAATGAGAAGGTCCCGGTCCAGTCAAACCCAAATGTTTCCCGCCCGTCTGTGCCGACTTCGCATGGGTCAAGCCCGGAGCCTCAGCGCACGCGAGATGAGGGTTCAAAGGAAGAGGGGAGCTGTGCTACCTGCCAACGCACGTTCGTTCCCTACCCCTTTCCGCTCCAAACATGCTTGACATCAGGGAACAGAAACACACTCGCTTTCCCATCCACCACCTATGTAGCCGAGTTACCAATCCAAATGCCGGCTCCTACCTATCTACCTATTTACCTACATACCCAGTCTGCAAATAGATAGGGACCGGCTTCCTCCGACCAACAAACGCCCCCCCCAATCCCGAACTATGTATGTAAAGCTACCCAGGTACCTACTCACGCTAGTGTGATGATCGCTGCGGCCCTGCCCTCCCTCCCTGTCCTTCTTCCGAGATCCTCTCTCAATGCTACCCAACCCATGTCCTGCGGCATTGACTACCTAGCCACAGACGCGATGACAACGACTAGGTACGACGGCGGCCACGGGCACATGACGAACTGACATCTGACACCTTTCGAGCTCGCCAATCCGAGCAAGAGCCAATGAAAAACATTTTGGCCGACCTACGGCCCTTGCTGTTGACAACCTTGACAGCACGTCGCCTTGATCGTACGCTTTTTATTTTATTTAATTCATCTCGTTGGTCTCCTTCTGCTGGTCTTTTTTTTAACCCACACCTCCCTCGTCCGGTGGAATTTTCCTTCCAGCCCGCTCTGACGCTTTTTTGTCAAAATCGTCGAGTCTTCGGCCCTTGGAGCCTCCCGACGATGAATGCAGCTGGTTTATGCGAAGTGATGCACTAAAGAGAAGAGATGAAAAATTGGAGTCGACATGACCGCGTGGATTCCAGGAACGCCCCCCAAAAAACAACCGGAACGGACTACCCACGTTGTGCTGGAAGACCAAGGCCAGACTTCCACCATCCAATCGCTTCATCATGATGTCTTTCTGCTGCCTGGAGTACGAGACCCACGGTTGTTCAACTCTGCTGCACCCCTGTTGAGCTCAACCACAATCCGGCCGCAAGACATGCACATAGTGGGCACACCTGGAAAACGAACCCGTCTTGGTCAATATTGGTCCTCTCTCTAGGTCTTGAGCAGCTTGGCAACTTTCTTCGCGATGCTGTCCTCAAATTCAGTCACACCGCCCTCCAAGTATGACATGACCCCCGCCCTCAATTTGTACACTAGCCTTCGTCTAGGCACCGCTTCCTCGTCCTCTTCTTCACTGTCAAAATCCTCGCCTGAGCCTTCGACAACCCCGCGCATGAACCATCGGTCGTGGCTGACGAGGACCACCGCCCCTTCCCAGTCTCTGAGGGATTCCCGCATGGCCGTGACAGCCTCGTAGTCGAGATGGGTCGTCACCTCATTGAGAATGAGGCAATGCGGTCTCCGCCACAGAAGGCGCGCAAGTTCGCATCGTACGAGCTGGCCGCCCGACAGATTCCCGAGCGGTATGTCCGATGCAATGCGGCCAGGCAGACCGAGACTACCCAGGACACCACGCAGCTGGCCTTCGTCCAGCTCTCCGGCGACCTCTTCCGTAAGCAGAGATAAGGCCGTCACGGACAAGTCAGCCCGGCCTTTCTCTTGGAGAGCTTCGACGGCATTCTGTGAATAGTACCCCAGCTTCAGTCGGGGGTGGCTTGTCACCGTTCCAGACGTGGGCTTCGTCTCGTTAACAAGAAGCTTCACAAGGGTCGATTTGCCCGCCCCATTCAGACCGAGGATACCAATGCGGTCGCCCATGTGGATGGAGAGGTTGATATCCTGCAGCACAGCCGGCGCCACCGTTTTTGCCTTGCTCTGGGCGACGGGATAGCGAAACGTCGCCTTCTCTACCGATAGGAGAGGCCCAGGAAACCGGAGATCTGGTGGTTCCGGCAAGGCGAGGCTCAGCGGTCTCTCACCTTGTGGGATGTCGATGTCGTCCCTGGCTGTCAAGTGATAACCGACGAGATCGCGGTTCAGCTTGAACCGGCCGCCCTTGGCGCTGACCTGGAGTCCCCACCGGTCATCAAGCTTCTTCTGACGGGATTTGGCTTGTCGAAGCTTGTTCTGATCATCGTGGGCTTTGCCTGCCTTTATGTTGTTGACAATACTCTGCTGGATATGGACCTTCTGCTTGTCCTGGGACTCCTTCATCTTGGTCAGCCAGATTTTGCGCTCCGACTGCGACGCCTCGTAAGTTGGCAGATCGCCGTGGAAGTAGGTCAACCCCTTCTCCTTGAGGATGAGAAGTTCTGTGCAAAGCGTGATGAAGTCTCTGTCGTGTGAGACGAGAATCAGAGTCGGGGTATCATCCACATGTTCGAGGGACTCGAAATAGCGCTGAAGCCAAATGATGCCTAGCAAGTCGAGGAAGTTAGTGGGTTCGTCGAGAATAAGAATGTCGGTTTCTTGGAGCAGCGATATGGATAGCGCGGTCCGCATCCTCCAGCCACCTGAGAGACTCGATACCGGCTTCGTCAGGTAGGCCTCGGGAAACCCCAGGCCAGTCAAGATGCGCTTAGCTTTGGATTCGACCTCGGCCACCTTGGACGGCTCAACCTGCAACTGGAGATCTGCTAGCATGCCCAAGGCCTCGTGAGTCTCAATTTCGAGAGTCTCGGCCGAAATCTCATCCTGAGATTCCTCCAGGCTGTTTTTCGGATCAGTAAGCTCTACATCGGGCTAACAAAGGGGAGGGGAGCTACATTTTCTGTGATTCGGCAACTGTCTTTTCAAAAGCCTTGAGGGCCTTTCTTGCTGCCAGACCTCGGTCTCCGCTGCGCAGCCTCGCGTTCTTGTCCTCTCGGAAGAGACGCTTCTGGTTTCTATCATGGCGAATTGCGCGGAGGGCACGCAAGGGACCGTACGGGTCTGTGCTGTTGAAGCCACTGGATAAAACTAAGAACAGTCAGCTACTATCGTTGAGGAATGCACGTGTGATCGTACCCCTGATATCTTGCTCAGCGTTGGATTTGGCAGTCGTCTGCTCAATCACATGCTCCAAAACACCGCGGCCTTGATCAGATTCACCTATATCGGCTTGGTGATCACTGGGATGTAGGTCTGAGTTGGGATGGGTTAGATTAGTCTGCTGCAGAAGAGAAATTCGGGTTGTCTCGGGTATGCCGGGAATCAGCTTCTCGGCGATAGCCTTGAGAAGTGCTGGAC
The DNA here is from genome assembly GCA_020631755.1 of Colletotrichum sublineola. Taxonomy (NCBI): domain Eukaryota; kingdom Fungi; phylum Ascomycota; class Sordariomycetes; order Glomerellales; family Glomerellaceae; genus Colletotrichum; species Colletotrichum sublineola. Next base: position 2,684,028 of record JAHSQG010000006.1, on the reverse strand, counting down.
GTAGGTCAACATGCAAACAAGTACGACAGATGGTCTGTTCCTACTCGACTTTCCAGAGCCATTCCTTCCGACAAGTGCATACCGCTGGCCGGCCTTTAAACGCAGCTTGGCATCGACCAGGATTTCGATCCCTTCACTTCAGGCTTTGGACTTGCCCTTTACGCCGGACTTTCCAGGCGAGGTGACAGTAATGTTGAGGCCATCAATATCCAACTAGGTGAGATAGACTCAGCTGTATGCGACGACAGGACGGTTTGGGCAAGTTCAATGAGATACCTCGCGATGGTCTGCGTTGTGGATGTGGAAGCGCGTCTGCTTGCTGGTACAAAGGATCGTGGCCACAGATTCGGAAGCGATTGACGTCATTGCTGCGGGATGTACCAGTCACGCGGTAATACGTGATTGCAATTGTGAAAGCAGCAAAGGACGTTGTAATAGTTCGTAAAGACTGGAATAAGAAGTTGGAATCAAGTTCAACTTGCTGTATCGACAATGCCTTCCTTAGCCTATGGTATGGTATGGTATGGTATTACAAAGTGCGAAAGGATAACCCCCAGATATTAAATGGCCCTTGAAGTTGGTCCCCTGGCCGAGCCGCCCGGCTCTTCCTTCCTTCGAGAGCTGGTTTGCACTTACTTTTTGGTGGCGTTGCACCTTCTTGGCAGGTACAATACCACCCCCGCCCCCCACCTACCTATCTAGGTACCTAGGTAGGCACGCACTTGTTTTCCTCTCTGCACAGAGAGTGACTCACGCCGAACATTGGATAGCGCAGTTCGAAGATATGCCGGCCGGGTACGGGAACCAACCCCCGCTCATTATATGGCTTTCACGAGGCCACATCCCCGTTTCGGCAGCGTCACAATGCCCGGAATGACTCAACTTTCCCTGGCCGCTGGTAGCTCGACACGCTCGTCTAAATCCTAAGCAATGAGTCCTGTCGGCTGGAAAGGAGGCGGGCGAGGCAAAACTGAATCTGCCTTCTGCGGTGTGGTCCCAATTCCCTTCTCCCCCCTCTCACAACAACGGGAGCGACTCCAGGAACGCCCTTGTTTCCCGCGCGTATCGTGACCGCGCATCCGCGATTTCGTGTATCGCCAGCTCCTTTCTCGCCCACCGCCTTGCGGCGCCAAACTTGCCGGACCGTGACGCCGCGTACGCCGCGTACTTGTACGCCTTGACGAGGTAGTCCGCCAGCCCGACCTCCTCGACGAGCCTCACCAGCTTTTCGGCGTCCGGCTGCACATCCCTGCCGAAGTCGTCTCTCCCGAGCACCGCCTCGATCACGCCCATCAGCCGCCCTATCTCTATCCTCTGCTCGTCGTCGTCCCGCGCCTTGCACGCCGCACATTCGCACGTGAACCCCCATTGTACGAGCCGGGCCCGCCTCTCCTCTGTCGTCTGCGCCAGTGGCGCATAGGTGACGGTCACCTCCTCGCCAGGGTGGATGTCCCGCGCCGCGTAGACGACCCGCCTTGCGGACCCCTCATCACCCCCGCCCCCGCCGATAGATGCCGCCCCGGCGTTGGGCCGGCACGAGTGGTTCAGCTTGGCGATGCGCGGAAAGATGCCCACAATGCCGCCGGGCATGACGTACGCGTTGGTGCGGAAGATGAGCGCCTCCCGGCTCCACGTGGCGTCGGCCTCGTCATCCTGGTCGCGGTGCTCCGGGCACGATAGGAACGCGGCGCGCTCTGTGGCGTTGAGCGCCGTAAAGGCGTCGTCAACGGCCGCCGCAATGCCGGCAAAGGAGAAGCCCTGCCCGCTGCTGAGGCGGCCTGGGTCGATGGTGAAGAGCGGGCTCTCCTCAATGACGCGGGTGCCCGCATGTATCGTTTGCAGGGCGAAGATACCAAGGCCCTTGCCCGGCGAGGAACGGACCTCCCAGAGACCCCTGTCTGATCTCAAGCCTGTGAGAAGGTGTGAGCTTTGATGGCCAACGGTAATAACAAAGGATGGGTATGATCCATTTAGGGAGTTTAGCCAAGAAAGATGCTCCTTACTAGTTCCGAAGCGTATGCGGGCTTCCTCAGAGTCGCCCATACCGTCCGGGATGCTCCCATCCGTGAGCGGGAAGCCGTCCCCGATGGTTCCGACGTAGGTTTTATTGGTTTTCTCGGAAGCCGGTTCCGGGGCGCAGTTGTGCTTGTGGAGCTGTGCCTCATCATCCCCCGTCAGCCCAATATCGAGGACGCTCTCGCCGCCGTCGCAAGCGAGGACGACGGCGAGGAATGTCCATGCGAAGACACCGGATGATCGCATGGCCAATGCGTTGCTCTCTCCCTCGTTTTTTTCTTTCTTTTCGAGTCGCGCGGGTGACACTCTAGAGCTTCACCGTAGTTCAGATGAAGCCTTCGGGTTCTAGTCGTCCGGGCGAAGTCTGTAGCGTGTATGGCGGACGTGAGTTTTCCCATGGGAAGATGGTGTAGAGGCGTCTGGAAGACTAGATGAAAAGAAAGACGTGACTACCCTTCCCTTCCTCCACCCACTACGCTCCCCACGTCGCCTCGTCCATTTTGACATACTACGTAGTAGACTGGATGTCTGGTCTGGGATCGAGGCTGGTTGGTTGGCGCCCCGGGGGGTGATGCAGAGCTCGAAACGGATCTGCTGTCACAGGATCGTGTCACTGCTGCCCTGGAGTTCCAGGGGTGGTAGAGGCATGATGAAACACGTCGCCCCTTGTCACTCTCCTGAAGCTTGTTACATTCCCAGTTGCCCATTGCCGTAATATCTTATGAAAAGTAACAGGCTGCATGAATCAATTTGGCGATATTGGATTCGAAATCGGGTTGCTTTTTTCTTCGATCACCAAATGTGGGATGTGATAGCGGAAACAGCTTTGCTGATCGATACCCTCTCCCTGCGCAATTCTTCGCTGTCAGGGGAGATCGCCCAAGTCTTGGACAGGGGCGTCTTGTTTCGGGATTTGCTTAGCTGCACCAAAAGATTTCTCTTTGCACCGGTTCATCCGTGTGCATGGTGTGCTTACCGACTAGTTGTCGGGCTAGGTCGACAATCAGCTGTTAATCAGTTGCTGCTGGAGAAAAGAAGCAGCCGCATGGCTGCCTCCATTGGGTAACAAATATTCCAACTGTTACCGGTGTCCTGAAGGCCGGTCTCCAGACAGGCCGAGAGGTAATAATACCACGCTTCTTGCTCAGTCTCTTTGTCACATCGTACTGGAATTCACTACGCCATATAACTACCAACGGAAGTCTCTCTGGCGCCCGTCGGCTCCATAGTTCCGTACCGGGGCCGGCCTGCTCCACAACGGCTCCGGATCCGCATCCCATTCACCCTAACGAGTACTGAGTAACGCCTGTCTCTCGACCCCCTGTAAGAGGCTCCTATAGCCTATTCCCTCATCTCCCAATACTGCGGTCCTCTCAGCCGTCTGTCTTTACCCTTGCTCGCCATCCGTTTACCCCTTTAGGACATCCTTCAATGCGCACTACTAGATTAAGCCTGCCACACGTCGATCTTGCCTCCATATTTGGAGACAATGTTATAATAACTTTAATCTCGAGTCTCAGAAATTTTGAATTTGACACTGGTGACGGTTCTACCTGGGACGGCGTGGATGTGACTGTGGAGGCGATCCGACATCCGAATCGTCTGATACAAGTAGAAGAGAGGCGGCGTATTTAGCCATGGGCTAGAGTCAGAAGGAGGAAGATAGGCAATGCCACCATCTCCAGCCATTTCTCATCGGGCCAAAAGATCACAAACTGCTTACACTGCGGACCATATGAAATTGGTCGCGAGAGAAGCCTACGGCACCACACACTCATCTTTTGCATTGCATTTCACCTGGTCAACAAGTAGCCTAACGCTACGATCTTGGGTACATTGCCTGACTGCACATATTACGATGGACCATCATTATAGTACAGAGTTTCATCTGTAGCTTAAGGCTATATACTCCTTCCTTTTTCAAATAAACATTTGTGGTTCTGGAACTGATGTGGCTAATATCCATCGGAATGCTAGAATAGGCTGGCGACTCCGTAAGCCGGAAACCCCAGGGCCTAGCTACGAAAGTGAAGACCAGGAAGATTGACCGTTAGCTTGTTAGTATGACTGCTCTTATTGAGCACAAGGTAAAAATTCTCACTGCGCCGCTCTCTGCGGAGAAGAGGCAGCCTGATTGTCATGCTCATCAGGTTGCATGTGTAGATGGGCTCCTGCACCTAACCTTGTTTAAGTTGTATTACCTGGTTTGCGGTGATGTTTGTAACCGACAGCGGCGACATCATACCAGTGGGGAGCGATACGGGTGTACAACAATGATTCTTCATATCGGTTGATGACGGCCGACAGTCTCTAGGCGGACAAATCAGAAACTCGTTGGTAACCCGAAGTATGTCTCGAGCTGTAAAAGTTAGCAAGAGTATGTTCCAAAGCAAATGTATGTGGTCTGTAGAGAAAAGACTATGGTATTACCGCCCACTATTGTTCTCCTTTGTCGTCAGTGTGTTCCGCGCGAGCTCTGGTGAATGTGCAATGGATCATCAGTGATGAAAACGATAGCTCAATTCCTCTTCAAGGCTCTGAGAAGACCCGCATCATGTCAAGAGAATCAATTGCTTGAGAAGTAAGGAGGAAGAACGATGTCACGACTGTGACCTCCGAGGTTATTCTTGAAGCACTCGTTGGAGCCTGACGCCTCTATTGTGTGAAATCAGCTGATGAAAATCCCAGTTCTTTATTGTAGCCCAGTTCCAGGATTCATTAATCGGATTCACTTTACATTTCGGATTGAGGTTCATACTTAGTGATGCAGCAAGAAGCGTTTAAAGAAGGAAGAAACTTGATTCATATTGAGCGTTAGACAGTTACTAGCATCGGCAAATAACGCGGGGTTCAACAAATCGATTTATTATTTCTTCTTCAACCTGGTATCAATCTTGACATACAACCGTCTGAGATGTTTCTCGTATGAGCCTACAACACTTGGACTCATACCCGATGGCTAATGCAACCCCCTTCCTCATAACGTACAGACTTTTACTTTGATACAGTGACGATAAAAATTGAAGAAAGAACGCAAGAAGTTGGTGCCGTGGCAAGACAGCCGCATACTTAGAAACGGGCTTTTGAATCTGAAGGCATACGAGGCATACGGGCAGAATTGATCTAGTTACATCAAGACGTGGTCGAATCCAGTAGTTTAGTCGCAATATCTCGGAAAGGGAGCATGGCATAATGCTTTACTTCAACCTGAGGGGCTCACAATTGAAGCATAGTCCAGAGGTCCCGGAAATAGACCCTTCAAGACAGTCATATCGGGAATCCCTAGTAGAGCACAACCGGGTGGACAGACTAGGTGTAGTGTCCCTAAATGACTACATGGCTACCGGTACCCCCATGCAGAGCATTCGTCCACAGTTAGGTAGTGTCGGAGAAACCAAACCCAAGACTCGCTCTCAAAAGAACCTGGCTGATGATGTTGCTTCTTCCAGCTGAGTACGAGATATTGTTCGTTCCCACGGCAGGAATATGGACTGGGAGCGTCTAACATGTCGGCATTTGACTCCGGCATCAGCCTCAGTTCATCATTCCTCACGAAATCCATCGACGTCAGCGGGGTACTTCCAGCCTGAGATAACCCGAAGGGGCCTGGATATGATATTAGTAGTAGTGGTGGTGGTGGTGGTGAAAACCGGACCTTTTTTTTTCTCGTCACCCGAATGCCTGCCTCCTATGGATTCCCGAGGATGCTGCCGGAGTATCCAAGTCGGAGATCGCCAGGACGAGAAAGAGCAAGATCATTTCTCAGCGATCGACTGGCAATATGCGGACTCCTTCTTCCTACCTAGGTACCTTAGGTGCATGTAGATACCTAGGTACACATCCATCATGATGAGAGAAATCTTTACCAGTTGCGGTTTGTGCGAAAAGCTGCAGTTCTCCCTGCTCCAAAAAACATCACGGTCGGGAATTGGGTGCGTTCGCAGGCGTGCCTCTGCTTTTAACACGAACAGCCCGATGCCTGACAGATGGTCCTAGGCGACTGTTTTCTGTCATCGTCATCTCCTGCTTTGAATCTGGGACCACAGAGGCCGGACTAAAGCATAGCGCATCTTTTGATCCCCGTTCCATCAGTAGTCTTTTTTTTCTTCTTCTTTCTTCCCCTGTGCCATTGAGCTGAGGTAAAACTTATGGCAAAGAAATAGGGTTCATGCGTGTAGCTACTTGCATCGTCATGCGCAGTGGGGACGGATCATGCCAAGTGGCTGGCGGACGTGTGACCTATCCGTTCGCTCCTTGGGATGGAACCGGAAGGCTGACGTCCCAATTTTCAGTCTCCGCCAGATGTTCATCATCAGATCCCCCGCTCACTGGCCTGTCCTGGTTCCCTTTGTGCATTGTTTGGAACTTCCAAGGCGTTTGCCATGGAAAATAAACACACCCGACCTTATGTGCGCTTAGAGCGGGTATCCCATATGTTGTTCAAATCTGCCATCTTGATGCCAACATACCAAACCCTGAACCCTGCCTGCTTTCTCCGTCGTTCTTTTCCCCCTTCACTCTACGGCGATTCGACCAGACCAACAGAAGTTCAAGGCGTGCCGGCTTACACACCGATCTCATCCGGCCGTGACTGGTCAATGACTTCTCTACCATCGTCCCAGTGAAACATATCCAACCACGACGGTCAGTCTTGGAATATACAGCACTGAGACTGTAATGGTCATTCTCGATCAGTGCCACTCCACTGCCGATGGCTATGTACCTTGACCGCTTCGGCTGTCAACTTCCACCCATCGAGCATACCAGACATTGGCGTCTCGTGCTCGGTGCTGTTGCGCTCCACCGCGAGAATTCGGTCAGGTTCTTATTGTTGCCACCGAGCCTCGATCCTTGAACCATCAGACTCTCGACCTTTGCACACCGCTCGGCGTATGATGTTTGCGGCGGCTGTATGTGTGACGACTAGTTTGTCTATCTTGTTGCCCCGTATGCCAGCTGCGCAAGGCTCCAAGTTGGATATGTAGCTCGCTGCATGGTTTCTCTTATGCTTGAAATACCTTTTGATGCTTCTAAAGCGCCAACTTCCCTGGTTTCGTCAAGGTACAGGCGGGGTGTTACACGATATCTCAAGTCCCGCACAGGTAGCTATGTAGGTGGGTTTTGCACCAACACTGATAGGTACTGAGTAGGTATGACGGTGGCTGGCCCATGTGGGCCCGTCCACTGCTGACAGCGCCCCCGTCTTCCAACGGGTCGGTAAAATGAATTGTTCGTAATGCCGACCTCCGGATTGGGCAACGTATGATAGCTAAGATACCTTACAATGGCTGGCGATCCAAATGTGCGACGGGGAACATTCTTGCAGGACAACAAATCTCCCTCTGTAAGTTGCGCGAGTCGCCGTTTTGGCTGCTGCCGCTGCGCTGAAGCAACACGGACAGCAGCAAGAAGCTTAGCACGGCCCTTCCTGCCTGTACCTATGCATGTGTGTGCTCACTCAATAATGAGTGTATGATCTGCGTGCCCAAAGGATTGGGAGATGCGGATCGGGACGCATGCAACAGGGCATATCTAATCAGATCTTATGGCTACCTCTCTTCCTTTGTCCCCTCGTCCCTGTCTTTCGTTCTAGCTTTCCTTTATTTCTCTCATCCTCGGGAAGCGTTGCACTTTCCCCCTCCGCACTCAAACGGGAGGCGCTTCGCCAGTGCCTTCTGTGTAAGTATCCCTCTACCTACCTAGGTAGGTTAGGGATAGTACGAAGGCATCTACAGTATCTATCTCTCGGCTCTCGGCTTCTATGTTGTGCACGGCCTTTGCGGGTTCCATCAACGGCCAGGGCTGCTCGGGACGGCGATTCAGAAGCGGCTTAGTCAGATGCTCGTTATTGACGAATGCTGGCAAATGGAGAACGAGGGAGCCTGCCTGTATTCATGGGCTTCTCTTCCAAGGTACACTGTAAAACCTTTGTTCTTTCTGACCCCGGGCAGAGATCTACGGGCTGCTGAAGAAATCAACTTCACAAATCCAGCTATAGTGCCCACCCAGCCCTGCGAGAGAGAGAGACATGGGCTATTGCTACCCGCCCCAGCCGTCTATAGCGTCAACATTGACTTGCTCCGAATGCGGCCTCATCCCTTGTACTGTGCGACCCTTGAGCCCGTGACATTGCGCCGGTTTTCACGACACCCATATACGTCTACATATCAACCAACCCCCCCGGCTGTTGGGACCCGGAGCCGTATACTGTCTGTGCCTTTGAGCCAAGCAAGCAGGTAGGCACTCCGAGATTGTCTTGCGGGGGCTGCAACTAGCAGCAGCTGAGATATCGCCGCCTATTGGCCTTCGCTTTCTTTGCCAGACAGACACTTGCCGAGAGGAAGGCCACATCCTTCGAAACACTGCCCCCACCAAGGCCATACTGTCTGCCTGTGTGCATGGGTTACAGCAAGACATGGGCTGTGGGGGTGGCACGTAAACCAAACCAGTAGCTACATGTGACTGTTGAGAACGAAGTCGACTGTTTATGCTCTTGATTATTCAACATAGAGTGATGATACCTTCAAAGACAAAGCCCCGCGACATACAACGGGTATCTGAGCTAGGATGCTGGCCAATACAAAAAAAAAAAAAAAGAAAGAAAAAAAAAAAGAGAGAGAGAAGAACGAAGAACAGCGTGGGATCCCTTAAAAAACTCTCGCAGACACCACACGGGGGGCACAGGCCCCCTTCTAGGAAGTTAACCCCCAATCCATTTCGATCTCCGTCGTCCATCTTTTATTTAATTTCCTCTCTCTTCCTTCTCCCGTTCTCCTGTTGCACGCTTTCCACTGCGTGTGTACGGAGTATCGTACCGTATCATACCACACCATAGGTACCATAGTACCGTCCGCGCGTCTGTCATCATCCGTCGCCGTTTGGCACTGGTGTAGTTAGTGTAGCTCCCGTACATTAGCGTCCCGTGGTAGTCTGGCATATTTCTCATCTGCTGTACATACTAGCCAAGCCAGACAGACAATCGGTTAGACAGCACACACTTTCAGAGCAGCGGCTTAAACCAGACGAACAACTGAACCGACTGCACTGCCCTCCTGTCCGGCGCCGACAAACTGGGCCTGTCAAAGTTCCGTGCCGTACCGACAAGGCAGGCGGCGGCCACATCACACATATTGAATCACACCCACCCACTCCTGACACTACCTAGGTAGCCAACCCCCACCAAACTGCCACGCCCACGTCCACGCCCACTCCCCTCTGACTCCTCTAGACCAAACAAACCACACCAGTCCAGCCCAGTCGTGTCTGTCCCCTCCATCCACAACCAAGAGAGTCCGCAGCAAGGTCCACGGTCCACGGGTCCGCGGTCCACAGTCCACTCACACTTCCTGGGCTGCCCCTGTCGCCTCTTGTTTTCCAACCCGTCGCTCGCTTCGCTTCCTTCTTCCTGCCCGTCTGGGCCACTCGCCCACTGGCACTCGACTGGTGAACAGCCATGAGCCTTAGAAAGGCATCTGGCCACAAAAGCAAGCCTGCGGCGTCTTTCCTTCCCGACCTTGACACCGATACGGTTGCTTTGGCCCTAGAACCTCTGCCTCTTCTTGCGCCTGCATCCGGTTCCACAAACGACAGCCCTGCCGCTGCCGAAGCTGAAGTTGAAGCTGACGACGCTGCCAATCCTTCGACTCCCTCGTTATCCGACCAAACCGCCTTCGACCCATATAACACGACACATCACCCTCGATCTCGCCCTTCCACCCTGCGAAGCCGTCCCTCTGCCCTTTCCTACACTTCCACTGCTGGCGAACATGGTGACGATACGACCGAACCGATCCCAACATCTCCCGCCCCGCAACTAGACAACGGCGCAATGCCCTCGAAACCATCCCTCTTGCGCTCCGCGCGCAACGACGCCCCCTCCTACGGTGCCCTCTCGCAAGACCCCAGTCGCAACGTCTCCCCCACCGGCAGTGATTCAAGGACGGAGAACGCACACCCGCTCCGCTACGTCTCCGACACCTCCAAATCGGCATCTTCGAGGTACTCTGGCGCCTCGAGAAGGGAGAGCTCCCGCCTCTCCGAGGACCTCGATGCCGCTGCCTTGGCTACCGGCTTGGAGGGGCGCTTCGGAGTGACCCAAGCTCCCGTGACGACCAACATGCTCGAGGATGCCAAATCCGACGCAGCCGACGACGAGATAGAGTACAACGACTACACGGGAAGCGAGCATGATGAGGACCCCGTCGACGACTCGCCCCACGAAGTCGTCCGCGCTTCAGTGCCGCCGACGGACGATGTCACCTTGTCCATCAACACCCCCAGGATGTGGACACTGTCATTTCTGTTCTCCGTCTTAGGTTCTTCTACCAATTTGTTCTTTTCGTTACGATACCCTAGCGTCGCCATCACGCCCGTCATCGCCTTGTTGCTCGTTCATCCCCTTGGCCTGATGTGGGACTACGCCCTCAAACACAAGGACGATCCTTCCGAGGAATTTTTAGATGGCCTTCTTGTGCCTGGAGGTGACGATGACCGCTCACCCCCGAAGCGGTCTTTGGAACGGGTGCGAAGATGGCTTGCGCAAGGTCGGTGGAATGAGAAGGAGCATACCTGCGTTTACGTGAGCAGCAATGTGTCATTCGGCTTTGCTTTCGCAACCGACGTCATCGTCGAGCAGTCCAAATTCTATCACCAGGAAGCCACCATCCCCTATCAGGTCCTCCTTACTCTGTCGACCCAAATCCTGGGTTACGCCTTTGCAGGCTTGACGCGCCGGTTTCTTGTGCGCCCTAGCGGCATGATCTGGCCCGGCACTCTGATGTCGGCCGCCATGTTCGGTACGCTCCACAAGGAGGAGAATAGGATCGCAGACGGTTGGAGGATTTCGAGGTGGAAGTTTTTCTACCTCGTCTGGTTTGGCGGGTTCGTCTTCTACTTCCTTCCCGGTCTCCTGATGCCCTGCCTCAGTTACTTCAACTTCATCACCTGGTTCGCGCCCAAGAACGTTGTTGTTGCCAACTTCTTCGGCGTTGTTTCTGGGCTGGGGCTTTTCCCGTTGACCTTTGACTGGGCGCAAATCACATACATCGGCTCGCCCTTGCTGGTGCCTTTCTGGGCTGCGATGAACGTCATTGGTGGTCTCGTGATCGTTATGTGGTTCCTTGCGCCCATCGCCTACTACGCCAACGTCTTTTACTCTTCGTACATGCCCATTCTGTCATCGGCCGTCTTCGACAACAAGGGCCAGGTCTACGACGTCAGTAAGATCCTGACCGAGAACTTTCTCTTCGATAGGGAGGCATACAGCAAGTACAGTCGAGTGTTTTTGCCCATCACATACGTCTTGAGTTATGGCGTGCAATTTGCTGCTTTGGCAGCACTTTTAACACACACAGCCTGCTGGCATGGCAAGGATATATGGCAGACATGGAAGACAGCCCTCGCAGAAGCTCGCAATGAGGGTCAGGCAGTCTACAAGCCCGTGGCGGGCGGTTCCGAGTACATTGCGCCGCAGCGATCATTCAGCAGTAGCCGAGGCATTTCGAGGTCCTCGTCCAACCTGGAGGGTATGATGTTCCGTGAGGATGTCCACTGTCGGCTCATGAAGCGGTATAAGGACGCACCGCTGTCCTGGTACCTAATGACGTTTGTCACGATGCTGGCGGTGGGCATTTTCGTTGTCGAATAGTAAGTGAACCAACCCCCCTCTGCCGACATGTCGAAATGCAAGGCTGACGGTACAGCTACCCCATTCATCTCCCGTGGTACGGCTTGCTCATGTCACTGGGCATCTGTGCCATCTTCTTCATTCCGAATGGCATCATTATGGCGGTCACGAACCAGCACAGCAGCATCTACTTAATCTGTCAGCTCATTTGCGGCGCTGTGTTCCCAGGTCGCCCGATCGCAAACATGGTGTTTGTAACATACGGGTACATCTCGTCCGCGCAGGGTATCAAGTTCGCCTCGGATCTCAAACTTGGCCATTACATGAAGATCCCTCCGCGGATCATGTTCTCGGTCCAAATGGTGGCTACAATTGTGTCGTCCCTCACACAGATTGGGGTACTTAACTGGATGTTCGCCAACGTCAAAGGTATCTGTACGTCAGAGGCCGTCAACGGGTTTACATGCCCTATTGCGCGGGTACACTTTAACGGCTCTATTTTATGGGGTGTAGTTGGACCAGGCGAATTTTTCGGACCGAACGCGACGTATCGCGGCCTCGTGTGGTGCTTCGCCTTCGGCGCCATTGCGCCGATTCCCTTGTGGCTCTACGCCCGCAAGAAGAAGCACAGTATCGTCAGGAAGATCAATCTTCCGGTCGTTTTCGGATCCATGGCCTGGATCCCACCGGCGACGGGACTCAACTTTTCGGTGTGGGCGGTGGTGTGCTACGTATTCAATTATCTGGTCAAGAGAAGGAGGAGCGCATGGTGGGCAAAGTACACCATGACGATGAGCGCAGCATTAGACTCGAGCCTGGCGTTTGGCATTGTTGTTATCTTCTTTGGTTTCATCTACCCCGGACACATGAAGGACTTCAAGTGGTGGGGGACAGAGGTGTACAAACAGGGCTGCGACTGGCAGGCTTGCTCATACAACACGATTCCCGAGGGAGGGCATTTCGGCCCCGACTCGTGGTGATGGGTTATTTTTGACGAAAAGAAACGAGACGAAACGAAACGACTTTGACGACATATGCACATAAAAAATTCGATACAACTTATTTGGGCGTGGCAAGCAAGCATAGTCCAGGGAAGGCACATTTTGGTTCCGACTACGTGAATCCAGAGAGACGGAAGGTTTTACTTTCATTTTCATTTTATCTTTATTCTTGTAGTGATTTCTCCAGCGGCTTTTTTTTTTTTTTTTTTTTTTTTTTTTTTTTGCCATTTACTGGTGACCCCATTGGGCGCCTCTGGGTCAGTTATTTACGCATATAGAGCAGGTCATAGAGGGGGGTGCTGCATTGCGAAATGGAAATGAGGCCAATTCGGTCGCAATCCGACATTGCTGACTCAAGATGGTTACGATATCTTCTTTTTTACAGACAGGGATGTTGGGTGAGTCTTGATGTGAGTCACAAAATTAGTGGCTCCTTAGCAGAGCAGAATGAACAGAATCGGGATTTTGGCCTCAGTTGATTATCATAGTGATCACCCCGGCACATACAAAGTTCTTCCTTCACAAGTGAGCCCGACTGTTGGTGCGCGCGGTGCTGACCTGGGGGACGAATAACCTTCTCAAAACGGATGGACCAAGGTTTCATCAAATTAGATGAGCGACATCCTAGTTTGGAGCTCAGCAGGATACGAGCTTTGAAGGCCTAAGCCTTTTGTGTTAACCTCCTCCATATGCATGCAGTAAGACTCGGGGCGCTACCAGGGCTTCGGTGTGGTTGCGACATGTCCGTAAGAATGGGTCCCGTTCGGCTGTGCAGGGACCGAGGCCGTTTGAGACGACATTGGACGACGGAGGGGGATAATGAAGATAGATATAAGAGCTGTCCGGACGACTTGCGATCTGGATAAGCTGAACCGTCATCCCATCTTTGACGCATTTATCTCTCCGCTTTGGAGAACCCAATTCACTCCAACGTCAACATCATATCCCAGCATTCAAAAATAAGCATCTGTCATAGCCAACCTCCAACCCTCACTCTCCGGGAAGCCCATCAGGTTCCCGATCAAGAGCGCTCTTCAATACTGAATAGATCAAGCCGTAACCATGTCGACAAAACAGGCATCCCACCTCCCGACGCTGCTCCGCTCGCCGACCCATCCGATCCTCCTCCGCACCCTGGAACCCCGTGACGCGGCCGCCATATCGGCCGTGCTCTCGGACCCGGAGAACACAAAATACGACCCGCACGCCTCGGCGATCTCGCCCGAGGTGGCGGTAGGCGTCATCGGCCGGATGCGCGAGAGCGCGGCAGCGCCGACGGTCCTGGACGACGCGAGCGGGTGGGTCGTCAGCGGGCCGGGGCGGGTGAACCTGCTGCTCGTATACGTCGAGGGCGGTGCGGGGGATGAGGGCGTTGGCATTGGGCTCGCGGGGTTCGGCGGGATCAACGAACGTGAGGGCGAGGGCGGGGGAAAGGTGCGCGTGGGCGACGTGGGCGCCATGGTCAGCCCGGCGTACCGGGGGCGGGGGTTCGCGACAGAGGCGATCCGGCTGGCCGTCGAGTGGGGGTTCACGCGCGTCGAGGACGGGGGCCCGCAATTCGACCGGATCACGGCGACGATGAGCGAGGCGAACGCGCCAATGGTCGGGCTGATGGAGCGGAAGTTCGGGTGGGAGAGGGTCGCGAGGCCGGGCAAGGAGGGGGCTGACGGGGAGGTCACCTTCGAGGTCGGGCCCGAGAACTGGAGAAAATGATTGGAAGGAGTCCGAGGCCGCTGAGGGATCCTCAGCAGGGTGTCATGGAAGCGTCGGTGCACAAGAACTTTCGAGGCTGAAGGATATCTTGTTAATACTTGTAAATAGTTTATGTTTCCCACACCAAGACAATGACGGAATCAAGGTGATCCCCGTCGCCATCCTCGTCGTCAACTTCCCCTTCCATGAATCCCGATGTGCCTCTTCTCTTCACATACGCCTGCCACACCTCGCCCCTTTCCCCAACAGCAACAGCATCCAAGAACTGCCACACGTTCCTCATGCCCTTCCACGTCACAACCTCCTTTCTCTCTTCCGTCTCGCTCAGTACGATCCCTTCCCCGAGCGGCATCTCCGCCTCATGGCCATACTGCATCGGCCCCAGGAGCTCCGCGTCGCCCCTCATGGGAACAACGTCGAGGCCGCTGCAGTAGTGCGTGATGGAGTGGCCGTTCACGAGGACCCAGCTGTCGCCGAATTGGAAGCGCTGGAGAAAGCAGGCCTCCCCGCAGACGGATGCCACGAGGTGTGCCCGGCTCGGGTTGAGGCCGTGGCGAGACCTGGAGTGGCGGAGGGTCAGCGGTGAGACGCCAATGTCGTAGGCCGAGGCCTGCATGGTGTAGAGCGCGTCGGCGGGCGAGTAGAAGCTCGGGAGGACATGGAAGGGAAGGTCAGTGTGGTTTCCCACGCAGTCGTGGAGGACGCTGTCCCATCGCGTGTAGTTCCCGGCGAATCCCTCCGGCGGGCGGCAGGGGAGGTGGGAGACGATGAGCGCGGCTGGCGGGGTGAAGAAGACGGCGCCGCCTCCGTGGGTGACCGCCGTGTCGTTCTTGACAAACCAGTCGGAACGCTCGCTGGGGAGGCCGAAGTAGTAGGGGCTCGAGGCGTCGAACTTTGACAGTCTCGCGACGAGCTGTTGTGGAGTCGGGAAAAAGATATCGTCGTCGACGAGACCGAGGTACTGCTTCGGATGCCCCTGCTCGGCCAGTGCTTTGTTCACATCCAAAAGGACCGTGATCATGTCCAGGTATCTCGAGGTATTGTCCAAGTCTTTATTCAGCGGGACCACTGCGGCATCGATTCCGGCATCCTGCAGCTTTTGCTGTATCTCCCACGCCTGCCGGCTGGTGGCCTGGTGGAGTGTCACGACGATGGTAGCCCCATTAGGCCCCCGGTCGTCTGTGAGCCATCGCTGCCAGTCCCTTATGAGGGAGTCTCCATCGTACTTCAGGCGGTTGTACGACGTAGAGACCCCGAACAGTAAGCTGGAGGCATCGACACCCCCAGGGCTAGGGCTCTTCGGTACGGGAGTCACACTGACGGCCTCTCCGGTCTTCAGACCGACGTTCTCGTCGTCCCAGCGTAGGTTCCGGAACCCGTTTCCTGCAAGTCTCTGCTTGATGTGCGTCATCGGAGGTCTCTCGGCGGCCTCTGGCACCGCCTTGATTCTATGAGAGACCCACGAGATAGTGTGTGTGAGGTTGTTCCTCTCCGCCAACACCCGCAGGTAGTTGGTGTCATGCTCGGTGATCTTGTTGGCCCCAGGCTTGACCAGAGGAACAAGAGGGTCGGTATCGATAGTTTCGTAGCCATCCTGGCGGCTCCGCACGACTTGGATCAAGATGAACAAGAGGACCAGGAGGAAAGTTGCGGCATGCAAGGCCCTGGCATGGTTGTGGTACCCATGGGGGGGCTGCATCTTGGAGGCGGGGAACGGAACGTCTACGGTACCCATTGTTCGCTACTGGGATTGCGATAAAGCGTCACTTGAGGTGAACGATAGAGTCTCCGCTACGGGGCAGATGCCCTCTTTTTGAGTGGATTCAGGGGAATGCTGCCCTCGATAAAGGGATGTTGCTCGGAATCCAGTTGACTTGGGAGGTGAGACACAGCACATGCCCATCTGGCGGTACGTGATCACTATGGCGTTTACGTGCCAGGTAGAGCGAAGAAACAAGAGGTTTCACTCATAGAAATACCTCATGAAGTATGCTCAAGAGGTAGTATGGTTCGAGGGTCGTCGAGTTGTCTCGAGGCTTGAAACGTCTGCAATCTATATGTTGAGATGCACCATCACGAATGAATCGCCACTACAGGCCCCCTTCACTTCATCCTCCCTGATATTGGAAAACCAACATTCCTAAGCTCGATTTGATGGGATGACAGAGGACAAAAGGACCAGGTCGGACTTGGGGAATGAAAAAAAAAACAAAAAGAAAAAAAAAAGGGCAAAGAGCCGACAGCGATCTCGGTGAAGCGGTGATCAAGGAGGCTCTTTAAGGGTTCCTCGAGTAACAAATACCGATGGCCGATGCTGGGGAGGACGGACGTCTCTGCGGCAACGGGAGTTATCAAACTCGTACCGGCAAAATTCTGGATCAAATAAACAGTTCATTAAATGACCGTGAGAAGAGAGAGATTTGGGGTGTGCGGCTAGGAGATTGGCGTATCTGGGCGGTAGCGGAAGTAAACGGTCCCGGGAGTCTCATTCCGGGTGATTAGCTAAAGTAAAGCTTTTTGCTTACTTCTCGACGCCCAAAGGAGGACGGAAGTCTATCAAAGTGTGTATGGCTTCTTCATTCGGCCCTCGGCGAAGACATCCTACTTTCGTGTTCCCTGGCCCCTCGTCCAGCATATCTCACTCTCGGCCACGGCATCCTTTAGCCCCCCCTCTCCCCCATCTTGCCCGTCTTACGTAGGACCTCTCGGAGATATTATCAAGAATTTCACCATGCGTTGCTTCACCCCACATGGAGTATTTCTCCTTCCGACGCGGTGCCACGCAGCAGTGGTGTAGCGCCGGCCACGACGAGTTTGCACCGAGGGTGAGCGGTTAAACCATGAGGTATTCCTGTCGCACCTAGTGAAGCAACCGCTGTCGCCTTTTCAGGTCAGTATCACAAGCACAGTTTATTTCTCCGCAGCTTGCAACTTAATTTTCAAAGTCTCTTCATCCACATCTTTTGAAGTCGTTCGTTCCCACTTGGTGATCGCTCGACTGTGCTAGAAACTGTAGTTGAAAAAAAAAAAAAAAACCATCACCGACTGGAGTTTGCCAGCTATCTTCAAATCCCGCGAGATCAAACGCATGCGGAGGATGGACCCAATCACCTCATCAACTGGAAAGCGTTGAGGTTGTGCCCTATCTCACCGTTTGGTACATCATGGTCTGACGCGACTGTGGACTATCCTTACCACGGCCGCCACAGATGTGAAGCTGCCCGTCCGCCCCCCCTCGAGCTACACAACCACGCTTTGCACTCACGCTGTGTGCAACTAGCTTCCGGGTTCTGCATGGCAAAAAGAGCAAAATCTATCAGAGTCGATGCGTACAGCCGTTTCTGCATCCATCTTGGCGTCGCACCACGCATGGGCGGCCTCGCCACTTCTCTCTTCTGTCACTGGCTGCGGTGTCACCGAGACTGTATGGCCATCTGAAACCACCATGGCATCTTCATCGATAGTTCTTTCAAGATTTGCGACCCTCTTGTGAGCAGGACCCTCTCCGGATTATACAGGTCTAAGTCTGAAGACCTTGGTTTGGAAGACGTGACGTAGTATCCAAACCATGGCGGCGCTGTCACGACCTGGTGGGGTTGAGGCTCTCCCTCCTTGCTTCGCTTATGCCGGGCGAAACCTTTTGACAAACGCCCAGGTACTGGTTCCTCCGTCTGCGGCAAGGGTCCGAAAAAGACAGCTGTCGCCCCTGTCCACATCCAATGCAAATCATCTAGGCTTCTCTGGCTCGTTGCCTGCCTAGCTCACCAGTTTCGCCGTTTGCAAGAGTAACCCCCCAGCCAAGGAGCCGCATCCACGATGGGCTCAATGCTTTTCGGGAGTAGCGGTGCACGGGAGGCCGCAGAAACCCAATATCTAGCCACTGTCTTGACGAAGCGCTAGCAAGGGGTCGTTGACTCGGCCACGCCCAATGCCGTTCTTCGGATTATGGACATATATCAGGGATTCGCGACATGACGCTATTCTCAGCGTCACTTCAGCAACCAGACCGTGGAGAACTGGAGTTTCGTTGGGTTTAGTATCACACAGACGGTCAAGGTTGGCCCGGAATGAGCTCCAGGATATCCTCTGCACTCTGGTTAACATGACAGCCGAGAGGAATATTCTACCGCTTGAAACCTCTCAAGGAACGTATCCAACGGCTTACGCGTCGCACCTGATGATATAGCGGCTTCTCGTGCTCCCCATCGGACATTTTTTCTCTTGTGCTTGTACGCAGGCAAGCTCGTGGGAAGAAACGAGTGACCATATGGTGACAGCTGCAAGCACCCCCTTCAGGGAGAGACAGAAAGAAGTACATTCAGGGCCAGGCTTCTTGAATAACCCCAGAATACCTCAGGCACACATTGAGTTGCCTACGGATATGCACATGGGTCAACTACAAAGAAACTGGCTTGACTTTGGCGGTCTGACGAAAGACCGGTCGCCATCTTCAACCCCCAGTTACCGAAAGTGGCTCAAGGCTCCCCTCCCCCCCGTGGCGCGTTTGATATGGATAAGTTCTTCACTCACCGCAGACCATAGCCTATCACTGTCCAAACCATCTCCAGTACCTCCCATATCACAGTCACGGCCACGTGTGCCGAGTCAGATTGATAATGCCCTAAGATCGTCAACGTAGCAGGAGTACCAGCTCTGTTCCACCATCTCGACCAAGCTGCTAGACTCAACGGCCAGATGCCACCTCATGCGGCTAACCGTGAACCCACTCTGCGAATTCCACCCCTGTGCGCGCCCAAACAAGACGCCCTTACTTTCCTGTTTGGACGTTGCGGGAGTCTCTGCTGTATTTGCTCTTGCAAACTTTTGCCCAATGACTGTGCGATTTCCAGCGGGCGCGCTCCGCAGCCCTCTGTGAATCCCTCTCCTTCCTCCCCCCTTGCGGACTAATACGTGCGCTGGTGGAATCGAATGAAACTGCCCTAGCCTCGATCTCTAGCCTCCAAGTCGGTCGTAGGGTGTGGGTTGAGTAGCCCAGAAGAGTACGGCCCTCGCATACGACTGGACGGCTGACCTGTCCTCATTCTCCGTTATCCCTGACAAATTCAGCAGTAAGGTGCGGGTAATTCTGCATGGAAGCTTCCCCGGGGTCGTTTGGCCTACCCGGTCCTCTAACACCAAAACGACATATACGGCAACATACGGCCACCGCACAACATCTGGTCCGTATCATCATTCTCTCACATCTGATCTCATGAGTGGTTTTTCGGAGGAAGTATATTATATCACACCGTCAGTCCACGGTCTTGCCGCTTTTCCAGCCCCAGTTCTTCCATACCCCATACCAGTCATCTATCGCTTAGTGGCTTCACCTCGATACTGCAAAAGAAAAAAGCGGTGGCCGGCCACAAACGGAAACCGTACCGCTGAGAGGTCGATTCCAAGACACTCGCGACAAAGAAAACTGCACCGAGAGCGCCGACATCCAAGAAAGAGTCCCCGAGCCCCGTACTAGACCGCAGGCTCCGTTGCAGAGCCGGCAACCTATCCAAGAAAGACTACAATCTCGAGCCTTGTCCTAGGACAGCTTTGCCAGCGTGCTGCAAGCCAGCAGGTTGTGAGGCGTCAACCCCCGGGACGAAGACATCGGGTGTTTGTCCATTGCCAAAGAAAGCCTGGTTCAGCCGGTTCTCCTCCCCTCCCCATTACACCTGTTCCCGCTGGTCTTGCAGGACTTGTCTTAAGTCTCCCCCATCTTCCCTTCCTTTAGGATCAGAGTTCTCTGCACCGGTGTTTATCAGGCTCGTCCCGCATCGCAGCATTGCACCGCTTCCAAGACACCTTCATCCTCTTCCCTACAAACAGCCCGGCAAGATGCTTTCCGTCTCTTCTCTTCTTAACCCGTCGCCCCCTGGGCCGCTTCCTCTCCCTCGGTTCCTCCCAAGTCCTGCCATGTCCTCGCCGGGAAGCTGCCACTCAGACAGAGCCCCATCCCCCTACCTGGACCGACCCGTCATCCCGAAGCTCAAGATGTCCAAAGATCCGGCCTCGGTGTCCAAATACAAGCCCCGCGGTGTCATAAAGTACTATCCCTTTGAGAAAATTGACGAAATGACCCGCCGCGAGGCCCACCGCTTCCGCATTACGCCTTTTGGAAGGATTCAGGAGTCCTGCGCCCACATCCCCTATAACAGCGGCAAGAAGGACTTTTTCGAGAAGACGGGCCGGGAAAGCTTCGAAGGTGTGTATTCAGACCGCTCGCGGTGGGTTTCATTTTCTGATGGGCATGATGCAGTGTTCAAGTACGAGTTCAAGAACCCTGGCGATGACACCGAGTATACCGTCATGTGGGATTACAACGTCGGGCTTGTCCGCATGACTCCATTTTTCAAGTGCTGCAAGTATTCAAAGGTAAGCCCCCTCACAATCAAACTCGAGGGTTCTTGCTCACGCGTTGCAGACGGTGCCGGCCAAAATGTTGAGCCTGAATCCGGGTCTGAAAGACATCACCCACAGTATCACGGGGGGCGCGATAGCGGCGCAAGGTTGGCTTGCACTGGTTCTTGCGGCTTGGACATGAAAGCTTACGATGCCAGGGTATTGGATGCCGTACGAATGTGCCAAGGCAGTGTGTGCAACTTTCTGCTACAGCATTGCCGGAGCCCTCATCCCGATCTTTGGCCCGTCGTTCCCGTCGTTGTGCATTCCCCCAGGCTCCCCAGACTACCAGCGTATGGTGATCGACCACCGGATCGTCAAAGACGCCATCAGGGATGCCGATCTTTCGCGAAAGGTCCAGCAGCACGCCCTACCGCCCATTGACCTTGGCCACGTTCCCGGAATCGAGCGTCGACCCATGCGGCCCCTCCGAGACGACAGAAGGCTACGACTTGACACCCGTCTGATGAGCCCGTATAGCGACACCGACACGGATAGCCACCGCTCCTGCCCGGACTCCGCTTCGAGCAACGGCTCGGACGGCATCGGCTACAGCTACGGATACCACCCAGCGCCGCTGCGGCACTCCCAGCCGCCGCCGACCTCCGGATGGACGGCCAAAAACCGGCCGCTGCAGCCGTATCGGCTCACCGATGAAGGCCACCGCCAAGCCGACCCTTACCTCAGTGCCGTCCCCCGCTGGACCCCCGTGAACAGGCGCACCGCCACGCCTCCTCCGCCTGTCTGGGCGCAGAAGCGCCCCATCGATGATGATGACCAGCGCTGCATCAACGCCGGCCATGCCGCCGGGGAGAGGGGCATGCTCGGCGGCAGCAACGCCCTACGCTGCGTGTCGGAGCAGCACGAGTCTGACGCCGAGCTGGCCGAGCAGAACGCCGCGCTCGGCCTCATGACGCTCAAGACGGCGCCCCGAAAGGACGTTGGGTTTCTCAGTGACGTCGACAGCCCCGACTCGCATCGCAGCAAGAGGCGTAGGGCCACGTCCGCTTGAGTGACGGGTTCGGTTGATGGGGATGGCGATGGTAATGGACGGCTCGGGCGGTCGGATAAAAACCTACTCTAGATTCCTATGCTTGCTCGCGCACTCTTGTCCACTTTTCCTCCTCTTGGATGGCTATTGGGAGTCGGGTATCGAATAATGATTGCGGCTAGACTGGAAAGATCCAGTACTTCGTGATGAGAACTTGGAGGCGTATACGAAAGGAGGGGGGGGGGGGGGGGGGGCGGGTCTCTGTTTGCCAAGTTTGCGTGGCGGTGTTTGACACACAAAACAACCAGTTTTCATCTATGACGGTGGAGGAAAAGGGGGGGGGAAAACAAGAGAAAACTACCCACACAACTCCCCAAGTTTTTTGTTTTGGCCTTCCGTAGCAATCATAAAAGCATCTTTTTTCTTTCTCTTTCCCCCCTTCCTCTCCCCTATTCAACATTGTAAAGACTCGTACTCAAACGGATACCTCATCCTCTAGCTGCCCCCCTTCTCCGCGGCCTTCTTGAGCTTGAACTCCTCGATCCATCCCTTGGCCCGGGCCGCGGGCACGACGTACACCCGCACGATGCCGTCGACAACCTCGACGCTGCCCCCGCTCAGGATCTTGAGCAGCGTGGCCTTCTTGCCCACCTTGACGAGCCCGCCCGTGGCCGTCTCCATGTAGCACTCGACGCCGTCGGGCGTGTACTCCCCCTTGTCGTCCCACGGCACGGGCAGGATGTACTCCAGGTGGTCGGCGAGGCGCTCCGTCTCGTTGAAGGCCTTGATGAAGTCGCTCTCGAGCCGCAGCGGGTACAGGAGGACGGCGGGGAAGCTGAGGCTGCTGGCCGGGTCGTCCTCGTCCGGCACGAGCCGCATCCGGGCGTCCTCCATCTCGGGCGGCTGCGCCGTCGTCCGCGTGCGGATGCCCCGCGCCGCGAGCGCCGCCCGCAGCAGCGTCTCGCGCCGCTTCTCACCGGCCTTTCTCTCGGCCTCGCGCCGGGCCCGGGCGTCGGCCAGTTCCGCCGCCTTGACGATGTCCTGGGCCACGTCCCGGAGCGGCTTGTTGTCCGCGTCGAGGGCCAGGCCGCGCGCACAGGCGTCGTCGGCCTCGGCGATGCGACCGACCTTGAGCAGAGCGCGCGCCGAGCGGTAGTAGGCCTTGAGGTTCCGGGGGTTCAGCCGCAACGCGAGGCCGCAGTCGGTCCAGCAAG
Organism: Colletotrichum sublineola; assembly: GCA_020631755.1. Classification (NCBI taxonomy): domain Eukaryota; kingdom Fungi; phylum Ascomycota; class Sordariomycetes; order Glomerellales; family Glomerellaceae; genus Colletotrichum; species Colletotrichum sublineola. The sequence continues at coordinate 2,661,072 of JAHSQG010000006.1, read as the reverse complement.
AGCGGTAGTTGCCCAGCGCGAGGTGGCACGCCGCGCGGTTGACGTAGAGGGTCTCGAGCACGGCGCGCTGCCGGGCGATCTCTTCGTCGTCGTCCTCGACCTCGACGTCCCGCTCCTCGGCGTCGTCGCCATCGCCGCTCCGAGCCTTCTCTGTGTGGAACGTCTTCTCGCCCTTGGCGCGCCGCCGCTCCTCAAGCGCGAGGACCTCGATGCCCTTGGTGTAGAACTCCTTGGCGTCGGCGTGCATGCCGGCCTTGAAGCACTCATTGCCGCGCTCCTTGAACTCCTCGCCGTTCTCGCGCGCCGTGCCCTCGTATGCCAGGGCCTGCAGCGCCGCCACGTCGTCGTTGTCCTCAAGCTCCGTCATGAAGAGCGGCGATTTGTTGAGCTCCGCCAGCACCTGGTCCGGCGTCTTGCCGCTGAGGAGGGCGTGGCCGGGGGGCAGGGCGGCGCCTTTTGCGGCGCCGGGGGGCGCTTGACCCGAGGCCTCGGCGGCCGCGGCCGCGGCGATGGCGTCGCGACGCTGCGTCTCGGCGATCATGGCGTCGGCCATTTGGTCTGTGATCTCGTCGATTTTCATGTTTGCAATTCGGCCCCGCTTTTCACCGTCTTCGGGTGTGTGTGTGTGTGTATGTATTTCCCTGTGACTTTGGTTGCTTGGTGAGCTTCACACTCTCTCCCTTGGTGAAATGAGTCAATCGCTGTTTCCGGTCGTCGTAGTTGGTGCTTGTGATACAAGTTCCGAGCGGCGTCTAATGGGATGTTGAGTTGTGACTTGGTGAATGAATGAAAAATTCGGAGACGAGTGAGTTTGTGCGGTTTCCCCAGTGGCGATTTTCATTGGGTAGATCACCCCAATTCTGGAGTTCATGGAGTAGCCACGAACCTCATGGAACTAACCTCACTCGAGATGTTAACAGCCCAAAAAGATTGCCAAGTGCATCCTTCTGATATAGGGGAACAAACTTCTTAATTTTATGGTCACATTGTCACTGCTGTTGACTAGGCAGTTCAAGGTACACCATCAATCCACACCAGCTCAGAACGTTACAGGCTGGTCATGAAAACGTCAATTCTATTAGGGCGACTAGATATGGCAAAAGACCAAGTGACAGTCGCTCCGAGCGCCCCCTTAATGCGTACAAAAACACCGCTCCAGTTGTACTCGCTTACACGCTCCAGCAAGGGATATCTTTGATCTATCGGTCATCACCCACAAGCACTTGATCCCGACCCCAAAATGTCAAACCAGATCCATAACGCCCTTACCTGTTTCAGTCCGAAAGTCCGAAACAGCAAACAAACTCCCCGTCTATAGACCCCTTATTATTTCTTTCTTTGTTTTTTTCTCCCTTTTTGTTGTATGGTAGCGTCTTTTTAAACTCCGTTCTACGGTGTTCTTTTTGCGCACTTTGCTTCAATATCCTTCCAGTCATGTTCGTGACACTCGTTTCATGACACATTCATTCGCTGTCAGAGAACATCTCTGTGATGGTAATGCGAGACTCCTTCTTGCGCAAGCAAGGCTGAGACTCCTCCTCCATCACCTCGTACTTGCGCTCACGCTTCACAAAGAAGCACTGGACAGCACCGATGACAGCGACGACAGCACTGCCGTACCATGCCAGGGCGGTGCAGTCGACCTTGCTTCCAAAAGTGTACAACCAGCCGGCGATGGGAGGGGCAATCATGCGGAAGCCAGCAGCGGCACTCGCGGCTAGACCGTTGACCTTGCCCAGAGCCTTGGGTGTGGGAGTAGCCTCCTTGATCAAGATCAGGAGAAGCGGGTAGAGGATGATAGACAAGACATTGCGAACGGCCAAGCAGGAGTAGATACCGGCGTACAGCAAAGAGTCGGGGAGGAAAAGCAGGCTGGGGACCATGACGTATGCGATAGGGTGCAGTACGGTGACAATGATGAATAGGCGGTACACACCCAGTCTCTCGGCGGCGAAGGGGAAGATAACAGCCTGGACAAACAGCGCAATAACGCCGTTGACGGCCATAATCATGCCCACAGCACGGAGCGAAAGACCAAGACCACCAGGCGTGTAAAAGGGGCTTGTCGAGGAAGCGAGAACGGTCATTGGGTTGGCCATGGCGCGATCGTCCTCGAAGAAGATGGGCAGAAGGTGGTCGTATGTCATCGAGTGGTAGGTGAAGATGCAGAGGGCAAGGATCAAGGACATGATGGGCTTGGTGTAGATGTTGCACGGTTGTTCCGTCTTCATCTCGGAGGCCCTCTGGCTGCGGCCGCGGACGGTTCCGTAGTTGTCGTCTCTCAAGTCGACGGCGGGTCTCTTCATGGCATCCGAGGTCTCCAGCAAGGGAGTCTCCTCGGAGGCGTAGGTGTCGTCGGGGAGGAAGACACGAGGCTGCATGTCCGGGTGAGTTTCCTCAAGCAGGAAGTAGCCCAGGACGATGCTGATGAAGAGGAGAGCAGCGCAGACGAGGTTGGGTAGGAGGTACGGATAGCGGTAGAACATGCCGTCTGCAGGAAACAGGCTGGGGAAGGCGTCGTGGGGGTCGGCAAAGGTGCCACCAATGAAGGGGCCGATGATTGTGCCGATGGACCATACGAAGGGCATGACTGAGAATGCGCGGGCTACGAAATCAACATGAGGTCGAAGTTGTAAAAGGAGGGGGGGAAAGTCTTACGCTCGTGCTCAGGCTTGGTGACCAATTCACCGA